>CAVMBV010000003.1:0-2614236 GCA_963678735.1 Metschnikowia agaves | reverse complement strand
GAGATGTGTATAAGAGACAGCTAAGAAACCTGTACCTCCCTAAGAAACCTGTACCTCCCTAAGAAACCTGTACCTCCCTAAGAAACCTGTACCTCCCTAAGAAACCTGTACCTCCCTAAGAAACCTGTACCTCCCTAAGAAACCTGTACCTCCCTAAGAAACCTGTACCTCCCTAAGAAACCTGTACCTCCCTAAGAAACCTGTACCTCCCTAAGAAACCTGTACCTCCCTAAGAAACCTGTACCTCCCTAAGAAACCTGTACCTCCCTAAGAACCTGTACCTCCCTAAGAACCTGTACCTCCCTAAGAACCTGTACCTCCCTAAGAAACCTGTACCTCCCTAAGAACCTGTACCTCCCTAAGAACCTGTACCTCCCTAAGAAACCTGTACCTCCCTAAGAAACCTGTACCTCCCTAAGAAAACCTGCAAATCTTGTTACTCCACAATACTTCTTCAAATTCCTTTATTGCTTAAAAACCTACACTTCATATCAATACTCTCTTGCTGAGTCCGTTTGACGAGGCTCATACCCGCCTCTTCCTGTCGCTATGTCATACGTGGGCTTACAATCTCCTGCTACCGATGCTTCATGAGCTGCCACTGCCAAAAATTCAACCAATCCACCTATCAATCCAATCAATATATTCATCTTATCTGAACACTCTACAACTTAAACTTAAACTGCTCACAATCCATTCTAATATAATATACTTCTCTTTTCTTATAGTACTGCTTCACTAACTTGCTGTGCTCTCTTAATCTGAAATTCCTATTGTTCGCGCGTTTTATCAACTACATCTCTTCTGAAATTTAATCAATCCAATCAATCCAATCAATCCAATCCACTGAGAACAATTTACTATTCCTGTACACTTGATTCGTCTTGCCTTCTAGCTCTTCCTGAACTTCACCTTATTCTTGTCTGTATGTAGGATGTATTATCTCCAAAATCTTGCATCTTGTATTATCTTGCTGGCCATGCACTATGTTTTCTCACTGTGGCCTCTCCCCGTCGTCTTCTGACGCCTATTGAGTCTGACTACTTTATATATCACTCTTTTATTGATAACACAATCCTGCTTTTGTTCTTATTCTTATTCTTTCTATTTCTATTTCTATTTCGGTCTTTTCCTTTTGGTGCTACTTTTCTCTCCATACTCTAAATCACTCTCTTTTCCACAACTGTTCGCATTATTTTCATGGATTTCATCCTTTCTTGCAAATACCCTTCACTACTTTCCTCTGTTAAAAATCCATTTTTGTTTTCTTCAAAATAATATTATCTATCCTCAAATACTGAAATCATTCCAATCCTCTTCTATCTTTTATATTTATATTTATATTTATATTTACCCTGCTTTGTATCTGATTGCCTTTCCTGACTTGAACTGCCATCTCGCGCGATCTTATTCTGGAACCTGACCTTACAATGCTTCCTGCTTGAACACTTCCCCTGCATTGATTATAGCCCAGCTTGCAAGAAACTTATCAAGCAGAGCTTCCATTCTCTCCGTTGCTTGAAAAATTGTAGCATGGAGAGATCATACCTCTTTCCTAGCTCATTAATGTGATGGATACCTGTAAAGACTAAATTTTTTTAAATCATATTCAGTTTTATTTAATATCTTAATAACTAAATCAAATTCCAGAAAACTAGTCTAGATACTCCAGTCACGGAAATTTGTTGTGTGCTTCCAAATAAAGCCTCTTCAATATCTTCAACGACTCTGTGATCTCCTCACATTCCATGCCTTCCATCTCCCAAGTTCTAATTCTCTGTCCTGTCAATATAACGTCGTCGTGGCTTTGTTGGTAGACATAGCTCCAGTCTACAGTGTGAGAAGGCTCCCGACCATCCAAGTCATAAACTCCTGCAAATCCAAGAATATTCTCCAATATATGAACATGTGTCTCACGTAATGTCTTCTCAGTTTCATTGGTGCACTCTTCCAACTTTTTCTGTTCCTCTTCCAACTTCTCAACACTTCTCTTCAATGCGTGGAACACATCTTTGTCCTCCTCCGACTCTTCGTCCATCTTTCTCTCCAACTCTTCTCCCATAATCTTCACTCTCTTCACGGCTGAATTAAAATTCTCTTGGTTGAAGTCTACCCCATCGAAGAAAGACCGTATCCACAAGTTGAATTTTCTCCTGAGTCTGTCCACATCGTAGCTCTGTATCTCCCTTTTCATTTCTTCCATTTCAGTGTACTTTTCCTCTGCCTTGACAAATAACTGGGTCATCGACGTTTTCATGTACCAAGCTTTCTGGATGTTGATGTCAAATTCATTCTGCTTTTTTTAAAAAGCTTCTCCAACGCCACAATTTCGTTCTCCACTTCCTCTCGCTTGCTTGTCCAGTCATTTGAAGACTCAAATGGTTTTCCGTCATAGTTGAAATACTTCATCATTTCCAAACCTATCTTCATGGCTCTCTCAACCGTTTCGTTAATCTCCCTGTCATATGGCTCTACAACTTTGCCATCAATAGCCTGACTCAAGAAGAGAACCATATCAGCGTAGATATCATAGAATTTATTCACCGCGAGAGATTCATTGCTTTCCTGGTACTCTTTTCCGCGTACCCATACATTATCCCTTACATATCTCAATTTATCCATCTTCTGAACCAATTTTTCACGATTATCAATAAATTTGTCCATGTTCAACTTACCGTTATCAAATAGATCTAGGGTTGCCTTATAACAGTCAGCGTACTCACTCATGAACCTATTGAAATCACTGGAACCCTCATCGAAATCAAGGATATCATTTATGCCCCTCTTTGCTATGTTGAGTCTTCCTTCCTCCTGCCTGAAAAAAGTAGGCAAGTTTTCGGATTTATGCAACGTAGCAGCGTTGATGGCAGTCAATACGGCCAATAAAGTTAATAAGGAAAGCTTCATTTGAAGTAAAGTTAGAATCTTGATTTGAAGTTGACTACTGAGGGACAGCCAGCCTTTTATAGATTTCCTTTTTGTGCATAGAAAGATAAGACATTTCAGCATTTCAGGTCGGAAGACGGTTTTTCCTCTTTGTTTGTTAGTATCTAGTTCCTCCACAATAATACGCACCAATGTTCTTCCCCGGATACCCTAACAATGGCAAATCCAATTTCACGAAGGAGCATTGAAAGTATAGCCCTTGTTCTGAAATGTGTTCCTGTCTGAAAGCATATTTATTTATTACAATCAGAATCAAACCGGCCAAAGTCATATCACTTTATTCCATGCTAGATACGGCTGTGCATGAGTAACACTTTCACCGGCTACGATGGAATGATATCATTTAGTAAAATACAAAGAGAAAAGATAGGTGAAGGATTCCTATTCTTGGAGTTTGACGAGACGGCGTTTCATTTCTTTCTCCGTTATGGTGGAATAGTGTGCATATTTCATTCATCTTTAGTCAAAAGATGTCGCACCTACAACCCGTATTTTGTACGAACAATGTTGTCGTAACATAAGTGAAACTGTAGAGAATATGGATAATCATCCAGTGTTAATTCCAACATCAATGATGAAGCGAATGTGGTAAAACTGCTAAGTGTTTCCATCATAAGCAAATAACAATGGGATCAGGCTCCTTCAATCTTGTGCTGTTGAGCTACGCAGAACTAAAGTTATCCTGATGTGATAACGGCTCTAGACCACATTTTCAATTGGTTAACGAGGTCGCTCCGCCTTGATCGCCCCATCTCAGCCCTATCCTCAACAATACTGTCGTTGAAAGCACACATTTTCAATTGTATTGACACCGCAACCTCAAGTTCTCCACTTTCTCCACTTGCTGCGAAATGTTGCAACTCGCATTTTACCGTTTCCTCTTCTGCGGTCTTCTGGCATAATTGTGTCTGATTACATATAATAATGTAGTCAGCAATGAAGAAGCTAACTGAGCTGCTTCTTTTCTTCTCTTCTTCTTTTCTTCTTTTCTTCTTTTCTTCCTATATTTAGTAATATTCGGTCTGAATCCATTTGCACTTTCTATCGCTTCCCGCACTTTTCCTTCACTACTTCCCTCTACTAAAAATCCATTTTTGGTTTCCTCAAAATAATATTATCTATCCTCAAATACTAGAATCATTCCAATCTCGTGCTATCTTTTATATTTACCTTGCTTTATATCTGATTGCCTTTCCTTACTTGAACTGCCATCTCGCGCAATCTTATTCTGGAACCTGACCTTCCAATGCTTCCTGATTGAACATTTTCCCTGCATTGATTATAGCCTAGCTTGCAAAAAACTTATCAAGCAAAGCTTCCATTCTCTTTCTCCGCTCCCTGAAAAATTGAAGCATGGAGATAACATACCTCTTTCCTAGCTCATTAATGTGGTGAATACCTGCAAAGATTAAATTCTTTTAAATCATATTCAATTTTATTTAATATTCTAATAAGACATAGTGACCACTTGAAAATAAGAACAATTAAATTAAATTCCAGAAGACTAGTTTAGATATAATCCGGTAACGGTAATTTGTAGTATGTTTCCAGATAACGCCTCTTCAATATCTCCAACGACTCTGTGATCGCATCACATTCCATGCCTTTCACCTCCCAACTTTTAATTCTCTGTCCTACCCATAAAACGTCGTGGTGGCTTTGTTTGTAGACTCTGCTCCAGTCTACAGTGTGAGAAGGTTCCCGTCCATCAAGGTCATAAACTCGTGCAAATGCAAGAATATTCACCAATATATGAACATGTGTCTCACGTAATTTCTTCTCAGTTTCATTGGTGCACTCTTGCAACTTTTTCTGTTCCTCTTCCAACTTATCAACACTTCTCTTCAATGCATGGAACATATCTTTGTTCTCCTGAGACTCTTTGCCCATCTTTCTCTCCAACTCTTCTCCAATAATCTTCACTCTCTCCACGGCTGAATTAAAATTCTCTTGGTTGAAGTCCATCCCATTGAAGAAAGACCGTATCCACAAGTTGAAATGCCGCCTGAGTCTGTTCACACCGTAGCTCGGTATCGACCATTTCAAATTTTTTATTTCATAGTACTTTTCCTCTGCCTTGAAAAATAACTGGGGCATCAACGTTTTCATGTACCAAACCCTCTCGATTTCAAAATTGTCCTGCTTTCTTTTAAAAACCTTCTCCAACGCCACAATTTCGTCCACCACTTCCTCTCGCCTCCATGTCCAGTCACTTGAAGACTTAATTGGCTTTCCGTCATAGTTAAAATACTTCATCATTTCCAATCCTAACTTCATGGCTCTCTCAACCGTTTCGTTAATCTCCCTGTCGTATGGCTCTGCAGCTTTGCTATCAAGAGCCAGATTCAAGAACAGAACCATACCACTGTAGATGTCATAAAATTTATTCACTTCGAAAAATTCATTGCTTTCCTGGTACTCTTTTCCGCGTACCCATACATTATCCCTTACATATCTCAATTTATCCATCTTCTGAACCAATTTTTCACGATTATCAATAAATTTGTCCATGTTCAACTTACCATTATCAAATAGCTCTAGGGTTGCCTTATAACAGTCAGCGTACTCACTCATGAACCTATTGAAATCTTTGGAACCCTCTTTGTAATCAAGCATATCATTTATGCCCCTCTTTGCTATGTTGAGTCTTCCTTCCTCCTGCTTGAAAGAAGTAGGCAAGTTTTCGGACTTATGCAACGTAGCAGCGTTGACGGCCGTCAAGAGGGCAATTAAAGTCAATACGGAAAGCTTCATTTGAAATACACTTAGAATCTTGATTTGAACTTGATTTCTTAGGGACAGTCAGCCTTTTATAGACGGATTTCCTTTTTGTGCAGAGGAAAGGATAAGGCATTTTAGGTCGGAAGACGGTTTTTCTTCTTCTTTGCTTGGTAGTATCTAGTTCCTCCACAATAATACGCACCAATGTTCTTCCGGGGATATCCTAACAATGGCAAGTGCAATTTCACGAAGAAGCATTAAAGTATAGTCCTTGTTCTGAAATGTGTTCCTGTGTGAGAGCATGTTTATTTGTTACAATCAGAATCAAACCGGCCCTTCATGAGGTGAAGAATTGCTATAATTGGAGTTTGATGATATGGCATTTCATTTCTTCCTCCGTTATAGTGGAACAATGTGCATATTTCATCTAACTCTAGTCAAAAGATGTCGCACCTCCAATCCATATTTTGTACGAACAATGTTGTCGTAACATAATTGAAACTGTACAGAATATGGATGATCGTCTAGTGCTGATTCCAACACCAATGATGAAGCGAATGTGGTAGAATTGCGCCAAGTATTTCCATCATAAGCAAATAACAATGGGATCATGCTCCTTCAACTGAGCTTCGCAGAACTAAAGTTATCCTGCTGTGATAACGGTTCTCATTTTCAATTGGCCAACGAGGTCGCTCCGTCTTGAAGCCGGACGCACCATCTCAGCTCCTGTCCTCAACAATACTGCCGTTGAAAGCACAATTTTTCTGATTTCGTATTGACACCGCAACCACAAGCTCCACTTTCTTCACCTGCTGCGAAATGTTGCAACTCGCATTTTTAGACCGTTTTCTCTTCTGGAACCTGTACCTCCCGGAATCCGAAAACTAACTGTCTACTGGAGTTTACAAGAAAAGCAACAAACTTGTTGGGGTTCACAAAAGGGCACATGCACTGTTGTATCTAATGTTCTTGGGGTTTCTCCACATAACCGCCGCTTCGATTTGCTTGCGATAATCTACCGAAGTCGGAGGAGAAGGCGCATATGTGATGTTGTATTTTTTCGTAGTGCGCATGGGAACATTTCCGTTTTGTTGGAAAGAAGTCACTTGCAGGACAATTGACAGTCAACGACGATTATCTGCAAATAAATTTATTCTATTCCTTACGCCTTCCAGTTGATTTTAACGGTAACATATTTTCTTAGGGAGGTACAGGTTACCTCCCATTTAATATCCACGATTTACTCCACTCTTCCAAAATTTGGACATTGGTTCGCTTAATGAAAGCCTGAAATACTATATTTCTTTTTGGAGACGAACATCACCATTTTTTCATTTCCTCTGATTTTTCCCTATAAATTTATCGCCAAACAAGTGGGGGCGCCATAGTCTGCGAGTAGTATACTCTTCTGCACCTCTGAGTCTGTTATGAGAGCCTGCCATACGTCATTTACTGCATTACAAATTGGCTTCTTAACCTCCCTTTTCTTTCTACTCAATTTACCTTCTCAAAAACTTCCTTTTATGATTATCCTAACCTAATGTCAATCTGTCTATAAATGGCACGTGCCTGTTCAATCGCATCATGAGCCATGTCGGTTCCGATAAAAGCCTGCCGTTCATAGTCCACGAGCTGACCTTCAAGAGCATCAAGACGATTTTTTATTTCATCTCGGTTTTCTTTCCACCTCGAGAAGTTGAAAGGTATCTGTCCATCCTTCCTGAAAAAGCTTATTAACTGAAAGCCTTCTATTAAAGCTCGCACATGAACATCCTTGATTCCTTCGCTCCCTGACATATCCTTCCTTTCTGTAAGGAAAGCTATTCTTAAAAAGAGTTCCAGAAATTGCTGAGTCACTCTTTGTGAACTGGTAATACTCGAATCCCTGGTATAACATAACTTCATTTTCTTAAAGTCCTCGCATCGCTCATGAAGGCCCTCAACATTTACCTTATACAGATATTGATCAAATTTTCCTTCAGGTACAATCAGTTTCAAGTCTTCAAAAAGCTCCTGAGCCTCTTGCTTGTAGTCTTGAGGGGAAACGCCTGTAATACAAGGAAAGAATCCTCTTTTGCCGAGTCTCTCCGAAGAAAGCTCATGCGCCTCTGTTCTCCTCTCTATTTGGTGAATGGACGTATTATCCTCACCTGTAATGGATGTGGCGTTGACTGTCACAGCCACTAATGCACCTAACAAAGCAATTAAAATGTTCATGTGGACTGAAGAATACAGAACTTTTGGGACATTGACCGTACTTATATAATGGAAAGAGTTAGCAGTGTGTAGTATCTCGTTCAATATTTTTGTTTATTTGACCAAAATATAACGAACAATGCAACCTCCGGTTTACCAAGAGGTATAACTGATCAACATAATAAAGCATACTGCATTCTGCGAGGGAACTTTTGCAACACGGTGAACAAGTGTTAAAAAAGACTTAGCTATTGATGTAGCAAGTAATCGTGCAATGTTTATTTAGGAAAACAACGGGGGCTTTCTCTAGTTTATCAGAAAATGTGGATTGTTCGACTTTTTCGTTACCACTATGAGGGATTTTTTTCTGACATGAATCAAGATCGTCATGAATAAGGATGCACGGAACAACTTTAGTTTATTGTTTAGAGCATGATCCCACTACATTTGTGCGAAAGAAGAAATTGTAAGTTTCCTGAAAGATCCACTATTATGAACAAAAACCTTGATGCCAAAAATACATGCGAAGCATCTTATGTCAAATAGTAATGTTATACAATATTTTCTCTTATTGGGTACTCGACATTTCATGCGTTATGCTGCTTACGACGACCTAAGCCCCGGTGTTCAACAGGTGTATTCGTAGCTTCAAGTACTCTTATCAATATGCCGGAAAGAATATGCTCACCAGCCATGCACTCTTCACCCAAGTACCCTTCAGCATGCGGTGATAATTGGCGTTATGGCATACTGAGGCCAGCTGCAATCCCAAAACTATCGTTAGGGCAAAAAAATCAGCTGAAAGTGACCCCAAACAATGGAAGGGCCTTGTAGAACTGGAACCTTTAGAGGAACTCGAGCCACTTGAAGAGCTCGAGCCACTGGAAAGTTTCAGTGTAGATTCAGAATCGGTACCCAGGGTGTAGCTAGTTGCAAACGAGGTAGAAGAATAGTCTGCCGTGAACTGCCAGTGGGACAGTACTGGTAACCACCTCAACGTCTTCGTCCGAAGAATACTTGACTTGAGCCATCGAGACTTCATATACAACGTAAGCATTACGAAGGAAGTTATCGCCCAAAACAGCGTAAGGGTCACCCGTAGTCGAATCGGCCGATTGACTCAAGACCCCCAAGTAACACGTACTTCCTGAGGTCAAAATCATATCCGAAAGTGGCGCCTTAATTGTGATCCAACCTGTCCTTGCCTCTTATAGACAAATCAAACTTGCCACTACTTTTTCCCTTACCTCTAAAGTATATTGTCTATCTCATATAACTCCGCACTCTGTTCAACCTTTTCTCGAATTTCTGCTTGCTGCATTTCCACAACCTTGAATGACCGCACCAAGCTCACGACCCATTGGTCAGGCTCCTCTGTATTCTCGTTTTCATTCTCCTCCAAAATCGTTCCCTGATTACGGTAAACGTATCTTCTTCGCGATACAATATCTTCGTCTCATCAAAAAACCGCTAATTGTCTTTTTCACCAATACTTTCCTGCTCTAATCAACAACTTTCAAATCTATGATTTTTCACCCGATGTTCCCGATCCTAATTATAATATTGTGCACTCTTCCTTGGTCTTCCGCCCAAGCAGAAATATTTGAGCGTTTTCGCTGTCTCAATGCCTTCTTCACCGCTCTTCTGCCTTTGCTATATTTGCTCGGCCAGTGCCTTGCCTCAATATACTTCAATATCAATTTCGTGCTGACATCAAAAAACCGAACTACCTTCTCATTCTCTTCAAACTCCGCTCATTCTCTCAATTTTATGCGTTCTTCCCTCACTGCTTGCGTCTTCTTTGCTCACACATCGCAGCTGTACACTATTTTCTCTATATAGAAGTTTCCATTGCCAAAACAATCCGTCGTCTCCTCCTAGAACTGTTCATATCCCGTGACGCGCCCCAGTTTCGGTTCATTCAATAAACACTCTCTGAGATTTGAGCGATCCATTCTTTTACCTTCTCCTTTCTGAGAGAAGGACTGTCAGAGTTCAAAATTATCGCGTTAACAGCTGTCTGGATGGGTAACAAAGGTATCAAAGAAAGCTTCATGTTTGTTTGTTTGTTATAGTGAATTAATTTGGCATTCGTGTCTGTTTAACTACACTAACTTTCATACATGTCTGTACCTTTCTTTCTTCACAGTAGCCATCGCACCACCTCAGTGACAATGAGCGGCGCAAGAATGAAAGGTCCTATCCACCCCAGAGGCTATGGCCCCCTGCGTTGAGTTTGTCATTTCCCACCGCCTTTTGTTCTTCTAAAGTTCAAGAAAATCTAACACCAAAAGGAACGATTCCCTCATCTAGATTGTAAGCATGTTGTGAGTCTGTTCAACTTAATCAGTTGAGGCATATCTGACTTTTGTGAACATCCATGCAAGTCTTAAAACTTGTTTCTTTCGGTTATGGCTCGTATACCCATACTTTTCGGCACAGGCTGCGAAATGTTGCGACTTGCACCGTAGTGTATAAATGGAGACACCAGCTTTAAGCGGCTTGCTTGCAATCTACTTGGACTTGAATCCGGCCATTTCAGAACAGAAATTACTTTTCTTGTAATTTATTAAAACAATGGCAGTTTTGTGTTTCTTTTCTTGACCTTTCGTTTTTTTCGCTACATTTTCGCTTTACTTATAACGGCTTAACTTCGTGACTGGTGGGTAGTTCGCAGTTTTTTCCTGGATTTAGAACTTTTTAACAAATACCCTTTATTACTTCTTTCCATTAAAAATCCATTTTTGCTCTCCCCAACACAGGAACAACTATTCTGGATAGGCAAAAGCACCCAAAGCTTGTTATATCTTTTCTATCTACCTTGCTTCACTGCTGATCGACTTTTCCTACTACAACACTGTCATCTCTTTAGCGCGCAAATGTATGCTCGCCCTTGCTCATATTAATTACATTTCATATAAGCATATTAAACATAAGTATGCAGATTCCAATAATGGATCCTACTAACGGTGCCAGGTTCGTAAGACCGACAATAGAGGTTGAAAACCCATAGATATCCTGATAGAACTCAGATTGCGTTGAGGCCATAAGTGAAAGCCACATCATTTGTGCTCCGTAAACAAAGCCAGCCTAAATTACTGCAGGAAATGCAAGAGTCTTTAAGGGACTATAAAACATACGGAACCAAGATTCTTTATATTCAAGTTCCATGAGCTGCATTCTTTCCAATAGCCTCTCTTAACACCAACAAGGTCGTCCTGCGACTTCAGCGGAGATCACTTTGCTTACTGTCTCATCCTTTAATGACGCCTCGCCTGAATCTACAGCATGTAAAACAACCTCCCTCGAGTGAATCTCTTGTAGAACTTCTTCCTCCGACTTATCCCCCTCCCTTATGAAGGTTGTGTCTTCCATGGCAAATATTTATATCACCAACAACCCACAGAAAATGAAAGTTGGACCTTAAAACAAGCTTGTCAACCACTCAAATAACCTGCCACGGCAGGCCCAATAAACGAGCCAAAGTACAAGCCCATAACAAGCCAAGCTAAATTTGTAGCTCTCTCGTGGGCAAAAAAAAAAAAAAAAACATCTGTGAAGGAGATTTCCACCAATGATTCGACTGGAACAGCTGAAATTCCTTGCAATGCATTGACAGCAATGAAAGTTTGCCATTTAGTTGTTTCCCAACCAACAACGTTTCCTACGAGTCCTAGAACAGAACACAACAAGTAAACAAATTATCTTTCGAGCTTCATGGCAGTTGATTGAAGGAATGCGCAATCCTAAGAAGAGATAACACAGATCTGATGTAATGTTGAGGTCATTATAAGTACAGTTCAAATCCTCCGCTAATTGAGTCCACCACGGCCCATTCCAGTTCATCACACACCAGACCCAAAGAAATGGAGAACTGTAGGTTTCTCTTCCATTTCGGCCACCTAAAGGGATCGTTCACATTATTCAGCGGCTGTGGAAGTAGAATGATATTAGACTTGGATCCACTAGATTTTTGCACATGCAAAACATTCTCCAGATCAACCAAATGGACTGTTCCCGGAAGAATTTCATCTTTGTCAACGGATAGATTATCATCAGGAAAAGCACCATTTAGAGGACGCTTTGACATCGGGAAAACGAATAAAACGAAAGTTTACTTATGCGTTGAGAAACAATAGGAAGTTTTGAGATTTGCAGACATGGTGTACTTCTGCTGGTCCAGTTTCGGCTGGTTTGTCCGGTTTATGTACTAAAACTCTTCCCACAACCCTGCATGTTACCCCTGTCAACTGTCAATCCTATACTCCTTCTCTTATTTGACAGGTTGGGTTTTGAGGTTACTGCTTCATGTGCCTCTGATGTACCGAAGCTTCACTAGATGTGGTGCACAGATGCCTACTTTTCTATTTTTGTAGATTCACAAACTTCTAGGTTTTAGAATCCTTTTTCCTTTAGAAAATAAGATGGAGGTTTTGCAACAACAATCAACTAATTTCGCAGATCTTCATTCTCTCCATTCTGCCTTATTTCTCTAGCTCATCTCATTCTCCGCAATTTTTCTACTTATCTTCCCTTCATCTGACCCCTTTCTCTTTCCCTTTTCTTTTGCCTCATCTTTAATGTTACAAATGGTGTAGTCTGCACTTTGGCCAGAGTGCAAATTTATCATTCATCAGTCTTGAGAACAGCCCAAACAAACAACATTCACTGCGACCATAGGGTGACAATAAATACAGTAAGCTGTAGCTTCGTACCCAAAGATTGCACTGCCCAGAGCCATCTTCAACGCAGGAATGTTCGAATGCCCCACATCTACTTTTTACAAATAGTTTCCATGAAGCAAATGTACCCTTTAATAGCACATATCTGGGGTACATGAAACCCCACTTGTCTGCTGCAAAGCTACATGCTTTCTTTCTTTCTTTGGGCCTACAGCACAAACCTGTCGGATGAAATTCCAGTTAAACGCCAATTAAACGGCTTATTCACCCATCCAACTTAACATGCTCTGTTTATGATTTTTTGCTGAATGCCTTCGACAGATATACCGTTTCTCATACTGGCTCCATTAAAACGGTACAAGCACTCTGTCAACTGCAGAGACCAGGTGCTTAACAAAGTTCAACATCCTCCTGAAAAATATGGGAACTATTAGCACTAAAAAATAGGAGAAAGTTGATTTACGCATAAACCTACGGTTCATCGAAACACACAGTATCATTTTTTCAGAGGCCATTGCCATCCGAAAGCATTCTATATCTACCCACTTTGGCTCATTGCGAACACATCGCCAGTAGTATTTTGTGGAGCACAGTTGGTGTAAATCCCTGGCTTCCAACTACTTATACGTTGTCGCTAGATTGGCATACAGGAATTCTCATAAGTAAAAGAATCAGTGGGCACATGCCTTCAAGTTGTGTGAGAGCCTCTCTCACCTATATACAGGGACTCATCACTTAAATACGCAGTAAGTTAAAGATGTATTTTTTTTGTGCAGATAGATGGAAATCTTCACGCGTTCATTCAGAGCGACAGCGCTTTTTCCGCGCATGATATACAGGCATCTGTTATTGCAATTCGTGAACTGTTTGAGAGTAGGATTGGCCGCAAAAATCTACATAGCTGCAAGGTACACCCATGCACCGTAGCCGTAACCACCCTTTAAGGGCATTTAGGAACCAAACATGTCAAGCGTCTAAAGATAAAACATTTTTAAGCAATGTAGAGCCTTTCTTTATCCTTTTAACTATGTACGATTAGTTTTTCTGCGTGTTGCATGATTTTTGAGAAAAGAACTATAGGATTAACTGTCTCTTATAGCTGTACACCTTCTGAGCATGATGAATCATTTTCGTTTGCTATAAATTTGAGCATAAGATAGTTTCCACTTTGATCACACAGCTTAAGTTCCTCCTCACGGCTCAGCGGTCAAAATCAACGACTGTGGAGCCTATCAGCAAGCATAATCTTCTGAACTTTTAGATCGAATTCAAGTCTTGGAAAATAGAAGGAAGTGGCATTTTCGGTTAGCTTCCATTCTACCAAACGCAACATGTCCAATGACTAAGCCTCGTGATGTGATTTGTTGATCCACGGATACGACTAAATATGCATGCAGTGCTATATAGCGGAGTATAATTCTTGCAGGACAGATGCTCGCTTAATTCAATCCGTCAATGCAAGCAGGTGAGACAGGACTGCAGCCTGTAGACAGAAATTTCGACTAAATCTGGTTTCTTATGGCAACAGTACAATAGATTTGATTGGGCAAAAATTTATTTGACGGCTTATTGAGGGAATGCAATGTAAACACCTAAATCAAAACAATTATATGCAGCTTGCTGAGCATTGAGATCACAATTTCAGGTTTTTCGCTCATGCAGTTAGAGAAGCTTTTATTAATGGTTTGGTGTAATGTCCACAGGTGTAAGCTATCGAGGGTAAATGGGTACTAATTTGGATGTAGTTGATCATGTGACAAAAGTCTTGGATGATGTACTTCGTCAAGTATCCCACACTTACTACTACTGGTTCGCTGTTGGCAATCGTCACTCACACTCACACTACAGGCTACTCTCAAAAAAGGTATACTTAACTGTATTCTTGCAACTAGAAAAATCGATTACTTCTGGTCCATATTGCTCCCTTATTTGCTACTTATTGCTACTAAATTTAGGGAACTTAAAATTAGTTGCACCAATTGTTAATGGGTCAAGCTATCAGCCATTTGGAATGGCAGTGTTTTTTGTTCAAGGTCTATCTGGTATATATTACCAAGAAAAATTTGCAATCATAGAGTTAGGATTAGCGTGCTAATGAAGTGGAAGCTTCACTTCCAAGTAGCGAATGAAAGTTTAACCTCTTCAAGTTTAGATGTTCATCGGTAAGCTGTACTTATCCTACAGCTTGAAGTAATTAATTTGTATGCCCGAGTCCAGTCTTGCCAAGACTCCCATAACGAACATTTTGCAATGGCTGATATGGGCCACGAAGCTGTAGTCTGCCGGATGGAGCTACAGAGCTGTACTTTTAGTCGTCACTCATGCATTTGCAATCTTTTAAGTTGTGAATTTATTTCGAAGTATCTCCCTTCCATAACCTTTACGAGGAGATGGATGCATCATTTTTGAGATTCATAATTCAGGATCAGAGCTACAAAATGTTACTTCACACGAATATTATTAGAATCCCAAAAATGCCCCGACATACAACCCAAGGATAGAAAGCATGCCTATGGCTCGTCTTTATGTTCAAACATCTGTATCGGCAGATTGTATTCAGCTAAAATAGTCGAAATGGGGCAAAACAATCCGGGCTGAACGTAAATACAGACTAAAGAAAAAGTTGTTCTAGAGCCCCACTTTTAGGGATATTGAAAGTACAGTAAGAAAAAGGAAGGCACGTTTAAGTAAAAGGGTCAATCTCGTAGTTAATCTCATGTATGAGTTTTGCAACAACTACGTAGAATTTGACAGAATAGTGTACCAGAAATGTTCGCACTCGTCTATGCAACGCTTTCCTACGACTACTTGGGAGGTACAGGTTCGAGGCTCCAAAATTTTGAACCGATCACGGCTTGCCCCAGGATTCATTTCACCTTACGAGATCTCGGAAGGAGCATGCCGTTCCGAAAGTGTAAACATGAGCCAATTTCCAAAAAGAGCCTGATTCCGATTGGATCGCCGACATAAGACAGATTGACAGAAATCGAAACCATGCAGCGCGCATGCATATTAGTAATACGCGAGCAACTTAAAGTGATACATACGTCTCCTACGTCTCAGTCTACGCTATGCTTCTATCATTACTTCACTGTATTGCATGTTGGGAAATAATTGCATCTTTTGTTTGGGCCGAGTCCCCCGAGCCACATGAGATGCTTCTGCTAAGGTGTGGTTTTTGTTGAGGGAGGCTATGCATCAACGTGTCGTTCACAGCAAAGCTTCGAACTAACTACTAACATTTGAAGAGCCACAAAGAGAACATGCTGCTGGATAAGAGCATGTTAAGATTTGGTAATTGCTTGTGTACGTCTTGAAATTTGTATGAGGGCCCCCAAATTCACAAGGTATAAGCTTAGGCTTGATTAGTACGTACAAATTTAGGTTGACACGCAAAAGCCTGTAGACGCCAAGCAGGCTAAAAGCTTACAGTATGCAGTCCACTATATACGAACTGTCTTGCATGTTTGTTTTTAAGTTCCTTCTGTGCGCGGAATGATTGTCTATTCAGTCCGAGTTTCAACGCTCTCAAAGGCAATTGACCTTAGTTTTCAATAACGGGAGGGAGGATGCCATAGCAAAGGATCCTGCTAGCTCTGACACTTTTCTAAACAAGTCTTGTCCAACTAGAATATACTTGCTAGTATTTGGGGTGGAAAAAGCAGATATGATTTAAAATTTAAGGCGAGGAGGCTTTCAATGCAGCGAAAAACGCTTGTGTATAAGCGAATATCGCTTGTGTATAAGCGAAGGAATGATATAAACACACTATGCAAGATAGTTGCCTGCTCCTGCCCCTAAACCATTCTCAACATCGTGTTATTTCTTCTTGACATAATTCGAAATGGCTTTCTACCTGGGCTCGGCACTTTTGTAATTACATTGCACAGTTGTGTTGTCCCCAAAAATCGTCCTTCTCTCTGCCCCTTCTATTCCAAGTCACGTGAAGCATGAATGAAGCTCTCAACCATCTGCTTTACTAACCTCCTTTCATCTGCTCATAGAGATGGGAATAATCTGTCAATGGAGGCACGCAGAATGGTATGCATTGCAGCTCGTCAAAGGCGGGCTGTCTAATGCACATGCCGAAGGCTATCTCGTACTGCAAAGCATATAGTGATTTTACCCATTACGCATATAAGAACACGCGCGTGGAACACTATCCGGGTTTCCAGATTTCGATGGATATATTAAACAAAAACTGCTCAAAATGGTTCTCTTTAGAAAAAAAGAACACATCCGTCCGGTTAAGAAGGCTCCTATATCTAAACAATGATAAGTCCACTTCTATTTTTCCTTACTCTTTTGGTGTTCGGAAATGCCGCTACCAGTGGATGTACCCCATCGCTGATCACTGGTACAGGATTCAACGTGGATTTTTATAGTTACACTCACTATAGTAGAGCTGGTTGGGATAGTGACTTTTTCCTGTCTGGATATGTCGATGGAGGCTACTTGGGCTCCACAAGCGGTGTTACTGATGTCAACTTCGAAGGAGATGGCAGCACCGGAGAAGTGTACGGCTACTCGCTCAATACTAATAGTTTTGCCCTTGCGATGAGCGGTTTTTTCAAGCCCTCAGTAAGCGGGAGTTACACTTTCAAGTTGAGTGCAGATGATGGTGCATCTTTACAGTTTGGGGCAGGTCAATCGTGCTGCAACGATGCCTCAGGAAGCGTTACTGGAGACGTTAGCATTAATACCCTTGGCACTGGAGCAACCGGCATTGATACCAACACCGAAGAAGAAACCTTTACATTACAAGGAAATGTTTATTACCCCATTAAAATTGTTATGTTTAATTGGGATGGGGAAAATGGAATTGATATCACTGTCACGGATCCTAATGGGAATCAAGACAGCCTTGGTTCAATGGTTTACCAAGCGGAGTTTGCCGAAAGTGTTTGTTATACCACTCTCACGACGTACTGGGAGAATCCATATACCTCTTCCAAAACTGTCACAGGGTCTCTGACTGACACAATTATTGTTGAGATTCCAAAATCATA
The DNA here is from genome assembly GCA_963678735.1 of Metschnikowia agaves. Lineage (NCBI taxonomy): Eukaryota > Fungi > Ascomycota > Pichiomycetes > Serinales > Metschnikowiaceae > Metschnikowia > Metschnikowia agaves. Next base: position 2,596,682 of record CAVMBV010000003.1, on the reverse strand, counting down.
CACAACAAGTACAAAAACTTGGTCAAACGCCTACACCAGCACTATTACCAGCACAGGTTCAGTAACTGACACTGTTATCATTGAGGTGCCAACTCCAACCGAGACCACCACCTCTACCTGGGGTGAAAGTTACGTATCGACCAGAACCATCACTGGATCTACCGATATTGTCGTTGTCGAAGTTCCAACTCCAACAGTGACAATCACTTCTACCTGGAGTGAAAGTTACGTATCGACCAGAACCATCACTGGATCTACCGACACTGTTGTTGTTGAAGTTCCTACGCCAACAGTGACAACCACCTCTACCTGGAGTGAAAGTTATGTTTCAACAAGAACCATCACCGGCTTAACAGATGTAGTTGTTGTCGAAGTTCCTACGCCAACAGTGACAATCACTTCTACCTGGGGCGAGAGTTACAAGTCAACCAGAACCATCACTGGTCCTACTGACACTGTCGTTGTTGAGGTGCCAACTCCAACAGTGACAATCACCTCTACCTGGAGTGAAAGCTTTGTGTCGACCAGAACAATCACTGGTCCTACTGACACCGTTGTTGTCGAAGTTCCAACTCCAACCGAGACCACCACCTCCACATGGGGCGAGAGTTACGTGTCAACAAGAACCATCACCGGCTTAACAGATGTAGTTGTTGTCGAAGTTCCAACTCCAACAGTGACAATCACCTCTACCTGGAGTGAAAGCTTTGTGTCAACCAGAACCATCACTGGTCCTACCGACACTGTCGTTGTTGAGGTGCCAACTCCAACAGTGACAATCACTTCTACCTGGAGTGAAAGCTTCGTGTCGACCAGAACCGTCACTGGTCTTACCGACACTGTCGTTGTTGAGGTGCCAACTCCAACAGTGACAATCACTTCTACCTGGAGTGAAAGCTTCGTGTCGACCAGAACCGTCACTGGTCCTACCGACACTGTCGTTGTTGAGGTGCCAACTCCAACCGAGACAACCACCTCTACCTGGGGTGAAAGTTACGTATCGACCAGAACCATCACTGGTTCTACCGACATTGTCGTTGTTGAGGTGCCAACTCCAACAGTGACAATCACTTCTACCTGGAGTGAAAGCTTTGTGTCAACCAGAACCATCACTGGTCCTACCGACACTGTCGTTGTTGAGGTGCCAACTCCAACAGTGACAATCACTTCTACCTGGAGTGAAAGCTTCGTGTCGACCAGAACCGTCACTGGTCTTACCGACACTGTCGTTGTTGAGGTGCCAACTCCAACCGAGACAACAACCTCTACCTGGAGCGAGAGTTACGTGTCAACAAGAACCATCACCGGCTTAACAGATGTAGTTGTTGTCGAAGTTCCAACTCCAACAGTGACAATCACCTCTACCTGGAGTGAAAGCTTTGTGTCAACCAGAACCATCACTGGTCCTACCGACACTGTTGTTGTCGAAGTTCCTACGCCAACCGAGACAACCACCTCTACCTGGAGTCAAAGTTACGAGTCGACAACCACAACTACTGGCTCTACTGATACAATTATCATTGATGTCCCAACTCCAACAGTGACAATCACCTCTACCTGGGGCGAGAGTTACGAGTCAACCAGAACCATCACTGGTTCTACCGACACCGTTGTTGTCGAAGTTCCAACTCCAACCGAGACCACCACCTCCACATGGGGCGAGAGTTACGTGTCAACAAGAACCATCACCGGCTTAACAGATGTAGTTGTTGTCGAAGTTCCAACTCCAACAGTGACAATCACCTCTACCTGGAGTGAAAGCTTCGTGTCAACCAGAACCATCACTGGTCCTACCGACACTGTCGTTGTTGAGGTGCCAACTCCAACCGAGATCACCACCTCTACCTGGAGCGAGAGTTACGTGTCAACAAGAACCATCACTGGTTCTACCGACATTGTCGTTGTTGAGGTGCCAACTCCAACCGAGACAATCACCTCTACCTGGAGTGAAAGCTTCGTGTCGACCAGAACCATTACTGGTCCTACTGACACTGTCGTTGTTGAGGTGCCAACTCCAACAGTGACAATCACTTCTACCTGGAGTGAAAGCTTCGTGTCGACCAGAACCATTACTGGTCCTACCGACACTGTCGTTGTTGAGGTGCCAACTCCAACCGAGATCACCACCTCTACCTGGAGCGAGAGTTACGTGTCAACAAGAACCATCACCGGCTTAACAGATGTAGTTGTTGTCGAAGTTCCTACGCCAACAGTGACAATCACCTCTACCTGGGGCGAGAGTTACAAGTCAACCAGAACCATCACTGGTCCTACTGACACTGTCGTTGTTGAGGTGCCAACTCCAACTGAGACAACCACCTCCACATGGGGCGAGAGTTACGTGTCGACCAGAACCATCACCGGCTTAACAGATGTAGTTGTTGTCGAAGTTCCTACGCCAACCGAGACAATCACCTCTACCTGGAGTGAAAGCTTTGTGTCAACCAGAACCATCACTGGTCCTACCGACACTGTTGTTGTCGAAGTTCCTACGCCAACCGAGACAACCACCTCTACCTGGAGTGAAAGCTTCGTATCGACCAGAACCATCACTGGTCCTACCGACACTGTCGTTGTTGAGGTGCCAACTCCAACAGTGACCACTACCTCTACCTGGGGCGAGAGTTACAAGTCGACCAGAACCATCACCGGCTTAACAGATGTAGTTGTTGTCGAAGTTCCTACGCCAACCGAGACAACCACCTCTACCTGGAGTCAAAGTTACGAGTCGACAACCACAACTACTGGTTCAACTGATACAATTATTATTGATGTCCCAACTCCAACAGTGACAATCACTTCTACCTGGAGCGAGAGTTACGTGTCAACCAGAACCATCACTGGTCTTACTGACACTGTTGTTGTTGAAGTTCCTACGCCAACAGTGACAACCACCTCTACCTGGAGTGAAAGTTATGTTTCAACAAGAACCATCACCGGCTTAACAGATGTAGTTGTTGTCGAAGTTCCTACGCCAACAGTGACAATCACTTCTACCTGGGGCGAGAGTTACAAGTCAACCAGAACCATCACTGGTCCTACTGACACTGTCGTTGTTGAGGTGCCAACTCCAACAGTGACAATCACCTCTACCTGGAGTGAAAGCTTTGTGTCGACCAGAACAATCACTGGTCCTACTGACACCGTTGTTGTCGAAGTTCCAACTCCAACCGAGACCACCACCTCCACATGGGGCGAGAGTTACGTGTCAACAAGAACCATCACCGGCTTAACAGATGTAGTTGTTGTCGAAGTTCCAACTCCAACAGTGACAATCACCTCTACCTGGAGTGAAAGCTTTGTGTCAACCAGAACCATCACTGGTCCTACCGACACTGTCGTTGTTGAGGTGCCAACTCCAACAGTGACAATCACTTCTACCTGGAGTGAAAGCTTCGTGTCGACCAGAACCGTCACTGGTCTTACCGACACTGTCGTTGTTGAGGTGCCAACTCCAACAGTGACCACTACCTCTACCTGGGGCGAGAGTTACAAGTCGACCAGAACCATCACCGGCTTAACAGATGTAGTTGTTGTCGAAGTTCCTACGCCAACCGAGACAACCACCTCTACCTGGAGTCAAAGTTACGAGTCGACAACCACAACTACTGGTTCAACTGATACAATTATTATTGATGTCCCAACTCCAACAGTGACAATCACTTCTACCTGGAGCGAGAGTTACGTGTCAACCAGAACCATCACTGGTCTTACTGACACTGTCGTTGTTGAAGTCCCAACTCCAACCCAGACAACCACCTCTACATGGGATGAAAGCTATGTTTCAACAAGAACCATCACCGGCTTAACAGATGTAGTTGTTGTCGAAGTTCCAACTCCAACAGTGACAATCACCTCTACCTGGGGCGAGAGTTACAAGTCAACCAGAACCATCACTGGTCCTACTGACACTGTCGTTGTTGAGGTGCCAACTCCAACAGTGACAATCACCTCTACCTGGGGCGAGAGTTACAAGTCAACCAGAACCATCACTGGTCCTACTGACACTGTCGTTGTTGAAGTTCCTACGCCAACCGAGATCACCACCTCTACCTGGAGCGAGAGTTACGTGTCAACAAGAACCATCACCGGCTTAACAGATGTAGTTGTTGTCGAAGTTCCAACTCCAACAGTGACAATCACCTCTACCTGGAGTGAAAGCTTCGTGTCAACCAGAACCATCACTGGTCCTACCGACACCGTTGTTGTCGAAGTTCCAACTCCAACGGAGACCACCACCTCCACATGGGGTGAGAGTTACGTGTCGACCAGAACCATCACTGGATCTACCGACATTGTCGTTGTTGAAGTCCCTACCCCAACCGAAACGACTACTTCCACATGGGGTGAAAGCTACGCTTCAACCAAAACCATCAACGGCCCAACAGATGTAGTTATTGTTGAGGTTCCAACACCACTAACAATGCATTCGCTGAGCTTGTCAACTGCTTCCGCATTAACATCGGCGCATTTAAGTACTTCAGTTTTGCAGTCATGGAGACTTGCTGGATGGAATCTGTCGTTTTCGTTTACAACCACCTCTATACTGGAGTCTCTCGCACCAACATTTAGTTCTGGCTTTGTCAGTGTGACTTCTGTGCCCAGCACTATCACAGATACGGCTAGCAACGTTATTGTTGAGACTGTTACCAAAACCGATACTAATACAGTGAACAACGGACTCACTAAACTGGGCACATCCACAGGAACTGCTCAAACTGGAACAGAGACACAAGCTCAAACTGGAACAGAGACGCAAGCTCAAACTGGAACAGAGACACAAACTCAAACTGGAACAGAGACACAAACTCAAACTGGAACAGAGACACAAGCTCAAACTGGAACAGAGACACAAGCTCAAACTGGAACAGAAACACAAGCTCACTCAGTTCACTCAGTTACACCTGGAAGCTCCCAAACAGAAACCAGCGCAGTCTCTAGTTGTTACGCGGAAAGTTGCTCAAACACTGGTAATGTTAGTGCAAAAAGCACATTTACCGTAACGACCCTATCAGTATCTTTCACACAAGAAGGACATAAAGAGTCATCTGCCTCGACTTCTACACTGGTTCTGAACTCAGTACCTTCTTCTTCTTCTTCCTCCTCCTCCTCATCTCCGGAACCAACTTATGTTTCGGTGTACACAGGTGATGGTTGGAAACCATCATTCAATCTGATGGTCTTTTTCATTCCCTTATTATTCCTACTTTAGATACCCTGGATAACAATTTTCATTTCAATGGTCTTTTCGTTTCTTGATCTTCTTTCAGATATTTTCGTACCAGAGTGAATTGTGAATCTTTTAATGAAATATGAAACACGTAACTTACCGGTTAATGTAGTTTTGGTAGTAGCAGCCGTGACACATTGCAACAAAGCATTTGTTTGTTTTGTGGAAACAAGTTCTCATTCATAAGAGTAAAGCATGTGATCATTCATTTTTGCTTATTTTTGGTTCTTTTTTTTTCTTTCCATCTGGCTTTATACTTGTTTTGAGCGTTCGCACTTTTTCTTTCGCATGCCCAATTCTTCGAATATAACTTCCTCGAATAGGCTATCCATCACCTTCTTCTCTTCTCTTTTTCCCCTCCGACCTGACAGACAATCTTCTTTTTTTGGATCCAACAACAATTCGACTACATTAAAATTTTTTTTATTACTCTCTCGCTTGATTGCCTGGGATCTTGCGAGATATCCTGTTAGGCTGCGAATTGTTGCAACTGATTCTTTACATACCGTCCTTAAGCAAAGCTTGTTTCTCTGTATCCAACTCACATAAAGAAGCTCAAGCTCTACTACTATTCGTTAAGTCTCAAGATTTTCTTTGTTTGCTAGGTTCCCTTAGAATAACACTTAATATGTTCTGAGACCCATAAATACGATTGTTAAGCAGTCCTGACTTCTAAGTTAAGTAGTAAATATGATGGGGGAGGAATGGATACTCTAATGACTATTATTATTATTAGTACGATTTTTATGCTTCATTTTTTTCCTCCCATTGAAGTGAGATGCAAAACGTTGACCTGACTTAGGCAAGGACTCTAGGGTCAATGAATGTGCCCCCGATTAGTTTACTACATCAAGGGCTGTGAATTGGGCACGTTACGCTGTACACGAGCCGGATTATACTACTTTTTTGTGGGCAATCCGCTTGTGTCTGCTCCCCACTTTGTTAATAGGCGGTGTTTGTTTCGGATCAAACTCTGTCTAACCGTCGGCTATCGACTCCTTGTCAAAGTTTCTTTGTCAATGGCTAAAGAGATATTCTGGCAACGAATAACGTCTTAATTCGAATAACATCTTAATTAAGATTTCGCTTGAAAATTGTACAAGCTAGCTCAATGCCGGATGCGTGTGTTTTGGCACACTGCTTTGCGCAAGCCTAAGGGAACGGCTGGAAGCTGATTGCAAGCCAGCCGTAGGGTAATTTAACCTATTTCGAAAGAAAGCAGACTTATATATTATCTTGAGAAGGAGACTGTTTGTGGATTTCTTCAATCTACAGGAGACCAACATAAAAGGTGGGGTGGAGCGACCAATCTTACTAAGCCTCTACAGTGAAATTGCTCTTACAAAATTTGTTAAGTACGCAAACCGAGGGTTTCTACCGCTCTTCAGAGATTATTTGCCTTCAAAGACTTGGAGCAATTATTGACCAGTGGCTATTTCCTAATGATCAATATACTAGAAGCTCGAAGCAAAAAAAGTGCAACACCAACACCTCCCCGACCTACAACCCCGCTTCGACCTGCACCATACATTACAAGTAAGTCAAACCAAAAAAGGATTACCTTGGCAAACTCGGAAGGAATCCGAGCAGGTTTCCCCTAATTTCAAAAGTGTGGAGAAAAAATGGAGTAGCTTTCTTTGTTTTCATGCTTAACACTACAAAAAAATAACATACATCCTCCTAGTTCAATATCACATCAGAAATGGAGTCGAAAGCTATAGTGTCCTACCTTAGTGGTGACGCAGGAACACTCAACTGGAAGTATGAAACCGTTAAGGTGCGTGACAGCTTAGAGCCAAATGAAGTTTTGGTCGAGATGAGCTCTGTTGGGTTATGCCACACCGATGTTATCTTTGCGTTGCGCCAGAAAGAGAACGCACGTATTTTTGGCCACGAGGGAGCCGGATATGTCAGAAAAATTGGAAATGCCGTAACCAATTGCCAGGTTGGAGACCCGGTTCTCCTTTCGTACGACTACTGCAACAATTGCACAAACTGTGCAGCTGGGCTTATCGCCTATTGCAAGAATTGTGCTACTCTAAACTATATGGAGTGTGAGCCCGAGGGCGAGACGTTCGTGGCGGCAGGGGGAACAAAAGCTAAAGGCAAGTTCTTTGGACAGTCTTCTTTTTCCCGGCTTTCTGTCGTCAGCAGTCTGCTGGTAGTAAGCGTCAAAAACCTCAATTTGTCTGAGGAACAGTTGAATAAAATGGGGCCATTGGGATGTGGTCTCCAAACTGGTGCTGGCGCAGTCATCAATGCCGGCAGGGCAAGACCCAGTGACAGTGTAGTTGTTTATGGTCTAGGCGGTGTTGGTATGGCAGCTATCATGGCAGCAAAAGCAATAGGATGTTCGACTATTATTGCAGTGGACCTTATGCGGTCAAAACTCGACATTGCCAAATCCATAGGTGCCACCCATACCATTGTGGCTGGGGATGCACAAAACGTGAGGCAAACAATATTAGAGTTGACTGGTACGGGTGCAGACCTTTCAATTGAGTGTATTGGGGGTCCTAGATTTGTGCGGACTGCTATTGAAAATGCTGGTTATAAGGGGAGAATCGTTTACGTTGGCACAACTCTGCCTAATGATAATTTGGAATTTCCGCTGTTTGCATTTATGGTATCAGGGAAGCAATTGATTGGTTGCATTGAGGGAGACTCCAAATCCTGGGAATTCATCCCCACCTTAGTTCAATGGTATTTAGATGGCAAATTTCCAATCGATGTGATCGAAACAGAATATCCAATCACTGATTTTGAGACTGCTTTACAGGACGTCAAGGAAGGAAAAACCATCAAAGCAATCCTCAAATTCTAATATAACAAACGACTTTAACATTAATCAGCTTAAAAAAAACATCTAGACTTCAAAAAAAATCTTCATTTTAGGAATGTCAAAGCCAAAAATCCATTACCTTCTACTTGTCAAGTAGCATGTGGGAATTCCGACGGAAGCATCCCCGAACCGAAGTATGAGTTCATTTTATGAGTTCGTCTTAAGCCTATAGCAAAAGAATTAATGAACAAAGTTTTACTTAAGAAAGTAGGACTGCTTCAAAAGCTTGATGAAGTTTTGATTTTGGTCCGTTATTCATCAACCAGAGTGTAAACTATAAAATGACCTTTGGCAGTTTCTTGATCTCAGTCAAATGTAGTATGGAGATACAAATTGCCGTTATAAGCAATATGCCTGACATTAGACCAGCAGAGCCAAGATAATTCAAGTTGGAGAACATTTTCGGAAAGTAGAAAGGACTGATAAACCCAAACACTAATCTCAAAAACATTACAAAAAGAGACACATTCGTAGCATCTGTCGGATGACAATCAATAGCATATGTCATCAAAACGGTACATAAGATATCAGCACCTGCAGCACAAATTCCCATACCTATCAACGGATGAATTGTCCAATGATCAATGTTAGACTTATATAAGTAGGCACCCCACATCATCAAACCACCAATGGTTAGAGCATACGCGCCATAAGAAAAAGCCAACCTGTCAGCAGGATGTCTAAAACCTCTCTTTTTGGCTTTATATAATACCCAGTAGTCAGAAAACTTTCCGCCAAAAACTTCACCTATTACATATCCAATGACCATGGGTATATATTGAAGTGCAAGTTGTTGGGAGTTGAAATTGAAAAGCTGGGTGAAAATTAAGGGCGTCTCAACGATGAACACGATATTTCCAAAGGCAAAAACCAATAGGGCAGAGACAGAGGCAACCAAAATTCGCATGTTCGTGGCATGCTGGAAAGGTGCAAAGATATCTTTGATTGTCAAACTTCTCTCTTCGATCTTAGATACGTTGAAATATCTGTGAAGTCCAGCTGGTCTAGGACGCAAAGCCGCAGTGCTCAGATTATACTTTGTTTCATCAGAGAGCAATCATCCAATGGTTTGAAATAGGTTGTATATAGCATAAGTCCAGAAGACCCATTTCAAACCCACATGCTGAATAACAAAACCCATCAATATTGGCCCACATGGCGTACCAAGAATGGTAGCTAGTAACCAGACTCCATTTTTTCTTGCCCTCTCGAAATCAAAGCACATGGCACCTGTGAAAGCACCTCCCAAACTCATTCCTGAAGAAAGAAAAAAAGAACTAATAACTCTTGTTGCCATTTGTTGGCCATAGGTTTTACAGTATACCCCACCAATATTGGCGACTAAAGAACAAAAAGACGAAATGACCAAAACAGGCTTCCGGCCGTAGATCTCCATCAGCGGGGTCCAAAATAATGGAACAATTCCCAAGAGCGCAATCTGAACTGTCGTTAGGTAAGAACAGTCAGTAGAAGTCTTGCCGTATTCCACTGCCATAGACAGATAAGCAGGTGATATTCCCGCAGACATAAACGAACACGCAAATGTCTGCTGTGCTACCATCAAGAGATGATACATCTTCTTTGCATTTGGCCAGTTAAGAGGGTCATTTTCATCTTCTGAGGGCAAGGGTCTCAAATCTGCCGTTCCATGTCTTGCAATCAAGAACGCACGGTGAGATTCCGAAAGTTCCTTGAGATTAAGTTCAGTAGTGTGAACAAAGTCAACATGTTGAAGAGAAACATCTTTCTCTTCGTCATCGCCTGAGGAATTCTGAGAATCTAACACCATCTAAACCAGTGATGATTGTCAGGTTAGAGAGTAAGATACATTTATAATGTTGCCAACGCGGGGAATATTGCCTTTGAAGTACCACTTGAGAATGTCAGACCAATCAAAAATTAGTCTTCTACGTGATGGTGCGGAGTACAGTTGTCTAGCTCGATTGAGGAAACATGTAGTCTTCCAAGTCCGAATCTTGCCCCGCAAAATCTCGGAATTGCACCCGAATACTCGGACTTGGCAGCATGCAAAGAAGACGTAAGGCTGAGTTTGGAGAAAAGCCGGCTGCTTATTACTTACATCCTGCGACACACCGACACTGCAACACATCCATACCCTCACGAATACATAAGTGTTGTTCGGTTCCACCTAGTCCAGGTTTGCAACTTTAAGGTAATGCGCTTGCCCTTTTCGGGCAAATAACAGTACTGAGTCAGCAGTACGATGCAGAGTAATTGAGACGGCTGAGTTGTGCAGGAAGAGCGAAGGTTGCAAACATAACAATTGCTGCAGTACAACATACAATAAGATAAACAATGGAAACCAGCCATCGTTAACTCAGCATCTGTATGAAACAATCCGTCAGAATAAAGCGCTATTTGGCCAATAATACTACAATTGGCAGATATCCCTAACGTCCAGGCAAAATAACTCAACCATCCATACCTTTTCAATCTCCTCTGGCTGTGAGTGGGGCATTTCACGAGGCAGAATTGGAAAGCAAGCAGACAATTACATTCTTCGGCAGTTTATGTATTCGAAAATGTGTCAAGCATTATACAGAATGTGCGCTAGTATTACGAAGCTGTCATCCTGCAAACTGTACATCCTGCATGAAGATATGACTGATTGGTTTTTATACCTGTATTTCGCTGTTGGATATCCATTTTGCACGCAGTGCGTCCTTTTTTTAAAGATAAGCCGGGGAAGATTTTTCAAATTTTCGAGAACCAAATCATTTGAAATATAACTCGATAGTCTATTTTCTTAGATCTAGTTACATTCTTCGTACTCTTTAAGCTCAGTAAGATTGCACGTAACTCTCCTAAGGCAAATATGCCATCAGCGAAGACCAATTTGCAACTCTCACAGTTGAATGAAAGGAGAGATGATCTCTCTCCACAAAACTTCTTAAAATTCAAAAGCCATTTTTCAGCAGACCTATCACAAGAGCCGCACTGCCCAACGCAATCTCTCTTTTCTGTTTACGAGATCCTTTACACGTGTACGCCCTAAAAAAAACAAAAGGGCGTTTTTGTAAAGACGCTTCTGGTAATTTATGTCCCGTTTTGTGTATCAATCATGTCAGTTGATTGACGTGTCCCCAAATGGACTAGTAGTGAGGTGAAGGCTACCTGAACAAAGTTCGATTTATTACATCTCTGACTAGAAGCCCACATTAATTCTAACTTGTTCATAATTGTTCCACCAGTATTGTCGTCAAGTTAATTCTTTCAAAATTTGATATTACCCTACCGAGAAGATTATACCTTTCAATTCTTTTCAAAAGTTATACACTGGTATTCTTTCCAAATCGATTTAAATTCTTTTTTCTCGCAGACGACAAAACGGCTATACTAATCGCGCTCGCACAATAGTAAAAGACTGACGAAGAACTGAACATCGATTGTTAGTTATTCTCTAATTGCCGTCTAATTTAATGTGACTCTGTCTCGAACAATTTTTCTCACCAAGCCGTGTAGTTCAAGGCTCAGTAAGATATTGACAAACTAATTCAGTTTGTCAGATATCATAGCCTCACTCCTTCGTGCCCAATAAATCTCATACAGAAAAAGTTCTTTTACTTCTTCAACTTTCTTGCAAATTAAATATCAAAAGTGATGCTCACCTGCTATTGTTGTACAAAAATTAGAAGCATGCTTCAATTTGGACTAATTCGCGTTGGCCAACTGATGCAAGCACGACTTCCGCTTCAAGTAATATTGTCTCTTTAAGACGAGTCGCTTGAAAACTGAATACTTTCGCTTGCTTTGAAAAAATATAAAGCTGTAAGAATTTCTCACATTAATAATATTCAAAAGGACAATCTTCCCTAAAAGCTCCCTTGTTCTGCTTGACCACGAATATCGATGAAAGTTTCAATCTGTTTAACCGTTGTTGCTTTTTTCTACACCTTGTCTGGGGTATTTTCCCAGAGCATAGCTTCTTACGAATCCATTGATAATTTGACTAGAAGAAGACCTGGCAACTATCGTGAAGCTAGCAAATATCAAAGAAAAGGCTTAATCGTTGCACACCGAACGAGTGAAGCTATTCTATATCGGATTCCTGGACCTCGTGAGTGGGAAGATATCAGCTTCGAGGAAACAGTCATATTTTTGAACAGTTTTGCAAATTGGGCCGTCTCACAGAGCAAAGCTCACGCTGCACAAAGGGACCCAAAAATGGGCTATATGATGGATTACATTGAGAATCTTTTTAAGTCATTTAACATGTTTTACAAAAGAAGTAAGCAATATCGCCCTATTTTGAATTCCTTTGAAGAAGCTGTCAGTGCTCTGTTTTATACTCTCTCCGTGTATACAAAGCTTGAGAAGAATCATTGGATGAGCATAGAGAAAAAACGTGGAACTCCAGAGGAGGGAAACTACCGTGACGTTGGCGAATTTGTGCAAGAAATTCAGCGTCTAGAAAGGGCAGTGAATGCCGTTATTGTCCTTCTTCGGAATGTAGTCAGACCGGCTTTTTTAACAGTGGACGAGCTTGCCTACAATGCTATTTCTATGTTCAGAAGCTATGCTGTTTTGAGAGAACGAGGCAAAATAACAAGGGAACTAAGAGATAGTATTGTGAGAGTTGATGACAAGTTGTCTAAATGTCATATGTTTATTCGCTCTGCTATAGATCATGGGAAAGGTTATGACATTAGAAGATTGCTCTCTCTTGAAGTTTTCCACAGCATGTTTGAGGCGTACGTAACCAGCTCAAGAAAAAAGAATTCGTGAAGAAGGTTAGCTTTAGAGGTCTTGTGATTTGGACAAATCAGAAAAGATGGATATTCAAGGTGTGATTCACCAATATCAAAACAACGCATGAGAATCCACGTTCCCAACTTTCGCTAGAGCAAAATTCATACTTTTTTGAAAATTCAAACTAGTCTATTTTAAGGAGCAGGAAGTGGTTAATTAATTGATAGAGATTGAAAGAGCCCGACAAGAATGTACGAGGTCAATATTATATAGAAGTATATTATCGAGTGCCACACCTTCGATGGCTAGATAATCACAGATGATAGAACCAACAGGATTTGCGTAAAACACACAGCGGGTGTTAATCATGAATTAGGCCTAAAGAGATTGAACGCAATTCAAACTTACTTATTTTTTTTTCCTCCGTTCATTTCGCAAGTGCGGAGTCAACGGTGTTTGACATGTTTCTCCGAAGTTCTAGCGGCAGGTTCATGCGCAGCAACCGCAAGCGGTGTAGCCCGTTTTGGAAATGTTGCCAAAAATGCGCATAGAAACTGCATGGTCGGAAGAAGCGGCACTGAACTCCGGTACTCAGGAGATCACTTGCGCTCAAAGTAAATATCGTTCGATAATAGATGAATCAAGTTTTTTGGTTTCACCCACCATCAAAAAATCTGCACAAATTCCGAAGCCATGTCACATCAGCCCAAGATCAAAGATAACTACAACCCCTTAATTGGCACAGCAATTAATCCTGTGCCGGAGAAAGAATTCAAGGATGAATTGCTCAATAAGCATTTCAAATACACCTATGATAACGGATGGACCTACGAATTCTATGTGCCTAATGATCAAAGAATAGTCTACAAGATTGAAGGTGGACCAATGGCGGGTCGGAACAATTACGTCACCTGCTATTTTCAAAGAGTCAGAAAAAATCTTTGGCAATTAAGCTGGTTGGAAGAGACCGGAACAATCTGTTCTATGGCCCTCGATATTGAAAATAAACGCCTTTCAACACTTATCGGCTTTAGCCAGGGCCACTGGGAGAACCCGGAAAAGGCTCATGGCTACAAAAATGATGATTTGGCTTCCTGGCGTGAATTGTCGAAAATAGGCATTCTGACCAACCGTTACATGATGACAGAACAAGCTACTATTCAAGAGATTTTCGATGGCCCAGGTGAGCTACTTGACAATCTCCAATTGGACTGGAATACTTTATAGGCTAGTATTGAGAACGACAGCCAAGTTGTAAACCGTAATAAATACGTTTCCTCTGAGCCTTCTTCCTCCACGCTGGTCAGGTACAATGAAAGTGTGCTCATCTGCCAATTCAAACAGACCAAGAAAATATTAGCTTCTCTCTCATATCAATAATTTTAGTGTGGAGATCACACTACACCATATCGCAAATTTGGCACAACATATATGTAAGGAGAAAGTCCTTTTCACCGAACAGGTTTCAAGATACCAATTTCCTGGGAGACATGGTTGGAAAATATCTCAGCTTTTCGAACACGCAGGATCGTTTTTTGGGACTTAAATACTTAAAAAACATCAGATAATTGTATGGCTTCAACCGTTAACCATGAGTGGTGCTTGCTTGGAAGAAGGATGCAGACTGCTATTATGGGTTCTCATTTCTGCTTTTCGCAACCGTTGCACATACATAGGCCAAGTCAAATATTTCTTGTTTGTTTTACTGCGAGAAAAAGGGGAATTCTTAAAAGGCGATTCATGAGCTAATCCCCCTTCGGCAAATGCCAAGGTGAGAGGCATCTGCTACGTTACACGTCTATGTAACATCTCAAAGTGGTATATGTACAACTAAGTTGGCTAGCATGCGGCTGACTCGGCGTAAAGTTGGGCATGGCACCAATGAAGGTGGAGAATAAAAAAGAGCAAAACACTAAACAGCTGTGCAAACTCAGAACATTTTTAGCTTTTAAAAGTTATGCCGATGCTTCCGGAAAAAGCTTGTTTGGCGTAAGATTAGATTTTGCTTCCAATATCTCCTATCGTCTCATATACACTTCGGGGTTGCAGAAAGAGTGGACAAATTTTGAAAATTCGGAGTAATAAAACGGTAAGGCATTGAAACAAGGGTCACTCTGTAGTCAAATACCCATACAAGAAGGATTGGTTTTGAGAACGTCCCTTTATTTGCACTTTTTTCTGCATATATGCATTATAGTGTGGAGTTCCTGTGGTGAAGCAGCTGTTGCGTCGGTGTATGTGGGGAAATATCCGAAGACACCGTGGTGCATATGCTTTATTGCGCAGGGTCTGCAGAAGGTGGTTTGCAAGCCTCTGTGAACACAACTGCAAGAGGCTGAACATTGAATTGAAGACCCACATCTCAATACATAGAGGAAAAGAGAATAAAGAAAAGAAAAAAAAAGACATGCAAATGAGTGATAGACATATAAAGGCGGCAGCCCCAACGACATACAGTTTCGTTAGTAGACATTATGCTTTTAGTAGATAGGACATCTACATTCGGACTCCAAGGCAAAGCCTTGAGATCATGTATCACACTCACAGCTGTTACTGGGTTTTTACTTTTTGGTTATGACCAAGGGCTAATGTCAGGTATTATCGCAGGAGAGCAATTCAACTAAGAATTTCCAGCAACTGGTGGAAATTCACAGCATACCACAGTCGTTCAGGGAGCAGTTACTTCTTGTTACGAGTTAGGGTGTTTTTTCGGAGCACTCTTTGCCCTCTTTAGAGGAGAAAGATATGGGAGGAAGCCCTTGGTACTTTGTGGCTCTGTAATCATGAATGTGGGGACAGTTATCTCTGTGCTGTCCGCGGGCATTGGGCATTAGGTCAGTTTGTGATTGGACGAGTGGTGACAGGAGTTGGAAATGGATTGAACACTGCTACAATTCCTGTGTGGCAATCAGAGATGTCGAGAACAGAGACAGAGGACGATTGGTTAACTTAGAAGGTTCTGTTATCGCAGTAGGCACCCTTACTGCTTATTGGCTCGACTTTGGTCTTTCTTACGTCAATACCTCGGTACAATGGCGATTTTTTTTGCATTTCAGATTTTTTTTGCTATGATTTTGTTCTTTGGCATGATCAGAGCTTCAACCCAATTTTTCCAACAGTTCACAGGCTGTAACGCTGCCATTTACTACTCTACTGTTTTGTTTGAGGACACAATTTTCCACGGAAAACGTAGGGGCCAAACAATGTCGTTAACTATTTGCTTCGCTTGCTTGGTGCACTCGACTGAACAGAACGCCAAAGGTGCTGTAGTTGGCATTTTTTTGTTGATTTCTTTCTTTGCTTTTACAATCTTGCCATTACCATGGATTTAACCACCTGAAGTGAACCCAATGAGAACGAGAACAATCGCTACTGCAATCTCTACTCGTACTAATTGGATTTGTAACTTTGCTGTGGTGATGTTCACACCTATCTTCATGAATACGTCTGACTGGGGAGCCTACTTGTTTTTTGCTTTATATAACCGTACATACCGCATGGTTCCTCGGTAATTCCGCGGAAAGGAAATATCATCAGTACTCTTTTATATCGCAAAATTTATATTTAAAGTTAAAGGAACTATCCTTATACATAATGAAACAAATTATTTTCGTTGTTTACCTTAACAAAGGATACGGTAAACACGAATAAAGAATGGTTTGCTGGCACGAGCGGCTTTCTCTTCGGCAATCTCTTGCTTCAAAACATCCAAGTCCAATTCTCTTCTACCAGTGTCAATGTCAATGTCCTTTGCTCTAATATAAAGCCTCCAGTTTCTCTTCCAGAGTTTGTGACCAAAGTATAAAGCAAAAATGATTGGGAACGACAAGTAATCCTGGAAGAAATCATTGGCATTTGGAGAACCTCCAATGGGGAACAAGGCGACCCAGAATTGGGCAATAAGAATTAAAATATTCAAAATAACACCGAAGTAAGACCCAATAATGCCAGCCTGTGACTTGAACGCAATTTCATCGGTATTTCTGCCATGCACAGCGAGAGCTCTTCTGAACCGAATGTGACAGAAACAGATCGATCCCCATGTGAACAATGAAGACAAACCAGAAAGTGCAAGAAGCCAGTCAAACACAGTACCTTCCTGGCTGGAAGCAGCGACAAAACAAAGCAAACCGAAAACAGACTGAGTAACAATACCAACCAATGGTCTACCTCTCTTGTCAATGTAGTTGAAGATCTTTGGAGCTTGACCTGCTGCAGCCAAAGCAGCCAATGTTCTGGAAGATCCAAAGACCGAGGAGTTACCAACCGACAACACAGCAATCATAATGACGACGTTCATAACAGAAGGCAAGCCAGAGATACCAGCATTCTCGATAGCAATCACGAATGGAGAGTAACGAGCAGTTCCGTCCGAGGCCTGCAATTTATTACTGTTGTAAGGAACTAACAAGCCGACCAAGGTCAACGAAACAATGTAGAATAAGGTGATTCTCCAGAACACTTGTTTGATAGCAGATGGCATGGTCTTTCTTGGGTTGACAGACTCAGCTGCAGCCAAACCAACCAACTCGGTACCAGCGAAGGAGAACGCAGCAGTGACGAACACTGAGCAAAGACCCTTGAAGCCGTTGTTGAAAGCTCCGGGGTTGTGCCAATATTTGCCTCCAATGTATCCACCAACTGGACCACCTCCACAAACCAAGATAATACCCAAGATGATGAATCCGCAAACGGCAAGGACCTTGATGGCAGAGAACACAAATTCAGCTTCACCATATCCTTTAACTCCAAAGAAGTTAATGATGATAATAAGCACATAAAAGATGACGACCCAGGCAGCTGGACTCGTGGTCTCGTCCCAGTATTGCACAGTCATAGCAGCGGCCACCAATTCCAATGGCAACGTAACCAACCATTGCATGGCATAGTTCCAGGCCATGGCAAAACCCCAAGATGGGCAAATGAAACGGATGTTGTAAGTGACGAAAGCACCGGACACAGGGAAAGTAATGGCCAACTCACCCAAAGCGTGGACGGTACAGTACATCATGGCACCAATCAAAGCGTATGCAATCAAAACAGAGGCTGGACCTCCTTCCTTCAACACGGTACCAGAACCAATGAACAAACCAGTTCCGATCGACCCACCAATAGCAATCATTTGCAAGTGCCTGCCTTTCAACGATCTAGACAAAGGTGAATTTGCGGTAACAATCGCAGACTTCTCAACTTCAGACAAGTTAGGGTCAATCCCCAACTCTTTCTCGTCAAACCTTCTGAAACTGTCAACAAACTTGGCCCAACCCGTCAACTCAGGCTTGTTGTCCTGGGCATCGAAAGCATCGGTATAGACTCCGCCATTCTTCTCCTCAGAGGCCTGCTGCAGCGAGCTGATGTAGTTCAATTCCTTCTCGGGCATTTTGTAATGGTAGTATTACTGGCAGCACTTCCGGCACTTGGAACTTTTTTTATGATTCTTCTGCATTCTACATCGTGCCGGTTATTTATATGGCCTTGAAGTCAGACTCGGGCCTCGAAGTAGTGACACCTGCAGACCATGATAAGAGAGGCGTTTTGGCAGGTTTACACAGGTTGCGTTATCTGCGCTAAGGCTTTCTTTCGGAGGTAATAAGCCACTGCCACAGAGTTTTCGTTCGGCATTTTTGGCTCCTACACAAGCCTATCTCTATATTATCGTTTACAAACCTTCGGGCTCGCTTTCTGCCTGCTGCTGATATGTTTTTATCACTATTACATACTCCATAAATCAGCAGCTCCGATGTGCAGCCTCGCTCTATTTGTTGTGCTTTTCTTACTAGTATAATCTTCTACAGGAACAACTACAGCAAGTTCTGCTGCACTCAAGAACCTCGTCCCGTTTGGTTTCTTTTTTTCACAAAACTTGTTTGCTTTTTCTATTCCATTCTTCATGGAACTTGTTTAGCTTGAGTACTCCGCTTCGTGACTAAATCAACTTATTTTTTTTTTCAGGCCACTTATCACGCACATGTAGGATTTGTTGCTCCCAATGAACAAAGTCCATTACAGATTACCTGCACACACTCACTCACCTACGGCATTTTGAGAAGAGTTTTGCATGCACGAAGATAATCTCCCACCAAAGAAAGATGGCCGGGAACAGCATGGCCCAGAAAACCCGTTTATTCCCCGAGGCACTGCCTATTATAATTCCCCATGCTGGTTTTTCGCACCCCTCCAAATCGAAATTCCGGTCCGTATCACTTATATTACCAAACTGAGGGAGTACAGGTGCTTAGCTTTTCACACGGCAAATTAGGGCCAAAGCCCACCTTCATCTGCAGTAATGGGCTTGTCACTCGGCTGTTTTGTTGCCCTTGCAGAAGAACCTTTATGTCACACTTCAGTAGCGCTCGTGTAGAAAACAAAAGAAACGTTCGTCTGCCATGCAATGACCTTTTTTATCCTGGAATATTTACTGTAGCTTGAAGCTTGTTCCGAGGTCGCCCATCAGAAATTTCCAGAAACCCACTTGAAATTGGGAAGAGCTACTCGTTGACTTTCGAGCTTGCTATACAAGCAGTCCTGTATGCTCAATAGATAAGCCTCTACGATAATTATGCGGCCTGCTCGTTTTCCTTGACGGGTAGACTTCGATTTCATTCCGCATTAAGTAGTTTGCAATTTCCATTGGTGTCACTTTAAAGTTGCTTCGTGGACGAAGAAAGATCGCCACTAGTAAACCAAGTTCCGAGGTTAGCTGGACTGCATCAAATCTACCTGGATCGTTTGTAACCTCTTCACCGTTCATGCTGACATGTAGGGCTAACGAGAAGCTGGGAGGGCCCTGTACTACATCTGCTTATCAAGCGTAGTTCGCTTCACGGCACTTTTGCGTCGGCCTCGCTGTTAGCCATTCCGCCATCACTATCTCCGCAGTTGAAAAAAAAAACAAAAAAAAAACACTCGGTTACGTGATTAAATGACATCAGTCTTCAGACGATAATGACAACCTTGTGCAGCGACACGGCGTTTTCTTCGGTCTGGGGCGCAGCATTCCGAAGGCTTTGGCTGCGAACTTCCTACATAAGGGTCTCTCCACTAGCTCGTTCTGGATTAGTAGACAGCAACACTAAACCTTAGTGAAATCACGTGCAATAATTGTAGTACCCTGCTATTTGCTCTGGTTGATTCGCTTTATGTGGCACGGCTGAAGAAGAGCAAAGAGGACAGGGCCGAAACTAAAAGACCTTCCGGAGATCATATGTTGGGTGTAGAACAAAGATGCAATAACATGTCTAGGACAGTCACATCAGTCTTGAAGGAGGGTTATTCGAGATTGCTGGCACCATCATACAGCTGACATATGCAGATGAGACGGGGAAAACTTCCAAACGCTTCTGAATAGGAGGATTCATTGACTAGAATCTGGTTGGTGATGATTGCGTTACTTCCAACAACAAGTTAAACAGTGCTCTTTGATAGTGACTCAAGGTGTGCTTGGCACCGACCTGCTAAGTTTCCAATTGCAAGTCACTGGAACGAAAGAGTTTGCCGTGTTCGCTGATGGAATTTCTATATGTGGAATCTTGTTCTCCTTAAAGTTTCTTTGCTCCATAGCCACTATACCACTTTCCCTTTCTCAAACCTTTTTCTTTTCTACCATTACCCTGTTTTTCTTTCTTTTCTTGTATTGGCGTGAACAAGTGCAATGAGTCTCTTAGACTTCCTCGAGTCCATCAGCAGTATTCCGATTTAGGCTATATCGCACATTCCACACAGCACTTTGCGCACCCCCTGCGTAACGCTGCATTTCTCCGTGTAGATCTCGATATCATTTGGATGAACAGAACATTAATAAAACAAATGTAAGTGTCTGCGTTCAGCCGCTACAGCTAGAAGTAGTTGGAGAGCTTTCTCTACTTATTACATCCATGTGAAATTTTTTTTTTTTTCCATAGCTGATTGAACGACAACGTTTTCTGTCATTTTTGTTGTAGTTCATGCCGCGGCCTTCACCTTAATTTAACTTCACCACATTATGGCAATTGCCATGATATATGTATATTTATATTTATATATATATATATCGCAATTTTTTCTTACTTAAAACAAGTATCTTCCTTTACATCCTGGCAACGAGATTGTTACTACTCTCATTTTTATTCTTATTGTTCAGAGCAAGACAGCAACGCTTAGACTTACCACGCCGAGCGAAGACCTGTTTTATGACTTTCCTTCCAGTCTCTCAAACTATGGAGAAGGTGACATAAATAATGGAGAAAAAGCCACAAATCGTTCACTCCTTAATATATCCAATCAATGTCAAGAACTCTTGGCAATTCATGGTGCGTTCTACGAATTCTCAAGGTGAAGCAGTTGGTATCGTTACTACGCTTCTGAACCGTGCGATTCTGATCCGGAGAAAATGGTAATTTACAGTTATGCCGAAGATTCAGCTTGTCCAGATTGTGCTCCATCCTATTCTTTACTCTATGGGCCTCCAAATTGAGTTTACTTATATGAAGGCATTACTTACCAAAGGTTGGTATGTTTTGACAGCCGATTACGAGGGTTCCACTGCCACGTTTTGTGCTGGACGCTTAGCAGGAGTGTCTAATCTAAACTCTATTAGAGGCACGTTAAGCTCTACAGAAATGTCAGGCTTGGAGTCTTCGGCAGAGGTCGTGCTATGGGGCTATTCTGGTGGAACTATTCCTCTGTCGTGGGCTGCTGCTCTTCAACCAAGTTACGCCCCAGAACTTAGTGAGAATCTTATTGGCATAGCCATTGGGGGATGGGTGGCATTTCAAGGACCATGGATTATCTTGATGGAACATATATTCGCTGGGTTAGTTGCTTCTGGATCTTGGGCCTCATCCTCGAAAGACAAGAGATTGTCGCTATGATGGACGACAACATCCTAGTGATGAACAAGTCTGTGGGAGTACCCGAAATCCCCATGTTTGTGTATCATGGCATACCAGATGAGATTGTGCCCTTCGAGAACTCTCAGGAGGCATATGAGATATATTGCAAATGGGGAAATTCCTTTGAGTTTGCTGTTCAGAAATAAAATAGCACTCCTTGTATCACTCATAGGGCTTCGATATCCAAGAAGGCTCCCAGAATAGAGATTCTCCTCCTGGCCCCTGCGTATCTACCCAGAGGAAACCATTCATGATCATTTCATCAATGATTGTGCGAGACCTCACCATGTCCCAATTGTAGTTGTCTCTTAGCAAGCGGTAGGTCACAAAGCCGCCCATAAATTCGCAAAGCTCATACACTCGCCTTTGGTCGTTTGTTATTGTCTCTGGCCCAGACAAATCTAAAAACTTAACCCATCGTTTCTTGTTGATGGTGATAATTTCGTAGCCGTTTCCGAGCGTAGCAAGAGAATCAAGGGCTTTCTGAACCTCTGATTCAGACACAGAGAGCGGGACAGTAACAGTTTCTTGGAGGCGAGAATGAAGCTCTTTGAACGAGATAAGCCCACCATTGATGTTTCGAGTTTCCTGACAAATCTCCACAATCCGAACACCAATGCCCACATAGAAACTGTCGGACTTCTTGGACTTCGCATCGACCAATAGTAGAAGCTCCAAGGGATCCACACCAATCAGGTCACATATTTGAGTGAACTTGTGCCTAAACTGCGGGTTGTTTTTTATGTCATCGCCGTTCTCAACGGCAAAATTGATGAGAGCTGATTGGAATACCGAGAGCTGGGTCGAGAGCCGGCTGGAATGCTCGCCTGCGAGGACTTTTCCGAGCTCTTGATATGCGCCACGATCTGCCTTGGTGTGATTCATACGGAAGTTGTTCTAACATAAGAGCTTCGTTAGTGCGCACTAGTCATATTGCAGTGCGCTATTTAGAACTTAAAGACAAGAACAAGGCCAGCATATAAAGCTTTTCTGACCGGGTTCCTGATCTTTTAGGCGTTACTCAATCTTGTATGGCTTTGTTCCGTTTGCATTTCCAGAATAGAGGGGTGGTGTTCCCCATCAAGTCTGGTGACAAACAGAGGGCACTTTCAAACTTGGTTCCGCACATGATTGGGATTAAAGACAAGTCTCTACATAGTAAAATACGGGCAGAAACAACGTTAGAGTAAAAATCATTAGCGGACTAGCCAGCAAAAGCAGACACACGTGACCCAGAACCTGTCAACGGCTCAAATAGCCCAATGTAAACATGAGTCCTCCCAGATTGGCCACTTAAAAATGTACCAAACAGAAGTAAGCAACTCAAAAGATTCAAATCCAAATTGTTTTGCCTATCAGGAATCACCATTCAGAATACAAGAGCCGATTTTGCCACCGAAAACTAGAAGTAATCTAAGCTTGGTATTTCTCCTTCCATGGCCTATGCAGTCAAACAAAGGCTATTTATCGCACACCATTCTCCGCTAGTATGAGGAAGTTACTTGGAAAAATTATACACTGAAGAGAGTTTTCCTGTTGTGAAGCTCCAGTCACAAGACGTGAACGAGGATCATTCGTTATGAAATTTCAAGTAGTTAAAAGAACTAACCGATGCACATCAAAAAATTCTACCCATATCAGTATAGCTGCAAAATGAATGTTGCTGTGCGAGGTATTCTTGCATCTAGGCTTTATTTAAATAAGCTTGGGGCTGCTGAAAAGAGCATTCTGAAAATCATAATCAAGAATGTTGAAGTTTAAAGCAATCAAGTACAAAAACAAATCTCTGGGATTCTCGTTGGTCGATGATACGCTTCCGGTCAAAGTTCAAGATGGCAACTTTGTCCTTCCCTCTCCGGATGACATTTTGGTAAAAGTCCATGCTGCTTCCATCAACCCCATCGACCTTCTCATCAAGAATGGGTTGCCTTCCTGGCTTTTCAAAGGCGACAAAGGATTTGCCCTGGACTATGCGGGAGAAATTGCAGCAATTGGAGCAAATGCAGCGAGCATCACCTCTTTCAAAGTTGGGGACCGTATCGCTGGGCTATATCAGAACCTTTTTGGACCTGGAACTTGCTCTGAGTACATTTTGATCAACCCAAAGAAAAAGTCGGGTATCAATGCCAGAAAATTGGCGGATGACATCTCCTATGTCGTTGGAGCAAGTTATCCCTTAGTGTTAGGTACAGCGCAATCGTTATTCTCGCTGATCAAGCAGGGTAACTCATACAACAAAATCTTAATTCTCGGTGCTGGTACGGCAGTAGGCAGATGCAGTGTCCAGCTCGCCAATAATGTCTACAATTCTAAGGAGATCGTGGTGACCTGCTCCGGTAGAACCGAAAAAACTATCAGAGAGTTGGGTGCGTCCACTGTGATCGATTATACTAAGCACAAGTCAATCTTGCAGCCAGTGCTCGAATCAGTCAAAGAAAGTGGCCCTTTCGATGCGATCTTGGACTGTTGTGGAAATTCGGATTTGTTCCCCGAGATAAACCACATCCTCAAACCTCGAAGCGAGTTCGGTTCTTATCTGACGATCGCTGGTGATAAAAAGGCTAACTTCGGCGGTTCAATTGTTGATTTAGTAATAAGCAATATCGTTGTGGGATTTAGAGGGTTAAGGTCTAGGCTCGGGCTACTCGACTACTACTATACGTTGTTTTTCGTTGATCCTGCGGGCCCTTGGCCAGATAACTGTGCCAAAGCAATATCTGAGAAGAAGGTGCGAATGTTTATCGATAGTGAGTACGCCATGGCAGACATTCAAAAGGCTGCTGATAAGCTCCTGACGAACAAGGCACTGGGAAAGATAGTCATCAAGGTGGTGCCCGACAACTGATGTTTAAAATAAGCTATCATTTATTGGATTAATGTTCACTTGTTTAATATACATTATGATTCAAACTTCTCCATCATTCGCTGAGCTCGTCATCTTCGTCTGAAGGAACCCAAGCAGGTGGTTTAAACCATTCTTGATCGGCAGTAACCAACTTCCTAAATTGGTCCCTGTCATCAGCGAATTGATACAAGTAGTCCAACTCTAGGTCGTGCACTTGTCTACCCAAAATAACCAAAGAATGCAATGGTGGACCAGCATCATATTCAGCCAATTGCTCGAGGGAACCTGCCTTGAACTTCTGTGTAGGTGAGCCAAGACGAGACACAGCAACACATGGAGTTTCCCGGGTATATGCATTGTCCCCTCTCATTTCTTCGATCTCTAAGAGCTGTTTTGCAGCAGTAGAAATGTCCATGTATCTTGGCGGTTCGAAGATCATACGACCACGGGCCATGTTCTCGATGCTCTGCTCCTTAACCTTGATGTCCAAGAGCAAGAGCGTATGCAAGCCGATTTTTCTGTTTTCCATGATCTTGGAGTAGAAGGAGTCTGGCTTCCAAGTTTCGGTAAAGAACACAAGAGACACCGTTTGTCCGAACTGGTAAAGCTGTAAGCCACAGGCTCCCACGGCGTTCATAATACTGGCATTATGGATTGACTCATAGGCTATGCCAAGCTCCTTGGCCCTTAGAACTAGGTCCGTGTGGGTCGTGGCACCGAACACATCTCCTACCACTAAGAAGGCTATATCATCGTTATCAGCACCCTCCAAGATTTCGTTCGCTCCAGTTTCAACCAACTCTCTGTCAGCGAGAATTACTTCTTTCCCGTAGAACTTCTCGAGCGTGGAAATGTCAGCAGCCATTAGGATCGAGGTGTACGCCTCAAGATACACTCTCTTGCACTTCTGAACAGTTTGGAGGCCTCTTACGGTGATATCGGTCTCGTGAGAGAGACCCAAGCCAATTAAATAGAGCATTGTGCTGGTGAAAGAAATAAAACGATCTTCGCGATATGGCTGGGCGATGCTCATCTGGTTTTCGCACCCAGTATAAATGTAGCCACCATAGAAACTTGCAGGTAATCCGGCTAAATTCGGTCAATGTCGACCAACACTTGCCGTGAAGATAAAGTCGCCGAGGATATAGTCCGCTACCGTGATATTCTCTCGTCGCTAGGGGATATAGACGACATTCCTCCAAAGCGTCGGAAGTCGCTCTTTGGAGAAGTCTACAAGGTAAAGGCGGCATCAGCAAGTCAGAGAAAATCTTATGTACTGGGTGGTGCCGACTCGAGCAAACCTGCTCTCAGGAGACCGAGCTTTAGACCACAAAATGCTATAGCTGTGTCGATAAAATCACTCAATGGGCAGGAGCCTGAATCGCAGAAGACTACGAGACCGTCTTCTTTGTCAAAGGTGGGCAGCTTAAGATCTCGAGCTACAACCTTCGAGGAGAAGACCTGTGTGGATACTAACTACCATGAAATGATCAGACGGATTAGCGAAAACGCTGCTGAAATAGACTTTGGATTACTGTTTGGGCTCTTGCATAAAAACCTTGATTACGAGGAGCAGAGGTTCAAGGTAAACTTCGACACCAGCCACATAGAACCCCAGAATGCTTTCTCGGCTTTGAGCTACGACTTGGAAAACTTCCTCAAACTGTTGGGTGATATTGGTCAAGAGAGAGATGAGCGTGATGCTGTTGAGTATATTTAAGTCACTGATGCAATATTGAGTTGTTATTGGTCTTCTGGGTCGCCAATGCACTACCGGGGAGCAACCACTTTTCCCATCAATGTTAAGAGCTCGGCGAGCTCTGAAGGCGGTTCGGAGGCAATACAAGCTTTGGCCTTAGCCACGTACTCCTGCAATAAGTTGTAAGTATAATTCAATGCACCTGACGTAGCAATGAATTCCCGGGCTGCTGCCAACCTTGCAGGGTGAGCTCTGCGTTCTTTCGGAGACCTCAAGTCGATGAAAATGGCGGTTAGAGGTGCAACGTCCTCCGAATTAAGGAGAGCAAAAAGAACCGGTAACGACAACTTTCCTTCGATCAAGTCCTCTCCTGCAAAGCCCTTCATCTCTGCGTATCGCTCGTCCACCAAATTTAAATAGTCGTCGCGGATTTGATAGATGATGCCGAGTAGGTTGGCCAAAGTCAACAAGCCCTTCAGCTTCTCTTCGCTCAACCGGTCAATTGAATTGCCAAGATCTGCACATATCTGCAAAATCTCAACCGAGAGTCTGAAGAGGCCACCGGTCTTGTGCATGGCCATTTGGAGGTAATCGTGTATACTAGGCAAACCTGACTTCATCAACTCTGGTAAGGAATCTCGCCATAGAATCTCAAGGCCCTGGCCGCTGTGCAAGTTGAGTAGCTCTTCGACTAGAATCTGTGCAATGCGGTCCCGTGATATTAGTTCCGCCAAATCGCCGGGCGCAATCATGGCAGGAAGCTCCAACGCCTTCTGCATGGCCACAAAATACATCATGTTCCCTGTGTTCAAAGTCGAAGCAACTCCAAACACTGTGTGGGCACACGGCTGCCCCCTGCGTAGCGTAGAATCGTCCTCGATGTCATCCACTAGCAAAGAAGATCCGTGGAAAATATCTACTATCTCAGCTATGGCACTGATCACCTTGGTGTCAGAGATTTGAAAGAAGATTTCATTAAAGGCGGTGAGAAGCCTATATCTTATCTTGTTATTGGTTCCAGGGAGCAGCTGGAGGTAGTCAAAGGGGACCCTTAGCAGCTGGGCCTCGAGGCGCTTGTGGTTGGTGATGATACCATCGATGTCGAAAGAAGCACTCATGGCACCAGGGCACCAGAAGTCCACACCAGCATATGGTTTTCGCATCGCGCAGTTATGGTCAGGAAGGTAATGAACATGTGACGAAAATGTTGGCTCTACTTTCAACAAATGCCGCCACAACCGAGATCAAGTTCTCACACTCTACTCTAAACTACCACGCTTGTTACTGCTTATCTTTCCACGATTGGCATGTCGAAGTCAGCTCCAATGTTGTCGCAGTTCGTACGGCTGGCTTTAACAAGCTCTGAGCTAGTCTAATCGATGGAACTGCCCACACACGAAAGTAAATTAATTAGTAGCAGGCTCTCCCAGCCCATTCATCAGACATTTATTCTGGAAATGGTGTATAAGCATTTCATTTGTTTCCCAGGAATATTTCTTCTCGCAGTAAATTGATAGGCGTGGTGCGAGCCAACTGTCCGCGATATGAAATGGACACCGTCTAACGATCCAACTGGTGTCTTCGGCCATTTCAACTCCAGTACACATTGTGGTGCTTCCCAGCAAGAAAAGCAGTGCAATACAAACCCAAATACAGACTTAGCTTCGAACACATACCGAGCATCAACAGAACAGAACTGCACTGATGGACAGATTGGGACCTCTAAATAATAACCTCCACCCAATCACCAAGGCATGGGTTGCAAGCATTATGGCTCTCGCAGCACTAACGTCGATGGACTTAGTGAGCCCCACCAAGTTCCTTTTCCTTCCGTCGAAAATCTCGCTGGAGCCCTGGAGGTTGGTCACATGCTTCTGCTACTTTGGTCCCGTCCAGTTCCAGCTAATCCAGTACATCCTCATACTTTTCAAGACCAACAACTCGTTTGAAAGCCTATACGTGTTCCGATCGGACCTCCTTCCCCATTCCTGGACCTCGCAGCTAGATGAAGACCTGAGGCAAGAACTAAACGAAATGATGGGTTCCAATAAGACCATCGATTTTGCACACTTCATTGTTCGAATTGCTTGTTCGATTATTGCCGTGGTTGTAACGCTCTCGAAGTGGACCGGCAATTTCTTGTTGTTGGGCCCCGCATTGGTGAAGATTTTGCTCTATATCTCATGCCGCAATGCACCCAACCAGCACCTCCTAATTTTGGGAATCGTCGTACGGGCCAAATATGCACCTTTCCTCAACCAGTTCTTGGAGTTTGTCATTTCCGCCGACTTCATGACGGTGTCGACTCTTTTGCAGGTGAATGTCAAGTACGCATTGAGATACTTTGCCTCATGTGATTTCGTTCGCCAAACACTTCTTGTCTTTTGCATCGGCCACCTTTGGTGGTACATCCAGTATTTCTATTTGACATCAATTTCGGCTGCGGTTGTCCAGCCTCATCTGGAAACATTCAATGATGCGTATCAGCACTACTCCAATAAGTCATTGGGCTGGCTAGAGTTGAGCGACTGCTTCAAAATTCTTATTTCGCCCCCGTGGTACTATTTTACTTGCCGCAAACTACTTTCCAGACAGATCTTACGGGTGAGAAGGGCTCAGATGGCCCAAGGAATCTACCCAACCTGAGCCACGCGAATCTGCGTGGCAGCTGAGTAATGAGAAGGAAAATGCTGTTGCAGTGTTGGATGAAGATCCCCTGGAGGTAGAAGAAGTATGTCTACTGGAATTTAAGCGGAGAAGACCTCAGGCCGAGATTGGGCATTTGCCAATTCCTTAAGTAGACCGAGATTGAGCACCGACCAATTCCTAAGTATCTGGTTTGCCAATGAGATTGCAATGTGAAGGCGACGTCAATAGGCGTGGGCTTGCTGCCTGGTGATGTGGTCTTCTGGTCCGCAAGTAGAGTAATAAAAATAACGCTACAAACCAGAGCGGTGAACAGCATTTCAAAAGATGCAAAAAGATAAACCTCGCTATGGGAAACCGGCACGTGCTGCGGATCCAGTTGAAGAATATAACCACCCGAGCGTTCTGGCCGTTCACCTACTGGGCGAGTCTGCAAATCCACGCACTAAAAATTAAGCTTAAAATCGCATCACCGTGGCACCGCTACTTACTTAGTGAGGTAAAACACCAAGTGCTACGCAGGGACATTTAGCTGGACGTAGCTTAAAATAGCTCACTCCAAAAGTAGACTACACGTTTCGGCGCCTTCACATTTTCCCGCCTTTTTTATATATATTTGTTTGGCTCGTACTTGATCGCCGTTTCGCACCTCCTCTCCGCGTCCCTTCTAACAAGGCACAGGCACTGCACACTTGTACGTGAGTGGTGTAATGGTAGTCGAGAGATCCACCTAGAACCGCATTAGTGAACCACGATACTATTGGCCCAAGCTCAGACGCTTTGTCGGTGGTACAAATTCTGACCGTCCCTCCCACTGTGCCACAACTGCAAAAAGTTTGCTTTGTCGAGAGGAGCGTCACCCCCTTATCATCACCTCCCACCGATCTCCGAGATAAAATCTCCCTGTGCACGTACCACAAAGCCACAGACCCCAAAGGCAAAACCCACGCTGATATGGAGGAGGATTCTCGTGTTTATGACGGTGACCAAACTGCCGACACGCCGCGGCCCTTGCTCCCGCAAGATTTGGAGGAAGATGTGATCGAGGCCACTAAGGAGATCCATCCCAAAGTGGATTCCTTGGTCACGGCGTTTCTTAACTATCTACGGGAGCCACGTTTCCAGAACCCTCTTACTTTGTCCGAACTAAGAGGCATTTTCTCTTCTTTCTTGGACGACTTGACCTCTCTTGTGTTCAACATCTATACCCATCTGAATACCAACAAAAGACTGCTCATCCAAAGATCGACCGTCTTCAACGAAGACATTCAGACTTTCGACTATTTGAGCGCCATTGCCAACTACTCCGCTTCCTCCGTGAAGCTACTGAAGAGATGTGATCCAGAGGCACTATTCCAGTTGCGAGTGTTTGGCCTTTACAAGTTTCTCACTATACAACATACGCTTGAGCTTGCACAATTTAAACTATACTCTTCAATGAGCTCCCCTGAATCAATCTCCTTGTACGACAAGGTCTTCAGATTTGACCTGCAAGACATTGAAATCCAAAGTTTGCTTGCGGAAAAAATAACCATCCTCCGGTCTCTCAACTTCCCCGTCACATGCTTTCTTGATTCTAACAACGCAGAGGAGGCTCAAGCGCTTGAAGCTCTATTTCTGAATATCAGTTCTGAAAATAATGTGCTTCTAAAGCAGGTACATGACGCGTTCTCCCGGCTTTTTCTGTCTTTCACGCCTATGTCAAAGTTGCTTCAAATCGTCGAGATTCAAAAGGCGCTTATCAGGCTATGTGCTTCATGCTACAATGGTGACGGTAACAAGGTGAACAATGACCTTTTGTTGCCTGCATTCATATTCTTCATCATAAACCATTTGTCAGCGGGAGAGGATGAGCTTTATCTCAACTTCACATTTGTTAGAAACTTCTGGAAGCCGTTTGATCCGCAAAACATCAATGTATCGAGAGTCACGTTGACCTCTTCTCTTTCATCGTATAACCCGATTGAAAGAAGAAACTCCGGTGTGAAAAACAACAGCTTTAAGACCCTTTCCCAGTTGTTAATATTGAAGGATGATAGTGGTGATAACGGGAATCTTCCAAATGTGCTTCCAGTTTTCCAAAGTGATCAAGCTTTGTTGTCTTACATCCAACAAACATATTTAAATCTTGGAGAATTTCAGTACTATCTCACCAACTTCGAAGCCATCTTATTTTTCCTCCTGAATACTTCGATCAAGGAGATTGTTCCTCCTAATTTCAGCTTGCCTGACAATCTCAAAACACACGACTTGGTGAACTTACCACTAAATGAAATTATCGACAAGCAAAATGCATTGAGCGAGCCTCTTCAAAAGAAGGAAATTACTAAGTTGTATCAAGACGAATTAGACAGCCTGGTCAGGTCAAGATCAAGTTCCTTGTTCAACACCATATCCAGTGCAGTGTCCCATTCTGTCAATCGTTCGAGGTCCAATTCAGCTGCATTCAAACACATCGAGAATGCAAACGGTAAAGAAACATCTCATCCTACGGCTGACTTTGAGTCTTCCCTCAATTCAAATTTTCAGTACGAAGCTTCTGGCTTGAGCAGGGTGCGTAATATTTTCGAGAGGTTTGGACTGGTTCCACATCTTCAGTTCAAGCAAAATCCAATGGATGGCGATGAAAAACATGAAAACTCGTTTGCTGACCGGACTCCGGATACCTCGCGTAGCAAGCGTTCCCAGTCGTTGCTTGACAGGCTATCTCCTATTCAGGACAGAAATAAAAACACATATCTTGAAAGTCCTTCTTCCGGCACAAATCATGCTATTCGCAGGGCTACTTTCAGTAGTAAACTCTCAAGCGGTGTTTCTGAGTTCATGACCAAGATAAGCTATGCAGCCAACAATAACAACGCAGCAAGCGGGAGTATGGTCGTGGTTGAAAATAATCCTAACATTTCCCATCGGTCACAATCATCATTGCATTCCATAGATGAACCACTCGAAGAGCCTGGATTTGCCACGAGGCCACCGAATCTTGGTCCGCGTAGCTCCAGTTTACAGGCCATGGAGAAGTGGTTTTACAATATACCTGAAAACCTGAGCCATTCCGTCGAGGCAAACCATCGATCGAATAACAGCATTTCATCTAACAAGTGTGATACTACGGACTCAAACGACAATGAGGGTTCAGTCTTCAGTGCATCTTACGGCCAGCTCACTAAGTATCAGCATACTGATTTCGACTCCATGACCATAAATGATTTGAAGTTACTAAAAGCTTATTATGACCAATTGTGTTCGGAGGTGTTGTCAGCCAAAGCTGGATCAAAATCAAGTAACGAATTTCTCCCTGAAGTTGCTAAAGTCAGATCTAGCGAACATTCTCTAGAAGAAACCGAAAAGTCATAGTTTAAATCTAACTCTTAATCTTCATGCATATGGCTACTGAATATTCTGTTTTTTCGCATCTTTCTAACGGGTGAATTTATATTAAGGTCTATGGAAGACTTTGGTCTGAAACAGCATAACGAATTATTTTTCCCATTGCAAAAAGAGAGTTTAAGAAATACGAAGTGCGTGTGCAAAAGAAATAAGATGAAATAATGTTTCCAGGGGCTTGTTTCTGTGAAACTGTAGAGCGGCAGAATCAAGCCGAGATGGGCTGACACCAGTGAAGGTTTTTCCATTGAATTCTACGATAAGAAAATGCGGAGGTGAGCATCGCCTGCACAGACTTACATATAGTTACTTAACTTCGATAGCTTTCCAATAAAACTGGTCGAAACGAGGAAGAAATTTGAGCTTCAAAACATGAACCGGCCAATCGGGTCGTCACTCGGTCATAAAAAGCACAGGTTGTCTGCAGAGGATGCTGCTCCCAGGTCCAGAAAGCGGGTGAGACTAGACCAAATGCTACTGCAGCTCAGTTTGGATAACGAACCAAATCACGAAAACAGCAACAGCCTGTTACATGTAAACCCGCTTCTAGAATCATACAGCTTCTGCGGGACAAAAAAACGAAAAGCAGATGTGGCTACCTTCATTTCAGACAGAATGGTGGAGATGTACAAGGAGAGCATGCTACGACGAGTTGCACTCATCAAGTATAGACACCCACTTAGCATCATCATCGTCCACTTCCAAGTCTGGGTCCGGCGGCTATTCAATATATTCATCTGTAAGTTTAACAAAAAAGCAGCCCACACAAGACGATTCAAATCGTTTGAAACCTACTCCAAGATTATTGCTTTGACCCAAGACACAAATATATCTTTTACCTTCCAGGATTTGCTCGAAATCGTGCTCAGCGAGAACGTGCTAGAAAGAGTTCGGCTACGGTCTAAAAACGATAAAAAATTAACTAGCGAGAAACTTCAAGAGATACGGGACGAGGAACAGCTAGCAAGAGAGTGCAGCTATAAATACTGGGATCGTGTCTCATCTCTTAGCCAGGATGTTGAAATGGAGGAATATATTGCCTCTGAATCACCCGCAGAGTTTAACATGGCAGTAGACACAGAAATGGATTAAAAACCTGGCTGAATTTGAGGCTGTAGCAGCAATTGAAAGTGATGTTCTCTGTAAAGCCTATAAACACCAGTACACCAGTACACCAGTATGTTGAGAAAAAAACTCGACACGGTTTTTCACGTAGTTAACGAGCTTACATACCTGAAGATTTCGGGCAAGGATCTAGTTCGGGATTCTCACTATCATGTCGAAGGAACTTAAGGAGGAAGAAATCCGAACGGGTTTGTCCGATCAAGAGAGCAATTCTTCTGAGGAGGGTGACGATGTTCTTGATGATTCCTCGGAGGAGGACGACGACGAGGAGAACGACGAAGAGGCAATCCAAAAGGTAAGGGAGGGCTTCATTGTTGACGACAACGAGGATGATGAAGATGATGCTATTAAAAAAAGGAAGAGAAAATACAAGAGAAGAAGAGAACGAGAGACCAGCAATAAGGCTCAAGACGATGCATTGGATGAGGACGACTTAGAGCTCTTGCGTGAAAACACCGGCGCCGCTCCACGTTCATCGCAATCCAGCAAATTCAAGAGACTCAAGCGTGCTCTGCCGGATGACGACGAACAGGAAGAAGAGAATGATGTTCAGCACAGACGAGCCGGTCTCAATGATTTCTTTTCTGATGATGACGCTGAGGAAGCTGAAGAAGAGCAGGGCGAGGGCCAAATTCCCATAGAAGACGGAAACATCCTTGATGAATTTGAGAACTTTATTGAAGAGGATGAGTTTTCTGATGAAGAAGAGGCTCGTGCGCACAAAGCGCTTCAACATAGAGAACGAGCTAAACTGAGGGGGCCTAAACTAGACACTTCAAAATTGTCAAGTGTTGACAGAGAAAGCTTGCAGCAGCTATTTGAAGTTTTTGGCAATGGTGCTGAGTATGAGTGGGCTCTAGAAGCTCAAGAAATTGAGGATGAGGGCAACAACGATCAGGAACCCACTGCTTTGGATGAAGTCTTTGAGCATGCCGAATTGAAGGAAAGAATGCTCACAGAGGAAGACAACATGATTCGTGTGATCGATATTCCAGAGCGGTTTCAAAAGTACCGTGCAAGTGTCAACTATGTGGACTTGGATGAGGCTGAGCTAGCCAGAGAGAAGTTGTGGATTGGCAATATTCTTTATTCCGAAAAGAAAAGTTCATTAGAAGAATTCTTGAAGGAACCTTTCTTCGAAGCAGTCGGAGAAGTGGTCAATTTCGTGGCGAAAAATAATTGGGAAGTTCCATTCATCTGGACTCATCGTCGTGACTTTTTGATATACACTGAAGAAGTCACAACACCCGAAGGAGTTCTGAAAAACAATGTTCATAAGTTGTTATTTGAAAACGATTTGTGGCGGGTTGTACAACTAGACATCGAGTATCAGTCACTTTACGAGAAACGGAGAAATACTGAGAGGCTTATTTCCCAGTTAAATTCCGATGATGACTTATTGAGAGACCTAAACTCCTTGGACACAATGGTCGGAATTCAAGATTTGCACGACTACATTAACTTCACTTATTCCTCAGAACTTAAGAAGAGTATCGAGCTGGCCAATGGTGGAACCACTGATGGTGAAGGAGAAGAAGTGAAATCAGCTAAAAGACACTCAAAGTATGCCATTTTCGAACGAATTAGGAAGAATGTTTTGTATGATGCTGTGAAGGCTTTTGGTTTATCCGCTAAAGAATTTGGGGAAAATGTTCAAGATCAATCGGCCAAAAATTATGAAGTACCTTACAGAATTCATGCTACAGATGACCCATTTGAATCTCCGGAAGATATGCTTGGTAGATTAGTGGAAGATGACGAAATTTTATTCAAGGATCCAAAGAATGGCTTAGATGCGGTTAGGAAGACTTATGCGGAAGAAATATTCCATAATCCGAAAATAAGGAACGAAGTGAGACAGGTGTACAAAAATTTCGCTGTTGTTGACATTTCTCTCACAGATAGAGGCAGGAGCACAATAGATAACCACAGCGCTTATGCAGATATAAAATATGCAAAAAACAGATCTCCAGTGGCTTTGGTTACTAACCCGGAATCTTACTTGAAGATGTTGGAGGCTGAACTGAAAGGATTAGTTATCGTTAATGTGACCACCCATGATAGCGAACATTGGTTTCAATCTATTTTCAATTGTTTGAAATCCGACGGAACTTCTGAAATTGCTGAATTGTGGAACAAAGAAAGAGAGTTTGCTCTCAGTCTTGCGTTCAAGAGATTAAAGAACATGGTAGCTCTCAGTACAAAAGAAGATTTACGCCGGGAGTGCGAGAGACTAGTCGCTGCAGAGTTAAGAACAAGATTTCTCACAAAGCTTGACCAAGCTCCATTTACCCCATTCGGATACGACAAAGGAACTAAACCCAATGTTTTGGCTATGTCCTTTGGTAATGGCGAGTTCGACAGTGCAGTAGTTGGGGTCCTTGTCCGCGATACGAATAAAATCAGCGACTTCTTTAAATCAGAAAATAATCCATCCAGAGATAGAGAGAGCGAAGAGAAATTCTGTGGGCAGCTTAAGCAGTTTATCGATTACAACCTTCGGAACCAAAAGCCCGATGTCATTGTTGTTTCTGGATTCAACCCGAACTCAAAGAGACTTTTTGAAATTGTGAAAAACTTTGTTATGAAGAACCACTTGCTAGCAAATGTGGAGGATCATGTGGAAAATGCTGAGCCTCCTCTTATACCCGTAATATGGGGACAAGATGAGACCGCTAGACTATATCAAAACTCTGAGAGAGCTGTTATCGAATTATCGGACAAACCGACTTTAGTCAAATACTGTGTTGGATTGGCCCGATATGTTCAGAGTCCGTTGTTGGAATATATTTCTCTTGGGGACGATATCTTATCTCTTTCATTTTACGAATATCAGAAGTACATTTCAAATGATATCATCAAAGATGTTTATGAGACGGCGTTTGTTGACATTGTGAATATGGTAGGTGTTGAGATCAATGATGCCATACGTGACTCTTATGTTGCGCAGTTGTTGCAATTTGTTGCCGGTCTTGGACCCAGAAAAGCCTCAGGAATCCTCAGAAATATTAATGCCCGATTAGGTATCTTGGCTACTCGCAGTGACCTAATCGAAAATGAGCTTACAACAGCGAACATCTTCTTCAACTGCTCGTCATTTTTGAACATCCCATACGATGAGGGCGTTTCAGTTAGGGACTCTTCGATAGAGCTCTTGGATGCGACTAGAATCCATCCCGAAGACTATAGTTTAGCGCGTAAGATGGCAGCAGATGCACTTGACTTAGATGAAGAAGATATGGCACACGTCGAAGAACAAGGTGGAATAATATACCAGTTGATGCAAGAGGGCGTCAATAAAGTTGATGAGTTGAACTTAACTGCTTTCGGGAAAGAATTAGAGTCTAAATTTGGCAAGAAGAAGTATGCAACTCTTCAGAGCATTAAAGAAGAACTTGTCAATAACTTTGAGGAGTTAAGAAGATCTTTCCATTTGCTAGACAGCTCAGAAGTTTTCCGTATGTTGACAGGGGAGACTGCAGAGAGCTTCTCTCGTGGAGTCATAACGCCCGTCACGATCAACCGTGTTGGTAAGAATAATCGTGAAGATAATGCTAAGATCAAATTCTTGAGAGTTTCAACGACTTCCAAAATAAATGGTACTGTTGAAGAAGGACACATTCTCCGCAAAGCTAATTATGAACAGGGACAAGTAATCCAAGTTGTTGTGTTAGATGTTAATTATGAACAATTCACTGCAACTTTCAGCGCATTACCTGAGGACATCAAGAAAGCCAACACTACGAAATTTATGAAGGATCCAAACAAGTGGGATTTCGCAGCTGAAAATGCGGACAACGAAAAGGAGTTAGCCAAGGAAAATGCCAAGCTTGCTAGAACAAGAAATGTGCAACATCCATTGTTCCATAACTTCAATCACAAGCAGGCAGAGGAATATTTGGCACCACAATCTGTGGGAGACTGTGTTATTCGTCCATCTTCTCGAGCCCTCAATTACCTCACCATCACCTGGAAAGTTGCTAACAACTTATTCCAGCATCTCAGTGTTGAAGAAATCTCCAATAATACTGGAAAAGAGTACGTCGTGGAGCGCAAGAGGTATTCGGATTTAGACCAGTTGATTTTTCAACACGTTCAAGCTATCGCCAAACATGTGAATGAAATGAGTCACCATCCCAAATTCCGGGAGGGTGCATTGGGCGAGGTTCACGAATGGCTTGAGTCGTACACTAAGGCTAATCCAAAGAGCAGTGCATACGTTTTCTGCTATGATCATAAAGCCCCTGGTTGGTTTTTGCTTCTATTCAAAGTAAATGTTAATACGCCAATTACCACGTGGCATGTCAAGACGGAGGTAAATGGGTTTGTTTTGAAGGGATTTTCGTATCCAAATATGATGAGATTGTGCAATGGCTTCAAGCAAACTTTCAAATCCCTTGTCAGTGATAAAACTCGGAATGTCAGAACAGGTTACGGTTATTAATTAGTTATCATCTTGTAAAATTATGCATACATGCATTAAATAAACAAAAGCATTGAGAAAGTTTAAAAAGGATTTTGTCCTACTATTATTTCATAGTTGACTGTGACTAAATACACTACTTTCTGAATGTAACCCGTAACTTCGACCTGAAACTGTCACCATCCACGTAACAGCCCATGAGCCACCTGTCTCCTCCATTGGCATCGGAGAACTCTAACCTCGAGTGAAGAACTCTTCTGTTGTCGAAAATGACACAGCTGTTCTCTGGGGCTTTCACAATGTATTGGTTCTCGCGATCATTGATGAAGTTCTCAAAAGCCACCATTCCTCTGAGAAAATCATCGAATAGCTTAGGTTCTTCATTACGAAGTACTGTTAACTCTAACGGGCCTTGAAAGGGTGGTGAATAATTGACTTCTTTGATGGTAGCTAAACCGCTTTCCGGATCTTTCAAATAAGGATCTTCTACTATCAATGGTCGAAGATAGTAGTAATACTCGTTGTTGTTATCATAATGAAATGTGAGCGGTACTTTCTTCAATGCCTCGTATGCTTCAGGATCCGTGTTCCTAATGTGCAAAGCAGCTAAAAACGAATCTGTAAAGATATTCTCTCCTCCTGAAGTCGAATTATTGATGAAATGTAACAACTGAAGACCAGGCGGTGACTCGTAGTAGCATAAGTCCATATGCAAAGGAAGAAAGACATTTGTATATGCAATGTTCTTTGCATTTTTAGCATTCTTGACGTCGAAGAGAGTCCCGTAAAACGTCTTCTTAACATAACCAAATCTGGAGGCCAATTTAGCCACGGGCCAAAGGAGAGCATTCAGCTCTGACAACTTCTGCGTCTTCGGATTTTGCAAGGGGTCTTCAATATTATTAACAAAACAGATTCCATATGTGTTTAATGCTTCTAGCGCTTTGACAAACGTAGGTTCTCCTTCCAAATACAGAACATAATTCATATTTAAGGCCTTCATCTCCTTCAACAAATCCTTTCTTGTCCAGAACTTTTTTTTGTTCAAAAAAAACTTCCCTTCCCATCTTTTTGATGGAGTACTTGATTTCTTTAGAAACGCCTCTGAGTAAGAAGAGTCTGATGTCAGTCCGCCCTGTTGCTTCCACTTTACGTGCAAATATTCTTGCCCATCTCTATTCTCGACAGTTGGTGTAGCCAAAACTTCAAGATTTTGGGCAATTTGTGCTGTCGTGAAACTTTTCTGTTTTGTAGAAGGATCAACTGACAGTTCGGCATTACAGGCGTCCCTCAAAAACACTGTCTGAAAGGAATAATTTTCGGAATCTCCCCCAAAACTGATGGTAATTTGATTATTGTCATAAGAGACGAGTGAAAGAAGGCGAATTTTTTTGGCGAATTGGGGTTTATGGTACAATCTAGGCCTCAATCCTCTAAACATATTTTTGAAAGAAACCAAAATAATGGTTTGAACGAGATTTTGTGGGGTCAGGCGATCACGCGGACGTACACCTCGTATCTACGATAGAGCAAAAAATAACTGACACCCACGAGGTTCGAACTCGTGCCTCCGAAGAGACCAGGAAAGTATGGTAAGGTAACCTTACCCTGGCGCCTTAGACCACTCGGCCAGAGTGCCAATTGTGATGTTGTGTTGGCGGATAGCTATACATCTCAAAATATCATCAAATATACTTAAGTTTGAATGATTCCCAGTACAAAATAGCGATCAAGGGACTGGTGATAATTACTTAATGAAGTAATGGAATGCTGAGAACTTCCTACGAAGTAAATGATATAATACCTATCAAGTTAATGAAAGAAACGTTGCTATCGGAAGTATCCGAAGCTGGAGAATATAAAAAAGAGCCTTGAATCCTATGATTCAAGAGCCAAGTAACTTTCAGAGAATAACAAGTATATTATATGCACGTTCAAAGACCTACGTTACTTCCTAGATATATCTAGAGGTCTATTAACTTTAACTACCATTTATCTGACAGACACTCTCGGTAAGATTCAAGACATCAAGGTCTTTATAGATACCTATCCCAACAAGGACGGTAACAGTTGTTAGGAATTATTATTTTGAACCTCAGATGATATACCATATCACATGTGCCTGATTCTAAAGTGTCGGTTTAGATTAAGATCGGGAGGTTATGATCTTGATCCTGAGATATAATAGTATCTGTGATTATGCAAACGCTTAAGTGCCTCAGAGTGTGTACTTCAGAGCATGTAGTTATGTGTATACACTCACATTCACTTATACATTATATAGGTTGGTCTTTAGTTCCTAGGTCTTGGACCTGGCAGGCGAAAGGTCTAATTACTATCTATCAAGCTAGTGAAATATACAACTCGATATCGAAAAACCCCTCTCTTGATACACGAAAAGGGCTGACATTCGGTAGCGAAAACCGGTCCGAAGATATCTCACGTAATGGCTAACGATAGTAAGCCTACCCTCTTCCATGAGTATTCAGACGTCGTGACTTTCAAAAATCAGACGCACCCCACTGAGAGTTCAGTTGTCACTTATCGAATTCACTTATATCCACCGAACCCATCAAACGTTCACCCTATCGCATGGGGCCCAAGGAAACTGCAGAACTACGTGAACAGATCAAAAATCTACTTAGCAAAGGCTTTATCACGAAGTCCAACTCTCCCTTTTCCGCCCCAGTCCTCTTTGTGAAAAAGAAGACAAGCAACTAACTTGAATGAGAACAATGTTCTCCACAATCCAGAAGGTACACATCTGAATACTTACTCAATACTGAAAAAGACATACTTGTATACTCTCATTTATATACGTTAAGCAAAACAATTAGTGATTCAACCAGAGAATAATTCATTATATGTATGTTCACTATCTTATATCGAAATTTAAGTTTGCAATAATTCGCTCTCAGAATGATCGATAAAATTCGAATAAGTTCTTTGGAGCTTTCATCATAGTAACTGGTACTAAACCAATTATTAATCTATAAACTAAAAAGTCCTGTTCTCTTTTTTCCGAATGGATAAACAACAAGAGCAGCTGCAAATAAACCAACACTAATACCAATAGACACTTCCACCATTGTTGCACCGAAACTTAACGAACTTAAGTCTGAGGAGTCTGAGGAGTCCGATGAAGAATTTGTAATTTCATTTGCAGTTGTGACACCTGCCAATAGAGTACTTTTGGACGCTATTCCAGATGGAACTTGAACGAAGATAGCAGGAAGCATAGCGCTCACCGCCATTCCTTTCCCGACACGGGAATACATATTTCCTAATATTCCGATGATGAACGCACCTATTGCAGCTGTGAATTCGGTCACATTGGAAAAATGTTTGCCAGCAAAGTACGTTCCAACATATGAAATCGCTGTTATGAGCGTCATTACTGGTAGCTGCCTAAACCTTGCCTGATTGATCAAACCCAAACAAACAGAAAATAACGGGACTAGAAGAATTCTCCATTTATCATCTATGCTGTGACCTGTTGCACATTGTGCGGCATCGGTCGCATCATGGTCAACCCAACCATATAATGCAGCACCCAAAGTAATTCCGAAACCTAAGAAGAGGGAATAGATAATAGCGTAGAACATTCTCACGGAGCCTGCCACTAGGTTCTTTGATTGTAGTTCGAGAGAACCACAAAGAATTACATATCCTGGAAGAATCAATGCCAAAGATCCCTGCGCAATGGCACCAAAGCAAAAATGCTTACCATTTTGAATTGATCCAATAGCACGGGAAATAAAAGAGACCACGATTGATGCCGTTACTTCGAAAACCGAAGAATATAAATGTGATTTCGGAGATAAGAAGAATTGCAAATATCCAATTATAAGCCCAATGCCAAATGTGATGGGAACATCGTACCAGCCACCATCAAAACTCCATGTGCAGACACTGCCAGCACCAAGGCCAAAGAGAAGTACACAAATCCAAGGGGGATATTGGTTCTTTCTTTTTAAAAGTTCCTCTAGCTTTGTTCCTGCCTCCTCTACCCCGACAAGATCGTGAATCACGTCTTTGTAAATTTTGTGGGTATCTGCTAGCTTTGAAAGATTGAGTCCTTGAGCACACCTTACTAAGTGGACCTCAGAAGTTCTTGTTGCCGCGTCACCAAATGCAACTATCATCGTTCCAGGAAAATATACAAATTGTCCATCAATTTCGAGCACACGACTGGTCATAATCATGTATTCTTCCAATCTGTGAGTTGGGGCTCCGTATAACATGAGAGCCTTGCACATTCTAATAATAAAACGCTGCCTTTGCAAAATGTCTGCGATATGAACGGTAATTCTAAGCTTTTTATCACGCTTTTTGAACTTTTTGCCCATTTTCTTTGACTCGCCCTTAGGCATTTTTGGTCGAGCATTTTGAAAAGATGGAAGATTGGCCCCTTCACCCTCCAATTTACCATCTGTATCATCATCATCTAATTCATACCGTTCCGGTGTGGGCGATTTCCCCTTGAGGAATTTACCTTTAATACGCTTTTGTCCCAGTTTCATTTTGCTTTTAAGATGGGAAAATTCGTGGTGGGGATGGCCATTCAAGTCTTCGTAATCGGATTGATCATCAAATAGGTGACTGTTTGAGGTTCCAAAAGTTGAAGTTGATTTGTTTTCTTGTCCATTTTGATACAATTTGAGTAATGAAGACAACACTCCAGCATGGACCTGCTTTGGCGGAGCGATGTAATCCTCTGTCTCGAAGGGATCCTCGTCATGTAGGTCGCTTTCCACGTCTTCTTTGAATAAGTTTGGATTTGGTTCATAAAAGGTCTTGCTCTGCCCTTGAATCATTTCATCGCTAGAGTTAGGTTCTGTATTATCACGAGAGCCAAGATCACCTTGA
The DNA here is from genome assembly GCA_963678735.1 of Metschnikowia agaves. Taxonomy (NCBI): domain Eukaryota; kingdom Fungi; phylum Ascomycota; class Pichiomycetes; order Serinales; family Metschnikowiaceae; genus Metschnikowia; species Metschnikowia agaves. Next base: position 2,554,036 of record CAVMBV010000003.1, on the reverse strand, counting down.
GAGTAATTCGCCGAATCTCTCTTCGTGTCAGCATCTGAGTCGGAGTACTTCACTTTGTCTCGAAGATCCGGGACATGTGAATAAATGAGATCTTGCGCTTCTTTGCCTAGACTAGCAAAATTAAGATTCTTCATTTCTATCGGCTCATCCTTTCCAAAGCCAACGTTCTTTTCTTCATCTAAGGTCTCTTCTTTGGATGAGTTTGCGCCTGGAGTTAAACCGCCACCACCAAGTGAGTGGCCCCCAGCAAAATTTATGACGCGGCCCAAAAACGTATCCGATTTAGAAGGGGCAGACATGTCTGAGCCAGAAGCAACCTCCGCTAAGGATGCCCGTTTGAATATGTCTCTGAATTCGTTTCGTTTCGAGCCGTCTTTGGAAGACAGAGATGACCTCAGCTTGCGAATATCTGCAATATCCACTTCTGGGTTGGGGTCTCTCTCCTGGTGAGAGGTTTCCTCGTCAGAAGACTCGTCGTTGTATGCGTCTATAGAATGTGATAATTGTGGAGCAACCGAGCCCTCAGAATCTTCGGACTCACTCTGTGCAGCTTCTCGAGAGGGCTCAAACTTGAAGTTAGGCAAATTGGCTTTGGAGCCGGTGGACGAGCTTCGGTCGATATCCTCGCCCAGCCCTGAGTCTTCCTCTGATCTATCGGGAGAGAAGTTAGGAGTAGACGAGCTGCTCATCATGGAATCTCGATAATTTCGAGCATCGGTAGAATCTGGAAACCGAACGGACTTCTTTCCGTGCGCAAACTTCTTCTTCGCTTTGGCAAGATTGGTTTTGGCATTCGACTTGGACTCCTTTTTCCGAAGATGCGCTAGATTGACTGTGGGCACGTTAAACGTGCTATGAAAGTTGGATTCCTCATCTGACGATGAAGATGCACGACCGGACATTGTCAAGCCTGAGATATACGGTGGGAATCAGTATCTTTGAAAATGAGATGTGAAGAAATCCCAGCAGATGATTAAGTGAGGCAAGTGCTTGTATTTAAAAGAACTGCAGTGCCAGGTTTCACCGCACCGCGTGCCTAGATTAGATGCGCAATCTGTGTAGAGGCTTCAACTTGTTGCGTCATAGTTACTGGGGCCGGTGAGGGTTGCTACCAATTGCGGCTTGTTTGGGTAATGCCAGCGCAAGACACTTGGCGCCTCCGGGACAAATACATTGGTGTTTGATCGGTATAGGCCGTGCTGGTGCTTGTTGTAGCGGCCCCTCGGCTATTACCGTTTTTGCAGTGGTTGAGCAGCTTTTCGGTGTACTTCACTATATCATTTGCTTTCTGACTTGAGCGTACTGCATATTGTGCATCGGAGACAGCTGGGTGCCATGTTATGTGTAGTATGTTAGTTGTATCGTTGTCACCCAACGAATTACGTTTCTAACGCTCACGTAGTTGAGGCTTAGGTGCCGTCACAGTACAAGTCATGATTAATCTATGAATTGCCTGTCATCAAGGTACCTAAAATTATGAGGTGTTCCTCGAAGCGGTGGACTCGTCATTGAGCTCATGCTAGAAACATAGATCGTGTTGTAGTTGAAGTCTCCTGAGCAACGGCCGCCCCGTAAGGAATTGGGATTTCGGATAATAGCCGCAAACGGCAGCAGCAACCATTAGTCTGCTTTGCTTGTCATTACAGACATCTGAGCCTCACCTCATACACTCTCTTCCCATTGGACCCCACAGTACTCCACGACATAGCCTACATAATTCTCATCTAGATGGGGAATGTAGTCCTGGGCATCAGTAGCAACTATAATGGTTCCCCACGACATGCCTTCAATGATGTCAGAGGCCAGTTTGTAGCCATCCTTCTCAAGCTCAATTATTGCCCTGGGCATGAGTTGTAGTTCAAAGCGACGCTGGGAACTTGGGTTGTAGCCAGGATCCGGGATCCCCGCTGAAAGGAAAGCTTTTGCGACAGCATCGTTGCCGTTATACAAAAGCGGCTTTCCATCCAAGTTGTACCGAAGCACCTGTGACGGATTGTGGGCAACAATGCTTGAAAAGTGCTCGAAATGCTTGTCATTCAACATGCCTGCTATTTTACGATTTTCCGGACTTAACACAGCAGACGCTGACGAAACCGATGAGCTAGATGAGCGCCGTTGAGTCTTCGATCCTGCTGGTTCCAACTTATCAATAAGATCCTTGTACTTTTCTAGCTCTGGTTCGAATGTGACCTTCTTCAACTTTTCAGGCTCAGAGTAAACAAAGCAGCCGGGGTACTCGGGGAGCGTCTTGTTGCTGCCAGAAGCCCTTTGCACTTTGTTTATGCCTCTTTCGCCGGCAATAGAAGCGTATGTTGGCTTGCTGGACTTGTCTTTAGACTTGCACAAGGTCTCAACTTTCTTCTCATTTTTCTGCTCTTTCTTAGTTTCCTTATCGGTGCTTGCAAATGGATTGGGCGAATGCTGTCCAAATGGATTGTTATCAAAGCCATTGTTCTCAAAAGGGTTCAGGGAAACCTTTGAGGGCTTGGTGGCATCAAACAAATCCTTCGTCAACAGAATATTCAACTGTTTCTTAGCTTCAAGTTTGAGCTTTTCATCAACCAACTTCTGGACAGCTTCAGCCTGCTCGTGTTCAACTGCCGCCATTCTTTCTGGGTCCTTACACACACCCCGTAGAGCCTTTACAGAACCTTTCTTCTTGGAGCAGTTCCTGGTATCTTTGCATCCGAATATGTATATGACTCTATCATATGACTTGTCTTCTAGAGGTGCAAAAGCCTGAAGAAATAAGGCCATTTCTTTATGGCAATTGTCACAAAGCAAATCTTTCTGCTCTGGTGTGGATTTTTCATGGAGCCACACGGGCTGTCCACCAATAAATGTATCTTCTATGGTTGGTTCATCGTCTTCTTCTGCGAACGGTACATCCGAGTAGCCGAGAAATACTTCGCTTTGCTCATCAAAAAAATCCTCGTCGTCGGAAGAAAACTCGTCGTGGCTTGACATAATCCGTTCTTGAGCCTGAGGCACTATCTGAGCATTGACATGAGAGATGGGCTTGATGCCTGCCTAAGAAACTGCGCGCAGGACGTTCCGACCAGTATGTGAAGAATGAAAGTAATTACATGGTATATTTCTCTATGTACAAGTATTTCGTCAAACTAGAGATAACGAGGAATCTCTATTTCCTCGATAGCCTCTATGCTGTCGCCCTCTTCGAAATTGTCCCACTTTTCGAATGATAATCCGCACTCGGAGCCTTTGTTCGCTTCGCTAACGTCCTGCTTCACGTGCTTCAACGAAGATAACGTACCGGTGTAAACACATTCTCCACGTCTAAGGACACGGATTTTTGATGAACGCTTTAAAGTGCCGTTCATGACTTTACATCCGGCAATTTTGGTAATTGATTTGTTCTTTCCTGTGATTTTGAATATGCTTTTAAGTTCAACATTCGCCAAAACTTTGATTTCGATATGAGGTTTCAATTGCGCGGTGAGTTCTGCTGTGACATCTTCAATGAGACGGTAAATTACATTCTGTTCATGTAATATAACATTCATTCTCTCTGCTTTCACTTGCGTAGGCTTGGGAACTTTAACATTGAAGCAAAGGATTTTAGCGCCCAATACGTCCGCCATGTCTAAGTCAGATTCTGTTGGCGGCCCAGCGTCATATGAGATCACTTGAGCCCGAACTTCATCATTGCCTAGACCATCTATGCTCTCTTTGATTGCCTCGGCAGATCCAAATACATCAGACTTCACGATATATTTGATCATAGTGGTACGCTCTTTCTCGTCTCCCATAAACTCACTAGCATCCAATCCTGCGAGTCTGAGCTCATTTATCTTTTCTTGTCTCTCCAATTCTTTGACTTCCTCTTGCCTTTTTCGATTGATTGATTCGATATCTCTGCCTGCTTGAATCTGTCTTTCTCTACTTTCACGGTTCTGAGTTACTTTTTTGCAAATTTGTTCCAGTTTAGCCTCAAGGATCTGGCTTCCAGCAGGAGGAAGATCTTTCCAACCCCAGATCTGAACCGGAGTAGATGGTCCAGCCTCCTTGAGTGATTTTCCATGCTCATCTTTCATGCCACGAACTTTGCAGTGCGTCTTGTCAGCAACCAAAAAACTTCCAACCTTAATAGTTCCCCTCCTAACTAAAACAGTTGAAACATTACCCAAGCCTTTAACAATCTGGGATTCAATTACCCATCCTTCTGCTGGAACCCCTGACGTCTCAGCTTGGAATTCACTAAGTTCAGCGAGAGTGATGACGGCTTCTTCAAGTTTGTCCATATTCATTCCTGTCTTGCCGCTAACTTGAACCGTCTGTGTCTCTCCACCATAGTCCTCAATATCAACCTCATATCTTGCAAGATCACCCAACACCTTGTCTATCTTGATTTCAGGTTTGTCGCATTTGTTAATTGCAACTATTATTGGCACACCTGACTTCTTGGCATGCTTGATAGCTTCAATTGTTTGTGGCATCACTGAGTCATCGGCTGCAACAACCAATATGATGATGTCAGTCACAATTGCACCTCTTTCACGCATGCTTAAGAATGCGGCATGACCTGGCGTATCAAGAAAAGTGATTTTTTTCTTCGAGATCGGGGTAAGCACGGAGAATGCTCCAATATGCTGCGTGATACCACCGAACTCCTTGTCAACAATAGCAGATTTACGTAAAAAGTCAAGAATCGTAGTTTTTCCGTGATCAACATGCCCCATTATGGTCACCACTGGCGGTCTGGGTTTCAATTTTTCAGCGACTAGTGGTGCAGGGAATAAATCCATACCAGCATCGTCGCTCATTGTAACGTCAAACCCGAACTCGTCCGCAATGAGCGAAGCATTCTCCTTATCTAATATGTAGTTATGTGTCATATTTTCGAATCCCATTGTTTCTGATCTGTCTAATAACTTGGGCAATGGGACATTCATCAAAGTAGCCAAATTGGATACGTTCACAAACGTAGGAATTGATATCTTAACGTTCTCTTTTGGGACTTTATTCACCTTATTATTGGATTGGAGTTTCTTAGCCGATTGCTTATACTGTGAGGACTTCCCTTTTTGTTCGGACTTTTCTTGTTGGTTTTGCTGTTGGCTGAGTTTCTTCCTGATTCTAGAGTATTCTTCAAACTGACTTTCTCTCAGCGGAGATGTAGTAGTAGTTTTTGGGGTCTCTTGGGTGTTATCATTGAACTTTCGATTTCTTCCATAATTTTGCTTTCGATCTTGCCTATTAGTCCCTACTTTTGTTCCTTTTTCAGAGTACATCTGAGCAAACCGGTTAGGCTTCTTAGGCGCATCCTTCGCTCCGTCACTATTCCCCCCTGAACTTTCGGTAGGTTTCTAAATGTCAGATAACGACAAATCAATGCTAGAGCGTAGCCCGTACTCCTAGCCGAATGTGAAGCCTGTAAAACCTTCATGAGTTGAGCTGCTGAAATTTGAGTAGTCGATGATGAGATCAATTTATGCGAGTGCAGTTTCGCGCACACAGAAAAATCACCAGAAGAGCGGTGAGGTCTAGTAAGCTACTTGTATACACAAATGAACAGTTTGTGAAACCTCACGAGCTTTCAAATTTGTAGAAGTTTTATGATTAATTGTGAATTCCTATTTGTAAATGCACATGCTCTGTGAATCTATGTTTCAGCTCGTGAAACTGTAATCGCCGTTAGAAGTGACGTATCCCATGGACTTACTCTCATTGAGCGTGTTAATAAGATCATCGATGGCTCTGAAGTTTTCATCGTTACATGCAAAATTTCGGTGTCTGTTGGATGTAATATGGTCACCAAAATTGTCGTATTTTACCCTGCAGTTTTCACAATAGCCAGGCTTAGCTTCCAGATCCCTCTTTTGGTCCTCTACCTTTTTGAGTTGACGTTTCATGAAGATCCGCCTTTTGAGGTTATTCAAGTTTTTCGATGGAACCTGAGATGTTACAGGACCGAGCCCGTTCCCCTGCGGAGCATTCTGTAAGGCCACACTGTTTAATGTTGAGTCCATAGAAAATTGTATAGCATTCGAAGCACCATTATAGCCCGAAGCGGCCACATCATAGAACCTAGAGTTTGATGCATTAGTTTGAACTGGCTGAATCACAGATGAATTTCTTGACAATATCAGCGGAGGTCTGAATTCTGAGATGCGTTCGTTCATGCAATTCTCCAAGGCATCCTCAGTGTCAGGATCATCCACTATTGTGTCATTTGCAGAGCCATCTTGATCCTTCCTGTCTTTGTCAATAGAATCAGTACTTGTACTCGTTCCAGAAAATGGCCTCAGCGAGGCAAGCAAAATGCGCTTGTTTGAAAAGATCAAATTTGACACTTTCTTGAGCATTGCTCGGTACTCTTTTGTGGCCTCGAACTTTTGCAATCTACGAAGCTTTTTTCTCTCCAGATTATCTGAGGTGTCGGGAATGAAAGGACACTTTCCATCTAGTGTCATGTGGAAGACGGGATACTTGTTGTTAGGCCATTCTCTCACGATAATGGGACGAACTGCCTGTGAAAGATCATACACGTAGATGAAGTTTTTGCCGAGGTAGTATAGATCATCTCGCCTAGCATTCGGGTCCTTGTCAGCCGAGCCAAAAATCTTCTCTTCCTTTAATAAATTGGACAAGTTTCCGGTACGTTCTTGAGTGGCAGTCTCTGAAACACCCAAGTTCTTCAAAAATCTGAAGACTTTATCAAAGTCCCAAACTTTGATTTTGAGCGTAGCAACATCATGAAAAATATCGTTGGATTGATATGATTTGGCATTGGAGTATGGACGCCTGCTCACAATGATGCTAACATCCCTGTCGTAAAAAGGGACGATTTCACAGCCTACCAGTCTTAATGCTTTTTGGGCCCTCCGGAGTTCTTGATTCTGGACGCTGCTGCTCGAATCGCATCCCTGAGTATCAAAGTAAACAACAGAGTCTCGCATGATTTTTCTCCACGAGGACTGCCAGCTCTTCAACTCCTCGCCAACAAGTCTTGCCGACTTTGCAGCGGCAGAAGTTGAGGCCGTGCCGGAATTTCTGTCCTCGGATGCATTGGGCTTGGTCTTGGTAGACAAGTCACCCTGTGTGTTTGAGTTCTCCTTCAGTGAGGTAATCCTCGCACTGGTTCTGGGGCCTGTATTCGTCTTGAGCTTGGGCTTCTTGGAAACAGGTTGAGGCAAGTTGCTGCTGGTCTCGGCTAAAGGAAGCCGTTGAGCGTTAAGTGCTTCAGAATTCGGCCTCTTTCTACCATTCTGTTCCATACTTATGGATGGGGATGTACAACTGAAGTGTGGGTTTGTTTGGTTGTTCCTATGACAATTCACAGATGTTGGGGAGCAAGCAGCCGATGCAAATCTTTATGGCGCTTCCTGTTCCGAACGACTTGGGCTGCCAATGAAGGAGTAGTTTTAGTGGAAGAAAAGTGAAGCGGTAAACGTTGCCTGCAATTCGCGTTCGCGAAGTGAAAGCAGAAGGTATAGCTTTACGCGATTGTTTCGCACTGAGCCAAGTTGCTGATATACAGAATCTCTAGATATAAGTTAGTTGAATTATCATGGCCCGTACTGCTAAGATGTTGCTGGATGAGGCGTGCTTCGTATTTTTGTTGTTGATTTTTGTTGTTGATTTTTGTTCTTGATCTTTTGTTCTTGATTTTTGTTCTTGATTTTTTGTTGCCTTGATTTTTTCCTTGATCTTTTCCTTGAACCTTTGAAGAAGCTTTAGAACGGATTTCGCAGCACCCTCGCCAGAGTTCGTAGACTATACTCGTCAGTCGTGGAAGCAAGTAGAAACCCATCGTCTTAAATTAAAGGCTTCCAAGAAATCAACAAGAAGGAGGTATAATTTTTCCGTTTTTATTATTCTTTTTATGTTTCTATGTTTCTTCTTTTATGTCGTACTACTTTGCACATTTGGCGACTTCGGCCACTGCTGCTCTACATTGCGATCAAGGCTCGAACACAAATCAAATAACCACAGCTAAAAATCAGCACCAGCGAAAAACAATCGTTCAAAAGCAAAAGCCCGAAGCCAGAGACGAATACTTCGTACCATCAAAACAGAAGAAGAATGTCTCCCGTCTTCTGGAAAAAGCCAACGCAAAAACATCAAAAGCTGGCAAATTGTCTGCTCGAGTGCGGCTTTATCTGGCTATGTCCGCAGCACCAGTAATCTCGCACATTGTCCTCTCACGAAGGCACTCGTTTACATCAATTTCTCAAGAATGCTACAGCAAAAAGTGATCTCGAAGATCCTCACGCAAGCCTTGGACAGCTCCGCCAACAGTCTGTCAGATGCCATCTATTCCGTGTCATTACTCTCACATAAGGGCTTGCCGTTGGTGACTGTTACGTCACCCGAGTCTCATTCGTCAAGCATTTCACAAGAAAACCTCCGAGTGTACTCTCTCTTGGCTACGAACCTTTTCAAACAGCAGGAGAAGACAGGGGACGCAGCCTTAGATAGCTGGGCAGCTTTGGACTTGGAACCCGCATTGCAAGCGGTGATCAAGACGTTTGCTACCAGCTCGGGTCCCGGTGACCCTCAGCATACATTTTTTGTGGTGATCTTCTACTCAGACTCTTACCAAGACACGCTTGCTAAGGTGAGACTAGATCAGCTCACAGACATTTTGGCCTCAGGCATGAGAGGTTACAAATCCTTATGAGCTTCGGAGGCACGAGAGGTTACAAATCTCTATGAGGAGGATCATGGACATGGAACATTACAAGCAAATACAGAAAGAAAAGTAAATCGAAAAAGAAAAAGAAAATAATCTATCTTTAATAAAGGGTATGAAACGTTGATAAATCGCGTACGCGATAGCAAGTTATGGCTATGCAAGGATGTGTAAAATAACTCAATTGTTGGGATAGAAAATGCACGCAAGCAGAAATCACTTGACCATTTCAACTTCGCTTTCATCTTCCTCCTCAACATCTTCCTCTTCATCGTTCATATCATCCATCAAGCTTTCCTCGTCGAAGCTCTCCTCGTCGCTATCGTACCAAAACTCCTCGTCGTAGTGCTCTTGTTCGAGCTCCTTATTGGCAGCAGACATTCCACCAAAGGCGTTGTTCTCGCCATCAGGAACCACGAACCCTTCAGGGATATCATTCTTGGACCTCTCCACACCCTCCAAAACCTTCTCCTTGTAGGACTCGAAGTTCTTTCTAAACAACCAGCAAGCGTCCATATTGGCAGGGGAGTTCAAGTTGGGGTCTTCCAAAAGGGAGACTATCGAAATAAGAACGGACTCAGCAGTCTGAGCAGGAGACCAGGTCTCTGCGTCGGGCAACCCGGAGATAGGATCACCGCCTTCGTGGAGGATAGAAATGCATAACCTGCCATCCTTGTACACATTCGGATGGAAGATGGGTGGGGTAAAGCAGAAACCAGGAGGAGAGAAGGGATAGTCGGCTGGGAACCTCATGCGTCCCTTGAAGTAGCCGCCGTAGTAAAGCGACTCCTTGTTGAGCACCATTATGCCCACTTTCCAGTAGAAGATGTTGTCGTCATCGAGCTCAATATGGAAGGAGGGGATGCCCTTTTTTGGGTCAGTAAGATCCTTGAACTGCCGCTGGAGGATAGCTGCAGCCGACTTAGAACTCATCTTGAATGCTAAAGAGAAATGTTGGGGTTGTGACGTCCAAACACAAAATCAAAAATCAAATCTAACTATCGAGGCTCAAGTACAGACCGTGGTAGTTGGGGGACAAAAACAAACGCCGCTAAGTAAAATGCTCAGTGAAGTGGGTATCGTGCCGAGTAATGAAGATAAGAAATTTAAGAGAAAGGCGAGCTTGCTTTTTTTGGGGTGGGGCAAATGTGTGGTTGGTGGTAGAAAAGAGGTTGGTGTATTTGAGGGGGACTCACCATTGATTAGTGAGAGGGCCGGACGGAGTGTGGACACGAGATTTCTTTTTTGTTTCGCAGTTTCCCAGTTTGCCAGTGAGCGGAAACTAAGAGGGCACGAAGAAAAAGAAAGAAATGCGAGGGTAGCGAAAAAACGAAACGCCGGGCCAGATCAGAAAACTGCGAAAAGGCGCCAGTGCGGTGCCTACCGGAAAACAGTAGATCCTACATGGCAAAACAATAGGCCGCTCCAGAAGCAAAGCCTCCAAGTACACCACATTGTGTTGGAGATTTTTGGTGCATGGCGGTTGCAGCTCGGCTCGAGGGAGACGTGGACTGCGAAAAGAGGAAAGCTGCCGTCTACCAACAAGCGGCTTCGCGCAAGCACCAGGCATTATAAATGCCGGAAGAAAATGCTTTGAGGGCCCGACCGGCTAAGGCCACTGCCAATTATATTTCGCCCCAATTATATTTCGCCCCAATCAAATTTAGCCCCGGCAGCACTGCCAAACTCGATGCAAGCATGAAATATCAGTTCGTCGGACGAACTCAGCCCAGGCGTTTTAATGGTCTTTTTCTAGTCGCTTTTTTGTGAATATGGGAATTGTCATTTGTGAATATCAGAGTCGTCATTTGTCAATATTGGAGTTGTCAATATTGGAGTTGTCATTTGGAATTCATCACTCTTGGTCAATGGCTTCTGCTGCACTTGCGGTGGCTTATCGCGCGAAGCCAAGTTGCGGCCCCAGTCAAACTATTCGTGCGAAGTGCAACCGCATACAATTACATCTATTGCTAGATTGAAAGTGCGGCCAGGGCCCAAGAAGAGCAGGTTCACCGTAGTTCTGCTTTACTTCGACGTCTAGAACTTGGCATACACTTAAAATTTCTTGTGCCGTTCCCTGCCGCCTTTATGACCGCTGCTGTTCTGACTACCATTTTACTGGGGTAATGCTGCTCTCCACTTGCCAAGTTGTGCAAAACAGGCTGCTCCGCAGTTACGAGGAGCCCAGTTGATTATGGCCAGCCTCTATCACCCACAGGGCACCCTCTCTACTTCACGAAGCGGCTTCTTTCTTTTCGCCTCTCTCTATAGTGCTCTGTGCCTTGCGAAACCGTGCTGGTGCCCAGTAGATGCAATACCGTGTGCAACCTCGATCTAGCCCGCACTCGCTCGTCGGCCTTATCTCGCCTGACCCGAGTTGCTCCACAAGATAGTTGGGCGCAGGCAACAAGATTCTTACCACACACAGAGATAAGAAAATGTAAAATCACAGTATACACAGCACCCAGCGCCCCCTGCTCCGTGCCAGTAATTCGATGTCAGTGGAACACTCCTGGAAGTCCCAGATTTGGGACACGTGATGGCTGACATTCATTCCTGTACCTCTGTCACTTGGGGCGTCCTCCGGTCAAAAGCCCGAATCAGCGACATCAGCAATTGTAACCAACATACCGCTACACAATATGGATTTTGAAGAACAATTGGAAAAGGCCGAAAAGTCACCCTATCCCTCTCTCGTAGGAGCTTCCGTGAAGTCTGCCGATGATTCGCCCCACCAAAACTACATCCACCCCGAGAAGTATACTGGCACCCCCAAAATCAAGCACGACAGAAAGTCCATCTTGAATTCCTCAATTGGCGCGTCTTTGGATGATTTGATCAGCGAAGGCGCTCTTTTAGGCTCCGAAGAGGATTTTGACCGCTTCTTGGACGACAAGGGAAATGTCCTTTCCGGTGCTAAGTACCCAGAGGACAAAGATGCCACCGTGGAAACACCCAGCTCTTCATCCAAACCACCAACGAGCTCTCATTTGAAAGAGGAACTTCAGGTGAATGACGACAGTGCTGTGTTATCACCTGTTGGCTCAACTCAGGAGGCAATCGTTGGATCCCAGGGCGCTGCGTCCACGCAGCCTTATGGCTCCGGCTTGGAAAACTATTCCACTCCTAACCTATCGGAGTATCAGATTGGACACCAAATATCTGATCATTCGCAGTTGCTAGACTCGGTAAAGTCGTATGACTTGTCTAAGTTACCATCCGATGACGACAACGAGGCTAAGTCGAAAACAAGGGAATTTACTCCGGTTCTGGACAAGTCGGCCAAGCCCATTCGCCCCAGCAACTTGAGAAATAATTCCAACTACTCCTACAACAAAACTGTGTTTGGCCAAAACGTGCAGGTGAATGATACCGAATCTTTGCACGCCCCATACTTCCAAAGTGATGAAAGGTCACCTTCCAGATCTAGATCACGTGCTGCCTTTAGAGACAAAAGTGGTGACAGAAGTGGTGACCGGTCAAGGTCCAGTTCAAAGTCGGCTTTGGTACCACACTTGGCTCGCGGTGACTCCTATAAGAATGTTCACCAAGACCAACCCTCGAAGTATGAGCTCCCTGCTGACATGAGAGTGGACGAGGACGAGGGCGAAGGTACTGAGGACAGAAGATCCAGACAATCGAAGCCCACTCTTGGCGACTCGATCGCAGCCGCAGAAGCCAAGAAGGAGGAGGAACGCGCAAGCCTGTCAGTTACCAGAGACCCATCTTTGGTGACAAGTGGTGACTATACCAACTTCAATGCCGATGGCCACGAGCGGTTCTTGCCCGGAAGCCACTTGTATTCTGTTAGATCCGAGTCTTCTACTAATTACTTGAGGTCTATTTCAAGTTCAAGGAGTCGCAGGCCAGCTCATGAGCAGATTAACCACTCTTTCATCAATGAGAAAAATGACTCCAATACTGCCGAATTGAACCGCGAAGGTGCTTTGGTCACTGATGATCCGATTTCACAGGTGGATGACTTGGACAATTTGATGGAGGAAGTTTTGAATAAGTCACCTCAACAGGAAGCCTCCACACATCAAAAGTCCCCAAGTCATGATTCTGCGTCGGCGTCTCCAAAAACCGAAACCTCGACTAAGGAAGCACCAGAAGAGAATGACCACATTGTCAACGATGTTTCAACCGAGGAGAAGGTCGCAGAAGCGCAAAAGCAACGTGAATCGGATAGCGCCCCAACTATCAGTGCCGATGACATAAAGATTGACAAATCGGATTTGCTAAAAGCACCGGAAACTATTCTGCACGCTGATGTTTCCGAAGAACGAGATGACGAGTCGGAAGAAAGCAAAATCGATGCTCCTGCAGAGGTGAAGGTCGAAGAGGCTAAGGACCAAATAAGGACGGCAGCTGAACCTGTTGTCACTGCAGAGGACATAAAGGTAGACCAGGAACCAAGTACAGAGATATCGGATAGTACTAAGGTAAATCCTGACAGCAAGGAGGAAGCAGAGAAGAATACAGGATCTGATTTGAAAGATGACGTTGAGCCTTTGCCACAATCCTCGAACGATGGTGAAGCTACGGATAGCTTGGAGGCTCAAACCAGCATCAAATTCCAGGATTTAGTTGAAGGCAGTGAACAAGGCGCTGATATTAAAGAGGCGGTGCCGGAAGAGCTGAAAATTGCTGCAATAACTGGCCAAACAGGGACAGAAGTTGAAGAACAAACGGAATTACTGAATGAAATCCCTAACAAAGATGCTATTGCCGATGATGCATCGAATTTGATTATCGAGCCGGATGTGCAAACTACAAAGACGCCGAGCGAGGAGCCTGAACAAGTTTCAGCAAGCGAACCGGCGCAACACAAGACAGCAGAGGAAGAGGACTTTGATGTTTCACCCGAGGAGTTAAAAAAGCATTTGGAAAGTCTTCCAATCTACGTCTACACCTCGCTTGCTGGAGGAATGCAGATCATCCAACGCACGAACAGGTTAGCAACAATCTTGGGTGCAAACCAAATCAAATTTGAGTATAAGGACTTAGGCACAGACGAGGATGCAAAAAAGCTCTGGCGCAGATATGCTACAGGCCAGACAATGCCAGGTGTTGTGAGAGGAGATGACTTCATCGGCAACTGGGAGTACATTGAAGAAGTCAATGAAGATTACCGTTTGAGGGAGGTTTTATACGAAACATTATAAGGTTCTGTTTCCACATTATGACGTACGTATAAATCAATATCAAATCGCCACTTGGCTACAACTACGAGGCGTAGACTGGCGGAAATACACACCATGCATTAGGTGCAGATTCGCGCTCACTTTGAGCTAATTGAATTGTGGGAAATGGGAGCAGTAGGCGGTTCTGCAGGTTGTCGAACAATAAGCGGTTCCGGATTGAACACGGCTAACCACGTCTTTTTGGTAGCATTTAAGCACGGAGGCAGACAAGCCATAAAAAAAAAACACCAAGCAAGGAATACAAATACTCCTCCAGAGTGAGTAACTCAACGATAGTCCACTAGTTTGTCAAATACACGTGGCCTATCAATATTACCATTCTTTCTGGCACAGTCACTATAAACTCTTTGCAGAATCGGGCTGTTGGGAAATTTTTCATCCAGGTTTCTCTGTATCGAAGTTGCCCGCAACACCGGTAAACACCTACACATCAACTCCTGAAGCTCACTGATGGCTACACCTGCTGAAATTATTGCTGCTCGTGTCAATGGCACATATGTAGCAGATATTCCAAGTGAAAATCTGACTCGCACATCGTCGTCGTCGCCTCAGCCCAACGATACCACCCGTTCCATCGAGTCAGCTTTTCCTGTTCTAGGAGGTGGGCAAGGCCCCAAATCTCTGCCTGGAACAGCTACCCACACATGGGGTCCACAGGCGAATGGCAAAGTTCCAGCATCCTTTGCTTCTACAGCCCCAAGTGGTTTGGCCAGGATGTCCTCCGACACTAGAGTCAAAGTTTCCACCGTACAAGAAGCATTCTCGTTGGATGCTGATGACCAATTGAATGTTGCAAGACCGGAGTTCATCAAAATCTTGACTTCAATCAAGACCACTACGTCCTCTAACATCGAATGCACTACCTCTCAGCATACAAGGAAAAGGACATTTTTGATCACCGGGAAGCCGGAGCAGGTCAAGCTTGCGAAGAGACTTATAATCAAAAAACTAACCAAGCCCGTGACAGTAAGCTTCACCATTCCCGCTAAGGTGAGAGCGAAAGTCATTGGAGCACAGGGCCGTAATTTGAAACCAATTATCCGTGAAAACGAAGTCAAGATTGATATCAGCAACCCTGATGTTGGTGGACTGAATAAGGCCGATACCACTTCGGGGTCTGATGACGACGACGAATTTTCTCAGACTGTCACAGTAACCCTTGAAGGAGATGCCGAAGGTTGCAAGGCGGCAAGGAGTCAGATTTTGTCTATTGTCAAGGAAGATCTTAAGAACTCGCAAGTTAAGGTTAACATAGACGAATATGTTAAGCCTTTTGCCTCATCTGCATTCGAAGACGTTATTTCGAAACACCCAGACCTTGAAATCACACTTCCTCCTCATGAATCATTATACAAGTCTGTCATCATTCTGGGTGACAGAGATGAGGCTCTCTCTGCCAAGGAGGAAATTAAGCAGATATGTTCCTCTCTTTTGAAGGGAGTCACGGAAGAGAACCATGAAATTCCAAGCAGCAAGCATGCGTTCATACCGATTCAACAAATTTTGGAGGAGGATAGGGTATTGATCACGTTGCCTGACAAAGTAGCAGAATCTTCTACCGTTCGGTTTGTTGGTAAGAAAGAGAACATTGCCAAAGCACTTTCTAAAGTGCAAAAGGTAGTTTCTCAGTACAAGGTCGAAACTTTGGACATGGCCAAAGCACATAGAGGAAATATCCCCCATGTCCGAGCTGTGGCGGCTATGTTTTCGAAGTATGGTGCATTTGATGCAATTGCCAAGCAGTTTGGTGTCAAGATCAATCCTCCAGTTCTAACTGTGTCAGAAGATAACTCGATTCCCGTTGATATTATTGTTAAGTCTGACGATGTAGAGAATACCAAAAATACGAGGAGGGCAATCGTTGCTGCCGTCAATAAGGTCACTCCTGACCAAACATTGAATGTTTCGGACATTGACCCCTTTTTTTACTCAAAGATCCCAGAAATCCTTGATAACATTGCTGATTGCAGATACGTAATTCTCGACGATATACTCATTGTTTTTGACTACTCTCTGGAAGGTCAAAGTGACGATTTTGACGATTTCGAAGAGAATCAATCGACCGTTCTAGCTGAATGTGAAAGAGCACTTGACAATTTAAGAAGCATGCAAGAATCCTTGACCAAGAAGGTTTTACATGTTCCATCGTCTGAGCAGTCACATATTTCCGGTCCTAATGGATCAACTTTGAGATCCATTTTAGCCACAACTCAGCCAGACTCTGTAAAGGTGTCTTTACACACCAACGCTTCCGGAAAGTCTAAAAATGAGATCTTAATTAGCGGTTTCAAGTCTAATGTCTCTCAAGTTGAGAAGGATATTTTGGAAATATTAACTGAAGCAAAGGAATATGCTGCTACAGGAGGCTATCAGACAACCTTTGAAGTTCCAACTTTTGTCTTATCGAGAGTCATTGGAAAGGGTGGATCCAATTTAAATGGGTTTAGAGACCAGTTTGGAATCAAAATTGACATTGAAGGAGACGCAAAGGACAGCGAGAAGGCCGATAAATCTCAAAAAACTAAAATAACTTTGCACGGAATCAAGAGGAATGTCGAGGCAGCTAAGGAGGCGATTACCTCTTTGACCAAGAAATTGGCAGACGACACATTGGAAAGATTGAGAATCGAAGGCCAATATCACAGAAGAATCCATGGTCCTAATTTCAGCTATACCAACAGGTTACAGGATAGATATAATGTGAAAATTAGATTTCCTAGTGAGTTCAATGCTTCTTTTGCCGATGCTCCGCTAAATGAAAATGAAATTACAGTTCGGGGTCCCTCCAGGAATGTCCAGAAGGCGGTGGAAGAGATTAAGCAATTGTATCAGTATGAGAAGGAAAATGGATTCAAGACCACAATCAAAATTCCTTCTACAGCTATTGCTAGAGTAATTGGAAAGAACGGTAATACCATAGGTGATATTTCCGATGGAACTGGTGTTGACTATCGATTCAGCAGAGATAGGGAACAAGAGGAGGCAAATGGTTATGCTGAAGTCGAATTAACGGGATCTAAGACTGGCTTGAAGGAGGCTACCCAGAGAATTCAAGAAATAATTTCAGACGTTGAGAACTTTACTACTGTCACTATTAACGTTGAACCAATATATCATCGCGACTTGGTTGGGTCTAACGGTTCGGTTCTCAGGGAAATCATCAGTAAAGCAGGCGGTGATAAGCTTTCTCGTCACGAGTATACCAGATTATTGACTATTCCAAATGAAGGGTCTGATTCGGACGAAATTGTATGTCTGGGTAATAAGGACATTGTCAGCAAAATCGTCGAGCAGATTAAGAACATTGTTGCAAATAAGAAGGCGTCTATCACCGAAGAGTACGAATTAGCTAAGGAGAAACATAGACTTTTGGTTGGTCCTGGTGGAACTATTCGTCATGCATTGCAGGAGGAGTTTGATGTACAGATTTACGTTCCTAAATCCAGCCTGACCTCAACAAAGGTCGAGTTGACCGGCTTGCCAGAGAAGATCGCCAAATTGAAAGTTAAGCTTGAGGAGATGACAAAGGACAATTGGAATATCAGCATCGATGTTCCCTGCGAATACCATGCTTTGGTGTCAGATAAAGGCGCGATTGTGCGGACTTTGAGGCTCGAGCATAATGTGGAGGTTTCGCATGGCACCTTGGGCAAAAAAGCTTCGGCCTTGTCCAACGCGCCTATACCCAACCCACCAGAAAATATGAACCCGGCAGATGATTCAAATACTGATTTCGTTACCGGGGCTTTGAATTTGGAGCATGATCATATCACAAGCATTCCTTGGCGATTTATAGGGTCTGACGATGCCACAAAAGCGGCCGCCAAGACTGTGGAGCTACAATTGGAGAGAGCCAAGCTTTCAACTACTTCAGGGTGGCTCTACTGCAAAAACCCCAGTGTTCAATTTCCTAAGATCATTGGTCCACAAGGTTCAAGAATCAATAAGGTCAGAAAGAACACCGGCGCATTCATCACGGTGCCAAGGGCAACAGATAAGAACAATGATGTTATTTATTTGGTTGGCACGGAGGACAGTGTGCAAAACGCCAAAGAGGAAATTTTGAAGCTCTTGTGAATGCCGTCTGTGGATGAACGAGCTTCCTTGCAACTATACTGGTGTCGAACGCCGAGCGAAGGTGTGTCACGTGAAATTACATGAGCGCAGCAGTGAGGGCATACAAGAAAAAAGTACCTTAAAAAAAGAAATTGATTTAAAAAGGCTGCAAAAAGGCATTGTAGGGGATTGACAGCAATAGCAAAGAAATTTGTAAACATAGTAAAATGTGCACGTGAGCTGGCACAGTCGTCGTACGTAATGAAAACTAGATGGCACCAAAAAATGCCCCGAAGCCTGATTTGTTCAGTGTAATAGTGCCAGTGGAAATACCAAACGGCAACTTGTGGAGGGTCGCAGCCACAAGCGAATGCTTCTCAACGGCGCAGAATATGCCTTTTTCAGGGTTCAGAACGCCGTGTCCTGCATCCAGCCACGCGGCTGCTCAGTAATTAACTGAGGCAGGCGAGAAAACTGAGGCTTGACTTGCGTGAGTTTCGCAGTGATCATCTCAGTCTTGCACACTTGGCCCCAAACTTTGCAGCCGAAACGGAGCCAGCATATAAACTTGCCTCAATCCCCGATACGCTCTCGATATCGCACATTTTGTGTTTGGCGCAGATTACGTGAATTCAACATGAGTAAGTTGGAGGAAAAAGAAACATCGGAGACAGCATACGCAAACCTGGAGGACTTCGAGGCCAATGCTGTGGTGAACATCGACAGGAATAGAAAAGAAATTGGTGTTCTTTCTGCACTTTTCTTGGTGACCAACAGAATCATTGGCGCTGGTGTTTTTTCCACAGCAAGTACTATCTTGGAGCTTTCCGGCTCTGTTGGCACCTCCTTGATTCTCTGGGTTGTTGGGTCGATCATTGCATTCACTGGTCTTTTGACGTATATGGAACTAGGATCGGCTATCCCGAGGAACGGCGGAGAAAAAAACTACTTGGAGTACATCTACACTAAACCAAGGCTTTTTGTTACCGCCATGTACGCGTCATATGTCTTTTTCTTGGGCTGGGCCGCAGGTAATTCCATAGTGACAGGCGAGTACTTGTTGAATGCAGCTGGAAAGGAGGTAACTCAGTGGAACTCTAGGGCTATTGGCATTGGTGTGATCACTTTTGCCTTTTTGATAAATGGCATCCATGTCAAGTGGGGGCTTTTCTTGGCCAATGCCTTGGGGGTTTTCAAAGTGGTTATCATTCTTTTCATTTCCGTGACCGGGTGGGTTGCCTTAGGGGGTGGTATCAAAAACAGCAACTACAGCAACCCTCACAATTTTACCGATGCATTCAAAGGAACAACACCCACTGGTTTTGGGGTTGTGAATGCATTGTACAACATCATTTGGTCGTATGTCGGCTACTCAAACGCTAATTATGCGTTGGGTGAAATCAAGAACCCAGTTCGAGTCTTGAAGATCGCTGCCCCAAGCGCCTTGGTTGCCATTACTATCCTATATGTGTTGGTCAACATTGCCTACTATGCGGTGGTGCCAGCAGATGAAATCCGTCTGTCCGGCCGGATTGTTGTTGCTTCGTTTTTCAAATACGCTTTTGGAGACAAGGCCGAGAAGGCCTCTTCTGTTTTTGTTGCTTTGTCCACGTTGGGCAATGTCTTGTCGGTGATCTTTTCGCAGGGCCGAATCATTCAGCAGCTTGGTCGAGAGGGAAGTTTGCCATTTTCAAAGTTCTTCGCCACATCCAGACCATTCAACTCCCCATTTGTTGGCTTATTCCAACATTGGGTTGTGTGTATTATCACAATCATTGCACCTCCTCCTGGAGATGCATACAACTTTGTTATGAACCTAATTTCCTACCCATTGAATGTTGTGAACACTTTTGTTGGAATTGGATTGCTTTACTTGAAATGGAAGAGCCACAGAGGTGAAAAGGAGTGGAACCCACCTATCCGTGCCCCATTCTACGTTGTGTTTTTCTTCACTCTCAGTTCGCTATATTTGATTGTCGCTCCCTATATTCCCCCTAGTGCTGGCCAGACCGTGTACAAAGATCTTCCTTACTGGATTCATCCTGTTGTTACTTGGGCAATCTTTGCTGTTGGGGCTATCTATTGGGTGATCTGGTCAAACATCCTTCCTCGCGTTGGTGGCTACACTTTGATCGTCAAGGAGGTGTTGGGCAGTGATGGGTTTTGGAGGAACAAATTCATCAAAGTGCCAAACGGAGTGGATGCAGAAAAATATGCCGAAGAGGCCATTAATGAAGAGGCAATTGCAGAATAAGAGTTTACTTGTATATTAGATTAACGCACAATATAGTTTGCATCCATCGCAGTGATGTTTTCTGCCGTGCTTGTAAGTTGCATCGCAATGTGAAGCTTGAGATAACTGCAGGGAAATAGAAGATGGAAATCATTGAGAACAGCTCTAAAATTGCCGAAGTACATCGAGCGCTTTTTGATCTCAGACTAAGGTTGAGTGCTTTTCAACCCATGCGCGGATTCATAGATTAGTTGAAGTCAAACCCGTACATCACTAAGAAACCCGTACATCCCTGAATAGTGCTGAGCGAGAAAAAAAAGATACTATGCTTGAGAAAAGACTCACCTCCTCCGAAGTACAAAATGCCAGTGAAAGCTATACAGAAGTTATCTGTTGCCAGAAATGGGGTGGGTGCTTTTGTCAAGCCATGCTACCGTGTCACAATCCTGTATTGCAACTGGGGAGGTTCGTCGCAGGCGGTGCGAGACTTGTTGGTGCATCCTAAAAAGCTTCTCCAGAAGTTCGCTGCACAAAACAAGGAAACCATGTTTGAAATTGTGAAAAAGAGTGGCCATCCAAGCCTCACTTTCCACTACAACACAGGTGCTGAACAGTCGGTTGATGTGAGGAACTTAGATGTTGGCAAGGTCTTGGCCAAACTAGAAGAGCACATACAAAGAAGCGGAAATGCACCATTTAAGTTCAACCATAAGGTGAAATCCATTAATGAGTCGGTGAGAGGTGTATGGTCCCCGTTCCATGTTGACAAGCAGTTGAGACACAGAATTTAATCAAGGGGATAAGCTTGTACATATGTTCCTCCGGTTCGAGACAATAGATTATGTGGCTAGAGCAACACAACCGAGTACCCAAAGGGCTGCATTCGTAAATATCATTTAAGTAATGTTCAAGATGCTGTCGGTACAGTATTTGCTTACAGAAGAAAGTGGCAGTGTGAGAGATGGCCTCCCAAACAGCTTCTTTCAAACAGCTTCTTTAAATGAAATCTCTCTTTTGTCATCTGATATGGGAGCAAAACTGGGATGGACCAGATCCATCCCAAAAGCACCCGGCTGTGTTCTTTTTTGTTGCCATGTTCAGACTCGTGGGTCCTGATAATCTTGGACCAGGGCCAATCTTGGACCAAGGGGCGTAAAACCTAGAGAGCAGCAATGGGCTCGAAATAGTTTAAAATAGAGAACGTCTAGTAGTAAGAAAATTGCTGGTTTGTCCAGTGTTTTTTCCGTCTTTCGGTGCCCGTTCACCAAGTAGATCACTCGAAAAGACGGCATCTCTTAGTTCAGTAACTCCGGAACATACTATCTACTAGCATGATGGCCGCAGCCATTGAGTGTTCTCAACACCCTCTACATTTTCTGCAAATGAAAGAGAACGACAGTAGAGAGACTTACGAGAATATCCGATTTGGCATCATCTAACTTCAACTCCTCTTGCATTGACATAAACTAAAGATAATACATGACACGAACACTACAGCAGTTGTGGAGGTCTGGGATGGAAAAAGCACATTTGAAATAATGACTGTTACCCGAGCATTAAACCCGTACCTCCACGAAAGCTTGGAGCCTGCCAAATACGGCAATTGGCGGTACCGCGGGTCTCGTTCTCGGTTTCCAACCCTGGGCGAAACGTTTCCGCAGACGGCAGTCATGGGCGAGAGTACAACGACTTTACTAGCATTTTCGCTTTCTCCTGTCGTTAGATGCGCGGCTATCTGCGTCGGTTGCCGTTTTAGGCGACGGATTCAGAGTTGGCTGACATGATATAGTCATAATTGAAGAATATAAAAAAACCGTTTCTCTCGCTATTCTTTTCATAATAGTTGTTCCTAGTGCCTTCTCAATAATGAGTTACAAAAACTACCAGCAGGTGTTGAACTTCGCAACGGACAGGAAGCAGCTGGTGAACACCAAGAAGTTGCATCCGAGCAGCGGGCCAGAACCTATGAAGAGAACGAAAACAGGGTGTTTGACTTGCAGAAGAAGAAAGAAGAAGTGTGACGAAAACACAGAAGGCGGCAAATGCCAAGCGTGTATCCGCAACTTCCTCGACTGCTGCTGGTCATCAGGGCCAGAAACCGGTGGTTGTGCCACAACTCAAAGTGCAGAGGCCGAACAGCAAATACTGGATAAGCCAGTGAGTACCGTGTCGCCCGAGAGCCCGAAGATAGACAAGACTGGCGCAAGTGCGTATCCATCTCCTGTTTCGTCGCCCAAGGCAGTTCCTGCGGCGGAGGTCAAGCACATAAAGCTGTTCAAGCTTCCTCCAGCAGCTAAGACCAAAGTGACGAAGCCCACAAGGCCCATGAGGAGAAAAGGACTTCTAAGTCCGAAATCGGAGTTTGTTATCACTTCCTTTGATAGTCGCAATGCGTTGTGCCAAATCAAATGAGTATGTACAGTTAATTGCGCTCTAGCAGGTCTAGCATAATAAAACATGGAGTTATGGGTTCAAGATAAAAATGTAGGCAACAGTCCAACATCGTAGCATAGTTTGTGGATGTCGTGAGAAGAGACATTGCACATTGTGGAACATCGATGGTGGGCCTGTCGAAGCGAACTACGGTCCACTGGAGCCTACCGACTGATGCGTTTCCGCGGAAGAACAGACGAGCGGCCGAAGTTGGATGGCATTTTCAGGTATTAACAGGGAAACTTGCCTCCAGCTTGTTAGCAGAAAAATGGCCTACGGCAAATAGAGTCAGAGAAAGGTCCGTCCGGTGGTAATAGGAACCGAGATGCAGTTCGTTGTAACCACTAGTATATGGCATATGGCAAGATATGGCAAGATATGGCAATATGGCAATATGGCAATATGGCAAGATATTGTGAGAAGATATTGTGAGAAGGTACTGGTATGCAAACAATTGAGTTGATATGTCAGGCTGCTGATATGACTTGCTACTGATTTGAATTCCTTTTCTTGTTTTACAAAATCGCTCTCCTCCTCTTAAACTGTGCCCACTCTTTGTTATCATTTAGCACACTAGCCATCTTGCTATGTCCTACAACCACAGCTGATCGCAGAGCTGATCGCAGAGCCTTGCAACGGTTTAAACATTTGAGATAGTCACGAGATGTCATAAATGTTTGATCGCACCACTTATCGACGCCACAGTGCTCTAATCTAGCGAGTATTGGTAATCCAGATCTAATCTTCCGATAGGGGCAGGCATATCTTGCCGACTGCGAAATGTCAGCTGGACAGTGAAATAAAATGCAGGGATTGCGAATAACAACCACTAGAGGCTGCACAAGAGGACGGGTGCCAGGGGTTTGAAATTACAAAATAACAGCGGAATCGCTTGCTATAAATACGAAAAAAAAACTCAACACCAGGGTCGTGCCAAGATTTGAAACTGCGTCAAATTTGTTCCGCCATTGTGCCCCTTAGTGTATGCTTGGGCTTACATGCTTGTCCCTGGTGTGGCTGTTTCCTTGACAGCTGCAAAAATTATCGGCAGGAATGGTTGCGCGCTTATGCACATACTACGGCCGATTGCATCAGTGTGGCTCCAAGTAATGATATATTGCGGGCAGATGGAGCCGGAAAATATATATAAGAGGGTGGAAATTATTCGACACCCATTCGAGAAGTGTGTCCCAATTCTTAGTTCTTTAGCAAAGTCAAAAAACACGCTTCCGTAATTTCACCGCCTTTCAATTACCGACGAAAATCATCATGGCCCAGATTCAATCTTCTGCTCGTTATTCTAACTTCGACACTCACTTCAACCGGGAGACAGACCAAATTCTTCTGGACGGTACCCTCACCATCAATGAACACAACAGAAAAATCTCATCGTTTCCTGATTTCTTGCCCTCCTGGGACCCTAACCAGA
Organism: Metschnikowia agaves; assembly: GCA_963678735.1. NCBI lineage: Eukaryota > Fungi > Ascomycota > Pichiomycetes > Serinales > Metschnikowiaceae > Metschnikowia > Metschnikowia agaves. The sequence goes on along the minus strand of CAVMBV010000003.1, from coordinate 2,530,022 downwards.
AGTTTCCTCCATTGAAATTCTACAAGTTTGAGGACCCAGGTCGCAGAGCCGACTCTTCATTCCCAAACCTCTTCCCCAAAGACGGCGAACACAAAATCAAGAAAATTACCCCAAAGTTGGGCAGTGAAATCTTCGGTGTCCAGCTCACCCAATTGGACGACAAGGCCAAGGACGAGTTGGCTCTTTTTGTTGCCCAAAGAGGCGTGGTAGTGTTCAGAGGCCAAGATTTTGCCCAGAGGGGCCCTGGCTATGCTGTGGAATACGGCAGACACTTCGGAAGGTTACACATTCACCCAACTTCGGGAGCTCCAATTGGCCACCCCGAATTGCACATCACATACAGAAGGGCTGACCCTAGTGAGTTCAAGAGAGTATTCACCCAGAAAACCAATGCAATCCAATGGCATTCTGATGTCTCGTACGAGCTCCAGCCACCAGGAACCACTTTCTTTGCTGTTCTCGAGGGTCCAGACGCCGGAGGTGACACCATTTTTGCAGACACCGTGGAGGCTTACAACCGTTTATCACCAGCGTTCCAGAAGAGATTGGAAGGATTGCATGTCTTGCACACCTCGGCAGAGCAGGCTCTGAACTCCAAAACGCAGGGTGGTATCGAGAGAAGAAAGCCCGTTTCTAATATCCACCCTCTTGTTAGGACCCATCCAGCAACCGGCAAGAAATGCTTGTACTTAAACAGAGCTTTTGGAAGAAGAATTGTGGAGTTAAAGGAGGCCGAATCTGACTTCTTGTTGAACTTCTTGTACCAACACATTGAGAGTTCTCACGACCTTCAATTGAGAGCCCGCTGGGAGCCAAACACTGTGGTGATTTGGGACAACAGAAGGGTTGTTCACTCTGCTGTGATCGACTGGGAGGAACCTGTCTCCAGACATGCTTTCAGAATTACTCCTCAGGCCGAAAGACCAGTTGCCGACTTGGCCGACTTGAACAAGCCTCTGGTCGATGTGGGTGATGTGTACGAGGCTTTTGAGAAGCTTGGTAAGGAGTAAATAACAAAATTGTAGTTGAATTCTATTTGACTTTTGAATATACGTTGTGTCCGTTATTGTCACCGTATTTTAACATCGTGTAAGGACTGCTCTTTCTTGATGCATAGGCCCTTTGCTATTCCTCTCCGTTACACACTGAAATTGCCGAGATCAACAGTAGCTGAAGATGTTCACCGCCGCCGTTGTGATTCGGAGAGTTGAAACCGAATGACAGTGAAAACGCTGCTGAATTTTTTTGACGGTACGAAGAATTGCTACGCAACGAGCAAATATATATAGTAGTACCGAACATATGTAAGTTAAAAAAATTTTTGTACTAAATACAATCCAGAATATGGTAGTCACCATCACACATGATATAATGGATACTTCTTCTAAGCGTGCTGTCATCAAGCCTGGTCCAACAAGTAATTGGTGGCTGCTTCGACATCATAATTTTCCTTCTCCAACGCTTCGATAACAGTCGACTTCTCAAATCCCATAGCTACCAACTCTTGTACTGCGAGCTCGTGCTGATTGTTTTGTGATCCTACACTTTTTGAGATGTTGCTAGCAGAAGGTGCATTACCAAATCCAGCAAACAATTGTTCCCATTCATCGTTTTCTGCTTGCTGCCCATCATTGCCAGCGCTACTGAAATCAGGCGCAGAGCTTACATGGGCAAAGCTGTCTTGTGCACCTGTGAAATGATTGTCCATTGAAATATCATTGACCTCTGTGTCATCCTGATTAACATCATCCTCTGCAATTCTCAAATTGTCAAAATCCTCGTCAAAGAACTCATCTTTAGCTTCAGATTTAGACACTTCCTCAGACGCGGGTTTCAAATCATTGAATTCTGAGTCAGAGTCATATAATGGATCTTGTTGCTCCACTTCTGCAAAATTATCGTGTGCATCATCAAACCTTTCACCAGTAGCATTACGATCAGACTCATCAGATGAGCTTTCATCGTAGTCAAGCTCTTGAGGCGAGGGGAATTCCTCTTCTTCAACAACAGGATTACTGCCTGATATTTCCGAAGCACCATAACTTTGAGCTAGAGGATGGGTTGCGTTGGTGTCCACATCTCTGGGTTGATCCAATGTGTTTTCAGCATCTTTAGCTTCTTCGGCATTCACCATCTCAAACAGTTCAACACCCGAAGAAACTCTTTCGCCTTCACTAGACTCTTCAAAGCGAGATTCTCCCTTTTCGTTGTCTCGCGAAACCTGATTTGGAAATATCGTTCTGCCTTCTTCGTTTACTTCGTCAATATTGTCATCACGCACTGACAAAGATGGGTTGTTTTGCACGCTTGATGTTAATGAGTCAGTACGCTGGACACCAACCAACACTCCTGGCATTCCTACCATACCTCCAACAACACCGCCTGCACCTGAAGGGAACACATATTCCGAATTGACTGGAGAGGTAACGGGTGTTTCTCCTCCTTCCCCTTCTTCGTTTTGTTTGTAAGATCCGGTCGCAGTAGAGTATGTAGATGCTCTATTGGCACTCTGCGCCTCACTAGAAATCGGTGGAAACTTGTTGCTCAAATCATCGTTTCCTTCATTAATGTAGCCAGAAGCCTGCGGTTGATACAAATTTGAAGCCGACGAGTCGAGATCCTGAGAATCTTTTTGCTCAACTTCTTTTAGGTCATCAAGACCTGTCAAGTCTTTTGCTGGATGATCTTTCACTTCATCAACCAAAGCACTCACATTATTGATCTCAGAAGGCTCTTCTTGCTCTGCTCCTACTTCAGAACTAAACTCATGTGGAAGTGGTTCATGACTTTCAGAACCTTCAGCAGCATCATTTGTGCTCAAGGTTACATCATCTGCACCAGCTGCATGCTGCTGAGGAAGTTCCTCTTCAGCTTCTTCTTTAGACACTGCAGCTATTGCACTTCCTGCTAAGACAGAGCCGATCCCAGCGACTGCTACAGTTTCCAAGTTCAGGTGCTTCAGCTGAGCCTCAGACAATTCTCTTGAAATTTCATCGTGCTGGCTTTGTAATTGGACAGCCTCAGCCTCAGCATTTATCCTTTCTTGCTCATGGTTACGTATTTGTGCGAGAAGATCGGCATGAGATGTCTTTGCTTCGAGAATCTTGTTTTTGAGCTCATCCAATTTGACTATGGCAACTTGAACCTGTGACTTTTTTACATTTGCCTCGTTTGATAACCTCACATTTTCAGTTGTCTTGTTCTGAAGTTGAGATTCGAGTTCTGCAATTTCAGCATTCAAGATACCTAATTTTTCCCGCAACCCAGAATTGACTTTTTGATGCTCTTCGACAGCCAACTGTTTTTCATGGAATTCGTTGGTGATACTATTGAACTTGGCCTCAGCAATTGATGCCTCAGATCTCAAGGCTTCTAATTCTTCTTTCGCTTGACCCAAAGTTAATTCTACTTGTTCCACTTGTTTGACTTCACTGGCATAGGACGTTCTCAATAGTTGTAATTTCAGATTGATTTCGCTCTTCAAAGCTAAAACTCTTGTCAATTCTTGATCTGCCCGCAACTTTTTTTCGTGTAAATTGGATGTTTGAGCTGTCAATGATTTGATCTGATTGGAAAAATTTGCAACATCGGAGGTGGCTTGAGAAAGCTTTCCAGACACTTGAGAATCTGCCAACAAATCATTGTTTTCGCGGCTTAACGTTTCTCTCGAACCGTCAGGACTTGGTGCACTATTTTCTGCAGTTGAAAAGTGACGAGCATTTGAGTTCATAGCTTGATCATTTGTAATAGTCGATCTGCTCTGCGGTGGAGGAGGAACTGATCTTAATGCTTCGTAATCAACGGTTCTCGCATTGTTAATAGAGGGTTGTACAGATGGCACCGAACTAGAAGGAACGCCCAGCGTGGGACTGTTAATTTGGGAAGCATCCAATTTTGATTCAGCCTCGTTTGGCTTAGGTGAGTTAGTTGCTATATCCTCCCCAATAAGATCTTTATGTTTGTCGACAGTTTGAGTACGCTGAGCCATCAAAGACTGACCAAAAGAAGACGTGGGCTTGAACGAGGATGTCAAGTTCTGTCTAATATTTGGGGCTTCATGTGACTTTGATAAATCACTGCTGCTGGTTCTCTGTTGGAGATCAGTATGTTGAGGTGATCCCACTCTCAAATTTGTATTTGCCGCAGGAGCAGGGCTCAGCGAACCAAAAATATCCACCAAGTCATCCATAGATGATTTGGATTGCTTGACCGGCATTTCTGCAGGTTGAGCTTTGGGTACAATCCCTGCCAGACTTGATGACGGTTGGGAAGCACCCGTATGAACTGAAGAACCAGATGGACCTTGACGAAGAGACTGGATCAACTCCTGAGGGACAACATCCGGTAACGATTTCCCTGCGCGTCTTCGGTTGATCAAAAACAAAGCAATTCCAAACTCTAGCTTGGTAAAATTTCCAGTGTTCTGAATATCAGAAAGGTCCCATATAGTAGCAAGGTCATGTTGATCTAAACGCGAAGTCATCAAGAAACTCGCAACCTGCTCTGCAGCAAGAAAGCCCGATTGGGACTTGTCTAAACTATCGAAGATAGAATCGGATTGCTGCTTCTGAAGAGACGTGGCGTGCCACTCGGACTCAGGACTAGGACTTTGAGGAGCAAAGTTATTGTTAATTGTAGCCAGAGCAGAGCGGGATTGCACAGCTTGTGGGTATCTCACAGTCGACAGTTGAGAGGATACAGAAGACTGCGACACTTGCCGATTGGCATGGGACGCATCATCGGGTGAATCTACAGAAGTCCAAACATACTCGGGCAAAAAGGGGGGCAACTGTACCAAGACACCACTCAACACACCATGAATTAAGTGCATTGCCATGATGAAAGAAGGCAAATCCAAATAACCACGATTGTTGACATCCACCAAGCTCCAGATCTGACCCAAAGTTGCGGTTGGCAACTTTGCCTTCATTAAAATTTGCTTGGCCGCATTGCCGTCCAAGACCGAAGATACAGAGCCAGTGGTTTTTATAAAGATCTGGGAAAATTTCTCGTAGTCTGCCCGGGAAACCGGCGCTATGGGCGCCTGAGGCAGGGACTGCTGAGTGGCTGTATTTTGAGGAATCAACGTAGAAGGTTGAGTTTGCAAAAACGAGTTACTAGTGGATTGTGATCTCAACCGCGCAGAGAGCGACAAATCAGCAAACTTAGGCAACGGGCCTGGAGTTTCCGCAAGCTGAGCGGTGGGATATTGACCAGCCTGGGTGTATCCAATTAACCTCATAGCCAAACAGAAACCAAATTGAGTCAAAAACCCCAAGTTGTTGTGGTCCGCAAGTTGCCAGATTTCGCCTAATATATTGGCAGGCAACCCTGACTTCTCGAACGTGGTCCGGGCCTTCTCTCCAGTGACAACCCCACTGTTTTCTGGGTCTAGAGCCTTGAACAACTTCGAGTAAAGCTCCCGCTCCTCTTGCGTGAGCCCCACCTTAAAGGTGGCAGCTTCTGTTGCTGCTGGAAGTTAGTATTGCAATTGATCGGCTCGGCTTTTCCATGGATACTTACGCTGAGGACCGTTCATTCTGATAGGAGTACTAGTGTGGAGTTTGGTCGAGCCACGAGAGGGGGTGCGATTTTGCTTTGGCTAGTCCACCGTCTGCCGTACAGTCCTATCAAGACATGCGACGACTCCACGAAGGTGCCGAGAGCCGTAAATTATACCACAGTGATACTATTTGTTGCTCCGAAAACATGAAACATAGCTCAATGCTTTATGAAATTTATCCGGAGCTTAATCAACAGCATGATACCAGCATGTAGACATGTTTACCAAGCTCTAATCTTCGTAGGGCATTTTTTCGTTTAGAAGTAGAGGTGATCAGCACGGGGTTTGGGGCTGGGGTTTCCGGGCTGGTCTTTCAGTAGGGTAGTCGCCATATTCAAAGCTCAACCAACTGGAATTAGCAAAACTGAGTATTTTCCACTTCTAAGTGGGCCAAACTACAGCTAGGCTATTGGCACTAGGTCCTGCATCCGTGCACCTACTCTTCCTCTCATCGCACTGAAAAATCTTTTAGTACTTTAATAAGGCCGGTGAATTAATCCTACAAAATGAACAGAGGTAGAGGTGGCTTCAGAGGCGGCCGGGGCGGTGCACGCGGTGGCTTCTCGGCTCCACAAGGACCCCCGGACACTGTGTTGGAAATGGGCCTGTTTTTACATTCTTGTGAGGGAGACATCGTGTGTCGCTCGATAAACGTGAAGATTCCATATTTCAACGCCCCAATCTACTTGGAAAACAAGACTCAGGTTGGGAAAGTGGACGAGATATTGGGTCCTTTGAATGAGGTGTTCTTCACTGTCAAGCCTGCCGAAGGCGTACAAGCAAAGTCCTTCAAAGATGGAGACAAATTCTACATCGCTCCCGACAAATTGCTTCCCTTGGAAAGATTCTTGCCCAAGCCCAAGGAAGTTGGGCCCAAGCCAAAAAGAAAGTCTGCAGGCGGCGGTCGTGGTGGCGCCCGGGGCGGATTTGGCGGCCGTGGAGGCTCCAGAGGCGGATTTGGCGGTCGTGGCGGCTCTAGAGGGGGAAGCTTTGGAGCACGCGGTGGTTCCAGAGGTGGGTTTGGCGGCCGTGGAGGTTCCAGGGGTGGGTTCGGTGGCCGCGGAGGCTCCAGAGGTGGCCGTGGTCGCTTCTAGATTTATTGATTGCATGTAATGTTTAGCTTATCGTAAAAATAAATATCAAGATTAATAGCGTGTTGCATTATGTCCCGACGCCAAACCAGTGGTAACATTTGGTCTTCGAGTGGTTTTTTTCTTCTTCGTCTCTGTTGGTGTGACAGAGTTATGCTGAGTTTTCACTAGGCCACAACATTCAGCAATTGCATAGCGAATTTCACGGAACCCAAAGCGCCTGGTTAGAATTTTATTTGTTTTGGAATTGTTGAATATTATGCGTGGTAGACTGGCAAGACTGCGGAGGCCAGCGTCATCAATAAACCGCTTGAAATACATAACCAAGTTACTATTTCCATCTTTGGCATAGTCGTACGAGGTTTTGTTGAAAATTAATGCGTCTTTGTCCAACAGTTTCTGGGACTTCGGAAAGAAATTTTTCACAACCTCATCAACCTTCGTGAGAACCAATTCAAAAGGCACACCAGTTCCTATGAGATGCTCAATGAGCGCCGCATCGGGGTCCCTTAAACCTTGAGAACTGTCTAGTATCAAGAAGACCCTTCTTAGTTGCTTTCTGCGCTCGATGTAGTCCAAAACTACTTTCCCTTGCGACTCCTCGCCAAACTCACCGTAGCCAGGGCTATCCACAATGCGTAATTTGTTCCCTACATTGTAGCAGTTCAAGCATTTAGTGAAGCCAGCCCTGCTGGAAACAAAAGCATGTTCGGTAGAAGCACCGGCACTACCGGCTTGGTCTTTGCTTAAGAAAATGCTGTTGATCAAGGTGCTCTTACCTGCATTGGTGTGACCCAAGAAGAGAATCTCAGGAAGTGGTTTCAAGAGCGTGGCATCGACCCCAAACGAGGTTCTGGACCGCAACAAGCTATCGTGATATTCCGTGCGGCTGAAGGGGTGAATGTTGTTGAGCTTCTCTTGTCTCTCTTGCCAGAGCTTGTCAACCTTAACGTCGGGAATCTCTTCGAAATTCGAGCAGGTCCATTCGTGTTTTATTGCCGACCGATAGAAGAACGAGTCCGCAAGTGTGGCCTGCGCAGCCAGCGGCAGGTGGTATGAGTTGTCTCTGAAATAGTCCTTTAAATTAATGGGGGTAAAAGCTAGCCTCGAAATCTCGCCCAATGATGCTTTGACCTTGGCCCTATTTGATGACGGCAGCGGTGGAGCTTGTGCTTTCTGCGCCGCCGCCGCAGCAACCAAGTAGCTCACGGAGCTGTAGCAGCGGCCATGCTGTAGCCTAGCTAAGTTCAACATTTATCTTCTGGTGTAAGATGCTTGGGCCTGCTCATATATGGCCAGATGTAGCAGTATCGGTTACCCAGTCTCGCGAAGCCTAAGAGTGCGCAGGATCTAGAACTCCTAGCAACAACTACACCCTTGACAGAATCTCGTTCCACGACTCTATTTTGTGCTCAGTGGCCGCTCCGGTTGTGCTGAGAGAACAATAGAAATGGTGCGGTCTCTTGTCTTGCTCAGTATGTAATCCCTCGTGCAAAGTGGAGCTGTGTCATTAGCCCGCAAGAGTGACATTTGCTAACTGTGACCAGTGTTTTGCGCCTCTTTAAGCTCAGCAGCATACCTAGGCTTTGCTCTGATTTCGCTACATCATGATAAAATGATCCACTTTGTCACCTTCTTCGTGTTGACAGCGGAGTTCTACTTTCTCTGGGAAGTTCACCGCCCATGGAAGCTCACGTTACTAGTCATGACGCTAGGAGCTTGTGTATCGCTGGAATACGTCCAGTGCATAGTAAATCCCCAGCGTGTCTTTGACTACCTCGATATCACCTACAACATACATGGCAGTGCGTTGGCTTTGGCAATGTGCTGCGTGATACAGGCCTACGTTTATCGGCGACGAGACACATCTCGACTACTTGAGTCGCAGAGCGAAGAAGACAGCCAAGAAAGTGACGGGTTTGTGCATGTAAGTTTGAGTGACTTGAGAGACACAGACGGGTTAGAGACAGACGGATTAGAGACAGACGGGCTAAGAGACAAAGATGGGCTAAGAGACAAAGACGGGCTAAGAACACCTTTGGGCACCAGTGCCAGCTGAGGGTAGTGCCCGGTGGCCCTACTATGGCGCGCCGGTGCGAAGTGAGCGACACTTCGTAATTTGACAAATGCCATTTCTAATCAGCCTGCATTCATTACCAGCCACACATATAAATGGCGCAACGGGTATTTTAGTCGAGGTATTTCCTGTCTATCCAGCAACAACCAACATGGCGTCGAAGATTGAAAGTTACGATTTCCACACATACTGGCGGGAGGGCAGCCCCAAGGAAAAACAGTATGCTGCTGACTTTCGCGAGAAGGTGTCGGCCGAGTTTAAGGACGATCTCGACTCGGGGAATCTCCGGATGCACAAGTTCTGGGATAGGCCCGTGGGCCCACACCCAATCCATATGTGGGAGCTTGATACCGCAGGAAAGTACGACCCTGCGTTGTTTGCACGTGTTTTAGCTTTCTACCAGTTGAACCACGGGCCGCTTTCGGTTTTGATCCACCCAAGAACTGACTCGGGAAGTCTCATCGACCATACTGAGCATGCGTTGTGGTTGGGCCATCAGCAGCAGCTTATCTTGGACTTTTTGAAGTGACCGATCTTATTCTCCACTGGTTTTATTGGCTACGGTACAGTCGATAGAGGAGAGCTTAGTTGACCAAAGAAAATAGTTAGAGTAAGAATAGAGAATGCCTTATTGAGAGTAGAGAATGTAGAATACCATTACTTCAAACAGCGCAGGGCCTGCGACCGAGCGCGGCATGAAAGAGGTGCCATGGCAAGAGCGAGTAGGGCCGAATGCGCTCCGTTGGAATGCTCGTACAGCTGCGAAAGTTCCGACCAGTTTTTCACTTCTGTAAGAAGTGTCACGACCAAATCCGTTTCTTCGGTAAGCAAGTCGCAGGGGCATCAAGAGAATGCAAAGCACACAGTACAACTAATATCTACTTTTTTGGTCGAAAAGAAAAACGGCAATTTCCAAAATCCCTTCGGTGGCTTGGCGTCCTTTGGACTGCAACATTGCCATGAATACAAATGCTCGCTGGCTGCGACTTTCGTACAGGGCAACAACAACAATTACAAGGCTCACTCTACTCTAACAAAAGAAGTACCTCCCTAAGAACCTGCTGTTCCACCCCTCCACTCAGCCACAGCAGCCATGGCACAGCAGCCCCAAACATCCCCGCTGATACTCGATTTGCAGGCGGATGGGTTTGTCACTCCAGAGCTTGCCCTACCGCAGAGTGACGAAGTCACAGAACAAACTCCCCAGCACAAGGACCACAGGGCTTCGTCATTAGAACGGCATAATGCGTTCAACCTTTTCAGTAAAAGAGGTGATCCCAATGAGAGCCGGTATAACAACAAACAGCTGCAGGCTGAAGGTGATGTCAATATGCCCTTCAGTGACACCGAGATGAGAAGTTTGGAGTCAGCAACTCGGAGCCGAGCCGAACCAACAGAAACAAACGGCTCGAAAGATCAAACAACGCCCCAATTGCATCAACAGCAGTCTTCGGTGAAGCGAAGTGCAACGTTCTTTGGCCGGAACGGATCCCAGCCTGAAGTCCCCAGAGGCACAGATGGCATCCAAGATGACAGTAAGAAAGCACGAAAACTATTGACATTATTCAGGAAAAGAAACAGAGACAGAGACCGCTGGCCGACTCTCACTGGTCTCGAAGATCCCGAGTCGTCGGAGGATGGAGAGACTGGAGAACGGGCCCACGGACTCATCAACAGTCTTGCGTTAGGGAGTCCAGCAATAAACTTGCTTGCATCCTGTCTCTGTGAGGATGAGTATGGCATCGCGAGGGCCCCTTTGTTAATGAACCTTTTGGGTATCAAAGTCACTGACATATCAAGTTCTCCTCTCACGAAAAACAAGAAGCTCAGAATTGATCTTGAGTACGGCGTTTGGCCCCAGCGACTCAAATGGTCTGTGGAGAAAACTGCCAAGGATCTTCTCTACTTACACTCACGATTTAAATGGCTAGCATTAACTGGTTCCCTTAAATCTGTTGCACTCCCCAGATACCCGGTCCCCCCTCTACTCAAACGAAACGAGAGAAGGACAGCTCGTACTGCGAGAGCGTTGGGAGATGCAGCCACCTCTGCTTTGCCTGTTGACAGTCAGACGACTGATGCACACATGCACGATAACAATTCCATCTTGAGTGGTCAAAGTTTTCGTGACAGGTTATCTACACTTCGGGCACATTTCAGCGGCGATTCCTCCGACTCTTCACTTAGCTCAACCCCTCCAGAACAGTTAGTCAACCAAGTCCAGACCAATCAGCGTTATGTGAAGGAAATTGAAAAATACCTCATAGAACTTAATGTTCTAGTTGCCATGCGGCCACAATCAAATAGACTTTTCCAATTCTTCGAAATCTCCCCTATCTCTTCTTTGCTTACTTATGAAACTGGCTACATCGGTAAACAAGGAGTGATACATGTTGGAGGAACAGCTAAATCTCAAGGTTGGAGAGTTGGTCATTTCAAGGCTAATGATTTGAAACAAATGATTGACAGAAGGTCAGAAAAATGGTTTTTAGTTAGGGGGTCTTACGTCATGTACGTTTCTGACATTAACTCAACCACGCCTCTTGACGTGTTTTTGGTCGATTCCTCTTTCCGATTTACTTTCAAAAGAGATAACAGCGAAATGGCGGACAACAGCAACAAAGAAACGGACTCGATGTTTGAGGATGAACTTAAAGAGAAAATCGGATCTGACGGGCAAGCTATAGCCAAGGTTCAAAATAAAGTGTTCAAACATTTACGCATTATTATGGAAAATAATGAAAGAAAGCTAGTTGTCATTCCGAAATCAAAAGTTGAACAACAAATGTGGATTGCATCTCTTAACGAGATGGTAAAAGGAAATGTATGGGCGCAGAAGCATAGATTTGGCTCTTTTGCTCCCGTACGCAAAAACTGTTTTGCTCAGTGGCTAGTGGATGCAAGAGACTACTTTTGGGCCATATCTTCAGCGTTAGAGATGGCGAAAGATACAGTTTTCATACACGATTGGTGGTTGTCACCCGAATTATATCTTCGTCGTCCCGCTAATGGTAACCAACAATTTAGACTTGATAGGATCTTGCAGCGCAAAGCCCAGCAAGGAGTTAAAGTCTTTGTTATATTGTACAGAAATGTGGGCACCACTATACCCATTGACTCTTTGTATTCTAAACATTCTATTTTGTCTTTGAATCAAGACAATATTCATGTGATAAGATCGCCGAACCAGCTATTGCAAAATACATACTTCTGGGCGCATCATGAAAAATTATGTGTCATAGACTACAATATTGCATTCATGGGAGGGATTGATCTTTGCTATGGGCGATACGATACACCAGATCATGTTCTAGAAGATGACTCGAATCTTGACTTCGAAACAATCGATCCCGCAAATTACAAATCAGATGACTTCTCCAAGTTTAGGATCTTTCCTGGAAAAGACTACTCGAATACTAGAGTGAAAGACTTTAGCAATTTGAATAAGCCATACGAAAGCTTGTATGACCGCAACATTGTCCCAAGAATGCCATGGCATGATGTCCATATGATGACGTCTGGTGAACCTGCCAGAGACTTGGCGCGGCATTTTGTTCAGAGATGGAATTATCTTTTGCGCCAAAAGCGCCCAAGTAGACCAACTCCATTGCTTACACCACCGCCCGATCTCTCCCCTGAAATGGTAGAAAATCTTAACTTAGGTGGGTCCTGCGAAGTTCAGATTATCAGATCGTCTGGGAACTGGTCATTGGGCTTAAAGGACCATGAGCAAAGCATCCAAGATGCTTATCTCAAAATCATCGAGGCATCAGAGCACTTCGTGTATATCGAGAACCAGTTTTTTGTTACATCATGTTTTATTGATGGCACTGAAATTAAAAATCGCATTGGTGATGCTCTTGTTGATCGGATCATAAGAGCCTACAGAGAAGGCAAGTCCTGGAAGGCTATCATAATTATTCCTCTAGTTCCAGGATTTGAATCGCAGGTTGATGAGATCGAAGGGTCATCGGTTAGAGTTGTTATGCAATGTGAATATATGTCAATTTCGAGAGGAGCATCTTCATTATTTGCGAAATTGAGAAAAGCTGGAATTGATCCAGATGACTACATACAGTTTTTTTCCTTAAGAAAATGGGGTGCTATTGGACCTAACCAGAATCTTGTGACAGAGCAACTTTATATTCATGCTAAACTCATAATAGCTGATGACCGTGTTGCGATCATAGGCAGTGCTAACATCAACGAACGTTCTATGAGAGGATCTCGAGACTCAGAGTTAGCAGCAATTGTGAGAGACACACATACTATACAATCAACCATGAATGGTGGATCATACAAGGTTGGCAAGTTTGCGCATTCGCTTCGCTTGAGATTAATGCGAGAACATTTAGGAGTTGCGGTGGATTTGCTTGATATAGTCGAAAGACGATTTGAGGCAATTCACAAATTCTCCAGAACAGAAGACGGGCTCAAAGCAATGACAAATGATAGTTCAACAAAAGAAGGAAAGGAAATGTCTGCTGCTGTGGAGTTAGCTTCGAGGTTTGTCTTACTGGAGCCATCTGGAACTAGTCGTTGGAAAGCATTCTGGGCAAATAAAGGATTGAAAGGAGAAATTTTTGAGGTACCCAAAGATATCAGATTCGAAGAAGCGCCAGAGCCGATGTCTCTACCATTATCATTCAATAATAGAACTGGACCGCACGAAGCAAATGTTGGTATCAGAGATCGCAAAAAACACTCATTTGATCCTCGAGTACAAAACAATCTTGACCATCAGCGAGATGTATTTGGAGAGGGTACTGATCAGTATCGTAGTGAATCAAGCAAAAGAGCAAGATTGGACAGCGCAAGATTTCTCCGGAAACTCGCTCATGAATCATTTGAAAAACATCCAGATCAAACATTCTTACCAGATATTCATCTTGTGAAAGAGTTCTTGAACCTGAATGATGATCAATTTATGGATCTGCCTGAGGAGGATTTGGAGGAAATTTTGTTCGCAAGGAACGAAGAGAGATTGCTTCTCCTCAAGAAGATTGCTTATCTTCAACTCGTTGCTGCAAGAACAGCTAAACAGTCCGATATCTATCAGAAGAAGAGAGCCATGGCTGGCTTACCTGCGACCGTGTCTGCTTTAGGAAAGAAGACTGATTTATCTAACGTCCTGAAAGATGTCAGTAAAGATACCACTAGAAGCAGTGAAGTAAGAATAACTTCTGAAGTCAATGTGAAGAATGGAAACACTCTAGATAGAGGGGATAATATCGAGGTTTCCACAGATAAAGACACTCACGGGCACTCTACACTGGAACCATACCTGGAAGAGATTCCTGTGGTCTCTTTAGATGAGGCAGCATTCCGGGATACTATCAGAAAGATTAATCTGCCTGGTCTCGATAACTTTGGTCAATTTATTGACCCCTATTGTTTCAATGATCCTTTAGACCCTGACTTCTACGAGGACATTTGGTTTGAAAATGCTAGACGTAATACTGATATTTTCAGGTTGATTTTCCACTGCCAGCCGGACGATGCTGTACCCTCATGGAAGGAATACATGAAATTTATGAAGTTGAGTAAAGCTTTTAGAGTTGGTCAAGATGAGGATGCTAAGCACAAACGTGAAAAACGCCTGTCAGATTTGGACAATACTGACCATCTGTCGGAAGAAAATGCAAGACCGTTAAAAAGAAGCGAAAGAACGTCTGTCAATATCAATGGGTACAGTAACGAAGAAGATATTCTAGGGGACCTTTCAAGTGTCAATGCGCAAGTTAATAATGGCAACAAAAATGAGAAGAACAATCTCACGTTAGGCGAACCAGCTGAAGATCATAGCGAGACTGATTCTGATTCTGAAGAAGATTCCGGCACCGCTAGACAAGACTCAAAGGAAATGACAGACATAAGTAAAGAAGACGAAAGTCCGAAACCACAAGAAGGTGACTTTGCTGGGCATGATGTTCCGAGACGTAATGCAATCAACCGCAAAGCAAAGAAGAGAAGAGCAGGAACGTTCAGTGCAAGAAGGAAAATCCACGCAGGGCAGAAGATTTTTGACAGAGACTCTGCCGAAAGAATTTTGCAAGAGGTCCACGGCCATCTTGTGCTTTTTCCAGTGGATTGGCTCCAACGTGAGCTTGAGGGCGGCAACTGGTTTTTCAACACTGATCGGATCCCTCCAATTGAGATTTACGACTAGACTCAGCATGATTCATTATTTGGTCTGTGATGGTAATATGATAACTTCACTCGAGATGTCTCCACACGCAATAAATTATACATACAAGGCGAGAGAGAGAATCAGCACTGACTTTCCTATACTTTGAATAAGAAAGCATTTTAAATTATCATCGTAACAATTTCAATGTCCAATAGAACGAGTGCGCAGGCGTGAACCAATTCACGCGATATATAGCGGTAAGTGATGCGGAAGTTGAAATCTTGCATAGACCAAAGTAGCGATTCCAAGTTGGCCGACATCTATCACAGCGATAAATAGCAGCCGTCATGTTTATCCAATTACTCTCATACGTGGGAATTGTGGTTGGATTTGCCCTCCTAGTGTTGGCCATTGCGCTGGGGTTGTATTACATATCGGAGATCGTGGAAGAGCATACCGAGCCAACCAAAAGAATACTCAAGAAAATGATCTATGGTAATATAGCAACATTCGTCTTGTTGTGGATTTTCGACTCTTTTCCTTTCAAACTCACTTTGTTCTCCATTATTTCACACTTCGTCTACTTGCAGAATCTTGCAAAGTTCCCATACGCTCAGTTGACCTCTCCGATTTTCCTTCTGTCCTGTGTTTTGGTTATTTGCAATCATTTTCTTTGGTTCAATCACTTCCATAATCCTTACATACCTCCAATTGAAGAAAGATTGCGAGTGGATTACGTGGCACCAAGAATCCCACTGTTTGCCGAAGTTTGCTCCTTCTTCGGCTTGTGTATTTGGCTCGTGCCATTTTCGTTATTCGTCTCGTTAAGTGCACACGACAACTTGCTACCTCACCATATGGAGAGCACTGTTGACGGCCAGAGAAAGAAGAAGACGGGTCTTGCTAAAGTGGTTGTTTCGACAATTCGGGACAATGTGTATGCTATTTGCAGGCAATTCGGTTATGAGTTGGATCCCAATCATGGAACGATAGTCTGAAGAGAGTAGTGAACTAAGAATGGACGTCACCTCATGCATAATTGATAGTTTATTTACATATATATGGATTGATTATTTCTTAGCAAGGAAGTCTCTCACATGGGGACCAAAATCGTCCAAGCTCAACAAAAATGTGTCATGCCCGAAATTACTAATATCCGTACCCAACTCGAAATAGTGAATATTGCCTTTCCTTGGAGTTGTTGCTTTGAGAACACTAGCAATTTCCCACTGTTGCCATACTGGGAACAAAATATCTGACTCAACTCCGACAACCAATATGTCTTTATGGGATATTTTCCTGAGGCCATTCTCGAGGTCTTTAAGCGATTCTTCAGGGGTAATAGAAGCCGTGTTGTTTCTTTCTTTGTAAGGAACTTCAGGTACGTTCATGTGTTCTGGAGTATCTGATGCCTGTGTTTGCTGTTGTCCATTGTAGATGAGCTCGCTTTCTTTCCTTTTCTTATCTGCCCTTGCCCTGTTTTCCAAACCTAGATCAAACATGTCCATCGCCTTCAGCACGTAGAGTAGAGAGTTTGCATCATATTCCAAACAAAACTTTTCTCCAGCGTGGTCCAAATAGGTCTCTACCAAGAAATCTGGACAAAATGCCACGGGCTTGCTGTCGTCCGCTCGAATTCTTCCGAAACGAGACTCCCACTCCGGACCAGAACGGTACGTTACTGTGGCTATCTCCCTGGCTAGTTTCATTCCGATATGTGGAGGTACTTTATTGTAATAAAACCCTCTGTTCCAGTTTGCATCACTCATGAGAACTTGTCTTTGCGTATGGCGTAGAGCAATGGAGTAGGGATGGGATCTGGCGCATCCACTAATACTGACAACCTTTTCTACCTCATCTGGGAATTCCCAAGCATATGCAAGTGATTGCATGCCACCCATTGATGCACCCACTGTTGCATGAAGTTTGTGGACCCCAAAAACATTTCTGACAAGTTCTCTTTGAGCACGGACCATGTCATTGACTGTAATGATGGGGAATCTGGTGGCATAATAATCATTGATAGCAGGGTCCTTGGAGGAAGGGCCTGTAGAGCCATAACATCCACCTAGAACGTTGGTGCAGACAATGAAATATTTATCTGTGTCGAGGTATTTCCCTGGCCCAATGAAATTCTCCCACCAACCATTTCTGGGATTTTTAGGCTGTGATTTGGCATGGGATGAGGCCGAAAGGCCAGTGTGAATTAAGACTAGGTTGTCTTTTTTGGATGAAAGAGTACCCCAAGTCTCGTATGCGATTTGGTACTCCGGCAAAAATCCTCCATTATCGAAAAACGTTGGAGTCTTGTTCCGGTATATCTCAAAACCGGTCAGGATCTTGGAATAAGCAGGCTCGGGACCAGATTCCAAAGAGGAAGTTTCGTGGCAGCTTGATGGCCCTGCTGGACTGTTTGTTGCATTTGCCAAATCTTTTGTCTTTTGTTCAAGCCTGTCAAGACAAGGAAATGAAAGCTGAGGATTGGAGCCTTGCGTCTGGGTGCTACTTGAAGATTGTGAGGACTGGCGAAGACCTTTGGCCCTGAGTCCAAGGTGGAGCGAGGGCCTCTGGATCGTATTTCTGAAACGTAGAAGCATTGAAACGTCAAGTTTTGACCAGTGAAGCAACCTAGCAGGTGACGTCTGCTTGATAACTAATACCTGGGTCACGTGAAGTTTCATCAAGATGTAGTGCAGTGGATTTCGAGGTGCTGCGGTATTCTAATTTACGTACAGGCTACATCTGCCAGAGGCTCACTACTGATAACAGTGTAGCTTGAAAAGATGTGCTTTGCTTGGCCCCGATCATTGAAGCCATATACACTACTGAAGCTACTACCTTTGTGTATAGGACTGTTGTGCGTTAAGAAAAATGGAATATTACCTGCTGAGGTATATCTCGTTATTCCAAGTACCGTACTAGTGTACATGACTATGAGAGCCGCATTCACTTAGTGGGTACGCTTATTATTCAGTATATTCGAAAAAATTTGAAGTGAAATGAAATCAGACTCATTGTCATTTTGTAGGCGAGCCAAATAACTCATTGTCCTTTGTAGGTGAGTCAAATAATTCTGCGATGTCTGGTTCCCCACTTCTCATTCCTTCTCAGTATATAAGTGATCGACTCTCGGGACCAGTGTTTCCTACCCAAAAGGGAATGGACTATCGCGGCCCATACAAGTTTCGAGTAACATATGTACCTTTGATGAGGACAAAAAGAAACAAAAGAAAGACATAACTCTGCTTTCAAATAAGCAGAAAACATAGCTCACCAACTCTTGTCTCCAGATGGGATTGATTCGAGAGGCTGTTAAAGCGTCTCAGCTCTATGTGGCCATCTTTGTAGTGTCCATCCCGGCGAGCAGCTTTAGTTCAAAATACAAAGATTCTATTTCCTCCAATCTGATATTAAGCTTTGTCAATTCGCTATTTGTTACGGACTATGGAATATTCTGGCTAGTTCTTGCGTACTTGGCCCAGACCATGGCTGAATCATTCACAAGTTCCAAAGCCAACGCCAGGCTATTAACTAACCGGCTAGCAAAGCTTGCTTCCGTCTTCTTGACCATGCTAGTCTTCAACATTTGGCTCTTTGGTCCTCTGATAATCGAACGGCTCAATGTTGCCACTGGTGGCCACTGCAGTATCCCGGACTTGTCGATGTTGAAGTGTCGTGAGAATAAAGCTTCGGAGTGGACCGACGGCTTTGACATTTCTGGTCACTACTACTTTTTGATCACACTGAGCCTACTTCTTTTGGATACAAGGCTTTTTGCTACGGCCGAAGCTCTACCGAATACTGGTCCGGAAGCTGCTTGTACCTCCCTAAGAATAAATCGATTGATCCTCTTCACTAGAATGCTAGCCAGGTTTCTTCTTTGCATTTGGCTAGTAGAGTTCTGCATTACGTCATTATTTTTCCATACACCGGCTGAAAAATTTATGGGTCTAGTGGCAATCCCTATTACCCTTTCTCTATGCGTACTTTCCGACTTAATCTGCCCTGCACAGCGTGAGATAAAAACTATCATTGCAGTATGATTTAAGCTGGTGCATGAGTGACAGCATGCATACTAGCGCGGGATTTGTGCGGCCGCGCAATAATCTCGCTAGTGTATATAATAGCCCAGTTTGCAACTTTGCCATCTTCACTGAGGTTGTTGTACTTTATTAGCATTATCATTATTTGCTTTTTTATAATTTCCAATTGTGCTCATAATCGCTCAATTCTGCTTGGGGGAGTTTCCTTGCCAAATTTTAATTTACACAACTACAGCTGCACAACTGTCTTATAATGATTCAGCATTTGCAGCTTACAGTAGGTAACATCCACTGCCAGGACTGTGTGGCCAAGATACGAGAAATCTTGGGAAAGAAGCTAAATTTCACAGACATTGATCCTGATAATGCAAACAATAATTTGGAGTCAATCCCTTCTGATAAAGTGATTTTTTGGCTCAAAGACGGGCTGGTGAATCTTAACTACAAATCATCTGAAAGTGACCCCACTCACAGTCCGCTTCGCTCTTCAGTGAAACAGATTGTTCAGAGCCTAAAAAATAACGGATTCACTATCTCATCCTGGACACTCGATCAAGACTCTAGCGTTATCTTGTCTTCCGAACATGAATCATCCTATGAATCCCAAACATCCCATGACTCGACATTTCATATTCAAGATCTTTGGAAGAAGTACAAGAGAAAGCAATTAGCTAAGCATCATATGGAGGTTTGCACTTTCTGTCAAATGATAGATAATGATTCAGATGACACCAAAGTTGACGCAAACTCTGACATGGACACCGAGTCAGGTAAGAAGTCTGATGATTCTGATATTGAGTACAGAGCAGTATTCTCGATCGCAGGAATGTCGTGTGCATCTTGTGTACTGTCAATTTCTGAAGCTATATCAACGGTACTCAAGGAGCATAAAATAGAAATGAATGAAGAGGAACCTCAGTTTTCAGTTAATCTTCTTCAAGGCTCAGCTATTCTTCTCGTTCCTGATAAGCAAATAGTCAACGATGTTATCAAGGCTATTGAGGATTCTGGTTTTTCTGCCAAGTTAGTTGAGACGCTTCCTATCAAACGATCAATGAATATCAAAGTAGTAGCAGTTATTGGCGGTATCACTTGTGCAGCTTGTGTAAACTCAATTATGACCTCGGTGAACCAGTTGCCTTTCGTGTTGGACTGTGGAATAAATCCAGTAACAAAATCAGGTCAGTTTATAATTGAGGGAACAGATTCGGGAAATTCAAAAAATTTGGAAAAACTCAAGCAAACGGTGGAGGATTGCGGCTTTGATTTTGAGCTTGTGAAGCAAGAAAAGATTGGGTTCACATCCCCTGCCCAACAATCAAGAACAATCAATATAAAGATTGATGGAATGTATTGCAAAAACTGCCCTACTGCTATCATGGCCTACTTGCAAAAATTCGGAGATGCTGTTGTTATTGAAGATCCTATAACATTGGACCAACCACTTGTAAAATTCAATTACGTGCCCAACGCTGAACAGAATATAACAGCACGCCGGTTTCTCAAGGATTTAAACCATCTTAACAGAGTCCCAAATGATCCTGGATTTGTAATTGACTATAATGAAAAAGGAGCATTTACATGCGACCTAGTTGAAGCCCTTTCGATTGAGGATCACTTAAGAGCTGTGTCTAAAAAGGAAACTATGGGCATTGTTAGGCGTTTGGTTTTGGCAACCGTTTTAGCAATTCCGACGTTGATTTTCGGTGTTATTGGAATGTCTTTAATTTCGTCAAGGAATAGTTTTAGAAAATGGCTCACAGAACCACTTTGGACAGGAAATGTTTCAAGAGCAGTTTGGATATTATTTTTTTTGAGCACGCCAGCATATTTTTTTGCTGCTGACATTTTCCATTTAAAGGCTATTAAAGAAATCAGGTCGCTATGGACTCATAAAAACTCTTTTAGAAAGCGTTTCTTCAAGTTTGGCTCTATGAGTTTGCTAATGTCAACTGGAACTACAGTAGCTTACGTTGCAAGTATTGTATTACTTATCCTAGCTTCTCAGACAAAAGCAGAGGATGGATTTCACACAACTTACTTCGATTCCGTTGTTTTTTTATCTTTTTTCCTTCTTGTTGGAAGGTTGTTAGAGAGTTACTCTAAATCAAAGACGGCAGAGGCAGTTTCAGACTTGAGTTCGTTCAAAACCTCAAATGCTACCGTTGTAGAAAAAATTGAAACTGAATCCAACAGTGAGCTGTTCAAATATGGAAATGATGAGGTTGTTGATTTGAAACTTCTAGATTATGGCGAATTGATCCGCATATCTCCTGGTGAGTCTCCCGCGGTAGATTGTGTTATTGTTGATGGCAGCACAGAATTTGACGAATCAGCCATAAGTGGGGAATCAAACCCTATCAAACACAAAGTTGGACAACAGATCTTCTCTGGCACAATCAATGCTGGAAATACATCTGTGGTTGCAAAAGTTTTGAACACGAAAGGCAAATCTCTTATTGATCAAATTGTAAGTACTGTTAGAGATGGACAAATGAGGAAAGCCCCCATTCAAAGAGCTGCTGAAGTTTTGACTGGCTATTTTGTGCCAGTAATAGTCTTAATTGCCATATTAACATGGCTCATATGGCTTATCCTAGCATACGGAGGAGCCCTCCCTTCAAGCTATTTGGACATTGACGTTGGAGGATGGGCAGTTTGGTCTTTGGAGTTTGCCATTGCCGTGTTTGTGGTTGCTTGTCCTTGTGGTATCGGTTTGGCAGCTCCGACGGCCTTGTTCGTGGGTTCAGGTTTGGCTGCTAAATACGGAATTCTCGCTAAAGGGGGTGGTACAGCTTTTCAGGACGCTGCCGTAACAAATTTAGTATGCTTTGACAAAACAGGTACGCTTACTAAGGGCCAGATGAAAGTCGCTGATGTTGCATTTGTGAAGTTCGAGAATGAAACTGAGAACTTGAAGAGAATGAGTTTGCAATTCACACGAGACTTGGAACTAGCTTCTAAACATCCAATTGGAGAGGCAGTAAAAGCATATTTGAGTACCGAATACGGAAGACAATTTTCCCTGAATAAGTTGCCAAATGTGGAAACTGTACCAGGAAAAGGTTTAAGGGGTTCTCCAATAACTGATCTGAATGATGAAGAAATATGGATTAAGTATAAGCCAGAGGAAGTTATATTGGGGAACAAGGCTATGCTTGAGGAACACAACTTAAAATTGAATGATTCACAACAAAAACTTTGTGAAGCATGGAATGAAGAGAAGAAGTCTCTCGTTCTCGTGGCCGTCAAGTGCTCTAGGATTTTCAAGGACCAAAAATTTCATGTTGCATTAATGTTAGCGTGTCGTGACGAAATTAGACCAGAGTCGAAATTAGTGGTTGAAACTTTACAAAAGCAAGGGGTCGAATGTTGGATGATTACGGGTGACAACCGAATTACTGCAGCTGCAATTGGAAAAGAGTTAGGTATTGCGCCTGAAAATATTGTTAGCGAAGTCTTACCGGATGGGAAGGATGCAAAAATACAATCACTCCGAACTGGGATTGGAAAGGTAGTTGCTATGGTTGGAGATGGAATCAATGATGCACCTGCCTTGTCGTCAGCAGATGTAGGAATTGCAGTTTCGTCGGGAACTGACATCGCACTTACATCGAGCGATTTCATCTTATTGAGCAAACAGTACCCTCTATTAACTTTGTTCACTCTATTTGATTTGTCGAAGGTTGTGTTCAGAAGAGTCAAGTTTAATTTTGCATGGAGCCTCATTTACAATGTTATCGGTGTTCCTATTGCCGCTGGAGTAATATACCCGTATAAGAATCTGAGATTGGACCCCGTTTGGGCAAGCGCAGCAATGGCAGCATCGTCCTTGAGCGTGGTGACGAGCAGCTTGTTACTTCGTCTTTACCGGCCTAAACTCATGCCAAGTGAGTTGGAAAAACAGGTACTTCAAGACCAAAAAGACGTTAAGGTTCATTATATTTGATGTTAGTTGAAGATATGTTGTATATGCTTATGATTTTCGCTTTGATGCGAATATTTGAGGGTCAAGTTTCACCACCATTACTGTAATATTATCAGTAGTTGCTTTGTCGATGGCGAGCTCACAAAGTTTTCTTGCAGCCATGGCCGGGTCGTATACCTGCTTCTCAAGCTTTTGCGAATTAAAGAAATCTTGAACAAATCTGCAAGCCTGTTGGTCAGAAATAACATCCCAGACGCCATCACATGCCAATATTAGAAATTCATCTTCTTCCAATATTTCAGTCGATGTGGTGAAAGGTTTCCCTGTTACTAGGTTTTTAATGTATGAATCGCCCAAGGACCGCGTTATTGCGTAGACTCCGTTAACTCTGTTCTTCACAATCAAGCCACCTAGATCACGTACACGCTTGACTTCGTTAGGGTCCGAGGCCTTGTGGTCATATGAGAGGCGATACAGCTTTCCTCCTCTACAAAGGACAATCCGCAGGTCGCCAACATTTGAGGTATAGAGCATTCTTTTGTGGGATTCGCTCGGAACAAAATCAAATTGCGCATTTCCAGCATGAGAGGATTTTTGTTTCGGAGCTGATGATGCGCTACTCTTTTCATCTGCTCTCCCTGTTGTTTCCCAGCGCAATATTGCAACGGCCGCAGTGCTTCCCGAGGAGCCAGAACCATCTTTATCAATGATTTCATCAGCTTCGGCAAACACCTCAGACAAGAGCTGCCTCACATCGTAGAGGCCCTCCGGGGTGGCATCTCCAGAGCGCAACCCCGCTTCTTCTTTTAAGATCTTTTGTTCCAACAACCCATGCAAGTTGTTCCCACACCATCGAGCAGTCTGCTTGCCTGCGTGACCGTCGAAAATCGCAAAGTAGCCCCAGTCCAACCTTTCAGCAAAATTTGCCACGTATGTATGGACATCTTCCATTTTCGCTCTGTAGTTTGAGTTTTTGTTTTCAGCCACGCCGACCAGGAATGAAAGCCCTTGGAAGGGATCTTGAGGTTCTGTAGTAGAAACAGCGGGTTTGGCCTCCACAACCTCAGAATTGCTTTCTGCCATTGAGTTGGATTAGTTAGCAATGTTTGTGAAGCCGTGAGAAAGTAGAAAAAATTGTGGATTATTGAAGTTTTCGATAATAGAATACGTTTCTAACTTCGTTTGTGTTCCCTCTTGGGAAGTGAGCGCGACAGTTTGTCGAACCAAATGCGAGTGCATGTAGAAGGGATTGACCAGCAACTGAATAACGCAACGTGCAGAGTATAAGGTCAGGTTGGGCTAGAAAATGACAACTTAGACGCTGGGTGATGGTTGCAGATTTCAATGACAGTCTTTTAGTTCCCAAATCCACAGGTCGAATTTTATATCTCAAGATTTACGAAATGTCAAGCTTGACCGGTCAGATTCATCTTTTCGCAATTTCGGACATGAATGGAGATGAAGCGTGAACCTCGTACTATCCATCAACATCAAGAAAGTGCAACTAACGAGCAAGCTTTTCCCGCCTCACAAACGGAGCAAATAAACAAAGCAAAAAGGAAAACAAACACCCTGAACAAATTTCAAAACCACATTTGCAACCTTCTACTAGAGACGGCTTCACGACAAGTGCGCGCATACAAATTGTCAAGAGAGCTATGACGACATCAGTGCAGCTCGTTATCTTCTATCTTATTAGCGGATTGCGCATCGTTGAGCTCTTATCTTCGTTAGCTCCCGTACGTTGTGTGATGAAAAAAACACCACTTAGACGGAAATCTTCTTCCTTCCGACCCCACAATTGGCTATATTTCACTCAGAATGAGCCTGTTCATAAAAACAGATTGTCGCTAGAACAGCTTCCTGTGGTGATTTTGGAATCCATCTTCGACCATCTCCAAACGCCAGATCTTCTTAAAGTGTGTTTGTTGTCCAGATATTTTTACTTGCCTTCTGCCAGTCGCTTGTACAAGAATATTATCATCACAGGCGATGAATTGGCCCTTTCTTATTCGAAAACGGAATTGAGCAACTGGAACAGGCATTTTGGAACAGTTATCAAGCCAGAGAACATTGGTCTGTTACTTGATATTGTCATGGAAAATGGCAAAATTGCCGAGTTGATACACTCCATTATTATTACTGAGACTCTAGACATTGCGTTGGTTCCGAAGCTTTTGTCTTACACGTACTTGAGCTCGTTTTACTATACTGGTCCCATTGATCTTCCGCATAGAATCAACTCTCATGTGCGTGAATTGACATGCTCCTTGCTAAAATCCCTAAATGCTCCGAATTTACAAGAACTTACATTGAGCCATAAGCCAGATGCTTCGGACTCCGAGACTTACCGATCACTCGCTCTTTCGATGTTAAACAGCAACTCCCATCTCAACTTACGGAAATTGGCGTTCAAGCACACGCAAAGTAGGGACCTCAGAAATCTCAACATGCTCAATGTACAGAGGGAACAGGATACAAGAATTTCAGCTGCATGGCCACTGTTTTTTGACGTGTTTGCTCTCCGTAATACAAAATTAAGCCTAGAGTCACTAGCCCTTGACGGTTTTCTTGGTGCCAATGGCGCTTCAATCGTGGGGTTGTTGCTTCAAGCCGTGGAGCTAGGAGAATTGACAAAACTCCAATTGAGATGCACCGAACTGTCACATCCACTGGCAGCCCATAATCAATATAGCATGACTTTGTTGGACGCGATTACCTTACACACCAAACGATTGAAGGTTTTAGTAGTGAATCCCACAGACGACTGCCTCACTTGCCAGACAGACGCAATTATCCACACATTATCAAAAAACCTACCTCATCAGCTTGACGAGCTTCTGCTCGTCTATGAGTCATCAAATAACGTGGTTTCCGAAGCGATCAAAACCTCCGTTTTGCAAAGCCAGAGGAGTCTTATCAAACTTCAAGTAGAGGACAGGGCATTATTGGAACAGGAACGTGTCAGATTATACAAAATGCTAAACGAAAAAGATATCTCATATTGGGAACATGGCTCGTTTTATGAGTTAAGAATTAAAAATGCCCTTTTCCCGCAAAGTGGCGACACTAATTGGTCAACTAAAATCGTAACAGATTCCTTACTCAAATGTCTTACACAATGCAAACGTCAAATTTCAGAGTTCTTGAATGATGATATTATCTACAAAAATGCAACTTCATTTTTACCTCTGCTCACGGAGTATATTATCATTGATTTCAAGATAAACATGCGGGAGCCTGGACTCATACTAAATGGTCAAACTATACCGTTCGTATAATCCCCGCGAATCTCAACGCCGTTCGCTCTGGCATGGCACACCAGCTGCGCGAGTATTCACATGTAACAAGATAATAAACATATTCAAGATCTTATCTCCCATTTACATTGAAGTACAAGTCACTCTTAGCCATGCCTGAACCTGTTCCGATTCCTTATGAGCCATCTAAAGAACCGATCGTGGAATATGTTGACTACGATGGGCTCAAATTCAAAACGGTAACTTGGAAGCCGCCAAAGGACATTCCCTATAAAGGCAAGATTATATACGTCCATGGGTTTTGTGAGCATTCAACAATTTACACCGAATTTTTTGATAAGCTAAGCCAAAAGGGATACGAAATTTTCTTCTTTGACCAAAGAGGTGCTGGCGAAACATCCCCCGGCAAGGAAATGGGAAAGACAGATGAGTTTCACACCTTTGATGACTTGGACCACATGATAAAGACGAATCTTGATGCGAGAAATGATCACAACGAGAGATTTTTTCTTGCTGGCCATTCAATGGGAAGTGGAATAGTACTTAACTATGCAATTCATGGAAAATACAAAGAACACATCAGGGCTGTATTCGTTTGTGGGCCATTGGTGCAGTTACACCCCAATACAAGACCCAATATCGTAGTGAGAACCTTACAACCTGTTATCAACCGACTTGTTCCCAGCTTACGGATAGACTCCAAACTTCAATATGATTATATCACGTCTCATGAGGGCTGGAAAAACTACATCAAGTCTCACGACACTAAGTTGATTGGTTCGGTTCGGCAATTCAATGATATGTTTGTGAGAGGCGAAAAACTCCTTTCTCACACTCATGTGAAAAATTTTGGCCCTAACATTCCTCTCTTGGTATTACACGGTGATGATGACAAGATCAACGACATCAAAGGGAGCAAGGCTTTCATTAAGGCTTTACCTAAGAATGTTGATGTTAAATTTTCCGAAGTCAAAGGAGGGAAACACTCGCTTTTCGTGGAGAGAGAAGAAATCTTCAATGACGTTTTTGCTCAGGTTCTTGAGTTCTTAGACTCCCATTGAAGTGACTGGAAGTCTCCCCTTTCAAAGCAAATAACAGTGTTCATTACAGTGCAAGCACATTCTTAGAATTGAAATCAGTTCAAGACTTTAATGAACCTTTGTAAAGTAGTTTGGAGTGATAAGGTAAAGTCTATAGCGAAGCTACCATTTGTTTACAATTTCAGTCATTTTGCGGCTGAACTCCGAACTTTTTCGAGTCTATCCTCCGATGCGCATTGCCTAGATATGCGCTTACGGAGCTTATTCGCTAGACAACACTTCTTGCAAAGTATAGATTAGAAGAAGATTAAAAACACATTTGCAGAAATAGAAACACTATTTTTTATCTCCCAGCATCACAAAACTCACTTCTCAAACGTTAATGGCTTAACAGGCAGCAAATTTGACAAATTCAACTCTCACCTGATCTCCACGATTTGGAATAGACTCGCCCGGGGACTGCATGAACCCAGAACAAGCATGATTAACAGAGTTATTTGAAATTTATTCTGAGATGGCACTTGAGGTTGCGACGCCAAAGAATTGAAAAGTAACTCTATATTGCCCCAGGAATAGCCTTGACATTGCTTTGCCTCAATTAATCAGCAACGTGATACCTCGCTCTTTTGCACCCAAGCACTCCAACTACATGTCTTGTGGACTCTAGCGAGCTAACGGCATTTCTTCAGCGATTTATCCTAACCTTATTTACCAAATGGGGTATACTATCAAACAAAAAATAGAAATATGTCTACAGTCCGAAGCTAACCCACAAATGACCCAGATGGACTTGGCGACTTGGGCTATGAACAGATACAACTCGGCCAATCCACCTTCACAAACCACCATCTCTCGTATATTGAGTTCGAAATTTGAAATCCTAGGTGCCAAAGAATCAGAGTTCCAGTTGGTTAGACGCAGAAAAGTTTCAAATCCCCTTCTTCGTTTCGTTTTGACAGAATGGATCACTCAGGCTTATTGGGAACGTATCCCAATTACAACACCGATTATTCAACTGACTGCAAATGCAATTTGGAACAAACTAGAATCCAAGAGTAAAGACGGAAATGGTGTATTCAATCACAAGTGGTGCAATCACTTTGTGAAGAGACTAAACGTCAATTTGACAGGCAGTCGTACGGCGATTGAAGAGAATATTGGCTTTCCTCTCAATAAAGTTTGGAGGATTGATGAGAAAGTAGATTTGAAGCAATTTATAGCTTCACTTATTTCCTTGCACAACTATTCACCTAAAGACTTGTTCACTATTGACGAGTTCCAATTATTTTATTGCTTACCCCTTGATCAGATATTTGACGTCTCTTCAATTGACAAGGGTCTCAATCAGTCAGGAAATCCCTCTGAATCTGCCTTAACAATAATGTTGGGTTGCAACATAGATGGGTCTGAAAAGCTACATCCAATGGTTGTTTCAAAGCAAAGAACATTTAATGTATCAGGCAGTTCTCACCCCGTGTTCAAGTCTCACAGTGGTAACATGCAATTATCATCTCAAGCATTAGCGAACAAATTAAACGATGCATACCAAATTTCTTACAAACACAACAACAACATCTGGATTACATCAAGTGTTTTTCAAGATTACTTGCTTTCGCTCGACCACAAGTTGGAGAGCGTATCTCCAAATAGAAATATTGTTATTTTCCTAGATGATAGCTCGACCCATCGGATCATCAACCTAGAATTCAAACATATCAGGCTTGTCTTCATGGAGAATTCTTCAAAACATAAGAACCCGTATTCTGGCTCTTTTGATGGAGTCAAGTTTGATTTCATACCAATGAGCTTTGGTATAGTTGAAGAATTCAAAATACTATTCCGGTTACAACAATATTTGGAAATGATAAATAAGCAAAGAAATCGGAAGGATGGGGAAAAAATAACCCTGGGTGTAAAATCTTCAAAAATTGGCAGCGCGGGACAAGGAACAGACATTCTTTCGGAAGAAGATTACCGGATTCCTTTGATCAAGGCTTTAGAATGGATCAAAAGGTCATGGGAGTCAATCAGTCAACATAAAATTTATCTGGCATGGAAAAGATCTCATATTGTAGATTTCAAGAAAGCTTGGCCAGCATCTGATCCAGAAATACGGAGAGAATCAGACAATTTGCTTGAGCCGTTTCGATCAGCAGCAAGTGATTTTGATCTTCACAAAAGTTATGAAAAATTAAGAGAAATTCAAGAGTATTTGAATGTTGTCATTCCGTGGGAAATCAATGATTTATTGGGACTTGTTAACGAGAGAGCAAAAGTCAGTCTAAATTATGCCTCTATCGATGAAATGATCAATAGTTGTGCTCTGAGCACGGAAGAAGGAGACTCCGGCGAGAGACAAGCGGAAAATACCTTCGCAAATTCGATTCAATCAGACCAAATGGAGGTTGAATCAAGCGACTGGCTAGAAAAAGAGAATGCAACGACTGAAACGCCAAAGATTCCAACCCCTAATTTAGTAAGTACTGCATTGCTCAAAGACTTTTCTCCGAACCCCAATCTTCAATTGAATTCTTTCCAAGAGAAGTTGCCTCCTATGATGGTTATGCCTCGCAAGGAGATCGATTTCAGTGATAGAAGAATTGGAAATAAGGATGTCTCTGGGAAATACGGATCCTCTAATATGAGTGCCTTATTGCTTGCTACGAACACTTCTCAATATTTGCCTATGCAAAACAAAACAAACAACGACCAACTTTCACCGAATCCTTCAATGGTGCTGCCATTTTCTACTCCTGGGGAGAACTCATTGGGTATTAAGCACAGACTCCCTGAATCGGATCTCAGTAGTTTAACGATTGCTAAACGACCAAATATTCAAAATTCTACTAATGCGTTATCCGAAATGTTTCCATATTCTTATAGTGGATCACCGGTCATGCCTGTTCCTCAGATGAATTGGGGCAAAATGGAGAATAATATGACTAGTTTGCCTCAATTCGACAGCTTACCAAAACCCGGTAGTGATGAACCTAAGGTAGCGCATACTACAAATGAGGAGCTAGTATCTACACTCAGTAAAGTGCTTGACGCAGCAAATAATAATGGAATTAAACTATCTTACTATGCTGTTGAGGAGATAAAGTTCAACTTGGCAAGTATCCGGAGCAGAATATCATCCGAATCCAGTTTTCTGCGACCTGCTTGAGTGTTACCAACACAAAGATATGTCAACATTGTATGATTAAATAGCTAATGAAAGATGAAGTGACGTTATTTCTTTTTTTAATGATATGTCCGAAAATATGTACAGTTGAAGGCATGTGCTGCTTTACGGTCCAGTTATTCCTCCTCCTCGATTCCGAGCTCTTTGGCTTTTGCTTCTAACCTAGACCTTTTGTCAGCCCTTGCCTTTCTTATACGGGCGACCTCGGCCTGTATTTCATGTGGCTCTTTAGGAATCTGATTAAGGGTAGAAGGGTCGGGCCAAAATCCTGGCAAGTTGAACTTCCTATCCGTATCAATGCCCACATAATACATGACCAATATAGGGGATAGAAGGTAGAAACCAAACTATAAATCAGTTAGCGATGATTATTTAAAATTCAGGAACGTGAAGAACATACCTTAGAAGTCTCTAGCTGGGTCCGTGTGAGACCACCGATAAATTTTCTGTAATAACCGGACATGGTGCTAGAGATCTTAAGGAAAACCGTAGCGAGGCAATAAAAAGCTGGTGAGATCCGTACACCATTGCAATAAGGTGATGTGATTTCCGTTAGTACGGTGAGCCCAAAAAAGGATCAAAAAGAAAAAAAAAAGTTACTGAATTAAATTTTTAGCAATTCATCGTTGGAAGCATATTATGCTTAAGAAGATATCGGGCTGATTGCCAAGGTCAGATTGTTTAGGAATTGAGTACCCTATTCTTTGAAAGAAAGATATGACAGCGCTCGCGCCTGCCAAAAAAACACACCAGCAGAGAAAGTAATACTTTAGACCTATTCTGAAAATGTCGGGGTACACACAAATCGAAGCAGATGAGCCATTGGATGAGCCGGCAAGATTAACGGACACAAACCAACCTCTTGACAGAGCTTCAATGCAAACTTCTGGCCCAACAGAACGTGCTTGGTTACAGAGAATCAAAGAATCCTCTCACCCTATTGCATTGGTGTTCTATATGTTTTTCCGAATTGCTCCAATATTCACGTATTTATTTGGCACAATTTTCTTATCATTGATTACAAAGCAAGCAAGATTCATCCTCCATTTCATCATTCTTATTCTTCTCATTTCTGCAGATTTCTGGAACTTGAAGAACATCTCAGGTAGATTGTTGGTGGGATTAAGATGGTGGAATGAGACCAATATAATCAATGGTTCCTCCGATTATGAAAACACCTGGGTATTCGAGTCTGCAGATCCTGACCGTTACATAAATCCAATTGATTCAAAAGTTTTTTGGACTCTATTGTACCTTCAGCCTGTGGCCTGGTTTGTGCTAGCGTTTATGGCAATTCTAAAACTAGAGCTTCTTTATCTAATCTTGATTGTGATCAGTATAATTTTATCCATGACAAATGCAGTAGCATTCACGAAGTGCGATAAATTTAGCAAAGCAAATGTTGTGGCTAACGATCTATTCTCTAGAGCGACCACAGGTTTACTTTCAAGACTCAATCCCTTTGCATAATTCCCATGATTATCGTACAACTTTGCTTTTAGTTCTCCATATTCCCGTTCAGATTGGGTGCCTTTATCTGCTGAAGTTTTTCCTGAATGTACTGGAGATGCTTTAATTTGTTGCCCAAAGTAGTGTACAGTTTACTTGCAAGTTTATCGTTGTGCACAACATCCGTCACCAATTCCAAGGTTGGACCTTTTTCCTTATGCAGATTCAGGAAAACGACAACAGTTTCATATGTGTCGAATATCATTTTGGCTTCCATTTTGTCTGTATCGATACTTATTCCTCGAAGCTTCTCTTGGTTAAATGTTTTGCTTAGTTCTTCTGATCTTTTATAAACCACTCTTAGTATAAGTTGGTTTAAAAGAAAACTAATATCATTATCAAAAGAAACTTTTGTAATTGATTCTTTTAAGCCTTCTATGTGAACGTCAGTTGTCATGTTTTGCAAAATTGTCATGGGGTTGTAGAACTTGCTCGATTGCTCATCTGCAAGTTCAATTAATGCTTTTATGAAATTAGGCTTGCCAAAAGAAAAATCCAAAAGGGCCTTCCACGTTTCGGTATCATTTTGAAGTTTTGCAAATTTAATTGCTCTTTCAGCATCCTCAAGTTGTTCCATTATGAGTGATAGCGCCTTTTGGTTTTCACCCGTCTCGCCTAGCAAGTATACTAATTCATCAACAAAAGCATTCATTTCACATGTTTCAATTGCAAATCTGATATCATAGTTGTTATTGCTCATGAGAAATGGTAATAGTTTAGGACGATCAAATTGAGAGTATAATTCTATTCTCTTGTTCTCTAGTCCCCTTACCAATAAGTCATCGATTTTTGCAAGCTTTTCTAAGTAGTAAAAGCTTACAATATCTAGGTGGTTCTCTGACATTAGGTTCACCACAGTTTTAGGAAGTAGTTCAAATCTGCGGTTCACTAAAATATCTGTTGCCTCTGTTAAATTTTTTTCAAGTTCTGAGATTGGAAGTTTATCAATGTCGTTTTCATTTTGGAATTGCAATTTGATAAAAGCAGGAATATCTGCAGTAAAAGAGGTCAATATATGATGGGTATCCAAAAATCTCAACATGTGAGGGTCCTTCATTTCACGCAAGTGACGCACAGCTTTGTCCGGTTCATGGGAACGTACGTATAAATCACAGAGCTGTTGTCGCAATTTGGTATTTTGTGCGTCAGCTTCGAGCTTCTGTTCCATTGCGCTAGTAAGAGTCTTCATATCATATAATTCAGTATCCCACGTTTCGAGTAGACTGTAAAACTCGTCGCCAACATTCACTTTCTCCATCCAGTACTTCAAGATGTCAGTGTAAATTGATTTTTTGATGTTCCATCTGGTGTCCAATGGAATAATTTTCGTCAACTCCTCAACATGCTGCGTTTTCAAAAAGATTTCACTCCACGTATTCCACTGCAGAACAACTTCTTTCACAAACACATCTTTGGCTTCTGCTTGCAGTGTAACTGTAGCCTTAGTCCCAAGAGTACTGGCAGTATCGCCATTGGGAAACGTGGACTCGTCAAGATGAAGAGTTTTGGCCAACCAGGCAGTAGCATCCACCCATTTATCACCTTTCACAAGGATGTCCACATGATTCAAGCCAAAACGGAGACGCTTCAAGGGAGGAACCAAATGCTGACTCATTTCCCAAGCTCTATCAAACATTCCCCTGTCTGTGAACCATACTAATCTATCATCTAGTTGCACTTGTTGAGCAATGACTCCATCACGTGCACTAAGAAGAAAATAGCGGGTTTCAGAGGATCCGATATGGTAAAACAAGTTGTAATCATTGAGACCCAAATTTTCGATTCCATTAAACGCCAATTCTTCCTCATGGACGGTCAAGCCATCAGATGACCGGAGAATCTTTAAATCTGGGCTTTGCAGGATTGGCTGCCCAGAGATCACATCCTTTTCTGGTTGATTGTAGGCCAAGACTATCCACTGGTCATCACTGAAGCTAGCAATACCTGAAATTAAAAAGCCAACCTTGAAGACATGTTCCACTTCCACCATTTTTTCTTGAACCGTTCTGAAAGAAAGTGATGCAGCACTTGGCAAAATACGGCTTCTTGTTGAAGATCCAGCTTCTGAAGCTTGACTATTTGCGCTCTTCTTGTATGTGCGAAGCGACCAAATGTAGTTTCCCCAGGCGATCAAGACTCTGTCAATCTCCGGGAAAGATACCCGCGGCCAATAAAGATCACTCCGAAAGGAATCAGATGGCTTAGAAATCACAGTGATAACCTGTCTCATAGTTATGTGGTAGATAGTAATGCCCTTATCATTCATCCAGAGCAAAAGGTCATCAATGGTTTGAATAGCAACAATGGGCCCATTATCTTGATCTAAGACAGTGTCCACTCTCTGGTCTAGCCAATTCTTTGATGAATATATGACCAGTCCAGCCATTCCGCCACAGACAAAACTTCTGCTTTTTTGGTAATTTTTGTCCAAGACCACCGCATGAATAGGCCGCTTGAAATCAAACATCACTGTATCTCTGGCGTCAGACACCGAACCTATTACAATTGTTCCATCCATCGAACCACTCGCAAAGTATTTGCCATCACAGAAGAGAGACAAAATAGAAGCCTTGTGAGCCTTGAAGGAGCGTATGGCGGTGAAGTCGGGCTTTGTGAGGTGTATAAACCCAGAGTGGGTGCCAAAGATGAATACCTTTTCGCCAAATGCTGCCATTGACAATGGGTCTTTCTTAAGAAATATTTGCGGAAGCTGATTAATTCTTGTATATTTCAATAGAGGAGGTTCTTCTTCTACCTCGTCCTCACTTAGAGAAGTTTCACTAACACTTCTGGACGCACTGTGTGGATGACCGTGTTGAGGCAGATCATCATCTGCTGCATTGCTCTGATTCGTTTCCTCTTTGGAGTTGGGACTGGACGAATCAGCTGGTACATCAGACTCTCCACTCTTCTCCATTTTTCCATTGTTTTTGTACGATAACGTACTTCGCTTAGAGCTAGGGCTCTCGGTTTCATTTGTTCCTTGCAGATCCTCGTCTGCTGCCTCCTCTAGCAACAGCTCAGTCGAATTTTTGTCTTTCTGTCGAACAGTCGACGGTAGGGAAGATTTTAAGTCTCCATTGATATTTGCCATGACTAGTATCTTGACCTTAAATGGGTGCTTGTACGGCTATTATAGTCACGTATGCTCAGTCCTGTACTGTTACTGTTAATGGTGCTCGCATCTCCAACCTCACAATAGTTGAATGCTTGTTCGTCCTAGGTGAAGCATACAATTTAGTGAAATAAATAACCTATACTCCTTTATGCCGACTGCAAGCAAAGGCGTACTTGTGAAATGCGATCCTTCTATAAGAGCGCTTATACTTCAAATCGATTCGACTAGTGGTGGCATTGTCTTGCAGGAGCTTGACAACACGCATTTGATGATTAAGGGAGATACAGTACAATTTGTCAAAAATGAACTCAATAGATTGTTAATGAAGAATATATACGACCCGGTAGACGAAGCAAGACACTGACTGGGTCTGAAATGTGAGATGCAAAATACCTGTGGTGTACTTACACGCTACTCTAGTGTTCGATCACCCACTATTTATGACAAGACTTCGTCTTTTTGATCGGGAGAAATACTCTTTGGGGTATCGTCGAGATCGTCAAGGATGGTCTCATCAAAGCTGAAAGCTGCAGTCTGATTATTCTCCGCAGAATCTTGCAAGCTGGTTATAGTTTCGTTCAAAAAATGGAAAAATGTTTCTGGTTCCATGATCTCATTAAGCTCCTCTGCATTTTGCAGAACAGCCACACTTTGCTCAATGTTCCTATAGTAGGATTCATAGGTAGAACTAATCAATTTAGCAAGCACGCCAAACAAATAACGTGTAATCTCTTCTTCCTCGATATAAGCACTGATCTGCTTTTGAATTTGAGGCAACTTTATCAAAACATTATCGTTCAAGCGAGTTGCTTTATCTCTCATAGACGTGTTTTCATCACCCAAAATCGGGGCACAAATAACATTTGTGCACTCTGTGACAAAATCATTGAATGCATTACTCAACTCCATTTCAATTTCTTTTTTAGCGTCTATCATGTCATTAACGACCTTAGGAGCAGACTTTTTCACGAGTTCAAGAAAACCACCGCTACTATTGAAGGTAACTGAGAGTTTACCCGAACGAAATATCCTAATGAGTTCTTGAATACCGCCAATAAAGTCAACAGATGTCTCAGTTCTAACAAATATAATATGGAAATTGTTAAGATGGTTTTTCAACATGGACAAGTTCTTCAAATAAAATAGCTTTGCGTCAATAGCGCCGATATGGGCCACTGCAAGATCAAGAGCCCTATGCTTTAACATAAATATGCAAGAATGGATAATATGATGGGCAATATCATCAAAAATAACGGAATTTACTAGCTCGTAGAGGTTGGACAAAATTGTAAGGGCTTTCCCCACAGGAACGTAGAGTTCTGGAAATAGATTCTCCTCAAGCTCATCCAAGGCCGAATCACGTCTGCCAGTCTTCTTACGACTCCCCAACTGCAAATCTTCAGGTTTTGGTTTATACTTTAGAAGCTTGTTGTCCACATAATTTTGAACTCGGAAAATGAGTCTAGCCTGCGAGTCCTGGAAAGTGGGCTCGAGCAAGTCACCATAACTGAGCTGATCGCTGACTTCTGTGTGGTCAAAAGTTTCATCCATGTTATTATAACTAGCAAGTAAATTTGTTAAATGGCCCAACTCAGATATACTGGATTCACGCAAGATCTTATTTCTCATATCATCATAGAAAGGATCAAGTATCTGCTTCAAAAAATTGTAGAACTCATCCAAGACATATCGACGAACGGATATCGAAAAACTCTGAAGAGGAAAAAACAAGTTAAATGAAGAGTATTCCCTTTCAAGAATTCTTTTATAAGAGGAGAAAGACTTTTGGCAGCTCAGTACTATATCAGAGCTCTCGACCTTAGCGTGGCCTTCTGATTCTTGTTTTCCTTGAACCTTCGTCTGAACCTTAGAGCCCGAGAGTTGGAAGTGAGCCTTAACAAGCACGAGTCTAATAGTAAAATATTGTTGAAGAACATCTGAAATAAGCCCCTTATATTCATCATGGTTCTGACACTGGTCCGCAATAGCACCGAGAAGTTTAGGAAAGCTGGTGTTGTCTGATTGCTTTTCCAAATTCTTATTGAACTCATTGTACATCATTATGTCAAGACTCAACAAGTCCAAGTCTTTTTTGTGAAGCCGCTCAGAGTTTTCGGAAGAAATAACCTTCAAAAACTCAATGTTGTAGGTTCTGAGTATGGTCAATGCCCGTGTCATACATTGGCGGTATCTCATCATGTAGACTTCGGCATCTTTATACGACTTGTGAGTCTCGAAGAAGGCTAAATACTTCAGTAGCTGCAGAATGATAGTCATTATGCGTCCACTCCTAATTATGTTGTTACCAGAAGTGGTCAATGCTTTGGTGATTGATTCGAGTGGCTCGAACATCTCCATAACATGGTCCATTTCAGATGCAACTTTCCCTAGTTCTTTCTGTCGATTTAAAAGCTCAGTTGATTTGCTGGCAAAATCTTCCGTATCTTTCATGACTTGGTCGTAATGGAAATGTAATGAATCGAGCTTCTTCATGATCGATGTTGTTTCCTCAGCTAGAGAGTCAAAATACTGGATGTTCATTTCGCAGTTGGATTGGAAGGCTAGAAAAGAATCGTTGCTGTAGTCATTTAGATCCTCAATATGCTGTGAATCAAGGATCGAATTGTAGTTGAGAGAATCCAAGAATCTCTGGACGAGGTTATTCTCCTCGGACTTCGTGAATGGGTACAAAGGAATTTCAGAAAGCATGAACTTCCTGCCCGAGACAAACTTCGGATCAAGCGAGTCACTTGAAGGAGTTCGGACCGGCTTGAGAGCCGAGCTGAAGGAATCATTGCTGCTGGCCTTTCTCTGATTTGCAGAGAGTGTGGGATTATGTATTTTTTGAGCTTCTGTCGATTCGATGTGTGGTGCGTACTCGGATCCTACATCACTCACTGCTTTCGATGCTATACTTTGTACAACAGACTTGCTTCTCTCTCTACCCATGACAGAAATCTATTGTATATCGCAGATTGGACGGTGTGGTTTGCGGTTACTTCAACCAGCTCTGCTATAAGCTAGCACATAGTTCGCGTTCTTCACTCCGCGCACACAACACCATTCGGTGCTTACTACTACTTGACAGGAACACTTGCCAACAAACCGGATTGTTGGGATGTGCATAGACGCGGCAAGAACGTCATAGTTTCCTCGCCGAATTGATCTTAAAACCGGATCCAGAAAAGACAGGTGTCTTTGCATTCCTGACACAGAATCAAAATGGAACCTGACCCACGAGAGCATTCACCCAAAGATCCTCATGATGTTCTCACAGAAGACTCTGATGATGCTCTTGCAGACTTGGAAAAAGAATTTGCAGCACGAAAGAAGCGCATTCTTGAGGAGAAGGCGAAGAAAAGAGAGAGAAATGTGCCACAGGTGCCCAGGTCACCTTCGCCCAGCCGAGAAAAACCGGATTACGAAGCTTCTTACTTCAATATCACAAAGCCCAAAGCAAAAAGTGCAGAGGTAAGTGATAGCGTTTTAGAGAAAAGAAAATGGAGTAATCCGTTCAGTACACAATTTGCATCTCGGCTCCATGAGGCTAGAGTTAAGGGAACACACGCCGTTGATCTAAACGAAAGAATATTTGAGTTTGAAAACCTCCCGCAACCGAAAATGCTACCGGTTGATGAGACGCAGAATGTAGATTTTGTTTCTGGAGAACTTCTCAGCTGCAGATATTTGAACGAGACCGATTTGAAAGAAGTGCTCAGTGTGAATATCAAGGTGCTTCGCGTGACTAAGCTTCTAGCAAAAGTGAATCCACCGAAGTTTGAAGAGCCGCAGTACACAAATTGGTGTTTTACCGGTATTGTTCTTCACAAGAGCGAGCCGAAGACCACAGTGAACCACAAAAAGTACATGGCACTTCGTATTGGCAATTTCGTCCACTCGGTGGACGTGTATTTATTTGGGGACGCGTTCACAAGGTTTTGGAAAATCCGGTGTGGCGACGTTGTGCTCATGCTCAATCCAAAGGTCAAGAAATACGGCTCGGGCTTCAATTTATCAGTGTCGGAGGACTTGAACAGTATTATTGAAATTGGTAAACTGAAAAACTACGGGCATTGTTCGGCGAAAAACAAGCAAGGTGAGAGGTGCAAATATGTTGTGGACATTCTGAAGAACCAATTGTGCAGTTTTCATGAAGAAAGCAAGTTTAAACCAAGGTCAAGAATGGAACTCCAAGGCAGCGTTAAGCCAAAAGCGCCCATCGATAAGCTGGGCAGTTCTGGCCGGCTATACATGAATAATTCCGGGTATCATGCGCAGGTGGCTCATTCTGCAGAAGCCGGGTTCCTGGAGAAAGACGTTGTTTAC
The DNA here is from genome assembly GCA_963678735.1 of Metschnikowia agaves. Classification (NCBI taxonomy): domain Eukaryota; kingdom Fungi; phylum Ascomycota; class Pichiomycetes; order Serinales; family Metschnikowiaceae; genus Metschnikowia; species Metschnikowia agaves. The sequence goes on along the minus strand of CAVMBV010000003.1, from coordinate 2,490,753 downwards.
GCAGGAGGGGAACAGTTTGACCAAACGAAGTACGATCGTCCCATAAAGGAAAACGAGGGCTCCAAATTGCGTAAGCGCAAAGCCAACGACAAGCTCCGTACTCGATTGATGGAAGATGCTGCTCACGGCCGACTAAATGAATTGGAAAAATTGGGCCTCGTTGCACCCGAAACAGGCAACTCAGCAGAGCGTCAGGTTAAGCTTCAAAAGCTAAGTCTGCAAGCTTTTCAAAGTAAATTTCTCTCTGGGTTAGGTTACGATCCTACACAAGAAAACTTCAAAAATAGCCAGAAGTTGCAGCCTGGAAGCTCCATGCAAGAACTACGCCAAATCATCAAGCAGAAAAAAGTCAGCTTGAAGGCATCAAAAGACGAACACATGAAGAAGCAAGCTAGAAGAAAACGCGCATTGGGCATCATGGATAAGCACGGAGAAGAGGAAAAGTCCAGATCGCTAGAGCCAATAAAATTAGCGGACAAAAGGTGGATTTCTAGGGGTGGGGAGACGGTTACGACATGTGAAAATCCCAGCGCGCAAGTCGATGAGGACGACAGCGATTTAGAGATCGATTTTGCTTGTGAAGCTGATCGAGAGAACTACTTACATGCAGTCACTACCGTTTCTAGACACGGAGTTCGCGGGGTACATTCTGAATCGCTCTAACAAGGACATGGGTGCCCAAGTGTGTACTGCAGGCAACCGTCTTTCTACTAGAACCATGTGAATTGTATCTCTGGAATAGAGTCTGCATGGATTCATTGGTTGTGGGTGGGGGGCTTTCCTACTGTTATAAAACGTTCCCAGATGGCACTTTGTCTAGCGCAGAAGGAATTTCTGAGTTGACTTCTTTAATCGTGGTTGACTGACAGTTAATCAATAGTACCGAACATGGTTGAAGCTGATGAAGTAAGAGCATTTATAGATGCATATGTGCTTAAATGGTACAATCTTATACTCGTTACCTTATTGGTGTACTACTTGCACCGCAGATACATCGAACACAAGTTCTCAAAGGCCTATGGGTGTAAGAGAGCACCAAGGTTTTCAATTGGCCCATTTGGTTTAGGTGGTCTTTACCAGCTCCTCGAAGCAATGAGGTTAGGCTGGGCATTGGAATTTTTAATGGTTCAAATTGGGGGTGCAGAATTTGACCACACCACATATGATGTGTCATTTGCTGGCAAGTTTATACTCTTCACAGCTGAACCAGAAATCATCAAGGCTATGTTGGCTACTCAATTTAACGATTTCGCTTTGGGCCATAGACACGCTCACTTTTTGCCTTTATTAGGAGATGGCATTTTCACTTTGGACTCTCATGGATGGAAAAATTCAAGAGCTATGTTAAGGCCTCAATTTTCCAGGGAACAGATTTCTCATGTAAAGAGCTTGGAACCACACGTGCTCACCCTAGCAAACCACATGAAAAACAAGAAAGGCCAGCCTTTTGATATCCAGGATTTGTTTTTCAAGTTTACGGTGGACACAGCAACAGACATCTTGTTCGGAGAATCTGTTTACTGTCTTCGGGATGGAACTGTACCCGAGCAGCCTCCAGAGGATGGTTTCAAAGAGCGTGAGGGATTTAATGAGGCTTTTAATTACACACAAAAGATGTTGGCTAAGAGATCTTACACTCAACAATTCTACTTCATGATTGACTCTTTTGGCTTCAGAAAAGCATGCAAACAAGTTCATAGATTCGCCAAATTTTATGTGAATAAGGCGCTCTCCATGGATGACGAGACTCTCGAAAAGAAATCTGCTTCGCTGTATACTTTCTTATACGAGTTGGCGAAGACAACGAAGGACCCTAAGGTTTTACAGGACCAGTTATTGAACATAATGGTGGCTGGAAGAGACACAACTGCTGGCTTGTTGTCATTCACGTACTTCGAGTTGGCAAGACACCCCAAGATTTACAATAAGTTGAAGGAGGAAATTTACAAGACATTTGGCAGGGGCTCTCAAGAAGATATTGATTCAATCACTTTCGATAAATTGAAGAAATGTGAGTATTTGAAGTGGGTTCTCAACGAAGTTTTGCGGCTTTATCCTTCCGTGCCTGTGAACTTCAGGCAGGCGGTCAAGGACACAACATTACCAGTTGGAGGCGGAAAAGACGGCAAGTCGCCAGTTTTCGTGCCAAAGGGTGGTACTGTAGCTTACACCGTGTATTGTACTCACCGATTGCCGGAGTATTATGGTGGGGACTCCATCCACTTTAAGCCGGAGAGGTGGGAAAGCATGCCCAAGTTAGGATGGGCATACGTTCCCTTCAATGGTGGGCCAAGAATTTGTTTGGGCCAGCAGTTTGCTCTCACAGAAGCTTCCTACGTCGTTGTAAGATTGACCCAAATTTTTTCTAGCTTGGAATCTGCTTATAGTGGTCCTGACGTCCCTGCCAAAATGTTGCATCTCACTTTGTCGTTGTATGACGGTTGTCCAGTGAAAATGGCTTAATTACATGCTATTAAAAGCAAATTATGATTATGAACAATGATAGATATGGGCTAAAAATCTTATTTGTAGAGCAAAGAGGATCTAGTAGTTAGTCGACCGCTCCAAAAAGAAACAGTACGACTCGGTGTCATATTTGGCGCATTACATCAGCATGACTGTGATTGGGCTATTGAGGTGTAGTGCGCAAGAAGGTGGAGGAAGTATGGGTATACTAAACGGTGGAAGATTGCTACCGCCTCAACTCCCCAAGAGATAGTGAAGCACACGGCAAAGCTGACCGATTTCTCTTCATTGAGGGTATCGTTCAGTCGACTACTTAGGGCACAATTTATAGCTATATGCCACAACATGCCAAAAGAAGGTATAGTCCTGTATACAAAACAAGCTGTTGCTAACAGTGTCGTTGTAGTACAAGTCGACCCGATGAGCTTCAATGAGCGAAGTGAAAAGACAGAAAACAGAGCCGCCAGCCATGAAGATTTGCACACACTCAGGATCCTTCCATGCCGATGAAAGCTTGGCAGTTTTTTTGTTGAAGCTTCTTCCCAAGTTCTCTCAGGCTTCTCTAGTAAGATCAAGAAACCCTACTGACTGGGAGGCTAGTGACATAGTGGTCGATGTTGGGGGACAGTACGATGGCGGCCACAAATGGTTTGACCATCATCAACGTGGTTTTGAAGAGACCTTCTCTTCCAGCTACCACACCAAGCTTTCGTCCGCTGGTTTGATTTACAAACACTTCGGAAAAGATATCATCAAAGAGGTATTGAAACTCCGCAACCCAAGTGACGTGGATTTGATCTACGAAAAAGTTTACAAGGAATTCGTTGAAGCTATTGATGCCAATGACAACGGAATCAACAACTATGCGTCGGACGCCGAAAAAAAATTCAATGATAAGAACTTAACTCTTCCGTCGTTAGTCTCTCAGTTGAACCCGCGTTGGAATACTGACCCAGTCGACAAGGATTTCGACGAGGCGTTTTTGAAAGCACAAGAGTTGATGGGTATGGCCTTTATTAACTTGATAAGAGGATATGGCGAGTCCTGGTTGCCTGCCAGAGATATCGTGGAAGCTGCATTTAGCAAAAGATATGAGGTCCACCCATCCGGCGAGGTCATCGTGTTGGGCCGCTTTTGTCCATGGAAGGAACATCTCTACGCTATCGAAAAGGAAAACGACGCTAGGGGTGCAATTAAGTTTGTGCTATTCCAGGACTCAAGCTCCGCGTGGCGTATTTCTACCGTCTCAGTGACGTCTTCCAGTTTTGAGTTCCGCTTTGGGCTCCCTGAGTCTTGGCGTGGTGTTCGCGACAACGCGTTATGTGAATTGACTGGAGTTCCTGATTGTATATTCGTCCACGCAGCTGGCTTTATAGGGGGATGCAGATCGAAAGAGGGAGTGTTGAAGCTCGCCAAGTTGGCGTTGGAGAGCAGTGCTTGATAATTCTTTATTAGGGTAAGATACATTTATTGCGTGATAGTCAAGATTTCAATAAAACTAGAAAATAAACCGCCTCTTGCTCCAACTAAAGTTTCTTTTACTGCTATTTTTCTTTAACCACGAGTTTTCTCTTCGTTGAATCTGGAGAGCAACAAAAAGATACAACTGCTCATAACTTCGTATCGCATCTTGGGGCGCGAGGTTGCGAAAAGTTTCACTCATTCAACAATGGGGCAGACTCGGTGTCCAGGTTTGGTCTGACGGCCTTGCCTGAAGCCACGACAATCGCAATGATTAGCAAAAGTGCAGAAATGATGAAGCCAAATATCCACTGCAAAGCAAAAATCTTGGTGAACAATTGGCCCAAACCCAAGCCGAAACTCAAGAACGAGCAGGAAAGCCCGAGGCCCCAGTCATTAAAAACAAAGGTGAAAAATCCGGGGATGACAAACAACAACCAGATCAACAAATTAGCAATGATTCTGCCCACCAACTTGTGGATGTGGAACAACACGGCTCCGTTCCACAAAATTGCAAAAAATAACCATGACAATGGGAGAGCTGCCGTCGACATGTGGATCAAGAAGTAGTTGCTCAAAGGCTTCAAAGCAAATGTCTTGTGCGTCATGTACAAGGCTAGAATATTGAACAAGTTGAGAATCAAAATGATTTCCGACCAAAAGTAATGTTTGCGGACAAAAAGCAGCGTCCACACAAACACAAACAAATTGAAGGCAGTGAAGTGCCAGCCGACCTTCTTGGTGTAGTCCAATCTGTTTGTCACACCACTTGCATTGTCTACCACTGGAACAAAGATCTGGGAGACAAATAGAACCTGCATCACGATCAAGATACCCCAGAAAACCATGGTAACAACGATATTGATTGTGAATGGGGTGTCGGAAACGTGGTGCACGCCATCATGGCCAAAAGGTTGTCTGCCACTGAAGTACCTAATAGAAGAATAGGTGGAGAGCAACCAGGAGACTATGGTTGACACCTTGTGAGTAAGAAGATCGTCCATTTTTGTTGTTTTGTAAGATTTGCCTCGCGAGGTTATATTTGTTAAGAGAAGGATAACAAAATATCGAGGACAAACTCTATTGGTATTTATAGTGCACCATCGCCTATTGGCTCTGACGAGCCGGAGCAACTATTATTGCGGTGTCTCATTAGGCACCAAACAGGCAACCCCGTGATCTGCCCCGCCCACTGTGCATGCTTGCAAAACTTTTACGATGCACAGATTCGGACAGTGGAGACGGCATGTATAAAAGGGGGCGTTTCGCTTCTGACTACGGCGACGAATACGGGCGTCCTCGGTGAATTGCACTGAACTTTGCATCGTGTATGGCAAAGTCAGTTAGTGCGGAAAACCCGTCGGCCTGCTAATGTTGCTATTAATTTAAGCGCATAAGTAAGGGGAGCGCGCACAGGCGGCGTGCACGAGACCATCCACGAGGGTGCGAAGAGGCCATATATGTTCGCGACACCCAGCTGCTCCGGAACGGGAAGAAACTGCAGGGAAGAAACTGGAGGAAAGAAATCAAACTGGAAGAAAGGGCAAATGCGAGATTGCGTCGCAAAAACCGATCTGGGCAGTTCCGCAGAAAGACTGTTTTCCTCGGGGCTCGTCTTCTGAGGCTATGGGAGGTACGGGTTTCTGACATTAGACAGCTTTCACGGAACCGGCTGGAGCCAACCCAAGGCAGAGAGCAAGAAAAGAAAAAAAAAAATAGAGGCCAGGAGACTGAGACAGTGCTTGCAAAACAAAGGTAGTAGAAAAGGCAGTGCATGCAAGGCTTAAAAATCATAACATAAAGAATAAGCATACATTCCTTTGCAGTTTTCGGATCCAATTAGGACTGTTCGGGGAACCTTGCCCTGCTGCGCGTATAGAAACGGTATGGGCCCTTAGGATACTGAGAAGTTGGCCGATTATGGTCGGCAGACTGGGACACGTCCCTAAGAATTTTGTGTTAACAAGTAAAAGCCCATACCTCGCCTCAGCTAGAAAAGATGCCAGCGGCGAACCAAAGAGAACCGAAGATTAATAGGCAGACAATAATCCCGTCTTGGCCAAGCTATTTCCCAGGAACTTCTGCAACCGTTTGCCGTGTATCAACGTGCCCGCGCGATTTGGTGCCCTGTGTGCATTCTGGCTGTTGGTTTCCACACGCCAAAACACGTCAAGGTTGATTTTCGGTGCTTTTTTATCCACCTCATTCTCTTGGAAAGCCCACGTCTATTCTCCTCACACCTCATATACGATTTGTGTATGGGATTATTGCTGTTCTATCTTGTCGGTCAACTAGCTTATTTTGTGAAAAAGAAAATGGAAAAGAGCTCCTACGCCCCACTTGGCGGTGCCGCTTCGTCGATCGCCAACTCCGGCCCTATATCTATAGCATGCTACTGTGCCTCCTCGATTTTGATGACCGTCACAAATAAGTACGTTCTTTCCGGCTACTCGTTTAACTTGAACTTCCTTCTTTTAGCGGTTCAAGCTGGTGTTTGTATCTTGACCATTGCAACCTTGAAGGCACTCAATGTTATCACCTACAGACAGTTCAACAAGGACGAGGCCAAGAAATGGATGCCTATTGCTCTTTTGTTAGTTGTGATGATTTACACTTCGTCGAAGGCTTTGAAGTTCTTGTCCATTCCCGTATACACAATTTTCAAAAATTTGACTATTATCTTGATTGCGTATGGTGAAGTGTTGTGGTTCGGTGGTAAGGTTACTCACATGGCCTTGGGTTCTTTCCTTTTGATGGTGCTTTCGTCCGTGCTTGCTACGTTCGGCGACAGTGCTGCTACTAAGAACGCCGATGACATGTACTCCTTGTACTTGGGATACTTTTGGATGTTTACAAACTGCTTTGCTTCTGCTGCTTTCGTGTTAATTATGAGAATTAGAATCAAGCTTACAAATTTCAAGGACTTTGACACTATGTACTACAACAACTTGTTGTCCATTCCCGTGTTGTTGGTTGCCACCTTCGTTTTCGAGGATTGGTCTCCTCAAAACCTTGCATTGAACTTTCCTGCTGAGAACAGGAATGCCGTTATCCTTGCAATGATTTTCTCTGGTGCATCTTCTGTGGGTATTTCTTACTGCTCAGCATGGTGTGTGAGAGTCACATCCTCCACAACCTATTCCATGGTTGGTGCTTTGAACAAGTTGCCAATTGCTTTGTCAGGATTGGTGTTTTTCGACGCTGCAGTGAACTTTTGGTCTGTTACTTCCATATTTGTTGGCTTCATCTCTGGTTTAGTCTACGCAGTCGCAAAACAAAAACAACAGAAGGAAAATGCTCAACAGTTGCCTTCTAACAAGTAATGGAGAATGCTTTCTTTCACCACACCAATAGGTTTTTCTGGATCGAGAAGTTAGCTCAGCTCTACTCAAATATTTATAGATTTTCTTGTGAATGTTGGTCCTAATGTACAGGTTCCTCGAGTCGAACGACGACGCGTATTAAACTATGTTGTGTCGTGGCAGGTGTGTATTTTCTGGTCAGAGAGTCCTTTGATTTTTTATTCAAATTCATTCTTATTTACTGTTGTTCAAAACTGCAATGTAGCAAGTTGTAAGCTGTTGGAACGGTTTTTCCCTATGCACTGTTCCACATACACTAGTTTTGACCTGTACATACCAGTTGAGCAAGAGGTGGTGAAAGCGAAAAATGGCCAGGAACGATTTGTCCATTGATATTCCTACACGTTTAATCCAATCTTCCAGATAGAAATGGCAGAAAACAGTTTGGAGAGCATCCAGATTTATTTGAAGGAGTCCCTCGATGCCCGTACCGCAAAGAGTGCCGAGACTCACTTAAGATCCATAGAGACCCAGCCGCATTTTGCTATCAACTTGATCAATGTTGTTGCCTCTACTAATGTAGATCACGCAATTAGATTGGCGGGTTCTCTTTTTTTGAAGAATCTCATAAAACGGAAATGGGTCAATGAAGATGGCGAGTATTTGTTGTTTGGCGAAGATGTTCAGTACATAAAAAGCGAAATCTTAAACATCATGATTAAATTGCCCAACAATATCCAAGTTCAGCTCGGAGAGACGATCTCCATCATAGCTGAGCTGGACTTTCCGCAAAGATGGGGTAATTTGATTGACGAGTTGGTTGCAAAGTTGTCGACTGAAGATTTTGTTTTGAATAAGGGGATTCTCCTTGTGGCTCATTCTATTTTCAAGAAATGGAGACCTCTCTTTCGATCCGATGAGCTTTTTTTGGAGATCAAAATGGTTCTTGAAAAGTTTGCTCAGCCCTTTATGTCACTTCTCACAACGACTGATCACTTGATTGACGAAGCGGTCTCCCAATCGAATGCAGCATCACTTTCTATTTACCTAGATTGCTTGTTACTTGAGACTCAAATTTATTACGACTTGAACTGTCAGGATCTCCCAGAGTTCTTTGAAGATCACATCTCCTCGGGAATGCTGATTATGCACAAGTATTTGTCATTTGTTACCCCGCTAATTGGTGATGCAGACGATGATGATTTTGTTGATCTGCTTATCAAGACCAAAGCAGCAATTATCGAGTTGATCTCTCTATACGTCACAAGATACGCCGAAGAATTTGATCCAATGACTGAGCCTTTCATTACGTCGGTTTGGGAGTTGGTTAACAGGGGGGTGACAAACCAACCGAAATTCGATTTGTTAACTGTCAAAGCCTTGTCATTTCTTACTTCTGTTGCTCAAGTGAGCAAGTATCAGTCATTCTTCAACAACGAGCAGGCACTTACGGAAATCATTGAGAAAATAATCTTACCGAATATTGTTTTTCGAAACGTTGATGAGGAGATGTTCGAGGATGAGCCGATCGCTTTTGTCAGATCTGACTTGGAAGGATCTGACTTTGACTCTCGGCGTAAATCGTCAACGGACTTTTTACGAGAGTTGAAAGAAGTGAATACTGTGTTACTAACTAACACTGTCATGAAATATGTGAACCAGTTCTTGGCCCAGTCCGATTGGAAAAATAAGGACATAGCAATTTACTTGTTCACTTCGTTGGCAGCAAAAGGCTCTGTAACAAATATTGGAGTGACTTCAACGAATATGCTTGTTGATGTAGTGGAGTTCTTCACTGCCAATATTGGGTCTTACTTGACAGAAGATGCGTCACCTATTTTGAAAACTGATGCCATCAAATATATAATGACATTCAGGAATCAATTGACGAAGGAACAACTTTTAGCCACTTTTCCACTTTTAGTTAGTCATTTGAAGCATAATGATACTGTGGTGTACACGTACTCGGCTATCACCATAGATAAGTTGCTCACGATGACCAGCTTCACCGATTCTGCGCACCTTCCTGTTTTCAACAAAGATGATATTAGGGAATTCTCCAGTGATTTGTTGCACAATCTATTTGCACGGATATTGAATCATACTGCACCCGAAAAATTGTCCGAAAATGAATTTCTTATTAAATGTGTTACCCACGTTTTGAATACCTCAGAAGACACCATTAGAGAGGACTTCAAAGCAACCATTATTGACCATCTTCTCAAAATTTTAAGCATTATTGCCAAAAATCCGGCCAATCCAAGATTCACACATTATGTCTTCGAGAGCTTAGGTCTTCTTGTGAAACATAGCTCAGAGTTAAAGTCTGATGTTATTCCACGATACATGGCATTGATTGTTCCTGCATTGCTACTGATCCTTGGCGAGGATGTTCAAGAGTTTGTGCCATATACTTTTCAGATGTTGGCATTTTTACTAGAAGAACTTCCTAGCTCATTTGCACTTCCAGAGCAATATTCAAGTTTGGTAAAGCCAATATTATCTCCTACTGTATGGGAGTTAAGAGGAAATGTACCTGGGCTAACTCGCTTGATAATTGCCATCATGAAACACGATTCCACTGCGTTTGCGAAAAATGCACAAGAAGTCACGCCCCTTTTAGGTGTTTTTCAAAAGTTGATAGCCTCCAGAGTAAATGACTCTTTTGGATTTGATCTTTTAGAGGGAATATTGCTCTATATGCCGTTAGAGCTTTTATCAAGCTACCTAAATCAGGTTGCAATTCTATTAATGACCAGATTAAAAAGCTCGCGAACAGAGAAATATATTAAAAAGTTGGTGGTGTTTTTAATGTCTTTGTGCTGTATTCCATTGAATGATGAACTCAAGCACAACACCGGTGGCCACATTGATGCAGACTTTGTCATCAAGTTGATCGATTCAGCTCAAGTTGGTGTATTCCGCCAAATATTCACCAGCTTCATACTTCCCACAACACAGTCATATGTGAATTTGCAAGACAAGAAGATTTGTGCTATGGGCCTTTCTCAACTTGTGGCGTCGAAGACATTTGCCGAAGGAGATTATCAACTGCTCTTAGTTCAGGGGGTGGAGCAGCTATGCATTAATGTCAGTCTTTTACAAGGCATTTCAAATGGAGCAAGTGCAGTGACAAATACCATTGCTGGTGACGCAGCCACTACAAGTATTGCGGTTAATGAGTTGGATTTGGATAGTGCCTCTTATGGCTCTTCGTTTTCCAAGCTTGTTTCTATTCTGTTGAAACCTTTTGATCCAATACCTCAGTTGAGAAGTGAAGATTTCAGCTCTATTAAAGTGCACGCTTTGGCGAATGTTCAAAAGCTTGGTCAAATGGGGTATTTGGATCAGTTGAGTGCCAAAGCAAAGGAATTCATAACTGGAGTTTAACACCAACTTTTATATAGTACAAAAAAATATACGGTCATAACATATAAGTAAAGCTAAATGATTAGCGCACAATGAAGGGGGGCATACTTCCTCTGCTTCGACAGTTAAGTCAAACCCACGGCGTGGACCCAGTAGCGTAAGACATCCGCAAGAAAGAAAGCGCCCGAATAAAAAAGAAAACAACAACAACAACAACTCTAACAAGTCTCCACAGAGAACACAGTTGAAAGTATGGACTAGTTGGGCGAATTCATAAGAGTCTGTAGTAAAGCATCATCCTTAGGATTTGCGTTGGGATTTGCTTCAGACAAGGGCGTAGCACTGGGGGTGTTTGTTGCAGATTGTCCCTTAGATGAGATGCTGGTGGAGTCAGCTTCACTCTTAAACTCGACACTATTGCCATCCTCGCTGTTCTTCGCATCATCTTGCTTCTCCAACCGCTCCTTCTCTGCAAGCTCGGCAGCTGTCAAAAATCTTCCCCCCTGCCCCCTCGGCCTTCTCATTGCATGCTTGTGTCTGGATTCGTGCAAGTAAGGTTTGCGAGTTCGTGCAATTTTTAATGTCTCTTCCAATTTGGCTCTTGCAATTCTTCTCTTTAATATACGATGGTACTGCTTTGCATTCACATAAAAAGGCTGCTCTGTAGGAGGCTCTATTGGTTGTTGTTGAGGTATATGATGAATGTGAGCCGGCAGCTGAGCACCCGCTGCAGCATGACCATGGATGGAGGAATGAGGAAGCAGCTGAGTGGCCCCAGTAGTTTCCCCGGGCAAAGGCTCATTCAGGTAAAATTCATTCTGAACACCCTGTTCAGGCGGATTGTATGATGCTTGGGGGCCACCAGCAAAATATGGAGAGCCTCCATTTTGGTCCATCTGGTTTTGATTTACTTGGGAGCCTTGCGTGCTGTAGTAATGAGGGACTACTTGTTCATGATAATATGTGTCTTGTTGCTGGTTTTGCAAAGACGTCATTCTATAGCGATGTGAAGGAAGGAACTTTTAGCATGAGATGGCTTGGCAGCTAGTTAAAGGCTTTTCAGATGGAAAATATCGGGTGGAATTGGCGGCTGGTCAAACACAAGATTAACCCGCTGCTATTTTGAGCCAGTGTAAACGATGATTTACTTCCAGATTCTGCGAGACTGATGCCAGGAACAAAAATTGGTACTGCGCACGTAGTCACGTGAGTTAACATGCACGACCGAACGAAGAGTTTGCCCGATCTCGGATTAGAGCCATTGGGGCTTGAGAGATTCAGCGACCAACATATGTTACGAAAAAGACTTTCTACAGCAGTGTAGTCAGAGAATATTGTCGTGGGACTGCTATTTCCACAAGTGCAGCTAGTTTTGAACGGCCATTTCCCCGTGGGAAAGATGCAACTCGCTGCGAGAACATGCGCTCCGCACAGCTTGCGTATTAGCCGTGGGGCAGTCTTACCCAACTGAAAGAAAGGCTTGCAAAACAAGATACGATGGTTTAAAATATTGGCCGTGCTCTACCGGCCTAGCACGGTCGTCTCGTGCTCGAGTGTGCAATCCGTCATAATTGCCTAAAGCATCCAAGTTCTCTATTGTTTGTGATAGGTCATTAAAACTGGTAGATGCAATAAAACTGGAAGATGTCAATAGAACTGGTAGATATCACTCGTGCTGTGAATGGTAATTCGAAGTCTCAATACTCGAGGAGCCTTCGAGATCTTCCCTCAAAACATCCATTTGCTGGGCTATCCGATCTCTTATCAGAAAACTTTGTCCAGCAAAGTAGGTCATATTCCGCAGAGGTGTTTCTGGAGGTAGTAGAAACATGGGCCCAGGAGACGTAAGTTCAACACAATCTTGCTGCATAGATATCCTCTCCAAGTATATACTCTTGTTCTTTGGTCTTTCGCTGGCGGGCCATGCCCTGTCCAATCGCGTGGATGGAGAGCTTTCTTTTTGTGTGGGCACCGGTCCGTAGCTCGATAAACTTCGAGTCAAATATGTTTCACTATTGGCCTCGGCATTTTCTCTTCGATCGTTGTTTTTGTGCAAGGCTAGCACATGGCTGGGCCAAGTACACTGTAGTCTGTTTGAACGACAATTCTTGCACTTGGGAAAAGAAGACTCGTCACATTTCTTTTTGCGTCTTCGACACGTAAAGCAGCCGTTCCTGGACCGACTTCTTGGCTTGTTTGTCATAATGGGAAGCCAATGACATCAAACCTGAAAAATAAGAACTCAGTATATCGCCTTCTTGATTGGGTAATCGCGCACCGCGCTTACTGGGGAACGATATTCCTTATTCGGCCAAACATCATGACAAGAAGGTATATATTAAAGATTGTCGGACCGACCGGATTGGGCAAACGTTCTAGCAACGTACCAGATTTCCAACTGCAGTGGAAATTAGAGAGGTTTGCAAAGTGGAGTGGATTTACCTGAATAGCTGCGAAAAAGGTTATTAGTATTAATATTCTTTGGCCTCAAAGCGGTTGGGCTCTTTTATTCCAAAAGCATTATTAATTTTTTGTACTTCTTTTCCCTTCTTCAGTTTTAATATCAGGTACATCTATTGAGTATTTGACTGAAATTAAAGCACGTCTCACCCGGATATTCTCCTGGTCTGACGCTGCTTCGTTGACGGTTCTGCACAATCTGCTTGATCTCCATCAACACGCACATCACTCTCCAGCACATAGACAGATTACGACAACCAGTGTATCCATGAGCACAATATCGGCGGAAAATCTCAACAAGCTCACCGAGCTTCCAGTAGATGAAATCTTCCAGCGCTACTCGGTGAACGCAATTCGAGCTCTCCACAAAGAGTATAATGCAAACGTGCTAAAAGCTAGGAAAGATTTGCACTCGTTGGTCGGCGAGAAATACAGAGACTTGATCAGGATTGCCGAGGACATTGACACTATGAGCGAAACATCAAAGCTCATTGATGACAGAATCACTCATCTTGCCTACAAGCCGGCTGATCACGTACCGTTTGAAAGGAACAATCACACCAACTTTGATCGGATTATAAGACAAAAGAACGCTGCTATTGCACGCTCTGCATCCCGGTCGGCAATTCTCAATAACATTATTAATCATAAACTACTTGCTTTTGACTTGAAGATGAAAAAAAACGCTGTGCCCCAGAGCCTGTGCCTCGTTCACATTGCCAAGATCTATTATACTATAGATGTAGTGTTTGATCTTGAAACTAACCATAGCCCACTCAATGTTGAAACTTTTACCACGTTGAGAGCCAAGTTTATCGATTATCTCGAACTCAAGTTGGCCTCCCTGTACCCAAATAAGCTGCTAAAGGACCTCTTGAGTAAAGCTCTCTTCGTTGACTCCAAATCTCAATGGTTAGAGGCTAACAGTATTGAGTTTTTTGTTGAAATGATGGAAGAGGAGGAGGAGGAAATAAACGAAGATAACGAGCTACTTTCAGATATGCCAAACTTTTATGATAGCTCGTCTTCGCCTATCGTGAATTACCTTGTGGCTTACATTATTGTGAATAGTGGTGATCATCATTTAAACACTTTGGAAAAGGTTACAAATCGGTTAATCCGGTTAAGATGCGAATACTTGACAACGCTAATCGACCAGCAAACGCCTACACTGCCTCAGAAAGCCGGTAATTTGAGCTTTTCGTTGGTCTTAAGTGCTGTTCAGACAACACTCACGCAAATTGAAGATAGCACATTTGAAAGCGGCTCCAATGAAGTCGAAACAATGCTTCACCGTGCTCCTTCCTGGAAAGCCTCTGACTTTGTGGGATTTCACAACTGGTTTGAAAATGAACAAGTAACTTTGAACGTGGAAAACTTCAAGTCGTTAGGCCCAAACGACATTTACTCTATAAAGAAAGAGTCTCTCATATTTACAGATTTATTGTACAATAAATTTGTCGAAATTGTCACGGAACCAAAAACCACTGATCCAATAGCTCGCGCACGAAGAGCTTTAAGTGTTTTCTATAACTTTGTGACAGCTCTACGGAAATCGGAAGTGATTTCTACTTCCAGTACCGACATTTCCATTACTAGCATTTTCTCCGAACTGAATCTTGCAAAAAGATTATTTGACGTTGTAATAGCTATGATTGATCTGTTTTTCAATGAGTTAGAAAGTACCCTTACCAATAAGATAACATGCCAGCTAGATAGTGATATTTCTGAAAACTCAAATCTACAATCATCCAATACCAATTTATTCAACAGCAAAATTCTAGAACTAATGGAAAAAGACACAGAGGGATATCTCGAAAAAATAATAGAATTGAGTTCGGGTGACTTAACTGACAATAAAGATCACATAGATGACGCAGCTGGCAGTCTTTCTCGGTGGTTCCGAGTAGAAAAAGAGCTCTCTTATCTTGTTCTGATGCTGGAATCTGAAATTTTACGTGATTTATTTGCAGTTTTAAACAGAAGCTATAAAGACATCACCAGTTTCGAGTCCTGGGGAGATTTCTCGATTCCAACATGCAAAACTGCTCTTCAAAAATTGAATGATAGAAAATCGTTGCTGTTATCTAATGCAATTGCTAAGTTCGTCACACATATGATTCTGTCTCGCAAAAGAATGTCCCACAACAACGATATTAAAAAATTGCATTATGTTTTACATTTATGTAATTTGATCAAGCTGAATTCTTCTTCATTTTACGAAAGCGAAGAAATCAACTCTGCTTTGGATCTTGAGTTATCGAGTATATTCCACGAGTTACTTACAGCGCTTGAAGAAACCCAGGACATCACAAGTAATGTGCCTTCTATATCTATGCTTTCCGAATTTCGAACCACAAAACAAGTATTTGATACGGGCGTTGTACCAGTTCGACCTCATCTTATCATTACCTCCGTAATGCAGCAGCTCTCAGACTCAATCTTACACTCAGACTATCTCAATACTGATGAGTTATATCAAATTTTTCTAAACGAAAACAGCAAAAACTTATTTGTTTCTGCAAAAAATAAGTGGATTAAGAACACAATAATTGGCAAATATTTGGTGGAGAATATTCAGAAAACCTTAATGAATGAGTCTGCATCAGTGAAGACTGAAGAGACGAACGAAAAAGATTTAAGCATTGTTGAAAATGAGGAAGTTAATGACCCTGCCATTGAATTCCTCAGTAAGAGTGGTGTGACAACTAACGACCCTAATGCTGATAGTTTTAATTCCAAAAAATTACAGGCTAGTCAATCGAGACAATTAGTAGCAAATATCGCATATTTGCTCTGTTTCACATGCAGAGAGCCGCTAGAACAAAGTGATAAAGAACTTAATCATTTCTTGAAGAAAATTAGTGAGTTTAGTGAGACAGAAGTTGAGGAACCGATCATAGAGGCTATCATCAGAGGAATTAACGACCTGTTCAAGGTGTGTAAAGATTCTTACCTTTTATTACTGGCCAACTAAACGCAGATGTTACATCCAGCATTAGTATTTTACATCCGTCTAATATAAATATATTTTGGACCCCTGTTCTGTTAGATTCTTGAGCACCTCTGTTGTTTCCTTAATGTCAAACACGTTTTGCTTTTTTTTGTCCAAATAGGTGTTATCCACTATCACGATCTTGATCTCATCACGGAGCAATGGCAGATTTACAGTGTCCAACACTTTTTGCAATCTTCCGGGAGTGCAACATAAAACACGAGACCAAGTAGTTTTCACTAGTTTCAAGTCAACATCAATCTTGTTTTTGTTGATTAACTTCAAAGAAGATCCAGGGAGATCTCTGAGGGCCCGGTGAACATCACAAGAACGGATTGCAGACATTGACAAAATGGCAATAAACTTTCTCTGCTCTTTGTCATCACCACTTTGCTGCTTCACTGGTTTTTTCGACTCTTTCTTCTTAGTAGATTTAAGCATATTATCAAATCTTGATAAGATGAATTTAGGTAGATTTTCAAGATTTCTTACACCAGTATATTCAGCCGTGGATCTAAAATCAGACTTTCTGAAATAGAGTTCAGCCAACTCTAGGGCCGAGAGATCTGGGTTTCTTCTCCGTAACGCTTCATTTAGGCGATCAGCAATCACTTCAACGGAACCCTCTTTCGAGAGCGCTTGCTTCAGGTCAATATCCATTTGCATTTTTAGTTTCTTTTTCTCTTGAAATTTAGAAGTCGATTTGGATCTTTTACGAGACTCCTCGCCCAGTGTTCTTTCTTCCTGAGAACTTTCGGCCGTTCGTTCTTCAGAATCTGGACCAAGAGATATTCCTTCATCTTCGGAGATGTCTACTTCATATTCCAAACCATCATCTAGATCGTCAGTGCTCATAGTAAAGGAAGCTGTAGCTCAGAGACCTGGTATATTTTTCTGCGATCTATACGTGGTGTGCACACCGTTGAGATGACATAAGGACCACAGAAAATACATCGATACTCAAGAGTCATGATCAGATCTACGATTTTAGACCGAATTCTACCGAAGAGGGGTATACATTTGAACCAGGAGCTTCGCAAGAAATTGGCTACCTCCGATTATCATCCTGTTATAGTTGTGGGAGCAGGTCATGCTGGATGTGAAGCTGCCAGTGGTTCGGCTCGTTCTGGCGTTCAGACTACTTTGATAACCCCACATGTGAATAATATAGGCACGGCTTCGTGTAACCCTTCTATGGGTGGTGTGGGAAAAGGAACCCTTCTCCGAGAGGTTGATGCACTAGACGGAGTGTCGTGTAAGGTCACCGACAAAGCAGGTATCCATTTTAAGATATTGAATGCTTCGAAGGGTGCGGCAGTACATGGCCCAAGAGCCCAGATCGATCGGAAAATCTATTTAGAGGAGATGCAAAAAGCAATTTTGAATTACAAGAACCTTCTGGTTTTAGAAGCACTGGTTGAAGATGTCATAATCGAGTATCTGCAACACGTTTCAACTGATTTCGAGGGTCGGTCACATGGAATCGTCCGAGGTGTTACTCTCAGTGACAACACAATCCTTCGCTGTGATAAGGTTGTGATCTGTACTGGTACATTTTTGGGGGGTGAAATTCACATCGGCCTCAAAGCATATCCTTCTGGCCGTGTTGGCGAAGCGGCAACTTTTGGTCTTTCGAAAACTTTGAGAGATGCTGGTTTCAGATTGGGAAGACTTAAAACTGGAACTCCTCCTAGACTACTGGCTCGAACTATAGACTACAGCTCTCTTTTGCCGCAACCATCGGATTTTCCTCCGCAGCCGATGTCTTACTTAAATGAGAAGGTTGACTTGGAAGCTCGCTTGATTCAGTGCCACCAAACAAGTACCACTCCTGAGTTTCACGACTTGATCAGCCTGAATCTTGACAAGTCTATTCACATTCGTGAAACTGTGAAAGGTCCTCGATATTGTCCGTCTATTGAGTCAAAAGTTATTAAGTTCCCTCAAAAACTAAATCATGTTGTGTGGCTTGAGCCCGAAGGGTTAGATACTGACTTGGTTTATCCAAATGGTATATCATGTACTATGCCAGAGGAAATCCAGGAAAAGATGCTCCGCTTGATGCCTGGTTGTGAGAATGTCAAGATGGTCCAACCTGGCTATGGAGTTGAATATGACTATGTCGATCCGAGAGAGTTAAGACGCACCTTGGAGACAAAATTAGTCGATGGTTTGTATTTAGCTGGCCAGATTAATGGAACCACAGGATATGAAGAAGCTGCAGCGCAGGGCTGTGTTGCTGGTATTAATGCTGGTCTTTCTTATCTCAAGAAGCCCCCATTAGAAATTCAGAGATCCGAGGGTTACATAGGGGTGCTTATAGATGATTTGATTACAAAAGGTGTCGAGGAGCCTTATCGGATGTTTACTTCTAGATCTGAATTTAGATTCACCATCAGGTCAGATAATGCTGATCAACGCTTAACTGAGAAGGGTTATAGTGCAGGAGTTGTTGGTAAAGAAAGGTACACTTATTTCATAAAGGAGATGAAGCTATTCGGCGAAGTCAAAGAAAATTTAAAGTCTATCAACATGTCGGGTGCAAAATGGGCACCTGCTCTCAAAGGATCACATCAAGTCAATAAGGTTACAGTGGTAGATGGCTGGAAACTTCTTTCTTACAAAGATATGGCTCTCAGTGATTTGCTTCCCATAATTCTGGAACTCAATGGCGGCTCTTTACCTTCCATGTATAAAGATTTGTCGAGATGGGGCATTGACAGAATCAATGTGGAGAGTACATACGAGCCGTGGTTGAAAAAGGAAGAAGCCCATTTGAGGGCATATGAAGCTGATGAAAGTTTACTTCTACCCTTGAATTTTAAGTATACGAATGAAGGCTCGTTGAAATTGTCCTATGAAGCGTGTCATTTGCTCAATACAATTCAACCAGAGACCATAGGGCAAGCGAGAAGGATTCAAGGTGTCACTCCTGCTGCTATTTTTGAGCTATTCAAGTTGATAAAAGGCAATCAACGTGAGATATCTGCACAAAGAGCTGAATTCCAGAAAAACCTAGAAGACTACACTCCATCTGGATAGATGCTATCTACGTCTGTATATAATTTAAAAAGTCTTCATTTCTCAATTGATTGTCTTACTGTTGTCTCCGTCGTGTTGATCGCAGACCAACTTCTTGTAAACTATTATCTAGAGCTATTAAGTTCTCCAATGGTAGAAGTGACTGTGCCATAGAGCTGTAATTGGTACATGTTTCTGAAGCCAAAACATTATGTCTCAGAAGACGATTGATGTAGAGGATAGCATCTGATATATTGATTTCGTTTGAATCTCGGTGTTCTGCGTATGAGCCTAAGTCCGATATTAATTGATGCAAGAATTCGTTCGATTTCTCATTTATGTGTCTGGCAATGTTTGAACTTATTTTATGCAATTTTCTTTTCTTTCGGGGTGGGGTCTGCCTCTTGAGCGCAGGATTTAAGTGTTGGGCAGTAGAAACAAAAGATTTAATTAAGCCCAAAGGGAATGTTGGAGTGTCTGTAGATTGTTTGAGAGTAGGTTGCAACATTTTTGAGACGGGCATCTTTACTGAAACTGGTGCTGGTGATTCAGAGTTGTGTGTAAGGTTCTCAAAATCCAGCTCTTCTTTATGGTCGGAATCGAAATTCATTGTAAGACTGTCATTCTCAATCATAAGATGACCCAGGATAAATTCCAGATTAGCCAGATCAGAATCAACAACCTTATCGGAACTACTCTTGGAAGATGCATTAGAGTTAAATCCTGGCCCTAAAACATGAGGGCCGTTCGGAGATATGGGGTCCCAATTGGACAACTTAGGAATGTTCGCATTGTCAAATTCGGAATAAGCATCAGGCGATCCACTATGGAATCGTTCGGGAGGGCTCGAGATATTATGAGGAGGATCATTTAGATTAATGCTATTTTCTCGCTCACTGGAGTCATCCGAAGGGATTCCTTGTTGAAGTGAACCAAATGCCACTGGCTCAGCCAATTGGAATTGCACAGAGCTAGACTCACCGTTGTTCCACGTATTAGGAAGGCCAAATAGAGTGTCATCTATGATAAACCTTGAAATGGATACAATATGTTCCATATTGCCGTCTTGGCTCTCAGATTCAGAGAATCCTTTGTCAAAGTCTGGGTTTTTCTGAATACGATTCTTTCCTCGGCCCTCCAAGATTCGCTCAAGGTAAGACTTGAATAGCGGCTTTTTAGGTTCCGATTCTTTTGGAAGCAGAGCTGTGCTGATTCTCTCCTGATTTTCTGAATCTGAGGCATCCATCTCTGCCTCAGATGGTAATGGCAAAGACATATCAAACTCTTGTGGTGGATCAGCAGGGCTGGTAGGTGTTGCCCTATGCTGGCTATCTAGGGCCTTGTAAACTCGATCATCGGATTGGTCATCCCCCGCATGTGTTTCTCGTGCCAAGACTCTAGAGAAGTTTCGAAGAAAATCCTTGGTGATATTGCCAGCATATCCTGAGTTGTAAGGTGTCCCTGTTGAAGACCGACGGTGCCTGCGAATAGTCAAATGATCACTCAACTTTCTTTGTGGAGTAAGGCTTCGAGAGCCAGAATTTGACAATGGTGAATACAGAGCATAGCCAGCATTCCCAAATGAACTTGGAGGTGTTTGGTTCAAGTTCTGTCGATTTGTGCTGGTTCTGCGCAGAGACAATTCACTTATCACTGGCAGCTGGGACGGGAGGTGAATAGAATAGATATCGGTGAGACAGGGTGCAGAAAATGACGATGAGTGCCGACTGGCTTTTATCACATTTTGTAGTGGCGTTGAAGGTTCTGTGCGAGGCCCCAGCATTGCATCTTCGGTTGACTGGTAGAAAAGGAATTCGGGGCGATCCACTTTTGAGTGCAAGTCTTTGTTTATGTGAGAACTGCAGGGCGAAGTATCGCGGGGCACAAGAGTTGGAACCAAAATTCGCACCCAATGCTAACAGCGAATTATAGCCAATCAACTAGGTATGTGAGTCCGCTGTGAAATGTTTTCCCTGCCTTCAATCTTGTGACTTTCAACTGGATCCTGAACTTCACTTTCAGGTCGTTGATGTCCCAACTATCTTTTGTTTTTACGTCGGCCCACTTCTCTACACCATCAATCCAATCAGATCCTTGATGTATCCATTGGTTCCGTCGCACATCACCATTTTACCGTAACAAAGGCTGTGTTTTATCCCTTAATTTTCTAGTCTACCTCTTTATCTTCGCTTTTCGTGCCCAGTCGCTCGATAACAGCAACACAGGGCATGACAAGCAAATATAGAACCGTGAGCTCACTGCATCCAACCATTGCGCGACGTCTTAGGTTCCTCAGCATAGCTGTTGCTACGCCCTATACACTGTGATTCCCAATGAGCGGCGTCAACGGAGACAGCCTCCTCACGGCGTTAGTAAGTGGCTGTTCGGCGGCTGGAGTGAGCGCCTTCTTGACTTTTCCCCTAGATTTCTTGAAGGTAAACCAACAACTTTCCAATTTCAAAGCTCTCTCTAAGCACAATGTGAACCAGAGCTTTACAAGTATAAAGCATATCATGACTGGTTCCAGCGCCCTAGTCACCGGAAGTATAATCAAAAATTTTGCCAGAATTTCTGCCTACAACTGGGCATCTAATTTCATGGCAATAGAAACACTGAGTGATAAAAGAAAGACAAGCGCACCAAGAGTTGTCATTGCGGGAGCAATGTCGGGCTTCATGGAAACCATTTGGATAGTGCCTTTTGAGAGAATCAAGACAACAATGATCCAGAATGGTCTCTTGATTGCTGAAAAAAAAGGAAACCCAAACGATATGATAGATATTACTGGTGTGAAAGTAGAAAGACACGGAAAGCATGGTCTTCTTGGAAGGCAGTATATCTCTCCTCATGCCTACTTCACAAGTGATGTGTTACACCAGCTCAAGTCTGGAAAGGCCCATTCGAAGTTTCTGTTCCCAGCCCATCTTGCCAAAGCGCATCTGACGTCCCTACTGCCCGTGGATGCAATAGATACTTTGAAGAAAGAGTTTAACAAAACGCCTGCATTGTCGATGTTCAAAACAGTGAGGCAGATGTATGCTTTAGAGGGAATTCATGCTTTCACTGCTGGTACTATGGTCACTTTTCTTCGCCAATTAGGTACTAGTGCTGCCTGGTTTTCTACTTATAGTGCCACTCGTCAACTTTTTGATCCCCACGGTAACTCTCAGGAACCAATCTGGTTTTCTCTCCATATTGGAAAATCTCAGCAGACCCTTCTATATATTGTGTCTGCATGCGCAGCCGTCACTTTGACACAACCACTTGATGTTATTAAGTCACACATGCAGCTGAAAAATGGACGTTTGCTATACAAAGATTCGTTAACAACGGCGTACAAGTTGGTTGCACGGAGAGGATTTATGGTGTTATATTCTGGTGCCCTCCCACGAGTAGTCAAGATTGCTGCTCATGGCTCTATTACCGCACTACTATACAATTATTTCGAGAAAGTGATTAATGTTGTTGGTGAGCAATCTGTCTTTACCGATTAAATCACAGCTCTAAGTAAATGGGCAATAATACCTGCCCACTTTTATGGAGTACTCCATTGAATTTTTTTGCCAAGAGAGCACCGGACGAGCTCGGCTGGCTAAATGCTATTTCGCTCTTTTTGAGTGCCATCCCATAAACCAGAGCACTCAATATTGCTTCAAGCATCATAAGTCCCAAGCCTTTCCTTCTCCACTTAGGTGCCACCCAGATGCGAGAAATTCCAATTCTTGCATTCTCGTTGACCTGATTTGGCACCACTTGCTGTGTGCTATATACCATCCAGCGAGCTTGTGTTTTGTGATCAGTTATAGGCTCTGTAATGCAAAGCGCTACGGCCCTCTTATTAATTATTGCCACGTAGGCCATTCCTTGTAGCAGACCATTGGTAGATTCTTTCCATGAGTTGTTTCCCGGAGGTGCATTCAACTCTTGGTTTACAAGTTTGAGGAGTTCCTCAGTTCTTTTGATAAGCTTAGGTTGACCTTTGGGGATCTGATGAACTTTACAGTCCACATATCTCTTCTCTGACAAGAGCCGCTTAGCTTTCACTGGTCTATCATGCACTAGCCCGAATAAAGGGCCGTTGACAAAATTACTATGGAACTTTGAGTGCAGATTTCTATCGGGCTCCAGAGAGCTCTGATAGCTCATACCGCACAACTTGCAAGTCGCAGCTCGACTGCCAGAACCGAAGTTCAAGATTCCTTGTGACATTGTATCATAATATTTAGGCGTTTCCAGTCTCAAAGCTTCTCTCGTGGATCTTGACTCGTCGCGTCCTGGGGTAGAAATATGTGGAGTGCAGGAGCCCCGGACAAAATTCTTACCCATCAACTATTTGACCATTTACTAAATGGCGTCTTCATTCGCAAACCTACTCCCTGTGAATGGGAACTGGAAGCAAAAGATAACTGACTATTTGTCTGAGGATGTGCCATCATTTGACTATGGCGCCTTTGTCGTCGGAGACAAACTTGAGACAGCGACATTGTATATGAAGCAGACTGGAATGATTTGTGGCGTTCCCTTTGCCCAGGAAGTATTCAAGCAATGTGAGTTGGAAGTAGTATGGCATCATAATGAAGGTGAATTCATCGACGAAAAAGTATTGAGCGAAGCGAACGGCAAAATCAAGGTGGCTACTGTAACTGGACCAGCCAACAAGATTTTACTTAGCGAAAGAACAGCTTTGAATTTACTTGCCAGGTCATCTGGTATAGCGACACAATCATACATAACTAAAGAATTGGCAGATAAAAGTGGCTATAAAGGTATAATAGCTGGAACCCGCAAAACAACGCCTGGTCTTAGATATGTGGAGAAGTACTCAATGTTGGTGGGCGGAGTTGACCCTCATAGATACGATTTGAGTTCCATGGTTATGCTTAAAGATAATCATATTATGTCAACTGGCAGTATTACTGAGGCCGTGAAAAATGCAAGAAGAGTGTGCGGTTTTGCTGTGAAAGTAGAGGTTGAAGTCAGTACCGAGGAAGATGCAAAGGAAGCCATTGAAGCTGGCGCGGACGTCATCATGTTGGACAACTTCTCTGGCTCTGAATTACAATTGTGTGCTCAATCTTTAAAGCAGTATTACCACGGGTCAAACAAAAGCTTTTTGCTAGAATGCTCGGGTGGCTTAACTTTGAAAAATTTGAGCTCGTACCTATGCAATGATGTTGATATTTATTCGACTTCTTCGATCCACCAGGGAACGGGAATTATTGACTTCTCATTGAAGATAAATTGACGAATGTGTGTTATCTGATCGATGATATTGATTTCAACTCTAAACTTTCAAACCCCTGATTGAATCCTAATACATCTCGAACATTATTCAAGATTTTCAAAGTAGACTGATCGTATAGCTCATCGACATCTTCACTATGGTCCTCATCTTCAATGGGCATCATCCTGTGAGAACCAGTCTCAGCGGTTAATGAGAGCAGGGAATTAAAGAACAGAGCATTGGAGGAGTTTGCTTGTCGTGTAGTCGCAGTTTTCAACAATGTGGGTTCTTGTAAGGAATCAATGAATGTGGTGTTAGACTTCTTCCCAAAGCACCTCACTGCTCGTATGTGAGAGTCCTTCCCATCCTGGTGATTCGCCAAGATAATAATTTTAACCACAAAACACTTCAACAAGCCGTCTTCACGGACACCCTTGAAGATTATATGAGACCACCCTGTTGGCTTTTCAAAGTTGACGACACAGACTTCGGTCAAGTCCCAATTGGAACCGCCCGCCATAATTTTTATTTTCAGTGGAGTGTAAGACTCGTCGAGCTGGTAGTTTGTGAAAATAGAAATGCGTTCAAGTGAAACTTTTTTGGAAAACTGGATCATTATGAAATGCGGGTGATTTAGGTTGGCCAGTTCATTATTAGGTTGATGCTCTATATTGTTTTCAATACTGCCATCCGATTGCCAGAAGCTATCGGGATTATCTTCCCTTAATTCTCTTAGTCCGTGGCCCTGTTTGTGTGAAGATAGCTTCCATGTCGCTAGCGGGGAAAGATCTAGCAACTGCAAGCTTTCTAGCTCTTCGAGACCTTTCGTGTAGAACAAGCTTTGGAAATGCTCTACAGGTGGCTGCTCTGTTGACGCATTTTCAATTGACTGGGAGTTTTGGATGGGCTCTGAATTTATAATTTCATTTGGATCTTCGAAATTTGCATGAGACTGCCGGTCGTCGCCTAGAAAAGAAGTGCTTTCGGGGAAGTTGTACCCAATCAGATGGTCCTGGTGTTCTTCGTAATCACTCATAATCTTGCAAACAATATGAGTTTGTTCTTGTTGCTCCGAAACCTGATGGGGTGTGTGCAAAGGCTTCACTTTGTTATTACTCTCCGTGCATCAAGATATCAGATTTCGCTCGCGCTAATTTCTGCATACCAAGAGGTTTGTAACTTTAGGAAATGCTTTACTTACTACTTTCTACAACGTACCTTTCATCACAGGTTAATTTGTTGAATCGAAAAGTTCTAGGAGCGTAGCAGAGTTCTCAATATAAGATCAGAGTGCAATTTCTATAGTTTCTTCATCCTTTCCAACGCTTGCTTCTGTGGAACGTTTGGTAGATTCATCATCAGCCTCTTTCGTTTCTAAATCTGCAAGGGGTGCCTGATCTTTCTCAGCTGCATTGATTTCTTTCGGCTCGGCTTCCACGGTGTCTATTTCTGTGATATTCCTTTCAGTGGCTGCAGTCTCTGATGCAGGTTGTGTGGTTTCGTCCTTCGTTTCCAAGACTTTCGTGTCACCAGAATCATCAATCAACGTCTCTTTTACGAGATCCGAAGAACTCGTTACATTAACTTGCGTACTGGAGCCATTTTTCGATGTGGTTCTATGCAGAGATTGTTTTCCTGGGTGCTTAGTGATTCTTTGCGGAGTGAACGTTGTTTGGAAGGATTCGACGCGAGTGACTCCATACCTCTTCAAAGCTCTGAGTTTGAGAACCTCGATATAAGACTTTTGGCTTTTCAGGTTCTTGCCAAACTCGGAACCATCCCGATCAACGTAAGAGAGTTCTCCATTGTCCTCGTCCTCGTCCCCAATCATGTAGTCATCGCTTCTGGACGTATCTAAGAAGCCATCATCATTGTATGATTCCGTTTTATCAATTTGAAAGTTTCCAGCATCTAAATCGCTCACAAATTGGAAGAGAAATTCTTGTAAACATGATGCAATGACGACTTTGGTGTCAAATTCTCGGCCATACAAAATAATTTGACCTCTTTGGCCAGCGGGACCCGGAGCTAAATCTAGTCCAATGAGATTGCCAAAAAAGTCCCGGGCTATCGGCATCCACCCACGGTGAACATAATACGGTTGTACAGCATCCGCTGGTATGGATTTCTGGTGCATGAGATAGATGTTTGATGCCCGATCGCGCAACATTTGGCTTGCACTAGAACCCTCTGCCGAACCAGCTTGCTGCTGCTGCTGCTGTAATGCCATAACCTGTCTTTCGACCTTCTCGGCCACTTTCGCCCAAATCGAATATTCCTCCATTATGCTCTCAATGTCCAATAGAGTCAATCCCATTAGCAAACCTGTGGGCTTTCCCCCTCTGAATTGGCCATCGTGCCTTTTATAAAATTGCCGAACCTCCACAGGCAACGGCCCAATTGCCAAGTCCTTTTCAAATTCATTCAAATCTGCAGAAGAGGCACCACTGTTCAAACTGTCTTCTAGTTCGGGATATTCCTCCTCCAAAAAAGCCTCAATGCGGTCCCACAAAGAGTCAATAGTTGGCAAAGGAGGGTGTCCCTCAGTGCCAAAAGTCTGCATTTCGTGGCTCCCGCTTCCCACCACGTTCACGTTGGTGGTGGAAGACCGCATGCCCGGTCTGTATCCCACAATGTTGCTGCTGCTAGCATTTCGGGAGCTCACTAGAGAGTGCGACAGCGAATTTGATATTTCGTTAAGCCTCGAGGTAGACGAGTTTCCATAACTGTTTGCTGATCCTCCACTGGTGGAATTTTCGTAGGGTGATCCATACAGAGCGTAATGGTCCTCGGTGGTCACCGAATGCATGAACGCTTTTATAGAATCCATTAAACCCATGGTTAGGATATGGATGGTATTATATCTGGACGATGCGTGACAGCAAATCGATTTTGCACGTTAATCCCTGGAAGTTAAATAGTATATTAGTCCTAACCGTTAGTTTTAAGGAGAAAAACAATAGCTGATTCTAGAAAGGGCAAAAGTATGTCGAGCTGGTTGTGTGCAGTGCATGTCCTTTTTGCTGCGCGTGCGCTAGGCCAGAACGCCAAAACGCACCGCCGGCAGAGTATTCGTGGTTCGATGCGACCTGCAGAACCTCGGTAACCTTAGGACTCCAACTTCTTGTTCTATCTGTGCCTATCGATGATTGCATGAACGAATGATCAAGATTCAGATAAACTGACCGGTTTCGTACTGAACCTTCAATAAATGGCTTAATCTACATTGAAATCTTTTTATACCCTGGGCGCTCAAGGTATTGAGGCCCTAGCCCTGTAGTAACAATTTATTATGCTAAACTGCTGATCTACAGCGGAGGTAGTTGAAAATGTCCTTACCGAAGAAGTGTTTCAAAAGCTTGTCTTCGCCTGAATCCAACGTTGTGATTTTCTTGGCAAGCTTCACTAAGTCATAATTGATCTGCTCGCTAACCTTGGAATCTTTCTTGTAGTCTGGATGTGACAAAACAAAACTTCGGAGAAAATGTGCTGTTGTGGTGATTTTGCCACTAGCACGCCCACTTACCAACATCAAATAGTGTTGGATTGCTATCAACTGGCTTGCGGCAACACCCTTTTTGCAGTGCATGTTATTGCTGATGCACGCATCGGGGACCAACCTTCTTGAAACATATTTCACGACCAACAGAAGCAAACCCGGGAAATCATCCCTTCCGTTGATAATTTCGTCGGCTGTCAACTTCACTTCGTTTGGTTCATCATCGCCGTAGGAACTACTCTTGTCTAATCCATTAGACACGCAATAGCCATTGACATAAACGGCATCATTGCAGAGTAGGTCATTGCCATCGTTCAAGAACCTGTCAAACCAGCTGAGGTCAAAACCTTTGAAAATCTCAAAATCTATATTCCATCTCTTGGGATTTTTGAACCAGAATTTATGCTGAGTAGCAGCATCAACCTTATGTGCAATCTTCATGTTTTCTTCGATTTTCAGAATAGGAATATAGAAATCGGGGTTAAATTCAAGTATTGCACGGCTTACCAATATCAAGAACACAGAATACGCAGCATTTTCGAAATCATTCAACTGTATTTCCATGGGCCGAAACTCTACCCTCCATCCTGGCTTTTCCTTCAACGTTTCAGGAGTGGAATCAAGTGGATATAAAGCTGGAGGTTTGAATCTCAATGTTTGCCAATTGGTCAGCTGAATGTTCTCAAAATGATCGTTGTCGGAGTCATTTTCCTGGGAAATTCTTTCACTGAAAATAACAAGAGGGTCTCTAATAAACAAGTGCGCAAAATGTTGTGCTAAAACTGCATCAAAGTTTTTGTCTTGTATAAGTTCATCGTACACCTTTTTGTTGATTGGTGAGTAGATGTCATTGTATTTTGGATTGAAAAATGGCTTGTCCTTGTGGTATTTTTCATCACTCAAGTAAGAATCAATTGAATCGTACCTCGACTTTGGAATTTTTTGAATTGGCTTTCCATCAGCACATTTCATGAGCGTGTCGCCATAGGCGTTTGCAAGTTTGTCGCCATTAACTCCCCTACCACCACCTAAGGATTGCACGTCGTCTTTCAAATCTTGTGATACAGCTAACCCGCCAAATGAATCGTATCCTACAAAGGGCTCGGTGTCACTCTCCACAAAAGTGCGGTCGTCCACTGCCCCACTAATCACATTCCACCGAACATCCTGATTGACAAGGTAGCCCTTGAAGATTGGAGCGGCAGCGGACACAGCTAAAAGCAATGGCGTAAGTGGTGCTAACGAATCGTATAAATAACGTGCCTGGTCTATGTTAGCTGCCTGCATCGTTACTTGTAAGCAAGACGAGCCCATTCCAAACCCCATTGAATCCATGTAGACATGGCCAGGTAATGCAGCACCAAGCCAAGGTTCACGATCAGATGGGAACAAGTCGCGATCAGGAATACTGTCGTCAAGCAACTTTGTGTTTTCATCGGGGAAAAAAGGAAGATTGATGGAAACTTTCCTTCCCCGTCTTTTTCTGATATTCGCCGTCAATGTTGGAAATCGGGCATGTCGGTTTATGATTTCGTCAGGCAAAAACAACGATTGCGATGCAGGCCCTATGGGTTTTGCCACCGGTGAAGTGAAAATACCACAGCCCATTCGAGGGAAAGAAGTCAAGGTGAGAGGCAGTATGTTAGATGGAAGCTCTGACTGCGCTACTTTTCGCCGCAAAAGCATGTTCTCCTCAACGTAGGAATAGTCGTGAAGTGAGTTGCCATCGTACGGCCGCAATGGAGTGGCTTCGATCATGAAACGACCGTACTCTGGATGAAAGCTGATGTTATTGTTCAAAGCTTCCAAAGCAGCTGGATTGTTTGGGTCGTTGAAATCCTCTAAAATATAGTCTTTATCTATGCTCAACCTCGCCGTCTTCTGGTTGCTATCGATATTTACGAGCATGTATTCGATCTCATCTCCCCAATAAAAGTGATCGTTTTCCCTGCTCGAATGCTGACGAAAAATGTTGCGTAACTGAATAATACCGTTTTGTCTCACATGTTCATTATGTTGCCTTGAGGTATGCCAGTCTAGTGGAGTTCCAAGCGAAAGCAAACCCATATCCAAGTCTCTTTGTCAGTGGTGCAGATTGACTTTTGGTATGAGGTTTTATACTGCAAATTAACTAAAATTGGGAGGCGACCCGCTCTGCTGGTTCAGTCTCGGGCTGTTCAACTGACTGAATGCCTCTAGCGAAGATCTTTGTGCTTATCTTTAGCTTGAAATCTTGAGTATGCCTTGATTTTGCAGGAACAATACTCAAGATTAATAAGCATGCATGCGCAAACTTTTGCCCAAATTGGTGCACCAAATCCGTTACCTCTATCTGAGCGATCGGTCGTCGGAACGTATGCTAGTCTCGTGAGCTGGCCGCTGAATGTTTTCCGATCTCTCCAATTTATACAATTTTCTTGCACGCCTATTGTACAATTGTTTGCTTCAAGATCCCTGATTTTGCAACTATTCCTGAGGTTTCGCCATATCATGTGACTACAGAAGAGCATACCCTCTGGATGTGCGCGATTCTTGTAGTGAGTTTTGGGACTAACTACATTAGTCAAAAGTTCTCTGTTTAACCTTTTATACAATTATATTGTCAAACTTCTAGCTACGAGAAATCCATGCTAGTCGTTCATTAGTAAAGCCCTTCAGCATTGCTCACAATGCATCCCTCCTCTCCAGGATTCTTCTCTTTCAAGCTTCCAATAACTACCGCGTCCTCTCCAGCCAGCTTCAACTCTTCAAGAACTCTGTCCACTTTGGATTGCTCAGTGATTAGAACCATACCAATTCCAAGGTTTAATGTCTTTAACAAATCTGCGATTGGGACTTTACCTTGCTTTCCAAACCACTTGAAGATCTCTGGCACTTGCCATTTGCTTAAATCAACCTGTGCTTGCAAATGCTTTGGCAACGCACGTGGAATGTTCTCCACCAAGCCACCACCCGTAATGTGAGCCATCCCAAGCAAAAGTTCGTCTTTTACTAAAGGAAGAAGTTGTTTCACGTAAATCTTTGTAGGAACCAAGAGCTCTTCACCAAACGATCTGCCGCTATTTGTCCATGGTGCAACACTTTTGTAGTCAAACCCAGAACTTTGCATGATATGACGAATCAATGAAAAACCATTGGAGTGTACACCATCGGACTTCAACCCAATCAACACATCACCACTTTTCATACTGCTGGTCTTAGGTAAGATTCTGTTTTTTAAAACTGCACCGACTGCAGTTCCATTGGTGTCATAGTGACCCTCTTGATACATGCCTGGCATCTCGGAAGTTTCACCACCAACCAAAGCGCATCCAGCAGCAATGCATCCATCGGCAACACCACTTACAAACTTAGCGGCAACTTCGACATCAAGCTTGCCTGTAGCAAAATAATCAAGGAAAATTAAAGGCTCTGCGCCTTGCACGACGAGGTCGTTCACGTTCATTGCAACCAAGTCTATGCCCACAGTGTCATGAATATCCATGATCTGAGCAATTCTCAATTTGGTTCCTACACCATCAGTAGCACCCACCAACAAAGTGTCGCTTCCAACATAACCAGCTGCCTTAAGATCAAACAAACCACCAAATCCGCCTATGTCAGAGTCGGCACCAGCTCTTGCAGTGGACTTCACCTTAGCTTTGATTTGTTCGACAAGTTTGTTACCATTATCAACTGAAACACCGGCTTCAGCATAAGTTGTACCGACACTAACTTTCTGTGCATCCCTGAATGCTCTGTGTGCAATATCACTTCTGTTGTACTTGTTTTTAAAGGACACGCACTCCACGCCTGCGTAAGCCTTGTCAACAGAGCTCTTGAGAGAATCAGCAATAGCTGTTGAAGCAATCACACGACCACCGGCAGTCACAACTTTGCCATCTTCGTTGGAGGTTCCAGCATGGAAAATAAAAGTATCTGCTTCAGGCGGCCGAATTGAAATCTGGTCTCCTTTTTTATAAGACTCTGGATAACCACCAGCAGCCATTACAACAGTTGTAGAAAAGAGATTGTCCTTTGTTTCAATCTTAACAGAATCCAAACGGTGTTCTGCGGCTGCAAGCATAACTTCTGCCAAGTCAGTATCTTCTGTCAAAAGAGGCAAAACTGTTTGGGTCTCTGGGTCGCCAAACCTAACATTGTACTCTAAAACTTTGGGCTCTTTTGTGGGACTTAACATAATACCCGTGAACAATACACCACACATGGGGTAGCCGTCCTTTCTCATGCCGTCGATTGTAGGCTTGATGATTTGGTCGTCAATTTTCTTCAAAACTTCAGGAGTAGCGATCGGTGCTGGAGCATAAGCACCCATACCGCCTGTATTCAAGCCCTGGTCACCATCACCAATTCTCTTGTGGTCTTGAGCAGCAGGTAAATTAAAAAACGAGTAGCCATCCGTTATAGTCAAAATTGATAACTCGTCGCCTTCCAAAAATTCTTCAATGACAATTTCATCGCCAGCAGCACCGAAGTTTCTGTCTACCATGATTTCATTCAATCCTGCAAATGCCTCGTCTTTGGTTTCAGGAATCAAGACGCCTTTTCCAGCTGCAATTCCATCAGCCTTCAACACAATTTTGTAATCAATTTCCTGAATGTACTTTTTAGCTTCATTTACATCAGTGAAGTTTTTGAATCTAGCGGTTGGGATTTCATGTTTTTCCATGAATAGCTTGGAAAAGGCCTTGGATCCTTCCATTACTGCGGCCTTAGCAGAAGGTCCGAAAACAGGGATTCCAACTTTCGTAAAGACGGATGATATGCCATCGACCAAAGGTTGCTCTGGACCTGGAACGACCAATCCAATATTTTTCTCCACAGCAAACTTCTGCAATGCATCAAAACTGCTTGGGGCTCCAGAAAATTGAGGTACGTTGACTACCTTACCTCCCATTGTAGAGGTACCTCCGTTCCCGGGAGCAACGTAAATCAGGCCCACACTTTTGGACTGGGACAATCTCCAGGTAATGGCATGCTCCCTTCCTCCGTTGCCAATAACGAGAATGTTCAAGCCGGTCATTTTGGTCAAAAGAGGAGTAATCGTAGAATGAGAATCGCAGTTGAGACTGGATTCATATGTGAATATAGAACCTCATCACTTTTTTCCCCGACTCGCGACTACACCTTTTCTCTAATTAATTTGACTCTGTTCAAAACCGTTTAAGTGATGTTCAAAAGCCATTATTTTGCCTGGGATAAAAGATTCTCTTATTTACCTGGAATAAAAGATTCACTTATTCACCCGGCTAAAAATTTTACTCTTTTCTCTCTCTACTTGTCCTTTCTTCTTACTTGAATCGCTTGGCTTGATATCGAATTTCCAATCTATGTACAAGATGCTCATATGGTCACATCACCCAGGCCCACGATGCCTTCAAATTTATAATTCTCATCACTTGGCAATTTTATATCGTTTCCTTCTTGGTCTATTGGAGAATATAAGTAATACGACAACAATGCATTAACAACAGCTCTAGTTTTGGCCTCATTCAACGAAGAGCCAACGCCTTCACCCAATTTCTCGCCATCGCAAAAGACGCCGGTGACAAAAATCGCATGAGCAGACAACCTTCCCGTCTCTGCAATGAGTCTCACCTCTAAGGGAGCCGAAAGTCCGAGTTTCTCGCAAACTCTCGCAAGTTCTCTTGTGGGTTTGCTAAATTGAAACATTTCTGACAATTTAATTTTTCTAGACAAGATATGTCTCTGAATAAAGTCTTTAGTGGCTTCTTCGCCAACGTGAGTGTAGTAGCCGCCAATTATAGCTCGCACGGCAGAGGCATACGCCTCTTGTTCTTTTGACAAGTAAGTCATGGACTTTTCATCAACAGACGATAACTCCTCCTCAGACAACTCATAAACACCAGACTCCTGATTCTGTTCTTTGTACTTATCAAGAAAAAACCGCAATTTCCCGAATTGCAAAACTTCTGGCTCATTCGCAAGGTGTTTCTGTAACTTTGATGTCTTGTCAATCTCGATACCCCAACTTCTACCAATTTCAGCTAGCACGTGAGATCCCATAAATGCATCAACAGCAGCATTATGTACTGTCATAGGGAGTCTGGGATACTTCATAAGAAGGTATTCGGTGACGTAGTATGAAAGAAAGGTCTTTCCCAATGTATTAAGCCCAAAGTTACTGGCCAATCCTCCAAATTTATCCAAGTTCAATGCTTGGGACAACGTCGAATGTGAGTACGATTCTGGTAGTCTTAACCTTGAGTGCAAAGCTGCCAAAGGAGGAGATTGTTGGGCTGTGGATTCAGGCAATCTATGAGTGAAGATACTATGTCTGTAAGAGGCATAATCTGTGAGCGAGTCGTATTTTGTTCCCAACGAGTTATCTAACTCCGCGGAATGATAGCTGGCAACTGTTGTTCGAGACAAGATTGCAGCCCCAAAATCAGACGAAGCTGGGCTTCTTGCCAATGCCCTGAACATTCTTTGCAATAGTGTCTTGGTAGCCGGGTTCTGCCTCAAGTCTATGTAGAAACAAAATTTTCTGAGATGGTCCGCGCACGAAAGATTTTTAACTTGGGCATAAGACATTACATTGGCTGACCGTCAGAATAATACTGAAACGGCAACATTAAGTCAGCTTTGATTCGTTTTGTTCTGTACCTCGCTACGAAGCTCGAGCCTTTTGAAGAGTCGATCGGGTTTCTTTTGGCGTGTCAACTCACTCGGATCTGCAGAAAACCAGTATGAACTGGCTCTGGAAGGCTCCTCTCAGCTCAACGTATAAGAAATTTTCACTCTGTTATAGTTTCATAGCTTACGGTGTTCAGGGTCGAAAAGTGAAAATGTCATAGTTTCAGAGTTTACGGTGTTTAGGTATAAAAGTGAAAAGCTGTTTCGTAAATGAGTTTCGCAGTTGGACAAGAGTTTTCACCGAAAGTTGCGATCAGCTCAAATTACCTGTTTAATTGATATTGCGTTCAATTTCAAAGTAATTTCAAAGTGCTTATGGTAACCGATCTCCTTGCATTCCCATTTATGATAATTCTACTATTTCATAGCCTCTTCAGGAAGATTTCAAAAAGGGCCATGGTGCCAAACTATTCAATTGTGACTCACTAAGCTGTAGCTCCGATACATGCTCGCAACGCGTGCTCAAATTGAACATAAAACCCACCGGCAAGTTCTCTCATTCCACCCTAATGTCCCAAAACAATGTCCTTACCCCGTATATCAAATCGCTACTCCTCCAGCCACCTAATCTAACGCCGGAAAACTTCGCCACAGTTCTCAGATTGACTTTCAGAGGCATTCCTTCTGAAGTGCAAATTGCTTCCTTTCTAACTGCACTTCGCATGAGAGACTTGGACCACGAGCCCGAGTACATAGCTGCTGCTGTTTCAACGATTCTAGAGTTTTCCGACATGGTTGATCCTGCCTTAGTGGACGCAGAAGGCTTCATCGATGTTGTGGGAACGGGGGGCGACGGCCAGAACACCTTCAATGTTTCCACCTCTTCAGCTATAGTGGCAGCTGGCATGGGTTTAAGAGTGTGTAAGCACGGAGGGAAAGCATCGACATCTTCGTCAGGCTCAGGGGACCTTCTCAAGTCTCTAGGTGCTGACTTGACCCTCGTCAACAGGACCACTGCACCTAGTATCGTTAAACAGTCTAACTTTTGTTTTCTCTTTGCCCCATCTTTCCATCCAGGGATGGCTACTGTCGCCAAAATCCGCTCACAATTGGGCATCCCTACCATCTTCAATATACTCGGGCCTCTTCTCAACCCCATACCTATACGAGCAAGAATATTGGGTGTTTTTTCAGAGAAGCTAGGCGACTCGTATGCGAAAGCAGCCTCGGAACTAGCCAAGAAGTCTTCTGTCCACCAAAAAACCATGGTGGTATTTGGTGAGATTGGTCTTGATGAGATCTCTCCTATCGGCCGGACTAAGTGCTGGACGATCGACAGCAGTGGAGAAATCACCAAATCCACCATCTCCCCTAGTGACTTTGGCCTTCCAGAACACAGTTTGGACCTTGTGAAGAGTGGAACACCCGAGGAAAATGCGGAAATTCTTCTTCACATTTTACGACAGGATGATCCAAAGTTCAGGATCAAAGCCTCAAACAACCATCCTTTAGTGGACTACATTTTGCTAAATGCGGGTGCACTTGGTGTGGTTGGAGGTTTGTGCGATGAGTGGAAGACTGGAGTGGAACTTGCAAGAGAAGCTATAGTTTCAGGCAAAGCATTAAATGCATTTGAAACTTTCAAACAATCTATAGACAAACTACAAAAGTGAGACTTTCGTTGGGAAAGAATCTCATTTTATAGAACACATATTTATGGTTCCTTTCCTAGTCAATCAAGCGCGTGCGCACAACAGCTTGGATGGTGAGAGTCGTGCGTGGCACAGGGTACTCCTCCAACCAAATGTGAGTAAATTCGGATGAGACATCAGTTTGCAGGCCTAGAAAGTATACACCATGGCACACTCACCCCCATTAAACATTTACGCCATTGGTGCGATGTCATCTGTTGTTTTGATCTATGCATGGATCAAGTCGCCTATCAAGTACAGGTGGGCAGCTGAGAACAGACTCAGCCCCAAAGCTGATGTTGCATGGAGAGAAGGAGCCCAAAAGTGGCTCGACAAGAACATTTCTTAGATATACAACAGCTCGTTTGGCCGTACAGTTTTTAAAAACTACGTGTTTGCAAGAGTTTGTTGATGGTTCTATAATCGCAATAAAAAATGATATGCTAATGCCATCTCAGCGTTTTAATCTGAAATGTAGTCGAAGTGCCTCAAATGTATGTACGGGCTGAGTGCTATTTGTCGGTCATACGATCTTGATATTTGTCATAGGTGTAGCACGAGCAAAGTCGTCTCTGAGTTGGAGCTTGAGGAGATCACCCTCTAGTTTGATAAAACACCATAACCATCTCCTGTAAATTTCTAAAATCTCCAAGAGCATGAAGCCAAATGACAAAAAGTCA
Organism: Metschnikowia agaves; assembly: GCA_963678735.1. Classification (NCBI taxonomy): domain Eukaryota; kingdom Fungi; phylum Ascomycota; class Pichiomycetes; order Serinales; family Metschnikowiaceae; genus Metschnikowia; species Metschnikowia agaves. The sequence goes on along the minus strand of CAVMBV010000003.1, from coordinate 2,453,988 downwards.
TACCCAAATAAAAAGTTTCCGACTTGATTGGTGAGGCCCAAATCAACTTCAGTTTCTTTAATCACAAAGATCTTAAGCACCCAAATGAACCTGAGAATGAAGTCCAACAATATGATAGAGTAGTACCCGATATGATTTTTGTATACCAACTTCAGATCGTCCCTGAGCATCATGAAATTACTTTTTCCAAACCCCATAAGGAAATCAAATGCCTCAAAGCCCCAATCCATTTTTATATCCCAGACAAACAGATACGCAGAGCTTACTGCAGAAAGGAAATACCACCACTTGTTCAACGTATTCAAGCTGCTCAAGCCATTAGAATCTGGCAATTTCTCCATGTTAATCTTAATGAGTAAATTAATTAACACTGGTCCCAACAGACATAAGTATTTGAAAAGATTGAGAACATGTTGCCTTTGTTTAGTGATTTTGTATTCGTACCAGCACTGTTTCGCACGAACCAAAGCGGGATAGGAAAGTACCAAGGCCTCGAGTTTTATATTATAGCTTGAGTTTGACGTGAAGCATATAGTCCACAAGCTGCAGCCTAGGTCATTCATGACCTTGGCGTACGATGTCAAAGTATCCGATAGTAGGATATCATTTGTTCTCATTGTGGCTGAGTTGATACCACCACGTAAGATTCTCTTGATTGAAGTATTCAACCGGTTTTGACCCATCAGATCTCCTTTGCGAAAGACCACATAAGTACAAACGGCCACCAAGCATAAGGGCAAAACACCGAGAGAAAATCGGAAAACGACAGATTCTTCGGGCACCAGGGCCTTCACAATCCAGTATGATACAATTCCCGCAATGGTGAACGTTAGAGTCTTCGCCATGGTTCGCCTGATGCCCTGAAGCAACAATATGTTTTCGTTTTTATCTGCAGCAGCAATTGTCGCCATCTCGCCAGTAACTGGCTGGTTATCATGGCTGCTGATAGAGTATTTGTGAGGTGAGTAGGATAGATTCAATAACGATAGGATGTTCATTTGGAAACCATAGTAACAGATATACACCAAGAGATACCAAAGGACAATGCTCGATTGGAAAAGAGCAAGTACACGATATGGCAAAGGAAGCACATCGCTCAAACTAAGAGACATAGAGCTCCCTTCGCTCATCTCTGGTTTGCTTGTCTTGTCCATTGTTTGGACATGCGCGTTCTAACGTGTATATCGAGCACTGCACCACCAGTACCTCATGTCAAATTAGGTAGTCGGCGAAAATCGGGCTAGGATTGTTCCAGCTAACTACGAATAGGCTTGCTCGAAGTTTTGAAGAAAATCCAGAGAGTTCCCTTGCTGAACCTCGACAAAATTCGTAATCTACGTGCTTACAAGAGACCAGAAAGGGAGAGAACGCCAAAGAACAGGTGGCGGGGCCCCCTCAGACTATAGCTCAAGGCTGCTGACCGAATGATATCGCTTCATAACGAAGCAAACTCGCAACTGGCTTCAGACACGTAGAACGTGTAGGGTTTTAATCATACGTGATCATGATTAGCATGGAAAACATCATTAGCCAGCATAGTTGCAAATTTCTCGACACCCAACCTATTGTCGTTAGTAATGTGAAATTACAATACACCATAAGCAATAGTAGATTCAGAATTTTCAGTGTGTTTGGCTATTTGTCGAATCGGTCATAGTCCTGAAAAGGATCCTCCGCCTGGGGCGACAGATAGTCATCATGGTAATTGCATACAAGTGAGGAGCACCTTGAAGATACATACTTTTGAGCTGATGACAATAAAGAAATGACTTTGCCTTACGGGCAAACGCAGCTCCTTAATGTTCATCAATCATTGTAGCGAAGTAGAGAGATAAAGAGAGGCGGAAAAGAACAATACGTGCGAGCTGAAATTTTGTGCGAAGAGTTAGCTCCACGATTACCCGGAGCCGCAACCAGCCTGGGCTTGCGAGACTGAAAGATGTCAGAAAGAGAGATTCAGAAGTGCTCAATTATACTGTATTAAACTAAGCTTGCGATCCATCACCCCAGGACAATCATCTCTATACTCTTTGCAAACACGCTTTTGTTCCCCAAAGTGGGACTTCCTCCTGATTGGCGCATGTAACTCTAATGGTCTCTGTTTCTACTCTTCAACTTGCTCAACTTGACCTTGCGGTTGTTCTCTCTCCTTTCCAGCTTGGTGAGATAACGGAACTTCTTCTTGGACTTGGGCTTGGGCTTGGGCTTTGCTACCCCGCAAACCACTGCGTATTTTTTGGCTCTCTGAATCGACTTGTCCAAAACCTCCTCCGACTTCTGGAGATTGACGTTGTTTGAAAGAGCAACGATTTCAAGCGACGACTTTCCAACGTTAGCGTAGTAGGGATTCTCCAAATTCTCCACCGTGACTGTAGTCTCCCTATCAACCACAGCATCTCCTAGTTGTGTTGTGTCCTCCACGGTGTATATCTGTTTTCTTTGTAAAATCCCCTTCAAAGGTTGCTCCCCAGCCTCGTCTTCAGCATCGCTGTCCACCTTCAATTCCTGACCTCCAGTAACGCCATTATCTTCACCGAAGCCTTCCCATTCGTCCTCGTCGTTACTCTCTTCACGCAAGACTTGGGTCAAATCCAAGTTCTTGGCGTTCTCCATTTCCCTGATCTTGCTTTCGAATTCTAACTGTCTTTCTTCTCGAAGCTTTTTTCGTTCTTCTATTTTCGCTAGTCTATTCTGCTCTTCATGAAATTTCCTAGCTTTCTTCTGCCTCTCCACCTTTCTCTTGTGAAACCCGGTGAGGTACTCGTGTCTGTCATCTTTGTTAAAGGTCACCTCTTCCACGCCGTACTTTTTGGACTGTTTCTGCCGATACTTATCACCTCCGGTAAGGACTTCTCTATTGCTTCTGGGTGCCATCTTACGGGGTATTTCGAGTGGTCTTGCGGCTTTAGCATGAGCGCACCAGAAATTTCGCGATGAGTCTCCACTAACATCGAACAACTCAGAAAGTTGGCAACATTATCAATAAGGGCATCATTCCACCCGTTAGCTACTTTTGACTAAATAAGACACTTTTCAACTACATCGCTAAACTCCAAACCACATCTCTCCATTACGCAATAAACATGGATGGTCTTGGGGATGTGAGTGCATTCATCCAATCGTTGGATACATCCATAGAGAAGCTCCAGACAGCTTTGAAGCCTGCCCTTTCAACCCGACTAGAAGAGCTTGCTGCAGACTGCTCTCTGCCACAAGAGAGGATCAAGCTATACCAAGCACATCTATATACCTTGATATCGGTACTCTATTCGTATCTCAAGCTGTTGGGAGTCAAAACTGAGCAGCATCCCATCATGAAAGAGCTCACGAGGATCAAGGAATCCATGAAAACATTGAAAGAACTCGAACTGTCAATAGCAAACAGAAACGAGCAGAACGAGAAAACCACAAATGCTTCTAATGAGTTTCTTCGCAGAACCTTGGGAACCACTGGAGGTATGGCAGCTACTGATAATCTCAAGTCACCAGCAATTAGCTCAGCTAACTTTAAAGGAGTCCACACAAAGTTTGAAGACGACGAGCAACAACCGACTGCAGTATCAAAATCAAAGACGAAAACACAAAGGAAATCTTCTCTGAAGGTTACGAAGCCCAGAAAGGCATAAATTTTTCTAGTTTGTATCTAAATTATGCATTGAATAAAAGTAGCGCTAAACTCCCTATTTAAAAAAACCCTTCAAAGATGTGTTCTGTTGACAAATGATCTCTGACCACAGTAAACACCTCCATAAGAAGGCTTGGAAATTTCTCACTGAAGTATGTGTAGAATCCAGATGGTAAAGGACTCATTTGGGCTTGCAAGTGAGTGGGCATGTCATTGTAATGATGATATTTATTTCTCAATGCCCTCAACAAATCCATAACCTTTTCCGAATGATATTTTCTGTACTTTCCCAAATTTTCGATGAATTCTGTGTCAAATTTCGAGAGCCAATCTCCGTTGTGCACCGTAAAACTGACCTTTTCGAGATTTGCGAGCAAGTCACTAGGAGGATCGCGTCGCTCAACCTCAAATCGATCACTGACCTTTAAGAGGAATTCTAGTTTCTTTGCCGGACTCCAGAAGAAAGGATGCTTTAATATGGTTTGGGTATCTGGCCTGTCCTTAGGGCAAAAGCTGATCATCAGACTCACTAGTTGGGTAGCTTCCACATAATCATGAGGGCAGACAACCTGCAAATACGACAAATCATACTTACCCTTAATAATGTTGCCCTCTCGAAGGTAACGGTCACCGAATGGATGTTGCCCATTAGAGAGAATGTAGTAGAAAACACAGCCTAGTGAAAAAACATCTATCGCTTTAGTGAGCCTCTTTGCATTGCTGTTTGATGTGAATGAAGACATGTTCGAAGAGCCAAATTTGGTTAATGATTCAGTAGAGTGGATTGTTTCTGGGGAGATCTCTGTTAAGTCGTTCTGAAGAAGTAGTTCAGGAGCTCTCCAACCGGATGTACCAGATGCCAGATGCTGAGCAGTGATTCCAAACGAAGATTGGTCTGCCTCCAATTTTTTACACAATCCAAAATCCGAAATGAGAAGGCGGGGTGAGTAATGCGTCGTAGAATTCATCTTTTCTGAGATAGCACCCAATAGAATATTCTGTGGCTTTAGGTCTCTGTGGACTATTTTGAGCGAGTGTAGATAATCTAGCCCGCTCGCCAATTGCTGGAGTGCTTGATTCCTATTGCGCAAATTAATTCTAAACTTTTCATTTGAGATCCTTGGAGGTTCAATCAATTGCTCAAGAGAACAAACACAGAGTTCTAAAGCGATGTAAAGGAACTTTTCTTTTTCACTAGATTGCGAGCAATAATATCTTATGACGTTTGGATGGGTGTCACTTTCTTGTAAGACACGTACTTCGTGATTCGCAATGTCATAGAAGTCAAGAAGCATTCTTTTCACAGCAACTGGTCGATTTTCAAAGGTTCCTTCATAAACCACAGTGCCATGAGACCCGTAACCCAATATTCTGTCGGAAATCACCAAATTATTATCAATCTGAATTTTTCTGAACGGATTGGACTCTCGCATCAGGGTTTTTGCTACAGAATATTCCTTTGAAGTGCCTTTCAAACCTTCAACAGGATCGAAGGAATTCTCATCATCAGAAGCATTAGCTTTATCTTGGTCATCTGCACTAATGCCTGCTTTCTTAGATTTTGCACCCCTATTTCCACTGCGATTGCCACGTTTTCTTTTTTTCTTTGTTAGAGATGTTTTCTCCATTAAATCAGTTGCATCAGCATCTTCTCCAACCATTGGCCTGTTACGAGTCTCTTGTAGAGAAGAATCCAAATACTCCTCAGAATTCTCATTAGTCTCCACCAATGGAAAAATATTTGCAGTAGAGTCTGTGGCAGTACTTTTTGGAACATCATCCAATTTCTTATCAACCGTAGGGTTACTCTTGTCAATATCCGTGTTATCAATTTGAGAGACAAATTCGTCCTTCTTTTCACTAATAAGTGGATTGTCAGACTTGAGTTTTCGACTTTTCAAAAGCTTATTGAATTTCGCAAAGCAAAGAAAGAATGAAAGTAGTATGGACATGACGAACAAATCCTCCATAATTCGTCGAAGCATTGTCACAGGTTCTTGTGTATGAATGAAAGCTGAATCAGAATCAGAATTATATCTCACCGGTAAGTAAGAGGGTGGTGGTCCTTCGCTAAGCAGCAAATCTTGAAGGTGATCCACCGTTACCATGTCATTTTGTGGATAGCATTCGGCCGAAATCATCGACAATCCTTCGAGAATATTAGGGCAGATATCTTCTGATGAAATAAGAGATGATTGGAATGAACCATCTCCAATTTGTTTCGTTTCGCGAGCGACAAATTTCTGTGTCGGCTGATATTGATCAAGAGGACTCAAATATTTAAACTTATGAACTCCTTTTACAATAAGTTCCGAATCTGGAGTTTTAACATTGAAGTTGCGCATATGTTGAGCAGTCACCTCATCTAATTGATGTCCTTCGAAACGATACACAGCTGATTGATATGTTGAGGTTGGTGCAGATTTTATCAATGTCGGAAAATTTTTGTAGCTCATAGCAAACCATTGTTTCCTCGTATTGGTCTTATTCACAAAGCACAAGTCGTATTTGTCGTTTTGTGGGCCGTCAACACTATGTTGTAATGAATTGAATTCCTTTGAAGGATGAGGTAATAGAACATTCTCTCCAAAGGATTCCCTTTTGCTGAAAACGTCGAATACGTTGACAGCCAAAGAAGGTAGTCGACTTACCCAAAGAGGGGCACCCAGATCCTGACTAATTGCTAGAACTGATTTGTCGTGAAACGGCGTGCAATAGAGCCTGTCTAGAGAACGCTTATTTTGCAGGATCAAATCATTATCAATATTATTGGGGCCCCAATAAGAATATGTTACATTCCAGACTAGGTTAGAGTTTGACTTGGAAAAAATCTTAAGCTCGTAGGTTGTCTTTCCCATTAAGACAAGATTTGCGGCAATGTCAGAGGAGGTGTGCTGGCCTTGCATAGGATCTATGCAGCAAACTTCTCCATCATTTAGGGTTCCGAATTGCTTAATGATCTGCCCTGTGAGCACGTCTATGCTGAAGAGAGAGGTTTTTCTGGAGCCGGTGTATATCTTATCATCGCCGCTAAGAGAAAACGGCGATTTCATAACCAAGTTTTTGATTGAAGATGGAAGCCTGTTTAGACCAAAGCTTGGCGAAAAATAATATAGAGAACCATCTTCGTATGGCTCAACCAACCATATGACATTTGAGTCTTTTGCCTCTTTTTTGTCTGCAAAGTGCTCTTCATTTACTTCAGCCAACGGTTCATCATTTTCCAAAGTCCACAAGAATGCTCCGGTGTTTCTATTGAGTCCATGAAGATTTCCTTCTATGTCACTAACTACCAATATCGAGGTGAGATCCCAGTCTCCCAAAGATCGCAGTATAAGTGGGGAGATACTCTGGTCATCAATGCGGCGAGTTGGTAACAGGTTCAGATGCTCTGTGGGTGTGTGTTTTGTGACTCTTTGTAGCAACAGAGACAGGACAAACGCAAAAAGAAAGAACACAAGTAGTACTAAGTTATTGTAACGCATGCTATGTCAGCTACCCTCAACTGGAAAAGAACTAAAGATTAACTGTAGTGGACTGCTAGTACTAAAAAAGAAGTTGTGTTTCGGCTTTTCTTCTAGAAAGGGATCAACAAAGCTGGAATATTTAGACAGGATTCGGAAGGTATTTATTCAAATGACTAGGGGAGGATATTGTGTAGCTTTGGGCGCTTCGCCACAGTGCAAATCCAGTTAACTAATACGCTATGAATTTCCAGGGATAGGCTTAGACTTTCAATGGAGAAGGAATTGAATCCGGCAAATTCAAAATGAAGCCCAGAACTGAAAGCAACGTTAATTTTAGTTAGCTGTACGCCAAATTTGTTTTTCCATCCGATTGCAGAAATTTTCCAGTTGTGTTATTAGTTGTTGCACTGCATCTGTTCACCGTTTTTCGAACTCAAGCGATGCAGGGAACTCCAGATGCGAATTGTTCGCACCTGCCGAGTAGTTTCATTAGAATTCAGTGAAACGGAGAAGACTGGACTATTATAGTGAAATAATCGGACCATTTTGTTTTTTACTTACAAGAATACAGAGCATGCTGTGAATTTGATTTGATTTGTAGGAGATCCATTTCTGGCATCTTGGTAGGAAAAAAAATAATGGATACCGTTTTGTCATAAATACAGTGTGCGTCTTATTGTTCTATTATGCTAAAATTTTCGCCGATATTTCCAATTTAGAGGTAACTGCTTACAACAAGTCATTGTAAGCTGCATCAAGCCGTTGTTTGGTCATACGTATCATCTCCTCTAAATTTTTGTCGACGAATCTTTGATCTTGAGTGTTTTTAGACAGGGATGAAGGATGTATATCATCTGTTCGGGACAAGATCCAATCCCACAACAATGCTTCACTTGTTTTTCGAGATTGAGCATTCAGGTACAACAAAATGGAAAATGGATCATTTTCAGCGTAATGTAATTGTGGAGTATTACTTCTGGATCCGTGCCCTAACCCAAAGATGGAAGCAACTAAGTAAGAGTATATCACCGAAACGAAAAAAACAATGATACCACCAATTGTTACGTCACTAAAGTATGGGACCAGAGCAGGAACCAGATGACCAATCTTCTCAAACATCTCAACGACTTGTTCGAGCAAAGACGGGGTTCTTGTCACATTGATAGGAGTCTCCGCCGGCTTAGGATTTGGCTGACTAGTTGACTTTGATCTGCGCTTTCGTTTAGCGCTTGCGACACCACTACTACCCCCTTTGATGATCTCAGAAATTGTTTCACTTAAAACTTTCATGGATGACTTCTGACCATCAATGCTACCCTTTTCAATTGCCAGCTTGATCCAGGATTTTGCACTCCAGTCCACAGAAGTAAATACTAGGAGGTCAGTAGAGTTATTTTTGCCCCAACTCATAACCAATCTGGTTCTAACCTCGAAAGAGTTCCCCAGAGGAACATCCGGTGTTTTGGTCACTTGCAATACCTCACAGTATTTATTGAAATCCATAAATGTCAAGGTTTCGGTGATGTTACATCTTGTTTGTTTGGGCCCAATTGGCCCACCCAATGGCTTGGTATATGAATACAGTCTCTCCTTTTTCTCTGGTGATAGTTCTGTCATTTTTTCTTTTGATATATCAAAGTTCTTTGCTTGTTCTAATGTTTTAATAAAAAATGAATTATCAGGACCAAACAACAAGTTGTAAAAAACTCCAAGAGGAGCCTCAAAATTATCTCTGAACACCTCTACTTCATTACTCTCTTTCGCACCACCGGGAGTGGTTGGATTGTGAGCCGATGGTCCCGGATTTATCAAGCTCTTGGAATCTTGTTTCCTCTTAGCTTCCCGTTCAGGGGATGTCGAGGAATCCGAAGGTGAACTGATACTGTCGACTTCCATTTCTGAATCTGAGGATAGCTCAAGCGATGAATCAGAAGCTTGATCTTTGCGGTATAGCTTTAGCTTCAGCTTCATTTCGCCATTAGCAAGTGACACGCTATTATCTTTCTCATTTTTAATGCTCAGATAGTCCGACTGCTCTCCTGAATCTTCACTGGCCTCAGCACTGGGGTAAGAATTCGCATTCTTTTGGGAAAGTTTTGTTTTATCTGCTTTTGGTTTCGACGACGATCTCCTCAGCAAAACTGGTTTGTCACTTTTGCTTTCTTGCAACGCATTGTGCCAGACTTTGGTGATAACAAGGAAAGTGGAATCCCGAGAAAGAAACGTGGCAAAAACATATTTCTGATGAAGTGTGCGAATAACCATGCCATTTGGGAAAAGGCCAGCAGTTGACTTCTTTTCGATTTGTATGATCTCTTGAATGGGCACAACTATATGTGTTATCCATCCAAGAATGTTTGAGTTGAAGCAAATATAATGCTGGGTTAAGTACATCTTTCCCTGAACCAAAATATCTCTGGAAAGAGCACACGAGTATTCAGCCAAGAGGTGTTCTGAATTTGGAAGTTTTTTGAAAATGTTATGAAACTCCTTGTCTCTTTTAGGATTAATATTGCGCCTAGTGGGCGCATCCAACACGTCCCCCATCTCCACAGTAGAAAATTCATTTGTGTCCAAGGTATGAGTATCATTATCATCGGGATCATATGTCACTTCAGATGCTTTGGATGCAATAGAGCCTTGAGATATAGATTTTCTCCTCACTATTTTCTGTTCCTGTGCCCCAGAAACAAGGAGTTTAGTAGTAGGCCCTTCCGAGAAAGGATCGCCCTTCATAGAGACATGTGTAGAATCAGCAGCCGGTTCCTCGTTTTGTGCAAAGTTTGAAAGAGAAAGGTTCCCTTGACCCAACGTGTTGATGGGGGAGTTATGCACTGGTTCAAAATGAACGTTGGATGCTGAGAGAGAGACAGAAGCAACTTCCTCAGATTGACTATTGATATCAGATTCTTCTAGTTCATCCTCAGAAGTGCCGGAATGTTGTGAAAATAGGCTTGAGAGCCTAGGCAACCTGTGGTGTTGTCCCTTACTAGTGATAGGTGTCAAGTTTTCTTGCGAGCCATTGTGTTTAGAGGAAATCATCGTGGCAGCATTGTGCGCTGCGTTCATGAGCGATGAAAGCAATCCATTGGATGCCTCAGATCTGGGAGAATGTTGATGATGTATTTGGTCCTTGTGATTGTTGTTGTTGTTTGGCTGGAGCTCGGTAGGCTCCTTTAGGTGAACTACAGATGAAGGTCCACCCACGTCCCCCTCTGCATCTTGCAGGAGACGGCCATTTTGGCTTGGCATAATCACAGCAAAAGTGTTCAAGTCTAATGTGAACCCAAGAAAAGGCCTTATATGGTTCAAACTAGGAGCAACTAGTGACTTTGCGGGGATGAGAAATGCTATAGTTTCCGAGCGGTAGCTAAAAATACCTCCGCACTCACTCTAGACGTTGAGAAAGAACAAGTTGGAAAGCAAGTATTGTTGCTGAAGCAAACATAAATTGTACAGAAATACTGGAACATTAGCTTTACAGGTTTGAATGAGAGATAACTTTTAGTAAACAACAGAACAGCTATTTAAATTCGAAATTTTTATCAGTTGCATTTTGTATGCAAAACATCTACTTGGGATTCAACTTCTTACCCCTATTACCATAGTGGCTCTAAAAAGGTCTTGACAGCTTGCGACTGTTTGTAGCTGGCATCGTAGTCAATCGAGAAGAGACTGATGGATGTCTTGCAGGTTTCTTCCTTTAAAAGCCAGGCCTCGGATGGCAAGCTGCAATCGCCGAATATGCATTGCGCTGTAGCACCATAAGTTCCATCTTCCCACACAGGCAATCCCAGTGTGTCGTCCCATACAAGATTCGGAGTTTCTGAGTCCAAACCTGACAAGCGTGTGTAAACAAACTCCGGATCCATACAATCAACGCCCACTTCCGGGAAGTTGACATTCAACCCGGTAGTGATTGGAATCAAATTTGGCCTGTTTTCAAACGATTCAAAGAGGATGCTCACCAAATCAACGACTTTGCCTGCTATAATGTTTGGTCCAAATGTAGTGTCGTTCTGATGAGCTTCGTCGTCCTTGAAAAAAGAGTTGTTCGTCATTGAACCCGAGAACGCAATGCCTGGAATACCTCTATAGACGGCTGAGTATATAGAGCCGATAGTACCAGACAACGTGTAGTAGCCAGGAGATAAGTTTGTTCCTTCGTTAGGGCCAGCAACGACCAAGTCCACGGTTTTGTTGTCAAAGTATTGTGGAATAACATAGTTCAAGGCAAATGCAACACAGGAAGATGGAGTGCCATTGAAGTACCAAATATTCATGTCATCCTCCTCATATCCCCAAGAGGGAGAACCCTCTGGAGGATAGTTGAATTCTCCAGGCTCAGTCAAGTTTTCCGAGATAGGCAAAGAGAATTGACCACCATAACCAGATCTTTGCTGCACTGGAGCAACCAAAATAACCTCGTGGCCAGCATCCTTCAAGTATCGGTAGGCTGTACGGATATTTGTGGATGCCCAACCATCGTCATTTGTGAGCAAAATGGTCTTCGAAGAGTTAGTTGAAGAGCTCGAGCTAACTGGGGCAGCCGCAGCGAACAGAACAGCACCAATTGTTGCGAAAAGTGCAGATAATCTCATTAGGCTTGTCTAGTTTATACCAAGAAATATATCTCCGAAATAGCACAGTCAAGTGCTTCTTATATAGTTTTCCAAACCTCCGGCCAATTGGGCCATCGGTGCCCTTTTTGACTTTGGCTGAAGCAGGACATTCCGTTAATTACGTGCATGGTTTGCAGAATGCTGCCAGAAGTTGCGAAATTTCATGCAATCACTCTCGCCGTAGCTACACTCTTATGGAAAACGTGGGTCGGAAAAACGTGTACTTTGAGCACTGTCCTCTTTGCAAAACCAGTGAATTCTGCATTTCAGCTTTAAACGAATTTGGCATCTTTTTATAATTATTGAGGCGGACTGTTTTCGTGGTGGATTTCTTAGCCTACGCAACTCTTGGTCAGATTAAGGCTTTTCAGATGAGTGCAACTACTCAAAACCTACAACAAGAACTGGCCCAGCGTATAGCGGTAAGATCAGGGGTGTGATTTTGTAACTGACCATGTGTCAATTTTCTCTCCTTTTTTTGTCGAAAAAAGACTTCCCGATACTCCTTCGGGCCTAGTTACATGGTACTATATTGCAAGAATGTGGCTGCGGGCATAATTCTTTTATTACCACGCTGCATGTGATGCTCTTCACGTGGGTGAAGTAACCCAGAAGCATCCATCACAAAAAACAGGGGCAATTAATCCACACAAAAAACCAATTAATTCATACTGTCCGTTGAAACCCAGCCGAACGAAAGCGTTCTCGTCCGTCTGTTCGCTTTCTTGGGTGCTGTTTGCCGACTTGCGTGTTATGACTTCCGGTCCCGTTCGCTAAGGGCTTCCCCCAGCCGGCCGCCCTGCGTTCATGCGCACATGCGAAAAGCTCGCACTCTCGACGCTTATCTGTTGAACCCGACACTAGAGGCGGCAACAGACGTGAACAAACCCGATGCCTGTGTTCTCATCATTGGCGGCGTTTTTCCGTCGCTACAAGCGGCAAATCGTCTATACCTCGGCTGCGTCGATTTCGGTGTACTTGCTCTTCTACCAATTTGTCATTAAGAGATTCCGCAACTTTCAAAATGCCTTAAAGCAAGAGCTCTTCGTGAAAGAGCAAATCAAGCGAAGATACATCCAGACACAAGCAGACTGCTATTTAACACTTCTAGCATTATTGCCAGTGCTCACGCAACCAATCATGACATATTTGCCAACTGAAGCAATAACTTCTGCACTCAAAAGAAAAAAGAATGCCAGCAAGGAAATGAGCGAGTCCCTCACCACGGAGAACTTACTTGCACATTCAGAGCAAAAGCCTTCACAGGCAAACGCCGAAATGCTGGTGTTCATGTCCAAGACGAAATTAGAGTTGTGGCACGACTTGAAAGTGAAGTCTATCACCAGAATGCTTGCTTTAATTTACTCCACATCTGGGTTGCTCCTCCTCACGCGGTTACAGCTAAATATCTTGGCTCGTAGATCATATTTGGAGCTGGCCATAACTATGGCGGGTGGCTCACCACATAAGGAATCTCTGAATGTCTATGACTACTTCATTGAACAGAGCTATTTGTCATTGAGCTGGTGGTTGCTCAATCATGGTTGGTTGCATATCTCTAACAGGCTTGAGAAGTTGGTTGAAATCAAATTCAAGGATCTTACGCCAAAAACAGAGTTATCGCTCGAAACTTTCCAGCAAATATTGCGTGAGATAAACTCCGAAACAATCTTGGCTGACGACTCCGCAATAATGCATCTGATTTTCCCTACTCAGTATGACAATTTGATAGAAACTCTAATGAATACCAACCCAGAGTTGGTGAACGAGCTTGAAAATGAAGATCTGAATCTAGTCAAGTTGATTAACGAGACGAACTTCATATTTGCCAACAGATTCACTCAACAGGTCTATTCCAATCTCGTCGACACTGGAATAGACATTTTATGCGGTAACATCCACGACCTGCTTAATTCCGGCAATGAGGTGGGCCGTGTTCACAAGCTTGCAACATTCTTGGCGCAATTATCTATCCAGTCATCTGTGTTGATCGATCCTCAAAATTATGGCGTGGAAAGCGAACTTGGAGGGAATGTTTATGTCAACAGTATCAATGATATTGATGCTTTAGACGAATTCAGTGCTAGTATTTACTCTAACTTCGAATAATCTTAAGGACCATTACTGAAAACCCTGATTTGTAAACAGTAAAAAAATGGAGCAACTTACAGTGTTCAATACTCTTTACTGAGGTGATAAGCTAGATTAAAACTAGAAAACTGATGTCTCAGTGGTCCGACTGTCAACTTACTAATAACTTAATTATTTATATTATAATATAATCTTTATTTTTAAAAAGTATATATCCTTTTTAGATATTACTTATAGATATATATTTAAAATTACTATTCTTTATTTATATTTATTAAATATTTTTGATTATTCATTTAAATCAATTCTCACTGGGCCTGCGCACGCGCGAACTTGCGACGCAAAATCAGGTATAGTGGTGTCCTTGTTCAACTGTTGGACTCTTGAACTTAACAGAATAAACGCTTCCTTGTTCAATATGTCCAAGGTTGTTCTTATCTCCTCAGACGAGGAAAAATTCCCTGTGGATGTGGAAGCTGCCAGCAAGTCCGTCTTGATTAAGAATATGATTGCAGACTTGAAGCCTGACTTAGATGATGATGACGATGAAGCATTTGAAATCCCCACTCCAAACGTTAGAGCAAACGTCTTGAGCAAAGTCTTGGAATGGTGTGAGCACCACAAAAACACCGTGTTTCCGGATGATGACGATGAAGATGCTAGGAAATCTGCTCCTGTCCATTCATGGGACAGAAACTTTTTGAAAGTTGACCAAGAGATGTTGTATGAAATTATCTTGGCAGCAAACTACTTGAACATTCGGCCCTTGTTGGATGCTGGCTGCAAGATAATTGCTGAGATGATCAAACACAAGTCCCCCGAAGAGTTACGCAAGACCTTCAACATCGTGAATGATTTCAGTCCAGAGGAAGAAGCGGCGATTCGTAAGGAGAACGAATGGGCAGAAGATAGGTAGACTAGTGTAATTCATATCGAATCAATCCGAATCCAGTCCAATGCCTTTGGATTCTACCAGTTCTTTTAGGCTTAGTTGTGATAGTTCTCTCTCTCTCTCGCCAGTAATACTGAGATTAGCATATGGTACCGAAGGGGCGTAATTTTTCGATCGAGAGACTGGAAATTCTTAATTTGCAACTGAGAGATACTATATAAGAGGGAGGATGTGAAGAGAAGACCGTGTTCATTGAATAAAAATGAGTAAAATACGATAATATTAATATAAAAATTACCCTAGCAATACTTACAGTGAGGAGCAGAAGCGAGGTTCTCACGTCTATTTCGCAGTTGCAATCCTCTCACTTCTGTTCACTACTCAAGTACTACACCTTTTCTACTCTGGATTACTATGAACTCCGCAAACCCACACCCAGCTGAGAGTTCCGCCAGAGTTCTACAAGACCTGCTGAACATTCCCACATCTCCGCCTCCAGAAAAATTGCTTCACCTGGATTCCACAGATGTTCTTATTGATATTTCCGAAGAGCGGTTCAGACCTGAGGACTTGGTCAGATTACCAGACATGTCTGTACATCAGTTAAGTCTCATGGAAGACAAAATAAGCAAGGAATACACTTCTCTTGTGCGAGAGTATTTGGATTCCCGCAAGCCTCGAGTCGAATTCTTATTAAAAGCCATAGAAGCACAAATTAAAAGCTTTCAGCAACAAGACCGCTCATGGGCCAAATTTTGCAATCTGCAAACACTGATCGTTGAAACCCTTCTATTCAACACAGAAGACTCTATCCTCAGAAAGATTAATAAAGATCGCTCTCCTGTTCAAACCCCTGCGACACTTGCAGAGTACGAGGAAGAAATTGCAGTATTGATATCTTCTCTTGAGCTGCCCGTTGATCGAGACCGAACCTTGTCCGAAGGAAATGTGAGTCTTCCTTTTGCTGAATATTTCGATGAAATAATCGAACTACATAAGGCGCAACTAATTGCCCTGTCTAACCATAAACAATACCATGCCCAGATGCTAGACGAACTTGTTGAGAAAAATAAACTGATCTTGTGGAAGCAATATAGAAATGATGTTCTTGAGTTCAAAGAAAAACTTATAATGGAGACACGTCATCAGCTTGAAACTTTGCAAAAGGAATACTACGGAGTGACTTCAGCTCAGGATCTAACCGACATGAACAAATACTACTATAGATCCGTTGTCCCTGTAATTACTTCACCTGATGAGGGTCATGAACACTCTCAATATGCTTTAGCAAAGGGTAATACCGACAAATATCACGGGATCGACAACGTGTATCATAAAAAAAATAAGATAGAAATCACTGATACTAAGTTTGATGTTCAGGACAACTGGAACACTTTCATGGCTAGTCAAAACCAACACAAACTCCCACAACTTGATTCAGTCACAGTGAAGCTTGATGGCTGTTTGGGAGCTACTTCTGAACAGATAGAAGCTGATATAAATCTTCTAAAGAGCTTCAAGAAGCCGCAAAGTGATAACGAATCACCTGCAAACATGATTGATGACTTAATTCAGCTGGATGATCTGCTCTCGGAAAGCGATTTGTCATCCGCGTCCACTCATCAAGAAACGGAATATACCAAGCTCATGAATATGAACAGACTTGCAAGTAAGGTTATGAAAGCAGAGGCATCACTGTGAGTTAACTGTTGATTAAATAGAATGTATAAAGCATAGCTGTAGCTTAGAATTTTGTGTGTATCAAAGCTTTTCTCTAGCATTAATGTATGTAGCCTTATTGAATTCGAACATGAAGCGTCACATCTTTTCAAGCAAAATACTTGCGTTGGAGAGACCGGCTTCTTTAATTGACAAACTGATCAGGTCGATGAGTTTTGGCTTGCCTGCAGCAGAAATTGAGAACGGCTCATTTCCAATTCCATACTGAGATTCATCAACGGATGCAAGCGTGGATTTAAGCCACTGGAAAATGTTGAGAACTGTGTCCGACTCGGGATTAAATTTATGTATGAGCCTTTTGCCATTAGGGAACCGAATCTGAATTCGAGTACTTGGACCTGTGGCGGGCTCAACATGGTCCTTTGGCTCAATGGAGTCGAAAGGATCAGGATTAGAAGTAGATTCATTGTTGCCATTCTCAGTGTACTGTTCACTGGTATCTTTATCAGCAGCATCCATGGATTGCTTTAAGGCAAATTCAATTTGCTGGTCTTCTGACATTGTAGATGGGTCGAATTTGGCTTCATGCTTGACAAGTGGATTTTGAGAGCCTGGCTGAAGTGAGAACTTTTCAAGAAAGAGCTCAACATCAGCAATCCAATCATGAACATTACAAACGATGCCATCAGTCCATTTATAGACACGTTCACCCGTCATAGGATCCAAAATGGCAACATGTGGATATGCATCAACGGAGTAAAAGCTTAGGTAGCTTTGACCGTGAGGAGAATCATGTTGATACTGAAGAAATATAAAGTCTCTCTTTACCACTTCCTTGATTGCTGGGTTCGACCAAAAGTCTCTATTCAAGACTTGACATTGGAATTCAGACTGGTCTTGTATGTTGACAAGAATCCATTTTTTTTCTTCACGTCCTTTAATCTTAGCACTATCTAGACTCAACCTCAGCATTAGGTCAAATGGCGGCTTGAATAGCTCTGCCAATCGTCTCTGTGTAGATGAAAGTTCGTTTAGCCGTTGACTGTGTGCACGTGTGCGTCTGTTCGTATGTATCACTGGATCGCCATCCTCATCTACTTCGACAACATCATCATCCAGATGCACCTCGACCATATCATCATTACTTGAGTCTTCATCTTGATCTTCGGAGAAGCCGTCGTCTTGCTGGAATCTTTGATTGAAGATACCTGCACGGCCAGTGCCAAATATAGCGCCTTCGTGTTCAACGGGTGCATTGAAAGTGGAGAAGGAGTCAAGCAAAGTTTCATGGCGGTGAACATTTGCATCTGCCTCCCTCACATCGTTGTGCTGGTAAGACTCACGCTGTAGCTGCTCTGCAAGCTGCTCGTCGTTGAGGCTCTGCAGTGGCGGGTGCTCGCCTGACTCCAAGTAGAGTTGCACAGCGTACTCGACATTGCCCCCGCTCAAGTCCAAAAACTGTTTTGCTACTGTCGCATCTTCAGAGGCGGTGAAGGCTAGAAACGTGGCAATATCATCATCCATGATTGCTAAGAATGGGTGCGTTCCAGAGAGAAGGAGAGGTGCGAAAGGCGCGATCTGGGTCTACTGAGGCCGGGAGTGTTAGTACTATGTTCACTACAGTTCGAGCAGACAAATGATAATGTTGTTTGAGGTCGCCGAATCACAAAGCATTTTGTACGAGCCATTCTTCTGGTTCTTTCTGCTTTCTTCTCTAGTTCTTTTTGCTTTCTTCCTATTTTTTCTCCTATTTTTTTTCTCCTATCTTCCATCCATTGTAACAATGCTTCCCACACTAGACGCAAATCGCTGCTGCTTCGCGCATTCAACAGAGCACGCTAAAAAAGATAGAAACTGGAAAAGATAGAAAGAAAAGATAGAAAACCAGAAAAAGATTGCCCTCTTTACGACTCTCAGGAAAAACACCTGCTTGGTCTTTTGAAATCGAACTGGGCTTTTATCTGCGCAAGTGTCGAGAACTCAGTACTGGTGTTATTCTTTCCGAAGCTCGATATGCACACCGACAACTAATGTGACAATCGGACTAGAAGCTTACTACACAACTTACGCAAAATTATGGTAGTTCCTAACGGGCATTCCAAATGGCCAACGCTTGCACCCTCATCGAAGTAGCTCCGTAGGATTGCGATTAAAGTTTTTGGTGCCGTCAGCCAGGCTATGGCTTCTTGTGTTCCTGCATGTGCATAGTGCTACTGCTGAGATCAACCGACTCGTACCTAACCAACGGTTCTATAACGCATCGTATAGCTGAAGAGCTGACAGACACACTCTGCTCCAACGTTGCTTCTTCTTATCAGCGTTCTCCACACTCACACTGAAGTGCTAGAAGTGTCTGGCTGCCAGTCTTTGTGCTTGGACACCTTACTCCACAGTTGCATTCTAGTGATCTCCTTTCTTCAAGGTTTTGTCCCAACAATTGGAATTTGCAGGCAAGAGAGGTCTCTTCGTCATTTTGAAAGAAGTGAATCATTAACAGCGATTTATACCAAGTGTGCATCCCATTCACATCCGAGTCTTTTCATGAACTACACTATTGCTCGCATTTGCATCTGTTCCGATACACCTCTCTGCATTTAAGAATCCTTTCTTCTATCCACTGAAGTCTAGCCCTAAACAGTTGGGCCACTTGCTCCGAATTGATCTCTCATTCACCAATAGACTTCACATCCGTCACGTTCGTCAAGAAACATTTAAGTTCAAAGAACCAAGGCCCTGAACTTGCGACTCGACTCACGCATCATAACACGCAAAAATAAAAATATGGAAGCATATGAGCACTATAATCGAGGCTCACCCTTGAATAATCGTTATGTTAAAATTAGTGACATTTCCGAAGGCTCCTACGGCCTCGTATCCCTTGCAAAAGATATCAAGAACAACAATGCGCTTGTGGCTGTGAAGTACATCTTTCCAATGGATTACAAAAATGAAAAGCAATTCAGCAAACACTTAAGCTCAACTGGTAGAGCAGTGTCATCTCCAGCAAAACTAAGATCCAACGTGAATTCTTCTAGCACTAATAAGAAAACAACGATCTCAGCTCAGTGTGAAGAGTCTTCAAAGGAGATCGCTATACACAAAATTTTAGGTGTTCATCCCAATATTCCACGATTGATTGACCACTTTGATTCTTGCCTAGTACTTGAATACTGCTCAAATGGTGATCTCTACGAAGCTATGCAAAACGATTTGGGCCCAGCAACCTCCCTGGATATTAAGGATGTCTTTGCTCAAATTCTCAGTGCCATTTCGTTTTGTCATTCAAAGTCTGTCTTTCATCGAGACTTAAAACCTGAAAACATTTTAATCTCGCACGACTGGTCGATAAAAATATGTGATTGGGGTCTAGCAACGACTCAAAAATTAGTCTCCAATCCATCAGAGTTTGACATAGGATCTGAACGATACATGGCGCCTGAACTCTTTGACGTGGAGCTAAAATCTTATGATGCATCAAAGGTTGATTTGTGGTCTCTAGGTATTATTCTTTTGACCTTGGTTTTTCACAAGAATCCATTCCAAGTTGCTAATTATACGGATAAACGCTTTTTGCAATTCTCTGCGAATCGAGAAGCATTATTCGATTTCTTCAGTACTATGACTGCAGCCATGTTCAACTCATTGCGTTTCTGTTTGACTCTCGATCCTTCGAACAGAGACTTGGAGTCTTTTCAAAGAGAACTTCAGAATGTGGACTATTTCACTATTGATGAAGAGTATTATGCTTTGCATAGCGAAGAAGAAATAGAGGCTGAAGGAGAAGATAACGGATATGACGGAGAAGGTGACGATGAAGAGGAAGCCGATGTTGAAGAACAACAAAGAGAACCTTGTTTGAATCTTACAGATGGAAATGTGGAAAGTGAACATATCCCTAATGGAACAAATGCAGGTTTTGCAGGGTGCCCCGAATTACAAATTAGTCACGAAAAACCAGATGTTCTTGGTGGCACGACGGAGCTAACCAAGAACCAAATGCGTTTGAAGGTGGATGAAAATGTTGACACGGACACAACATCAGCCGCTGCAACCGCTGCATCGGCTGTAGATGATGACGTGATGCCATATAATCGTCGGGCAGATGCCTTGCTTTCGCCCACCACACATACGAAACCGATTCCAATCAATGCCGGGCATCAGATTAGGAACACTAGGAAGCCTTTTGGAGTCGCGTCGTACAACAAAAGTAACACGTTCAGTCGCATCCAACAGGGCTCTCATAATAATCACAGCGGTAGCCATGGTAGCAAATTTCGCCGAGAGGATTTCTTCACTCCTAAAAGCACATTTACTAATTATATGGCCACATACGGTGAACTGAAGGAATACAAAGAAGTTCCCCGTCATTACGATCGCCGGAGGAAGTGGAATTGGGGTCGAAACAAGCAAACGTGGAAGAAAAGGAGTCTGTTTGCTAATCCCTCGCAGACTGGAACCGGTAGTCATGCCGTTGAAAATTCCAAAAGAAAACACGCAAGTAGGAAACGCAAGCAGCAAAAGCCATTGCCATATGGAGGTTCTAGCCATTCAAATTCGGGTGTCCATAGCCATCTATCTTCGTCTCCTGCTCAGTTTCCAATGTTGCAGGCCGGTACTACTGGTACGAATAACTATGCGGGAAAAAGTACAGGAAAGTACATCCCACCTTTCTTGAGATCGCCACAGCACAATGGAAAGTCACTGGCTGTTGATGCTGTGTCTGAAGAAATTGATCATCTCACACTTACTGACGGAGAGGTGTTTGTGCTAGAGGACGACTATCATGACAATAATGCGAAAAATAACCCTAAAGGAGTCCTCAAATCGCAGAAGGATAATACGAGTGATTCTAGTTTTTTGGAGCAGTACCATAACGGGTTTACTACACAAGTCCATGTTGGGCCCGCTGAACACGGATCGTCTGCCAAATATATCCCACCGTTCCGACGAGACTCCATGGGAGTGCTTTCTGACAAGCGCCGGTCAAT
This sequence comes from Metschnikowia agaves, assembly GCA_963678735.1. Classification (NCBI taxonomy): domain Eukaryota; kingdom Fungi; phylum Ascomycota; class Pichiomycetes; order Serinales; family Metschnikowiaceae; genus Metschnikowia; species Metschnikowia agaves. The sequence continues at coordinate 2,432,623 of CAVMBV010000003.1, read as the reverse complement.
ACAATCCAGCGGGTCCCCTTACTCTAACGGGCACGGCATTTTCTCGGATGGCGAAACTACACAAAGTGTTTCCGGCGAGAACTGGCTTTTCAAAAAAGGGTGGAGAGAGTAGACGATTTGAAAACGAAGACAGGTGTGTACGTAACATCGCGAAATTCAGCGGTGATCTTCCACTTGCTGGGGGCTCCACATATGTCATGCGACACGAAAATCAAATTGTTTGTTCCTGATAATCCGACTGCACCTGGCCGATTGATCCCTTGTGTCTGCATACTAGTGTTGACCAAAGCTTCTCGTCTTTCTTTACGTTGTAGGTACCGTGCAGGACGAGACCTTTTTGAGTTTTTTTTTTTTCTTTCTTTTTTCCATTGGATTTTCCGTGTGCATCGCGTGCACTCAAACGATGGGAGTTTGCGCCTGTCTTCAACAAAGGAAGCACCACCTAAGCAGACGTTGCAGCATGTAATTGTTATCAGCTCGCCTCTTTCCAGCCTCCTCTGACGCGCAACGCGAGTGCTTATTTCTTGTGGGCCTTTTTGCCGAGTTTACATTGGTCAGGAAGGTTTGCAGCCTCGCAAGCCGCAACCTACGTCGATGCACACCTCAATGGCCGTTCTGGAATCTATTTAGGTAACAGGGCATACGACTTCAAGATACTGAAGCGACAATAAACACGATTTGCCTTGCAACAGATATATAAGGCATTTGCATAGGGCCTCGGCAAGAAACCAAAACCTAATGAAGAGAGCAAGACTTTCGGGTTAGTTTACGTAATTCAAGTACAGGAGACAGTTCACGCATCTTGCGCACAGCCTACAACAGCAAACTCCTAACCACACAGGGTCGAGTAGGTGGATTTTATCATAAGACATCTTTCTTTTCACGTTTTCGGTGCGAGATTTTTTGGCCTTGATCTAGGAGAGCCTGTTGAACCGTTACTCGAATCTCCTCTCGTCAACGCGTCTTTGAAGTAGATCCTCGTGTCATTGTCTTCGACGCACCCACCCCATCTACTTCTCCCAAACAATGCTGATGTGCATCACGAAGTTCTACCGCAAAAGGCTAGCCATCTTGGCGATTTTGGTCATATGCTTTGCCTTGTCGTTTCTAAACTCGTTGTTTCAGGATATCCCCGATGCTCTGCTTGATGCCCTTGCACTTGAGCTACATAAGGCGCTGGATTTCAATCCTCGCCGGATGACGCACTATTTATTTTCATACATTCAGTCAAAGATCCACGGCCTGCAAAACCAGAATCAGCCCGTATGGGTCTTTGACCACTCTGACGGAATTGAGTTTCACTGGGATGACTGGGTCGACCTATCTGCTGGGAACAGCCACCTCAACAAGGCGAGACGGGGCCACCCAGAAGGTGAATGCGATGCCTCTTTGGTGCAATACTCCATGGTCAACCCATATTTCATGGAATCTCACAATACCAAGGTCAGCCGTGGAATGGCTTATCTCTACTGCCTGAAGAGTGTCCCTAAGCGCGTTCTCGCTGCCACTGACTACGGCTACTTTGAGGTGCCCGTGAAGAAAAAGAGACGCATGGGTGAGAAAACTATCCAAGTGCGTAAACAAGAAGTAGTAGACTTAATGTCCAAAACGCAACCCACAAAGTCTGAAAGCTCCGAGACCTCGGCCATCAAGTTCACTAAATATGCTCCGTTCCGAAAGAACATCGACGTGAGCCCACAAGATTTTGTCTTTGACTTAGACAAGGAGATCTTGACTTTGAAAGAGAAGATGATCAACAAAGAGACTCTGACCCAAGACGAAGAGCATTTGCGGTTCTTGGAGTACTCAAACTCAATTGTTGACCTGGCTGATCGCTTCTTCAAATACCCATGGATATACTCCGACTTGGTCGCTGGTCGCTCGCATCATATGTCGTTTCCTTTCTTCAAGAGGTACATATCCAGCAGAGAACGCCTGAGTGTGATCCAGCACATGATCAAAGCTTGGTTCAAGTTTAGTGAAACATACGGCGCTGTGACATGGGTTAACTACGGCTCCCTTCTTGGATGGGCGTACAATGGCGTGAATATGCCATGGGACACTGATGTTGACATTCAGATTCCTATTTCTCAACTTGACAAACTATCCAAAGCCTTCAACAACACCTTGGTGGTTGAAAATCCTCGAGATGGCAATGCAAAGTATCTCTTTGAGGTATCGCCTACATATACACGTCATGGCAATGGCCGCAATTTTATCGACGCGAGATTCATCGAGATAAACAGTGGTTTGTATATCGATATCAGTGTTTTGTCCCATACCAATGATCAGCCTCCCAAAGAGTTAATGAGTCCGTTATCCGAAAAGCAGAAACAAGTTGCCATGCCAGTGCACTGTAAAAATTGGAACTGGCATCTTCTTGATGAACTTCTACCAATCAGGCATTCATATTTCGAAAACTCCTCGGTTTATATCCCCAGAAATATTCTGTCCATACTTCTGAGAAAATATGGAAAAGATTCTTTTACAACTAAATTGCAGTTCAATGGTTACCATTTTGACCATGACCTTATGCTTTGGATTCCTGATACCGAAGACTCAAAGAAGTGCAAGGTAGAATCTAATTCATTGGAGTTTGCGTCATTACTGCCAAACTGCCGCTCTTCTTGGATTAAGGATGAATACAAGATAGTACACGATGCCGCCCAAAGGCACAAGATTCTCGACAAGAATATTGATTTGCCTATGGACTACGACATTGACCTTATTTCCGACTTGCCATTAACAAGAAAGGATGCATGGGATTACTTTGACGACCTTTCGCATAAAAAGGTGACCAATACCAATTGGTTCACCGGTCATTGAGATTAGGTTTGATCAACTTTGACATCAGCATAGATCATCATACGCGTCAAACTCGTCATTTAAGAAATTCATGAAAAAAAAAAACAAACTGTAGAAGGTGGTCAACGAGACTTATAATGACTACTCTCTATGTGAGCTTGGGTTTGTCATCCCCACTTCAGCTTCAATGCCAGCTCCTGGTTAAACGAGTCACGTAATGAGTCGCGGTCAACCTCTGACCCATATTAGGAAGTTATAAGCTAAACGCACTCACATCAATTAGATGAACGAACGAAAAATGTCCACCCCATCAACCCATGAAAGCGCTTCATTATGTCTGCATTTTGGTTTGTGACTTTTTCGCATTTGCCTACATTGCAGCCTCATCTCTACGGACCACTATGACCTTTTTTGGAATTATCTACGGCCCTGTGTCTCCTGGTCAAAAAAGCCCGAGTAAGGTTGCAACTTATTTTTTCTGGAGCGCACTTCGGAAAATAACGGGTTCCTCCTTGACTGCACAACCAGAGTCAATGAGCCATTATTAAGAGCTTGGATCTGCTATAATAACTGGGTATGTTTGCCATTGGGTAAGACTGAAGTTTTATGTGAACTTTTGCTTCCTTCTGTTTTGCCCAGTGCGCTCCGCACGCTTGCATAGGTCTGTTCTACCATCGCACATAGGAAGTTAGGGACTGAACATACCCCAATTGTAGAAGCGTAAGAATGGCGCCTACGAGAGACAGAGGACTCGTTGCACATCTCTCGAACGTAATTCAGCAGTCCCCACGCTTGAACTTGTACCATGTGCTTTCAGCATATACGAAATGCCCCGTAAAGCAAAACTTGTGGTGTACGGGTGTCGTTTCTCCAAACAAGCTCACTCGATCATTTAAAATTTCCCCAGCAATAGTCTGGCAATCTTCTGACTTCACATCAAAGCACGCTTTCGCTGAAGCTTATTATAAGGAGGACTGCTGCTTCTGTTTAACTTCTTTAGCTGAATTCATACCGCCCCTTGATCCTATCCTCGAAATCACCAAGTTGCTTGTTCTCGGGGTCTGAACGTAATCCCCGTTCAACTAAGAAGACACACCCACCTCCTGTTGCAGGGCCTGACTGCTTGAAGTACATAGCTTTTTGATTTTTTTCCTGGGCGTTTGCATTATTAGTGATTGGAGATCGGAAAGTCGTCCTTTTTTCATTGTATAGAAGTTGCGGATTGGCTGCTGTTAGTGTGACTTTTGGGCTCGATTCTCAAGCCGAAACTGTTGAAACTTCGATCATTCCAAAAGCGATCTAAAGCAAAGCAGGCTCTACTTTAACATATTCGAAATGTCATCCAACTCAGGTGAGATATTTTCCGGTGGTGCCACAACTTCCCAGCATGTGGATGCAGAGGATGATGACCACTTTCAAAATACCACGTTCAAGTTGAAGAGGACTCGGTCGTTAGGATTGCTAGACGAGTTCATTGATTCAGAACAGCAAGAAAAGGACATAGAGAAGAGAAATGAGGAAAGAGACCACAAGCCGTGTGATCTGCCTTCGACTCGGAAAATCGAATCAGATGCTGATTCGGAGTCCGCAACTACTCCATCACCAAGCATGAACTCGCCTCCAGCTTCATCCGATAGTCAGTCATCTCCCATGCTTCCGGCTAATGCATTTCTCACAAGTCCCGAAATTCTCCCCCATGATGATTCAGACTTGGTGGCGGAACCATCTCGTCATGTGGATTATCTCTCTCATCAGTGGGATGTGTCGGATATCTCGAAGTCATGGAGGTATGTCATACTGCGCAGAAAGAATGTTGCTAATGCTGCCAGATTGGAGAATGCTAGTTGGAGGACTTGGGCACAGAAACGTTCTAACTTAAAAACAATTAGCCCTGAAGAAGTCAATTGGTCCAAGGAAAGTGACGTTACTTGGCTTTATGGCCCAATTGTTGATGATGATGACCACGATAATGAAAGCCATGGAATTTCTGAAGACTCACGCTCTATCAATACTGCAAGCAGTGTTGTAGCTGGTGATATTTCTATTGCAAGGAAAACTCACCGTCCGAAGCCCATTCTAAAGAAAAGAACTATGGAAGACATCATGATAAGCCACGCCAATTTGTTGAAGCTCCAAATAGCCTCTGCTCGTGCTGACCAGGAACAGACTCGGAGGGAAGATGCAGCTGCGCAAGCAAGAAGGGAGGCTGCTGAGAAATCGGGTTCGACGGAGAAACCACCGGAATACTTTGATTACAATCTTATCTCAGCAAAGCTAAACTCCCAGTATAAAAACTTCTCAGAACAAAACTCTCGGAATAATAGCTCTGCAAACTTGTCATCTAAGAGTAAGGATGTGAGTTCGGAGAATACTGGTGCAAGCCCTAATGAGCCTTTGGCTAAAGAAGCTGGAGATGAACATAGCAAAAACACTACCTCTGAGTCCGCGGCTAAAAAGGAACGTCATATTCATTTCAACGATGAGGTACAACAATGTATCGCTATAGATGAATTCTCAGACGACGAGTATGATGAGTATGATGACGATAACAATGATTACGATTACGATGATGACGACAGCTATCTATATGAAAGTCATAACTCGAACATTCTTGATCATCTGGAAAACTATGAAGAAGATGAGGACAACGAAGACGAAGATGATGATGATGATGAGGAAGCCGGTTTTTTCCTCAATATACGTTCTCCTTCATCCGCTTCAATGACGGGTGCATCGCTTCCAGGATTGTCTTCGTCTAATTCTCAAAGAACTACTTCACAAGACTCCACTAATGACCACACCTCAGAGCTCAAATCCAATTCGAGATCTTTCAAGACCATACATATCTTACCTCCTACAACTCTTTCTTATGGGCCCAATGAGGAGCTGAGTGATGATCTGAGCCTTTACAGATCTAGCATATCGCACAATGTGGATAATAGTTCCAGTAGAGGTTACGATTACTACTATGATTATAATACGGTCTATCAAGTTGACCCCAATCATGCAATTTATGGAGACTCTTCCAGAAATAAAACTCCTGATGTGGTCGATGTTCCTGAAAATATCGCTGTCGGATCAAATTTTGATTATGAAATCATTGAAAATGAAGATGCAACCGGGTTTGACGGTGCCTCTCCAGAATTAGTGGGATATTCTGCTCATCCCAATAGGGTGGACTCCCCTGATTCTGCGTTTGATGCTTCAGAGAAGCTACCAATAAATGCTCTCGATGATTCAGCTACTCAAAAATCACGCGCTAATCCATTTTCTTTCAATTCCGATAGTGAAGATAGTGCGAGCTCTGACGACGAAGGTACGCTCTCGATAAGCGCAAGGAACTCAAGTCAGTCATTGGCACAGCAAGTTTTTGGTCAACCCTTAACTTCGGCTCATTCTGAAGAACTGCATTACCCTGAACAGTTAAATGAACCAAAGGCTAAACACATTTCGGAGATAAACCCGAATTACTCGTCATCTTCAATTTGCAAGCAGCCTCATTCTTCAAACTCTCTCTCGAGTCAATTTTTTGGGGAAGGAATGACAAAATCAAGTGATGACAAACAACTAAGCAGATCATTTTTCAATACTAGTTCTAGTGATTCTCAATCGCTGGGAACTCCAACTCGGTCTTCGTTTTCAGGTACACAATCGCCTCCTGTTCAAAAGAAGTCGTCACCTGTGCCACCTCACACAACCTCTGCAAACGCCTTCCTGGGCTCCAAAAATTCATCTCAGCATCGGAATACATTTGACTTTAATTCAGGAAGTGACAGTGATGAAGAACTGGAGAGTGATGATTTAAACACAAATGATAACACCCGAAGAAGCTACCTGTCTCTATACGAAGTGGCTGGTCGAAATGGAATAACTGTTCCATCAGGCGATGAAGATAGCCTGAAGGCGAAAAAAGGGTCCGCAATGACAAATTTCCTCGGTAGCTGGAATAAAGGAGGCTGACTTTGAGAGCCAATAGCCTCTAGATTTTTTTCTACTCACTACAGTTATGAATTCACGTGTTAGGGCGACTTTTACATGCACCAAGTCAAAAGTTTACACTCGAAACGCCACATTATAAGTATTGGTTGCAGTATTTGGAGCTTGCATAGAGCTTATTTGCAGATAGCACTTGGCCACTCCGTTGAAGTATATAGCATATTGCAATTAATTCTCACCACCACATCATCTAGTAAGAGGCCTTGTAGCTTCCATCTAACCCCGTGCACCAGCAATAAAGTCGCACATCAAGAACTAGCAATGAACCTCTCCAGCTAACCAAAGCAATGTTACAAAGCATGGCTAGAAATTTGATACTTTGTTTATTTGCATTCTGCCTACCGAGTGCTGTGGTCAATTCAAGCAACCCTGCTGGATCTGATGGTAAGTGCGAGCTTGTGGGAACCTTTTCACTATTAACGCAGGCGTTTTTGGGGTTCTTGTGCTTGCTGTCTTTGATTGTCAAAAGGTTTTATGAGTATCCTTCACGGCGTTCGTGGCCGGTCTGGTTTTACGATGTTTCCAAACAAATCATTGGAGCTCTTGGGGTGCATGTTTTCAACGTTTTACTCTCTATTTTGAAGACTCTGCCCAATGATAGTAACCTGTCTAGTGCGCAAGATGATTGTCAAGATGGAGACAGTTGTGTGGGCGACCCTTGCGATTGGTATTTCTTGAATATTGTTCTCGACTGCACAATTGGGGTATACATCTTATATTTGGTTCTTCTTGCTGTGAGTGTGGTGTGCAAAAAGTATCTTGGCATAACTCAGATCGAAAGTGGGGAATACGGGCCAGATGAGAACCACCCTTCTGGAAAGGCGTTCTTGAAGCAGCTTTTGCTCTATTTTGGTAGTTTGATGGTCACCAAGTTCCTTCTATACGGATTTGTCGAATGTTTTGAAACACAGCTCTTGTGGATCACAAGTCATATTATATTATCTTGGCTAGATGAGTATCCTAACGAGTTCGAAATCTTCGTCGTCATGTTTATTGTGCCCGTCTTTATGAATTGCTTGCAACTCGTTTTGGTTGATAATATTATCCAGAACAAGCACATATATGAGATGAACCATAAACATGATGACGAACAGGACTTGCTAATATCTCCCAATGTTGGAGAGCAAATCAAAAAGCAGGCTGATCATCTTCCGAGGAAAGACTACATGTCTGTAGAGAGAAACCTGGTTTAGGTGGAAGTATGAATTGAAGTGCTATATACAAATTTTCTCCGGCTTCAGTACAACTTCACGAACCACATCTATATAGGGTGGATAAGGAATAAAAACGTTATTGTTTGTTCACCAGTTTGCCTTCCGAGGATCACCTTGTTTCGAACCCATATCCTTTCATACAAGTCTTATACTTTGCAATTAACTCTTGACACTTTCCGTCCTCTTGTCCGTTGAACAAGAGACACTCGTCTCTAGATTTTTTCTCTTCGAGACAGACGCAACAAGGCTTAGGCTTCTCGGCTTGGGTTGGTTGAGACATAGTGGTTCTTATTTGGGGGAATCTATCCAAAGTGGAAGAAAGCACAACTTTCTTCGATGCTCACGTAAGACTAGTGTGGCACCTACGGTGCAGGAAATGGTGTGGGATTGCAACTTCGCAAAGCATATCACTGGAAGCCTTAGCTATGACGAAGACCTACATGACTAAACCGGAAAAATAGAATTGAATGTTCTGTACGTAGGGATTTTTATAAAAGATCTGGGGAAAATGTTGTAAAACTTTGATGTTCCTGCATGACTGTCTTCCTCTAACTCTGCCTGGTTTATGACTTGAGGTGTATTATTCGCTTCTCATGCAAAAACAGAACATACAAGACACCGGCAAGTGCACCGGGACAACAAGGAGAACTTATCTACATCGTGAGGAAATCTTTTAGTATGATTTCTCTTCATAGTACTTTTTTTTTCTTATGGTTTTAGTGACTGTTTTTCTGGGATTGAACTCTCAGCCAGTGCTGATCTGCGTTGCTAGCACTGTTCTGGCTATTATGGGCACCTGCATACCAGCAACACGACAACAGTTCTCCAGAGTACCATCTAGAGCGACTTTGGCCTATATCAATGGATACAGAAGAAGCACCCAGTGCTTTGGAACGGGTATCTATAGACACATCCGTTAACATAAATGAGGATGTCGCTCTTGCATCAGAATATTCGAGCGGATCCCGCAACAAGCACACCGAATCGGTATTTTCCAACTTGCGCACAAGCTTGGACGGTGGCTCCAGTCATATAGGCGACTTTAACATCTTGAAACACGTCGCAGGGCAAGAAGGAGAAGCTTCTGCGTCAGAATACCTGTCGTTAGGGCCTAATTCCATCTTTGATCTAACACAGGCACTAGATATTTCAAGAGTGAAACTGAATAAAGCATTAAAATCACAAGTCACTATCAATGGAGGAACCCAGACCTTTTACAACCTTATCAAACCATCTACTCTGAACATACCACCAATACAGCTTCAATCATTGAATGATAAAGTTTCCACAAGCGCTTACCGTGAAGAGCTAATAACGAAATTCAGTGAAGAATATAAATCTTTCGAACTGAGCTACAAATCTCTCACAACTGATGTTTTGTCAAGTTTCTCACAACTGCTTCGACACGAGGATACATCATCACGTCCTCATGAAAACGATCTTTCAGAAGAGGAATCCACCAATGAAGTCCCTGCCGTGTTTGAGGATCCCAATTTTAGACTTGATGATCAACGGGTATTTCGCCAAGTTATGGAGCATTCCAAGATCGTACCAGACTCCGAAACAACAGCATCGGAGCACATCGTCAATAATTCTGAAGTACAAGAAAAGCTTTCGCACTACCTAGATCATGTGGAAATGCAATTGATCGATGAAATTTCGAGAACATCTGACTCGTTCTTTACAACTTTAGGCGATATTCAGAACATCAAGTCCCAGTCACAAGCATGTGTGAACACAATGGGCTCCCTCAAGTCTAAGTTCAAACTAGTAGAGGAGTCACAAGCGAAAGCCGGAATGAAGATACTTGACCTCATTGACGAAAACCAGTCTGTTGAGCATTTGAGGTCATCATTGCTTCAATTGAAACATATCACTGAAGGGGTTAAAGAATCTCAACAGCTTTTCGAATCCAATAAGAATTTAGAGTGTCTTGATAAGATTGTTGTGACTGAGAATTTGATCCATGGTGTTGAGTATGATGACTATCCCGATATTGATACGCTTGCCCAGTACCCTAAGTTTGAATATCCACTTGTGGATGTGCACAGATTGCCAGCACTTAAAACACGTTTAAGAACGCTTGAAGATCTAAAAAATGCTTGCAGTAAGGGCTATATAACTGATTTCTTGAACTTGTTGATTGACGATCTCAGAGTGCATTATAAGTCAGTGCCATATAAAGAAACCATCAATCGCATCAAGAACACGATGGACAGAAGTAAAAGGAACGAGGATTCTGCTTTCAGCAAGGCGTACCTAAATTACTCACCCGAATTGAAGTCTAATTTGCAAATGTTTATCAAAAATTTGTCCAAGTCCGGTTATCTTTTGGAGGCATTCTCTCAATATCAGGACATGATCATTACGGAAATCAAAACCATTATTCGTCAAGGTTTACCCAAGGGCTCTGATGCAACTGATGAGCAAATGAAAATTCAGAAGGCTCAAAATTCTCAGGAATCGTCGAGTACTTCTCGCTCTGCTACTCCTGTAGTGTCAGACAACAAAGACTCACTGCTTGCGTCAAATCCAAAAATAAATACCTTGTCTGGAACCCTCAAATCACTCTCGGATGCCGAATTCTTAGAGATGATCGAAAAGATTTTTGCGACATTATCGGAATGTTTGAGACGTCTAACAGTTCATCAAAAACTATTGCTTGACCTATCCTTGACAAGTCTCACACCCGAAGCAAGTAAAGGCTTAGACGTCATATCCCTTGATATAACAGTGGCAATTAACAAAGCAATCGAAATCACTCAGGTCAGACTTGTTAAAGTCCTAAATGTTCGGCTGGAGCAGTTGGGGGACTTATCGGTTTCAGAATATCTAAAAATGTACCTGTTGTCCTCAGTGTACCTCCTGGAGTGTGAGTCGATCAACCCTGGGTTTAATGGGACGGGTCCTGGTGGCTCTCTTAATGAGTGGGTGAAAAATCATGTTGGTTATTATGTGCACAGATTTCATTCAAACTCGGTCAAACGCCTAGCAGGCCTTTGTGACAGAGAAGTTTGGAGAGAATATTGCGGCGAAGATCTTAAACAAGCGCAAATGCTCATTTCAAAGATAGAGAGCTATGCACTGCTTGTGAAGCAAGAGGATACTTTGAATTGGTTAGCGTCATCACAAGAATTATTGCAAATTAGAGTTGCTGCTGAAGAAGGCCATTTAAGTAATGACCAATCGGGCAAGAATGTCCAAGAAAAATTGGAGATTTACGGTGAAATGTATTTCGTGCCTCGACTTATTGTTTCTGTTGTTCGCAATGTGGTTGATTATATTGTCTTGTCTAAGACGTTTAATTCTCGTGCAAACGTTATATTGCACAATTTTTTCACCTTTATCAAAGTGTTGAACTCCCGTATTTTGATCGCTATTCTCAACGCTGGCGCAACGAGAACTGCTGGTTTGAAACACATAACCACAAAACATCTTGCATTATGCATTCAAACTATAAAATTCATGATAGCCTTCATTGAATGCGTCCAGAATCTTTTTCGGACAGGTGAAATTGGCAAGGCAAGACAGCTGGAGGCTGGTGAAGAATTGAGTTTTGATACTTGTCTTAAGGATTTTCAGGAACATAGAAGCGAGCTATTTTCCAAGCTAGTGTCTATAATGAAAGAGCGTACATCATCTCATTGTGCGGCAATCAAGTCAATTGACTTTTCCAAGCCTACTTCATCACCTCAACAGTGTCATACTTATATGGAGGTCTTGGTTAAGGAGACGATGACAGTGGCTAAAGTTCTTGGAAAATACCTCAGTGATGAAGATTGCGTGACCATCATGCTGCAAATCTTCGATAACTATAAAAGACTTCTAGTGAATTGTTTTTGTGCTGAGCTACCTCAGTTGAAGGATTTGAATGAAAAGCATTCCATACTCAAAGATATTGACTATTTTCGAGTAAAGCTTGGCGAACTTAACGGCTACGGCAATTCTGGACAAGTGATCTGGGAAAATGTAAATTCATTACCTACACTTGAAGAATCAAGAATGGAAGAAATCATGAGGAACAATATTGAAGGCGAACGCAATTCTGCTGCCGCCTCTAAAGAAAATCTAGTTACAACAAATATTAAAGAAAGTAAGATTTCCGAGGCGGAGGCAGGAGAGGATCGAACAGACTGTGAAACACTGGAGACAACCACGAAAGTCGATTAGCTTGAACGCCAAACTCATCAAAAAAGTTATTTTCTTCCAATGGATGTAGGAATCAAAGAGTATAATTTCCATCACTCTTCTTAATTGCATGTTCCTCAGTAACAATACAATCAATAAGGTGTCCCGGAGTGACATCAAACGCTGGATTCCACACGTCGATACCAGGAGTAGCTATTCCAACAGTGACCTTGTCACCTGTACTTCCATCTTGTTCAATAATAGGCCCTTTGAGAGTAGTAAGTTCAATAGCTGGACGCTCCTCGATGACAATATCTGAACCTTCCTTAGTTTGAAAGTCAATTGTGGTTTTTGGAGCCGCTATTATGAAACTTATTTTCAGTTTAGTGTCGTCTATTTTGGACGAGTTAAAGTAATCAGCGATAGCAGCAAGTTGATAAGTGCCTATTTTGTTCGCAGAGTCACCATTTTTAACTATTCTATCCGCACCTGCTATGATAAACTTGATAGGGGCCACTGATCCTTTCACGCTTTTTCCACACCTTAATGAAGAGATGAGCGAAGTTACCATATTGTCGCATACCATGGTGAATGGAATCTTTTCATACTGAAGTTCATAAGTCGTAAGTTTTGCTCCTTGGTTATAGGGCCTCGTTTCCAAAGGATATGCCTTTTCAAACCAAAACTTCTCTTCAGATTTTTCCTTCAGTAAAGCAGCATGTACTGATCTGATAATACCCAACGCAGTTCCATGACCAGAAGTAGCCAAGGATCCGGTATTACATATCGTGACGATTGAAAAGGGCCCTTCAAAGTTCTGGTTCCTTAACGTCTCGCGTATGTATTCCAAACCGTTCTCTCCAATTCTATAATTATTGCGCAAGTCATCTTCGTGTAGTTTAACTGAATAGTTAAGTAAAACCTTGAAGACGTTTTCATCCACTTTGCTCAGAACAGGAAACAACAGCCTAAGTTCAGTCTTAATTTCGTTGCAAGCGTTCAGAAGATTGACCGCTGTGGGTCTAGAGGTAATCAAATAGTCAATGCTATCTAAAAGATCTTGCACAGTTCTAGAACCATCTCCATCCATTAAATAGGCAAATGTGTCAACAGCAATAGCAAAAGCACCGGTGATTGCAATAGCAGGAGCACCACGAACCTGCATCAATTTGATAGCTTGAAAAGCATCTTCAATGGATCGCAACTCGATGAACGAAGTTGCGTATGGAAGCTTTAATTGGTCTAGAATGTGCAAAGTGACATTCTCTTTGGAAAATCTTATGGCCTCGAGGGTGTTTCCACTCATTAAAAATACGACAGGTGATACTAAAAATCTATGCGATGGTTATATATAAAACTATGCGCTTGAAGGAGTAGTGCTCGTGCAGGGAAGCACGTTGATGGATATTTCAAAAGATTAGCCTACGAATACCATCCACATCATATTCGCCAGTAATATCATTCCACTTGCAACCCAAAAGCTTTTGGCCTGTGATTGGACAACGCCCGCCTTTCTCAACATATTTTAATTCTTCCAGACGTGGTGCGGATGGAACAGGTTTTTCACCAGCCTCTAGCTGGTCCTCAGTAGTATCACTATCAACGTCGTCCGATTCCGAATCAGATTCTAATTGCATTTTTGCAGCTACCAACTTCCGAGAATCCCGGAGATAATTATAGATGCAGGTGTAACAAAAAACATAACCTGTTTCGATGATCGCCGGATTCAGAATCTCTTCTTTGCAGAGAGGGCATGTATTTCCAGATTTGTAGAGCTTTTTTGACCCCTTCTCAATATCTTGCACTTGTCTTATCACAGATGGCGGTGGAATTGAGTCTTCTAGAGCATTTCTTTGCGACTTAGCCACAGTCTGGGCAAAACTCGAGCTATTGTACCATTCAAGAAACTTGAGGCTGAAAATCGCAAGAGGGAAGAATGTCCCCAATGCAAATCTGAGTGACTCGACAAGTGGCCGAGCAAAAAACTTCTTGGTGTTTCTTAAGAACTGCTCATAAGTAGATGGAGGGTTAACTCTATTGAATTTGTTCGTTTGAGAGGGTAAAGAAGTCTCATTCCTGGTGTAATCATATTGGTTGAGACGGGCATAATGGATCTTGAATAACAAGGTAAGAACAGACGCCGACTTTGTGGCTCCACTCAAATACGAAAGTGTCGTTAGAAGGTTTGAAAACCTCCATATTGCCTGAATATAGGGGTATATTTTGACAAACATGATTTGGAGCTTAACTTTGCGAGCTTCCGAAGAAGAGGTAGCCAAGGAATCGTCAAGCTGGTTTGTAATAAATTTCGAGTAAAGCAATTCATATTGATAGTTCAATTTTTCCAGAAGATACGAAACACCTGTTATTTCGAAAATAGAGACTGCTGTTTGCAAGGGCGAAAGCCTTCTTCTCTCTTCAACAATCGATGGGGCCAATTGGGCCACTTTGCTGGTATTATACTTTTTGTTTGAGAGAGGGGTCTGGGAAACACGCTTGATACCATAGAAATTTTCAGTGAAGCTTCCACGCCAGTGTTTGAAGAAATACCACTCGATCAACGTTCGAAGAAAAAGGTTAATTTCATCAAATTTATTCGTGATTTTCAACAAGTAAGTAGGGTATCTTTGAGCATAGTGGACGAGGATATAACGCAAAGAAGGCGAGAGAAGAGACTCAAGCTGGTGCGCCGATATGAGTTCAAATAACGTGGGCGTCTCCAGGTCCAATTTGGACGCATCTAGCGATGAATAGTACTCCATTATGACTTGTAGCTATGTACGTGAAATCCCCACATTCCAACAGTCCGAGGAATTGAGAGGAAACAGTGGGTCAGTCATGTGACTAGAAGTTAGACTTTTAACAGCCAGATCAAGACCAGAGGGGTTTTCCTAATGGTCCACCCATTGCACTCGAAAGCTTTATTGTTCTTTCCTAAATACAAGCCATTTCTATATCTATTGATCGTAAATAAAAGCATTATGAACACACTCAATAAGCCGAGGCTCGATTAATGGACTGGCCTTCTGTCGCACCTATTTGATGGTTGCGAATCTGAACCTGGTCCAGTTCGTTAGCTATAACAATCTCGGCACAGAAATATACGGCACATGGAAAGATGGAGCAACTCGAGTCGTTAAATACAATAGTAGACCATTTCGGTATCAAAAAATCAACCTTGGCGATATTTTCGTTGGACCAGTTATATCTTGCTGGAAAGCAATATGTCACCCTCGCTTCACGCCCCCACCACATCCCGTATGATTCTCCTTTGGACTGTGCATTCGAGAATAGTCAAAACTCTTCTTTCTGTTCTATATTCCTGGAAGCCGAAAATAGCTCACTGGTCTCACACAACACTTCAATACTTTCAATGCACCACGAAAACTGCAAGCTTGGTTCAGATTCGGACATTTTGAGCAGCGACTTCGAACCCGACATACCAATTTCAATTCTTACAAGCGAAGGTCAGACAGATGATAGCAGGAATGTGTCCTGCTAGCTTCTACACAGCATTTAATGGCTACAGTAAAGACCAAAATAGAATGGGCGTTCAAGTAAAGAGGTACCGTGAGAAGAATTACAAGATATTGGAAATTAACTGAGTGCTTTAGCGGGGGAGCTCCGGCTCAAACTGGGATCAAATTTGAACCCATACTTCATTTGGATCTCCCACGAGTTCAAGTCAAAAACCTTGAAGTCGCCACTTTCATAACCCGTACTTGTTTCAGCTACCTGGGAGGAGGAACCAACTTTTTTAAGCCATACTTGCGCCTGAAAACCCCTGGTTGTATTCGGGGCTTGCGCGTCCACTTCAGAATGAATGTCGTAGGGTCTCCAGCCCATTTTGAAAAGCATTGACTCGGCTATGATGTTTTCCAAGGGTAGAAGACCATAATAATAGCCATAGAAAAGTACCATTGTCAATTCATTAGCAACAACAGACGTCTCGAGGCTATTTTGATCCTCAAATGCAGCAAGTTCATCTAGAAACTGGCCAAATTGTTTGCTTGTTCTGATACGATTCCAATACCCCCGAAGTTTGCTAATGAATAGAGGCGGCTTAAATGTGCTTTGGCCCATTTGTGAAAGTCCTTGGGGAAGGTATTGCTTTTGAAGAGACTCAGTATATGGATCATACAAATCCGATTGCACAAGGATCGAGCTATGAGTGTCAAACTTGTTAGCCGCAGCAAATGCAACTACAAACTCCTGTAATCCTAATGGTGCACTCAAAAGATCATTATCGCTGAATAGTTCGAGTTCCACAGGTGCCAAGTTCGAGTTTTTCAATACATCCAAGTAAGGTGCGTAAACCTCATTTTTAGTGAGAAGCGAGAGCAACTCAGAGGAAGCATCCATTTCATTTTTTTCGGCTAATTGTGGTTCTTGAGTTGCATTGGAAACCACTGCAGGTTTGTGTGCTTCTGCACTTGTTTCTCGCAAGATTTGCGATTCCAATGTAGAGTCTTTCGAAGATGAAGGCGAAATGCTGGAGGATTCTGCCTTTTGCGAAGCTCCTGCTGCAGCAAGAGACCACTTGAGACCTGACACAGGCTTTGATGGAGTTGAAGCAGGTTTCAAAGTAGTGACAAATGTTGGTGTTGGTGGCTCGACGGAAGCGCCTCTACTTGACTGCTTGCCTTTCGACGATGCAACTGACTTGCTTCCTGCATCAGAAGAGGATGGTGACGCCAGACGATGAGCTGCTGGAGACGATGATATGGTTTTTGTTTTTGATGTGGGGTGAGCTGCACTCGATTCTGTCGTTTCGGCCACGGCTTCAGAAACCGACGTATCATAATCTTGTGACAAAGATATATCGGCGGAATTATCCATTCCATTTGAAACAGTCGTATCATTTTCATGGTGTTCCCTTGCTTCCTTGATGAGCTCGTCGTACAATGTTTCATCATCCACGAAATCTGGCTCTTGGTTAGACTCAACATAAAAATTTAAATCATCTTGAATTGCCCAAACCAGGTCAACCGATACTTTATCAGCTTTTAGAAATCTCTGCACAGCTTCCAATTTCTCAATATGGAAATCGTTCCTGGACTTTAGAGTCTCAATCTCCTGCTTTCGCTCATCTATAGCCAGCATGTTGTTCTTTCTCACTTTCTTCTGTGAGAGCTTTTCATAGTCCTCGTCTAAACGTTCATTCTGTGCTGTTAGTTCATCGATAACACCAGAGACATATTCATATGCCTCTTCAACATCAGGAGAAAGTTCTTGCTCTCCGTTATCACGAGCCGCTAACATAATGGACTGGTTCGAAAAGGATTTCATTTTCGAATGCTTCTCAACCTCTTTATAGCATTCCATAGCTTCTTCAACTAGCCTTCGATGCTCCTGTAGCTTCAGTGATGCTATCGTGGCTTCTAAAGAGTCATTGCCTTGCCAATTCTTGATCTGATCTCGGAACTTCTGGAGCTTCTTGATCTCTTTTTTCAAATCGCTTTCTAGCTTTTCACGCTGAGAATCATTGCTTGAGGCTTCATGACGGGAAAAATAATAGTTGAAAAGATCTAAACCTTCGTGTATCTTTTTGAACACGGTTTCAACTTCTCTATAAGGCGTTAGAATCATTGGTTTTATCCGAAAAGAAAGCAACAAGCTGAGGGCAGGTTAACATGATCAGTAATACATACTTTTGTAGTTTTCGGTTTGACATTTTAATGGAGAGATAGACTAACTAATTTTGAGAATGATAGAAGGTACATTTCCTTTTCCTGTGCTAGTCCTTGAAGTGGGATTATGTCTTTTTTTTTTCCTCCATTCTCTACTTGAATTCGTGAACATGCTGCTGTGTACACGTGACCAGCAGCTCAGTATTTGCTACATGCTATCTACGCACATTAAATTACTAACTTGTTCACTACCAGCATGATTCCAATTTTTGTAAATTCTCTAGATATTAAAGTTCCAATAGTAGACTCCTCACAATTCATCATGCTCGTCATCTGAATCGACATCAGAGTCTGCCTTGTCCCCATCGTCTGCAGCCCCCGTAGCGCCATACACTTTACTTGCAATCTTTTGACTGATCTCAAGCAATTTCTGCTTTTGCTCCTCGAATTCTTCGGAGGTTGCTGTGTCAACATTGTCATCCAAAAATTCAGTGGCCTCGTTAATGGCATCCTGGAGTTCTTCCTTATCCTCGTCATCAATCTTACTAGCGTAAGTTTCCTCGTTAAGACTTTGCTTCATGTTGTGAAGCAAATTCTCCAACGCGTTCTTCGACTCAATTCTGGCTTTAACCTCGGCATCCTGCTCGGCAAACTTCTCAGCTTCTTCAACCATTCTCTCAATATCTTCCTTAGACAATCTAGATTTATCATTCGTAATTGTGATAGATTTGGACTTACCAGTTCCCTTATCCTCAGCAGATACCTTCAAGATACCATTTGCGTCCAAAGCAAAAGTCACTTCAATTTGTGGAACACCTCTAGGAGCTGCTGGAATTCCGGTTAACTCGAACTTACCCAACAAATTATTATCCTTAACCAAGGCTCTCTCACCCTCAAACACCTGAATCAACACAGTTGGCTGGTTGTCGGCAGCAGTAGAGAAAATTTGGGACTTTTTGGTAGGAATAGCAGTGTTTCTGTTGATCAAACTGGTCATAACACCGCCGGCGGTTTCAATACCAAGAGTTAAAGGATTGACGTCCAACAAAACAATGTTAGATGTACCTTCTTCACCAGAGAGCACACCCGCCTGAACAGCAGCACCGTAAGCAACAGCCTCATCTGGGTTAATACCCTTAGAGACTTTCTTGCCGTCAAAAAAGTCTTCAATTAAAGATTGAATCTTTGGGATTCTAGTGGAACCACCAACCATGACAATGTCGTCAATTTCAGATTTCTTCACACCAGCATCCTTCAAAACTTGTTTAACAGGACCTAAGGTTTTCTTGAAAGCCTCAATGTTTAACTCTTCGAATTTTGCTCTTGAGATTGTTTCGGAGAAGTCAATTCCATCAACAAAAGAGTCAATGTCAACTCTAGCAGAGATTTGAGACGAAAGAGTTCTCTTGGCCTTTTCAGCCTCCCTCTTCAATTTAGCAACTGCCTTAGGGTTCTTGGAAACATCAATGTCGTGCTTCTTTTTGAAAGTTTTGACGAAGTGCTTAACAAGCTGATGGTCAAAGTCCTCTCCACCCAAATGAGTATCACCGGCAGTAGCCTTAACCTCGAAAATCCCACCTTCGATAGCCAACAAAGAAACATCGAAAGTTCCTCCACCCAAATCGTAAACAATGATGTATCTCTCATCAGTCTTGTCTAAACCATAGGCAATTGCAGCAGCAGTAGGCTCGTTAATGATTCTCAAGATATTCAAACCTGCAATGGTACCAGCATTCTTAGTTGCCTGTCTTTGGGCATCATTGAAATAAGCTGGAACTGTAACAACAGCGTGGGTCACCTTCTTACCAAGGTAAGACTCAGCAATGGACTTCATTTTACCCAAAATCATAGCGGAAATCTCCTCAGGAGAAAAATCCTTTTTCTCACCACCTATCATAACACGGGCAACGGGCATGTTATTCTTCTTTGCGATTTGATAGGGCAATAACTTGCTCTCTTTCTTGACAACCAGATTTGAGTACTCCAAACCCATCAATCTCTTGATGTCAAAGATTGTATTGTTCACATTAGAGGCTGCTTGGTTCTTGGCAGCGTCTCCGATTAATCTCTCTTCATCAGTAAAGGCAACGTAGGAGGGTGTGATTCTGTTACCTTGGTCGTTAGCTAGGATTTCAACCTTTCCATTCTGCATGACACCCACACAAGAATAAGTGGTACCCAAGTCGATACCAATGACGGTTCCGTAATCCTCAACATCAGTGGAATCATCAGCCCAAGCGCCACCACCGTGGGCGTTGAAGAATGGTAAAAGGGCACATAAAACAAGTAAAAAGCACGAGAGGCCGGACAAGCCGAGCTTGCTCTGACGTAATTTTGACATCGCTCAAAAGCTGTGGATGTGTTTAGCGGCGAATTCCGAATGTGCAAATGTGAATTTGTGTCGAGCAGACGCCAGATCTTTTATAGGCGCTTGCAGTTCAACGTGTTAGAAACGCGAAGAACTTTTCAAAGGCTTGTATGCAGTACGCAGAAATGCTGACGTGGCCTATGAACTTAGCACGTGACTGGTCCCGTGACCACGGCCTAGTAGACTCGACTATTAGTGTACAACCGGCCAGCGGCCGGGCTTCGAATTACTACAGAAGATATTTGTACGGCGGGTGTGGGCTTGAAAATGGCTGGTGGAAGCCGGACGCTCGTTGTTTGAACGTGGTTAGAAGCGTGTGTAATCTAGATACGCAGATCATCCTCACTGCTATTCTGATGCCACATCACAAGCTCTCTGTGCAAGATAAACAGACGTGAATAAGGTCAGTTTTGCCACGGGACGATCGTCAGATTATAACAGGCTAATAGCTGTCTACATTTGGAAGGTAAAGACTATATGCAAGGCTGAACTACAGGCAATAACTTCCCCAGATTCCGTGTCGCACTGCAGACGCACCCAGAATCTTTTGAAGAGTCCAGAAAAGGCATCAGCCTTACGCCAGCCACTTTCGTCGAACGGTGTCGTGTGAAGCTCGCGCCCTCGTTTGTTCTTAGAGAATGGTTGTAGTGGCGCAAGTTGGGCACGGGGCGGAAACTGGGGTCGTGTTCTGACGCCATATCAAATATTGTCTCTAGGCAATTTAGGCTAATTTGAACGTGTTCAGTTTTTTTTTTTTTTTTTTCCTATTGTTTCTATTTTTTCTATTTTTTTTTTCTTTTTCTCTCACACCCGACTCCGAACCGTCTTTACCTTTTCCTTATCTTTCGTTTTCCTTATCTTTCGTTTTCCATCATTCTATCCTTAGCACAGTAATGCCTGGCTTGAGCGTTCGCAGTGGCCTTGACTCACTAAGGCACCATTGATGTCCGTGTTACCCCACCTGGACATCCGGACACCACTCCCTCTCTCACCAGCGCCCGCGAACCTCCACCTCCTCTTCCTCAAGAGGTTGCTTATCAGGCTGAATATCGTGGCTCAAGAACCTCGATTTCAATCCATCCAACAACGAAGCTAGCCGCTGGCATATTCCAGAACTACTCGAACCGATTCCGGAATCGTGCCGTACTCAATAATTGCTACATTTCTTTGCCGTCAATATTCCCCATCCGCTCCTTGCAGTCCAGCTCAGATGTCCTCCTTCTCTACCGAGGAATTGAACCAATTGCAAAAGGAAATCACCGCCAAGAATCCAGCAGATGTCTTGCAATTCTGTGCAAATTACTTCAACGCCAAGTTGGCATTGCAGAGGGCTCACTTGTGGCAATCACAGGTGAAAGCAAAGACTGCTGGGATTGACTTGTTCCCGAACGTGAGCTCCGTTGCAGTCAACGAAAAAGGCTTAAGCGCAATCCCAAGCGCACGCCAACCCTCTTTCAAATCTCCATTTGGGGATAACGACCCGCATTCAGATCACTCAAGTGACCCTCATACTGGCGGCTTTACCCAAACGTCCGTGCCCGGTAACACAGGCGAACTCTTCAAAAAGGAATTTAGTGTCACGTCCGACGATCCCAGCACAAACACAGGCGGTGAACCAGCAGACCCTGGTGTGGCTGGAGGGTTTCCCCCTGCTGAAAGCAGAACGTTTCCCAAACTCCCCAAAACATTCAATGCACACAGAAGGGTGTCTGTCTCTGCTGAGGCAATGAACCCAGATGAGTTCAAGTCTGACTCATGGAAGCCCCCAGTGAACCAGTTAACTCCAGAGCAACGAAAGGAGTTGGGCAAAACTCTTTCACTGAACTTTTTGTTCCAGCAATTGGACTCTTCCTCCAAATCCACTGTGTTGTCGGCTTTGATCAAGAAGAATTTTCCCAAATCCACCGAAATCATTACCCAAGGCGATGTTGGTGACTATTTTTACATCGTCGAGTCTGGTGTGGTTGACTTCTATGTGAATGGCACTAAAGTTAATTCATCTGGCGACGGCTCGTCATTCGGAGAATTGGCCTTAATGTATAATTCGCCCAGAGCTGCCACCGCAGTAGCAGCCAGCGACGTCACTTGCTGGGCCTTAGATAGGGTGACTTTCCGCCGTATCCTTTTGGAGGGCACTTTCAACCGCAGGATCATGTACGAAGATTTCTTGAAGGATGTGAAGGTGCTTTCGGGCTTAACTCCCCAAGAGAGGTCGAAGTTGGCCAGCGCTTTGAGCACAGAGATGTATCATGCTGGCGACAAAATCGTCACTGAGGGAGAAATTGGCGAGAAGTTCTATCTCATTGAAAGTGGAAATTGTGTTATTTCTAAAGAGAGTGAAGGAGAAATCGCAACCATCGGCAAAGGCAATTATTTCGGTGAAGTGGCATTATTGAACGATTTGCCCAGGCAAGCTACTGTCACTGCGAAAAACAATGTCATCGTTGCCACGTTAGGCAAGTCTGGATTCACAAGGTTACTTGGTCCCGCACTTGACGTTTTGCGAAAACAAGACCCAACAGCACACTAGTGAGGAATATGTTGCTCGCGACTGGTTGTTCATCTGCCATTATATTTTCAATGTATAAGTGTAAGTTTTAAGACTCAGTCGTAGCCTTTCGCAGTCGTCTCGCACATCAGGTGAGCCTGCAGTGTCCAACGAAAAACCGTCTTGGCCTAAGCGTTCTTTGTCATTCTTCGATTGATCGGCATTCAATACTTCAGAATGCTTCCTTTCCTTCTGTTGCTTCCTCCAACTACCCCTCAAGGAGGATTTTTGCCTCACTGGCTTTTGTTTATTTCTGTTGTTTCTGTTTTCAACTCGTTGCAGAATTACACAATTAAGGACTTGTCTCTTACGAGAAAAGTGTACTCCGCCGCACCAGTTTCTGAGGTGACAAACTTGAGTTCCAGGACATTTGGCACTTGGACATTGTTGACGTCGATTGTGAGATTTTACGGTGCTTACCACCTCATTGGGAACCCAGAAATATACAATCTCTGTATCTGGACGTTTGTTGTTGCTGGCGGCCACTTCGTTAGCGAGTGGCTCATTTTCAAAACATGCAGACTCGACAAAGGACTAGCCGGTCCCTTAATCGTCGCTTCCTCTAGTTTATTGTGGATGTTCTCACAGAGGTCGTTCTATCTTGGATACTAAAGTCTACAAAGAAAACATGAAGGCAGATATCAAATTAAAGTGGAGTTCTGGCGAGCACGAAGTAGCATAATAATGCAATTGGTGTTGGATCTGGAAACACGTGTGTAAACAAGTGTTTATTGGAGCTTCTGAGGCTAACGGAATTTTTCTTCCAATGGAATGAGCCGCATCGCTATATGAAATATATAACTTATATAATGAATTATATATCGTAATAATCTTATAAAGGTAAGATAATACTCAATCTTAAATGTAAAAAAAGCAAGTAATGAAACACCGAAGTAATTTGTAAATAAATCAACAGAGTTTCAAGACCATTAGTTACATTTAATAAGATATAATATTCTCAATACTTTTTATCGCGGAATAAATTTGTCAAGACTTCGACCAGCTTACTAGAACTAAGACCAACGGCACGATGACTATTGAAATAGAGGAGCCCGATTTCTCTCAGTCGGACACCCAGGTGTACAAGGATCTTTTTGGAGGCACCATGGGAGGTATCGCTCAGGTTTTGGTTGGACAGCCATTCGATACAGTTAAAGTCAGGTTGCAGTCTGCACCCGAAGGCACATACAGTGGCGCTATTGATGTTATCAAGAGGCTAGTAGCCCTTGAGGGGCCCAGTGGGTTCTACAAAGGAACCTTGACGCCTTTAATTGGGGTGGGTGCGTGTGTTTCCGTCCAGTTTTCAGTCAACGAGTCCATGAAGAGATACTTTGGAGCAGATGTGAAGCAGGGCCCTTTAACTCTCGTGCAATTCTTCATATGCGGTGCTGTGGCTGGTTTCGCTAACGGTTTCTTGGCCTCGCCGATTGAGCTTGTTCGTATTAAGTTGCAGACCCAGACCTCTACTACCAAGAGCTTCTCTGGACCCATTGACTGCTTCAAGAAAGTCTACGCCGCTAATGGCATCCAAGGCATATACAAGGGTTTGCTTCCGACTCTCTTCAGAGAAGGAGCTGGCTTAGGTGTTTATTTTGCTACCTACGAGGCTTTGATTGCTAAAGAATTAGAAAAAAACGTTTATCCTACAAGGGCAGACATTCCTGCTTGGAAACTCTGTTTGCTCGGAGGTTTGTCTGGCTATACACTCTGGACAGCAGTGTATCCTGTGGATGTTATCAAGTCCAAATTACAGACAGATTCTTTGAGCAAGCCAATATATAGAGGTTCCTTAGATGTCATCAAAGACGTCTACACACGGACTGGTGTGAAAGGTTTCTATAAGGGATTTGTCCCAACCATGTTGAGAGCTGCACCTGCCAATGGTGCTACTTTTGCCGTATTTGAAGTCACTATGAGATTACTCAACTAGACAACATTTCAACTCAGCAAAGCCTGTATTTATATATTATTTGAAATCAGCAAAGTCTGTATTTATATATTACCAGTATTATTAGCCTCATTATTAATACTATATTCATTAATCTAAAAATCATTTCGTTCATTATGTCTCAGCTTTCCAGAGATTGTCCAATTTCCCTTTTTCTCAAATACATTTCATCGTAGCCACTGCTGAATGGACCACATGCATGGTCATGCAAATGACTGTCACTTTCAGATTCGTAGTCTTTTGGGTCGATTACTTTCATAAATTCTATGAAGTCCATCGAGTATTCACCGTTGAGCTCATAAAAATCCGATCCCAATAGTTCGGCCTTGATGCCACCAGCGGAGTCATTATCAACCTCGGCGTTATTCTCAAAATCGCCATCTTTGGCTTTCCTTCCATTAGTTCGCCTGTTAAATCCTTTGTCGATTCGTAGGTGCATCCCGGGGGCCAAGTCCACGATGTAAAGGAAAAAAAGACTGACAAGAAAAACGTAGAGCAGGGTTACAACAGACCCTAAAAGTTGATATCCAAGTTGTACCCAGTGACCTACTACCCATCCGCCACGAGAATCATAGGAGTCTTCCGCAAAAATCCCAACAAACAAAGAGCCAACAATTCCACATACACCATGAACGGCGAATATGTCCAAGGCATCGTCAACACTGAAGAAATATTTAAGCCTGGTACTCAAATTTCCTATTACACCACCAAGGGCGCCACAGATGATGCTCTTCCAAAAGTTCCCAGAGTAACATAAATATCCTCCTCCGGGAGTGAAAACGACTAAGCCACACATAACGCCAGACCCGAAGGACACGACGGAGAGAGTTCTTCTCTTCTGTTGTCCTGCGCTGAAGTGTTTAGCTAGAGATGGTGATTTGAACTGTGTGCTTGTACTATCATCACCTGCATCATCCAGTTCCAAGGGTATGGCAGAGTAGTAGAAGTCAATAGCCATCCAAAATATTCCTGCCACAAAAGCACACAAAAAAGTAGATACAATCAAATAAAACGTGGTGACACTAAATTGGAAATCGCAACCTGATATAAATCCGCACCAGCCAAAAAGAATAAAGGTGAGACCCAAAAAAGACATGGCATTATTTGAGCTTCGATAGTTCTTGATTATTTCTGGATTTCTTGGCCCAAGATAGAAAGAATACGCAAGTGCAGTAAAGCCACTGACGACATGAATGCAATTTCCCCCTGCAAAGTCAAGAACAGGAAGTCTGTTGAGTTGCGGAGAAAGCCACCCATTCTCGTTCCAGAACCAATAGGTTACAGGATTGTAAACCATAGCAGACCAAAAAAATATGAAGACTAGCATTGGTATGATTCGGCCACGCTCGGTGCCACAAGCTGGAAAGGTGAGAGTTGCGCAAATGAGTTTCATGAACCCGTTGAATAAAAAATGTATCACGGCAAGAATATCTCCACGAGGAGTGGAATAGATGAGTTCCAGAGGTTTTCCCAAATGGTGTATGACCACGAACTTGAGACTGCCTATGAAATGATTAGTAGAAGTACCATAACACAAGGAGTAGCCCCAAATATACCAGTCGATGAAGAGAAATGCGCAAATTACCATGGGCATGCCTAACATCACAAAAGAGGATCTTCGCTGGGTGAGACCGGAGTAGAACAAACACAAGCCGACCACGATGAGAGCAAGCAAGAACGTGCTGTGCATCATGTAAAGCGAATCTATCGCCACCTCTGTTGTCATCGATCGGTCTTCCGCCATGTTGATGCGATGTTGATCTGATATAGTTCCGATGCACGCTTGACTGGCAAGAAGACAACACCGGTTGTACTTCAGTTTCAAAACACGTCAAGAGTTTCTTCTTGTGTTGCTGGAGCCTTCAATAGACGAGTTGCGATGATATATTGCGGACTGGAGACCTATGTTTTTTCTAATGAGTAGTAGATGTCTCATCGATTTCCTGCGTATCGCCGATGTCCGGGGTTGGGGAATAGCAGTACTTGTCGAAACATGCCGAACAGCTTGAGTAGAAGCTCTCGGCCATCTCCGAAGTCCTGGCCCGCCTCTGTAGAATTGCACAGCCCACGCAATGCGTATACTCGGTACAGTTCATGTTTGTTGCTGCGTTGTATCCATTTTCTATCATGTCATTAACCTCTCTATCACTGTATATGGTGCGGAAGGTCGATGTATTCGATGGATACGTATGATGGTAATTTTGGAAGTATACAATTAGAGGAGGAATGTAGGATTCCCAAACCTCGTAACTGTGTTCGTTCTCCGCCACGGAGTATCTCAGTTGCTGAAATATATCGTTACTTAAGTGGGGCATAGGTAGCTGCACTTTGGGGTAGTCTCTGGAGATTTCGCAGCCGAGAAAGATCGGTTGGCCGCGACGCATGGAAGATAGGTGTTCTTGTTCAGAAGGCACGCTTGGAAAAATCCGATGATAACTGCCATTCAAGTGAAATAAGGGAACACGTAGAGAGGAGTTGGAAGAGTGATACCTTCTGGCAGTGCTCCGAAGCGAAGATCCGTTGGGATAATTTTGGTGGTCGGACGAGGCATCGAATGCGAATATTATTTCGGTGCTGCGGCCTCTCACTAGTAATGGATGGAATGGGATATTCTGCCCGTCATCGCCACCATCAGCTAAAAAAAGGTCGTTGTTTTGGGAAATGCTTCGCCCACGGGCGTGTCTTGTTCCACTGCCTTTGAATGGATTAGGCGAGTAAAGCGCATACTCCGGGTGCACAAGTGTCTCCATCGCCGAATGACTAGAAATGCCAAAAATTTTCAACACCATTGAAAAGAGCGTAGAGAATTGTTCCTCCATAGTCAATATCATTTCGTGGAAGTAGCGCAAGAGCGTGTTGAACAAACTGGAAGAGGTTCCGATGATGAAGCCAAGGTTATCGTAGCCCAATACGCAGAGGGCGTAATCCTCGATTTTAGTTCTGGTTGTGGAGAACCCGTTGTATAATTCGGTTCCAAGATATTTGATGTCAACAAAGGCGTCAAGAAAGCTATCCCAGGAACCAAACTCATAAGGGTTAAATTCAAAAAGATGTGAGTTAATACTGTTTTCGGCTAGATGTGGAAGCCTCTCGACGGAAACAAAAATAGGGAAGAGCTGCGAAAAGTTCTGGAACGACGGCAACTGCGTAGCTGACGATAAAGTCAAGTCGACCGACCTTTTTGTTGGCGGGAAGATCTTCTTCGAAACGGCCCTTCCCCAGTAATCGGTTATTGACACCTTGAATCCAGCCTCTTTCTTTGCCCTGACCTCTATGCTCAAGTCGCGATAGAACCCTAGACTTAATTTGTCTACGGTAGAGTCGTTCAGAAAATCCCGGCAAGCACTCTCTGTTCCCGTTTTAAAAAAATTGCTTAGAATGGCATTGACCAAAGACTTTGGTTTCTCGAGATTGGTTTCATTAATATCCAACGAAAGCATATTCTCAATCCCCGACAGCCGATGAAAACCAAAGGCGCCTGGGTCTAGTTCACTTCGTAGCTGCGAAAGCGGAACATCAGGAACACCTTCGATAAGCGGCGCATCGAAGTTTTGGCTGCGAATGGCTTCTATAAAAGGCGCCCCATCGTTCAAGAGATTATTAGCCACGAGCCACAGGCCCCCCGATATACCGGCTATGTAAGTTGAACTTTGCAAAATTCCCCCCAAATGTTGTGTTGCGTTCGGTGTTCTTTCGTCTAAGGCTGATAAGACACCCGCACCGCTGAGCATGGCTCTGTATCCGCCTCCGGACATTGCAATGGCTATTGTAATCGACTCGTCGCCAAGTAGCTTTAAATAACTTGCTAAGGAGCTATTCCGGAAGAATCCTTCTAAACTTAGCTTAGCCTGTCTCTTTCTTTCTACCACATACTCGCTCTCCATTGTGCTAATTGTCTGCAAGTTAGTTAGCAAAACATCGACTCAATGTGTTCCAGACAGGAATTAGATCGACGTTAATATTACATCTGTACACATACTTGGCCAGCTTTACGAACTAGCGAATTTGAAGTACATAGAGCATAAAACGGGGCGTATGACACTGTCCTTTCAGCAAGAACCCACGGCGTATCGTTTGTGGAGGAAACTAAATTCTGCTCCAAATCATTAGAGAGGGGGGCCGCAAACACATTGCTCAATGCTAGTATGCATAGAATTATAACTATGGCCTTTTCTTGTGCTCGGGACATTTAGCACTAGCTAGAAACTTCTCTTGTCCAACTCGTTTGTGGTTCTCATCCAACTAGACCTGCATATCTGATCACACTACAATAATAATAAATAGTAGGCATCTATAAGATCAACATATGAAATAAATTAATACCAAATAGAATTATGATTCTAGCCTAACATGAAAACAAGTAAGAAATGACGAGTATTATTGGTTAAGGAGCTTAGAATCCTTCATCGGAGGACACGTAAGCATCACCCAACTCCTTCTTCTTCTTCATTCTCTCCTTCTTCTTCTTTCTCAACTCAGCAGACGACAACTTGCTCTTCTTCTTGGCTGAAGCAATCTTGTTGCCCATAGCATCAAACTTGTCTTCTTCATCATCATCCTTCTTTTCGAGTCTTGGACCAGCACCTTGACCTTGAACCCAGTTGTGACCAGATGGAGTCATCTTACCGTCCAAGACAGCCCAAACTTCCTCAGTCAAGTCCTTGGTGAACTCAGCAGAGTGAGTAATGATGACAATACCTCCCTCGAAAGTCTTCAAAGCCTTAGACAAAGCACCCAAAGAGTCTCTGTCCAAGTAGTTGGTTGGCTCATCCAAGACAATCAAGTGAGGTCTTTGCCAAGTACAAGCAGCCAAGACCAACTTGACCTTTTGACCACCAGACAAACCTCTGATTCTTGAGTGGGAAACCAACTCTGGGTCCAATCCCAACATAGAACAGTGGTCCTCGATTTCCTTTCTGGTCAATGGTCTGAATTGACCGGAAGCCAAGGCCTCCTTCATGTCAACCTCAGCAACCATCTTGGAGTGAGATTCAACCAACTCACCTCTTGGTAACCAAGCGTTGTCAACAGACATCATAGGAACCCATCTCTCATTCTTCATGCCAATGTTCTCACCCAAGGTGAAAGAACACTCGTACTCGTACGAGTTCTTGAACTTTCTTCTGGAGTGGATACCTGCAATTCTTCTTGGAGTACCCTCAATCTTGAAGATCTTGTTCATAGCGTTCTCATCATCCTCGTTGATCTGTCTGTTGGCTCTGTCCATGGTCTCTCTGTCCTCACCAGTGTGGAATCTCCATTGAATGTACTCGGATGGAGTCTTGTCCAAGTGGTTATCAATATGGGCGAAAGCATGCTGTTTGATGTAAGCGATACGACAGTTCTCGTGAACGTAAACCTCACCAGAAGTTGGCAACAACTCACCGGTCAAGACGTTAATCAAAGTAGACTTACCAGCACCGTTTGGACCAATGACAGCAATTCTCGAAGACAAGGAACATTGGAAGTTGATGCCGCTGATTTGAGGCTTGCTAGTACCTGGGTATTGGAAAGACATGTTGGAGACCTTGACAATAGCTTTTTGCTTGGTCTTGACACCTTCCAAGAAACCTGGCTCAGGGAATTTGAATTCAACTTCGGAGGCTCCCAACTCGTAGTAGGATTGAGCAGATGGGCACTTCTTGACGAACTCAGACAAGTTACCCTTGTACTTTCTCAACTTGAAACCCTCGTAGTGGATGATGTACTCGGTAACATTGTCCAAGAATCCAGAGTCGTGGGAGACAATAATGGAGGTGATACCACAAGTCTTCAAGTAGTTAACCAACCAAGCGACATTAACAGTGTCCAAGTGGTTAGTTGGCTCATCCAACAACAAGATATCAGCGTTCTTCAAGACAGCTCTGGCCAAGGCCAATTTCATCTTCCAACCACCGGAAAGAGAAGAAATAGGCATGTTGATCATCTCGTCAGAGAAAGAGAACTCCTTCAACTTCTCAACAACAGCCTCCTTGGTCAAACCAACCATACCGTCAGCAATAACAAAGTCAACAACTGAGGTGTCAGCATCGGAGCCATCAATGTCATGCTCAACGTAGACGGTTCTACATTCGTCCTGAGTTGGGAATCCCTCAACTTGGCCGTTAGCAATTGCCCTCATCAAGGTGGACTTACCAGCACCATTAGGACCACACAAACCGTATCTTCTGTTTCTCTTCAATCTGAACTGAGTCTTGTTCAACAAGATCTTAGCACCGTAGGCCAAAGAGAACTCACAGTTACACAAGTCCTCACCCTCATCTTCCTCATCTTCGAAAGATGGAGGAGCAGGAATGTTGTCAACAGCTCTCTTTCTGTATTCCTCGATGATCTCTTTAGCATCCTTCTCATGTAAGAAAATGGTAGCAAAAGGTAAGATGTTCTGCAACCAGGAGTCTGGTTGGATGTCTCTCTCGTCGATCAAGTCACCACCAATAGCGGCGATGTAAGCCAAAGCAACGTCAAATCTGGAAGCGATCTTCTTGTCAGCGACCAAGTCTTTGAAAACACCCAAGGTGACTGGGATGTCACCAGCAGTGGAAACTTCGGGGATAGAATCGTCCTCACCGACAGCACCCACTCTTCTCAAAGTGTTCAAAGCACGTTGAGTAACACCACGGGCTTCTGGGTCAGCGATGGTGGAGAAGTTGGCCTTCAAAGGTGGCAACAAGGTAGACAAGAAAGGAGCAACAACCTGAGGGTCATCGACCAATTTACACATGTTGTCGACAATGACAGCGGCCTTTCTCTTGATGGCGGTATCACGCTCAGCCAAACCTCTGGACAACAATGGGGCCATGATGGACAAAGTGGCCATGGTGACCTCCGAGACGAAAGTAGTGGCACCCAAAAGATGAACGGTCTCAGGAACCTCAGTTGGCTTAGCGATACACTCGATCAACTTTGGAATGAACTTCTCAATATCCTTGTTGTCGATGGTCTCGGTGGCCTTGGTGATGGTGGCATGCGCAGCCTCCTTCACCTCCTTCTTGGTGTCCCACATGGCCTCAGACAAAGAGGGAATCAACTCAGGCATTCTCAAGGCAATTTGAGCCTTGGCGGTGTCCACCAACTGGGAAACAGCCTTCAAGATGGCAACCTTCTCGGTCCACTTGCTGGTGCTTGACAAGTTCTTCATCAAGCCAGGCAAGATAGACTTGACGGCAGTTGGGGTGATGGCCGAAGCAATCGCAAGCAAAGCATCTTGGGCAGCAGCAACAACCTCCTTGTTTTTGTCACCGGTTCTTGCGGCCACCTCCGGGGCCAACTCAACAATGTATGGTTCCACCGATGGAGCCATGTCATTTTTGGAAGCCACGTGGCTGTACGCAATCAAAGCAGCAGTGGCAACGGTGGCGTCCTTGCTCTTGATTTGCTTAGCAAAGTCAGCAAAGAATTCAGATGGAACATCGTGCTCGATGATCGACGAGTTCAAGAACGAAGAGACATTGGCAGCTGCTTCTTCCTTGTTGTCGGCAACTTGCAATTTGCCCAACAACTCGGAAAGCACCTCAGCAGAGTACTTAGATTCGGAATTAGCAGACATCTTTCCAATGCTTTAGGAAGAAAAGGGCATAAAAAAAGCAGCGAAAGCCGTAGCTTAAATGCGCGCGAAGCGTACCAAAAAAAAAATTTTCCAGAGTGGCACATGCAGTGCGCCCTTCATTTCTTTTTCCTCTGTGCCGGCGTACATTTGAGCATGCTGACGAAGATTTACAATAATAATCCGTAATGGGTGCAAGGTGGATGGGAGCGGCGCCGATACTGCCGCCGGGCTTTATAAATTTGGTGCGCCTCTTCTTTTGTGGGTGCTTAGGCGGGCCGCTTACGTGTCGCTCTTCCTGTTTTTTCTGTCTTCGTAAGTGCCTCGTGGGTGGTAGGGGTTTTTAGTCCATCTCATCGCTATACTTACCCGGCTGCAATACATGGGACTTGAGCAGGACGGCTGTCTTTAAAACACAACCTCAGTTCATGCGCCACACGTATCAGATCGTATTTGCAGGCAGACGACTTTGGTTCGATCTACATGTGTTGCTTTGTTGAGCATGTACTATGTTAGCCCAATTCTAAGTACTTCAGACTAGCGGTTCTCGCCGCGAGCCCGTGGCATACCGCCATACAGGAAGATTCCAGAGGAGCTTAGCAGCTAGCATGAGCACCGTTTGGGTTGGATCATGTTGTAGTGATCTCCGTAAATGTCTCTCTAGTCTTCTGTGTGCGAGAATCGGTCACGCGTGTCAGGATGTACTTGCTAAGTTCGTAATGATTCATGTTGAATCTATTTGCTTGTGTCCGTTCCCCTCTCACCCTATGTGGGCAAGGGCACTCCGCCTTGTGCCCAAAATAAAGCATCCAAGCACAATGATTGTGCTCCTGAGCTAATGAAATCCCCGATATGCTCGCTTTCTAAAAAGTGTGCATGCCACACTAGTTGGACTAGATTGATATGCTGCTGCCCTTTTGATGAATGGACGGTGTAAACTTACCGATGAAATAGGGCGGTCAGGCTGTCGCCACAACCAGGTTCATCAGGTGTTATCGGATTCATCCAAAATCGCCTTTACGCTCGAATCTTTGTCCTCAACGGGCTCCTTCTTGATGGGATCATTGAGTTTGTCCAAGTCTTGGCCTGGCTTCGAAACCACCTCCTTTATTGCTTCCGCCTCATTCATCTTGATACCTGCGGCGACCTGATTGGATACTACCTCATCTTCTCTCAGTGCCTTGACGCTATTCCCGCCACGGGGAGGGGCGTTGTTTTGGCCGGGCTTCTTCTTTGTCTTTCCATCAACAACAAGGTCTTCGTCGTTCCCCACCACAGGCGCTTCGTTTACCATGCCCCCCTTAGGGGCCTCTAGAACAGCATGCCCATACTCGCCTTTAGAGTTCTGGACTTTGTTGAGTGCCAAGTCTGCCTTTTCGCTCTCCTTGTCCTCTGCTTTAGCAGAATCCACCAAAAGCCCGACGTCGCCCAGATGCTTCTCGACCGGTTTGAGGTCGTCGGAATCCACGAGCTCGTAGCTTACGTCCGCCTGGGGCTTCAACTCTTGCGAGATCATATGAATGCAAAGGCCAAAGAAAAAGAGCATCACTAGGTACCCAGTCAACTTCCGAGGGTTTGTGAAAAAGAACTGACGTGGCATTTTCTCGTAAGCCGACCCTCGCTTTGTGGGCTTCATGTAGTACGGTCTGGGAAGACCGTTCGTTTTGTAGGATCCTTGCATTGTCGGGTGCCGAGTCTGATACTAGACGGTGGTCTGCCGGAGAAATGGCTATTAGGCTGTGGCCGATTTTTTGAATCTGCCGGTGAAGAATAGTCTGAGGTGAATCAACCACTCCAGGCAATGCTTATGGTGCTCACAAGAGACGTGAGAGTAGTGGTATTGGCAGGCGGTGAGTATGCGGAGGTGTGCCTTAAGAGGCTAGTAGAATTTGTTCTCGAAATATAGGCGGTGTTCAACGAGCAGGAACACGCTTAATGTGCCGACACAGGATCGATCTAGATGCGCATATAGCCATGGCGAATCTTCTGTTGCAGTAGTGTCGCGTGCAAGTTAGGCACCTCCACGTTTGGCGTTATTGGCTATTTCGTGCTGTCACGATTGCGTTGCCTTTCCAAGTTCAAATGTTGCTTTCCTCCTTTGTGTCTACTTTCAATAAGGCTAGGATTGCTAAGTGCCCGCACTGATTTTTGCGCAATGTTGCTGAGAGCCCTGGCCTGCGAACTGTGACGTTCTGTATTGCGTACACTATACGTCCATCACTGAAATTCGGGCAGGCACTAGGCCGCGAGTGCCAGTAGTAATTGCTACTGGAGCATGGGCACGTGGTTGGAGCTGGAGACAAAAATATAACCAGTGGTGGCCAGCTAGGCTTGACCTCTAAAGAACTCTCACTGAAGCGAACGAGCATTGTGGATTGCAATTGGTAGACCTAGACGTTTGCCTAGGAATGGAGCAAGAAATAAATGCACCGAAGTTTGACTAAGAGCAAGAAATAAATAAACCGACATTTGACTAAGAGCAAGAAATAAATACACCGACGTTTGACATTTGCTACGCCGACGCTTAACGAGTCGTGCCAGCTCTCGTAGTGAATATTTGACCAAAGGAAAAATTTAGACCTAGGTTATTCACCAGTGCCCGAAGCGAGTCTCACGCAGGACAATGGACTACATGCTCGCGTTCTTTGTGGTTTGGGTGCAAACTTAACATCAACCATGCTCCTTCAACTAATGCTAATGATATTTCTTCAGTTGGCGGCAGCCACTCCGCCAGCTTGCTTCTTGAAATGTATAAATGAACAGTCACACAGTTGTTCCAAAAACCAAGCAGATGTAGCATGTATTTGCGGTGCACACGAAGACGTTAATCGGTGTATAACAGTCCTGTGCGAAGGAGCAGAGTTCTATAGCGCTAGAGACCATTTCAAGGGAACGTGTATCGAACATCGCGTTGATTTTGAGGTTCTGGAAACGGAATTTGACTCTCTGGTACAAGACGACGGCTCTGACGGCTCTGACGGCTCTGACGAGTCCGACAAGTCCGATGACGAGCGTTCGGACAACGAAACACCTGAAGACATTCCACATGCACCGAAGTACAAAGATGGTGACGACGCCGTTGATTGCAACGAAGTGAAGCACAGATCTATTACGGACTTGAGTCCGGATGAGCTTGCATTGTGCATTCCCTACATATTAGGGCCGAAGGAACCGTCACATCTGGCTCTTGCCCAAGGCAAGAATGGAATATTCAACAATAGAAAAAAGCTGAAAAGCTCCAGCCCGCCCAAGGCAAAATCGCAAAGGTATCGTGAACCCAACCACCACGTCCCTAACGAACAGACTGTGGTGAAACCCAGAAGACCAAAGACCACTGTACGCTATCATCCTCCTGGCAGGCAAGATCGAATTCTCCACAGACGGTCCACTATCACATAGAGCGTGCAAGACGCAAAACTGCCAACACATCTACGTGCCCAAAACCCCCTGTTGCTTTTTATCTATTGCCACCTTTTCAATTTGGGGCCTAGGTATGCTCACCATGCCGAGCTCTCGCCGGTGAGATTGGTGTCCAGTGACTTTATCCCTGGACGTCTCGAAGGCATTGGAAAGCAAAATGTTTCCGAACGAGTCAACTGCAGCAAGCACACCGTCCAAACACCGCCCGTCCACAATCGTTACGCGCAAAGCCGTTCCTGTGATCCGCTGCTTACCCATTTAATGGACGCTAAGTTTTCGCTTGTAAGACTTCTTGTAGCGCGGTGTAAAAAAGTCACTGGTCGCACTTTCGCCAGGCTCCATCTTGGAATCACTGTTCGGTAAAATACACCAGTAAGAAAACGCCAGAGCGAGAAAGCGACCAAAAGGACTCTCCCGTGTATTTTCAGTACTATTGTCTGCTCACGGGTGGCTTTTTGATTTGACCAACAACAATCTCTGTAGCCTAATACGAAGCTGTAGCTGTTGTTAGTAGGAGGCATGGGTTGTTCACCCAAAGAAAGAGGTAACAAAAAAGACGGAAATCTAAATATGCCACAGACAGCTTTCAGCCACCCGAGCTCATACACAGATCGTAGACCATTCTATGGCCCGTTTCGCCAAAGCCCTCAGCTTATCTGTTTCGAACGTGCTTTCTCTGGAACAGGTTACCCGCAACTAGAGCGGACATATATATGGTGACAACTTCGCTCGCGTTAGCTTTTCTTCTCCAACATCAAACCGCAGCTCCGAGCTTCGTAATATCAGCATGTACTTCCATTGCATTGCTGATAGAGGCAGTGGTCGGGTGAAAGCGCAGATTCAAAGCACGTTGCTGGGCGCCTGACGTTGACCACTAAATGAGACGTTGGGAATCAGTTGTGGCGACATCCTTCGTAACTCCCAGTAAACCATGTGTCGCGTGGAGAAATAATCAGCGCATTTTTCTTGTCGACATCCTTTTCTCTCTCATTACACCTGTGTCCATACCGTGCACGTTTTGCTCGGACCTCTATTTGTTGAGTTCGGTAGGTCTAAGATGGCAGGTGTGTTCGCCAGAGACGATTTGAAGCAAATCGAAACAGAGTACAAGTCCTACTTTCCAGAATTCTGTTTGGAGCGCCGCATAACCCAGTCTCCTTCCAGCAGCATCTACCAGATTCACCTCAAAACCCAGGAGGGAAAATGCTTGGTCGTCTCCGTTTGTGACCACGGCTGGTTTGTTGTGGGCAAAGATGGCTATTTCGACACATTTGAAGCCCTAATGAACACCTATTCCGGTGGGTTCCGAGATACTTTTGCACACAATCTACTTCGTAAACTAGAGCATTTGGAAGAGAAAAAGTGAATTGAATAAACTTGGATTTCTATGTACAGTTTCCTAATTATTGCTTGGTGACGTTGCTCTTGCTTGTCTCTGTAAGGCTAACTCTATATCACCCACGTCGTACTTCGAGTTCCTGATATAGTACTGTTTGTTTCTTGGCAAAGGCTTCTTTGGCTTCTGCAAGATCTCAATGTTCTTGATCTCTGGACTGTAGAGGGGAATTCTCATTTCACATCCAACACGAGAAATCTTGTTTCTGATCAAAATGTTACTGCCCACGTTGTAGTGGCCTTTTTTGACTCCGATAACTCTGCCTAGCACGCTGCTTCTGTCAAGGTATGTAACCTTTATGATATCGCCTGCCCTTATAGCGTTTTTACCACTCACGAGCGCTGTTCTCTTGCCTGTTGGGTCGTACTTCTTGAGAAGCTGCTGGTGCAAGTAAGAGACTGCACTTTGCCCATTTCTCTTCTTTGAGAGAGGCTCAAACACTCGGATCGAGCTTGAGGTGAGCGAGCGGACTGAAGAAAGCCTCCATGGGGATACGGGGGAAGCCAAGTTGCCGAGTCCTTTTGCTAGGCGAAACATTCTTGACTGCTGTTCAACTCCAGAGCAGTTTTTTCTCGCATCTGAGAGTAGGATGGTTTATATGCAGGAGTACGATATTACTGCTGGGGATCCGACTAGGGTGTTTCCCCAGAAAGAAAAATTATAGCCCCAGAAAGATTATAGCCCCGTCCGCCCGAGGATGTCTGGATTCTGTTGGTGGTTTGGTATTTATGTATGCAAGTATACGGCGTCGTGCCTTTTGGCGACGCTCAAAATCTTGGCCGTCTTTGTCTAGCTGTGAACTTCGAGTCCAACGCAACCTTCCTTCCCCGACGCCTCATGGTTTCCTTCTTTCTATTGATGTACTCCTTTCTGGTCTCTAACTTTTTCTTTGCTTTTGCACTCAACTTTTTCGTGGTCTCTGGAGCGTCCATTGTAGCGCCAGCAAGATTCAAGGTTCTTTCTGCTTGGCCGGCGGTAAGCACCAAATAGTGTTTCTTGTTTCTTTTGGATTCAGGATCGTCCAATACCAATCCGCCTGCAAAGCCAGCTACCTTGGCGCATTCCATGATTGACAGAGTCTGATTGTCGTTCATGGGGTAGAACTGCGCCACAAATTTGCCCCCTCGTTTCAACGACGCATAGAGCGAGTTGAAGAACCTTAGTAGTCTCTTTTTGGGATTAGCACTTGCCGAATCGGCGTTGCAGAGCCACTGGATCACCGAAATTGAGATTGCTGCGTCAAACGAGCCTGCTCTAAAAGGAACCCCATTTCCCAAATCAGCAAGAAACAAATCCCCCTCGACCTCTCTGTCCAAAGCCGACGCCAACATACTGGGCGCAATATCCATGCCTATCCAGTTGTAGCCCTCCTCAGTTAATATTTCACCGGAAAGGCCCGATCCACATCCAACATCGAGTAGTAAGTGCGGCAGGTCTTTCTCCAAGTTTAAAAGCTCGAGTGCTCGGAGGGTCATCTTTGCTTGAATGTGTTGTACACGTGACGAAGACGTGTACTTGAACGATTCCGAATCGTTATAAAACACCTCGGGCGGTGCTATCTCTTCTGGCCTGGACATTCTTTCCTTTTGGATTCAAGCCTTGGATATTTCGATGAGGAGGCATCAAACAAAAAAACATTGGGTGCAGGACATTTACCCGAGCCATACGCCGCGAAAATGTTGGCATCAGTTTAGCATGAACGTAGATCGAAGTGTACGAACAATAAAACATTTTGTTTCTATGTGAAAGAAAGACAGTTCTGAGCGAGAACCCGAAATAATGAAAAATCTATAGACCCCAAAAGTAATTCAAAAAACCAAATACGAGATGGCTATCAAAGGAGGGCCGAGAACGAAGCCAAACCAGCATACAACATTTCCAAGCACCTTCTTATCGCGTAGGAATCTAGAACGGCTCATAATGACCAACGGAATTTGAAACATTTGCAAGCTGAATAAAAATCCTCTCACCCGGCCAAAAATAACGTACATAACGAGTTCGTGCACTACACTCGAAATAAAGAATGTCACGATTCCTGCGGCTGTTTTCGAGAGAGAGAATGCACTGATGGAAGAATGGTAAACATGGCGAAGTAAAAACACATGTACTGGTTTGTTCCAGAACCTAGAATACTCTAGCCAATCTGTGCAAGACCACCAGGGTCCATAAAAGTCAC
This sequence comes from Metschnikowia agaves, assembly GCA_963678735.1. Classification (NCBI taxonomy): domain Eukaryota; kingdom Fungi; phylum Ascomycota; class Pichiomycetes; order Serinales; family Metschnikowiaceae; genus Metschnikowia; species Metschnikowia agaves. The sequence continues at coordinate 2,393,451 of CAVMBV010000003.1, read as the reverse complement.
GGTCTGCAAACCTCGTTACTTCAGCAATTGCGCTTAAGATCACGTCCCATATGAGATAGAACACGAACATATACTCCATGGTGAAGGGAGGAATGATGTCAATCAACGCCAATAACGCGAAGATTAACTTATCACGGAACAGGGCATTCTGCGTTCTGAATTCGTTGCACCTGATCACAATGGGGTATATCAAACCATCAGCAATTACAAGCATAAGGAAAATGACGCCCACCATGGCACATATCTTCTCGAAGAGAAAAAGCTTGTTGATTTTCTTGGTCCGTGCATAGACTAAGGTGTACAGCAAGGTAGGGAAAAGAGTGTACTGAGCAAAGTTCTTCAAATTAATGTTTCCAGGAAATTTGACTAGCTCTTTACACAACTCCTCGGAATTCTTGTCCAAAACGCCACTCTCTTTTGCGCTTTCTACCAGCAACGATTGGTGTAACAATTCGAACTTGCAAAAGGCAATTGAGTTGCGTACTAAGTCTTTGGTATGTTCAATCTCAAAGCCTTCAGGAAGCTGAGAAGGATCGTTTTCAATCTTTTTGTAGTAGTTTTCAGAGAATTGCAATTCACGTAGAATCTTCCAGAGGTAACCATTGTAGAAGGCATATGAGTGCATCTTCATCAACATCACAAACATATGGAGAACAAGAAAGACCCGCCCAATCCATTGGTCCTTCATGAGGTGCTCACAGATAAATATACACCAGAAGCACAAGAATGCAAACTCGTATATGGAGGTGAGGGTCCTTCCTGTTTTGCGCCATTGGATAACCTTCTTTGCACATAGGCATTGGATGAAAAAGACAACATATATCGAGAGGTACATCAACAAGTCTGTCAATGCAATTCGGACGAGGCCGGTAGTAAATATACTCCACACGGGCGCCTTGTAAAGCGGAATCTTATCGTCGAAGTAGGAGTGAATGATGTTCTTCAAAATGAAAAACCCAATGCTCAACCAAAAAAAAATGTAAAACCCGAAAAACTTGGACGACTTGAACAGAGGCTCGTCGAAAATGGTGTGCAACACGGGAGTTGGATGAGCCTTTGCAAAGTGGGACTTGTATTTGCCGTCATTTCCTCTCTTCCTGTTCTCGCGAGATGTGGTCTCTCGCTCGATTTCTCTGAACTCGCTTTCGATACTGGCGGGATCACTCCTCGTTGCTCCAGAGGCCCGGGAGGATCTTCGTCTCCTTAAAGCGGAGTCACGGGCTGTAGACGACAATGTATTTTCCGACCCACTTGAAGAGAACTCCTCGGTGGAAGTCTCCGAAAGCTCGCACCCTAGCGCTAGCCTGGACTGGTTTTTTGTTAGCCTATTAAGATTGGTCTCCAGATCTGTCCTGGCAGGCATTGTAGAGGGCTGAATATTTTGCTTGAACTGTGACTTCGAATCTTGTTCGGGCCGAACAAAGGTTAAGTACTTGCTATGCTCAAGATACAACGGTCCGCGCTAATTCCCGACCCGTATGCATGTCACTCCAAACGGCCAAAAGAAGATTTTTGGAAATCTATTATTAGTTGTTTTTGTTCTGCTTGCCTTCAATCGTACATATGTCACTCCGGCTTGGCTTTGCGCTGTTTTTCTGTCCGGGCTTCCGATTTCGAGTCTCTCAGAGCTCGGCCCTCACTAAAGGCTCAAGCCTCGTTGCGAAGACCATGCGGAACATCGTCGCTTTCTGCGTTCTCGGAACACAAGTGACTCGGCAGCCGAACGAGATCGCCGCTGGATGCTTCAACTTCTCTTCTATGTAGTTTCGGATTCTACGGATTTGCTCTCGCCCATCGGCAGTTGCCTATCAGTGCTAATGCTCTACTTATATACCCTCTCGAACGGACGAGTGTCGTTGAAACAAGAACTCCACACCACGTCCACCGCAGCTTCCGCGTCCTCCTTGCTCCGACACTGAGGGTTGGCGGAAACTGATATTACGGCTCTCCTTCTGATGCACGCTTGGAACTTGCCTCCAAAGTTTCCAAGCCCGCTTCTGCGAATCTCGTTCATTATTTTGCACTCACCACTAAGCATGGAGGCACGAATCTCCGTACATGCATGGTGCCGCAAGTTGGCCAAGTCGACGTCGAATTTCAAGTGGTCGTACGCATGGACCAACTCGTGAGTCAACACCTCTTCGAGCTGCCACTTGTCTTTGAGCCAGTTGGAGCACAAGAGAATGCCCATCGACGGATGAAACCCGCCTGCCTTCAAGTTATCGCACGTGCCACAAACGATGTTTCGCTTGCCCAAATTGCCATTGAGCTTCTTGACATGGTCCATCATGAAGGTCACCGAAGGCGAGTTCTGTAGCATCCAGTCTCGGTTTTTCTCGCATCGCTTGCAGTCCAGCGAAGCATACTTAGCAATATAGTCATGTTCAAACTGCGCCTTCTCCTTGTCGTCCATTCCAAGACCGGTTTTGTATGCAACAGACCGTCTCCACCATTCGAACCCGGAGAGCTTTTCCAGCCCCGACGTTTGTAGCTGCTCGGTGTCCGCCATTGCAGGTAAAAGAGAGAATATCGGTGGATGAGAAACTCGGACTGCACGAAGTGCCCAATCGACGGTAGGCGTAATAAAACCAATCGCTGCCTATCAGTGAAAATAGGTAATATCTTTCCATTCGCTTCTAGGCGGAAAGTACATATTCTGGCCATTTTCTCTTTTTAAAAAATATTGCCACTTCGTGTTCTTCTCCGCCTTACAGTGGATACTCTCCGCCTAACAGTGGATACATGTAGGCATCGGCCCGCACTCAAAACGACTTCCTGTACCATTTGAAAAGATTGATACTCTTGCCCACGCAATGGTTTCTAACATATGGGTGGCAGCCGCCGATAACCAGATCGACGTGGTGGAGAGCCATCTCGACTCGAACAATTTCACGGCAAACTCCAAAGACCCCAACGGCTATACACCCATACATGCGGCAGCTTCGTATGGCCATACCTCGCTCTTGAAGCTTCTAATTGAGAGAGGCGGTGATATCAATATCCGGGACAACGAGGGCGACACCCCTTTGCATCACGTTGAGGACTTGGACACGGCGAAGTTCATTGTGGAGGATCTCCATGCCGATTATAAGTTGAAGAACGATGAGGGCCAGACGGCCGCAGACTATATAGAGGAGGAAGATGATTATCCAGCTGTTGCTCAGTACTTGCGCAGCTTGGTCCACGCAAAGTTGCCGAAACGCTCGGAGCTGGTTCTTGAAAATCTTCCGAGCCCTGGACAAGTTGACGGCCACACGATCAGCTACAGCATGGAAGAGGAGTTGGGTGAGATCGACCCAGAACGGCGCCAGAAGCTCCAAGAGATTGTTCGCAGCGAAAACCCAGAGCATGCGCTCAGAGAGTTGCTTACCTCTGCTGTCAGGGAGGGCTTGAGTCAGTACAAACAGGATACAGAGCCGCAGGGCTCCAAAAGAAGCAAGGCCGACTAGACACTGCTGTTGCTTTTGGAGCGAACTGCCGTACTACGTCTACGGGCTAGACCTGCCGGTTTGCAGGATTCCGGTTAACGTTAAGCTTCATAAAGCGAGACTTATAAATGAATTTGCTGTTTTCCTTTTTTTTCTTGTTCCCTTGTTCTTCTGTTCCTTCTTTTTTCTTGTTCCTCTTGTTCCGTCTTGATGTCTCGCTCGATTGCGAAAACTGAGCAGCCCCACTTTAATTCCTCCACCGCTCTTAGGCGTGTATGCACTCCAGGCTTGTTCACGTCGACAACTCAGTTTTCCACCTCTTTCAAACGACAAACATGTACCAAAAAGTGTTCGACTACTTGAAGTCCGGCCCCACTAATGTGGACGGCACCCCATTGTATGTCTCCCGTTGAGGACTTGATCTGCATTTAAAAGTCCCCGCAATAGCACCCAACGATTTTCCCGTCACACACTAACAAAACAGCAAAAGTTTCCACATGCATACCTTAGAGGAGTTGAATGCCATGGATTTCTTGCAAAGGCTCAGACTCGCCGATTGGAGATTGGAGCTCTTCACAGTGTCGTTCTGCGTGTTGTTCGCATTATTGTACAAGTTCGGAGACTTGTACAATACAAGGAAGGTGCTGTCTTTTCTCGCTGGAGTTAAAGGCGTGTTCACCGAGAATTTCGCTTTGTTCGGCGTGGGCCACGATAAGTTGTACGAGAAAGACAGTGCCGAGAATTTCTCTTCGTACGCGTCAGGCAGGGACAATATTGCCAAGGTCAATTTGACGTTCACCTTGGCTCCGAGACAGAATGTCTTCATCTGGATTATGGAGCTGGTTTTCAGCTTCTTTACTGAATCAGTGCACACTCCAGAGGACTCGGTTGAGATCGTTATCACACCTTCTGTGGACTATGAAAACTTTATTTCCGCTGTTGTTTCCAAATTGGGTATGAACGAGTACAGGAAATTGAATTACTACTTATCGTTGACTAAAACCTCCGATTCAGAGAAGTTGCCCGAATCATTTGTGTTCATGAGCGAGGCCAATGATTTTCACGAGAAAACTTACACCGAAAGTCTTGCTAAGTCGCTCAATCTTTCCATGGCTTCCTTCGTCAAATACATTGCCTTCACTGATCAGCCGGTCGAAAGACCACAAGCTATTCGTGACTTGCTCCCTCAACGTAGAATCGTCATTTCGCTTAAGTTGGTAAGTGGATCTAAGCAATTGGCTGAAATCTCGGAGCTTCTCGCCGCAGTGTTTGACATCGTCGACAAGATCGCGTCTAAAGACATCACCTTTAGATCTGAGTCTGCAAAAAAGGTGGTCAAGACAAGAGAAACTGAAATTGCCAAAATCAAAAAGGCAGAAGAAGCAATAAGACAAGAAGAATTAGCAGAAGAGAAAGCTAAGTTGAAAAGACAAGAGAGAGACCAGCTCAGAAGCTTATCCAGAGAAGAACAAGCCAAGGCCGAGAAAAAAGCCCAGGAGAAAAAGCAAAGAAAGATGCAAAAGAAGATGAAAGTCAGAGGCTAAACTAAAGTTCATTACAGGCTTCTACATCATGTAAGAGCTACACGGTTGAAAACTAGTAAACGTTCAATAATCTTCTTAAAACTTACCTGTAAGTCTCCAGCCTCTTCCAACTGGGGTATCAAATCCTTCTAATACACCAGCACCCTTCGCATCAGCCAAAATCCAAAGAAGGTCGTAGCCATAAAACGGTTTCCTGAAACTGGCCATTATTTTACCCTCCCATTTATCAAATAGTTTTTGCTCTAGGGCTTCCTTGTACGCTGTTTTGTTGAGTGTTTTGACTAGCCAACTTCTACCTGCGTTGATCATCTTAAGAAATGTTCCACATCTGGGATAGGCAATCGCATAGTGATGTACATCTATCTCTAGGTGGTGGTTCAGCGTTAAAGTGAGAAATCCTTTCTTAACAAGAAGCGACAATTCGGGATCAGAGAAGTCTCTATTCGTAACGTATAGTGATGTGGGATTGGCTTCAATAAACTGTTTAAACTTCGTTAAAGCATCCTTCGACGTAGGATCTGCCAGAGAGATGCATCGAGTGATCTCTGGAATGTAATCCTCTGTTTTCACAACGATTTCTGCGTTTTCATAGCCATATGTCACGTTGTTGCTCGAGCCTCTCTTGCCGGCCATCAGGATCACAGGCAGAGCATTGCTAATTACAAACTTTCGTAGCGAGCCCTCTCTCGTGCACAACTCTAGACACCGCTCCACGTACGTGTTACCCTTAGACTCGAACAAGGTGTAAAGCTGGTTGACTGTCACCATTCCGGCCAGTGGTAGTTGCTGTTTTCTGTACTTGATTATGTCTGCTTTCACCTCCATGGATAACCCACGCAACAGAAAGAGTAAATCGGTTTGACTCTCGACACTTGCTTTAGTCTGTTTCGAGAAGTATCTATCATGGAATACAGTACGCTCAGCCCACTGGTTGTTGATTACCTTGTCCATTGCCTGCAATATGGAAACTCCTCGTAACTCAAAATCCATTTCTATGTTGTGCTGAGACACCTGTAGTCTTTCAGTGGACAGATCATCATTTTCGCTTTTCGTTTTTGAAGTTGGTGTTTTGCTTTTGACGTTCTTCCGAACGAGAGGATTTGTGGATGGTTTTTTTCGTGGAGACTTCTGTACTTTGGACAGAGTCGCTGCCGTGTAGCGTAGGCTCATTGTATTAGTGAGCCAGTTTGGCAATGCGCGTTAAAACTAGAAATCAAGAGCTGTTGGATCACCTTCTAAAACTTTACCACTGCCAGTCACATCCACTAAAAAAAGAAGAGAAAAGAAAAGAAGAGAAAAGAAAAGAAGAGAAAAGAAAAGAAAAGAAAAAACAGAAACACGCTACAACGTGAATGAATTACACACAGTATAGTTACTATTTACAGGCTCACTGAACTCTAAGTCGTTTTTGTAGGTTGGAAGTCTGGCCCGGGACCAGGAAAGACCAGGTATAGTCGCCAGAGGCGGCGATTTCAGGCAAAACATCGCCATTCTCTGCCTTGACTTTGATGGCAGACGCTGGAAGCTCGATACCCGTTGCATTAAACACCGATTGAACGAGAGTCTCTTTGGAGATGGGGAAATCCTGCGCCGAAATTGTAAATGTAGACGGCAAGCCTTCGTCTAGGTCAGCCAATGTGTAAAGAGTAGATGCGGGTTCGGCCGTAAAGGATGGAGCCTCCTCTGTGCCTTTTGATCTCAGATTGGAGAATAGATTGGCAAGCTCATTGAAAGATAGCGCAGGTGAGGATTCCTTGGACTCTGCCTTCTGGCTCGTGGACACCTTCTTCTTCTTTGGCGCCACTAGCTTACGACTAGAAGCTTTGACGACTGGGATTCTGGGTCCTTGGTCCTTGGTAATGTAGCATGCCTTGTTGTCTGCGTGCAAAAAGTTTCTCATGAATCCGGGCCGTACTTTAACAATCTCCCCGGCCATGCCCAAAGGCTGGTAGTCCTTCAACAATTGTACAGGGATCTTTTCCACCTTTCTCGCTGCTGTTCTCAAACATCGAACAGAAATGGCTGATACGGAACTCATTTCAGAACAGGTATATCAACGGTATAGCACAACGCCTGGAAAATTCCTCAAGCATGGTGTACGGGCCTCTGGCGCATCAAAACCCGTACATCACCAATAAACCCGTAAATCTCCAGAAACCCGTACATCCCATCGGTACGCTCACATGCCGCACATCCACCAGAGTAAAGTTGCAAGCCGATGAGTCCAGAAGTGTGCTCTGTCTGTTTCGAGAAAGATGCCAAGTACGTTTGCCCAGCTTGTGACGCCAGGACGTGCTCTCTCGAGTGTGTCAAACGACACAAAATTCGCACGGAGTGTACCGGGCTCGTCAATCCCACCAAGTTCATCTCCAACAAAGACTTGAGCTCCAATCAGGCACTCGTCAACAGGGACTACAACTTCTTGATCAACTTCGAACGCAGGATTCAACTAGGCAAAGACGACCTAAGGGAGAGGAACAAGCAAATCCTCAAGCGGAACTTCAATCAGCCTAGGAACCCGAAACGGCGACGGGTCGCTGCAGAAACCGAAGATCATAGGTTAGCAATGGTGGAGAAAATCTACCCAAGTTCCGCAAATACGTCCATCAAAAGACTAAACACTATGGTAGTCCATTTGCCACCGGGGATGTCTCGCAATTCCCAGAACAAGTCTGCATTCGACAGAAAGTTGAACACTTTCACGTGGACAGTCGAGTGGATACCCATCGATAGCAAACACAATACATTGAGTTCCTTTACTAGTTTTCGGCTCAAAGAAGATTTGCCCTTGAGCGATGCTATCCCTCTAGCAATATTGGGCAAGGCCTTCGGGGAACAGGATGTTCAAAAGCAGCATTTGAACTTCTACCTTAAAAACTGCATCTGTTTGAGCCCGCGAACAAACTCCTTAATAAGGTTGGATCCAGAGCAACCTATTGCATCTGCTTTAAAAGACAGGGTTGTCCTCGAATTCCCGACAATTTACGTGACCCTAGCGCCAATTGATGCTCCACAATTCGAGATCTTGGATGATTACGGATTGAATGATCTGAGTTCAAGCTCGGACGATCTGCAATCTACCACTGAGAGCACCGAATCAAGCTCGGACTCTGACACTGCCAGCGAAGATGAGTCGGAAAACAAGACAGTTTGCCCTGAATCGGGTTCCGACGATAACGATAGTGATGATGTACCTGAGGAACTGTCCTCCAAACCACCCCCGGAGCTCGAAGAAGGACCCCACTAATCCAAGTGCTCCCGAGCACTTGAGAAGGCATAAATAACTAGCATAGAGTCCAAGGACAGACCACATAGACGTAACTTGCAACAACCAACTTCGACCAGCACAAAGTCACGTGACAGGCCCGGCGAAGAGCAGCAAATTCACTTGGCCTGTTTGAACCCCATGAATGTCTTTCGGAAAGCACAAGAAAATGAGCGGAACCTATATGCATCTTTGTATGTGGGAAACCTCGATGCTCAGGTGACCGAGACGCTACTATATGAACTCTTCATCCAAGTGGGGCCTGTCAAACAGTTAAATCTACCGAAAGACAGAATTCTACGAACACACCAAGGCTATGGATTCGTTGAGTTTCGGTCTGCAGAAGATGCAGATTATGCTCTAAACATCCTTCGAGGAGTTCGGCTTTTTGGCCGCACTGTGAAGATGAAGAAAATTGACCCGCAAACCTCGTCTACGGCCCCTTCAAGTGAACCAAAGTCGTACGTGAGTGTGGGAGCTAAGCTATTCATAAAAAACTTACATGCTTTGGTAGATGAGCAGTACTTGGACAACGCGTTTTCCAAACTTGGTCCACTAGCAAAAGAGCCAGAAGTGCTACGAGACGAAAGCGGAATATCTAAGGGGCATGCGATAGTGGAGTTCACTGATTTTGAGAGTAGTGATCTTGCCATAGAAAAAATGAATGGTTCTATGTTGATGAACAACAAGATCTCAGTGTCTTATGCTTATAAGGAGGGCTTGGAGCACAAGAGGATTCAGCATGGAGACCAGGCTGAAAGAACGCTCGCCAGGCAGGCAAAAATAAACTTGAAGAATGGCTTGGAGAAACACACGAAGACTGGCCTGAAGAATTAATGTCGCTTGACAAACAGACATACAGGTTGTTTCATAGGCAGATTTAAAATGACTTTTGCATTGAAATGCTATAAATGTGGACGAGAAGCCTCGTACTTTTTCAAGTCCTCGGGAGTCACAACACCGTAAACCAAGCTTCCCCTGCCATTGGTAATTATAGCAAAGTAGTTACCAGCATTGAAAAAGGAGCCCAATTCCTCCAATGACGATAACGGTGTCAACACCTCGTAGTGCTTTCCGCCAGAAGGTCTTGGCTTGAGAATTTTAGAGTTGAATGGAGTGGGCAAACCCTTTTCCGAAAAATCTCTGGTATATTTTTCCTTCGCTTGCTGGCTAAACCAGAGCATGTAGTCTTTGGTGAGAGCATTAGAGCGCAGGTCGGTCACTACTGTCTCATCTTGAATCTTTAGGACGCCTAGCAAACGCTTGTTGGTTTCGTGAATAACGGGAAGAAATGTAAATTCATGCTCAAAAGCAACTTCAAACGCTCTTTTAAGAGGCGTAGATGGGTTCACGGAGATGGCAGGCCGAATGTCAAGATCCTCCACAGTGGCGCCCCTGTAGTCTGTTGTCTTGAAGAGCATAATTTTGTAGGGTAGTCGGAGGTGTTCAGTAGTATGATCTATAGAACGCTCATTAAGTGCGCACTGGGACGGAATACCCATACGAAATGAACAACGTAGATAAGTATTTACAGGTGACATTTGCGTATTAGTAAGATAGATGAGAGACTATGTCATTTACTAAAATCATAGCAATGGTTTTGAACTTCAAGCGGCTTCTGCACTCCGGTACAGCTCGTTACGCCTTGAATCGGCCTCCACTCGTTCTTCCCTCGCAACTCTTCTCCAAACATCCTCATTATTACCAACATCCAAAACGCCTATTCGCATGGTAGCTAGAAGATTAACGGCAGCTGTCAGATGTCCATAGACCCCTCCATAAAAGGCTTTCGTAGCATCCTTACCGTGAGAAGCTTTGAGGAGCGCTAGGCCACCTGGATGTTGGTCCATAAAGGGAGTAATATCATGGATGATGTTTTGGATGACAATGTAAAGTCTGTTCTCCACAGATGCAGAGTTGAGGAGCTTCTTAAACTCCTTGGCTGTAATCATAGGTAGTTTGGATATGGGAGTTCCCCAGTTCAACTGCGACTTCATTCGGTTCAAAACCAACTGCTGTTGCTGAAGCTGTAGCTGCATCACTAAATTCTGGGGAGCCTTGGCTATATCATCAACCAACCCTACAAGAGACAAACAGAATATGGCCCATTTGGTCGGATCCAAGGCCCACCTCAGGGAAGACACCCTGTAATCATGGGGAAATTCATGATGGTAGTTTTGCAGGGCTTGCCCATAAGTGAGTAGGGCTACTAATGGATTGGCACAATTGACCAGAGAGTTTTTGTCATTGAAGGGCTGGGACGGAATGGTGACTTGAAGATTGCGGAAGTGGCAGACCGACTCTGTGCTGAAAAGCAGCTGCTGACATGCGAACATCCGTAGTATTCCGGGATAGATCAAACCATGAACCCAAGAATCTTTACAGAAGCACGCAGTGACGATGATGGGAATGGCAAACGTGGTAATAAAAAAAAAGATCAAAGACCACTTTTCCTGCCATAGTACCCATCCAAGGGTATCGTGAGCACGCTGTGCCTTTTCTGCACCTGCCTGCTCAGAAGGTTCCTCTTCACTGTCACTCAGACCAGAACCAACCTCCGAAGAGGTAGCCACAAACACCGGGCTAGTATCGGCCGGCAAGGATGCGCTTTGCGATGAAAGTGAAGGGAACTCGTGATCAACGAACTCACGAAAAAATGCAGTGGTTTTGGGCTTTTTCAAGAGCCATCCCCAATGTGCCCAGAGAAACCCTCGTTTGATGGAGTACGGGTCCTTTTCCGGATCATCTGTGAATTGGTGATGTGCCCTATGCATGGCTGCCCATGTACGAATGGAGCCAAGCCCTGGACTGGCCCCGAAGACGCCAAAGTACCAATGCAAGAAGGAAAACTTTGGCCGGAAAGTGGAGTGTGCGTAACACTTGTGGTATCCACAAGTGAACGCCAACATGGTGAAGTTGTAGTAGACAATGCAGAACCAGAACGTCCTGGGGTTCTCTGGAACAAGGCTTTCGTTGTAGTGCAAAAGATATACAATAGAAAATAACGGTAGCATAACTGCTGTGAACACCGAGGTGTAATTTATACGACTTAGAAAAAGTTGTCGTTGCTTTCGTCTGACGTTTTTTGCATTTCGCTGTGGGTCATTCGAGCTAGCAGTTTTGATTCTGCGCTTCAGGACCTTGACGCCTCGGGCTTCGGAAAGCTGCATGGCTAATTTGCAAACCAGAATTCACTGGACCTGGTCCTCGCAGATTAGAGGATTGCGCCGCAGCACGCTCATGTATGAGCACCAAGATCACCATACAAAAACTAGGTAAGCAGATACGACATTTTTTTGTTAGAATTAGCCACGTGTTCAGAAATGAATTGGCAATGGTAATTGGTGATTGGTGATTTGGTGATTTATTGATTTGGTGATTTATTGATTTATTGATTTACTTTTCCCACGACTGAATCTGCAGCATTGCTCTTTTCTAGTGGTGCGATAGAAACTCGCCTGCTTTCATCGAGCTTGACGGCTTAAGTAGAAAGAGTCGTATAGAATTCTTCAAGGAAAACTATACAATGGCGTAAACTTGGGGCAAATCGTACCTAATCTGTGTTTTGAGAAAACTTGTTTCTCGTGGAAAGAGGAAGTCCATTCCGAGCTTTCAACGGCTGCAAACAGTCTGATGCCAGAACGCATTTTACTCAACGAGACACATTTTTACTCAACGAGTCATTCTGTGAAATAATACTTATCTTAGCTTCAAGCCATGTTGGCCATTGCAACGTGTAGAAGACGACGACTAAAGGCAGGTTTTTGCCCAATGTTCGGGCTTGGTGTTGTGGGGATCAATCTGCAGGACGGCCCATTCACGCTCTACGTTGCATTTCTAAACTAGCAACAAACGCATCACTTGAAAGGCAATCTCAGCGAATTCTTCCAAACTGATGGTGTGGAAATCCCTGCCGACGTTCAGAGAAGTGGTGCTAAATCGTACCCTGCTAGCGGGTTCTCTCCTTTATATACAGGAAAACAACCCAAGTGCGAAATAGCTGGAAGCATGTCGAGTGAGTGCTCTGGTTTATTTACACTTTCAAGCTTTATGGGTCCTACTACACTCCAAGCAGGTCCTGGCCAGCAGGCCATGGCTGCAGATGTTCCCACGAAAATCCACCAGGTCAATGGCCCGGTGCCTGCCATTGCTTATACGCCAACTGACGTGACCATTCCGGCGAGTTTATACGAAAAGGTGCCAAATCTCGATGCATACAAAAAGCTTCAACAAGCCGAACGAAAATTAGACTTGCTTATAGCACAGAAAGGTTTGGATTTCCAATCAGTGCAGGCCGCCTCCATGCAACCTCGAAACATCAAAAAACATACCGGAACGTTACGTGTTTTTATCTACAATACCTGTGAAAACATGCCCTGGCAGAAGAAGGCACAGCCTGGGGAATTCAATGAAAGTCTCATTCTGGACTCTTCGTGGACCATGCGTATCGAGGGAAAACTTATTTTGGATGACAAGGAGAACAAAGACTTCGAGCAGGCCAAGTTTTCAACTTTTCTCTCTGGCTTGTCAGTGGAGATAGTGCCCAACGGGGACTATCCTAATTTGCAAGGAAATCCTTCAAATATCATTGAATGGAGAGACACTATCGATAGACAGGGCCCTACTTCCTCGGGTGCAAATGGGCCTAATGCTTCTCCTCAGTATCTGTTCGATGGTATTGACATCAAACGTCAAGGAGTCTTCAATATCAAAACAAAGGTTGCTATTTTGGTGAAAAATTTATCTTCCAGGCTTGTACTTTCCCAAGAGATGGCTCAGTTTACTGGCAGCAAAGAGCTTTCGCAGCAAGAGCTTCTCTACCAAATCTGGCAATACGTTCTATACAAAAACTTGTTCAAGAAGTCTGAAAGTTTCACCAAGGTTTCTGCTGTGTCTGCCTCAACTATTGCGGGACAACCAATGAATGTTCAAGACGAGGATGAAAATGATATCTCATTGGTTCAATGTGACGATACGTTGAAGTCATTATTAAAAGTCGAAGTTTTCAAGTTCAAAGACTTATACAAACTCATCCAGCCTCACTTGAGTCCTCGGCAGCCTATAGTGGTTGACTATGAGGTTAACACAACTAAATCAACGACGCTAGGAGAGGTTGTTGTTGATATTCCAGTCAAATTACCAGTGGGAATGAGTAAAGTGCAGAAAGAAATTATCGAGGAGAATAAGGTGGCGTTCGAAAGCATGTCAAAATCCGATGAGCGTGTGCAATTTTTGAATCTGAGGATCTCTCTTGCAATTGCGGCTTTACAAAACGCAAGTGCTAGAGAGCGCTTCTACAGAGAATTGAGCGAGGATCCAGTTACATTTCTTCGTCAGTGGTTGGAGAGCCAGGCCGAGACGCTCAAGGCTCTTAAGAGCGAGGAGGGTTACAACGAAGAAACCGTCAGACGCGTTGAATTTTTCAAGCAGAATGAGGATTTATTGAAGCAAAAAATTGACCTAATGTTAGGTGCTCAGAAGATGTGATTTCATTTGGGCATTGACATAAAGAATGGGATAAGGTATTTTTTTAGAGCTACGCCTCGTAACTGTTTCTAGTTTATATATCTTTGAATAGAAGTATTAAGCAAACTCGTTCTCAGCATCAGTCGATGTATTCTTCGTCAACATCTTCCTCTTCCCCAAGGTCTGCATAGTCATCATCGGCCATTTGGTATTCATAATCTTCGATGGCGTCTTCATTAAAAGGATCTTCAACATTGTAGTTGACCTTTTTCCGGCGAGAAGATCTGCTTTCGATCTCAGTGACCTCTTTTTGCTTCTCAATTTCCGAAAAAACTGGCAACACAAGTTGTAGATATTGATACATATGCAAAATAGGCTTATAAGCAATGCAACTAGGTGATATCATGTTTTCTGAACTTTCTTTGACCCCTAAGATTTTTGCAAGATACATTAGAAAAGCTTCAAGCTGCTCCAGATTCTCTGCAACAACATACCAGTAGTTGCGGGATATGGTTGATGTAGACTGCGGTACTTCATTCCCATCAGTGTCGAACTCAACACCAAAATCTTGCAAAGCACGAGAGAGCATGGCATGGACATCTTCAACATATAGTTTGAAGCTAGAAGAATTCCGGAACCGATTTCGACCTTTCTCATTCGCCAACTTTCGCATTTGAGCAATTGAAGACACAGTTTGACTGGACTCATCAGACATTCTCACCAAGTAAAAACGACCGATATGAAATCCACAATCACCAATAACAAATTCGTTAAACCGGAAACTTAAAGGATGAGAAAAAGGATCAGATGTTGGGTCGTGATAATTTCGCAAGGTCTCTCCACTGGGACTAGCTTCCTTTTGCTTATTTCTCTTGTTTCGCTTGATATCGATCTCTCTTTTCAACTCACAAGTTTGATTTAGGCCTTTGAGTATAGCGCGCGAGGCAAAGAGAGTATCTCTTTCGCTCGTTGGTTCCTGATTGTTGACTATATTCATCAAGTACGATTTGATTGCAATTGAATTCGACAAACTCCACATTACTAGCATTCGGAGCATAATGAGACGGTCAAGCGAGGACTTGATACCTGAAAGGCCATAGATTTCGAAGTCTCTATTAGAAAAAGGGCTTGCATCATTCGGACTATCTTGAATGCTTTCGGATGTCTTCGTATTGGATATTATTAGGTCGGTATCCTCTAAATCGTCTGCAAGATATTTAGTTCCAGGGTGGTCTGACGATACATCATTATCGATTTTCCATTCATCAGGAAGTCCTAACAGATAATACTTAGTTTTGAGTTCCTGAATGGCAGGTTTCTGGCCATCAATAGTAATGGGCTTTTTTCGGTTGAGAGCGAGGGCAAGTAGTCTACGAAATAGAATGCTCATCTTTGTAGAGACTTCAAAATGTGATGGTGAATTAGACGCCTCAGAACCCTCGTGGGTCTTGTGTTCCAAGCCAAGACCAGTTTCGAAATCTGCTGGCCCTAATAACCCAACTTGAACAATAGCGCTGAATTTGTTGAGGAAAGCAATGATGTAGACAATATCACACAGATAAGGTTCATGTTTTACCGGAAATCCCATGGCAAGAGGTTTCAGGGCAACGGACGAGTTTGCACGGTTTCTAAAGAGATTTTCGTCATAAAGATCATAAGTTAGGGGGAGCAATGGGCCAGGATTTGACCTCGTGTTCTTTGATTTATCTCTCACAATCGATGTCCTGCTGATGGGGCTTTTGAGCTTCAAGGTAACCATCTTAGAGTGGGAAGATGAGCTTTGGGTTTTAACCTGTTTCGGAGATGCAATAAATATTTTTTCAACTGTGACACCGGTATTGTCGCCAGTGCCATTCTTGGAAAGCGTGATTTTGATAATAAACTGATTACATGATGGATTGGCTTGGTTGGGAGCATGCGAAGAGGTAGATTGTGTTCGGTTCTCCTCCTCATCTTTTGGGACATTTGAGGTGAATGTCGATGAGCCATTTGGATTGGAAGAATTAAAGGCAGGTTCCTGTTTTAACGACAAAGACAAGCGTCTCAGATTAGACCGAAAGTTGAGGGTAGACTGCTTTCTTCTGCTAGTCTGCTTCGGGGCCAGGGCTAAACCCTTGGCCTTTTCCTGTTTGCCGGCCCCACCACGAGAGCCCGCACGTTCTATGGGTCTGTCATCGATACCAGGCCTCGAAATCGAATTCTCCATATTCTCAGCGTCCGTCTTGAAGTCGGGAAGCAGAACGTTTTGCTCTTGCTCCATGTGTTTTGCCGGTCTTCCCAAGTGTTTTGTCCCTTCCAGAGAATCATGGGACATGTGCCCAGGCATGCCCTTCGAATGGAGGGGCACATCGAGATTCGGCGCTTCCCCAATTCCAGCCGCCTCTTCAGGCAGGCCACCAGCCCCATCCAGATCGCCCGATACGGCAACGCTCGACGTCTCTACCATGTTAATACCGTGGGAGTCGTTCTCATCGGGCATCAAGGCACTTGCCTCGTGACTCGTGGTGCGCGAGTCGCTCTGGGACGCGTCGGAGAAGGTAGGAGAGTCTATTGGAACGTGGGCTGGCGGACTAGCATCTCCACCTATTGCAAAAAGATCTTCGGTTTTTTCAATTTGCATTGACTGTGCTTGGCAAGTAGAAAGTAATTGTTTATTAATGGCTGGACATCGCATTCAATGCGAGGCAGTAGACGCAAAAAGAATGGGAAAAAATGAGAGTGAGCGAGATAACCAACAGACAAAGAGCGTAGGCATGGGCGAAAAAATCCGTTTAGTGAAGAAACACCTAAATCGATAGCGTTGAGAATCCCGAACAAAAGACGGGAAAAGGAGCAGGGGAAAATTCGAGCCAGCTCTCCGCCTCGCAATGTAGAGCATGAACGGTGGAAACCAAGGCGTACTACACCACTACGACGTACGTAAACGGCGAAACAGATCTTTTCCTGGTGATTAGTCCCAGTTCTTCCTTTCTCGCACCGCCTACATTGCCGTTTCTGGCGCCTTTTCAATACTGAATAACTAATCCAGTTGGAGAGGGCACGAAACTTCAGGCTATAGAGACTGCAGTCCGAGAGATAGAAACTCTGCAGTGAGAATGGCCACACCCTCCACTGCGGCGTCCTCGTGTCACGTTAAAGTAGTTTGGGCGGAGAAGTTGTATTTGAATGAGGAAACCACTATGCGATAGGCGTACAGATCCGCTGAGCAGTCTGTTTCGAGTAAGAAATTGCGGGAAAGCTTTTCCATAGTGAGAGTACAGGCTACGAGAAGAGACATGTTGGTCTTGATGGGCTGACTTGCAAGAGGTGGAACTCAACTTGTTGACAAGAGAAGGAAATATTAATATAAGTATTATATTCCTATATCTTATTTCTTTTTGCCATAAGTTTTTAAATATTGTTAATTAGAATTATTTATAATTGGATTAAAGTCTGTAATTCCACTTTATAAAATAGAAATTGCTCATTACCACCATTATTATAATGATAGGTTTATGGAGCAGCTAGATAAAGCAAGTGATTATATACTAATGTATACTTTATTTATAATGATAGGTTTGTATTAAAGATAAAGCAAGTGATTATATACTAATATATACTTTATTTTCATCATTATTCATGTTATTAGCTATAGGATTATATGAAGTAATTAGATAGTACAGATTATCAAGCTATAAATTTATTAGTTTTATCAATAGATTGACACTGTATTTTATTTATAGCTATATCAATAGGGATGTTGCAAAATAATAAATTCAATTCAATTAAATAAACTAATATATAAAGACATAGTAAAAAGGTTAGTTTCGTTGCGACCTAAAGTGCCTGCCACCGGAAGTTCGATAAGTCGCTCCGGAAACCAGGCAAGAATATGCGGTACTGCATCTAACCCGCATGTACCTCGGATGCCAGCATGAAGGGTCCCAAAGGTCTCAGCCTTAACAAGGATAGACTATCGTGCTTTTTCGACCTCAGCCGTTCTGGCGAGCCACGAGCCCATTTCAGCAGTCAAGGTGAGAACGCCGCTCCACTGCCCTACAGGTTCTTATTTTGTGACAGCGAGCAAATTAAGCAAGTTGGCCTTTGCTCGGTTATGTAACCAGATGCATGTACAAACGGGGGTTATTTTCAAGATCCCAAAGCGGCAATACAAATAGACAGCACAAGCTAAAAATTCGGGGTCAAAATATTATGAAATGGAGTGCGATTTGGAGCAAAAACGAAACTTGTCATCGGTTTAGCCGTATGTCGACGGCCGACGGTCGGTGCGGGACCGACCGCAAGTGCCGGGTGCCGCGAAGCAACCTGCACTAGGCAAACTGTAGTGGTTCAGACGGAGCTATTCCGTTTTGGTGCGGCTTTCCGAATACCCCAGAATTATGAACTGTGGCAATTAGCTAGGGATATTCGATTTCAATGAGTAGGGTAGTCGCCGGAACCTCGAGGAACGGAACTCAATTAGTAAGTCATCAAGAAAGTTCCGGCCGGACGTGGCGCAGCATCCGCTTTTGCGTCCATTGTCGGAGTTAAGCAAGTCATCGCCACAGATTATAAACCTTGTTTTTGTGCGAAGCCGTGCGAAACCTGATGTCACGGGTCCACTGAAGATAGTCCGGTTTGCCATCGGTCGGTTTGCTTCCGAAAGTATTTGGCGCCATGGAAGTCTGGAAAAGCGTTTGTATCGCATGTGCTCCATCATCTTGTGGACTGTGTCCTTTTTTCTCGTCCTTATTTGCTTTATTCCGGGTGCTCGTGTAACGGAACTTTTTTCGATCGGCCGAGGGCCATCGTCGGCTGCAGCATCGAACCGGCTGCAGACATATGCAACGCACCGAACACAAGAATGACTCGGCCTATTAAAGCGGAATATTTTTCTCCTTTCGACCACGAAGTTTTTTCTGTATCTTGGTCCTGTTCTTCTTCTCTTGTTTTTTATCTTTTACATTTAAGGTCGATTAGAGTTTGCAGAATGCCTTCGATGAGCCAAAATTCTTCTTATTCTGAAAAAGCCATGAGAAGTGACACTGGTTCTCATTCTAACGACGAAGAATACGTGGTGCACCAGTTCGTGGGTGCACCACCGGACGAGGATTTGGAAAGAGAGATGGAAAGTCAATCTGCTTCCGAATCTGTTTCACGGATTGTCAGCCGAAGAATTTCCAACGCCGCAGAGTTGTACGAAGAGGCAGCGCATTCCACGGAGCCGTTACCCAAAATGGGTGCCAACAAAGATTACCCTCCTCTTCTCGGTAGCAGGGAGCCGTATCTCGTGGCGTACGACGGGCCCGATGACCCCATCTTTCCCCAAAACTGGCCGTTGAAGAAAAAGATTTTCACATGTTTTGTGGTGGGCTTGAGTGCGTTGTCTGTGTCAATGGGCTCTGCAATGTTTTCTCAAGGCACGACGCAATTGGAAGCAGAATATCACGTTGGAAGTGTTGTTATCACCCTCGGAACATCTCTCTATGTGTTTGGCTTTGCATCCGGTCCCATCATTTGGGGCCCTCTTTCAGAACTATACGGTAGAAAACTCATTCTCTTCTGCTCGCTCTTCGGCTACACTTGTTTCTCCTTTGCTACCGCAACCTCAAAGGACCTCCAGAGTATAATGATTTGCAGATTTTTCTCGGGTTTTGTCGGAGCTGCACCTTTAGTTGTTGCCCCTGCTAGTATGTCTGATATTTTCAGCGCAAAGGCTCGTGGAAGATCGATGTCCCTTTTTGCAATGATGTTATTTGGAGGTCCCATGATTGCACCAATTATTGGCGGGTTCACTGTGAAGAATCCTCATTTGGGATGGAGATGGACTTGTTATATTGCAGGAATCATTGGAGGAACAGCAACCGTGTGTTCTCTATTCATTGACGAGACCGGTCATAGTCTAATATTGGTTAGAAAAGCCGAAATTTTGAGAAGGAGAACCGGAAACTGGGGCATTGCCGCCCCTCACGAGGAAATCACTCTTTCTTTGAAGGAAATCGCTGAAAAAAACATATCCAGACCACTCAAAATGTTGTTCACCGAACCTATCCTCTTCTTGGTTTCGCTCTACAATGCCTTCATCTATGGTCTTTTGTATTTGTTTTTGACGGCAGTGCCGTTGATTTTTGAGGGTGAATATGGATTCGAACTAGGTGTGGCGGAATTGCCATATATCTCCATGTTCATTGGTGTGCTCATTGGTGGCTTGATAGGCATATTGATGGAAAAAAGATTCGTCGCCATTCTCGAGAAGAACGGTGGAAAGCCCATCCCTGAAGAGAGATTACCCCCTATGATGGTCGGGTCTGTCTTTTTCACCATAGGCTTGTTTTGGCTAGGCTGGACAGGTAGCTATCCCAAGCAAGTGCATTGGATCGTGCCAACTATAGGGGCAGCCCCAATTGGTATAGGGCTTATTCTTTTGTTTTTGCCCTCACTTAACTACATTATCGACTGTTATCTTCTCTTTGCAGCCTCGGCTTTGGCAGGAAATGCGTTTTTGAGATCTGCCTTTGGAGGTATATTCCCGCTTTTCGCTCGTCAAATGTTCATAGGAATGAAAATCAAGTATGCCGCTACGTTGTTGGGCTGTGTGGCTGCTGTGATGATTCCTGTGCCAGTTTTGTTTTTCAAGTACGGCAAAAAGATCAGAGCAAGCTCCAAGTATGCGTTTTAGATTTTGCATTTGCCTCGTCCATATGATATTTTTGCATGTTACATTTAACATAAGTTATAGCATTTTTTAATAGATATTTTTCCACTCGCCGCCGGGCTTTGGTTGCAATGGAACGTCTTGTTTTCTTCTCCAGAGTGCCTCTTTTTCTCTACTTCTATTTAACTTCCTCGTCTTTGGATTTGATGACATGGCTCGCTACACGTGATAAACGCGTAGAACTGCGAAGTGAACTACATCTACAAAGTATAGCTTCATATTTGTCTTCACGATGGACGCTGGCTATAACAATTATGGCGATGGTGGTTTTAACGCCGACGCTCAATATACCGATTACAATGGCGGTGAAGGCTCACAACGTCTGCAAACGAGAAACACGTTAAGCCCTGTCACAATCAAGCAGATCAATTCCGCGACGCAACACGTCCCAGATGGCGAATTCTTCAGCCACAACGTGTCCTTGAACATGGTTTCGTTCGTTGGGGTGATCAGGAAGGTGGATAACCAAACCAGCGCAGTCACCGTGACCATAGAGGACGGTACGGGCTCGGTGGAGGTCAAGAAATGGGTGGACGAGAAGTTGACATCAGCTGCTGAGGAAACAGAGTTGTATCTGGCAATGGAAAACAAGTATGTCTACGTAACCGGCGCGCTAAAAGAGTTCAACCAGAAGAAAGCCATTCAACATGCGGTTATACGTGAAATAACAGATCACAACGAAGTGCTCTACCATATGCTATACACCATTTCCAACCACTTGGAGGCTGAGGGAATGCTCAAGGTTGGTGTGAAGTCAGAGAGCTCCAATGGTCTCTTTGTTCTGGGCGACGGCGGCTCTGGTGATGGCGAGAGGTTGGAAGATCATGACAGGATCATGGCCGTGATCACGTCCAATTCTGGAACAATGCTTGAGGGCGTACCCGTCGCCTGGATTAGTGAGAGCTTGGGCATCCCTGTGGATGTGGTTCAGCAAAACTGCCAATACTTGTCGGAACAAGGCAAAATATACCAAGGGTACGATGAACAAGCTTACTTATGTGTATAAATAATTTGATGATATCTAGCTTCTGGTATTCAATTATTGATTGTGGCTTGCTTCTGAAAATAGATTTCAAAGAGATCCTCGTCGGAAACAAACTCTGTAATTCCGGATATTTTCTTCTTGGAGGCTGAAGTGTCTAAAGTAAGTGCAAATGATTCAGCTTCTATCAATTCATTCTCTCCAAGATTGGAATCCTCCGTAATTTGCTGAGCCTGTTTGGACGTCGTAGAGCGTGACTCTTGTGCGTTTGCATGGAAGTACTCAATTCGTCTTTTCGTACCTAGCGACACTATTTTCTCTTCTATGGAGTTTTCAATTGCAAACATCCATACTGTAGTGAGTCGACGTTGTCCAATACGATGAATACGAGAAATTGCTTGGAGTTCTGTGGAAGTGTTTATCAATGGTTCACACAAGAAAATGTGTGTTGCGTTCGTGAGGGTCAATCCACTTGCTTGAGCCTGGGAATCTAGCAAGAAGCAGGTTTTCAAATTGTTCACGTCCTTGAATTCTTGCACCGGATCCGAATGTTTTTTCTTATAGCTCGAAAGATGTGATCCTCGGACAGACACATACGAGATATTTGTTTTCTCGAAAGCAAACGCAAGAATCACAAGTAAGTCTTGCCATTGGCTGAATATGACAATCTGAACCTCAGGATCGAGGCTTTGGAGATATAGTACTTGTTTGACTATCAAGTCCACTTTTGAACCGTAGCTATTCTCAAGCTTTATACGTTGTACTTTTTTGAGGGTGCCTTCATCAAGTTGCTTGTAGATCAGGCTGATTGAGCTCTTGGATTCATAATCCAGCCCCTTCGAGTGAGCATGCCCGTTATCAATCTTCTGTATTTTCAAGTCAGCTTTATATTGCGTGAAACTATAGATTGTATCTTTGCTCGTGTAGGTTTTGCACAACGGACAAGTGAATTGTCTTTCTAGCCAGACTTCTAGGCAAGTCTTACAGAATTTGTGACCACAAGAGGTCAAAGAGCCAACTGTAATTGCTGATTGACAAATGATGCAGATACTCTCCTCCTCGTTTTTCGTGTCCCCTGTATCAGGTATCAATGAGTTCAAGTACTTCAAGCGGGAAACACTCCTTGTGAGTTTGTTTTTCGCTAGAGTAAGATTGCGGTACATATTCCTAAACATAACGTTGAGAGTGTCTGTGTCTATATTTTCCTGTGACATTTTCAAAGACTTATTTTGAACGGAGTCAGAAATTTGTTGAAGCTGCTTGAAGTATTCCACTCTTGCATTAAACACGGCATTAAAACTAGTGTTTAGTTCTTTCTTCAAAAGACTTTGTGCGGTTTTCTCATTTTCGAAGATGTTCTTCATCCCATTGAACAAATCTTGGTAGATTTCGAGTTGTGCCCCGTTTCTATCATCCTTCATTTCAATTTCGAGAAAGCGGCAATCCTGAATAATTTCCTCAAACGATAGGTTAACATCAATTTTCACTTTTAGTCGAGCACTTTGTAAATCCTTGAGGAACTTCTTATCACTAACGCGTTGAACCTCCAACTTGAACTCATATTCTTGTTGCTTTTTCACTTCTATGATTGCATTACCTGTCTCTACGGTAACATTTGCTCTATCCATAAGCATCTGAGTAGTCACTAGCATTAGACAGGATGCATGATCTTGATCCTCCACAGACTTTTCGTATTCCTCTCCATCAACATCCTTTTCATCTGTTGTAACCGGATTTGAAAGGAGCTCACGAAGTTTGGAGACGTTATCATTAATAACTTCTGATTGAGCATTGAGCTTTGTGACTAAATGCAGATACTGATCGTAAATCTGCTTTGTTTTCACGTTTCCTACGAGTTCTGATAACTCAATTAAGTCAATTCTAGGCATTGCAAGAAACAACTTTTTGGAAGACTTTGGGAACAATTTTGTGCCGTTGTTGATCCAGTCACCAGCTTGTATCCAGTTTCTATTTTTGATTCTTCTTAATGTCACAGTTTCGACTTCGGCAATTGAGTGCTTTAAAATCTCTTTACGACATTTTTCTGCTTCTTCGTAGTAGTGTGTCTCTAGCAATTTGTGTCCGTCATCAGTCGAGTCATTCGAAGTAGCTAATGTTGATTCGACATGCTCTCCACTCTCGACCTTGATCTCCAAAACTTTCAATTTCGAATCACTCGTTATACCGCACAGCAGTAATGTTGAGGTTAAGTCATTTAAAGCCACAAAAGCAACACGCAATCTCTGAATTTTTTCCTGATACTCTGTATCATGAAGTTGAAAATGAGCCGAAGCAAGCAAAAAGTAGCATTTGTGCTCGGCCATTCGCCAAGAGCGTACTCTAATATTGTTGGACAGTACAAGTTCTTTGAGGTGGTGATACTGGTCCAAGAGACTTTCAATATCGAGATTGGGATCTTTTTTCACTTGCAGAGTGCCATTCTCTGTTTCGGTAACTTCATTCATCTCCTCTTCTTTAGTTACCACATCGTTATTTATGTTGGACAACTCCTCGATATCTGCTTTTGGAAGTACATCATGCTTTTGAAGTGTCTCGCGGACTTGCTTATACTGCTGAAAGTCCCTTTCACTTTTTGGTATGAGTTTTACCATCATTGCCTGAACTTGTGTCAAGACGATTTTCAAAATCTCCACAACCTTTTCTGGATAAAAAAAATATTCTAGAGCTTGACAAATCTCTAATGCTCGATTAAACAAAGTCTTTTCGCTCTCACCCACATCAACAGTGACAGATTGTATCATATCTGTAAGAACTGTCTCTAAAGTCTTCAACTCTTTGACACCACTAATGAGGAATTTAGTCTTATGCTTGCCTCTAGTCGAGTGGGCCTTGGGAAGCCTTCCAACTTGGAGATTCCCACATAGCTGCCGAAGCTTTACAAGCCGATTCCTTAAATGAGAATAGGAGGCACTGTCCATGGTTTTTTTACTAACGAGATCGATATTATCGTCATAAACCCCAATATATGCAAGAGTGGAATCCAACACCTCGTTGTACTTGTCTTGCTCAACCTCAGTTAGTGGAATGGTGAGAAGAACACGATTCTGAGGCGGAAGCTGGATGTCATTATGAACCATAGATTTTGTGTGTCTGACAGCAAGGGACAGCCATACATTGACAAAATCTGAATTAATGTTCCCAGACCCGCAAAGCATCTTCCAACAATGCTTCCAAATATCATAGTCGAAAGGCAGGTATCGAAGAAATTGAAGAACTGCGGGCAGTCTACTTGGTGTTCCCGAAACCCCCCATGAATGAAAGCGAGGAATCAACGAAGCAGTTGCAAAAGCACGCGTTGATCCCGACGACACCATTTGGACCTCGTCCAAAACAACCCTCCACCACTGACATGACATAAGAGGCGATTCGTAGAACTGAGTGTGAGGTATAGATCTCAAATCATGCCTCTGCACTTTGTCGATAAGTCGGTTCATTACAGCCCTATCATACTTCTTTTGACTAAGCGTCGAATCTATTTGACCATTTGGCAGTGTGAATTTAAACTCTGCTTTGAACGCATCAGTTATCGAAGAGCTGGATGAACTATCCAAGGTTGCCGTTTTGGTTTCATCTGCATCAATGTCTGGTTCTTGCCGAATACGTTTTTGGCCCCCCCTTGTTGGTTTATGACTTGAGGAATATTGAGCGTAGTCTGTTTCTTTGGATAACGTAGCATAGTTTAGGAGCACTATGTCATAACTCTGTAGGTATTCAGATATGTACATGGGAATATTGTGAAGTTCCGGGTATTTTCCTAGCCCTTTGTAAATTGTCACCAGTAGTGACGGACAGAGTTGGCATATTTCAGCATACCACTGGCGAAGTATAGTTTCTGGTGCTGCAATGAGTGTTGTCTTTGCCTTCTTGATATATCTGAAATCACCCTCATCTTTGAGCCGAACGGAAATCTCCTTGCCAATCTCTGAAGGAGACCTTTGATTGAGCAAAGCAAGACATGTGATTTCAACAGTTTTTCCAAGGCCCATTTCTTCCGATAGAAGACCACAACCTGGCGTGGGTTGATGCTTGTGCTGATCATGATACTCGCGTAAGAAGGCAATGATGTCCGTCCTTGGCATTATGTTTCCCGTAAACTCATTTATCCAGCAAACTCTATTCTGAAATAGCACTTTCTTCCAGCCATAGCAGAGTTTCGAAAGTGCTTCCGATATTTCTCTATCGGTATATTGAATACTCGAGTCAGCATCCAATTCAAGCGCTTTGTAAAGTTGCTCATTCACAATGGGCACATTGACCAGTTGTCTCTTCACACTATCGTAACATACGCCTTCCTTTTCTAAGAGCCACGAAACACTTCGAGCTTGGAATGGGAGGAGTTCTGTCTGGAGATATGGATGCGAAAACAGCTGCGAAGCATTCGGGAGAAGACTAGTCTTATCTGTGATGATTTTGTGGAAAATATGGGTCGATATGGGCAACCCTTCATAGCTCGGCGCCAAAGGATTTTCATCCAGTTGGCATGGGGCTAAATTAGGACGCAAAATGTTCATCAAGTCTTGCGACACATCCGAGGAAAAGTACCGGTAGAAAGATGGCTTGATGTCAAGCTGATACGAAATGCGACTTATTATGGAAGATGTGGCGGGAACAAGCTCTAATGCCCAGCTGAATTTGCTTACTGTAAAGTGGTCCTTGCACTTATTTATGCGAGAAGTGATGAAACGGACTTCGGCTATCATCACGTCCTGGAGCACAGGATCAAGAATATGTGCTGACATTAAGAGAGCTTTCTTCAAGTTGCCCCTCTGTTTGCTGGAAAGCACTAGTATCGGCTCCTCGGCTCTCGACGATTTGAGTTCAAAGACTTCAGTCTCGAAGATAAACGATTCCCTGTTGCTCATAGATAGACCCTCACCCAAGTACTGCTCGAGAATCAGCAGATCTAGTGGAAGAGGTGCTTTCATTTGCGACACCCAGTTCCTTGATACGATAGTGAATGAGCCCTCACTTGCCGGTGGCTGCTTAGGCTTTTCTTTCGCCTTAGTTCGGCTGGTAGCCAGGACATACTCAAGAATCGAGTCCAAATCAAACTCCAAGATCTCGAGAGGTAGAGTATCTGCTTCCTGCGCCACTTCCATTGTCGCTGTCTATGCCTGGTGGTGGAATAGAAACAAGTAGCCTGCGGGTAAAAGCAAGATAGTTAGCTAGACCGATGCTTCAATCAGACAGGCGGGGTTTGCCTTCGAAAGCCAAGTCGGGATGGGCCAGAGTAATCACGTGCCCATGTTGAGATTATGGTTTGGGGATATCGTTATCATCGGGGACTACGTGAGCCAGTCCTTGGCGTAAATCTGTAGGAGAATCGATAACTAGTATCCTTTCAGCTTATCTATCCACCGAATCTATATATGGAATTTATGAAAAAAAAAAAAGGAAAAGGAAAAAAAAACTCTGCATGCTTCAAGAAATAAAGTACTTTTCGATAGGAATCCGCGACAGCCTGAGTTGGTGCGTTGATCTGATGCTGTTGGGCAGTTTCAAACAGCCATGGCTTTATTCTTCCTCCTGCCTAAGATGGAAGCACCACCCAAGTTCAATGCAAAGCCATTTTGATGGTTGATGTCTTTCGGTATTTTGCCCGGTGGACTGAACTCAGACTCCTCTTCCTCCTCGACAACAGCACTTGCACAATCGTGTAGGCCATGCTTCTTTAGAGCAGCCTCTTCACCTATTCTATGGACAGCAGCAGATATGTCGAAAGCTTCACGAAGAGCCAGGGCCGCTGGCGAGTACATTTCAGCATGTTTGTAGTTGGAGAAACTCTTGGAAGCAGCCACATGATGGCCCAGAGGTGGGGTGCGATCTTGTATCTTGCGCATCCAAGGGTCGTCGAAAAATTCATTGATGGTGTATCTTTTCTTAGGATCAACAGTCAAGAGGCGTGATACACAGTACTTGACATCACTGCCTATCTCGTCCCACCATGGTGCTAAGAACGTGTACTCACCACGCGCCACCTTTTCAGTGAGAGACTCTATCCTCTCGTCGTAGAATGGAGGAAATCCACATAACAAAGTGTAGAGAACACAGCCAATAGCCCACATATCAACCTCTTTGGAGTACCTTTCGTCTCTGACGATCTCAGGCGCAGTGTAGCCAACAGTTCCGCAGGGAGTTTTGGTATTGCGCTCCCAGATCTGCTTGGACAAACCGAAATCTGCAATTTTCACAGTTCCTATTGTGCCTCCACCTAAACCATGTATGAACTCGCCTTCGTCCTTTTTCGTCTTCGGGTCATCTGAACGACGGAGTTTGGCAATGGGATTAAGCGATGGCTTGAACTGAATGGGTTCGAACAAGATGTTTTCCGGTTTGATGTCTCTGTGCACTATTCCAACCTCCTCGTGCAAGTACCTAACAGCCTTTGCAACTTGGTAGATTATATGACGGGACAAGTCTTCACTCAAATAGGTGTAATTGACAATGGCACCGAACACTTCGCCTCCAGCAACTAGCTCTTGGACTATGTAGAAGAAGTGGTCGGACTCAACAAATTCCACGAACTTCACGATATTTGGGTGATCAAGTTGTCTCATTATAATGACTTCCTTCAAAACGGCTTGCTTCTGAGCTTCGTCCATCTGGAACTTGCGGAGCACCTTTATAGCAACGATGGTACCCCTGGTCTTATGGCGCGCTTTGTATACAACAGAGAAGGCACCTTCTCCCAACTTGTCTAAAAGGTGGTAATTTTCTAAAGTCGGGGTTTTTTCCGCCGTTTTATTCATTTGCTCTTCCTGGAAGATTTGGTGAGCAACATGATCGTAGTTCTGAGTATCATTCTGGTTCGTCAAGCGGTCGTCGGCCTCTGTATAGGACACGGTAATCTCTTCACCACTAGGGTCCTTTGATGTGAGCTGTATGTCGTCAGAGAAGTTCGTGGGGCACTGCTCCTTCAAGGGACGGGCACCAACACTGTCATGTCTAGAGTAGCCGGCGAAGTCGGTCTCGCCGATGCCGGCAGTCTTGCCCTTTAAGTCGTTGGCCTGTTTGCCTTGTCTGATGAAGGCTTTCAAACTGTTGAACATCTTTATTCAGAAAAACAGGTCGGAGCAAATCGGATGGAAGCACCACACGTCAAAACAAGCACGAAGTCGGGATCTCCGTGTTCGCAACAGAGCTCGGGCGATGGGAACGAAGCGGCTACCGAGGGGAAATGGGTGCCGACTGGTCTCTGGATGATTCCACGATATCCCCAGATTGCGACGGTGGGATTGATGGAATGGGCGTTTGATGAGAGCAACAAACTGTCTTGACCACTGGAGAAAGGCAAGCAGATAGTTTTCTTGCGTAGTGAGGAGATTAGCAGCAGGATAAAGAAGGTTGGTACAAAAAAAAGGCGATACAATATCCAGCAATAGTAGAGTGTCCGCTTGAGGATCGCTCAATGCAATAGTGGGCAACAGCTACAGAGCGGTTTACCGCGCCGCCTGCAGGACGAATATATGTGAGCAAAGAATGTTTCGTCCAACCCCCAGTTTAGACCGCAGCTTCCGCAGCTGCCGCAGATTGTGGCGCAGAGAAGGGTCTGCCAGCGGAACCCCGTCGACTGAAATGAGCTTTCGCTCAGGCCATGCGCTTTTCCTCAGGCCATGTGCTGGGCCCACCTTTACGTTATTCTTTCCAGCGACGAAGGCCCAAAAAGGAATACGGGACCCGATTAAATACGCAGGGAAAGATATCCTGGGCTGGGCCCTGACCGTGCCGGGAAACAGGATTAACATACTAGCAAGCAAGGTCCACGAGGCGTAGTCCTGCTGCCTGTCAACTTAGTGTAAATGTTATTGGCGGTGTGCTCGTGGTGGAGACGCTTTATAGTTCTGGGCCAATTCTCTGCTTGACGTCAATGTAGAAGCTAACGGCGCAGACATGCGTCAGGCTTCGTTTGCCCGGAATGCGCGAAGCAGCATTTGACGATAGCTAAGTTGCTCGGGACGCACACGCTAAAGGGCCGGCCAGACTACCGGGAGTTTTCTGCCGACGCCCTTTGTTTGCTAGAGGTCCTGGATCCGGCCGCTGAGGCCCGTATTAGCTTATGCCACGCGCATGATTGCGCGGACCCAGCTCTATTGGCGGAATTTCGAGGGAGCCCTGCACAGCCAGCTGCAACAACCGACTCGACATCCCGAGGAAGACGTATGGAAAGATCCGAGTAGATGGGGCCCCGCTTTTGCGTTTTTGGGCTCCCCACCTCAAACCTGGAACTGCGCTCACCCAAAGGGCGGGAGCGGATACGCTGGCTTCTGGTGTATGAGCGCTTTTGCGTAGCAACTTCACCCAGCGAGAACGCTTCCACCAGGCAAGGGAAATGTCTCAGATCATCTGCAGCTCTTTGCGGAATTGTGAGCCATGGGCCATTGTGGCGAATACACACTACCGGTTAGACTGCGGAGGGGGTGAGCTCAGTATCAAGGGAGGCGCCCGCGGCTGGACGTACACCCGTGCACCACAAATTGGTGAGCCGCTTATATGCCGTCCATTTGCAGCTGTTCACGTGCGCGCCCCACGTCGTTGAACCGACCTCCGACCTACGCCCACGCTTTCGTCTTGGAAATGAGTGTTCCGGCCATAATTTTCACCGACTGGGACGGCACCGTCACGCTCCAGGACTCCAACGATTACTTGACGGAAAACTTGGGTTTCGGGCGCCCCAAACGCCTTGAAATCAATGATGAGATTCTCAACGAGAGGATGTCGTTCAAGGACGGTTTCACTGAAATGTTGAAATCCATTCCCACGCCGTTTCCGGAGTGTATTGAGTATTTGTTGGACAACATCCAACTTGACCCTGGCTTCAAGGAGTTCTACACGTGGTGTGCGGCCAAGGGGATTCCGGTGATTGTCGTCAGCAGTGGAATGAAGCCAATTATCCATGCGTTGCTTGAGAAGTTGGTCGGTGCTGAGGCGGTCAAAAACATCGAAATCATGTCCAACGATGTCGAAATCGATCCACACACGGGCAAATGGCAGATTGTGTACAGGGATCCCGACTCGGGTTTCGGCCACGACAAGAGTAGATCCATCAGGGAGTACTTGAAGGCACATAAGTACGATGCCTCGAATATGCCTCCTCTCTTCTACTGCGGTGACGGTGTGTCGGACTTGTCTGCTGCCAAGGAGACAAACTTGCTTTTCGCCAAGCACGGAAAGGACTTGATCATCTATTGCAGAAGAGAGAATATTCCTTACACCGAGTTCAGCGATTTTGCAGACATATTCGCGAAAGTGAGAAATATTATAGATGGCGGAAAGCACTATGAAGACTATATAGAGAACTAATATAGTTTGAGATCTGAACGCGTCCATTCCTCTCATTGTGTGATACTTGGTGTACCACTGTGCTCTTGTATTTTCGCCAAACTTTTGCAGTGACATGCAAGGGAAACCCCACCCCGCGACTGAAGAGCGCACGCGGTGGATGCAATGATGGGCAGCTGAATTGAATATCTCGAAGTGAAAGGCGTCTTGGAAGAAGAGTATTGAGAAAATGCAAAACAGATCAAGCCACAAGCAGAGGTGTCGTCTTTTTCACTGAAAAATCCTTGGGTCGCACTTCCCAAGCTTCAACTTTTCCCTCCGCTTGCGCTTTTTGTTCGGTGCATGGAGAAGCTTCTCGTGTCTCAGCAAACTGTCCAGGCGGTAGAACGCACGCAAACAGTTTGCTTTCCGACAAACGTAGACATGGCTCAAGAAATCGTTGGTCAACTTGCTTTGCTCTGATACGCTCGTCGATCTTCTGCTCTTCTGGTTGTTGTACTCCTTCAAATGATGGTTGCATATGTGGCGACGAAGCAACCAACGAAACCTGAATCCAAGGAAAGCAAAGGCGCAATTCACGTCAGGACAGAAATTATCGTGGGTGACTCTTTCCTCGTCAAGATGCTTCACATAGTCGGCAATCTTGTCAAAGGCATTTTCACAATGAGCGCAAACCATTCGGCCGTGCACCTCCGGCTCAGTACGGTTTTTCTTGCGGTGTTGGTTCCATCTGTCTTGCGCAGAAAGACAGGGATACGGTGGTACAAAGACGTTCGTTGGCTTTTCGTTCACTTGGCTTAGGTCGACCTCTTTGGGCTGTTGGTTGATGGGCCACGGCTTGAGCATGAATTCCGATGGTTCGGGGGTGTCGTTTTTGTCTTGCAACTTGGAAACCTTAGTTTCACGCATATAGGAAAAGCTGTCGTTCTCTGCTTTCCTATCGCCGTCTTGACACTTGCGGAGAGCGTTGAGCATGACATTGCGCAAACCTATGGGCATGCTCTCGAGCGAGCCACATTGTTTTCCGTCCCCAATCTGGCCCAGGTTCTTGGAATCCATTTTTGGAGAGCCAATGGGGAATAAGTCGTGCACTATCTCATTGAGGTCGAAATCGCACGACACTTCCGAGTCGTTTCGGGCTAAGTACTGCGTTTGAGAAGTGGTGAACTCGCACGTGTAGTCGGGATTGGCATGGTTTACGTGGTAGTCGACCTCGGCAATAGGGCCGCAGAAATAGTCGTTCAAGGTGAATTCCAGATGGCTCCGCGAATTCATGAAGCTCTGAGGGGCGCTTGGCACTGTTACGTTTGAGTTTGACGATGAAACTTTCTCGCCGGACCAGCTGGCGTTTTCGGAGTTTTCACTGCTCAAGGTTCCAAAGTCGGAGTCGTATACGTTCGGTGTTCTTTCACGATAATTCTGGTACAAAGATTCAAGTTGCATATCTATCGGTACAGGCGTTGTCAGTGACACTATTCTGTTTTGTTGGGGCGGAGGGGTTAGGAAGAAAGTCCGGTCGAGAGGGCCCTCCAAATCTTGTGCAAAGGGTCTTGCCCAAGACGGCCACAGCCAGTTATAAGGCACGTTTGCATTTGCGGGCCCCGGGATGTCGGTTTGAGGACCCAACCTGTTTTCGAAATTCCTCTCCTTCAGTTGAATCATTTGCGAAGCGTTTCACGGCGGTTTTATGTAAAGCTTGCCGGATAGTGCCAGGGCTTCGATAGAAAGCGATAATAGTGGAGAAAAGCCAAGCGCACAAAGGAAGGAAAAGACGAAAACCCACAGTCAAAAAAAGAAAGGATATGAAAGCGGATATGAAAGGGGCGGCTATTTAAAAAGATGAAAAAGTAAAGAACAAAAAACAGATAGTAGAATACTTCACTGATATGTAACGATTCAAGAAGTAGCGATTAGGCACTAGAAAGCGAATGTATCAAAAGCATACGACGTGCAGGATGCATTATATGAATTCGATTGTGCATTCTTTGGCATAAAGCTAACCTAGCTGGTGTCGGTGAGCTGTTTCAAGCTTGGAACCAAATCAGCCTCGTTGTCACCTCCTCTATTGGCGGCCTGTTCAGCATGTCAAATGCTAACTAAATGTCGAGATCTCGGGGTTTCTGGTTTAGGGGAAGCGGTGCTGGGGAAAAACAGAAAGTTTAGCCCCTAAACCCTTGTTGAAAGCAGGTTTCTTTTTTTCCCTGCATCGCCAAACATTCCTTTTACCAGTACCAGGAACTAGCTTAAATTTGAGAGGACAGGTGGGGATGCATGGAGCGGTACATTGAACCATTTGTGAAATCTCAGTCCCCGCGTCTGTGAGTTGCACCTCGACCAATGCATAAGGATGGTTCCGAAATACCCCCGTATTTTTACCATTCATACATCTAGTCTTGCGCACGATCAAGATTCTTCTTGCATAATTTCTTGCATGGTGCAGTTTCATTTGAAGACACCCGAGCTTGCATAAGGTTCACTTGCTTTTCTGCAGCCTGTATCAACTTATTCAAGGTGCGCTAAGATGGCCTGTGTTCTCTTCCTCGGCTTGAGAGCCGGAGAGTGGAAGAGCAGCTTAGACAGTGATTTGTCTTGGGCTGCATTACTAGTAACATCAAGGTTGGCAAGGGCTAAGGGCAAGCGCAGGCGAGGAACATGTCCTGTGTACAGGAGACTTGCGATATCTGCGGCTCATGTACATGAGCAGTACAGAACTGACCGGGTGCCCAACTGGCAAATATCGTAAAGGGCTTTCCTGCGGCATTGTATGGCGAGCTATCCTTGATACATATTAACTCCTCTGCCTCAGGTAAGACTCGGGCCTGGCAATGGGCATCCGGTTCCGGAAACTACATTTAATGTCTGGTGGACATTACGACCACCACCGAGGTAACTTAGGAATCGCAGAAACTAACGACTTTCGGCTCAGCCGCCACAGCCTAAACCGGGCCTTGCAAACCGTCCAACCAGATTGGGTTTCGTGTAGAGCCAAAAGCTTAAACCACCTGACAGTCTGAGCTACGTAATGGTTTTGCTTTTTTCGTTTTGTTGCTTTTTCTTAACTAGCGCTTTTCTCGGTTCGTTCTTCGCTGTCTTACCTTGTCTGATTCTTGGGCCTAGCAATAGCTGTTGAGTCCAGACCACAGACAAACATAGAGATACGAATGAAACAGATGGCTTGCATACAGGAGAGAGGGAGGGAGAAGCCAACGACATAGAGTTTAACTTGGCTCCTCGCGATTGGACGGGGTCAATATCTTCGGATGGGTCAATATCTCCGGGTTGGCCCTAGCAAATTTGCCCCAAACAAGATTGGACCAATCAGGACAAAGCGCCTGCCAAGAATGCAAACGCTTATTTCAGAACACTGGTCGTCCTCAGCCTCGGGCTTGTCAATAGGAGAAAAGTGTCTGTTTCTCGCTAGTGAACACGATTGCCCTCTTTGCATGGGCCAGCCGCAGACGAATTGAGAAGATCATAAACACTGCTTTTTTTTTCAAAAAAAAAAAAAAGAAAAGGCAGCTGAACCCGAGAGGTATAACCGCTCTCTGGCCAACCCACAAATATGTTGTTTTTTCTGGTACGGGGCCTTTTTCTCGCGGGCTTCCCCATGGACCCTTGGTTGTTCTTGTATGGGGCCAATGCCGCATCCTGCAGTTTGGCCAAAGCTGCGGGCCCAATGCAAGAAGCTCCAAGAGATTGCAGGGCAGATAATGTGGTGTGGCACAGAACTTCTGCCCACCACTGCAGAAGGTTAAATTCATGGAGCTCCAATTGCGGCGCAGGCTGCGATTAAGCTATTTCCTTGTAGTGGCTCGCTCTCTGCAGACGCAAGGGAAAGTCTTACGAGAATTTTTTTCTTAATGCCCAGTTTTCACCGACCCGAGCATACATTGCGTCCACGTGAGTCCGGGAAACGGAAACGGAAAGGCACCCCGAGCTATGGCAACCGGTATTACGCCCTTTTGAGTTTTGGTGAACCAAATATTTCGTTGTCTCCATCAAACGTTTCAAATGAAGGGGTTCACGGATGCAAGCGCTCACTTTCCGCTGCTAGACGGCGACGGCTACCATGCATGGGAATACCATATTGCCGCGGAGTCACCCATGGTGCATGCTTGCGCGCCAGTGCTTATTGTGGTTGAGAGGCCTCGGAGACTTCGATGCTTCTCCCGCTGTAGAAGGCTTCTTCCGCTTATCGCCGAACTAGGCCGATACCTCCGGGGATTTCTATACTGCCTTTGCTGTCGTTTTGGCGGTCGGTGACTTGCTTCTTTTTTCCGTTCCCTCTTTGAACTTGGTCCCCCTTTCCGTCTGCTTTAAGCAACTGGGACAACGGCGCGTGGTTCGCTATTTATACTGTCTGCATTGGGCAAGCGCCGTAATAAGCTTCGAAAGCTGACGATGGAGCTGCTTCGGGACTCTGTTTCTCGGCTGTATGCAGTACGCCCATATCACAAAGTGCCATAAAGTTCTTTGTCGTGGACGGACGCACGATCTGTCCATGAGTCCAGGGTTCTGGAGCGTGTTGTTGCTGAGCTCGGGTGGCTGTGGAGTCTGGAGTTTGGCTGCTAAAGTCTAGCGGCCCCTATGCACGACGGCGTGGCACAATTTGCTCACTGTGCGCCCCACGAACGAGGGCGGAACCAGTGCCAAAGTCGGGAGCGCCGTGCACGTGATCAAGGCAACGAGGGCCCCTCAGCCCGCGCATTATCAATTCTGCCCTTCCATACCTGAGTCAGGATCGCTCGAAGGAACCCGGATTCCATCGAATTGTTCTGTTCCTCACGCCCACCTGCCCAATCCGATTTGTGGCGCATTCGCTGCTGGCTCTGCTTCTGGCTCTCTTCTCCGCTCAATTCCTCCGCAGATTTACTTGCTATTCCTCTGCCGGTTCACTTGCTACTGCGAGCCAGATACATAACATCACTTTCCCTAGAAAGCGCCAGGAGTCAATCGTACACCAACGAGTATCGCGTGTGTTGATAAGTCGTTGAACTCAGAATTCCGGGCTTCAGCTCTTCCTTGCGTCAATGGCGCCTCCCAACATCTTCAAAAAACTTCACTTGACCAAGAACCACCACGAAGCTTCCTCCTATCCGAAGGGAACACCCGAAATCTCAGTCAATTCTCTCGACAACATCCAGTCCATGAGCTACTATCCCCAGCCTGTCGTCGATCTGCAGCAGCAGCAGCAACAGCAGCAGCAACAGCAGCAGCAACAGCAACAGCAGCAACAACAGCAACAACATCAACAACATCAACAACAGCAACAGTTCCAGACGCTCTCCAACCCTGCCGCGTATCCTGTCCCACATCTGCAAGAGCAGCAACTAGCCTATCAGCAACAGGGCCAGGTCCAGCCCGCTCTGCAGCCTGCCGCTCCTCTGCAACAGTATTTGGAATCCACCACTGCGCTGCAATCAAACAAACAAGCCGACAACGATGCCATCAGTCGCTCGCTCTTGCCGCAAAGATCAACTGTTTCCAAGGGCAAGTACTCTCTCGGGGATTTTCACATAATGAGAACCTTGGGAACAGGCTCGTTTGGACGCGTGCACTTGGTGCGTTCAGTTCACAATGGGCGCTACTACGCCATCAAGGTTTTGAAAAAGCAGCAGGTTGTCAAAATGAAGCAGGTCGAGCACACCAACGACGAACGTAGAATGCTCAAGTTGGTGGAGCATCCGTTCTTGATCAGAATGTGGGGCACTTTCCAGGATGCCAAATGCTTGTTCATGGTTATGGACTACATTGAAGGCGGAGAGCTTTTCTCGTTGTTAAGAAAGTCACAGCGTTTCCCCAACCCCGTGGCAAAGTTTTATGCGGCAGAAGTCATCTTGGCTTTGGAGTACTTACATTCGCACGACATTGTGTATCGGGATTTGAAGCCAGAAAACATATTGTTGGACCGCAACGGGCATATCAAGATCACTGACTTTGGCTTTGCCAAAGAAGTCGCCACCGTCACTTGGACTTTGTGCGGAACCCCCGATTACATCGCGCCTGAAGTCATCACATCGAAACCCTACAACAAGTCTGTCGACTGGTGGAGTATGGGTGTGTTGATATATGAAATGTTGGCGGGCTTTACTCCGTTCTATGACAACACGCCTATGAAGACCTACGAAAAGATTTTATCCGGCAAGATCCATTTCCCTAGCTCATTTCACCCTGATGTTGTCGATTTGTTAAGCCGCTTGATCACTGCTGACTTGTCATCAAGATTGGGCAATCTTTTGAACGGCCCAGCCGACATTAGAAACCATCCTTGGTTTGCAGAAGTTGTGTGGGAGAAGTTGTTGTTGAAGGACATCGAGACTCCATACGAGCCTCCCATCACGGCTGGAGTCGGCGATTCTTCATTGTTTGATCATTATCCCGAGGAACAGTTGGACTATGGCAGTACTGCGGAAGACCCTTACGCCCACTTATTTGAAGACTTTTGATACTTATAGTCATATTTCTGCAGCACAATACAAAACCACTTCTAGCGAAAGAGAATATACTAACTTAGCGCATTTTTCCCCCTATTTCATTACTATCCAAATAAAGTATTATACAATTGACATGCATTGGAACATGTTACTTTTCGGTCTGTGGCCACTCCACGAGGCCCAAATAAAGCATGCAATGCACTTAAGCCTTCATGCTTGCTCTTGCCGACAATTAAGCCTTCATGCTTTAATGCTCTTGTACCTCCCTAAGACATGAAGACTTTCTTGCACTCTAAGCACACATAGAATAGAATCATCGATGTGTCTTTCCGCTTTTGCTGCGACTGGAAGAACACACACTCGTTGTTCCCACAGTTTGGGCAGAGCTTGTCTGACCTGGGCAAAGTGGGGTCTGAGCCAATATCCTGAACTACACCGGCAGTTTCTCCAATGTTGGTGATCAACTCGTGGCGGTACACCTTGGGATTCTCTGCCAACTCGGTGTAGTCGCAATTTCGACATGAGTACAAGAGTCTGGCGTTATCCTTGTCCTCCCTGGGATACAACATGTTGTTGCATTCAGCGCAGAATCGAAAGGAGGCCATTGTGGTGGAATCCACTTTGTAGAAACGAAAGAAACGGCCGTTTCGAGCCTGATGTTTGTGGCGCGCACGACCTTTTGGCGTGCTTTACGAACTGCGCCAAATGTGTGCTAGGGGCGGGAAACGAACGGGGCTCTGTGAATAAAACTCTCTGGTGCTCTTCCGCGGCACGATACTCATTTCCAGAAGTTTCCCAGCTTCACGTCTGGTGCAATGCCGTTGAGCAGCTCAGACTCACCTCTCCACCCGTACCTCCGACAACGCGAGTTGGGCCGAACCAAACGAAAAAATTTTCGAACTCTACCGGAGTACAAGCCATGTTACGCCACACTGCTAGACCAGTCTCTAGAGCTTTTGCTCGTAGCAGCGTTCGCTGTTCTGTGCGTCTCAATTCGATCTCGACAGAATCTGCAGCTGCTCCGGCTGACCCTAAAATCAGCCAGATAGTTGACCAGATCTCCACCTTGACATTGTTGGAGACCTCCTCCTTGATAAGTGAATTGAAGACTCGATTGAACATTTCCGACATTGCTTTGCCATCTGCTGCTCCAGCCGCTCCTGCTCAGGCTGCTCCTGCTGAAGAAGAAGCCAAGGAGGCTGTTGAAGAGAAGACCATCTTCTCCATCAAATTAGAGTCGTTCGATGCGAAATCCAAGCCTAAGATCATCAAAGAAGTCAAGGGTTTGTTGGGCTTGTCCTTGGTGGAGTCCAAGAAGTTTGTAGAGGCAGCCCCTAAGGTCTTGAAAGAGAACGTTGCTAAGGAAGACGCAGAGAAGATCAAGGCTACTTTAGAAGGGTTAGGTGCCAAGGTGGTTTTGGAGTAAAGTCGGGCCTAGTTATTCCACTTCATAAAACAATACAGCTTGTACATACGTGTCTTGGGGGAGTGTAGTTGGGAACAGCTTTTTATAGTCTGATAAGCGTGGCTCTTTATAATGTGATAAGCGTGGCCTCTTTTATCTTGGTATCTCTCCGAAGCTTTTTGGATCTCGGATCTTTCGGTGCTACCAGCAGTTTTGCAATTTATAATTTCTCTGTTTAATGCTGACGGCTTACGCCCATTTGGTGCAATCGGAATATTCCACCATATACAAGCAGAAACAACTTCGCAAGCTGTGCACTCCTCATCAAATCAAACTACATCTTCCACAATACTCCACACTCTGCTACACAGTCGTTATGTTCCGGCTACCTCTCGACATTGACCGGTCTCGTTCTTTTCGCAGAAAAGCCGACATCAAGCCCTGGCTAGCGAAGGAGCTCTCTCCATGGAATGTCTCGGTAGCCATAGAACGCTCCGATAACATCAAGATAGTGTTTCGGTGCCGCCTGGGTTCTCCTCGCTGCCCATTTCGAATCCGGGCCAACTACTCACTAAAGCTACAGCTGTGGTCGCTTCTGGTGATATGCGATCTCCACAATCATCGCTTGGACAACTCGGTGCTTGTTCCAATTGAACAGCTACCGACCACGGCTATCCGGGGCAAGGGCGGCCAGCAAAAGAGAAAACAGCAGAGCAGCGAGCTTGTGCTTCCCCACGCCGGGTCGTTCGTGGACTTGGGCAAGCTGAAGCCTAGCGGCGAGAAGCTCATCGACCAACTAATGAACACCATGAGCATTGAAGTTGCCAGAGTCATCAACAGCAACATATGGGAAAACCCCGCTCTTTTGGCCGAGCAAAAGGACGCGGCGGTTGCTCGTTTTGTCGCCGAGCTAATGGAGGAATATCTTCAGACCGACTCGAAGTCGGAACAGTTCTCCCACCTGCACTTATCCACGCTTGCCAACGAACCCGACATCCCGACCCAGCTTCCGGCGCTAGGCACTCATGGCAATGGCACGGCGGGTCTTCTTCCCTCAATCGATTCTTTCCAAAATAGTCTTACCTTGCAAGTGCCTGAATCTCTAACGTTGAGCCCGGGCCAGTTGATGAAGTCGCATGATTTGAGTGATTTCAAGGTCGACAACCTCACGGGCTCCCAGTCCATCCTGAATGCCGCTGCTCAACAGGCCATCGGCTCAGCGGAGCGGAACTCTTACTTTGCAGGCGCCAATATATCTGCGTGGTCTACGTCTCTCACCGAATAAGTAGTACTCCACTTTCAGTCAACGATTTACGAACATGCCCAAGATTTACGAACATGCCAAATGGGATGGTTCTCTTCATGCGAAACGAATAAATTCCCACTTCGAAGCACATATCAGTGTGTGACACTTTAGAAGCATAGTTCTCTCATATATAAACGATTCTCTGAAAACCACACTCAGCCGTACATAGTGCGAAGGCTTGATCCACGCGGAACAAGAATCTCATCCGTTCTACGCTCAGACTCAACGAACAACATGAAGTTCGAGAGCGGATACACCGAGGACATTTTCAGAGACACGGTGCTTTTGGTTCCTGCCATCTCGATTGCCAATATTCCCCAGTTGTCTTTGGACCTCTTGCTTCACAGCCTAGATTTTCGCAAGGTCGCCACGCTCTCCGATACCTACCTATATCCGTTCGTCTCTCCGGTTGATGGACCCGAGTCCCTCGAGCAGCAGCCAGGAGTGTCGTTTGGACTAGAGGCATACGTCTGTCGGTCGAAAAAGCTCACTGTCGTTCAGCAGCGAGCGCCATTGCTTCCAGGCTACTCCCAGAAACATGTGAGCGAAGTTATAGTGCCGTTGATCAAAAGCACCAACTTCAAGCATGTGGTTTTCCTCAATCTGTTGGATGCGGGGCTCTCCCAGGAATACTTCCCCGGGGCCATCAAGATCTACAGCAGTGAGGACGTCTTGGCACAGTCGTTAGGTACTCTACACATCTCGGATACTCCCACCGATGCACTTTCAAGGCTCTCGGAATATAGTTCCCTCTACGCAAAAAGCTTTGTGGAAAATGTGAGCAAAGTGTGTTCCTTGAGTGTTATCGTCATTTATGCATACGAGGGTGATAATTTCAACGATGCCCGGCAATTGAGTGAAAAGGTCTCTTGTGTGTTATCACTAGACGTGAGCAATTGGCTAGTTCCGTTCAGCTGGTATGGGGTTTACGGCGACAAGCCCGTGCCGCTTGCCATGGAGGAAGGCATATATGGTTAGGTAACAAATTAAGTACCATACGTAAAGGGGCTATTCACCTCGTGCTCGGGGATTACTCCGAAGGCCATAGGCTGAACGGACTATCTGGCATGAAAAATCATATTCCTTTATTGTTGTCCCGTACTGCCACTCTCATTAGACACAAAGCCCAAGTTTCTCATGAACCTATCGAGCCTGCTGTCGTTTCTAGCAAAATCAGTGTCAAGCATAAATAAGTCTAACTCCTCTTTGGGTGCACTTTGACTGTAGTTGGAGTACCGTTGCTTGCTCTTGTAGTCAAACTTGGGCATCGACGGGAAAGCAGAATTATTGAGTAGATTAAGTAGGTTATCATCGTCTCCTGCTTGTTTGTAGCGGTGCTGGAGCGGCTGAAGCGGTTGGAGCAGTTGAAGCAGTTGGAGCAGTTGGAGCGGCTGGAGTTGTGTGCTTTCCGGTTCATGTTTCACTTCCAAATTTTCAGAACATGCGCTTTTCTTGTCCAAAGGGAGGCCACCTTCGATTCGATATAAATCCCACGTAATCCGACAAGAAGTGGACTTTTTCAGGAACTCCTCAAGCAACTCAGCTATTCTTGCTGTATGATTGTGGGCGGAATTTGGATTTAAAACCAACATTCCGGGGAAGTTGAGAGCCATCAACACTAAATAATCCATAAATGGATACTCTAGTATCAATTTGGACAACTTGAGATCAAATATTTTTCGGATGGACACACAAGCTGTGGTGTATTCTTGGTTTCTCATTTCGACAATCGTTCCCAGGTTCATATCATCGTCGTTCTTCACGTGGAGTAATCTAACACATGCAACACACCATACCAAATTTAGACACATATGAAGATAAGCCACCATTGGAGATTGATTTGAATGAAGCTCACAGTGAGGAGGGAGCTCAGCTCGCCATTTTGCGATTTCGTTTTTGAAGTAATTGAGCATCTGCCTCTTGCCCGCTTTCACATCATCGCCTTTTCTGGAACTCTCGACGACTTCTGCTTCGATATTACAAGTAAGAGCGGTATTCAAGAAAGCAACCACTTTCAATAATTCATTGAAAATCAGGAGACAGCGGCCCGATTCGATTTTGAGAGGTCCTGAAAACCCATCCGATTTCCACGACTCCCACTCCTCCCAGCCATCATCTGATATCTGTGGTGTAGGCCAATCAGTCTCCCTGATAAGAGGACTACGCCCCATCCGTGCCGCTAGAAGCGTATTAATTAGATAAGCGGTAGCCCAGGTTCTTTCTCTGCTAGTGTTGTTAAAGTTTGCGAAAGATTTGAGGCCCTTCTCGTGGCTCTTCGAGGTTGGACGCATCAATCTAACATCAATAGCCATTCTAGATGCACTCAGGACCAAAACCCATGAGTTATCCCAGTCGCCTGCTTTGTAGAAAAACAAGCCAAGCAAAAGCATTCCTTGAATCGTTTCTATAGTTGTTACGGGAGCACATTCGAGGGCAAGAACAGCATTACGGGCGTACAGATAAGCCAAACGGGGCTCTTTATCGGCTCGTTCAAGAGCCACAATTGCCCAAATTAGAGCAATAATGCTGCATATCTCCAAGTTCGGAGTGGAGTTTGGCTGCTCGACCAATCTCGCAACGTGGCGTAGAATCTGGGTACGGTCAAGCATGGGAATCCAGGGGTGGAACACTTGGAAGTAGTTTTCCACCCACATCCGGAAGTTGGTGGGAAACCTGTAGATTTCAAGCGGCACTTTTACTTGGCCCGCTTGCTTCAAGTTGTTCGCCATGATATCGGATGAAACATTGAAGATAGTGCCCACTCGGAAAGGGTTCCTCTGCACTGCGGTTGAGTTGGAAGTGTATTTGTAGATTGTGGCCTCCGAAAAGCCCGAAACACGCTGCGATAAACCATGATAGTGTAGCGCAACGGGGGGATTGCTCTCAAGAGGATTGATATCTTCTGGTGACAACTGGAATATATCATTAATTAGTAGTGACTCATAGTCTATGTCAACAAATGCAAAGTCTTTGAAGGTAACAGGCGAGGGAGTGCCGCCTGTGAGGTCATTTGAGGGTCGGAGAAGCGGGAGATCCAAGTCCATTTCCAGCTGCGTAGCCTCGGTAGCATGTGGCACTGATGTTGTGGACTTGGTGGTATCACTTTCCGTGCTCTCTTTCTTGGGTGAGGCATTTTTGAGACTGGACTGTTTTTTCTTTATCTCCTCCTTGTTCAGATTCACAAACTCCGTGAATAAGGATGACACGTAGCTATTCTCCCAAGCAGATACAGACGCCTGGAAGTTGGATATGAGGTTTTGAGGCTGCTGTAGCGCATCAATGATGACGGACTGGACAACACTGCCACTCTCCAAATCAGGGGTTGTAAGCCTGCCCAAAAGCGCCTGGAAAGCAGACACCTGTGTCTCAAGAGTGTTTATATATCCCGTGGGAATACCCCTCTTCTTTGTTTTGTGATTATAGGTGCATTCTAGGTCGTTGACTAGACAATTGGAGCAAATGGGAGACTTTCCATCACACTTAGCCCGTCTTATTCGGCAATAGTCACAAGCCGTGGTGGCACGACTTTTCTTTCTTGCCACCGACATCTACTCGAAATACTGCGGTGTGTTTTCTCCTGCTCTAAGTTTCTGCCATGTGTGTGAGAGGTTTTTGACCCCGTCAGTTGTTATGGTTTAAGGCTCGTTTCAGGTGACGGCTGCCAACGGTCTCGGCGGAGAAAAATCTGTGAAATGAGTGCAAACGAGTGGGTTTTGGTGCCTTAATCTCGGCAACGGACTTTGGAGCCAGTCTTAGCTGAAGAGCACGAATGAATCAGTATCTCAGTGGTTCTCCACAAT
The DNA here is from genome assembly GCA_963678735.1 of Metschnikowia agaves. Classification (NCBI taxonomy): domain Eukaryota; kingdom Fungi; phylum Ascomycota; class Pichiomycetes; order Serinales; family Metschnikowiaceae; genus Metschnikowia; species Metschnikowia agaves. The sequence goes on along the minus strand of CAVMBV010000003.1, from coordinate 2,349,827 downwards.
TTGGTGCGCACAGGAAAAACGCTTTTCCGCACCTACGCGGTGGATTACGCTACTTCACCGACCACCTTTTCTGAATTAACGTCATGTCATTGTTCCTATTTGTCGATCGTTCTGGCTATCTATCACAATGTCGCATGACAAGACTTTATCATGTGCTATGTAGTTTTCCTGTTCTTTTTTTTTTCTTCTCTCACTTCCTTCTTTCTCTATTTTGTCTATTCCTTCTTCGCTTATGGTGATCATATGCGTATAGGCTTCAAGTCAGGAGAAACGTCAAATTCTGCAGCAGTCTTCTCTTTGATTTCCTCAACGCTCGAGGCTGGGTCATACTCGATAAGAACCAACTTTTCGTCGATGACATCAAACACTGCCAAGTCGGTGATCAACCGAGAAACACAACGCTTTCCGGTCAATGGGAACTGGCACTCCTCCAAGATCTTCGGACGGCCCTTCTTATCAACATGCTCCATGACCACAACTACTCTCGTTTGCAGAGGGTTGGATACCAAGTCCATGGCTCCGCCCATTCCTTTGACTCTTCCAGGTAATCCCCAGTTGGCCAAATCGCCCTTGGCCGAAACCTGCAATCCTCCAAGAATGGCCAAATCAATTTTACCACCTCTAATCATTGCAAAGGACTCCTCGGATCCGAAGAGAGAAGCTCCTTTAGCCAAAGTAACGGTCTCCTTACCGGCATTGATCAAGTCTGCGTCCTCTTCGCCCTTGCGAGGGTAAGGGCCCAACCCCAAGATACCATTCTCGGATTGCAACGTGACGTCAATTCCTGGAGGCAAGAAGCTAGGAGCCAATGTTGGCATACCAATACCCAAATTTGCGAAAGATCCGTCCTGGAATTCCTGTGAGGCTCTCTTGACAATCTTCTGTCTTTTCAATTCGGCTTCACTTGAAGGCTCGCCCTCCAAGGCAGACTTAGCATTCTGCTGGTCTTCAGAGAACTTGAAGATCTCGATATCTTTAGGGGTAGTGCTTTGGATGACTCTGTGGACATAGATTGAAGGCAAGTGGACATCCTCTGGAGCAATTTCGCCAGGCTCGACAATGTGCTCAGCTTCAACAATGGTCAACTTGGCATTTCTGCCAAAGGTGCTGTTGAAGTTGCGGGCAGCGCCACGGAACCAACAGTTTCCAATCGTATCAGCCTTGTAAGCTTTAACAAGAGCAACATCGCCGTAGATTGAGTTCTCCAAAAGGTATTTCCGGCCGTTGAAATCACGCGTCTCACGGGGCTCGGAGGTCTTCAACACTTCCTTGCCCTCTTCGTCGTACCGCACAGGTAATTTCCCTTCCTCAAGCCACGTACCTACACCAGTGGGAGTATAGAAGGCGGGAATGCCGGCAGCACCAGCACGGACCCGCTCAGCCAAAGTTCCTTGTGGAGTCAACTCCAAGTCTATCTTACCGGTAAGATATAGTTTTTCAAAGGTCCTGTTTCCCCCGATGTAGGACAGGATCATCTTCGTAATTTGGCCCGTGACAAGCAACTGTGACAAGCCTCTACCGTCCAAGCCGGCATTATTGGAGACGGCCGTGAGCCCTTGAATTTCAGACTTTTCCTTGAGCCCATTGATCAAAGTGTCGGGAACACCACTGAGGCCAAAGCCACCACTTAAAATGGTGGAGTTCGACTTGATACCTTCGAGCGCATCTTGTATCAGGGTAACCACCTTGCTTTTCTGGTGGGTTGTCGAGAGCAACTTCGACCAAGAGGCGGTGGCCCTCTTCACGCTACCGATTGAAGACTTGAACATGGCCTGTCGTGTACAGCCGGTGCATACCGTTGGCCACACTAGCTATATATTGGTGGGAGGTGCGGAAATGTGTTTTTCCGAGACGCAGCAGTGTGGAGGAACGCGGAAAATGGTTTAGCCACGTGGCTTAGTTCGGATCAGGGCCACAGCGAGCGCAACTAACTTTGTTGGGGAGCGAGCCGGGTATCGCAATCTCCAACTTTTGGCTTCTGGGCGGACTTGATGTTTCTGGAAAGTGGTTTCAGCCCGTGTTTGCTCGCTATGTTTGCTCGCTAACAATGTATGCACCCCACAGTGTCATTATGTACCCCAGATTTCGCGAGCCCCACTCGGAACGTCTCGGACCTGCTTCCGAACAGGACGCACCATTCCTGGCTTACGCACTTAGAGCAGCCCAGTAGATGTGAATTTTTCTTCTGTAATATAAACATACAAACCATTGGTGACTTAGTCCAAATCGGCAATTGGCAATCCATCCTCGTTAAGAACGTACTTGCCCTTGCCGACGATCTTCAAGTCAGCCTTTGTCTTCTCAATCAAGCAAGCCTTGGCCTGTTCTTCAGTAATGAGCTTGAAGTGCCATCTCAAGAACCAATCGTCCTCCTTCATGTCGTACTTCTGTGCACGCTCAGGTCCCAACTTCTCTAAATCAAACAACAATGGAGTCTTGACTCCAAACACCGCGTCAGAAAATTCGTAGGGGTCGCCACGGTGATACAAAGCGGTGACTAACCTGTCGAATCCGGGCTTCTCGAAGATGAAATGGACGTGCGCCGGGCGGTAGGGATGTCTGTTGATCAACTCTAGCAACTTGCCCACCGGCCCGTCGTGTGGAATGGGGTATGGCACTGGCCGTGTGGCCTTGATGATGAACGAGCCGTCTTCCTTCGACCGCACAATGCCTCGCATGTCAGCCTCCTCGCGGTCGGGATACTGAGTGTCATAAAGCCCGTTCTCGTCGCATTCCCAAAGGTCAATCATAGCATCCGGAATGGGGTTTCCCTCAAGATCCGTCAACAAACCCTCAATAAGTAAAGGCTCGCCACGGCCCTCTGTGCAGATGGATGTGCCTTGCTCGTGCTCCACAGCGTCGTGGGTGTGGAATGGCCCAAGCAAGGTGCCCACTGTAGCGCCGTCGGGTTTTGGGTGGGAAAGTCCGTCCACCAACACCGATAAGCCGAGCACGTCGGACAACAAGATGAACTCTTGACGGATATCGGAACACATGTGGCCCACGTCGGCCAAGAACTTGATGCCTATGCTCCACTCATCAACGGTGAGCCTGGTTTCACGCGTGAAGTCGTGCAAATGCTGCACTAGTCTCTCCAAGATGAACATCAATCTCAAGTGCTTGTGCTGAGAGTTGATTGCCACGGTGTTTTCAGTGATGTTTTCTGTACTCATGTCCAGCAAGTACAACTTGCCGTCGACGTATTTGACGGGCATTCTGGGGAAGGATGTGGTCGGATTGGGGCCAAATCGATGGTGCTTTCCGGTGTTGCCATGGTCCAATAAACTACTTTATATTGGCTCTCCTCCGGAAATGCGTTTTTCCGTGCGCCCTTTTTTATGTGGGGTACGTCAATGGTCTGCTCTCTTCAATGCACGCATACTACACCTAGGCTGTCTACCGAAATGTCACCTGAGGCCATAGCCCAGCTGGTGATTGCGGAGAGCCCAGGCTTAGGAGCACCTCACAGATGGGATTTCAATGCGACAAAAAATGGGTGCAAGAAGTTGCGCAGCAGCTTTACGAGTAAGTGCTGGGCTTTCACTTGGCACTTTTCCGTCGCTTGGGCCACGGCCGCTTGCTCGTGTGGCAGTACTCAGGTGCCCCGGGCCTGCTGACTTTTGGGTGCTCTTTGTTAAGGTCTATTTAGAGTTTCTAAACACTTCATCGGTTCGCCTGACCGTCTACAGCCTCGGTAAGAAGACTTCTTCTCCCACCGTTGGCCGAGCAGGTGCTCAGTAGTTCAAGGCGTATTCAATGGCAGCAGTGTATCCGTAGACACCCAACCCCGCAATCACGGCAATGGCCTTGTCCAGGAGGTACAGGTGGTGTCTGAAGGGCTCCCGCTGGTGCACGTTGGTGATGTGAACCTCAATAAACGGGATATTGGTGGCCAACAAGGCATCTCGGATGGCAACCGACGTGTGGGTGTAAGCACCTGCGTTTATCACGATGAACCCCACACCCTGCTGCTTTGCCTCGTGGATCCTGTCGACAATGAAGCCTTCGGTGTTGTTCTGGTAGGCGTAGAACTGGGCCCCATCGTATTTGGATACCTGGGCACGGGCCTCGGCCTCAATGTCGGACAACGTGGTCGTTCCGTACTTCTCGGGCTCCCTAGTGCCGAGCAAGTTCAAGTTGGGTCCGTTGATAAGTAGCACTTTCTTCACCATGGTGTATACTGTCACGGCTTGTATCTGGTGTATACTGTCACGGCTTGTATCTGGTGTAGATAGTGTCACAGCTTGTATCCTTAAGTAGTATTGATGACTCAGATATGTATTCTGTGCGCGAGGTTAGTGTGGAGAAAGAGTGAGAAAAATCGAGCTCGAAAAAACGAACTACGAAAAAACCCTCTTATATGAACCACACTTCCCTTCGACCCCACCAAAATGCCGTGTAGTCACAGCAGCACGGCCAGGAGCACCAGTCGCTTCATATACGTCATTTGCGTTTTTCCCACGATTTGGTTGGGGTAGTGGGCACCCTGGCACCGCCGGGAGCGCAGCGGAAAAGCATACTTCCGGCCCAGTGCTCGGGAGGCAGTGATGTCCAGGATATATATAACGGCAGGTCGCAACACCAGCCATTTATGCGCAGATTCACCAACCCCCGAAGAATCATGTCGACCACCAGATTTGGGCTCGAGAGCCAAATAAAGCGAAACCCGCACCCCGACTTCTCCAAGGTCGAGAAAGACAGGCCCCCCTTCGACACTTCCAACGCATGGAAGTACACCCAGATTCCCGACATCAACTGGCAAGTCGGCTCGGGCGCCAACTCCGCCGAATGGAAGCGGCACAAAAAGCTTTCCATCGACCCCTACCAGGAGGGCCGGTCGCCCGTGGACAACTACAAGACGCTCATCTCTGCGGTGGTGCCCAGACCCATCGGCTTTGTGTCGACCGTGAGCAAAGACGGCAAGCGGAACTTGGCGCCATTCTCCTACTTCACCGTGGTGAACCACGATCCGCCGGTGTTCACGATCGGCTTCTCGGGCGGCCGTGGAAACCCAAAGGACACGTGCAGAAACGTGTTAGAAACCGGCGAGTTGACCATCAATATCATCAGTGAATGGTTCGTGGAGGCTGCAAATTTCTGCTCCATCAATACCCCACATGGCGTGGACGAGTGGAAGTTGAGCGGGTTGACGCCATTGGACTCGGACAAAGTCACGCCGGCCCACGTTGCCGAGAGTGCCTTCAGCGTAGAGGCCAAGTTGATTCACTCGCACGAGTGGAAATCGAAGGTCGACCCCTCCAGGGCAACTGGAGTATTGTGCATTGTGGAGGGTGTGCAGTTCCACGTTCGAGAGGATGTGATTAACGCGGACTTGAACAATTTGGACATTTCCAAGTTGAAGCCCGTCAGCCGTTTGGGCGGCATCACCTACGCCCGTGTGGTGGACGGCTACGAGAAGTTACGCCCCGACTACCAGAAGGAGGTTGTGGAGCTGGAGGAGGTCAGCAAGTTGCTTGACTAAGCAGTGGTGGAGCCTAGAGCAGCATTGCGGCGCGAAGTGGCGCGCCAATGCCAGTTTCCTCAGGCCCGTGCATCCGCGATACGAACTGTGCGGAAACCTTATTTTACTTTTTAGCGCTTTATTTTTTGCGCAGAGTTTAACCGAACACTTCGCACGCGGCCGGACCTTCAACGTTCGCCGTCATTCGTATGCCTGGAAAAGCAAATTCTCAGCTCTTGCGATCGTAGATTCTCAGGCCCATACCGTCAATTCGCTGGCCTCGCGTTGTTCCTGCGCCCCTCAAACCACAGAGATCTGGCGGGGTACGGGTCCAGCGGCATGGCACAGCATGTCCAAGTGTCCGGCAAAAACTGTCGCCAACGCGAGCCGGAGATAATTTAGCCGCGATCATTCCTGTATCGCGGGGCGATGCGCATTTCTCAATTACTCCTGCTTTATCTCCTCGGCCCAGCGCAGTATCTACAAAGTGGGGCTAAATGGACAAGGCTCGAAAACACTCCGAACATCGGCTGCCGTGGCCTCAATGGCAACCACCACTTCCGCAGGCGCAGTGGCAATGCCCGTGCAAAAAAACAGCCGTGCTTCTCCAGAACTTGTGCTCATGCAGGGCGGAACTTCCCCACCTTAACATCCCACGGCCCAGGCTGCCTGCCGCACTAATTTAAGAATACTGCGGATTTCATTTCTGTTTAAGAATACTGCGGATTTCATCTTCTGTTCGTTAGCACATTTTTTGGCAGTCAATTTTACTTTTCCACTTAGTCCCACAATCACTTGAGCATGGCCGCTATTCCCTTGTTCTCCAAGAACAACAAGGCGATTTTCGAAGAAATCGAAAAGGGCTTGCCCTTGGATCCGTTCGCCACATCCGAGGCTTACCCTTTATTGGGAAGCAAAGTCGAAGGCTACTCCGCCATCTATCGGAACAAGCGGTCCCAGAATGGCTTGATCTCGGTGCCCCACCCCTCGATTACCACCATGAAGGAGATATTCGAGGTGGGCTCCACCACTTTTGCAGAAAGCAACTGTCTCGGAGTGCGCAAGCTCAAACCCGATGGTTCCCTCGGGCCCTATGAATGGGAGTCGTACTCCAGAGTGAGCGAATTACAAAAGCACTTCGGCGCTGGCGTGTTCTTCATTTTGCAGAACAACCCTTACATGACCGACTGCGAGGCACACCAAAAGGTGCAGAACCACGCCAAAGTGGTGGGTTCCGGTGACATGTCTTTCATTTTGACGCTATACTCCCATAATAGGAGAGAGTGGATTTTAGCTGACTTGGCTTGCAGCTCCAATTCCATCACCAACACCTCCCTCTACGATTCCTTGGGGAACGATACTGCTCAAGCCATTCTCGGCTTGACTGAGTCCCCTATAGTCGTATGTTCCAAGGATAAGATTGAGCGACTCATTCACTTGAAAGAAAACCACCCCGGCGCCTTGTCGAACCTCATAACTATAGTCCTGATGGATCCTCTTGGACCATCTGATGACCACTTATCCGAAAAACTGAAGGATCAGAAAATTATCTTATATGACTTCGACCAAGTGGTCAAATTGGGTGAGTTGTCTCCCATTGTATCCGTGAGCCCCAAGCCCGAGACTATATACACTGTCTCGTTCACCTCCGGAACAACCTCGCTTCCTAAGGGCGTTGTGTTGACACATACCAGTGCCGTGGCCTCGGTAACATTCTGCCTCACCAATCTCAAGTTGGCCACCAGAGCACGTTTCTACTGTTTCTTGCCTCTTGCTCATATTTACCAAAGAATGGGCCTCGCCTTCTCTCTTCTTCTAGGAACCGCCGTGGGATTGCCACAGTCTGCTTCTCCATTGACTCTACTCGACGATGTGAAGGCCTTGAAGCCCCACACCTTGGCTTTGGTTCCTCGTGTCCTCACGAAGTTTGAGGCTGCAATTAAAACGCAGACAGTGAACAACTCCGACAAACCTTTGTTGCAACGGTTATTCATAAATGCGGTGCGTGTGAAAATGGAATTGATGCTGAAAGCGGATGGCTCCGAAGGAAAACATTTCTTTTACGATAAATTGATCGCGCTCCTTCGTAAAAAGATGGGTTTCGACGACCTTTTGTCTATGGGAACCGGGTCTGCTCCTATTTCCGCTGAAACTGTCAAATTCTTGAAGGCAGTTTTGAACATTGGAGTTACACAAGGCTATGGCTTGACAGAATCCTTCGCAGGAGTGTGTTCCTCGATGGCCTATGATTCCAATCCAGGCTCATGTGGTCCCATCTGTGTTACTACTGAAATGAAGCTTAAAGATCTTCCTAAAATGAATTACACTGCCAATGATGAAGGTGGTCCACGGGGAGAATTACTCTTAAGAGGTCCTCAGATCTTCCGCGAATATTACAAAAACCCTGAGGAGACACTGAAAGTTTTAGACAAAGATGGTTGGTTTTCTACAGGTGATGTTGCAAGAGTTGATGAAACCAATGGAAGAATCTACATCATCGACCGTGTCAAGAACTTCTTTAAGTTGGCACAAGGTGAGTATATTACTCCTGAGAAGATTGAGAATACTTATCTTTCATCTTTTCCCGTTCTTGCCCAGTGCTTTGCTCATGGTGATTCTCTTCAAACATATTTGGTTGCGATTGTCGGTGTCGACCCACAAATTGCTGTGCCTTGGGTGAAAAGGATTTACAATAAAACTCTTCATTCGAATGAGGAAATTGTTGCGTTTTTGAATGATCCGCAAGTCAAATTGGACTTTTTGAAGCGGATGAATTCGTCAGCTAGCAGCATGCTCCAAGGGTTTGAAAAAGTCCACAATCTCAGGATTGACGTTGAGCCATTGAAACTTGAAGACGACGTGATTACTCCGACTATGAAGATCAAGAGAGCAATTGCAACCAAATTTTTCGAAAAGGAATTGAAGGCGTTGTACGAAGAAGGTTCATTGATCAGAACTGAAGACACTAAATTGTGATGTGCATATAATCATGATTAGATTAGAATACTGACCGCATATATTCAGTCAGAAAATATTTAAACGTATTTGTAAGGGTTCATTATACCGTTAGGATCGTAGTGGTTCTTAAGATCTTTGATTAAGTTGATCTCGAGGTCACTCTTGGAGTATCCTATGTAGTTCTTTTTCTGGAAACCTAATCCGTGCTCAGCAGAAATCGATCCCTTCTTGTCCTTAATCCACTCGTAGACAAAAGGCTCCAATACAGTTTCAATCTGCTTGTTGTACTCGCGAACACAGACGTTTAGATGTAAGTTTCCGTCACCAATATGGCCATAGCCAACAGCTCCAATGACAGGCTTAGAGTCAGAATCGAAGTCAACGAGCCCGGCTTCTTTCAATTTCTTGCCAGCATCCTCTACCAATGTATATAAGTCCTTGAGAGGAATCGATACATCGTATTTGTAGACACCACCGGCCATGGCACTAGCTTCCGGTATGGACTCTCGCCATGACCACAAGGTACGCAACTGGGTCTCGTCTTGAGCAAGAATGCCATCATCAACAAGTCCATTCTCCATTGTATTAGCCAAGAAGGTCTCGAGTTTTTCCAAGTCATGGTCTCCATTAGAACCACTTGTTTCTATGAGCACGTAGAAAGGATACTGGCCACTTTTTATTGGATGATCGGTCTTCAAGAATCTACCTGTCAAAAGTTGGGAGTCGCCATCCATGAATTCAAACGCCGAGAGAATCTCGGACAATTCTTTCCGTGCCTCAACAAAAACCTTCTGGACAGCTTCATAGGACGAAACGGCCAAGAAAGCTACATTCGTGGCTGTTGGCCTCGACGGACATAAGATAGAAACACCAGTTATCATGCCCAAGGTACCCTCGGAGCCGATAAAAAGCTGCTTCAAGTCGTAGCCTGTGTTGTCTTTACGCAAGGCATCCATCGAGTTGTAAATGGTTCCGTCTGGAAGGACGACTTCCAATCCCAAAACAGAGCCGTGCAAGGAACCGTACCTAAGAAGCCTGAGACCACCTGCGTTCGTAGCACAGACTCCGCCCACATGACAGGAGCCTTTGGCACCCAAGTCAAGAGGAAATATGTATCCATTCTCGGCCAAAAAGTTGTCAGCATTCTCTAGAATCACTCCGGCATCACACTTCAAGATCCCACTAACCTTGTCGAAAGACCGGATCTTGTTCAAGTTGGAAGCAGACACGATGATTTCGTCAAAAATCGGGTTGGATCCACCCACAAGTCCAGTGTTTCCACCCTGTGGCACAACTGCAAGTTTTTTGGCGTTGCAGTACTTCAATATTTCTGACACCTGCTGTGTAGACTTGGGCTTCAACACCAAACGAGACTGGCCCTTGTACTTCCTCATCCAGTCTTCGTTGTAGAACTCGACATCCTCTTCAGCTGTGAGCACGTAGTTATCGTCCTTCAAGACCGAACGAAAGAAATCGAGATCATCATTCTCAAGCGTCTTGAATCTTCCGTCTCTCTGCACCTTGTCAGCGTAGGTCTCGGCAGTAAGAGCGACAGGTTTGCCTGCTGAGTAGAAGCGGGGCTGGGAAAAGCCAGCCTTCAACGGTCTCCAGGAGGGCGCCAATCTTTTTCCGCTGGAAATCCCTCTCAACATTCTGTCGATGAAACTTTTTCGGGGAAATTAGGGTTACCATTTGCTTGAGCTAACAGTTGAGTCAGAGTCGCGTTGTATGCAGGTGGGCAATAACTGGGCCGGGAAGCACGAAGACCACACCGTTCTGCAGACTTTCCGGTTCAACAAAGACATTGGAGAACAATGCCTTGGAGAGGTTCGAACGCGTTTTACTTGACACACTGGGCCCATTTGGTATCTCGAGGAAGAAGCTTTGACCTCCATCCACTCTCGTGTACTGCACACGAGCCAGTGCCAAACGACAGACGAAAAAAATGTGCACCAGTTCGTTTTCGGCCGTCAAATGATATACTTGAAGTCGCTTCTAAAGGTGGTGGACAACTCCGGAGCCCAAGTGGCGGAGTGCATCAAAGTTCTCCGTCACGGCCCAAGAAATTTTGCTAAGGTCGGCGACCAGATAACCGTCGTTGTCAAGGAAGCCAAGCCCTTGAGCTCTGAGATAACGGGCCAAACTGCCAGCAACAGGGTCAAGAGAAGAGATATATGCCGTGCGGTGGTTGTTAGAACAAAGGCTCCCTTCCGAAGGCCCGACGGCTCGGTTGTCCGATTCGACGACAATGCCTGCGTGTTGATCAACAAGAACGGTGATCCTTTGGGCACCAGAGTGTCCTCTGTGGTGGCAAAGGAACTCAAGGCTCTACAATACAACAAGATCGTGTCGTTGGCCCCAAAGGTGTTTTAATGTATATAGTCGGGACAATGGAATAATGGCATTGTTTTGGTGTAGGCTTTGTATTGGCGTAGAATCTACAGGTGGAAATGGCTGAAGACAAGCGAAGAAGGCCAAAAAAGGAAACACCCTCTTTGCCATTAGCTCAAGTGTTGGCCCCGCCCGTGCCAGCCCACCTTGCGTTGTCTTCACTTTGCTAACGGTTTGCCCTACTGCTTCGTCAAGAGGCGGAAATGGAGCATCTCAGCGTACATCTCAGCACGGCGAGGTCAATTTTTTTCTATGAGAACTCAAGAATCTACACCAAACTTCCCAGAACAAGCAAAATGGCAGAAATTGAGGAGGGCGTCAAAAACCTCGCTGTGAAGGGCGCCGATGCCAACGACGGTGCTTCCGCCACGGCTCCTAAAAACGGTGCTCCAAAGAAGAACAAGAAAAAGGCCGCTGCTGACTCTGCAAGCCCTTTGTTTTTGGACCCCCAGCCCGAGTATATCGACTACAGGATCAAAATGTTCGACGAATTGAAAGCAAAGCACGATGCCGAGATCGCTGCCAAGGCAAGAGTGCCAATCAAAATCACGTTGAAGGACGGCTCCGTCAAGGAGGGAACCGCGTACGAAACGAGCCCCTACGACATCGCCACGCTGATTGGCAAGTCGTTTGCCGAACGACAAGTGATATCGAAAGTGGACGGGGAGTTGTGGGACTTGGAGAGGCCTCTCGAGGTTGATTCCAACTTGGAGTTCTTGGACTTTGAGCATCCTGAAGGTAAATCCGTTTTCTGGCACTCCTCTGCTCACGTTTTGGGTGAAGCATGTGAATGCCACTATGGGTGCCATTTATCGTACGGACCGCCAACTGAGGACGGCTTCTTCTACGATATGTCGATCAATGGCGGTGATGGTGTTGTCTCTCAAGACGACTTTGGCACTTTAGAAAAGGCTTCCACGAAGGTCATCAAGGAGAAGCAAAAGTTCGTCCGGTTGGAAATGACTAAAGAGGAGTTGTTGAAGATGTTTCACTACAACAAGTACAAGGTTAAGTTTATCAGCGATAAAGTTCCTGACAACACCTCTACCACTGTTTACAGATGCGGTTCATTGATCGATTTATGTAGAGGGCCCCACATCTTGCACACGGGTAAAATCAAGGCCATGAAGATTTTAAAGAACTCTTCTTCTTACTTCTTGGGTGACTCGAACAATGACTCTTTGCAAAGAGTCTACGGTATTTCCTTCCCAGACAAGAAATTGATGGATGAGCATTTGAAATTTTTGAAGGAAGCCAGCGAGAGAGACCATAGAAAAATTGGAAAGGAGCAGGAGTTGTTTTACTTCAGTGATATGTCTCCTGGTTCTGCATTTTGGTTACCTCACGGAACCAGAATCTACAATGCGTTGGTTGACTTGCAGAGGAGCGAGTACAGACAGAGAGGTTATGAAGAAGTCATTACTCCTAACATGTACAACACTAAATTGTGGGAAACTTCTGGCCATTGGGGAAACTATAAGGAAAATATGTTTCTCATCGACATAGAGAAAGAAACGTTTGGCTTAAAGCCAATGAACTGTCCCGGGCACTGCATTCTTTTCAAGAGCCGTGAGAGGTCTTACAGAGAATTGCCTTGGCGTGTTGCAGACTTTGGTGTTATACACAGAAATGAGTTCTCAGGAGCTTTATCAGGTTTGACCAGAGTACGTCGTTTCCAGCAAGATGATGCGCACATTTTCTGTCAGCAGGATCAGATTGAGCAAGAAATCGCTGGTGTCTTCGACTTTTTGCAAAAGATCTACGGTATCTTTGGCTTCGAGTTCAAGATGGAGTTATCTACGAGACCGGAGAAGTACGTTGGAGACTTGGAGACCTGGGCTGGAGCTGAAAAGAACTTGGAGAACGCATTGAACAAGTTCATGGGCGAAGGCAAATGGGAATTGAATCCTGGCGATGGTGCATTTTACGGTCCTAAGATTGACATTATGATTAGCGATGCCTTGAAAAGATGGTTCCAGTGTGCAACCATCCAGTTGGATTTCCAGATGCCCGCACGTTTCGGTTTGGAATACAAGTCTGACACCAATGAGAAAGAAAACGCTCTTGCGAGACCTGTCATGATCCACAGAGCCATCTTGGGATCTGTGGAGAGAATGACCGCCATCTTGACCGAGCATTACAAGGGCAAATGGCCCTTCTGGTTATCCCCAAGACAAATCTTGATTGTTCCAGTCGGTGTAAAGTATAATGACTACGCTCAAACGTTGAAGGATGAGTTGGTAAAGAAGTACTTCTTCTATGCGGATGTCGACGTTACTGGAAACACTTTGCAAAAGAAGGTGAGAACCGGGCAGATGTTGAAGTACAACTTTATTTTTATTGTCGGAGAGCAAGAGCAAAATGAGCACAGTGTGAATGTCAGAAACAGAGACATCCAGGAGGAGCAGGGAAAGAATGCCACTGTTAAGTTTGAGGAAGTGGTGCAACAATTGTGTCGCTTGAGGGACGACAAGAGATCAGACAACAAATTGGTTTGAGTGGTGGAAGTAGAGATGTGATTATTGCTTTGACAATTGAACATAGTCATTCAAGGATAGAATATTAATAAAACAAAACAAAACAAAACAAAAAAGACAAGACAAGACAAGACAAGACAAAACAAAACAAAACAAACATTACATACACCAAAGTGACTAGCTTGCTGGTGTTTTGCCTAGACCCTTCGTCATCCATGCTCCGTACTGCACCGACACCTGTCTAGCTCTGGCCATGGCCATTCGCATTGGAATCTCAGATAGTCAGAAAGAACTATATATTGGTACCATTTCCGAACCACAGTTCCAGCAATGCCGAATACTGAACCGGATAGATTCGAGGCCGTCTCGAACGATGGCAGTGAGCCCCAGGTTTTGGGCAGAAAGATGAGGCCGGATGATTTCAAGCACCTCATGAACTTCTACGAGGCGGACCATAAAATGACTCCCAGGCAGAGAGAGTTGATGTCACAAGACATAAGCAATGCCCGAACGTCGTCGGCGTTATGGGGCTTGCTCGATTCGGCAATGGCTTTTGTGGCGCCATCTGTTTATGCCCGTATCAACGAGAGAAAGCTACAACCCGAGGGTCTTCAGAAAGGCTTGAAGAAGCCATTGATACGCCAGCCCGGACTTTCCATCCTCCTTGCATTTGGAACATACATCTGGTCGTCATACTATCATAGCTGGACACACCAGCAGTACCGCATCAAAAGTCTTGAAGCCGAATGTGCTAGTGGACAGCTTAGTGAAGAGGATAAAGAAACGAAGCAGCACATGTTGGATGTGTGGCGGGCTTTGGCCCCAAGCCAGTTGATGCTCTTTTGGTCGTACTATAAAGAAACCGCCACCAATCCGAATCTAATAGTGAAAGACCCGAGCAAGATGGTTTCAGCTGACCCCCACCAAGTGGTGTACTTGCCACCTCGGGGCCTCGAAGCAGGCGTTTCCCAAGACCACCACGGCACCGCACCCCACTGGGAGCAGATAAGACGGGAGAACGGGTTTGCTCCACCGGAGCCCCAGTATGGCAGCGATAGGGGGTTTGAATCTCTGGACTCTCTGAATTCCGAGCCTGAGCAGGAACGTAGGGCTCAGGAAGAAAGTAAGGCTCAGGAAGAAAGTAGGGCTCAGGAAGAAAGTAGGGCTCAGGAAGAAAGTAGGGCTCAGGAAAACGTCAGTGCCTGGGAGCGCTTGAGAAAAAGAAACTAACTTCCGGACCGCTCTCTGCTGATTGAGCATTCGCCATGAGGTGATGTCCGTATTCATGTCTGATTCGCAGCGACGGTCTCTTGGGAAGCAGAGTTTATGTAACAAAATACTTTCTATTTTCTACGTCTTATCGAGTAAATCGTTATGTTTTGTAGCATGGCCCATTTGTTTGTTCCTACTCTTTGGCGTCACATGGACTGCCTCCGTTTGGTGCCTGGGCCGGCTTTCCTGGTACGGCCCGCACAGTGCGTGGAGTCGCATAGCAAAGATAGAACTGATAGCACAACTCCCCCATGCTTTGCGCCAATAGGCATAGTTGATACGATCATATGCTTCTTACTGTGGCCCTCAAGAGGGCTGGCTGTCATCGCAGCGAGCTGCTAGTGTTTAAAAGGCTGTCAGTGTTTAAAAAGCTGCCATCGCACTTGTTTGCTCCGTGGACATTCAGGCGACCTAAGTCGGGAAGCCCAATCAAAGTGAAGTGGTACTACAACACCGACGAGCCTCTCTCGAAACCAGAATGGTTCGACTATACCCCAAACGAAGAACCCACGAAGTTTACAGCATTCTCTGAGCAGGACAATGCCCGCTTGGAAGAGGCCTACGCAAGAGGAGATGCCACTTTGGAGGTCAGAGAAGACCATCTTTTTGAGGTGAACTTGAAGGACATGGTACTCTCTACAGTGTATTGGAAGGGCCCTGTATACGAGGTGAGAAGGGGCACTTGGTTCACGTGGGACGGAACACCTCTCTCTGCTAGGCTAGCGACGAAAGTTGAAGACGAATACAACAAACTTGAGGTGTTTGACCTTACGCAGGAGGCCCAAGAGTCGAAAGAGTCCGTGTCGACGAAGGACTTGGCGCTTAAGTTCAATGAGGATTTGAAGGATATGGCGGAAAGCGAGGCTTTCGACATCGAGCAAGAAGACGATATTGTTGACTTGGGGAATGGGCAGGCAATAATCTTTTTTGATCAAACTCACGGTGCTATTTTCCCGAAGAGCTTGTCGACTCTCGAAGTTAATATCATCCGATCTTTGCAACCAGCATATGGCTTTTTGAAGTCAGTAATTCCCGTTCAAAGAGGCTTCACTAAGAACTTAGAATCTTCGGTGATCGATAGCGTAACGCCTGCTAACGTTTCTTCGTTGACGGGCAGATTCCAGTCCGAGGTGGCTTCAATCTTCTCCAAAAGCTCGTCCCCTTCAGAATCCAAGAAAAAAGATGAAGCTGACAAAAAGGAGAAGTTCGAATCCTCTCTTGAAAATGACTACAATGATGACAAAAACTTATCGGACTCTAAACGGCATGTGGAACATTTGGTGTTATGCGTCCATGGCATCGGCCAGTTACTTGGCTACAAATATGCATCAATTCACTTCACGCATAGTGTAAATGTCATGCGTAATACAATGAAAAACGTATTTTCCAACGAAGAAAAATATCAGAAGTTGGCATATGGTCCTGAGTTTGACCCCAAAAACGAACAACATCGTTTGAATAACAAGATTCAAGTTCTTCCTGTTTCCTGGAGAGACCAAGTATCGTTTCATCCTCGTAAAGGCTTCAACTTCGACGACAAAGCAGAGCATGAGCGCTTGCCAACATTAAGTCAGATCAACGTGGATGGCGTGAGGCCATTGAGAAACATTGTTGGCGATGTTGTTCTAGACCTTCTCCTCTTTTATGAACCGCTTTATTTCAAAGAGATCATGAGTGCAGTTGCAGCTGAGTTGAACCGCGTGTATCGCCTTTTCAGAGAGAGAAACCCTGATTTCAACGGTAAAATCCACCTATTTGGGCATTCTCTTGGGTCGGCCATTTGTTTTGACACGTTAAGCAACCAAAAACTGGATGCTACGGAATGTAAACTCGATTTTGATGTGGAAAACTTGTTCTGCGTTGGGTCTCCTGTGGGTATGTTTCAGCTTCTCAAGCAGAAGAATATAAAGCCAAGAAGCAGGTGTGATGAAAGTGAAATAAACCCTGATGCGAAGTTTTCTGCTCCCAAGTGCAAAAATCTTTACAACGTGTTTCATCCCTGTGACCCAGTCAGCTATCGAATGGAACCACTTGTGCATCCCAAATTTGCGAATTTGAGAGCAGAGGAGGTTCCTTTTGCTCTAAAAGGATTCAATACGCAAGTCCAAAGCTTGACATCCTTCAGCGATGATATTCAGGAAAGGTTGATTCAGGCCACGAAGTGGTTTAAACGCGACAAGGAACATGGCAATGGACGGAAGCAAACCAAGAAGGAGGAGAATGCTCTTGGTGACATCATCTCTACGTTGACAAGCCCAGTTCCTCAGAGAAACCAATCGAAGGATGTCGAATCTGAAACTTTCACTCAAAAGAATTTAGGGCAGCTTTTAGAACTAAATCGAACGGGGAGGGTTGATTACAGTCTTCCTATGGGCGTGTTTAGTGTTGCTTTGGTATCTGCCATTAGTGCGCATATCTCCTACTTTGAGGACGAGGAAACTGCCGGCTTCGTGATGAAGGAGATCTTAAGCTGCAATGAGCCGCCGGTAAAGTCCAGAGATGTTTCTATCGTCAAATAATTTACGAGCATTCATACATATTTATTCCAGCTGGATCCCATATAATCAAGGTGATGCTTCATCATTCGATTAGCAAATCGTCTATGCTCTGTTCCCCGTCCTTCTCAATTAGCTTTAGCATGCCCTCTGGCAAAATTGGCACGTTGTTGGCGTCCAAAATGTATCTGAACGGCATCTCTGTAGATTCGTACCGATTGTATCTTATTTCAGGGTAGTCGATGAACTTGATATCTTCAAACTTTGTTTGCTTTTCAATAATGTACTGAGTTGTTCTGATAGCAGTATCGGTGGTCATCTGCAATGCACCAAGTCTCCTACCCGAGAAACCATACTTTTCTCTTAAAATGCCTGTGCGGTCGATACGAGGATGTGAGCCCAAGATACCACCGAACACAAAATAGTCGAAGGATGGCTTGTCTTCCGGGCACAAATCTTTCTCTGCCGCAGGATCAAGTAAACATACTCTTTGAGCGTCCAAGCCACCGTCCAACGTGGTACATTCGTCAGTTGTCCATTGTAACCCCAGCTTCAAAAGCTGCTCCGGAATATCTTTTTCTGTGGTTCCTTTCGGAAGTGAAGTCAACACTAGATTTTCACTGCCCACATCCCTGATTATTTGCGAGTACTCGAGGACTACCCATTCTGAGAAACCCTCTTCCATGTGTTCAATGATATACTTCATTCTGGGTTAGTAATGGCGGCCGTATCTGCACCAGAGGCATCGCTCCAGTTCTTATATCTACCAGCCATGCGCTCGCGTGCCCATACCGGAGGAACAATCAGATATTTATACGAATATAAATATTATATATTAAATAACTAAAAGATTTTTTATTATTTATTAAAATTGCAATGTTCGACTTCCAGTGATTTTTAGCCAAATTTGTGGCTGGTATTTTTCAGTGTACATCTTGGTGAATGAACATTATGTTTTATACGTAGTATCGAACATAGGCGAATACAATTATGTTTTAATTAAAGTGTCGAACATAGGCGAATACAATTATGTTTTATTACGTACGTATCGAAGATATAGGCCTTTACTTCTTTGCGCAACAAGCGGATGTTTTTGCAAATGCCAATCTGGAAGTCTTGTCGACACTCAAGCTGCAAGTGTCTGTTCCAGCAGATCCGCTCTTCACCTCACTCGTGGTTTTGGCGTAGGATGGCTTCACATCAAGAACGGGATTCTCGGTGAAAAAGTGCCTTGGACGCAACATAAGATCGAAGATCTCGGTGGGCATGACAGGGAAATCCTCGGGCGATGGGAAGTGAGTAATGCCAAATGTGTGGAAGAGAAGAACGTCGGTGTTTTCGATGTTGTCTTTGCCATCTCCAATCCATTCTCTCATGCCTCTGGCACGGTCACCAGACCATTGTGCGACGTGCTCCCCAGATGGATAGATTCTTCCGTAGCCCAATCCTTCGTCCTTGTAAGGAACAACCTCGGTGGTGTAGGCAGCCCAAGGAGCTCTCTTCTTCACCAAGGAACCATCCTTGGCCAAAAGAGGGGCCGCCCAAGTCGAGACCAACTTGTACGACGAAGGTTTGCCAGACACCTTGTTGATCTTGCTTGGGTTGTAAATGTCCCAAGTTCTGGTGGTGGTTGCGTTAGTCAAAGAGTCAGCAACCTTCTTGAAGGTGGTTTTCTCAGCATAGAATGCGTTACCATACATGTTCTCGGCAGAGCCCACAATACCCGGCCCAGGACGAGCATCAGAAGTAGCAACAGAGTTGTTGTCACCGTCGATTCTTGGGTCCAATCTCAAAGAGAACAAGTGTTGGTGGTTGTGTGCAATGACTTGTGGGTAGACCACAGTACCCCAAGGACCGGTGTCTTCATCCTCGGCACAGACATAGGTGTTCAATATACCTGTCAATCTGATCTCTAACTTGATTGTACCGTCTTGTCTGAAAATCCAGTACAAACAATACTCGTAATTTGCAGCAGTAAAGATTTGTGAGATGATCAATTTCTTTCCTCTGGTCACCACCGTAGTTTGGAAATCGTCTCTGAAGTCCGAGTGCTTGAACAAAACACCATCGTCCTCTTCGTGAATGCAGACAGCGTTTTTCACCGTGAGCACCTCGCCAGCTTTGTCGGGGAAATTTGCATCCATGTAATGAATGACACCCTTGCAATCACAGCCCAAAGCCAATGGGTTGGTGCAGTAGCCAGCTCCATACTCACCTATGTCCAAGGCATGTTTCCGTTGGTGAGGGAAATCGGGGCACCCGTAGGGAACAATCATTTCTGACAAAGAGATTCTGTGGAACAATGGTCTGACATTTCCGTGGTCATTGTAAGACATATCAGATAAGACAATACCCTCTCTGTAGTTGAAGCCAACGTGGAAGCGGAAGTTAGACCACTCCATGATGTGGCCATCCATCTTGAACGACACTCCCTCGGGTTGAGTCACGTTGTAAGGAGTGTTGTCTTGTCTAAAACCTGAAGGGTTTTCGGGAGTCCCGAATTTCTCAGCAATGTGCTTGGGGTGGAAGGACGAGTGCTTGTGCTTCGACACCTTTCTTCTGCGGTTGGGAATATCAATGAAGATAACCTTGCCCTCGTTCATGTCAACAATTGGACAGAAGTCCAAAGGATGCGAGTAGTGGGAGTCGTCTTCATCAGACCTCCAGTACATCAATGCCTGCTGGAGTCTTCTTGAAGCGCCCCATCTTTCATCGTATCCAATGGTCCACGCATCGCAGTAAACGTTCTTCATGTCCTCCTTTGGAATACCTGAGATCTCACACTGCTTGACAACGTTGGGGTCCGACCGGACAATCTCCTCGGTCTTCTGAAGATCACTGGGAGTCAAAATTGGTTGCACACCGGCGGTGCTCTTGGACTCCACCACAGTCAACGAGGAGATATCGACAACACCCTCGAGCACACCATTGAAGGCCTGTTCAACGACAACATAATAGGCCAATCTGGGGGGCCTGGGACCCGACTTCTCCTTCCACTCGTAGTAGGCGCGCTTGATGGGTTCTCTGATTGTGACGGTGTTGAAAATGATGGATTTGCCTTTGTAAAACTGCTTCACCACCGCAGACACGGCCTTGATTTCCTGAGGGCTAAGGGGGTCCAAAGGGTGGGCTGGAGCCGTAGGAACCGCCACGCTGGCAGTTGCCTGGCTTGCGATCTGCTTCAATCTTTCCATGGTCGTCTTGAGTTGTTTGTGGTAGTGAAGAAAAGAGGAAATGGAGTGGATCTGGGCCGGTGTAGCTTGGATTTATATAGTTGATGCATCTCGTTGCGGATCGGTTTTCCGCAATAGGAAATGTTTTCCATACCGCGCGTGGCTATCATTTCCGCACTGGGAGCCGGGGTTTTATAGGGCTAGTACCAAGCTATCCCGACCTAGGAATACGAAGCGAGAGCTCTAAGCGGACGTAGAAAAAGAAGAATTTGGGGCATCTGTACAATCGTTTTGTTGCATTTTTAAAGCGTCGTTTTTCAAAATATGTGCCGGGAGCAACTGCCCTAAGCCGTTCTGGCTTGGCTTGCGACTCAGCTACATTTCTGGCCACTTTATTTTCGGCCCTAGTGCGGTTTGCACCCATTCTTTGGGCAGTGTCTGGTGTGCTAAAAACTCATTCTGTATTAATTGTACTTGCTGTCGGTGGAAGCCATGAACCTGCTATTGAAGTCCCACAAATTTCCATTGATTATTAATTTCATTAATTCCACTCTTGCCGCATATCGTCATTGCGTCTGTCTTTTGTTCTTTTCGTGCTTGTCTCTCAGGCGTTTTCGCTGCTAGCAAAGACAGCCGAGCACACCAGGAACAATGACCAACGTTGCAAACATCAACACACTAATGCAGTCGCCGTATATCCTGGAGAACTGGACGATGAGATGGTCGATCTGCGCTGGAGCTTTGTCGAAAGTGGAATCCTCTAGTGCCGCGTTCGTGAACCTCATCATGTTCTCAACTAGCCACATCGAGATGATGTTCACGTTAGGCACGTTCGTGTCGTTGAACGACGTCCATTTCTTGAATACAGCGCATGGCGTGTAGATCTTGTAGATGTACAACATAAACGCGTCGGTAGTTTGGAAAAACAGACAAACACATAGAAGCAAAAGGAATGTACCGTAGCCCATCACAAACCTGATGGCCGGGTCTCGGATTCCGTGGGCCTTGGTTGAGCCTGACTTAGCCACTTGCACTAATTGCACGAGCGCAAACACGGACATGGACGCAAACAAGTGGTCCAGAGTCAACTTGAAGCCGCAAGCTTCAAATACCTCCCACGCGAATGTGTGCTGGAACTGGTGGGGAAACATCAAGACACTGACGACAAGCGAGCACGCACCGCCTAGTAGTTGCGGCTTCGCCGATATGCCACAGCGTGCTATGCTCTCAGCAGCAGCACTTACGCTAGCTGTAATGCGTCCATATGTTGTACGAGAGCAGCGACGTTCGGGTAACTGAAATGAGACCTTCTTCTTTTTCTTGATTCCAACGCTTGACTCCTCCACGGCATCGCTAGCACCCAGCCGGCGAGCCTCACTTTGAAAGTCCATGCAAAAGTGAACACTGCGAAAAACCGTAGTGCAGACTACAAGCAACACCATGAGTAGAAGCGATGATGTTGCAAACGCTTGAAACGAGCTTGTGCGCCAAATGCCACGGTCAAATCTGGGGCAATCGGTCGACTGGGCATCGGCATGCGCATCGTCTGTAGACCACTGCATAACTTCTCGCTTGAAGCTGTCAACTCCAAACACAAGCCTATACGGTAGAAGCAGCCATAGGAGGAACACGAGCTGCGCAAGTCGTTGTCTTTGTGTGAACCCGCGTGTCTCGGCCAGCTTCGAGGACCTGTAACACGGAGCGAATGAAACGAGAAGAAACGCCCCACACACAGCACTCAAGATCAACCGAAGTGCTGTTTCCTGCAAAACCATGTTCTATTATTCACAGAGGGCGCCACACACTGTGTTTGTGTTTGTGTTTGTGTTGTTTTGTGTTGTTTTGTTTTGTATTGTTTTGTATTTGTTTTGTATTGTTTTGTTTTCTTTTGTTTTGTTTTGTATTTCTTTTGTGTTGTATTGTGTTGTTTAAGATCGAGTTACTTTGCCGTACTGGCTGGCTGAGAATCGATACGGCTTCTCTGCTGCAGCATAGACCAGACTAGAAATCGAAACCAGCCACGTGAAGCTAAAAGTCCACCTCGAGTGATGCCGCGAGTATTCACAGAAAATAAACTGTTTTCCTTACAACTGGAAAACTTTCAACAAAGTAAAGGGTCCTAAATGGTTCCATGCATTAACATGAGCACGCATCATGCTCCATTTATACGATCGTTCTGCGAAAGTTCTGGGCCGCGCGAAATTGCCGATTCTTCCGGGTATTGCTCGCTAATGTGGGTAATTTGTATTCCCACTGAAGCATAATTGCGCTGTAGTTGCCGCGGGCCGACGCACGGCTTGAACATTCCATCTACTGATCACCTACTGACTGATTTTATATGTAAGATCTGTGTATTCGCAAGATAATTGAAAAGAGGCCTCCACGCTACACCACTAAATATGAATTGTACGATGTTGCAGAAGAAACTCGCTTACAACTTGTCGTAGTACTCTTCGTAACCTGGCACCTCTGGCTTTTGACCGGTACGCTCTCTCTTGGCCTTGACAATAGCACCTGGCTTGGAGGTTGGGTCGGTTGGGTCACCATTCAACACAGACCAATGGTCGAAGATCATTTGTGGGAAAGCTTGACCGCCAGTAGCTTGTCTCAACTCACCAGAGAACCCGAAAGACTCGTTAACTGGCATGTATGCCTTGACAGTGAACAATGGAGTACCTGGTCTCTGCTCCTCAGAAATGACTTGACCTCTCCTCTTGTTCAAAACAGAGTAGATACCACCAATGGCGCTTTCTGGACATTGAACCTCCACCAAGAAAACTGGCTCTTGGATAGCTGGTTCAGCCAACAACATGGAAGCGTAGGTAACTCTTCTCATAGTTGGAATGATTTGTCCACCACCTCTGTGGATAGCATCAGCGTGCAAAGTAACATCCAAGATGTTGACTCTGATGGATCTGACGTTCTCACCGAAGATAGGACCTTCATTAGTAGCCCATTGGAAGGCAGCGACAACAGAGTCCTTGATTTCATTCAAGTATTGAACAGCCTTAGTCTGGTCAACAACAACATTAGGACCGTTACCATCTGGACCGAAACACCAGATCTTTCTGGCGTCAGTGACGTCCCAACCGTGCTTGTCAGCCAAGATTCTGGCTCTGGCCTTGAAATCGTCAGATGGACTAATGATACCAGTTTCAATGTCTTGAGAAACCTCCTCATCCAAAGGCTGAGCCTTGACGTAAATTCTGTTATGCTTGTTAGGAGACTTGGACAAAGCAACCATGGAAGACTCCCCTTGCACGGTCTCTCTGTAAGAAACGACAGGATCAGACTTTCTCAATGGAACACCAGCGTGGTCGTTCTCCAAATCGTTCAAGCAAATTTCCAAGTGCAATTCACCGGTGGCAGCAACAATGTGCTCACCAGACTCGCTGATAGAAGTCAAGACACAAGGGTCAGACTTGGACAATCTCTTCAAACCTTCAACCAATTTTGGCAAGTCACTGGCGTTCTTCACCTCAACGGCAACCTGCACAACTGGAGAAACAGAGAATTTCATAACCTTCAAGTTGTGAGCAGTCTCCGAGGTGGTGATGGTACCCGATTTCAACAAGAACTGGTCAATACCAACCAAACCAACAATGTTACCAGCAGGACAGTCGTCAATTTGCTCAACGTATCTTCCCATCATCAAGACGGTTCTTTGAATAGACTTCAAGAACAAGTCGTCCTTCTTACCAACGTGGTAGTTTGGACCTTGAATTCTGACCTTTTGACCAGATTTCACAGTACCAGCGAAGACACGACCGAAGGCGTAGAATCTACCCTTGTCAGAAGTTGGAACCATCTTGGAGACGTACAACATCAAGTCGGCCTTAGGGTCACAGTTTCTGATAGCTTGGCAATGTTCATCGTCAGATGGACCCTCGTACAAAGTCTCAGCTCTGTAGCCTTGAGCGGTAACTGGGGATGGCAAGTGAATGACGATCATTTCCAACATAGCGTCGGCTGCTGGCAAGAATTTTTTCATGACAACCTTCAACAATGCCTTACCTTCCAATTCTTTTTCTTCGGCCTTCAAGCTGATCTCCAACTTCTGCAACAAGGTTGGAATCTCGTCCTTCTTGAAGTTCATGATCGAAGAGAACAATCTGAAGATTGGGTCCAAAACGAACATGTTGAAAGCTCTCTCCAAAGCCTTTCCGTCGGCATCCTTGTCCTTGTTGGTCCACTTCTTGGTCTTAGGGTTGAAGAAAGAGTCACCCCACAATCTCTCCATCATCTTGGATCTGTCGACACCAAATTTCTTGGAGTATCTGATAGCGAATTGTCTAACAGTAAAAGCCCAGCCGTGCAAACCGGAACCGAAAGCAACGGTACCCTTCTCTGGGAAGACTTGAATGTCACCGAGAGTCTCGTCGGCGTAGGTAGAGATGATGACGTTCACGGACTCCACAGTTCTGGAGAAAGACTGGTACAAGTCCTCCTTGGTGACCTGCAATTCCAACAAAGCTCTATCAACCTTGTTAATAATGACAACGGGCTTGATTCTTTCTTGCAAAGCTTGTCTCAAGACAGTCTCGGTTTGAACACAGACACCCTCAACACAGTCAACAACAACCAAAGCACCATCAGTAACACGCAAAGCAGCAGTGACCTCGGAAGAAAAGTCAACGTGACCTGGGGAGTCGATCAAGTTGATCAAAAATTCGTTACCCTCAGTCTTTTGTTTGATTTCCTTGACGTCATCATCGTCCAAAGCAGCATACAAAGAAATGGCAGTAGACTTAATAGTGATACCTCTCTCCTGCTCGTCCTTTCTGGTGTCCATGAATCTGAAGTCACCAGCCTTGGCGGCAGAAATAATCCCGGCCCTTTGAACCAAAGAATCTGTCAAAGTAGATTTACCGTGATCGACGTGAGCAATGACGGAAATGTTACGAACATTCGTAACCTTGTCCATCAAGTCACGGATTTGGTCAATAGTGAAAGCAACTGCACAGTTAGTATCTTGCTTACTGGTAGGAAGCGCGTGTCTCGTTGGGCGCCACGGCCTGTTTGTCGTGAGCAATTTGGAGGGGGACTCGAGCAAAGTGTGTGGCAAGAAGCTTTAAACTGGTGAACCAAACTTCACGAGCAAGGCACCCAGCCCGGCTTGTTTGGCGAACCTTGCTGGATCCCCCTCGATCCGGTGATTCTGGAAAATGCACAGAGACACGCCTGTGTGGAGGCTTAATGTGTAGGAGTGGACACATACCCATGATGAACTTTTAGTGATGTCTAACAGGACAAAAGAAGAGAAAAGGAGAGAAGTCTTTTCTCCGCCTGGCGTCCGCAGGGCATCAGGAGAAAAATTTTCCTGCGGGTAATTAACGGATGCGGTGGGTAAAAGCTGGTCCAGGTTACCCGCACGCTTTCGGGCGGGAGCTCGCAACTACGAGAATATGCTTTAGCAGGTCAGCGTGGGCGGGGTCTCCACTGTTCAGCATTTTCACTATTCAGCATTTTCACTATCCAGCATTTTCACTATTCCCCATTAGAGTGCTGGGCACGACTCGGGCTGTTGCTGGAAACTGTTGTTTTTATAGCTGCTTTTTCTAAGCTGTTATTCTTTGCTCTGTCCTTTTTTGGCTCGGCCGCTCTTTCGTTAGTGCTTTGGCCTAATTTTGTAGGCCGCACGGGTTTTGGCCGACTGCCATTCCGCCGCAGTCCGCTCGCCAATAAATGGAGCCAGCTGTTGCGCGCCCGGCACCAGTCTCCACCAAAAGACCGTAACTGTAGAAGAGCCAATGGGAGTCTCGAACAGCTTCGGCAAGAAGAAGAAGAAAGAAAACATGAACAGAAGAAGAAACAAAGTATGAGCCGAGGAAGAAGGAAAATATCAACAGAAGAAATCGCTTGGGCTATAGCGACGGCCCTGTTGCTCTTCACTGTGCCCTTCGTTGGGGCCAGTCTGGTACTTTATGAACAGTACTGCACTCATGGGTGCAATGTAATTTTTCACGACTCCATCACCACCGAAGATTACTCAAACTTTGTCGTGGAGCCATCCTGGAACAACCGTAGAATGTCAATCACCGTGCTTATCTCTGGCTCGGGGTCCAACCTACAGGCGCTTCTTGATGCACAGAAGAGCTCTGTGTTGAAGGGCCAAATCACCCAAGTCATCTCCAGCAGTGAAGACGCTTTTGGCTTGCAAAGAGCAGCTTCTTTCTCGATTCCAGCAAAGGTCCATGCGCTAAAACACTACTACAAAGGCACCTCAAAGGACGACAAGGATCTCCGCCGTGAAAGAAGAGAACTTTTCAACAAAGATTTGGCCAATCTTCTCATTTATGGCAACATCTCAGCATCACAGGACGCTACTTACGTCAAACCTGATTTGGTCGTGTGTGCCGGCTGGATGCTTATACTATCGCCTTCCGTGTTGACTCCGTTGGCAAATGCTGGCATTTCAATCATCAACTTACATCCCGCATTACCAGGGGCCTTTGACGGAACCCACGCAATAGAGCGTGCCTGGAAGGCTGGTCAGTCCGGCGAGATAAGCAAAGGTGGGGTCATGATTCACAAAGTTATCGCCCAAGTAGACAGAGGCGAGCCGGTGTTGGTCAAGGAGATCGATTTGGAACGCGACCAATCATTGGAAGAGTACGAGGCGATCGTACATTCGGTGGAGCACGAGGCAATAGTGGAGGGAACGAACATCGTTCTCAAAGAGTTGTCACTTGCATGAGAAGTCAAGCATATGTGGCAGAAAATCAGCGGTAAGACATGGGAATAGAGGAATACATAGGCTTTAGAACTGACTGTATTATAGCGGCATTACATGCATTGCCAAGCGGGTCTATAATGGATGTTAATTGTATATTTACCTCATTGCGAATTTGCAAGTCATTACAAGTTCTTGATAACTTCCTCAGTGAAATGCTTGGTAGACGCGGTACCCTTCAAGTCACCGGTTCTGTTCTCTGGACCCGATGCAATGGTCTTCAAGACTGCCTTCTCGACCTTGTCGGCCTCGGCGTTCAACGACATGTGTCTCAACATCATACACGAAGACAACAACAAGGCGGTTGGGTTAGCCAAACCCTTTCCAGCAATGTCGGGCGCAGAACCATGGACGGCCTCGAAAATAGACACCTTGTTCCCCATGTTACCGGAAGGAGTCAATCCCAAACCACCGATCAAGCCAGAGGCCAAGTCAGACATGATGTCACCATACAAGTTGGGCATGACCATCACCACGTCCTTGTAGTCCGCAGGGTCCGAGGTCATTCTCAACGAGGTGTTGTCCAACAACTCGAACGACAACTTGACGTCTGGGTACTCCTTAGCAACTTCCTTAGCAGTCTCGACGAACAAACCGTCAGACAACTTCATGATGGACGCCTTGTGCACAACGACAACGTGGGGCTTGTTGATGCTCTTGGAGTATTCAAACGCATATCTGATGACCTTCTCCGAGGCTGGCTTGGTGATCAACTTGATCGACTGCACAACACCGGGAACAATGGTGTGCTCAATACCAGAGTACTCACCCTCGGTATTCTCTCTGATCAACACGGTGTCCACATTCTGGTAGGGGGTATCGTACCCGACAATGGACTTGCATGGTCTGACGTTGGCAAACAAGTTGAAGGTTCTTCTCAACGTCAAGTTCATTGACGTGTGACCCTTGCCCACCGGTGTAGCCAAGGGACCCTTCAAGGCAACCAAGTTTCTGTTGACGGAATCCACAGCCTCCTGTGGCAAGGTGGTCTTTCCGTTGATCAAAAGCGGAGTGACATCGACCGGTTCCCATTCGATTGGAATATCAGCAGCGGCGTAAATGTCCTTCACGGCCTGGGAGATTTCCACACCAATACCATCACCTTCGATCAAAGTAACGGTGTATTTACCGTTAGCCTTCTTGGAGCCAGTGAATTGGCCAGCAATGTAAGATCTTGTGAACTTAGGAGCCACGGTTCTGGCGTTGACTAATTGTCTAAACATTTTGCCTTGTTTGTGAGAGAAGACGAGGATGGAAGAAAAGATCAATTATCGTCGGAGTCGATCTCGGCTTGAGGTAAAGGGGACGGAAAAAAAACTCTGGGTTCCCGCGTCCAATCAGCGCGCGCACAGTTGCTCGGAGCCGATGTGAAGTCCGGAGCCACCAGAATACTTAGACTGCGGGCTTATGGGGCACCTTTCAGAGCGAGAGAAATAAATTAGTGAAACTGGCTCAGAATGGAAACGTTAAGCGGCTGCCTGTTTCGGCTCGGTTTCGGCTCGGTTTTGCTTTTGTTTGAGGATGTTTGGGCATTCGGGACGGAAACTGTTCCGGTGGTTTCGGTAAGTTCCTCCACGATATTCCCTCACCATCGCGGTGCTGTGAAGATACGCAACGGCTCGCGCGTGCAAAGATTTGAGAATCTTCTATTTAGTTTATTAATTTAATTAAATTATTTTCTTTTTCATCTTTCTTATTAATAATAGTATAATCAATTTATTTTCCTTTCATTTAATTATGATATTTATTAGGATGTAAGATGTAAATTATTTAAACATATTAATAATAA
The DNA here is from genome assembly GCA_963678735.1 of Metschnikowia agaves. Classification (NCBI taxonomy): domain Eukaryota; kingdom Fungi; phylum Ascomycota; class Pichiomycetes; order Serinales; family Metschnikowiaceae; genus Metschnikowia; species Metschnikowia agaves. The sequence goes on along the minus strand of CAVMBV010000003.1, from coordinate 2,321,078 downwards.
ACTTTCTTAAGTTAATTGGTGTATAATATAAATAAGTAATATTAAGTTATTTGGAAATATTAATAATAATAAACTTCTTAAATTAATTAATTTAATTCGATATAGATAAATAATCATGTTAGTTATTATATTAATTATTTATATTTGAATAATTTATTAATTATTCAAAAACATTAATAATAAACGTTCCTAAATTGATTAATTTAATTAGATATAATAAGTAAGCAGGTTAGTTATTATATTAATTATTTATATTTGAATAATTCATAATTATTATTCACTTACTTCATGTATTTACTGAAATTACTATTCTTTATATTTATTAAGTAATTTTTTTTGATTTAGAATATATACTAAATTATTTAATTAATAATTTATGTACAAAGGCAAGCACGGAGTAGACACCGGGCTTTTACTTCCCGGCACTTACGCATAGACCTTACCCTACGGTGTAGTGATGGCAATGTGATGGTGTTTTCTATCAACTAAGCAAAATGTACAAAGCATCGTAAAAGTTTCGCCACGCCAGCTGGAATTGATGGGTGATCGGCTTGGTTTGCAGAGTGTGCAAGCGGTCCTTGGGAGCAGCGCAGGCCATCTTGCCGTCTTTTCGAGTGCCCATTTGACTTCGTAAACGTTGACCAAAATAGATCTGCATCTGTCTCATAGTTTGGGACGTCCTAGTCACATCTTAATAACGGCACGCACACAGTCTCCGTGGTGCATGTCCTCGAATGCGGTGTTGATCTTCTCCAATGGGTGTCTGTGGGTGATGAACTCGTCCACTTTCAACTTACCGTGCATGTAGTCGTCAACCATGCCGGGCAATTGCGTTCTTCCCTTGATGCCGCCAAAAGCGGAGCCTTTCCACACTCTACCAGTGACCAATTGGAAAGGTCTGGTGGCGATCTCCTTACCGGCAGCTGCAACACCAATGATAATGGACTGACCCCAACCCTTGTGGCACGCCTCCAATGCGTTTCTCATGATCTCAACATTACCGGTGCAGTCGAAAGTGAAATCACAGCCACCGTCAGTCATCTCAATCAACTTCTGCACGATGGTAGTTCCCTCGGGCAACTCCTTGGGGTTGACGAAATCCGTGGCACCAAACTTCTCGGCCCACTCCTTCTTGTTGTTGTTGATGTCCACAGCAATGATCTTCTTGGCCTTTCTAAGTGCAGCTCCCTGGATCACCGATAAACCAACACAGCCCACGCCAAACACGGCAACGTTATCTCCCTCTTGAACATTAGCTGTCACCGTAGCAGCACCGTAACCTGTTGTCACACCACATGCCAACAAGCATACACTTTCAAGTGGAGCTTTGTCGTCAATGGCCACCACTGACACGTCGGCCACAACGGTGTATTGCGAGAAGGTAGAGCATCCCATAAAGTGGAAAAGATCCTTTCCTTTGCACTTGAATCTCGACGTGCCATCTGGCATGACTCCCTTTCCTTGGGTTTCTCTCACGGCTCCACATAAGTTTGTCTTGCCCGACAAGCAAAATTTACACTTCTTACATTCAGCCGTGTAAAGGGCAATTACGTGGTCTCCGGGCTTGACGTTCGTCACCCCCTCACCAACCGACTCGACGATTCCACCACCCTCGTGTCCCAAGATTGCGGGGAACGCTCCCTCGGGGTCTACACCCGACAATGTGTAGGCATCGGTGTGGCAAACACCGGTATCTGTGATTTTGATTCTCACCTCGTGTGCCTTTGGAGGATCAACGGTGATTTCCTCAACGGACAAGGGCTTTCCTGCCTCCCAGGCAACAGCCGCTTGGCATGTGATGGTCTGCAGTTAGTATAGCTGGTGAATAGAAGAGTGCCGTTGCAGCTACCTGTAGTTCCCTAAGAACCAAGCTGGGCATATTTATACTGGAAACTACCAGGGTAGTCAAATGTAACCCGGACGATGCAGGTGATTCATTTGCGAGCTCTTGGGCTCTTTTCGAAGATCATTTCAAACATACTTTTCCTGCGGTAGAAGACATGATAATTTGTCAGTAGAAGAGAAAAAGTTTAACTGGTTTGGAGTCGCTGAGAACAATTCCGCATTGATTAAATACTGTTAAACTAAGTATAAATATGCCGTATCCGGAAGTGTTTTCCGCTCTGCGCAGCAATCTGAGCACGATCCAATTAGGAATTAGTTCCCGATACTTCACTCCAATAACGAAAGTCAACAACGGCGAGAAACATAACTAAACCTCTGATTGGGTAGGACGAAGAGCAAGAACCGGTTCTTTATGGGTGGCAAGTTTTTCTTTACCGGTGTTACAAAATATACGCAGGAGGCTAATACCCAGCAATTCGCTATAGCACTGCACCAAATCCAAAAGTCAACTTGATGGCCCTCACGTAGTAGTCCTCAAAGTTTCCCCTCACTCTGTCTTCCTCGCCGATAGGAATACCTGACCATTTGACAACCATTGTAGTTTCGCTGGCTCCTTGCTTCAATTGAATATCCAATTCGGCAAAGTGGCCCTCTCTCCACGAGTCAAGGCGCCAAGTTTGGGTGATGCGCTCGTTCTCAACCAACTTTACCATCTTGCCCGAAATAGATCCGCCAAATAATTTATACTCTGAACCCTCCTTCGCTTCAATGATGGCGTTGGATCTAGACCATGCAGCCACTCTTTGCGGGTCTAGCAATGTAATGTACAATTGCTCAGCGGTGGTGTTGAACACTGGCTCCAAGTGCAACGTGGAAGTGTTGTACCGAGCAACCCCTGTAGTTTTGTTCTCGCCGGTGGAAGTCTTGGGAGCTACTGGTGCTGTCCTTTTGGCTGCGTCTGTTGGCTGCACGGCAGGTCTGGCCGAAGCTTGCACACCGCTGGTGGCGGCATCCTTCTTGGGCACCTCATGCTGGATGTCAGAGCCATGGGTGTCAATCAAGTCGTTGCCGTAAGTCATCAAAAGCGTCCTGAGCTTGGGAACTATGTCTCTCTTGACGATGCCCCTCATCTTCTCGGAGTCCGCATCCTCATTATAAATGCTCACATCGAACTGGAGTTCGTCCTTCTCTGTGTCGTACGCCAACTCGGGAATAGTGATACTTCCTTTGAACCCCTTATTCGTAGCTGTCGTACCCTCTATAGTGAGAACGAGTCTTAGGTCGTAAATCGATATAACTTTGCCTTTCCTCTGACACACTTCAGTGTCGCCCTCCAAGGACGAGACGGACGTCACCTTGACTCTTCCAGCGCCATCTGATTCTGCGGATAACCCCACTAGCTTCTCATTGAAGTACGTCTTGGACCAGTCAAAGCAGTTTTTGTCGACCCAGTGCCAGTTGTTAGGGTTGTTTACCACCATGCTTGAAATAGGCGTTGGTTTAAGATTACTTGAAATAGGCGTTGGCTTAAGATTAGAGACTGCTCAACGCTGTGCACCTTCCCAGTTCACCAGTTGCGAAATGGCAAACTATATGTATTCATCTCGCGCACTTCTAGAAAAATCTATTGATGCCCACGCTCCATCCGCGCCAGCAGAATCGCTTCACTCTTCGTGTAATGAGGATAGGTACCTATTCGAGTGATCCTTCGGAATAGCTACTTACGTATCTATGGGTGGTTTGACTGCAGGCAGTCTTCACACATCAATCTCCATGGCCTCTGGTCTGTTGAACTCAATCACTGTCTCCTCTATGTCAACAAAGTCACGTATCAGTTCTCTCACCACGGCCGTTGTTCCGCGAGCAAACTTGTAGGACCTTTCTTTGGCGGCTCTGACATTTGGAGTGATGTAGTTCCTTAGTAATTGGGCGTCCTTGCCCACCTCCAACACACACACATCCACGTTCGATCCAGAGCCCAAGTCATTCCAGATACCGGCCTCAATTGCCTCTGCGCACAACTTGACTGCTTCGTCCCTGGTCATGTCCGGCTGCCAATTGGATTCCAATACACCCATCGCAGCCAAAGATCCAGAGCCCAACGACTGGTACTCTCCGATGTCTGTAGAGCCGTGGGCCTGTACCGACATCAAGTGGGCGCCCGTTGGGTCTACACCGGCACAGATCAAATAGGCACCTAGATGGCCCTGATACTTGAATAAGTGCTGCTTCAACATGGTTAGAGCAGTGATCACCCGTGGCTGGCGGCCCTGCCACATAGAATGCAACTCGAGGTTCAGGGCGATCAACTGGGTCACCATTTCGGTGTCTGCGGCGGTGCCTGCCCCGGCACACCAGATCTTGGGCGCTAATCTGTGTAGTTTCTCACAGTTCTTGTCCGCAACTATGTTTCCTGCGGTGGCTCTGGTATCTGCGGCGATTACCACGCCGCCTTTGAACTTGCATCCCACAATCGTAGTTCCGGTGGACGTGGCCTTGGGCTGCGCGTACCCCTTAGCCGAGAGGAACTGGTTTCTCTGGTAGTTGTCGAAAGAAAGACCAGCCATGTTCAATAGTTATGTTTGAGAAGTAGTGGCGTTCTCTTGAGTTCGCCTGGCGTGGTGTTTCGCACCAGAAGGCGGCTCCACACTACCTCCATTTGGCGCGAGAGGCCCGCCGCAAAGGGCATGGGAATATTATGGAGAGCCACGCGAGTGCAATGGGGCCGCGACAATTCTTGGGCCTGCCTCAGCACCGAAATAACATAGCACTGTGGTGTTCGATCAGGTTACAATTGCATGCTCCATGGAGAGTTTTAACTTCATAACCCCATCGCGAGTTAAGGTGCTACTAGTGCCGCTTGGCCCAATATGCGCTCAGGATTTCGATAACTACTGCAAACTAGTAAACTCGGTGGCCGATGTCAGATTACTAGATATCTCTCCAATTCCACTGTGTGCCAATTTCAATCCTCAGACGTTCCCCCAAGGCAGAATATTTTTCAGCTTTTCCTCTTCTCTCTCTGACATCGAGAGCACATTCCTCGAGGATTTCGAACCTTATCGGAAGACTTTCCTTGTCCTCGGTCTTGGTATATACCAGTCTCTGCATCTGCAAGAGAACGACCTCCTCCTTTCTTTGAAGAGCCAATTCCCGACCGCCATATCCCACAATCTTATCATTTGCAAGAGCCCTGAGTCCTGTCATGATCAGGACAACGTATTTTATTTGAGCAACCAGGCAGAGCAGATAATCACTTCAATAGAAACCATAGCGTGCGGGTTTTCCAGGAACTTCTTAATTGCATTGGATGCTTATGCTTCCTCCTACGAGAGTATCACGCTTCGTTCGCCTGTTTCCTTGACTGATGGCAGCATGCTAACGCGAACAATAAAGCAAGCCCAGAGGAGAATCAGTTCGGGTCTGTCCTTCAAAGTCTCCTTCGCCAATGGGCAGACACAAACGACAGTGAACAAAGACCTGAAATTGAAGTCTCTGCAAAGACAGTCTGGAAGACAGGCCAAATTAATGGGCAATTTCTACCTTCTTGCTGGAAAGACTCACGATGCTTTTCAGTATTTTACCGATGCTGCTATCAATCTGAGGAAAGCCGATGATCACCTATGGCTAGCGAGCTCTCTAGAGGGCTTGGCGGTTTCGATACTCATCTTGCTGTTCTTGGGTGAGCCATATCAAATCCAGAATCCAATGCTCATGTCGCTACTTCTGGTTACAAAGTCTAAAGGTTTGTCAGCTCACAAGCTGTCCTCGAAGAGCTCCATGGACTCGACAATCTCCCGAAACAGTGGTATAGTCAGTTCACCACGCAACTCCACTAGTAGTTTACCCACATCGACCGCCCAGCATGCGAGTTCTCAGCAAGACTTTTCTGCTTTACAGCACCTTGATATTCTTCTACTTCTTACCCTGCGATCCTCACTTTTCTATCTGGTGAGTGCTACCGATGTGGAAGACTGTGTCCCAGACTTGGTATATGTGGAGTCCCTAATGCGCAACATAAAGTTGATGGTAACAATCCATTTATCTGGATCTGTTGACAGTGCTGTGATTAACAGAGCCCTAATTGGCTTAGAACCAATAAAGAATCCAAAGAAAAACAGTCAATACCCGTATATGCATAGGGAAATTGTATCTGAAATTGACAAAGTTTTTGCACTCCAATTATCGCAACTTGACGTCACTAAACAGTGCCAGATTTACTGTGCCCTCGCTTCAGTTTATAGGGACCTTGGGTTCCGCAGAAAGCAAGCATTTGTGCTTCGTTTGCTATTGCTTTCCCTAAAGCCAGAGGTTTCATTACTTGAAAAGGATCTGGAAGCTACCGACCCTAGGTCCCTTGGGTCCATAAGAAACATTTTTGAGATGATTCTTTCTATCTATCAAATCAACAAGGAGACTGAAATACTGAGTGTTATGGCTTATAGACATTATTCTGACTGGGTTGTCTTGCAACTTCTGCTTCTAAAAATTTGCTTAAAGATTGCCGAATCCTTACACGACTACCAAACATTAGCCAAATTATGTACGCTCACGCTTCTCAGATTTACTCATTGCCTCCCTGCAGAAGATCAACTCAAGTTAAGAGATAAGCTTACATGGTCAAGTCTTTTTCTTGACAGGGATACCTCAGAATATCAAACTATACACCCTGATCTATTTATGGTGAGGGATGCCAAATTTATAGTTCTGTCCGAGCTGTTGAACATGGTATCTTTAACAAGCAGAGATGAACAACAAATTACACAATTCTATGACCCTTTTAAGAAGGCCAATACGAATCCTTCGTTGGATCGAATTATTTGTGCAAATGACATACATCACTTGAAGGTAGTGTTGCAAAACCCTTTCCTGTTCAACCTTGATTTGCACAATATAGTAGTAGTTGCAAAAGATGGTTTCAAGATTGAGACAGTTCAGGCATCCACTATAATAACTGCAGTTTCATCTTTCCATCCCCTGCTGGATCAGTTGTATAACAGCAAGTTTACTACTTCGCGCCAAAGAAGGGCTACATCGCAATTCAAACCATCTGGAACCAACAACGTGTTAACGGTCCCTTCTACTTCTTTCGCTGAATTGGTCATCCCTTTCCGTGCTTTGGAAGCAGGTAAGTTTGAAATTATAGGTTTCAATATAGTTGTTGGACAAGGCGATAGTCAATTTTTTTCAATCGTTAATGCGGAGAAAAACTATGATAAAAAAAAGATTACGGACATAAACTCATTGCACACGAAGCATGTCTTTGACACTATCGACAGCCTTGCACGAAATTTACATGAGGTGAATATTCAGGACAGGGTTAGTACAAAGTGTGTTTCATTATCAGCGGTTCCAGCGCAGCCTAATTTGTATCTCACTCGAAATCTGGCCACAAGTGGTTGGCTAATGCTATTGGAAGGTGAAACTGAAAATTTCGACTTTGAGCTTAAAAACTCGTCAAAAGAAGTCGTTAACTACTTATCTTTTGCACTTTGGGATTCTTCGAGCGACTACTTAAATGCTAAGTTAAACTCAAGTATCCAACTGGGGTTGAGTCCGGAAGAGGTTTTTGAACTTGAGTGGCTGCTTGTGAATAAAGCGGCGATAAATGTGACAAATAAAAGTGAAATTTCCTCAAAGAACAGGTTGATACAACCTGGTGGAACTGTGAAAATAGACTATAGTGTGTTTGGAAAGCGTGCATTGTCGGAAGCTAAATTGATTCTTGAATATGGCCGAAAGCGTCTCGATGATGAGAATGACATATACGTCAAAATATTGACTATTCCTCTCAGGATATCAGTCCACAGATCCTTGGAAGTTGTTGGAAACGACATTGTTGGGCTCCTGCCTACAACGTTACAAATCTCTAAGACGGGAGACTTCACTGAAGAAGAAACATCTTCTTTGCTTGCTTTCTTCACAAAAATTAAAATGAAACTGCAACAGAATATATCAGATTTTTGCTTGCTCGTCTTTGATGTCCGAAATTTTTGGAAGGACACATTAAGAGCTGAAATTTCCAATGTATATTACCCTGATACCACTTATAGTACATGCAAAGAAGTGAGAGCGAACGAAACTGCTAGGTTTCTTGTTCCGGTTAAGCGAATCGGGGTTAAGGATTTTGATATGTCGGCTCCAATTCCTTCATTGAGAAATAAACAATATGTCAAAAACCAAAACATGAGTGAGGACGAAGAAAATCAGATGAGGCTTTCACACTGGACAAAGTCAGAAGTGCTCAAAGGTTTGAGAGGCACATGGAACACAGTTGCAACCACATTCAAAAGAGAAGGAGAGATTGATCTTCGTCGCCTCCGGCTCAATCCAATCATGACAAAGTCGCTTGTTCACGACAGTATTCTGATTCACCAGACAGTATTCTCAGATGGGGCAAACTCGGAGGAGGTTGAGAAAAAGAACAATGGATTTATCTTAGAGCGTGAGAAGTTTTACATCTTGAGAACGAAAATAATCAACCATACTAACGGATTCTTGTCTGGAACACTAAGACATGTGCCGTTTCCTGTTAATGCTTCAAGTAAGCAGGATTTGTCAATAGATCAAAAAATTCTTTATGATGGTGTGTTGCAAATACCTTTGAAGAAAGATCAAATATCGCCGTGCGGGTCTGTTGAGTTTGAATTGGGGTTTATGATATTGGAAAAAGGCGATTACGAGTGGGGCAGTATTTTTGACGAAGCAAATGATGTCGGCAAAAGAATTATTGGAAGGGATCCGGCCTACATAACAGCATTATAGAAAATTGACATCCATTCCAGCATAGAGTCGTTTAAAAGCTATATACAATGCCATCACTTAGGGTCCGTGGCGAGGTGATCATCTTCTGTCCAATTTGAATGGTAAGGGTTGAGCTCCCTCGGCCTCCAACTGGGCTATGTATTTTTCTCTTTTTATATCGTTGTAGCGCTTTTCCTGGAAGTATTTGAACCATGACGCCACACATTTGTTTTGGAAGTCGGCTCTTTCACTACCACACTCAGACTCAATTAATTCCTTCTTCTTTGGATCCAACGAGTTGTCAATATCGTTCTTCGTGAGACAATCAAAAAACCTGTCACGCGAGTCCCAACAAATCTTTCTTTTGTTTTTGTTGGGCGGGTCAACCACTTTGTCTTCTTTTGCAAAAAAAGCCCATGGTATGCTGTCTATGAACTTCGTATCAAGCTTCTCTTGTGAGCGGTTTCCTGGTGTATGGGTCTAAGGTGTGATCTCATACTCGTCAATCAAAAAAAAATCAGAGACAATCCACTTGATAACATAAGGCTCTTTTGGCCACTTTCATAATAAGTGCATTTTTCATGTTATCATCATCTTTTTTGCTCTAGCATGAGTCTTCTCTTGTACATCTCCGTTTTAATTCTTTATTACTGTTCTGAAATGCAGGATTTTGTAAGAACTACCTCCACCTCCATAAGTACCCACAAACAACACTTGCTAAGAATCGCTTGCTAAGAACGAATTGTCAAGACGCGTCTTTATCGGTGATCATGAATTAGTCACCAATCAGAATAACGATTTTTTTATAATCTCCCCGCCTACTCTCTTTGCCGTGCAAGAGTTGGCTTATTATGCAGGAGAGATGAGTGTCTGGTTAGAGAACAGAGACTAGGCATCATCCTCGTGCCAACGACAGAAATAGGAATTTTAAAAGCGTCGACAGTGTTAAGAGTAAGCTACTTTAAATGTCGATGTTTCTTTGGAATGTTGTGAAAAGAATAAAAAATAATACAATTCAATGGTTAGACTGTGTATCCTGCACAGCGAATATGGGGCTTTTGCAATTTGAATGTTCGATTTCCCAAATTAGTCTTTCACCACTCCCAACATGACTTCACCGGGTGATTTAGACGATTCCATAGAAATCCAAGAGAACATAAATGACGAATTGCACCCGGTATATTCCGTGAGATATAGACTGAATTCAATTGGCACTATTGATTCCGTGTCCAGTGTGGGGTCCCAGAGCTTGCCAGTCATCAAAATCCTCGGAACAGGAGGAACAATCGCCGCCAAAGGCGCTACTGCTATTCCACAGCCAGGGTATCATGTTGATTTGACCATTGAAGACTTGATCCGCTCTGTGCCCGACTTGTCACATACGTGCAACTTGGAATTTGAACAAGTGTTTAACATTGACTCGAAGGAATTCACAACTCAACACCTTTTGCACTTAAGAAGCAAAGTCCAAGAAAGCTTGGAACTGTTTGACGGTGTGGTAATTACTCATGGAACAGACACGTTTGAAGAAACTGCTTACTTTTTGGACTCGACTGTTGATACCCTCGATAAACCAGTAGTAATGTGTGGGTCGATGAGGCCACTGACATCTGTCTCTGCAGATGGCCCTTCCAACTTGTATCAGGCATGTGTGGTAGCTTCGGACAAACAGAGTAGGGGGCGTGGAGTCTTGGTAACATTGAATGACAAAATTGGTTCCGGTTACTACATCAGTAAAACCGATGCAAATTCGTTGGACACTTTCAAGTCCTTAGGTCATGGTTATTTGGGCAATTTTGTCAGCGGAGAAGCTAACTACTATTTCCCTCCCCTGCGACCTAACGGTCTCCAACATTTCAGACTTCCTCCACACTATAATGGAACCCTTCCAGAAGTCATTATTTTCTATGCTCATCAAAGCTTCAATAATGAGATTATCAAATTGGCGGTACAGTCGTTACATGTTAAAGGTATTGTTATGGCAACAATGGGAGCAGGATCATTGCCGGACTCTACGAACAAGCTTCTCGGCGAAATATCTTCGGAACTCAAGATGCCTGTTATCTACTCGAAGCGTTCGACTGACGGCATGATTCCAAAAAGCGGTATTCCAAAAACGGAAAACACCTATCTAGTTGCTAGTGGGTATTTGAATCCTCCAAAAGCTCGACTCTTGCTTCAATTATGTCTTTTCGAACAAATGAATATAAGCCACATCAGGAAGATATTTGGCAGTGTATATGGAGGGTGATTGATCACACCTACAGTTTGAACGTACGCTAGTAAATCACAACATAATTGTATTCAGTATATCGTTTGATAAAAGTTGAACAAGTTGCATCTGAAAAAACAGCCAGAAGAAAGTAAATATTACGATGTCCGAAGATTCCACACCAAAGTGTTTAGGCATACGCTTTTTCCACTAAAGTCTTGTAGGCATCCAAGATCTTCCTTCTTTGCAATTTTTGTGCAGAAGTGACAAAACCATTTTGAGGGGTCCAGTCATCATCAATCAACACCACATTCTGAAGAAGCTCAATGCCTCTCAAGCCTTGAGATTTTCCAGTAGACAACAAGGAGTTGAGAACAAGTGACACCACCTTCTTATCGGTAAAAAAGTCACTCAACTCCTTGGTCTTCAAAGTCTCCTCAGTGACTATTTTTTCATCTTTAAGCAAGCTCTTCAAATGTGCCTCGTTTGGTATGATCATTGCAATCGGCTTCACCTTATTTTGGTCAGCATAAACACAAATGTTCATGACTAAAGAGTTGGATCTGTAAGTCGATTCCAATTTTTCCAATGCGATGTATTCACCATTGGCAGTTTTAACCAAGTTCTTCTTACGATCAATGATTTTTAATGCACCAGATGGAGTCCATTCACCGATATCACCAGTCTTGAACCAACCATCCTCGGTGAAAGCGTCTTTGGTCTCCTTTTCGTTCTTGTAATACTCAGCTACAACTGGTGCACCGGTCAAAAGAATCTCTCCCTGGTTGTTCTTAGCAAAATAACCAGCATCAGGAACATCAACCAACTTACATGTGATACTTCCGACAAGAGTTCCAGCCACGCCAAACTCAAAATTTGAGTATTCCACAAGCGTAGTGTTGGCACAAGTCTCTGTTAAACCGTAGCCAATTAAACATGGTGCAATCAATGTAGAAATGAAAACCTGGGTGTCCCTAGCAAGAGGGGATCCTCCATTCATCACAAACTTGAGCTCACCACCAGTGGCCGCTTTGATCTTCTTAAAAAGAACATCAAAGACAGATCCCCCCGGTATTTTGTACTGTGCCATTGTTGACTTGAGCTTGAAGGCTGTCCAGAAGATTTTTTGTACTATAGAGGGTAACTTTTTGATGTTTGCAAGAACTCCCTTTCTGACTGATTCCCAAACGGCTCCGACACCAACCATGATATGTGGTTTGAATTCACCCAAATCAGACTTGCAGTTCTTACAAGATGCATCGGTCAAAGTCTTGACGTTTGCGTAACCTAAGCATCCTCCCCACCAAAAAACCAAAAGCTCAAAGATCATTTCGAAAATGTGAGCCAAAGGAAGGAATGCTATGATACGATCGCCTTGTTTGACCAAGTCTCGTCCAGCGTTGGCACCTGGACCAGAAATTCCGGCTAATATGTTAGCTTGGGTGATCACCACACCCTTTGGTTCACCGGTAGATCCAGAAGTATACATGATACAAGTGATATCACTTGACTTTGGCAGGCCCACCACCAGTTTATCGTCAGCCTTCTCTCCGAGTGCAATAACTTCACTGAAAGAGAAGAACTTGATGTCAGGGCGGACTTCCAAAATCTTTTTCTTTGCATCAGCCGCGTCTTTGTAAAACGTTCCATCAATCCTTTTATCTTCAGGGTCAATTTCCTCGGAGTGGATAATATACTTGACGTGCTCAGCCTTCTGGAGTGGACTTACCAAAGTTGATAAGAGGGAGTTATCAGTAAACATTGCCCTTGACTCTGTCAGGAGCAAGGAGTGTGTCAAACCTTGCTCTCCCAATGTGTCGTAGGCAGTGACGATGGGAATGTTTTGGAACGACGCAGCAAGGAATGTTTTCATCCACTTGTGCGAGGTTGAAGCATATATGTGGAGTCTGTCCACCTGGTTTGGCTTTAATCCAAGCTCAGTCAAACCCTTGGCATAAGTCTTGATGAGTTCCAACACTTCAGAATAGGTTTGGTATTTGTACGGAGAATACTCGTAGAAAATCCATTCCTTCTCCACTTCCCTCTCTTCTCCATCGACAACCTTTTTGACCATCTTCTTTTCTTTGTGGATCTCTATCAATTCTCTCCAGCCCATACAGTGACGGTTTTTGTTGATGGCAACGCTTTCCTCGATGTATTCAGCCAAAGAGTTGGCGTTGGAGCCTTGCGGTCTCAACAAAGCAGCTTCCTTCTGGGCAGCCTTTCTTCTGGGCGCTGTTTCGCCTTCCTTAGCTGGACCGACCTCGACAGTTAACTTCAGCATAGTTAATGATAAATTGGGCAATTCAATTGAGGCGAAAGAATAGAATAAATATCTAAAAAAAAGATCTCAATAACAGATATGTCGGTCAGTCCAATTGACGCGAAAGCATTTTATGCGGATGCGGAGAGAACTGTACTTCCATTGCTGTTTTCGGGCATTAATCCGCTGCCGAAGGCGAAGTCACCGCTGTATCTTTTAGGAGGGGTCACTTTGGAAAAAACTACATTGCACGAGATTTTCTCTACAGTCCGTAAAAACTTACTTGTGTTCGCTTAATATAACACGACTTGCTTTTATTCAACCGATTGCTTTGTTTGTCAATGTTGTGCTGTGACCGGGTGAACCGGTGCGCAAGAATAAGCGGAAGACACGAATTTATCATCTTGTGAAACTAGAAGTAGAAACTAGACAACAGACGTATTGCATAAAAAAAAATAAAAAAAAATAAAAAAAACAGGCAGTGTATGGAAATGATTAAATCATCACGATGCAGCTAAGAAATTTAGAAAGGTTAATGTTGGGTCGCATATGAAATATGGCTAACGGTGCGGGAAACCAACAAAAAAAGAATGATTTCGCCCAGGATCGAACTGGGGACGTTCTGCGTGTTAAGCAGATGCCATAACCGACTAGACCACGAAATCATGTGCTTGGATGACCCTATCGGGTCATGAAATTGGGTTCGCGACCCTGCGGACCTCAGTACACCAGGTCATGTGCCTGGGATTTAATTGGTGATAACCAACTAGACCACGAAACCTATGCGTTGGAAACCGGTGCCAGATAGTTCCTGGACCACAGTCTGCGGTACGGGTGTTTGTCTGTGCAGGCGCGCTGGTTAGATAATTGCCCCGCCGGACTGTGACCTGGTCTACCTTGGCTGCCAAAAAATGGAAAAATTGTAGAGTGAATGACGTGCTGGATGGGGGTGGATTGTTTTTTTTAAATACAATTGTCTTGTTTTGTTTCTATTTCTTTGATTTAGTTTCCTATTTTAGTAGGCTATACAGGTTATGTTTGAGTATTTTCAATTTTGTACAGAATGTAGTGGTTTTGCAGAAAAGTGAAAACGATACATTAAAAAAAAACCGGCATCATGTAACGTATATAGGCCAGGAATCCTGAAACAACAACTTGTTTTACCACTACGTTTTTCTTTTTGCCAAATCTTCTGGGTTTTCTGTGGATTACTAATTATTTGATTGAAGTGGTTTCTGAGCAAGGGAACACTCTGGAGAAAGCACCAGAAAACATTGATATTTTTCAGGTCATCACCAACTCTGCCACTGCTGGTCGAACTAAGAAAAGACGACGTGTTCGTGGAAGAGGAGGAGGAGATGAGGAAAAGAAGAAGGTGATGGGTGATTCCGTGAGATTAGTGACGAAGACGAAGACTCGTCTGGTAACAACAACGAGTACTGCGACAGTGAGAACGACCAAGAATACCGGACATGGCAGGCGCAATTCTTGACGGTGGTAAACACCGCAGAACGTGCTCGACATGATTGAGCAGTTCAAAAAATCCACTACAAGTTGTAACAAAAGGGAAAGACTTCGGGCACCGAGCGAGAACTTTCAAGTTCAATACAGTGCTCCAGTTCCCACCGTGTGTACGTCATGGTAAAAGTATAAGCCGGAAATTGCCAGAACATAAGCATCTCCATAGCACAGCACGTGCTGTTTATGGCGAGCGAACAGTTCGACGGGCAATTTCCGCATTGATGGAGTGTTGATGTTTGGATGCGTGAAAAGCTGGAAACTGCTAGAACGACTATGTTTGCTGAGAATTGAATGTTGCAGACATTTCAACACATTCCGCAAGTGCCCAACTTCTGGTCTAATAATAGATATACAGGTGGATTTGAAACACCCCGTCTTAAAACAACTTGAATCTCCTTCAACTGCAGTAGAGTTCTACAATTCTCAAGTCTGGGGTATCTGCACGTACCTACATTCCGCATTTTCGCGTAAATCAAGATACTGCTCAGGGTCACAGCTCATTCTGCTGCTAACCTTAGAGCCGCCCCTTCTTCAGCTGCTATCCTGCTTAAAACACAAAAAGAAAAGCCATATCGCTCAGGGACAAAACAAAACGAAGGTGCATCTGAAGTTACAAACCAAGCGAGTCCACAAACTGAACTAGAAATCGCCACCCGGAAAACTCATGCCTTTATTCGTCGCAGCAAAATCAGCCATACTCCTTGGTGCAGCAGTCGGGTTTGTCGGAGCAGTAGTGACCAATGATAAGGTCATTGAACTAGCCGCAGAGGTGCTCCAAAAGGGGGCGGATCAGCTTAACAAACACCTCGAGAAAAAGCGTGTTCGTATGGCAAACACCGGTCGCACAGGAAATCATGCACTTGATGGCAATTTGTCGGACGACGATGTTACTACTCCAGGAGCTTCAGATGATGAAGCAGAACTTAGCGATTGGTCGCTATTAGAAAGTGGGAGCTGTGGGGAACGTGTCGATGATGAAGTACGCAGCATCCACAGCTTAGATTGACTCAACTAGATCGGAGTAGGAAATGCCGAGCGGGCCCCGCGTTTTCAGATGCATGAAGAATATTATAACCAGATTTTCCTGACATCTAAGCGCATAAGCTCAAAGAAGGTTCATTGCGACTTTGTTGACTACGGCGCCCGAGCTACGTGCGATTTCCATGGGCTATTACCTTTTTAGGGCCCCCAGAGAAAAGTACGACTAGCCCCTTGGGCTTAACCCATATCGCTTCTGCCGGCAACGGCTTTTACACTGACCAACTTTGGCAGACTATCTGGACCTTGGGCCTTGAAACCGAGCTTGACGGGGAGATTCTCGCAGTCATATATGCGCATACTTGTTAGGCCGCGGGGATCCCCGCAGCGGAATCCGGATTACACCCCAGAGTGCTCACCCCATCTATATTACTTCGACTTTTCCACCCTAAATCTTTCTTAACCAAAAACATTATCTATTAGCGAAGATGACACTGAACCCATCCCTCATTTTGCAAAAAATTGACGAAATCACATTCGAGGACCGTGAGGTTCCCAAGATCTCTGAACCTCACGAAGTGTTGGTCCAGGTCAAGAAAACCGGGATCTGTGGCTCGGATATCCACTATTATGCACACGGGAAAATCGGATGCTTCGTTTTGACAAAGCCAATGGTTTTGGGCCACGAATCTTCAGGTGTTATTGTGGAGGTAGGCAGTGATGTAACAGACCTCAAGGTAGGAGACAGAGTCGCCATCGAGCCAGGCATTCCATCCAGATTGAGCGATGCCTACAAAAGTGGTCATTATAACTTGTGCCCACACATGCAATTTGCTGCTACGCCAAATTCAGACAAGAACACTCCAAACGCCCCTGGAACTTTGTGCAAATACTATAAGACACCCTCTGATTTTGTTGTCAAGTTGCCCGACCACATTTCGCTTGAGTTAGGTGCCATGGTTGAGCCATTGAGTGTTGGTGTGCATGGCATCAAGTTGGGAAAACTTGCTTTCGGTGAACATGTTGTTGTTTTCGGTGCCGGTCCTGTTGGAATCCTCACCGCTGCTGCTGCCAAGACGTTGGGTGCCGCAACTGTCACTATTGTTGACATTTTCGACAGCAAGTTGGAATTAGCAAAAGGTATTGGCGCTGCCACCCACACCTTCAACTCCAAATCTTCTCAAACCATACTTGAGGCCTTGCCAGCTGGTGTCCGTCCAGATCTTGTCTTGGAATGTACTGGTGCTGCAGTATGCATTAAACAGGGTGTCTGTGTCTTGAGAGATGGTGGACGTTTTGTTCAGATCGGTAATGCTGGTGGTGAGATCCAGTTTCCAATAACTGAGTTTGCAACCAGAGAATTGACTCTTTACGGTTCATTCCGTTATGGATATAATGACTACAAAACTTCCGTTAGAATATTGGATGAAAATTATGCTAATGGCAAAGACAAAGCTGCAATTGACTTTGAAGCCTTGATAACTGATAGGTATGCATTCAAGGATGCAATCAAAGCCTATGACTACGTCCGTTCTGGAGCAGGTTCAGTTAAGTGTATCATTGATGGTCCTGAATAAATAATGAGTCTTTATCAGATTTTTTTTTTTAATACTTCTCTGCTATGTAGGTTAAATTCTGCACACTATTCCATGCCTCTTAACTTCATCAATTCCATTTCTCATGGTATAACCTTCCACTGTTCTTCAAACTCATTAAATCATTAGCGATATCCTCCTCCCGACTCTTCTCGGTGGTATTTCCTAGATTGCCTTGTATCTTTCGTGGGAAAGGCTGAACATCACGAGAAGTGTTCAAGTCGGGAGTGCTCACCTCTGTCAGAAAATTGGAGAAAGTTGGAGGAATTGGATCTTCTTGCTTAAGAGGCTGTACTTCATCTTTGAGGATGGCCGGGGCTAAGCTGTGAAGCGTCACCTGCTTGCGAGCAATCTCTTGGTTCTGAGATTGTCTCACAAGTCCTCTTTCAAACAAAGTATTTGTCTTATACTTGATAAATTTTAAAATCTTCAAATATTTGAGATCCTCATCCATGTTTTCGTCATCCCAGTCAATTGAGTTTTCATCTTCGTTGTCGCTGTCTTCTCTATGCGAGTTCATGATTTCATTCTTTAACTCATCATTTATAATCTTTTTAAACAAGTAAAACTCTTGTATTCTTTTTGTTTCATTAGACTTGATAGTTTGAGGTTGATAGTTTATAAAGATTTTAATGAAAAGCGAAATACTCTCGTGTAGGACGCGGAGAGTGTCAACACTCATTGTTCCCCCTTTCTTAGAAATCTTTAGATTGCAAATAAGCAAATAGAGCATTTGCAAAACAATAACCTTTTTGATGTTTATCATGGTCAATGAAAGCACATTGAGAAGACAGTTGAACGGCGAGGTTGGAATACTTTTTTCGGGGTATCTTTTTGCTCTCTTGTTCGTATCTTTTTTCCGCCGCTTGGCAGAAAAATCGTTCACAATGAAACCATCTTCATCCATATCAATCTCAGTTGAAAAGGGGTCATAGAGTGATCTTTTACCTCCAGAAAATACTCGATTGCTGAGGTCACCGAATTCTTCAACACTTTCCGATTTCGAATTAGCAACATGTCCAAATGTTATAATGAAGTATGCTAGAACCTCACGAGAAATGTTTGCAATTTTGACATAGTACGTCAGGGTAAGTTCACCTTCAATGGCGAAATTCAAGTAGTTCATTGACCTGATTAATAAGTAATGAAAGTTAAGTTGTATCTTTATCAATTGGACAGCAGTCTGAGCATCAGGTTGTCCAGTATCCATATAATGAAGAATGCTGGAGTGTGACAAGCCATACTTTCTTAACGTCTCTTCTCCATCAAAAGAAATTCTGTAATAAAGAGAGGAATCAGCTGCAGATGACAAGTTTCGAAGTCCCATTACTCTCACAAGAGGTTCGGTGCTCATAACTTTGTCCTGTAAAGAATATCTCCAGTTCGACAAGTTTTTGTCAATTGTTAAGAATTGAGTATAGTTATAATTGAGATTACCGTCATTACCGTCACCATCATCATCATTTAATATCCAATCAAGATTGTTTGTATGTCCTTTTCTTGTGGAAGAGGAATGACCTGAATCGCTGGTATGTCGACCCAGCTTGAGATATTCATAATAGTTTGGAGAGAATGAAGATGGAATCACGATATTCATAAGGTTCAAAAACTCAACGCTAGGGGCCAAAAGTGTGACAAAAAGAGGATCAAGCAGATTTGTATTCGACGGATCGATCAACAGACTAAGTTTCTCAGGAGTTAATTTGAAATAGCGCTCGATGGTAACAGGGTTAATGACAGTGGTATTGATTGTAGGTTTGAACCCAAACTTCAAATTAAAACATTTGAGTAATATTTTAAAACTCCAAAACATTTTGACGCGGTCTCGCCGCTGAGACAAGGGAAGACTCAAGTCATTGAAAAATAGATTATCACAATTCAAGTTAACACCCAAGATACCAATAAAAGCGTTGATTAGGGATGAAAGCAATAGAGATTTTTCTTTGTTGTTGATCAATAATGAATAAAACAAAAACAACAAATACGTCTGCAATTGATTTGCTTCCACATGATACACATTCAAATAAGGTAAGAAGTCGTACAAAGAATGCACTATTGAGTCGTTTTTCTTCTTATTTTGACTGCATGTGTAACTTGGAGTTTTATGATTCAAAAGAAGATTGAGGTTCAATGAGGGATCATTCATCAGAATCATTGCATAAATTTGAATGACAATTATAAGATATTCATTGACCACATGGTAATCGTTAGATGAAAAATTGAAGCCGTTGATCGTGGCATCATCATAAGTAAACATAAATGGGTACATCGTGTGGAATGCGTCATATCTCTCCATGAACAGATTATAGTCAAAGATTGGAACTAGAGTGTTGTAGTTAAGAAAATACTGGAGAATCTGGTTATCTAGTTCCCTCTTCGAGTTGAATATTTTTTTGAAATTGTTGATGAGTTTAATGAAGAGTTCGTAGACATCTGAGGGGAAATCATCACTGATCAGATATTCATTATCTCGCAAAGACCCCTTGGCCGTGACAGGATTGTAAATGACCTCTAAGTCTTTGTTATTGAAACTGTTGTAATTGAAATAGGAACGATGATATAGATAAGAGTCCGGGTCGTCCAACAAATAGTTGTGCGAGTTGGTGATTTTGAGAAACGGTAAGTGTAGGTTAATGAGAAGGTGGTTGAACTGAGACTCAAAATTCAAATTATCATTTCCTATAATGATCCCGTTCTTGTCAAGATTGAAGATTTGATCTATCGGATTATTGATTTGTCTGCCCTTGGCAGGATTGCTGGAACTGTTTGGGGTGGCCGAACCTTCATTTTGAAGTGCGATATTCACAGAGGGCTGCCCCTCGGAGTTAAGATTATGTGTCAATGGGGCACCTTGACTCGCTTGAGATCTTAGGCGCTGGATTTCACTCTCGAGCTCCTTGACTCGATTCTCGAGGTTGACGGTGTATCCCTTGGGAAATGACCTTCGCGACAACTTGTCGGATATCGTACATTCTAAACCAGTAGAAACACACTTGGAGCACGGGGGACCTCCATCACACTTGATTTTTTTCATTCGACATCTATCGCATGCTTGTGATACCCTAAGGCCTGTTGTGGTGCTAATTATTTTGTGTTGGGAGGTGTCCTCTCCTTCGGATTCTGCCATGATCTTCAGGATGGAAATACACAATGAATCAATATGTGGTGGCCTGAGAGCAAGTGCAACGTCCAATGATCTGAAGAGATAAAAAAAGGTCAACAACGATTGTAAAATGTTGTCTGACCTGTACCTCCCTGGTTCCCGGTGGATTTGTGGTGTTTTCTGCACGGAGGAATAAAAACAAACAGTAGCTGTCGAAATGCACCATCCGCAAGAGCTCGGAAGAACGGCGGAGTAGTATGTGTAGGCTCGCTGTACCCCAGCTTTTGGCCCGGATGCCCGGAAACACCAATAAGCGTGCGACTGTTCGCGCATATACTCGCACATGAAAGCTAAATTAGACTAATCAAGTTACTTGTATTACCATAGTGAAGAGCGACTCACAAACCCGTAAATCCATGCTATAACTGTATATCTTATCCCTAAGGATGCCACGAGAAACAGGCGCCTAATGCTTACCACCAGTTCTCTCTCTTCTAACCTCTTTCTCGAGTCTTTCGACTTCCTCGTCGTACACGATGAAGTCGTCAAGGGCCTTTCCACCTGGGACCATTGGCAAGACCGGAACCTTCTTTTCCACAATTACTTCCATCAACACTGGTCCAGTGCAGTCCAAGAACTCTTTAACACCTGGCACCATATCCTCTTGTTTGGCCACCCTTATGCCCTTTATACCCATTGCTTCCGCGAGCTTCATGAAGTTCGGGTTGGATTGATGAGTGTGTGCGTATCTGTGCTCGTAGAACAAGGACTGCCATTGGGTAACCATACCCTGTTCCTCATTATTCAAAACGCAAATCTTCACGGGAGCACCAGCTTGCACAGCAGATGATAACTCCATCAATGTCATGTTGAAGGAGGCGTCCCCGTCAATATCAATGACAATCGCATCCGGCTTTCCAATTTGAGCACCAATAGCGGCAGGCAAACCAAAACCCATCGTGCCCAAACCGCCCGACGTAATGAATGTCCTTGGCTTTGTCCACAAAAAGTGCTGTGCAGCCCACATTTGATGCTGTCCAACACCGGTGGTGACGATGACTTCTTTGTCGTAGTTCCGGGATTGCTTGGAAATCTCCTGGATTAAGGTCTGAGGCTTGATAAGAGAGCCTGGCGTCTCCTTCATGTAGCTGTAGGGGTACATTGCTTTCCATTCTTGGATTTGCTTCATCCATTCTCTTCTTTCCTTGACTTCCTTGACCAATGGAATGAACGATGCCAAGTTACGTGTGACATCTCCCTCGATGGCTTCCGTAGCCTCAACAACTTTATTGATGTTCTTTGGACTGATTTCAAAGTGAATGATGCCTCCTCTTCCCTGTTGAGCAGCAAGTCGGGCAGCTGGGGCGAATTTGCTGACGTTACCAGTAACTCTATCGTCGAATCTAGCGCCCAATGCAAGAATCAAATCCGCGTTTTGCATTGCAGTGTTAGCGGCAGCATTACCATGCATCCCCAAGAAATCCAAAGATTTTTCGTCAGTTTGGTCAAAGGCACCTAAACCTTGAATGGTAGTGGTGACCGGAATCTGAGCCTTATCGGCCAACTCTTTGAGCAAAGCAGGTCCCTTTGGGTTGTTGAGGATACCTGCACCGACGTAGAGAATTGGTTTTTTGGCCTGATTCAAAATAGCCGCAGAACGCTCAATAGCTTCCGTTGTGAACTTCGTGGTGTACCGTCTGGTGATTTGTGATAAGGCGTTGGAAGGCAATGTCGTGTTAATTGGAATGGCTTCCCTCAAGATGGAAGCCGTCACGTCCTTGGGTAAATCCACCAAGACAGGCCCAGGCCTGCCGGTAGTTGCAATTTCAAAGGCCTCATTGATTCTCTTAGGAAGTTCCGCCACATTCTTGACCATGACATTCCATTTCGTGCAAGGACGCGAGATTCCAATAACATCTGCCTCTTGGAAGGCATCCGTGCCGATAGATGTAGTCACCACCTGTCCGGTGAAAACAACCAATGGAACACCATCCATCAAAGCATCTTGCATGGGCGTGATGACATTGGTGGCACCCGGACCGGATGTTACCAAAACGACACCAGGCTTACCAGTGGCTCTGGCATAGCCCTCAGCCATGTGGCCCGCACCCTGCTCGTGTCTTGGCAAAACAAACTTGAATTTGTCAGAATTGTAAATCGCATCGAACACTGGCAAGATGGCTCCACCGGCGTAACCAAAAACAGTGTCTACTTGGTGTCTTAACATCATTTCGTGGAAGATTTCACCTCCAGTCAACCCGATGAATGAGTCATCCATCTCGAACGATTTTGATTTGGGCTTCTTCATTTCCTGAGGACCACGGTCAAACGATGGCGCTGGTTGTGGCCTCCTTGCCTCTTGCGTGGTAGATGTTTGGCTAATCACAGCATTTTGAGCGTTTGTATTGCTGATGTGCCTAGCCTGTCTGGCCAGCTTCATCATTGCAACCCTGCTGGCGGTGCTAGGGCACCTTCTCGGACGGAGCACCGAACTTGCTTTTAGAGAACGAAACATGTTTTAGTAATCTCTCGTAAGACAAAGCTATAAAGAGAAAAGAACTTCTGTAGTGGTCTGTCGAAGAGAGTTAGTGGAGAAGTTTGCGCACAGTACTGGAAAATTGAGTCAGACATGTATTTTTTTTTTTTTTTTTTTGCATAGTACTGCATGGCGGGCTTTCGCACAAGCGGAGAGCATGTCTTGAACTTATTTATACTCGAGAAGCAAGCGACAAGAATACATTCCAAAACTATATATTAAAAGAAAGTTGGCTAGATTCGCTGAGCGGTGAGTTTGAGCTGTTTTTTTGTCATAAGAGTGAGCTCGTAGAGCCCTCGGCTTTTCGATTGTTACCTGTCCCGGATGCAGAGCGGTACCGGAGAATCACGCAACGAGAATTCAAGGTGAAGCAAGCGTTTTCGCGGTGCTTGCAAGGCCTAGAAATCAGACCTCAAGAAAATATTAGACAAAAAAGCAAAAAAGCAAAAAAGCAATATATATATATGTTGCTGGATATGAAGTGCATTAGTTAGTGTATTTCTGTAGTAATGGTGTGATGGTCTGATCAAGCAGCTATTTCAATGACCGCTTCTCCAGCGCTGTTACTGAGGCGGCCCCGGACGATCCATCCGCAGCTTGCAAAACTTGTTGGGGCTCAACCTCGCTCGGCGACGAGACCTTTTCCTGGGGAGTAGAAGCCGGGCCCCAGTCCAAGAAATCCCTTCTGACCTCTACATAGTCGTAGGCAAACTCACCGATTTGATCTTCATCCACACCTGCTTCCTCTGCATTGTAGTCCACGCGCAACTTCAAGCCTGGAACCTTGTCTATGACAAAACATAACACTGCAGTCACACCAGCAGAATAGGCAGTGGTAGCCAAAATGTATACAATCTGAATGTACAACTGTTTCCAGTTGTGGTCAATCCACCCCCCGGCGTGATCGGTCACGTTGTCGTATCCTGCGACAGTGGAGGAGCCAAAGATACCGTTGAAAATCAAGCCTACCATTCCAGCGATACCGTGCTCTGCCATCACATCAAGCGAGTCGTCGACATGAAGAATGTACTTCAATTGTGTCAGGAAGTTACACACAATTCCAGACACTATTCCCAAGATGACAGAAGCCCAGAGAGGAATGAAGCCTGATGCTGGAGTGGCCGCAACCAATCCTGAGATGCATCCTGAACAAACACCCACCATGGACCATTTGCCTTCCAAACGGAAATCTAATAGACACCATGTAAGCGCACCGAAGGCGCCCGAGAGATGCGTGTTTAACATGGAGTACGGAACTTTGACCGAAGCATTGGCACATGAAAAGCCGTTGAAAAATAACCATCCAAAGTACAACAATGAGGTGCCCAAGAAGATTGTGGAAATGTTATGAGGACGGTAGTTGATCATGAGATTCTCGTTTCGTCTCCCCAAGAAGGCAGAATATACAAAAGTGGAGACTCCAGACAAGATCTCGACAGGCCCGCCTCCAGCATAGTCAAGAACACCTCCTCTCCATGTCGAAGCCCATCCGCCTCCCCAAATCCAGTGGACAACAGGCGAATACACCACGGTGGTCCACAAGAAGATGAAAACAAGAGCCGGGATGAAGCGGCCTCTCTCAGCAACCAATCCGCCAGCCATAATAGCGACAGTGACCAACATGAATTGCATTTGAAAGATTGCAAACGCAATCTCGGGATATTCGTTGCCTGATCCATTTTCACCGACAATATCTTTGAAGCCAAACAAGCTCAAGTTGCCAATGAAATTATTGCTGGACGATGCAAACGCTAGCGAGTATCCCCAAAAGTACCATTGGAAAGTGCCAACAAATGAAGCAGTGAGAACAATCCAGATCATGGATAGAGCAGACTTCCTTCTTGCTAAGCCGGAATATAGAAAAGCCAAGCCGGGGACCATGATCCAGATCCCGGCCGAGGCAATGGTGAAGAGAAGCACATAGCTTGAGTCGTACTCTTCGTTTTCAGTGAAAAGCTTTCTTTTGGAAGGAAGCATGGGCACTTGCTAGGATGGGTTATGCGTTATTGGTGGATATTCTAGGATGCAGTGGGAATCGGGAAAAACAAGAAGCTTGTGAATATGAGAAGACGGGTTATGGAGCCGAGAAAAAAAAGCAAATATAGCAAAAATCACAGATCGGAAGTCAATACTTCGATATATGGCTCATTTGTATGGAAGCGTGCCAGTATTGCATAACCCACTGCAACTAAATGCACAGGATGGGCAGCAGAGCATCGCTAATTTCTTGCGGAAACCACCATGTAGGACCAGGCCGATGTTAATTTGCCGGAGATTATGTATATCACCTGCATATGCGTCTCTCAGGGCATTTCTTGACTTCTTGTTGCACTCTAAAAGAGAATAACCTTTGGACTTCAGAGGCCCCAAAAGAGGCTCCACAACGTCCTCCGATGCACAATAGAGATTCGTGTGGCGAATTGTCTCACTCGCCACGTCTACTTAATTCATTACCGGGTTCACAGTCGCCTTACATCTTATTTATTCATTCCCTGATCTTTTATGGTTTCAACGTTCAACTTGTCATTCGAAAGTGAAAATAGATCCAGGCGAGGTTCCGCCGCATTGTTCTGGTGAGACGAGAAAGCGCAAAAAAAATGAGTCAGGCATTTTTTTTTGTCTTTTTTTTTTTAAACTCCAGCACCTCGTTACGGCGCTAGATCCGGCCGTATATGTGTCGAAGTATCCTTTAATAGAAAATCTAACTACTTCAAAGCTATGTACACTAGAACTAGATTGCCATGTTTCGGCACGATTGCGAAAAGTCTGTTTCCGACGAGCCAAGAAATTCGCAGGGCTGTGCGAAAGTCCCGGTCGATCAAGCAGGCCACCGAAGCCCAAGAATTTGGTCTAACAATTGTTAGGCCGAGCCAAAAAACACGGTGCCGAAAAAGTAGACGCTGCCACAACGAGCAAAGGAAGGGGAAAGTTCCCATTTCCGCTCGGCCAGGTTTGGCGAGCTTCTAATAAACAGACCCATCGTCCCGGGGCTTCCCCAGCCTGTTCTTCGCCGGCATGCGAGCAACTATCTCAAATTTCGATTGGGCACTGTCTTGTTATCGGCGGAATCACGTGACCCGCCGTTTGCGGTCCGGGCCTTCTACGGCAGCTTGTGTGTCCCAATATTTCTCTGCAAAATGGAACACCTCGAAGCAGACCTCCACCATAATGAGAATTATAATGATCCATTCCAAGCGGGTGCTTTTTTTCTCGTTCAACACACTCAAAAGCGCACGCTGTTCTTCAGTGATGTAGTCCAACTTTCGGTTCATGATATTGATTCTGGGCTGGATGTCCAATCTCCGACTGATAGACTCGTAGATCTTCTCAAGCGTAGGCTCTGTCCAGTATAAGTCCGGCGTCTCAATGAGCTCGGAATACAAGTTGAGCTTGCCCCGAAGGAGAAACAAGTTTCCTGTGAGCCGCAAGATGTCGGCCTCCTTTGACTTGACTCGCAAACCTTCGCTCAACACTTCGCTGCTTTCTCGAGTCACCTGAATGTGCCGCTCTAAGCTCTCCTCGAGGATTGAAAGCCTTGTCGACCGAGAGAGTCCCATGGCAAAAGCCGCCATTTCAAGCTGCTTCTTTTCGGTAGACTGTCCCTGGATAACCAAGACGTCACCTTGCATGAAAGAGCTCTCCTCGTCGGTGACCTTTTGCCCAAGTTCCACGTAGTCCATTTCCTCACTTTCAGGGGTGCAAGCTCCAACCACTGAGCCCATGAGGGTGGGCACGTACGCCTTCATCATGGTATCCTCTGTGATACCCCAACCAACTAGAGTTCCGTTTGCCAAGACCAGTATATCATGTTGTATGTCGTCCTGTGTGACGCGCCAAGTTATGACCTCACCATCCACGAGAACACTGTAGTGAAGCCCGTTTCTTTGTAGTATTTCGCCTGCCTTTCGTAGGTCTATGGATTCTCCCACGGTGATTGACGTCACCGGCTTGACGAACTTGTAGAGTTCATCAGGCTCGACATAACGGTTGGTTGCCTTCGATAGTAGCGAAAAAATAGCCGCGGTATTCTGGACCGCTTCTTTCTGGTTGGTTCTTCGAAGCGTCTGGAGAACTGGTTTCTGATGCTTTTTCTTCGTGCCTCCTGTTGAGGAGAACGCGGGGTCCAAAGTCTTCAAGGAATTGAATCTGCGGGCCACCGAGCGAGCCGTCGCCGATGCCTGGACAATGCCGCAGACTCCGAAAAAGTGCCTGGGTCTGGCGATGACTTTGAACATTGCAGTGAGCAGCACTTAGCCTGGTCCACTGACATGATTCCAACTTATGAGGAATGTGTGCAGTCCTGGGATGGTGAGCGGACCGAGAATCTCGAGAACGAGGGCAGCACCCTAGGTCGACGGCGAGAGGCTCCATACAAACGAGTGATGCCACTTTCCACCCAACTCAGTTCTCGTTGCACAACGTTGCATTGGCGTTGCTGCACGGCGTTTAGATTCACGTGGCTGCGGCTGCCCAAAAACCTGTAGAAAGGATTGGCCTTTCAGTCCCCACGTAGCGTGAGCTTCCTCTGCCTAGGAATACGTTCTGATTTGGTCTGTTCCTCGCTACGTCCCAAAAATATTTGTTGTGACGATTATTTGTCGTGGTGATTATTTTCACATTATTTTCATATTATTTTCATATTATTTTCATATTATTTTCATATTATTTTCATATTATTTTCATATTATTTGCTGTGGATTACTTTCATCATTATGGTTATCCCCCCTCTCACCTGATCGCAAGCTTTTCTGCTATATAATTCTTGATCTAGTGCTCGCATCCGGAGTCTAGATTTATTTTTAGTGTCGCTTGACTCATGTTACTTTGGGGAAAAAGCGGACTGAGCATGGCCCGACATTTCTCTTTTTCCACATTCCTCGCTTTTTCCAGCTCGAAACGGTTTGCATTGTTGCCTGAGGCACCTTCCAGCGCCGAACATTTCTATTTACAATTGGGCCGTAATAGGAAATCCATTGGGCCACAAAATTGTCAAAAGCGACAGTGCACCGAATATTGATTGAGTAGAAGATGCGGGGTCCAGTAAGCGAAGACTAAGCACCTTCTACCAGTTCTGGCACAGCGCTCGCTTATTGCCCAGCCTCTCATTTTCTAATGCTCGGAGGTGGCTTGACGAGGCTCATTGAAAAAGACGAGAATGATCTCTGCGTGATCTGCACTTGGCATGCTTCGGTGCGACATTTTAATTAACAGGTCTTCCTCGCGTCTGGCTTCGCCTGGCCAACTGCGCCGTGCCTGGAGCCGGCAACGCGTTAGCCACGGAACTCTCGTATAACACGGGACTCTCGTATAACACGGGACTTTTCTTATGATGATTTCTGGCTCGGTTTTGCGCTGCTTGGTCCCGAAGAAGAAGGTGCAAAATGCCCTTTTTGTCCAGCCTCTGATTTGCTAGTGCTGTGCGACAGTAGTGCGTAGCTGCGACCAAAATATAGGAAAACGTTGTGATTTCATCGTTCCGCAGACTGTGAAGGCTTATAGTCCGAGACGAGGAAACGAAATAGAGAAGGAAGCCTTATGGAAATGAAATATACAGCTGTCTTGTGTATAACGGGAAATTTCTGCAGAAACTTTGTCTGTTGGTCTGACCGGATTTGCTTCATAGGGCCTAGTTTCTACCCTCTCCGACATTTTTGTCTACTGCGCTCCTTTGTTTCTAAAATAGATTTCCTATTTCGCATAAAAAAAAAACCAAGCATAATAGATATTAAGTCCGACTTTCCCCCAAATTCTTACGCCGCCATTTTTTTTGCCCTATCGTTTGGATTACCTTTTCTTTGCCGACTCTGACTATTCATTTCCCCCAAACTTCTTTGTCATGTGGTATGTATTGATGTGATTGTGTGCTGTGCTCTAGAAGACACGTTACTAACATTTCAGTGGAATCTATGGCTACGTGAATTTCTTGGTTGACAAGTCCAGAGGCGAAATCATAGACAGCCTTATCGAGGGACTCCAAAGATTAGAGTACAGAGGCTACGACTCCTCCGGACTCGCTGTCGATGGCCATGAGAAAGGCTCGTATCTCATTGTCAAGACCCCAGGTAAGGTGAAGGTTTTGAAGGAGGAAATCATCAAGCAGAACATCGACAGAACAGACGTTTTCGACAACCACGTTGGTATTGCTCATACCAGATGGGCCACGCACGGCCAGCCAGAATACTCCAACTGCCATCCTCATCGGTCCGACCCTACTGGTGAGTTTATCATTGTGCACAATGGAATTATAACCAACTACAGAGAATTGAAGACTCTATTGATGTCCAAGGGCTACCAGTTCGAGTCGGAAACGGACACAGAGTGTATTGCCAAATTGTTCAAGCACATATATGATACAAACGCTAAAGCTGGTGTTTTCTTGGACTTCAATGAGTTGACTAAACAGGTCTTGTATGAGTTAGAAGGCTCCTATGGTTTGCTAGTCAAATCGTCCCACTTCCCGGGTGAAGTCTGTGGTACCAGGAAGGGTTCTCCACTTTTGGTTGGTGTGAAGACCGAGAGAAAGTTGAAGGTTGATTTTGTTGATGTTGAGTTCCCCGAGAACCAAGGCACCATTGTCTCCACCATCAATAGCCCCGAGGGAAACTTGAGAACCTCTCAGTCCAGGGCTTTCTTTGCCGATGACGGTGTGCCTTCTCCTGCTGAATTTTTCTTGTCCTCGGATCCAGCGTCCGTGATACAACACACCAAAAAGGTGTTATTTTTAGAGGATGATGACATTGCCCATATTTACGATGGCGAGCTACACATTCATCGTGCAAAGAAAATATCTGCGAACGAATCTACTCAAAGACAGATCCAGACTTTGGAAATGGAGTTGAATGAAATCATGAAGGGACCATACAAGCACTTCATGCAAAAGGAAATTTTCGAACAGCCTGACTCTACCTTCAACACCATGAGAGGTAGAATTGATTTCGAAAACAACAGTATCAATCTCGGAGGTTTGCGGGCATGGTTACCGACTATCAGGAGATGTAGAAGGATCATTATGATCGCTTGTGGCACGTCATACCACTCCTGTTTAGCAACTAGGTCCATCTTCGAAGAATTAACTGATATTCCTGTTACTGTGGAGTTAGCCTCCGACTTTTTGGACAGAAAGTCTCCAGTTTTCCGAGACGATACTTGTGTGTTCGTTTCTCAATCTGGTGAAACTGCAGACTCCATGATGGCATTACAATACTGTTTAGAGAGAGGCGCTCTAACTGTAGGCGTGGTGAACTCCGTTGGTTCATCCATGTCAAGACAGACACACTGTGGTGTTCACATTAATGCTGGACCGGAAATTGGTGTTGCTTCGACTAAAGCATACACCTCGCAATATATTGCATTGGTGATGATTGCTCTTTCGTTATCGAATGATTTTGTCTCCAAAAAAGAACGCCATATTGAGATCATAGAAGGTTTGAGGAAAATTCCAGAACAAATAAAAAAGGTATTGCTATTGGAGGACAAGATTAAGAAACTCTGTGATGAATTTTTGAACGATCAAAAGTCGTTGCTATTATTGGGACGTGGGTTCCAATTCGCCACAGCATTAGAGGGCGCCTTGAAAATCAAAGAGATCTCATACATGCATTCTGAGGGAGTGTTGGCAGGAGAGTTGAAGCACGGAGTTTTAGCTTTGGTTGACAAGGAGTTGCCAATCATTGCATTTGCTACTCGCGACTCGTTGTTTCCAAAGGTGATGTCTGCTATTGAGCAGGTCACCGCTAGAGATGGGCGACCAATAATTATTTGTAATGAGGGAGACAATGTGATGGAAAAGAAGGCATTCGCTACGTTGCATGTGCCTTTAACGGTGGACTGTTTGCAGGGATTGTTGAATGTCATTCCGTTGCAATTGATGAGCTACTGGTTGGCAGTGAACAGAGGAATTGATGTAGATTTCCCCCGAAACTTGGCCAAATCTGTCACTGTCGAGTAAATGGGAGTTTTGAATCGCTGCTTTATTTATATCGTAAACAAGTATTCTAATTACGCTTAAAGTAGCCCGAGGAGCCTAGCCAGGCTGAAGTATAGTCAAACGTTCTCTCTCCTACGTCCAAATATTTCTTGGCGTAGTACGAAACCGATTCGTTTCCAAAGCTATCAAGATTGGGCCTGATGTTAGTACCACATATTTCACCATTCGATACGTGGCCAAGTAGCCTATACATACGTCAAGCCGGTATTTCTGCGGACTCCAGCCAAGAGGGATGAAACCAAGATCAAGTCGACCCCCAAGTGCGCTGCTTTGCTTAAAGTACCCTGGTGTTAGTCACGGTGGATGCGAAGAGACAGTTGGCTGCCACGTACCATTTTAGTGTAAAACTTTGTGTTTGTCGTGTGGTTCCTCTACGTATTTATATAGCTACTGATGTGCGCACGCCGCACCCTTTGCCTTCGTTTGTAGATCTGCAGAGAACAATCGCTAGAAAAAAGGGTTATTTAACGAGTGATTTCCTCAGCAATTTCCTCAGCCGTGAGTTGGTTCTTTTTCTACGCCTGGAATCAAATGCTACGAAGAAGCGATGTTTTCCTTTGCGTGATTTTGTGAGTTGATTTTCTTCGAATATTTGTGTGTCATGCCGCATGTTCATTTCCGATCATTTTCTTTGTTTGGACTGTTCTCTTTCTCTCTGTTCTCACCTGTTCGCTATATACCTCAGCAAATCTCAGGGTACCATAATACAGACTCACTACCGAGACTGGTTATAACAACCGGGGGTGTTCCCGGCTCGTCAGAACTGTGTCCAGAACTTTGGCTTTGTGTGGCCCTGGCTGTGGCCTTTTAACGTGGTGTTTCGTTACACAAAACGACAAGAATCCACCCCTGATCTTTCGAGTTTCTTTCTTCTACCTGCTTTTGCATACCTCTTCTTTTTATGTGTTTCCTGGTTACGACGTCTTGCAAAGACGGCCCTTTCAAACGTCTGGCTCATTTCGGATAGCATACTCGTTTGCGTACTGGAACGGAGACCGATTCTGATTTTAAGTTCACCAGACGAGGAAAACGTGGGACACGAAAGACAAGAGAAAAAGCGAATTTCCCTACTTTGTCAACCTCCTGTCTTTTGTGGACGTTATCGGCGAGTTTATTTATAGCTATGTTCTACTTTCTTCATCCTCTCTAGCTCCAGTCGCGAGTGAGCCCGGTAAATGTCACAGACCATGTATTTTTCCAAAGACCCACCCGGCTCACCAGCTAATAGGAGGCTCCACTAAACAGCCCAGCCATGCTTCTACGCCAATGCTGCTGCTGTCACACGAAGCGTTAGCACCGTGATCTTTCCATTAATCATCCGGGTAACGAAGAAAGGCTCACTCCGATTGTCCTGCAGACAACGCACCGCATTGGAAGCCTGCTACAAACTGGCTAAGATCTTACTCCATCGTGTATTAGTTGTTGCTTCTCTGGTACTTGATTGTCTAGAGCATCACTCCATTACCCGAGCAATCAATACAACAGACGATGTCGGACAGATACAGACCACCGACCGGCCCGAAAGGTCCACGGGGGCCCTCTTCTTCGAAGAACTGGAGCGGGTCAAATCCTAAGCAACAGCATCAGTACAGAACCCCGCTTCCTAATAGATACGACGAGAGAGATAATTACCGTCCCAAGTTGATTGAGAAGGAGAAACAGCTGAATGGGTTTATTCCTTCATCTGGCCAAGATAAGGCTAGACCTAGTGGACCTTCGGCATACAGAGATAGTCCGAGAGGTAACCAGAAACGTGTATATCCTGAGAGCAGGCCCAGTAAGTATGTCGGCGCCCCTAACAAGAGAAGGGACTTTGTCCCTAAAGAAGGACCAGGCAGTTCCCGAGAAGATGAGCGTTGGAGTGATGTACCTTTGAACCGAACCCCGAAAGGACTGCGGGTGTTTCCACCTGAAAGAAAACCGAAGGATAAGAAACCAACAGTTCCCCCCGTGGTTAATAAGAAGCCACCTATGCCTAGACTTCGCCCTGATCAGATTTACCTGGTATACAGTCTAAGACCGTCCGACTTGTATAAGAGGGTTCAGCAGGTCGGCGAGGGTACCTATGGGAAAGTGTATAAGGCAAAAAATGAAGTAACGGACGAAGACGTGGCCATCAAAAGACTTAGACTTGAGACTGAAAGAGAAGGATTCCCTATTACGGCAATGAGAGAAATCAAACTACTCCAGAGTTTCGACCATCCAAATATTGTTGGTCTTTTGGAGATGATGGTAGAGCATAATCAGATCATCATGATCTTCGACTACTTGAACCATGATCTCACTGGCTTGCTAACACTCCCTGACTTAAGATTGACAGAGGGCCATCGAAAAATGATTTTTAAACAATTGTTGGATGGTCTCAACTACCTTCATAAAAGAAGGGTAATTCACAGAGATATAAAGGGATCGAATATTTTACTCAACTCTAAGGGCATTTTGAAAATCGCAGACTTTGGTCTAGCACGCAATATGAAAGTTTTAAGGGAGGGAGAGAGTCCTGATTACACTAATCGCGTAATCACGATATGGTATAGACCACCAGAGTTACTCATGGGATCCACTGACTATGGAAGGGAGGTTGATGTGTGGGGTGTCGGATGTCTTTTAATTGAATTATACACTAAAAGTGCCATTTTCCAAGGCACAGAGGAGATATCTCAGTTGTTCAAAATTTATGAAATTATGGGTACGCCAACGGCTGAGAATTGGCCCGACATTGAGAACTTACCGTGGTTTGAGATGTTAAAACCAAAGGTGAACCGGGTGCTGAAGTTCCGGCAAGAATATAGGGAGCTTATGACGGAGGATAGCTTTGATCTTGCTGAGAAAATGCTCACATATCAACCTTCGAAACGCATAACTGCAGAGGAAGCACTCAGGCACTCATATTTCCATACTGATCCTAAGCCTGAAGAGCTCACTTTCATGCAAGACATCATAGGCGAATGGCATGAGTTTGAGACCAAGAAAAGGAGAAGGGAAGAGAGGAAAAGGTTGCATGACCTCAAGAGTGCAAAGGGGAGAGAGACTACGGCAGTCACGGCTAGTACAAAAGTTGATTCTCCACCGGCTTTGCCGAAATCGGTATCTCAAACTCCATTTGAAAAAGCTGAGAGTGAATTTGCCGACAGCTTGAAACAAGAAGACGAAGAAGAAGGGAAAGGAGAAGAAAAGGATGATGACAATGATGACAAGGAGGTGAACGGTTTAGAAGCAGAACAGAAGGAACAGTCGCCGATGGAGCTTCATGAGCTCAAACGTGAAGCGGAAATGGAGCTGGCTGAGGATGGTACATAGATTTCTGGTGGCGACCTGATGGTACGAATGGAGGTTGGTTAAATGTGGAAAAGTCAAAATTACGAAATAAAGGAAATCAAGCGAATCAAAATCAAAAGAAAGTTTTGTAATGGTTTAATAGCCTAGCAATGAAGTAAACGCAAAATTCTTTAGCAAGCAAAGCAAAATAGACCTTTTGCTCCGTTTAGACTTTATTGATAATATTATAATTTTTAATTTCTAATATTAAATTATTTGTTATTTTATCTGGCTATTAGAAAGTGCTTATACAGAGCCATTCGTGGGGAACCTCGCATCGCCAAGCATCTCTAAGCCCAGTGACTAAGCACAAATAAATTGCTTGTCAGAGCCCAGAACTGACCTCGACCATGATTTTCGTCAATGAACAAACAATGGAAAATTATTTGGAACGCGCTGCGCATGCATCTCTTTTTTTATTTTGTTTTATTTTGTTTTATTTATTTATTTGTTTATTTTTTATTTATTTTTTTTGTTTTGTTCTGTTTTCTTTTATGCTGCAGAAGTTGGTTAAATTGCTCTCAATCCCCAGTTTGCATTTCCTCACCATGCGTGCGACTAGTGGATTGACCAAATGTCATGGAGATTTTCTGCCTTCTCCGATAATCCCGCCATAATTGTGACTTGGAGGGGCAACATATTTATTTCTTTTCCAATTCAATCCTTCTCTGCAATATATACCGGTTCTTATATTGTTCGCCTTCGTATTAGACTTTGACGTTTGTTGGATATAAACTCAACGGAAACTCTAACCAATCCTCATCCCGATAATTCCTCCCCCATACTCAATATCGCAAATTCAACACACTCCCTCAGGCTCCAACAAAAGTGAAAAAAGGGCAAAACTGGAGCTTGCACCTCGATTTCCGTACAATCACCGCCTTATCTCAACCCATTCCCACCCATTCCGTTAAGTCTGTGGAAAACTAAGAAAATTCCTAGCACATATACTCAACACCTCGACAGCTTGAAAAATGGGGACCTGCGCATCCAAAGACCCAGAGGAAAAGCTGCCACCAGCTCCGAAAAACACACAAGACAAGAGGGCTGAGCAGAACGGAAAACTTCTGAAGCCCCAAGAAACTACGTCTCAGTATAATGGCCCACTGCAAAACGCCAATTCGAATAGTACGGCCAATGGTGTAGCTAGCACCTCACAGAATGGAGCCACTACGACGAATAGCTCTGAGAACGAGAACGATGGAGGCGAGTTGGCTCAAACAAATGATAAGGATGTGAAGATCCTTTTGTTGGGGTCCGGAGAGAGCGGAAAGTCCACTATTGTTAAGCAAATGAAGATTCTCCACAAAGACGGGTTTTCAGAGGCTGAAGCATACGATTATCGGCCGTTTGTTTACAAGAATGTGATGGACTGTGTCAAGAACATAATCAACGCCATCATCGATTTTGCGCCAGAACTAATAATAACGGAGGGGCCCGATGCGCCCAGCAACGGCTCGGTACAAACCAAAGGTTTATTACATAGCGAGGACTTGCACCTTGTTCTTAACTATGATCTTCCAACTAAGACTGAAGAACCATTCGACACCACAATCGCTTCGAAAATCAGAGAGCTATACTCCTTCCCAGAAGTTCATGAATTCATTAAGATGAACCAAGCAAAGTTTTATCTTATAGATTCTTCCGACTACTTCTTGTCTTCAATTGACCGTATTTCAACTCCAGATTATATTCCAACGCAGGCTGATATCTTGAGAACCAGAAAGAAGACTTCCGGAATTTTCGATTTCAAATTTGACATGGGTGGTAAAACCATCCATATGTTTGATGTTGGTGGCCAACGGTCGGAGCGCAAAAAATGGATCCACTGCTTCGACAACGTCACTTTGATTATATTTTGTGTGGCTCTTTCCGAATATGACCAGGTCCTACTAGAAGAGAATTCGCAGAACAGGTTGAAGGAATCTCTTACTTTGTTTGATTCCGTTGTTAATTCCCGGTGGTTCTCCCGGACTTCCGTTGTTTTATTCTTAAACAAAATTGATGTTTTCGCCAACAAGTTGCCCTACTCACCAATCGAAGCTCACTTCCCTGATTACAACGGTGGAAACAACCTCAACAAGGCTGTCAAGTACATTTTGTGGAGATTCACTCAGGTAAACAGGTCGGGGCTTAACATTTATCCACATGTGACTCAAGCGACAGATACCTCGAATATCGAGTTGGTATTTGCCGCTTTGAAGGAGACCATTTTGGAGAATACTTTAAGAGACAGTGGTATTTTATAGCTCGCGTATGCTGAACAGGACGGAGCTTTCTTTGAAGAATTTTTATATATGAATAAAGGAATTAAGACAGTGTAAATATTCAAAAAAAAAAAAAAATAACTAAATAGGAAATTTGGATTGAAAGGCAATGAAGTTAAAGATTACCAAACCTTTAAATTAAGTTCAAATGACATTGCGTCAGAATAAAGTTACGTCGTCATACATTAGACTAAAAAGTATGATTTAATATAACAACTTCGTTACTCTCTTACTACTTTTTTCTCTTGTTGAGTCTCAGCTGGCTTCTCTGAGTTCGTACTACTGGACCCATCCTCTTGTCTCCGACCACTTCTGCCTCTTTGAGAACCTCCACGTCCT
The DNA here is from genome assembly GCA_963678735.1 of Metschnikowia agaves. Taxonomy (NCBI): domain Eukaryota; kingdom Fungi; phylum Ascomycota; class Pichiomycetes; order Serinales; family Metschnikowiaceae; genus Metschnikowia; species Metschnikowia agaves. The sequence continues at coordinate 2,284,370 of CAVMBV010000003.1, read as the reverse complement.
CTGCCTCTGCCTCTTGTTCGTCCACGATGGCTGCCACGTGACAGTTCGTTTTGTAAAGAAATCTCTTTTCGTTCATCAACTTGGTTATGGGAACCCGATGGTGTTCCTGGATGATGTTCAGGCAGCGAGTTTTCAACTTTGTTTTTCTCGTGCGCTGAATCCTTTGATACACTCTCCTTTCTTTGTTTTGATGGTTTTTTCGGCACACTATTCTCTGCATCATACGAGCTACTCATCTTTCGTGCTGAGGAACGAGGATTTCCAACAGGACGAGGATTACTGGAGTTCCGTCGTTTGCCTGGTTCCTTCTCGCCTCTAGTGTCTGTTCCTGCCAGCTTGCATTCCAGATCTGTAACATCCAGGCTCGTTTTGGCATCACGCTCGGTATTGAGCTCAACCACTGTAACTTTATTTGAAGTGGACGAATCGGGCTCGGCTACTATCTTCTTTTTCGAAACACGAGGTTCGCGTACCTTATCTTCTTGCTTGTGTAACACCTTTTGCTTGACATTCGATCGATCGTGCGGGCGAGATTGTGAATCTCTAGGTCCACCTTTTTGACTATCACTCGAAGGCTTCTCTTGCAGCTGTTCTGACCTGCGTCTGTGTTTTAATGTTTTACTATGGAACCCTTGTGTCATTTCAGCAAAGTTATTCTTGAAATCCGGTCTTTCATGTGCTTTGGTAGGAATAGGCAATTCTTTTCGTTTCTTTTCCTTGGGCTCAGTTTGGTTCTTGTGATCAGTCTGTCCTTGTATCCCACTGTCTCGATTAACAGAGTTTATTGGCTTTTCAACTACCACTCCAGAAGACGATTCAGGTTTGGAATTCTTCAGACTGCCAGCCAGCTTAGAATTAGGTATTTGATCAGTCAACGGTTCTGCATTGACTGTTGAAGCAAGAGAGTTTTCAATAACTGGATCAGAGGTCGGAGTTTTGTTAGCCTCTGGTGCACTGGCAGGTTCCGGTGTAGGTACCAGTTTCTTCTTCAAAATGATGGGTTTTTTTAAGGGTGATTGGGATAAAGCATTCAACTTAGCTTCCCGCACGGCTTTAATATGCTCCTCGGAATTTTCTTTACTGAGTATGTCTGCTAGACTTTGTTTGTGGCTAGACTGACTAGAAGATACCATCTGTCCGTCTTTGGAAACCGTTCCCGAAGTAGACAGCTTATCGGTACCGTTCCATGGTCTTGGTTGAACAAGTGGCGCAGGCACATTAGTCATATTAATATTTGAATTGGCAGTACTTTTTAGCACGTTGCTAGGCGTATCAACAGGCTTTGCATTTCCGAAGGGATTGGGTTTAACTCTAGTAGCCTGTTGGGATTGATTAGAGACTGAGTGTTGCACCGATGAGGCAGATGAATTTAGTGGAGTTCTGCCCGAGTCTCTCGAGCCTCTACCAAACATACTGCGATGATGAGGTAGAGGAATATCATCTAGAGGCATGCCGCCTGGACCTCTTCCTCCCGGTCTCCCTCTGTGTAAGCCATCATCGTGATTACCATATCTTCCACGGTCAGCCAAGAATGCTCTTTCTGCTATCAAGAGCTCTGCCTCATTATCGCGGTTAAATGCCATAGAATATTGAAAGTCGTTGAAATCAGCAGGTTCAATCATTACCCGACGAGTACCCTTATAAACTACATCCTGCCATTTGGAAACTCTCGTTAGATGCTCAAAAGATTTCAATTCGACGAACGCTATTTTTCGAATGATCCCCAGCTCCAATGGCTGCGACGAGGGGTCAAATAAGATCTTGAACTTGATAAACGGAGTGAACCTGCTGCGGAAGAGGTCTTCCACAAACGCATCGTTACTTGTGACTGGAATATTACTTAGTTTGATGATATACGGAGGCCCATTATCGATGAAAGATGATGACAGCCCGTAACCATTGTTGCCAAATGAGCTGTAGCTGGAACCACTTCCGTGTCCCCTATTTTTCTCGATAGGTACGGATATCGATGCGATATCGATCTCTTCATCGGCCCAAGAGCCCCCATAAGCTGGAAACTGTTAGTATTTGGGTGTATATTCTATGACAACCTTCATACATACACTCGTCGGAGAAGAACTCCTGCAATGACATTTTCTTGGGAGGTGCTATGAGATGTTAGTACTTGATTCGAAGCGGAGAACTAGCCATGAAGAGAAAAGGAGCGTGGAAAAGATATGTTCAACTTTCACCATGAAGCCTGTAAGAGCCTCAACATTCGACCAGTCTTGTACTCAATGGAATGGTATTGTTTTGAAGGAGATATTGACTGTCACGCATAGGCCGACTTCTAGCAGAAACGTTCAGAGCCTGCCACACAACACTAATTGAGCAAACGTGTACCGGGTCGGAGCACGCCTGGCTAGATGCAATACATACCCATTTTATATATGTTTGCCTGGATTACGGTTTTGAAGCTGTGGTCAAATCCGGATGGTGGACCCTCGCGATTGAATGAGCTGTGCTCCACACGTTGCTTGATAATGACATACAGTTCCGCGCTAGGATCAGCCGTGGCTCGGGACCAGCTACAACATAATGGAGCTATTTATAACAAAAACATAATCTCAATATTGGCTTAACAAATTAAACTTTTGGTAGTAGTAATTTAGTAGTAATTTGGCACTGGCGAATTCACCATCAGGAGCGTTCTACACAAGGGCGGATCAGTGACGCTATCTACAAATCACCGTACTTGTCGTAAGATGATCTCCAGTTTCTGAAGAAGCCAGCGAAGAACTTAGTGCCCAAGCCGATCTCTTTGGAACCGACAGTTGCTCGGATCGAATGCATGGACAATTGCGGAATTCCCAAGTCAATTGTTCTAGCACCTGTTTGTAGTGATATGGATGGCCCGATGGTGCCACCAGAACGAGAGTCGTTTCTGATCTGAAAATACTGAAGTTCATCTCCGTTCTTCTTGGCCAATTCCTCGACTAGAGCAAGACCAACCGAGTCTGTTGCCATGTGCCCATTGGGGTCCAACGCTATGGTGATACCTTTGTTAGGAACAGGCTTGTGGTGTTCCAAGTATACTTCGTTGAAGTTTGGGTTCACCAAGTGGTTCACATCTGCCGACAAGATTATTGTATTTGCGTAAGTGACCTTCAACCTTTCGGCAATATCTGCGCTGTCGGGGTTGAATGTGTTCGAGGCCAAGACTCGAGAAACAACTGATTCGATCAATTGACCCTTGATACCCTGCCTGGTCGCAGAGCCTATCTCCTCATTGTCAAACAATCCCACCAACGAAAAAGAATCAGGTGCTAGGAAGTCTTTTTGCACTGCCTCGATCAATCCGGAGATAGCAGCAAAAGAACAGATGCGGTCATCCACTCGAGGTGCAAAAATGAACTCGTTTTCCAACCCACCTCTTGTTCCTTTTTGCACGTCATACAATTGGAGATCCCACTGAAGAATGTCCTGTACTTCAACTCCGGCAAGAGACGAGACATATCTCAACAACTTCAATGGATGCTTGCCATATAACGGGGCACTCTTTTCTTGTTCTGTTGGTTCATCACTTTCGTCAGAGCTAGAGAAGCCAATGACTGGCACCGCCTTGGTCTCTTTGTTGAATGGGCCAATGGAAGGAGTGCCAAAGTGTGGCGCCAAAGTGGGGATTTTGGCGACAGGATGTGGCGTCGAGTCAACTAAGGTTTGGTGAACTTTGCCTGTTTTGGAGTCCTTGACCAATAGACGGCCACCGATTCCCAAATCTCTGTCCCACCACACGTCGCCTAACGTTCCGGCGTAGGGCGCCACTCCAAGAAGGTCGTAGCCTTCCACCTTAACTTTGTTGGAGTTAGGCTTCAAGGTTACTGTTAGAGAGTCCACATGGGCACCTATAACCCCAATGCCTCTGTCTGGTGTCCAATCAGCCCCTACCACGAAGGCAGCTAAACTGGTTCCGCTTCTGAACGTGAAGTACTTACCAGGCTTAATGCTATCCCACGAGTCCTTCTCGGCTAGGTAAGCGAAGCCAGCAGCCGACAATTTTTTGACGAAATACTGGACAACATGGTAGATAGTAGGATTCTCATACGTGAAGTCGATGTACTCCAAGGCATACTTGTCGTAATACTCTTGGCTGTAGGCATTTGCCGTGGAAGATTCCTGTTGGATTCTTTTGAGCAACTGCTCACGAAGAGCGGAGGCACTGGCGTCGTTTGAATCCTTCAAGACTCCGTTAAGGGCCAGAAGCAATTGGTCGTAGCCACTCATTTGTAACGAACGGAAGGGTGGATGTGGCGTTGTAGCGAGTGGTCGCAATTGAGTAAGTTGGCACTGACTTTCTCTGGCCGGATGCTGGTTGGCTCCACTACATGCCTTATCGACAGGCGGCGCGAGACTATACTAAAATGGGCATGCGATAGACGGACGGAATTCTAGCCGTATCAAGACGAGGATTGATTCGGTTGTGAAAAAAGGCTATCTAGATTAAAAGGCTTCAACAATAATAATAGTAGATTAAAAGAAATTGAAATGAGCCTCAAATTGATTATAGCTATATATCGTCGTATCACAGGAACCCTCTTCATTCAGGTCGGGTGGCAGCAAAAGTAGCGGCGACGATCAAGGGCCACACAATAGATACGTCAGCGTAAACCTTAATACTCTTAGCTTCCGCCTTGATCTTGCCCCAGGAAACTGCCTCGTCGGGCCTCGCACCAGCGTCAGAGCCATCGAACTCTTGGCCCGTATTGATGTAGACAGCCCAATCGGCGCCATTTCTCATGAGACAAGCGTTGCAGATGTGGTGTTTGATCAAGCCACCTCCCAAGATAATCATCCCCGCTTTGAATGCGGCAATCGACATGGCATTGATCTTCCGGATGTCAGAGACAATATCGAGACGAAGTCTCTGTGGTGAGGCCTTGTAGGTGTGAAAGAAAAGCATATCGCCTATTGACCCGTCGGTGATGGCGGGACAGAAAATGGGGATCTTGTTCTTATGAGCCCAGTAGAGAACAGACAGCTCGTCGTCGATCTCCTTGCCTAAACGGTCGATGAATGTTGATGGGGTCCAGATGGCCTCCGAGTCCGCATTCAATGCTTCACCACCGAGTTTTTCGGCATGTTCCTGCTGCTCTTCCAACATTTTGTCCAAAATCGGCACGATCCAGTCCTCAAACTTGCAGTAGTTGTCGTTAGGCACAAGCAAGTTTCCAATCCGGTTGAGTCCTTTGTCCCGCAAGCCCTTTCCAGGAAGACTGAAGTCACCCAAGTACGTCGGGGCCAAAACCTTGATCAAATCCTCTTCAATCCCACCAGCAGACGCGACTATAGCACTAACCTTCTTGTGCTGCACTAAGAATCTCAATGTGTCTCTCAATCCAGAAGAGATTAGATTGGAGGTGAACCCCATGAAGATGGTGGCTTTTTGAAAACCTTGGTTATCGAATTCCCCGGTTCTTTCGTGTTCTGGCAAGCTGTCTATGTGCCCACCACGCCAAGAGCTCATGTCGTTGATTATGTCGCAGGCCGTGCCTACAGAGCTTGCCTGAAAACCCATGGTCTTCATCGCCTGAACTAGGTCCGTGGCCCTCATATTGTAGGCATTGTCTTTGGAATAGTCGACTCCCGCAACCTCGACAAAATCTTCCGGAACGGGTTCGGATTGTTTCAAAACGGCTTCAGTGGCCAATGACGGGCGGTTTTGGTCGGTGGCCATCGTGTTCCACTGTTCACTTTGCACTAATTAGTCGACTTTTCTGCAGAGACTTCTGCGACAAGGTGAGATGAGACATGCGATGGGAGCGTATCTCCGTCCGCTTTCGGATGATCTCTAGCTGACTGCTAACTAATTTCTCTGGTACCAATCTTCGCCGTTTAAGCTCAATCGGTTGATTTTCGGTAAGAGGAATTTCTTCTACTTGAAGGTGTTAAGAAAATATAAAGCAAAATAAGCAAAATAAGCAAAATAAGCAAAAAGGAAGAAATATTCTTCGTCCGATTTGCATCTCCTGACAGTCTCCTTACTTGCCATCGAACTGTTGGGTTTTACCCCCACCAAGAATCATCTAGGTCTACATCTTCTGCTACTTCTCCGTAATTGCGGAATACTTTATATATAAGTACTTAACGATGTAGCAAAACATTCGGGAAAGGTTGGAGGGTTGGTCTTTAATACAGAATCCGAACAAAATCATATACGCCGACCTTGGCAGCATACTTAGACATATCCTTTCCAGCCAACGCCCAAGCAACGAGGAAACTTCACGTCACAATTCTCAAAGTCCAAATGTGGGTACTGCAACACCTACACTCTGTCACTAACGACAGGCTCCCAGGATGAGCATTTTGCCTTGGCAGTATTGTATGGAACATATGCCCCGGGACTACTGGTCAAGTTCATTTTGTGTTTCTCCAAAGGATATGCTCTCTTCACCTTTTGGTCCTCAGGCAACTTGTTTGGTGGCGTATTAGTACCGTAACCAAGCCAATAATGCCATCCAGGTTCGACCTTTGAAATATCAATGCCCCAGTCGGCATATTCAACCCATCTCGTTCTCAAATGGATTTCCTCAGGCACATTTGTCTCGTAGTACTTGTTGCCCCAGTCATCGGTGCCCACTAGCCAACCCCGCTTGGTATCGTTGTGGTTTTGGATCTGCCACGCAGCCCGTCTCAAGCCAGATGCAGAGATGTTTTTGATTGTACGAAAAATCGACGTAGACATGACTCTTCTGGTACCCTAAACACGCTTACTCGTTCCAGGTCTTGCACTCGCTGATTGGGTTGTGCTGGGCGTGCGCGGCCCACTAAATCTAGAGGCAGTCATATTATATTCAGCTAAAAAAATAGAAATCTTACCAAAACCCAAAAATAAATATCTGAGAACTAAATATACTCATCGTACTTCGATTAGTAGGACACGCTGCTCATGCCCTTTCTCTGCAAAATCGAACTCACGTCATCAGCATCCAAAACAACTCCCTTCTCAGAACACTTGGCTTTAGACTTTAACTCAGAGCACAACCCATCGATGTCAATCTCAGAGTATCTGGGATGAGCTGTGATTCTGTCCCAAATCTCTGAGCATTTGAGTGTCTGCTGCGGTGCTGGCACAACTTCGTCTTTATCATCCTCCTCCTTTATCGTAGGGCTATCAAAGCTTGTGACCGATGAAGCGGGCCTCTTGCTATCGGCGACAGAATTGCTGCTTGAACTTTCCGACCCTGGGTAACTGCTTTTAACAAACTCGTTGAAGGTAAAATCCGTGTTGACAGGATCAAATTGGTCATATACCGATTTCTCATTGACTAACCCAGCAAGAGGGTCTTTTTCTTCGGTATTGTTATCAACGGAATTGTCGGGAAAGTTGCCCAAAGCCAACGACACATCAAAGTTGCTATCAGTTAATAGTGGCATAGAGCTATCATCGAGATGAGCACCGTCTAACGCGAAGTTGAATGAAGTCTCACCCGTACTGTTGAACAAAGGATCAGGTATATTCAAATTTGGGGTAAAAAGTGATTGGAACGGAGAATCAGAACTGGACAGTTCTTTACTGTACACATTGGATTTTTCACTGTAGACATGGGATTTTTCGGGAGGTGGATATTGTTGGCTTTCTCTTTTGAATTTGGGGATAGGCTTTGACCTGGTGCCACAAGCTTCACTTAACAGAGCACAGAATGGGTCCCGTTCCTCCTCGAAAAGGTTCACAAAGTTTTTGGAGTCTCCCGAAACGGAGAAATTATCGCTCGAATTAGACAGCGGTGAAATTACGTTTTCGTTCAATGGCGAATTCGACGTCGAAGATCCGCTTGTCAAGTCAGGTAAGTGGTTGTTGGAAGGATTTGACTGTAGTTCAGATGCACTAGACCACGTAGTAGACCAGGGGAAACTAGCACTGACTTCGGATTCAGCCTTCTTAGCAGGGTCACCGGGAGTCTCCACTTTTGGTAAGTTAAGATCCGAAAAGTCGGAATGGCCCCGGTATCGACTCAACTCTGACTTCAACATTTCGATCTGGGCCTTGAGTAGGCCCTCTTTGGCATCGGCTTTGATTTTGTGGTCCTCCAAAAGTAGCACCTGGTCCTCCAAATCCTTCATTTTCTTTTCCTTCCGTTCTCTGTAGGCACGTTGGGCTGCTCTATTCTGAGCAGTTCTCTTCGACTTCGGCTCCGTTTCGATTGGCTTACGCCCGGGCTTTGTGTGCTGCTTCTTGTCGTCGTGCGTAGACAAGATATCAGACACGTCGTCGATTGTTCTCTTGCTATCCACGGACATTGCACTTCGGTACTGTAATTTGGCTATTAGTTGATATTCCAGCGGAGGGCGAGTTTGTTGGTGGAAGAGGAGCTGTGTAAGCTATCTGCTTTAGTACCGCAACGGGGCTTTACCTAACAAATTCAATAATAAGTGTAGACACTTTGCAAATGAGGCGAACGACAAAACTTTCTTCTCGATCGCTTAATAATGAGCGGCGCAACTTGCGGAGGGCTGGAGGTTTAAATAACGTGCTTACATTTATGCGAGGGGGCCTAATGTGCCAGCTTGCATGCGTGTTCCGCTATTCTAGGCGCTACTGTCTTTGGTTATTAACAAAGCGAGTCGCAGTGGAGTCAAGACATTCCAAAAAGCTCCAAGGTTGTAGACACAGTAAACCAGAGGGAAAAATCAGGACACCTCCTTTATTCTCTTTGCTTGCCACGCTTTTGGCCCGTTCGGCTTTCCTCTTTTTTTATGGCAGTTCTGAGAATCTTGCATAAGTGAGAAGTTTCTTTTGCCCGGACGAACCAGTCTTTGATTCCTTCATATTCTTTCCCGAATCGCGGCAAGCACGGCGTGCTGACAAATCGAGCAGTGCATACTTTGAGAGCAGAGACTTGCACTCCAAATGTTCGTGTGCTTATCCGGTCGCAAAATTCGGAGGGGAGATGTTGAAAGTAATTTCACACTTTAATAAGATTTCACAAGAATTCACACTGTTAATAAGAATTCACACTGTTAATAAGAATTCACACTGTTAATAAGAGCTCACACTTTAATAAGATTTCACACTTTAATAAGAATTCACACTTTAATAAGAATTCACACTTTAATAAGATTTCACACTTTAGTAAGATTTCACACTTTAATAAGAGCTCAATATTGGTGAGCTTTCGGTGATGCTCCAATCCACGTCATGGTTATCAAGAGAAAAATGTCCTCTGTATTCGTTCCAAAGCGTGCGCGAGGAATGTTATGAGTCCATCTAAAACTCAAACAGTGACTTTCCCATAATAAGTGATGTGTAAGTTATTGCGTGCCATTCGCTCCTGGTGGCTCCTGGTGGCAAAACGCAGCTGCCAGTAGCTAATATTCAAAAGTGGCGCTTCCAGGCATGAATACGGCTGAATCTCAGCAGGCCGCATTTTCGGATTGACTGCGAAACTGGTTATCGTAGATACTCCGAATCAAAAATTATCACGGTTGCTTATACCGTAAATAGGAAAGTATGACAAACATCCTTTGGAGCGCGTCATTTTAAAAGATGCATTTTCCGTACTCTCTATCGTGGCAAGCAACGCAAGGTATATTTCACACGTCTGTGATAATTTGCTATACCACTTCCTCGCCTTGCAATCTCCATTCACTGTCAATCTTTCGCGCAAAGTAGGCTCCGTCTCCATGTTGTGGATGAGTGCTTGACAATTGACTAATGCTTTATCGAGTTGCGAAATTGCAGTCCTTGTGAACTCGACAATCTTCAGGGCCCTTGCACCATCTGTCACGCAGGATAGTATCTCCCCAATGCAATTTTGATCCTTATACTGCTCAAAGGAAGGTAACTCAGGAACCCCCACAGAAGACCAAGGCTTCATTCTTAGTTTGTACAACCTCTCCTCGGTTGTCAAATTATGAGCTTTGGTGTCTTTTAGCAAAGTGATAGCCTGTAGAATCTGCAACGTCATTGAAATACCTTTGCAAACATAATACACACAAAGCTTTTCGATTGAAAGAAACTTTTCAATGAATATGACGTTTGCAACTAAAGTGGGCTCAGCATGCTCAACCAATTGACGGTATGTTGCTTTCAATGTCTCTTTTTTGGGTCCTGCTTTCGCCTTCTTTATCTTCTTGCTGAGCGACGATATATATCCAAGTTTCCCTGAATTAATCTCCTTTATCCTTCCGACGATGTGTTCATATGAGACGAAGCAGAGTTCGGATACATACCAGTAAATCATATGCGCCTCATGGTGGGTGTATAAATCCTGCTCAAACCCACTGAGTGCAACATCGATCATAACTTGTAGTTTTTCGTAATATATCACTGAGGTAATTCCGAGAGCTGGCTGGTTATCAAATTTTGCGGATAACTTATCTCCAATTCCATTCTGGAATAACTCATTTTCAACTGCTTCTGCATTGAAATGCAATGAATCCCAAAGGATTATATTCTTATTGTTAATCTGACGCTGACGACATCTGTTATTCCCACACACGCTCAACTTCTGATAAATGGCAGATTCAAAGTCGTCAAGTAATTGCGCAATTTTATTCACATAGGTCAATTTTGTTGCCTCGTTGTTCGGGCAATTCTGTTGATTCCATTGCGAAGGATCCATGATAGAATTTCCACATAATGAAAGTGTCGACATTAGCCTAGTCGCTATAGAAGTGATGCTTTCTTCCAGCCCAGCTATTGACCTGTCGTCCCGTATGAAAAATATCTGAAAGATACCACGAACAAGAGCATTAGCTTCAGACGCAATATCGTGCGCAATATCATACTCAAGGAAAGTTAAAAGTTGAGACACGTTCTCGATCTTGTGAAACAGAGCGATAATGTAGTTTATTGTGGAGAAAGTTTTGCTTAAGTCATCATATGCTTGTTCCTGCGGCACTTCAAAATTTTCACTAGGTATGTGTTTGTTGTTACAGTCGAGTTGTGCAAAACGAGAGAAAGACCCTTCGGGAACCTGTTGAAAATTGATCCCCTTGAGTGCAGAAATAAGCAGAAGTGTCTCCTCCAAACGCTCAAGTTTGTATTCGTGGTTAGCTTGAAACAAGTGAATCTCCATCGTCAAGACATCCTCTACACAAACCATGCGTTCTATCAATTTGAGAAAATCCACACAAACTTCGAAATTTCCGTCCTGCTGCAAACCTGGCAAATTTTGAAGGCGGCGCTTGGCGTTATCTAATTCTTCGAGGACACTCTGTGGAGAAACTTGTGTGAGAAAATCCAAGTCCATCCCGCGTGTTATTAAGTCCTCCTCCTCATAGAGCACGTCTCTTGCTACCTTTATCGAAAACCCGATGCATTTCGCTAGTCCGATTATAAAAGCTCTAAGCACAACATTAACAACAACAGAGTTGTTGTCAACTCCCACTTCGTAATCAGGCCCGTGCAAACGACTGATCAAATTTGCCTTCGTAAGCAGGCGGCAGACTGTGAAATTCTGGAGAAAATCAAGCATCATGCGAGAGCTAAGTACAGTTACCAGAAGGGCCAGGCCATTGACCCAGGTCATGTACAAAACTATAAGCTTGTTCATGATTGAAACCACCTCTGCTAAAGATCGGGGGGCGCTCGAGTCAAAGAGGATCTCTTTTTCAGAAAGATTAATGAGTCCCGTATCTAGCTTTGAGTTTCCCATTTCTAGTGCTCTAGCACCTTCAAGCATAACGAAGTAGGGATTGACGTCGACCTTTCCCTTCTCAATACAATCGACTGTATCGAAGAATGCTTTGGTGACGTCCACATACGTGTCATCTGCGTTAAGTTAGTAACTAACCATTTTCAAAACTTTCGTCACAACTGCACTTACCATGAGTGGCATTCATTGCTGCAACGACGTGGTAGAGCTATCTGTTTGCTCATTCAAAGCCGGGTGCTTTAATTGAATTGACTTTTCACGCACTGCGAAACTTGGGGTCGTGGTTGAACTGGAAAGTGATCACCTTATCTACATATCCTTCATCAAAATCAACAACCTAGTAGACTTTGTGAAGAATTACGTACTCGTGGAGGGCTCTTCCAAATATAAGAAAGAGTAACATTCGTTTAGTCTGAACTGCTTTGAGAATTCTATGCTTTGAAAGAATTAGGACGATGATTTCAGCTCACAAACTTGGCGACTTGCCCCAGATTATTATATGTGGTGCAGTGAGCTGGGGTCTTTCTACATGTGTTCATATGTGATATTAAATGCTTTATTCGAGTCTATAGTTCTCCAGCTGAACATTTCTCGAAAAGTGGGTGGTTGGTGTAGTGGCTAGCATTAATGCCTTCCAAGCATTAGACATGGGTTCGATTCCCGTACCACTCATTCTTTTTTCTTAATAAGATATTGAGATGACAAGATGTTACTTTTAGTACAATTGGGCTAGAAACATACTTAATTTCTTGGAGTGTTCAAGTTGTGTCCACGTAGATTTCCTTTGAACTAAGAATAAAATTCATTTTCATAGTAGCTTTGCAAGGCATACACATATACAGTCCGTTTGTTTGTTTATGGACCAAGTGCTCACAAGCGTGTAACCAACTAAGTCACGAAACGCCTAAGGATGAGGTCAGGCAAACCTACCGCTGCCCAGATCAACAGGTATACTCTGTTCGATGAGATCCAAGCAGCCATGGGACACATTTTCAGTGACGCTCAGATGACTTTATCTGGCCACAGGAAGCTAGTTGTTCTTCTACGGAAGGCTCACATCAAAGCCATCGAGCTAGGTTATGAGGAGCTGTTCAACTTTCACTTTACTCAACTCATTTCCAAGATACTCAAATTGAAGAAGGGGATATCATCGGCTGACAGAATTGCTAAATTCTGCTCGGTTTTTGTTGCTATTGTGCTTAAGGATGAGGCTGAGAACCCCACTCCGAGGCCAGAGTCAGACGACGGGATGGAATCTGACGATTCGCTCGAGAGTATTTCGTCCGAGTTTGTTGACTACTTGATCAGACATTTGCTACGTGGAATAGAATCTAGACACCGAGAAGTGCGTTATCGAGTAGTACAGCTACTTGCGTACTTGGTCAGCTACATCACGGAGATTGATGAGCAACTATTCACTGCGCTTCGCTACTCTCTCAACAGACGATTGTACGATAAGGAAGCGGTGGTGAGGATCCAGGCTGTTGTTGCCATCTCTCGGTTCCAATATCTAGAAGAACTGGAGGACCCAGGCTTGAACTCAGCATCTAAAAGTTTGATCAATGCATTGAATCACGATGATTCTCCTGAGGTCAGAAGAGCAGCTCTATTAAACTTGATCAAGGCAAAGAAATGCATTCCTGAGCTTATAAAGCGTGCGCGTGATGTCAATCCGATCAACAGAAGGTTGGTTTTTTCTCGAATTTGCAAGGAAATTCCTTCAGTCATGGACATTGAGACGGGTCTTCGAAGTGATTTATTGAACTGGGGCCTTAATGACCGTGATGGTAGCGTTAAGTTAGCTACCGCATCCATGTTGACTAAGACCTGGCTTCCTCAATTTGGAGATGACATTATGCTGTTCTTAGAGAACATCCAGGTTCTTGATAATGAAGTCGTCGCACAAAGCTTGAAAGTTATATTTGAACAAAAGAAGGAAAGAGTCATTTCTTTTGAGATCCCTATGGATATGTGGAAAGAGCTCACTGTGGAAAAGGCTCTTTTCATTCGGTGTTATTTTGAATTTTGCAACCAAAGTAATCTATTTGATAGCATTGACAAAAATATTCCTGAATTAACAAAACTTGCTCTTTTGCTCCAAGGTTACTTCAAGCTTAGAGAATCGATGATTGACTCAAATCTTGAACTAATCAATGAACAATTGACACACGAGGGGAAAGTTGAAAAGTTTGTTCGTCTCATCACCAACGGTGAATGGGAAATTCGTGAGCAAACGAAGAAACTCGAGAGAGAAAGAATGCATATCAAATTTCTAGATGCTCACTTGGAGGATCTCAAGCAGAAGGATGCAGCTCGAAGGGAGAAGATGCGTGAAGTCGAGGAAGAGCGAGAAACATCTAATCGAGAAAACTCTAAAGATATAATCAAAGAGCTAAGGTTGGAGCTAAAGGATATTACAACAGAATTGGCAGAGGCTAGTACCAAGATTGAAACTCATCAGCTGAATATTGAGGACCTTGAAGAAAAGCTCGAAGAAATTAAAAAGGCTCAAAGTCACAGGCTCAAAGAGCGTGAAAAGTACTTTGAAAGCTGTAATGAGCTTGAAGAACGTTATCAACCTTTTAAAGATCAGTTGAAAGATCTAGATTTTGTGATAGAACAGATGTTACACATCATAAAAGATTGTGATTTCGCAGATGTTGCAGGAACCAGAAGACTCATGCCTGTTATTACTAATGCTATGACTAATAATGACTTGAAAGACACGAATTTGTCACTCTGTGTACAGATTTTGCGAAAATTATCCACAGACGAGAATTATTTCTCACAACTATGTACTGAAATTATCACGGATATACGTGATTCTTCCTTAGATGAACAGGAGGAAACTTTGTTATCTGCGGAGGCTCTTTTGTATAATGACGATACAGGTGATTTTGAAGATGCAAGAGAAGAATTGAGTGATGACAAGGAAAGTGAAGATGGCGGCAAAGAGGGACGTACCTCCAAGAGAAGAAAAGTAACACCTACATTACCACCTGACAATCTCCTTATACAGTGTTTAACTATTCTTCAACATTATCTTGAGATTGCGGAGGACACAAGCTCAAACAGTTATCAGCTCGATACCTTGATCGACACTCTCATTCGCCCAGCTATTACCAACAACCAAAATGGAAAGATAAGATACTTGGGTTATAAAACTCTTGGTTTATTCACTCTTATTGACAGGGGACTAGGAGCCTCCAACTTGAAATTCTTTGGTATCAGTGCTTCTAAAGCTCAAGATGAGACGCTAAAATGTTTGTGCATGCAAATCATTTTTGACATAATTTCTAAACATGGTGTTGGAATGCTAGATGATGATGGTGAGGATGCGGTGGATTCACTTTCTTTGGCACGGTTGTTTGCAAGCTTACTCAAAATGCATGACATGCCCAAGCTTCAGGCTGTAGTTGCTGAAGGCTTGAGCAAGCTCTTCTTGGCGGATCTCCTAGCAGACTTTGGTGAAGGTGAATTGGATGATGGGGGTGAGGTTGTTCTGCAAGAGCTGAAGTTGCTAGAAGTACTTTTGCTATCTTACTTCCATCCTTTGAACGCAGAAAATCAGGAACTACGCCAAATACTTGCCTTTTGCATCCCAGTGTACTGTTTCAGCCATCATGAACATCAATTGAAAGTTAGCTCCGTGAGTGGTGATTGCTTTTATCGCTTATTTCGAAAGGATAGTGAGTTCGCAGATTTAGAATGTTTGGCATCGCCTTCCAATGTCATCCAACAACTTATATATTGGTGTGACCCCAGCAATGTGGTGAACAAAAGCCAAGATTCCTCAGACAACAACGCTTCACATTTCTGGCAGGCAATGAAGTTTCTACAAGTCGTGGAGCAGAGCACAACAAAAGCTGTCAAAAAAGTTGTCATTCACAGCCTAGGCAAGCTTGCCATTCCAGAAAGTCTAGGGACAGATCTTTTGCTTGGTTTGAAGAATGCAGTTGAGGACACTCGGCAATTGATTAGTACAAATCAGGATCAGCCAGACTTTATCCTTGATGCATCAACGGACCGAGCGCTAGAAAGATTCAGCGTCCATGTTGACGAGTTAGTCCAAAAAGCAGAAAGGTTACGAGCATTGGAAAGAGAGAATACACCTGTCTCATTCGCCCGTTCAAGAACACTGTCCCTCTCAAGTCAAAAAGGGTCAATTATGAATGAACTGGTGCTAAAAGAAGAAGAAGAGCAAGAACAAGAATCCACTACTGCAAATCCAGAATTGGAAATCAACTCCTTAAAAACTAATGATGTGATTGAGCTGCCACTGAGCTACCCGTCAGGTGATATCCTGACCGACTTGGCTAATATTGACAAGATGTTGGACGAAGAGGAAAGAGTTGACTACGAGGTTGACACTTGATCTAGGTCTGTTGAATGCCGGGACGCTCTGCGTGTACGAGGATACGAAAGTATCCTGTATTTAAACATGAATCCGCATAAACGACGATACGACAAAATTGTCTATAAGTGCTTATAAGCACGCGCGCGTTCAGAGTTGTTATTCTCCGGAGAATTTTCTCACAAAGCCCTGTTCTTGTGTCCAATTTTTAGAAGATGTCATCCATTAAATTAGCTGAAAAAACCCATGAGAAGGATCGTGAGTTCGCAAAAGCGATGCATGGTCAATCTTACAAGAAGTCTGGTCTTGGTGCACTTATGTCCAAGTCAGCAGAAGCTTCTGACGTTGCGAACGAGGGATACTTCAAACACTGGGATGGAGGCGTTACTCAAGACGATGAAGACAAAAGGTTGAGCGACTATTCGAACTTAACCGCACATTACTACAACTTGGTGACGGATTTCTATGAGTATGGTTGGGGCTCTTCTTTCCACTTCTCCCGCTACTACAAAGGTGAGGCATTCAGACAAGCCACCGCAAGACACGAGCATTACTTGGCTCACAAAATGAACTTGTCAGAGGGAATGAAGGTTTTGGATGTAGGTTGTGGAGTTGGTGGACCGGGAAGAGAAATCTGTAGATTCACGGACTGCACGATTGTCGGTTTGAACAACAACGATTACCAAATCGAGAGAGCCAATCACTATGCTAAAAAGTACCACTTGGATGACAAGTTATCTTACGTGAAAGGCGATTTTATGCAAATGGATTTCGATCCTGAGTCTTTTGATGCTGTTTATGCTATCGAGGCTACTGTGCATGCCCCAGTCTTAGAGGGAGTATATTCCGAGATTTATAAAGTGTTGAAACCCGGTGGAGTTTTTGGTGTTTACGAATGGGTTATGACAGATGCGTATGACGAGACAAATGAGGAGCACCGTAAGATTGCTTATGGTATTGAAGTTGGTGATGGAATTCCCAAGATGTATAAGAGAGAAGTCGCGGAACAAGCTTTGAAGAATGTTGGTTTTGAAGTTGAGTATCAAAAGGATTTAGCTGACTGTGGTGACGAAATCCCTTGGTATTACCCATTGGCTGGCGAATGGAAGCACATCCAAACCATCTCAGACTACTACACTGTTTTCAGAACATCTAAACTCGGAAGAAAAATTACAACTGAGTTAGTTGGGTTGTTGGAAAAGACTGGCTTGGCTCCTAAGGGATCCAAGCAAGTCACTGGGGCTTTAGAGGATGCTGCTGTGAACTTAGTGGAGGGAGGGAAGAAAAAATTATTTACTCCTATGATGTTGTATATCGCTAGAAAGCCGGTCGATGCTAAGGACTAATTGTTTAGGTAATTATTAAATAATCTTGCATAGTTGAAAAGAGGTTCTTCAATTAATTAATATTGTTCAATTCAATTCAATTTCAGGATAAAAAGATCATCAAAATGTCAAACATTTCTTCTAGTTGAGTTGATTCCAAGGATAATGATTCTTTTATTGGACTTGGAGGGTAACGAGTACTCCTTTGTTATCTAGAGTTGCAACATTTCGTTAGTTGGCACACTTCTAGTATTTTAAAAAGCTGCGAGAGATATAAATCAACACATATAACCGGTGCAAAAAGCACCTCCAATCTCTCCTAATTACGGACTACGTGCCCCCTCTCCTGTCTCAAAATATTTGGGACCTGATACTGATATTGGACTACTCGAATCTCCCCATGGCAAATTGATACCTAAAAAATAAGTGACTCCGGCGTGATTCGAACACGCGCATCTTACGATAACAGAACTTGAGTCTGCCGCCTTAGACCGCTCGGCCACAGAGCCTCTTTTTGTTTTAGTCTATTAGTAAAAATATTTGAACGGTTTCATAAGGGGATGTTCGGGTATATGACTCTATGACAAGAAATGGTTAGTTTTCAAGACTTCACCGATATTCTAGGACTTCCTTTGTCCCAAGATTGTATAGTATACAGCAGCAGAGTATATAAGGACTACATTGTACCCCCCTAAGAAATAGTTGAAGGGGAAGGAACAGATGCTTGAATATTCAAAGTTTAATAGATACTACTTTTTACAACCATTACATATGTAAATCGTTTTCAAATTAATCCCAGAAATCTCCATCTGTCGCATAATCCTCGAAATAATTGTTAGTACTCTACACACCTTGGTGGTATCGTAGTCTTGTTTGCGGGATAATAATTCATTGCACAAAAATATTCCACTATACCATCATCCAAATGCTTTCACAGGTATATTTACTAGACTTGAATATTTCTATAGGGCTTAAATCAATGACTGACTGCACATCTATGCAACCTTAGGCTCGTACAGTGCAGTTATGCACTGTAGTAGCTTACGAATATATAACAAATCTGCTTATGTAATGTTCTTTGCATCTTTTGTATTTACAAATTATGTGGTTTTCTTTTTGATATATATTGTGGCATCTTTTGCCCAGCGATTGGAGAGCTATTTGCCTTCATCACTTTGAAACCAAAGGTGACGACGGCTACAGTTACTGGTAGACAAATTTTTAAAAGAATAAATACTAAAAACATGCCGGAAAACAACACCAACAATCAGTAGATATTGCATCAAAATGGATTTCGAGAAGAATTTTGCACAATTGGCTGGGAGACTTTGCAATATTCGGCCCTCAAACAAGTAGCGGGCAAAGGTGCGCTTCTCTCATAGTTAGTGATGGTTTATAGAATTCTGGTCAGTCATTTACCATGGCAACGGCAGATGGTTAGCTGGTAGGATTAAAGTTTAACACACACATTGTTATAATTGCAAATCCATCAACATGGTCACCATGCCCACGATATAAGTAATGTATTTTTTTTGAATTCAAGAGTTCATCCAGTGAACGATAAGAAAAAGAGAGGATAATTTATCTTTCCGAAATTCTTTCTGTTCCAGTTGACTTTTCTTACTATTTCTGTGGTTTTAATAATATTACGCTTGTTTTAAGAGAATACCTTATTAACTTTCTTGTTTTCAGCCAGGGGAGTGGTTCACACTGCGCACCAGATATTGACAAAACCCGAAAAATAGTCAGCCTTATAATAGTTTTACATTTAAAAAAATTGAAAACCAAGCAAAAGCACAAGTGAAAGTTCCCTATGCTCAATATGAACATACAATTTCCCAAAGTGGATATTTAAGCTCTGAGTTTGACCGAATAAAAATAAATTACGAAGCATTCAGTTGGTAAAGAGAAAGACCACGGACAAAAGTAGCGTGCAATATGCAAACGTTTCGCAGCCATACATGCTTGCCCCACGTTCGTCGTGCCCTAGCAACATAGCGAGAGCAACTATCGCTGGCAAGTTTTGAATTCTTGATAAACACAACCCGATCTCAAATATTACTGTTTTTTTTTTTTTTCTTTTTATTTTTTCATAAACAAAGCTTTGAAATCCATTCGAGTTTTTATAATGGCACTTACCAACCCGGCCCTTGAAGGTTATCACGTAACTCGTGGAATGTGGCTTGAGTTCTATAACTCGGGCCAAAAGACGTTCATTGCGAAAAAGAAATGCAGTGGCTGTTACAATAACGATCGGTTTGTTGTATGGGCTGTGTCTGTGGCGGTTCAAGCCGTTGTTGACGGCGCCAGACTCTATCCTGAACTCAAGCCATTGATCGCTCCGGCAGTGGCTACTTTCAAAAGATATAAGAATAATCACGTCAAGGGATACAGTGCAGCAGAAAATTCCGGAAATGATGAGGACATTTATTATGATGATGATGCACAAGTTGCGAGTGCGATTATCACCGCGTATGAAGTGACCGGAAATAAAGAATTTTTGGATCTGGGGCGTGAGTTGGTGAGGTTTTTGATGGGTGGCTGGGATGAGAACATTGGCGGAATGAAATGGCATGTTTCCAAGACTTATGTCAATGCTTGTACTACTGCGGAAGTTGCGAAAGCATGCCTTCAACTTGCACAGTTCATCCCTGACGAAAGCAAGGTTTACTTAGACTTTGCTGCTAAATGTGTTGATTGGCAAATTAAAACTCTCCAAGACCCAGGCGACAAATGCGTCAAAGATGGCATTCAACCGCAAGGCAGAAAGATTGATGAGGTCAAGATTACATACAATACTGGAACTACTTTGTCTGCAGCTGCTCACTTGTATAAGTTTACGAAAGACGAAAAGTGGAAGCATATTGCAGATGATTTGGCCAAAGCTTCTATCAACAGAAATTCTCCCTTCTATGACCGCGACTACCCTGACGACAAGCGTTATTGGCGTGATCCATCTTACTGGTCTCAGTTAATCATTGAGGGTTTGGCAGATTACTTGTTGTATGTTGGCGACGATGTACCAGAAGATTTGCCCTCTAAGATATCCGAGGAAATTAAGCGTCATTTGCAAATGTTCTACAAGTACCTGAAAGACCCGCTGGATGGGCTATATATCCAATCTTTTGAACCACATCGTACATTCAAGGAGGTGTACGAGCGTGAATACAAAAAGGAGTTTGGAGGCAAGAAGGGCCATGGCATGAGAGGAGACGATCAAAGTGACGGAAAGCCCCAGAAATGTTTGATGGGACTTGGTGCTGCGGCAAGAGTATTTTATCAGGGAGCCAGAGTTTGCCCGGACCTTCAGTGAGTTTATTCATTTGATACTTTTTTTTTTTCAATCTTTTTTTAACGTTTTATTATTATATTTTTATGTGCTTGTTATGTATATTGTTAATGAATTAATTCTAGATTTTCAAGAGTGGGGCTTCAAATGCTGACGATGTGGGAAGAGCAAATGCCTCCCTCTCAATAACTGCTATATCATTTTCTCCCCAAGATGCAACTTTGAGTATTGGCCGGTATTTTTGAGTAAGCCAAAAGGATGACTTCTTCTTTTCTTCTGAATCCGAGTCCTCATCTTCTTGCTCTAGCCTTCTAATTTGAGCAGCAGTCATTTCAGTCTCAAAATAGCTAGTAGAAGTAGTCTTGCCATCTATGCTCTCTGCCTCGAGAATACTTAATCCGTCGTTATTCCTTTTCTTTGATTTTGAGGTATAATTTTTGGTGACATCCAAATTTAACTTTAAGTCAAAATAGGCCAACCACTGAACCCCATATATCCAAATCTTGCCATTCTGCGAAAAGATGCCTTCAGGCTTTTGTTCTAATCTTAAGAAAGTGATTGGCATTACTTCGCTGTTTCGTTGAGACCATGCAGTCAAAAGATCAGTATTCAGAGCCTTAGTATTGAATTCAAAAAGCTTATTGTCTTCTGTGAGTACAACAAGTGTATTCCTCTCTGTAAAAGTCATTAAATGCACATCATTGGCAAGAGTTGCCAATGTTTTTCCTGTTCCAATTGCATCAAGAGGAACTATGGTGATTGCACTATTGAACCTTGCAACAGCAAGTTTTGAACCATCGTTACTAACAGCGATGCCTTGGATTGAATTGAAATGATCATATCCCGCTCTCAAAACATTTCCCTCATCCAAATTTAACTCGATCTCGTCATCAAGTTCAATATTATCATCATTAATGGAAAATCTATAAATCTCGTCCTCCGGAGTTTGTACTAAAAGTTTATTATGCCCATGCAATGCAACAGACTTGGCACCACTCATCAAGCTATCAAAGTTTGAGGATCGAAGCTTTTTGACTTTCAATTTTTGTTTTGCGTCTGCCAACCTGAAAAGCTTGACGGAATTGATGGTTGCAACCGCTAGTAAACTAGACGAATCTATTGGTGCACCAATAGAAATAGAGGTAACATTATCTTCCTCCGAAAGAGAAATTTTAGCCACTAACCTATACTTATCATCGAGGAGCCGCCAAATTTTGATAGTTTGATCTTGAAATAATGCAATTAAATTTGATTGTGGTTCCACAACAATATTGGATATTTGTTGACTTACTAATATCTTTTTGTACGTTCCATGCTGGAAGTTCTCAACGGATTGAACTATGATTGATCGTTCCACTCCCCGGAAACCAAGAAATTATAGGCTTTACTCTCGAAAAGAGAGAGAGTACGTACATCATTCAGGTGTAGGAGTCTGTTGCTATTGTGTATCCATTTGGAATTTCCTTTTTTTTTTCATTTCCACGCATGAATATTGATGAATCTTTCTGTCAATACCAGCAGAAAATACCATATCACCGGCGAAATCTCTCAGAAGGGATAAGACATCAGCCTCATGCACGAAAAACGATTGAATAAGGGAAAAATTAGTAATGTCCCAGAACTTAACCGAGCCAGTTGAGTCACCAGTCACGAATTGGTTTTTGGATGGTAACAGAACAATCGACCACACTAATGTCGACTCGGTTTTCAGCTTATCTACCTTCATGCTGCTCAAAAGTTGCCCACGAGAACCAGGTGTGATTCCCCAGCACCTCACACGTCCATCAGCGCAACCCCCGATCAACTTGTCGTCTCCAAACCAACGCAATCCCAAAACCCTCTGATCTTGTCTTTGACAAATGAATTCGAATTCCATCACACCTCTTCCACCAGAAATATCAATTACAGCAACACTTCCGTCGTCACAGCCCACAGCAAGACGAGTTCCACTTTGGTTTGAGTCTATGCACCAGATAACTCCTGCGTTACAGTTCAAATTAGCTAAAGGCCGACATGTCTTTAGGTCCCACTCTGTTATATATGTAGAGCCCCCAATGGAAAATAATCTTGGGTTCTCCCCATGTTTATACGACCATACAAGCCCTTCAACTGTACGGCCACGGCCACCGGGTAATGTCAACTCGTGCAGCCAGTTATACCTTGGGTTCCAGATTTCGATGTCACCGTTAGACCTGCCCACTGCAAGACGCAATCCTGGAGGCGCAACTTTTGAGGTATCGCTCGGATGAGAAAATGCCAGGGCAGTTATGATATGTGGGGTGTAATCCACAAATCTGCACCTGTGTATATCCATATCTAGAGGTTAGGAAGTAAGAATAACTTTTTGGCACGCAGTGATGAGGTAGAAATGAAAAGTGAGCATCGCCAAAAATGTATGCGATTTGTACAGGCTTACTTCGGGACATGTTTGTATGCCCAGCGTCGCGCCAAAAGATGAGCCTCCAGCATTTTAGCTTAGCTCTCAAGTCCATATGTTGTAGATAAACTTTGAGTATTCAGCTAATGTAACGTAAAATTAATTCTTGGAGCATTGAGCCATAATTAAAGAAACTTCCGTTTTCTGATATTGAAATAGGCCAAATTCAGTTTTCGGAGAGTGACGTCTATTGCTTCACTAGTATCTAATGTGGTGTTGTCCCGCAACAAAGCCTGGCGTAAGATTAGAGCAAAAGGCGATTCAGCTACACAAATCCAACAAACCTGTTGATGAGGGCAAGTAGCCTGATAAACCACTTATTTTCATCAGTATTGATGACCATGTTTATCACGAGTTCTTTCAGACTCTTGCCCTGTAGTTGCTTTTTCACTATCGTGCGCTGCACTATGACAGTCCTGTTCAAGCACCACACTAGAAAAAGCATAGCAAACATGCTAATGGTCATGTTTTTTAGAAAGTGCAAAGAACTTTTGCCGATTGTCCTGAGCAAGTAGAGCACCCTTTTCTTCAAAAGCTCTTTCTCACTGTACGCCTCTTCAGACTCCGAGTCGCTGAGGCGCCCAACACCACCTAGGTTTCTGTGAGAAGCGAACTCCTTGCTGAGCTTGTTTATTATCAGGTTAATTTGACCTTGCCACGCTCTAAATTCGTCGGAGCCAAGAGCGGAGTTGGTAGCTTGGTCCGTGATTGGGCTGGTGGGCCTGTTTGTAGAGAAGTTCTTCGCAGAACTGAAGTTTCGCTGATGAGGAGCGAACTCACTTACAGAAAGCGGATTATTTCTTCTGGAATGCAGATAAATTTGTTCGATATTGCTCCTGTGTTGCTGGCCAGAGACCAGTGCGGAATAACTGCTCCGCAAGGGCCAAGGCGTGCCAGTTGAAATACGGTCTGACTGATCCAAGTTCGACGTGACCAGAGGAGCAATGTTGTACCTGTAAGGAATGCGTGAGGATGAAGGAACATCATCCTCATCCGAAAAATCGATATCCTTGATTTGATCCCATAAGTATTCCAACTCATTGAGGAGTTCACGAGCCTCAGACCCACTCGCATAAACCTTCATGGTCTCTATAAGGTACAAGATGTAGTTTCTTTTAGCTTGCGTTTTAGAAAGGCCCTCTTCCTGTTTCCATGCGTCCCACTTCTTCTTTGCACCCTCATGCTCAATCGTGAACCCCTCTGGCCTCAGCATGATTCCCTGTACGTTGCCCTCAGTGGCTTGTTTGTACAACCCATAGAGCTTGATTCTATTCTCGGTAGGCGGACGAGGTAACAGTCCATAGTTAGAGCGAGATGATAACGCTCTTATTGTTGTTATAGCCTTGACGAATACGCGATCTGGAGTTATGTTAGAACTGCTTTGTGACAACAAACCCGTGTTTCCACGGAGACGGCCGGGACATTCCACAGATACAGGCGAGGTGTAACACACCCCAGGCATTACATACCAATTGAATCAGACATGGGGGAGACTGGAGACCTATACTCAAAGTTTGTTGTGTTATGGCGAAGTCTCCGAGATATCACGTGAACCCTTTCCTCGGCCGTTGATGTGGGGGGTGAGACACCAGTACCACCTGCTATTAACTATACAAGGCGGTGGATGGGTTGACGGAAATACGAGACAACACCGGCTGAAAGAGCTCGTTAGGCAGTCAGTGTCCTGACAAAGCTTTATTTCTTTGATCACCAGCTCACTACACCTTTTTTACTTACAAAAACTGCAAAACACAAGAGCTGTTGGGCATAGAAGCAAGAAAAACACAATATCCAAGATAACTACAGCTAGTTTCAGTCGTAAAACGATATTAAACCCTATGTATAAAAAGATTAGTTCTCTGGAACATCGATCTCACCAGCATTGATAGCCTCAATGATGTCGTGGGGGTTCTTGTAGTCGACACGGCATCCAACAGACTGAGCAGTACCCAAGATTTCCTTGGTAACGGAAGCCAAGCTCTTACCGAAAGACTTCTCCCTCATTTGTCTGGCAATCTCGAAAATTTGGTCCAAAGGAATGTTACCGGAGTGCTTCACGTTCTTCTCCTTCTTTCTGTCTCTGGGTGGCTCTTTCAAAGCAGTGATGACGAGAGAGGAAGCAGAAGGAACAACCGAGGCGGTGGCCTGTCTGTTTTGGATTCTCAATTGCACAGTGACCTTGATACCCTTGAAGTCCTTAGTGGCCTTAGCAATATCTTCACCGACCTTCTTTGGGGACAAACCCAAAGGACCGATCTTTGGAGCCAAAGCAGAGGATGCACCGACTTCTCCACCGACTGCTCTCAAGTAGATGACTTTAACTTCAGTTGGATCAAACTTTGGAGGCATGATGTCTTTTCTTGGGTATTAAGATACTGTAGTCTTCGGGGAAAAAAAACTTCTTTGAGGTGCGACTGTCGAATTTTCGATCACGTGCAACAAACCGCTATTTCTGTACTGTTGTGCGAAGGCTCGCCGGTGCTTCCATCTCACAGGGCTCAAGCCCTCAAGCCCTCAAGCTTCTCGGTACAGGCTCTTAGCTCGCCTTTCCCCACGATATTGATGTGAGGCAGGCAAGCTGGACCAGGGCTGCTCCGTAACATTGGTCACACTGCTAGAAAGAACTTATATTCATGTGTGTGCCAAGTGTTGCTCCTCTACATGGCACTAAAGCGTGCCGCCTGGTATGTCGTCACCTATCCTGGAATCTTCGTATGCATCGTCTGAAGTGGCCCGCTCTCTTAACATAATGGCAGGGGACTTGCCCATTTCTTGTAGCTCTTTAAATATAAGCACGGGCTTCTCGGTGAGTTTGAGGATTCGTTCCTTGTCACCATAGCACACTACAAGAACGTATTTTGACCACTTTTCTCTTGGAATATGATGCCGCTTCATAGCATGCTGTAGGACTTTCAAGCAGGTGTCATCGGACGATGCTTTCAATTGTTTGAGCGGTTGATTGGTAGCATTTGGGGCAAGCAGAGTGTTCGACATGATCAGAGTGGACGAAAGTTTACTCTTCAATGTAGGCGGGTGCCCTCCCAACTGTGAAGCCTGTCGCAGTGGTGGTTTGTTTGATAAATGCTCTTGGGGCTCTTCATTCGACACAGGCAAGCTTTTTGCGTCTATTAATCTAGGCTTTGAAGCAGCCCGGGTAGCAGAGCCTGATTTTACATTCGCAACCTTTCCAACGCCTACGGAAAGAACAGACCCTGAAGAGAATCTTTTACCATTGATCTGAGTGGGACTAGAGGCGGTCGTTTTCGTTTTCTGAAGAGACACATTGGAAGCTGTCTGGGGTATCGGGCCGCCCTGCAGCTGGTTGGATCCATTAGAAGAATTAGCACCGGAACTGTTGTGTGTGTTAGTGCCAGGGCCAAGATTCAGAGGCGAGAATCCCGATTTCTGAGGGGACGAATCGGGCAACAAGAGAGTAGTTGCAGTTGTGGGCGTTAGTCCGTTGTCAGATTCCGAGCCCGTCAACGACTGACTGGAGTATAGGGAGTTGACAGATCGCGTAGGCAGCGACGACGCGTGGCCCGGATCTAGAGTGGGGGTGGGAAGGGGTTTGTTTTCCTTCATAAGACGGATCACTGGGTTAAGATCTGTCTTGAGCCTCTGGAAATTTTCATTGAGTTTTTTTATATCGATCGTATCGTCCGTTATCTGCCTGGTGGTGACACTAAGATCTCGGAGCAACAGCACACATAAATTAAGAGCTTCTATTGACACATAATTTGAGTTGATATTGATTGCATTGAGGCGAAAATCGGTGGCATCCGGATCCCCTGAGAAGTTGCTGGCGAATTCTGTTGAGATTAGTTCATTAATCTTCCTTTTGAGGCGGAGCCTGGAGCCGAGATTTTCGATTCCAAGTTCTCGGAGATGTTCTGTGGTGAGAAATGGCAACAACGAGCCGTCAACATTGTTTTCTATGAAAGCAGAACGGGTTTCTTCACTGAGTTCATCCAGTAAATAATGAGATACCTGGGCGGGGTCCCACCTCAAGAATGACTCTGGCATTTTAGGTTGGCACCGAGAGCGCTTTTGATTTTGAGCGAAGGTTCAGTTGAGGCAGATATGAGGGTTTATATGCAAATGGAGCCTTTTATTGGGCGTCAACAGATTTGGTCGGTTTATCAATTATGTCTATCTTTATCTTGTAACTCGACTGGCGATTTCCAACTGATACAGCGTGCATATAAACTCATCTAGATTCTCTACTGGGGGAAAGCTGCTGCTGTCAAGGTGATAACGATGGTCGGAACACGGCTAGAGGCTTCATGCTCAATTCTCTTTATCTGCCCAACTCATCGGTAGCAAGGTCCTTTTTTTACGTATGGGATTCGTCCTGACTGAATCCGACCGAAAGCATCGAGTCTCCGTTATTCCGCACAGGCTCGCTTGATCTGGGCCAAGCCGCACGCTTCGACCGGTGTATCAAAAGGCAATTTTTAGCCGAGGCAAACAACCGGGAAACGCTCGTAAAGAGGTTGATATCTGCCAACAAGGCGAAGTCAAAAGTGGCGAATTTTTGAAGTACACACGCTGCCCGATAGATCGGGGCCAGACGAGAAGTCGCTCCAGTTACCTCCAGCTGCGGCCGTCGTTTCTGGCCCCGTCGCACCACCGATGTATTCTTGCGCGCAGCAACTTCCAGTGCTGGCAAAACATCCTTGGGCCTGTCACGCTCACCGCAATTTTACACACTCTTTGTTGCTTTCCCTGCACCACTATGTTTAGATCGGGGCTCGCATTTGGATTATTTATCATTGGATTCTACATCGTTCTTAACATGGTTTCCGGAGACAGCAGAGAAGATCCGCTCATCAATATGGGAGGCAAACAGGTTCCTCTCAGCAGCATCAGCAAACCGCACAATGTGGTGATTGGAGGTGCTAACAAGCCAATTCCTGATTTAAAAAACTTTCCTCCGTTGGAACCAAATGAGCAACACGCAAAAAACCAAAAGGAGG
Source organism: Metschnikowia agaves (assembly GCA_963678735.1). NCBI lineage: Eukaryota > Fungi > Ascomycota > Pichiomycetes > Serinales > Metschnikowiaceae > Metschnikowia > Metschnikowia agaves. The sequence goes on along the minus strand of CAVMBV010000003.1, from coordinate 2,256,392 downwards.
AGGGCACACCGAAGCCCAGCGACGAATCTCAGTAAGCTTATCTATGACTTTAAATACTAAACAAAAAACAAAAACAAAACAAAAAACAAAGAACAAAGAACAGTCAAATGGACATTGTAGGCAACTTGCGTGCTCCGAATTCGCAGTCTAATGGTGCGACATGGCATGCTCTTGGCCCGGTTCCAAGCCGTTTTTTGCACAGCCAATCTTGCCTACACCCTTAGGTTTGCATCATCTCATAAGGAACGATACGACATTTGCACGGTTATCTTCTTTGGCTCGGCTCTCTGGGCCGGTCCCGCGTAGAACGGGAGTATCTCCGTTTCTCGAGATCTGATTACCCTCGCGCGCTTCACTTCACCATCTTGGGCCCATCAGCCAACTTATCTCCTCTTCCGTTCCGAGCTCCACACGTACAATGATATTACCCCGGCGCTTGCTACGGGTAATTATATACGTTATGGGGGCTACCATGCTCATCCTACTTGCTTTATTCTCCGCAAATCGCAGGAGAATGATACACTTGGATGACTTTCTCCCCAACGGCCTACTACCACTGTACTTCCAACCCCCCTCTGACACGTACATCGTGGACATTGCAATAGGCGAGTGCAATGTTTTCAACCAGAAGTCACGTACATGTGGCAAACCCAAAGCGTCCGATGGTCATTACGCAGATGTTGGGTCTGGTGGAGGCTGGTTCAAAGTCAAAAAGGATCTACTTTTGAGCAAGCATTGGTCGGGAAAACGCTTCATATACGTGAAAAGAATATCCTCCGAATACTACGAGGCTCACAGAGATACTGTGGTTTTGGACATCGCAGTGGGAAACCGAGATGAAGATTGCCGCATTAAGGGCAACAAAAACTGCATCCCCAAGTCAATTTTGACTGCTATGAGCATGGATCATGTATTTGATGGGAACGACCTTGAAGATTTGATTTCTTTAAACAAAAATGAGCCATTGAAATTGAAGCCAGATGGAACCAACTCTGCGAACAAGTACATTAAGGAGTACGAGCAGTCACGAGAAGACGGAAAGGTTTCTGATAAGTCCATTCCTCAGATGTCAGAAGCCAAAGGCGAACCAGTTAGCGAAAATTCAGTTAAAGAAGACCCCAATGCCCCAAATCCTGACCAGAAGAAAACAGATACAAAACACGAAAAGGACACCGTCGATGGAGAGAAGCTGAACACAAAAGAGAAAATGTCCAAAAGGGACCATACCATTGAAGTTAAACCTCGAGAAGTTGAAAGATCTCACGATAATCTCAAAAGTTATTTGCGGATTCCCTCACTGGAGGAGATAGAAGCCGCCGGATGGCACAAACGAGAACATAACATCTGGGTTAAACTCGGGCCGGCCACTAACCATGCTGTAACAGGAGTTGACGTTCTTTTTGGGGAAGATGCAGTAGATCCACGTCCAAACTGGTTTTTGATCAAGGAACCTTTAACGAATTTGGGTGCCTCACGTTCGTTAGCCCCAAAAATAACGTATAGAAAGGGTAGCAGGGTCGATTACAAACAAGCAAAATACCAGCCTGAGCTTGCATTTAGATCCAATGGTAAATTCAAAGTATTACAAGTGGCCGACCTTCATTTTTCTACTGGTACCGGAAAATGCAGAGATCCAGAACCAGAATCGAGTGCAAAAGACTGCCAAGCAGACCCTCGCACTCTTAAATTTCTCAGCCAAGTGTTGGACTTAGAGAAGCCAGACTTTGTTGTAATGACAGGTGATCAGGTCTTTGGGGATGCTGCTCCAGATCCTGAAACGGCTTTGTTTAAGGCAGTCAACCCTTTCATAAAAAGGAAAATTCCGTTTGCTATAACGATGGGAAACCATGACGATGAGAGCATAATGCCTAGAGAGCAGATGATGAGGCTTGCTTCTAGTTTGCCATATCTGTTTTCAGATGTTGGGCCTCGCATTGTAGCAGGCTATGGTAATTATGCCGTGCCGATTAAACGATCCCGTGGCACATCTCTCGGAGCGGTATTTTATTTTCTTGATAGCCACAGCCGATCTAAGCAGCCCAAGACTAATCCAGGATATGATTGGTTTAAAGAGACGCAAGTCGATTGGCTACAAATGCAAGCATTGGCAAAGAAGGAGTCGTCGAAAGAGGATTTTTTGAGCATGGCGTTTTTCCATATCCCGATTCCTGAGTATAGAAAAGTAGACCAACCAATGGTCGGTCAGCATCGTGAAGGAATTACTGCGTCAAAGTACAAGACAAAGATGAGAGAAGCGTTGGGTACTGCTGGCGTGCTGGTAGTTTCATGCGGGCATGATCACGCAAACGATTTCTGTTTATTTGACACTGAAAATGTGAATACAGAGAGCGGGAATGTGAGTCAGATGTGGCTTTGTTATGGAGGCGGTGCCGGAGAAGGTGGTTACGGAGGGTATGGTGGTTATATTAGACGAGTCAGGGTTTTTGAACTTGACACTTCGAGTATGGGGATTAGGACTTGGAAAAGGGCCGAAAATGATCCCAATCTAGCCTTTGACGAACAGTTAATCGTTGAAAAAGGTAAGGCCAAAGAAATCATGAGCTAGAGGAAATAAATAAACAAGTTCATCATCCTAACTAAATATGTAATGCGAATGCATGAATTTCACAATAGACAAAGAGAAAAGTCCCAAATTCAAGCTAGTTGGAGTTAATGGAAAAGATGTCTAAGATGTCATCAAATCAGATAAACCTCCCGCTCATGTATGTAGTGAGAATGCTACGCGACATGAAGCATTTCCAAAGATTGCGAAAACCCGTACTAAAAGAACGATTTACATCACCAAACACGACCAAACAGCAACATGACAGAGCATGCAGACCTCCTAGCATGGCTTTCGAAATCAAATTGCCAGCAGTATCATGATAAATTTATAAAAAATGGTCTGACTCTCGATCTTGTACCCGAATTGGACACCAATGCCCTCAAAGAAATAGGAGTCGTCAAATTGGGTGACAGATTACGTCTTGAGATCGCAATAGCTGAACTAAAACTGCATTTGTTGAACAAAAGTGTCCGGTTAAGTGACATCAGGCTGCAAATCGAAAGGGAAAGATTACCCTCAGATTTCGGGCAAGACTCCGAACAAACCCTTACCAATGCTGGAAATACACCCCTCAGAATTGTTACTTTCATTTTGCCTGATGGATCTCTGAAGAGGATCAGTGTAGAGGGCTGTTTCAACGCCCAGCTGATCAAGAAAAAAGTTCTCAAGAAACTAGGTGTACCCGATGATGACAATGAGTATGATACATATATTCACACCACTACCAACGGGCACATGAAGGTGGCTTCATTGTATGATGTTGAATTTGTCACCATTTGCTTCTCACCAGATAGACCAGAAAAAAACCGAATAATGCTTACCCCTAAAGATGAACCACCCACTCCAACTGCTTTAGAACAGTCTCTTCGCATTCTCAAGAAGACAATCAACAAGAAGCGCAGTCCCAGCAATATTCGAAATTTCTTTGGTCAGCGCCCTCCAAGCGAGTTGATATCATCGAACCTAGGCGAGTACTTTCCTACAGCGAATCTGCATGCGTTAGAGAAAACTATTCGAAACTCAGTTCGCCAAAGCATCCGTCTTTCGAGAAGAAGCATTGTGTCTAGTTCTGTTCTGAATGTACTGCTTGGAAAGCCGTCCATCAGTTCAGAGGAGAGATGGTATAGAAGAGTTCATCAACAGCGGACTATTGGAGACGTGATGTTACACAACGTAAATATAGTGGACGAGGCGAAGAATCCTAGTGACACATTTTCCATACTGAGCAAGACTCCATCAAATTTGCTAGCTCCTTCTACTACTAACGATGACATACTGATTGCATCACAGCGGACAAGTTCCAGCAAACGCCGGCTCTCTGTAATGACACTGTTTGTGTCAAACTTGAATAGGGAGTCTAGGATAGAACTCATTAATTCTGATGATGATGATGATGATGACGAGGAGGAAGATGAGTTTTTGAATCAATACGAAGACGACTCGAGCGAAGGCTTCAGTGACATCGAACATTCTGGTAATCGCAAATGGCTTCAGGGAGCAAGAATTGGCGCAGGTAGTTTTGGTACAGTGTATTTGGGAATGGATCCTCTTAGTGGAGAATTAATGGCAGTAAAGCAGGTGCCAATTCCTACAGGAAACTCGAAACAAAACGAAATGCACAGGTCCATGATCACTGCCCTTCAAAGAGAGATGGCTTTGCTTAAGGAGTTAAATCACGAAAACATTGTTCTATATTATGGACTGTCATCTGATGCAAATTTCCTCAACATATTTTTAGAATATATCCCTGGTGGTTCAGTCCAACTGATGCTTCAGCTGTATGGACCGTTCGAGGAACCCCTCATACGAAACTTCGTCCGCCAGGTTTTGGTCGGTCTCAGTTATTTGCATGGAGTTGACATCGTTCATCGGGATATAAAAGGTGCTAACATCTTGATTGATATAAAAGGTGTAGCAAAAATTAGTGACTTCGGTATTTCCAAGAAGATCGAGACTGAAGCAGAAGAGAGGAACAGCTCAGGAAAACAGGCCAAGAGAGCATCACTCCAAGGTCTGGTTTATTGGATGGCTCCTGAAGTAGTTAAGCAAACCGCATACACCAAGAAAGCAGATATCTGGTCAGTCGGTTGCTTGATAGTGGAAATGTTTACAGGACAACATCCTTTCCCAAAATTCAGCCAAATGCAAGCAATATTTAAAATTGGCACTCACTCAAGACCCGAGATACCCAAGTGGTGCACTGCAGAGGGTCAGAATTTTCTCCAAAAAACGTTCGAATTTGACTACGAAAGACGTCCGAGTGCTGTAGATTTACTTGCAGATACCTTTTTGACACCTTTAATTGTCTCTCGAGCCGAAAGTGAGAAAAAATTATAGATTAGAACACTTGGCATAAATTGTCCACCTTATCTTCATTTAGTTTCTGTCCCAATTTCCGAATTTAGTTCTCGGAAAGAATTCGTGCGTATTAAACAATAAAAGTAAGTATAAGTAAGCAGAAGCATGATGCATTGGCCAAAAGCGCATGTAATTAAAATTACCAAAATGGATCAGATGATAGAATCTTACATATCACTCAAAGCTTTGCGTACGTCACATTTTTTATAAAGCAATTTCAACCAGAAATGGCCTGAGTGAGCGAAAGAGTGATGTCAGGAGACACATATCGTTCCTTTTGCTACTGTTATTTACTTTGAGAAACCATTTGAAGTCTAGCTATAAAAAAAGGGAACGCAATAGGTCTATTGCAAAGTTACTTTTTTGTGGCGTAGAAAATTAAAAAGTAAGGATTAAATGTGTCTACTTAGACCGATTTTGGAATAGTAATTGAAGCTCAATTAGGAATAAGGAACAATTAAATGTATCTAATTAGACTGATTTTGGAATAGTAATCGAAGCTCTATTAGGAAAAAGGAACAATTAAATGTATCTACTTAGACTGATTTTGGAATAGTAATTGAAGCTCTATTAGGAAAAAGGAACTTTTGTGTTAAGAGTTTCCTAATGCACAATCATGCTGGAATACGCACATAAACCCATTATATGAAAACTTGATTTCCTATTTTGACTTATATTTGTTTCTATCGTCTTTTTTAATTCTTTTTTTTTCTTTTTTCTTTTTTTTCTTTTTTTTCTTCTTTTCTTTTTCTTTTGTACTTTCTTTTATTTCTCAATTGGGCTATATTAATTTGTTATCAAGTAGAATATATATACTGCCTTTAATTCGACCTATAACATGTTTTTGTTCCAACACAACAGACAAGTCATCTTGATCAAAAGCAAAGAATGATTATAAAAGCTATCATTATATGGCTTTCGATAGCTATTGCCCGGGCAGGGACAGTTCCAATGATGTTTGAAGACCAGTCGATGAAAATATCATCTTTTCAACACGACAATTTGGACTTTGAGACTGAGAGCAAGCTGGAGCCAGTTTCCAGAGAAGGACAAAAAGTTTTGAAGATTCTGGAGTTCAAAGAAGAGGATGGCAGGATCTCGTTCAAGGTCCCATTAGTTGAGATTGACATGACCACTAGAGACAAAAATGAAGTAAATTATCCAATGAAGACAATGGCAGAAATTACCAATGAGTTCGATCATTGGAAGTTACCACTGTCTGCAATATTAATGTTTGCATGGGAGATTGAATCCACTATGCATAAAGTACCATTTTACGAGATCGACTGCGATTTGGTCACCGATCAATACTTCACTGTTGAGTTCGAAGGCTTTCCAATTAGAGTTCCTGTTCAGGATATGATCACACGTCAGGAGAATGGATGTATTTTGGCAATTCAACGTGAGCACTCACTAAGGCCTGCTTTTGGAACTGGTCTATTGAAGTATGTTCATTTTGAGGTTGACGTGGAGAAAGAGACCGCAACAATATCAAAAGCAATGCCCTCAGACGATAACCGTATTTCGATTATCAATCGTCCAAGGGAAGCAATAGATTCGATTGAATATGATTCAGGCTACTCAAGTCTGGATGATTCAATGTCTGAAGGTTCTGATGAAACATCTTCAGAAGATGGATCCCCCAGCGAAATTCAATCGGACGAGCTTGAGACTTTCTCCGATGACATTGGAAGACAGAGCTTGGAATTGGACGAAGAACTTTCAGATAGTAATATCGAGAACCCAAAACCAATGTATACCGCCATATTTTCAACACAATTGGGATCAAAGAATACCCAAGATACAAATGACTTAACTCACACCGCAACCTATGAAACAATGATTTTACAAAATATCAGGAACAAAGGTACCCCAACTTACAGGACAGTTATTGAGACTACTTTGCAAACTGCGGATGACGAAGAACAAACAGAATCAAGTGAAATGGCCGAGTCACCTAATAAAGGTACTCCAACTTTCAGGACAGTTATTGAGACTACTTTGCAAACTGCGGATGACGAAGAACAAACAGAATCAAGTGAAATGGCCGAGTCACCTAATAAAGGTACTCCAACTTTCAGGACAGTTATTGAAACTACTTTGCAAACTGCGGATGACGAAGAACAAACAGAATCAAGTGAAATGGCCGAGTCACCTAATAAAGGTACTCCAACTTTCAGGACAGTTATTGAAACTACTTTGGAATCTGGCGATGACGAAGAACAAACTGAATCAAGTGACATGACGAAGTCACTTAATAATGATGCTCCAAGGTACACGACGATTATTGAAACTACTTTGGAATCTGGCGATGACGAAGAACAAACAGAATCAAGTGAAATGGCCAAGTCACCTAATAAAGGTACCCCAACTTACAGGACAATTATTGAAACTAGTTTGCAAACTGCAGATGACGAAGAACAAATTAAGTCCAGTGACATGTCCATATCACTTAATAAAGATACTACAACTTACACGACCATACTTAGAACCACTTTGCAATCTATCGCCGACGAAGACCAAACCGGGCCAAGTGAAACGACCATAGCTCCAGTTGTTTCGACGAATACCGCAGATGGTGCTGATACTACACCCAAGACATTGGACTCCAGCCTACCTGAAAAAGAAGGTCCACATGCTGAAGGTGATGACGAAATTGGAGATGAAGATGACTTATTGACAAGCGACTACGAAAACGAACTTCCACAATTTGAAACACTGAACTCTCACCCAGGATTTGAGCCTGTAGCAGAGAAAAATTATACTGGTATTAATCAAACTTCCACGAAAAACAGTTCTGAAGAGCAAACAGAAAACGAGTGGCCCACCGCTGGGAAACCTATAAGAGCCAATGATACTCACGAAATTTCTCAGATTGCCGAAACAGAGACAAGGCCCGACTCAAGCCACCCTCCGACTGAAGGTATTACGGAAGATGTCACTCCAGTAGCTAACACCAGCTATCATGCCTCCAAATTAAATACAGACAGCACGAGTTCACTTGAGTCCTTAAGTCCGACTCAATCGTACAGTGAACCTAACAGCCAGCAGACAAGAGCAACCAAACTGTTTGGGGCTTATGATTACGATACTAAGAACGATGGGGAGAAAACCATTCAAGAGACAAGAACAAAAACCCCACAGGCAGAAATGCCCACTGATGCTCCAGTAGGAACGTCCAACAGCAAAAACAACGAAGTTTCATCACAAGAAACTGACCAAAATAACACTGCTCAACCCGAAGAACAATCGCTGGTGGGCAATGCAGGGCACAGCCTTAATTCTACTATTTATGAATCTGGAGCAAAAAATCTTATTGCAAAAGACTTTCGACTTTGGTTGTTGATGCTTACGGTTCCAGTTTTGATACACTGAGATGTGCGCAGTGGAGATTACCAGATTCTTTCGTGCACTCAGTCGAGAACCTAGATGACCAACAAACGGGCATTATTACCAGTACTATTATCATGATTGATATTACTATTTTATTTATTACTCTTATTATTATATACCGTTATTTATTATCATTATCTTTACTTTATTTGTAGGGGCTTGATAGGCTTTTGTGGAAGACTTGGATTTTTACGAGGTCTGATCACCAAGAAAGCATAAACTAGTTCGCAGTGCACGGACTGCACTCTCCGCAAAAACATGATTGTCTCATCAAATATATCCAGAAGTAACAACAGAACTCTTGATAAGTACGGCTAAATTCGAGCAAACTGTGAAGGCTTTTACTTGACGGGGCTAGGTAACTCGAAGCACGTTTTTATACTTTTTATAAGTGGTTCAATGGTGTTGGATATTCCGCTAAAATCACTGCCAAGAGTTTCTGTGGTGCCCTCTTTCGAGCACCCAGGCAGAGTGCCTGGAAGACTGAGAAACCACGTAAATACAAACGACCAGAATATGCCTTTGACGCGTGTGCTGTCTGGACTCAACAAAGGCCCGGAGAAGCTGAGAGACAAAAGTTACAAGTTAACGAGAACTTATTCTGAGTCTGAGACAAACAACTTCGATGCAGACACAGGGCACAGACTTTTTGATGATGGAAGAATCCGTTCGAAACCATCCCGAACAGCATCTCCTATTAGGCCGGAAATCTCACTGAGAGAGAGCTCGGGAAGCGACTTGAGAGCAAGATCGTACTCACAGCTGCATTCGGCATTGATCGACTGCGATACTATGAGTTTCGCCGGACTAGAAGATGAGTACATTCCAGGATTGGATTTTGCAGACGTGGTACAACACTGGAATCGGCCACTAGCGGACAATTCTGGCACAAACTCTAGGGAGGCATCTTACTTGGATTTGAACCAACTCCATGCGAAAGTGGCCCCTAAACCCATTCGTGCATCTTCACGAGCGTTTAAGAAGGACAACACAACGTTTGCATTGGGCTCAGATTCTTCAGAGGACCCAATTAGAAAAAAGTTCAAAGGCTCTCCCAATCCATCTAACCAAGCTAGCTACGAGTCTATCTTAGCGAATTTGCCAACTAATTTCAATGATCTCCCTTACTCCCAGCGAAAGAAACTAGTGAAAGATTTTTCTGCTTCAATTGACTATTCACAGTTCTCGCAGTTTGCAAAGAACTACTTTCACCCAAATCTGGGACTGGACGGGCGCTCCTTTGTATCCGATCTGGGCCGGAATGGTAGTTTTGTACGGCGTTCGAGAAGAAATAGTGCCAACACGATCGCGGGACGTCTTTTAGCATTATCGCTGTCTTCTGAAAACAATAAGACAGAGAATTCGACGAAAACTAACGTTGACGAGAAGGGCGCTTTTGTTTTTGACCATCAATTAGGCAAGATAATTGGGTTTGGGGCCTGGGGAATAATTCGTGAATGTATTGCCAAGGATGGGCTGGTAAAAGCAGTGAAAATTGTAAAATCATCTAAGGAGCTCGAGCGATCAGACACGCCTCATTCCCCTAGAATTTTACAGAGATTTCGAAAAGAGATTCAGATTTGGCAGAAATTGCATCATCCAAATATTTTACCTCTCCTAGACAGCTTGGAAACAGAAACTGCAACATTTTGCTTGACAAACCGAATAGGTGGAGGAACGCTTTTCGATTTAGTTTCTCGTTGGGGCATATTTGATGAGGGAATTGATAGCACAAGCGGTCCAATAGGCTTTGATGTTGAACGACAGCGAACAAGACTCTTTCAAACCATTATCTATGCCGCTCAAATTGCCGAAGCACTTACCTATATGCATCAGGAGCTAGGTATAGTTCATGGCGACTTGAAATTGGAGAACATTTTGGTTGATGATCTGAGCCCAAAGCACCGCAAAATGATACTTTGCGACTTTGGCATGTCTAGAGTCTTCAATCAAAGAGCTAGTCGTACCCAGTCCAAAGAAGATGCTTCTGCCGTAAGGTCAAGAAGCTCATTCGCCTCTGTCAGAAGACCATATAATGGTCCTGATACCATCGACACTCGTCATCTATTTTCTGATGATAGCAAAATTGGCATTTCGCATTTATTTCATCAAAGCCAGCAGCTTTCACCCGATACTTCCAAAGGTTCAGCGGGATCACGACTTTCTGACTTTCATGAGTTCAAGTCAAAAGAAAGATTGATAAGTGAGATGAACTCGGATGTTCCACATCTGCACATCGGACTGTTACCCTACGCTTCCCCCGAATTACTATCTCCTCTGCCGCCACCGTTAGGGCCATCGGCAGATGTATGGGCATTTGGTGTCTTGCTATATACCATGGCTGTTGGCAGACTTCCTTTCCAACACTCTTACGAACCGAGATTGAGAGCTGTAATTGCATCTGGGAAGTTTAATAAGAAGGAATTGCGCCAAGCAGCACTCGTGGATAACGTGATTGAGGAAGCGGTGGATACAACAAGTTCCTTGATTGACATGAGCCGTAAATCAGAGTTAGAAAGCATAAAGGCAGAGTTAAAGTCACATGATGCATCAGAATTCCAGTGGGTGAGCGAGTTGGTTGAGGGCTGTTTGGAAAAGGACATTACGAAGCGGTGGGAACTCTCTAAGGTTTTTGCTGCCTTGGTTCATCAATGATGAAACTGACACTTGCGAATCAACGCATACCAAGAGTAAAAGGCATATGCATACTCATTCGACAATTTACGAGATAACGATTTTTAATTCATAACTAGTGCATTGTTTAAAGTGACTTGCTACAAGGAAAGTTTGCAAGCTGAAGTTTTACATATTCAAGAACATTAATTACCAGAGAAAGTTATCAAAAAGCTGTGTAACCGCATCTCCAGTCCAAAGTCAGCAACGGCCTCAAATCTGATTAAGAGCCAATTCCAAGCCATGCTGGAAACGAAAAGGAAAAAAAAAAATCTGTTGCAGACTGTAGCTAATAACGTGCTATTTCTATGTATCGAGGTCTGGATTGTAAATTAGCCTAATGACGTATAACTGTAATGCTATTAAAGACCAACACTCTTTACTCCGACTGCCTTACGCTAACATATACTGCGCGCTGAATAGCCCTTCCACCAACCTCGATCTCCTACTTCAAAAAGGGCCATTTGAACTATGGGATTGCCTGAGGGCTACGACATCAGGCCAGTCAAGGCAACAGACCACAAACTTTATGTTGAAACATTGTCAGTGCTCACGACAGTCGGTAACGTTTCTGAGAAGGAATTCTGCGAGCTAGTAGAAACGTGGAGCACTAACTCAAAAATATACCACCCAAGGGTGATAGTTAACAATGAGGACAAGGTGGTAGCTACAGGGATGCTTTTGGTAGAGCAGAAGCTAATCCATGGATGTGGAAAAGTTGGGCACATCGAAGACATTGCAGTTTCGAAGGACCACCAAGGCAAGAAACTAGGAAATCTGCTAATTGAACACCTAAGCACACTTGCCAAAAACATCGGGTGCTACAAGGTGATTCTAGACTGTTCACCGTCCAACGTGAGCTTCTACGAGAAATGTGGCTACAAAAATGCTGGTGTGGAAATGACTAAACGTTACGACTGATATGTATTGCTGGCGAAAGTCACACCACTCGAAGGTGTTCATAATTTTTCTAGAGCCTGTGGGTTAGTAAAGAATCCCTTGAGGGCAAGATTAATGCAAATGACATACCTCCAACGAGACTATAGAGCTACCTCTAACAACCGTAGTCCCTATCGCAAGCTGTTCGCCTTTGGCATCGTGCTCTACGGCGTCCGCCATAGTTATATTCATGAACACGTCATATCCACGTAGGGTTCCCGTGACAGAACGTGACCCGTTGAGCTGAACAGCGACCTTCTTATCCAAATACTAAATGTTAGTATCGATGTTGCCATAAAAGTCGATGAGAATACATCTGGTTCTTAATCACCAAGAAGCCTTCGGGGCTCGGGCCTCCTCAGGTGGAATCACGACGATTATTAAGACATGCGTGGCTTTTCTGATTTCTTTGTCGTACTTACAGCTTTCAATTCGGGGGCAGAGACCATTTGTATGTACGAAGCTCGAAGTGTACATAAATTCTCTACGTTGTGGTCTCCGGCCGCGCTGATCAAGATGTACCAACGACGTCCTGCAAACCTCGATTCAGATAAGATAATCCGCTTACCTTTATAAAGAATTTCATAGTTGTTCGTGGCTGGAGCTGTTTTCTGCCATCTGTTTAACATTGGCTCGGCCATGTCCTCGTCCAGCTTGACCCCGGAGGATGCTCCTGATGACAGTGTTCCTGCTGGAAATGACAGTGATTGTGGCCAGAGTGACATCTTTGCTATCACGGCAAGACGTGCTGAACTTTTGAATAGAAGGGAGGCTTTGGCGAAGAAAAAGTCCGAACTAATACACTCCACGGAAAGGCTATCAATGAGCCTTTCACACTACAGAGCACAACAGCTCCAATACGAAACAAAGCGTAAATTGGAATTTTACTTGCATCAAAACGACCATGAGCTAAATATTCTCAGCAAACCAGATAATGCTGCGTCGTTTGTTTTGAAGAACTTGGATGTGCTCCCCTCTACCGATACCCAGCTACGTGCAAGTTTGATGAATAAATTCTATCCCAACATATCCATCTCACAGGCTTCGCTATTTCCACAACACGAACAAAATATGCACTATGATGTTATTGAGTTTACACTTTCCTCCTTAGACCTACCATCTCTCGGGATTAGTCTAAAAATCCACAGAGAGACCGTCCATAGTTTAGAGTTGTTGAACTCTAGCGACACTGTACCAATCTTTCACAAGATCAGTCCATCTTTCTGCCAAACGCTCATTGAAGATTATGTGCCATCGAAGAAACTAGGCCATGTTGTATATGGGTACCACTCACTATCACAATTACTGCGCCAGAGAACTAAGACATTAACACAAATCATATCTAAATATGAGGAGTCTGTGATACGCCCCGCTGCTCCATTTAACTCTCATGCTGCTCAACTAACCTCCATGGATGTCATAGAAATATCAATAGTTGATCAAGTAACGAAGGAGCATTTCAGACTCAAACTTCGTTGGAACCTAGTCCTTGAGAGTTCTACAACTGCTGAATTGGAGTCTCAGCTCTTCTGTACACTTTTTAGAGGTGCAAATGAAAGATTGGGAAACACCAATGACTTGTTTTCGTCACTTGTGGCGGAGTACGGGGTCGTATCTGCATTTGATTTGATGATACAAAATTTGTTCTGCCAGTAATTATTACATCTACATGCTTATAATATAGAATTAAACTTTTTAAATCTTAACCACTTGACCACGACAACTCTGGATGTTCAGAATCAAGGTCAAAATGCACATAGTTTGAAGTTGGGGTTCTTAATGCCGGGTTTTGTGAAAATATCATATCAGCCAAACGAATCATCAGGAATTCAAAAGTAGTTCTTTCATTTGCGTTGTCAAAGTCCCTACAAGGAACGAACCCGGAACCAAGGTTTTCGATGCCACTTAAATCCACAGGAGCAGAATCTCCCGGAAGCAGGGCTGGGCTTGTCAAAAATTCTTCCTTTTTCAACAATTCTGGCTCACCTTGCTCTTGTCTCTCTTCCTCGACCTGCTCTTCATGATGTTGCTTGATCAACAGTTTACCCAACTGTTGATACAAAAATGTCTCTACTCCATTAACCAAATCATTTCGGATATCCTCCCATTCCATTTCAAGCAAGCCTGCGCTTTTCTTGTACTGAAAGTATTGATCTATCCAATGCATAACATCTTGTCTTCGTTTCTCATAATCTGGAACATTTTTAGCCATATAGGCTGTGAGATTTTTGGTTCGAAATATTTCATTCCTTCTCTTTGAAACAGACAGCTCACTATCTTTATTCAAAGCTTTATACGGAATTCCGGTCAGGCTTGTGAATCTTTTGCAAGCCCGCTTTAAGTGAGGTACAGGAAATTCAGGATTTGTCCATTTGGCACCGACATAGATTGTCCTTTTGCTGTCATCAACTAATGATCCCACGGATGGAGTCGGCTTTTTTCTTTTATGCCGATCTAGTATGAATTTTTGGATGAAGGTGGATCGTGCAATCTCATTGGCATTTTCATGTTCATCACCATCGTCACCATCTTCATTTTGTGTGTAATCACCCACTAGCAGGTCATCATAATCATCTTCAATTAACGCATGATTAGGGCCATAACTATGGTCCATAATGAGTTGCCTTCTGATCTTTTGACGTTCTCTTTTAGATTTATTACCTCTTTTAGGATTGGTGTTATTGACTTCGTCGTCCAAATGTAGCATTCTAGTATGATACATTTTTATTGCAAAATTCACTTCATATTCTGGGTCTTGGTCGAATGATCCTAGTTCCGCTTCTGCAATATATTCAAGGTCCGGAATTTTGTGGGGATTGAAAGGATTTTTAGCGAGCTCCTCATCAGTGAAAGATGTTTCCAAATATGTATACATGAGCCAAAGAAACCGCCTTGCTCGGTTTTTAGGATGTATGTGCTCGTCAAGAAAGAATTCCATAAACTTATTCTGTGGACCTGGCGATGCACGGACGAATCTGAGTTTCTCAGCAAAAGACTCTGTGGTGTTAGCATCATTGTAGTGAAAAGGTATGCTTTGAAAAAATGTGCTCATCAAAAATATGAGTTTTATGACATTAGTGTTCGGCTTGGTTGCTGGAGGATCTCGTAAAATATCAAGTAAATTTTGCCAATGGCTCTGGCCCTCACAAACGGCTTTGAGAATTGTCTTGAGTCTAGGTGTATCCTGTAAAGGCTTTGACGGACCATATGGGTCAGCTTGGAGCGAAGGAATCAGGTGATAAGTTCTGAGGGCAGATCGCATATCAGGAACAAAGTTGATAGTGGTGTTCATGCGACCAGCATTGACTAGCAAACAAACTTTGCTGACAGCAATGGCCATGTCTGGGTCCTTGATTAGGCGTTCACGCAAGACCTTAGAGGACTTCAGTGATTCGGCGAGAGTTCTAACGTACAATTCAGAGAAGGTGAGTTTTGAGTCGTTCACAGCATTCGGGATTTCACAATGAGGGAAACTGTTCGTGAACACCCTCATCTCGTTAGTAAACAATTCGTTGAGAAAGTCATATTGAATGTCTTTTCTCCAAAATGGCTCACCGTCGCCTTTTTTCAAATGCTTGAAGCCCTTGGAGATGGATCTAAAAGAAGACGGAAGCGCACCAAAAGCCACTTCGCTATCTGACATAGATGCATCTGAGTCCTCCGGATCAATGGGCAGGTCTGTCTCACCTGTATGTGAAGCATTCTCTCGACTTGGGGGATCTTGAGTAGAGTTCAGGGGAAGCAGCAGGTCGAGTAGTTGCCCTGGAGCATCGTTATTCAGTGTTTGCGAGGCAACTATGCTATTGATAGATAGCTTGGACCCTGACGAGGACTCAGCAGCGTGCGAGGCCTGCAGTTGAGACAGAGGTTCTGACGCCAGGCCTTCCGAAGTTGGAGGTATGTTTGCCGAGTTTTTTGATTCTACATCCAGCAAAAGACTGGGCTTGTGATGCTCCGAACTGCTCGTAACCAGCGAGCTAGGAGTGCTGGCATCATGCACCACATTGCTGTTTTCATTCTTCACCAGTTGAGCTTGAGCATCAGCAATTCTGCCTTGGCCTCCTGAAGTAGCAAGCGAGGAAATGGACGGTGAGCGATTGGCCAGGCCATTATAGTGGGAGCCCAGCCCGTCGAGATTCAGCCCATTAGCAGAGGTGTCCGCAGCATGTAGCACTCTTTCGGCGACAGACGGGGCGCCTGAGGGCAGTTTCACGTGAGGAACCTTTACCAGAACACCGGCGGAGTCGGACAGATCATCGTGTGCCAGGCCCTGCCCCAGAGTGTGGGGCACTTTCTCGTATTTGGGAAGGTAGTTCATTGGTTGGGGGAGTTTGCAATGCAATCACGTCACAGAAAGCGCCAAGCGTAATGTGCTGGGGCTTGAGGAATGTCGAAATGTCGTGACGTTGAACACTGAGTGAAGACGGAGAGCAGTGGTGCGCACAATTGACCGTGAGAAAAATTCAATGGTGGAGTCGGTCTATAAGCTGAACCGGTGAGACGCGAGCTGGCCGCGGGCTGCCGTGGAGTATCTGCATCTGCGATAGAGCCAGTACGAGATTACTTCGCGCCTTGCACGGTGCCGACCTCGCTAAGAAGCCTACCAACAAGGAAATGGATTGTGGAAGAGGCCTGGATACGCCAGCTCAAGGAAAAGGATTGTGGGAAAACAGGCCTGGATCAAGTGCTGAAGTCTTTCCCCCCAACTCAAGAAATATATTGGTAGGATAGGTCTGGGCCTCAACAGCCCGAGTCTTTCCTCAGACCCAATACCGACTCAAGCTGGTTAGGCACAAGCTGTTAGGCCCAATGTTTCTACAATGCAGTAGCTCGACTATTAACGTAGTTTATAGGGTACAGAATGCACAGACTATGTAGACAAGCATGTATGTGGAGGGAAGGGCATCAAATAAAAGCCTTCTACCATTGGGTAGCGGCAGCAGCCTCGCCGGCAGCAGTAACACCAGAGTCGGCCCAGTCCTCGACGTTGGTCTCGGTGTTCCACTCAGTCTCAGGCTCGGCAACAGCCTCCTCAGTCTCTTCGCCGGTAGCAGCTCTGTTCTCCTCAGCAGCATTTTGCTCGATTTCCTCTGGGTCTCTGTAGAAGTACAAATCTGGCATGACAGACCACCCGGTTTCTCTGTCTGGGATGACACCCCTCAATCTCAACACTTCTCTGGCAATCAACCACCAGATCAAACCGATGGAGTGCTTACCTTTGTTGTTACATGGGATAGCAACATCTACATATTCGGAGGGGGAGTCGACGTCAGACAAAGCAATGACTGGGATGTTGACGTAGGAAGACTCCTTGATGGCTTGTGCGTCGGTTCTTGGGTCGGTGACAACAACCAATCTTGGCTCCTTGAAGGAACGGGTGATGTAGTTGGTGAAGTTACCTGGGGTGAATCTACCAGCGATTGGCGTGGCTCCGGTGTGTGTAGCGAACTTCAAAACGGCCCTCTGGCCAAAAGTTCTGGAGGAACAGACAGCAACGTCAGAAGCATTTGGAACGGCGGCAATGATTCTGGCTGCCAACACGATCTTCTCCCAAGTCTTGGCAATGTTGATGATGTTGACACCGTCTGGTCTGGTTTTGTAGACGTATGGCTTGTTGTGAACCTAGGTTTGTTAGTATGGGCGCTCGTGTCAAACATTTGCAACGCTGCCCCGCTTTGCCGTGCCATCTACACGCCGAGCTTGGCCGTACCGGCTCGATCGAGGAGCACCTAAACTGCAAAAAGGCAGCGTTCCTGGCGGTGGAGGCGTTTTTTGGAGCGGGAACTTTCTTCGGATAAACATACCTGAACGTTCTTGGAACCCAAGTGGACGTTGGCGGCCAACAACAACTTGGCGTCTTCGGCAGTCAAATCAAAGGCTTTAGGCAAGGACATGATTGTTTCTTTTCGGTAGGGAACTGTCTTTGGGGGGTGAAGAGGAATTGAAAGAATGAAAATTTCTCCCAGCCTGCGCGCAGGAGCCAGTGTGAGGGAGGTACTGATTCCGCACAGGGTGAGGTGCGCGCCGGTGTTTTGATCCTGGCACGTGCCTAGGGTACGTGCCCTAGCTGGCCCGGCTGCCTTGCGCTCGATGAATCCCCGAGCTGGTGCTAGCAAATTCCGCGAGCGCGGTGTTTCCGCCAAAGCGCATGTAAGCGACAACGCTCAGCCGATTAGAGGAACGGAGACAGCAAGACGTCCGGCCTAAGCTCGTGGCCCACTTAACAAGCCGAGCGGCCAATCAGCAAACGCCTGGCCCGACTCTTGTGCAATTTCGGAAATCCAGTTCCGCATTCGGTGTCTTGGCTCAGAGATAAGAGTGTAGAATCCGCGCTTGACAGCTGTCAACGATAGATAACCCAGGTAATGCGGAACTTCCACTTTAGTCGTCGTACTCCAGAACCCTACGGTAGCCAATTCAGCTAACACAAGACTGGCCGTTGTCAAAACGGAAGCCGTACAGGACCAAAAATCGGAACAACGTAAAATGATTAAAATCAGGCAATGTGAAAAGAGAATCCGAAATAGATACAATGGCACGGCTCCAGTAAAGTGCGGCACCGCTCTATCTCCACAGTGCCTGCTCCTCTCCCGTATTGATCGCAACAGCCTCTTTTTCTTCCATATACATACAAATTCTATTTTTCTTTAACCTCCTTTTGCTGGACATAGAGGATAAACATTGCATTTTGCCTACTTGCCTCAGAGACAAGCTCATAGCGTCAAGATTTTGATCGGTTCGACTACTCTATCATGGTTGCTGAAGGCACGAGCCACACAACAAAACACCCTGCCTTGGTGGAAGAGGGTGAAGTCGTCTTGGAACACTCCACTCTTGAGACGTACGCTGCTGCCGTTGACCCCAATGAAGACCACTTGGACGAGGATTCGGTGTGGCTCAGAGAGCAACGTATTCTGCACAAGTCCATCCACTGGTTCCAAAGACCATCTGTGATCATGGTCGGTCTCGCTCTATTCATATTTGCATTTGGTACGGCATCTGCCGAAGCCAGCCGGCAAATGATCCAGTTTAAACTAGCCTGCAACTCGGTTACCGAGGAGTCCAGGGCCGGCTTCTGCGATCCGGCTCTGACCCAGGTGCTTGTTCTGAGCTTGCAGCAAGGCTACTCTATTGCGCAAGGCATTGCCACTATCATTGCACTGGGGAAGGTAGCTCCGCTCTCCGACCAGCACGGAAGAAAGATGTTCATATTGCTTCTAGTATTCGCCCAGTTGATCGGTCGGTTCCTAAGATATGCTGTTATGTCCCACTACAACGCCCTACAGTTTAAGCTAATGGTGTGTACCGAGATTTTGCTGAACTGCTTCGGCGGAGTATTCACTTTGTTGACTCTCTGCAGCTGCTACGTGTCTGATATTGCAGAGCCGAGCCAGAGAACCCATTTCCTAGGAATTGTCATGGCATGTCTTTTCGTTGGCTTATCTCTAGGACCTTTGGTCGGAAACTATATTCTTTCGCTCACTGCCAGTCCACAAAGCTCCTCAGTGCCCGATGCGCTGCATGCTCCCAATATCAGCTCTGGGGAGTTTGCTCCGTTACGTTTTGAGTTGGGAATTCTTCTGATTCTTCTCCTTTTCATTGCCTTCATTCTACCAGAATCGAGAGGCGAGACTGCCCGGCGGAAATCCAGAAGCTTATCTTCGTCGCTGCTGTTTTCATCTTTGAGGCCACCGGTGAAGCCCAGCAGGATGGATTCTTTTTCCAGCATTTTCAACTTCCTACGCCCTTTGCGGTTAATATTGTATCCCAAGGATAGCGTGCACAGACTGAGACATGCCATGATTGGAAAACACAGAATGGCCGTATTCATTTTAATAATGACTGAATGCACTGTCTCTAGTTTGGCTGTTGCAGTGGGAGAAATCGATTTACTTTACGGGATATACCGATTCAATTGGACAGCACAGAATTTGGGGGTTTTGATGGTGGCCACTTGTTTAATCCGGGCGTTTTCTTTAATGGTCATCTCGCCTTTAATGAGTCGCAAGCTTTTCCAACAATACTTTGGCTTCGCCCTTAACAAAAGAAGATTCGACAAAATCGATTACGGCCTAATCCTGGTTGCATACTGCTGTGCAACTACCGGTCAGATAGTATTGGGCCTTTCCAGGTCTGGAAGTGTTTTTCTTCTTGGACTGATGATTTCGGCATTTGCATCGTTTGCTTCTCCTGCCCTCACTTCTTCTGTCGTGAAATATTTCCCAGAGTCAATGACAGGGGAGGTGTTTGGAAGCATGGCAATTGTACGAAATATCTTGTCAATTACCACGCCCTTGATTTTGCTTGGTTTCTATAAGACTCTGTTGTCCAAGTGGAACATGCCGCAGCTTACATTTTTTCTTCTTGCCCTGTTGTTTGCGTTTATTACCTCCCTTGTCACCCTAGTGATTGTGAGACTGGAGATGGACGATGACGAGGCGCCAGACGGAGCTTGCACTCCAATTTCCTGATTACAGAGTAATTAGTACTGAATTTGTCTTTAAACTGAGCTCTTTTAAAGCACCCGTAAGTATTAGCGAGCAACACCTGCCCGCGCCTTAAACTGCACAACTCAGAAGAAGCTCATACCCCATTTTCAATGGGCAAGTGGAATGAGTATAGCGCCTTCATTCAACTGCCCTTTTTTCTAGTTGTCCTGAGAGTCATTTTGTTGTTTCTTTTTCTTACCTTGGTTTTTGGAATCGCGGTTGTTCTCGTCTACAGGCTCGTTTTGTTGAATCATCAACTTCCCGAGCATAACCTGCCTTCATCTGCCACTGGAATAGAAGGTGACGTGGAAAGCGATAGCGAAGCCAACTACAGTATCATTGGCAGCAACGAATCGCTGCCATTCCGTGATCGTGCATTTTTGGCGAGGTTTGCATCGCCCTCTCCGGATCCGGACGAATTCCACATCTTCAACAGGCAGCTGTTCTACCAAAACTTGAACAATAGTTCTCAGTTCTTCAGAAGGGATAGTTTTGTTGAATGAAACGAAGCTTAATGGTTTCTTATGTGTACATCCCAAATAATCTTTTCAGACGGTCTTGGTGGCTGAGGAGTTCAGATGAAAACTTGACTTCCCAGCGCCTCATACTAGGTCATAAGTATGAAGGCTCTTTTGTCGTTATTGACATCATCAAAGATACTACCGAGCTCCGCAAGGTAATTCAACAACTGCTGGTCCAAGTGGTGGGCTCTGTAAACATGAGTTCGGGATCTGTGGACGAGAGCCTCTTGTACCTCCGGATCCATCCACGTTCCAGACGACCGTATGTCGAACATCACCTTTACAATGAAACCAGGATATTCTCCATAGTATTTTTTTCCCCACCCAATTTAAGAAATTTAGAGTATTTCACAACTCATCCAATTATGCTTCAAACCACAGGCCAAGTTCTGCAAACATCAACATATAGTGATACCTTAGACAGCATGAATACGGTACCAGCTGCTAAACAAAGAGACTTGATCAGTGACGAAGTATTTCTCGACCTAATCAATAAGTGTCATAAAACAAGACTGGAGTTGAGGAAACGACTCTCTCGACAAATGCGCAACTCTCACTCAGAGGTGTCGGGAATAGAGAGCCATTATGATCCCATAGCCTTTTCGAGAAAAATGATAACGTGTGGCTTGACTTCACTTGGTGGGCTTATGCTCTGGTTCTTGACAACCATCATAAGCTATCTCAATAAATCTTACTTTGGAATGGTGCCAGTTCAAACGTCATGCTGGTTTAGACAACTTGACCTAAGGTTGCGACAGATCACATTTTTCCCCATACAGTTTTTATCTTACTACGACCCGAATTTTCTTACTGTGGAGGTACAGGAGCTTTTGAAACTTCCTGTGGCCAACAAACGATATAATATCAATAATTCAAACTATATCAATCTATACAACACCATGTGGTTGATGATTAATGATGTTCTCTTGGGTCATGCCATGTACAAGTTTATCGTTAAAGATCTTGACCGTTTGGTGTGTCATTTCAACCAAACGCTTCGATTCTTGATATTTGAAAAGATTGAAAGCTTCATATACTGGATAGGATTGAGCCATCCTGCGGGATTTAAGTTGAATAATGACTTGGGCCACTTTCTTGAAACACTCTTTCTTTGGACTTCACAAAATTGGGGCCATGTGTTTAATGTGATTATAGACTTTTCGGAATCAGAAACGTGGCTCAAGAAGGCTATTGGGATTTTCCTATTCATGTCATGCTCTTGTGGATTCACCTTTATTGCTGCGGGTTTAATGGACTACATCAGGCTCAGCAATCTTCACCTTTATGTCTTTTATACGGCCTCGACGAAGATATATCACGAGCAGTTGAGTATGCTCAAATCGTTAGTTCAGTTGTTCCAAGGCAAAAAATACAATGTGTTGAGGAACCGTGTGGATAGTATTGACGAAAGCGAACTTAGAATCGACCAAACACTTTTGGGAACCCTCTCTTTCATGATGTTGGTTTATTTGGCTCCAACCACGCTAGCATTTTATTTGTTATTTTTACTTTGCCGAGTTGTATTATTAACGGTGTTGAAAATGGGAGACAAGGCCATTCTTTGCTTCAATATCTACCCTCTTTTTGTTGTTTTACTAAAGTTAAAAAATTCTCGGAGACTCCAAGGTGGAGTTACGTTTTTGCGAGACGGGTGTTACGACAGAACAGACTGGCTAGTCATGAAGAATAAAGCTTTGACATGGGAAGAAATTCATGCCGATTTTTTCAAGGTTTTCAAACGGGAGGGCCGCCTCGCGAGGTTTGTACTCAATCTTGTCGAAGGAAAGAAGTTACAGATGAAAGACAATCAGTTCATGAAGTTTCATTATTTGATGCTCCCGGGTAACTACGCCGCTCTTGCGAATGTTTGGAACCTAAAAAATAGAAAATCTTCTGGTTAACATATATATTGTACATTGATTACTTTTGTATGAGCTTGCGTGAAATTAACATGTTGGAAAATAAAACATACCTGACAGTGCCGTAATTTGATAA
The DNA here is from genome assembly GCA_963678735.1 of Metschnikowia agaves. Lineage (NCBI taxonomy): Eukaryota > Fungi > Ascomycota > Pichiomycetes > Serinales > Metschnikowiaceae > Metschnikowia > Metschnikowia agaves. Next base: position 2,233,458 of record CAVMBV010000003.1, on the reverse strand, counting down.
TTATTGGATTTGCGATAAGGAAGGACAGATGGCACCGAGGCAGAATTCGTAATAATAAAAATTGAACCAGTTACGCAAAATGTAACTCAAGAAGCATAAAGTTCTTAGTCACCTTTGTCATTCAAAACTTGTTTGACAGGCTCAGTGTCATTGATATAGAGCTTATGCTCTTGAATATATCGGATCACCGAATTGGGAAGCAAATATTGCACAGACATGCCCCTTCTAATAAAAAGTCTAATTTTTGTGGAGGAAATGTCATTATAAATGAGTTGTTTAATGACCAAGACATTGCGACGATGTTCGTACATAATATCATGACTGAGCAAGAAACTCCGAACATCAGCACCAGTTCTTTCAACAATAAGACAACCGTACTTGCCCAAAATGTGGTGTAAATCTTGGTCTGCCCACACATCCGGTTCTCCCATGGACTCGATCAAATCACCACCGGCTAAAAGCATGATCTTTACCCCACGTCTTTGTCCGGATTGAGTTTCAATCCCACCTCTTTTGACATTGATTTCTTCATTAAAATGATCCAAGACAAGTGCTGTTCTTGTATATTTGAGTTGTAACAGCTCCCAGGAATCTACCATGAGCCAAGAAGACGTTCTTTCACAGGCCAACTCACACATACGAACTCTGTGATAAGCTGGGGCTAAGCCTTGCTTTTTGTAGTTATCAGACACTGGCGAGTAGTAACCACCGATAACCTCGAATCTTGTCTGCTCACTAATGGCATCCAACGCCATCTCGAACATTCGGAGATGCAAATACGTAATGGGCGAAAAAGAGCCACAAGCCACCACCACCAAAGGATACTTTGATTCATCCAGGAGCGTAGTGGCAAGTCTATGTGTAGGGAACATGTAATCCTTCAAGTCCTTGGCTTGTCTTTGAATGCCATGGGGCACCTCCTCCAAATCTGCAATCTGAGTCAGCTTCACCTTGATTGTCGGCGGTAAAATAGTCTTTGCAACGGTTACTTGCTCCTCGTCACTCAGAGAATTCATCAAATCAGTGTGAATGCGGGGTATCTTGGATTGATAAGCGTGGTCGGATCGGTCCAGCTTCCCATTAAGTGACGTGGGCGCCGACGTAGACGGATGTGGAGTAGGAGCATCCATATTTTCCCCTAAATCAGCTAGAACAATGGGCTCAATTGGGATGTTGGGCGGTATCTTGGAAGCGTGAGCAGGAGGCTCTATATTTCTATTCCTCGACGGAGGCGTGAAATTCGGGTCGTTGGTCGGATCCATGGATTGAGGGATATTCTACGGATGGGTACCTAAATCTATACGATCCGGCGGTGAAGTAGGATATATTTTGACAAGACAGCGGGGTTTAGAGCTCGCGTGGGGCGGTGGCAGGCTATGACTATAAGTCCGAGCAAGGATTTTGCGGAGTTTTTTTTTCCCAGCTCGGCTCAAACTCACGTGCCCAAGTTTCACCTTGAACAAAAAATACACCGTCACAGACAGGATTCGAACCTGCGCAGGCAATGCCCAACGCCTGAGCTGCAGATAGCAGGGCGTCGCCTTAACCACTCGGCCACTGTAACCAGATACAGGCATGATGTTGTTGCGAATTATTCTTCTCAGTTGTACCACCTAAAAAACCAATGCTACTAGCACCAACGATGTATGTGTATGGCAAGCCATGATCGTACAAGTATAGCCACTACAGTGACAAAAATTTCCTGTCTATCTCTTCCTTGAGATCTTATTCCTCCATTGAATAGGCACCCTTCGGGAACAAACTCTAATTCCCCATGCACAGTCAGAAGAGCAGTTCTTGCTCAAGCTCTAAAATTAGACGTAAGCAAACAAGGTTACCATTAAATATACAGTACTCGTTCTGAAGTTTAGATTTACGACCTCCAACGTGAATGATTTAGGATTACGAGATGTACCATTTATTAATGCTACAAAAACTAAAGCTACAAATGAAAATAAACGTGAAATAAATAAATTATTAAAAGACACTTATAATAGTAGATTATCTATAAAATTATCTATAAAAGATATAAAATAGTTATTATATATATATAGTAAAATTAGTCATTATTGTATATCACCACCTAAAATAAAAATAGAAACATTAAAAAATAAAAAATATAAATTTGTTCTATTAAATACTAGATTCTATTATATTATTTTTTACTTAGGTAATAAAATATATAAATACTTTATTTATATTGATATAGATATTATATACAAAAAAATTAGAAATAATAGTTAAAGTAAGATATTATCGCTCATTCGAATAATTTAGCAGCTTACTACAGACCATCATTTGTGGTGATGCGTAAAGAAGAAACACAAAAGCATACAAACATTTTTTAAAGGAGCATATTACCTATTTTATTAGATCTTCTCAGGACTTGCTAAAACTATCTCAGCTAGAAAGTGAGTGTTGAGGTACAGTGGGTGCTATGGGAATGTGGACTATGACAAAAGATTTCACAAGAATGGTATTACCACAAGAGGAACTCTTTTACCGAAAGTAGGTATCCAAGTAGTAAGGTAAGATGCTGAATTTCAGAAAAGGATTAAATGGTGAATTTTTTCAACAGATGAACTCAGTCATCTAGTTGACATCACCTAGATGGGAAGAGAAATATACTAACTAGAGACGTCGGCCAGGAACCCGAAGGAAGATTAGGAGTTGAAAGCTATCCATACACATAACTTGCTTTAACTACCAATTATTACCGTTAATCAAAAATGTCCATTTTCGTTGTGCATTTGCATTGTCCATGCCCTCCAAGCAGCCAACACTAACACTTGAAGAAGTTGAGAAATGAAGTATATACAGAAACCTAGAACCCCAAATTTTACCCAGACATTTTAAACTAGTGGTTTTCTAACGAGCAAGAAACACCTTTCCTGACGCAACCAGTGCATTTATTTAGCTGAGCATCCACCACACACTTCACTTTGCGTCTACGACAGGCAACGCAGGAGCTTTTCCTAGAGTTGGGTTTTGCATCAACAGCTTCCACGGCCAAAGTGCCATTGGGTTGCTTGTTGAAAACCTTTGAAGTAACAGAACGCCTCTTATCACCAGTTATTGGCAGAAGAGCGTCGTCCGCAGTTCGCTTGCAATGGATAATATCTTCTTTAGTGAAGCCCTTAGAAAAGCAACATGTTAGACTTTTGCTTGCACAAGACAGACATGGCTTGAACTTAATGAGCTTGGAGTTGGAAAGCACCAAGACAAAATTTGAAGTCAACCGAAGCGATTCGCCTGCCGACAAACCTTGCTTTTGAGCCGGACTTAGCAGCACATACTCCTCGATGGAGGAACCGGCTTCACTCAGGAAGTTGCGGCTCAACATGAGAACTTCAGCATTACACTTCACTTTGCGTGATCTGCAGTTATCACAAGAAGGCCCTAACCTTTGTCTTCTTTTCTTCGCTGAGGCCTCGACGGGGAACTGTGAGGCCGATTCAGGGTCTGTGACGACTGATGTTAATCTCGTAGGTTCCGATCCTGCAGCAAGCGGACTTACACTGGCACTCATCCGGGGAGACGAGAGAGGCAGCTCCAGAGCCAGCGACAGGGTTGTCAATGACGGGGGAGTGTTGGTCGAGGACCGACTGTGGGAATGAGAATTCAACAGGTTGAGATTTTTTTCCGTTAGTTTAACATAACTCGTTATGGGTGGTAATTCCACATTGTTGAACTTTTTCAGAGGAATGGGTGCATAATGAGGCGAAAGATGAGTAATGGCTTTTTCACCATTAAGCATAATGGAATATGACAGTAGATCGTTGGCTAGCATTGTGAGTATATTTTGGAGTGGCCTGAGACTGGAATACGATGGAAGTGAACTGATGACTTTGCACGTAGGGCATAAAAGAGGGTGGTGCAGAAGAGGGACACTTTTGACCAGAAGAAGGTTTTGAATTAGGTCACTTTTGGATGGGGTTAGCTTGTGTCCTAAGTAGCAAATAACTCGGTAGCAAATAAAATAAGTCCGGGCTTTGGCAATATATATGTAGCGGACTTCCTCCGATGGACTCGTCTGCAGCATGTCCGAAGTGGGCAACTGCGTCTGGGGTATCCTGATAGGAAAGGTGTTCGACAGCTCGGGACCGGAGCATGCGACATTTACTGGTGATGGCCTCGGGACTGATCCGGATAGCAAGGGCTCGGGGTAGCGTTATTGGAGCTGGCGAACATTAATCCGAGGCGCGGTCAGTTCGGGTGATATCGGAATGGAAAAGTCCACAATGCAAAAATCTGACGTTTGTTGTCCGGGAAGAAAAATTAAGAGGAAATGCAAAAGCAAAAAAAAAAAAGCAATGCAGATACAGAAAAATGAACTGATAAAGACGACATAAGAAAAAAAGAAAAAAAAAAAAAACAAGATGATCAAAAAAAAAAGAAAAGCAGGGCAGCCATCTTGTCGTTTGGCATCGTTACTGAGAGTCCGAGAGCTGAGTGGAGCATAGTGGAAGGGCAAGCCGAGTCCCCAAAATCTTAACAAGAGCTCGTGCCGTTTCTTCGGGAAGAATCGGAAAAAAAGCGGAGTAAGGGCCTGTGAAGAAATGGAGGGGAGAGTTCAGGTGCAGTCACTTCCTTTCAACCGAGAGCGGCCGGAATACTATTCACCGGAAAAATTCTCCGCTGCGCTGTATGCAGTACATGACTCAAGTGCGGGCGTGCTCCGATTTTGAGTCAGCGGCCCACCGAAGCACGGTCCGTTGACAACCGTGCCATACTAGAGTTGTAGCATGAGTGCAAAGTCGGAATTTGCTTGGCGTCGCCGGTCGACTTACGGAAAATGCGCTGTGTAGTGATTGCCAAAATTTGGCTTACGGGCGAGAGGAGGGGATGCGGTGGAAAGTCCGACGCCCGAGAATGGGCACTAACTTTACTGGCGAGCGGCGCCAGTGCGCGAGGGGTCGCTCGAAAATGGCACCAGCTCGCACGGGCTTTCTGTGCCTTGTTCTTGGACCTGGCCTGGTTCTCCGCGCTCGGTCGATGTCCGTCCCCGCCGCGTAGAGGATTGCTCGAAACCATGTCAGGAGATTCTCTGTTGGCCTATGAAAACGCAGTTTAGGATCATACGAAAACTGTGTTCAGACGGCAGAGAAACGAATGCAGATGAATTTCGGAACTCTTGCCGAGCGGAGGAAACCTCGCTAAAAGGGCCGGAGTGACTTGTATGCGGGCGTAATAATGCCCGGGGCGCGGGCTTTTTTTTCATCAACTTCGGTGGTGGACGTTTTCGCGTACTCCGAAATTTCGCGGCATTTTGACCATTTCAGTCGGACTAAGTCAGCTGTCGGTAGTGGATGTGCGCGCTATAGACGTAATTAGTTGAATTTGCCTAATCCGGTGGAACAGTAAACACTACGAGCTATGAACCAAATTTTTGGGCTCTTCTTCTCATCGGAGTAGCGTGTCACATCTTAGCAAGAAACATCCCGTGTCAGTGGCCTCTGACCATTTCTTTTGTTGTGCTGGCGCTTACCTTTATCTGGTTCTTCTTCGCTTATCGGGACAGTCGATCTGGAATATTAGTGACGTCGCCAGGACATTTGGCAAGAGTACAGGCTTGCGGAGCTGGTCTTTGAACAATGGACGACTATTCATTATCAACACTCAATACTCCACTCAGAAAAATCAGGTATCTCCTGCTTGATAGCCCAGAGCAAGCTTCACCTGTCAGGTACCCCAGCATGAGCGATCTTCCTGGCGGTGACGACAGTATAGAGGGAAGCATGATTCAGAAGGGCTACTCCCAAACTCTAAGCAGCGCTGTTCTACGCGAGCTTAACAGCAGAGCCAACGAGATCACTGCAAACATCCCTCGCCCAGGTTCTGGGAAGAGACCCAGTTCTGCTAGCAGAAAGAGATACTCTGGGATCCACAAACCGCTCTTTCAGGGCATGGAGAGCATCGCTTCACACTATGCGGCCTCCAGACAGCCACACCGTCTGGTGCTGAGCTCACAGGAACGTCACGACAGTTTGTCGAGTGCCACCAAGAAAAGAAGGACTCTCAACGGGCCCGAGGAGATTTTTGCTTTGGACCAAGACGACACTTCCCCGCTAAGACGGAAAGGCGCCGAAAGCACTGTGGCCGATGAAGACAATCCTCTTTCTGCATCAATCACTGAAAACATTCCCAATCTTTCCAAGGGCTTATCATCGGGAAATTTTAATCCTCTACATTTGAACCACAATGGCAGCATCGCATCTCCAGAAAAACACAGCTCGAATGTGTCCATCTCCAGCACTAATCTGCATGATTCCTCTCCAACTAGAAGTCCTCGCATTTCCCCATCAAAAGGATCTATGAACTTAAATAAATTGTTGAACGGAACTTCGTCTTTTGCAAAGCCAGAGGGGCCTGTGCGTATACGTCAAACCTCTCTTCAGATGGCTGGCGTGTCACTCTCAGATAGTAGGACGTCCATGCCATCCAGAAATCGAGCAGAGTCTAATTTGGTTAAGAAAGCTTCAACGGAAAGGTTGCCACGGAAAACATCAAGTGACAGCCTTTGTAAAGTTCCTTCGCATCGCAAGTTCGATGCTAAAGCAATTCCTAGTGGCTCGAAGAAACCAGAACTAGCCATGGGGAAAAAACCTTCCATTTCAAATTTGCAGAAACCACCTGGCGAGGCTTATTCACTAGGCATGTGCAAATCACTACCTGGATCCCATATGAACATAGCCAGGTCCAACCAAGACACAGCTCACGGGGACAACTCGTGCAGGCATAGCACAGCAACTCTGTACCTAGCTAGCAGAGAAAGCAAGAGCACTAGAAGCCTTGCAAGTTCGTCTTCAGCAAGCCACCATTCGGAGAAGACCCAATCAAAGCGCTCGATCTTGCAACCAAAATCGTACCTCAATCGGCCTTCACAACCAGCAAGCCAGGCCAAAGATGGACGTCCTGACGCATCGATGGATTGGAAATACAATTCAAAGCCTTTTAGGACGGGAGTCACCGTGCCACAACCGTTTTCTCTATACAACAAACCTACAATATCTTCGAGCCAGAAATCACTTGGGTCTCAGAGTGGTGCTTGCAAGTCGCCAAGCACGTCCTCGCTCTCGCTGCTGGCCAGCATGAGGAGTATGGACAGGTTCCAGAAATTTAAGAGTAGGTACTCCTAGACATAGTATCTTTTCGCTAGTGCTTGGACTTTGGTACATATTAAAAATACTTCATTCTTTGTGGGCCAGAATTACTGGTGGGATTTATAACAATATACGGTTACGAGCTTATTTTGGCTGGCCATAGAAAAGCGTTCTGTATATTCTTAGACTTCTCTTGTTATATCCAAAGAAGAGACGATGGAACATCAGTACCTCCGGCAATGCTCACCGATGGTGATTCGGTTCCAACATTTGTAGCAAGCAACAGCGAACCATGTCAGTGGAAGAGACAGAGACGACGGTGGTTTTAGCACACCATTCGAAGCCGGGCACCCAAGTAGAAATCTTGAAATATGGCGCTACTGTTTACTCGTGGACAGTGGACGGGAAAGAGAAATTGTGGCTCTCTGAGGGCGCTAAACTTGATGGCACTAGGGCCGTGCGTGGAGGAATTCCTCTAGTATTTCCTGTGTTTGGGAAAGCAAAGGACGAGAGTCATCCCACCGCCCCATTGCCCCAGCACGGCTTTGCGAGAACCTCGAGTTGGGAATTTTTGGGTCAAGTAACAGAGAGGCCGCTCGCCGTTCAGTTTGGATTGTCCCCTGAGCACGTGGACCCTGAGTTGCTCCAATTGTGGGGAAACGGGAAGTACGACTTCACCCTCATTTTGACGGTGACTCTTGGGGAAGACCGTCTTTCCACCAAGATCGAGGTGGCCAACAAAGGAGAGGAGCCGTTTGAGTTCAACTGGCTCTTCCATACATACTACAAGTTAGATGATGTGACGGATACTTTGGTCACGAATTTGATGGACTCAAAGTGTTTTGACCAGTTGTTAAAAACCACCTACAACGAGAAGGCACCGATGCTAAGCTTCCACGAGGAGTTCGACCGCATTTACCAGGATGTAGACATGCACAAGAGCATTCAGGTGGTCGACAAGGGCAACGTGTTAATGACCTTGCACAGAAAAAACCTTCCAGATGCGGTGGTGTGGAACCCCTGGATTACGAAGGCAAAGGGAATGGCGGACTTCCAGCCCAAAGATGGCTATTTGAAAATGCTCTGTGTTGAACCAGGTCATGTTGCAGATTACATTAAGTTGAGAACAAACGAACTATGGGCCGCAGAGCAAACGTTAGTTGTGTTCGGCGACATCAATGTCCAGACTGATATTTATTCGGCGTGAAGCTCACCTCGGCTCTTATGCTTTGCACCGGCGGTCTTGGAATGCCAGGCGCAGGGCCCGACCTGCTTCACAAGCGTCCCCTATCTTGCTGTCTTGAGCGGGCCTGAGCACGTGACCCAAAGGGAGCCAGGAGGATGAGTTGGTGAACGGCTTGGCTAGGCGCTGTGTCCGGGGGTGATTGGGCAAGTTTCGAGCCTACACAAGGCTACGAACGATTTTAGGCCATAAAATGGCTTGTTTTTCCTTGATATGCGTAGAATGTGCTCAGCATAATATGGGAGTTCTTGTTGTGCGGGTACTCTACGCAGAAAGTTGGCTAGGTGTATTGCCGAACGAAACAGGAAAAACCATCCAAAAAACAAGGAAGAAAATGGAACATTCACAATTAAGCGTGACCATACGACGATACACTGCTGAGCTTTTCCCAACCTTTTTACGTAGAATGTGCGTTCTTTACCTGAATCCACGGAATGAGTAAACGTCCGTCTGGCCCGCTTGTGATCGCTTCTCTGCAGCAGGGTCTCGCTGACAGAAAATAGGTGCACTTTTTCCATCAGCTACTCTTTCTCTCCGCTCTTTATTCACGCTTCACAAACAAACCACTTCCACAACGTCACTCTAGTCATACCAGTCGCTGATTATTTCAAGGATTTCATTTGCACAACACATCCGAGGTATCTATGACGTCCGTCCTTCGGTCCAAGCCTGTTCAAAAGGCGTACACGCTTTTCCACTACTACTTCCTCAGTGAACAGGAGCCTGGAAACACACTTCCAGATCTTGATTTTGATACAGACATCAAGCAGTACGTGAAACTGGTCTGGGACAGGGACTGGGAGTACAAAGAGGTTCTCCACTATGGCTTCTTGTCCACGGTTGTTTTTTTTGTTTTCGTTATTTTTCCCGCATCCTTCGTGATCAAAACACCAATTTTGATTGCCTTCATAACGTGCTTCTTTGTCCCCTTGACATCACAGTTCTTCCTCCATGCATTTCCAATATTCACTTGGCTAGCACTCTTTTTCTCCGCCTCGAAGATCCCTGACGAATGGAAACCCGCCATCTCCGTAAAGTTTCTCCCCGCTATGGAGACCATTTTGTACGGTGATAACTTGTCAAATGTCTTGGCGGAAACCACAAACTCGGTTTTGGACGTGTTAGCTTGGTTGCCCTACGGTATCATTCACTTCGCATCGCCTTTTGTCGTTGCTCTCATGATCTTTCTTTTTGCTCCTCCCACTTCTTTGCGCTCCTTCGGATTTGCTTTTGGCTACATGAACTTGGCCGGCGTATTCATTCAGCTTTTATTCCCCGCGGCACCACCTTGGTATAAGAACATTCATGGATTAGAGCCCGCAAACTATTCCATGGATGGTGATCCGGGTGGACTCGGCCGGGTCGATAAGCTTTTTGGCGTGGACATGTACACTTCCACGTTCATGAACTCCCCCTTGGTCTTTGGAGCATTTCCTTCGCTCCATTCGGCTTGTGCGGTTATGGACGTCTTGTTTTTGTGCTGGTTATTTCCTCGCTTTACCGGACTTTGGTGGTCCTACGCGGCATTGTTGTGGTGGAGTACGATGTATCTCACTCATCATTATTTCATTGACTTGATTTTTGGCGCTGCTTTATCTGTGTCTTTCTTTACTTACGTGAAGTACACCACCTTGCCTGTGATTGACCACCAAAAGTTTTGTCGCTGGTCTTACACTGAAGTCAAGCATATTGACATGTTCTCGAACGATCCTTTGAATTCTTTTGTGCCATTGCATTCAGATCTTGAACTTGAGGGTGCCTTGAGCTATTTCAATCACCCGAGCTATTCTGATAACATAGAGTTGAATTCTTTGAACCAGGCCGAAGAGATCACTACTGATGCCGCTCGAAACCCCAGAGATACTGACCCAAGCGATCTTGGTGCATTGCATGAATATCTGGAAGGAGAGACCGACCACAGCAATTCTGACTCGGTTTTTGATGCAGAGAGACCAGAGGAAGAGGAGGTGCAAATCAGTGTTACTACGTCGAATACATCCCTTGGTGAGCTAGATACACAGAAGGGCAACCTATCCAAACCAAAGGGACTTGTTAACCGCTAGGAGTACAGTGGTTCCTTTGGCTTCTGCATAGTATACTTGAATGTTTCGGATTATGAAAGAAACATAGATGTGACATTTTCAGCAGATGCTTGTTCAGTTAATCAATTCAAAGTGGTTTCTTTTGGTCGAGAAGAACTACTTCTAATAATCGGCCTTCATATATCAAAACATAATCAAAGCCTGGATTGTGATAACACTGTATGGTATGTAATTTACCCTATGTACAAATTATGAGCTTAAGCAAAGAAGAAAATGTGTAACCCGACATAGTATATCCCTGGCTGTGCATCGAAGTAGTTGTATCCCTGGCCGTGCATTCAAAGTGAGTTTAGAGTAACCCTAATCGGAAATGCTGGAGAAGACTCTTTCGAAAGTCGTACCGACATTCAATTTGTGTGACATGTCGTTTCTGATAATATTTGACCTCAAGACTCGGGGATCTCTGCGCAAGGTTCTCAAAAGTTCTTGCTGCACAGCAGACGATGAGTCGAATCCGATGATGAAGTGGTAACCTTGGAAGTGTCTTTCCTGGTCTTTGGAAATGATTTTGGGAAGGGGCTTGGGCCCCAAACTTGTTATCAGACGTATGACTCCTCTGTTGTTCAAGATCAACTTGCCCAAAGTTGAGGCGATTCTCACCGCCTCTTTGTTGACTAGAACCGGGTCTTGTATACGAGCTATTGCAAATAATTCGTAGTACATTTCTCTGCTTGGAAGCGAAGGGCTGGTGGCTCGTCTTCTCGTGAAGCTGAGAAATTTTGATGCGTGCGAGACTCATAATTGCAACCATGACCAACCACCTATGGGCCACCGTTGCGTACCCAAAAAATTTTGTGTTTTATTTAATCTTTGTGGTTGTATATAAACGAACTTCTGGATAATATATAAATAGAGTGGGAAAACACGTACAAAAAGTATCTGACATTACGTCTACTGCTTCCGTGTGGAACAACCGCGACCACTACAACACCACGTAAGCGCGTCGCGGCCCAGCTTCTTTTGCTTCCAACCATGTCCAGCACTAGACCAGATTTGAAGTTCTCGGACACCGTGGATGAGCGGCTGTTTTATAGGAAGTTTTCCAGCCTTCCTCCTAAAGAGAATCCTTCTACGGTTAGAATTATAGACCACAAAGACTATTTCTCGGCCCTAAGCGAAGATGCCACGTTAATTGCAGAGGCAATCTACAAGACTCTCTCAGTTATAAAAACTTCCAATGGGGTTCGTTATGTAACGGTATCCCCGCAGGTTTTCACCTCGGTCTTGAAGCATTGTTTGGTCGCAAACTCTTTCAAGGTAGAGATCTACAACAAGCAGTTCAATCTCATTTTGAGTGCAACTCCAGGAAACTTGGAGGGGTTGGCAAAAGAGTACGGGATCGACTTAGAAGCCATGCTTAGTGACGGCTCTGTGCCAATGGTTGCAAGCGTGAAGTTCCTGTCGAGTGCATCTCTGAAGAAGGTGGGGGTCTGTATGGTGGACTTGTCCAATAGGGTGATTCAACTTTCAGAATTTGAGGACAACGATCTTTTCTCTAGCCTTGAGCTGTTGTTGTTGCAGGTGAATGTCAAAGAGGTTCTTCTTCCTTCTAATTACAATCCTGAAGATCAAGCTTATCCTGATGTTATCAAGTTGTTCCAGGTTTTGAACAGGATCGGAGGCTTGGTGGTCGGCACTATCAAACTGTCTCATTTCACAACAAAAGATATTGACCAGGACTTAAAAAAGATTGTCTCTGCGAATAATGTTGACTTCGATACGAACGAGAATGTCGAACTTATTTTGGCCTCTAAAGGTATTAACTCAACAGAAGATTCTTTATCTCTCTCGTGTTGCGCTTCTTTGATCCATTACCTTGATCTTTTGGCCGACGATTCTGCATCTTTTTCGATCTGCAAGTACCTGGTGTCCGAATATATGAAGTTGGATTCGTCCACCATGAGAGCTCTCAACATTTTCCCTACTGTCCTGTCGAATACGGCTCCTGGAGCCAAAGGGACTTCCATAACATCGATATTTGATCTTTTGAATAAGTGTAAAACTGCGGCTGGAACCAGATTACTTTCTCAGTGGCTCAAGCAGCCACTTACTGATATTCAGCACATTGAGAACCGGCATATGCTAGTTGGACATTTCATTGCTGATACGAGTCTCCGCGTGTATGTTTCTCAGGAGTGGCTTCCTCGTGTCCCCGATATAAAAAGATTGATGAAAAAAATAGCTTCAGGAATCAAGAAAGCTTCTCCTTCGGAAAACAAAAAACTTGAGGATGTGGTAAGATTGGAGCAGCTCGTAAAAGTGCTCCCTGACTTGTTAAATATGCTCCAGATGTCTGCAGATGATTGCGTCAATGATGAGGTTAAACAATTATTGAAAACTGAATGGATATTACCAATAACGGATCACCTCAAACCTCTTCTCAAGTTTCGAGAACTTGTTGAAACCACAATTGATTTGTCTCCGTTGGAGTCACTGTCAGCGCATGCACTTCTACACAATGATTTCAATATTAAGCCAGAGTTTGATGAATCGCTCGTTACTATTAATGAAAACTTGGAATCTACATCTGCTAAGATTAGAAAAGTACACGAGGAGGTTGCAGATGACTTGAACGTCGATATGGAGAAACGGCTAAAGCTAGAGAATCATCAACAGCATGGATGGTGTTTCCGAGTCACAAGAATTGATTCTTCGATCTTGAGAAATACTGGAGACAGGTATATTGAGTTGCAAACGGTGAAGGCTGGTGTTTTTTTTACAACAAAAAAGTTAAGACAATTGTCTCAAACATATGCGGATCTTTCAAATGAATATAATACCAAGCAGAAGGAATTGATCAGGGAAATTTTATCCATTACGTTTACCTACCTGAGTGTTTTTGCTCGATTGTCTTTAGTACTAAGCAGTATTGATGTTCTTTCATCATTTGCTAATGTCTCTATCTATGCTCCAACACCTTTTGTCCAACCTAAAATGCATAAAATGGCGGAATCGAGCGAATCCGAAGAATTCAGAATGAGGAAGATTCAATTAGCTGGTGCTCGGCATCCAGTACTTGAAGTTCAGGATGAGGTGAATTTCATCCCAAACGATGTGTCACTTGCAAACAGGGACGGAAACTCCTTTGTTATCATAACTGGGCCAAACATGGGCGGCAAATCAACCTATATCCGTCAAGTGGGTGTTATTGCTCTAATGAACCAGGTAGGTTCGTTCATTCCTGTTCTGGACGAGGAGAGTAAGCCGGAGCTACCCATTTTTGATGCTATTTTGTCTCGTGTTGGTGCCGGGGACTCTCAGATAAAGGGGTTATCTACTTTTATGATTGAGATGTTGGAGACATCGTCTATACTTGCATCTGCAACTCATAACTCTCTTATCATAATTGACGAGCTTGGAAGAGGTACCAGCACATACGATGGGTTTGGCTTGGCGTGGTCAATTAGTGAACATCTCATAGCAGAGAAGAATTGCTTTACGCTTTTTGCAACTCACTTCCATGAGCTTACAAAGCTATCAGAAAAATACGAAGGAAAAGTTCAAAACTTGCATGTTGTTGCCCATATTGAAAAAGGTCAAGAAGAGGAAAATAAGGAAGATGACATTACTCTTATGTACAAGGTGGAACCAGGAGTTTCAGATAAATCGTTTGGAATTCATGTGGCAGAGCTCGTGAAATTCCCGATGAAAATCATTAATATGGCTAAAAGAAAAGCCTCCGAGTTGCAGAGTATGAGTTCCGATTCCACAGACGATGTCTATGTGAGTAACAAGAGAACGAAGTGCAACAACGAAGAGATTGACATTGGTTTGAGCAAACTCAAAGAGATTCTTGTGGAGTGGAGATCACAATGTGTTGATGCCAGTGAATCGTGCAAAGTGCTGTCAGATGATGCAATTCGAAAGATTAAAGAGTTGGTCAATGCCAAAGACAGTAACAAAGACAAATTCATCCAAGAAATTCTCTTGTCTTTGTGAAAGCATGTGGCGCTTTTGAGTGAACTGGTAATAATTCGGTTCAGTTAGGGCTTCACATATTTTTTTTACTAGAAGTCAGCCTATAAGCCTTCAAGCCCTCAGGGTCCTTCAATCTCACCACGGGTAAACCGAAAGTAGTCTCGAACAGATAGAATCTATGCGTACCGGTCAACCAACACCTCAAATACTCTTCATACGTCAAGTAGTAGTAGACACCTAAGCCAGTGAATAGGTGCCACCATCCATGACCCTCTAAAATAAAGCCATAGGGCATTCCCCAACTACGTCGAGTGGCTCGAGCAAAGTCGCAAAAGTGAATGTCCATATTCCACAAAAAATACCCCAACAAGAATATCAGTACACCCAGCAACATTGTCCAATTCATTTTGGAGCGATCCTTCGGATCTTTCACATGATTGGTGGTTAAATGATGTGATCTGAAAATAATGGCAGCATTCAAAAGCCCGTAGGCAGCCTGGTGAATAGTGGGATCTTTTAGCCATAGATAAATTGCAGTCAATGTATTGGCAGCAGTTAAGATTGAAATCCCTACAACCAAGGAGCCTCTCGAGCTCTTGAACTCGGAAAAAACGCTCCAAAAAGGAATGCAAGTGGCATAGATCATTGGCAACTCATCCAAGAGCTGATACTCGTATCTGAGAGTCATGTGAAAAAGCCATGAACCGATTCCAACCACTAAAAATCCACAGGCTGCAAAGACAAACCGTAATTCCATCTGATCCTTCCAAGCATGAACAATGGCAAATCCAGCCAAAAAGATAAATGCTGCATTAGTCACTGTGTTGAGTGCCTCTGCAATGTATGGCGATACTACGTAGTTTTCCTCACACCAATCGATAGTGGCTGTGGGAATTCCCCAAAAGCCGTTGGCCTGTTCTGGTGGATACGGGATTCCGAACGGAAGCATTTCCTTGTGTGCCCTGAGTATCTGGTATGATAGAGGAAAAATGTGAATTAATGCTGGATACAATCGAACCGCAAGATTCGGATAAGACGGCATGGAGAGGATCTCGTGCGTCATTGCGGATGGATTTTCTGGGGACTAATTAGAGTTGGCCCGGCCCGCTTTATTTCAGCTGCCGAAGAGCCAATCGGACCGTCGGAGCACATCCACTAAAGCCTTCTCCTAATTACAAATATATATTGCAGTGTAAATCCGCTCTCCAGCAGCTATGAATTTGGTCTTCCCTCCGTGAATCCAATGCAATGAACTGATATGCTTTACGAGGTGTCTGCAAATTGCCAGGCTTGATAATCCGCTACTGTGCGACAGGACAATCAATTCCACCTTTCAATACTCTACAAATCACAGTCGTTCATTGCTATCTTTTTTATTTTTTTGCTCTACAAATCACAGTAGTTCATTGCTATCTTTTTTATTTTTTTCGCTCTACAAATGACAGTAGTTCATTGCTATCTTTTTTTATTCTTTTTATTCTTTTTATTCTTTTCTTTTCTTCAAAAGTAACATCAATGGCTTCTCCTTGGCCCGTCTATTTGCAAGTGCTCCATACCAACCAACATTCGTCGTAGTGTGGCCGCGTTGTGTAAGCGTCCACTTTCGTCATCATGCTCTCATCATACCATGAGTCAGCGTACTTTTGGCCTATCTTTATAGTACTAGCTTTGTCTGTAGGAGTAATCTGACACCAGTCAGTGCACAAGCCCAGCTCAAATCTCCAGTACAAATTCGCCATTGCCAACTTCATCTCGATCATTGCCAAGTTCATCCCCAAGCACATACGAACACCTTTCCCAAATGGCATCATGTAACGTTGCATGTCCTTCAAACGCTGTGCATATTCGTCCGAGCTCTCTTGCTCCAGTTGCAACCAACGTTCGGGGATCCATTCATCTGGCCGGGGAAACACTGACTCCACTCTGTGCATCAGATATGGCTGGCACGATATTTCGGTTCCTACAGGCAAGCTAACAGTCTTGTTTTCCACATCCACTGTGTACGGAACATTGGTGACTCTCGGTTCGCCTCCGGGAATAGACGAATGTACTCTGGAATTCTCTTGCATCAATGCTTCCAAAAATTCAAGTTTGTCCACTCTCTCGAAATCAGTAATGCATTCGTCAATAGACTGTGGAGTGCCAAATGCCTCTCTAATTTCAGACCTTAACCTCTCTTGCGTCAGCTTGTGAATTGGTCTAGAAAGCTCGTAACACAAGTACGTCAACTGAATCGCCGTTGTTTCGTGGCCAGCAAAGATATTATCCGTAAGGAATGAGTAGGCGTACACACCCACAAGACCATTTTTTCTAAATGCCTCCATAGTAGTGAGGTTTCGACCTTCATCCTTTTCTGGAACATTTTCTTCGGCACCCTTGTACAAGTTCAATTGCCACTCTTCAATCTCGGCAGAGGCAGCCCGGATCTCGGGCCCCGCAGCCCAGTTCCAAAATTTAGGCATCAAAGTCGTCCAAAAAACCATACTGGCTTGCATTCGGAAAGAAACCAAAATGTCTCTCTTCTCTGGACTCAACAAAAGATGCGAGCCATTTTTCACACCAAGCTCAAAAGCAGAAACCACATCCATCGCCAAAGACCCGAAGAGAGAATACACGTCAATACCCACGCTCTCATTAGTTTTGGGATGGTACCAGCTTGCTGAGCCTAAAACATGTCCCTTTCCATACTCATTTCGCTTCAGGCGAGCATTGATAAAGTCGGGTTTCTGGCCAGTGGTGGAGCTGATGTAGACTTGATTCACTAGTTGTTTGATCTTTTCGTTGATATTCTCGCGAGTGGTATTCTTGGGATTGAAAACCGCAGATTTCAGGTATAAGTTCTGAACCATACGCTTGTATTTGATGTGCCTGTCGTTTTCCAACAGAGAAAACATGTTATCCTTGAATCCATGGTTGCGAAAATTTTCGTAGAATTTGGCCTTAGGCATGTTTTTGACGTATATGTCGTTGAGATACTTGGCTCTGCCATTGCAACCGACAGCACTGGGCGAGAGCACCACCACATCACCATATAATTTATGCAAGTTGTGAACCTTTTCCACCCACTGAAATTTCCTTTGGGCATTCAAAGAGGGAATATACGATACACGATGCAAATATGGGCCAGGAATGTCTTTGAGAGGAGAGATGCAAAATGGATAGATCACCAAGTAATAGAGGGCAATCGCGAATAGGAAACCACAGAGACAAGACACCTCGTGGTCAATTGTGAAGCGCGAAATCTGCTCGACAACTTGTAAGATCATTTGTAGTTGATTTTACGGCCCAAACTTGGCCAAGCTGATCGAGTTTATATATACGGCATTGTGTTATCAGTCGAATTCCGCTCTCGCGCGGAATTTCTGGTGCGCCATTTTAGCGGGTGCGAAATCGCTAGCGGCATCTAACAACGAGATGGGCAAAATTGCTACGATTAGTGTTGTAGATCAAGTCAGCGGCAAGAGGCTCATGCTGTAGCGAAACCCGATGCTTTGCATTGAACATACGTGCTTTTCGGCGGCTAACACCACAACTGGAAGCCGATCCTGACATTGCTACTGCATGCTCCACTCACGACAGCACTCCAGTTTGCAAGTATTGGGCGAACCTAGAAGTTTCGTGTATTCCGCATTCTGTTTTAACCTGTCCCTTCCATCTCCCGGATCTCTCATCCTCGCCTTCAGCGACAGGAACAGTAGAGTGCCAGTCACCGATGGATTTGTAACCCAAATCTAGCAACTCGTTGTAAGGAACGTCGTTGTCCTCGATGTACAGTTTGACTTGCTTGAAGTCCCAATCCCAAAGTGGATTGATTTTGATGACGCCACTAGACTCTTCCACTTCAATGACTGGAAGCGCAGCACGGGCCCCACCTTGCGACTTTCTTCTTCCAGTGAGAACAGCTTTCACACCCAATTCTCTGTAAGCCCGCTGAGAGGGCTCCACTTTAACAAGAAAGTCGTAGAGACTGTCATCTTTTTCCCAAAGGGAATCGCCGTACCGTTCAGAAAATCCCACTTCGTCGTCAACTCCATTGGGCTTGTAAATATGCAACTTGGGGTGGTATTTTGAGATGACGTTTTCCACTAATGCATAGGTCTGGGGGAAATGGTGCAACGTGTCGATGAAAATCAAGTCCACCGGTTTCGTTTTGGAAACCATGTCTAAGATGACTAAGCCCGTGAGCCCGAAGGCAGTGGTCTGGTACAACCCGGGGAAAGTGGTCGCAGCCCAGGCTAGGATTTGCGGAGCTGAAAGCAGCTTGAGGCTCTCGTTCAAGAAGTCTATATGTTCCTTAGTGAGCGATATCATTCTGAGGCCAAATACAAGAAATTCGTCTACACAGAGACATATACACGGACCAGGCATTTTTGCAAAACCTCCATCTCTTGCAACATCACGTGACATTGCGTTTATGGTGTCTCGTTTCGTTCGGTGCAGTTTGCTGCGAATCGACTGCCTCGCGTAGGTAATGATATGGCAGATAAGCTCTATTTGGCTTGCCGTGGTAAATGGGCAAGGAAGACTAAGCGCTGGTGAACTTTCCAGAGCGACGACACTGGCGTGCCGCCTGATGGAACCGAAAATGCGGAATTTCTTTTCCCGACCGAAGGTCGTTTCGGGACTGTGGCTCCCTTCCTGGCCAAGCTATCGGTGTACAATGCGATTGCCAAGACTCAACTCTTATTTCTCGCCCACGGTCTGGACTGCCAAAGGGGAACCAGTTTTCGGGCCGCCTTTCAGAATCTAATTGATGGTGGAGCGCGTCCTGAGAGTACTTGAGGGGCCTACAAGTTTAATGTGATATCTAGTTTTTATCTTGATTGGCGTGCCAGCTTGGAAAGTTAAAGATGATTGCAAAATACAGCTTTCCATTTTCGGCAATGGGTCAAAGGGAAGAACGGAAAGCTGAGTTGTTGTTAGCAGCATAACCATGCTTTGAAAATGCAGAACGGAAATAGAAAGGCCGGGTCAAGAAGCCTTCCAGCCTAAGCCAATTCGAATCCAATGTATGGTTTCTTTGCTTACTCAATGTTAGACTTATCGGCTGCTGAAGATGAATGTGGCTGGATGCAGTACGGTGGGTTCTTATCGAGCTGATAAGGACGACTCTTTGCCACCATTATGAGAGAAAAAACACATAAACCGCTTGAAGTGAAAACCAAACGAAGAAGAAATCCCACATGGCTGGATGTCTCGTTTTAATCGGTGAAATCAAGGGTAATGGAGGTCAAATAATAAGCCACTGGGAAGTTCGCGAACGTGCTTAGTCTTTCTAAGCCAGGCTCTTTCTAGAATGTGCGTGCGAATGTCATGGCCCTAGTGTTCGTAGCAAATGGACGGAGAAAATGGAAACTACCACGGGGCTATACGTGGGCAAATGAGCTCTCTAAATATTGAAATTGAGGAGTATGCAAATGACTTTGCATCCATGGACTACCACCAGCTCGCGAAAATCAAACAGTCCATTGAAAAGTCGCTAGAGCATCTATTTGATCTTTTACATAATACTTACAAGTTTGACATGCACCAGCCACTTGTGATAGACGGATACCCCAGAAGCGATATTGATGTTATGACGGTCCGGTTATTGAGGTCGAAGATTATTCACTTGCGGAATGATCATGCTTCTCTCATGAATATTCTCCAGTCTCACCTCAGCGACCGACTCTCACAGAACAATGCCTCCCTTGCTGACCAACCTGCTTCGGGGTCAGTGCCTTCAGCGACGGTGCCTGAACGACCTGCATTTGCTTTAGTTAGAGATGTGGCGAAAAACAGTCCCGCAGAGAGGGCAGGGCTACGTGTTGGCGATATGATTACGTTGTTTGATTCCAATATCCATGCTGACAACCATAAAAAGCTAGCTGCAATTGCTTCGCGAGTCTCTACGAAGAAAAATATCCAAGTTCCAATTGTGGTCAAACGTGAAAACAACCTAGTCGACTTGCAGTTGATTCCTACCGACAATTGGGAAGGGCGTGGCCTTCTAGGATGCTTCATTGTCCCGATTTGAGATCGAGCACACACGAAATTGTCAAAACAACTATTGTTAGGTAAAAAAAAGTTTCCAGCTTGTGCTGAATCGAGTATAGCATGAACGGCCAATAGAGGTGATGAACTCCAAGCCTCAGCCCCCATGCAATGTAGATGTGAATGTGAAAACGTCTCCTGATTCTACAACGTAGTCTTCCATACCTTCCAACTCCCAATCGGTGTCGTTTATAAGAACTAATATGCCGGGGCGAACTGTGTCTTCTTCAAGAAAGACAGCTATGTCTTTAGGATCGGTTATCACAGACTCGGTTACTTTGATGATCACATCTTTCATTGTCACTTCGCCTTCGCCACCTTCAAAAGATAGCTTGTGCTCACGTTTACCGTCTGATATCACATCTAGGCCCCCTAGAAACTCGACACGGACTTTTAGCATATTGTCTGTGGTCAAAATTCTATGTGATGATATTTGCTAGTGACCGCACCGACCAAACTTCTGTTTTCTGCATATAGACATTCATACTAGAGACTTTTGAAGGGAATGGAAAATCAAGTTTTCGCTCTTGATTCGCTAATCGCCCTCTCAGAAGATATAGAAGCATAAAACAACAGTAAAAAGGTAAAACAAAAAACAAATCTGTTAAGAATCCTGAGCTATTCTGCTGCTTTCCTCTATTTCGCAGCCCAGTGTCTTCGAACAAACTTTGAACTCCTCTCAAGTCAGCAGCAATTTGATATGCCAACTCCAGCTGCTTAGCTCGTGGCCTATCAAGTTTTCCCGTCTTTGTGACCTGCGTTTCTGAATCGATTGGTTTTAATATAGTGAAGGCTTCGAAAGTAAAGCCTCCTCCAAGTGATGTGCAGTTTCGCACACGTAGTCAACGAAACTGAGCATAGCTGGATTTGACAGTACTCCAACATGTTTCCCTTAACATTCTGCAAGCTTGTGGGCTTGGTTGCACTAGTCGTGTTTGCACTGGCATCGGGGAAGCTGCCATGGCAAAAGTCCCAGGTGCTTGTGGTTTTTGACTCGGCAATCACGCTGGAAGAGGTATCGCTCGGAAGTTATTTCCAACCGGACGCGAGCTTGTACGAAGTGACCTTCAAGGATTATTCCAGCAAAGACGAACAATTGTTCACCAACGGCGAGCCTACATATGATCACATTGTATTCATGCCTACGTCAAAAAGATCGATTGAGGCGAAGGGTCTAGTCGATAAGCATGCGCTCCTCGAGTTTTTCAACCGTGGAGGTAACATTCTTGCCGTGGGCTCTGGCGAACACTCCATTCCCGAGGAAGTCCGTTTGTTTTTGAATCAAGCAGGCATCTACCCGGCTCCAAAGGGATATGTTGTTGCGGATCATTTCAACCAAGGTGTTCTTCTTGGCAGCAAAAACCTCATTCCGAACAACATCATCTCGACCCTCAAGAACTCGAAGTATGAGGGCACTGGTGCATTGATCTCTAATAATGAGTTGGTCATCCCATTGGTAAAAGCTCCCAAGCTTTCATTCACTAGCAATCCAAAGGATAAGGTCTTGACCGCGGATAAGACATGGACAACCGGGGAGCAAGGCTTCCTTGCGGTGGCTTTTCAAGGACTCAACAACGCGAGAGCTGCCTGGGTCGGGTCCTTGGACCTTGTTAGTAGTGAGCTCTGTTCCTGGGTATTCCAGGCAAAAGGCGTAATAAAATTGCAATTTGTGCAACATTACAAGCAGGACGAGCCAGGGATTGCCAACAGAACTTTGTACAGAATCAAGGACCCAGTGTACTACACAGTTGGTGTCTCTGAATTGAGCAACGGGAAGTGGATTCCATACACTCACTCATCTGACAAAGATGTATTACAATTATCTTTCAAAATGTTAGACCCCTACCAAAGACTAAACATGACTTTGTTGGGTCCGGCTGCTAGTGTTGAAAATGGGGAAGAGGACATGAACTTGTTCTACGTAGAGTTTGTGATACCGGACCACCACGGCATGTTTACCTTTGAATTCGATTACAAGAGGAAAGGATTGAGTTTTCTCGAAGACAGGCGTGTGGTCACTGTGAGGCACTTGGCAAATGACGAATACAAGCGGTCATGGGAAATCACGAATTCTTGGATGTACATGGCCAGTGCTGCGATGGTGGTGGCGTCGTGGTTTGTGTTTGTCTTGAACTTTTTGTTTATTGGCTCCCCCAAAAAGACTGAGAAGTTGGCACAAGAAGAAGCGTCAGAAAAGAAATAGCGATGTATAGATTTGGCTTGCTACGAAAACTATAGCGTCCACTATCAAGAATAAGTAATAGATTTCTTGTTCAGCAAATGTGTGCAGGAAATCACTTTGGTGATGTGAACTCGCTCTGTTGGGGTTTTGATATTGAAACGTTACCAGACCAAGAAATCTTTCGGCAGATGTCAGATAAGCAGCACGAACAGGAGGCCAAAGTCATGGAGCACCAGGCTCAATACAATAAATTCCAGGAGCTCTTGTCGGACTTGCAAGGCCAGCTATCGTCAATTGCTTCTCAAATCCAGGAACATATCGTTGTGGATAAGACGTTAACTGAGATAGAGCCCGAGAAACGAAAAAACAGAAAGTGCTATAAAATGATCGGAGGCGTGCTCGTCAATAAAAGCATCGATGAGGTGATCCTCCTTCTCGATGAGGAACAAAAGGAGTTGGCCAAGTCAAAAGGTCTCTTGGAAAAACAGTTCTTGGATTGCAAGAAAGAAATGAATGATTGGATGGTCAAGAACAAGGTCAAGATTGTTCGTCAGTAAAGCGTACATACACATTATTTAGAGGATGGACATACACAAATACCAGATCATATAATCAACACAACTTTCACTCAAAGAGCTAATTAGCAGCAACTGACCGAGCATACTCCAACCTAGCACTTGTCTGACGGTTTTCTGCCCTGTTGATCGCTTCCCACTTAGGCTCATCCTGAAATAGCCGCAAGGCAGTAACGCTCTTCAAGCGGTCCAGTAGGGTGAACCGATGATAAATTCCGGCGGGCAATATCAAAAGATCATTCTTCTCGAGCTTGGCCCGAATCCAATTATCTGTACCATCACGAACATCAAAGTACCCTTCACCTTCTTTGATGTAGCGTATTTCTTCGTCCTCATGATAGTGCTCGGTATAAAACTGACGCATCTTGTTATTATAAGCAGTCTCGTCACCGCCAAAGGAACCAAGATTGAGGTTGACTACATCTCTGTTCTTATAGTTTCTCTCACGAGCAAGGTGCTCCAAATCTTCTGGCTTGTCAATATACTTGTAGACAACGCCGAGAGCAGCCAACTTTTCGACTGGCACTGGCTTTCCCGAGTTGTGCTCCTCGGTAAAGTTCTCGGGCGTGTCTAGGTTGTCGTGGTAAAAAAACGCCACCATTCTGTGGAAAGACTTGGTGTGATAACATCTTTTAGCTTGCTGAAGGGCTGGTAATCACTATAGGTCACGTGATCCGGCAGCCACAGTGCACCTTTTTCGGAAGGACATGGCAGAAGGGGAACTCGTCTGTTGAGAGTAAAAACGAACAAGTCCGGCTTCTGCATCTGCCTGTCTTTCGATTTGCTTCTTGAATAGACAATTTTCTGAAATACTGCCCGCTCGAATCTGGTGCTTGCGCGCATTTACCTCGAGCTCTCGAATTCTGCGAAACCACCAGCTTTCTACCAAAAGGCCGTTTCTCAAAAATCCTAACTGCCGTTCAATGAATTCCAGAGGCCAACAAAACATTGAGCTGCAGCTACAGCTGCAGGAGAGAAAAGGGCAGCATAGAAGAACTGTGGACCATGGAAACAACATGGGAAGGTGGTATTTACAGAGGTCTATTGGGCAAAGAAGACAGCATATCGGCAAAGTCAGGCCTGAATCGTCCTACTTGATAGATCTTCTCCCGTCCCTAGCGTACTCGCGTGACCTCTCGTGGTCAAATCCCGCTGTTTTAGATGTTCAAGCGAAGTTTGTCCATCTCTCCTCTAACAAAGCAAGACACTCAATCAATACCGTGAAATGGACGCCGGAAGGACGCCGATTGGTGGTGGCTTCCCACAGTGGTGAGTTCACTATCTGGAATGGTATGACATTCAATTTTGAAACCATTATGCAAGCGCATGACGTGGCAGTGCTTGCGTTGAAGTACTCCCACGATGACGAATGGCTTCTTTCTGGGGACCAAGACGGTATCATTAAGTACTGGCAACCTAACTTCAACAATGTTAACATTATTCAGGGACACACCGATGCCATAAGAGACATTGCGTTCTCTCCTAACGACTCCAAATTTTTGACGTGTTCCGACGACTCTTCTATCAAAATCTGGAATTTTAACAACGGGAAAGAGGAGCGGACGTTGTCAGGCCACCACTGGGACGTAAAATGTGCCGATTGGCATCCGTCACTCGGTCTTATTGCTTCTGGCTCCAAGGATAATCTTATCAAGTTGTGGGATCCAAGAGCATCAGCTGCCATTTTCACTTTGCATGGGTTCAAGCACACAGTCACCAAGACAAAATTCCAAACTGCGGGAACAAACCGGCTTCTAGCCTCTGTTTCTCGAGACCGCTCTTGCAAAGTCTTTGACCTACGTACAATGACGGATTTCAAGGTTATTCGAGATCATGAAACTGATCTTTCATGCGTGGAGTGGCATCCCGTCCACTCGTCTTTGCTCACTACTGCGGCTTATGATGGCTCCATGTATCACTACATCTTGGACAGAAATATACCGGAATTAAGTACAGAATCTACCAAGACTTCGAATGTCGAAGCTTTGCATAAAATCCCGTTTGCTCATGAAAAAGCCATACATGCTCTTGAATATCATCCCTTGGGCCACTTGTTGTGTTCTGCAGGGAATGACAGATCGGCACGGTTCTGGTCAAGAGCAAGGCCCAATGATCCTATGGCATTCAAAGACCCGCTATATACTAACGAGAAGATTGGTGCGTGGTATTACGGAGTGAATAACAATGTTAATGCAGTGCTAGAGGACCCGTCGCTTTCGACCGCTTCATCCTCTGCTCTACCAGACTCATTCAGTCGAAACTTGGTGCCTGGGCTTAATAATTTGCCAGACACGAGAACACCTTCTATTCCGGGCTTGGGATATCCGGAAATGCAATACTAAACAAGAACTTGATTGCACTCACCTTACCTTGCATGTCTCAAATTCACTAATACAAAAACAAATTCATTTTCGTTACCCTAATTTCCTATCCTTGCCTATAGACACCTATATATCTCTGTATTGATCGACAAGAGCCCGATATTGTTTCCCATGTGATTTGTGATAACTTTTCAAAAAAGCCGTGAAAATGCCTGTGACTTGATCTGGTGGTAATGTGGTCGGCATTTGCACCTGTTCGCCTCCGTTGCAGAACGAAAAGAATCGAGCGTTCCGAAACCCGTCGAGCTCATCTTGCAGGAAGGGTTCGAAGATTTGGGAATAATGAAGCATTCGTTTCTTGAAGTCTGAGATGGAGGTGAACACGTCCTTGTCTATGTAGTCGGGATTAAATGCTTTGTTGGTGACGTTGAAATGTAGTAGTGCTTCGTCAGTGCAAGACACGTGAAGAATGAAAACATTGGATATCTCGATCCCTGCTTCGTAAATCTGAGTGAGGATGGACCGACGTCTCTCTTTTGTTGAGTTGGTTGCATCCATGAAACCAACGTTAATACGATTCTCTTTCAAGTCTTCAAGCATATTGTCAACGCACATTCTTGCATAAATATCCCTCATCTTTTTTGCTTCGACGTTATTCGGGCTGAAAAACTCCGAATCCGACGATTTAGTCGACATTGCCCTGCGAACATTTCCAGCATTGTACACCAACGCTTTATAGCCCAGAGTGCCTAAATGCTGACATAGTTGCTCGGTGAGGGTGCTCTTTCCAGCTCCTGGGAGCCCCATTAATAATACCACTGTTTTGGACTGGAGTTTTCTCTTTATATGCTCTGTGATTTCACGGTACTCGGGAAGCTTTCCGCCAAGCGGTGTATCGATAGGGGTGTTCGTTAAGGTTGTATCTCGGTTTTCGCTCGAGAAGAGAGAATCTAGCGTAGTGGTCGATGCGCTCTTCCCACTGCGATAAGTATACGGCACGGACATGCTGCGGGACCAGAAGCTTTTCAGGAGAAATGAATTTGAGATTAATCCGACGACTTGTTATACCGCCACGAGGGATGAGAAATGTGCTGCTATTTGTATCAATAAACCGACCCAACTGACTCAACGGAGCTTATCCTCGGACATGTGGAAGAGTGCGCTTTTTTTTGCACCTGCTTAGACAGCACTTTCCTTATCCATACATGCAAGATGCGGATCTCGGAGCACGTTCTTCGGACATGCGGTGAATTTCCGCAGTTTTATTGTCGGACTAGGGAAAACCGTGAGTCACCTTCACAGTGGGAGAAGGTGGAGAAAAATAACACGACTTAAAAAGTTCGTAAGCTTAAGATTTTGTAATTCTCTAGCAAACAGTTGCGTCTAGCAACTGTCTCGGAATATTTTCCTACTCGTAGGGATTTTTGATAATGGCTAATTGCAGGAATACTACTGTGTTCGAATTAATTTTCTTGTCGTTAGCAACAGACATTTACTATACCCTACTTATGTGAAATTCTATTTAGTAAGTTTTGGGAGGATTTTCACTGGACCTCCACTTTTTTAATCTCAATCTCCCCACTTCCGTATATTTGCGGAGGTTGGCAACGAAATCTGGTGACTTTTTGCTCTGCTCGGATCTTTCTTGGTAAGCCATAGTTAATAACAGAGTGATCTCTTTCATGAGCTCAAGATATTTGGTTTTCAGAATACTAGTGCCCTGCGATAAAACTGATTGTTTTGCCTCCTCATTTTCGGGGACCTGCTCTGTAATTCTATCAATTACGTACCTCCACTCACAAATAGATTCTGAGTTAGAAGGATACGCATGTTCCTCAGATTTGCCAACATTGTTTCCATCGATGTGAGGAGTCGCCCATAAATTATAACTGAGTAAAGCATTTTTTTCGACTAGCTCTTCATTCAATTCGTCAAGCTTACGTTGTTTCTCTTGCAAGTTACTTATTCGCTCTTCAGAGGAAATATTCTCACGAAACGATGTCTGAAAATTGGATGAAAACAGCTGAAGCTTTATAACATCATCTGACGATATTGGAAGGGCATAGATCCGCATGAATGACTCGGTCTTCCGCCTTGTCTCTACCAAGCGTTTAGTTCGCTTAGGCAGCTTTGGGGCATAAATGAGAGGCTTTTTCATTCTCTTCATCACCAATCTGAAAGGCGAATTTTCATATTTGGTTCCCTTCAAATCATCAATGACAGTATTCATGATATTTTCCCACATATTGAGCGAAACTTTGAATTGGGACTCCGCAACATGTGTGGCTAGATTGTCATTGGACTCAATAGTCAGAGGGTCAGTCCAATTCTCTAATCTTGCTTCAATCCGGTTGTTAGAATAAAAAACCTTATCGATTTCGCTGAGCGGAAGATACTGGAAGCCAAAAAAAGAGGCAATGTTATGATAAGCAACAAATATACCATCCATTTGACCAATTCGTGCCTGGAAACCGTACTTAAGCAACCCCGCGGTGCGAATCAAGTCAAGATATTCACGTTCAAATGACTCAATATTACCATTTACTTTCCAGATCTGATATGTCGAGGTCGACGCCTCCAGCGCTTTATCGTATCTTATGGCACATGCAGCCCTTGTTTTCAAATCGAACGTTCCGTTCCCTGGTAAGCGAGGGTCGTAACAATCCAACTGCGAGCGCATAAGAAATCCTCCGTATGCCAGGTAGTTGTAGAGATTGTCCGATGTTTCATTTGAGTTTGGAACTGACGCCTTAGTTGACTCGCTTGTTGGTTTGGATTCGCTATTCAAAAGATACGAGCGAAATTCGTTCTCTTCTGTGGTCAACAAAGTCTCTAAGCAATGGCCCATGGCGGAAAGAAGAATCTCTACATCTGTGGACTTATCCGCAGATACAGAGTAAATGGTTTCGCCCGTTTTTGAATTTTTCCCTTTCGGCTCAACTATCACCGACAGTGGAAGGTTTGTGACTGTTCTGGTAAAACTTGGAAAGTCAAAACGATGCTGAGCGCCCTTGCTCGCAGTGTAGTTATTGAGGAATAAATAAAACTGAATAAGCGTCAGGGTCATAGATGACGTGCTTGAGAAAAACCTTTTATTATGTTGCTCAGCTGTTTGTAAAAGTATTTTGTCTTTAGATGCGCTCACGAATTGCAGAACTTTAGAAAAGTCAAAGTTCTCATACGCAACGATATTCTTTAAATAGGGAGTGAAGTTAAAAATCCTCGTCCTGGGATCTTGCAAGAAGTGGACACCAGGAGAGAATAAAACCCTATCTAGTTTGTGAGCCAATCTTGCGATCTTGCCGGTATCAGGCTTCTGAGCTTGTAGAAAGTCGACATCTGTTGGATTGAAGAATATTTCGTATTTTCTTGTATAAACCGGTTGGCCAGGTTTAGTTTGCTTCTTGTGTTTGACGTTGCTCTGTCTCTTGTCGTCAGAATTCACGTGCCTTTTCTTATGTCTGGGATTGTTCTGTGAATTGCTGGTTTTATGTATGGCCTGCGACCTAGGATGATTTGAGTGGTCTGCCAACGCTGGGTTATAAATCTTGAGCAAATCATTTCTCTGCGCCTTTCTTGGAGTATTGGGTTTTATCTCTTCATCATAGTTTTTTAGTTCTGAGCGGCTGATTCGTAGATTCGAGTGTGACCGTAAGACATCAGAAACGCTGCTTTTTGTAGCTTTGAAACGATAATGTGCAAGATACTTGGCTCCGAAGTCCGCCCGTGACAATTTACTAACTTGAAGCTTCAAGTTACGTACCAAATCACCAATCATAAGCAATATGTTAATAATGGCGATGTGTAGATGGACTTGATATCTAATGTGGGTGATGCGATGAGATTTTCTTTTCTTCGCACCCAGCCAAATCTCGGTATGGGTTCTGCCATCTCAGCTGCGACATTTCTTACATGGTCAAACTACAGCGGCGAGAATCTTCATGGTCTAAGCTTTTAGTACCTAATCGTTGATTCATTTATTTGGAAGTAAAACTTCGGAGCCTATCCTAGTCGTAAACCTTCTTGTCTAGTTCTCTTATTAAGTTAGCAACTGACTGCACCTCCACAAGCATCCCTCGAGTTGTGAGTCTTCCAACAAGAGAAGAGAAGTCGACTGTGTTGAAACTCTTATGTCTGGAGAGAGTTTTGTACGCATCGGCACAAGGAATGAAAATTCCGCTGGATGAAGCACTCGGCGTAACTGCATGTGGTGTAGATGGATTCGTAAAGTCGGAAACGCTAGTTTTTCGGCTATCGACCAGCGTGCCCAGTGATCCTTTGAAATAGTCTGTACCTTTGGAGGAAGGTGTTGAACTTGAATCCGAACTTCTGGTCAGCTCTTGTGCAGCCTTGCTTGCAACAGTTGAACAGAATAATGTCGACATCGGATCACTTTGGCACTGAAGACAAGTACCAGGGTTACCTGTACAACCTGACTTGTCTTTCTCCTCTGGCGCTGAAGACTCATCTTTTCCTCGTGGCGTGTCCGCGTCTTGAGCCACAACAGAGTGAACCGAACCTTGGTTTAAATTAGTGAACTCTCTAATCTCAACTGTGGGGCCGGGATGCATCACGGGCAATGAAGATTTACGGACCATGGAGGTTCTTGCCTGTATTGGTGGGAGCAGCGTAGAATCGTCTTTTGCTTCTTCTAATTCCTTTTCATCGAGTTGGCTTTTCTGGCTCAAAGACTCATTGAGTCTCGCTGCCTCTTTGGCTGCTTCTCTGCAAACACAAGGAGTGTCATCTGAACAAAAACCACAGTTTTCAAGTGGAGAATTCTCGTTAAATTGTATTGTCGCTTCAGCCTGTTCTTGTTTCACGGTCGTCTTGTTCGTAGGCTTCTTGCGTAGACGATCCAAATCAGGCATTTTCTTTTGGGAGAACTCGGTAGTAAAGTCAATTTCAGTTTCAATTCTTTTGCGTTTTTCTTTAATCAGAACTGCTGGCATGGGCGAAAACGAATTGTAGCGTTCCTCAAGCGACTTTGCGGATTTCAATCCCACATCAGCACAAAGACATTGCTCTTCCATACAAATCCCACAATCGAAATCGTCGTTCAGTGATGACTTGCGCTTGTTGGCTGTGTGTTGTGTCCCGCTTTTTGATTGCAGTTTGGCACTCCCCAAGCTTGGACGTGATAATGGGCCGCCTGGAGAGTCCGCGGACGGAGCAGGCAGAATTTGTTGCACAGAATACAGCAGCAGAGTCGGTGAGTTGGTAGAGGGGTTAGCCGGCAGAGATTTGGCAAAATTAAGCAAGTGCTGGGCGCTTTGACTGAGTTCAGTTCGATAGGCATCGATGCTTGCAGCTGCGCTTTGAGACGTAGAAGTGAAATTAATCGTATTGGTTTTGGAAATAGACTTCGAACTTGAGTTGTCTAGACTCAAGGGTGGAGATTTCTCAGGATACGGCGATGCACCCATAGAAGAGCGGAGAGCATTGAAATCTTTCCGAAGCAGCTCCATAGACTTGATGAGAAACTGGTTCTCGAATTTCAACTTATTGATTGTGTTCACGAGCCCCATTTCCTTGACCTCTTTCTCCTTTTCAACCTCGAGTAGCTTTTGTTCCAACTCTTGCACGCGAGTCGCCCTGCGTTCCCGGAACGCTCGCTGGGCTGCTCTATTTTGAGCTTTTCTCTTGGAAGCTGGGGTATCAATACTCGGCTTTCTCCCTGGCTTTGGGCGGGGAGGGAGTACCCATTCCCGTGATGTGACGATTGAAGTGACATTGCCAGGTGAAGGCGCTGACTCAGGCGACGAGCCAGCACCAACTGGGGACGTAGCAGGCAACGTTCTTGGGGCTATGCTTGGCCCCCTTGTAGACATTTTTGGCGTGTGGTTTGGAAAACTCGCCACAGCTGGTGCCACAAGAAACCTGAAGCTCTCGGTATGTGGAGCAAAATCAACTAACAAAAGGTGGCTTCAAGTAGGCTTGAACAAAGAACGCTCAGCGATCTTCCACGACAAATTAAAGAATCAAGAACCTAAGAAATTATGAAATCCGTACGTCTCTGCCCGGAGTTGTGAAGGGGGCTAAGATGATATAGCGGAAGGAGAAAGAAGAGAAAAACGCAAAAACGCCAAAAAAAAAAAGATGAAAAAGAAAATACTACGCACTGATTCTTTAGATAATTCGGCGATAAACCGCACATGCAAACTAGCCGAAATTCGGACATCTGCGCCAATCGCTGCTAACTGACAATAAGCAGAACCCAAGTCTACACTTCTCTAGCAACTAAACCTATATCCTTCCATTTGGGTGAAAACCTTCATTTGCCGACAATCATTTGAGTGACAGCCGAGCGTGCATATTGAAAGGGCCGAGATCGGACGTTTAAATATTTATAACAAGTGAGAATTCCCCACTACGCCGCAAAATTCAGTGTGCCAAGGAAATGAGATTGAGCGATTCAAGTGGAGGCGCAGAACTTAGAATTTTTCTGTTTTTCTAGCTAATCATATACATGGAATCTGAAAAGAAAGGATTAAGCATCAAGTAAACCAACAGAGAAAATTACACATGTCATTCTCTAAGTTACGCTATTCCTATCGCACAAGGCTGGTTGGTTCTACTGGTCTTTTGATCGAAAAATTTACATGTTCAAATCTGCTATGTTCAAGAATAATGTACTCACTGGCTTGCAGCTTCCTTTGCTGCTTTTTCAGCTTGTGCCTTCGCTATCTCCTCCGCATTGGGCACACCTTCAGTGATCAATTTGTTTAAGGTCATCTTCCCGTACTCTTCTTTCATTTTCCTCTCTTCCTCCAAAAACTTGGCTTCGTTCTCCTTTAAATACTTTTGTAAGTTTTGGTATTGCATCTGCCCATGTTCCCGAATCACATCCAACGGCATCTTGGGCTCCTTGTTCACAGACCCTTGGGGAAGTCCCATTATAGAGGCAATGAAACTGCCCGCATTGGGTTTGTGTGCCCTGTCAAACAATTGCTTATTCTCTTCTCTCCAACGTTCACGCAACTTCTTTTCACGCTCAGAAAACTCTTCGATTATGTTGCTCTTGTCATGGAACGATTTGAGAATTGGTCTGACATCGTTGATTGGTTGGGTCGCAAGATACTCCAACAATGGAATAAGTCTGATCAATGTATCGTCAGGCTTTCCATCCCATGGCTTAAGGATAATGGCGTTGTCAGGGTTGAGAAGCAGAGTGTCTTCATTCACATCAATTGCTACTGTTTTCTTCAAGTCACGGTTCAAAAGATTCAAGTCTTTGATCAATTTGCCATCTTTGTAGCGACATGCCTCCCTGAACAAAGCAAACTGGATGTAGGCTCTTAATGGATCCAACTTCGCAACGGTCTTGTCAGAGTACATTTGGTACTCTGATCCGAAGATCACAATCTCATAGTATTGAGAGAGGTATCCCAAGAAGTAATCCAAGCCGGGTCTTTTAGCAGTCCTCCAGCCGTTCTTTGCATCCCACGAGGAGTGAATGAGAAGATCATCAAGAGTCAACACTAATGTCAATGGTCGACGATAGGCTTCTGGTGGTGGGGGAGGCAACAAGTTTTCAAAGGCAGGCTCGCTGAAAAAAGTGAACAACGAAGAAAATCTCTTAC
Organism: Metschnikowia agaves; assembly: GCA_963678735.1. Lineage (NCBI taxonomy): Eukaryota > Fungi > Ascomycota > Pichiomycetes > Serinales > Metschnikowiaceae > Metschnikowia > Metschnikowia agaves. The sequence goes on along the minus strand of CAVMBV010000003.1, from coordinate 2,200,398 downwards.
TTAAACGCCCAAAGATAAGTTTGGGAGCGTAGCCATTCGCGATCTCTTCACCATCCATCCTTTTTTGCTCTTCTTCCGAATCCCAGTCTCTACTCATGTATCCCACTGCAGCAGTAGCTCCGAAAAGGGTGGCAGTATAGAACCAGTTGGCAATTTTTTCTCTCTGTCTGTCTTTTGAAGTTTGCGCCCGACGTCTTCTACGGGAACTTCTTTCTTTGTTACTGTTTTCTTTCTCTGGTTCTTGTTCTTCCTCGTTCTTTGAGGCTTCCTCGAAACCAGCACGGCTCAACATATCATCATTCAAGATGCTGTCAGGCTTAGAATCCTTCTTCTCTGAGTAGAACCTGAGAGCTTTGCTTTGCCGCCCCAAACAGGCCACTGTAGTTTTCGGGACCCGAGATATTATGGCTCTGCTGCCAAAACTTGGTCTGGCAGCTCTGAAAGCTAAGGGAATCATTATCGAGGTAACTAAGAAGTTGGCGACTTTTTCTGATTTTTTTAAGTGGTGGACATAGCGTTCGCGCACGCATCCGTACATTCTCCTCCATCAGAGCCTGGTAAATGATGAGAACGGTCCTCCTAAAAGAACAGGCTTGCAAAGCAGCATTCATGCATGATTGTTTTGAACCCCAGGCAAGTTTCAACTCCGTCCTTCCGTCCGTATAGCTGTTTCTTCGGTCGGTCGTGTCGAGGAAAATCGATTTTGCGTTCGGTTAGATGGAGTTCTAGTAAACCTCCGATCTTCAGTCGCACAGGCAATATTATCGTGGACTCATTGAAGTATGTCAAAGATGTTGATGCGTACCAGGATAAAATCACCAAACAGACGCCGGAGCAGCAACTAGCCGAAGAACTAATATCCAGAATTGGAGAGCGTCCCCAATTGTTGTCTCTCCTTCTGCTTTTCCATTTCCACCTTGCCTCAATTGGAATAACTCCGGCCTCTGCCAGAACGTTCACTCGAAGACAGGTCTGGCAGTACAGATTCTTGTATGTCACTAGATTGGCAAAAATATATAACATATTTTGGGAAGAATGTCGGTTTCTCGACTTGGCTCAGCGGGAGCACAAGCTAGGCTTCCTGCCGTCAGATATAGGAGTCCTCGACCCTTCCCATTTCAATGAGCAGGTATATAAACAGCTACAACAAGGGAGTTACAACAACGTTGACTTCCGAAACGTCCAAGCTATTGGTTCAGATAGATTCAGTAAATAGATTTTTTTGCATAATATTTGGTACTTGCTTGGTTTTATGCTCTACACTTACTTTTGTCAATCCATCGACTAGCCTAAGGTTTTGGAATCCTCAAACTTTTGGATATCTCAGCCGAACCCTGCAAAATGAAAACTAAAGAGATTTTGTGGAATTCGGCAAACGTACCTTCGAAAAACATTCCACCGGGCAAGTCGTCCAAAGTACGATTCGTGTACACCAAGACAGCCATGAATCCCACCCATATCAAGTTGGAAGGCACGGGTAAGCCTTCAAAGTACTGCGATTTTCCATCGCTGTCTTTGGGGATATTGTTGGTGGAAATATTAAATCTGGCCAATCTACTCAAACCACACAAAACCCAGTAAGACAAAATCAAAACATCGACAGTTGAGCGGAAGCCGATCGTAAAGGCAATCATTCCCGGAGAAACGCTGAACGAGATCAAATCGGCCAACGAGTCGAGCTCTTGGCCCATGAGAGATGATTTGTTTCTTAAGCGAGCGACACGGCCGTCGAAAAAATCAAAAAATAACCCCAAAGCAATGAAGAAATTGGCTCTTTGCACATAATGTTTCGTGCCAGTGAGCGCATACCTTAAGCATGAGATAATGGAATAAAATCCACAAAACCCATTTAAAAGAGTTATGAAGTCTGCCATATGGAGATTTCTGATCATTGAAAAATGCCGTCTGTCATCCAAGAAATTCTTGTATTCTTCTGGTTCTGGCCTCGGCAAAGGTTCTTGGTTTGAGCTCAAGGAGAATAATGACGAAGACCGTCTGATTGGTGGGTTTCCTGGCCTGTTCAAAATCAACTCTGCATCACTCTCGGCGTCTGAGACAATTGCCGACTCATTTTTCTTTTTGTACCCTGAGCTGTAAGAGCTGGACATTGTGATATTATCTGGCTCAAGTCAACAGAGATCTATGGTTGTGGTGACTTTTAATTCGCAATGAAGTGAAAGATTGGAAGTTGAGTGCAAATCGCGACATTGCTCATTTTAGTGTTGCTTTACTATATCCTCCTCTACAATGCTACAGATTGCATATAGCATGTAATGATAAATTCTATAAGTTTAGTTAAAACGCTTTGAAATGAAGATAAATGGATCTAACTTGACTCGTGACTCAGGACATGGACGGAAGGTACCAGTACCAAACTTTCGTTGCTGGGAGCGTTTTCCCCAATTGCCTTCACGAAGTCATGATTTTTATTTAAGAATTGGGTGAGATTGCTATTATTCGGCTCCAAGACAGATGTCACTGAATCATTTGAGGATTCTCTAGAAAGCGAAGGTTGACTTTTTGAGACCTGATCAAGTTTCAAGAGCTGTTGCTGTTGGAACATAATCTCATTCTGTAGCTTCAAGTAAGATTCATAGTCATTCAGGTCGTTTGGCTTGAGCATGGTATCCTGTGTGTCAGGTGATGTAGTGTTATTCTCAGAATTAGGCGAACTAAAGGTTTCCGAGTTGGGAGTTGTTGTTCCCGAAGGAAGCCCTCTGTTAAATCCGTCTTCGAATGGATTGTTGTCTTGCTCGCTCGGCGATTGCACTTTGGGTGTGAAAATACCATTAAGGCTTGATGGCTGGATTTTCTTGAGCGAAGCATTTGCGGGTAAAATTTTTCCAAGATCCAAGTTCAGTTGAACAGCCTTGGAATCATGCTCAGTAAGCGTTTTGCTATTCTTGCCAATTTCCCTATTTTGCATTTTCATTTCAATGAACTTGAATCTTCGCAAGTGGTTGCTGGAAAATTTCAACAAGTCATGTAAATCCGTTGACCACGCGACAAAATCGGAGTTCGACTGGCATTTGAAGGTAAACTTTTGACTAGGGTTTGAAGTTTTCGTCAAGACGAACTTGAGCTCGTTTTCACTCTTCACTGAAATAAAGTAGTTATTCAAATTGTACGACTTGATTGGAGTGTCGTTATGATCCACTACTCCACCAACTTTGCCCTTAGACTTTCTTTTACCTCCGTTATTTTGAGTGCTATTTTTGACTTTTTCGGCCAGGCTGTCAATCTTAAATTCATGCAAATAGTTACATGTCAAAAGATAGAAATAGGAGACGTAGGATTTCAAAAGCTTTTGTTTCTTGTACATGTAGCCACAGCGCAAACACTTGCTATGTACTGAATTTGCATATGGTACTATGATATCCTTGAAAGATCTTATCTCCTTTTTAGGCGATTCTTCTGAATCATAATAATTGTTTAAAAAGTTGGGATTGTGAACAATGAAATACTGCCAATCATGGTCCAGAGATTTGAGCTTGTCTCTCAAGGTAACACCCAAGTTGAAGACACAGCCTTCGACTGAGGACGCGTACACAGCTTCAGAACTAAAATTGCGAATTAATCTATCTGTGACTGAATTTAAATCCTTCACGACGTAGTTGAACAAGTCTTTGGAGATGTTTTGCAAATTGACATACAGAGCAAAAATATAGTTCTCATGAATTAACTGATTTTTTAGTTGATAGTCAAGAGCTAATTTAACGAGGAAAGGGTCGGTCATTGATGCATCATCCTCATCTTCATCGTCATGAGATTGCTTAAGGAGAGGTTGAGCTGCTGAGTACCGGTTGACTGACTTCACGAAATTATTGAGGCAAACGCCCGTTTTTGATATCTCCTTGACCAACGTTGGGTTGGCGAAAGATTCATTCTTCAACAGGGACTTGATTTCCTTTATTTTGATTCCAATGTTCTTGTGAAGACTTTCAAGCTTTGGGACCAACCTTTGCGATATATCACGACACGTTTTAGATTGGGCTAGGTAAGCACTGAAATGTTCATTGATAAGACATGCACTCATGTTGTTGAACAAAGAATCCGGAGGGAAAAAAGAGGGCTCGATTGACACGTCCGATTTGCTAGCAATCTTTGCTGCCAGGACCGCCATTGCCAAATTAGAATTACCTGTTTGCTTTGGTGTCAATTTGCTCAGGGCAGATGTCTTGGGCTGTGTAGATGATAGATTCCCTGAAGAGTCTGTCTTTAAACTTGAGAAACTATTTGTTTTGCGATGGGCAAAAGTCTGGTTCTTAAGGAATGACGACGAGGATTTTGTCTTTGTCAAGCCCGGTCTGGTACTATCATTAGTGGTGGTAGCGGTCAACTGTGAACCCAACTGCTTGTTTGGCTCATTCTTGGGGGTTGCAATCTGGGAACCTGTGGGCGATGGAAGGCGTTGCTCCAAGCTCGATTGTGACTTGTACGGTAAGTCTTTGTAGCCCGGGAACTGGACACTTCCTATCAACTGTAGATTCAAGTTCAGCTGGAATTCTTTCGCCAACAACAAGTCTTTCAAATAGGCGATCAAGGCACCGACAAAATGCTTCCAGTGCTTGAAATACGCCACTAGTTCTGTTATGGGCTTTGAATCATGGGCCGGGACGTTAATATGGAAGGGGCTCCTTCTGTCGGATGCGGGCAAGATGGTGTTCTCGGACATGATGATTTCAGAGAGCGAACAGCGCTCCAGATGACTAAAGAAGCGGGGAGTGGGCGATCGGGATTTTGGTCCTCAAGATCACCAGGAAACACCGAAGAGCTGTGGAAGGCGGTTCGGTCAGGCGAGATCGGTTCGGTCAGGTGAGATCTTCAGTTCGATAGTATTTGGGTAAAGGTTCTCGAAGAGGAGCGTATAGATCAGTTGGCTGTGATTACAATGACCAACCAAAGCACTTTCCCTTAACTGATAAATGACGTTTACTGAGAGTGGCGTGCTGAAGGAGGCCAACGGGAACCAGAGTCTATAAATGGATTGATCGCGATTTAGACAGGTGTGCATTCACCGTCTGCGATCGGACGGGGAAAGAACCGCAGTGCGAGACGATGCGACAGGAGGGGCTAGAAGGCAGGCAAGAGTGGGGACTGCAAAGTGGCTGCGAACCTCTCACAAGGTGAAGGAAGATTGATCACGGTTCACAATACAGAGCAGCCTAGGAACCGGGCGCCGAGCGGAATCGGATACGAGAAAGCAGGGTTAAGTTTGTTAAGTTTCCTGTGTAGGAGGCTGATTTGTCTTGAGAACCAATAGCACCGAAGCACAGCGAACGTAAAGGTGCCGTCCGTCCGCAGAAGACACTATTGAGAAACTTCCTCAGCCTGTCGCCTATTTGAAGTTGAAGCAAGACTCGCTTACGAGATAAATTCACCTCTCTTTTTTTCCTACTATTTTCTATTTTCCGTGCGTCCCGTAGTTTTTAGTTGCGATGTGCAGAGTCCCCTGCCGCAGCCATTGCAATACGAGAAATTGACAGGACCGGCCTGCGAAGGTTTAGTTCCGGCTGCCGAGAAAAGCCGCAGAATTACGTCAACGATCCGATCGTCAGCTCTGTCCACGACAGCGGTTGGAAACACCAACGAAAAGCAGTAAGAGAAGCCACGGGCCAGATCAAGCCGAGAGAACGCGGCTTCGTCTCGAGCGAAATGGAAAAAATCCGCCCTGTTCCCAAGTGTTTCATGGCGGGCCCCAGATTCCCTTCTTTCGCGGTATCTCAGGGCCTGAACTGCGCAGTGGGCCCAAGCCACGTTGGGAACCAGCAAGGCTTTGCCTTTCATCATGTAACACCTATGTTGCTCACGACAGACGGAGGCTTCCCGACCAGCCCAGCACAAGACGAGCCCTGGCTTTAGGCTCCCCAAGAAACCCGTGCCTCTGCAACCGGTTACAATGCCGGTCACGTGTTCGTTTCATGGCGGCGTTTTTCCTGAGCGTTTTTCGCCTAGCCTAGCTACTCAATTTCTATTGTCGCAGCGAAATAGGATACTGTAGCAAATGACAAGTAGAGGACAGCGTGAAACCAAAAGAGTAAGGGTATTTAATTTCTGTGTCTTTCCCTACTGCGCTCAAGCCTGTCTTATAAGAGAGAGCGTCTTTTCCTCTCCCTGATTTGTGTTTCTAGACGGCAAAACCCAACTTGACAACTGTATGCCTATATCGTGCGGCTGACCGCGATTGATCTGTGCATTCGAAGCACATCGATGTGAATCCACCCTTTCTGACTCTTCGGAAAACCAAGCGTGAATATTAACGAATCAGCCCAAACCTATAACTCAGCACCCTCTAGCGAATTGAGTACAAAAGAGGAAGCGAAATGACTATGGCAAAACAAAAATAGCTTCTTCATACAGGGTCAGTACTACAACCGACAAATGCTGGACTTGCCGTTCTTCGTCGAAAGAGAAATGAATTTTATCTAGAACACCTGGGCCTGCGCATCAGACATGTCGTGCAAATATTGTAGTGTCTAACAGAGTGCGCCCACGGCCTTAAACTCTCCATATGAGGATTTGTTTTTTCCCTTCTGTCTACGCGGCACTACGCATAAGTTTTCAATCGCTATTGTTTCCAAATGCTCGACGTGAGTCTCGAGTCACGAAATGTAAAAATACGCATGGACCTAGACACTCCGTGCGCTGAACAACTATTGTTTCCGGAGCTGTCTTTTCTGAATTGGAAACAATCCAGCATATTGCCACTAAACTCTTGGTTCGATTCAGTCATAGCTCAGCGTAGCATCATTTCCGTGAATGATTGTCCAGGGCCGAGCATAAGCGCAATATTCAATGTGCTATGCAACATCAGACTTATCCAACGTAGCATCTTAACGTGCCATTTCGAGAATCACGGTCGAGACTTTGTACAGCAGTGAGATGACGGATATTATGCTTCATCCCGTTAGCTTTCAAATTTCCTTTTATAGCAGGAAGCAACTGATCTCCTTGACAGACATCTAAAAGAGAATTCTATGGCCCTCCATCCTTGAATCAAAACCACTCTCCTCTCTATATTTCTTCATTCTAATTTAATTTTGTTTATATTTTCTTTCGGCCTAATATTTCCAGCACCAATTTTGAAAATGTTTCATTCCAACGCTTTAGTTGATTTTCAAACTTCCCTGAGAAGCAGTTCAGAACCACCTATAAAGACACCAGATAACTTCCTTCACTCGGGTCCAAACTGCCACTATTCTGTGCAAACTTATCAAACTCAATATGAACAACTCAAAGAACAAAATGAAGAAGATTTGGATTTTCGAAGATATACTGACAACAACTCGTTCGAGCAGGTAATGATGCAGAACCCTTACTTAGTGCATCGGAAAGTTTTGGAAACTATCAGAATGGAATTTGCCCTTGAAGATGAATATGAATCGACGAATCTCAAAAACTATGATCCGGTGAAAGTCCGAAAAAGACGAAAGCCTCAGGAATGTGATTGGAAGCCCGAATCCATATATAAGATTTACGTTGAATGCAAGCCCGAATTTTTCGAGAAAAGTGATTATCAAGATAACATATCATCCCAATCATGTTTCGGTAAAATCAATATGAGAATACCAAGAGCATGGAGCCGAAAGCCTAATAAGGCAAAAAGACGCAAAACCAGTCAATCCACTAACTCCACCGCAGTCTATGAACCAGTAGAGACTGCATTTCTCGAGTTTAACGACATTATGGGATCACCGTCGGCAACAGTTAGTGAACTCCCAGCAAATATCAACAGGATCTATCCATTTGATTTCATGTTCAGTTAGCACTTTTTTCGCTTGCAAGAAGTTCCCTCTTCACAGATAAGCCCCACCTATATCCCGTAAGCTTGTGCGAAGTGGCAAAAACTCTGTGGCATGGGACTAATATTGCAATCCTATTGGCAGCACAAGCTCCACCCACTGCCCTTGCTGCTTGGGGACGACTCAAGCGGTTCGCTAATACGCCGTAAGTGATGGTTTGGCCCGCAGGCACGTTGTCAACTAAGTACGTCCACACTTGTCTCTGCCATTTCGTTCCAAAGATGAACTCATACTTCATGGAGCTACGCAATGATTTACTATTCGCCGGATTATCTAAGAGACACTTGACATTTGCTCGAGCTGACTTTATTTCTGCTGTGATATGCTCCTCCTTGCCAGGGACAAGTACGCGTCTTTTAACGAGACGAAAATCTTTCTTGACCCCGTCAACAAGATTATTCCATTTCCCAAGGGATAAATAATACACAGTACCTTGGGCATCTAGCACCACTAGACAATCTGCAAGCTGCAGTGTGACAGACCAGAATGTCAATGTCATTTTAATGTGACGGTGAATAGTTGAAGCGCGTTGTATTTGAGTCCCAGGTTAATGCGGTCTGGTGAGGCGACTGCAGGCACTTCTTGCTTAACGCAAACTGAATACTCATTAGGGTGTTTCGGCTTGCTTATTATTATCACGATGTTAAGTAGCTAATTCTACAAGACGAGAATGCTAGATTGTTAGAAATATCTCTGGGTTGTTATTTTATGATATCAATGAGTCCAATAGGATTCCTGACCACCCATGCCATCAAGTATGTCTTGCCAGGATAGGACTCTAGATGAAAAAGCCTGCTTGAGTTTTAGTTAGTATTGAATTTGTTAAAGTAGTCGATCTCTTCATGTAGGTGTAAGCTGATATCATATATAGTCTAAGACATTGTTAAAACAGACATATCATGACGATAACGCAATTATATTAATCATGTGAGATTTCAAGTATAAACATACACTCAGGGTCGCATATGCATGAATGGTTAAAGTTGATTTTAATGAAAATTCATAATAAGATGTGAATGAAGATTTTGCCTCATCTTACAGACAATTCCATAATAAGATGTAATGAAGATTTTGCTTCATCTCAAATACAAATCCATAATAAGATGTAATGAAGATTTTGCTTCATCTTAAATGAAAATCCATAGTAAGATGTAATGAAGATTTTGCTTCATATAAATTGTTTACATCTTCCTCTCAATAAATTGTGCACACACTAGTGTGTCTCTCCTACTGCAGTTTCCAACTTGTGAGCCCAACTCTGAAGAAGACTCAATTTATCTTTTGTCGCAACTTGATGCGTCTCCTTGTCGGATTCAAGCGCTAGTGAGGAACCCAAAATACCCTTGTTGGTATTAGCGGTGGCAATTTGATTTTCCGGCGTTTCGAAATTCTGTACCGCTTCTCCGTGCTCATTTTGTGCAAGTTCACTTTCATCGTGTAGACTATTTCTTGACTCATCGACACTAACGCTGGCAGGAATAGAGCTGCGGACATATCGTAGCCATTCAGTTTTGACTATTTCTTTCTCTGGTAACTGTTTAAGTGAGTCACAAAACAACAACTCATAAATCGAACTTGAGTCTTTACGATGTTCATTTGCTTCTTCCTCTTCTGCAGAACTTCTTTCCAGCTCACTCAAATCGGTGATAAATCCATCATGACGTGGTTCTCCACTTGAGTTTGCCACACCTGTGGGCCAATACCCACAAAAATTGAGTCTGTATAAAGACTGCAAGTTACCATTGATCAGATGATCATCGAGGGTAGGAGGAAACATGTCGTGGGAATTTCCGTCGTTGGATTGCAAAACCCTATTAGAAAAAGATACAGTGAAGTGTGACGACTTCCCCGAATTTGCAACCAATAGCAAGAACTTTTCTAATTGTTCATCATCAGTCAAATTAAGTTTCTCGCGAAGAAAATCAAACCGAACACTTTTAAACGCCCGCGAATAATTGAGTAAGAGTCTCGATTTTAGGTTGTGAAGAATCATTTCCAGTGACGCAAGAAAAATCCTATCCAGCGCAAGTGGATCGTCTTCGACTTTTATATGCTCAAGAGCGCTTAACAATGAAACCAAATCACCCTCCTCATATGCGCTTATCATAGCAATCAAGTTCTTGAATTCAGAAAGTTGGGCATAGGACTGGGTTTCTTGTGATTCAAAGGGATTCACTTCGCTGTCTACTAAGAGACAACATAAACTGAGGTATTTTAGAACCTTCGTTTTGTTCACTGAGCCAGCTTCGTCATAACTTTTGAAAGACTCGTAGAACTCGACTCGTGCCTTCTCGTAGTTGCCTCTGAAGAATTGTACAGTAGCACCACATTCCCTAACTACACCCATGACCTGTGGATGGATGATTGCAGGAAAGACAAGCACACTCCTTCTGTATAAATCATTGAGTTTCGTAATGCTTCCATTAGTTCTCATGATGTACGTGATTTCAGCGGCAATCATATCAAGAGCATAAGAGCTCTGCGTCAAGTCCGAGACCTTCTCTAGTTTTTGGTTGATGGACTGTATTAGCGCTGGACATTGGCTCAAATCTTCATCTTCTAGAAGGATATTGAGTCTGTTGATATTGATCTTAAGCCAAAGTCTACTTCCAAAGGGTCCAGATTCCATGAAGTCTTGTAACAGAGACACGATAACTTCGTACATCAAGTTAACGAATTTTGGGTCTGAGCTTGAAGCGAATCTATTCAAAAGCTTGTTTATAGATTCTTCCGCATAGTTGCCGTTTAACTTAGGTAGTAGCTTCATCAACATAGAGACTTGCTTGAGCACTTCGTCTGGTTTACCTAAGTCGAAATACATCTTCGCTAGCTGTTTGTAACTACGAAAAACCCATTCAGCGCAATCCTGTATCTCACTCAGCTCCACCAAAGACTTGAACTGTTCGATTGCTTCCATTGGCGAATCTTCTTTGAGTCCTTTTGCGTTATAATACATGTTTTCCTATTTAGTTAGTGATGATAGGCAACGCAAGTAGAATACAAAATACTTACAGGTGACGTGAAACCGTTAGAGGTTTGCGGGCTGGCATTCCCCTCTTCATCGTCCTCTTCGAACTCGAATTCATAAGATTCTTCCGATAGAAATTCCTCCTCATCTGACATCGCTTACGATAAATGCTTGTTCATGGGGCACTTCATGGTGTGCGCAATATGACGGATGTGCTCGATCATTAGCACGAACGATGCTTATCGATTGTGCAGGTTATCATTTTTGAAAGCCGCAGGTCTTCAAAGTTATTTCGACTGGAGCTACGTTAAACCTTTAGTCCTTCCCATAGTGAAGAAGAAGTCAACTTCTAGGGTTGTTGTTTGCAGTAGTGGTACACGGGAAGACTTTGTATTTCCGTAGCTGATAAAGCTTTTCGTTATAGTCTGGAGATGTTGAAACTCGGAGTTTTTCTAGAATCTTTAATAGCTGATTCTAAAACAGTACTACGAGTGTAAGCCCGAGTGAATAAATTGAAAAATTTGCAATCGAGCGTCATTTGAGATAAACTTGCTTGTTGTAAATCTCAAGCTCTCTAGAAAAACCATTTTATTCTTCAAATTAATCACGAACAGCTTATTGTTACAAGGCATAGTCATGAGTATCATTCTTCCGCTAATTAAAATTTTAAAACTCTCCCTAAATCAACTTCAATAGGCTAGTGTCTTTATCTCAGTCTAAATTCCTGTTATTTAACGAAGTGTATTGTATCACTATATATTCCTTAGCTAGCAAATGTTTCTGTTGAGGTTCGAGGTCGCGGTTGGTTTCAATCATTACTTGAGTCTTTTCCTTGACTAAATAGCTGGTAGCTTCTTCTTATAATACAATAGAAGAGCAAGTTCTTTTATAGGCTCCGATTGTTGTTTAATTTTATGAGGAACAAGCCATACGACGGATTAGTTAGCTCTAGTCTCCCAACCAACATTTGGTAACTCATGTCTCCCCTCATTCCAGCGAATATTGGTTGTGAATCCACTTTAACCTAAATCACCTCTTCCAAATGCTATCCATACTGAACCTCTCCTTTATTTTTCACCCCAGGGTAATTCCCCAAAGGGACACTTTCATCTATTACTTTGTTAGGAAATGCATCCTTTACTTTGTTAGGTAATTCTAGTCAGTTCTTATCAATTTTTTACTTCTTTAGGATCCTCTTATCGATACTTTACTTCTTTGAATAACTATTATCAATACTTCGACTGGTATCCAGGATATTTTTTTCCTCTTGTGCGGTAATCATTCAAATCTAAAATAGAGAAGATCTTATCTAACATTTCCAGCCAATTATCTATCAGATCTCACAAAACGCTCGTATGGCGCAGTGGTAGCGCAGCAGATTGCAAATCTGTTGGTCCTTAGTTCGAACCTGAGTGCGAGCTTTTTTTATTGCAACTTTAACATGATGTTTTTCTTTTCCAAATTCGTTTTTTTGTGGTGTGTTGAATAATCTGGCTAGAACTGAATTTATTATAGGCTACTTATTGGTTTGACATGTTACCTGAAGCTACGTTTGGTTGGAATGTTTGGACTCTTATGTTAATGCGGCCACGCTAACGACCTAAATAATGTCCACACAATATAACACAAATGGCTCGTACTCAGAGTCGACTAGCGATGCATATTCGTGTAAGTTGCCTTTTTCAGAGTATCCATCTCCTCCCAAATAACCAAACTTCGTGAGCAACTCTTTCTTCGCCTTGTCCATAATACCAGATCCCAGCACTTTAATGGCATATGAGTCGAACTGAGGTGGCAAACCGTATCTCAAAACTGATTCAACATACATTCTAATGGCCTTAATATGGAACCAACAGGAGAATATTTCAGAATATGCTGTCTTGGCCAAACGAATCAAATCGTTTTTTGCCTTCGACTCCGTTGCTCTGGAAACATCGAATTCTTTTCTCATCTCATTCAAGTTTTCTTCAGAATATACAAAGTCTGTTCTTGGGTGCCACTTGTGCTCTCTGCTGGCACTAATAAAATCCTGCTGATATTTCTTAAACAATGTCACGGTGTATAACTGGTACTCATCATCTTTAGCAATAACCTGAGCACTCCTTGGGATTACAAATTCCGTAAGTTTTTCGTAAGACTTCTCGAAATCACTCACAAGACTTTTAGGAACTGCAATTAAGACCGTGCATAAGTGTTCGGAATCTAAGACGAATTGATCAGGGCGAACAATTTCGTGTAACGACTTGACAGATAGATCACCGTTCTTTTTTCTATCAGCCGCCATATAATTGGATTTTGCTGTCTGGTATTGTTGCGATGTCTGCCTTACATCATTGTCTAAAGAAAGGGCATCATTACTGATTACATCAACCAAATCCTTGATTGACTTATCCAATCTGTATTTAGAAGAATTCCAGGTAAAGTTCTCGACAAAAGACGAGACAGACTTGCCGTTCACATTTCGAGTTTCGTTAAACAGCTTGTTTGGGTCCACTGAATCAATCACGTCAGCTACTTTGGAGACGGACGATGCAAGAGTAGAGTCCAATTTCGATAATTCCTCCGATATCTGAACCAAGGAGTCCAAGGTTTTTATTTGAAAGTCTGGCAACTTGAATTCACTTAATGGTAGTTTTCCTTGCTGCAATTGCTTCTCTAAATACGGGTAAGCATTTGCCGATTGTGGCAATGAAACCAAGATGTATTGGGCACCAGGATCCATTGGCAAGTTGACTGTCGTATTTAATTGTCGAGCCACGATAAAGTGGAAGTTGGATAGGGCCAGCGACCGCCTGGGGTACGGGTGTTTTAAGGTGTTCCAGAGTTGGATGTTAATGAAGCTGTGAAAACGAATACAAAAAGTGAGAAAAAGAAAGACATCGAAGGATGGCCGAAGTTATGCGTTTGGGCTGCTCGGGATGGCAATTTTGTTGTTTCTTGGAGTTTTGAAATTGGAAACAACAAAATTTCCTGCTGGTTTGCGGGAGGAGATTGTGAGGTTTTTATTTAGTGCAAATATCTGCCCATAGTGAGCATAACTAAGACTTAGCTTTTCAACTTTTGAGAACGACGAAAAATCAGAACAACAGAAAACCGCCTTGAGTTCCGGCGATAGATAATGGTTTAATCTATTATTTTACATCAACAAGAGTATACAATATATTTCAAAATGTCAAGACCCTATTAGCGTCATCTTTAACTGCCACCATATCTTCCGAGTAAATCCTGCATCATGGATGCGATGCAAATTTATAATTTTTTAAACTTCTAGTTACATCTGCAAAGACAAGTATGACAAATTCACTAGAGGTATGTATCGGCACTTCGAGCTATTGAAAAAAAACAGTTAGTCCAGGCGCTTTCTGATAGCGGAATTCGGCACGTTGACAAATCCCGAAGCAATACTAATGTAGTTAGGAACGCCTAAAAACTCATTCCTCGGCATTTAATGGATTACTATCTCTAATCCCCGCCAAATTTTACTATGATGATGCCACTCAAGACCAGTGGCAGCAAAAGAAGAAAGGCTCAAAAGAAGCAAATCGAAATAGAGTTGCAAAGTTGGACCCCGAGGCGGCATCCAGTGCAGACTCATACAATACCAATGGAGCTAGTGCCAAAGATGTGATGGACAACAAGGCCAAGATTGCAGAAAACACGATTACGTCGAACAATACCTCAAAAAAGAAGGAGACAGGGAAAGACGTTCCAACCTCAATGCCAGATTCTGAAGGATCTCTCCATCTCAACTCGAAGCCTCATATGGAATTTGATGATGAAGGTGACGAAGTCGAAGTTCAAAAAGTAACCAAACAAGGAAAAAAACTGCTCAAAAAGCCACTCACAGACGAAGAGAAAGAATTACTTCAAAAGCGGCGTGCTGAGTTGAAGGAAAAGCTTGCGGAGAAGATCAATCTTTTGCGTGAAAAGAGAAAGGCCCCAGGCTCAAAGGCCGGTGGGCCAGCCAAGTCTAGAGAGCAAATGCTCACAGAAAGAAAAAGGAAAGAGGAAATCAAAAGGCAAGAAAAACTCAAGCGAAAAAGAGAAGAGGACGAAAATGAGGCAGCGGATGATGACAGCGATAAATCAGATGAGGATGAAAATGATGGCGATAGTAATCACGATGAGGTTCTTTTCGGAAACATCGAATTTCAAGACGGCACAAGAATGACCTCGGACTTGAAGGCAGTCAGAAACGGCCATAAAAGAAAGAAGGGTCCTTCCAACAATGATATCAAAGCTCATTTGGCGAAACTCGAAACTACAAAAATGAAATTACAGAGTTTATCCCCAGAGGAGAGGAAGAAAATGGAGGAAAAGTATAAGTGGAAGAATTTGATGGATCAAGCAGAAGGTGTTAAAGTGAAAGACGATGAGAAGCTTTTGAAAAAAGCGCTCAAACGAAAGGAGAAGCAGAAGCTCAAAAGTGAAATTGAGTGGAGAGAAAGAAAGCAGGTTGTCAAGGACACGATATCTGCACGGCAGAAGAGAAGGGAAGCCAACTTGAAAGCTAGAAGAGAAAATAAAGGCAAGAAGGGAAAAAACCAAGTCAGATTGAAAAAATTCACTGGTGTTGTCAATAAGAACAATCGAGTTAAGGATACAAAGAAGAGAGCTGGCTTTGAAGGGAATGCAAAATCCAAGGGCAAAACGAAGAAATAGCATGTTGTAAATAATTGCAATACACTACAATGGGCACAGAGTAGACACCGATTTACTAGTTTCCATTTGCAAATGACCACAGTTGTGGAATGTTCTTGACCTGTATCCAAATCAGCAAGATAAATATTTTCACGTGATTGAGTACAGGCATTCGTCGTCATGGCATTGCTGCCATGTATCAGATCAATCTCCTTATTCTCTCACTTTCTTTTCTATTCCTTTTTTTTTTCTGAAACAGCAAGATGTCGATTCCACCACAAGTCACAAATTTCTTATCTTCAATCGATAAGGTATGTTCTGCTCTACCAACAATCAACTACAGTTTCAATGATACTAACCTCACAAGTCTACCTCGGGCATTCAGGCTTTGAGGATTTTCGAACAGCAAACAGGCTTACCTAGGTCGTACGCTGTCTTGGGAGCAACCGGTGGTTACTTTGTTTTGGTATTTTTGAATATAGCCGGGATTGGTCAATTGTTGTCGAACATTGCTGGCTTTGTTGTTCCTGGTTACTTCTCCTTGATAGCATTGGAGTCTAAAAGCTCCGCAGATGACACTGAATTGTTAACCTATTGGGTGGTGTTTGCCTTCTTAAACGTGATAGAGTTTTGGTCGCGTGCAATTTTATACTGGATACCATTTTACTATTTGTTTAAGACTATGTTTTTGCTCTATATTGGCATTCCTTCGTTGGGTGGAGCCAGAATTGTTTATGAGGCAGTTATCAGACCAATTTCACAAACATACATTATCAAGAATAGGTCTCTTTCAAAGGCTGTGAATGATGCAACTTCAGCTGCTTCTACTGCTGTTGATTTGTAATGTGAATTGGTTGCACAATAGTGCTGAGATGAAATATTACTGTATACATCTACATCTACATATACATTCACACACAGACATACATATGTATATATGTACAAGTATACCGATACCATACCCTGAGAGATCACAAGGTTTCCGTGAATCCACTGAAATCAAACTGATCTTCTTTAGATTCGTCATTCAAATTGTACTTCACTTTGACTCTCAATTTCACTTTTGAACCGGGATTACCCACAATTTTCAAACTTTGCTTAATGATATTGCCCGTAACTAATGAATCTGTACCCGTCGTGGTTGCAATCGTCAACTTCTGTGATTTGGGTACTGCAATAAGTAACTGAATTTTATCGATCCTATCACTGAATGACATGGAAGATGTCTCGACTTCAATTGCAGCTTTCCCTTCCCCGAATTGACCCTGCTTAAACATTATGCGTAAATGGCCATTTGCGAAAACTTCAAGGGCCGTATTTTGTGCATTGGTTGCTTTATGATTCAGGTTGCCAAACAAGTCTATTATTTCATCCGAAGCTTTAGTTAACGGATGGTTTGAGGAGGTCGATGCTGCTAACGAATTCGTCCCAAATATGTCAGACAAAAGATCGTTGTTAGTTTCAGGTGCTCTTGTGGTAGCAGGAGGAATAGCCCCGTCATCGTCAAGAAGATTAAGTAGGTCGTCAGTTACTTCAGAACGACTTTGAACTTTCTCCAGAGCAACGTTCTTCTGTTTGGATCTCGTTTGCAAACTCAAACTTTCCAATTCTCTCATTGGAGGCGGTGGCATTCTGGAGACCAATCCTAGCTTCAATGTGTCGTCCTGGCCAAAAATTTGTTGATACTCGATCGCACGGGTTTGAATTTCCAAATTTGTATCATAACTTTTAGAATTCAATATCAAACGCAACCTTTCGATAGATTTTGCATCTTTGAATTTCACTGATAATTTGATGATGGCTGTCAAAACGCACGTCACTAATTGAATGGTCTCCAGATCCGAAAAATTGGTGTTATTTACATAATTTTCAATCAAACTCAAAATTAGCAGCTCATTCAATTTTTCGGACTTCCCATTAACCTCAAAGTCATGATTCAAAACCAAATCTGCATATTCACCAACACACCATATAGTAACTAGGGCCAATCCATATTGAGAGGGTTCCTCCATACTGGACAGGATCAATTTCTCAACAACATGACTCTTCAAACCTGAATCATCACATCTCATTGTATACCCCAAAATACTCGAGATAATATCAAATGTAACATAATTTTCAGACACCTTTAACATACGTATCAATGTGTCGAAGTGCCACTTCTCAGTGGGGGCATATTTTGCAGCGGCTCTTGATAGTTGAGTGGTGATAAACGGTTTGAGTTCGTTTTCGGGGCACGATTCCAAGAACGACAAAATCTCTCTCAGTAAAACCCGCACATTTTGTTCGTTAATGATAGCAAAAGCTAATTCCAAAGCTCTTCTTCTTATGGAAATATCACCGTCCGATAAACAGTTAACAATGGTTTGTCGATGTCTCTGAACAGCCAACGGTTCGTAGTCAATCACGGTGAGTAACATCTCTAGAGCTACGTATCGCGTATTGTTGTCCTTAATCAGTAAGAACTTTCCAAGTACATTGACACCCAAGACTCTTAACGATTGATCTGATTTCATTGCAAAAATTGTTTTCACACACTCGTACAATATAGCGTGGGCGGCATTCTTCCCGGTGTCTAGATTCAGTGCGACCTGAGTTAAGATATCATTGACGTCCTCGAGGTACTGAGATGAGCAATGTTCATCTACAGTCAATGTTCTCAAGGTCTCAATGAGTGCAACTTGTAAAAAAGGATCTGTAACACCGGTCACATCGTAATCAGGCATGTATCCCCCAGATATAACCCGTTTCAAATGAGATATCAACTTCGGAATAAACTTAATGAGGATAGGACGTGAATCTGGCGAGTTTGCATAAAGAGCCTGAGTTAATCTGCAAGAGCCCAACAATATCAGCGGAGTTTTGTCATTGATCAAGGTTGAGAGCCTCAGCAAAAATACTTCCTCCAAGTCAGGATCTTTCTCCACTAACTTCGCCGCAACCATGCATGCCTTTTTCTTCAAATAGACGGAGTTGCTTGAAGCCAATATCTTGTCAACATTACTGTACAAATCCCGAGCAAGTTCCGGCGAAGCAACATTGCCCAAGCAAGACAAAGCCAATCCAACGATAAAGGTATTTGGATGTTGCATATCGTTATCCAAAGAGTTGGTTAATAGAGTCAATACTTCTTGGTTCTCATCTAATAGAAGCATCGAGGCCAAGTAACCTAGTCTCTTGTCGGCAAATCTTGGAGAGGAAAGTAGCTTGAGACATTCCACTTGACCGAAGTGTGTCTTTTCACCCAATACATGAAGATACAACAATTTCGAGATGTTGATTCTCCGGGTGGTTTGATCCAAGTTAGGGTCTCTGAAAGATGTTCTTATAGCGGCACTTTCTTTGCGGACAACTGCCCTTTCATCAGCAATGGTCTTTGCCTTTCTAACTGCCTTTACAAACAGCTTGAGTGACCCCATTGTGCTTCTGGCCTTACTAGAAGAATATGTCTCGGGTGTTTGTTTGGTCGAGGTGGTAGTGTGAAGAACGAAATTTGTGTGAGCAAAGGGAGAGTTATCACGAATGGGATCTACGATAAAGTAATGCCCGCAAAAAAAAAAAGAAATATAAAGAGACATTTTAGCCGAATTCAAGACTTCATCAGCATGATCATTGACTTGATTGAAATCAATTCCGCAGAATTCGAATTAAGTCAACGTTCATTTTGGTTGACAAGGCGTTTTGTTGCAGAGCACCGCGCGAAGTCGCGACTGCAACTGCTGCGAATGAAGATGCTGACCTGTCAGCAGGCCTTTGAAGACGATTTGGGTTATATCTAGCGAGCTTGGCTGCTTCTTGTTTATACCTCTAATTTATTTTACATTCTGGCCTACCAGAGGCAAGTGATGCCGAGAAACTGCGCTATCGTATCATGAGCATCAAGCCCACAGCAAAGGTTACTCTTGAAACTAGCAAAGGCGAGATTACCATTGAACTTTACGCCAAAGAACTACCTGCTCTGTGCAAAGAGTTCATGAAGAATTGTATGAGCAAAGCATACAATGGACAGGAATTTGAAAAGGTTTCCGGGGATTTGATTCAGCTACTGCAGATCCTGAACTCCATACGAGTACCTCATGAAACCCACTCTAGACTAAAATTCAATGCAAGAGGTGCTGTCGGGCTTCTACGAGTTGACGACTCTCGCGACTCGAGCTGCAAAGGGTTTTTCATATCACTCAAGCCAGTGACGGAATACAGCTCAGAGTACGTGTTCATTGGGAATGTGGTTGGCGCTTCAATCTATAATGTGATAAAAATCCTGGAATCACAAACACACCCAGGCACCCAAACTCCTGTTTACCCCGTAAAGATAACTGGATGCAAGATCGTAACACCGTACTTCGATCTTCTGGACACACCAAAGGGATCACCAACGGCCAAGCCGACAAAAAAAACATCTGTTAGGTTGAATTATGACGAGGAAGGTGAGGAAGGAGTAGCGTTACTGGAGCCTTTTGTCGTCAAACCAGCACACGAGCTACTCGGAACCAAAAGAATAGACAAAACTGCTGATGTGGCATTGACACAAACGAACGCATCTGCTTTAACACAGCAGACTAAACTGGCAGTCAATGAAAATTACGCAGATCAACTGACTACCGAACCAGATCTGTCACAAACCCCCAAAAGAACTCTTCCAGCGACAATAGGCAGTAACAGTTCAAACAAGGATGCCATTTCAGAAAAGAAGGACTCGAGTACATTTTTCAAACCAAAACGAGACCCTACAATTGATGCTCACGTTGAGTGGCTAGATATTTCCCAAGACGAAGTAGATTTTGAATCGCTCCGAGAGCACTCCTTTACTTGCAAATAATTTGTTTTCCTATACCCATCATCAAGCCTACTAATACACTTATCACCAAATCGAATCAAACCACAAATACGAAATCGTATTGAAATCACTCCTCACAAGTGAATCCAGGAATCTCATAATTTCTATTCGGTAACGCATCACATTCCTTCTGATCAAACCGAGGATTTTCTGCAAACCAAGGATGCAACAATAATGAGCCGCAATCATACCTGTCCCTCAAATCATATTTCAAGCATTTAGATATAAGATCGCTGACCAACTTCACATTGTCGTCCTTCGCATCAAACCTATACTTTTCAATTAAGACTTTCTCCAAGGGCCAATATTTAAGTGACTTGATATTCCTCAAAGTATGTTTGTTGTCAAAATACTTTCTGGAAAGTTCACATCTTGACAAGTAGTCTCGGGAAAGACACAGACAAGTGAGTTCAATGATCTGAGCCAAGTGATCTTCGTCCTTAGAAAAGCTTGATCCATCTTTAGGCTCGAATAGGTAATCACCCGTTAAAAGCTCAAAGATGAGACATCCAATAGACCACACGTCAGCCAGTGCACCCCACGTTGAATGTTTGAGAATAACCTCCGGCGCGCGATATTGCCTGGTTTGAATGTTGTTAGTGAAGTGAAGATGTGAATGTGTGGCATTACCTAAATCTGCGATTTTGACCTCCACAGTGGAATTTTCAATATTTTCCAAATTTGACTTCAAAGGATCTGATGGAAGAATCTGAAATCCAGCCGAACACAGGTACTCCAGTGATGACCTATCAGGCAACTCTCCTTTAAAAGAGAGAAGGATATTTTCGGGCTTCAAATCAGTATGGATGATTCCATGTTGATGCATATAGTGTACAGCAGAGAGAATTTGTTTGACAATCAGTTTCACCACCTCCATGGGTAGCAAAGAAGAATGGGTTATGGTGCTGGACTTCAAAGCTGCTAATCTCTTTGCTCTGTACTTGTAGACCAAATGAAGCAAATTTTCACCCATAAGCTCAAACACCATGGCAATGTGAGAGCCGTTGGGGCCTCTAATCACAAAGTTGTCAAGAAGATTGACCACTTTAGAGGAGTTGTTTCTCTTGATGTGGCAAATGAAATCGTCCTCTTCCTGACCTTGCAAAGATCTCAAGATGTGTATTTCGTCTCTAGCAGCGTCGGAATAATTTGACCCCAGCTTTACTATTTTCATTGCAACAAACTCACCAGTCATTAGAGATTCACATAGCCATACCGTGGAAAAGTGGCCCCATCCAAGTTTCCGAACAATCCGGTAATGGTTGATATCCGATGCGTACTTGTCGCCTATCTTTACTGGATGATAACCGCCTGATTTGTATTCTGACAAATCTTCTTCCAAATGTGGGTCGAAGGGAATGAAATGCAGTTGATTTATGCTTCCTTTGTCGAGCCCCTGATTGATGGATTCCTCATCATCCTGGCCAAATCCAGATGTCATTTCGCTATTCAGAAGCGAGACACACTCGGTGTTTAAAGATAAGTAATGTCCGTCACTGAAGTCCACTGAAGGGAAAGCTCGTGGATGCGTCAGAAGCTGGGATGCGTCTGGCATCCGTCCTACAGAGCTCAAAGAGTATGATGAGTAATCTTGAGATGACGCGGAAAAGGCGGGAGTGTCGGAAAGGGAGCCCCTTTGTTTGCTGGAGCTGTACGATGTGTTCTGAGTATCATCATCCTCAGTGTAGTCGATCTGAACGTCGCTAATGGCAGACGTGAGAGAATCAATGGACTTTTTCCAGGTCATCTTCTTCTTTATCAATCCCCCAAAGTTGAACTTAATTGGCTTTTTGCCAATTGCGGGAGTAGAATCGTGTTTCAGATTAACTAGCATCATGGCCAGTGAGTTCCATGGAGCTCGCAGAGAAGTTTAGACTCAACGTTATTTTGGAATATATGGGAAAAACAGTATCGGTGATAAATCAAGTGAGGTGAGGTAAACAGTTGAAAGTGCAAGGCTCAAATACAAGTCCACTTTAAGGTTCAGGACTAAATCTGGTCTCAATAGCACGTAATCCAAGAAGGTAGTAATTGGAGTGCGAGTCCCGTTTCTAGCAGGTCCGTGGTCAGCAGCCAATCGTTAAGACAAGATATAGCAAGTTGGTGATAGATAAGTCTCGGAACAAATCGAGGTATTCCACTCGTTTTTGGTAATCATCTCGAGATTTCATGCAGGACAGCACCATACCCCATATCGCATAAGGCACCGCCCCATGACGGACACAGGAAATGAGGGTTGTTGGGGTTTTGACATGCAGATGCAGCGCAGAGGGGATAAAAGAAACTACTGGGAAGAACCAAAGAGTTTACGTCACAGCAGCACGCGTGTAAGCCGGCTGCCAAGTCGTATGCGTACTTGCTCCGAATTATTTCGAGTAGCAGCTGTTCAGGAGAAAACAAGACCGACTGCTCGTTGTTTGCTTTGATTGGCCAGTTTACCTTACGTTTCTTTTGGTTTCTCTTGCGTTCTCTCCCTCGCTTGATTGCCCGCGCCGCCAAGTCTGCCCACTATAGACCCTGCCTCAAAATTGCTGACATTAGAGTAAAGTTGGCGCTCCACTTACAATAGTATAATCTCAGAAACACAGAAAACGCAGCCTGAAGCCGATTGTGTTATTGGATCTCCTTGAATGTTTTTCTATTCAATTCTTGCGAATATCAAGAGGACTCAGTTCCGTTCGCGCCAATACTTCTTCTACTACTATACCGGAAATGATCTCCAAGCTCGCAACTCCTCAAACTCCGTTCCGCTGCAGAAGTCAGAGGAGCCCCTCAACAGAGAATGCCACACTGTCCCGCAGCTTCTGCGTGCAGTTCCTTGCGCTGACGATGCAGTTTAAGGGCTAAACTCGTTCTAAATGTATTGAGTTTAGCACAACTATGGCACGAGCCCAATGAAAATCTTCCAAGAGAAACTAATTTGAGAGGGCGAAACGAAAAAAGAACGAGCATCGTTGAGAAGGCAGAAAAAAAGAAATTGCGCCAGTTTCGTATGTTCTTGGCAATGGCCGCTCTCGGTAAGCGTTCCTAACGGATCTGCTGTGGAGTATTAGCCAGGCTTCGGCATTTCGCGCAACGCCATGGCGTCGGAGAAAATTGCTGCTGCGAGTACGAGATAACAGAATCACGAGATTGGCTACTAAACTCTGTTCTCCGGTTTTGCTCTGAAAGAAAGCTTTTTCTGCGATACGTTTTATCACCATTGACCGACAGTCTTCTTCTTGTTGTTGTTGTTGTTGTTGCTGTTTCTTTTTCCCGTCTATTCTTATTACCTGCCTGCGACTTTTCCCATAAACACGTTTTCTCTTGGCAGAATTGCTAGAGAATTGTCCTGCGATACTTGACACTCGTGTGCTCTCGTATCCTACAAAATTTTTAGAGGGCAAACGTATCTTCGTATTTGGTATATACAAGCTACCAAGATGCCTTGGTGACACCTGGAATTTGGCCCGCTCTGGCCCGCTCCCTGAACGCTGTTCTGTTTAACTTGAAGTCGGTGATTACCGACCTTGAATGGCCCGAGGCAACACACCTGTTTCTGACCTGGGTGATGCAAGTGTACTTAGGCATGGCAGTAAGTTGTAATTGAGCTTCCAACCTTGCTCTCGAGGGTAATTCAGTATTGCGAGCGATGTATTTCAAGGCCTTTCTCGTCACCTCGTGTTCTGCAAATTGGAGTCTCTTGAAGTGATCCTTGAGAACACGCCCGTTGATGTAGCAATGTTTGGGAAGGTCAAACTTGACCGGAAATCTGAAAGGCATGTCTCAAGTCTCCACCGGTGGATGAGTTTTTTTTCTCACTTCACTACCACGCCAAAACACCCGTACCTCCCGGGCGACATTAATACCAAGAAAGTGCAATTTTGCGCTATGTTGAAGCTTCGACAAGGTGTGGTGCCAAGTTCACTTCATGTTTTCGCTATGTTGGCTTGTAGCAGCCCCGTTTTGGAAAGCTGATGTACATAACATCTTTTTGTAACTCCACCCCATATGCTTGTGCTGGAGCTATTTCCATAATTTTGCAGCCGTGCACTATATTTGCTTTGAGAAGACTTCGGTTCTGATTCTCAATCAAAAAAGCTTACTGAATGAAAATGCTAATCCGAATCTGGATCCTAGCCTGGCTATCTATAACTGGATTGGGAATGACTAACGAGTTTCAACGTTTGGAAGTATATCGAATACATAACATCACTGAACTAACTCCTTATATGCTCCGAAACCATGATTTAGTTTTCGCAGACGGAGACAGATCAGTCATATTATCTGAGAGTTTCCGAAATACCGACATTTCTCCTTTTGGTCAACTAAAGGAGTTCGGGAAGGCTAGAAAACCACACGGAAATTTCGTGCAAATTAGATATTCCTTAAACTCTTCTATATCAGGGGGGCCTCTTCAGCCTGTCTATGGATGCTTCGATAACAGTTTCAGTGACACTGAAAGCACTGTGGCATGTTCTCTCGAAAGAGCTATTCATACACATATGGGCATCACTTTAATCTTGCACTTAGCGGAACTACAAATGCATGGCGAATTTTCCATAAGTTATGCGGATTTGCTGGAAGAGAAAGTGATTTGTACTGCAGCGCCAGGCCAGAAGTTACAAGTCCAAGTCCGATATGAAAAGAGAATCTTTCAAGCACATGAGGAAAGAAGATTAAAGCTAAGCAAGAGCTCCCTCGGCACGGAGTCTATATCCTTTACTCCCTGGCGTAAGAGTGAGGAACCATCTGAATTTGAAATAGTTGACGGGAACTACGCGTGCATAACTGACCAAGAAATGCTCTTGTGCTAGCTTCGCCCATTGAGAACGATTCATTTTCTAGGGAGGTACAGGTTACCTCCCTAATGAATGCTTGGAATACACGAGGATGCATAATAGAGACGACTTTGGAAACAATTACTCTGGGAAAAGGTAAACATAAACAAGAAGAGAGAAGTACATTACACCTTTATTACTTGCTATAGGTAGACAATCATTAGAGATTGACTTCATTTGCAAGGGTATTTCCTACATGATTTCTGGAACTAAATGTTAGTTCTACATCGAGATCTCCTTTCCCACAACCGTACAGTAAACTTTGTCTAATCGTCCAAAAATCCTTGTTTTCTGTGGAATTGGTAGTAAGAAAAAGCAAAAGATACAGCACCAAAAATATTCCGTTAACATGCCGTCGGGGCCTGAAACCTTAACGTAGAAACTTGCTTGTGCAATACAAGAATTAAGATCAAGTAGATACAGAAGAAACCGGGGTTAATTAAATAACATGTTTGAAAATGAAGGATTTCTACCACTCAGCTTTACTCCTGTTTTTAAACGAAGACTTGTGTATGGAAACAGTGAAAGCCACCGTGTAAGCAATAGAATGAAATTACGAGCCAGAGTCAGGACTCGCTTCGAAAACTATAAGGCATAAAATAAAGAAAAAGAAAAAAGTCATGCTTCCTGCCAACTTCTTAAGAAAACATGCAAGCTCCAAAGGAGGTAAAATAATGGGTGAGTTGATAAGCTTTGTATGCGGTTCTTAGGGTATCATAAGCAACATGACGACGAATTTTTCTTCGAACAGTATTCTTATACGACCCATTAGTCATGTGGAGATACTGATGTTTGCTTTTGATTGCAAATCGAAAACACTGAATAGTAGTGCTGGTTATGGACTCAAGAAGCATGGTATTTCAAACCCAGCCTGATACACATAGCTGCGATACCAGAGAACTGAATTGAACTCAATGGAAGTTCAGAGGATTTCAACTTTTAGAGAATGTCGTTATAACAGATAAAATTAAAATTTCCGAAAACGAGGCCAATCTGATTTGCCTTAAAAGGTGTTAGTACTCTTTTGATCTGTGCTGGTATATAGAGTTAGAGTAATTATGATATCCTGATATATTCTTTTCACGTTAGAAAGATGTGACATAATTACACCATTGGTATGGAAGTCAAATCTAAGGGTGTAACACATGTATTATGTTTTTCTGTGTATCTGTCTGGACTTAGTCAGAACACCCCAAGAAGTTCCTGGTGCGAAAACTGCTTCATAGAATATAATTATTCATATTACAACATGCTACTTTTCAATTCGTTTCATTTCGATATAATATTATCAGGCAAGCAGTCTGATATATCACTTTATTAATTATTCAGGGATTTCGGACAGGCAAGGAAGCCCCCGGTGGCCAAGCTGGCTAAGGCGCGAGACTGTAATTGCATTGGAATCTTGAGATCGGGTGTTCGACTCACCCCCGGGGGATTTTTTTCCATTCTCGTAGAAGATACGGTTTGCTTTCTTCTTCCCTGCTCTCTATTTTATTTTTTTTGTCTGCAACCAGTGCTATAAAAAGGCATAATTGGAGTACAGCAATATTTATGAACGTGCCGCGTAACGAGTGTCCCATGTCAACTTTAGTCAAAATTCGCAGACTAAGGTTATTCTTGGTCGTGTCCTCCACATTGTGCCCCACAGACCTTTACAGACTCTTCAAGACTTCCAGCTCGAATACTAAGTACGATGTGTGACGATTCCAAGCTAAAAAATTCGAATCTTTCAGAGGAGGAGAAAAAGGTACGTTTTTCTAGAATCTAAAAAAGTACCATTTGCAATTCACTAATGGTCAGGCTCATCACATAGCTTCAGAACAGAAGCGGAGAGAAAATATCAGAATGGAGTTTGATAGGATTGTCAACTTGACGCCAACACTTACCGATAAAGAAAACAGGTCCGAGTTGAGCATTCTAACGAAGAGTGCTGACTATATCGAATCATTGAAAGAGGAAAACCGCCGATTAATTGAACTGTGTAGACAACGGGGAATTCCTGTTCCTGAAGAACTAATGTACAAGGGTCCAAGTATTGTTCATGAGACGAAAGAGGATACGCCGTTGTAATTTGCTCAATCTGGATTGAGGTTGGAGAATTCCATAGCTGTCGGGATCCCACAATAATGATGACTTAAACATCCTCAAATAAACTGTTAAATATCAGAATTTCACGATTAAGAGACCCGAGTTCCTCAAACGTATTTAACTTGTTTTGACCGTATATATCCTGATTTGGATGGTATCCAATCTACAGCCATTGAGGATTCGAACAACTGTAATTGTACGCATCGTTTTCTATTATTTGTTCTTTTCCAATTTTCATATTTTTCTGGCCCCTCATTTATTCTTGTGAATTCCTCTCCCTTTTATAATGTCAGAATTTTTCTTGTAACTGTAAAAAGTTCGTTCGTAGCTTCAAGTTGCACTGAACCAGTATCTCGCCGCTATATTGCTATTCGTTCTGCGCAGCATTTCCCCATACTGACGACAACACCTTCGCGAAACAGCTTCAAAACTGGCCTAACACTATTACAAAACCTTGATCTCTGGCAACCATGAACATCGGACAAGGTTCTCCGAGCAGCCGAGATGGACGAAGTGTCTCGGCTGGAGCTGCGGCATTTGCTGTAGGGGGCACTCCAGAGGTTCCACCGGATATGGCACTTCTATTGCAAAAATTAGAGGAGGATTTCACCGTCAATAAAACCATCGACCAATGGACTTATATCAACCGCAGAGAGGAAATCATGCAATCCATAAATCGCCTACACCAGCAGCAACAGTCTCGCGTTGCGCTCGATCCACTGAAGTTAGAGAAAATCCTTCTACCCCGAAAGGGTCTGGACATTAATTCATTCGCCAAACATGATTTGGCCACCATCTTAAAAGAGCGGGCTGACCACTCCACTGCTGATAATGCCTTCATTGTTCTTGATGCCAAGGGGAAGGTACAACAGTCAATACTGTGGGAAAAACTCTATCTCAAGGCTGCAAAAGTTGCCCATGAACTAACGCACAGAACCAACTTCAAGTCCACCCCAGCAGTTGCTTTGCTTTACAAGGAAGCTGAGATATGCGAGTTTGCAGTGGCGCTCTTCGGATGCTTCATGGCAAATATGACTGCAATTCCAATCCACAATGATGTATCTTTGACTGAAATGTTTGAAATTCTGTCTTCTACCTCTTCCCTGTTGGTTTTGATGTCTGATTCGGTT
The DNA here is from genome assembly GCA_963678735.1 of Metschnikowia agaves. Taxonomy (NCBI): domain Eukaryota; kingdom Fungi; phylum Ascomycota; class Pichiomycetes; order Serinales; family Metschnikowiaceae; genus Metschnikowia; species Metschnikowia agaves. The sequence goes on along the minus strand of CAVMBV010000003.1, from coordinate 2,172,112 downwards.
TCTAAGGAGATCGAGAAACTAACAACTAGCAACCTGAATATTGTCTGGCCCAGTAAAATCTCGCGTCTTAGAACCACGGAACTAGGCTCTGCAAGACGATCTGAACATGAATCGATTATCCAAAAGCATGTCAGTGAAAAGAAAGAGGGGAAGAACGACTTAGCTTACATTGAATTCTCTCGCTCTCCAGTTGGTGAATTGCGCGGTATTGCTGTAAGTCATAGAACTATTTCCCATCAGATGCACTGTCTCGATATATCATTACTGAGTCTACCTGACTCGGGAGGAAACCTTGTAAAACCACCAAATGGTACCAGAGGACACCGAAGAGTGATGCTCGCTACACTAGATATGAGGCTCTCTGTTGGGCTCATTATGGGTGTCCTTTTTTCTGTTTATTCTGGGAATTTACTTGCATGGGCATCCCCCAAAGTAATGGAAGTGCAAGGTTTGTACGCCAACATTATTTCGAAATTCCATGCGAATCTTTTGTTAGCGGATTTCTTGGGGCTAAAGAGAGTCACATATGACTATCAAAAAGCTCCAAATGCAACTCGATACTTTTCCAAAACCCAGCGTGTTGACTTCTCAACGGTGAAATGGGTTTTAGTGGATGCACTCACCGTGGACGGTGAGTTTATTGAAGTGTTGTCTGAAAGATACCTAAAACCTTTGGGTTGTCAAAATGCAAATAATGCTATTATTCCAATGCTCAGTCTCAGCGAATATGGAGGTATGGTTATTTCAATGCGAGATTGGCTAGGGAGGTCGGAAAACCTCGGAATAGAATTCAATGGGAAGGTAACGGATGAATTATCATCTGTTATCATTGATAAACTTGCTTTATCACAAAACAAGGTCATTGTTATTGAGACCAATCCGACTGAATCAGAAGAAAACTCTTCGAGGTTTTTGCGAATCGACGCTTTTGGTTATCCTATCCCAGACGCTACTCTAGCAATCGTCAATCCTGAGCTGTCCACAGTAGTCACCAAAGGTGAGTTGGGAGAAATATGGATTGATAGCCCCTGCCTCTCTGGTGGCTTCTATGGACTCAAAAAAGAGTCGAAACTGATTTTCCATGCCAAATGTAGAGGCGCTAATGGAGTTTTAGAGATGGATTTTCTTCGAACTGGTTTATTAGGGTTCACGTTCAACGGCAAAGTATATGTACTTGGACTCTACGAAGACAGGATTCGTCAGAGGTACAGCTGGGCAGATCATAAGGAAAAATTACTCGATAAATCCAGCATAATCTCTGGTTCCGATATGAGATATCATTATTCTTCCCATTTGCTTGCAACTTTAGCAAATGAGGTGAGGCAGGTCTATGATTGCACAATTTTTGACATATTCGTTGGTAATGAATACCTACCTGTAGCTATTGTTGAAGCAGAAATCAGAAGAAAGGTTATTGATGAACCTGAGGCTGCTAATAATGGCAATACCAAGTCGAAATATAAGTTTGATTATAATGCAGCTCCCCTCAATGAACCTGCTTTGAACGTGATAGCCAAGAAGTGTTTTGATGCTTTGAACAAGCATCATAATTTGAGACTCTACTGTGTTGTTGTTGTTGATTGTGATACATTGCCAAAAATCATGCGAAGCGGGGGCCTCGAGATAGCCAATATGCTTTGCAAAAAACGCTTTCAAGAAGGAACTTTGAAATCTGATTTCATCAAGTTCTTTGTGAAGCAGTCCATGCAAATGATTCCTCATGGGGAAGACGTAATTGGTGGCATTTGGTCCCCTTATGCGTCCCAGCTCCGAAATTCATCTCTCATTCGCTTTACACCTCAGATCTCCACCTATGATTTTCGCCCGAAGTTAATTGATGACAAGACTGGTGTTGCTTTGAGTGACTTCAAAAGTATTGTTGATATACTTAAATTAAGAGTTGCAAATACAAGCGATGCAATAGCATTTCAAAACATTGACACCAGTGGTAAGAGCAGTTCAAAACCATTGACATGGAAGAAGTTGGAGCAGAGGGTCTATGCTGCATGTCAATATATAATTGACAAAACTAATTTAAAAGCTGGGCAGCATGTCATTCTAATGTATTCTTTATCTGAAGAATTCATCATATGTTTATATGCATGTTTCATGATGGGAATCATTCCTATTCCAATGCTACCATTTGACTCAAACAGGGTTGGAGAAGACTTTCCCGCCTTTGTTGGGGTACTCAAGGACTTTGATGTTCAAGAGGTCTTCGTTAATGATGATGTCGAACGATTTATGAAAAACGGCCCAGTCACAGATGCTTTCAAGAAAATGAATCAGCGGAGATCCAAGGCTCTAAAAATCAAGAATACCACTAAGCTTACAAAAGTGTCGAATATGACGTCACTTCTCACGAGAATCGCAAGATTTAGAACCGATATGAATTCAAAAGATGACAAATCTACGTGTCTAATATGGTTAAACTTTACTTCTGACCACTATAGAGTCGGGGCAACATTGAGTCATAGAAATATTATTGCAATTTGTAAAGTTTTTCAAGCAACTTGCAACCTCTCCTCGAAGTCTGCAATTGTTGGATGTGTTCGTCACTCTTCAGGAATTGGATTTGTCCAAGCGGCCTTGCTCGGAGTATATTTGGGAACTACAACTTATTTAAGCTCCCCTGTGAATTTTGCAGGTAATCCGCTTTCATTCTTTCTTTCATTAGCCAAGTATAGAGTCAAGGACGTTTTTGTTACTGAGCAAATGTTGAAATATGCGGTGGCAAAAGTTGCTCCAAAAGGATTCAATTTTTCGTACTTAAAGAACATGATGATCAGTACTGATGGAAGAGTTGAAGTGGATTTCCTCAAAAAAATTGCTAATATATTTCTGCAAGCAAAGCTCAACGCAGCATCCATGTCTGCTGTCTATACACACTGGTTTAATCCTATCATCTCTACGAGATCATATATGACTGTCGCCCCTGTCGATTTATTTTTGGATCCTATTGCTTTGAGACAAGGATACGTCTCAATAGTAAATCAGGCTGAGCATCCGAACGCATTGAGGATACAAGATTCCGGTGTGGTACCAATTTGTACCGAAATAGCTATTGTCAACCCTGAAACATGTAATGTTTGCAGAGAAGGAGAGTTTGGAGAAATCTGGGTTCGCTCGGAAGCTAATTTGACATCGTTCACTAATGGACCTAAGGGCCCAGTTGACAACTTTACGAGCAAGCAATTCGTGGGAAGAATTGCTGACATAAATTCCGATCAAACGTATTTGAGAACCGGTGATTTAGGTTTTCTACATCATATCCTGATAAGAAAAAACTCTGCAAGTGAACAGGATCAAAGTGTGACAACATTCCAACCTCTTTTTGTACTAGGAAAAATCTCTGATACTTTCGAAGTTATGGGATTACATCACTTTCCATTGGACATTGAAAGCACCATTGAGGCATGCCACCCAGATATTTACAACAACGGTTCATGTATCTTTAAGTGTTCCGATTATACGATTGTTGTTTGTGAGTCAAGAAGACTGAGATGTCTTTCAGCATTGGTACCATTGATAGTCAACACAGTTTTAAGCAAACACCATCTTGTTGTTGATATTGTTGCATTTATTAAAAAGGGTGAGTTTCCGATTTCGAGGTTGGGAACCAAGCAAAGAGCAAGAATAGTTGATGCTTGGGTTCAAGGTATAATTCCTCTTACTGTTCAATACGGTGTGAATTACGGGGAAAATTCGATGATTAAGTTCATCAAAGAAATAGACAAAGTGGTGAGAGAAAACCCATTTGCTGAGTACAGAAACCCAGCTCAGGAATATTATGATACTGCGCCAGATAGCGTTTTTGATAACAACAATGCTATGCTTCAATTGAATCAAGGCAACGAACCTCACAAATATAAGGCTACTTTCGAGATGAGCAGTCAGGAGAGTGACGAAGTTTAATTGGTCCAAAGTATCTAGTTCTGTTTTCAAAGTGATGGTCTGCGAAATCACTTTCCTGTGTCATCGACACGGTGCGGCAACATGTGCAGAGTAAAGCTTGCGCTGGATGCATGGATGTTTATAGATGAGTATGAATCGGCGATACGGCAGAAAAACACTGTAGCACTGCTGGGATTGCAAGCAACACTAGGACCAACATTGTTCTGGGGGCATAAGTACCACAAAAACGAAGCGCATCGTACTGAAAAGTAATGAAGCGCTCAGTCAGTCCTCTATCCTTTCTGGGTGACGAGGGAAAACCAAAGAAAAGAAAGTATTTCTCGATTCTCTCAGCAGTCAAAAATGTTTTCGCCAAACCGTCACCAACGAAGCCTGCTTCCGAAATCAGTCGCAATTTTGAGAAGCAAGGGATCCACGAGGAGCCTTTGCCGAACTCATTTGTATCTTCCAAGAGGAAAATGTCAATTATTGAAAGCAACAAACACATGAAACAGGCCGTGCCTCGCTCCTCGATCGTGTCCAACAAGGATAGCGGATATGGGCTTCTCTACAATTCGGTCAAGACACTGCAGGAGAAGGACGATACTCTTCAAGAACATATGTGGTATGGTGCGGACGCAGAGAACCTGTTAATCAAGGAAATTTCACCAACCGTTCACGTGCCCAAGACCAGAGTTCTACCGACTCTCTCTCGTGAATTTGATATATTTGCAAATGAACCCTCTGACCCTTTTTTGGCTCTGCATGACGAATTTAATTCGGTATACCAGGATGAGCAAGGAAATCTTATACGTCCTCCTTTAATCAATTTGGATCCCAGAGAAAGGTATCACATGTTACAATTAAAGAAGTCAAGAGAAGCCTCCGATTATATTCAACACAGACTCAAGTACATGATTGATCCTCAAGAAACCGCTTCTACTCCCCTTGCCAATAACAAGGTTGACTCGGTTACTCAAACTCACAATAGAGATTATCTCGCGCATTCGTTGAATTTCAATGAATTAAAAACAAAGCTTGCTTTGCGTAACAGGAAAGCGAGAAAGGCTAAGAGTGGTTTAGGGGTTTTTTCGGGTGAGTTTTTTTATGAACCTGCAAAATCAAAGGATAGTGCCAAGCTCGCAACAAGGCCTGTAAACTCCTTGGGCGTGTTAAATCTTCCGCAATTCAAAACCAAAGAAAGCTCGAATATTGCCAAGACACTTCCTGACGAAGATATACGACAAAACATAAGTCGTAGACGAGGATCCATGAGCCAACGACCTGGTTTAGAAGAAGCTTTGCGTCATGGCAAAAAGGATGACAAATTGGACCCTGATTTCGTGGAGAAGGTTGAAAAAGCACAAGGCCTCTTTAAAATAAAGGAGAGTCCAGCAGTCTCCAGTAATGTATCAATTGGCCCGAGCTCTGCTTTTAATTTTGAGATCTCGAAAGCAAAACTTGAACCAATTCTCAATCAGACTAACTCCGAAAGTACGCAGCCAAGTGTCAATCTCACATGTGGTAACTCGAGTAAAGATAATTTTACGAAAGAGGTTGACCTTGGGGCTACCTCAAAGCTTGCAGCCGCAAATTCGAAGGATCCCAAGTTTTCTTCAGGTAGAACACCTATGAATAACTCGCATAAATTGAGTGACTTGGCCTCGACACAAAATCTCGAAGAGGAGAAGCTAAATTTTCCTGGCTCGGTTGCTGATACTACTAATTTAAAGCAAAGCTCGCTTACTCTTGGTCTGACTCAACGAGGTGATCTTTCAACACCCTTGTCAGCTAATAAAGAAGGGTCACATACACAAAATGAGGCAACCTTCAGTCTTGGAAACTTTGGCAAATCAGACTTTTCGAAGGATAATGCAAAATCGAAACCTTTGTTTAACTTGGATTCCAATCTCCCCAAACTGAATTTGAGCTTCGGCTCGGTTAGTTCATCATCAAAACCGTTGTTGCCTGATGACCGGAACGACAATACCGCTTTTTCTCTTGATTCTAAAACTAAACCTACTTCTGATGCTGCGGTTAAGCCAGCATTTTCGTTTGGTTCCAATCTCCAAAATCATGCGAGCAACGATCTGAAGGAGAAGCCAATTTTCTCTTTTAGTCTGAACTCAAAGCCCACATCAGCAGATGGTCCGGAAGGCAAAGGAACGTTATCTTTCGGTTTGAACTCCAACACCAATACTAATTCAACGGATGGTCTGCAGGACAAACCAACTTTCATCTTTGGGTCAAAATCTGCTCTGGCTAATGAGCTGAATAATAAGCAAGAGTCAACTAAACAAGATGATAATCAGAACAATACAAAAGGAGAGTCTTTCAAAAACTCGAGTAATTTATTTAATCAAAATGTTCATGAAGAGCCAAATAACCTATTAGATTCCAAATCAAGTGCACCCTCTAACCAAAACATATTACCAAGCTCGAAACATCCTGTTGGTGAAGAAGTTGTGGACAAAGTGACAAAAGGTTTGGATGAGAAACCCATTGATTCACCAAGACTATTTGGTGACTCACTGACCCTTACATCTGCTAGCCTGGGCAAACATACAATGGCGAATGATCCGGCGAAAAACACACAATTTTCTTTTGGACCCCTTTCAAATCAACTGACTACCACAGCTCTTGGCGGAGAGAAGCAAAACACTTTCTTTTTTGGTAATCCAACTCCAAACACAGCAAATTCTCCCGCCTCAACTGCCACATCAGGAGACAACGGTAGATCACAAAGTGCAAAGAATGAACATTCTTCATTTTCATTTGGGCAAACTGCTACGGCAGATCCAGCTCTGATATTTGGCAATCAAAGTACTAGCATCCCCACGCCTGCTTTTAATTTTTCTGTCAAACCGACTAGTAAAGAAAGTCCCCCCTTTCAAGGTGGAATACCGCCAACATTTCCCAAGTCGACTGGGGGCTTCAACTTCAGCAACAAGGCTCTTTCTGGGTTGGGAGATAGCAGACCAATGACACCTTCTAATGCTGGTTTTTCGTTTGGATCAGGACAAGGTGTTGGAGGTGTAGGAGGACCACAACCTGTACAAACTCCCAGTTTCGGTGGGTTTTCAAATGCTACTGCTCCTCCGAGCGTTTTTGGTGGCTTTTCAAGAAGTGCTACTCCAGGTGGTACTTTTGAGCAAGGACCTATAGCTCAGCAAGGATTTGGGCAACAGGCGTCAATTCCACAGAACGGCTTTTCATTTTCTAATGGTAATCCTACAAATGCTAGTGTCTTTAACAGTGCTCCTGGAAGTTTTGGGCATCCAAGCCGTGAAAACACCCCACCAGCATTTGGGATGGGAAACTTATCTACGACGTCGGGACAATCTCAGGCGTACACTCCGCCAGTCGCAAATGTAGGCAACAAAAGGATTATTGCCCAAATGCGTCAAAGAAAGAGGTTTTAAGAAATTGCATGCATAGAAGAACATATAAAATATCTAATTTGAAAGTCCTAGCTGGAAGTCCTTTGATGGGGTTTCTCAACTGCATATATCAGCAGTATGAAATTGTTAGGTAGATGTGAGGAGATTAAATAGACTTCGATCTACGGAATAGACTGATGGACCTTCGAGGCACGGTATTGCTTGATGTCTAAATTGGTTTGGACAGAAGTTACAGCAAAAGGGCTACAAGCGTTCTTCGTGATTTTCTGCACTTTCTAGAAAGATTAAGGCTCTTTTGGCAGAATTATTGAAGGAAGCCATCTCAAAGCTCTACTTGGTTAGCGCAAGTCATATGTTCGTGAACTGTAAGGAATTTTTTATTTCTTGTTTGTTTAAAACTCTCCTCGTATAGATAATAAGAAGTGTTACAGGTAAATGAATCCTGTTGGCTGTATGTATGATTCGGAAATATTCTGGTTAGACACCTCACAATTGCTCGTGGGGTTCCAATAAGTAAAAAAAGCTTCACGATAATGCAAGTCTTTTCGAACAGAAGGAGGAATACTTTCTTCGAAAGAAGTAAAATTGTAGAAACCTAAAAGTTACAATGGCAGAAGACAAGCTGCACTACAGGGTTCCTATTCGCTTATTAGTGAGGGACTAGGATTCGCTTGATTATTAGAGCAATAGCGAACATTAGCATTTCAGGGTGTGTGCCACGTCACATGGCAAGATAAGAAGCAAGCGTAATCTTTGGTGTCTGCTGGTTCCCTTCCGTCAGTAAAAAATGGATCCAAAATTCTTCCTAATTTGGATATCGTTCAGATAACCAGGAACATCGCAACATGTGAGAGTCTACTTCTCCACATTTTCGCGCCTCAGCAATCAGTCTCCGCTGTTGGATTATGTGCTATATGATGTCTTAGCAATGCCGGTGAAACTCAAAAACCCCACCAATTTATACAAATTGTGCAATCGATGCAATACCCGCCATCTTACCCGTCTAAAATTGAATATAGACCGGGAAGGATTCAAACATTGAGTCCAGAACAAGAAGTCATTCTCAAGCAATGTTGGGCCACCTTCTTCAAATACTCAGGTTACCCACTCTCTTTGAGCGTTGAGGACATCAAAAGCAAAGATGCCTTTGTAGTGTCATCTATTGTTGAAGCAAGCGGCAATGTTAATGAAATTCCTGGAAGTGGTAGACACAAACATCATACTCACCACAAGGCGAGTCCAGAGAGATTGGCAGCTATAAAAGAAAATCTTGAAAGGGAATACGTGATTATTGATGATGCATCTACCGAAACTAAGTACATGTTTTTTGATGTTTACAAAGAAGGGAGCAGGGAAGTAGATTGCGAACAAAGCCGGACGCAGAAAGTCAAGCCCAAAGAACGGCCCGAAACAAATATATTTCCTTTCTTTAAACACCTCGACCGATTTGCAATGCATCATGCCGTTTTGAGTTCACCGAGAAACGACTTGATCGACAACTTGTTCTTGCGTTTCATTAGGGCTCGGAAAAATCATTATGAGAATGCTATGAGAATGCTTGTGCATTCATTGAACTGGAGAGCAAACGAGTTCAACGTCGATGTAATATTCCATGAAGGTGACGCTCCTTCAGTTATTGAAAAAAAGAATCAAGGATTAGTCAAAAACTTGCAAGTTGGAAAGTTCTTTCTTTGTGGTGAGGATAAAGATAGAAATCCTCTTCTCGTGTTCCAAGCTAAGAAACACTTTCGGTCAGATTCCGATTTAGACGGTACAAAACTCTACGCTGTGCTCCTTATCGAGTGGACTCGGCTCTTTTTGAGAGAAGTTAATGAGTCGGTCGACACCTGTTCTGTTTTGTTCGATCTCTCTGGCTTTTCTTTAAAGAACGCCGATTATCCTGCAATCAAATTCCTTGCTTCTCTTTTCGAAGCTCACTACCCCGAGAGCTTGGGTGTTATCATAGTTCATAATGCTCCTTGGGTGTTCTCAACAGTGTGGAGCATGATCAAGCCATGGTTGGACCCAGTTGTCAGCTCTAAAATTCACTTCACGAAGAATGTGAGCGATTTGAAAACTTTTGTCGATATCAAATACATTCCCAAGTATCTTGGAGGCGAAAACGCAACCGACGTTGCTTACGATGTTCCAAGGAAGGTCCATGCTCAACCAATGAAAAACAAAGATGAGATTTATTACGAGCTTATCAAACAAAGGACTCGGTTACATCTACGCATTATTGAGACCACATTGAGTTGGATCAGCACAACAGATCCAGAAGTCAGCTCAAAATATTTGAGAGACAAGATACAACTAAGCTATGAATTGTCAGATAATTTCATAGCACTTGATCCTTACCAGAGAAATCCCGGAATGTACGATCGGAGTGGGGTCTTGAAGTTGAAAAATTAGTTACCATCGAAAATTAAGAAGTAGTAACGCCGCACCATTGCGCGACGCGTCCGCGAGAGATGTGGTGGACAGTCAGTTATGTTGCAGCGATAGCCATTGGTTGTGATTTCAGCCGGATTTCCAAACACTTATTGCAGGCCAAGTTTATTATGGTTAGTGCACATTTTATTTTACTACGAATAAACATATGCAAACGGTGTCCATTGAAAGGGGATTAATGGCTGTTCGTAAAAGGTGGTATATGCAGTATTTGTCGTATTGTCGTATACTGGCCAGTATTTTCGCAGTTCGGACGACATCTGGTGCTCCATTCAGTGTTCACTAGAATTCATTTCAACCCTTCTTAAAAAAATTGAGACCATTATACCATGACCGTGAAGAACGTAGGAATCAAGGCCATCGAGGTTTACATTCCAAAAAACTATGTCAATCAATCCGAGCTAGAGAAATTTGACGGGATTCCAGAGGGTAAGTACACCATAGGCTTGGGCCAAACTAATATGGCGTTTGTCTCAGACAGAGAGGATATCTATTCGCTTTGCTTGACCGCTACTTCCAGATTGTTAAAAAACTACAATGTTGACCCCAAGTCGGTCGGAAGATTAGAGGTCGGAACAGAAACTTTGTTGGACAAGTCGAAGTCTGTGAAGTCCGTTTTGATGCAGCTTTTTGGAGACAATGACGACATCGAAGGTGTCGACACTGTCAACGCGTGCTATGGTGGAACTTCCGCAGTTATCAATGCCGTGAACTGGGTCGAATCTTCCTCGTGGGATGGAAGAAATGCCATTGTTGTGGCTGCTGACATTGCTATATACTCCAAAGGCTCTGCAAGGCCAACAGGAGGCGTGGGAGCTGTTGCGATGCTTATCGGGCCTGATGCCCCTATCGTTTTTGACCCCATCAGAGGCTCGCATATGGAACATGCGTATGATTTCTACAAACCAGACTTCACTTCGGAATACCCCGTTGTCGATGGCCACTTTTCTTTGACGTGTTACACAAAATCTGTTGACCGCGCTTACAGAAACTACTCGAAGAAGATTACCAAACAGGAGGGCAAGACTGTTGGGTTATTGGACTACTTCGACTATTCCGCTTTCCATGTGCCTACGTGCAAGTTAGTCACAAAATCGTTCGCCAGATTGTTGTACAATGACTTTTTGTCCGACCCTTCTGCTTTCAAAGAAAAATTGGATAAAGAAACTTTTGACCTGATCAGCGCTGTGTCCTATAGTGCATCGTTGACTGATCGAAATGTTGAAAAGGTTTTCCTCGGTCTTGCCAAGGAGGAGTCCAACAAAAGACTTGGTCCAGCATTGAAGGTTCCTACTAACACTGGTAACATGTACACAGCATCTTGTTGGGCATCCTTGTCATCTTTGTTGTACTATGTCGGTAGCGAAGATTTGCAGAACAAGAGGATCTCAGTGTTCTCGTATGGTTCTGGTCTTGCCTCCACGCTTTTGTCCGTGAAAGTGGTGGACGACATTTCCAGCATCACTAAAGTTTTGGACTTGGATTACAAGCTCAATCAAGGAAGAACCAAGAGAACACCAGAGGAATATGTGAAGTATATCGAATTGAGAGAAAAGGCTCACTTGCAGAAGAACTTCCAGCCTCTGGGTTCTGTAGATGACATCTCTTCTGGTGCATACTACTTGGTTGATGTCAATGACAAATTCCAAAGGAAGTACGAAATCAAAGAATAGATTTCTTTAATTGTCGCCGTCTGGTCGTGATAATCGATAGGAGTTGCGAATGAAACTAATACTACTTTAACCATTTCGTAGCCATCTTCATTGCTGGGTGCGAGCACAGATGACTTGTATTTATTGCGATGTTCCAGACCGATCAATTTGTATTTTGGCCTTCGGGCATCAGTCTCATCAAACCGTGTGCATGCTTGTCAGTGAAGGTCGAATCGAGTCTCTCCAACTGCTCTCGTCTCGATGAAACCCGTGAAAATTCGTGCTTTTATTGATAATATGTCCAAATCGGGCTATCATGGAATCCGTGCACCTCGCACGGTAGTGCGTAGTGTGTATACCGTTATGTAAACAAGATCTCGCACCTTCATCCTGACACGATTGAAACATCCTTACCAGCGTATAACTTGCAATGAGAGAAGTTATTAGTATCAACGGTATGTTGTGCAATAAGCGATACTTGCTAGGTGTTTAAGGAATGCTCGCATAATCCTTCTAGTTGGGTTCACTGAAAGTTTATCGATTCAGGCACACCCTTCTGATATCGCCCCCATTCACGGTTCGTTCCAACCAGAAAAAGAACGCAGTCTGTTGTGAAATGAACTAGAATTACACAAACACCACATCTCCAATCTTAAGGCTCTCTTTTCGACTAGTTTACTAACTTTATAGTGGGGCAAGCCGGATGTCAAATAGGTAATGCCTGTTGGGAGTTGTATTCGCAAGAGCATGGCATAAGACCAGATGGCTTTTTGCAGGAGGGTTTAAACAGACCAAAAGGTGGCGAAGAGGGCTTTTCCACTTTTTTCTCTGAGACAGGTTCTGGAAAGTACGTTCCAAGAGCTCTTTACGTGGATTTGGAACCCAATGTTATCGACGAGGTCCGTACCGGTGCGTACAAAGATTTGTTTCACCCGGAGCAATTGATTGCGGGTAAAGAGGATGCTGCCAATAATTACGCAAGGGGCCACTACACTGTCGGCAGAGAACTTTTGGATGACATTTTAGACCGAGTTAGAAGAATGTCCGATCAGTGCGATGGTTTACAGGGATTCCTTTTCACTCATTCTTTGGGAGGCGGGACAGGTTCCGGTTTAGGCTCGTTGCTTCTAGAACAATTGTCTATTGATTACGGAAAGAAGTCAAAGTTGGAGTTTGCTGTGTATCCTGCCCCACAAGTTTCCACATCCGTTGTCGAGCCCTATAACACTGTATTGACTACGCACACAACGTTGGAACACGCCGACTGTACTTTCATGGTTGACAACGAAGCCATTTACGATATGTGTCGCAGGAACTTGGATATCCCTAGACCGAGCTTCAGTTCGTTGAATAGTTTGATAGCACAAGTTGTGTCATCTGTTACTGCTTCATTGAGGTTTGATGGGTCTTTAAATGTTGATTTGAACGAGTTCCAGACAAATTTGGTACCATACCCAAGAATCCATTTCCCTCTTGTTTCTTATGCCCCGGTCTTTTCTAAGACCAGAGCAAGCCATGAGGCTAATTCTGTTTCTGAGATCTCCGCTTCATGTTTTGAGCCTGGTAATCAATTGGTAAAGTGTGACCCAAGGCTGGGCAAATACATGGCTACATGTTTGCTTTACAGAGGTGATGTTGTAACCCGCGATGTCCAGAATGCTGTTGCACAAATCAAGGCAAAGAAAACCGTTCAATTAGTGGATTGGTGCCCTACTGGGTTCAAGATTGGAATTTGTTACCAGCCACCTACTGCTATTGAAGGCTCTGAGTTGGCAGCGGCCAAGAGAGCGGTGTGCATGTTGTCAAATACTACTGCTATTGCAGAAGCTTGGAAGAGAATCGACAAAAAATTTGATTTGATGTATTCTAAGAGAGCTTTCGTACATTGGTACGTTGGAGAAGGTATGGAAGAAGGCGAATTCACCGAGGCTAGAGAGGATTTGGCTGCTTTGGAGAAAGATTACGAGGAGGTAGGAACTGACTCTTTCCCTGAGGAAGAGGAGGAATACTAAGCGCGTTATTTTGTATACCCTTGAATCTCTATGACTGAGACTTGTCCGTTTTGTCGCTTAGTCTGGATTAATTGAAAGTTGTTTTCTCGAATACTAATCTAATTATATTACTGCGTGGCGTCAAATCTGTAAGAAAGTAACATCTGCCTTAGCAGAGTTGTTGGTCCGACTTTTCTAATTTGTTCTGTGTTTGTTTTTAGCTTTTTGTATGTTTGTTTGTTTTTTTTCATGACAGTGTTTGTCATCAGTAATAAAAAGAGCACCGGCGCTGACAACGAGTGCAGCGAAAAACTCAAAAAAAATCCTGTGTTTCATTTTAACTAGAGCACAATGGCAGAATCCAATGATAAGAGACAATTACTCAAACAACCACTACATGGAATTTATATCCCAATTGCACTTATCATTTTTGGAACATGTGTCATAGACTACCATTATTTGCCGTACACCTTAACTCTCGTTTTAGTTGTTTGTGGATATAATATTCGGGAAGCATGGAACAGGAGAAAATCCATTGATGCAGTGAAATGGAATGACTTAGAACTTATTGACAAGACTGTGATCTCGAAAAACTCAGCTATATATCGGTTCAAATTATACCATGATGATGAGGTATTGGACTTACCGGTTGGACATCATGTGGCATGTTGTTTTGACATTGACGGTAAGGATGAGGTGAGATATTATTCGCCGATTTCAAACAAATTTGATTCTGGTTTTTTTGACATTTTGGTCAAGTCTTATGAGAACGGCAAGGTTTCAAGAAGATTTGCCATGATGAGTGAAGGGCTGACGGTGAAATTCCGTGGACCAGTGGGCAGATTGAAGTACTCAACCAATATGGCCAAGCATATTGGGCTCATTGCTGGAGGCTCGGGTATCACTCCCATTTTGCAAGTCATAACCCAGGTTATCACCACACCTGAGGATCATACCAAGCTTACATTAATTTTTGGTAACGAAACCGAAAATGACATTTTGTTGAAGAACGAATTGGATGAAATTGCGAAAAAGTACCCTGATTTCAAGGTGCACTATACTGTTACAAATCCCTCCACTAGCTGGGATGGTGAGAAAGGCTACATTGACAAAGCCATGCTACAGAAATATATGCCCGAACCATCTGCTGATAACAGGCTCTTCATTTGCGGACCACCTGAGATGAAGAAGAGCTTGATTGAGTTGACCAATGAGTTGGGTTGGGAAAAGACCACCATGAGGTCACTGCCAGATGATCAAGTCTTCTGTTTTTAAGTAACTCGTTGGATGCTATTGGAGTAGTTTTGGCACTAGGTTGCCTATTTCATAAGATGCCTATTTCATAAGATATGCCATATATGTATAGTGATGAATGTCCAAGAGTACGAACTGAGTGATAGAGTAGACAAGCTGATTTGCTTGAGGGACACGACACGAAGGAGAGGAACTACAGGAATAGTTTCTTAGTTAACTTTATATCCTCCTTCGTATCATTTCTCTCTTGGAAAGTTTCCCACTACAATTAGCATTTCTGGGTGCCATTCGCGCTACATTAAAGTTATCTGCAAGTGAGTTGAGATGAGACTAACCCATTTGAAATATTCAAGCCATGGACAAATCAGTATGCACATTTTATCAGAAAATAGGAGCTTGCAGGCATGGCGAAAAATGTTCTAGAAAACATATAAGACCTTCCGAATCCAAAACAATCCTCCTATCCAATCTCTATCTGAATCCAAAGGCATCATCAGATGGCCATGAGAAGATCGCTGACAAACAAGCAGCGGTAGCTTTTGACCACTTCTACAGTGACGTCTTTAAAAAGCTTTGCGAATTTGGAGAGGTTGATCGCATTGTTGTATGCGAGAATGAAAACTTCCATTTAAGCGGGAACGTCTACGTTCGTTTCACAACAACTCAGGCTGCACACAATGCTGTCATGCTGCTTAATCAAGAATGGTACGCCGGTCGCCCAGTCTACTGCGAGCTATCTCCCGTTACCAGTTTTCATGAGGCAAACTGCAGAGCCTATGATACAAACTCTTGTAATAGAGGGGATCATTGCAATTTCATGCATGTTGTCAGACCGTCTGAGCCTGTGAGCGTTCAGTTGCGACAAGCTCAAGACAAGAAGATTGCACTACAGAAGATTCGGGCGGCCATGAATGATCCAGATTGGGGGAAACAGTGGGAAGAAGCTACAAATGCCAAATATAAACGAGAAGCGGGGCCCTCGAAGGACAAACCTCGAGAACCTGAGAAGGGTCTTCCAGTACAGCAGGAATCTGTTGGAGACGCAAAAGAATCGAAAATTGATGTAGTGGCCAAACTTTTCGGCAAAAATTAATTGTGTTCTATAGGTGGATATATATGCATATGGTTAGAGGATTTATTGATCCCGGAAAAGGCATCCATATTTACGCTATGAATATGCTTCAAGGCTCTGAACTCCGCTTTCTAGTTTCTACAACTTTGGTTAACTTTGACAGAAAATGCGAAAACTTGGAGCTAAGGATAAGGTAACAAAAGACAACAATTACTAAAATAAAATCAGGAAAAAACATAATGAAGAAGGAAAAGAGACGTTTAGCAGCCTGACGATCGTCCCGTGGATACTATTCATTTCCCGAAAAGTTCAGTGCTTCGGCTATACCAGTTGCTCGCTGCCTGTTAGTTGAACTACTGCCTTACGTTCGCCGACTATCAGCCGACCTGTACCTGTGAGTGCGAGCCCCGGAGTAAGAACAAACCAGAGAAGGGCATTTCTGACTCAAGTCAACTGCTTTAGAAAACCCAAATTTCAAAACTTGGGCAATTCGTCAGTATTTTTGAGGTCACACAGAACTTAGGATTCCTCACACAGCCCCTTCATCATACAGGTCTAGGTCTGAATATCTTGGTAGCTGAAACCAGCATCACTTCCAGTCTACTCTTGGCTTGAACCATCACAATTGCAAATCGGTGACCTTGATTTAAGAATAAGACCAGAAACGGCATCTACTTTCAATGCTAAAATTCCCGGACTCATATTCTATCAAAGCGCCACTTAACCTATTTCGTTCGTGTGCTCGCCACTCGTCGTGCCGGCTGTTCTCAGTATTTTTTCCTAACTCGGTGCACTCATATAGTTTTAACCCTCAACAAAGCAAAAACAACTTTCCCTATATATCTCGCAATTTCGCTGTTTTCAATACAACAGGTTTGTTTTTCCCTGAGCGAAGCAATATATTTGTACTGGGTCTCAGATTACTGGCATTAAGAAAAATGAGTACTGGTGACAAGTCTTCACATTCTCATGAACATTCACACGAGATGAACTCCCCGGATCACAGTCACAGTCATGAACATACATCCATTTTTCATAGTCACTCACACTCTCATCAACATAACGAGCTATTGAAAGGTGGATTTCTCACTAACCCCGCGGTTAGAATCACTTGGATTGGCTTAATTGTGAATGTCATGATGGCCGGCACGAAGGGTGTAGGTGGTATATACTTTCACTCTCAAGCGTTGGTAGCAGATGCGATTCACTCAGTCTCAGACATGATTGCTGACTTCTTGACCCTAGCAACAGTGAACGTCGCGCTGAAGGAGGGAACATATTCTAAATTCCCCCTCGGATATGGTAAGATTGAATCTGCCGGGACTTTGGCAGTCGCTGCAGTGCTCTTATACGCTGGAATATCGGTTGGATGGTCATCTTTATTACAAATATTCGAAATGTTATTACCTGCTCACATTTATGAACTGTTGCTGGTTCTCCAGATACATTCACATTCACACTCATTTGGGATTGAAGAACCTTCTGCTCACTCTCACGGTGCGGAACATAGCCATATTCAAACTTCAGAGGCAAAACCAGTAACAAACATCAATGCTGCATGGTTAGCGCTCGCATCAATTGCAGTCAAGGAGGTCTTGTACCGAAAGACAATGAGCGTTGCCAATGAAACCAATTCAAAGGTTTTAGTTGTTAACGCTTGGCATCACAGGGTCGATTCATTAACGGCAGGTGTTGCCTTTGTAACCGTTACAGGTGGCGTATTGTTGGGTCTTTCCTGGCTAGATGCCGTAGGAGGCCTACTTGTCTCAGTCTTAATCATGAGAGCAGGGTCCGGGAGTTTTCGTGATGCATGGTACGAGATAATCGATCGGGGGAGTGGTGTGAAGTCGGAAGAGTACTTACAAATTAAGCTGATTGTACAGGAAGAGATAGAGAACACTCATTCTTTACCACCAGCCAATTTTGAAGTAGTAGATCTTTCGGTTTTGACAGCCGGCGCTCGCTCGAATTTGATTATCAAGCTCTCCACAAAAGAAAATATCACTCTAGAAAGCATGAACGATTTTGAACAAGAATTAATTACAGGCATCAAGCAAAAGGACAAAAGTGTTGGCAAGGTTTTTGTCGAATACGAGTTGCATAGTAGCAAAACTAAGGTTGAATCGGCTCACTCAGAACACTCCGCACACCAGTAATCTTTACTAGCATGACGTACAAACATAGATATACACGAGCATACGCTGTAATAGGTTTCACGTATATACAAGGCTATGTACAAATGGGCCGTGCTATATGGGCACAAGTAAACGCAGCACGAGCTATTTACTTTTTTTTCTTATTGCGTTTTTGACTCAGCGATCCTTCAATGAACTGTAAAATTTCGTCCACGGACTTTGAAGCAATTTCTGGTACAGAATGAATTTCGTTCTTTTTCTCCTTTCGGTTCTTACTTTCCCTTGTCTGTATTTGGGAAGCCTTTGAGTTCTTCTTAGACTTTTTCAAATTGTTTTTTAAGGCTGCCTTATTTTCCTCAGCATTTTTCTCCGATATGGATAAATACTTGGCAAGGTTTTTCGCAAAAGTTGAACACTCTTTAGAAATAACGTCAGTGGGACCCACAATCCGATCAAATGTAAAAGAGGCCTTCTCAAAGTTGTCTAATGCAGTCTTATAATCTTTGTTCTGAACCAAAAATACTCCAAAACGGTGTCTAATAGTAGCTGTTATGTCCGATAATTCGCCGTTCAAGCTAATGGATGAGCCCAAAGCCATTTCAAAAAATTTTCTTGCTTCAGAAATGAGATTCAACTGATGAAACACAGTAGCAAAACTCGAGAACGTGTTCACAGTATTCGGATGTTCAATTCCGTAGACTAGTGACCAATCTTGATAAGCTTTCATATTCATTTTAAAGCCATTAATATGATCCTTCACCATAGACTCAAAATAAGAAGACTTGACATAGGAGTTAATGGTTTCATAACTGTCTATACCTGTCAATCGCTCATGCAAAATGGTGGCTCTGCGAGACATGATGGCTGCTTTCGAGTGCATTTCACATTCCGAGTATACTTGAGCCAAAGCAGAATAGAAATGGGCAGTCTCTTGATGCACTACGCCATAGATTTGCTGATAAAATGCAATTAATTCACTAAGAAGATCCAAGCCTATCTGCTTTTCACCCTTCAGAATCTGCAATCTTGCCGTTTCAAAGACTTCATCAACAAACATACATTTAAACGATGAATCCTTTATCAAGGGCACAAAGGAACAAATATCATCGGGCACATACGTCGTGGTCCGTTTCACAATACTGGGCTTGATTGCGTGTGACACTTGCAGTTTACCTCGTTTACCTTTAATTTTCAAAGCTGAAAGCTCATTTGGAGAACTTTCAGTGTGATCAGTCTCGATCTCTTCAGTGGTGAATGCGTATTCTCTAGCTTTCCATTGAATGCCAAATTTGTAAGCAATCTCTCTTTGCATTTGTAATGGCTTAATATTATCAAGCCAATCCTTGGGCAAGTTGAATCTGAAACGAATCAAAACTTCATGTTCTATCAAATTCAGTACCAGGGGGGTAGTCAAGTTCATGAATGAAAGGTCCTTCTTTGCAACAAAAGAGAGAATATCCTCATCTAGCAACACTTGTGGATTCTCAGTAATATTTTTGCCAAGCAAACAGTTGTGGAAGTGGGAAATAATGAATGGTTTCAAAATAAAATCAACCGACTGACATAACTTGCGCAAGACGTGTTTTGCGGCTCTAGCAATCATATCTTGAATACATAAATTGTGCAAGGCTCTCATATTCGCTGCAAGCGGGATCATAGTTGCAGCGGACAGCTCTTGCTTGTTTTCACTTGAAGTGTCATCACGAGATGCCTCAATTTCATCTGATTGATCGCTCTGAGAATCTGTATTCTTGGAAAGTTCGATCTCACTTTCATTTGCCTTTATTTTTATTTCGAGGTCTTTTTCAAACTGCTCTAGCTTTTTCAAAGCTTGAGAAGCAATTTCTCCCAAATATCTAATATTGATTCCACTTCTGTGCAAATAATCTGAAAGATGAGACCCGTCATATGGCACTGCGTTATTGGATATCTCATCCAAGAATTCAGGTATTAAGTTTTTCTGCACAAACAGAGACATTTCCCTAACTATCTCTTTATCTTCATCGAGATCCGTTTCACCAGCGAAGGTATCTGGGTTAAAACAAATCTGATCAAAAGGAATCGCAACTTGTGGTTTGTCTTTCAGCTCTGTTGATTGAGCCAGATTAGCCTCGGTTTCTAAGCGCTCGGTTTCGAGTTTGAAAATCGCCGCTGCTTTTCTTTTATACCATTCTTCAACCGCCTCGTTTCTCAATGAGGCTTCCTTATGTGGATAAGACAAATCTGACATGTCATCAAAGTGAGCATCTAAGAATTCAATGTCTAATGGAGTGGAACGATGTAAATCAATGACATATTTTCTGCCATCACTGCCATAGATGCCCTTGAAGTCCTTTGAGACTACTAGATTTTTTCCTTCTGTGGATGCACCTGAAGATAACTTGATTTCGTGTGCCTTCAAATGGAAAGCCTCCGCTATCGGCTTCAAGGCACTTTCAAAATTTTCGTCGAGATTGATGCGGTTCTGATCCAAAGAATAGCCGTAAGCAACCTTATCAGCAATTTGCCCACCAGAATCTTTTTGGTCATTGAAGATTCCTGGAACCGGAGCTTGGCAGATAACCCTTGTTCCCAAATAATCAACAACGCAAGTGAGAAGATTGCAGACCATCTGCGAATCAACTCGGTTCAAAAGCTTGACAGTCGAAACATCTCTAGAGAAGCAATAACGTGCGGCTTCATCACCACCGGTTTCAAGGTAAGAGCCAGTGGCATCCACTCCAAAGCTATAGAATATGTTATTCCTCAAAAAAATATGTTTTTCACGAGGTTCGTTAGGATTCAAAGGAGAAAAACTACCTTTGGCAACTTCAATTGCAGTGGAAACAGCGGTTTGGTTGAACTCCTCAATGTACTTATTGATCAATTTGTCTCTAAGCAATCTCTCATTGAACGAAGTACGAGGGAACTCTTTTATCCCTTGAAACTCATCATTCCAATCTTTCAAGGCATCTGCTCCATCCACACCATTTGCATAAAGAGGGAATTGGGTTGTTGAGTGATCAGGGATTGGGGTCTCCTCTTTAACAATCCAGGAAAAGTTCTTCGATATCTGCGAGGGAAGCATAAAACTTTCAGAAAATTGAGATGCTGAACCCAACTGCTCCTTATACTTTGCAAGTACAGAGCTAAATTTCGGTGACAATTTGACTATTAAATCTTGCAAAATATAAGACTTGTGGAAAACGCCCTTCTCATTTAATTTGATTGATGGATTAAAATATGCATTTGACATATTGTTAACATAAAATCCGGAAGCATGACAAGTAATAGAAAATGTCTCACTCTCAAGAGTTGTCAAAGTTAAGTATAACAAATCGCCTTTGATTTTTTGCTGAGGAGGAACTGGATTCCACTGACTTACACTGAGAGATTTCAATGGCGGTGTCCAATAGTTTCGTATTGAATTTGACGAAGCGTGATCCGTCAAAGGAACAGGTTTTTCATCAAAAATAGTTAAAGACAACCTCTTGAGAACCTCCAAATCTTGTGTTGAGGTAAGCATAGATTTATCATCACTGAGAGTTTTAGATTCAAGATTGTCTGAGTCCTTGGATTCAATACTTTCTGGCTTGATATCATTCAACCCTAGTGATGTGAATTTTTCCGATCCAAAGGCAACACTGAAGTTGTGATTAATTTGGTCAAAAAAGTTCAATCCGATCGACTCTCTGAATCTCACAAGCTGTTCATAAACCTCTCTCAAGCCATAAGGCCTTTCCTTCAATTCTAGATCCACAATTTCTCTGGCATCACCAAACACCGACTTTAAGTCATCCAAGTCGTCATATTCATTAGTGATCCTAACACCCTCAAACTCCAAGTCGTAATTCGTCACATTACTCAATTGAGAAGTGGCTGCCAACGCTTCTTTCACATCCGACATTGACTCATGCAAAGAATGGGTGGTCTCTACAAAGTCAATTTCGCAACCGAAGACTTTAGGAAGCCTGATCTTGATCTTAACTGTTTGTGAGCTATCACCTGCAGCGTCTGCCATTTTGTTACGCCTTCGTGATGCTTGTTCTAACTAATTATACTCGAAATTTGAAAAATTCTTGAATGCGAGAGACAATACTGCATAGTGCTCCTCATAGTTAAGCGATGGAATAGAACAGCAGGCACATATCAGCGAGTACGTAAACGAAGTACTCATCCATAGCGGTGTTATGTTCCACGCTATTTGCTAGCCCAATAGAGCTAACAACAGTAGAAGGTTGGGTCTTATAATGCAAAGTGTAAATGGGGATTGCGTTTAAGCACCTTCGCAAAGCACGTGATCACACTTAGCTGCAATGCTCCGAAGACAGTGGCGGCGATAGAAGTAATCGAATCAAACCTAATCCAGAAGAGGAAGAAGCTTTCTACAGATTTAACAGGTCGAGCGCACTTCCGAGTTTGCATCTCTGATTTGGACTAAGCTTCTTTCATGCGGCAAGACTCTCTCGGCAACACCACAGGTTTTCAAGTCAGTTCCAAAAGACGAATTTATACATCCATCCATGATTTACCTACCGAGGTGCTTATCAACATCTTCGAAAACTTGTCTCCCTTGGAACTTAGACATGTCCGCCTTGTGTGCCGCAAATGGAATTCTGCTGCTCTGAGCAAAAGCACTTGGATAAAGGCATTTGATAATCGGTTAGGAACAGGGAATGTTTTCGCTTCGGTCACTAGATCGTCGTCATGGCTTTCAGAGTATTTTGGAAGAATGGCAGCAACACGACAGTGGGCCAAAGCAAGGGCATACTCACGCCTGTACCAGCTTGTAAGTGATCTGTTCGACATGGTGAATTATATTGAAGCTGATTTTGAACACGATCGACTCTTGTCATTCTCTCGATTCT
Organism: Metschnikowia agaves; assembly: GCA_963678735.1. NCBI lineage: Eukaryota > Fungi > Ascomycota > Pichiomycetes > Serinales > Metschnikowiaceae > Metschnikowia > Metschnikowia agaves. Next base: position 2,149,415 of record CAVMBV010000003.1, on the reverse strand, counting down.
CAGGATCGGTCGCTTTTTGTACAATGACACTGGGCAAAAACCAAGTCTTCGTTCCTGGGAGTCGTCAGTTTGCCCAAATCACTGCCTTTGACAATAACTGGAACTATTCATGCATTGCAAATGCCAACGGAGAATTGTTTTTGAAGAATTTGATAACAGCCACTGCATCTTCCAGAAATCAAACCTCCGTGAAGGTCCTAGCACAATTAAATGAACACACCGTTGCGATCAGGCTAAATCACGCTTTTGATAAACAAAGGCGAAAGTTGGACATTGTGACTATAACAAGCGCAGGTGTAATGTACATGTGGAATTTGGAGGGCGTTCTCTTGCATAAATTGGATCTAGGAGAGCCCATTATCAAATTCGATACAGATTTTAAAATGTATGCTGTTGCTGTTTCAGCCACCCATGTTTACATTATTAATTTAAATCCTTCCTACCATGTCAACACTTTCAATCACGATTTGAGCCTTGCAACTTCGACCAAAATTTTTGGTGTAGATTTTCATGATAATAACCTCGTGGTCGGTAATGAAACCATGTACAAGGTATTCCATTTTGAAGGTGAAAGAGTGACTGCTGCACAAGGGACATGCCCTGAAGATATCTCCATTATTGATGGGACTTTACAAGAATCTGAATTCCCTCGAAATCGAGATGTTGCAGGTGATGACGGGCGTTTGTATGCGCTTACTTTTTCTGATGGCAGTGTTGGAATATTCAACATTCGAGACCTTGAGGGACCAATCCAACTCAGACATAGAATTATGCCTTTTAATGATAACAGAACTCCTCAAGGATTAGCTCCATTTACAAAAGTCGCTCTTAACAGTTCTGTTGTTGCCATTGGGGCTTTGTCCGACTGGATTCATTTTTATGATGCGCATTCAGGGAAGTATTTGCGAGAGGGAATTAAGATGTCCCGTAAGCTTACAAGGCATGGTGCAACACCCATCCTGAAGATTCTCTTTGGTCCATCAGGTGCTTGTGGAGTTGTTGTTAGTAGTGACTTGGTACAATTTTTTAGGTTTGGAGAAGACGTTTCACAGAAAAAGAAACCGAATGCTCCACTGGCACCTGATTTAAAATCTAAAAAGGCAGTATATCAGCATATCAAGTCTCAAAGAGACGATTATGATCATAATGAATATCAAAATTTGCAACAAGAATTGCTTGCAGAAAAATACAACGGCACCAACTTTGAAAACGAACAAGAAGAGTTGCGAGTCGCTTTGGCGCTTAGTGCTAGTTGTGCTGAGAATGAAGATGAAGAATTAGAGAAGGTCCTAGCCGCTCTGGAAGTTGACTACTCGAGCTCCTTGGACTCTCGCAATACAAGTAATTACTTGTGTGACTCCAGCTATGATGGTGCCATGAGAGAAACGTCAAGTAGTCGCCAGGCTATAAATGGTAACCTTCATCTACCCTCAAGCTCGAGTGTTGTACAAAGAGACAGCAGGACAATTGAAGACGAGGAAGAAAAAATTTTAAAGAGCGTGCTAGAACTATCATTGATTGATCATTGAGAAAAAGTGAAAAGGTGAGTTACCGAAAAAGCAAAGAGTAGAATGATCATAGGGAAGTTCTAGAATGGTATAACTCCAGCTCTACAAGTAATACATGACTGGGAATGTCGACCTTCAGCGAGTAGATGACAGATTTAAACGCAAGGCCGTCAGCTCTAAAATTCGGGTCTGTAATTCCGGTATCTTCCGACAAAATCGGGCTTAAGGCCGAATTATCGCGAAAGACAGTTTTGTTTTTTTGCCTTCGGACAAAATAGTACTTACATTTGGCTCTTTTTTTTCTAGTCTAAACTTTAAAATCTTAAGGGTCATTTGGTTGGTTGGCCTCGCTATCAATCCGTTTAATGAATTAGATTATTCAAGTTTCCAAACGCTTCGAAAAACACAAGTCATTTGCAGATGCGGTTCAGCTTTGAGAAGTACCCTCAACCAGAGAAGCTAAAGTTTTTTCAAAGCTCTCTTCCATACCTCCATAACAATGCATTAGTCAAATATTCTTCTGGGAAAACCAAAAGATGGAGTCCAGATGAGCCCCACCCAACTAACCGCAGCTTTCTCACGTTCACTAATGGCCATTATGGAATATATTTTAGTCTCTTCAACCATGAACTACGAAAAAGGGAACATCAACCTTCTCCTGACGATTCACACGGAGTACTTATATTACTACCTTCGCTACCATCCAACGACTTCCTACCTGAATTTTACATTTCCAAGGTCAAGAAAAGTGTGCAAATTGAACTTGATAGTCTAAAAAGCATAAGTGAGATTTTTCTATCCACAACATCACTAATAAGACCACGATATTCATTAAGGCAAATCTGCCAAACCAGGAACTTTTCTCATTCGACGCTAAGGACCCGTGATAAGCCAAAGACAGCTTTTGTTTCTAGTCTGGGTCTTCACCCGGAAAACTGCAATGAAAAACCGACACAAGCTAGTACAAGTTCAAACTCGCCAGCTCATTCAGGCCATGAATCCGATTCATTTGAAGACTCTTTAGTATCTACTCAAGTGAATAATATCAACGGTATTTTTGAAAATCACAGTTCACCGGCAGAGTTGAATGCGATTTATCCAATATATCAGTCTCTAAAGCGCAACGATTTTTTAATGCCCTCCATTGACGACTATAATGTTGTCTTGAAGTCAATAACAATGAGAGCTCTCGACAGTGAGCTTACGCTTGCTGCCACTGAGTCCCGTTTGACTACCCTACTTACGGTATACCAAGACATTCTTAGAGCTTGCATTGCCAACCCAAAATGCCAACCAAATTTAGAAACGTACAACACTGTACTCCAGCATATTTTCTCAAGTATAAAATCGATTCTCAGCTCAGAAACGACAAAGAGTCAACAAAAACGTCTGGCTCTCATGCTGAAGGTCAAGGAGTTTTATCAAGTTGGAATCAATTTATATATATCGTTACTTTCAAATGTCCATCTCACTTCGGAGATCTACATCTCTGACGTTCTATACTGTCTGACTTTTTTTCCTTCGACAGTCGACAAAAACATTGGTGCTGCTCTATACAATACCCGAAATATGCAAGTTGACAATGTTCAGTTCTATACTTCGTTACTTGATCTTACACAAACGTTTAAATCATCTCATGTCTTAAACTTGGATAAAAGACAATGCTATGAGTTCATATCGGAAACATTTGAGAACTTCAAAAAGCAGTGTTCAGCTTCATTTGAGCTTAGAGCGGGCGAATTTCAGATCTACTCCTCACTTTTGCGATCATTAATCGCAACTGACAATCTTCCAATAGGTTCTAAATTTCTTGACGAAATCATCTCTGATTTCAAAAACAATTGTGTAAATGGAAATCTTAGTGAAGAGAATGTAATTCAGGTTTCCTCTTTGATTTCTGAATTTCTTCAAGCCATTATGGACAGAAATTCCCCACATGACATCGACAGAGCATTCAGTCTCTTAATGCAGATGAGGAAATCTGCAATACTTCCAGATGTGAATGTTGCCACTTTTGATAAGATGATCAATAGCTATATTGGAAGTTATGTTCATTTAGAATCATCAAAGACATCCTCTGATAATGTGATGGATATAAATGTTGCACAGGCTAAAATTTATACTAGAATATGGGATTTATTCAATTACGTTGCAATACGTCAAGATTTCGATCCTAATCTGATGAACATTCTGTCGCACGAAAATCTACTTTCTCTTTGTCTTGATTTGGGAGATTCTGAAAATACGAACAAGCTTATAAAGGAATTTTTAATTAGAAAGTTGGCGTTCAACGATTCAAATATATTGAGAAAGACGTTGTCGTATCTTTCATCAGAGGCCGCTAATAACAATGGCATTTATCACGATATTATATGGGCTTTAGCCGAGCAACATGCATCAACACTCTTTGAACACACAGAAGATCTCAACGAATTTTTGAGTGAGCACATTTACTTCTTGTTATCGGAAGGACTGCTTTCAGTCAGTAGAATTCTCAATCTGATCATGATAGCTCGAGCATTTGAATCTTTTCGGTTGCAATCTCTGAATATCTACGGCTTAGTTAAGATAATGGCAGTTCTTCAAAAGGAGGCTCTCAATGGACAGTTATCATCGTCGGACTTGTCCAAAGTACTTCAATACCAGTCATTTTTGATCAATGAATATGAGGATACGGATAACCATTACTTGGAGATTCCAGCAGAGTTAGCAGATTTCGGGACTGAGCTACAAACTTCATTCAAAAATTTATTGAACTCTGATCTTGAAAACGTTTCAATCGACACTAATGTGATTAGGGCCTGCGACAAATTGAACTTAACATACCCAGGAGGCAGAAGGATGAATATTGCAATTGCCAAATATGACTTGAACTTGTTGCCTTATTTCAATATCAGCTTGCATGAGGGTTTAGAGCAATTTTTGACTTATTTTGCTTTAGGCTATAACTTCAATTTCGCTACGTGGAGATTGGTCTTGAATCGCACTTTCATTGTGGACTGTTTGGAGACCGAGGAGAGATTGTCTGTTCGCGATTTGATAGATAGGATTTTTCTGAGGAGCGCTTTCAACGAGAACATCAGCCTATTATGTGATCTAGTTTCTCTCGAAAGTGATAGAGTTAACATCAAAATTGTCAGGTCAATTTTGGAACGTGATCAGGTACTCTTACTTAGATCTTCAAGACTTTTGAACTCGCTCTCTGAACATGCACTAAAGAGTCAGAACCAGTACTATTTGAATCAATTTGTGAAGTCATTCGAATTCATTGCCAAAGTGAATTCAAATAAGAGATGGAAAAAAAAACATATTCCAGACACTAAGTGAAAGAGGTATGCATAGTGACATTGAAAGGATTGCCTTTCAAAATTTCGATTTATTTATTGCGCAACTCGATGTGAGCATTCGTGAAGACGAAGAATTCTTAACAAGCATAATGACAGCTCTCATTCAGAATGGAAGCCACGAAAGGATTCAGGAAATTTTCGAATACCATTTCGGAGGTCAAGATGGAAATAAGTTGTTGGTAGCATCAGATAAGCTATTAGCTTGCTTAATCAACTACTACATTTCAGTGGGTCACTTTGAAATTGTCTTGCTGAAGTTTAAATCAGTGGCATCGAGGTCTGATGAACTACATAATTTGGTTATGTTTGCCAGGTACTTTGCTCATTTGACAAACCGTTCTGAGTTAGCGTTGAGAGAGGAAAATTTGATAGTAAGAAGTTTGAAGACTCTCGCAATCGCTATTTTAAATGAGCTGAGCGTGCAAGGAATGAACAAGTTGTATTACAAGCATAGAAAGCTAGTGAAAAATCCTGAGGAGATGTTTAATTTGATGATACAGTATCTAACAAAGTCTGCCAATTTGTCAGATAAAAGGTTCGAGGGGAAAATATTCACCAAATTCCAACAGCTTGTGAAATTCTGCAAATTCATGAATATATCTACGATTTCATTAGACACCTTGAGGAGCATTATACAATTTTTGACTATTAGCAAATCTGCAGAGATACTCAATATTCTCTTCAGGAAGTTTTTTATAAACAGAAGATTGGTATTCTCTTTCAATTTTTACTTCCTAAAAGTTGAACTCAAATCTGCTGCAGAAGCTCTGCTGTTATTAAATCTTTTTGAGCAGGCATTTAAGACTGTTGAAGATCGAATCAATTTAAACTCTCTTGAGCATTTCAAGTCTGTCAATGGTCAAGAGCATACTTTATGATCGAATATAGAAGTATATGTATATGCATGATTTCTTATAAAGCTAACTCTTTACGTAATTAGTTCTTTTTTAGGGATGGACGTTAATGGGCTTGGCTTGGATATATCTTGTGTGTCATCTTTGCTTGCTTCCAGATCCGCCATTCTTAATAGATCGCCACTATGATCCACAACCTTTACATCTCCATTTTGAACCTCAAGGTTTTGAGCACTAGCAGACTGTGAAAAATCTTCTGACCCTCCATCCAACGAGTCCCCCTTTACTGGGAAATTCTTCATTAACGAATCAATTTCCAGCTGAATATCAGAAACAGGATTTGCAGAATTTAGCAGGCTCTCAGCAAGACCCACATTTGATACAACCCCGCTTCCACTTTCAGTAGTTTGTGGAGCTATATAGTTGTTACGTACAGCAGACAACCAAATCGCTCCTAAAACATCGTAAAGTTTGGAAATGTCTTCATCAAATCTAAAAACACTTCCAGACTCATCCAAACTTCCAGGGTGTTCGAAACTCTCAATTGCAGTATAAGCGCAATATTGGTAATTTGTGCATGTAGGATTCTTTACCCAGCCCTTTTGAGGATCATATTCAGCAATTTGCACGGCATCTATCTTTCCGTCGACATCTGGCTTTCTACTTTTGAAATACTCTATCAATTTTGCCTCCGCAGATTGGTCTGGAGAACCATCCAATGGACGAAGAGCAGGAATATCTGGTGGAACAATTGCATGCCTTATCTTCAACGGTAATTCATATAGTTCCCGAATTTCGTCTCTGTTCTCGTTTAGCGAAAATGGGAACTTCAGTTTGTCCCTAACGTAGCCATTCTTTTTGCAGTAGGAAAACCCTGAATTGATCCAAATTAACCGACCGTTAGCAGATATGTGACCAGGGTGAGATGAACACAACTCCAAAGAAATGGAATTATTATATTGCTTTCGTGATACGTCGGACGTCAATTCTCCCACGCTGGCAGCACCATATTTATTGAATGTATAATTCTCATCACCTGCTATTGACATCGCAAGCCAATACATTTCTTTGTCACCCCAAATCAGAGACTTGATTGGTTCACCCCACATTGATAATGGGAAGAGGTTGAGTAGAGCGCCAAGGTGAAGTTTTTTATCTATGGCAATGACCCCAGCTTCTTGACAATGTCTCCAGCCTGCCATGTAATGATTTCCAAGAGTATGTTCAGATACTGGTTTAACACCCATTGCAATATCGACCTTATTAGTCTCATGAGGCATCAACTTTGCAAAGAAATTTGTTTCGATCCAGTCATTTCTGTCCATCAAGGTTCTGTCCTTGAAAAAATAGGCTCCAGTAGCAATATATTCCTCCATTTTGAATATAGACTCAGGTGAAACTAATGGAACACTATCAGCATCAAACAAAAGAACTTTCTCAAAAGAACTGAAGAAAAGAGCTAGTATTTTACTATTATAGCCCGAAAAAACTGTCCTTGCTGTGCCCGCGATGGGCTTTTGGATATTGATCAATGTCACATTTTGTGTTGGAAATTTCAATGCAGACAAATCACTTAATTTCAACCCTGCTTGTTTCAAAGACTTTTCCAAGATTTTGTGGTCAGAGAGCTGTGTTCCCATTAATTCTTCCTTAGTCAGAGTGCATGCAATCATAATAGATTGCTTCGCTTTCATCAGAAGGTCTGCTCTGTACATTATTTCTATTGGAAGTGAGTTGCCTAACGCACGAAGAACATGAATGAGCTTGATGATGTCTCTCGTGTGCTTTGTTGCAGCCGAAAGAACAATGCCACTGCCTTTCATATTCTGATAATAGTAGTCCAAAATATTACCATCACGCTCCAACTTAGGAGCTCCACCAAACCATTCAGTGGTTGAAACGACATCGCCTGTCGAGGAGTCCGGTAATTCATTCTGAAGAAAGGATAATATCTTCTTGGAGTATCTGTGATATATATCTTTCAAGTCATCTTTGACGGACGGGTCACTTGGATTTAGAAAACATCGGCTGAAAATTCGGATAATTGTCATAGTGTCGGCCATTTCTTGCTCAGTTCTTTTTGTATTTCGCAAATTTTCTTCGTATGCTCTATTAATCAGCCTTTTGTCCTCCTCTGTTATCAGGTACGACAGCTCTCTGCCTTTCTCTTTCAACAACTGACTCTGCTTCGACTTAAAGAATTCACCTTTTCGTACAGCATTTTTATCAAACAAGCGATCCCTGAGTGCACGAACCTCCCAGCCAGGAATCTTCTCATCAACAAGCTTGAAAAATACTTCACATTTTTCAGTTTGGGACTTCAAGCTAAACAGATCCCAATTACGTATTCGCTTGGAAAACTCTTCATCGAGTAGGAATTTGTAGTTAGAATAGTGCATGGATTGCCGCGTCTTGAAGTCATGGACGTCAAAACCAGCGGGTGTGAAATCTAGAGTGAAATCTAGTTTTCTGGAGATGAAGTGATGCTGATGAAGTATTAGACCCATGACTGCTATCAGCATCACAAGGAGGATGATTTTCCTCCGCAACTTTGTCCACATCATGGAATCACTGGAAAAACAAACAAACAGGTGAATCAAGAAAATCTCGATGTCATTGACTGGTCGTCTTCATCGGAATAAGCTTCTGGATTATATCGGACTAACGAGGCAGTGTGCGCGATAATTTATGTCAACCTGCAGCAATGCAAGTTTGACATCGAATGTGGGGGTGATCGCCTTGAGAAATATACGAGAACAATTGAAGATTCCAGACCGTTGAATGTGTTTGACTACTTTGCGGGTATAAGCGGGAGCCCAGCCCAAATGGAAAGGGAAGTAGAGAGCAAAATAAACATAGGTATCAGAAATTAGGATTCAGCTTGGTCTAGAAGCATTCTGGGCAAGTCGTTTCCAGCAAAGCTAAGCCTTGGTTGCTTTAATAACGCGCAAATTTTCAACATAGTTAATGGCTCGTGGGCGAGTGCAAAAGCCTGGAGACAAACTTTTTAAATAGAAAAAAGGCACAGAAAAAGAAAAAAAGACAGAAAAAGAAAAAGAAAAAAAAAAGGAACAGAAAAAAAAACAGAGAAGGTCCCATGAGCGGCGAAGAAACAGAGCTGGGAAACAGGCAAAATAGTTGTGAGGTTTGATAGATAGTTGTACCAAAGCGAATGAACTATGCAGGGAGCGTTTCCCAGCATGCAGAAATTCAGGGGTGTTCTGCACTCATTGGCTTAGAAGATTTTTGCAAAAGATACCGAATATATTTTGCGGCATTTTACCATAAAACTGGACTCAATCAGCAGAGCCTTGTGAGCCTGCAAGTGAAGACATGGCACGATCGCGCGCGTCCGGACAAGTTTTTGCAGTTGAAAGAAAGGGAAAGTCGTCCGCCCGCGAATCACGTGCCCTCGTGCCTGATTCAATTCTTCCACGTACCCATAAAAAACAACATAATACGTACGGATACTTCTACACGGCCGATGTCTTCACAAAATCTTAAACCGATGGACACGCTTGGTTCAGGCCGGGCGCCCGACAAGATGGCCGTGTTCCAGGAGTGCTTGCAGCAATTCAATGCCCTGCCTGTAAATACCAGGAAGTGTCGTCAGCTTTTGGCCAAGTTATTAAGGTTGATTTACCAAGGCGAACAATTTCCACTGCAAGAATCCACCAGATTGTTCTTTTCGATCCTGAAGCTTTTCCAGCACCGGGATACCTCTTTACGTCAATTGGTATATTTGACCATCAAAGAACTCTCTTCGACTTCACAAGACATCTTGATGGTGACTTCGTCCATTATGAAGGACATTCAGTCGGGCGATTTGATTTACAAACCAAACGCTATCAGAACTTTGTCGAAAGTGTTAGACCCAACGACCGTTTCTGCGTCCGAAAGGCTATTCAGAAACTGCCTTGTTGACAAAAATCCAATTGTTTCTTCTGCAGCATTGGTGTCATCATACAACTTGCTACCAATCGCAAAAGATGTCGTGAAGCGTTTCACGAACGAAACATTGGAAACAATCCAATCCTACAAACAATTTCCAGCCAATCAATTCCAATTGCATGACTTTTATGGCGCATCTACACTTAACTTGCCTTCTAATTCTTACATGTACCAATACCATGCGTTGGGATTATTGTATCAGTTGAGAAACCACGATAAAATGTCGTTGATGAAGCTTATCACAACTTTGCATGATGGCTCTTCTTTGAAGAATTCCTTGTCGATTATACAACTTATCAGGTATATCAATAAGGTGTTGCTTGACGATGGCTCATTGGCACCACATTTGTATCCGATATTGGCAAGCTTTTTAAAGCATAAGTCTGACATGGTCGAGTTGGAGGCCTGTAAGACTTTGGTAAACTTGCAACATCTTATCAAGGAGGATGAGTTTATGACCGTCATACTTACTTTGCAGAAGTTGTTAAGCGTTCCAAGGACGGCTACTAGGTTTGCTGCAGTGAGATTGATTAACAAAATCTCTTTGAAACATCCTGAAAAAATTTTGGTTGTTAACTTAGAGTTGGAAAGCTTGATCAACGATTCTAATAGGTCGATTTCCACGTTAGCCATCACAACTTTGTTGAAGACGCTTGGTGCTGGTACTGTAGAGACCACAAACTCCGAGAGCGTTGACAGATTAATCACCAAAATGACCTCTTTGATGGATGAGATCACAGAAGATTTCAAAATTGTCATTATTGATGCAATTGAAAATTTGGCTTTGAAGTTTCCATCAAAACATAAGAAGTTGGTTGCGTTCCTCTCTGATTTGTTGAGAGATGATGGCACTTTACAGATGAAGTCTACCATTGTTGAAGCTTTGTTCGACTTGATCAAATTCTTACCCGATGAAAGCGCCAAGCAATTGATCTTAATGAATCTCTGTGAATTTATCGAAGATTGTGAGTTCACCGAGTTGTCCGTCCGTATCTTACATTTGTTAGGAGACGAGGGCCCTCACACCTCAAATGCATCTTATTACATAAGACACATTTATAACCGTTTGGTTCTAGAGAATTCAATTGTCAGGTCCTCGGCAGTTATTGCCTTGGCCAAGTTTGCTGCTGAATGTGATGAACTGATTTCTTCGAATGTTAAGATTTTGTTGAACAGATGCTTGAATGATGTTGACGATGAAGTCAGGGATCGTGCCACTTTGTCATTAAGATTTGTCAATAATAAGCAAACCAAACTTATTGTCAATGACTCAAGGTTTGATATAGCTGCTTTGGAAAGCAAACTCACTCATTATTTAAATGACGAGAAGAATTTTGATTCAAAGTTTGACATCTCCGATGTTCCTCTTCTTTCTTCCGAGGAGGTCAAGTCATTGGATTATAATAAGAAGCTCAACAAATTAGAATATTCAGCAGAAGGTTCTCAAAAAGAAGAAGGGTCAAATGATGTAAGCTCGCCTACTAATAACAATGCTGATTCATCAAATTTGGACGCTGCAAGTGAGTACTTGAGACAACAAGAATATTCTGCAAAATTGGCTGCAGTTCCTGAATTTGCCGAATTTGGAAAGTTGACCAAATCCTCCGCCGCGCCAATTTACTTGACTGATAAAGAAAATGAATTCGTGGTCACTGCTACAAAGCATTTCTTTATCGATACTCAAAAGCTCGTCATTGAATATGACATCACAAACACTTTGCCTTCGTTGGTTTTGCAAGATGTCTCTGTTCTTGTGCAATCAGACAATGACATGTATCAAGAGGATTTTGTGATTCCATTAGCCGAGTTAAGACCTTCGCAGACTGGAAGTGTTTATGTTGCTTTCTCCAGCCCAGCCATAGGTGATGACGATATCTTAGCAGCATTTGGAAACACCATTAACTACACGAGTAAAGACATTATCGATGATGAGGGAGGAATTGATCCTGTCGATGAGGGTATCGAAGATGAATACCAAATTGAAGATTTGGATATTAATGCTGGGGACTTCATCATACCGCTTTACAATTCGAACTTCACCAGTATCTTTGAGCAATTGCCCAATGAGAATAGTAGTGTCGTTACTGTTAATGGGGTTTCCAGCATCGAAGCGGCAGTTTCAAAGTTCATAAAGACATTGAATTCTATGCCATTGAATGGTTCAGATTACGTACCTGCCGATTCCACATCTCATGTTTTGAGTCTTTTGGGCAAGGATGTATGGGGTGGCAAGGTTGGAACTCAAATAAGATTAGCTTTGACGGGAGGTAAGGTTGTGGCCAAATTGCAGGTCAGAGCAGAGACTGAGGGTTTTGCAGAAGTGGTCAGTAATGGCGCTATGTGATCGTGCTTTGGGTGTGGAACAGAAGGAAAGAAAAAATTAACAGTACCAGTTTGATAAATTTGGTATATAAACAGATGAGATCGACTATAAAATAAGATTTATATATGGATGCTTGGTTGTAAGATCAGACTAAGTCATTATGCTTTAGTTGTTGAGGACGTAAATGAAGGTTTTGGTGTCTTTAAGCTTCGGATGAAGATGCTCCCGGAAAAGAATACTAGCAACGCCGCCAAAAGAATCAATAGAAAAATCCAGATAGCAGCTAAGTTATCTGCTTTGGCAGCAGTTGGACATGCATAATGAGACCTCACTTCGAAAGTGAAGGAACAATCATGGGATGAGGCAATATACGAGACATGTGCTTTGTTTAGCATTTCGCGATCGCAAGTAAAGATTAAAACAGTGCTGCGTCTGAGGCGTTGTCCATCAATTGCCATCACAGAGTCACAATACGACCCATTCTCATAATTCAACATCAACTTTCGACCCTTGAACACTGGTTTGCCCGAGATCTCACCCAACAGGACATGCTTTTGAGTGCTTGGGTCCACATAATACGCTCCGACTTCAGACGAGTTAACGTTGTCCTTGAATTGCATGGAATCCAAGTGTGACCTTTTGATAGGTGACAGGCAAATACCTAGCGTGAAGTTCCTGCGAAATTCGTAGTCCTTGGCCAACCACGGCTGGGCCTTTCCCTCTAACCAAACGTTGGAGAGTCCTCTGAGATCAATAAACCCCCTGGACGGACTCCACGCCGTGCACCACTCAAGCTTGACTTCCTCATACGGATCGTTTTCAAGCTTGGCAGAGTCGTGAGTGGCGGCTTGATCCGCAGATGCATGCCCACTTTTCCTGTCCGACAGGTCTGTCCTAATAATGTCCTGGATTGACAGGAAGATATTGGAATGGTGGACTTCTTTGTGGGGTCGTTTTTCAACAATGAAGAGGCCCGTCAATAAGAAGAGAAGTAGGGCGAAGTACAATAATCTTCGCTGGGACCGTGTGGACATTTACTTGGATATTGTTTTGGAGAACTGTGCTGTGCCAGGAAAAACAATGTGGAGCTGAATGGGTGTCGGGATGTTAAGACAGCGATGGGAAACCGAAAGCCAGATTTGATCCCAGTTCTGCGACCTACACTATTCTCAACGCGCATACGAACGACGAGCAAGAGTAGAAGATCGAGTTGCCAATTGCTACTTGGCACAGAGAAGCAATTAACCATTCACTTTCTTGAATACTCCACATTTGGAAAGAGCCGTAACCGGCCCCGTTCTTTATGCTGCCCACCGGAACGTGTGTATTTTAACGAGTCGAGTGGGGCTTGACTTAAACATTGCACCGAGGCTGGGCGGTGCATGTATATAGGTTAGTGGGCCGGAGGATTCATAGGTTAGTGGGCCCGAGGATTCGGGGTTCTATTCCCATTTTCTGATAGGTTTTATTTTTTTATTTTTTTTTTCGCAAGAGGAGTTACTGGCGATTTTCCTTGGAGCCTCATGGTTCTTTGCGGTTCTCTTTTCGTAGGACCTTTAGCGAAGCCGAATATGTTGGTGGCCCAGGGCTCGCTTCTGGGGAACTTGCCGGTAAGCCCTTCGCAGTTGGCCGTGCCTCGCGAATATTCGCGAGCCTCATTCGCAGACACATACAAGCGGATTGCACACATACGAATACTTTCATCTCATTTGCATTTTCTATGGACGCATGGGCAGAAACTTCGGGAGCGGCCCAAGTGCTCTTCTCAAAAGAGTCAACTCTCTCGAATCCCATCTTCGAGCATATTCTAGATGCGAAAGCACAACTAAAAACCGCCAGAGCAGTGCTAGACGTAACACAGGATTCCGAGAAGCTGGCCCTAACAGAGCTTTTCTCGGCCATCTGTGATGGGGACTTTGTGGCAGTTGAAGCGGCCCTCACTACCGATGAATCTTTAACTGACTCGTTCTTGCCCGGCGAACAAAACGGCTTTACTCCTCTCATCTTTGCCGTTGTTTTCGGACAACCAACAATTGCCGAGTCGCTTCTCAAGCTGCACCAAGCAAACCCCAATCTATTTGATCTGTCGAATACGCAGTATACCCCTCTCATGTGGGCTGTAACAAGCAAGGATGTCTCTATGGTTGCACTACTTTTGGAATATGACGCAGATCCCCACCTCTCCCCGAAATCGAATGGAGTGAATGCAATATCCCTAGCCTCCACAAGCTCTCCTGAGATCAAGGATTACTTCAGTATTCATAACTTGAATCAATTTTCCTCATCTCCAAACGAAACTGAACTTTACGGTCTTAATTCCTTCGGCCCAGGCGATGACAATTTGGACGATTTATCATATAAAATTCGAATGCAAACGCTTGCTGCCAATCCTAGCCCCGAATCACTGGACAGCGAAGAAAACATGAGTGATGAAAACGAATTAGCTGCAGATACTGTTTTGATACAGTTACCCGAGTTTGATTACAAGAAAGTGCTTCCAGACCAATTCATCAAGTTCTCAGATTCAGATATCCCATCATTGCTAGATTATATCTTTGAGTTGAGAACGAAGTACTCAATCTATCAGAACACAACGCAGGTTCCAGCAGCCGTCATTTTTCAGTTGCTCCACTACTCGCACAACAAGGTCGATTCGAGAGACTTGACTGAGTTCACTTTTGAGTGCTTCATCACTAGATTGAGGTCCGTCACGAATACAAAATCCGGTGTTTTTAACATGGCTCTTACCACTAGTGATCTGAATGACAAAAAAAGTCCTGGAGGTGCTGGTGATATTGTTCTTTTAAGTTATTGGTTATCTGTTGTCCAATTCTTGCACTTTTATTTTGCTAAAGGTGAGTTTTATCTTGCGTATCCAAAATTCTTACAAGAATTGGTCAATATCACGCAGTCGTTGATTGCAACATTATCTTTTTCAATCAATTCAAGGCTCAATCTCTTGACCGATGACTGTATGCTCAATTTCACAAGCTTGGTTGATGTTTCGAGTGTTTTGTACGCCAAGGACTGGAATCTTTTCAAGTCACAAAAAAAGCACCCAAATACTTATGACGATATAATGAAGATGCTTTATCCTCCGTCACTAAATGAATTAATGAAACCTTCTCCCCTCAAGTATGTACAAGTTTTGGGAGCTTTACATTATGTGCTTGATTTGCATTCCGTTGACCCACTTCTCCGAATCCAAACTTTTTCGCAAGTGTTTTATTACATAAACGCGACTATTTTCAATAGATTGATATCCAACTCGAAGTATTGCTCTAGGGTGAAGGCTATTCAAATACGATTGAACATATCAACCCTTGAGGACTGGTTGCGCTCACATAATTTCCGTGCTCATAAGCCGGATAATGTGGGGGGCCTTGAGCTTCTTTTAAATCAGGATGAAAGGCTGCAACTTAAGTTGTCCTCTTTACATGTGGATTCAGACAATCTAGATGACCCCTCATCGTTGTTATTCTACTATAAGTCGCTCTTTCACATTGGTAGATCACAATTGCAACCTACCATAGAGTTTTTGCAATGGCTACAGGTCATGTCGGGAATAAGAGATGAAGAATCATTAGTAAACACTATCAATGAATTTGAAAGACTCAATTATTATCAATTATCTAAAACTGCAAGCAAACTATATCGCTATGAGGTTGAAGAGCGTAAATTTCCAAAATCATTGGCAAATTTTCTCAAACGGTTGGTAGCGGAACAGGGAGAAGTGCAGATATCGAAAAGTAAGATGCATTACATGACACAGTCTACATTCTTGCTGAAGGAGGTGTACATCTATTTGAACCCAAATCATATCTATGCAGTTGCCCTACCCAACTTGAACGAGCTCATCATGAACTATGGCGCTGGACTAGGGGGTGTAAAGAGACTAAGGGCCAAAAAGTACCAGCCGTCTATTCCTATGGCTGTCCTGGATGATGTCGAGGAAATTTTGTCACAGAACAGGGCCAACAACGTCAATGACACGTATGATTATGAGAACGAAGAAGTAAATGTTGAGAGCAAGGAAGAGAACTCAGCCAATGTGAACGAGAGTGAGTCTGAGCAGATACATTTGAAAGACGAAAAGACATTCAAGGGGGACGAGCTATTCAAACATATACAAGCCCCATCTACACTAGCTCACAAGCACTGGGGCTCTGAAGAGTTTGAAAGTAATCCCTGGTAGATAAATACGGTACAAAAGGAATCTGTCAATTAATAGTATTCTGTCAATTAATAGTATGTACATAAATTGTGGAAGAATGCGTCACCACACAACATCACATCTGTGACAAAAAGTTGTTATTCTTGATCTTGGCCGTATTCCTTTTGTTGAGTTGTTTTTTTCTCCATGCCATTACATCTTGAGCCTTTAACTGCTCTTCATTCTTCTCTTTATTAAGAACGTCCCATAACCAATCAGGGTACTCCTTGTCTTCCAATGCAACTGGTTCCTCTCCACTTTTCTTAACTTTCAAATTCAAGACAGTACCAGCTGGGCAGGAAGATAGAGGAGCATTGAGGCGGGTTGCAGAAGTGCATAGACCTCTGGAACGAAGCGTGCCGAGAGAGCGGATCATAGTTAAGTAGGTTTATCAAAGAGGTTTTGAGAGAGGAAAAAATTGAGCTCACCTTACCGTTTGGTGGTGCGCACAGGACTGGCGTCGGTAGAGTATTTCTTGATGGAAAAATGACAAAGCGCCTCTTCAATGAACTAGCGTTAGCGAAGATAACTGTTCTTGATCACTCAGCATAGTCGAACGATTACGAGATTTCTAAGGTCTGTTGTCGGTCGTTAGAGTTCATTCCGAGGACTATACGAAATGAGCTTTCCTTCAAGGTTTAGCGCTTAGAGAAATAGATTACATAAACATGAATTACCCAAAGTAGGTTGATCCACGGGAACAAAGGTACACGAGAAGAGAAAAGGATGTCTATGCAACGCTCTTCAAATAAGGGCCGGCCAGTCTCGGTATAATCCTCTGTTCTCACCTGAGCATCATAAAACCTTCACATCCGAGTACAGGTCGTGTATTAGTAGCAGTATAGGTTCGACGCAATTGAAAATTTTTTTTTAACATCGCTAACTTATCATGCCACCAAAGAAGAAAGGAGTCGTCGAAAAGCCAGTTTTGCTTGGTAGGCCAGGCAACAACTTGAAATCAGGAATCGTGGGCTTGGCCAACGTTGGAAAGTCCACATTTTTCCAAGCTATCACCAAGTCTCCTCTAGGCAACCCTGCTAATTATCCTTTCGCAACCATCGAGCCCGAGGAAGCCAGAGTCATCGTCCCATCTCCTCGTTTTGATAAGCTTTGCGAATTATACAAGCCAAAGTCCGAGGTCCCCGCGTTCATGACTATATATGACATTGCTGGATTGACCAAAGGTGCTCATGCGGGTGAGGGTCTCGGAAACAATTTCCTCGCAAACATCAGAGCAGTGGATGCCATTTATCAAGTCGTGAGATGCTTTGAAGACTCTGAAATCATTCACATCAATGACGAAGTTAACCCTATCAATGACTTGGAGATCATCAAAGACGAGTTGAGATTGAAGGATATCGAGTTTGCTCAAAAGCACCTAGAGGCCGTGGAGAAGATAACCAGGAGAGGAGGACAATCGTTGGAAGTCAAACAGAAGAAAGAAGAGGCTGAGTTGGTCAAGCGCATCATCGAGCTCTTGGAGAGTGGAGGAAGGGTCGCTAACCAAAAGTGGACTCAGAAGGAGGTTGAAGTGATCAACTCCATGTTCCTTTTGACAGCCAAGCCTTGCATATACTTGCTTAACTTGAGCGAGAGAGATTATGCCAGAAAGAAGAACAAATGGTTGTTGAAAATCAAGGAGTGGGTGGATGCCAACTCGCCGGGAGACGTAATCATCCCACTATCAGTATCTTTCGAGTCTCATTTGGCTTCTTTGGAAACCGACGAAGAGAGAGAGGCTTACACAAAGGAAGTCGGCGCACAGTCTGCTTTTCCTAAAATCATCAACACAATGAGATCTAAATTAGACTTGATCTCTTTCTTCACTGGAGGTCCAGATGAAGTTAGAGAGTGGACTATTAGAAAATGGTACACTGCTCCTCAGGCTGCGGGAACAATTCACACCGATTTGGAGAGAACTTTTATCTTGGCCAACGTTATGAAGTATGACGACTTTATTGAGTACGGAGATGAGGTTGCTGTGAAGTCTGCCGGCAAATTGATGCAAAAGGGTAAAGACTATTTTGTCGAAGACGGTGACATCTTACATATCAAGGCTGCTGAGGGTAAGGCTCGTTAATCGCGCATCGATAGTGTCAAGAGTAGTACAAATTATCATCACTAAATTTCTGGATATATTTATTCAACTTGCTGTAGTGCAAGTTTGACCTGTAACTCATGACGGACGCCCAGCCGGGACGCCCAGCCGGAACGCCCAGCGAGGACGACCAGCGTTCGGGCCGAGCTCGCTGTGATTTGGTGAAGACTCAAATGCGCGACTCAAGATGTCAAATCAAACTACAAGAACCATGTTGTGGCGTATACCAAAACATTTGGGGCGGTATCAGAGGACCTTTACCAGGCTGTCAGACCACCTGCGAAGTGCCGTGCCCACTTACTTCAACGATCCGAAGTCTGTGCCATTACCGTACACGTCTCTGTCTCAGGACCATCCGGAAACAGATTCTCCTCTATATTCCAAATCAGAGACTTTCGAAAAGAAGACAACTACAACAAAAGACTTTGCTTTCTTCATAGCGGTTACAGCTCTCTCATACCTTGCGCTCGATAATTATTTGGAAAGGATCAAGTTGGAAAGAATGAATCAGGACACAACGGCAATTAACCTCAAGACCCTACAACTACAGCAACAGAACTTCATGAAGGCTCGCAAGCAACAGGAACTTAAAATGTTAAAGGAGCGGATCGAGGTTTCGAAACGCTGCTTCAAAATGGCGTTGCACATTGCTATTCTTAAGAAGCAACTCGAGGACGCTGGTATGGAGCCGAAAGCAATATCGGACGCGCTCAATGAATTCGAGAACACCGCAAAAATAAGCAATTCCATCCAGAATCTCACTGGAAATGCTATGTGGCTAGCGGAGGAATCCCAATACAAAAGTCTCATGCCCGACTACAGAGAGTATGACCGCAAGGGTAAATGGTCTTCTGCGGAGCCTGCGAGCGATTGACAGTGTCTGCTTATTGCAAGCTACATTTGATCAATCATCCCAAAGTACTTCACACGTAGCTCAAAAACATTACCTGGATATCCTTCATTCTGTGTCATTATTAAACATCTACTGACTTGGGAAGTGTATGCAAATTGAGGAAGTGTCGCACGTCAGACTATAGACAAGAAAAACATGTGTAGAGAGAAAATAAAATATTACAAGGAGAAACCACTCTATAGTCAGACATTTTTTGCAAGTACTATAATCCATTGTTGCAAGCAGAAATTGCTAAGATTTCCATTAATCTATAAGATATCGATTAATCTACGCGCATGTGTTCGTAGTCTAGACATCTCAGGGTTACCCGGAGGCGCAGTACGCCTTATTAAAGAGTTTTTTTCCGTCACTCTGAGCCTTTCTTTTCTCTATACAATGTCTTGTAGGCGCCCATTAGAGTCACGGTTTGCATGACTTCTTCCACATGTAATCTATACCACTCTGTGGTCTTTCGTGCTCGGGTTAGCCTTAGATAAAACTAGTTTTCACGGCCACAATGTTGTGCTCTTCATCTGAATAGTATCACGGCTCTTAACTGACAAGCGTACTCTGTAACATTTATCTAGTACAAATTCAAGGCAAAGGCTAAACTCAAACCTAGTTACGTTGATGAACATTTATGCCACACAGCCTTGAATCGGAAACCTTTCAGCATGGTCGACCAAATGTGTCAACGGACCAATTCCAGAATGTGCGTAGCTATCTCCGACCCTGTTGAATTAACTCTGCATCAATTTTTCCTAACAGTCTTTGTTTAAGTTTGAGCTGGAGTAGATTGAATTTAGGACAGCAAACACTTTGTGCATCAGGCCCATGTTCTTCGTAGAAGTTCTTGCAGCACTTATAAAGCGCATCTATCACCTTTGTGCATTTCGACTCGTTATAGCCGTTTTCTTGTAAGCAGTCCTGGATAGCACAAGCATATGACTTGCAAGCATTATCTGATTCAGCCATAGCAAGAAGAAGCAAACGCAGATCTCCAGTGAGAATACACTGACTAAAATAACAAGACACGTGACCGATGACCATCAGCCATTCTTCCAATCAACGGATTGCTGTTCACGAGCTTAGATAGCGTTGGGGTCCAAGTCTGCATGGTAATCGTCCTCATCAAATTCGCTAGGTTCGTAAATTACCAACGGAATAAATTCATTCTTCTCAGACATCCGCTTTTGGTGACGAGCCCGGTAAATATAAAACGCTACACACGCAGTGCAGATCGATATCAAGATGGCATTCACTCCCCAGCGGGACAAATGCCATCTGAGAGACTCTATTTCAGATCTCATTGCCATATTTAGTTCCGTGGTGATCTTATGGTTTACCTCCTGCATTCGTAGCATGATCTTTTTGCTCATAAGAGTATTTTCTGACTTTTGGTCGTTAATAGCAACCTGTATATCATTCTTCATTTGAATGAAGTGGTTGTTGAGTTCATCACTAATTATCCCGTAATCTCTTTCCAACTCATTAATCAGATTAATTGCTTCATTGATATGCTGCTCCCTGTTTCTCGTGACGTCAACATTCAACTCTTGCTGTGCACTCTCGAACAAGTAGCGTTCATTTTCAAGCTCATACAACTGTGAATAGATGGACAGAAGTTTGGCGAGTTTGGAGTTGAGCTGATAGATAATTAGTTTTATGATTTCATCTGATTGGGAAGGTGTAAACCCTGACTTTAGGAGTTGCTTATAAACATCGTATGTGTCGATATAAGGTTCGAAATCCTCGAATATTGTAGTAAGAAAATCGTCTGGGGTTGAGTTGAGTTTGCTGGAGGAAACCGGCAGTTCTGTCTCGGACTCCGTGGGAGCTTCCTGGCCAGCAACCGAAGAACTGCCAGTCTTGTCATGGTCGTTATTGGTATTATTTGGCGGCGAGTTTGACTGTGTGCGGGCTGCAGCTTGCAAACCAGAGTCAATGGTCCCAAAAGCGGGGCCATCTGTATTTGATAGCCGACTATCTGTGTTTGTATAGCGGTAGCTTGATTTGAGAATCAATCGTTTTCGACAAAATAGAGTATTCGTTGCACCCAATCGACTTGTCTCAAGAGAGTGGATTTTTCTGCCGCATAATTGTAGCCCGAGGAGCTTGGGAGTTGTTCTTTGCATGTTTGTTCGTAATAGTCTATTCATAATGTTGATAAAGGTGCCGTTGGTTAAATGAATGGATATCAAGTCCGATATGCAGGCACTCCAGCCCAAAACAAAATAGTATGCTACTCATATTTACGGATGATCTCTATAAAATTTAATCAGCTCGAGATATCTAATCTGATTTTCTTGGCAGGAGGTTTCTTTAATCACTTGTCTTCTCTTCCTCTGGTCTTCCCTCGGCATTGTCTCTTGCACCTCCAGCCGTACCAAACTCTCTAATGGGCTTGCGCGGCGATCAGAACAACAGCTCGTCATTTTGGAGGGCTGGACTGTTATTAAGATTTGAAATATAACAATCTATACGCATGCAGTCTGATTTCAACTTCACGCCGAGAAGATGGATATATCTGAGTAGTTATAGTTTCTTTCACTAGCTTAATGCATATGCAGTGTATACACGTCGTATTCGTCTGAACGCGAATGGATCAGCGTCGAGATATTCACATTTGTCGAAAGAGCACCAGAATGAACTTCTTATCCAGTGCTTTGAATTTGATTTCTATCAATTCGATACCATACACTACAAAAGAGAAGATCGTAGACAGCTCCCTGATTACGTACCCTGCGAATGAATCCATATGGTCCGTATATAACGGAGTCAATCCCAAGAACGATACAGAGGTGTCTATCTTTGAATTTAGTTTGAAGAGTTCGGAATCTCAGCGTTTCGCAGGCTTGGCGAGAAACTGCTTCAAAAAACTCAAGGTTATCAAATTTCCCAGCATCATAAACATTGTTGATTTCATCGAGAATGAATCTTCATTATACATTGTTACTGAACGGGTAACTCCGTTAGCTACGTACTTACTGCAAAACGGAACCAAAGTTTCCTTGGATGCTAAGTTGTATGGCATTTATAGTGTGGCAAATGCAATAGCATTTATCAATTCCAAAGCTAATTGCTTGCTCGGCAGGTTGGATTGTGCGTCTTCTGTTTTCGTCAATTCCCAGGGTGACTGGAAGCTTTTTGGTTTTGAGTTGCTAACCAATTTATCTTCTGACCCGGATCAGCCAATTTATCGACTTTCGGCAAGCTGTCCTGGGTTCGGAGAGAACCTACCTCCGGAGTTTTCCACCAACGGCACGGAAGCAATTCGAAAAGCACCGTTCTTGTATGACTCCTACAAGCTAGGCGCATTTATAGTTTCCATCATTGTGACGGAAGATTTCTCATTGCCTCCCAAATCTATCCTGCCTGCTGGAAGCCGCCCAGTGATTCCTGATAGACAGAAAATACCCAAGCGAATATTAACTAGCATTCAAAGACTTCTTGCTCCTCCAAATGAGCGAGTTACCACTGAAAAGTTCTTGATTGATTCGGAAATTGTATTCTCAACGAACAGACTTATTCAATTGTCACAGTTATTAGACGACATCAAGTATAAGGATCAAAATTCAAAGTTGGCTTTTTTCAAGCACGACATTAATGACTATATTAATGGTGATTTACCTCCCGGATTTCTCGAGCATAAAGTACTTCCGGAGATTATAAATCAGTACAATTTTGTCTCGAAACAAAAACCTGCGGTCGGTTCGTCTCCGGAAGATATTCAAGCGAAACAAGAAACTACTTCTCTTTTGTTGACACTCATTTTGAAGTTAAGCATAGCGCTTTCGCCCGATGAATTTTCCAAGACATGCAAACCCATAATATTCCAAGCGTTTACATTACTGGATAGGTCAATCAGGTTGAATCTTTTGAAATATTTGCCTGAGTACTCAAACTTTTTAACTGATCTCGACGTGCAAAATAAGATTTTTTCAAATTTGCTCACTGGATTGCAAGATACCAACTTTATGATTCGTGAAATTACACTTACATCTATCACTAACATCATTGACAAAGTTAGTGTGAAGCAAGTAAATCAAGAGCTTCTCAAAGTACTTGCTAAACTGCAGTTGGACCCCAAACCTTCCATAAGAACAAACACTTTAATTCTCATCATAAACATTTCAAGCAAAATCTATTCCAACTCCAGAAACAGCGTTGTCATCACAGCTCTTGCAAAGTCACTTCGGGATACATTCACTCCTTGCAAACTTGCCGCTTTGGCAGGATTTGAGAAACTTATAGATACATTCTCCCTCGATGAAATATGCTCTAAGATATTGGGTAACTTAGCGGTATCGTTGATGGACTCAAAGTCATATAAGGTACGCCAAGAAAGTAAACGTGTCTTCGATTTATACTTGACATCTGTCGAAAAGCATGCTGCTACATTACCTTGTCTAGAAGAAGATGAGGATGCTGAAGAGAAGGAATTCTATAACAAGGAAATGGATGTTCCAATTAATAGACAAGCAGGCGAGTCCGAAGGCACAGGAGCATTTGGGTTTGGCTGGAACGTTGTAAATAAATTTGTGTCTTCGGAAAAACTACCTATCGAAGGTAAGCTAAACAATGCTCTTGATAGGTCGACGCCCGATTTGACTCGAGTTAGTACACCAAAAACAGGAATATCACAAACACCTGCCTGGAATGAAGAATTTGAAGTGGAAGA
The DNA here is from genome assembly GCA_963678735.1 of Metschnikowia agaves. NCBI lineage: Eukaryota > Fungi > Ascomycota > Pichiomycetes > Serinales > Metschnikowiaceae > Metschnikowia > Metschnikowia agaves. Next base: position 2,125,548 of record CAVMBV010000003.1, on the reverse strand, counting down.
TGATTGGGTTTCAAATGATGACAAAGATTTGGTCCACGATAATGCTTCTCCTGTACCAAAATTGCACCGCTTCGGCTTGACTGCACTGAAGCCAGTGACCAGGCCCAACCTCATGAATAAATCGGAGAAAGTATCAAGCAAACCCAAGGAATCTAACCTGGCGCTCAAGCTTGATATGAATGTTGCAGATGATGAAGATAATTGGGATGAAGAATGGTGACAGAATTGTGCAATAGATTACAATTATTCATACATATTAATATTTAACCAAGAACTCATGAAGCTCCAACAGTTGGTAACAATAACAGCAAACCATTTACAACGGTTCACAAGGCACAGTTTTTTTTTTTTTTTTTTTTCAATTTTTAGGATCGTCGGTGCAAAACTAGATATGCACATGAACAAAAGAAACTACATTTTGGTGAATTCCGATCTGTATTCTCAGGAATGAACACTACAAAATATGGAAGATGACGATAGTTTGTAGGTCATCGAAACAGAACAGTGCTTTGGCAGAATGAAAATTTGAAGGGAAACCATAGCCTCATTCAAAATGGATCTAATGAACCTAAGTAATCGTTGCCATTCAAATTTTCAAAATCCAGATAATTGTTTGAAAGAAGGCCAGTGTCTCCGTTGTCATCGTAGAAAACTTTCGCATTCTGCTCATCGGCACGTCTAGCATTCTCTTCAAGCATGTATGGTGGAAGTAAACGGCCAAATATTTGAGTGTCAATTGCATCAATCACACCAGGAACATATGCTGGCGCAGCCAGACTGAAATCATTAAGTGTGTTATCTTTTTGGGTGCCTTGAGGCACAGCCGTAAATGAAGGCTTTTCTTCGGAGTTAGGAACAACATTTTGATTATCAGCTCGAAACCCATATACCAGTTGCAGTGGAGAGTTTTGCAGTGCAGTAAACCCATCTACAGCAGCAGCACCTCTGGGAGGAAAAATGTCCAACAACCCGTTACGATTCACATCATTTTCCTGGTATGGACTAACCAAAGGAGGCTGCTTGCAGGTTGAACTATTGAGCAGAAACTGATTAATCTTATCGAAGTTTTCTAAACTGGCTGCAACCATGTCATCATCGCACGAGCCTCTGCTTTGCTGTCCCTCATTTTTCAACGAGCTTGTTGCTGTTTTCCGGTTTAACTGTTCAAATAATTTGTTCAAGATATTATAAATTCTTAAAGAAGAATTTGACATGTTTTTCAAATGATCTAGTACCTTTTTCCCGATCTCAATATCTTCTCCAATCATCGAGATATTTAGATCATCATCGAAGTATATACCAGCATAGTTGATGCCCTTCAAGCTGTTATTCAAGTTATTATAGTTAGCAAAATGATAGTAATAAATTAGGCATGCAATAGAAAAAAAAATTGTGTACATTGAGAACCAATAAGTTCCAATTAACAAATTTTGATCTATCATTTTATTGGCTAGTTTGACAACCAATCGAGCTACCTTAATGCAGTTTCTTCCCCGAATTAGCGAACGTAGATCAGCATGTTCTGAAAGATTGCCGTTACTGATATAGTGAATGAATGGACGATATAGACTTATCTGGCAATTCAAGAAGGAAACATGGAGGTAGTAATTAGCCAAGCGGAATTTTTCGGGAATAAGAGAGTCTCGGTCAGAATTACTGGGATCCATGGGTCTTAACTGCTCCGGAACATTATCCAACCAAGTTTTTAACTGACCCTCTAGTTTAGTGACTGTCTCATGAATGCTTTGTGAAGTAAACACCTTCCCTGATTTTGATTGAACCTTAATCGGATACAAATCCTTCACAATACGTGAATGGATCATAGTAAGCTTTGTGTGATGATTGGCACATGCTGAAGACGATAGTCTTCCATTTTGCATGTCCACAAGAAATGCTTTTCTTGTGATGAGTTCATCATCGAGTTCGATTGGAAAATCCTGATCAAATTCGTCCTCGCTAATTGACCCTGGAAGGCCCAAAAGCGAGTTAATATAGATGTCCATTTTGTAAATGGTGTAAAAAAGTCGTTTCCTGGTATCGATCTCAATAGGGTCAAGCTTTCTGCGAGACTGAAATATCTCAAGATTTCTGTGAAGACCTTCTTTCAACGCACTCCGCAAAGCTATTCCAATATATGAGTAGCATGTCGAGAGTCGGGCCGAACATTGGAGATACATAATCATCATTACTATAGTCTGAATAGCTGGAATGTCACTAACATTGGAGATGTCTATGAGTTTCCTGGCTTCCAAAAAATAATTGAATCCATCGTCCTCTAGAGTATTGTTTTTTTCGTTATGATTACTGGAAGTTTTTGAGAAGAGTGAACCACATGCCAAGATGGAGTACATAAAGGGAAGAAACTTTTGTTGCCGATCGGTATACTGAAGAGGATCCATGCTGTACAACAAGTCAACTTCCTCCAATAGGGATGGACGATGATAGAAACGAAAAAGCACACATGCTTTGTCCCAAGTAGTGTAAATTAACTTTAGGGCGATGTCTTTCGGAGGTAGTACGATTTTAATCTCAGTTTCCATCGATTCTTCAGGCGCATTAGATGACAGTGAATCCACCAGTCCACTAGGAGAAGGGTTAGTAATTGAGTCACCTAAAAATTTTTCGGTGATTTCATTAAGGTTTAAATTAGATGGGTTCTTGGCCCTTAAACCGTTGACTATCTTCTGGAATCTAGCAAAGTCAAAATTTTGAGGTTTATCATCGAGAAAGTTCAAGCCAAATTTGGGGAGCAACAAATTCACTATGTTCTGACTCAAAGCCAAATTGTCATTGATGGTAAACATAGACGGCTGCTTATTCATAGCAATCAGCTTCAAAACGGCAGTGGATTGAGGCACACTGGGGAGCGGAGCACACGATTTTTTGTTTCGAATGTTCGGGCGATCGTACGTGCAGTTGAAAGAGTAAACAGTGCAGTGAATACACGGTTGGCGCCCGTCACACTTGACCTTCTTCAGTCGGCAATTATCACAAGCCCGTGTCACTCGCCGTTTCTTGGGTTCATGCGTCCCATCATTTCTCTGGTGCTCCAGCATAGAGGAACCATTTGAAAGCTTCTCAGGATCCGACATTACTTGAAACACGTATCAGTCTTTTTTCAAACGACCTTGTAACAATTCCTAAGTATTCTATATTACTTCAAGAATTCTCCAGTATTCAGTTGCATGCAAAAAGGTTCATACGTTTGCAAACTGCTTTGCCATACTATTTAGCAAGTATTTCTATGACTGAATCTCACTTACCCCGTTGTCGCGCGAGATTAAGGTTGGAACCTAAAGTCCGTCCCACGCTACAAATTGCGCATTCTAGACTGCGAATCCAAAGTCACGTATCATCAGACTGTGTCTGCCACTGTCACCTAAATTTCACCTTTTATAAGTTGCACATCTCGGTCGACGTGTCTCGTTACATTTGACCAACAGGCGACAGCGCCGTTCTTAAAACCGCAACTGCGTAGCCTACCACAACGGCGCTTTAACTCATCAGCTACACATCCTTGCACCACCTCATAGTGGGGCACTCATCGCAGCTATACTACAGTCATTAATAATCGCCTATATCTACTCATCTGTTTTGATGAGCGCAATACTCTCTGCAGATGACTTGAATGATTTTATATCGCCAGGCGTTGCATGCATAAAGCCCGTCCAGACGCTGAATGAGCCGATCGAAAATGCTGGGGAGGTGGAAATACAGATCGACCTGAATGGTGATCCACTCGAAATTTCCAAGATAGATGGTAAAGCTTCAACGCTTTCTGCTGCACAGATCTCTTTGTCCGACTGCTTGGCTTGCGCTGGCTGTATTACCTCCGCGGAAGAAGTGCTCGTCGCTCAACATAGCCATGAGCAGTTATTGAATGCTCTAAGGGAGGGGACCAAATCCTTTGTTGTCAGCATTTCTCATCAGTCAAGAGCATCCTTGGCACATGCGTTTGGAATTTCTGTTCAAGTAATGGATCATTATCTCATAGAGTTTTTCCGCAATCAGTTGGGGTTCAAATACGTTGTTGGTACCGCTCTCGGAAGAAAACTATCACTAATAGAGGAAGCTCGGCATATGATGAGGAGAAAGACTGATAAAGCACCACATTCATATCCTGTATTGTCTTCTGTCTGCCCAGGTTGGGTGTTGTATGCGGAAAAGACTCATCCATACGTTATTCCTTATATGTCGCCCACTAAATCTTCGCAGCAGGTCACTGGCTGCTTGTTGAAGACAATAGCAGCAGCAGAACTAAAGGTGGCCCGTGCAGATATTTACCACCTATCCATTATGCCTTGTTTCGATAAAAAGCTCGAGAGTGCACGTCCTGATTCATTTTCCGATAACTCAGTTAAGGATGTTGACTGCGTTTTGACTGCAAAAGAACTCGTTAATTTGGTTGAGAATTCTGAGTTCAACTTGATTCCAAGTCAGCAGGTTCCGGCAATCAGTCAATCACAGCTTGACAGTATTTACACTCATTGTGCTCCCAAATCCTGGCCCTTTAAAACCATATCGTGGTCGAATGATTCAGGATCCGCTTCAGGTGGATATGCTTTTAACTACCTTCATTTTTACAGAAACTATCTAATTCGTGAGGGTGCTTCTGCAAGCGATTTAGACATTGTCACAGTAGAGGGAAAGAATTCAGACGTTTACGAACTCAGACTTCTACATAAGAAAGAGCAGGTTGCTTCTGCGGCCGTCGTCAACGGGTTCCGCAACATTCAAAACTTGGTCAGAAGACTAAAGCCTAACAATGAAAGTACCTCGGTAACTAAGATAAATCCTTTGGCCGCGAGAAGACGAGGCCGTCTTGGCAATGGGTCAAAAAAATTAGACGAGCCCACCAAAGTGTTGGCCGATCCATCGAAGTGTGATTACGTTGAAATCATGGCATGTCCTAGTGGGTGCATCAACGGTGGAGGTCAGATTTCACATGGAGTAAGCGGTCAAGAAAAAGAGTGGCTCGCGCAGGTGTCACAACTCTATAATAGTATCAAAATGGTTGATTTGGCCAAGCCCGAAAATTCTGACTTGGTAGATCTGCTTTCAGCGTGGAGTGATAACTTCACTGAAGATAATGCCATACCATTTGATAGACTCTATCACACTTCATTTAATGAGGTTCAAAAACCCACTGACCCAGGCTCTATGCTATTGGGGGCTAAATGGTGAACCAACCTACTATTTATTTAATGTCTTTCTTGCTTATAGATTTATAATTTTTTTGGAGCATTGGGAACTTCCGAAGATTGGTCGGACTGCGCATTCAGTGATCAACGTAGCAAAACATTTTATCGCATGCGAAAACAGCATCACCTCTCACCCAAGTCTTTCACACGATACATACTATCATGCTCTCGCTTAGTTCATACCGAAGACTAGTTTGGGCGTGTGTTCTGGCCGAAAGCCGAATTTGTTCTTCAGCACGTCTAACGAATCAAAAGTGTCTATGGCCCATCGTCCTAGCATCAAGTCCATGTCACACGCTCACTGTAAATAGAAGTTATACTGGTACTCGAACTCAGTCAGTGGAGGACGGCGATAAGTTTTCTAAAAGAAATTTTGGCCAAGCGCCTCGTGAAAGTAGAGGTTGGTTTCAAAAAGGCAGGAACGAACAGTACACTCCTAAAGATAGAGGCAGAGTGTTTAGATATCAGAACCAATCCGGTACATCAAGAGCACAGGATGCACTTAAAAGTGTCATAATGAAAGTGAAAACTATTCAACCTTCTTTGACGGTCCTGGTCGTTGACCAGAATAGCGGCAAGTTGGTCAGGTCGCACCTATTGCAAATTGCCAATGGCATAGACCTATCTGTGAATGGCTTAAAGATTGTTTCATACACTGAATCAGATGCTCCTATTGTCAGATTGGTCAAAGTTAATGATATGGTCAAGACTTTCTTAGATGATTTAGCAGCTGCTAAAGAACAGGAGTTGCTTGAGATGGGTAGTACAACAGCAATGCGTTCCATTCAACAGCGGGCACAAGCCGAGAAGAAACGATCTGCCACGAAACTAGTTACTCTCGCGTGGACAATTAGTGCTAGTGACTTGATGAATCAAAAAAAGAAGGAGATCATGACTCGGACAAAGAGAGGAGAGAGATTTGTGATTTTCGTAGGTGAAAAGAGCTCATTTTATGATGCTAGAAATAACCTAGAAAAAGAAGATGGAATCTCGACACAACTTTATTCTCTGGGTAATGGAAGGAAGGCTCTTGATGAAGAAGAGCATCTAATTGAAATGAAGAAAAGAGAGCTTCTCTATACGAAACTTCAAGAAATTTTAGAAGAATTAGAATGCAAATTCGAGGTCTCAGGATCAATGGAGGGAAGACTTATGATCAGAGTAACGCCAAAGGTAAACCAAGACACTAAAGTCACCGTCGCATCAAAAAAACTCTCTTCGAAAGAAGAAAGAAAGCTAAAGAGAGCACACAAAGCTAAAAAAGCAGAGGTTACGGGAGAAAAGAAAGACGCTGATCTAGATTCACTTTATCTGTTTAAGATAGACGAATAAATAAATAATGTTGGGCTCCTTGAAATAATCATACACTTCCGTATTTTCCTTGTTTAGTTGCATTGATCAGCATGCTCTCCTGTTGTCGTAATCTATCAGCACGCAACTTCTTCACCTTATAACCAAATTCATGACTGACGATAAGGTCATCCACGATTGGGTAATTGATCAACTTTTTGACTTCTGTTTGGTCTAGATTGTAGTTGTTAACAACAGAACAAGCTAATCTGTAAATTAACTCGTCCTGATCGAAATTTTCGTTTCCGTAATCAACATTCGGATTGATCTTCTTAATGGTTTCGTCAATCGACTCTATTTCATCATCATTCAACAGATCAATCGTGCTTAGGGATCTCAAATCCTCATTTTGAAATGATGATCCAGGTGAAGAATATTGCGCTTTTGGAGATGTAGGGAATATCCCACGAGTTGAAGCAGAACTCAGATCAATAGAAGGAGCATAATTGGAACGGTTTTTCGAGCCACCTGAAAACGCGAGTAGTTCGGACGTGCTTTGAACACTGTGTCGTTTTGGAGGGAGAGTATGCTGGTTTATGCTTGGAGATTGTGGTAGCCAATGCTTCTGCTTACCATCGCCATGATACCTCAAACCTTGATTAATCCTGCTCATTCTTCCGTTGGACGACGGATGGGCAATTAATGCATCAACCGAGTTGAACTGTTTGTAATCCCTGTAATAGTCGCCATGAAATGTTAAACGAAAATCGATGATCAAATCTTTAATTCCCACCATGTCCCGAACGGCGTAATATAATTCTAATCTGCCGTTAGGAATGTTCGAGATCGTGAACGGCTTATAAGAAAATGAAAACCAATGGCCTATTGCGAAAGCAATAAGTTCCACACAAAGCAATGCATTCTGAATGGAAACACCCAAGTTGGGGGCACCATTGCCATCGCTAGGGTCACTAGTGGGTAATATTCCCGCAAAATTGAGTATCGCTAACAACACACCCTGCCAGTATGAAGCAAAGATAATAAGCTTAACGCAAAGAAACTTACCCACGGGGTTGAAAGGCTTCAAGTCCTGCCAGAGAGTCTTCCAAAAGATAGCAAGACAATATAATGATAGCGAGACACTAAAATTGTACACTATTGTAATCCATAAATAGAATGATTTGATTCCCATATCATTCACATCATATAGCCCTGAGGCCTCGCCTAGGATAGTTCCAAAACAAAGAAATGGTTTTAGCCAAACGTATTGTAAAATACCCCGTTTGATTCCCAAGAAAGTGTTTGGGTCGGAAATGTCAATAGTGGGTAAGAGGTAACCAAGAAAGCCAGGGTGAGACACAGGGGCCCGCCCGCTAGTCATTATGATAATGCTCTTAGCCCCGCCAAGCATGTTTATCAAGAGGGAGAAGAATGTGTAGATGACAAATGCCTCATAGATTTCTCGTATGGGTTCAAAGACGAACTTGTTCACGGGACTAGTCGGGTTGGACAACATGGAATAGCATGAGAGAGCAAAGATCGGGATAATCCATTGTATCCGAATCATTAAACGTTGTTGGAAAGGCTTTCTATAGTTAAATAAATGCAAAGTGATGGAGCAAAGAATCACGAGCGTGGCCAACATGGAAGACCACCAACATAAGGAAATGATCCAATGCGATAGGCCGCTGGAGTCCACGAGAAATCCCATTTTTGGAGTATCAAAGCCCTTTGCTCTGATAGGCGAATACTCCTATTTGCCTACCGTGATTTTGAAGCGGTAGTTGAGGTTTCACGGACAATACTGCGTTGGTTTCCACCTAACTGGGAGCATGGTGGGGCAGACCCTCTGCACACACCTGTACATAGCGTAGATATCATGTTGGTCAATTCCTCACTAAGAACGAGCTGGCCAGTTTAAATTGTGCTCTAAATAGTTTACAAAAATCGGCTGGCTACGCCATACCCGCTTCTTTCGCCCTTTTGGCTCTTTCCTTCTCTGCATTGATCTTTTCCAACTGCTCTTCCGTAATCAAGTGATGTTTGTGATTTGTTGCTTTAATGAAATCTTGCAGACTAGCAACAGGCACTGACTGGGAATTCTCTGTGATTTTTGTTGTCTCACTGCTTAATGATTCTGAAGCGGCTAACTCGTTCGAAGTTCCGTCTTCGACACCACTCTCCTTAGCTTGCTCTTTTGCAGCATAGTGACAATAGTCGATAGACTTTATGAATGATTCTTCAATCACTTCAGACATGTACGCACGTTTCTCGACGTCGATCTCAAGCATCCGTCCAATTAGGTTTCTAGAAGGGGGTGGAAGGATCTTTAGAAGTCTTCCTGGTCCATACTTTGGAATGGCCTCCTTCCCAACGCTGAGCTCTTTTGTCATTGTTTCTAACATTTGCTCTTCTGAAAGAGGCTCGTCCAGGCTATTCAAACCAGCGAAGGCCCTATACGAAGGGTCCGCAGTTCGTGGGAGCTTCCAAGGAAACCTTTTCAAAACCATACAACAGTAAATTATAGCGATTGACCAAACATCTGCTAATCTAGCATCATAACCATCTTCATGGACAGGCAGAAGTACTTCAGGAGCCAAATAGGGATCTGAACCCACAACCCCTCTAGCGTATAGAATTTGATCGCTTTTCTCGTTGACGGGATCATTCGAATCCTTCGCCTTCTTAAACTGGAAGGCAGAGCCAAAATCTATGAGTTTGAGCACACCATTTTTGTCCACGACACAGTTATCTAATTTTAGGTCTCTGTGTGCAATGCCAGACTGGTGCAAGCAGTAAACACCGTTGACGATTTGCCTCAAGTAACAACTAATTTCGTCCAAACGCATGAGTCCGGACATTACTAAGTTGAAGAAATCATACGGGCAGTATTCCATAACAATGTAAAACTCCGTTGCATTTGTATTTGGTGAGGCTTCTTGGAATAACTCCATTGTGTGTATCAAATTCTGTTGTCTAAGATGCTCCCCAACCAGAAATTCGTTCTTGACTTTTCGCAAATAGTCTTGGTCGCTCTCGCCACTAAGTTTGTTCCTAAACTTTTTCAATGCGTAAATTTTCGTGCTATCATGTTTGTCACTGATGAGGTTGACAGACCCACTAGCTCCTGTCCCAATGAGACGACCGAGATCATACTTTTCTGCCAACTTCGAGGTATTAGCGGGCAACTGTGGATGCGACTTGTATTTCTGTCCATCGCTTTGCTCCTTTGGGTGAAGTATTTTGAAAAACCGCTTCAACAGAAGATGGCTTCCGGAGTGATGTCTCCTCTCTCTTCTTTTCTTGAATGGATGCTTGCTTTCATCAGCAGGCGCCAGCGTAGAGGAGTGCGTTGACTCGTTGTCCGATTGATGGACTTCCGAAGACACAGTTGCAGCCTCTGAGCCCGAAGTATGACCTCCTGTCGAATGGAGCGAGTTAGCACTAGAATGCGCCGTCAACGACAGTGGTGTATCTCTATCTCTTAAGAAAGAACGGTGGGAGTTTCCTCCATTTTGCTCTCCGGAAGGGCCATTGCCAGTCTGAGACAGTCTCAGCAAATGATGAGGCGAAGGACTCCGAAAAAGATCCTTCAAGGATTTATGGTGTTTTTTCTCAGATCCCATATTTGATTGGACAAGCGGGATACCCGGAATCTCTTAGTTCCGAGATAATTCGAAGAATAGCAAATATTGTTTGATGAGCTATCGTGACAAAAATCAAGAACACAAAATGATCCCAAATTTGAGGCTGGATTAAAAAAAAATACAGGTATCTGGTTTTGGCTCCTAGATCGGTTTTATGGGGCTGAGGGTTTCTCGAAAGAAATAAGGCAACCCAGCAAAGCGACGATACCGATAGTGCATGGTGCAAGGTCGCCAAACGCACCGCACAAGAGTGTCAAGCATATTTAAGCGCGATATATACATTATCCAGAAATACGAGAAGTTCTGAAGCCGGAAAAGAAACGAAACATCAGCATGTCTTGTAGAAATTAAGAAATAAATCAGAGAGACTCCGATGTGAGAAAAGCTAAATATGCATAAGCCGTTGCATTTCCTCGTCTCCTGAACTCCCTCTTTTGGTTCTTGAGCCATTGAAAACTCCGTATTCGGCATCCGAACCTTCGTCCTCTGTGAAATCTTCAATGATGGTCTTGTGTACACCTTGAACATTCACAACAGACTCGACTATACCACCCGTGCGGTAGGATCTTGGTTCCAGGTACTCATGTTTATGGCCGTTATATTTGATGTCTCTGGGTTTTTGATCATCATCGTCTCTTTCTGTTAAGTCTGACAGAGGACGTCTGTCATGTCCATTGTGACTGTTGATCTTCCTCGCCTCATCAAGCACACCTTGTTCGGTAGTGAAAATAGTGTCATAAGTATCTGAATGAACCTTATTGTTTCCCAGAAGCAAATCTTTGTCAATCGGAACGTTCTTGGAGTTTGCATCGTTATTGGGTCTCTTGATTGTGACAAACGACTTTGACGTCTCAAGAGGATTAGCTGCAAGATTCATTGGAGCTAGCATGGGGGAGTTCACATTGGGTGACCTCATGCGATTTGGGGAGCTTGAAAGCGCTTGTGACTTTAAAAACTGTTTGTTCTTGCTATTGTTGTAGTCGCCTTGCGATCTGCTTCCGCCATCAATCGAGTTGTTCTTTGAGGTCTTTGAAGTGCTGTAAAGATTATGCAAATAAGATGTTAAGTTTCTCTTATAAAACGGACCGGGCACGTCCCTCTTGATGTTATTGTTAATGTCAATATAGACATCAGACTCATCCACGATTTCCTCACCAATTAGTTCCTCAATTACGTCTTCAAGCGTGAGCACACCCAACGCTCCGGTGGGTTCGCCCGGGGTTTCACTCACCACAATCATGTGAGATTTTCCTTCTTGGAAATAGTTCAATATGTTCAAACAGGATGTCTCGGCAGCTGTCTCGGGAAGGGTAGCCAATGGAAACAGCGCGACAGGCAACGCATCTTCAGGGTCATAAGAGATGAGCACTCTAACCAACAACATACCAACAAAGTTCATAGGTTCATCAGGAATGTGTATTGGAATACGAGAAAATCCGGCATTGAAAATCTCCTCGACCGTTTTTTCGTCCAAGATCTTATTTGACGGCATCGTGTACACTCTATCCATTGGCGTCATAATCTGGGACACTGGTTTCTCTTTCAAGTCCAAAACTGCTGAGATGATCGTCACCTCATCTTGATTGAGTCGTTCAACGCCCATTGTCTTATGCAAAGTGACCAATGTTTTTAAGCCCGACTTCTTGTAAACGGTCCCGTGATCCTCGCCTAGAATATGATCCAATAGAAGTGCACAAGGGTATGCAACGGGATACATCAAGTACATGAGCACAAGGACAAATGGAGCAAACAACGAGCCCACCTGTAGACCGTAACGAACACAGATCGATTGGGGAATTATCTCGCCAAAGATCACAATGGAGGCAGTGGAGGTCACAACGGCTGGCCAACCTCCGCCTAAACACCTGTCCAATACAATAGGAAGGGTTTCGTTCGTGATGACATTGGAGAGCAAAAGAGTTACCAAGACCCAGTGCTTTCCTCGTCCAATCAATTTTAGCACTTTACGAGCGTGTTTACGCTCGTGGGCCTCGCCGGAGGTTGCGATAACCTTCAAGTACACCTCATCTTGGCCCATGAGACCTAGCGTGAGCCCTGCAAAGACACCGCCTGCGAGCACAAGACAGGCCGATACGATGAGATTCACATAAAACTCTTGGCTTGTCATTTTCTCGGAGCTCTTAGCAGCTGTAGATGCTGTAGCGACAGGCATGCCGTGCACCAAGCGAGCCACAGAGGAAAATAATAAAGTTAATTTGGTGACAGAAATGCCACTAGTCGAAGAAAGCGCATTTCGATTTCGTGCTGGGGTTTTGGTCATAGGGGGGTTGCTCTACTTTCGGGATAAGCGGGAATTGGTCTGGTCGAAGGATTAAATTAGTGCGAGAAATGCCCCAGAGTAATATGCCAATGGTGAGGGCGCGAAAAGCGATCAGGTGGAGGAAATGTACTTCCAGCTTTTGTTCTTCAACGGTAACGGATTGCAATTTCGGTTGCCCTTTTCTTTATACTCCTTTAAATAGTTAAGAATCTGCCAATTAGGTGCCTCTAGGTCCCCTGGAATGGCCGGATTGCTTGCTCTTCGGCCCGCGCACCCGTGCATCTATGGCTCCACACACACTCAGCCTCTGCGGGATTTTCTTGGTTCCTGGCCCCAAGGATTAGGGGTACATTAGCGAGGCCCTGACGGAACCACTCTAGTGCGACTCGAATCCATTTGCGGCTTTAACTCACGTAGTCTCTGACAGTGTGGTTTGGAGTGGTTTGGAATAACTACTCTAAATTTTAATGGAGATTACCTGTAAATAACAAATAAAATTATAAAAAAAGTAGTAAAAACAAAACCATATAAAGTATCATTTCTATTACCATTAATTAAAGCATGATTTTACCCTTTGATTGGCTCAAAATATATACATGACTAGAATTATTCTAGAATCACTGGATCTCCCCAGCTTCCATCCCCTTGGGGCTTTAGAATAAGTTCCTGTAAAGCACCCTTGAAATCATTTACATTCTTCGGGGCATTGTTTTTGACTGTGGGCATTTTGTAGTGGCTATCACTGTCCGAATCATTCTCCGTGTCGTCAGAGATTTCGATCAACTGTTCTTGTTTTTTCTGCCCATCATGGTGATCTGAAACCATTCTGTACGTGTCGTTCTCCGCCAACTCAACTCTTGTGACGTGCCGTGGAGAGCTCTTCACAAAAAAATTAAATATATCGCTAATGTACAACTGTTTGAGCCCAAACTCCGCATCACACAAGGGGCATTTGTAAAAAGGAGCCGTTTTATTGTGTAGACTAGTGAAGAACACTTGACCATTATCTGAAAGTTGTGGATATATCATTCCGGGCGCCTTAATGGGAAGTTCGCCAGCAGCAACCATTTTCTGTTGTCGAAGAAATATGGCTTCTGCTTCTCTCGCCTCTTTTGATTGAATCAATAGAAAACGCTTCAAGCTGCCCATTACTCCTGGTGGAAGATTGTAGAACGTGCAAAATGCACTGAAGTCAAAGCATTCGAAATGCTTGCAAGCAATCGATTTGATGGGTAGTTGTATCTTTGTTCTTAAGATAGGATCTTTTAAGGAAAATGTCATACGATCAGCTGCTTCTATGTCGTCGCTCGAATAGACGCTTAGATTCAACTCTCTACGTATAGCAAACACGAGATTCGGTGGAAGGTTTCTGTATCCGGGAGGCGGAGGAGTGTTGACTTGCTTTGTCATCTGTAAAATACTGGGAAGAAGTCGTCGCCTTTGGTACTCGTCCTTAATCTGCGACGGCTGGTTATCTGTTTGAGGTGATGTATATGCAATCGAATCTGGTGATTCAAAATCAACTTCTTCTGATCGAAGTGCTAGATCTAGTTCATTATTGAGCGATGAAAGCTCACTTTCGGTATCTGTACCATCTCCTTCAAATGTAGCATCGGACGAGGAGTTGTAGAGAGAATCCCCTATGCGAGCAACATTCCTGACATCCAAGATTTCCAAGTCACTATTCGAGTCGCCATCGAGTATAGTCTTTTTTATATCATCTGTATTGTGAATTGAGCCATTGTCCGAAGAAGGCACGGGGGGTGTGGCTGATTTCGTAGACATATTGCTATTGGAGGGAGCCAGGGGTTCCATCATTTGCTGCGACAGCATGCCAGGGTCCACGGCATCGTTCGTGGGTACTGAGTCGACTATTCCAGCGGATTGAGTACCTTTGGTTGTTTTTATTTCCTTATAGTCTTGTCGTAGTTTGCCACCTAGTTTAAAGGTGACTAAGAACTTGGATATTCGCTTGCCTCGAGAGCGGGCAAACGTCTTTCGGTAACTTACCGCCCCTAGGCTGACGTTCTTCGGTCCTATGATCAGTATATTCGGCATTTCGGCATCACTGATAGTCAATGAAATTTAGCTTAACTGATGAACCTCGTATATAGTGTCGTAGCATGAAAACTTGTATTTTGAGTTCTTACCAGCATCAATTTTTTAAGGATATCATCAGGCCGTTGTATATCAAGATATGCGATGGAAATAGAAAAGCAGACGAAAAATAGAGCCAACCACTATCAGACTAAAAAGACGAGCCGTATACTTAAGACTGTGATGTTTGAATATCGCGAGAAGTTAACTAAGGAGCAGTATGTGAAGGAATGTGCAACGTAAATATTATGTCTTCTAACAAACTGTACATTCTAAATAATCTAAATAATTAAGCAAATTGGAAGGGCCATTATCCCAAGCCATAAGAGGTCGGGCCAGAGTAGCTAGCTATTTCCAATTCTCCCTGGTTTTATAGTATCATGTCTCGTGCTGCTGCTTTCTCACCGGAAGTGAGACGACACTCTCGTACATCAACAATATTGCCAGTAGCAAAGCAATTATTCCCATCAAAAGTGTTAAGTTCATTTCTCCGAACGCAAGGCAGAGAATTATGACTCCTATGATAAACCGGGGAAGGATTCGGAAAAACTTGGGCACAAGGTGTAGGCCCGGTTCATCGCGAGATATTTCTACAAGCCCAAGCATTCCAATGGACCATAGAGCAACAAAAATGCCACCAGTGAAGAAAAAACAAAGGGAAACTAACAGAGGCTCTTCTTCTTCAGACGCGGTCTCAATCTCTTCCTTCACAACATGGTAAATCAGCTCCCGTGTGAGTAGTTCTCCCCCAGCATCTGCTGCCAATAATATCGCAGCTATTAAAGGTATATGGCCATAAATCCACGCTATTGCAGTATGAGAACTATGGCGCAAGGGATGGATCGCCTTTTTGGTAATACCCCCGTTGAAGTAAATCCAAAAGAGACAGTAGGCGATTATTAGTAGAAATACAGCACGACCATAAGCTGAGGTAAACCCAACACCTAGCGAAGTTGACGCAGCAACCTTGTATAAAACCTCGCCAAACGCAATAGTGACAAATGCTGCGTACCTCTCAACTTCATGCTCGATGTTCAAGGCTGTGGACATGGTTAGCTTCATGATTTTTTTTGTCTTAGGATGATAAGCTATGGTGAAAGACATGGTCTCAAGAGCAATTGCAACAATTGATATACCAATCTTACCTCTTGTGGAGACAAAAATCACTGGGATCCAAATGCAAGTTGTAACCATGAGGAAACAGAAATACAACCGCATCTGGGGTCTGTGTTCGGGGATATAGAAGGAGTAGAAAAGCAAGGAAAAAGCCAACGAGAGGCGACAGAGCATATAGGGCACGATTGTGTAGGCAGCGCCTTTCCTCGAATCTAGAAGGTCATGGTGACTATTCACCGACAACGTTAGAAGGGCTAGTATCCATAAGATGTAGGTTTTTTGAAGGAAGTCCTCGTTGTAGTAATAGTTGGTAAAGTCCTTAATATCTGCCCAAACCGTCCAATACGGAATGAACAACAAAATGTACTGTAAGAGTGAGCCCCAACTTGCGTTCTCGGAGGCCTCGCCTGCCACATTGGCAAAGATTGCGACATACATCAAATCCAAGAACAACTCGGTCTTTCCACTCGTTCTCTCGCCTCTTGTACGGTACAAAACGCCATCTTTAAAGTAATTGAGGGCATATGGCCGAATGAACCATACGGCTTCTTTGGGCCGCTCGATGTATTGGAAGTTTATATGGCCATAGCGTTGAATGAACTCGTCCTCCTCCTCGTTTCGAATGATCTCCTCGACTCTCTCTTCTATCTCTGCTCTATCTGAGGACTCGATACTGTTAGACGCTTCAGCATTTGGAAGCGTCATCTTTTTCGATGGGAAAATAAGAAAAGGTGAACTTTCATTTGCAAGGAATTAAGGTTGAGGTGCTAGATGTACAGGTGCTCGTAACCTTCTCCAGGCAGCGTACTTGACAAAATTCAGGACGCTAGAATTGGCCCTCGGTAGCGAAATCACTCAATTATCCCCTGCATGTGCATCTGCTGACACTTACAGCAGAATTAGAATCACAAATCCAATGGATTGGGAAGAAACGGCAAAGAAATAAGTTGAATGTATCAGCCGCATAGAAAGTGCTCATGCTCGCTTCTAGAGAAAGATGCAGGTTTCTCTGGAGAAACAAATGTGAGAGAAGCTTTACAAAACGCTCGAGAACGCTGCAGGGATCCAAATCAGAACGATACTTCCAAATCCGTATAGGCTTCATCTAAACCTCCTAAGAATGTGGTTCATTCTTGTTCCAGAAACGCATCAGTATTCAGCCCTAGCAATAGACTCTACGGTTTTGAACATATTGGTGCGTGCACGACTCTCTCACCAATCAACGCATTGTCAAATCGTAACAAGATACTCCATATACAACATGAGCACGAATCCTTGGGCTAAAAGGGACGCGTGGAGATACGAGGGAGAGTTCACCCGTTTCAACAGGTTTAAATCTGCCTTCCCGGGTCTTGGGATCGCTACTGCTGCCTTTGCGGTTTATCTTGCTTACGACAAATTAGTCGCCAAAAAGGACTCCCACCATCATTGAGTGGAGATGCTCCTCTGATGGAACTTTTGCATTTAGCCTGGTCCTGACCAAACACCACTTTAGTGTGTTTCCCTAAGCAACAGTGGCGGTTCTCCATTGGTTAGGAGATCTGCTCCTATCCATGCGTGGTATCAGCGTTACTAGATTGGCAAGTAGGTAAATAAACGCAGTCTACACTTCAATTACCCGTAGCTTGAAAAGTATAAACGCAGTCTACAGTCAATTACCCGTAGCTGTAGCTTGGAAAGTATATTTCGTTGATGTTGGCTTATTCTGTAAAACATCAGAATTGTGTAGCAAAGCGAGGCGACCTTTCTATTTTCGTCACCATGATACCCGTTCTATTTACATATTTAGTTGATATTCTCCTCCTCAGCGGCCAAAAATGACTCCCACATATTAGCCTTCTCCTCGCCATCACGGCTGATACCCACACTGGCCGAGGCTTTACTAAGAGCTGCCTCTTTGACCTTTGTCCTGGTTTCACCAGCCTTAACCCATTCATCAATGATCTCTTGTTCTTTTTCAATACCCCACTGTAAGTTGGTAGAGGCAAAAAGACAGCCAAACATTGAAGCTTCTTCTTTGGCCACTGCAGACTCTGTTTCTTCCGCCATACGTAATTTATAAAATTCGAACCGGGCTTGATCGTAAGCATCGAAAAGTGTCATGTTTCTGACCTCAGCTTTTGCTGCTTGTAACAACCACAAAGTTCGCTGGACCACACTTTCGCCATCGAGTGCTTTGCTAAGTTGTAACATATGAGACCAGTCGCAATTCTCGTTGTTTCTTCCATCGGTCTCTACAAGTGTCTTCGGTCTTGTAAACTCCCAAGGATGTTGGTGGTAGAACACGTCTCTCAATTGGTCCTCCAAGAACTCCAATTTGGGAACTCGATTCACATGATTGTTCCTGAGTTTCTTGTCTTCCTGCGAGGCACGGGTCTTGTATATTCCGTAATTCTTTTGCCAGAGTTGGTTCTGTGGATCTTCCTGTTGATTCACTCCGAGGTTCTTAGCCTTCTTATTCAAGTTATAGGTCGGAGGTACTGCAGCAACGGCATCATACCACGCTGGCTTCTGGCGAATGATACCAGCCTTGATGTAGTGAGAGGTTCTTTCTAAAACCCGAGTGGCTTCAGTTTGCACCCTCATTATGGAGTTCGCCTGATGGTTTTCCCAATGTAACCAAATTTTCCCCGAGAAAACTTCACTGGTGCGTCACGTGACACGTGGGTTGGCTATCTGCAAGATGACTTAGAACGACTTCAACAGTTTGGGGCTTGATCACACCAGCCATTAATAAGATATAAATCAGTTCAAAGTGTGTCAAACCACATTTACGACGGAGTGCTGCTTCACCAAAATTTCAAATTTTAAAAATCATCGAATGAATCTTGTCAACTGAGGTTGTGAGAGCAGTACTTGAAAATCTTCCATCACCAATTGAGTGTATGTCAACTACATATTGGCGGGTTGAGACTGCGGTTTCTATACTTAACAAATCACTTTTATCTAAAAAGAGTCTTCCCTACCTACCGGGAGTGGTTCGACTGGCTTCCAAATGTATGGCATCTTGGAACCTTTCAGATGCGGAAATCACATCTCGCAAACTCTCTCTTGAGCAATTTCAATCTCTGCATCACTATCAAAATGTCCAACCGTCAATTTTGGCGGCATTTCTCAAACATTTATATCCCATGAGAAACAGCTTGTCCACGCTTGACTCCAGCCAGGAGCTTTCACATCATGTCAATCATCAATCTTTATTCCGATCATACTGTGCATTGCCAAGCCCTGGAGTTGCCCACTTGAATTATGAGACATTTGAAGATTTCATGCATCAAATTTTTGCATATCGAAAGTTCTCAAAGGTCAATACACTATCTGGAACAACTTTGGTACTTTATCCTGATGAATATATCCTTAAGGCCTTCATTGATGCCCAATCCAAAAGACAGGCCCATTTGGAAGTTTTATGGAAAATAACCCACGATTTAGAAGCATCGGGGATACCTGTTTCTTCTCATGAAAGGCTGAATATCATTTTCAAAACATTTTTTAAGGATAGACCGGATATTTTGGCAAAGATAGAGTCGATAGCCACGACTAACAATACAATCGATTCCGAGCTTAAAACGAAAGTTTTGGAAACAATGCGACTGGATGTCTTTGACTTTGATACATATAAAGATATTCTTCTGAAATTTGAGCTGAAACTCGATTCCGATACCTGGGATACCTTGCTTTTCGTTGCGTTGCGAAATCAGAATTTTGAGGCTGTTGCAGACATCATGGCCAAATTCCCACGTTCACAGTTTTCAAGAACTACCTATAAGATCCTAATTGAGAATCTTTCATATCTATTTAGAGAGCAGGATTGGCTCAATATCTTGGAAAGACTTTGTACCCATCATATCTGCATGGTAGACATTGAACTTCTAAATGTCATTATAACGTCGTTGCTTAATTTTGGGTACGCTGACTTAGCCAGCTCGACGCTACAAACACTTGAAATAAGTGCAGAACGTGGACTTCTGGAAGACGAACTTTACTTAAAACACATAAGCATCGGGGACAAGATCAATTACTCTCAAAGCTTAATGCGTTATGACAGATTACAGAGCAGACCCTCCATCAATATTTACCCCACTGAGCTTACCTTGCTGCCATTTATTAAGTATTATTGTGATAAAGGAGGCGATTTCAATGGAATCAAAAACATCATGTTTTTAGCTGAACATAAGTGGAATCTACCCATAAGTAGTCAAATGTTTAAGTTTGTGTTCCATGCATTTGAAGTGCAAAAGTTTACTCAGCTCGAAGACCTTCAATTTACTATTGGCAAATTGATTGAGTTCCACGATACTAACCCAAGTAATTCGGACTCATGGGTAAAGGAACGCATTGAAGGCTCTCAACTCCCGAACAATTTAGCGCAGTTTTTGAGTAAAGAACTAGCCAACTTTACTTCAATCTCTACATCAAAAGAGCGGTCGAAATACACAAAACTTTCCTCCGCACTTATGACATGTGTGATGCAAGCTTTGCTTAAAACGTTACATTCACATCCCGATTTACGAATGCAGGTGCTTGAGATACATGGAGACATGAATAATGAGATCAAGTCAGCAATCACACGTCACAAGACTTTACGTCTGGCCCGAGTCTTGAGTCAACGGGAGGAACTAATTTACATTAAGAAGATGGCGCTTCTCCGAATAATGGATCTTTTACAAAGTGCCTGTAACTGAACATCCTTTCCATTTATAGAGAATCGCTTTCAGGTTACTATATGATGATGAGTGTAAAGACTGATTGTTTTTTTTTTTTAAACCATGGCCTCCTTGTCGCCACCAATATGTTCGCTAGCATAGAAACTCTTCAACTCCTTCTCTCGTTCACCTTCAGTCTCCTCTTTGATGAGCTGATCTAGGTCATAATCGTAGTTGTTCGGATCGAGATCGCCGACACTGCGTTCAGCCCTCTTTCTGATCGTTGCATTTTGATTCAAACTAATTTTAATTGGCATGTCATCACTGGTAATTTTAATTTTGTTTTTGAAGGCGCTAGATGATCCTTGTGCCTTTTCGTTCTCCGCCATCCTCAACTCTTCTTCTGGAGAGAGATATCGTGAGTATTCTGGAGAGAGATATCGAGAGTATTCATCGTCCTTTTTTTTTCTGTCTTGGGGTTTTGTGCCCCGCAGTTCTTGCTTTCTGACAGAAGTCAATCCAGCAGCATAAGGCAAATATAAGACTGCCCCACAAAGTAGAATTGCGAAGAAAAGGATGACAAAAATCATGTTTGTTGCCAAAGGTGATATTCGAAATTTTGCCGGCTTGCGGAAAGCGCGACCTGATAGGAAACCAGCAGCAGCCAAGTAGCACTACACTAAAATGATTTCACTATACTCAAAATAATATCACTATACTCAAAATAAAATGGGCAATAGACGAACTAAATTTTCTTATTCTTCTGAATCCCACTTTTCTTGTTCTAGCCCTTCGTTTATAGCTTGTTTTCCGAAATTTTTGGTAAGTTCAATCCAATAGGGCTCTCTGTCCTACAATGCATACTGAGAGACACCTCAAAAATCTATAACTTATGTGAAGAGTAAGCACTAGCGAAATATTCCCCATCATTGACCAAAAAGCACTGCTTGCCGTCGACCAACAAGGTTGACCAAGGTTTTCCAGCTTAAAAAATTGCCATGTCTCGCTACCGGATTATTTTAATGGGAAATTCTGTTAGATAACTATGCCGTATCTTGTTCTGTTCGTATTCTTGCACAATGAGTTGGCTCACCTTCGCACTTAAGCGTGCACGGAAAGACCATGACTAAGAAATTAATACGCTAAGCAAAGTGGTGAAAAATAAAAAATGGCCATTCTGCGCTTTATCAACCCCAGTGGAGTGTCCGTTGCTCGTCTATTAGTTAACTGCTTTACGCGTGCTCCTCCGGCCGCAACGCCGGTCCTTGTAAGAACAATCCCGTCAATGCCGGCGATCCAAATTAGACATAATGCAATCTCTACGGACGGGACTAACGTTGGCCATCTTATTGACAAATTGACAGATGCGAAATATAACCATATTGCCAACGACTATTTGGAGACCTTGAGTGACGATATCGAGGCGTTGTGCGAGGAGTTCCCCGATGTTGATGTTGAGCTTACGCAGGGTGTCATGACGCTTACAGTTGCGCCGGGGAAGACGTATGTGATCAATAAACAGCCACCCAACAAGCAAATATGGCTCAGCAGTCCATATAGCGGTCCAAAGCGCTACGATCTCGTTCAGGGTAAGTGGAAAACGCTAAGAGACAATGGCTCTTTGACGGACTTGCTTCGAAGTGAGCTTGAAGACGAGCTTGGAACAGATGTCCATTTCACCGTGGAGCAATGAGCCTTGTCTCTGTTCAGCCACGCATGTGGTCGGCACCACACCTTTCGGCTCCTCGTGTTCTTTAGGCGATTTTCAGGTTTTCTAGATGTGCTGAAAAACGCTGGGGCGGTTGAAGGACGTTATTTATAAAATTGTTCATATATATAATGACATATTAGCTGCTATGATACTTCGGTATTTTAGTCAAGTCTTTACTATTGTTTTTTTACTGGCAGCAGCTCCACAACCTGCTTTCAGAGCTCCACCCAATACTGTCAGTTATTGGGTACTGCGTGAAACCATATCAGAACTGCGCGCCACGGCTGACGGAGACAACTCCCGCTCCTATTCAGACCGATATCTTTCATTTCAAATCATACGATGGCCGGTCCTCCTCCGCCTCCTCCTCCTCCTCCGCCTGCTATGGGTGCTCCAGCACTCAACACTTCCTCTGGACCTCCTCCTTCAATGCCAGCTGGCCGTGAAGCATTGCTAGGAGACATTCGGAAGGGTATGAAGTTGAAGAAGGCTGTTACAGTTGATAAATCAAAACCTCTATTGGAAAGTAAACCCAACGCAGCAAGTGTTACTGCTCCAATTCCCAGCGGTAGTGGCGGTACAGCAAATGCCACCGCCATGCCGGTGGGCCCCCAATTAGGCGACATTTTTGCTGGTGGTATGCCAAAGCTTAGATCTGTGAAGGATAACCGATCGGGGGTTGTTCCTTCCGGCGCCCCAAAAATACCAACGTCTTTGCCCACGCTGTCGGAAAATATAACTCTCGCACAAACTGCTACGCGAGATGTGTCGAATCATGGCGTACCTCAGATAAAATCAGTGCCAAGCACCCCTCCCCCGCCACCGTCGTCCGTGCCTCCCCCATTACCTTCTGTAATGCCTCCACCACCTACCATCTCTGTCCCTAAAACACCAAAGTTACCGCCCAGTCGACCAAAGAAGCTGTCGCATTTGAAAACGTCCTCCATCTCATCCTCGGCTTCTTTTGAGGCGTCTCCACTACCATCAAGTAAACCTCCACCTCCATCAACAAGCAAACCTCCACTTCCATCGATGAATCCACCTCCTCTACCACTGAGTTTTCCTCCAGTTCCACCTCAATCTGCCCCGCAGGTCCCGAGCTCTTCGGTGCCACCTGCACCTCCAATGTCTGGACTTCCATTTTTGGCTGAAATTAACGCCAGGCGTAATGAGTCTGATATTATTGATGGACCACAAGCTGAAGCAAAGTCTTCAAATAAACTACTGTCTCAGAAGTTTGTTGAACCACCCAGGGCCAAGGCTCCACCTCTGATCCCTTCTTCAGACTCTCGAAATGCAAAAATGCCAGTTCCTCAAGCACCTCCCCCACCTCCAGCGGTGCCACCGCCGATAAAATTACAAGAAGCACCTGGATCTGCCCCTGCAATGGGAGGGGCTTTACCCTTTTTAAATGAAATCAATGCCAAGAGAAATGATAACTATGTTATCGAAGACATCCCTGTGTCTACGAAGTCTTCAGTTGCTCACAAAACTCCGCAAAGTGGAGCAAGTGTTTCTGCCACAGGCTCCACAAATGCATTTTCAGCGTCTCCTGCCCTTGCTGTCCCCACTATTCCTACTGCCCCTGTTGTCCATGCTCCTCCTGCTCCTCCTGCTCTACCTATTCCACCTCCTGCTGTCCCAGCATTTACGGTACCCTCGACACGAACAACACGTCCCACAGCAAATGCAATTCCCCCTGCTCCTGCTGTTCGATCAGAGACCACATCTGCCTCTGCTCAACAGCTCCCTGTCGCCCTGAATACATCCAAACAGGTAAATGGAGCACAAATATTGAGTATTTCATCCGAGCCTTCTCCAACGCAGTCAGTCTCTGTACCGCCGTCTGTACCGCCGTCTGTACCTCCATCTGTACCTTCGTCTATACCTCCGTCTGTCCCTGTCTCGGTCCCTCCTTCTCTCCCAGCATCAACGCCACCTTCTGCCCCATCCATACCACCATCTCCTACGACTCATGTGTCGCGAGTCAAAAAAACGGCACCGCCTCCTCCACCTAGTGCGATTGAACAACAACAGTCGGCCGGTCTGTCTTTAAGAAAGATTTCTGCTCTGGCATACACCATCAATATTCAGCAGAGGGCAAAAGCAGATCCTTCGAAAAAGCTAGTTATCGAAGATAGCAGATTCAAGTTCACGAATAGCAATTCTCTTCCTAACCCTCGGCGGTTTGAAGGAAAACAAAAATTGTATCCTAGTGGTAGAGGATCCTCGATACCCCTCGATTTGTCTTTATTTTAGAATCCCGAAGTATCAATTCAAATGCAAGTGAGCATGCATACATAACTACAGAGTACATGTGCAGAAATAAAAGGTTGAAAACTCCTTGCATTATCATTGCATTGGAGGTTCCCACAAATGAACAATATTGTCGTAGAAAGAGCATGTGACTACTGAGGCGGGGTCCCTCCAATCGCCCCCATAACACATACTTTCATGTTTCCCTTTGAAATATGTGGTAACTTCAAATCCCGATTCCCTCGGCCGAATGATACGGGCACCATCGTACATGCAACAGGCTAGCACATCATCGCAATCAGGGGCCGGGATTAATCTCCATACTCCACCATTGAGGTTTTCTTTGCATTTTACGGTTGGAAGCAACGACAGTACTAGAATAGGGCCCTGACCCCCGTCTAACGTTCTCAAATCAAAAATTCTTAAGTTATCATCATACGAGCCTGTCCATAGCTCATTGTTTCTATTAGTGAGCCAGCTTTTTCCAGGACTCAAAATCAGAACAACGCCTGCATCATGATGTCTATAATTGGTCGACCAAATCTTCTGCATTGTCCGAAGGTCATGTGCAATGAGCTGAGCATCGTCACCTCCGGTGAATATGACATTTTCAGAAGCACCCAATTCGCCAAATGCTCCAGTCCAACATTCTAGCGAGTGTTTTGCAATAAATGTACTTACATTTCCGTTTTCAATATCTACTGTCATCGCGTGACCTGATGTGAGACTAACGAGAACTAACGTGGGATTTGTTGGAGAAAAGAAAAGCGAAGTGACTAATGTAGACTGATCAGTAACTTGTATACTTTTCGAACATGTCAACTCACTTCCATATCTCCATATTCTGATCTCTCCACTAGAGTGCGCCAGCGCTATTAGCAGGCTATCAAAAGGATTGAATTTGAGATCCAAGATAGCCAGAGATGTGGGAACTTTTTTATATGGCTCAAAGCCACCACCTTCGATTTTAAGAACTTCTATTGATCCACTTCTCTGCCCTGTTTCTTTGTCTAGTTTGTATGTGCCCAAAAAAACGAGCGACAGATCATCTGGCTTGACCCGGATGCAACATGGCGGGAGCTCACTTTCTGTCACAGCAGTAGAGTTAGCAACTAGCATCAGTCCCGAATGACAATGTAATTAGCCGAGTCCTTTTCTCGTTCTCTTCAGGTTTTCTTTCAACTTAGCTGAGTAGTATATGTGCGATGCGCGAACTCTACGGTGCTCATCTATTGAACACTATTAGTTCAGCATCCGACTTGAGTTGAGTTTGTCAAGATACTAAGATGGATCTTTGGAATAAATGGCTCAGCCTTCCAGTGAAGGTCAGGTACTACGTGGGTGGCTCTACCTTTCTTTTTGCCCTTGTGGGAGACTATGTTGCTTCCCAAGTCAATAAAGAGGTTGTTGAGAGAAAAAAGATCAACCATGAGCTAGAAAATGCAAAGTCCGATTAGGCCGCTATATTGGATGCTTTTACTCTATATCTTGCTGCAATCCTGCAAGAAAATCCAATTACTGACCTAAAGAACTCCAGGAGTTTGTAAAGTGGGATGGACTTTTACTCTGCCTCTTCTAGCCATGGAAGGTGCATGATATACGCAACTTGCTGAGTTGAAAAAAGAAAATAAGTACATAAAAATAATAAGAAAACAAAATACTACTTTTATCTAATCCTATAAGCTTCTTCAAAAAAACAATCCAATTCACTTAAACATATTTGATTAGCTTTATAAGAGCCCTCTAGCTTTATACTCCTTTCTTGTGACTGAGATAAACTCTAAGAACCTGGCAGGGTTTGAATCAATGCCTCTGGTGTAAACAAATTTAGAGGCGAGTGTTGTAGCAAAGAGAGCACGAAGATATGCTTCGGGTGTTCTCTGCAAAATATTTTCGATTCCCACAGACTTCAATAGTAATGGGGGAAGCGCATCTATCAAAACAGCATTTCTAAACACCTGATCATCTGTCCAAAGCTCTTCCGACATGGCCAACTCGTCAGCCAATTTATTAATTGCCTTAGAAAGCTTGTCGGATAACTCTGTAATAGGCTCTTGAGTCTCCTTGTGCAACAGCCATAAAGCTTCAAATTCATTTTGAGCATTGAAGACAATTTTATCTTGAACATCTTTGACGTAGTCCTCGTAGAATTTAGGCTTCACACCGTTCCGGTCCACGCACATATTTTCTAAAAATGCTTTATCATCGAATGCAAGGGCTGCAAGAACCTCCAAAGACGAGGATGTAACACCACCCTTATTTGTGGATGCATCCTTGAAAATGATGCATCCTGCCTTTTCTAAAACAATCTTAGCAGATTGAGTAATAAAGAGATTTGCACCTTCCACAAAATAGGGAATGATGCTCTTTCCGGTTTTTTCGTCTATCAATTCCATGACATTGTTCGTGTCAATAGCTCCAGGACGGCCACCACACGGTACAAACAAATCCACGCCATTGCTTCCGTATATTTCCTTCAACTTCAAATGGAATGTGTTACGGAAACCAACACCAGATGTAATAACTGCCCCGTTAGGCAAAGTAACATCTACATCGTCAACCAAAACAACGAAGCCATCCTTGGAAAGTTTTGATTTGTCGTATTGATCAATCATCTTTCTCTCATTAGCAAGGCGTAAAAGTTCTTTTTTGTCTAGGCCGTTTGGATCAGCTAGTACACCAGACCCATCAACGATACCAACGTAAGTTTCGTTTCTGGACAACTTAATTTCATTTGAACCCAAGTCTCCATCCGGACCTCCTGTTTGGACTTTTTTGACAGTAGCATTGTCAATATTAAGCTTTTCATATATCTTGTTCACATAAGCCCTAACAGACAAAGTGGTCATACCGTATTCATCATGAGGTATTCCTCCGATTTGCTGAGACTTGCCAGTGAAAAAGGATTTCCACCAAGGCGCATTTCTCTCTTTTGCATGAAGTGCAGCCCAATCCACATACTCCGCAGTTCCTTCGTCAGGACCTAAGAAAAGTATTTCGGGCTTTTTGTAAAGATCTATGTAGCTTTCTTTCGAGCCAGGAATGTGTTGCTTGAGCAACAAATCGATCAATGAATCAATATATTTTTCGAAAGAAGCCTTTGGGGAGTCTTGAGCTGCTCCAGGGTCAAGTAAAATCACACCTTTCGATCCACCCTCGGGAATATCTTTATTTTTCTTCTGTTGAGTAGCAGCCAAGTTATAGTTTTCATCAAACAAGTTTCTTACGTTCACGTTATACGCATCGATAGAGCGCGAGCGAACAATACGTATTCCACCTCTGGCGATATCTCTGAACCTAATATGGAACCCTCTGAAATCAGAACCAACAATGAAAAACATGCCGTAGGGAGTTTCTGGGTATTCTGATTTTGGCAAGAATTGTGGGTCCAATCTGAAAGAAATTGCTACCTTGGTAGAAGTATAAAAGTTGGTTTTGAGGATTGCGTCGTTGAACATGAAAAGTGCTCGTAAGACTATCGCATGATGCTCATTTTGAGAGCATTCTCGGTTGAGCAAATGCTCAAACTCAGACTCTGTTCCCACAGGCGTTATCTGCGAGAGTCTTTGGTATGATAAAGTTTTCTCCATCGACAGTCTAATGTAATGCACATCAGCAAACAGGCGGTACAATTTACGGACAATTTCTTTCCTGGTAGAGAAGACTTCCTTGATGTAATCTTGCGTATAAGTTTCAGCACGCAAGCGTTTCTTCAACGAGCTTAATACTTCAGCATGTTGGAGCAGCTTTGAAGGATCGAGCAACAGAGACAACTTGGTATATTCTGGGCCCAATCTGTTCAAGAAGTGTGTCACGAATATCACACCACATTGGGCGTAAATACATTCCTGCAACGATAATTCGTTTTTCACAAACAGGTTGTGGAAGAAGTTGTGGGGAATACAGTACAACAAAGAGGCTTCTTTGATTACTTGATAGATCAGTAAATCAATAGGATTTCTCTTCGATCCAAGGTTGTTAGCACGGATGTACATGGAAATAATCGTCACACCGTTGGAGAATTGCTCGACATACTTTCTTGTGGTCGTGAGCTTGTAGTAGTCAGCCAAATCTGAGAGGGCAGAGTTATAGTGAGGTGAGGTCTTCTGACGATAGCCAATGATGACACGGTATTCTTCAGATTCTTCAATGGCGAAGTGTTGAATAACGGGGCCGGTGCTATTGACCACTCGTCTCATGATGTCCGAATAGAGAGATTTGGTATTTGGCGAAGCAATCTTCAAAAATGTTTCGTCTCCAATTTTTGAAATGTCAGTATCGTTAGAACTGAACTTATGTGCTGAGAAGCTGGTCTTGTAAATGAAATGACACTTCACGATTTGCTGCGAAAACGCAGTGGAGTGTTCAGAGCCATCCGAGAGCTTCTGTGCGACACCAGATAGGATGGGGTCATTCTTGTAGTTCAATGGAGCAGAGAAATATTCGAGTCTGTAGGCATTGGTACCATAAGAAGTATCAATGTATTTATCATCAATCATTTCATCAAAGCTGGCCTGCTTGGAAGGCTTCCCAGGAATGTAGGTATCAAAGAACACGGCGTGGTCATCAGCTTCCTTTTTGTAGCGTATCACTGACCGCTCTTCAGCATCCACACCAGCAGCAAAAGCTTGCACCTTACACGAGTAAAGTGAATGGATATGCGAAGCGATTCCCTGGGGAGATTCTCTGGCAAAGAACACGTCGTCGATACCCAAGCTTGAGTAGAACCAATTGGCCTCCAGCTCAATTAAGGGCTCCGGGATAAAGCCGGTGGAGTCTAAAATATCAAGCACCTGGTCTATCTGCTCTTGTTTGCCTGTGAAAGGCGTATCAATGTAGTCATTTTTGAACGATTGGACAGACGAGGCGTCATCGCTATCCGTCTTCAAGGTCAACTTGGACAAGTCAACACTCATTTTATAGTATTGAAGCGAAACTAGAGTAGTATGTTAATTTTTTAGTGTTCAACGAACGTGCGATGGAGCTACTTGCTTCGCATTTATAGCACATGAGGGCATGCCCAGGTGCGGAGTGTGAACGGCGATCTGTGCGGGTATAAACGGCAACCGGCATACTATGGCTGGCTCTAAGACGGTGCTACAGCGGTGGAAATGCGTGCTAGTGGCTGGAGGCCCAACACCAGGACCGGCTGCACTGAGGTCGAACATAATGTGGGGCATTGTTGAAAAGCGGCTTCTCACTAAACCGGCTCTCTGTTCTCTCCGTTTCCCCATTTCTTCAGCATCGGTCGGTGACCCCGAATACATTGATGCGAGTTCTTGAGTCGTGCAGGTTATTTGGTCTGTCCGCTGTCAAAGCTTCCCAATAGAGAAACACGGCTCATTGGATAAAAAAGTTTTTCGTGACTCGAATTGTCATTCAAAGGACACCACTGCCCCGCCCCAACTTGGAGAGAACTGAAGAGCAGTTTTGTAGGTTCTGGATGGTTAGTAAAAACAATTTTTGAAAACCACAAAGGCTCCCACAACGTGGAGGGAGAAGGTCGAGGGGCCGTTTGCGAGATTTGCTCCATTATTCGAGGTGAACTTGGCACGGTACTTGGCACCCATGTGGCTGCGACCCCCACCAAACCTACGTTTCCGCGCTATTGTTCAACGCGGGAACGCCGTCTCTCCAAAACCTGGGGTAAGCCGCCCGCACTGGGGCCCGGTTACTGGAAAATAAAAAACAAACTAATTTGGTTATTTTTTATTAGTAGTATAATTGGAAGAATGTCCTTGGGGTAACGGGTCGGCAGCCACGCATTCCCATCGCCACAATAAGCGAACGCTTTATTCGGCTTATGAAGCCACAATCGTGCACATCCTCTATTGCCGGTTGGCGGTGTTGGTGCGCTATCTTCGTGTCTTGGTTGGCGGTGTTGAATATTCCGTGGATAGCCATGAGAGCAAAAATATATCAAATATATAAATAAATAATATTATTATTAATAATTATATTATTTTATAATTATTTATTTAAATAAAGATTAACAAAATCAATAAAATGACAATCTCCTATTTTAGGTGCTATTGCTACTTTATCTGTATTATTATCTGCTTCTTATCAAAAGAAACTAACTAATAGATTAACTGATGGTATTAGAACTCCTTATATTTCTTTAACTGCTGATTGCACTTATAGCGAATCTTTTTTACTCCGATTACTTGATTGTTCTCAAGCTTTGCTTCCACATATCTCTAGGATTCTCGACGTGCCCGGGAACGGGTCGAGCCGTATGGAAGATTGTGCTGTTGCTGACTCTTTAATTTCTTCCCTCCTCCATATTGTACTTAGGCCTCGTCTCGCGCTATCACTACCTACTACTCCAATCTAAACGCGCATACTGGGCAGTGGCATTAGCTCCTCCACAATGATCACGTCCTTATTCATATTAAACTCCAAGGGAGATGTGTTGATGTCCCAGTTCTATAAACCGGGGGTCAAAAAAAACATATCGGACGTGTTCCGCATACAGGTGATAAACTCCGCCAGCCGGATGTCATCGGCTACGACGTCCAGCCCACAGAATCGGCTGCCGGTGTTGACCTTGGGTTCTACTTCATTTTTACAAATAAGAAGTGGCGAGCTATGGTTTGTGGCTGTGACTAGGTCCAATCAAGATGCATCGGTGATTTTTGAGTTTTTGGACAGTTTGTTGCACCTTCTAGAACTATTTTTTGCCAGGAATTCGGACCAGTTGTCGGAAGATGATATAATTGGCAACTTTGGCTTCATTTACGAAATCTTAGGCGAGGTAGTAGATTTCGGCTATCCTGTGAGTATGGAGCCGTCTCATTTAATATCTGTCATTCCCGGACTCTCGACGATTAAACTAGATGGTGAAGTCAAGAAGAAGGCGCTCAAGAGAGACCTCAATCAGACAGCAGACTCTGATTACGAAGCCTTCAAGGTGTCTTGGAGAGAGCAGGGAATAAAATATCGCAAGAACGAGATTTATTTGAATGTTGATGAAAAGATCACTCTTCTTATGGATAGCAAGGGGAACCATCTTCGCTCCAACATTGATGGCACCATTACAATGAAAACACATCTATCTGGGATGCCAGTGTGCCGTTTTGGCTTCTCGGACGATCAGATA
Source organism: Metschnikowia agaves (assembly GCA_963678735.1). Taxonomy (NCBI): domain Eukaryota; kingdom Fungi; phylum Ascomycota; class Pichiomycetes; order Serinales; family Metschnikowiaceae; genus Metschnikowia; species Metschnikowia agaves. The sequence continues at coordinate 2,094,201 of CAVMBV010000003.1, read as the reverse complement.
AGAGATATTCTGAGCTCTATCACGTTGGACGACTTCAAATTTCACAAGTGTGTGGATCTAGCACGCTACAACTCCGAAAAGGTCATTCGTTTTGTGCCCCCAGATGGCACCTTTCAACTCATGTCGTATCACATCAAGGAAGACTTTGCATGCCCTTTCGATGTTATACCTCAAATCATCGAAGACGACAATTTGATCTTTCTCAAGGTTCGCATTCGCTCCAAATTTTCCTCCAAGATCGCTGCCAATAATGTGTTTTTGAGAGTTACTGTTCCTAGGGGAATCACACATACTAGCATTTCGTCTTCGAACGGGAAAGCAAAATTCGATCCCCAGGAAAATGTGATCATATGGAAGTTCTCAAAGTTTTATGGCGAGCTGGAGCACCTTTTATCTCTTGATTTTGACTCGCCTGCTTCCGCTCCTACACGCAATTGGTTTAAACCTAAAATCACCATGGACTTCAGCATGGATATGTTTAGTGCATCTGGCTTACAAGTAAAGTTTCTAAAGGTGGTAGAGAAGTCGAACTACCGCACTATGAAATGGTTAAAGTATCATACGCATGCTGGTTCATACGAAGTAAGGCTCTGAACCAATTTTGAATAGACCAGAAGTACACTTTGTCAGACTAATCATCACTGTTGATAATCTATCGTTATGTGCCTGCGTGGATATCCGCGCGCTCTGATAGTAATCTAAATTTTATCACTATATATTGTGGCCTCCCTCACACAGGTGAAGTCTTCCAGAATAAGCTTGCCATGAGAGACGTGGTCATTCTCGGAGGAAGCTCTGTTCCTGTCCTCACCAATTTAATTTGCAAGAACCTCACTTTAGAGCAGAGCAAAGTGGAACAGAAAAAATTCTCAAACGGAGAGACTTCTATTGAGATCAAGGACTCGGTTAGAGAAAAAGATGTCTTTATTGTCCAGAGTGGCTGCGGCCATGTGAATGACACATTCATCGAGTTACTTATCATGATATCGGCTTGCAAAACCGCTAGTGCGAAGAGGGTCACTGCAGTGTTGCCTTTCTTTCCTTATTCAAGACAACCGGAAAATTCCAAAGTTGCCATGGAATCAAGAGAGATTCTGGCAACACAGGGTCTTTTCTCGAACCTCTCCAACCCTTCTAAGACTATAGCAACAAATCCGTCGGGCATTAATATATTAGGTTTTGTTGACGAAAATGGTCGAGGTTCAAGTGGTTATAAGCAGTGGGTCAGCCAAAACGGAACTCTAATTGCCAACTTATTGACTACTGCAGGTGCAGATCGATGTATTACTATGGATTTGCATGATCCGCAATTTCAGGGATTCTTCAATATTCCGGTTGACAATTTGTATCTGATGCCTTTGTTTAAAAGATACATCGTGGACTACATCCCCAATTATAAGGATTGTGTCATAGTATCTCCCGACTCTGGGGGTGCTAAGAGAGCGACTGCAATTGCAGATGCGTTAGGCTGCTCCTTTGCTCTCATACATAAAGAACGCAAAATTAAAATTTTGCACAATAATGGAGGTTCACCAATACTCTCGGCTTCGGACACTATCAAAACTCCTAATCCTACTGCTGTCAGTTCTTCGATGCTAGTAGGAGACGTTAAGGGTAAGGTTTGTGTGTTGATCGATGATATTGCTGATACATGTACCACTGTTACAAGGGCTGCAAGATTATTGAAAGACACAGGTGCTTCATTTATTTACTGTTTGGTGACACATGCAATATTGAGCGGTGATGCCATTTACAAACTTCAAGCTTCGCAACTTGATAAAATAATCACTACTAATAGTATACCACAAATTGGCAACGTTAAAGTGTTGGGTAATGAAAGAATGGAAGTGATCGATGTGTCTAGAATTTTTGCAGAAGCTGTGAGACGAATTCATAACGGAGAGTCTGTGTCAATGTTGTTCGATCATGGATGGTAAGCATTTAGATTCTGCGCAATGGAACATATCAGTTATATTTATTAATCCAAACCTAAAAGATTAGCTTTTGCTTTTTTATTTCTGCCAACCTTTCTATTGTGATTCCCATGTTTTGCTTTTTCAATTCCTTTTTTCTGGTGCTCTTTCTTCAGATTCCTTGATGTCATTGAAGCAGTATTCTGTTGGTGAGATGGAATAAGATTTTCATCATCTCTGGTCTCATCCTCTGAATTTTTTTTATCTCTCTTCCTGTTAGAGTTTGAAAACACATATTCCTCTTCTAATAATCTAAACCGTTTTGAAGATCTTTTGAGCATTCTAGACCATCCCTCAATTTGCTCATCACTCCACCCTGTGTTTATTTTCATATCATGCCTCAAACGTGATTTACGAGCAGATTTTTCAAACGCCAGGTCTCCATTCGTCTTTAAGTAACCAAAGAGAGTTAACTCTATCGCATCCTGATCCGTTTTCTGTGTCATGTAAGAGGTTGAACTGGAATTGTCTTCATCAAAAACAGTGACTCGAGACTTTTCTTTGGGCTTCACTTTTTGGTCAAATTCGGCAAAAGCTTGTCCTTTGTTGTGTTCTTGATCGTCATATGTATCGTCCCTTTCGTCTTCTTCACTATCATATAGAAGTCGAAGGGCAGAAGTAAGTGTATTTTTCTTCAAGTTACTATCAAAAGCGGCGACAGTTTGTTTTTCAATTGTTTCATTTGTTTCGTTAGAAGCAAGACCAAACCTGCTCATCCCTCTTTCTAACTCACTCTGCGATATATCATCTTCAATAGGATCATAAACATCGGTTGCCTCGTCGTCCGAGATCTTTTCTAGACCTTCTAGCAAAGCATTGGTAACTTCACCCACTGCATTTTTATGTGTCTCTAAAAGTCGTTTGGCACGTCTCAGTGTAAGATTAGGGAACATTTCCAATAAAAAATGTATATGATGTTCATCCACATTTACCACCTCCTTCGACTTTATGTCGCTCAAAAATGGAAGATAGTCATGTAGTCCAGGTAACAACGCATTGAATTTGTCCGACAAAACTATTGTGCCTAGCAATGGAGCAACGATTAGGTTATCAGCACTATTTATTCCAATGGAAGTGATGAGTTTGGAAAGTTTTGCAACTGAAAGAGACAACACACTAATTATAGCCACATTCTTGATTACTATTGCATTGACACTTTTGCCATCAGCATATGCCTGCTCCAAGTCACCTATCCATTCCTCATTTACGAATAGTTCAGCAAATTTATTGGCCCCAAAAAAACTTTTCGAGTACTTTTCCTTTGCCAAGACTTTTAGCTTACTAGGCTCATCTTCTCCATCGTTACTTGAGGGACCTTCACTGCTTGTAGTTGAAACAGAAACCTGTTGTCCCAAGAGTATTGCTAGCATGTGAAGGTCTTCCTTGCTAAACTTGCTTTCATTAATTAAAGACAAAATATGTCTTCGAAGAACGGGTATCAGGCTTATTTTCCCTGACTTCTTGTTGTCATTAAATTTCGACTTATGAGAGCCAGAGATAATTCCTCGTACTAATGTACCATTATTCTTTCCGTAAACAAGAACCAAATTCCACAATGATTCGCCATTAAGTCCCGTTTTCAAAGCACCATAGTCACAGATCACTTGGAACATGAATGCTCGGAGCGAGGCGGTATTTGTGAGGATATCTGCATTTATGGCTCCTAATGAGAATACCTTTGTAGTCTCCACTGCAGTTTCAGCTAAGTATACTTTTAGAAGCAATTGCAATTGTTGCTGGCTTTTCACGCTTAGAGTTACATCTCCTGCTAATAGAACTTTGCATAGGTGAATATAACCTTCAAGAAGGTGAACCCAAATGACAGGATCTTTGTCTATCAAAGAAGACCTTAGTTTAAACGGAGGGTAGTGCGGTATGGGTATATAGACGGATGCCAGTAGGTCCGTCATTTGAAAATGTAAGATCAGATAAGGTTCTTCGAAAATGGAGAACATTGCTCGCGCAATGGCGATCTCTGCGATTTGGCTTGGAAACTTTGCAACAATTTGACCACATTTTATCGTTAGAAACCATTCTAGAGGACTTCAGAAACCTGAATCTTCGTCATTATTATCTTTAGTTTTATCTGATTTGGTCAAATTGACTTTATATGACTTCTTAAACATGTCAGATCCTAGCAAAACAATTTCGTTGTGAGTTTCTCTACCCGAAATATAGCAGAATTCTGCATATCTCAGCAATAATTGTTTCGGACAAACACGTTCTCGTATGTTACAGTTTACAGTTTGTTTATAGCTAGACGTAGTAAGAATTTCTCTTTTTGAGTTTTTCCTGATCTCGCGCAAATAGTTTAGTGGTAAAATCCAACGTTCCCATTGTTGAGTCCCTGGTTCGATTCCTGGTTTGCGCACCTTTTTTTGTCATGAAGTTCTAATCTTACAATTAGTGCTACAAGATACAGCTTAATTTACACTCATCTTTCCTGACTCATGAGAGTATTGACTATTTATAGGATTTTGAATGAAATCTTAAAACGAAACCTGCATGAAAAGTATTGCGTACGCTTGTGTTACGCTGATTAATGTTCTGGTCATAGGGCAAAGTTCACGCTTCGGAGCTCTGGAATGACTAGCACAGTGTCAAGAGCATTCTCATTGATTAAATCCATGTTTAAATCCTTTTCATCGATTACTTTTATAATGACCTTGGGGTATAAAATCTTTCCAACGTTTAAAGGAATGATGCAAAGATCTATTTCTGTTGTAGTCAACGTATTACTAACCGCAAAAATCTGCCTCTTAAACCCTGATATCAACCAGTCATCTTCGTTAAGTATGGTGAGCTCAAAGTTTCTCACTTTAGAGTCATCTGAGCGCGTAGGTGATGAAGAAGCTAAAAAGGCAGGAGTAGTGTTTGCCCATTTTGAACTCGATCGTACTTTTAGCTTGCTTCTTATAGGTTCACCGGCGATGTAAGGAGGCTTATTTTCCAAAACAAACTCGACCCAGTGAAGCATGTTAAGTGTGGGAATGGACACCGGAATTTTGAGTATTTGCTGTGCAATTGCATTAAGGTTAAAATCACCTATTAGCATTCCCTCATCGTCAAAAATCATAGAAAAAGTTTCAAAAATCGTATCGATTAACCTCAACGGAATACAGCCTAGTATTATTGGGTTCTTTCGGTTTATGATTTGACTGAAATTCCGTGAAATGACCTGGCCATCTATGCTGTAAGCCAATAGATCAAATTCAATATCCTTCACGATCATTTCAAAGAGAAACAAATATTTCTCAAGTGAACGATCTTTCAAATGCTGGTGTAGAGCCTGGCTAACTATTGAGCTGCATTCGTTTCGTAAATTCGAATAGGTAACCCAAAAATGCAAATGATCTGATGAATCGAAAGATTCGGCATTTGGAACAATTTTGTAAAAAAAATATGCTGGTTGTTCACCAAATACTACAAGCGACCTGTAAGCAGCACTCTGAGTACTCAGACAGGACACTTCATACTTTCCTTGTGAACAGAAATAGTTGCAATCGATAATTCTCACCGGACAATTAGAATTAACACAGCCAATTTGAAATTTCGAATAGATCGAGTTATTTCTGAAAATATCCTGGACAGAAACAGATATTATAAGATTCGTGTCAATAATTTCCCTCAAATGATATTCATAAAGTTTCCCTTCAATTTCAAAAGTGCATGTACCTGTAATATTGATGATTTTACTGTCAGATTGATAAACAAACAAATGAGATCTCTCTTCAGCCGGTAAGAGTCTATCAAACAGTATGCGATCAGAGTCATTTGATACAAGGAGTCCCATTGAATTGCTTGCAAGCCGGAGACTTATATCTTTGGCTGGTTTAACGCCGTTCAAAACAGTGACCTCAAGCGAAAAGGTCCCAATCTCAATGACTTTAGACGGCAAAATTTGGACACGCAAGTGTCCTGGTATAGCATACATTTGAAATGACTGTTGCGGATCATTCAAATCTTCTAAAACACCCTTTTCTGTTTCAATAGATGTGTGTTTGAGTACAGTTTTATCCCCAGAACTATTTTCCAGGGAGAACGTGTTCATAAAAATCAATTTTTCAGTCAATTTAAGACTGATTTGAGTTAGAACCAAATTTCCAGAGCAAAATGATCTTGTGTATAGTTTAGCCTTCGTCTCCACCTTCTCTGAGAGCACAACTTGCAGATTGCAAAATGAAAGATTCACTTCTTCGTTACATTCCATATTCCTTAAAGTCGCCTCAATTTGGTGAACTGTGATTTCTAAGCCAAAACGATTGACTATTGTTAACTCAATAAAATAATCCCCTCCTGTAGTATCTGAGTCAATGTATGGACTGACAGTTATTTGGAAAAGCTCATCGAATGGAAGGCTAAGAGGAACATCTAGCTTTTGCGAGTGAAGGATTAAGGTTTGGAAAAGTTGATGTCTTTGCTTAAAGTTCTTTATGACACTGTAGTCATTCACGCTGTGAATAACGTCATTTTTGCGGCTCATAGCAGAGAAAAGAAGAAGTGTGGATCGTAAGAGATGCTCAATCTCTACTTGTTGGATATTTTGCACACAATCCAAATAAATATCAAGTAGCATCCCTCCTAAAAAGTTCCAACCATTTCTCAAGAAATAATTATGTGAATTTTGCAATATTTCAAAAGCTGCAACATATTCCCGTTTCCTATAATGAATCATTGCTAAATCGATGCTGAGTATATCAATGGTTTTGATTCTATCACAATTTGCGAAATCCAGAATAGCAGAAGTCGTCAATCTTTCAAACTGAGACTCGTAGCTTTCCTGGTTTTCGAGGCTTAGTTTTAGAGGTTCGTAGGACAACTCGAACATTAAATGCTCCTCTTCAGCATCATTTAAGGACACTTCCTTTAAAAAGAGAAAGGAGGTAGGGAGCTCATAGCCTTTAATTGTTGCGATTTTGTTTAATGTCAGTCTCATGAGAAGTTTTAGCTCAGCTGAATACTCCATTATCCCGGTAACATTATTTTCGCTTATTTCATTTTGTGACAGATTGATTTCGGAAAGCTTTGTCAATAAAGGTAACTGAAGATGGAATTCTGCCATTGCGTATGACCATTGGTCAAAATATACAGAATGCGTAAATGATAGTTCCAAATCACTAAGTATACAAATAGTCTTATGAAGCAAAATAGAAATGTATCGGGATGCAACAGAAAGAGAGGGTGCAAAATTCGCTAAGGTTTGTAGAATTCTGGACATCCTCAAGAAAAGGCCAAACTTAACTGAAAATCTATCGATAGGATGATTGTGAATAAGACATTGTGTAAACTGATAAAAGGGGTCATACTTTTTCATGTCAGCCTCAGGATCAAATTTTTTGAAATCAAAATGTGAGAAAGTGTCAGCAGACGTTATGTGCGAGCTTTGTTTCTGCTCGAGCCTTCTGAAATTAGAAGATAGCTCTTCATAAATTTCAAGTGACTCAGCAAGACATTTCATATCGCTGAAAATCGCAGCAAGCTTCAACTGCTCACAACAATATTCTAGATTGCCTTGGAAATCATCTACCGATGATGTCAGTAAAATTTCAATCCGCCTCAGCACATTCTCGAATTTTCGACCAAATGTAACAAGTAAGAGAGATTTTATAGCCGATGTTATGACATTATATTCTTCAAGCTTCTCTATTTTCTCGTTGTACGTCTCGTTCAATCTCAAAATATTTTCAATTTCTTCAAAGCCGGTAATATTGTTCTGCTCAGGCGATGATGCTTTCCCCACGTGTTTACCGCCTGGACCGAAATCAACTCTAAGTTTGTCAAGGAACGATGTTTTTAAGATGTTTGATTTCTTGTCCTTTCGATCTCCTGGCATCACCAAGACAATAGCCCATGAAACTAAGGGGTCTCGGGACGATTCCTTGAGCCACTCCTTTATGAGCGGTCGGACCTGGGCTCGGTATCCTTCGTAGTCATCGACCCTCACAAACATTAAGCGTAGGTAAACATTCGAGGGAAATTCGGGATTTTTTTCGTGCTTCTTTATTCTTGTACTTGGAAATTCTTCATGTAATTCAATTGGAAGAAGAGGTATTGACTTCAAGGGCTTAAGCTGGTGGTACTTCCAATGAAGATTTGCGAGCGGGAACTTGGCCATAAAGTCATCTTGGATAGAAGGAAATATACTAAACGGATCATAAAAGCCAATTCTTACTGGATCTTGCAAATTTATGTTTTCTAATTGCATGTCTCTTAGAGAGAGTAAGATAGATGTAGTCCAAGAAAGGAATGCGGCACGAAATCGGTAGTTTCCACGCATCAAACCCAAGTAGCGAAAACATCAAAAAAACAAACTGCGCAAGCCCGGAATCGAACCGGGGGCCCAACGATGGCAACGTTGGATTTTACCACTAAACCACTTGCGCAAGGAGGTGCTCCGCGACGGGGAATTGAACCCCGGTCTACCGCGCGACAAGCGGTAATTCTAGCCACTAAACTATCACGGACTTCTTGGAATGATTTTGTTAGCGGATAGCTATACATCTTAGAATATCATCAATTCTACTCTAAGCTGAATGATTCCGCATACAAAATAGCAATCAAAGGATTGATGATAATCACTTAATGAAGTAAAGGAATGCTGAGAACTTCCTAACGAAGTAAAAGATATATTACCTATCAAGGTAATGAAGGAAACGTTGTTATCGGAAGTATCCGAAGTTGAAGAATATGAATGATAGCCTTGAATCCTATGATTCAAGAGCAAAGTAACTTTCAGAGAATAACAAGCATTCAGATCGAGTAATACAAGAACAAGCATATTATATCCAGTCCACTTCCTAGATATATCTAGAGGTCTATTAACTACTAACTACCATTTATCTGACAGACACTCTTTGTAAGATTCAAGACATCAAGCTCTTTAGCGTTATCTATTCCAGCAAGGAGATAACAATGTTTCAGGAAGTCATCAAGGATCGAGTACACGACAGAATCTAGACCTTAATGAGGATAAGAGTTTCGAAAGGAGCAATTCCAGTAAGTTGAAGAATCGCAAACAGTGTGAATAAAATGAAATTCTTATAACGAAGTGCTTGAGAGATCTCCGAGACAGTAATTATGGAAAAAATATGTTATTGTGAGAAGCACAAATGAGAAGTATATAATGGAGATAGAAACCATTGCTTCGAAGTTAGGCCCAGTATTAGCTACTCTTTCAATTATCCCCAACATAGTTATCGTCTTATTACGAAAGTGAACGGAAAGAAGTAAACATTAGCAAAGCGCAATGTCGCTATCGTTATCGGGGCCAAAGGTCCGGAAAGATCAGTTTGAGAAACGTTAGGAAGAATATTCATAACAGGCAAGTATTAAGAACCACCTGCCTATATCCTAAGTGGCTACTTTATCCTGTGTAAATAATTTCCTAGTTTTAAAATGAAATTTTGATGTGACATTATGTATATTGATCGAAAATCTAATCAAATAGTGGTATTTTGGTACCCAGATGTCTTTGAGCTTATGTGATAAGGTTCATAACACAAATAATAGTATATAGAGGTACGTCAGTTCTAAGGTCTATAACTGTATATGCGTAAAAACTTATATCTATTAAACTGGAAGTAAACGTATTTTGTTATTTTACTAATTTTTGAAGTATTCCGATCAAACGAGCATTTAAGCTCACACCAGAACTATCATGTCAGATCAAAGTCAACAAGGTGCCTACGACATGACAGGTGTATGCCAAATGAAACACCTCATACCATCAAATGTACAGCTGAATTACAAATACTATTCTCCAATAAGATTGCCCACACCTCATTCTATACTCCAATACCCTAGACATTAACACGTTTTCAAATAGATTGTTAAATATAATACACATATCTACATTCAAAATATATACGTATGATTGAGACACTATCTCCCGAGTCCGATAATTCGATAGAGGTACTATTAGGCAAATGAAGTTGCATGTCATATCACTATGAACCAAACACTTTACACGAACACAATAATAAATACTACGCAACCACTAAGAAAACCACCAAGCTACGCCATGCATATGCCTAGCTTTTTTTCCTACCATTCTCATCCCACGGTTGATGAGGATTCTTTTGAAGCATAGTAGACTGAAGGCTTTCAATTTAAAGTAATCGAGTAGTCGGGAATACACAGTTCTGTTTGGTTTTAAAATCTTGTTAATTCAACTCTTGCTAGAGAGAATGTGCTTACGCAGCCTTTGCGTTGTTTTCGCAATATAAGTCGAATAATGTCAGGCACTGTTAAAACAACTCATTAATAGGTATGTTTAAAAAAACAGAAGAAGTGAAAAAATATAACAACGCCCCAAATAGTATAACGATGGAGCGATATACCTGGAGTCCAACTTGAGTCAGAAATAAATTTAAATCTAGAGTTTATTTAAAACAATTGCTAATTAAAAACTGAAGTAGGCTACAATGCTCTCTACAATTGTTCGCACTACATCATCAACTCAACTTGCATGACTTCATCATGACTTTGGCCCGAAATGCGTTGAGAAGCTTTAGCATTTCCTTCAGGAATAGCTACAAGATTGCAATTATCGGTGCTGGACCCGCGGGGTTTTATACGGCTCATCGTTTGCTCCGAAAGCCTCTGAATTTTTCCTTGTCAATCGATTTTTTTGACAAACTTCCCACGCCATTTGGCCTAAGTAGGTACGGGGTTGCCCCCGATCACCCCGAAGTGAAAAACTGCGAAGAATGCTTACAAGATATTATGACAGATTTCCCGGATAGAGTAAGGTTTTTTGGCAATGTGTCGGTTGGCGAGAGCATCCCGTTGAAGGAAATCTCGTCTAGGTATAACTCCATCATATTAGCATATGGCTGTACAGCATCAGACAACAAGCTTGATATTCCCGGTGCTGACTCACCAGGAGTTATATCTGCTCGCCAATTTGTGAACTGGTATAATGGTTATTCTGGTCTGATTGTTCAGGCACCTCCAATTGATGAAGTTGAAAATATCACAATTATAGGGAACGGGAATGTCGCTATCGATATTGCTCGAGTTTTATTAGCGGATCCAAAATCGCATTGGGCACCCACTGATATTACGACCAATGCTGTAGAGCTACTATCCAGAAGCAAAGTTAAGAATGTCAACATTGTGGCCAGACGAGGCCTCTTAGAGTCGGCTTTCACGAACAAGGAAATCCGCGAGCTTTTGTCCTTATCTGAGAAGTGTGATATCAGTTTTCGTCCAATTGCTGAGAACATCTTGAATTCTGTACGGCATGACTCAAAGCTGCTTGGTAGAGTTGCGAAACGGAAGTTTGCAATCCTCGACAAGGCGTCAAAATCTACACGGGTAAGCAAATGTGGAAAATCCTGGGGTTTGTACTTCTATTTGAGTCCTCTTGAATTTCAAGCAAACAAGGGCAATCCTAGGTTGATGAGCTCTACATTATTCCAAAAAACTAATGTTTCAATCGACTCTTTAACAAATGAGACTTCCATAACAGGATCTCCCAATCATGTGGAAATGAAGAATGAATTAGTCATTTTATCAATCGGTTATAAAGGCGATGCATTGAAAGGGTTTGAAGAGGAGGATTTGCGATTTGATGCAAAGAAAAATTGCGTTGCTAATAACCAGGGTCGAGTTCTACGCCTCGGAACCGATTCTTTAACGAGTGAAACGAACGTTTTGTATAAAAAAGGCTGGTATGCATCTGGTTGGATAAAAAATGGTCCGAAAGGTGTTATAGCTACTACCATGATGGAAGCTTTTGATACCGCAGATAAGGTTTTTGAAGACCTTTCCAATGAGATTTATAACCAACCAAATAATAGCAACGACATCACAGATGTACTACCAGACACCTATGTGACGTGGGAAGGGTGGAACAAGATCAATAGACACGAAGTTGAGCAAGGAAGAATGCTCGACAAACCTAGGAAAAAAGTTCAATCTAGAACTGAAATGCTCTCCATTGCGCAGAAGAACTAAATACAGTGTGATACAGCTAAAAAGTAACTAGAATGGTCTAGTCTTCTAAACCTGGGAATAATTTCCAAGTATCCTATTGGCTGATCCTCAATATAATTTGTCCCTAACCGCTTAACTGTTTCAGAAGTTTGCTGGAGGCCCTCGGCACAGAGATAGTACTCGTAGCCGCTATGCTGATAGAAATTAGTGGGAGGAAGGTACGGTACAATATCATTTTTATGCACCATCCTTATAAGGCCATTTCTTAGAGAATCAAAAGATTCTTTGGACTGAATCCAATCAGATGCAGACAGCGTTTCAAACAAACAATCAACAAAGTCGGCGAAGTTTTTATCCCCAATTTTGGGACCTGCCAAGGTAACCACTAATGCATCATGGCCCATTAAACGTAACTCTATTGCTGTTAAAAGTGAAATGGCGGCGCCCAAGGAATGGCCAGTCAAGACTATTCTATAATCAGGTAAACTTTTCTTGAGCTTCAATACAGACCTTAGTACAACCGCACCATTGGATTTTAAAAAAGATCCAATTCCTTTGTGAACTTTGCAATTGTTGCACTTTCGATCTTCCGTGGTGACAAACTCACCACTTGAGCTAGATAGGGGATGGTACATCGATGGAAGGGCACTCAAATTATTTAGCCAGTCTTGCGTCGATGATGTCCCCCGGAAGCCTAGATAAATGGTTTGGCTCTCTCTGTCGATGGCCAAGAATCCAGAGCCCACTTCAAAAAGTCCATCAAAGTTAAAAGTCTGCATTATCTGCAATTTGGAAACATAGCTATGTTGACATGCTACACTGGGGCAGCGTGGGCCTTGCTCTCCAATGGGTCCTAAAGAGAGACCTTTTGACATACAATACGCTACAGAAGCGATGTTAGCATACTTCTCGAGTTCATAGAACTCGACATCAGAAATACTGTTCTCAGTGGAGAATGCCAACACCATAGTGGTGAGCAACGTGAATTTGAGATAAATCATAAGCATACGTCGCAATGTAAGGATTAATTTGTATAAGCTCTGTAACGACAGCGTGCGAGGGCAGAAGCGAGTAGCTTTGTACCACCTCTAAACATCTAATTATTGCTCTTCAGGCTCTGCACAATTAGAAAGCCACGCATAATAAGTAATTTTCTTTGCATGAAATTTCGTCTTTATTCCAAAATTCTATTTTATATACAAACGTTATTCGATATGGAACCTCCATTATGGAAAATAATTCAGTGTAACATAAGTCCACAATTAGAGACATACACAAGACTCATTTCTTTTGCTGTGTCTCAGAGTCCAAGTCTCGAGCAAATGGCTGGTCCTCTCTAGCTTTATCTAACATTGGTTTGACTTTGTGATTTGCTAACGCTGCATTTACACAGGTGATATAATTATCCCAAAGTTCGGTGCACTCGTTTTCGAGCGATTTACCTTGCAAAAACTTTTCAGTATACCACTTGTTGAAACAATCGTCGTACTGGGTCTTGGAATCTGTACATTCGGGGGCAAATGATGCTGACATTATGTTTCCCATTCTCAACTACCCTCCCTGAGTATTCTTAAGTTTTGCGGTGCGCACCAGAAGACGAGTGGTGCGCAAGTTCTCATGGCCGCGTCTTCAATAACAACACCTTGAACCTGTGCTCTACTTTCCAATGTCAGCGAGACGAAAATCCACAGTCAATATTAACGTGGCGTCAAGGACCGAGCAGAGTTATGAAGATTCGTCAGCTCTTGAATTGGAACGCTTGGAGCAGGAAACAACTCTTGTTTTACAGGAAATCGATCATAACCTATCGCGTGCTAACTCAATTATCAACAATAAGATATTTCCTGTCCTACAGCGGTACGCGTCAGCTACGGGTTCCGCATGGCAGAACACTGAATTTTGGAAACAGTTTATGGAAGAAGCAGCGGAGGTTGAAATCAATGCTGTAGAAGAACAAGTCACTTCTCCTCATAAAGAGAAGGCATCTACCGATGTGGAAGAAAGTTCGCTGAAGACAAATGACAACATAAGGAAGAAATCCGGACCTGAAAAACAACTAGAAACTTCCACACCACAACAGCAACCCAGTGTTGCAACGTTTTCCTCGAGTCATGGGGCTGGTCTGCCACGTAGAAATACGGAATCCCTTTCTTCGCAGCACAGATTAAGGGTTTCTCCGAGAAAGAAAACCCCGACTCGCACCCAAAACCATGAGCACAGGCAGTCAATTTTACAAAACTTCCTTAACTCTTCACCTACACTACCGGAACCTCCAGTTCTTTTGAGTGAAATCGGTAGAGTAAACACAACAGGTAGTTCAAGTGCAAGCAGACCAAGGCCGAATGACCGCAATTTCTCCCTGAGCTCTTCTATTAATCTCGAATTAGGAAAGCTTCTGCCCATTGGCCTACCAAGTCTTGCAATGACTCCATCAGGAGTACAATCGAAGCCAGCACAGGAAAATTCTACTCAGAGATTTCCAAGCGCACCGACATTTGAATCATCAGGAAGAGCAAGTGGGAAAAGAACTTCCTATGCATCTCCTATTAGGCGGTCTCCAATTCATTTGCGTCAACAATTTCAAGATGACTCAGATTTACCAATGCCACAATCTATGAGCGCAAGAGAACCTAACAATGATGACAGTGACGAAGTGTCACTACCGAAATTGCAGACTATAAATTTAGCTTCCATTGAAAATGAAAATCACAGAAAAGCTGAATTTAATTCTCCCAAGAGAAAAAAAGCCCGCTCAGGAATAATTGTTGCAGAGAATGTAATTACGACACACATGCACGAAAGACAGGAAGAAGAACAAGAGGGGGGAGCGGAAGATGATGGCGACAGTGATGATGATGAGTTAGATAACGTTTTCTTGGATAAAAGCAAAACCTCAAAATCAAATAACTCTACTCTATATCATTCACTCGTGAAAGATAATCTAACTCAGCTAAATAGCGAGGTGAACGATGCCTCACACTCGGTATCAAAAATGTTTGATGAAGTTCTTTCGGCGGGACCAAAGAAAACAACGACAGAAGAAACAAATGAACAGTCTACACAAAATTCCGCTTCTATTGAGAACTCAGGAAACAGCTTGGATTTGGGATCTTTCTTAGGCGACAGATGGAAGAAGCTATCGAAATCCTTACAAAATTAATTTACTCCGCGCAGGTGTGTATGTAATAGTAATCAATGTAAGAATATAATCCTAAGTTAGTTATCACAGATTAGATCCCCATATTATCAACAAAATCCAAAAGTTCGAATTTGGGTCTATGCATTACTCAAAAGGGATTCTTAAAGAACTAGTCGGAAAAAGCACATGAAACTTTGCATGTTGAATTCAAAGAGGGACTAAAGCCTACTTCATTTTCTGTGATGTCACAACTGCGAGTCATTACTGATGATATTGACAAAAAGCTCTCCCGTCTAATAACCGCTTGCTTACGATGTCGTCAACGAAAGGTAAAATGCGATAGAAGCTTTCCAAGATGCGGTAATTGCTGTCGGATGGGCGTGGACTGTGTTGTGCTAGATAAGTATTCGGGTGAGATGGTTAGTAGGGCAAGTATCTCGTCATTGAAGGAACAGCTTAAAAATGTCACCGAGGAGCTCAATGCTCTAAAAAAACAAATGAAAATCGAAGCTGTTAGCGACGGTAATATACCAAATCATGACCAAGCCCCGCTTCGTCAACTGAATCAAGAGTTTAAATTCGGTAGAGTTTTGTTAATGACTCAGGATAATATCAACAAAATTTCTGAAGACAGTAAAATTATAGATGATATTCCAGACAGACTGTTTGCTGAAGAATGCGTTCATTCATTTTTTTCAGTAACAAACATCCAGATACCCACAATGCATCGAGATTATTATCTATTCAACTATTTCAAACCCTTGTACGGATCAGTCGGACTGGTATTGCTAAGTAAACTATTTGGTGACTCCTTCAACAAATTGAGTTACTCGGAGACAAAATACAACAGTTCCAATCTAGATGAGGTTCTTAGAGGAAAATGTTTATTTTTCTTAAATATTATCATTGCCATTCTGACTTCGCAATATCAGCAAAAATATGTATTGTCCGTTTCTAATCATTATAAAGATCAGGCATACAAATTTGTTGACTACGTCTGGAGAAATGCTGGTACCACAAAGAATGATCCAATGGCTAAACTTGAAATTTTACAATCACTCCTCTTACTTACTCAGTATTCATTGATGAGACCTTGCAACCCCGGAGCTTGGTATCTAGTCGGAACATGTGTTAGGCTTTGTCAGGATCTCGGGTTGTACAACGAGCCTGCTTATCTTCATTCCAATAACTATTTTATTATTGACATGCGACGTCGGTTATTCTGGTGTTGCTTTTGTTTGGATCGTCAAATTTCTATATACTTCGAACGTCAGTTCGGTATTGACAACAGAAAAATTGATTGCCCACTCTTAACCATCAGAGACGATCTGTTGCTTTTGTATGGGGATTCTGAGATGAAAAATGTCAGAACTTGGCTTTTGAAAGAACCCAATGACAAAGAGATCACCATTCACTTCATTAACTTGCGTGTCATCCAAGGTGATATATTTGATTATACACACGACACAGAGGGTGTCATTCCAAGTGTAGATTCTTCAGAATATTCTAATATTGAGGTTCAGGCGAAATTACTAGAACATGAAAGATGGAAGATAACAAAATACGAAGAGCTCAATGCCTGGGTAGTCGAGGCATCTCAAGATGGACTTGCGAGTTTTACAAAAATGATTTTTGAGTTGAATTATAACCAAACCTTAATTCTGTTGTTTGGAGTGTCTTTGATTACGCCCAAAGTTTCAAATGCTGAGCATCACGTAATTCTTTATAGAGCTGGCCAGAAGTTGATTCATATTTATGCCGATCTTGTGAAACGGAAGCTCATAAATTTTTCCTGGGTTGCAGTCAACAATCTATTCTTGGGTGCGAGTACATATTTGCTACTGATTTCACAATGTGAAAAGCTTTTGCATGAAATAGATATTCAAGAGTTCACTGCGGATTGCGAGAATGCAGTGATGTCTTTCCAAGAACTAGCTAAAGTTTGCCACGATCCCTCAAATGAATTTTGTAATAGGTTTCAATCTCAAAGGGACGCACTTAACTGGCGAATCAAATCTATTAGAATGGGCAGTTGTGATAGCAAGAATAGTGATCCATCCGCTTTTAATGTCTTTTCTACCATTGGAGGTTCAGCTCCTAATCGTGCTAAAAATCGTGCTGATCCCAAACTATCCACATTACCTGGAGATACTTCTGAGTTCAACTTCCCAAATAATCTTGACCTTCAAAGTGATCCATTGTTGCATTTAATGATGGGAAGTGTTAACAACGTGAACTCATCATTTCAGAGTGAAGACGTGTTTCAGGAATTTGACAGATACGCAAATGATTTCGAATTCGAATAAAATCCATATTGCACACCTCCGCAAACATTATCAGTTTTGATCTCAGGTTAAGCACACTGATCCCATAGAGAAAGCGAGGGAGTTTCACTTTGCTAGGTGTTTTAACAAATATTCCCTGTAGTGGACGCTTGTATTCAATACTCAACTGTGGTTCTTTATGAATCATGTTGTCCTCTTGAGAACTAGCATCAAATTTGTTTATATAGAACTAATTTAGTTTTCTGCTCCGGCAAGAAATCCAAGAGCAGGAGAGCATCCCGACTATCAGTGGTTTTCATGTCAGTACGATTGGCTAACATTAACTTCCTTGGTGTGCCTTGAACTGTCCCATATAAATGACCACGAAATCAAATTCTTTACCAGACGATTTTTGCAATTAAATCTCTGAATTGCCCACAATATAATATCTAATTGTGATATTTAAAGAACGTACCTGGTAACATACGACGTCAGTATCATACAGTTACGAAAATATTATAATCTAGGTTTCATATTAATTCTGATATTACATACAAGAAAACGTTCAATAAGCTGGTTGCGCTTTAAATGATTTTGTCAATAATGCCAGGTAGCCGAGAGTTTGGAACTATTACAATAGTCTTCGAGTTGTGTCCGGTCCCCAGATTAGAAAGCAAGATAGACGGAGTGTGAGGATGTTCACACACAAAGTATGTATTTAACCCAAGTTGTCAACTAATCTTGTTCCAAAACGTTTTACTCTTTATAAACTGCAAATTTTTGCAATTACTCACCGTCACAGCTGAGTATCTTTGCAGAACTATTATTAAACCTAGATGACTTTCAATTCAAATGCTATCAATCTTTAACTCGTGAATCTTCAGAGAATTAGATCTCAGAAGTGTAAACAAAAGTTTAGACAATATTTGATTCTAGCAGACCTTTGTTACCATTATGTTTATATTCATTGTTCGAAGTAACTAAACAGACTTCCCGTTTTGCTTTGTGCTCCTTTGGAAAGGAAAGAATTTATGAATTATCAGAAGACTTTGACAACAGTTCAATCCAAGACAAAAGGGAGAAAAGGGAAAAGGAAACTTCAGGTCTCGAATCCAACCGAAAGCCTCGAAGTCAGTCTAAAAACTCAGACACTGATACTGACTCGAACAAAAGTAGATTATACTTCCTCCAAAGTCTCGTAGCAATCAACTATCACGAAGTAATAACGTCAAAACCCGAAAGAATTGATCCACGTCGACTTTTCAAAAGGTATAAGTACAAGAAAAAACTGATCTGCCAATTGGCTGATAAAGCTGATGTCTTGATAGCGAGAGTGTTCACTAGGGTTACACCGAATAGAATAACGATACTCACTGAATTGCTTCAAAATATGACACCATTATATCACGGATGGTTCTAAACGATCCACTATCATACCACGAATTGTGAACCCCAAATCCAAGGAAGAAAACAAAATACCAACGCGGCTCACCGAAACGCACCTAATGGCCTTGTACTAGAACCTAGTTAACTATTCTCACATGATTTTAGAGCAGATAATGATGTCAACTACAAAAAATTATGTTAACCGTCTCTTCGAGATGGTTTAATGTCACGAATTTACAGAGATTGTCTCTTTGCTAACTAGTTGTTAGTAGAAGAATAGATCTCTAGATATCTCTTGGCAGTAACGTAGTCTTAGGATGGATAATCTCACTCTTGCATATTCAGTATGAGTATCTGTGAATCGATGTAGGTTAGTTAGCTCTTGAATCAAGGGTTCAAGGTCTTATATATTCTTCATCTTCGGCTAATTCCTACAGGGATAGTTTTTGCTACTTGTTATGTAAGCCTTATCAAGAAATACTGCCTCGGGAACTCCTCCGATTCGTTCTTATCAGTTCTTATCAATCCCTTGATTGTTATCTTGGTCATTCCATTACTCCATTACGAAATCTTTATCAATTCCTTTTCAACTCCTTGATTGCTATCTCCGTCAATTCATTTCCGAGGTGCGGGTAATCATTCAAATCATTATAGTAAATTTTTAGGATGTATACCTATCGGCTAACATTTACTCCAAGAAATCCGTGATAGTTTAGTGGCTAGAATTACCGCTTGTCGCGCGGTAGACCGGGGTTCAATTCCCCGTCGCGGAGCTCCCCCTTGCGCAAGTGGTTTAGTGGTAAAATCCAACGTTGCCATCGTTGGGCCCCCGGTTCGATTCCGGGCTTGCGCATTTTATTTTTTGCCTCCTTTCTGACTCATCTTACCATTTTTTTTTAAAAAATTTCTCCTCTGTATTTGCTATAAAATAAGGAAGAGCCACGGGATGATACAGCTGTGTTTCGCTTTCGAGTTACATGCGCAAATCATGCGCCTGAATCAGTACTGCATAGTATCATCATCAAGCCTAAACGGGATTTTGCAGCCAGCCAACTTTGATCCGGCCGAGAAATCCAAGAATAGACCATAAGAAATTTCTTCGGCACTCCTGAAGAAACAGTGAGAAACTCTACAATATTTTTTTTTTACCTCCTGCTAGCTTCCAATGGTAACATTTTACTAGTCTGTTTTGCATGATACAATTTACCAAGAATCCACACATCCATTCATCTTTGAACCTTGTTACTTCAAATGCTGCTGATAGTATTGAGCCATACCAAATGGCCAGACAGTCTTTCTCTGCTAACACAGTCGGTCGAGTATCATGGAAGTATGCAAACTGAACTGTCAGAGCACAGTCGTAGAGCTTCAAAGAATTCTAATAATGTGCACTCTGATGATAGATTGATATCTACTCCACACGGACATAATCGGACTACTTCCAGGCCCTTTGATATCATTTATAATCAAGACTCGCAGAAGTCCAAAGAATCATCTCCACAAAATGAAATGGTTAACTACAAATCCCCCAGTTACATTCAAATTGAGGAGGCAATAAATACTGGCAAACCTGTTAGTACTCTGTTTCGTAAGGAACCTGCAGTCACGTTGATAGAAAGTCCGCTCCAAAGAGGCGCCTCAATTATCTCCAGTGGAGCATCTCTACGTCACCGAAACACAATCAAGAGAAGAAATAAGATGCTTAAGCGCAACCCTTCAACAAACCAAGAGGAACCGACCCCCGTGCGGGCTTCAAAATCTCAATTTAACAAGTTCAAACAGCTTTCCATTTTCCCGGTGAAGAGAGTTAGATCATACAAATACTACCCGATTTCGAAGCTGGACAGGAAACAAAAATTTCATTCTCAACAGGAAATCGATGAGTATTTTTTACTTAACAATATTACTTCACTTGTGCGAGAGATGGTCCCGAGAACAATGGCTGTGTTCAGCTACGACAATATACTCAAAATCGAACCGAGAATAAAGTCCCGCCCAGCAAAATTTTCAATCTCACGGAATGCAGAGTTTATTCAACTAGAAAACAGAGAAAGATCGAGGAATCCCACAAAAATCTCTTTCGGAGGCGAGAAGGTGAATGATAATTTAAGTATACTAGCAGACCAGCAAACATCTCGTCATGTACCGAAATCCTCATTGCAGAATTCTGAAGTAGAACGAAGAAGAATATTTCTTGATACCATATACTCGAAATACAAGTCTTCTGCCTTCTCTAGCAAAAAGAAATCACCTCAAACCTTGCAAGATGTTTTGCCTTTTGAAAGTGAAATGCTTTCACACGAAGAAAGAGAAAAACTTAGTACACAGTTAATGCTAGAGGTTTTGTTAAGGCGAACAATAGCAGCAAAAATAGACTACAGACTAAGACAAGAAAATTACACCCGAGCAAAGTCAAAACACAAAACTTTCAAGAGCTTTTCCGACTCCAACTCTTCATCAGAAGGCTCGGACTATTTTCATTCCAAAAAAGACCATGCAGCATCGAGTCACGACCACAGGCTCAACACTGTTACCAGCAGTAATTGCTCCGGCAATGATGATAACTTCACGTTAAATACCGATAAGCTCATACAAAATAACGCTTCCCTTCTTTCAGAGTTATTACCATCACCTCAAATTTCCCTCGCATCTCAAGTATTCAGCTTTGAACCAATGAAAGCAGACCAAACAATCCCTAAAAGCAAAAAAATACAAGGAGGCTCCCCGGACATAACTCTCAACAAACAGCAAACAGAAAACACTTTCAAGGCACACCATAGCATCGAACAAAGTCCAACAAGTGTAATACCTAAGATTTTCGAATATTGCCCATCAATATATAGAACTTCTTCAGATACTCCATCTGACGCTAGACCTAACGTGGGATCAAATCATTCAAGCAAACGCAGACCTAAAGATCTTTTTATTTACGACTTTAGCAAAGTAAGTTTAGCTTCAAAAGAAAAGGCCAAAGAACTCAGCTTGGGAAATGTGGATCTCGGATTGCTTCGCCCTTTCAATAGATCTCATGATACTCTCAGATCTTACTCAACAGATGAAGAAATTCTTCCAAGCAAGTTAGGATATGAAATCACCAATGAACAGCATAGAAGCCTGTCCGAGTCTACCTCAATATCTAGGGAACCCAATAGAACCTCAAGATCAACGGCAGATACTTCAATTATAAGAAGCCTAGAGGAGGATTTCGCCCCACACAAGTACGACGCTGAAGAGTTGAATTTGCCTACTGCAACAAAATATGTTGTTAATACTGCTTCTGACGACCCAACCAATTTCAATTCACCCTTTGGTCAAGAGACTTTTAATGTTCAAGCTGAGGATGGCACCACAACTTTCTCTCTGGCGATGGTCAACTAAGAGACAGCCACAAATGGTTGACAGCCTTTTATAGTCAGAAATGAAAACATACCATGTACACTGAAACAAAAGCTACGATATTAGGATGTTTATTTCAATTTATGAATGAATGTTCAAAGAGAAACCAGGAGTTAGCATTTCCGTCATTACAGTCGTTGTAAACCAAATGCATCAAACAGTTCATGTTTTCAGCTTGGGAAGAGGCTTCTCGGAAGATGTTTGATAGAAGTAGTCTGCCATGAAAGACTTTGTGTCGGAACCAGGAAAGTTCGTTCCAGAACTTGCTCTCGTAGAGTTGGTAGGAGCATCAGAGGGTCTATTGATTTTGGGCTCTTGTTTTGCGTTTTCATGTAATTCATTCGTTTTGACAAACTTATCAGCTAATTCAAGTATACGCTTTTTCCTGATTGATAGTTGTTGAGTATTGGTCGTCCCAGCTGGTCCACTTGCCGATGGAGTGGTTACAGGAGTGCTTGATCCATGAAGAGTGACAGATGGATTGTTCAGGGTAAAGACTGTTAAAGAAGTTAACCTGTTTTTCAATGTTGTATAAGTCGATGATTGTGGCATGATCATAAGAATACCATAGAGAGTTTTATACAAATAAGGATTTTTCTCGGGCTCCAAAAGTTGCAATCTTAGCTTCAAGAATATCTGGGATTCCAACAACTGTACCAAAACGTCCAACTGTGTAAGAAGTTGAAATGTAACTTCCAGATCAGCTAAACTTTTAATTATCAAATATGCCAATTCGTAGTTAGATGTGAGCAAACAGAGAGACAACACACTAGGAATGTTGTGGCACCAGCTTTTGAATAATGTGGAAAATAACACCCAGTCATCGCCTTTGCAAATATCAATATTTTTTAGCTTCTTTCGAAGATCCTGTAACTCATGAGTTGTAAGTAGTATATTGTTGAAAGTGACAACAATATCACCGATAAATGCAATATTTGTATCTTCAAATGATAACAAAACCTCGGAAAGAGACTTAAATATACGCTCGGAACTAATAGACACACAGAGTTTTCGTATTATAAACTCAATTTTCTTTCGTGGCAAAGCAATCTGATTGGTTATAGTCCCTGATACTCCCTCGGAATCAATATTATTTCCCGATTCACCATCCGATTCGAAAAACGTCATAAGTTTCACCATAAATTCTCTGAAAAATTCTTGACTGTCATCGGATATTTGAGCAGCGAGTGTCAAAACTTTGGATATCACTTCATTGCTTGCATCAACTGATGATCTCAACAATGCGGATAGGTCAAGATCAAAATGATTTCTTGAAGTTTTTTCATTCTCCTCCTCGTTTGCGAAGAAACTAGACTTATAATTAGAGTATAGAAACACCAACCAATCAAGACTAGTAAGTCTTGCAAGTTCGTTGATTGACAGTAAGCATTCACGCATGACTACATCAATCGTTGGCATCAAATGCATCTCTAAGAATTCATCATACAACTCCTTATTCAATCCTTGAATCATACTTTCGCATATGCTTTCAAACTGATCGTCACTCATTAAATTCACATCTCCTGCAGCCTGTAGCTCTGATTGACTTTCGTTCATACGAATCAAAAGAGATTTGAGTGAGTTGTCAAATTCTAAAAAATGGTTCCGCAAATTGACATCATTATGATCATCAGTGAATGCAACATTTTGGATAATAATAGACACACAGTTTGGAAGAAATTTAGAAAAGCTGATGGGACTTATAGATATGATTTCTCTCAACCATTTCAAGGCAATCGTCTGAATTTCAAGATAAACTTCATGACTTTCACCAGCAAAGTCGTTTGCTCTAAAGTTGCGCCCACTTCCATTGAAGGTCTCAGGCTTCAAGAATGAAATCAAAATTTCTATAATTTTTGGATAGTCAATATAGATGTCTTGACCATTAATAAACTCAGTTGTAACATCAAAATCACTTGCATCCACATTATTTTCGGAACTTTCGAGCGGGGGATCAACTTTTCTAATTATAGTTGTGGAGCTGGACTTTACTGATGTGCTATCATTCTCAAAACGATCGTTAACTTGCTCTTCTGTTGAGCTCGGTAAGGGCGTATCTACTTTGACTTCTGCATCCGAGGAATTTCTTCGCTTAGTAGATAGTTCATCCACACGTCTTTTTTTCTCTCTTTCTCTAAGAATCTGCTTTTTTCTCACTTCAAATTTGACCTTGTAAATAGACTTAATCTCTTTCAAAAATATATTGAGCAAATTTTGAGTTTCAATCCGTACGTCCGATGGACATTTGTTCATTAAAAATCTGATTAGCGGATTCAAGAAATTTGGAAGAAAAGTGATCAATTCAGATGAAGGGATATCATCAAATAATTCGAGCCAGCTCAATAGAAACTTTTTAGCAAATGGTTCTATCGTATACATCCTTTCTAAAAGTGTCGGGATGAATCTAGGCAACAGGAAAGCTTTTGCAGGGTCCTGAGCATTGTTTACTTGGTGTGATACCCCGTCTGGAGTTATTACATGAGACTGGATCTCATGCCCTTCCTCGTTCTGTTGATGCAACATAGATACGTAACTGGACGACTTTGCACTAACAATATCCTTAATTAAGCGATCAAGAATGTCGGCAGCATTCTTGACAGATGACTCGGTATCAGTGACTAAAATGCATAAAATATCAAAAACCTCATTGAAATAAAGTAGTATTTCACCTCTAGCCACCTTCGCAATGTTGTATAAGGATTCACATGCGTAGTAACGAACACGAGCATCAGTATCTCTGAAAGTAGCAAATATTGGCCGTACAATCTTTTCGAGAAAGTAAGGAATTGCTAGTGACCCCAATGCTACTGAAACACTTCCCAACGCCGTCATAGCCCCCATTTTAGACGAAGAGGAGCCTTCTTTAGCCAATTGAGTCAACTCTCCAATGATTTGAAATATGGTACCGCTATCATTTCTCGCTAACGCAGTTTTTGTGAGTCCCTCGATCTGAAAGGCAGTCGCTTTTCGTTTTTCGTAGATGTGATTCAGTAGGTCTTTTATTACTGCGCTGTCTAAGACCTTTGACTCCGTCATTTTCGCTGAACTTTTTGACTATATTGACTATTATAAACACAGTATAAGAACAAGTGTTGAGGAAAATAGCAGATCACCTTTAAAATGTGTTGTACTGTATTTGTAGCAGTAGCAAAAAATTGTATTTCACGAATCAAAAGGCCATGACAACAATCATTTTCCCCATGGCGGAACGGTGGGTCGCGAATTCATCACTAATAATGGGTATAGCTGGAAATGGCCGTCTACGCGGAATAATTGCAATTTCAAGTTTAATAGAGGTAGCATCATTCAATGATTTGAATTGGATGGATAAACTTCAGCTGAAAACTGGTGACAGTATACAGCGTAGCCTTTTAATTAGCCACACCGAATTAAGTCGAATTATAAATTACATATCATAGATAAACAGTCTCAGTACTAATGTCTCTAAACACCTGCTTACACTCAACTGCCTTTTCCTTAAGAATGAGCCAGCTTTACATCTTACCCAAAATTTCATCTCTGAAGTGTGGTTGGTAATTTACCCGAGCAGGCTTTGACTTTCTCAAATAAAGATTTCTGGATTTAACCTCAATTCTTTGTGTTTCTCTTTCCTGCTTTGAAATTTGGTGGTCAGTAATCCCTGGGGAATATCTCCGATCAACAAGAGCCACTGTTCTTTTGCATTCATCCAATTCCTTCACGGCTTGTGTACTTGGGCGGCTGACCCGTACCAAAGCTCGATGGCCTATCTTAGACCCATTGGGGAGTACAACTTCAGAAACCAAATTTCCGCTATCTTTCTGTAGTACTTCACCTTCAGAAGAACATCTGACTGGTTCGGATTTGCGCTCACGTTGCGCAGATACGAAGGATACAGATTTTGTTTTCGTGCGTCGACTCTTGCTAGAAGGCTCAATATCAAAGTTATAAAACTCTGCAATAACATCTTTCTCTTCCTGTGTTTCATATGGGATCCTACAGTGTCCCTTAGATGCCAAATGTTGTCGTATGCTCTCCAAACTTTTACCCTCGAAACCACACACAAAACATTCGTTGTCTGCAATTATAACCTCGTTAATAAAAGTTAGAAGTCCATCAAGATCAACAAGAAAAGATCTTTCTGGAATATAAAAGCCGTGATGGTTAGTCATGTGTTTGATATTCTGTTCAACTTCATGATTGTTCTTTCCACAGTAGAAACAGCAATGGTTCAGTAACGTGTCAATGGTTTCATAATCAGACAATTCATCATCCTGGTCGCTGGTCATGTAATCTTCCTCGCTTTCATCAAGATGGCTCCAATCACTCAACTCGGAGCTGTTAATCTCCGAGTTCGATTCTGAGTACGAGTCTGCTTCAGACAAGTCCGTTGAGTCACCAAGGGAAAACTGAGAAATTTCCGAAGGTGCCGGACTCTCTGTTCTTGTCGAATCCAAGACCTCATTCAACTTCCGACCTCGACTTGGGAGTTTGGACATTAGCCGCAATTCTTTCTTCGTCATCTGTCTTGCGCCTTTGCCAGATCTTCTGCGATGATGTAAATGGAAACCAAATTCGTCCTCACTTGCCAGTTCCCTATCCTGGGCCAGTTGGGATGTTAAGACCTTTTCGGCAAACATTTCTGACAGTATTCCTGGTAAATTTGCCACCTTCCGCTTCAAATTGTACCTATGCCAGTCCGTTTTCATATGCTGTCTTTGTAATTCCGCAGTCAAAAATCGGATGCTGCAAGTATTACAAGTGAACCCTGCCGTGGCAGGATTAGAACCATGCGGTAAGCTATTCATTATGTGAAGAATAATTAATAAGAATGTTTTTGGAATAACGACATGGGCAAGAAGCCTGTCAAACGTGGTGCATGTAAGTGAATACTGCATATCACCTCAGGTCTCTCAGCTGAGTCGAATGCGTATGTATTTATCTTAAAGCTAATACCCAATTGCAGTTTGTTGTTAGTGTAATCTTGGGCTGACATAAGCGAGATGTTTCAAAAAAGTGCTTTAACTGCAGTTCGACTGGCGCTTTGTTTTTATCTAAAGTTTTTACGGTGTCCTCAAGCTTGGTCAGTAATTGCACGGTTGATCTCATGATTCTCAAATACATTATCACGTAAATGTCTATCGCTAACGTCTATCATTCTTAAAAATGAAGAAGAAATAATACAAGACAGATTAAAGAGTAATTAAACTAGGGAAAATTGAACCTTCCAAGTATCTACATCAAGTTGGAGAAAATGCTAGTGATCTTTTCGGTTTTCCTATACTGTGACAAGTGAATGAGTACAACCAAATTATATTTGGACGCAGCACTTATCGGCCCCATAATTGCGAGAGCTGTGGCCAAACTCTTCTGTAAAGCGCCATTCCAATGACATCTTGAGCAGTCAATCTGCCATCAAACGTAGACTTGAAATAGCCATGAGTTCCCAAACTTTCTTTAATAAACCCGGTTTTCCCGGACTTTGTAAACAATGGGACGGCTTTGAAGAAGTTGATATCGTGGGGATTGAAGAACATGTATCTCACCGTTACAAGCTTTTTGTGAATTTTCACTGCATGTCCTGTTAAGACAACCCTCTCCACAACGACCCTGGTGTGGTCACAATTGAGGAATGTTCCTTGCCCAATGAGCTCCAATGCTCCATCCCCTTTTTGTTTGAAGAATATGGCTGGCGCATTGTAAAACATTGCGGGCGAAATGGCAGTTGCAACGCATGTTTCGCCGATGTGGGCGAATCTTTGGAACTTGTGCACGTTGTTTGCAGTATTTGAGTCCTGGTTAAATGTCGGGGTGATAACCATGCGTCTGAAACCACATTGTACTATTATTGGTTCTCCAGAGGGCACCAGCTCTTCATAATCCTCCCAAGTTTTGAAGGAGTAGTTTGTAACGGCTAGCTTATGCTCATGTGGCAAGAGTGAATAAATGACAAAAGGGCTTGAGTCAACCAGAACCTCGTTCAAAACGTATTTCGGTGCAGCAATAAAGAGACGGATCTTTGCTCCTAAAACGATTTGAGCTTCTTTTATGTAATCTTTTTGCACTTTGTTCTTGGTGGCTTTGTAGCTGCTGATTTGTAGTAAACGGCTAAATGTGTTTGGGCGGTGGGAATCTTGTTCATTCCAGTCCCAGTCACAGGTGCCTAGAGACTTGATTCCTCTATACTCGCTAAGTTTATCGCGAGCAGACTCACTTGGCTCCAACTCAATCTCATCTGGAAATTCTTTGTCTTCATTGGCCATTCGTCTGAATTGCCTCAACTGTTCCTCTTCATCTTCGAGAGACAAATCAACGAACATCTCAGATTGAGCGTCTCCCATCTCAGATGGTTCCACTCCATCTTCCTCCTCTACCACTCCATTTTCAGTCTCACTTTCATCAGCCATTGCTGAGTCAGAATTTCCATCAATATACTCAGAGTCAGACGCATCCTCCAACACGTCATCAAGAAGCCATCTGCTTTGATACTCCGAGGTGCCCTTTGGAACTTTGTATTTTCTTGAACGTTCAAAATCATTTGAGTTGTCAAAATAGTTTTTGCCTTCCATCCTGACCCCAGATTCGTAATCCTCGTAGGGAATGTCGTCGAAGCCATCGTCCATATCTATTTCTTCTGGGTTCAAATCTTCCAATGTCTCCTGGTTTTCGTCTGGCATGTAGGCTTGGGCAGCATCGTTTATGTGTTTTGGAACAGTTTCGATCCGTTCCAATTTGAAGTCACCATGCCCAGCTATATGAACTAGTCTGTTTGCACTGAATCCAACACCTCTGGCAGTTCCTTCGACAACTATGACGCCTGCATCACTTCCATCAATGGATTTCCAGTATGCCAGGTTGGCCACTAAATACCCTCTTGAGTCTCTCCAATTAACTGGTTTGGGGAATTTTTGGGATAAAAGTCGGAGACAGTTGAGCCTCTCGTTATTGGCCTCTATAGCATAAAGCTTGTCTTCTGTGGGGAAGAAATGTTGAAAGAAGGACTCCAAAGACTGCTTTATATCATCTTGAAGATTTTTCTTGGGATACGCAGACACTAGGTTTGAAATCACCCCTATTGGGGTGGAAATACCCTGGGCAATGACTGCACGAAGAATCTGTTCGCCATAACTCTTAGTGACTTCCTCTTTTGCAGAGAGGCCGAAAATGACATAATCAGACACCTTTGCAGCGTCAAGGATAGCAATCAAATCTGAGGGCTGCGGCAAGATAAATTTGGTATTACACCTGAAATTTTCCAACTTCATGTTATTCACAGAGGGAATCTCAAACTGGACTTTTTCATTGGTGCTTTCGTCTGCTGGCACTGCGACCAATTGCGAGAGAATGCTTGCAGAAGATACGTCAGTAGTAAGCGAGAGGACGGTGACAATCTTCTCGGCAGCATCGTTACCCTCAAATAGCTTCCGGGCAAGTTTTGCATTGGTCATCTTCTGCTCTTTCAATTGCTTGGCCGTGTTCTTTCTGTCCACCTTGCTGACCGTAATGTTTGGCTTGCCTTTTGCAGTGGCCTTCTCCACTTTCCCCTTGTGCTGATTTTTCAACTGTCCCTTACTTGCATGCTTTGACTTGAAAGGCTTGTGGTCCTTCTTGAGTGTGCTCCTATGTGAGTGACCTCCCGCCATTCTTTCGGTCAAGTATGAAATTTAGCGATAGTTACCAAATCAAGATAGGCAAAATCCGTCACTAGGCTCATCGCGACTCCCATACATAGTGATGAGGGCGCGTGCCCTCGGCTTTCGTTTAGCTCACATGATTCCACTCGTGTCCCATAGTGCGCGGCAGCCCTGTACACTCCCACGAAAATTTTCCTACTGCACCTCTAAAGAAATCACCTCTTGAGGTTTATCTACTTCTAAACTACTTCGATAACATCTTGTAAATGTATGTTTGCCCACTCATATTTTTGCGGCCATATTACAGAACCGCCCCTGCTCCTGCTCCGTTTGCCCGAGGACGTACTGTGTTGTCTTATAATAGAATCTCCTCACTGTTGATATCCTAAAGCAAGCAGAAGAAGTTGCCTTCAAGTCTACTCCAATCCATCGAAATATTGTCGAAACGAACTAGTTCAGGGTCGTCTAAACAGCTTCCAAATCAGTCCAAGTATACTAACAGCGCAGCAAAATGGCTCACGAAAACGTTTGGTTCTCCCACCCAAGACACTACGGTAAGGGCTCTAGAAAATGCAGAGTGTGTGCATCCCACTCAGGTTTGATCAGAAAGTACGGCTTGGACATTTGCCGTCAATGCTTCAGAGAGAGAGCTTCTGACATTGGTTTCCACAAGCATCGTTAAGCTA
Organism: Metschnikowia agaves; assembly: GCA_963678735.1. Taxonomy (NCBI): domain Eukaryota; kingdom Fungi; phylum Ascomycota; class Pichiomycetes; order Serinales; family Metschnikowiaceae; genus Metschnikowia; species Metschnikowia agaves. The sequence continues at coordinate 2,063,805 of CAVMBV010000003.1, read as the reverse complement.
ACATGAGCTTCTCTTGTTATCGTGTATAATTAGATAATACAAGAACTTAGTGAAGAATCTGTAGAGTACTAGAAGATTCCAAAGCTGTACCTCAATGGCATACCACCCGACTACTGGTGTACGAATAAGCGCAATGTTTGAAGGCACCGGAGAGGTACCACAAAAATAGAGGTGGAGGATGTCTCCCTTTTATCGACATTCAAAATCCATCGTCTCACTCAAGAGACCCATCGGATATCAAACTTCCTATAGGGACAGTTACTCTTGGGAATGCAATATATAAGATATATGGCAACGAATATGACTTGGCTATTTACGTCATCTCGTCGTGGCAAATATTCCCTTGTACTTTTTGATTGAAGAGAAAAGAAGAAACGTAAGACGCAGCGGACGGGCAGCTTTTATACCTGTGTGGTGTGAGCACGACTTCACTGCAACACAAGCCAATTGGCACCTTAGGGTGCACGGCAGGGAATGCCACAAGTAACGACCCCTAACCAAATGCTGTATTGTGTGATCAGTCCGGCACCATGGCAACTGCCAAAATACTTATTGGACCCAAAAGTGATTTTTGAAAACACATGGTCCTTGTAACGTCGACTACCTGTTTGGTGCGAGCCCGCGAACTCAGCTAGGCTATAAAACACCAACTACCTGCTACATTTCGACTTGCCATGTCTGGAAGAGGTGGACAAGCTCTTGCTCTCTTTTTGGTCGGAGCAGTCGGCTGGTACACAGGCGTCAAGTTTTGGCAGCCTCTTATCATGTTTGTATTTCATTGCTAATGTTTTAACGTGTATCAAACACTAACTCATCCCAGTGAACAGCTTGAGAAGGACAACAACCTCCGTCCTGATACCAATCCTGCGGACTTTAAGGATGACAGCCCCACATCATGGAGTGATTTGAAAGATCGTGTAACACGAGTTTTGCATCCTGAACAATATTCAACACCCTCTTCTGCCGAAGGGCAATCGGTGCAATCTCTGCAATCTTCGTCCAAAGAGAAAAATATATAGATTATCGTTTCTAGCCTCGTATATATCGCCATAACGTCACCGAAACTAATTCGAGTCATTTGTGGATACAGCACTTTGCAGTCTACTGCTTCTCTCTTACCTGCCATTTATTCCGCACCTTCATATAATGTGAACAAACACGCGAGCCATCTCATCTGAACTCCATCTTTTTTTCTTCCATTTCATGTACTATGGGAAAACTAAAGAAGGGTAGAAGGAACCAGAAAAAGAGATACAACCCTGTTGGAAAGAAGGATGGTTCGGAAACACTGCACCAACTCGCCAAAGATGAAAGCGTACGTCAATCTAAGATTTTGCCGTTGATTGAAAAATTGTCATCTACAGCTCAGAACGACCGCTCGGTCGCTCTTAGTGCGATAAGCGTGCTAGCAGATGATGCAAGAATGAGACGGTTACTTCTTGAAGAAAAATTGATTGCTACTATTATGGAACAAACGCTTCACGATTCAAATGACGAACTTGTGGTGGAATCGCTTGGCTTATTGAGAAACTTGACCATTGAGGAGGGATATGAAGTTGCAAAATTTTTATGGCGCTCGAACATTTGGACAACCATCGAACAAGGCATAGGAAAGATTGAAAAATCCTTTCACTTTTTACAGAACGAGGAAAAGCTCTCGGACTCAAAAACAACTTACTTACTATATGACTTCATTGAAAACATTCTTTCTCTTTTGGTTCTGATTGCGAGCTGCTCTGATGATTTATACGATGCGGTATACTCCAAGATGGATTGTGTGATAAAACTCGTGATTGAGCTTCTCAATTGGAATATCGAAAAGCTCAAAACAACCAAGTTGTTCAATTCTCTACTTGACTTCATCTACGAATTTGCGTCGGCGTCCACTGACTTTGTGACCTCACTTGCACAGATTCCTTCATTTTCGTTGGAAAAACTATCCCTGTTAGGGGAACTACCTTCACAGAACAATAACCATTTGGGCAGAATGTACATTCAAGGTATCGTCTTTCACTTTTACGAGGTTTTGGGCCAAGGAGAAGCATCCAAAACTGAGGTATGTTGCCAAGTCTTAAAGCGCTCGCTCGAAATACTAGATTGCATAGACTCTGAAAAAATGATAGCAAGTCTATCCATCACTGATAATGCTGATAGACCAATACACAAAAGCAAAGAGGACTTTGGGCCTAACGAACGGACAGTTTCGTTTGGAACAGAAACACCCGAAATAATTCAGGCTCGTTCCGACCTACATGCAATTGAAATTTGTATCGATCTCTTTGCAGGCATTTGTGAAGACTTGGCTTTTAATGACGATAATTCAAATCTTCACATTGACCTGAATCCAAGTTTAATTAGCCTTCTCGTTGATGCTGCGTACCCATCATATTTACAACTCATGAACTTTTGCAAGCAGGATGACAGCTTTTCACATTTGAATTCAAAGCTACTTATCGCTTTCAATAATTTAAGTTGGTTGTTTGTGTCTCTGAATAAATTTCCAGAGAAATGGCTCGAAAAAATTCCCTCGTTATGGCAAGCAGTGGAATCTTTCTTCAAGTCTTCAAATTTAGACAACCAGGTATTAGCCTTAGGTATTTTTTGGGCAATTAGTAAGTCTGTTGGCCCAGAGATCAGGAGTCAAGTCACGTTGGAAGATGTACGATCCCTTCTCAAACAATGTGAGTTTTTTACACTGAAAGCTTTTGATGACAATGATTTAGATAGCCTGCCAATGAATTTTGTTCTATCATCAGTCGGATTTCTCGGAATTGTGGCTCAGGTCATTTCCAATGTTGAAATAACCAAAGAGATATCTCAATTTTTGCTCTTTTCTGTTCTGCATTTCACCAAGTCCGAATACAGAAATCTAAAAGGCACTGAGATAGTCCTTGAGTGTTTGAATTCTATCTATGATATTTTCTCCGATGCTGAATTTGATTACGATTACCCTGTCTTCGTTCAAGGCAATTACTTGAAACACCTTGAAGAGTTTGAACCTCAAGTTAAGATAATGTATAAATGCATTGACAAAAACAAAAGCCCAGAACTCAAATCTCAGGCTGAACAAGCCTGGACTAATTTGCGAAGGTTCATCGTCTACAAAAAAAAGGAAAGATCTTAGAAAGTTTGATAGGCTCTTTTTTTATTTTATTTTTTTTTCTTATCAAGTTCACGAAATGTCTTATTCACATGCCCACCCATTAGCGGTTCCATCTAACGTCATTTGTTTTTCTCTATTTAGGTTGTGACTTTAATCACTAATATCAGATTCACTAGTAGCATCGTCCAATTCTGATTCACTGATACCATCGGAAACACCGGAATCATCACCTTTGTTTGGTACACCAACAACCTCCCACTTTATTTTTGTCACTTCTTCTAGCCTGTCTAGGATCTCATGCATCGGAGTGAATAACCCGAACTGTCTATATTCACCGTCATAAGAATGCAACATACCAACAACGCCTAAACCTTTATTCTCCGGAGTCTCTTTGACATCCTCAAGCTTTGTCAAAATCCAAGCACCACTATCGCCGCCTGCAGCAAAAGAAGTTGTATTCTCCAAGGAATTCACAACAAATTCAGATGAATGAATTGCGCCATCCATCCAATATACTAGTTTGATTCCATTCAAATTTCCTTTTGTGAATCTTGTAGTCGAACCATACTTAAATACTGGTAATCCATTCAAATTGAATGAGCCGTCACCGTAGCGAGTTGATGTTGAAACCGAGGAATCTACGTCTTTCACGCTGGACATTTGGTATTCCTTCGGAAGTCGCCTGAGACTTACTACTTTTCGGACATATAGATTTTCAAACATTAAAGCAGGATCAAACTCATTGAAGGCAATGTCATCACCGAGAAAATTCAGGTTGCACTTCATCAGCTTGTTCACTTTTATAATGGCCAAGTCGCTTAATCTTTTATCAATCATTTCCGAATGGTCTTTCGAATTTCTAGCCCTAGTCAATGTTCTTTCACCCCATATTATTTGCCCAAATCTGTGCTTAGGGAGATTTCTAATTTCAACAGTTTCTTGCTTTTTTTCGTGGTCAAACACCTTGGTCTTTTTAGGTGGAAACATGACATCTAGTTGGTTTAAGATAGAGCTATAAGCAGCCCGAGAGTCTGAATCGCTCAAAGGGTTCGAAGAGAGCTTATCATACTCGTGTGTAAGCGCATTTTTATAAAGTCCAATTAGAACCGACAGGGGAGAACAAATGTAAGGGTAATCAGGGCCATCATCTCTTGACTCCAAGCATACATGGCCACAAGATATGGCAAACTTGGAGTTGGCATAAGACAGCAAATGTGGCAGCTCGTTATTATCAATAATAGGATAGAGAAACCCTCCCATAGTACCACTTACCCTTGAAGAAGATTCTACCGAGATAGAGAGAGACATTGGTGGCTCGAAACAATTTGTTGGAGACCTGAAAGGTAGTTTGAATTTGAGGGCGAAGTCGTTCACTTCCGGCGGTGGTTCAGAAATGGAGATAGGCTTTTGGACTGCCGCTGCCAACTCTATTCGATTCTTTGCCACAATCACGTGTATATCGTCGTATAGCTCATGGATTTTTGTGGCTGTTAGAGAATGTTGGTCGCTCAAGGTACGATAACCGAAATACAAGCAGATAACATTCATGTCTTTGCTGATTCCACGAGCAATTGGAGCAATAAAGGAACCATTTTGCTCATTCACGCCAAATTCATGATTTGATATCTTTTCCATGATTCGGTATATAGCATCCTCATTCTTCAAAGGCTTGCCATCGTTAACTCCAATGGCAAAATTGCAAGGTTTGGTCATACCTCCTGGACTTTGTGGCAGCTGTTTGAATGTATCACTTTTGAGTGTTGCGGTGAAGTAGTTGAATGTTTTGCAGAACAAAAGTTTGGATTTCATGTAGGCATCGTCTTGAAGCAAATTATCATAAAAGTGCAAGTACATCTTAAGAATCTTGCGAACGTCATCATTGTTATACGAGTTGAAGTTCCAAAAAAAACCGGAGCCCACGGTTTCCATAAACGAGATATGATCTTTTAGACAGTTTATTATCCCCACCACCGTAGTAGACAAGTTTGAAAGCGAGTTCGTATACTGGCTATAGAAATAGGCGATATCCTGGTTGAGTATACGAAGCTTGTCTTTGATTAGCAAATCTGGAGCACCTGTAGACCATTCATTTGATTCATCAGTTGTCTCTAATATTTGAAGTTGTTGGCCATATTGTGCCGTTCTTGAATGCGTCCTCTTCGACACAACATCAGACGCATTCGAGGACTGTTTAGTTGAACGAGACACTCTGCTTGAGAATAAAGACTTATCCGGACGCAGAGATCTCTCTGTTTGCAAGGAGTCTATTGCCGATATCGAAGGATTCAAGTTCAAGTTTTTGTCATTCGTGAAAGGTCCCGGACTGTCGTTGACAAACATTGGTCTTAATTCTTGTAATGAATCTGTTTCCGAAGTCATGGATTCTGCGCCACCACCCGTTGGTCCATTCTCCTCGGAATCATTGGAGTCTTTTCTCAGTTTGCCAAAAAGTTTATTCATTTCGTACCGGAAACTGACGCTGTCAAGTAGTGTGAGTGAAGCGTGGACACGATGAACGAGGCCTCAGTTTTTACTTCGTTTTCGCATGGCTACTATGCCGACCCTTAATAGCTCCGTAGGGTGTTGAAAGCACCCACCACAATGTGTACAAAACAAAAGAGAGGAACACAAAAAAGGGCTTTCTCAATTTGTTTGCTTTTTTTTTCTTTCCAGTGTCTATTGGTACGTGGCAGCTCCCTTTACTTTGACTGTCTCGTGACGTTTTTCATGCTCTAGACTGTTTCTGTTGCGAAAACTTTAATCCAGAAAGCTAGCCAGAAAAACATTAGCAGGACGAACATAGTGCACCAGATCAGCCGCCTAAATTAAACCTTCATGTTCTTGTTCCCTGTTTTGCTTCTTCTCTATTCTCAACTCCTTATATTCGATTCATGCATGGTTATACGAATGTGTCCTGACTAAGAAGACATTGCTTTTGGCTGGTCTGCACATCGCCTGATCTACCAGGCTGAGAATCTGGGGAATCAGCTGCTCGAAAAAAAAGGACACTGTATACAAAACTCCTTTTGAACGCAGTTCCTTGCACTCTACTTGCCCACCTTCAATACCACCCATAATTGATCACGCTAGCCCGCTTGTCCACGAACGCTGTGACCACTTTAGAACGAAAAAACTGAAAAAAACCGAAAACCCCCAAGTCAAGTTCTGACATTCAAACTAAACAATGCCTGTTTATTCAGTATCTCATGTGGAGAATGTGAGGATATGCGTCATAATGGTTGGTTTGCCAGCGAGAGGGAAATCTTTGATAGCGCAGAAAATAGTGAGGTACCTCCTGTGGCTTTCAATAAAATCTAAGTGTTTCAATGTCGGCACGTATCGGAGGACTTTGGCAGGAACCACACTGGTGACTGCTGACTTTTTTGACCCAGACAACGAAGAGGGCTATAAAACCAGGATGAAAGCAGTTGACATGGCCGTCTCCGACATGATGCAATGGTTTGTTGAGGAGAATGGGGTCGTGGCAATAATTGATGCCACTAATCTGACCAAGGAGAGAAGAGCAAATCTATTGAAGTTATGCCGTGAGAACTTGATAGAGCCTATCTTCTTGGAGAGCTGGTGCGATGATAAAGATCTCATACTACACAATATTACTGATGTCAAAACAACTTCTCCTGACTATGTGAATATTGATCCGAAAACTGCTACTAAGGATTTTTTGCTGCGGATAGAGCATTACGAGAAAAACTATGAAACGTTGAATGTCAACGATGACAAGGATTTGACATTCATTAAACTAGTTAATGTGGGTTCCCAAATTATCGTCAATCGTATCGAAAGCTACCTAGAATCCAGGATTGTTTATTATGTGATGAATCTACACATCAAGACCAGGTGTATTTGGTTGCTGAGACATGGAGAATCAGAATACAATTTGACTGGTCAGATTGGAGGTGACTCTAACTTGTCGGAAAGGGGAATGAGATACGCTAAGAAACTCCCTGAAATTGTTCTCAAGTCTTTAGGAGAGGAGAACAAGCATACAAACTTAACTGTCTGGACCTCGACTCTCAAGCGGACTCAGCAAACAGCATCCTTCTTGCCCTATGAAAAGAAATTGGAATGGAAAGCTCTTGACGAATTGGATGCTGGAGAGTGCGATGGAATGACTTACGAAGAGATTGAACAGAAGTTTCCTGAAGATTTCAAGGCAAGAGATGATAATAAATACGAGTACAGGTACAGAGGTGGGGAGTCTTACCGTGATATTGTGATTCGTTTAGAGCCTATAATCATGGAACTTGAAAGACAAGAAAATATACTTATCATAACCCATCAAGCAGTATTGCGGTGCTTGTACGCATATTTCATGAATGTTCCTCAAGAAGAAAGCCCGTGGATGTCCATTCCCTTGCATACTCTTATTAAATTGGAACCCAGAGCTTATCTGACTATTGTGTCTCGCATAAAGGCAGACATCCCTGCGGTGAGTACATACAAAGAAAAGGGCACATCTCAGCTTGGCGAACTGCAAATCAATACGTCAGTCAGCAGGGATTTGATTAGCAGCAGTGCTGATGCATAATTCTTGGTGAAAATGACTTCAGAAGAAACGCATAACGTTGGTAAAGAAAATATGTTCTCTATGATAAGCTCGATAATGACATGAATACGTCAGCTAGTAGTACTGTATCTCTTGGCTTGTTCTTTCACTTTATTCTCATAGGTCGCCCGATCTTTGCTAAATGCTTTCCACGCTGGCTCCTGGGCTGGGGAGTCTGGATTAGGATTGGTGAGGAGTTCTTGGATCCCCAAAACAATTTGTTTCAATGTGATTGCAGGACGCCAGTCTTGTGACTCATTCAATATAGATAAACAAACAGTCCCACTTGGATATACATTTGGATGATAGAACCCCGCTGGAAACATCACTTTGGGGGGCTTGGAGGGGTATTCCTCCGAAAAGGTGATGCTTATTGGGTATGTTGCATCTGCCCATAAAGTATTCGCTTTTCCTGGGATTCCAGCGTCCCACTTGGTCAAGTCCAAAGAGCCATCTTCTCCCTTTCTTGGACGGGCGTAAAACCCAAAAGGATGGTCTTTCCTCCATTGCTTTCTTTCCTCTTGCAAGCGAGTTTTGCAAAGCGACATTACTTGTGTTGACCTGCGAAGTTGGTTATTGAGACTTTCGTAGCGCCATTAGATCTTCGCGCCGATTCAGGCGCTACCTTTTCCACTGTTCCTTCCCGGGCGATTTAATCGCAAGATTGCCGGTAAGTTGAGGCGAGCATATTTACAGTTAGTAATACTCTAATTATTTACCTAAGTTGGCATGGCAAACGATAATCAGTTGGAACGGTTACAGAAAACTAAAAGTAAAAGATTCAACCCAATTTCTCGTTATGTAAATTTTGCTACCTCCTATACCGGCTTGCATATGAAAATGGACTTACAACAACAACGTTTCCACCGAAGATACATCGAAGCAAACTAATCATGAAACGCGCTAATAATACAACATTCTTTCTGTGTGGAATACGTGATGCTCCGCATTGTCAGAACCTCTCGAATTACGAGACTGGCTTGGTGCCTTTCCCTCCGCATTTTCTTAGTGCGGCCCAATATGCCGCGGTAATTGCCCCGCATCACCTTCAGCGTAACTTATCTGGAAAGTACTAGTTAGTTGCTAAATAGTTCTACACTAAAATGTCTTCGGAAAAAGAACTGAAAACGACTGATCCAGCAACTTCTGCTGATCATGAAGATGATGACTTGGATGATTTGTTAGACGAATTTGACGAGCAGATTTTGAGTAAACCTCCAGGAAGCCAGATCGCTGATAATCTGAGCGAATCAGCTACTACTAAAATTGACAAGACGGAAGCAGCAACTCTTGATAACGAATTTAAACACAATATTGAAGATTTAGTTAAGGATCTTAATATTGAGGACCCAGAAGCTAAAGCGCAGTTCGAACAATTGATCAAGCAGTTTGAAGAGACGCACATGGAGGAAGCAGCGAAAACTCAGCAACCGCAGAACTTCGACAGTGTGATGAAAGAAACTATGGAACGTTTGAAGAACTCGGGCAAGACTGTAGATGAGCAGTTGAAAAATGATCCCTCTGCTTCAAATCCAGAGGATCTACTCAGCAGCTTGTTGGCGGGTTTGGGTGGTGGAAGTGGCGATGGTGATTTTGACATGTCCAAACTCTTAACTGATATGTTGGAGCAGTTATCTTCAAGCGAAGTTTTGTACGAGCCAATTAAGGACCTCAACACCAAATTTCCTAGCTTTTTGAAGGATAAGGCGGAGGAAATTTCTGCAGAAGAACATCTCAGATATACCAAACAATTCGAAATAACGAAGGACATTCTTACTGTCTTTGATTCTCCTGGCTATGATAATGAAAATCCTGAACATAGGGAGAAGGTGAACGCTTTACTAGAGTCATTACAAGAGCTCGGGAACCCACCTTCAGAATTAGTAGGTGATGAAAAGGACTTTCCTGGATTAGGGGCCCTTGGTGGTACAGACTCGGGTTTAGATTTTAACTCAGAGGACTTGCCAAAGGATTTGGAGAAAGAACTAGAGGAAGGGTGTAAACAGGCTTAATTATTTGTATAGCTATGGATCTTGTCTGGCGTGCACTAAATATGTAACCCACCTCTCTTCTTAAACAGTTCAAAATACTCAAGCATATCAGGGGTAATGCCTTTGGTAATACCTTTCAACGCAAGCTCAAAATGTCTTTCTTCCACTCTCTGAGTCTCTTTGTCTTCCATGATTGCAGCAAGACCAGCTTCCTGGCACAAGAGAGCAACTTCAGCACCGGAACATCCTTCGGTAGACTCTGCCAAACTCCTGTAAAGAGGTTCTGGGTCAGGAACATTAAACTTGGCACATTTCTTGCTTATAAGATTTAACCTGGCATCAAAGTCAGGAGGACCCACATATATGTGTCTGTCAAGACGACCAGGGCGTAATAAAGCAGGATCTATTTCTGAAGGCCTATTCGTCGCAGCAACTATGACGACGCCTTTAAGCTCTTCAACGCCATCAATCTCGTTGAGCAAAGATGTGAGTACATTTTCGGATGCCAGGGTCAGCGCATCTTCCCTAGAAGAAGCCAAAGCATCAATTTCATCGAAGAAGATAATTGAGGGTGCGGCAGCTCGAGCCTTTCGAAAGATCTCTCTAATCGCTCTTTCACTCTCGCCGACATACTTGTTAAAAATCTCTGGGCCCTTAACAGCTAAGAAGTTAAGGCCAGATTCAGTAGCTAATGCTTTTGCTGTCATTGTCTTTGAGCAGCCAGGTGGACCGTAGAGCAATATCCCTTTGGGCGAGGAAATTCCAAGTGATTCGAAAGTTTTGGCCGCCTCTAACGGCAATTGTACTACTTCAGTTAACTTTTGTTTGAGCTCGCCTTGTCCCGAAATGTCATCCCAATTAACTTTTGGCATTTCTAGGAATATTTCACGCATGGCAGATGGACGTATCTCAATAAGGGCCGCCTCGAGATCTCTCCTTTCAATTTTGATTGAAGAATCAAGATGATCGAGGTTCTTCATCTTCGATAATGAAGACAAATCTGTACCTAGACCCAGCTCGAGAATCCCTCTGGTGATTGCTTTCATGGCTCCCTCGCGACACAATGCCGATAAGTCTGCGCCTACATAGCCATGTGTCTTCGTGGAAATCGATACGATATCAGAGTCCGAGATATTAAACTTCTTCTCATTCATTCTTGAGAGCTGTTTTCGTAAAATCTCTGCGCGAGCCTCTGCATCCGGAATACCCACCTCCACTTCTTGATCGAATCGGCCAGGACGCCTTAGAGCTGGGTCAATAGAATTTGGTCTGTTTGTGGCACCCACCACTACAACACGTCCAGCTCCGCTCATTCCATCCATCATTGTGAGGAGAGTAGCAACTACACGAGACTCTGTCTCGCCTGCATCATCCAGCCCTCTTCTGGGAGCTAAGGAGTCGATTTCATCCATAAAAATAATTGAAGGCTGGAACTTGACAGCCTCAGAAAACAAATCGCGTAATGCGTTTTCTGTTTCTCCTAAGTACTTGGATACAATCAGCGGACCATTTATCATTAGCACATGAGCGTCAAATTCATGTGCAACACAGCGGAGAAGCATTGTCTTGCCCGTACCAGGAGGGCCATGTAAAAGAATTCCACGTGGGGGAGAGATACCAAAATCGTGGAATAAACCTGCGTGGTGAAGAGGGAGTTGCACCGTTGAGTGTAGTAGCGAAATGGCCTTGTCAAGTCCGCCTACTTGGTCAAATGAAAAAGAACGTAAAAAATCCTGAGTCTGGAGCCCAATTTCCTTGTCAACAACTTGAATCTCGGTTGAGGGAATACAAAGGTAAGGAGGTTTAAACGAATACGGACCACAGCCCTCTATTGACAACTCAGCCAAATCCTTCGATATTGCACTCACGGATGCAGTTTTAGCGTCTACCGCAACAATTTTCAAAACCAGTTCCTTGTAAGGAATTTTAAAGCCCATTTGAAGGATGCCAGCATTTTGAAGAACATTTCTGATGCTTTTTAGTTCTACCGCAGGACCTTCTACAAAAACTTTGACTGCGTGAGCAAAAGGTAACTGCTTCTGATATGCGGCAACGCTAACTCTGTCTCCTAGGAGCAAGCCACATAGGGATCTAAGCGCTTTTGGTATTAGAATCACATTGAGATCTTCAATCTCCTTGGAACATTCTATTAGTGCAATGATGTTGGTTCCATCCTCCTTGGTGATGAGTGCAAACTGGCCAGAGGAAAGCTCTAATGCAGACGCAATCTCTGGGTGCAAGTACACGGTCGTATGCTTTTGCGCAGCTGGTCTAGTTATAAACATGTTGGGTATTTTGACCTTTTTCCCATCATTTGGAGAAAGGGGAGTATTCTTTTTTTTTGTGGTTTTCGAAGACATGACCAAACCGATAGAAATTAAGGCGATGAGGTTCACTCGCACTTGACAGGACCCAATAATCGCGAAAAATGATGTACTCCAAGACCGTTTTTACTCTAGCTAGTGCTTGCTATAAATCTATATACATTCATGACAAGCCGAATCCGTCGACTATCAACATTTGCTGGTGTTGTTCTGACACGTGATCTCTTTGTGAAGAATCACCTTTCAAATGTGAAGTGGAGTAAAGGTTGTTCCTTTCCATTTGAAGATACCCCCAATGCGCACTATGTTTCAGACGATCTTGTGCCAAGTCGGTATGCTAGTATAGTTGACATGTTGAGACTTGAATCTGGAATTAAGAAATCGCTTGTTACAAGGACTCAGCGTATTCAGGACTTTTTGGGACCGCAGCTTGTTCTTGAATTTCCTGAGCTACTATGCATTGTGTGTGGCTATTCGAGCATGGAAGTGAATATTCAGACAAATCGAAATAGCTCAGATCATGATATCTTGGCTGTGCACCAGAATATGCTTCGTCACCTCGGGGAACGTTTTTTCAAGTTCAACACTCTAAATTCATTTATTTTCGAAGACATCACGCACATATCATATTCAGCGGAAGAGTTGGAGCATTCTATGAATCTACTTGGGGATGAGCGTAGCATCATTATCAAGTTTATGAAATCCAACTCTTTATATGACTGTGTCATTCCTTACAGAGGTGTTCATTGTGCTGGTCACATCAAAGAAAATGTGCAAATTAAGCAAGAGAGATTGAAGGATATTACTTGTGTGGGTAGTTTTTATTCGATGCTTGGCCTTTTACTCACAAAATTCGGTTCAGGTAAAATGCTAAATGACTTTTGGCAGCCGAAAATTGTTACCTCTAAGTGGGGAATCTTGCAAATTGCGTTGAACGAAAAGGAGTCCCCATCTCGGTTTTAGATATATAGAGAAGCACAGAAAACAATGTCTCTCTTAATCCGTTCTTGTGCTTCGGACATTTTAGAGTGCAACATGGAGTCACCGACAATTAATGCCGCATTTTTGACTTGTCGACAAATTTCATCTAAGCGTGTAATGACCCTAACGATAGTACCTTCCAGCTCAACACTCATCTGCATAATCTCGCTAAAGGATAAACCTCTTGCCCATTCATACACTACATTCACCAACGCAAATCTCTTTCTCTCCAAAAACTCTTCCTCCTCGGAAGTTAGCGACACTTGATATTGGGTGTAGATACCCAACAACTTCTTTGTGATTTCCAAAATCCTCATTTTACCTTTCTCGAGTCGGGGGGTCACTGGTGGATCTTCATCTTCCTTCGTACGGCCCTCATACACAAAACAAGATAACAAGGCAACAATTTCCTCTGGCTCAAAATCACCCAAAAAATTGTCTAATATTAATTCAGTCAAAACCAATTCCCACCCAGAGTTGATTTCACACGCCACACGGCCCTTGAGAACGACATTTTGATGAGTATCTATAAACTCAAGTTGTTCTAGTACTTTCAATCTTTGCTCGTAATCAGGTAGAAGTTCAAGATTCTCATCCGAAATCAATAAGTTGAGTGATTCGATTTTCTTCTTAACTTCATCTCGTTTCTGAAGCTGAGCATAAGTCGTTTTGAATTCTGGTTTGAGTAAAACAGCACTCTCATTAATCTTCAGTAAGAGAGTTTCTTTCCGTTCCAAAAGTTGATGTAAAGATAAATGCATTGCACTTTTGAAAGATACTTCTTTTGGCTTATTTTGATATCTGATGATCATTTTGAACAGCTGGATTGCTTCATCAATCGCACTTTGCTTGTTGCTTAAAATATCCTTTGGACTGGCCTTCATGGTGTAAATACTTGCAAACTGTACATTTTTGTAGGGCACGCTTGTGAACCTCAAGTCACCACAAAATTGAATAGCTTTCATGTTTGTAGAGAGATATTGTCTGTTTGGGATATATGGCAAACGGTTTTCACGACTTGAATTTTCATATTCTTCTCCATGGTCAAATGTCAAGAAGACTAATCGTTTGCTGCTTAAATCGCTTTTAAGTAGTATCCCAAATCTCAACACTAAATCTTCACCTTCAAAAAGCATGAGTTTACCTAACTTAAGGATTTTAATTCTAGCGGAAGACATTTCCTGAATCTCAGATATAATTTGCCCATAAGTCAACTTGTATTCCGAAATGAGACTGTAAAGCTCTTGAAACTTTTTGAAGTCACCCGTTTCATTGATTTGAATATTGTTCAAGATTTCGCTCAATTCTTCCACCTTTGTTTTGTGCTCTGGCAAAAGAGTTTGAGTGGAGTTTTCACTAAACGAGTGTTTGATCATTTCCTCAACTCTCAATGCCTCAATTCGCAAAAGATTCAAAATCATGTTGTAAGTAAGCCTGAACTGTGACATGAGCTTGGTAGGCTTGCCCATTGTGACGTCCTTAAAATCGGCAGGTTGAAGAGGCTGTTTATATGACATAACAATCACAGTTCCGGTCGAATCAAGACCACGTCTCCCTGCTCTTCCTGCCATTTGAGTGAATTCCCCTGGAAACAAATTCCTAAATCCTCGTCCATCGTGCTTCCTCAACTCGCTGAAGACAACTGTTCTCGTAGGCAAGTTCAAACCCATTGCAAATGTTTCAGTTGCAAACAAGACCTTGACCAATGATTTTGAAAATAATATCTCTATGCATTCTTTGACTAAAGGCAACAACCCTCCATGATGCACTGCAATGCCCCTGCTAAGTAAATCTCTAATTTTCAATATTTGTGGTAGCTCTCGATCCTCTTTCTTCAACCGGGAGGCAGCACGGTCAATAAACATGTGGATTTCAGATCTTTCCTTTGCATTGCAGAAACTAATTCCACTGAGTGTATCCACATATTCTTCGCAGCGCTTCTTCGAGAAAACAAATATCACGACAGGCAAAAGCTTTTTTTGGTTAAGATACTGAACAAGATTTATCCATGTGCCCTTGTTAGGACCATCTCGCGCAAAGGACGACCTATTCTGAAAACTACCTCCACCTCTGCCTCCACGGTTGCCTCCACGGGCAGTTCCTCCTGGTCCTTTTCGTGAACCTGAGCCCATCGTCACATTAGGAGGAGTAGTCTTTGTGTCCACTGTGAGCACATCTTTATGCTTTTTGAATTCAGATTCGCTGAATACACCGCTTGCGTTGATCGCCTTGTAAAGATTATTTTTAGCCCAAACGAATATTTCTAAGGGAACTGGCCGCTTTGGAGTCGAAATAACATAGATATCTTTCTGTTTAGTTCTTCCTACCCAATTTGCAAACTCGAAAGTATTTGGCACAGTTGCTGAAAGTAGAATGTATTTAACATGATCTGGGAGCATAATGATAACTTCTTCCCAAACAACACCCCGGTCAATATCATTGACGTAATGGACTTCATCAAAAATCACAAACTCTACATCCCTTATCAAGTCTGCACCTCTGTACAACATGGATCTTAAAATTTCTGTGGTCATAATCAAACAATTCGCATCTGGGTTTATTTGTACATCACCAGTGATCAAGCCGACATCCATGTCTTTGAAGGTCTCTTTAAAATCTCTAAACTTTTGATTCGACAATGCTTTTATAGGTGATGTGTAAATAGTCTTCGTCATATTTCTTGCTGCCATTGCAATAGCGTATTCTGCAACGACTGTCTTTCCTGCAGAAGTGTGGGCAGCAACAAAAACAGAGTCACCTTGCTCCAAATGATAGACAGCCTCTTTTTGGAATGTGTCTAATTCAAATGGCCATTTCCTTGCCATGTTGGGGATTACGTCCTCAAAATCGTCTATTTTGTGATCCAAGTCCACCACATGCGCCCAGTTGTTCTTGATTTGAGACTCTGCATCAATTCTTTCTTGCATTTTTCTGTAATCTAGAGGTTTGAAGTCATCTATTTCTCGGATCTCCAGAATTGCATTTCCAATTGAAGACGATTCTTGATCACTAGGTTCCGAACTTTGTTCACGTTCTTGAAATGTAAGTTCCGAAGTAGCTTCTTCTTCCTCCTGCTCCATATCAAGCTCGTTAACCATCTTTCTGCTCTCCTTGGATAGTTCAAATCTTAGGCCACGCAGCATACCTTGCGGCTGATCATACAAACCTTCGTCATTCTTGTGGAAAAACTGTGTATCTGCAGCAAGGGTAGGAATACCAAGCGTTTGGTTTGTTTTGGTTTTGTTGAAAAGACCTCCTGGCTGTAACGGAAGATAATTAGAATTGCCTTTTAATGAGTCTTGCTTAGCACCAAGCTTTCTGTGGATTGATAAGGAATTAGTTGCATTTGCATTATCAATCTCAGAGAGTCGCAACTCTTCGAGGTAATCATCCACCACACCCTCAATACCACTTCTTTTGAATCTGAACGAAGTTCTGTTAATAGCCTCTGGTTGTATCAAGAGATTTTCAAACAATTTTAGTTTGTTCACCTCAGGCACAGCTTGCACAGCTTCTAGAACTTCCCAAGAAAGATTGTGGGATGGTACCAATAACTCTTCACACAAGCGCTCGACAACATCCCCCGAAAGGGCAGTTGAGCTTTCTCGGTTCATTATTTCTTTTGGATCCAAAATTTTCTCTATTTCCATGTTACTTTTTCACGCTTTGCTGACTGTATAGGATATTGATCAAAGACGTTTTCTGTATTTGAATCCTCTCGTAATGCGCGGTGAGACGCTATTTTTCCTCAAGCAAATCGAAATCATAACAGATGTGAAAGACCAAATAAACTTAGTATAATCGACCTTTCTCCATTACTTAGGAAAAATCTTCGAACGAATAAAAGGCGGTTGGTATAATTTAATTTAATCTAAAGTTATCTACTTTTGTTCTGCTATGGAGCATATTAGACTTATAATTTTGGTTTGCTAGCATCAAAGCCTCCAGCTGTGGCCGAAGGGTTAATTTCTAATTTCCCATCATCATCCTCTTTGCTATCTTTCCCAAAAAAGACTACAGTCACAGTCAAATCATCTCTATAGCGTCTTGATACCGGATTTGGAATAGAGATAAGCATGGATGTTTGTTCACGCGAACCACCATTAGATAAAGCATTTCGTATCAAGTGAGTAGAAACATTCTTGTCATCCAAAAGGAAGCTGTTGTGAGATGCCTGCCTGTTCTTGCGGAAAGGCTGTTTGCTAGTTTTGTCATTTGATACGTCGACGACTTCAGGCAAACCCTTTTCGCTTGAGCCAAAATAGTTCCAAAATGATTTATTCGGTTTAACCATTTTTTCTTTTTCCATCCACTTCACCACAAGTCCCACAATTTCTTCATTGCTGAGCATCTCATATAAACCATCTGAAGCCATAACCAAAAAGTCATTATTTTCTGGACTAATTTTTGTAGACGTAATTACGGGTTCCGCAGTCACATAAGGTGGAGAGGTCAAATTGTTAGGAAGCCTTCTTCCAAAGAATTGTTTATAAATCTTTTCCTGGATCGAAGCAGGCAATTTATAGCGGCAGTCTCCAAATGCCCTGGATGGTTCCAAGGTTCCCAAAACACGGCCATTTCTGATAACATTGGGTTCATCCGGATGTTCTGAAATTATTCTGGCAACTTCAGTAGGATTTGACCCAGTTTGATCAATGCTCAATTGCCTTACAGTCCATTTGTTGTCCCTGTAAGACCCTAAGAGTGCTCTTGAATCGCCTGTGACCGCTACCTTCAAAATTTTGGAGTTGGTGTCATAGAAAGAGAGCAAGGCGCACGATCCAGACAATGCAGGCATTAAAAGTTCGGCAGCTTTTGCTTTGTTGTTATCATTCAAAAGTCTCTCGATATTTCTATTGACTATCTCGTGATCCAATTTGAGAAATCCATTTTTGATTGCTTGATCAATTGTGGCACTATTGGGCACGTAACGCAAATTGTCCTCTTTAGCAGGCTTAAAGATTGTTCCAAATTCATGAACTATGTACAGAATCAATTGGTCTCGCAACTTGGAGGATGTAGTCCAACCTCCATGGCCATCGAAGACGCCAAAAAACATCCAGTCTGTTGACGTCTTGATGTTGTTGTCTTGTAATATTGGAACTTGGACAATTTCTTCAGCTCGGTCATCTTCGATTGGAGAATTGGAAGGAAGCTGACAAACATCATAGCGTGTGACACCTTTACCTCGACTAACATAGTAGGACTCTTCAAACTGTCTTAATTTTGCACTAACTTGTTCCTCATTCATGAGAAACACTCCTTCTTTGTGTTGCTGCGAACCCAACCCATTGGTCTGGAGCACTGAGCTGGTTGTTGATTGAAAGTATCGATTGTCAGGAACACCCTGGTGTGGCTTGGAGGGCACAGAATTCCCCTTAAACTTCTGAATTCCCGAATTGGATAATGAGGGTGGAATACTGTCCAACTTGTAGTGGTTAGACGAGCTCAAAGTCACATAAGATCCAACGAAAATCACTCCAGAGATAAGCGCAACATTGCGCTTTCGAAATAATTTCGATATGTTTTTCTTTGAAGACTGGCCACATAAAAGTCTCTTGGATGTTTGCAAGTGACGTGATGCAATGTATATTAGCTTTGGTTTGGGAGTGAGAATATACATTCCTGGTTGATTTGTGGTTTTGTTACTGAGTAGGCAAAATCACCGCTGCCCAATATTATTCTAACGAAAAAGTCACTCGACAATTCTACTCTGATGAAAGAGTTGCTGGGATTCTGTACATCAATACCGGTTGAGGAAACAAGGAGCATTGTGTTATGTACAGGAATGTATAGCAACATAGCGTGGAGTAACCGTTGAATTGTCACAACTTGTGCTGCCAAAGTAACAGATATTTATATAAACCGCCAAAGTAGCAGAATATTATTTTATAATTTCGTAGATGCATCCACCTAACCAATGCGAGCCCCAACTAGTACAAAGAATGACCAGCGCCTATTGAATAAACCCAAAGGCGTTGAATATCGTTATTATCTAGTCTAGAATCATGTGAGTGCTGAGTACATTTCGAGTAATGTGCCGCTTATATTACAGGAACATACAAACAAATACATCGAACAAAATCCGCCGCCTGCTGTGCCAAATCCTGATAGCTACACCACAACGTCTGTGTACTTTTGGTACACGGCACGCCTAGAGCACTTGGACACATATCACCACACAACCTTCTCCGAACACCAAAGCAGCGAAAACTGTCTCAATGCACACCACAAGCAAAAGTGAAATAAAATGAAACAAAACACTTAAGCAGCAATGGTGACTTCCACATCCACACCTGGCTCAATAGTGATTTGGGTGATCTTCTTGACGATTTGAGCAGGAGCGTGCAAGTCGATGACTCTCTTGTGGATTCTCATTTCGTAGGCATCCCAAGTCTTAGAACCTTCACCATTTGGAGTCTTTCTGGTGGTGATCTTCAACACCTTGGTTGGCAATCTGACCGGACCCTTCTTAACAATGTTGTTCTCAATAGCATTGGAGATGATATTAGAACAGACCTTCTCCAACTGCTTAACCTTAGTGGAATTCAAGGTAATTCTGATCTTGTGGATCTCTTGGGCTTGTTCCTGAACTTTCTCCTTGTTGAATGGGGCAGACATTTTTATTAATTGACGTTGTGAAGAGGAGAATTTGTCAAGTACGCGAGCTTGAAAATTTTGCCCAGGTGCGAAGCTGGTTCTCACGTGACCTGATGTGTCTAGGGCTATACCCCTATTTTCTCCCAAGGCACGTGCCGGGGTAACGCATCCAAGTAATAATATTAGTAGAACAATCCGGGGCCACCTATTAAGAAACTGGTGGAATTTATTTAAGGCCCAGCATTTTCAGCCTTCAATAAAAGCCTCTTCCGTTATATACAATGTAGATGTTCATGCGAGTACTCTCTCATGATGGCGGTGGTGATAACTGGGCTCGGACCCACTATTTGCAGTCATAGGTTTAGCCTCTAGCACTAAGTTCTTTTCCTAGACCTTCAACGGTCTTCCACAATAACAGCGATTCGATTTCGTCACAGAATCCAGACGTGGCCCACCTGATCCGTGCCTCATCATCGACAACGTAAGTGTATCCTCCAGAGCTATTGTCGCATTTCAACGTCTCTTTCACATCAACATCCCATATGTTGCTGGGGAGCACAAAGTAGGTCTCAATTCTTGCGGATGGTATTTTATTTGCAATGTTTTTTTTGGAAAGCTTTACGAAGAGGCCCTTGGCCCAGTTTTGAGGAATATTCAAATCCACCATTTGAGCATAGGGATACTTGCTTAGAAACGTGGAAAACCCGTCCTCATCTAGGAAATCTTGGATGTAAGAATTCACACAATTCTCACCAGACACTGTGGAAAATACTCTCAAGATTGTCACGCGGTCCCTGAATATGTCATAAAGGTATGCTTGCTTGTTAGAGAGATTGGTGGCCAAAAGGTTGGGGAAAAATTTCGACACCTCTCTCTTGAAGTAGGATTTCGGAGGCTTAAATAATTTCCCTTTTGTGTTATTGAAGGATTTGTAATCGTAAAACGAAGAGTGTTTAATGTCAAAGTCAAGTTGCCTTTGCCTCTTTTCTGGTGATTGCTTCTTGAACATGTTCAAAAGAGAAGTGGGGGCTTCCCCAAGATCAACTCTTTTCTCGTAGCCAAAAGGTTTGACAATGAGCTCCGGTTTACTTAAAGGCGGCTTTGACGACTCGATGACTGTCTTTAAGAATCCTGGCACTTTCTTCTCATAAAGGGCCAGGCTGGTAGATAAAAGACGTATTTGCATTCTCGACTTAGAGCTGGACGTTCTTAGTGGTCGACGTGCATTGAGCTGCGTGAGATACGGTAGCGATATTCTCACTCACAGAAAAGACGTTTTAACTCGAACCGGGCAAGAAGGTTATTTCTCGACTTATTGCGGCCTCAACGAGGCAGAAGTTCCAAGCCGGCCTCCAAACTGTAATGAGTCTTGCCCCTTCGGCTTATTTGTTTTTCTATGTCAGAGATTTTATTTCAAGCTCTGTCGTTCAACAATTTGGAGTATCTTGAAAACTCACTTTGCAACTATTCATAATTTTCTCATTTCCTGGGATGAATGGAAAAAACATGAACACTTGCTACTGGAAAAATTCCATAACACAAAGTGAACACAATAAAACCTCAAAGTCTGTCAGCTCTGAGCATGGAGTATACGTGACTAAACGAAGAAGAGGTTAATTTCGTCTAGTTAATCTCTGGCTTGACAGCCTTATGTTCGGCAGAACGACAAATGTGCATTTGGTGCCTGCACCTGTTGATACGTACGAAAAAATGTCTTGCCCCGGACGCTATCAAACTCCATCAACCCCCTACTCACACATACTAAACAGCATTGAAATGAGTATACATCTAAAAGACGGTTTTTCAAACCAGTCTGTTGACCACATCCTTGAGGACTTACTTGTGAGGTTCGTGATCAACGTTCCAGACGAAGATTTATCATCCATCGAGCGAGTATTCTTCCAGGTTGAAGAAGCTCAATGGTTCTATACCGATTTCTTACGTACGCTGGATCCCTCGTTGCCCTCTATGAAAATGAAAACGTTTGCTCCACGAATCTTGAGCAAATGTCCACTAGTTTGGAAATGGGGTGACCCTCGGGACGCTCTCCAAAGGTTTGGGAGCTATAAGCAGACTATTCCGGTTAGGGGACTAGCCTTGTTAAATGAAGATTTAACAAAAGTTGTTCTTGTCAAAGGAATTGATTCGGTCACTTGGTCTTTCCCCAGAGGTAAGATATCAAAGGATGAGAGTGATTTAGATTGTGCTGTTCGAGAGGTCCGCGAGGAAACTGGTTTTGATGCCCGAGATTACGTTAACGAAAAAGACGTTCTTGAAAGGACAATACAAGGAAAAAACTTCAAGATTTATTTGGCAAAAGGCGTTCCCGAAGACTTTGATTTCAAACCCATTGTCAGGAACGAGATTTCAGAAATAAAATGGTTTGCTATTAAAAAGCTTCAGAAGGAAATGAAGATCGCGCACAATAAGTATTTCGTCGTTAATTTGATGATGAAACCTTTGAGTAGTTGGATTAGAAAGCATACAGGCTCGATGACTGATGAGGAATTGATTGCCCGGGCAGAAGTACGCTTGAAGTCCTTGATGGGAATCACTCCTGTTCAAGAGGTGAACGTTGATGCGGGAAGAGAGCTTTTGGACATATTGCAAGGTGCAAAGGCTCAAGCTGGTCTGCTGCCCTCTTTGCAAAACCCTCAACAACAATACATCCAAATGTCTCTTCCTCAACACTTGCACAACGTATACTCGGGTATGGTCCAAATGCCTCAATTGAATGGCCAAAATAACTATTCATTGATGCCAATACCCGAATTTGTTCACCCGCAATCTAACGGCAGGTTAACGCATATGAATATGCCTTTACACCTTATATTACCACATCTGAACTTATCACAACAGCCAGCTATGTCTGCTGCTCAAAAACTGAACTCATCGACAACCAATTCAAAAGAATTGTTGTCGATTTTGAAGGGAGAAGCTCCTGCACGAGAACCACTGACAACTCCCACATCACCGCAACAAAGTTTAACCTCCCGAAGTGAAACTGCTAATGAAATTTTAGAAATTCTTGGTGGGAGGAAATCTGCGCACGGAAATTCCTTTTCCCTTCAACAGAATAATTCGTTCCCTCAGCAATCTTCGAAAAAGCCATCAATTCTGAAACACATTAGAGTAACAGATGAACCAGAAGGACCCGCAAGTTTCTTAAGTATTTTGGGTCGGAAACCGCCTAGTCCTGAGAGCCCCATATCGCAGCCAGACACTGAAGTTCTGCAACATAAAGGCAGTAATGCTGCAGAACTATTAGGAGTTTTGAAAAGAACTGATGTTTCGGATGTCTTGAAGGGCTCCAAGGAAACCAGAAGACCTACTGCATCGGCTGAACTTCTCAGTATTCTCAACAAACCGTCAATTCCTACGCCCCAAACCGAACCAAAACAACATGATGTATCACAATCTTCACCATCGCACGCTTCTTCTGAAATTCTTAACGTTTTACACGGAAATGCACCTTCTACGGTTAAAACTAAGCCATCTTTACAAAGCAGTGAAATTCAACCAGCAAAGCCCATTAGATTAGCGAAAAGAGGGGAAGATGTGCCTCCCGCGCTCAAAGGATATATTACGGATAAGAAACCTACGAAGTTGGACAGGCCCAATGTTAATGCCGGAAATGATATTTTAAACTTGATAAACCAAAAGCCAACAAAAACGCATGTCTCTGACCCCAGTGTATCAAGGGCCAAAACAGTAGGAGATGGAGCTGCTAAAGGAGAGTTCAAAGACTTCGAGGACTTCGAGGATTTCGAGGATTCGGAAGTCCCGGGGGGCCTCTCAAATAATATTTATGAATCGTTTGCCAATACTATAGACATGCAAAGCGATGAAGATGAACCAGTCCACGAGCATGCTCCAAAGACAGAGCCCTCTAAGAATAAACAAGAGAGTGCACATTTGTTTTCGACACCTTATAAAGCCTACGCAAACAACTATAAAGAGACATATGGCGAACCAGGCTCAGGCATGAATTCCTCGAATGCTCAGCTTCAAACTCAGACTCATCGCGCAAGCAATCCAACAAGTGGCAGTCTTCTTCTGCTTTTGAAAAGAGGCACTTAAATTCATGATATAATCGAAGTAAATGGCATGTTTTGATCATTAAAGGAGCAAGCAAAAGTAGTATGCTTTTTTTTTCCTTTTCTGGGAAGTTCTTTAGTTTATTGTTCAAAAAAAAAGTTCCCTACGTTGGTTCTTATTTTTTTTGGCTTCCTGAGTTTTTGTTTGAACAGAATATTAATGTCTGCGTCGTTTCTAATATTTCTTGGAATATCCGCCAGTTTAACTCCATGCTGTTCTTTCATAGTGAGATCTTTTATATAAATGAATGGCGGGTCAAGGGGTTGGTTCGTAGTGTGTAGTTTTCTGACATTCCACAGATCAAAATAGAGACTCTCGATATTTGAAAGCAACTCTATATTTTGTGGGAAAAACTTGAAATCCCACATGATCTTCGGCTTATAGCATGTATCCAATTCACGCATTAGAATATGAAGTTTGAATGCCAATTGATATTTGTACACATCACTGACTTTGTTCACACGAGTTGCAACCTTCCAAAAAGTATCATATATTGAAGTATAGTCCAGATAGTTCAAATTAAAACGCAGCTTTGCCAAAAGTGATATGTCCGACTCTACACAGAAAAGTTGGGAGGAAGCGACATTTCTCAAAAACCCATAGAGGCCATTTTCAGTTACATTGGGGCAACATGAAAGCTTTATGACTTTGAGTCTTGATTGCCGCAGATTCAATCTCATTCTGAGGGTATAAAGGAACTGGTCATCAATTTGATTATTCCCGGAAAGATCAAGGCACTCGAGGGAAGAAATATTGCACAACAGTAATATTGTAGTTGTAGTAAAAGAAGGCATCTTTGAACAGTCAATGGTTACCGAAGCCAGCGGTAGACCATGAACAAAATCCAAAAAGTCTTGCATTGGAATGTTAGCAAAAACATTTTCAATACGATGTTTATTGTAAAAGGGTATGAGACAAGCATTGAGGGTAGAGTTTCGAGCTTGTTCAATCGAGGACGGATGACGGACGATCCCATAGTCCTTTATCCAGTGACACATGAAGGACTTGTTCTCTCCAAATGCAATTGCAAATTCTCGAAAGACTTCCGGCGAATCATTACCTGCTTCGAGAATGGCTTGCCAGACTAGCTTCCAACATGACCATGAACTTTGCTTGAGAATGAATGATGAAATACAATCCGCGTTTTTGGCAGCAGTTTCGGAACATAGCGCCTTGAGGGTCTTGAGATTTGTATGCTCATTGCCCCCAGGAGGTTTACTGGATTTCAGGACACCTGTAGAGTTCACGGGGTCATCCTGAGGGGTGGGAAGCACCAGTCTCCACGGGTACGTGGACGAGCCCGAAGCGTCGAATGTAGGTTGAGGATTTGGAACTTTAGGAAAGGCGGGTTTCAATATCGCAGTTTTCCTGCGGCATCGACGATGGAACAGTTTTCGTTCACGCAGCCTCAGATTGTATTTTTTTCTGTTGAACATCCATAAGGGTGTATAGTTTGTCTATCTAGTGCTTGTTCGATTCCACCGGTCCCCCACACTGCGCTTCAACCCGCGACTCAAAAGAAAAAAAAAGCAGATGGCATCGAATCATTTTCTCATTCTGCTTCAATATTCATAGTCATAGCAAATTCAAAAGCCAAACAATCGGAGAAGTCTTTAACAGGAAACATTTTAAGTTGCCAAAATGAAGCTTGACACTTCACATATGCGCTACTTGACTAGCGATGACTTCAGAATTCTTCAGGCTATAGAATTAGGATCAAGGAATCACGAACTAGTTCCCACGCAAATGATCCATTCCATCGGGGGACTAAAGTCTCCTTCAGGTACAAATAGGGCATTGGGCGACTTGGCTAAACTTAAGCTTGTTGCTAGGTTAAGAAATGCGAAATACGATGGCTTTCGTATTACTTATCTGGGCTATGACTATCTTGCACTCAAGCTGATGTTGAATAGGCAGTCATTGTATTCTGTCGGTTCCATTATTGGTGTCGGAAAAGAGTCTGATATTTACTCTGTGAGTGATTCCAACGGTCAACAAAAAGTTTTGAAAATTCACAGGTTAGGCAGAACCTCCTTCAAGACAGTGAAGAAAAACAGAGATTATTTGAAGAACAAACAAACTTCCAACTGGATGTATTTGAGTAGGTTAGCGGCCGAAAAAGAGTACCGATTCATGACTGTTCTATATGACAATGGATTTCTTGTCCCGACGCCGTACGATTATCTGCGACACTGTGTTATGATGGAGTGGATCAAAGGTTACACTATGAAGAGCATGAGAAAGTATCCAAAATACAAACATTTGTACTCTGAACTCATGAAATTCATTGTAAAGTTGGCGAATCATGGCTTGATTCATTGCGATTTTAACGAGTTCAATATTCTTATTCGAGAAGAAGAGGACTCGTCGAAGTATGAACAAGATTTTGTTGTCATCGATTTCCCCCAGTGTGTATCCATTCAGCATACTGACGCCGAGTTCTACTTCAACAGAGATGTGGAAGGAATAAGGACTTTTTTCGCAAAGAAATTCAACTATGAGCCGAAAAATGACCCTACAATGCTCGAGAGTGATGGCTATGGGGACGGCTACAGGTATGCATATCCTTTGTTCAAGAGAGATGTTGTGAGACAAAAGAACTTGGACGAAGAAGTCAGAGCTTCAGGTTGGACAAAGACGAAAAGCAAGCAAGAGAAGGATCTAGAGCAAGCTGTGGAAGGAATGAGGGCCTTAGAAATCGATCATGAAAAATCCTACACAGACAATTCCGACAATGATTCTGAAGATAGCGGTATTCGAACAGATTCAAGTGATGACGAATATGATTACGACAGCGATATACTCAAGTCAGAGGAGGAAGATACGGGTGATGCGGAGGACCAAGAAAAAATAATAGAGGCTATTTCCAAAGGCTCTGCCAACCTCAAAATGGATTCTCTAGGTAACTACATATTAGAAGATTAAGGTAGTACTGATACGGATTTCATTTATTTGTCCCAACTCTTACAAATAAAGATATAATGACTTTTTATACAATAATTAATACATCATCTCTCTACTATGCTTAACGAGTAGCCATACCCTTGGTGACAGCTCTCTTCAAAGCCAACTCAGCCTTTCTGAAGTCGTCACCGGTAGAGTCCTCAATTTCCAAAGCTTGCATAGCATCAGACAAAGCAGCCTCAATCTTATCCTTAGAAGACTTCTTCAACTTAGCAGACAAAACTGGGTCAGTGATGGTGGATTCAACAGAAGCAACATAAGCCTCCAACTTTTGTTTTTGCTCGTGTCTCTTGGCAAAAGCATCGTCGGAGTTCTTGAACTTCTCAGCATCAGAGATCATCTTCTGAATCTCCTCAGTAGACAATCTACCAATAGAGTTAGAGATGGTAATATTGGCGGATCTGCCAGTCGACTTCTCAACGGCAGTGACCTTCAAGATACCGTTGGCATCAATTTCGAAGATAGATTCCAATACTGGCTCTCCAGCAGGCATAGGAGGAATGTTCTTCAAGTCGAACTCACCCAACAAAGTGTTCTCAGAACAGTTCACACGTTCACCTTGGTAAACAGGGAACTGAACGGTAGTTTGATGGTCGGCGACAGTGGTGAAGGTTCTTCTCTTGATAGTTGGGACAGTAGTGTTTCTTGGAACAACTGGAGCAAAAACGTTACCTTGCATGGCAACACCCAAGGACAAAGGAATGACATCCAACAACAACATATCCTTTGTGTCTTCAGAGGTGGATTGGCCAGTCAAGATAGCACCTTGAACAGCAGCACCGTAAGCAACAGCCTCATCAGGATTGATGGATTTCTCCAATTGTTTACCATCGAAGAAATCGGACAACAACTTTTGGACCTTTGGAATTCTTGTGGATCCACCAACCAACACGACTTCGTCAACAACAGCTTTACTCAAACCAGAGTCTTTCAAAACTTGTTCAACTGGGCTCAAAGTAGACTTGAACAAATCTGCATTGATGTCCTCGAATCTGGCTCTGGTGATGTTCTCGGAGAAGTCCTCACCTTCAAACAAAGAGTCAACTTCAACAGTGGTTTGAGTAACAGAAGACAAGGTTCTCTTAGCACGCTCACAGGCAGTTCTCAATCTTCTCAAAGCTCTGGAGTCACCAGAAATGTCAAGACCAGTCTTCTTCTGGAAAGCTTTAGTGAAGAAGTCCAACAAGTTGGTGTCGAAATCTTGACCACCCAAGTGAGTGTCACCAGCAGTAGCCTTGACTTCGTAAACGCCTCCAACAAGGTTCAACAAAGAGACATCGAAAGTTCCTCCACCCAAGTCGAAGATCAAAATGTGTCTCTCCTTCTCAGACCTACCAGCACCCAAGCCGTAAGCAATAGCAGCAGCGGTTGGTTCGTTGATGATTCTCAAAACGTTCAAGCCAGCAATGGCACCTGCATCCTTAGTAGCTTGACGTTGGGTGTCGTTGAAGTAAGCGGGGACGGTGATGACAGCCTTGTCAACCTGCTTACCAATCTTGGCCTCTGCGATTTCCTTCATCTTACCCAAAACCATAGAAGAGATTTCTTGAGGGGAGAAAGTCTTGGTTTCGCCCAAGTACTCAACCTCAATCAATGGGTTACCCTCCGAGTTGATAACCTTGAAGGGCCAGGTCTTCATGTCCTTTTGAACGGATTCATCGTCAAAGGCACGACCAATCAAACGCTTGGCATCGAAAACTGTGTTTTTTGGGTTCAATGCTGCCTGATTCTTGGCAGCGTCACCGATCAATCTCTCCTCTGCATTGAAAGCGACGAAAGATGGTGTGACTCTGTTACCTTGCTCATTGGCAATGATTTCGACAGCCGAGTCGAAAGTAGCAACACACGAATAAGTGGTACCCAAATCGATACCGATAGCACCCTGGAAAACACCGTCAGCCATTTTTAAAAGTCTTTTTCTTTTCTGAGAAAAGTAGGAAGAAGTGTAGGAACGAGGGAAATCCTAGTTTTAAATGAAAAATTTTCGCACAAAAAGTTTTTTTTTTTAGGACCTCATTGCAGAAAAACACCTGTACCGTCTGCTTCGCGGGACCAGATATACGCTGAGGTTCGGTCAAATAGTCAGCATTATCTCTGAGTAAGAAGCCATAGGAAGACATGGTAATGATTTGGAACACTTTCATAATTCATTTCTGTGACGAAAATAAAAGATTTAAACCGAAGACTCAATCAAGAAAATCAAATGTACAGAAAAGAAAGCTAACAATGCCAGCAACGACACTAGTAAGGGAAGAAGTATTTTGCAGCCAAGCCTCGATAGTTGGCAGCCGGTTCCTTGTTGATTCCCCAAAAAGACAGGTACCAAGTACCCGGAAATAACACAGTCTTGGCGAATAACTGTAATTCTAAATCTTTTCGGGCATCGTTATTGTTCGTTCCACCTGGGAGTCTGATTTCTCAATGTGATCATTATGACTTTCATCATTGATTTCAGTTCTTTGGCTCTGAAACCAGATTGCTTGAGGTAGTGGCTTCACAACTCAAGCGTAGAGACATATATCTTGTAGTTCCATATCAATTTGATTCTATTGCATTTATTTCCTTCTGGTAGTATGTGGGAGCAAATGTTGCTTTTGGAGAGACGAACAGCCCTGTTAAAATTAGTTCATCGCAGTCTGTCAGCACTTATAAGCGAGAACGTAAAATACCAAGTGAACAAACCAAAAAGACAAAAATAAGTGAGGAAATTGTCTAAAATCGTTTCTAGTTTCGCCCGCTAATATATCGAAGATTTCTCAACTTTTTGTGCAGCTGACTTCTGCTGTCTCCCACAGACATGGGTGAATTGAATAACTAGAGACTGTTTCCTAGTTGGTGTGCTTAAGATTGGTTACTTCTTAAGATTACTAACCACTTCGAAAAATACACAGCACAGTAACTTCCTAACCTTTCCTCTACGCCAACAGCTATCTATGAAGCATTGATGAGTTATTAGGAGTGAAATAGAATTAGGCATTGGACACACTGTTCATTTTCTCTGTATGTAGATCGTAACCTTCAGGGCAGAGTAAGATAGACGTAGTTTTTTTATCCCCAAATCTGGTAACATCATGCCAAATAAACCTTTGTGATCATTTGACACACGAACCTCTCTTTTCTGAGGCTACAATGTTCATTTGATTATCCTGAATTGACATGTTAATTTTGATTCAGCGTACCTTAGAAAATTAGAAGCAATCAGGTTTGTATATGCTTGAAGGATTCATTAGAGTTTCTATTAGAAGTCCAGTTTAGATAAATTGGAACATCAGTGCTATTATCGACGTAAACAAATGAGTTCGTGTGGCCATTCTTTCTTTCCAGGTTTCTTTAGTGCTGGTTCAAACTGTGAATGACATATATATGTGGAGCACCATCGTTACAATTTACAACAGCTCATACGAGTGCGATGAATAACTTTCCAAAACATTGAGCTTTGAGCTTCGCTATACTTCTGGTTTTGCACCTAAAAATACCACATAATTGGTGAGGTCGTAGAGTGGAAGATAAGCTTCGATGTATGCTCTGGCACTGACAATGTCCCATGTTTAAAATGCAGATAAATGAGAGTTCAAGGACTCATGCAAGCACTTCAACCTCCTCTCTGTAGTTTTTCCACTATATCATATAGAAACGAATACTGGTGTATAGTCTGAACCATCATCATTCGTTGATCACGCATTTTCTTCACTGTTTCGAACACCGGGTCTTTAGAGTACAGGACTAAAGCGTCAGACGTCAAAAAGTGGTCGATTGCAATAAAAGTCCCAGTTCTACCAACACCAGCTGAACAATGAATTATAGGGATAACGGCTGGATGGAGCGACTTCACCTTGTGTATTTCTTTCGAGAGAAGAAAGAGTGGCTCAACTGAGTTAGGAGTTCTGCAGTCTTCCCATCCCAGATAAAAGTAGTGAAGCACATTTTTGAAGATCCCCCCACACTCCATACGTAGATTTGTTACTGTGAGGCTGCCTACCTTTTCCTCACTAATCCATGAGACTTTCAAATCCTCTGGCTTCAACCTCTCACTTCGCAATAATGAACCCATATCCCACGTAGCATCGTGCTTCGAAGGCCAGTATTTAAAACACTTCTCTATGTTCAGTTCAGCGAGTGGTGTTACCATCGCAATTAACACAAGATCTGAACCTCTCAGTTCAGCCTGGTCGAAACACATTGCCCAGAAATGATGAACAGTATTCCTCAAAGGGCCCTGCGCAGCAATATACGAGTTCTCATCCAACTTTATCATGGAAGCATTTATGTAATCCGAACCTCCATTGGTAATTGGAACCCTTGCTCGAGTACTGTCCCATGGTAGTACATTGGAATATCGGTTTCTGATCCTGTTTTCTAGCTTCAAGGCTGCCTCAAAAGTCCATGGAACAGTGCCAGACAGATTTTCCAACGCTTGGCTCACTTGCTCATCAGAGTATTCGGCAATATCAACAAAACGGCGACGTTGTTCTGCTCTGGATAGCTTCAAAATGTTACGCTTAGTAGCCATCGACATAGAAGGGGTCCAGCATGCACTTAGTGAGACATATAATGGGCTGTGAGTACAGTATCTTGATCTGCTGAAGTGAGACATTGTACAGGTGGGCTACGAAATGTAGATAATTGCAGTTAGAGAGGTACAGTCAACTTCTAAACATGTACTACACTTTTCAGCAATTGTAGTGAAATAGTAGATCAAATGCTTGTTTTTGAAATTTTGCAGCCACATTTTAGATTTATCCTATTGCTCCATTTAACTACTAATCCAAGTGAGGACCGAGAAGATAAAGTGAGAAAGCAAATAATCACTCTGTCAATGACACAACTCTCTGTGATAATCTCTCCTCCACAGAATCATCTTCAGGAATTACACCGGCAGTCTTCAAGACTTCGGACGTATTCTCCACAACCGTGTGCCAATCGAGCGCTTCTTGACCAAGTTGTTCATTGAATTTCACTGTTTTAAGCCATTCATTGGCATCATCGGACGAGTAGTCGAGGTGAGTTGAGATATACTCCACAGCCTCTGGTTGGTTTTGTACAAAATAAGATATTCCTTCTCTAACTGCTCGCAAAAATGCAACCACTTCTGGTTTTCGAGAGTCCAACACTTTTTGATTTACTGTGACCACCCAAGAAGGCCAAGGAGTATAGATTTCACCAATTCGCTTTATTTCACCAGAGTCATAATACTTTTTCGACGTGAAATGCTCCCACATGAAAGCTTCCGAGTCTTTCAGGTTTCCAGATTCATCTTTGTATTTCAAATTGACAGAATCTCTCAAGTTCTTGAAGTTATGCACCACTTGAAAGTCCTTGAAATAAGGAACAGAGAATTTCTGTTGCAGACCCAAAACAAACGACATTACATAGGAGCCCGAGCCAATTCGAGACACTCCGATTCTTTTACCAGCCAAGTCACCTGCATTGCTGATATCATTCCTCTGGGCCCCAGTGGAAATAGCCCAACAGAGCGGGCTCTTCACATAAGTTCCAACAACGCTGTAGTTTGTATTTCCTTTCGCAATATCGGAGACAAAAGCTTCCGTCAATCCGACGGCCACATCCACCTCACCGTCGTTCAACAACTTGATAAGTCTGCCGGACCCCTCGATAACCGCCACGAACTCAATTTCCAAGCCGGCCCCTACGTAGAATCCCTTGCTCTGAGCAAAATGTAACGGTGTTGAGAAATGCTCCGGAATGTACGCTACTTTCAATTTACCCATGGCGATGACACTAGTAGCAGTGGTTTGGTCCCGGTGACGGGCTTCTCAAAGAACGTGAAAGAGCACGTGATACTAAAATCTGAAATCCTTGAACACTTTACCTTACTATACATACTAAATCCGAGTGCATGTCGGATAATTGCCATTGCAGAATTCTAGAGCACGGCAAGACTTGGGGAAGAACTTTTGCAGAAATGAAAGCCCCATGATCAAGCGTTATCAACATCCACAATCCGAGGATGCAGAGCGCAGGGTGTTCCCACTCAAGTCAATTCGGCCACCATCATTAGGGCCATTGCTCTCATCTGTAACTGGCTTGGCCTCTGGAATTTTGCTTCCGATAGCAACAAAGACGTCATTCACATTGTGGGACGACTTAGCAGAAGTTTCGAAGAACAATAAACCTTCCTCCTCAGCTAACGCCTTACCCTCTTCCACGCTGACTTTTCTTAATGATTCATCGGATTCATTTTCGTTGGCCACCAAATCGTACTTATTGCCCACTAAGGCAATAGTGATGTCTTTGGCCGCTTGTTCATGCAACTCTCTCACCCAATGTCTTGCTTTGATGAATGAGGCGGGCTTCGTTATATCATAAACCACTAGGGCGGCCTGAGCGTTTCTATAATACATTGGCGCTAATGATGCAAATCTCTCTTGACCAGCAGTATCCCAGATCTCATATTTTATTGTCCTGTCACCCACAGTACATTTTTGGGTTAGAAAAGCTGCGCCAATGGTAGGCTCTTTGTTCTCTTGGAAGTCGTTGCTCACAAACCTTAGAACCAACGATGATTTGCCCACAGCAGCCTCTCCCAAAAGGACCAACTTGACAGAAGTGGTATTGTTTGGCAAGCTCATAAGTGTAGTTCGTTTCAGTAATTAGTTGCCACTCAAAATATGACGATTATCGAAATATGCAAATGAGAGTACCAGATGGGTCGATACAGGACTCAGACTCTTTCGTGGCAAAAAGCAAA
Source organism: Metschnikowia agaves (assembly GCA_963678735.1). NCBI lineage: Eukaryota > Fungi > Ascomycota > Pichiomycetes > Serinales > Metschnikowiaceae > Metschnikowia > Metschnikowia agaves. Next base: position 2,030,468 of record CAVMBV010000003.1, on the reverse strand, counting down.
TCGGAGAAGAAGTTGAAGTATATCTGGAGTATGTGGCTCGAAACAGGTGTAGGGATATAAATGCGTGCATTCCCTAGTGTATAGCGGCGGCTCCTCTTGTTGCACACACGACCTCCTATGTAGGCGGCCAGCAAAAGTGCGATAAGACGAGACTCCGCCGCAGGCTCGAGATAGCTGGCTTACAGTGGTTGTTCCCTGCTTATTATTCATTTTCTTTGCTTTTGAACGTCCGATGTATTCCACCTATTTATGCCATGTTTGTGGGTTATGCGACCTTTTGAGCAACCCAGAACTCACAGTCGTACACAAATTTTGAGAGTGCTCTCACGTCACTACTGTAAGAGGTTTTGATTCCTGACTCAAGGGATCTAATGACGAACCCGTGTTGTTGAATCAAACCCAACAACTCTTCTCTTGTCAATTCCAAACCTTCCATCGTAGTCTGCACATATTCGGCATCTTTGCCCTCTTTCAGAGCTTTTTTGACCATGTGCAGAGTCTGGTCTCCTTCGAAATGCCAATGTAGAGGCCCTACATTGAGCCAGTACCCACCCTTCTTTAAACAATGAGAAATGGTTTTCAAGTAGTCTAGAATGTTGTGTGCGGTGTCCAAAAAGAAGCAAGTTGCAACAACATCGAAGTGTTCGTGGTTTTCACTTCTGAACTCCACCGCTGTTGCATCTTGCGTATACGCTTCGGTCTCACTAAGACCGGGTGGTCCATACAAGTCCACGAAAGATCCCGCCGCCATTGACATTAGCTGCTGAACCTTTGAATTGTGCTCTCCATCGTCGTTGAAAATCGAAAATGGACTTTTGTCCGGCACTGTGACTGGACGAAGCTGGTAGAGCCTTCGTGACACATGCGACAGAGTATGGATATATGGGAAGATTGTTTGGCTATCCGCCAATGACACGCTGTTCAAAAGAAAACCCAGCGCGAGCAACATATGGTAGCTTACTTCATTGCCTTGGGTCCAAAATCCACATTCTACGAAATCAAACACTAATCGTCCAAGCCCACACCCAGGTACAAGAACCTTTGTTGCAGCTCGTTTCTCCTCAGGAAAGAGCTCACACGCCTTCAGCACCAATCTACCAAAAGTCTCTCTGCGTTCTTCCCGCCCCTCAGTACTCCATTCCCGACCAAACTGGAGAAGCGTCGATCTGACTTTGTCGTAATCAGATGATTGGCATTGAGCCCATCCAGAAGGATCCGCAGGAATTCCCCAGTCTTTGGCCGCAACTTCAGCGAGATGTTGTGTGAAGGCTTTGTTGATATCGACACACTGACCTAAATCACTGACTAGTTTGGGGTACCACGGTAGGAGCTCTTGGTCATCTTGCGATAACGACTTGAACTTTATGGCTTTGGGCTTTACAACTTGCTGATATTGCCATTTGAAAAAGTTATGAAACGAATTGAGAGCAGACGTTACGACTTCATACTCATCAGCCATTGGTCGATACGATCTTGACGGGGAAGACAAATAGTGTAGTAGTCTCGGATATCGGAGCACGAGCTGTGCAGGGATCTACAAAAATTTCGCAACCCATGTCAAGAAAAGAAGAAGAAGAAGCGGAAGAAAAAAAAAAAAAACGTAATGGGACAATCAAAGAGAGTGCAATATGCTATTGTTGATGTGGCTTTGAGTGACTGACTCAGGTGAACTAAATCTAGGTTATTTTTTTGGGTTAGGCTAAAAAATTATATGTGCTACCCATCGTCATGGGATGCAGAAACTTTATAACATGAGGGCAGAAAAAGGTCTAATAGCAATGCTCTACGTTAAGTGCTTAGTAGTTTAATTATATGGGTACTTCATCTCTTGCAAGTAAACCATGAGGTTGTAGAGAAAGCCAATCAAGATGACTTGGGGTATATAGATCATCCATAGTTGGGCTCATTTCTCCACCGTCATCAACGATCCTCGGGTAATGCAATGCTTTGATGTAGGTGGAATTAAATGTCTTGATGTGATTCTCCCGCAAGCCAACTTCAGCTTGAAAATTTTCCCTTGTAGCCCGAATATCAGTTATTGTATCCTTCCATTTAATAGTGTGTTCAATGGGGTATATTCTCAAAACTTTCTCGTTGTACACCACATTCCGGTAAAGAATTGACAACCTAATGCTAAGAAAAGTGATGAGACGAGTAGCGTAGGCTGAGAGTACTTTTAATTCTCTGAGAATCCGATGGTACGACTCCTGAGTGATACAAGGATTCTCTGCACTGTCCAATGAGAAAAAAATTTTACCAAGATGTGAACTGGCAAAAACATCTAATATTAAAGGTGAGTCAAAGTCTCGAAGATAACAAAACTTCACCTGAGGAAATATCAGGTAAGCCGCCTTTTTGAACAGACTCAAAAAGAGACATAATACCTGCTCAAGCGGATCAGAATGTTTTGTAATTGTTAAAAATTTGCTGGGACCAACGTTTGCCCATTTGCGAAACATCTTGAAAAAGATTTCGTATTGAAGCGGAAGGTTTTCTAAATTATTGTTAACAGTTGGAATGTAAAAATTGATTGTTTCATCACAAAATTTCCACAAGGCTTGATATACCTCGCAAACGAATGAGAATCTAGCATGATGAACAATGTCAAAAGGCTCGATAGACAGAAGAACAGATCCCATTCTAGAAAGCATTTCCCGATATTCCGTGAGGAAGCAGGCATCATACGCTGGAAAATAAACCGTTCGTACTAAATTAAGAGCAAGTTTATGATGAATAGGCGTAAACATGGGGGGCATCGAGCCTTGAGCATTTGACAGGTAAAGCATATGATTAAGCACAGAAAACATTCCATTCCGGAAGCAAATAGCAGAATTAACTGTAGCGTATGGGTCATAAATAGACATAATTGAAAGAAGATATGATACAGTTGCTGATAATTGAGGCTCAGTGTTGGTATTCAAAAGATGTCTAAGGCTTTTGACAACGTTGGCGTAATGATTAAGCAGATGCATGACCAATGAGTTACGGAAACTGTCCATTTGAGAATGGGTGAACTTGTGTCTTGCCCACAGCTCGCGAAACACGCTGGAGATCAAATAATTGGTCGTTAAGTTTAGGAGGCACAGAAACATAATTTCATAGTCATATGCACTAAAAATCTGCAGCCCCAACCAAATGTGATATAAGTCACGGATTTGCATCAAATTAGATTTCCCCTGCGAAATAAGGGGCCCTAATTCAACAACAATGTTGTGAAAGCGAGCCTTATAATCTATGCCACTCGGCGAAAGTCTTCTAAAACAAAAAGTTCTCTGCACGGCGTTCGGTAGAATGATATCCAGGTAAGTTGCGTGATGGGAGCCTTTCGGGTTATATTGATCAAATTGAAATGCGGAAGGTGAATGATGATCAACCGCCATTCGAGAATTAATTCCTTGCAATGTTGAAACTGGTACAGAGGCATCGTGCGGCTCCGACAGTGACACAAAAGAATATATTGGGTAAATGATCTTCAGGCTGTCATTGGAAATTAAGTTATCAAAATCCTGTGTAATACCCGTCTGAATAACGAGAGAGTCTGTGTCCAGAGAGGATACTCTTGAGCTCAAGCGATACGGGACCCTAGAGTCAGCCAATGTGTTATCTGCATTAGCAAAAGGCCCGGTGTTCTCATCGTCTGGATATGGATTTGCTCGACTGGAAGTTGAATTGCTAGACTCTACTGAGCCCTCACCCACCAAAGAGTTGGATGAAGAAATGTGAATTCCACTATTACTTGCATCTTGGAATTCCCCAGGCAGCAGCCGAATGGGATTGGACACTTCGTGCTGAGCAAACGTCGCGGCCGGGCTGAACTCCTTGTTGTCGGATGAGGTCGCCAGGTCTTTGGTGTCTTTTCGACCAGGACTAATGGAAAGCCCTTCCAAGCGCGCTGATGTGTCATGTGGTGAAGCCCGTGCTGATTCGTTTTCAGACTGTTCGGCTTTTGCCTTTTTAAAGCTCTCGATCTGCTTTTCAGTGTAATCCAAGTAATCACACCTCGTGTTGTGTTTGACACAATTAGTGCAAGCAGGGAGGTTTTCTAAACACTTCACTCTTCGTCTCTTGCAAGTTGCGCACCCCAATTTTGAGTTCTTGTGTTTTTTCCGTCGAGAAACCGCTTTGTATGTGGACATCTAAGCATTTGACTAAAACACGCTTCGTATCTGGTTTTTACTCCAGAAATGGATAATTCAACGGCAAGACAAGAGATGGGAAGTGGACAAAGTGCGTCTACGCAGGGCTAATGAACGCGATTGGCATTCTGACCCGGGCATAAAATCGCAGCAACACAACAGATACAGAGAAAGCCGGGGAAACTTTGAGAAAGTTGGGTACGGCGCAGTACAGTTTAAAAACAGAAAAATATAGCACGTGGGTTTATCTTCACATAGACCAGAGCTAGGGAAAAGTATTGTCACAAGCGAGTGGTATGGGGATGGTAGGGCGCCTGCAGGTTGATTATGGAGATATGAGCTAATCTGTCAGGGGAACTTTGAACTAGGCGCTAAGCATGCAAGAAACGCTTAACTTGCGCGCATACGCCTAAATTCTGACACTTTGCAGACCAAGAGAACGATGTGTCTAACAAGCACACCATTGCTTTCTTTCCCTTGCTCGTCCCCTTCCTTCTCCTCTTTTTGGTTTTTTTTTTTTTTTTTTTTTTCTCTCTTAGATCACAAATGTGATTTTGCTCTATTACGTAATAAAAATAAATTCTGAAGCCAGATTCGTGTCCTTGAACAGTTTAACCTCATGCTGTTCCTTCTACACCGTTGATGGCGGTGGAAATCAAGTTTCGACTATTGATCAAAGCGTCAATGCGACTAGCCAATTTCTCAGTAGAAAATGGATCGGTCTCTGATGCCTCAACTTGCTTGGAAATGAAGTGATCAATGACTGCCCTAGGATTGAAATCGTAGTTGGATATACCAAGCGAATAGTCAAAGATATATGGTTCATTTGAGAGTGCAAACTGTTGTCTCTGGGCTTCCAAATGTATGAGATTGTTCAGCTCACTATCAGATTTTATTTCATCAAAGAATGGATAATGGTCTGCAGTGATCGTAGTGTTCGCAAAATTCACAACCTGCTGTTCCAGTACACTAATCTTGGTTGTGAACAAGTGTATGATATCTTGGTGAGGCCATTCTTTTGGTGGCCTAGTCCCAATTGTCTTGATAAAAGTACTATCTAGTACCGAGGTGCGGGCAAAATAATATCCATAAAGTTCCAGTCGATTCTCAAAAAATCGTATTGTTTTGAACAAGCTTCTGACCATTGGAACCAATAGTTGATACTGCTTTGTCTCCAATAATTCTGGCTTCGCAAATTTGGAACCAACTTTCGTAATATTAACGTTGCAAGCATCAACAAACAGGACTGATTGCATGGGACTAAAGACGTGCGCTAAGCATTTAGCCAATGCATGGTAAAAGATATATAACACCTTTTTGAGGGGATTCGTATCCTTACCATAAAACAAGTTTTTACCGGTAAACAGCTTAAACCATTCGAATGTCATCTCAAATATGAGGGTTGGTGACACAAAATGTATATCGTGCCCGTCCTTCATGTTGTACTTAGATTTATAGTACTCGTTGTACTTCTTCACCTGCGGATAAATTTCACGACTTAGTTTTGCGAGAAACTTCTCCAACTGGCGAAGATCATGTCGAAAAACAGGACTTAAGATCACCTCACGAAGATCGTCGTCTAATTCTGTTCCCGCTTCATGTAGAGAAATGAATCCTCCAACAAACGCCTTGTAAACGGCAAATTCATTGGCCAAATTTTCAATCACTTCAAAAGTATACTCAGGCCATGCGGAGTGGCATGCCAATGTATTAAGCATCATTACTTCTCTTCGCATGCTAAACACCAGATTTTCAGTTGCCTGACAATCATTAAACAACTTCTTAACCAAGAGAAGGCCGCCTTTTAGCATGAGACAAAACGTGTTCAATTCTGCAACCGAATTCAGATAGCATGCCCAAGCAGAGAACAAAGATATCTGGGCTGGGTATTCAGTGCTGAAAAAATTGATTGATGCTCTCAATTCGCGTATTGTGCGGTTGTATGTTGCAAACGATTTTGATTTGAGAATTTCAAGATCATGTGGGCTATAAAAAAATTCAGGCAGAGATATTTCATTTTCAGTTCCTGGCGATGTCTTGGAAGAGTTCGAAGAATTCAGCGGTGATGAGATGATCTCATCATTTAGGATTGCATCTGATGCTCTCAAAAGAATATTAACCGACTTGTTAATAAAATACCGAAAAAATAGATCAAATATAGTAGCGTTTTGAAAGACATCAAGCCATAGTTTTCTGGCATCTTCTTCGCACCATACTGGAAACATCGTTTTTGTGCTTATTTTATTATATTTCGTGAACTGTATACCTCCGAGTTTTCTCTGTGGAGTGGCCTGTATTGTCAGCAAATGAGGAGGGAAATGTTTCCTGGAAAATTTTGTCGTCTTCTTCACCGAGTTAGGTAATGCAGCGTGAGAGTGTATATCCGATCTAGAAACACAACTTTTGTCCGATAGTCCCGTCATGTGTTTCTCATTATTAGCAGAAGATTCATTTTGACTCCAGTTTGCTTCTAACAGGTTGGTTGCCGCATTTTGTGAGAATGGTGTTGAAGAAAAGAAGCTTTCTGTGTCAAACAGATCGTTAGGGTCCCATGGCGTAAAGTCGGCAGGTAAATCAATTCCCAACTCCTCGACTTCGTAGCCGATGTCATTTAGAAGATTTGAGTATACGACAGATCTCAAACGTGCTCCTCGCTGAGCATGTAGAAGTTCATTGGAATTTTTCCTTTCATGCTTTGCCTTCTTCTTCTTGTAGTCAATTTTGGAATTCGACTTGCTGCTGGATATTTCATTGAAAGAAGGTTTTCTTTTGCTGCCTGAGCTCTGATCCCGATATTGCTTTTTTGGCAGAGATTCTTCTGCACCAGAAACATCAGTGGCCTTTGTTGTTGGTTGAGATGAAGTTGGCCATGAGTAGTTGGCTAGAATTTTCAGTTCTGTGTTAATGGATGGAGGGTTTGATGTGTCTTTTATTTGATAAGGGATTGCCTGCGTTTGTGCAAGATTACTTGGGGGGAGGGATTCGATCAAAGAAACGGGTTGGGCATTAAAAGGTTGTTGCTGAACAGCAGGATGAGGAATTTGGTTATTTGGGTGTAATGTGGTATTGTCATATCCATATGGTGGGTAATTGTAGTTTGCAAAAGGTGCCAGATTGACCCTAGGTGCGAGAACCTGATTTTGCAAATGGTACGGGGTGGAAATGGAGTCTAATGCTGGTATTGAAGGCTGATGAGGGTTGACAGAATAATAAGGCGGGATTTGGGGGTTTTGTGGGTGGACTGATGGCCAAGGCAGGATTGGCAAAGGTTGTCGTGGAGTGATGTTTGGCAATGGTGGCCTATACTGTCCAAGTTCAATTTCAGTTTGCTGTTTAGCTAGCTCATTCTTCTTCCGGATATGCTCTTTTCTCTCAGGAGAGAAATCCAAATAACCACATCTGATCTTTTTCTTGACACAATTTGAGCAGCTAGGAAGTTCTTCACCGCATTTAATACGATTCGTTCGACAATTTGGACAACCGTCTTTTGAGTTCTTGTGGGTTCGGCGACTTTTTCGCTCCACATTATGCGCATGGGTCTTCTCTGACCCCATCTAGCCCGATATCAGAAGGGGTCTTGGTGTGTGTTGGACAATTCTTTGAAATTGTTGGGGATGGATATACCTCTCTTGACTCAAAAGGAAGTCGTATACGAGTGCGGTGCAACGGTAACTTTTTATTCTGCTCGAAAAGGAAGTTATGCCCGAACGGGCGCGCCAGTTTTTTCTTTTCACTGAAGCTAAGGTTGAAGGCCATTAGTTCCAAACGCTCTGAAAATTCAGCTAGAAACTAACATTTTGCTTCAATATAAATCAAATCCATTGATTCTTTCAAATTTACAATTCTTGGACAGGGAGCAACATGTCGTTTGTCAAGCACATATTATCTCGCGTAGATAAGGCCTGGGGCACCACATTCTTTTCCCTGCGATACTGCACTTGCATAATCACGCATACCATCTGAATCCATATAGCTTAGCCAGGTCCACCCAACAAATTGATGGAAGCTGAATATCTCTCTTTCCTTTAATTAACGACCTTCTTCAGGTTCCTCAAGATGCATCAATATTCAATCAAATTTCTAGAAGGTTTCTCTCTACAGTTAAGAGAGACTTGGCTCAAAAAGCAAAGGCCCTACTAGCAAATGACAAGTCATAGTGACTTCGTTGATGAATCAAAGTTCATAGTCCTTTGAAAACCCTCGTCCCTTGAAATCAGCCAAATGCCTTATCGTTGGTCTACCATGAGGACAGTTCCAGGGTCGATCAAGAGTTGCTAGGTTTTTGACTACCCTGGACATAGTACTTTTTGGAAGCTCCAGTCCGATCATAATACTTTTTCTGCATGCACGCAGGGCTATCATTTTATCAACTTTTGTACATCGACATGTTGACAAATTCGACGATTTTTCTTTTGGCGAATGACCAGGTACACCGTTGAGGCTTTGGCTATGAATGTTATTCTCGTGCAATTTATGAACGAGTTCCTGGAGGTCACTATCATCAAAAACTATGTTTTTCAGAACAGGTACCCCAGTCAAAACCACTCTTTTTCCTGGAAGTCCATCTTTTATTTCTTCGACTATGAATCCGTTCTTCCTTAGTAGAGAAGTTTTTTCTAAGACAATTATTTCATCGATTGCTGACAATTCCAAGACACGGGGAATCACCAAGGGTTGCGCTTGAAGTACTAGCGTTTTCATTAGTTGTTCATAATTGAAAATCTCATCCAGTGCATGCTGATCCACAATTAAAAGTCTGTTATTGTGAGACACAATGATGAAGCCGGAGTTGAATTGGCCAACAATCTTCATATTAGCAAAATCGCTTTTGCGTACCTCCATGACTTCACTAAAGTCATGAAGAAAAGCGAGGGTTTCAGAAAACTCGTTGCTTTCCTCCGGTTTTGTTAGCAAAGAGCACGTGTCAATGTGTATGTTGCTTGTCAATACTTCCACTAATTCTTCCAGTATATTTGATACCTCGACGTTTTGGACGACTGTCACTTTTTCATCCTTATTGCCATTTGCCAGGACGCTCAATAGTTCTATTCCCTTATCCAGGGTCTTCTTTGTTGTCCTGGGTCGATCATTAGATCCGTCAAAGGTTTTGCTGTATGACTTGGCATGAGGGCTTTCCAAATTTTTGTGGAATATATTGCTCCTCAGCTGAGAATAAACCTTGACTTCAGGCTCAATTATTCTCTGGGGTGAATCCGTGGCATTTTTTGCTTCTTTGACCTCATTCGACTCTTGTATCTCTATGGTTGAGTCGGACACCGGAGAGGGCAGTCGTAACTCGTCAGTATTGACATCGTGGAAAGTGTCTACTTCTTCCATGTCAACTTCTGCGTCTTCTATTATCTCCGATGTTACTGTATCAACCTCCTGTTGTCTCATTGTTGAATTGCTCGTAGTAGAAGTCGCCTTCCTTGCATAAACAGAATCTGTGTCTGGGAGTAATTCTGAACAATTCTTTTCAGGGTTTTTTTCGGGGATTCTTTTTAATTCGTTGGATTTTCTCAATTTTCTCACCAGTATATTCTCAGGATCACTTTCGAATTCTGGATTGGTTTCCTCGTAAGCGATCTTTTGTGCCGAGAGATCCAGCTCATTGGAACCGATTTGAACCACACCAAGTACACTCTTAGGAACGAAATTGTTCTTGGATGCATAGAAGTGGGAGAGCTCTTCTCGTACTATTTCACATATTAAGTTCTCACATTGTATCATAACCAGCCGTTTGTCAGGGGTCACATTGACATCAAGTAATGAGCTATCAAGTTCCAAATCTAAAACATATGCTGGATATTGTGTTGGATTGTACGTTTTGTAAACTTCGTTGATAACCTTAGAAATCTTCTTGTGTGAGAAAGGACGCTTGTTAATGGTCAAAAATTGCCGATCTGTTGCCGATCTACCCATTCCAAAAGAATAATCGGATACATAGCCTGTCAATCGTACTACTAGATTCTTGGGTACACTCCACATTTGTAGCTTGTATCTAGCATCAATGTTATCTGCGATAAGATCTATGGGAACAAGTCCATAGGCTCCGTTACTTCCGTAGATGCTTATTAATACATCTTTAATGGAGGCCAGGAGGCCAGAAGTTCCCATTACCATGTTTTTCTTTCCCGTATCATTGGTATTAAAAACAGTGAACCTGATACTGGTGTAAGAGAGAAAGTAAGCCATCAATAAAGAAAGAGTCTTGGTGAACTCTCGCTTAATGTGTCTAACGAAATTCGTCCGTCGCACAGGCATCTCGTGAAACATGTCGGTAACCGTAACAGTTGTACCTTTCATGCCAGTTATTTGAGACAGCTTTGAGACAAGTGCACCTAAGGCATTGTACTGCAATTGGGTGGCTCGAGGAAAAGTGGTTTCAGAGCACGTAATAACACTTATTTTGGCTACAGCACACAAAGAGCTCATGGCCTCACCCCTAAAACCTAAGGTCCCAACTGTAGATAGGTCCTCAAATGAACTTAGTTTGGATGTGTGGTGTTTCAAGCAGAGCGATTCAAAGTCCAGGGTATCGATTCCTCCACCATTATCGGTAACCCCAACAGAGTCTAAACCATGGCTTTTGAAATTGATTTGTATTTTGTCAGCGCCAGCATCAATAGAATTCTCGACCAACTCTTTCACTACAGAAACGAGGTCTACAATGACCTGTCCTGATGTTATCTTTGACACATCCGACGCGTGAATCGAGACTATTGACATCGTAACTAGGGAACGGGTAGAGTCCATAGATATAGAACGTGTCAAGAGTCTATAGAAATGAAACACGTGGTCTCTTTAGTACGACTTCAATGTTTCACAGTTAAGTAGAATGCAAAGTTTCAAACTAGCATAGAATTGGCCATCGGTAATTCGTAGGGTAAAAGCGTGCTGAGCCGAATTGAAGCGAAGTCCTATCTTGACGACTGCACTTATTGCACGCACTAAAGTCTATTAACACCAGGAGTAGCTAGAATGTTCTGAGAACAAGCTAAGAGCGTGAATGTATACTTTCACATCCATTTTCTATGCCTCCACTTACGATTGAAAATGTTATACTACATCTTCGAGACTTCATAGTGATTTGGATTTCCCAAATCCTTTACTACAATAGAATATACGCGGTAAATACATTTGAGAGGAAAAGTTATCTTGATACAATTGCGTATCAGAGCAGAGTACCTCAATTAAATGAGTTCTTGAAGAGCTTTGCGAATGAGATGGTCACGGTGCTTATTAGTAAAGAAGGAGGGGGTAAGGTCCATGAAGTTTTGGTCTTGATTTACAACGAAAGCAATCTCCATGTTGAGAAGAGATATGTGGCGAACTTCAGTCAATTTGTTGGTTTAGGCGAACAGATATCAAATTTGGAATTTTTGACTACTGGAAAGGCAACAACTCTGGCAAAATTGAATATTTCTGATATGAATTGGAATAACATATATACCCACTTTCGCAGTTTGATATTCTTTCATATAGAAGAGCTAAAAAGGACGTTAGAAAAGGATGACAACAATCTATTTTTCAAGCTTCTTCTCAACATTGATGGGTCGGTTGACTTGTCCTCGGAGCAAGCAAAATGGGTGAAATTGAGTTCAGAAGTTAATACGAAAAAAACAAAACTAGTTTCTCTTGGCGAAATGTCAGTTGGGTTTCTTTGTCTCGATCTTCATAACGAATACGTGAATTGAAAGTTTCATAAATATGTAAACGAAAGCGAATTCCTTATTGATTGTGAAGTCCCATCAAATTTTTCAAATTCTCATACATGAAATAGCTGATAGAAACGGCTGGTGCAGCTTTTGCCAAGTTTGGTACCAAGCCCTTGAAGAGACCTGGGAACCCTTCACTCCGCAATGTTTTAACCAACACATCTTTGAAACCACTATATCTGTGTGGATGAGCGTACGTGCCTTGGGCCTGCAACCGAGTCCTCAAAAGGTTAACTGGATACACTACAGTAGCCCCAAAAGTGCCCGAAAAAGCACCAACACCTAGAATTAAGTAGCTGGATAGCCTGACCTCGTCCTCAGGGATATTCAATTTCTTGGCTTGTCTCTTTATGAGGAAAGTTTTCAAAGTACTGAAAGTACCCAAATCCAATGCTGCGTATGGAAAAATGCCACTGACTCCGACCAATAAACCTCGATAAAATATCCTAATCCCGCCCTCCTTATACATAAATTTGGCAGTTTCAAGTAGGAGCTTGTTTCCTTTCACTGAAGAGTCAAGATTTGAGCACTGTAAACGGTACTTCAAGGTATCGATGGGGTAGACTGCAAATTGTGAAACAACTCCTCCAAGACCTCCGGCCAAATATGTCGACACTTTTGAAAGTTCAGAAGTATCTTGGACACCTTCTATCGTGGCTAAAAACCGCTTTGCAGCCTCGAAGGAGCCAAACTTTATTGCCGACTCAGGAAAAACTTTCATTACATTGAGTCCGTTACCCACATAAAATGCCCTGATTCCACCTTGTTTCCAGATCGTTCTTGCTGCTTGAACAAGAGGTGATCTCACTGTCCTTTTGTGTGGTAGCTCAGGAGCACTCTTTGCTTTCTCCAACTGAGCTTGAGCTAAGGCTTGCCTTGCCTTTTCGACCTGTTGACGAGATGCACCAGAAGCTATTTGTTTCTCAATCTCGTGTTTCGAATGTAAAACGGTAGAGGACAAGTCTGTCCTAGCAATGAGAAAAACTTTTATTCTATCAAATGGAGCAGTGCATGTACGCGAGACCACCCCAGAAAGACCGCCAGCAAGAAAATATCCGAACCCGCTTATAAATTCGTTAATTAACGTGACATCACCGTCAGATGATAAATCTAACTCTTCAGCGATGTAAATAAATGCAGTTGCGATTCTGGAACCATCTAAACGTGGCATCAACATTAAAAAATTCCGAAACTCGTCATATGTGATGTACCCATGATCTTTAAAGTCTATCTTTTTGAATATGCTATCAATGCTATCACTGGAAGGTGACATTTTGAGTGTTTGTTTGAGGTAATGCATGAAATCCGCCTTCGTGAGCTTGCCATCGTGATCTAGGTCAATTTTGTGAAAGCCTTTGAGAATTTGATCATCCGTAGTCGTAAGATAGAGTTTGAAGTCATTGAAGTCAATTACCTCGTCTTTATTATAGTCAAAAGATTGAAACACCTGTCTTACTAGCTCCGGGTTGGCGCCCACAGGATGGTTGATCGATTTTATGGCCCTATTAAAGTCTTGGAAAGTTATTCGACCATTATGTTCGATGTCTAGTCTGTGGAACAATTCATGATATTCGTCATCGATGTCTTGTTTGTCGGGCATGATGATTTAATCGGCTTGACTCTGTGCTAGTTGAATAAGGTCTTATCTGTTTAAGAAAACAATTATACTACCGATAGCGAAAACAACCGATACCAAACTTCACGAATCAATAGCTGTCTATTGAATTTGGGCTATTAAAATGCTAATTCCCTTGGATGCAATTCTGACGAGATGGTTTGTTGCTTGAGTTTTTCTACATACGGCAAGTTCGAACAAGTAAGCGAGAAATGCGACATTTGGATTTGTTCAAATGAGAAAAGTATCACGTGCAAGGTATACACGTTAATAAATTAACGAATCCCTATTTGGAAGCATTGAAACCTCATTTGATGCAAAATCTATACGTTCACTAGTTGCATTTCGAAACTGGATTTGGCTTCATTTTATTTTGCAGAGCGAACACCGAGGTTTAAATTTTTCATACCTTATTTTTGAGCTATACGGTAGGGCGCGGTGCGCAGTTTTCCACCAGACCAGACGACTGAACGTAATCAAACCAACAAGAATATATCTTCTGATATATCGCCAAGTAACTCTTTAATACAATTCAATATCTTGTCTAGCTCCAAAGTGATCTTGGAAGTGACCAAAATATATGAATAAAGCATCACATAATCTTCATTAGACAATTTGACTTGATCACAACACGACCTAAACTCGTTGAGCTTCAATAACATACGGTCCATGGCATGCTCTGTAGAGGCCGGTTTAGCCGGAAGAGGAAACCCGAGCGATAATGCACTAGCGACCATGTAAAATATGAGGAATATTCTATGTTCGAGTTCATCTCGCTCACTCTCAACATATTTCAAGACACTTTCCTCGTTGGGGTCAAGGTTATGATCCACCTCTACCAAGTGCTGTAAGTTCAGGAATGCGTCCAAAATAGCCGATGTACTGACAAGAAGTTTTTCGTAAATCTCCTTTGGAAAAGTTCCTTTAAGTCGGAACTCTACCGGTGCCTGTTTGACTAGAGCTTGGCACTCTAATAGTAAGTCTCTAGTTCCTTTGAGGTCTTTCAAACCAGTGAGTCTGCTACCTTCTGGCGATTGCCGATAGTCCATAGGGTCGCTGTACCAGACAACACCCATGCGAAGCCACAATATGGTTAAGCCTGACTTCAATCGAGCCCGAGCACTATTAGGTAGGAAAAATGCTGTTACCATTAGGGCCCATGCTATTCCAAGAGAAACTGCGAGAAAACGATGGAAAGCAATTTCGCCCACGATTGGATTGTCACCGCCTTCGTCGCTGTCCTCAGAATCCTTTTGAACCATACTGTATGAGTAGAGGGCAGTCAAGTTGTATGCCAACAAAATGAATCGGCCGTATGCATTATTTCTCTTCCAGTAAATGATAATATAAAAACAAGGTAATGACAACATGAATCCAGTCAAGGCCAAGACAATTTCGTTAGCATCCGAAACCTGCCAAGCCAAATATGCAATAAATGCTCCGACAAATGTACCGACGAATCTCCATTTTGCAGTAATGGTTGTTCCACCTAGTGATTTGTTCATCATGATGCAATATATAGCCAAGGCCCACTCTAGTCTATAATGTACAAAATACGCCTGTGTATGAGGTAGAAATGCAAAAAGGGATATACAGAATGCCCCAACACCAACTCTCACACCAAACTGCACATCTGTGCGTCGAAATACACTAAACGATCTCCATAGCTTAAATCTAAAACTTTCAGAGGTATCCCGTCTCTGGAGAAGACTAGAATTCTCGTCGTTTCCTTTAGGGTTGGCCTTGAGTTGAGATTTCAACTCTCTAATGGCATCAAGAAATTCTGCCTCTAGCATTTTCAGTTTTTTTTCTGACTTGTCAGAAGCCTTTCTATTCCAGAATTTGGCCCAACACCAAGACCTTTGTGAGTTTTTTGCCTGAACCTCAAATTGATCTGTTAGCTGCAAAAATTTGATTAGCTGTTTTCCAAAAAGAGCTAGCAAACACGAAAAGTTGCCACAGCAGGCAGCAACCTCCTCTTGGTCAGTTTTAAACTGAAAATCTGTAGTTTCAAATGTCTTCTGTGAGTAAATTTTATCGAAAGAAAGTGATTGTTTTTCCTCGTATAATTTAATCGCTTTGTTTAGAGATTCTTGGAACTTTATTGATTCAGCAAAAAAAGTTTGTTTTCCACTTTTCATAAACTTTTTCTCGAAAGGAACCGCACGTAAAACCTCTTTAATCGTGAAAACAAATGATCTAATTGATGGAGCTAGATAATACACAAAAAGATCAAATAACTGAGTAGAGTACTCCACATTATAGTGCATTTCACTGTTTTGGAACTTGCTATTTTGAAATGAGGTGGATTCCATATTCTCGACAGGTTGGCTGACTTGCACAGTCAGAGAAAAGAAGCTAAATAGACTTGGTATGGACTCCTGGTCGGAATTATCACTTCCCGTTCGAAGTCCATCAGAGCGAGCCTTTGCTAGAAGTGCTGCTTGCATTTCACATGACGATTTGAGTGCACTGAGGTGCTCGATCATTGAATTGGTTGCATCAACAATTTCACAGTATAAGATATATTCGCTTTCTTTTCCAACTAGATACAATTCATATTTTGCTTCCTCCAAATATTTGGACATTTCATTGGATTTCTTTCTGAGATGCATGAACAACTCAAAATCTTTTTTGGATATTTTCTCTTCCTTAACAAAACGATGTGTAATAACAGAGACTAGAGAAGACATTGCGTTAAAAGAATCATTGAGACATAAACGGAGCTGTTCGACTGCACTTTTAGGCCATAGAAGGTAACATACCACCACAGAGACCGAAGAGCCCACTAGGGCAACTTCAGACGTAGAGAGAAGTCTGTACATAGGAATTGAATGGGAGTTAAGCGAGCCTTCCTTGACGATACAGGTGACTAGGGATATCGATGCAAGTGAACATGCGGTATTGAAAGTGTCCTTGTTGATTTTTTGTTTCATGAAAGCAATGATACCAAGGCCTATGGATGACACTATTAGATCAACGGAGTATGAAATCTGATCTTCTCCAATCTTGAAGAAGTAAGCAGAGACCGAACGACATGAAACAGATAATAAAAACACAAACAGAAGAGACAATAAAACAAAAAGTATCAGCTGGTGCATTGAGCCCTTTGTTCTTGCTGGGTGGAAGTATACAGAGGTAGTGGCAGCCACATGTTTCGAATCCGTCTGTCCTAATGCTCTGCTAAACGGACTAAAATAAACAGCCATGGAAGCAATTAGATAGGAAACTCCACATTTGATAACATTCCGGAACGTGTCACTCTTCAGGAGCCTGATTAGCCTTTCTTTTGCTTCCAGCAATCTGACCGCTATCCTATGGCGGTGAGAAGTATTTGTGGTTACGCTTACCGCAGATCCCAGATACACAGATTCATTTATTGTATCATCGTTAAAGCTTTCAAACTCGGAGTTGAAAAACAGAGAGGAGCGGTGCACTTTTTCTCCAGAGTTTGGCAAGATCACGGAGTTCCTCTTAGCTAATTGCCGGTTGAGTCTCCTTCCTGATTCTTCTAGAAAGGTTTGTATCTCAAGTTCATTAAGACTACTGGATTGAGATAACAATCGTTTGTTGCGGGCAGAATAAGATGAAGAGCTTTCGTTCCGCATAAACCGCTAAACTCTCTCTTATGTTTTAAATGAAATGAACCCTGTGTAAGCCAGAAGGACCCTTACCTAAACTGACTGTAGTTACTCTGCTGTTCGCAACTCAGATAAG
This sequence comes from Metschnikowia agaves, assembly GCA_963678735.1. Classification (NCBI taxonomy): domain Eukaryota; kingdom Fungi; phylum Ascomycota; class Pichiomycetes; order Serinales; family Metschnikowiaceae; genus Metschnikowia; species Metschnikowia agaves. The sequence goes on along the minus strand of CAVMBV010000003.1, from coordinate 2,013,282 downwards.
ATCATGTGACAAGCTTCGCAAGTTGAAATACTACATGTAAACTTAGCTATGAACAGTAATAAAATTCGTCATTTTCATTCGTACACAATCAGAAAAAAAGCCCATGGGACTCTCCTTTTTATCACGTAATTAAGAATTAAATTCATCTTGCAAAACATCTAAGACAGCATCTCGAGATCTAAGATAGCATCCTCTCGAGTTGTCTGTATTAATGATATTCGCCAAGCTAAAACGTTCAGTTCGATTGCACTGTTTCCTCAGGTCTCTGGATTTTCGTCTCCGTAACCAATAATGTCCTTAAACATCTGGGCGCATGGCACAGATGCCCCCAACTTTGCACATAAAAGATATACCCCGCTTAGTTTTCTGTGCAACGAGTAAGTTTCTTCAGGAGGAGGTGAAAGTCTTTCGTTCAACATTAAGCCAATGTTTTCCCTAACTCGATTAGTGATAGTTTGACTTCCAAAGGAGAAAAGCTTTCCACTCTCATGCGGTACAAAGGCCTCACCTAGAACTAGAACAGAGTCAACATGAGCCCTCACCATCAGTGGGGACTCTAAACCGGTGAGATAGCCCAATTTTTTGGAGTATTCTTCGACAGCTTTTCTATCGCCCCTGACTGAGGCTCGTAACACTTCAATGTAGTTTTCAACAAATTCGTCCTTAAACTCACGCGCAGCTCCAAAGTCAAGAAGCTCTATCTTTTTAGTCTCTTCATTGTACAAGAAGTTTGCCCAATTGGGATCTGTCTGCATGAATTTGAATTCCTTTAGTTCTTTGAGACAAAGGCGCATTATATTAGTTGCAATCCAGTTTTTAGTCTCCTGGTCCCAATCACCCTTGACAATTTCAGTGCCTCTCATTTTTTCCATGGTCAACACATGTTCACCACACATATTATGAAGCACTCTAGGAACCTTGAAATTAGGGTCATCTTTCAATAAGTCTCGAAATCGGATTAAGTTTTGAGCTTCGCGTATGTAGTCACATTCCCACTTCAACTCTACACGAGCGTTAGCGATGGATTTGTCTAGAAACAAACCAGGAGGCAATATCGACAGAGCAGTCAAAATCATCAAAAGGTTGTTCAAGTCCGAGTCAATTGAATCCGCCACGCCTGGGTATTGCACCTTCACAACGACCAGAGTCAAATCTTCAGTGACAGCGTCGTGGACTTGGCCAATGGACGCTGCTGCAAATGGCACGTCCTGAAATGAAGTGAAGTACCTCTTACGCCACTCCAGTCCAAGCTCCTTCGACATCACCCTTTCAAGCTGAGCAAGTGGCATGTAATGAGCCAGGTTCTGAACACGCATCAACACTTGCTGGATTTCAACTGGAAGGATAGAAGAGTCTTGGAAAGAAAGCATCTGGCCTACTTTCAAAGCAGCACCCCGCATTTGCGACAACTTTTTCGCCATTCTCTCTATGTTGGACGGACTTAAAAAGAGCGACCTCATTGTCAAAGTGTCCTTGCTTCCCAGAGCATAGTGTTTTATACCATGTGAGGCAGCATTCCAACCCATACCTGCTGCCAACGAGCCATAATGAAAGATACGAGCTAACCTGGTAGAAGGAACTTCACTTTGCGACATTGCAAAGTCCGGTCTCTGCTTGGCACCAATGATTCTAGTTTTGGATTTCGCTGCCTTCTTTCTCCTGACTTGGTTATCGAGGTAAACCGATTTGGTCGAATAATTTCTTCTTTGTTGTTTATGGCCCGTTTCTTTACGCAGCGGAGAGCTCTGGGATCTGTTCAATCCAAAAATTGACTTTCTTTGTAATTCTTCCCACATCCTAGTGCTTGGGTCACAAGTGCTAGCTTGTGCCCTAACGAATGATTGTTTGCTCCATGCTCGAATATCTGACGCTAGGATCGAGCTCGATAACCTCAACACTTTTGTCGCAGAGCAAGCCACTGCTAGAGACTCATATAAGCTTTTCCGGATTGCCATGTCCCAGGTGCTCGGAGAGAAGCTCGAACGATTGTCCAACGGAACCAAAGAAGTACCAAGCAAAAATTCGCATGCAGAATAGTGCGGTGTGCGAAAGCCTTGATTTCACCGAGGCTGTCCTCGTGCGTTGGATTACGGATGCACGAGTCTTCCAGAGGCCGAATTCCGTATGCTTTCCCTTCTGTATAATGAGACGCTTTGGAGGCTGATTGAAAATGGGCAAAAACTAGATTTAAGCCACTGGTCGAAGGGGGAAGGATTCTCACGTGGACGTTGAGTGGCTCGTAGTGGCCGACCCGCGTGGGTAGCAATGCTTTGAGGCAGTCGGAATTGTGCCTAGGCTGGTCGTAGTCTTGTAGGATACATCGGCAAAAAAATACAAAAAAGTAAAAATAAGAACTACAAAGCCGTTTTACGCTCTCTTTGATTACCACGTTCTTTATCTGTTCTCTAGTTTAAAATTTTGTTTGGATTTAAGTTGGTTTGGTCCTGCTGATATTCCAACTGATCTTTACAGGGAAGCGTTAGAGGCTGCCAAGGAATCAACTATTAGTACCAGAATTAATAGTTGGTGAAACGAAAAGACTTTGATTTTGGATTTTATTTTGTTTTTTGTTTTTGTTTTTGTTTTTGTTTTTGTTTTTGTTTTTATTTTCATTTTTATTTTCATTTCATTTTATTTTATTTGTTGAATCCTGCTTTGTTCATTGGCCTTGTCATGTATTCTGTTCTGCTCCTCCGTTCACCAGTTCATTTTTCCACTAGTCGATCTGGCACTTATTAAAAATATATAAAGATATGTAAAGATATGTAAAAAAATCTAAAAATATCTAAAAATATCTAAAAATATATAAAAATATATAAAAATACATAAGATATATATATTCTAGCTATAAGTTGGTATATATTTAAGGGTACATAAAGGGTAATATTATATAAAGAGATGGTCCAATGCATCCAGAAGTTTATATAATAATTATACCAGGTTTTGAAATAATATCACACATTGTTTCTACTTATAGTAAAAAACCAATCTTTGGAGAAATAGGTATGTTATATGCTATGGTCAATAGGTATATTAGGATTCTTAGTATGAAGTTGTTTATTGGCTTCACTATCTCATTGGAGTTACGTGCATACAAGACAAACCATACTTCGCGATGACATAGTCCTCATCTCAGACTTGTAACTATAGGCAAGATGGCGAAAGAAGACAAGAAAAAATTCAAGAAACAAAAGCTAATGGACTCTGTTGCGGAGCAGGTGGCAGAAAGAGCGGAAGCAGAACTCTTGAGCCACCCACAACCGGACTCGCCAGACGTGATGGAAACCCATGACAATGGTGAATTTCACGGCCTCGTGCGGTACCAAACCACAGCAGAGACTGCCCAGAAATTAGAAAAGGGCAAAGTAAATCCTTTTACTGGTAAGGAGTTCACTCAAAAGTATTTTGATATATTGAAAGTTAGAGGCGACCTTCCTGTTCATGCTCAAAGAGATGAATTCTTGAAAATTTTCCAGTCCACCCAAGTTATGGTCTTCGTTGGTGAAACCGGTTCTGGTAAAACTACTCAGATCCCACAATTTGTGCTCTATGATGACATGCCACATCTACATGGTTCTCAAGTGGCTTGTACGCAGCCCAGGAGAGTGGCAGCAATGTCTGTGGCCAAAAGAGTGGCAGACGAGATGGATGTCGAGCTAGGAGAAGAGGTTGGTTATTCGATCCGTTTTGAAAACAAAACTTCTGCTAGAACAATTCTCAAGTATATGACCGATGGTATGCTATTAAGGGAAGCCATGGACGATGCGCAGTTATCCAAATATTCTTGTATAATTCTCGATGAAGCTCACGAGAGAACGTTGTCGACTGACATTCTTATGGGTCTTCTCAAACAGGTCACTGTTAGACGGCCTGATTTGAAGTTAATCATCATGTCTGCTACTCTCGATGCTGAGAAATTCCAAAATTACTTTCATGATGCACCTTTGCTTGCCGTTCCAGGGCGTACCCATCCCGTGGAGATTTATTACACACCCGAATATCAAAAAGATTACTTGGATGCTGCTATACGCACAGTTTTACAAATCCACGCAACTGAAGACGCGGGTGATATCCTCCTATTTCTCACCGGAGAAGAGGAAATTGAAGATGCGTGTCGTAAAGTTCAGCTTGAGGGTGATGAATTAATCAGAGAGCAGGATGCGGGACCTTTGAAAGTCTATCCATTGTACGGCTCTTTACCACCTCATCAACAACAGAAGATTTTTGAACCAGCACCTGAAAACCACAAAGTGGGCGGCCGGCCCGGGAGGAAAGTTATCATTTCAACAAATATTGCTGAGACATCTTTGACTATTGATGGAATTGTTTATGTCGTCGATCCGGGCTTCTCAAAGCAAAAAGTTTACAACCCTAGAATAAGAGTGGAGTCTTTACTCGTGTCGCCAATTTCAAAGGCTTCTGCTCAACAAAGAGCTGGAAGAGCTGGTCGTACCCGTCCTGGAAAGTGTTTTCGCCTTTATACAGAAGAAGCATTCAAAAAGGAATTAATCGAACAACTGTATCCTGAGATTTTAAGAAGTAATCTTGCTTCGACAGTCTTGGAGTTGAAAAAGCTAGGTATCGATGATTTGGTGCACTTTGACTTTATGGATCCTCCTGCACCAGAAACAATGATGAGAGCCTTAGAGGAGTTGAATTATTTACAATGTCTCAGCGATGAAGGGGAATTGACTGCATTGGGAAGACTTGCTTCATTATTTCCTTTAGATCCCATGTTGGCTGTTATGCTAATTGGATCTCCAGCCTTCAAATGTTCGGAAGAAATATTGACCATTGTCGCTTTGTTGTCTGTTCCAAACGTTTTTGTCAGACCAGCAGCAGCCAGAAAGCGGGCAGATGAAATAAAGATGAGCTTTGCCCATCCTGATGGGGATCATTTGACCTTGCTCAACGTTTACGAGGCATTCAATTCAGAAGATGCACATAGTACAGGATTGCATCAGTGGTGTAGGGACAACTTCTTGTCTTATCGGTCCCTTCTTTCTGCAACGAGTGTTAGGTCGCAATTGCGTCGGATTATGGAGCGCCATGACTTGGAATTAGTTAGCACTGATTTTAACGACCCTCAGTACTGGGACAATATTCGAAAAGCGTTAGTTGCGGGATTTTTCATGCAAGTTGCAAAGAAAAAGAGTGGAAACAAAGGGTTTTTGACCGTTAAAGACAACCAGGATGTTTTGATACATCCTCTGACAGTTTTGGCCAAGGAAGATGAGTGGGTCATTTACAATGAGTTCGTGCTAACTTCGAAGAATTACATCCGAACCGTGACCAATGTACGTCCGGAATGGCTCGTGCAATTGGCCCCGAAGTACTACAACTTGGAGCATTTCTCAAAAGGTGACATTAAGCTATCTTTAGAGAGAGTTATTTCAAGGGTCAAAGCCATGAAGAAAATTTCGTCATAAGTGTGAGTGCTGAACTAGAAAACGTTTCCTACGATTTAAGTATAAGGTGTATTCTATGGGAAATTTTCTGATTACGACTATGTTAGCTTGGTGACCAATTTGAATCAATGGAAATTTGGGTAAATGAGTCAAGTCAAAACTCAAATTCGATACAATAGAGTTTAAATAGAACATAATGCATATTTGTGGGACCACGGGGAAGTGAATAAAAATCGAATGATACAAACAATTTACCCTGTGAAGGTGCGGCGGTGTGACGAATCAAGCAAACGAGAATGAACGATAAAGTGTTTTCCGTAGCCGATCATCAGCCGATATGGCACCGCGGAAGAAGCGACGGCCAGTGTGAGAACTGCGCGTTGCAACCTCAGGTGTGCATACGCGCACTCGTCTAAAGCTCTCCAATGAAATGGTAATTGGAACTACGAGGTTTCGGTACTTTACAAGTTTTTACTTTGTCTTATCTCCCAACTACCTGCTACGGAGGCTTGGCTCAATTGTCGCTCAGGTTGCTTGTCGCCTCTTACCCCTTTTCATTTTTAAGTTATAAAAACCAAATAAAACTTTGGCAAAAATGGGTAATTCACTTGTATGTGGTTTGTTGCTTATAGCTTTTTCTATGTTTGTTTGTGGTTCACTACTAACTTTCTAGTCACGTTTGTTCAAAAACCGTGAAATGAGAATCATTATGTTAGGTTTGGACAATGCCGGCAAAACTACAGTATTGTACAAATTGAAGCTTGAAAAAAACCAAAAGAACTATAAGTTGACTCCAACTGTGGGCTTCAACGTGGAGATGGTGAAGTACAAGAATGTCTCGTTTGCGGTGTGGGATTGTGGTGGACAGGAACGTATTCGTCCATTGTGGAGACACTACTTTACGGGCACCAGTGCATTAATCTATGTGGTGGATTCTTCCGATTTGGACCGTTTGGAAGAGTCGAAAACTGAGTTGATGAGGGTGATTAATGACAAAGAACTAGGAAACTGTTTGTTGATTGTCATGGCTAACAAACAAGACAAGCCCAATGCTATCAAACCTAAAGAATTGATCGAACGTTTTGACATGGCGAATCTTAGTCTGCAGCATACATGGTCTGTGGTTCCTACAGTTGCAATTGATGGAACAGGATTAATCGAAACGTTGAGTTGGATTTCGAACCATACCAAGTAGAGTTTTCTCTAAATTATACTTGACGATTCTTACATACTGGTTATGATAGAATGCCTTCTTGTCACTCGTTGTTCCTGGATATATTTGGAAGTAATTGTTCCTCTAGTATTAGACAATAATTTTCTGTTTCTTTCATAGTGTAGATCAGTTTCTTCCGTCCTTTGACCACATGGAAACTTCTCCATTCTCTTCTCCGAAATAGGCTTTGCCCGCCATTTTAGTGAATAAACCAGTTTCGACAACACCTACCAAAGCCTTTATCTTTGAATGCAACTCTGTAGGATTGGAAATAGACCCAAAGTGTGCATCAAGAATAAAATTGTTATTGTCGGTGATAACAGGGCCGGCCTTTGCCGGTTCGCCTTGTCTTAGCACGATTGTCTTTGCTCCCAACTTTTGCAAGTCCAACGTAACCTTGGCATAGGAGTTTGGCACGATCTCAATAGGAACACCTTTGGTCCACTTGGTCCCTAATGCGGATGACTTTTTTCTGTAATCTGCTACAACAATGAATTCCGAAGCTGCTTCAGCCACGAGTTTTTCTTGGAAAAGACATGCACCACCTCCCTTGATCAAATTGAGGTCTTCGTCGCATTCGTCGGCCCCATCGAAAGCAATATCTACCCGTGGAAACTGCTCAACAGCTCCCAAGCGGAGCCCATTGTCGATGATCAATTGTTTCAGTTGGAAACCTGTGGGAATACATACCAACTGAGACTTGTTTGCGAGTTGGCCAATCCTCTCTGCGGCATAAACCACTGTGCTTCCTGATCCGATCCCCACTACTTTTGCGTTTTCCGGAAAATTTTCATCAACTGCTCTGTATGCAGCTAATTTCTTCGCTGCTTCTACTGTGGTACTCATATGTCTGTTTTTAACTATTGATCTTTTCAGGAGGTTGGATAGGATATTTAGCATCGCTGGTTTGGTTGAATTGGCTTCTGCAAGAGAGTGTGGAGCACTCTAGCAACCTGCAGGTACTCAGGTTGCAAAGCTTTGTTGTGACTACGCTTTTCTTCTTTTAGGCTAGCTAAATGCCAGTTTAAAACTGGCTCCGGGTCTAGTGTGCATCATGCTTAGTGAGGATGTTTTCTTGGTGAGGATACTTTCATTCCTTAGCGAGTTGCTGGGGGACTTGGGTCGAGTCGTATCTCGGTAGTATTTGGTTGCGAAAGCATCTCCGCTTCACGATATGAAAGTTGTGTTTTGTTCTTTTTTGCCGTTATGAATTTGCTTCTATATTAGAGATCAAAAACATCTGCCTCACGTCTTCCTGGCTGCTTCTTAACCCACCACTTTCACGGCAAAGAAAGCACTAATCAGAAGTCGCCTGTGCTTCCTCAAAACACCCCAATTGCTAGGTAGAATGACCACAAAGAAGGAAAGATACGAATCAGTGAGAGGCTCAAATAAACAAAATATGACACCTCGCTTGGTCGCCGTCCGTGTGACGTCCTTCAATCACTCAGCACTTCCCTCCAGCCACTAGTGAAATTGGGCAGTCACTCTGCTCACGTGACACGAATGCCATCCCGCATCGCTGGAGCACCTCGAGTGTTTGCGGGCGCCGGTAGTGGTCCTGCACAACGTCCTTCGCGGTACTAGTCAACTAGGAGCCTATGTGCACACCCGACTCAGTTTTTTCATCGGTCGCACGTCAGAAAAAAAAACCTCCGAAAATTTTCCTTCCATAACCAACGACAAACAGTAATCATGTCTGCTGCAAACAAGATTTTGTCCGAAAACCCAACCGAATTGGAGTTGCAGGTTGCTCAAGCTTTCATCGACTTGGAGGCTCAAAGTGACTTGAAGGCAGAATTAAGACCTTTGCAATTCAAGTCCATCAGAGAGTTCGATGTCGCTGGTGGTAAAAAGGCCTTGGCTATTTTTGTCCCATGCCCATCTGTCCTTGGCTACAGAAAAGTCCAGACCAGGTTGACCAGAGAATTGGAGAAGAAGTTCCCAGACAGACATGTTGTTTTCTTGGCTGAGAGAAGAATCTTGCCCAAGCCAGCCAGAAAGTCTAAGAAGCTCCAAAAGAGACCCAGATCTAGAACTTTGTCTGCTGTCCACGACAAAATCTTGGAGGACTTGGTTTTCCCAACTGAGATTGTTGGTAAGAGAGTCAGATACTTGGTTGGTGGCTCTAAGGTCCAAAAGGTCTTGTTGGACTCCAAGGACTCCTCTGCCGTCGACTACAAGTTGGAGTCTTTCTCCCAATTGTACAACAAATTGACCGGTAAGCAAGTTGTGTTCGAAATTCCAGGTGACGCCCACTAAGCAGCTTAATTCACATCCAGCTGTCCTGTTCGTCATTTTTTTCTCGATACTTAAACCCCCCCTGTGTCTAGCATAGTGGGACCGTGGTTTCGAACTGCTCCCGTCATGCTCTCAGCAAAATTTTTGACAAGTACCTAAATATTGGTATTTATCTTATAAATAACTTACGATACTTTCTTTGTAGACTGAACTAGGTATTTGCAGTGCAAGGGAACACAAGTTTTCAAATCTTCTTTGCATATGCCGTAGGAAACAAGCCTTTTTTACCATTGAGTTCTCCCTCGCTCCAGCCACTTCCATCTGTATCATCTTGTATCAATACAATCTTGTCACCAACACGCAAACTCAATTCGTTGTCCTCGTCTGCCTCATAGTCATAGAGTGCCTCGACATATTGAACCTTCTTGGCGCCTCGTTTGGGGGCCACCGCAGGACCTTTCTTTTTTCCATTCTCATCGTTGACATGAACTTGAAGGTATGTTGTTGGAACGAGACCCGTCGCTCCAGACTTGCTTTTGACCAAAGTCCACCCTGATCCGTCATCTGCTTCTAGGATCTCTAGCTCTTCACTCTGATCAATACTGAGCTCATCGTTACCTGAGGCTTCATAGGCGTATAGCGCAACTGCATTGGATCCTGAATTTCCCAGGCCAGCTTGTGAGGAAATGGTTCGATTTCTTCTTAAGCTGAAGACTCCTCCTAATTTACCGCCGCCGGACGTGATAGTGTTGTTGCTTGTCATAGTATGTATGGATTGCGTGTCTTGAGCGCCTGTGTCGGGTGTAGTAGATTTGTGGCCCTTGAACAACCCGAACTTCGATTTCTTCTCTTTCCGAACTTCAACATACGACATATCCTGATCCCCAGTAAAATTTTGGATGGTTTCAATCTCTGCTTCGTTCTTCACTCTTGTCGAATCCTCTTTCATGAACTTCTGAAGTAAAGTCAACACATCGTCCAACTTGATATCAAATCTGAGGGTCTGAGTATCATCACTAGACTTCCTCTGTTGTGCTACTTCCTCTAATTTCTCTTTTGCTGATAACGTTGCTTCCTTTGCAACAGAATAAGAGTTCAACTTCGAGTTCAACCTTCTTTTCAACTCAGTTAATTCCGGTTCTTTCGTCACTAGCGATTCATCATCATGCCAGAAACTACATGGAATGAACATGAAGTCTTGTGGTTCATTCCAAGAAAACGTATTATGCTTGATGAACATAGCAGTATCTAATTTGGGGTTATTCTCGTCTATTGTGGCATCAATTTGATGCAAAAGCTCCTTCACTTTATCATTAGAGTTCCTCTCTATGATTGAAGCGTTCTTTAAAAGCTTGTTTAAAATTGCCACTCTGGTCTCGTTCAAGTCTTGAAAATAATCAAGCACCTCTGGAAGATCCTGGAAATAGTACTTGTCCTTCAATCGGTTTGCAACACTCAAAGTGATCAAGTAATTGTTCTTGCCGTTATTCATGTCGACCTTCTTTTCTTCGAGTTTTGAAGATGTTTTTTCGCTGCTGGACTTCTCTACTTTTTGTCTGGCATTCTCTGTTGCTTGACACAAGCTATCGTATGACTTCTTGGTCCTGTTGACTTCATCCTCTAACGATGACTTTTCCGATGTCAAATAGTCATTGATTGCTGCAATGTGCCTGGAGATTTTTGTCAGCTTTACACTCAACCTGTTCAAATTGGCACAGATTTTAGTTTGCAATTCTGCACCAAAGCTGTCCCGTTCACGGGCTATAGCTTCAGTTTGGGTCAACACCTCATTCCAAAGTACAACCGACGCGCATTCCAACGACCCTGGAGTGATTCTTGGCTCGTCACCTACAGATAAGCCGGAGGAGGCCTTCGCCTTTTTCTCAAAATGTCTCTTGCACAAGTCTTGTAGTTTCGATGAGTACTCCTTTTCCAAGGCCGCTCTTTCTCGGTAAAAGCTCTCTAAATCTTCTAGCCAATTGATTCCATTGGTGATCCACTTTTCTGTAACCTTGTATGAGTCTTTGAGTTCGTTACCTATGGAGAGTTCTGTCAATGACATGGATGCTAATGAAGATCTTGCTGGTAATCGGAGGTGGTGGTTGTGCGGAGATCACCTCGCCTACCGGAACTTTGAGGCTCGAGCGGAGAGTAAACATGCACACGGCGCTCAAAGAACAGAGGAAAGATGAATTATACATATGAATCAAAGCGGTTTGAGCTGCGTTATTTGTTTAACTCGTTTTAAGCTTCGAATTATTTTTTTTTCTTTTTTTCGTAGCCATTAATTCTCCTTCAATTAGCACTGATAGTTATCATTCAAGTTGAAAGAGCGCTGCTGCAGGTCTCAAAATCACTATGCTACTCATCGCAACAACCTTCGCTCTTACAAAGTGCCGCTGTCCTTGACCTAAAGCTTCAAAGAGAAAGCATAACAGAAATTTGAAAATACGAAAGAAGGAGCAAGTAGACTTCGTCTTTTATTAATTGAAGACCATATAATTCCGAGAACTTCGAGACGTACAAGTCAGACTAAATAAGTTCTCTCCAGTGCCTACGCATCTGCGAACCGTTCGTCAAACAAAGTCAAGAGTGGGTCCATTGCTCCGAAAGCCATTTGGTTACTATAAATACGCCTCTGGGTGAAAATCTCGAGATCCATCGTCAAAATTGAAATACCCCAAAACACTTTCCCGCTTCCCATCCAATTTTATTAGAGCTCGTTGGCCGCACAAACGACTGGGCTCAAAAACTGCTAAGCTCAAGTTCCTCCGTGAAATCTATAGAGACTATAAAGCGTTTCGTGGGCCTAATTCAGGCTTTTGGGGACTTGCTGCTTCGAGGCGTTTTCTCCCAATGCTGTCATCGCGGAACTCCACGACTCCTACGTCGGCTCCACCAGAGTTCCCTGCCAGAGGCGATGATTCTCTGGCATCAACCTCATCCACCGCTACAGAAGTCGTGCAGACCCCGCCCTCAAGACGGCAACGACTTTGGGGCTTGGCTCGTGCAACTAGAGAAACTTACATTCCAAGGCTTGCAACATCTGTGACCCTGCTTGCCTCCGGCGTGGCCGGGCGATCGTCTGAAATTGAGTATGACGATTTCGGCTCTCCACTTACATTTCCCAAAGACACCACTTTTACACTTTACCCTACCTATACTCGTTATGTGAAGGCAGCAGATTCGACCACTGGTCAGAGTGGCTATAATGTTAGCGTTCGTGGCTGGATGTGGTGTCCAGGACTCATGTCTAGAAAAAACAGGCTTGTGTTGTCTCTCGCAAAACAGGTAACTAAGGGAAGAGGGCTGCGTGCTGCACAAGTAGCTGTGGAAAGACTCAATAATGATCCATCCATCCTGCCTGATTCTCTCAAGGAAGAAACTGATGGACTTTCAGATACCGAGTCCTTGTCTTCCTCGCCAAGCGTTGCAAGTTCTCGAAGCAGCGACTCACCTTCTATTGATAACCTTGTGAAAGAACGACTTCAGTCGTTCATCGCCAGATCTATACCAAGAGCACACTTAAGTGTCGTCGTGGGTGCTGTTGACTCTGCTTTTGCGAGCAAATTATCTGAGCGGTCAATTTACACAGATGTGAATGGTAATTTTGAGTGTGAAATATTCACACCCTACGAGCCTTCGGTTGTGCAGGTATCAGCAGTAGCTGATGAAGCTATTTGCTCTTTTCAAGAGGTAAGTATTGTACCTGGCAATGGCATTGGAGTCATTAGTGACATTGATGATACCGTTAAGCTCACTGGCGTAATTGGTGATAAAAGGGAACTTTTGAACAAGGTATTGATCCAGAATATTCTGACGTGGAATATCCCACCTGTGGTAGCATGGTACAAAGAGTTAGTATCCAAGTTTAACGCCACTTTCTATTACGTCTCAAATTCTCCATGGCAATTCTTCTCTTTGATAAGCCAATATTTTCAACTTGTGAAGCTACCCCCTGGCTCAGTTCATTTGAAACAATATACTGGCAATATATTGGCTTCACTAATGGAGCCGTCGACTTCGAGGAAAACTAAATCCCTTCGAAAAATTCTAGATGACTTTCCTGAAAAAAAGTTCATATGTATCGGTGACTCTGGTGAGCATGACTTAGAGGCATACGTAGATCTTGCAAAACTTTATCCAGGACGGATACTAGCGATTTACATTCGAGCAGTTCCAAATTCTTTTTCTAGCATTGATGATAGCAAAGTGTTGAATGAACTCAAATGGATGATTTCAAGCTGGTACAAAAGACAAGATGTGAAGATGAAAAATCGCCCTGAGTCTAGTATTCCAGATTTAATTGAGTTATCTGATGACGATGTTTCCAAAACTTCACAACAGCGTTCAGCAAAACTTCCTCCTTTAATCCCTCAGAAACCTACTTCACTCAAGGGCAATACTGTTAGAAAACTTCCTCCTCTTCCAGAAAGGAAGTATAAAAATGGAACTGAGGCCCCGATAACGAATGATAATAGAAGTGGTAAGAATGACGTGAGCAATAATTCTCCCGATGTCTCGGAAAACACAAGCATAGATTCTGCTACAAAACTGGTGGAACAGTCTCCTGAACCTATGCCTCCTCCCACTCCAAAAAGAAGAACTGCCACAAACACTCTTCCTATTAGTGAGCTGAAAATTGCATTGCAGGATATCGGACGCACAGCAAGTGACAGGGTCACTTCACTCTACGAAGTGGATGATTTTTTTGAGTTAGAAGATATCGATACAAGGGCAGCTGCTTGGATTCAAAAACTCACAGAAGTTTTATACACTTTGGATGGAACAAAAACTAAAGTGGAGTTCTTTGAAGACTCTGATGATACTTTTTTCAAGAATGCGCTCAGGGACCTCAGTGAGATTATATAAATCAAAATCTTTTGTTAGGTTACTTTTATGAGCAGCTCAGACCAGTCATACTATATAGAATCATTTGTATATATTACAAAAAGCAAGACTGAATGATTATGAGATCTTATAAGATCTGTGGGAGAAATCGAAAAAATAATAAGCGATTCTCTATGCTATTGTACTAATGACGCGGGATTTGTCTCTGTTACTCAAAGAGTTATTGAGACTTGACCCCATCATCTTCAAACTCATTAAGTAGCAGTCCATCACCGTAGTCCTTAAATTTCTCATCACTGGGTAATACTTTTCTGAATTCAGATAAGTCCATTTCGTCTCCTTGGTCTCCATCATCCTCAGTATTGAATTTGTCTGCAAACTTTTTGATTAAAATCTCTTTTCCTGTTAATGCCCTCTTGCCAGCCTGCTGTTCCTTTCTCTTCTCTTCCTCTCTTTTAGCTTTCTGGGCCAACTTCCATTTCTTGAAAGTTTCCAAAGTAATCGGAGTGAAAGAGCTCTTATCTAACTTACCTCTCTCCAAATCTATGAATTCCTCTAAAGTAATCTGAGGCTCTGATTCTTTAGCCAATCTTTCTAGTCTTTTTTGTTCCTTCGTTTTCAAAACAAAACCTTGAGGTAAAGAATGTCTGTACATGCACTCATTACCGCCATTTGGACATACCCAGAACCAGCCGTACTTGTCATTTTCAACTGCGTCGATGAAGTACTTGCATACTTTATCAGTTGTCGTTTTGAGGTTACCATGTTTCGACAAAATGACCTTTCGCAACTTCTCTTCATCCCAATTATCCATGGTATCCGCCTCTTTCTCGGCCCTCGCGTCCGTGTATAAGTCTTTCTTGGCGTCCTTACGGCCAACGTTTGGATCATGCGAAAATTTACATTTGTTTCCCTTGGTACACACACCTTGTTTGAAAAATTCACATAAGATTGATTTTGGATCAACACCAAAGGGCACCTTCTGTTGCTGGATGCCAAAGAGCGCTGCAGCCTCTTTCTTTGCTTGCTCTGCGGCTTTCTTTTCCTCTGCGGCTTTCTTCTGTTCTGCTTCCCTCTTTTTCGCTAAACCGCCATCAGCTCCATGTTTCATTTGGTTAATTTGATTTTGAACTTTCTTTGATTTATTCTTATTCTTCATACCGAACCCCTTGTCTTCGATAGCTTTGGCCTTAGCCTTGGCCTTGGATTTATCAGCGGGCTGCTTCTTGGGAGGCATGTTTATATTTTTTACAGGCTATCTTCAATCTCTTAGTATTTTTGCTATACGTACGTTTTCTGCTCACTATTAATCAACTTTTTCATTCAGGCACACGAGTCAAGTATGTACACTACCACATGGAGGAAACATTGCGACAGATGAGATACCTTTTAAATTTGAATTAGTTTCTGGACTTCTTTTTCCTGCCACTGCCCAATATATGATCAAATTTGTTTCCAATGTCATTACTAGGAGAATTCAGCAGTATTCTCACTTCTGGGCTGCTGTGCCCATTGCCCAGTACACTAGACTTCATAGTTAGTTTTGATGGTGTGGATGATGCGCCAGACTCAAATGCACTAGTCGAGTTCATTGTAGGTGTTGTAAAACTGTCTGTTCTATACTTCCCTAGCCGACTATTTCTGAAGGGTATGTAGGACTTTCTAGAAGGAGTAACTTCTGGATGCCCTATATCAAGATTCTGACCAACAGCTCCAATCACGTCTCCCATGTGGCTCCTCGTTGTAGTGCTTTGTGGTGTCCCACCTAAACTTCGATTTAGGATGTTAGAGCTTCGTTTGTCGTAACTTTCATTAGTGAGATCAAATGGTAAGCTCAACTCACTTAAGTTGCTGATGTTGGTTTCTGAAGAAGAGCTCTTTGAATGAAGGTGGCGCTTATTCCTCGAAACACTCATTATTTGTGCTTTATGATCAGATGCTTTCGTGAAGAATGAGTCAAAATCGTCTAAGGCTGCCCACATATTGCTAAGCGAGGCTCCTTGATCCTCTCCACTAACGGAGACCGAATCTCCATAGTCTGAAGGAGGAGCTTGGTATTCGTCAAGCATAAATTGAATATTGTCGTTAGCTTGAAATTCTTTCAGTTTCTCGTCGTTCACAGTGGATGTTTCTCCGCATGTCGAACACACAGCCAGAACGTTGTGTCTCGTACGAGATGCTGTCATAGTTGGCATCGCAATAGCCCAACCACTTTCGTCGGGTAAACCAAAAAGAGAGACAATTGGCTCGTTAGCGTGGTTCATTATTCCTTCTCCCATGGACAATTGCAAGAAATCCTGATCAAATTTCGAACCTGATATTGAAAGAGCTTCATCCATAACTTCTAACGCATCCTCAGCATAGTCCGTCAGCAATAATCTAAGAAGGGGCGAAATCAAATCCGCACCCAATCCTGTAAATTCATCTTTGAGGAGATCAACAAGTGGGAAAACTTGTTTGAGTATTCTGAGAGCTTCCAATTTCACCCATGAAGTTTTATTGGAAAGGAAATTAAGAAGTAATATTAAAATTTGCGATTCATATTCAGGAAAGAATGTGAGTGTAGAAATCGTTTGCGTGAGGAACTCTTTTTTGGTTCTGAATTTATTCTTTGAAAAGGAGTTTAATACTCTTGTCAAGCCCAATTTACCACAATTAGATGCCATAGCACTTAAAAGACTACTGGCCTCTTCGATGTCTGGATTGATGCTTTTTTGATCCATTGCATGCAAAAATCTAGGAAGGTTAGCAACAACAGTCATAATCAATCTGCGTTCACCTCTGCCAATGATGTCGCTGTCTCGCAACTTATTCAATTTATCAAGGAACTTTAATGTTGGTTCCCATGCTGTTGCAGACCTCAAGCCCACTAGAACGATTTCTTGGAGCCCTTCAAACTTACCATCCCAACTGGGTGGAAACGTGGAAATAAGGCATGAAATGGTATCAGGCGCGTCAAGATCAATTTTGGAGACGAATTTGGACATCATTGAAATCGTTTCAATGAACTCATGTTCGTGTATAGTACTCAAGCACGCCACACTAGACCAAAAAAGTTGGGGAAAGTCAATCAACTCTGCAGAATCTAGCTCTGCTATAATAGCATTTTGAGTCATCAATATTTGCATTGCAAATCCTTGAATATCACTTGAATCGTCTGCAATCGTGTTTGATAGTCTCTTAAGCATACCCTTAAGCATATTTTGATCAAGAAAGAAAAGTAGAGAGCGAAATATCTGGAATGAACGACAAGCAATGTGTCTCACTGCACATGAAGTAGCCCAAAGCAATGAAATTCGGCCCCAATCATGCTGCAAGTTAGGTGAAGAAGAGGCAAAAAGCTCTAGAACCACCCTGACTAGTAGGTCCATGTTCTTTGGGGTCATTCCCCCTCGTTTATCGTTATTTAAGTCATCATATGTCCAAAGACGAGCCTTATTGTCACGATCCCTCATAGAGCTCATGACCTGGCATGCTTTCTGGCTTTTTGGAGCAATAAGATGGATAAGATGGATAAGTAAAGAAACAGCCTGCTCTTGGACAATAGGATAATAATGGTCCAAAAGCGAAAAGCAAACGTGTAGCAACAACGGCAAATGCTGATTAACCATGTCATTTTTTGACCTCAAAAGATCAACAAGAAATACCATCGAGATTTGACCAAGGGAAAAAGTAGACTCCTTGTAATTCGAAGTGAGTGTCTGAGTCAAGTTTGCAGTATAAGGAAATTTTGTGTCAAGTTCGCTTTTAGTAATGAATTTTGGATTTAGTGGTATCATGGCTTTAGGCAGCAAGTTGGATATCAATTTATCGAGAATGTAAGTCGAATCAGGTTTAGAAAACACAAGGAAGGCAATGATTTGACGTGAATGACTAACAAAACTGGTGCTTCTTCTCTCCAAGCAATTTTTAACAAGATATTCGAATATCAAATCAAAATTTTTAGGGTTCGTTCCAAGTGCTACCCAGAGCGCTTCAACCTCGTTAGATATCGATTTGCTAAATTTGACAGTGATCTCGAAGAGGTTATTCAATACCATCAATGACGGTGAATCAATTTCATTGAATGTCTCTGGTAGAAGTTGATTGGTTTCAATCTCTTCTTCATTAGTCTCATCAAGTGAATAATTCAATTCTACTGTTTGGACCCAGGGTAACAAGCACGCTAAAATGTCTCGTCTTGTTGAGTTATCCACAACATTGAAATACTTTGTTAAGTAGCTGATGTATGTGAATGCGTCACCAGAGTGTGAAGAGGCTAGTTTCATAGATATTTCGAAAAGTGCCTTTTTGTATATCACCATCGTAGAACAACAAACACTCTCAGTAAAGCTGTCAATATCACAAGTGCCGAGGAATTTTTCCTCGATGTATTTGATGCATGTAATAGCTGCATATCGTATTTCACTGCTATCTGACCCGACAAGGAACGTGGAGATGCTGAACATTTCAAAAGGCATCGAATCCACAGATTTAAATTCCATAAATGATTCCACCACAAGAGTATAATATATTTCTCGGATTTGTAAAGAATTTTGAGGATTATAGCACTGCCTTAGGGCTTCTGAATAGATATCTTCACTGTTGATATTTGATACAAGAATATTCTTCAAAGCAGTCTTGCCTATTTCTTGAATTCGGGGTGTTTCTGAGCTGATTGTTTCATGGGCCCAAGTCATGACTCCCTTAGTATCAAAAGAAATAACCGCCGTTTTACCTGGAACAGGAATTGATTGCTTGAGAGCTCCTGAACAAATCGTAGCCATGCAGCTAAGAGTTGCAGTCTGAAAGGTCTTTTTCTCTAACTCTAAAATTGCGACTGTTGTGGCCGATTCTTTAAGTATGTTTGCTTTTTTGGTCATAATCGTGTAGCGCTCGTCCAAGATTGATCTTGTGTCTCCATAACCGCACCATTCGTACAAAAAATTGAAGCAACCAATTCTGGCCTCGAATGGAAGCCATCGTTCAATATCGTGCTTGTCACTGAGACCCACAAAAACATTCTCCAAAAAAAGACTAAAATAATATCTCAATCTCT
This sequence comes from Metschnikowia agaves, assembly GCA_963678735.1. Lineage (NCBI taxonomy): Eukaryota > Fungi > Ascomycota > Pichiomycetes > Serinales > Metschnikowiaceae > Metschnikowia > Metschnikowia agaves. The sequence goes on along the minus strand of CAVMBV010000003.1, from coordinate 1,994,531 downwards.
GGAATTCTGGCAGTACCTGTATCGAAGGTATTGAAAGAAACCCTTTCACATTTTTGATGATGGAAACAAGATTTGCAACTGTCAAGTCATCTGAATATAGTTGCGTGTTGGATTTAAATCTATATGTGATAATACCCAAAATGTGTATAACTTCTGTCCTTGCTCTATCTTCGAACTCATCTCGCTTAGCAGCCTTAATATCCCAATCGTTAATAGAAGACGGAAGATTATCAGCGAGTGTTTTGAAAGTATTGATGTTGATGCTGCTCAAACCCAAAACGACCGATTCGCGAATCATTTGTTGAGAAGACTTTAATAGAGGTAAGACCATGCGAAAGACCGACTTGGCACTTGTGATTTTCTGATGTTGTATATACATGGGAAGAGATTTCTTTCGTCCATGGTTGGGCTGAGTAGGGATTGAAATTTTCTGTTCATTCGTACTCGTCAAAGAACAACAAGCAAAAATTAAGTAGAGTTTCCACTGATTTATGAGAACTTCCGGGGGTGACGAGGTATTAGACCTAAAAATAGAGCTTGTGTAAGTTTTAGGGTTCTCTGAAAACGCAAAGACAGACTCATGCATTTGCACTAATCTTACACAAACAATAGATCTGCACAAGGCGACAGGCATTGGACACTTCTCAAACAAAATATCCATGAGTCTCGGAAATATCCTTTGCCAGATTGTTGAATCGATTCCATAATCTGATGATGCAAATTTCAAGAGGATGCCCTTTTTGTTTTTCACTTTGCTCAAACGGGTTCTTTCAGGTTGACTAAGCTCTCTTCTTATGGGTTTTATTAATTCAAGCAAGTCTGTACTCTCAATGTGATGAATCAATCTAGAACCCTCATCGGCAACATACTTCGAAGATGATCTCGAATGGCCACGCTCTGATTTTGAGCCTGAAGCAGACATCAGATCTTCTACTTTGTCAGTATTATCATAAATGGATTGATCAAATTGCTCAACTATCTTCAAAATGGAAATCGCTAACTGTCTTTTAGTACTGTCATCTGAGCAGAGAAAAAACAATCCATTACCTTCGACTTCCTCAATCAATGTAATCGTATTTTTCCATTCTAGTTCTTCGTATGGTTTCAACTTGTTCGAAGAGGATTCGAGATTTGTCAAATCAAAAGCTTTGTGATTGATTTCATATAAGTCGTCGAGGTTTCCATTGCTTTTCATTTCAATTTCACTTTTAGTCTGCATGTTATCCGCAGATAACTTCTTGTGGTGAAACTGGTTCAACCAGCATTTGAGTAGTTCCACATATATGCTCAATAGTTTAATGAAATCATCCGAGTTGAAGAAATCAGAATCGTAAACTGGTCCAGGTTTTTCTGTAATCTTGAAAGCTACTTGCGCATACACTGTTAAAACGATTCCGGCCGTCTTCTGGCAGGCAAGCTTGGCGAGAGAAGATATCGCAGAAGATGCAATGAGGGAAGACTCATGAATAGAGTTCCTGATAAGAATCTCAGTGAGATTTTGAATCGAGGCCCCCAGTGGAAAGCTCCCTCCTACCTCTTTCAGGGCAGGTACTAAAGTCCATGCACATGCATCTAACAAAATCGCAAAAAGATCCAGGTGTGCATTTCTCGTACCCTGATAAAAGTCGAGACCAAATGAGAAAGTCGACAATGATGTTATTGACTTCGAAGGATTCAGCGAGGAATAAGTGGAGTCAACTCTGGTTATGCTAGAAACTCCATGTTGTCCGTCAAGCAATTTGAGAAGCGTGAGAAATGATTTACATATTTCTTCGTGAACTTCTAAATTTTTCAAGCCCTTCTGTTCGAATACAACTTTATTCCACTTCTTAAACGATTCTTCATGTGTCTTGTGAAACAACCCTTTTATGGTTTGAACTTGGGTCTCAAATTTTGCGGAATTTAGGTGATCATTCCAAAATCCCTCGCCAGGAAATTCAGGCCTTTCCCCAAGTTTTTGATCCCTCCAGCACAAGTTGTATGATTTGATGACCAAAATTAATTTCTCCGGTGATGAGTTTTCAAGGCTTGTACCATTGAAACTAGATCTTAACAACTTCAAAATGACACTCTCTAAAATGAAGTTGTAATGCTGGAATGCAGCAATACGAATTATCTCTGTGATAGAATCTATAAGCTCCATATCAAGGGTTATCCATTGTTGCTTCTTTCCCGAAACGGCAGGTCCAAAAAACAAAAGATCAAAGAGCCTTTCTAGCTTTTTAATAGTATTGTTCAAGCTCTCTGGTATACGATTAAGATAAACCCAAAGCAACCTTGCAATACAAATCATTAGTTTTGTTTTGACACTGCTTTCAACTTTTGGTTTTAACTTAAAGTTATTCGCCTCGATGAGTTTAAACCAATTTTGCGAGAAGAGCTCCAGTGAGCTGACAGAAAGTGTGGAAGTCATCAAAACAAATGGCGTATCCCAATCTCCATTCGTTATGCCCTTGTAAAGATTGGTACCGTGTCTATTGTAACTACCAGAAGACTGTGCAGCGGGATTGGAGCCATACCACAACTTCGATGCTTTGGTAAATATTTTGGTAATTGGTTCTATCCACAATGGATGATTTGCTTCTGCGGTTAGTTTAGAGGCTAACGGGATTAATAGACTACTCAACACCTCCGCATATGCAAGCGCAATTGTTTGGTTCTCAGTTTTATGAAAAAACTTAGCCAAAGACTGTATAAATTCTGCACTTTCCTCGAAATTTTCAAGAGGATAATTTTTGAGCTTAAGATATCGCATACCATGTATCAATAGATGTGTTTTAAGCTCCTGTTCTTGACTAATTTTTGTTGGGACTTTTTCTAAATCGGCAATAAAACGGTCACTGACACTCAAGAAACGTTTTTCAGACAAATGACCTAAAAGCTCGGAAAATAAATTCCAATTTGCCAGGCGAACAAAGGATTCGCTTGTTGCCACGGGATTTGTAGTCTTAAGCTGGTTATAGACAATATCCTCGAGTAATCTTCCCAAATTGTTGCCCATTTCTGCCTCTGATGTTTTCTTGACAACTTCAATGAGGACCCTGCAAACAATGTATATCGATGCAAGACTCTTTCTCTCCGCTTGTATAGCAGTGGTTCTTGCATGTAGTAATCGTTCTTCTAAAGATTCAATAGTCTGTATTTGGTCGGTGTTGTAATCTTGATACAAGCCAGGTTCAGATTGGCCCGTATTTGAGTTGTTACTAGTCACAACAGATACTGATGCATTGCGACGATGCGCGAGTTTCGATAAGCTCTTTGTTCTCATAAGACTTAGACTGCGCTTTCCTCGAGGTCTCTGCAGAGACTGACTATTTTGAGAAGTTATCAGCTCGAAAGCGCCCATATTGCCACTTGCAGTCGCCAGCCTGGCCCGTGTTATGGTAACTTTTTCCACTTCAGCGCTTGCCATTATGGCTACATCACTTTTTGATTTCCTCCAAGCTAAAATTCTGTCAACCAACTGCTTCGGCTTTCTTTTCGCAACATATCCCAACGAATATATAATATTGTCAAATCTTGGATCTATTCCTTCTGCTAATATATCAAGAATTGGTGGCTCTTGATCTAATGGAAATTCAATGCAACGATTTAGTTTCTGCTCAGCAAACCGGAAGAACTGTGTGTAAACGATATGCAAAGTATAATCGGAGGAGCTCATACGTTCTGTTGCCGTGAGTTTTCTAACTCTGTGAAATTCATCTCCCTGTGTATGAACTTTACTTAGTTGCTTTCTCGCTGATGGAGGTGGTAATTGCGGTGATGGCTCTAATGCCGATTGCAAATTGGGAGTTCCAGGATTCTGCAATGAGAAGAAGTTCTTGGAGTTGGGTTTATCTGGAGATTCCAGTGCCAAACTTGTTAGATATTCATGACTGGGAGGATTTTTTAAGGGCGTCTTTTCTCCGGTTAGGACTTCAATTTCTTTTGCGTCGCTCAGCGGGCTTAGGAAAGTCTTCAGAACCATTCGTAATTGCTCAGCTTGATAGTATTCCACTTCATGGGGCTCAGATGCCAACTCTTCTGCGTATTCGGATAGCTGTATTGATGCTTGGGAGCGGTTGCTCCCATCGGGAACAGAAGATATCATGAATGCACTTGCACTCTCGTAAACCTCATGTTGACCGACAGCCAGTGCACTGGTAATTTTCCGAGGTGTTGAATTTATTGTTCCTGAGTTTTGTGTCAGGAAAGTTTCACGCGTATGTTCATCATTTTCCGGGCAGATGTCGGTATCGTTGCTTAAACCGTGTTGTGACATTCTAACTCCATTTGAATCCCTATCATTTGTATTATTGTCAAACGCAATATTTTCATTATAGTCAATTGGAGGCTGTCCATAACGACCGGTTACCAATGGCGACTGGCTAGGCAGGTTCATTTGCAGCGTAGGGAAGTAAGGTGCTTTATAGGAGTCATGTAAATCGATTGGCAGGTCCAATTTTCCTGCAAACGACACAGGAGTGAATCTGCTCATGTTACCATTGAGCAATGTCTCCTTCCTTCCATTTCTCGACCCAGAGAAACTGCTGAGTTCGTTCTCTTCTCCTGTTTGATTGTACTGTTCCTGGAGTTGATCTAGTTCGTGTTGAGCATAGGATGCCTGTTCCAAATTCGGAATTTCTATCATAGTGGATGCTGGTTGGCAGGAAGTCCCCGATGTGGATGATGGCTCTTCAAATCAATGTTTGGAAAGCTCCTTTTTTGTACATATAATATAAGCTTTTTAAAGTGTTTCAGCTCTTTGCCTATGCCGCTAAAATAGGTTAGGTTATGTTTGGTGCGGATTGATCTGCAGTAGTTTACTCTCGTGTTACTCTCGCGCTCGCCAGGCTATGACAGGAAACTGAAACTGCACATCGCCAGGGGGAAACCTTCGGTACCCGGTTTGCCAACATCCACCGGTTTTCAACGAAAATGCTTTACGTTGTTCGCATGCTGAGCATGTTTAAAGTGGCAGAATTTATCCCTACGTAGCAGTAGAAAAACTCACCGGAGGTAGTTGGTGTAATGATGTGTACGTTAAAATAACGAGTTGAGTGTTTAGCTTGCCAAGCCCAACTAACCCGGCGAAAGTGTTTCTATTCGAGATTGCTATTTTTCGCAAAGCATGATATAAAATACTAATACGTCAGTTAGCTACGCCAGCTATGATACTTCTGAAAGCGAATAGCGGTTTTGGCAGAATTCATGGTTTCTCGCATTTCGTGCGAAGACACGCAAAAACTAAAACAAAATCATACATTGACCAGATAATTGAGTTCGATACGTAGGACGAAAAAATACCAGCCATTCCCAAAAATGTTCAAACACACGATTCCAGTAAACTGCAAGGAGGAGAATCAGACTTAAGCGAAACTTTTACAATTCAAACTTTTCTAATTCAGTAAATAGTCGTTTTTGCGTCCTGGGTAGAAAAGACAGCCAGTAGTAGTGCATATCCTAGTCTGCTCATTAAGAGAGGTGTACATGAGTGATGATCGAGCTACTGGTCAAAGATGGGTTCAGCCGAAGATCCAGCCACACTTATTAATCAGTTCATTGCAACAGCAGCAGGGGATGGGGACGCTCTGGTGTATTCAGCAGAGCTTGCAGAGCTTGTCTGGAAGAAATCAATCTCTCTACTTGAGTTCATCCAAGCTCTCGGACCGACGTTGACCTCGGAAAGCACTGTCTCCAGAAACCATTCAATCCACTGCTTGGCATCGACCTTATCGCACATGGTTGACAAAAATTGTTTGAATAAGCAAGATGTTTCGGTCCTTTTACAGTTCTTACTTGCTAAGCTCGACGACGAGAAGTTAACTTTACACACTCTCAGTGCTCTCACATCTTTAGTAAAATTCAAGAGCTTCAATGTCCGTGTAAACGACAATCTAAAAAAACTACTTGAAGCTCTTTCAAATGAGTACGAACCCAGAAAACACCTCGCAAAAGTCAGATTTGAATCTTTTCATCTTCTTGATACGTTATTCGATAAGCACTCAGAAGAAATATCACCCGTTCAGGACGATGCCGATTTATTCACATCTACCTTTATCCATGTTGCAAGTGGTGAGAAGGATCCTCGGAATTTGTTGTTATCCTTCAGGCTTAACAGACTAATTAATGAAAGTTTCTCGTTCGATTCCAGAACTGACAATATCAAGCATGATCGGCTATTGACTGAATTATTTGACATCTGCTTCTGTTACTTTCCCATTTCTTTCACTCCTCCACCAAATGACCCATACAAGATATCTGCGAGTGATTTGAAGATTAGTCTTAGAGAAACAATAGCCTCTCAGTCTCAGTTTGCTCAAGATACATTCCCATCGTTATTCGAAAAACTTACATCAACAAATCCTGCGGTGAGAAACGATGTTTTGCAATGTCTCTATTGCTGCATAAAAAACTATACAGTGAACACAATTGAGGAGTATTGGTTAAGTATTTGGGACGCTTTAAAGTTTGAAATTTTGCACAACGATGTACAAGTGTTCAAGCCAGAAGTTGACTTTTTCGTCTCTCTGGATATGGACAAGCTTGATGACCAGGATGAAAGCAAGACTTTATTTCTCACGATGAAAGTGCTAAACCACATGTCTTTGCGGTTAGAAAAAACTGATAGCTTCGAAACATATGTATCTGCAATCCTAAGTGAATTAAGACCCCATTTTGCTTCACTTGGGGAGAAGACAGCAAGACAGTCGATACTATTACTCTGTGGGATGAGCTGCTCTTCTGTTAATTTTTTCAACCGTGTCGTTGATACCGTGTTCTCTTTCGATGTGTGGGGTAAGTTTATTAGAAGCGACGCACTCGTGTCTGCTAATGAAGGCGCCTCAGACTCAGAAATTGACTTATCGCTTGCTGTATCCAGCAAAAGAGATTTGGTCGATTTTTTGGGATTTATCTTCACTGCTTCCTCACTTGTCAAAGAAGAGAATAAACTTGTTGAATTCAAAGACCACATTTTAATCTTCATGAGACAGCTTTTGCAAACCTCCTCCACATTAGAGAAAACGCTCAAATGTAAAATCATACAGCAACTTACAAAATTGGTTTTACTCCCAGATTTTTTATCACGAGAAGATGTCAGTTTAGTATTGATCTGGTTAGGCCAGAATATGTTGGACACAGTTGATCACACTGACAGCGCAGAGTGGGATACAGACATCTTGTTGGAGAAAATTGTCAATTCAGTAGTGGAAATCTTGACTAGAAGTCCCGATAATATCATACAGCTGAACGTCAAATCAGTAATCGATACATTTTTACCGATATTGTTGGAGCGTGTTCCAAGTAAAGGTATATTGCGGTTTATCAATAAGCTTTGCGTGAACTATCAATTTTTGGAGGTTTTGTCTATACGGTACTTGAATAAGTTGACTTATGAAAATTATGATTCAGATGCATTTGGTGATATTATTGATAGTATCATCAATTGTTTTGATCAGACTCAAGAGATTCACCCTTTTTTGACTAACTCGTGGTACAACATCTTTTTCCCCAGATTCATAAAGGTTGTGCTTTCTAAGGAAGGAGATAACCCGATCATTTTGGAACTATCTGGTCAATTGATCGGTCAACTTGTTCGCTTCATAGATCAGCACAAACACCAACAGATCTTAAATGACTACTTACCTGTCTTTGTTGAAAATAAGGCACTCAATGGGATCCAAATAAAAAACATACTAAAGTGCCCTACACCTCAAGTGACCTTGCTCAAACATGTCATCTCCAAAATCGATAAGCACGTACAATTATCTGATGATCAGACTTTAACTTTCATCATTGATATCTTGGAAGTACTTAAGAACGTCGAACTGGACATAGTCAGACTTAGCTACTTGCAGGTTCTTGCCCTTTTAGTCAACAAATTTGTGATAAGTTCTGAAGGGTTCTTATTCAACAAGCTTGATGAAATATTCAACAATACTGAGTGCGATAAAAGCCTCTTTGAAACAGCTGTCTGGATCTTAAAAGGATTGATTGTCAGATCAGATCCTGCGGGATTTTCGTTTGTTGAGCTCATAATTTCCAAGATAGAAGAATCAAACAACTTAGAATACTGCCAGATATTTTCCCGATCATTTATTATTTTGATGAGTGATTTAGAAATTTTTTCAAATAAAGGCAGCAAGACCAAGATTATATCAGGAGTTGTTAATTTAAATGTGAGGCCACTCTACAAACAAAGATTGTTTGAGCTTGTTCTCGAAAGTACAATTTCCAACTTCAATACAAGTGAAAATGAGAAAAAGAAAGAAATATATTTAACAATTTTGGCCATTTTAATTAAGAATGCGTCAGCTAAGATCTTAAGGCCACAATTGAAGACAGTTTTGCCATTAGCCTTACAAGGCTTGTCTTTGCCAAACTCCAATGTTCTTGAGGCATCGTTAGAAACTTTCAAAGCAATTATCGAGGAGAGCCCAGATTTGATACAGGAGAACGTATCCAGTCTCTTGTCTAAACTAGTTCATTTGAGTACTAAAAAAATCATCGTGGACCGAGCTTTAGTGAACCACGAAGATGTCAGACTTTTAAGCTTGGACTGTATCTTGGCAATATTCAACAAACTAGATTCAACCCAATTGAACAGATACAAGGTTGCAACAAGAAACCAACTTGCCGATGGGCTCGATGATAAGAAGAGGAGCGTGCGGAAAAAGACAACCGATGTGCGCCAAGTTCTTTACGAACTTGGACAGTAAAGGAAATGAAAAGGAAACTCATTAATTTCAATCCGAGTCATCGTCATAACCAACAGGTGCCAACCCTGGGGTGAGGCCAGGATACGACATGGCGCCGGACTTTACTTTTTCATTGAAAGACTTCAATTTCGAATTTTGTAAATATGCTGTTGATCTTGTGTGCGCTTCATCTGAGAGCTTTAAAATCTCGTTTTGTAGCTCATCAATCTCCTCTTTCATCTCTGGCTCGTCGTAACCTGTGATTCTTCTAACGGAGGATGCATTTTTTTTGGCGAGTTTTCGTAAGTACTTAGCTTCTTCCTCCGATAGGTTGTGACTTAGCTTATGTGCTTTGATAACATTATATTTGACAATCTTTGCAAATTTCTTGTCTTTTTCGAGAATCTTGTTTAGCCGTTTATTCTTCTTAGCATTAGAAATTTTCTTAGCCTTCTTGACAGCTTGTGTCGATGGATTATGCTTAGAGATTTCACGATTAAACGCTTGTGTAGCGGAACGATTTTCCCTGTGGCTTCCACTAGGAGCAGATTCGGGAAGCAAGCTCTCAAAAAGCAGGCTTACTGTAGCCCGTGCCTTGGCTTTGGAAGAATTGGAAGAGAATGCCATGATCAACTGAAAATAGAAGAACGGCACTGAGCTAGCTAGGCCGAGATGAGCCTGGTGTACTGGTTTGAATTCTCGGAAACATCGCATCGTGGGTGCAAATTGGTGGCCCAAAGATGTAACAGCCCCGTGTATAATAAGGTGAGAGAAGACGGAAATGGAACGAATTACAGTTTTACTGACTCGGGGGATTTCCACTGGGATAGGCTCCGATGAAGTGCAATCAAGGGTTTCTTGAGTCAACAAGCACCTCAAGACTGATCACGTGGAAAAGAAGCAAATTGTAGAGTTGCTTTAAACTCAACTTGAAATAGAAAACCGGTGCTAGCTCACTGGCTTGTACGCCGAGATTATTCCCCAGTATATTTGCAAAATGCACATTCTAAAGAAGAGAGATATGCGCCTGCCGGCGGAGAAAGGACCGCGGCCGAACAAACCGTTTAGGAAATGAAATTCGCACGCTGTAGAGTAGACGAAATAAGACCGTAGCTAGGCCAGTAGGGCATGTCCCCACTTTACCACACACTTGAAACAGACTCTTCTTTTTTATTTGGAATACCCGTTTCGGTGATTTTATCATATGCTCTAGAAGTTTTTTGCTACCAAAATTAAATTATTTTAAGCGTCGTAAACCCACTGAGATCCGTGAGTCTCACACGATGAAATGTCGGGGAAAGAAACAACTGCAATCACCCGGTGAACGACGATCAAAAAAACTTAAGTTAACGCTCGGGAGCAGTTTGTGTTTATTCCGAAACGCTAATGAAGCTCGCATGAAGGTCGGCCTTTTTCTGCCTCGAGAGCAAGAAACGAATGGAGTCGTGTTAGCTCGAGGTTACCTCCACTGCCCGAGGTTGCGACTGAAGCGTGCGATTTAAGCTGTCATGTGGGTGTAATTTTGTGGAGAAACTTCGTGCATATAGATCCGTTGCGGATTCGCGTTTACCATGTGAATTATCAGGGTGCCGCTTATATAGAGCCTCTCCCATCATCCACTCATTCTTTCATATAGAATTACACTTCCATTATCTTACAATGTCAGACGTACTCGTTGACGGTTTCAATTCTGCTCCTTTGTTCGAAGCAATCAGCCTTGGTTTGGGCGACGACGCTATTAAGAAGAAGGTTATTGGCTCTGTGAAGTCAGTCATCGTTATCACTTTGAAGAACAAGGAGGGCAAGGAACAATCCTGGGTCTTGGACTTGAAGGACAAAGGCACCGTTGCTAAGGCCGACTCTCCACCAAAAAATGATGTCCATTTGATGTTGAAGGATGCAGACTTTGTCAAGTTGGCTGACGGTAAGGCTAACGGCCAGAAGTTGTTCATGAACGGTAAATTGAAAATCAAGGGAAACATCATGAAAGCTACTGCAATTGAGTCGGTCTTCAAATCTGTTGATCCAAGACCCAAGTTGTAGATCAAATTGTGAAGTATGATCCGGGTTCACTGGCGGCGTCTTCGTCTTCTGCGATATATGCCAAATACTATAACTATATGAATACGTAACTTTCACATCTTTCTCATGAAAAGTGAGCAACTGTTTCAGTTGTGGTCACCAATTTCGAACCTGTTCTGATTTGGGCCAGGGTCACTACAAACATCTCGCTAAACCCCACCATGTAGCTGTACGAGAACTTCTCCCCATCAAATAGAATCTGTAGCAAGAGTTCTGGTCCATTGGAAACAATGATCATCAAATCAGAGTCCTGGATTTTGCTTGCACAGATATGCCCTATTGGGTGGTTTTCATTCAATTGCAAAGTCCATTGTGTTCTGCCTTCTTCGCCGCCCGCTGTTTGTTCATTTCGTAACGTGCGGACCTGAAGCATGCCGTCCTCATAACCAGATATTAGATAATCATCTTCGATGGCCAAGGAGCAGATTCCACTTTTTCTGTTCGAAATTTCACTGTTTTTCAGATTGTTCATAATGTTATACCTCCACACGCAACCCAGCTTATAGCCGACAAAGACTTCGACATTCTCGCAATCAAATAGCAAATCTGACCGAACAAGATCTTCTTTATTGTTAGATGTATTTTTTCGTAGAGCTACGCAGGTGGCTGGGTCATTTTCAGAGTCCTTGTATGTGAAATTGAGCACCAGTTGGCCAGTAGAGCACTCCCACAATAAAACTGTACCATCTAGCGATGACGTGACAAAGTTACGTCCCCTTCCGATCAAAGCAACACTAGATATGGCTTTCTGTTGTTCCACAAAAATTCTAGAGCAAGGAATTTCGCTCTCCAGGATTTCCCAAAGCTTCGTTTGAAGATCCTGGCCCACGCTCAACATCACCTTGGATGATGGGAAGGCCACAATTTGCAGCACTGTCGAGAAATGAGCACCCGTATAAGTACGTATAAGATTTTTGGAAATGGTGTCATATAATAAAAGATCCCCTGATGATGTGCCCACTATTAACTTCGATCCGTCTGGCGTGATATCTGCAGCTGATATCAGCGCTTTGCAGTGGTCTAAGTTGGACTTTTCTTGTGGACATATCAATTTGTAAGTGCATGTGTCGTCATTCTTCTCTATAACAACTTGGTAGCAATGTTTACCAGTTTTTTCAAACCTAATCTTTGTGTCATTGGCACCTTCAGCCTTGCCACTATATACAACTTCTCTTTCTTCGCTCAACAGCACAGTAACTTGATAGAATTCTTGGTGTTCTTCGTCCTCGGAAAACCTTCTTGCAACCCAAATATCCTCTTTGACGATCTTACCTTCTTCAATGTCTTTGATTACCTCTTCAAAAGCTTCTTGAATTGTGATTATGTGCATGTTTGCCAGTTCCTCCTTGAATGAGCACGACTTAAGCGAAATGAGGTCCGCTATACTCAAAGATTCTTCTCCGTCTCAAACCACAAATAGCCCCTATTCTCCCTCTCCGATAAGAATACGTTGGTATATATAAAACCTGGTGAGCTCGTGTTAATCGGTGCAAATCGATTCAAGAGCGCGCACCTTCTGTTCTTCTAAACCCGACTCACGTTGCCAGCTTTTCTTATCACAGAGATGGGGCCCTTACAGGATGATTCTCTTCAGATGTTCTTCAATGAAGACTTCATACCGTCTAACTATGTAGACGCCCTTTACCTGTCGATTGCTGGCACTTCAAACAACTACTCCCCACAAACTTTGAGCAAAATCATTACCAAGAACCAAGATCTCATAGCACATTTAGAATATAACACCAACGAGGTATTGCATGAACTAGAGAAAAAGATCGAACAGTTGAAGAGGCTGTCTAGTCACATTGGTGCGATAGAGTTGAACTCTTCTCACAGAGACATGCTGGAGTCTGATACAACTAGACTACAGTATTACGTTGACACATTAAGGAACTGCGTGGAATCATTAAAAAATGATTCCGAGATGGTAAGAAAAGAATTGCTGGCTGAAAGGAAGAAGATACAGAGCAGCGACAACAAAGAAAGCGATAATGGGAACTCGATCGATTCTTTGATATTGCTCAAAGAGGTCAAAGCGAACATACTCAAGGTTTGCCAAGTATTGCAAGCAGCTAGAAAGACGACTGGAAGTCAATCGGAAGCTGCTGTTTCCGAAGACCACTTCCAGGAGTCTTTAGAGGTGCTCCAAGATTCAATAAAAAATCGATGGAAAGAAGCAAATGCTGAACAAAGGCAGAATCTTTCCGATTCAGTCAAAGAATTTCGCTCATGGGTACCCTTGTTTCAGCCGTTCACCAAATTTGGTCCAATCTTCTCAAGATTTGTTGTCAAACTAGAGACTGAGTTTAAAAGTTAGTATAAAACTACAAATATAAGTTATTAAACATGATATTCATTCCATTATAATACATGATAAACTCCTTGTGTCAAATATCAAACCTAGTATTTATCTGAAGTTTCTCTAAACTCGTTGATATCAGATGTGCTTTCAATCTCAGTCTCCTTGTCACGCTCTGCACGTCTCCGGCGATTCTTCTTGCTCATCCATCCAAAGGCAACGTAAAAGAGGAAAGCATTGAATGCTTTCGTGGGGAAAATCTTCACGGCCCACCAATTAGGAATAATTCTGATGATCATCCCAACGGGAAGTGACAACATACCGCAAATTATTGCCGTTCCCCACATGGCTGGGGTTTGTCTCACAATCGAAAATGAAGCACCTCCCACAAACATGATCAAAACTTGCATTCCTCCAATAATTACAGCAATAGCCACAAAGTACCAATTCCTGAAAAGATGCGAGAAAAAATTCAAATTCTCTGAATTAATACGTCCTTTAATACTGGTAACGTCAGAACACTCATCGAGCTTTCTTGTCACAAACAACTTCCAGAATTGCAACCAAACAAATGCGTTGAAAGTCATGGCATCCAACTGAGTCAGTTGGTGATCAGTGATTGGCTTGGAACCGAAAAAAATCTTTTGACCAGCGAAGTGTAAAATGAAGGTTATGATTAACTGATTGATAGACTGCCCAAGAATCATTTTCCACATAGAAACACTGATTAATGGTGCAGTTCTTCCTGCTGGTTTCCTCTTCAACAATGCATCATCTGGCTTGTCAGTAGCTAAAGCCAATGCAGCCAATGTATCCATAATCAAGTTAACCCATAATAACTGAACTGCAGTCAAAACTGAGTCTCCCTCAGATGAAGCAACCGCGGACACAAACGTGAGGACACATGCAGTGATATTAACGGTCAACTGAAATTGGATAAACTTTTTGATCGACTCAGCCACAGTTCTACCCCATTTAATGGCTTGAACAATATCAGTAAAGTCGTCGGTCATTAAAATAATGTCAGAAGCTTCTCTTGCAACTTCCGTGCCATTAATACCCATTGAAAATCCAACATCAGCTAATTTCAACGCCGGAGCATCGTTTGTTCCATCACCAGTAACTGCAACAACTTCCCCAGCATTACGCAATGTTTCAACTAAGATTCTCTTGTCTTCCGGTGAGGATCTAGCCAAAACTTTAAGTTTTGGCGCAATCCGCGCTCTCTCGGAAGGTGACAATTGTCTGAATGTTGGTCCTTCCATTGAAGCATATTGATTGGAAGAGTCCTCAGGCGTAAGAATGTTGCAACCTCTGGAAATGGCTTTGGCTGTTGCCAAATTGTCACCAGTGACCATTCTAACGGTAACCCCTGCCATTTTACACTGCATGACTGCTTCTGGAACTCCCTTTTTCAAAGGATCCTGCAAACCCACGAGAAGATCCATCACGAGATTTGAATCGTTATCTTTAGTCTTCACCGAAATATCGATGAGTTGGTCTGGGTTAGCATGGTTAGGATTTTGAGGATCACTGAATTCGGCAGGTGGCCAAGATTCCAAACCCACATAGTCTTTATGTGCCAAGACAATAGCACGCAAAGCATCATTGGCGAAATCATCAATTTTTTCCAAGACAGATTCTCTGTCTTCTCTTTCCATAGCAAAAACTTCATCAGATGTATTCACCTGAAAAGCACAGTGCTTGAAAATGAGCTCGGCAGCTCCTTTCACGTATAAGCGGTAACCATTTTCTATTCTCATAACGACACCTGACCATTTTCTCGAACTTTCAAAGGGTATTATTTGAGCAATATCCAAAGACGCCAAGTTCCTTTGTTCTGTCAAAGAATGTGTTGAGTATTGGTTGAATCCTTCCCCTGCAAACATTAAAAGAGCAGATTCTGTCTTGTTTCCCAAATATTGCTCATTGGAAACACCCATCTTGAGTTGGTCCTTCTGAGAGTCGTGGAACAAATGATAGAAAAAGGATCTTGGTTTTGGCTTTTCGGTGGCCCTCATTGCTTCTTCCGCATTATACTCAGCATTCTCGAAAGCTGTCGAGTTGATAGTGATATTGGAGCAAATAAAAGTTTTAATATTTGCTGGAACCTTCGAAGCCATAGTCTCTAAGGAATTTTCTTCCTTCATTGACATTTGAGAATCGTCAAAGGACAAGTTTTTGTTGATGAAGCCACGGACTATCCTCATTTTGTTTTCAGTAAGAGTACCAGTCTTATCAGAACATACGGCTGTAGCTCCACCCATTATTTCACAGGACCTTAACACACGAACCAAGTTACCATTCTGGGCCATTCGAGTAGTAGCAAAGGCCAAGGCAAGCGTGACAGCCAACGGGAGTCCTTCGGGAACAGCAACCACCACTATGGTCACTGCAACAATAAGAATATCCACGAACTTCTTACCCTTTTGAGCAGACTCTTCGTGATGCAACTGTCCACCAGGCGCTATTTCCACACAGAAACGTATGAATAATACAGCAAACAAAACTAAAGCAGCCAAGAACCCGTATTTTGAAATACCCTCGGCTAAGTTATCCAAGCGGGCTTGCAACGGAGTGGACTCGGCTTCTTGATTTAGAGATGTCATGGTTCTACCATGCACGGAATGTATTCCAACGGCAGTAACGACAGCAGTCCCCACCCCCGATAAAACTTTAGCACCTGAAATAAGAAAGGGGTCCTTGAATTTGATCTTTGAGGACCCAAGATCTTCATTTGAAGATAGGTGTTTCTCAAAGAAACTCATTGCCTCATTAGCGGGTACCTTCTTGATGGTGCGAGATTCCCCTGTCAAAGCCGATTCATCACACTCGATATCTCCAGAAATCATTACCGAGTCAGCAGGCACGACGTCTCCCGTTTCAACAGAAATGAGATCGCCCACCAATAAATCAAAAATCGATATCATTTGCTTCTCACCGTCTCTGAACACGATGACCTCACGGTCCTCTTTCTTCGAGTTGAGTTTAGCAAACTGCCTTTCCTTCTGGTAATCGTTGGCGGCACCAACTATGACCACAATAACAACAGCGGTAATAATCGCTACACCCTCGACCCAGTCGACTTTGGGCTCAGCATTGTGGTTGCTGTCATACTCAGTCTTTTGACCGAAAGTTTCGTATAAACCCAAGGCTAAAGAAATAACTGCGGCAACAGTCAAAAGTATCAAAACCTTGTCCTTCATTGCCTCAAGGCAGAGTCTGAAAAAGGACTTAGCTGCTTTGGTAGGGAGTACGTTCCTGCCGAAATGCGCTATTCTCTCTTCATTGCCGTGATTACTCAAACCAGCAGAAACATCACTTTGAAGATCGCTAACAAGCTGGTTGATGCCACCAAGCTCATGGAGTCTTTTTAGACTTTTGGGATCATGCAAGGAGATAAGATCGTCTGGAGATAAGTTATGACTTGTTGGTCTTAGGGGCGAATCAGAGTGGACGGAATGGTCGTCCCTCGGTGCAGTCAAGGACATGCTGAAAGTAAAAGGTGTATCGAAGTTCTTTGCAGATATCACCAAGAGTGATTTGCAAGATGAAGAAAGGGGCGAATAAATGAATGAAATGGACCCAAAATAAATTAGAAAAAAAACGTAACTTTAGGAGGTTAGATAGTCACTCGCAGAAATACTTCCCTTTTCGTTCAGGCAACTTAATCTTCAGGTACCGAAATCGAGCGGCTCGAGGATTTTGCAGTACGTGCCAAACTACACAGCCTCGTTTGCAGCCGCGCAGATTTGATTGGGATGCAAGAAGATACTAAGATACTTGAAAGAAACGCCTTAGAAGTCGAATTTTTTTCAGCACTGGTCTAGAGAAATTCGAATGTCCGTTTAGAGCAAAACCCAACTTTTTTTTCTTCTTGAAACGCTTGACAAAGCTAAGTGTTGAAAGTTGTGATGCTGCAGATAACTGCTCAACAGCTGCGCTCGATATGGACAATGAGTGTTCGTATATAAAGTTGCCAAAAAACACTCCTTGACTGGGGAAAAAAAAACCGGATTTTTATCGACAGCTTTGTGTCTTATATCTCTCTCGGAGTATCTGGAAAATCCTTGGTCACCTTGCTGGCTCCTTTTTTTGTGCCTTTAGTTCCTTCGCCATAGCCCACCAAACCCTATCTGGGTTGGCTTGTCATTTACACAGCCCGAGCCATGTGTGACGCGAAGACAGTGAAAGGCGGACCTTTTTCCGGCATGTGCTGGACACTCGCACTTCGCCAAGCTTTTCTCTGTTTCCGTGGTGATCCGTAAGGTGATGCGGATCCGCGCTAGATTAGCTAATTAAGCGAGCAAGCATAGAAGAGTGGATTCTTAGGGCGGACTTCAAGCAAACACGAAACCAGCAAACACGAAACATCAACAAACGAAAAACACCAGCGAACGAAAAACATCAACAAACGAAATCACCAGCAAACGAAATATTCAACAGTGTCTAAAGCTGTTTGGGTAGGGTTGTTGATTTCGAGGCAAGTGGAACGTGTTGTTTGAAATCGTGCAACAGTCCAAGCATATACATTCCGAGGACAAGAATTTTTGTGGGGAACTGGCGAATATTGCGAGTCAGAACGCCAAGCACTACAGAAGCGGAATTCAAACAGAAAAGAGGCTGTACACTGTTGAGGCGGAGGTCGGTCGGAGCGCCCCGCCGCCATCCGGAGATACGCCTGGTATTGCTGCAAAGTGCCAAGGAGGAACCTCCAAAAAGGGGCAATGCTTTCGGGCTTTCGAGAACTGACTTGGCGCCCGAGAAGGATTTTCAAGGTGCGGAGCTACGGAAGCCCTTGCTACGGCTACCGGGCCCAGCATAACGTGACTGCCTTGCACGAAAGAGGCAAGGCGGTCGTAGACCCATATCCATTCTTCCAGAGATTAGCAGTCGCAGCTAGACGCAAGTGATGAACCCAAATGGGAAAGTACACCAGGCTCGGCCATAGTGGGCACGTCAAAGTCACGTGTCCCGCGCTTCCAGCTCATCGCGCTGCGCTCTTGTACGATGCCGCGTCCGCCCGAGCGCCTCTGACGTGTTGGGCCCGTGCTTCATATTCCCGAGAGCTCCGTGTATGAAGTGCAGTGTAGCTGACGGCCCTGGGTGCCTTTCGTCTTTCTGAATCGTTGGCCCAGTAAGCAAAGGCGATTCCAGCTGTTCAAGGTTCCGTACAAGGGCCAACGCGGCACCCGAGGTGTGGCTCATGGCGTTACGTACAGGAAACCAGTTTAGTAATAGTAAAACAATGCATACAAAAAAAGCCTCCGTCAGCATTCTTTGAGGATTCTTTAAAAGTACCATTTCACTCTTGCTAATGACTGTCGATAAGACCAACAACTATGGATTCGGGACGCAGGCTATCCATGCGGGGGCCGACTGCGATCCTTCGACCGGTGCTGTCATAGCACCAATCAGTCTCTCCACTACGTTTGCCCAGTCGGAGCCAGCGAAGCCAATTGGAGCTTACGAATACTCCAGATCGGCTAATCCTAACAGAGACAACTTTGAACTAGCAGTGGCCACCTTGGAGAAGGCGAAGCATGCTGTTGCGTTGTCGTCGGGCTCTGCAACGACCGCATTGATAATCCAGTCTTTGGCTATTGGCTCGCACATAGTTTCGGGAGGTGATGTTTACGGCGGAACTCACAGGTACTTCACCAGGGTGGCTTCAACTCATGGTGTGGAATTGTCCTTTGTTGGGAACTTGGCCACCGATCTTGCGGGGGCCTTGCGCCCTGAGACCTCGTTGGTGTGGTTGGAGACGCCTTCCAACCCAACTTTATCGGTCACCGACATTGGCCAGGTCGCCTCCATTTTGAAGAAGCACAACGAAAAATACGGGCGAGACGCATTCTTGGTGGTCGACAACACCTTTTTGTCGCCATATGTTTCTAACCCATTGACACATGGTGCAGATGTGGTTGTGCATTCCATCACAAAGTATATAAATGGGCACTCGGATGTTGTCGGTGGGATTTTGGCCACTAACTCGGAGAAGTTGAACGAGAAGTTCCGGTTCTTGCAGAATGCTATTGGCTCCGTCCCATCTCCCTTCGATTCTTGGTTGGCGCATCGCGGTTTGAAAACGTTGCATTTGCGTGTAAGACAAGCCAGCTACTCGGCACAAAAGATTGCCGAATACTTGTCGCAGCATGAATCTGTCGTAAGCGTGAATTATCCCGGCCTCAAAAGCCACACTAACCATGAAGTCGTGCTCAAGCAGCACAGGGATGGCTTGGGTGGAGGAATGATCTCTTTCAGAATCAAGGGCGGAGCCGAAGCTGCGGCCAGGTTCACTTCCGCCACGCGGTTGTTCACCTTGGCTGAGTCTTTGGGTGGCATTGAGTCGTTAATCGAGGTGCCCGCTGTCATGACCCATGGAGGCATTCCTCAGGCGGAAAGAGAGGCAAACGGGGTGTTTGATGATTTAATCAGAGTTTCTGTTGGTATTGAGGAAACCGATGATTTGTTGCAAGACATCAAGGAGGCTTTGGAAGGTTTGGCCTAAAAGACAATGCCGGTCCATCGACCCGATGCGTGCTGGAAATCCGGCTGGCTTAATGGGCAAACAATGTTACCGTTCTACTCGAGATTGAATAAAGTTTAGACATACAGAGCCTCTTCCCAAACCCGAATGTAAGCGTACGGTGTGTCTTTGATACGAGTGCCGTGGTCAGCGTAGCTTTTGCAACCGACAGTAGATCTCAGCCTTGCTGCGAAACTTCTCAGTAACACCCATTCACCATGCGCGTGTGCCCAATAGCGCGAAGGTAAAAGTGCGTAGTAACGGTGCGACCAAGATGGAGCTCCAAGTATTGCACCATGAGCATTGGGGTAGTGCGCCGCTCAGAAACGCTCAGCCAATCGCGCCGTTTCTTTTCCGGTTTAGCTCTCTAGTTGAAAAACATCCCACAAGGCTCACACGAAGTTGGCAGGAAAAAAAAGTAACCCTTTTGGCGACCGATTGCTCTCCTTCATTCTAAGAGAAGCGAATCAGAAAGGACAACACCGACCTCAATCTTGCATTGTTAGTCTTCAAGGAATCGTCCATTTCTTCCGACTAGAACGCTTTCTGTATAAGTCGTTATCCTAGACCATTTTTCTTGCATTGGCATCAACAGTTTCGTGATACCTCCCTCTCACAACCATCATTAGCCTTTTACGTGATGTTTAGAAGCAGCTTCAAGTTGGCCTCGCCTTTAACCCTGAAGATTGTGATTTCTGCCGTCGGGGCAACCGGCTTGACCGCTTCCTATGTCTTGTATCAAGACTCGGTCAACGCCAGCGCCATGACTGCCGCTGAGCACGGTTTGCATGCGCCTGCTTATGACTGGCCCCATAATGGAATGCTTTCTACCTTTGACCACGCCTCTATCAGAAGAGGTTTCCAAGTCTACAGAGAGGTTTGCGCTGCGTGCCACTCGTTGGACAGGATTGCTTGGAGAAACTTGGTTGGAGTATCCCACTCCGCCTCAGAGGCCAAGGCATTTGCTGAGGAATTGGAATATGATGATGAGCCTGACGATGAGGGTAACCCCAAAAAGAGGCCAGGTAAGTTGGCCGACTACTTGCCAGGTCCTTACCCCAACGAGCAAGCTGCTAGGGCCGCAAATCAAGGTGCTTTACCTCCGGACTTGTCATTGGTCGTCAAGGCTAGACACGGTGGGTGTGACTACATCTTCTCCTTGTTGACTGGGTACCCAGAAGAGCCTCCAGCGGGTGTTGTGTTGCCTCCTGGCTCCAACTACAACCCTTACTTCCCTGGTGGTTCGATTGCTATGGCCAGAGTTTTGTTTGATGAATTGGTTGAGTACGAGGACGGTACCCCGGCAACCACCTCTCAAATGGCAAAGGATGTTACTACATTTTTGAACTGGGCTTCGGAACCTGAACATGATGACAGAAAGAGATGGGGATTGAAGGCACTTATTGTGATCTCGTCTTTGTACATGTTGTCTGTGTGGGTAAAGAAATTCAAGTGGCAACCAGTCAAGAACAGAAAGTTTACTTTCAACCCTCCAAAGAAGCCATAGTCATGTAAAAAGTTAGACACTGCTCAATAAATAATCAAAACCGTGAACGTAACAAAAAGAGAGTAATGTTTTATATTTAATTAATAAAAAATTAAATATGCAGCAACTCTTCAAGTGGAGGTATATTAAGGCTTACCCACGAACCGGGTTCGACGATAGTCTGAAAATATTAATGCTGTAGGAGCTTCTGCACTGAACTGGAGATATACAAATACTTTAGTCTTGATTTGACTTGTTTACTTTCCAGTTTCGTATCTGCCAAACGTTAGTTTCCGGTGCATGTTGAAAAGATGGATATTGGCTAAATTCCGTGGCTGGTTTAGTGAGGCTTCATCACTTGGCGGTCAATGGTTTCTATTTCCGGCCAATTTCCTAGTTTCCTTTCCCTACTTTGTAGGTGATGCTATTGCATGCTGGTCCCAGAGTCACATGATTCAACTAAGCTGACTAGGGATTGAAGTTTTTTAACAATATTCACCAGCCGACGATCTCTCTTTAATTAGATATGCTTTGGTTTGGATCTGCCTCGATAATGTCCTTCGATCTACAGTAAGTCATACAAATCTGAAGAATATTCCCTTATCGTTAAGTAAGAAATTCGCTTTTCGTTTACCTTGAATACAGAGAAGAAGGTTTTGTTAATGCACTCAGATGTGAGCTCAGGGTATGATCAGGTTCTCCACACCTTCGCCAGAAGCTTAAGCAATGGTTCTGCACTACCCAGCCTCTTAATTCGCATTCTGCACTGGCGCCATTTCTGGTTCGGCGAAGCTACGCGACTGGCCCGGCGGGAGTGCGTCAGCTCGGTGAACGATAGCTTCTAATTGGCCACCCCGCTTATTCTTCCGGCGAACACACCGTATGTGCAGTCGCCATTCGTCTAGTTATAAGGTGCTTTTTTCTCTGTTTTTCTATTAACTTCCATAATTCGGAATATTGTTTATCCTGCTCCAGCATATATATTCAGTCCTTTGCCGGTCCTCTTGATCAAACTGGATACCAACAAAACTCAAAGTCGTCGCAGTTAGATACTCCCACTGTGTCGGGCGGTTTGGTGAGGTCATTGTGCAACTTCCAGCAAAGCTATATCGCTACCAAGTACATTCTCGTTTACTTTTCTTTCGAGCACCATGTCTGCATCTCTACAAACGTCGCTGGATAACCTCGTCAGCCTGTCCAGGGACGGCAAGCCGGTTTTGGACGACAATGTTGATTCTTCGGTTAGTTTCAGCACTGTATCTACATTGAAGCTGAGAAACATTGCTCCAAATCGCTTTGTGATTCTCCTTACTCTTGCGTCTTCTATATCAGGCTTCATGTTCGGTTATGATACTGGATACATCTCTGCTGCATTGGTACAAATTGGGACCGACTTGCTGAACAAAATTCTCACCTATGGTGAAAAGGAGTTCATTACGTCTGCCACTTCTCTAGGTGGAATTTTTGGTGCTATTATCGGCGGAATCACAGCTAACTTGATTGGTAGAAAAAAGGTCTTGATGGGCTCCAATGTGTTCTTCATAGTTGGCACAATTATTCAACTCGTTTCGAAAACCGTATGGACTATGATCTCTGGAAGATTCATTCTCGGTTTTGGCGTTGGCTCGGCTTCTTTGATCGCCCCTTTGATGCTCAGTGAATTGGCCCCATCGAAGTATAGGGGTCGCCTAATTGTAACAAACTGCATTTTCATCACTGGGGGCCAGCTCGTGGCGTATCTCATTAACTGGGGTGTGGCGAGTGTCGCTCATGGTTGGAGAATTTCTGTTGGTCTCTGTATTGTTCCCGCCGTACTCCAGATGTCGCTCTTCTGTTTCTTGCCGGACACACCGCGTTATTATGTTATTCGTGGAGACTTCATCAGGGCCAAGGCTGTGTACATGAAGACAGAGTCTAATGTTACAGAGGAGGAGGCAGATGCCACCATTCAGGACATGATTGCTTCAAATTCCAATGTCCCAGGCTCTCCATTGACGAAGATCTGGAAGTCCATTAAATTGACACACTCTAATCCAGGAAATTTCCGTGCATTGATTCTCGCTTGTGGTTTGCAAGGAATTCAACAGTTCACAGGTTTCAACTCCTTGATGTATTTCAGCACCACGATATTCGAGACAATTGGCTTCAAGAATTCGTCGGCTGTATCTGTCATCGTTGCGGGCACTAACTTCGTGTTCACAATCATCGCTATGTGCATCATCGACATTGTGGGTCGCCGTAGAATTCTACTTTTGGCTATCCCTGGTATGTGCTTGTCATTGGTGCTCTGCGCTATAGCATTTCACTTCTTGGGTGTGACTTTCGGCTCGGGGTCTGAGGTAGTGGTTGCAACCTCTGGAATTAGTGGTTGGGGAATTATCATCATTGTGGGCATGGTTCTCTTCGTTGCAACCTACGCGATTGGTATTGGAAACTCTGCATGGACCGGTGTTGAATTGTTCTCCGATGTCAATGTCAGATCTGTGGGAAGTATGTACGCAGCTGCGACAAATTGGACTGGTTCCTTAGTTATTGCTGCTACATTCTTGACAATGTTAGAAAATATCACCCCTCCAGGAACTTTCGCTTTTTTTGCTTGTTTGTGTTTTATTTCTTTCTTGTTTGTTTACTTCCTTCTTCCTGAAGTTGCTGGATTGGAATTGGAGCAGACTACAAGGCTTTTGGAGACAGGATTCAACGTGAAAAAGGCAGGCGAGTTGTCAAAAGAGGCACGTAGGCTTGCCCACTTTGCTAGACAACAGGATCACAGTGTGTAGTCCACCGAAACATATTTAAATTAAAAGCATACGATGAATAGAAGTAGGTTTTTTTAAATCAATCAGCAAAACGTACTCTATTTCGATGCTTGCGTTTGGAAGTCGCATTGTCGACCCAGGTCGCGGTTTCTATCACTGCAACTTCCTACGAGCGACGAACGCCGAAAACTATGTTAGCAGCTTCAGGGGGCATGCCAGAAGCCAGAGATGAATATGTTATTCACCGAAAGCTTCAGCCGATTAATAAGTTTCGGTCTATGCGAAAATTGAAACATTATGATATCATCAAGAAAATTGGGCAGGGAACCTTCGGGGTTGTGCAAAAGGCAAAAGACCATAGTACGGGCGAAATCGTGGCTCTCAAGCAGCTCATCAACCATTCAGCGAAAGAGGGGTTTCCAATTACGGCTATGAGAGAAATCACAATTTTGAAAAAGTTGAAACACAAGAACGTTCTCAAGATCATTGACATGATATATGATGAGCCCAAGACATCGTCCCCGAAAGACATTATTTCCCAGAGAGGTGTGTTCTACACTGTAACTCCATGCATGAATTCAGATTTGGTTGGGCTACTTGAAAATCCATCGGTGGAGCTCTCGGTTCCAACAATTAAATGTGTTTTGCTTCAGCTACTTGAAGGAATTAATTATATCCATCAGCAACATTACTTGCATCGCGATGTTAAAACAGCTAATATTCTCCTCGACCCCCATGGCGTGGTTAAAATCGCGGATTTTGGTTTAGCCAGAGTGTACCATGGCCATACGCCGTCGAAAGGCAATGGCCATGGAGGTGGTGAGCGTAACTACACTGCGCTTGTTGTGACCAGATGGTACCGACCACCTGAAATCCTCTTGGGTGAAAGAAAGTATACAACTGCGGTTGATATGTGGGGAGTTGGCTGCGTTTTTGCCGAGCTCTTCACCAAGAAGCCGATTTTGGTTGGATCCTCGGACTCTAACCAGGCACACATAATTTTCGACATGGTTGGGCCCCCTAACCAGGAAAATTGGCCCGACGCATCTCTTCTCCCGAACAAGTCCGACTTAAATATAGGTCTTACATGTAAAAGAACATTGGAGGCACGTTTCTCCCCCCTAATGGGACAGATGGCGACAGATTTGTTAAGCAATATACTCGCGCTAGATCCTAAAAGAAGGTACAATGCATTGGATGCAATTGCCCACCCTTACTTTTCTCTGGATCCTCAGCCCTACACTCCAAATGAGATCCCCGAATTTGAAGAGAGTCATGAGATTGATAAAGAGCATTTCAAACGACTTCGAAGTAACATTTCTACTGTTGATTCTGTCCCTAAGAGATTTAAATCCGACCAAGAAAATGCAGACAGATCTGTTCTGCGTATTAGAGGTGGTGATACCAAGCATAGTACAAATACAAACTATTGAGTATGTTGTAGGATCAGGATAAGAAACAATAATAGATGTCTAGAGCTGTTCTTCGTATGAGGTCGATCTATTGTCATAATCATACATACAGTCAGAAACCTTTCTTTTTCTGCCTTCAGTAAAGGACTAAGATCTAAATCATTCAAGACATGCTACACATTTGCTATTTTTGAGCAAACAACATTGCAGAAATAAACTAGCCAACGGACATAAGCAATGCTATTGTAGCGCGACACAAGTTCTTGACAAGGTGAAGGTTCGGTTTGATTTTCTAGATAACTAAAAGCAACATGGGAGTGCATAACCGAACGCGATCAAGCTCGGTTTGGAACTTTGCACCACGTCCGGTCACGGACTGTACCATATTATTTTTTAGCATATGGACTCATTCTTCCATTTTCAACTTGGTAAAAGTACCTAAAATGAGCAGTTTCGACGAGTTATTCTCGGTGCAAGTGTTTTTCATCGTCTTGCGAGAAACGATCGAGCTGGCGATCATCATCTCCGTTCTTTTGGCATTGGTACATAAGAGTTTAGCAGACCTGCCTAGCTCAGAACAAAATGCCCAGCAACTACATGATGATCCCGAAAGTGAAGTCGAAATGGACCGGAAAGTTGAGTTGCGAAAATTAACGCTCCAAATATGGTTTGGTGGCCTCTTGGGCTTCGTAGTGTGCCTTGCTGTAGGTGCAGTCATTCTTACTGTATTCTATGTTATTGGCAATGATCTTTGGTCAATCACGGAACATTACTGGGAAGGTTTTTTCTCAATACTTGCAAGTGTTATAATATCCTTCATGGGGGTAAAAATCTTGAGGATTACCAAAATGCAAGAAAAGTGGAGGCACAAGTTGGGACATGTTCTTAGCACATACCAACAGAAAGATGCAGCTGGTGAAGCGGCGTGGAGTGAACGGAATGCCATGTTCATACTTCCCTTTGTCACTACTCTACGTGAGGGCTTAGAGGCGATTGTGTTTGTTGGCGGAATCGGTATTAATGAGAACACTAGTGTCTGGTCGGTGGTCAACGCTACACTAATAGCCATGGCCATCGGATTTAGTGTCGGTGTCGCACTATATAGGTCCGGTAACACATTATCGCTCCAAATGTTTTTGATAATCTCCACGTGTTTCTTATATCTCGTTGCTGCAGGACTATTTTCCAAGGGAGTATGGAATTTGGAACTCCAAAGGTTCATTGATAAATGCGGTGGAATGGACGTTAGTGAGACAGGACATGGGCCCGGTTCCTACGATATAAAATTCAGCATCTGGCACGTGAATTGCTGTAATGGTGAGATGCCTGAAGATGGTGTTTTTTGGATGTTGTTTACTGCCATTTTTGGCTGGACAAACAGTGCTACTGTTGGAAGTGTCTTCAGTTACCTTTTGTATTGGGTGGCAGTAGCAGTAATGTTCTATTCGCTAAGATATGAGGATCATCACGGCTACTTGCCAGTCATCCCATTGTCGTGGCAAGCACGTAGGATACAAAAGCGCCAATATGTGTCAGTCGGTGCAAATTCAGACAATGAGCCAAGAAATAGTGTTGATACAATCGACTCGAGCACACCTCTACAGCGGAGTGTTTGAGTCTTCTTCGCTTGCTTTAATCGTTGGGCTTGAGGTGCTGTGTTTTGGGAGAAGATTTCTATGAGAGTACCAAAACTATAAGAATGGTTAGAGTCAGAATCTAGATCTTTTATTAATATTTAGACAGAAACAAAAAACTCCCATCTGGTCTATAAATTCAACTCTTCAGTTGAACATCTCGTCCACAGAACCTCCCAAATATACTCTTAATGTTTTCCTTGTAGCAGGCAAGATCCTCGCTTTTACCAAAGGATCGTTTGTTCCGTCCTGCAACCTCTCATAAGCTTGGAATCTATGGCAACCACCGAAGGCAAAGTAAAAGCTCTTACCTTCTTCTCGAACTAGAAAAACGTCTATTGGAGGTAATTCCCCTGGAGTTATATTTTCTAACTTGCAAGTAAGAGATGCCTGGGGCACCCCGCGTAGTGTGGAAGCCATTGCTTCGATCTTCGATTCGTCAAGCACAGGAGGAATGGGTCTTCTGATTTGGCTAAGCGGGACTTCTTCAACTTTTAGTCTAGAGGATTGTAGGGACATCTTGATTGCTTGGAACTAATTGTAGAAAAAGACGTGGTTTTTATATTGCAGTGCTGGTTTCTAAGCTGAGGGTCCAGAATCGCTGATTATGTGCTTGCTGCAGGCAATGACAACATATTAGTGAGCAAAGAAAAACGGATGCACTTAAGTGACCTAAAGCTCACATAAGTTGAGCTGAAAAATTAAAAAGTTGACAATAGAAAACTCGAAATAAAAAGAAAATGAAGAAAATGAAGAGAAGTGACGAAAATCAGGTCTATAAAAAAAAGATCAACAAAATAGAAAAAAGAGAGTAAAAGAGCTCTTTTCGCTTGCTCGCGTCCTATTGTTATTGACATCCATCAGCCCATTTCCGAGGTTGCGCTTTGCTGTCAATATGAACAATTTGCAAACTGCTCATATGTGTGTTACACTCCGCTGATCAAAGAGGTCTAACCACCTAATTATCCAGGCTGTGGCAGGATAGTCGATTTTTTGGTTGGCGTGAGTCCTTGCACAATTGCCAGTGCGCAATCCAGCCGTTAGAGCCATCGCCGAAATCGGCTACTACGGAACTGCACATCATTAGAAATCACAATCTCCTAGATCTCATCAGTCGCCTGATCTCAGCGTCCACCATTGTGCCTCTTTCAGTTCAAATCACCCAAAATTTGCTCGAATATATATATAAGCCAGAATCTAATGTATTCAATTCATAACTCAAAAAACTAACATTGACGGCTTCTTCCGACCCTGCACTCTCCGACCGCATGGAGTAAAAGTTTTATCTTTTCCATCAGACGTGGTTTATCAATTTCATCAACAGCATAATAGAGATATGAACATGCTAATTTGGCTACCGATTATTATTCTTATAGTTTGCCCACTCTGGATCAGGTCAGTTAAACTAGCAAAACCTCTTTTTGCATTACTATGTGTGTCCTCTTTATACGCAATGATCAAAGAAACACCAGAGGGAGCATTGAATCGTGCTCCCTTTGAGGAAATTCCTTCTCAGCTCATTTCTTATTATGCATGCACTCTGGCTATTTCAGAAGTGAACTACTGCACTGCCATGGGCTATGGTGAACGTGATGGTGTCTGCTTTTGCAATAATGAAAATGCGCTAGCTCTGTTGGCCTACTGCTACGCTACTTCTTACCCCACTGAGATTGATTCTTTCCTTTCAATGTGCAAGTTGAAGGGTAATATATCGTTGACAAGGAAGGACTTCAATAACTCTCTTCAAATGTATTATGACAGAGCAAGGGATATTCCTCATAACCACTTACCTCTGGGTGAAACAATTGACTATCCGGTGAAGTTATATGATGAAAAGCTTTCCATTGTTAAAAAGGCGTACGGCCAATTCCTTGGAAACTACAATAACTCGATGAAATATGGTGAGATCCTTGTTTTGTTTTGGATAGTGGTTTTCTTCTTGGCTTCTCTGGGTAACTGGAGTAAGATTTTGTTCCCTCGATTGAACAAGTCATTTACTGGCCCGATTTCAAGAACCATAAGATCAAAAATTACTTTACCAGCCCTTGCCGGCAAACAAAAAACTGTGCAAACACCCTGTTTAAGGGTTTTTGACTTTTTGGCTCCCTCCAGGGCCGAAGTTTTGATTCTTTGCGTCTTCTGCACCTTGGTGTTGCATTTAATGTTTCGAGATATTAAATACGTTCCAGGTGATACTATTTTTGATTCCAAACTTCACGCCTACATGAGATACTATGGTGTAAGGAGTGGTCTCTTGGCAAGCTATATTTTACCTTTGTCAATATTGTTTGCTGGTAGAAATAACATTCTTCAGTGGCTAACACGTTGGGACTATTCCACATTTGTGATGCTACACAGATGGGTTACGCGTGTGGTTATAGCATTAATACTTGTACATGCTATTGGTTATTCTCGTCACATCTACTTTCCTTTAAAGAATACCGAACCTTATATTTTATTTGGATTAGCTGCATTTGTAGCGGGGCTTGCGATTCTAGTCCAGGGTCTCTTGGTTCTTCGAAGGAAGCGGTATGAGGCTTTTCTTGTTGTCCACATATTTCTTGCAGTGATTTTTATTGGCGGCTCTTTTGTGCATGTTGCAGATTTATACTTCCTCTGGTATTACTATTTTACTGCCTGCTTATGGGCTTTTGACAGAATACTCAGGCTCCAAAGACTCTTTTCCTTTGGATTCCCCGTATCCCAAATACGACTATATGAAGATGATACCCTTAAAGTGATGGTTCCGATACCACCAGGGTTTCTGGCTGAGGGCGGTGGGCATTGCTTTCTACATTTCTTTCAATGGCTGTGCTTTTGGCAGTCTCATCCGTTTACATACACTGTTGTTAACAACAATATTGTCTTCTACGTCAAAGTTAAAGACGGTGTAACTTTAAGACTCAAGAGATACCTTGAGTCCCATCCATCCAAAGCCGCATTCATGAGAGTGGCTGTTGAAGCATCTTATGGTGAGGCCACTCCGGCGTTTAGATATGACTCTAGTGTTTTTCTTGCTGGTGGTAATGGAATTCCAGGAATTTATGCCGAGGCAATTGAGGTTGCTCACAAAACCCGGGGCTCAAAGAGGATCAAACTTATTTGGGTAGTCAGGAATTACCATTCGCTTCTTTGGTTTTTTGAGGAGTTAGATGCGCTTCGGTTTTTGCCCATTAGTACAGAAATCTATGTTACTAAGCCTCAAGAAAGGTTTTCTGGTGGGGTATCAGATAAACTGGCTCTTTTAAAAAATACATACACTCATAACTATTGTTCAGCGAACAATAATAATGATCCTGTGGGGAGCCTCAAGCACAAGTTGAATCACATAGCCTTTTTTGAGGGACGTCCTAAAATCGATAAAATCGTGGACATACACGTCGAAGAATCCCCAGGATCGACCTGTTTTGTTCCTTGTGGACACCCCTTAATGGTTGACGATTTGAGAAGTGAAGTGGCCCAAAAAGTAGCAACAAGTAACAAAAGGGTTGACTACTTCGAGCAATTGCAAGTGTGGAGTTAATTTATAAATATTTGGTAATTTAATAAGGTTTACTAAGAAACGACAAGAAAAATATCTTTAATTAAACACCATTAACCTCGAAACTCATTGGACTCATTTTCGTGCTCTGTCTGCATTCGTACAGCTTTCCCTGCTTCGAGAAAACTTTTTGTATGACGTGCGAATAGATTGTTGATCAATATTCATCCTAATTGTATTGTCAAAACTCTCTGTTCATTGTCCACTTCATCAATCATATAAGAACTAACGCCTCATCTTTGACCCAGCGACATTATCCGAGTCTAAAAACTCCTCTACCATCACTATCGGATTCACCTCGTCTAACACTGGTAACAATCACAAGTATGTTAATTTGATTAATTGATAATGGCTCGCTTTCTCTTTGCAGTAGCTTGAAATTGGTTTTCAACTGCAACCTCTTCTAAAGCCTAAAATCTTAAGATCGAAGCTAGAGTACTAAACTTTTGACTGTAGGAAACACCTATCAGTCTTTGAGCTTCATCATGTACTGATTATTCTGGCTCTTCTACCTCTTCTTCTTCTTCCTCCTCCTCTCCCTCGTCGTCTTCCTCTTCGTCTTCCTCTCCCCGACCATTTGCACTTGCATCGCTCTTTCTCAACCGTTCTTCCTGTCATGCAAGTCTATCTCCCAAAATTCCGGACAGATTTGCATTTTGTCGATTTCTTACAACTAAGTTTATATAAGATTGGTTTCCATTGAATCGTGGGAAATTCGCTTTATCAATTGGAGCCATCTAGAGATCCTTTTTTTTTTATAGATGAAATACACCAAAATAATATACTTAGGCAAATACTGGAGATCTTTAAATTTTCTTTAGTCCACAAAGTTTCATGCTTGGACATTGTAGTCTCAGTTCAAACCAATTTCGAATTTAGCACGGCGGTTTAGACTTTCCACAAAAGATTTAAAGGCCAGAATAAATTACAAAATAAACGTTCACTGGTAAAAAAAAGCATAAAAACCTTTTATAAAAAAAAAAACAAAAAAAAACCAGAATCTTTTGGTGTACACTGAGGAACGCAAGCATGATTTTTTTTTTGCACCCACCAACAAAAAGCTGTCCAAATCGTGGCCAAATCTTACTGGGAACGACAGAAACCATTGATAATTTCCTGTATGCGGCCCGTGGCCACATAGTGCATGAGAGGCACGGGCCCGCGAAACATGGCCAAAACGTGTCTAAAACTGCGCTTCCTAGGTTTACTTCTCAGCAATTTCGCCTTTATGGCCAAGTTGGTAAGGCACCTCACTAGTAATGAGGAGATCGTCAGTTCGAATCTGGCTGAAGGCATATTTTTTTGTTTTTATTCCTGAAGTAACATTTGAATATACATCAACATCAACGCGCCTAAAAACAATTATCCTGCTAAATGAATGGAGAACATGCCAAAAAGCACTCTTTGGACATATCCCACGTCACTGCCGTGGAGTTGCCCCTTATTGTCCGAAACCCTAACAAAGTGATTGAAATGTTGGGAGGCAAAGACCGTATTCGGAAGGCAGTCAATTCGCAATATAGACAGCTGCCTCTCCAGCCCTCCAGCCATTCTGTGGATGAACGAAATCTAGAATTAAGATTACGACAAGATCCATTCCATCATCCTATTCAAGCACTGGCAAATAGAAGAGAAAAAATTTTGCTTAAAGTTCGTATTCCGAAATCGTCCTTGCCCTCAGACTATCATGACCACCCCGAAAAGTACACAGTACGAGAGCTCTTGGATAGAAATACGAAATTAATGGGCCCTTCCTATTTGGTAGAGCCAGTATCTATAATCAATAAAAATTACAATTTCAGAGCCATTGCTGATTTTCAGATGTCGACGAAGAACAATGAAACGGTGCAGAAGTTTAATACCAATTTACTATACAGCAAAAAGTTCGAAGACACGAAAAAGTATTACTTGGAAAATCTTACAAACAAAAGTGAGTACAAGGACCCACTGCTTTATGAGAATAAAGACCATCATTTAATTCCTCCACCACACTTCAGTGGCGTGAGATTTCCTTTCGATTATAAATACAAAAAGAGCCCTTATACTGTTACTCTCCGAGACGATAATGGCAATGCAAGAGTTGTGATGAAGTCTGATAGCAAAAAATTGTTCACCAATACTGTCGACTACCATGGGAATTCAATTCCGGACAGGCCGTTGCCGGAGATTATTTCAAAGTATGAGTGGCTTCTCAACACAGATCTTTCCAAAGAATATGCAGATAAGAAGCTATTCGATTGTATACAATGCTTGAAGGAGCTTTTTGAACTCAAACCTATTTGGCTCAGAAAGCTGTTGATTGATGTTGTACCAGATCAGCTTAAGTCGGCCGTAAAGGAAGCACTTCCGTACGTTTCTTACTGCTACAAAAACGGCCCCTGGAGATTCTGTAACGTAAAGCTCGGCATCAACCCTAAAGATGATAAATCTTACTGGGTGTATCAAAGCGAATATTTTCGACTTCAAGGTCTTCACAACAAGCTGGAAAACACTTTTTCAAAGAAAAGCATTGTACCACAGACTATTTCGGTGAGACATCCCGAAAGTACCGTGCAGCTATCTGAAGATTTATTCTTTACGGGTATCAAATTACCAAAGGCTATTAATTACCAAATCGGGGACATTTTGGACCGAGACATAATAGCAGTTGTCCAAAAGGCTCAAAACACCAATCCTTCTTTATTTTTTCGGGATACAGTCGATCCCCAAGATGGATGGGTGCAAAAACAAATTATTGAGACAATTCGGAAAATTATACGCTACAAATTGCGTCGTTTGCAGAGGGAAGAACCTATTGAGGCAGACAAAGTGTTAAAAATAATTAACACTGATCATACAATTAAAGTCGAGGCTAGAAAAGATGGTGAGCACGACGACGACGACGAAGAAGAAGAAGATGCAGAAGAAGAAGAAGAGTCTGGTGCAAACTTAGAAGAAGAGGAGGATATGGGAGATGAGGACATGATTGAAAATGACGACGATGAGGCTTTGGAAGAAGCCTCGAAGGGTGAAGCAAATATTGAGGATGCCATCAGTGAAGAATTCGTGACAAATAGAGTAAAGCAAGTTGACGAACACACGGCCTCGAAGCTTCTAGCCTTTGTCGGAATGATAAAACAAGATGCATTAAATGCACCATAGTTACTAGATTCTTGAGACGTTGAAATTTATTTTCTTAGTAGTTATTTGATCGATTGACAGCGAACAATGTTATCCCATGCTTTAGACTATAAATTCTACATTCAGCCTTTTTTGTTCAGAAAGACAGTGTTTTTTGATATGCCACATACGATAGAGATTCGATTCTACAGAGAGAAGTATACAAACTGACACACTCCAGTTGGTGACCATGTCCTCCTGTGCTGGTATTTATGTGACATGTTGTAATCAATGATGTGGTCGTCAAGAAACTCAATCAAATGGGATTCTTGACAGTCATGATCTCTATTTTGGTTGGCCCATTGCTTCCAGCTTGTCTTTGAAATTTTGCTTCCAAGGCCGCTCGTAACCGTGGTCGAGATTCAAATTGTTGTCGAGCCAAAGCGTAATGCGAAGACTGTGCTGTTTCTGTTACTCATTTTCGAGCGCGCGCTCTTGGCCAGATGAATACGTACCGGTGTTCGTTATCCCAAGCAGAAATTAAAACAATGACAAAGGCCACCGAAACTTTTGTGCTCTTCTTCGCTTTATCTGCAGTGTACTTTGCACTCTATGTGAAGTTAATACCGACATCTGATTTGATTCACGACGAGATTTTGCCTTATTTGCCATTCTGGGGGTTGGTTGCTTTTGGTTCTTACGCCTTGGGTACCTTGGGATTGGGCGTGCTTACTTTCAAAGACAAGGAGGCAAGCTATAAAGAGTTGATGGAACAAATTGACGAGGCCAAGGTGTTCTACAAGACTAAAGGAATTGATTTGGATGAGTGAATATGAAGAATAAAAATGCATACACATAAATTAACAAAACGCTGTCAAATTCATTTTTTGACACCTGGGCACTTCAGGAAGGTACTGCTTATTCTAACCCGTAAACTTTCTACCACAAGAAGGAAACCAGAGAGTGGAAGCACTTACCCATATTTTCCGTGCAGTTGTTTATCTCGCTGAAGGGCTCGAAGCGCCGCATGGTTCCAGCACCAGTTTTGTCTAGACCAGGCCGAACAATCATAAATAAGTGAAGAGTCTACGTAGCGGCAGAAGCTTTTTTCTTCGCCTTAAGTCGCTTCTCAGTCTCAGCGAATACACGTATCTGCACCGGAACCTTCTCCCAGGGCTCATCGCCTTTCCCAGCTTTGTCCATGTTAGCTTTTGTTGCCAAAGATTGTGGGAGGTTCTCGGGCTTGAGCATCTCTATTGGCGGATGGAAATCTGCTGGCCATTTGCCGCCATTCTGCACCATGTTTTGGGCTGCCTTCTTTCTCTTCATATTCCAATCTTTCACATCATCATTATAGATTTCCCACACACAGTTGATACAGCCACTCATGCAACAGTTGTCCGGTTCCACAGGTTTATCAGGTACTTTCACACCAGCAATGATCCGGGGTTCACCTACGTTTATGCGACTAGAACTTTGACGGTCTTCGCCTCTAATTCTTCCTCCAAACACTCTTGCAATTCTTTCTTCTGGAGTTAAATCATCTTTGTTGTAGTTGCCTTCGAAGGCCATGCTTTTAGAAGGTCTCTGCATTTGCTCTTCTCTGTTCTCAATCTTTTCGATCAACGAAACGGGCAGTACCTCGTGCTTTGGATGTCGGTTGCTCTGCTTAATGAGGTCGTAAAATTTGTATTTCGAAGCAACATTTTTGCTTATACATAGAGGCCGCTTCGTACATAGGCTCAAGTTCTTCATGGGATATAGTGGACGAAAATTGCTTTTGTTGTGCTTGAAAGAATGCTATGAAAAGCTGAGTGCACACACTGATAACCAGTGAGATTTAACTTGATTATTTCGACGCTCGATCACTACTCGATCGACGCTCAACTTCGTGCACATAAGAATCTTCTCCAGCCACTTTAAAACTGTTCTTGAATCTATTCGATCTATAAATAAATGAACTCAGTCGTCCTGAAGACCAAAGGCTCTGACTGCCTCTTCAATACTAAGATAAAATCCGTCTCCAAGCTTGGCTGAGACACTGAACAATCTGGAACTGGATGGCTTTCTAGGTAAACGTTCTAAATCATTGTCTCTCTTAAACCTTTTCGTATTCTCGTTGACAATATCCTGGATTCCCAGTAGTATGAGTTTGTCCCTAACCTGCTTCAGAGTAGATACTCGTGAGAACGCTACATTGATTTGGTTCACATCGTTGTATCGGCTGATTGCCTCAAACAACCCTTGTGTCGCAGACGCATCGATCGAAGACATGCCTTTGCAATCAAATATGATCAACTTTGTACTGTTGGCATCGGCCATTCTGGACGATGGCTGCGATGGATGGATCAGGAGGGTTCCGAACTTCTCGTACCTGTTAAGTTTGCTTCGCAAGTCTGCAAAGTTTGCGAAATTCAAAGGCTCCGGGATTCTTATAATAAGAACCCCTGCAATTTGTTTTGTTTCGGCAACATAGTTCTGATATATGTCAGTTGCAGTTTCATGCGAATCGTCAGCTGGTTGCAGAGCGAAACTTTCCTCAATAAGCTCATCTGCGTTTCTGAAAGCAGATGTATTCGAAATCCTTCCTAAAATATGAATTTGAGACCTGGAGCTGTTATTAATAATTTTTATCACAGAGAGGATGATGCCTAGAATAACTCCAGCCTCCACATTCCAGAAAATCGTTGTACAGAACACGGCGAGAAGGATGGCTATTTCATTATAGCCCCCAATTCTCCAAAAGAATGAAATGTCATGTGGAACTTCCTCGATAACGGTGATACCAATAATGGTTGTACTCAAGGAAAGTACACACTGAGGAAGATAGTAAAGGAGAGGGAGGAAATAAAGGACGGCCAACAAAACCGTGATGGACATTATTATGCTTGCCAAGGGCGTGACTGCACCTGCTAAAATGTTCACTTTGGACCTGCCAAGAGCTCCAAATGAAGGAAGTCCTCCAAAAAACGACACGGCCAAATTGCACGCACCAAGAGCTATGAATTCTCGATTGGATGATACGTTGTAATTGTACTTTGCACCAAGGGCTTTAGTCGCGGTAGTGGAATCAATGAACCCCAAGATAGAGCAGATAAACGAAGTGCTAAATGCAGATTTCATGAACCTTAGCTTTTTTTTCTCGAATGGATTTATAATGATCGAGCTTTCGCTATCTCTGGGCGGATTGACAAGGTTACCGACGATAGCGATTCCATCCCCCTCCCAATTGAATTTATATGACAATAAGGTTGCAAATACTACCATGCCTAAAAGTTCTGGGATATAAACAGCCCATTTCTTTTTGAGTTGATTAACCATAACTGCTTTTTGTCTTCGAACATAAAGCACCAAGAACAACGTCACACACGTTAACACTACCGTCTTCACGTGGGCTTCACGACAATGGCGAATTGCAAACCACCATTTGTCAGTCATACTGGCATGAGGATACTTTTTTGACTCCTCTTGTAACCCTAGCTGCACATCCAACTGATTGGTTATCATAATAACGCCCATGGCTCCAATAAAGCCCTTGAGTAAGGCGCGAGAGAGCACATTGTCCAAAAAGCCATATCTGAGCAACCCAGAAGCAAGCAAAATGGCTGACATTCCGAGAGACAATGCTGCGCTTATTTCCAATGGACTTAAACCTGCGAACTTTCCGGAAGAGTCGTGTTCCATACTTTCAACCACCTGACCATAAAGCACAGCAGTGCTCGGCAGCGGGCCGACTACCAAGACAGGAACACCTCCAAATATGGGATACACTATAGCAGCAGCTAC
The DNA here is from genome assembly GCA_963678735.1 of Metschnikowia agaves. NCBI lineage: Eukaryota > Fungi > Ascomycota > Pichiomycetes > Serinales > Metschnikowiaceae > Metschnikowia > Metschnikowia agaves. The sequence continues at coordinate 1,957,229 of CAVMBV010000003.1, read as the reverse complement.
AACAGAGTAAAGTCCCACCAAAGGAGGTAGTTTTGCTAAAGATGTGGCGAGTGACATAACCAAAGGGATTTGAAAGCTTGCAAGCGACACTCCTGCAAGAAAGTCACCCAATAAATATCGAGTATCGTACTCTGGAAGCCACTTCAAAATAGGTAGGTAATAAGCAACATACGCCCAGCGATTGAAGTCCTCCTTATTGCCGGTCGAACTGATGTCTAAGCTATCTAGTTCGTGATAGTCAGCAAATGAACTCAGGCTTCTCATTGAGAGTGAACTTGGGATCGACAATAATGGAGGTCTCTTGTTTGAAATCTTACCATTTTGTGCTGCACTCAAAAGCCTTGTATTTTCCAGCAACAGCATCTTGAGATGTAGTTGGTTTGTCAGCCACGGTCACTGTCAAAAGTGTCAAAAACAGATATACGGAATTGGAAAATGCGGAATTAGACTAACGTGCATCGATGCGCGCAATTATCTTAATTTGACGCACTTTGACGCGCATGATAGATCGACAAATACAGGGAAAATCCGAGCTAGTGTTTTTTACATCCAGCGATTGCAAGTCCAAGAGCCTATTACAACGGAAATATGCAGTTTATAAACGAGGATTGGAATAAATAATTGAATAAATTAATAAATAAATTAATAAATAAATAAATAAGAGACAGAATGAACGGATGATAGTTAGGAACATGGGTCTGAAATATCCAGCTCAATCCTCCGCCTTTACTAACGTCTCTAATAGTTTGTTGGTACCAAAGGGGTTTTGAATATAGAGATTGTGTCCTCCCTCAGCCACAATATGGTATTCAGCACCCAATCCTTTATGGGTGCTATTGAGCTCCTCGACCAATTTTTCTCCTGCTTCGGAACACATAAAATCGTATTGGCCGTAGACGAAATGTGTCTTGAACTCCGAGAGGGTTTCTTCACTGGCAGCGGCAAACTTATCGTATAGCGGCCACTTGCTTGTAGTTGCTGGAGTAAGAAGGTATTTCACATAGAGATCGGAATTTGTGCCGGACGTTATTGAATTGTAAAGGTATTCAATCAATAATTGGCATTCGCTGTTCGTACCAAACTTTAATTGGTTTGCATTGGTGAATACCTTGCTCCCTCCAAGCTTCTCTATAACCTTGTTAATAGAGTAAAGTTTGTTATACCACATGTTGTAGTATTTGGTTACACCAAATGGACCCATCCACTTGAGGAGACGTGGCAAGTAAGGTTGGAGATTATACCACTGGTCAGTAGTCTTCTTGGACAAAATGGGCAACCTACTCAAGAACTTGTGGGAAGATGGATCCAAAGACGGCTTGACTTGCAGGGAGTTTTCTGGAATGGGCGCAGTGACACAGGCGGCATGACGTTCCACGCCAACAGGCGATAGGAGTATCAAGTTCAGTAGGCTCTTTGGATACTTCAAGGCATAGGATCCACTCCAGTAGCCTCCGAAAGAATGACCTATCAAAAAGTCAATTTTGTCTATGGCGCTATTTTTTCTCCACATTTCCAACGCATCCACGTAATATGACTCAAGGTCTTTCAACAACGGAGTCATCTTGTCTTTAAAAGAGCGGAACCGCTCAGAGTCCACGTGGTATCCATCGATAAGCTTGTAGTACTTCTTGTATAACTTTGAATTATCCGTAGGATCATTGTCCTCCATAGTGATATGGTCTACCCGGGGAATACTGTCCCAAAATTTGATAGATGGGATGCTTGGGTTCGACGAAAGTCCAAAGGATAAGTTGTCTAGAAAATGAATCTTGTAATTGTGATTAAGGCCCTTGAAGCTATTTATCAACTGGAAGTTCCGTGCAAAGCAGCCTGAAGATGCTCCATAGCCATGGATAAAGACAATGTGCTTAGTGACCAAGCTGGGATCGTTGACCACTTCGAAAGCCACCTCACTGATCACATTTCCTTTATTGTCCACAGGCGTTTTCGTGAACTCCCTTGCAACATTGGCGTTTTCCTCCAGGTCGAGCGGAAACAGAAAATCCGCCAATCGCTTCTGGAGATATTCGAGACGGCCGGGTTGGAGCGACTTGAGCCAGATCGTCAACCTCTTGAAGTACGGTAACCTCTCCACCACCCTGGAGTTTGGTTTGTAAGAGCTGGGAAGCTGGAAAGGCTTTATACTTAACTTGTTTAGTCTGCGCACGGAACAACGAAACATTTTCAGAAGAAAAAAAAAGTAGCCAGTAGAAACTATGCCTTTTCCGTGGAGAACCGTACAAGAATTTCGCAGCTATCAGATACGCGAGAATTTGATTTGAGCCTGCCCGCCGATTTTGTCCGCGCTTACATTAGTGCCGAAGAAACACTGCGACCAGGAAGAGAGTTACCAGAAGAGAAACAGTAAGTTGAGGTCATTAGCAATGATAAGCATTATTTACAGAAAACACTATTTACAGTAAGATTTATTTGTCTTCGCCCTTAACCAAACCGACCTTGGCTGGTCTCAACACTCTGTTGTTCAAGGTATAACCGGGCTGCTGGACATGGAAAACAGTACCCGGCTCCTTGTCAGGCTGAGGAATCTCAAAAGTGGCCTCGTGATGGTTGGGGTCGAACACCTCGCCAAGAGGATCGATCTTCACAATACCGTGTTTCTCCAACGTTTTTTCGAAAACGTTTCTGGTCATAGAAACACCCTCGATCAAGTTCTTCACCTCCGGGTCAGTCACAGAGTCTTCCTTGATGGAGTTGAGGGCCAAGCCAAAGTTGTCTACGGACTCCAACAAATCCTTGGCAAACTTTTGCAAGGCAAAATCCTTTGCTTTCTGAACTTCTCTTTTCGTGGTCTCCTGTAAGCTACGGAAGTCGGCCACTGCTCTGGTGTAATGGTTCTTCATTTCTGCCAACGCCTTATCCTTCTGCAATAACTTCTCTCTCAATTCCGCCACAACTGGGTCTTCCTGTGCCTCCTGTGTCTCCTGGGCAGATCCAGATGAGGTCTCGGATGTGGTTGCTTCTTCACTTTTTGTCTCCTCACTTGGTCCAGTTGGCTTAGCGTCCTCGGGCTTGGTGGAGTTCCATCTCACACCGTGCGCAGCGTGTGCAAATCTTGGGGCCACCACAGCAGATGGTCTCGCAATAAGTCTAGGCGCGAACGCCCTTGATGGAGTGGCTCTCGAAAGATTCCTATAGAGTGATCTTTGCATGATGGTTGGCTGGCTGAGCTTGTTCGCCGAGGGAAGGCAAGATGAGAGGAGCTTTTGTCAATTTTTCACCCGGCTATCTGCAGTACCAAACTCTCGTTGTGGGCAGCATAAACCGAAATGTAGCGAAACGGCCTTGAGCAATTAGTCGAGCTGCGCTAGACTCCGCGTGTTGCTCTTTGTTATGAAGTTCGGAGCTTGTTTACGGCGGTTTTGATTTGGCCTGTAGCATGTCTTTTTGTGCCGAGATTTATTCCGCCGTCCAAAGCGAGCACCGGAGGCAATGTAGTGCCGAGTGGAGTGCGAAGCATTTTTCCAGTCCAACGATCACGATTCGAAGATCAGAAACAAAAAACAAAGCAAAAAACAAAGCAAACAAAGAAAAGAAAAAAAAAACAAAGCACAAAAAGAAGAAAAGAACAGTACGCATTTGAACGCAAAGGCAGTGAATGTATCGGCAAGTTGTTGGAACGAGAAGATGGCTAAGCTTGGACCCTTTCTGCATTTTACCGGGGCCATGCCTCCCAATCGAGGCAGGCGACATTGGACGGAAGAAATGCGAAATTGCGCTCGCCGTATGCCGGTGTTTCTCTTGCCGCACCAAATGGAGGCCCCATACTCTTTTCTTCTGCGTTACGTCTCATAGACGGTAGTAACGAAATTCGGAGAGGCTCTCGGGTATGCGTTTCCATCTGCAGCAATGGCCCGAGCACAAATCCAAATGTGGCTTCCACGGCGGTTCAACTTCGCTATGATGTCTATCACTATGGAATGCTTCGGTAGGTTTCTACGTGGTAGTTGGTCTTCCCACAAGCCAAACCGCTTTTGAATGCGAATGTTATGGTCGGGCAAATATCAAATTTTGGGTCGTCGCCATGTCCATGTTCAGCGATCAGATGTGCCATTTCTCAATCATGGTGGCTTATTCCTCTTGGCCAATCTAGTAGTTCACCAGGGCCGCACTAAGCCTTATCGCACGCTCGCCGCGCCGGTGTCTCGCCGCGGCCCTCAAGCCGACTATCACTGGAATTTGCTGAGCGATAAGCTAAGAGCTAAGCCATATGTGTCAAAAGAGTCAGCGACAAATTGGGTTAGTAAATTACTGCGCATCTGTCCAAAATTAGCAATAGAAGCCGCTGTCGCCACGCCATCTGACGGAAACAAGCTCCAGCTTTCTTGACTTCGCTATCATTCCACCGAGTCACGTGCCACGATTTTTGAGCAAAGCGAGCTGCCGTCTTCTAGAACAAGACTGAAGAACTGGATCTAGCAATTCTACGCAAGCTTGCTTACACAAGCCGCGTCTTCCTAGCGCTGCATCGTCTGAGAGGCCCTCGCCGTTTGCATGCATTCACGAGCTGTAATTCTCTCAGTCGTTGCTCCAGACGGTTGAGGGAATCTTCTTGGTATCCGTTTTATTTTGTTCAGTGTTAAACCACTTGTCATCGTTATCACGCGCATTCCCCTCGTCGCCGTGCAAAATGCCCTACCAGATAAGCTGGCAAGTGTTATCAATTTGCTGCGAAAATTCAAGACTGCATATCTGCTCTCAGTACTCTATAGTCTGCATCAATATGCCTGTTGAAGGAAAAGAGCAATGAAAAATAAAAACGTATAAAGTTTGTCTCTTTTCTGATACAAAGACTTTTTTGTTCGTCACAAAGGCTCAAACTCAACATTCGAAATGTCTGATGATGAAAAAAAGACCCCTGCTGTCGAGCTCAATGAAGTTGAGTCTTCTGAGCCCACGTCTTTCAAGCAGAAAGTCTTGAAGTTTCTCCTGGTGGAAGAACCATCTGATCTTACCGCAATGCAGAGGTATTTATTCAATTTTGACCTCAGGCCCGTGGAAGCTGCTAGAAGACAATGGTCTTGGTACAACTACGTATTTTTTTGGATTGCTGACTCCTTCAACATCAACACCTGGGAGATTGCTTCGACTGGTGTGGAGGACGGAATGACCTGGTGGCAGACGTGGCTAGCCGTGTGGGTAGGATATTTCTTGTGTGGTATTTTCGTTTCCATCACTGCCAGAATTGGTGTGATCAACCACATCTCCTTCCCAATTGCCGTGAGAGGGTCGTTTGGTACTTTCTTTGCCATTTGGCCCGTCATCAACAGAGTTGTTATGTCTTGTGTGTGGTATGCAGTGCAGGCCATGATTGCTGGTCCTTGTATCGGCTTGATGCTACGCTCCATCTTTGGCAAGAATTTGAACGAGACAATGCCAAATGGCATCCATAACAAGAACCTCACCACTTTTGAATTTTTAAGTTTTTTCCTCTTTTGGTTGTTCTCGCTTCCATTCTTGTGGTTTGCTCCTCACAAGATCAGACATTTATTCACAGTCAAGGCCTATGTTGCCCCAGTTGCCGGCGTAGCCTTCTTGGTTTGGACTCTTGTGAAGTGCGATGGTGCTGGCTCCATCATTCACAAAAAATCCACACTTCATGGCTCAGACTTGGCATGGACTTTTGTCGCATCAACCATGAACTGCTTGGCCAACTTTGCGACCTTAATCACAAACTCCCCTGATTTTGCCCGTTTTGCTGATAAACCTTCGTTCGGCATCAAGTATTTGGTTCACACCATCTCCATTCCGTTGTGTTTCTCCATCACATCCTTAATTGGTATTTTGGTCACTTCTGCCTCCTCTAAGTTGTATGGAACCACATACTGGAATCCTTTGGATGTTCTAGGCCGTTTCTTGGACAATTATACCGCTGGAAATAGGGCTGGTGTTTTTTTCATCAGTTTTGCGTTTGCCATTGCTCAGCTAGGAACCAACATTTCTGCAAATTCTCTTTCGTTTGGAACTGATGTCACTGCTCTATTACCACAGTTTTTGACCATCAGAAGAGGCTCATATCTTTGTGCTCTCTTAGCTTTGGTTGTGCAGCCATGGAACTTGACTTCAAGCTCCTCTATGTTCACGACATATTTGTCTGCTTATTCCGTATTCCTTTCATCGATTATTGGTGTCATTTGTTGTGACTACTATGTTGTGAGAAAGGGTTATTTCAAGTTAACCCACTTGTATTCCACCTTCGCTCCAGAAGACCCAAGCAAACGGTCCTACTATATGTACAACAAAATAGGTCTCAATTGGAGAGCACTAGTTGCGTATATCTGTGGAATATTGCCAAACATTACTGGTTTCGTTGGTGAAGTCACTAGTGAGAGCAGAGTGCCTGCGGGCGCAATGAAAGTTTACAGGTTAAACTTTTTCATGGGGTTCTTCTCTTCTGGCCTCGTGTACCTTGCTTTATGCTACTTAAGCCCAGTTGAAGGAATGTTGGAGAGCAAGATTTTCACTAAGAAATGGTTTGAGGAGCCTCAGGATGTGGAAGACTTTGAAGAAGAATTACAAGGGCACGCTACCCACGAAGGATACGAACCTGCAGTCTCGTACACTTCAGGTAGTGACAGAAAAAAACTTGATTCGATTTCTTGATTTCAAATATACTTCAATGATGTAATTTATATCAACTGGTTAAGCTAAGATTGTAAGCACACACGGCTATGTCCGAGCACCCGCCGCACCTCTTGCATTCTCTACGCTCTTATCGTTTATATCATTTTGCCTCATGTGACTCACGCGCTATCGGGCCGCTTTTAGAAGCACGTGACATTATTAGCTCCACATTTTTTTTTTCACCAAGAAGTTGTCCTTGGAACAAAGATCAAAATTCTTTGGAAGTTTATACAATGTTGTCTAAATCAGTACATCGTGCTTTCTCCACTTCTTCGCCCTCTTTGAAAAGATTAAAGATTGGTTTGATTCCGGGAGACGGAATTGGAAGAGAAGTCATCCCTGCCGGTAGAGCTGTTTTGGAAAACTTGCCAGAGAAGTTCGATTTACAATTCGACTTCGTCCACTTGGATGCTGGTTTCGAATTATTTCAGAAAACTGGCGTGGCGTTGCCAGATAAAACAGTAGATGTTTTGAAAAATGAATGTGCTGGTGCTTTGTTCGGTGCCGTGTCCTCTCCTTCTGTCAAGGTTGCTGGCTACTCCTCTCCAATTGTTGCCTTGAGAAAGAAATTAGGACTTTATGCAAATGTAAGACCTGTCAAGTCCGTTGAAAGTATTGGCAGGCCAGTTGATATGGTGATAGTTCGGGAAAATACCGAAGATTTATACATCAAGGAGGAGAGGCTGTACACCAAGGAAGACGGTACGCAGGTTGCCGAGGCCATTAAGAGAATCACTGAAACTGCAACTACCAACATTGCGAAGATTGCTTTTGAAATTGCATTACTGAGACAAAAAATCAGAGAAACGTCGTCGAACAAATCAATCCACACCGAACCTTCGGTGACTGTGACTCACAAATCGAATGTCTTGTCTGTATCTGATGGTTTGTTCCGTGAAACCTGCAAGAAAGTCTACTCGGAAATACCAGAGTTTCAGTCGGTTAGATATCAGGAGCAAATCGTCGACTCTATGGTGTATAGGATGTTCAGAGAGCCTGAAATTTTCGATGTTGTAGTTGCCCCCAACTTATACGGAGATATTCTAAGTGATGGTGCGGCTGCTCTTGTCGGATCTCTTGGCTTGGTGCCCTCAGCTAATGTTGGAGATGGCTTCGCCATTGGTGAGCCATGTCATGGATCTGCTCCAGATATCGAAGGTAAGGGTATTTCTAACCCAATTGCTACCATCAGATCCACTGCTTTGATGTTGGAATTCATGGGACACCAAGATGCTGCTGCTAAGATCTACGAGGCAGTAGACGCTAACTTGGCTGAGGACAAGATCAAGACTCCTGACTTAGGTGGAAGCTCGACCACCCAGGATGTCATTGATGACATTATTAGACGTTTTTAGACGTGAAAGTGCTATCCATAGATGCTAAATGAATCAATGAAAGTGATCTTAGTAGATTATCATTGTAGATTAAGAGGTCTTCTTTACGAAACAAGCGGCAAAGAATCCAATTCCTCCATCTTCTTTTGGTACTGATCGCAAACAGCCTCCAGCAAGCTCTTCACACGCTTCATCACTGCCTCCGCAAAGAGACGTGAACTCCTGTTCCCATCCCCTTCTTGGCCATAGAGGTATGACATTATCCCTTGCAGCCAACACCCATCCACCTGCCTTTACTTCGGGGTCACTAAGTAAATCTACAACAACTCTCTCATTTTCATGGGGATGAATAGAGCATGTAGAATATACTACCTTCACCGCTTTGGGAAAAGACAAAGCATGTTTCACTATCTTGAACTGAAAGCCTGCAAGTTTATTTAGTCTCTCTGTGTCGATATCGACATTAGCTTGTTCCTCAGATACAGCATCCTCGATTGCCCTTCCAAATATACCAGATCCACTACAGGAGGGATCCACAATGAGAGCAGTCACATCCGGAAAGTCTGTCGGATTGATTGAAGTGAAGTCAGCATGAGTCGGGTGAATTAGATCTTTTTTTGATCTACCTGTTGCTTTGTTGCACATGCTTTTTAAAACCTGAACTCTTTTCGAGTCTCTCTCAAAAGCATAAACAACAGCAGGTTCTTTCCCATGAAGAAAACTAGCAGCGTGCGTGGTTTTGTTTCCAGGTGCTGCAGTAGCATCTATCACTTGACAATGATCTTTATGTGTGCCTGTAAATAATATTTGAGCAGGAAAACATGAGGCCCTGTCTTGAATGATGACTTCGCCATTCTTATAGGCCGCTGAAGAGGTGAGGGCCTCTTTTGGGTGGACTCCGTATAAATTATCAATGAAGGCATCTTTGTATATGAAGCCAGGAGCAGATAAGTGTGTAAAATCATTCACAGGTGTCAACTTAGAGAACACTTCATACTTGTTAAAAAATGCTTCGGGGCTTATTTTGATTGTGTTAACTCGAAACCACCTAACAGGCGTTTCATCGCTGTCTATACCATCTTGAATGGGAAACTCCTTCACGGACTTCACCTTTAGCTTGAGCTTTAGTTTGGTGAACTCGGCTTGCAATCTGGTTTTATTGTTGAGAAATGCATCTTTTACCGGGTGCTTGCCCAGTTGAATGCGGCCCTTGGCGGAAAAAAGGAAGTCATAGACTAGAAGCATCAACAATGGCTCTGACATTTTCAATTTTTTTATCTGAGGAGCATCCTTGATCTTTGACTTTCGGATTATTTGTTGTATATACTCTTTGTATTTTAGGGTGGAAATGACTAGTGCATAAACATGTTTTGGGGAATTGGTGATTTTTGCACTGAAGATTCGGTTTTTGAGCCCTCGGTCACCGCCTTTAAGGAAGTTTTCTGCCTCAAAATAGAGTTTCATGGTGTCAAGATTACCTTTCTGCTTGCTTGCAAAGCGATGAGATGCGATGCTAGACATTCGCGAGTGCCGTGATTTTTAAGCACCTGGACGCAATTTTCTTGACGTGAAGCTTCTTCAAGCGGACTGAGAAACGGCTTTTTCCTTCTCTCAAAGCACCATCATATCGCCACGGTGTTATTCTATTGGTAGAATTTATGGTCACTCTAAGAAGCTCAATTTGCTGCTTGTTATACTTCAAGCTCTGATACTCGATCTCTGAAATTGCGCAACTGGAGCGCAGGCCGTACTGTTAGAAAACCTAATAGAAATTGTAACCTCCAAACTCCAAAGTTGTTAAAATAAAACCAAGACAATTTCGCTTAAAGACTATTTTACTTGAATAGAAAAGCGTACCTCCTAAGGAAAAGCGGTCTCTAATTTATGCCTTTTTCCTAATGCTTTTCTTCCTGATATGACCAAAGAATCTCTCCTAAACTTGCAAAGTTACTGCGCACTTTGCTATGGAGTATGAGGCACGGGTTTGGACCTCACCAAATCACCGTATCCACCACATTTGTCCCATTATCAGGACTATAGACACAGACAACAGTACGACGAGCGCAGAGTTAATCGTGTGGAGAAGGCTCTATTTCAAATCTATATGTTACAGTGAATCAAACACTACTGAAAAAAACTTCCGGAATCTCCTACCGTCGTCACTATGCCCATGCCCCAGCCTCCCCCGAACGCTCTTGCGCCTGGAACTCCTCTCACTGTTGGCTCTCACAAGATCTTGATAAGTAAATACATCTCAGAAGGAGGCTTCGCTCATGTGTACTCTTGCACGATTGACCCACCTTTCAATGGCAATTCAACGGCATGTTTGAAACGTGTTGTGGTGCCCAACAAGTGGCAGCTAACTTTACTCCGACAAGAAGTCGATGCGATGAAACGGTTGAGAGGAAACGCCCACATTGTGTCATACATTGATTCCCACGCTTCTAGGTTACCTGCGGCTTCTCCAGATGCACGGCAGCAATACGAAGTGCTATTGTTGATGGAATATTGCTCCGGAAAGGGCCTCATAGATTTCATGAATACTAGATTGACAAACAGGCTAACAGAACCCGAAATTCTCTCAATCACTGGCCAAGTAACGACAGCCGTTGCCATGTGTCATCATTTAGCGCCACCATTGATACACAGAGATATTAAAATCGAGAATGTCTTGATCGATTCCAGAGGTACTTATAAGCTCTGTGACTTTGGTTCCGCTGCCGAGTTCAACAAATCGCCTTCCAGCCAGCAGGAGCTCCAAACACTATACAACGATATAATGCAAAACACTACTCCACAGTATCGTGCTCCTGAGATGATCGACTTATCTCGTGGATTTCCCATTGATGATAGGCTGGACATTTGGGCTCTTGGTATCTTCATGTATAAATTGTGCTACTACACAACTCCATTCGAACTGCCAACCCATAAAACTCTACAAGATCTCCAGAATCTGATCCTTAAGTGCCTGAGTACTCTCAGATTTCCAAACTCCCCGCGGTATTCTTCAAGGCTCCAAAATGTGATCGCTTGCTGCTTGCGTGAAGACCCTCGCCGCCGACCAAACGCTCTTCAGCTTTTGCAGGAAATCCTGTTGATGCAAGGTATTAAGAATATACCTGATGTTGTTCCATACTCAGTTAGACTTACGAAGGCGACAAACCACGTTACAATAGAGAATAAAGGGGCTTCGAAACAACCCACTGTCCCCACTCGGAATGGTTCATCGGGTCAAAAACACGAGAGAGCTGAACACAAGCAAGATGCGTTTGCTTCAATCAATAAATCGAGACTTCTCAAATTAGGAAGAAACTCGGAGAAGCTAGCCCGTCCAAAATCGGAAGTATTCTCGTCAGCTTCCTCTAACTCTTTACAGGAGTTGATCAAAATGCATGTTAATGAGTCTTCACCTCAATTAAGTATGCAGAGACATTCTGAAGAACAAGACAGAGGGACTTTGGAGTTCTTGAGATCAAGGGAACACGAAGAGTCGGGTTCACGGCAACATACTGGAAATTCCATTCGTGCTTCAGTAAAGAATGGCTTACGCAGAATCAGCACTGGAAACTCTGTTTCATCACACAAAAGTGGCGCCCGTTCGTTAAGTAGATCTTCCTACTATCAAGAGAGAGAGAGCAGTGACGAGAGTATAGGCCATGCGCCTCATGATGAAGTGAAAAGAAAAAGTTCAATTCAAAGGCGTGTGCAGATGCTTTTCAACAATAGTGAGACGAAAGCACCCAAGACTGCTTCCGGCTACGGCAAATATACAGATCAGGATGATATTTCAGCAATCAATTTCAATAATCTCTCTGCGCATGCTAGCACAGATTCGCTTAGCACAGAGGGCACATATATTCCTGACAAGTACGAATTCAACGCTGCGGCTCATGCTAACGAAAAACTGAAGCTGCCCCACGACACCATTAAGAACAATATTACTCAGGAGGAGAAGAAATTACCGAAGGTTAGAAAGACCTTGGATAAAAAACGGATCTCACGTGCTGTTCCACCGCCTTGCCCACCTGGATTGAGTCACAGAGATTTAGTTACGCTGTCTGAGAAGGGTACCAGCTCTTCTAAGTCTACTCAAGTAACTGACTCGAAGCGCGCAAGTCAGACTAAGAAGGCGCCTCCTCCTAAGCCTTTGAAACCATCGCATTTAAAGAATGTGTCAGAGAGACGGTTAAGCACCTCTAGCGAGGTTTCAATGCCTGACTTAGATGATCTTGAGAAACAATTCTCAAGAAGATTTCCAAGCTACGTTTAATTTAGATATCGTCTTTCATTTTTGAACATGTGAATCTAATCTGCTTCGGATTCCGAGTATTCAGATATCGAATCTAGAATAAAGTCAAGACCTTCATCGAATTTCTCATTGATGACGTCCCACAAACCGTCGACAGATGCCCTCAAAACTCTTCCAAACTTCTTCCTGGGACGCTTATTACTTTCCTCTGCATCTCCCTTCCAACATGGATTCATATAACTTGCAAAGATTACGGAGTTCTGAAAGTACCAATCAACCATAGACTCATCCATGACAGGTGCAATAGGTTTGAGATTTGATCGGCTCGTAAAGACAACAGTACCTTGAACTAAATCTTTGATCTCTTGCGAGGGCCGTTTGGCATACAAATGCACTATGGCTTGATATGCGTCTCCGTACCCCACAAATACAATTTTTTTTAGCTGTTGGAAGTAACTCAAGTAGTTGTCCCAAATCCATAGCAACAATTCCTGTGCAAAAATAGTTGGGCTGTAGTTAGATGATCTAGAGGTGTGAGACAGCAGCTGTGAACCGCGATTTGTATCTGCTTCAATATATGAAGGCACGTTGATGTCGATGTGTCCGACTTTATCTGTAATAGCATCTTTCTCGAGCTCCTTTTGCAAATTATCAATCAACTTGGATAAAGGGTGTTCAAGCACTACTGACGAGCTGCTTTCAATGTTTCCGTTGATAGGGTTTACATTTGCCCAAACTTCAGGAGGATCATGTATAGAAATGACCAAAGTTTGGCAAGTGTTTATATCAGGGCTTGAAAGAACAAGGTCTTCCAAGTGAGACGGGAGATCAATTGAGAATGAAAACAGCTTATCATCTTTCAAGTCAAGGATAGGCAAACTTATGAAATTATGCTTCGAGAATAGTTTTTGGGCTTGATATGCTCGAATAGGTTCGGCAAAGGACAGGATAAATTCATCAGGCACATCGAAAACGTCCTCAAATAGATGCGCCGAGTTCCCTGGCTTCATGCACTTCCAGTATTTTGACTGGATTCTCATGACTTCGCTGACAGTTTCTAGTGTATCCAATCGAGGCTGAGCGTTAATAGTTGCCTCTGGTGGCTCTCCCACCAAAACTTTAGCCACGCCTAGCGCACTTTGGCTGATCGAGTCCAAATTATAGCCACCTTCCAAAATGACGGTTAACTTTCCTCTTGCTATTGATTTAAGCATATGGGTCAATTGGCCATAACCGGCGGGGGTAACATGGCATTGACCAATGATGTCTCCATCTGCAGCGTCAAACCCGGCACTTACGATTACCAAGTCAGGATTAAATTCACTTATTATGGGAATCACAATTTTGTGAAATGCGTAAACGTAGTCACCATCTCCAACACCAGCCTCTTGCCACGGTATATTGACGGAAAAACCCTCTCCTTTCCCTTCACCAACTTTATCCGAGCCGCCGTATTTTGTGCCAGGGTAGAACTTTCCGTTTTCGAAGCGATGTAGCGAGATATAGAGCACGCGTGGATCGTCAAAAAAAGCCTTTTGAGTCCCGTTGCCGTGATGTATGTCCCAGTCTAGAATGACAATTCTTCTCACAGATTCAGGATATGACTTGAGCATGTTTTTAGCAGCAACAGCCACGTTACTGAAAAGGCAAAAACCACCAGGAGTATCAGGTTCTGCGTGATGACCAGGGGGGCGGACAATGGCCAAAGAATTCTTAACTTTGCCTTCTATAACAGCTTTACACGCTTCGATCAGCCCACCACAAGACAACTTAGCCAGAAGATACAGGTCATTGTTTACGTAGATAGAATCACCTTTCTCAGTTTCCTCTAGAAGACGATCACGCGACATGGACTCAGTCAGAGCAATGAACGCAAGATGATCTTCCGTATGGACCTCCAAAATTTCATCTGCGGTCGCCTCACGTATGGGAATCTTGACCATAAGTGGCCCGATGTCCTCACGCCCCGACAAGGAGGAGTCTTGGATGAGACCAGCCTCCGCTAGAATCTTGTAGATTCTGTATATACGACGAGGGTCTTCGGGATGAGGGTCAATGTACTCGAAGTATGAGGTGAAGATTTTGGCGTGGTACCTCATTCGCACATCGTAAACAATCCCGGTTTTTAGAGGCGTATAAAAGAGGTCTGGCTTTTTCAGTGGGACCACGGCTAGCGAGCTTTCCTTTTCCACCTTCAATTTTTTTGTTCCGTTCAGAACGGTGGTGCCGTTCTCAGGCTCACCTCGATCAGCCGGCTGTTGCGCTTCGGACTCCAATTTAACGGCCGTTTCGCCCACAGAAACAGGAAGAGGGGCATTCGTATCCTTCGTCTCAGCTTCGCCATTGATACTTTCTAGCGGTCTCTTTTTGTCCTCCGAAATCTCCATTTTGAAGAAATGCTGATGGAGAAAACAGATAGCGTAGCTTCTTTGAAGAGAAGCTGTTGAGCGATTGCAGTTCTAATGCTTCGGATGCTGGAGACGTGGCGCTGTATACAGGAGCAACATGTAAGATAACTGGGCAAGCGAGCTACGAGGTCCTGGGTATTTCAAGCTAGACGAGTATAGAACTAATGCTTTCTTAGCTGGGTTTTGTGGCCAGATCGATATATATATATATATATATATATATGCAGGGACATTGAAACTTAGGAGCAGGCACAATTCCATGCCGAATCAGGGAGAAACGTAGTACTTTGCATCCCCAACTCACTAACTCCCGGCTAATGCTGTAGAAGGAAATGGTGAGTCGCGCCGCACTTTTTTTCTGAACCAACAGCTCTTCCGGTGCAGGCGAACCGGGGCCTAGCCTCATATTTCGACGCGAACTGAGATGTACCTTCAGTACGGCTTAAACCTAACATCAGATTTGGAACGCTTCTTGTCCTTTCTGTTTTTATCCATCTTGTCTTTCCTGTCGCCGTGGTTACTTTTCATTTTGCGGTGCTTCTTTTCTTTTCGCGTACTCACATGCTCTGCCACATTCTCGTTCTGCTCCTGTAGGTCCAGAGTAGTTGAACTATTTTCGACGTCTGGAAAAGCCAGTGGAAGCTCCCACGCTTTAACCATTCCATCCTCACCACCGCTGAGAACCGTACAAGTATTGGAAATCACCAAAAGGTCCCGCACGACCTCGTCGCCATGAGCATGCGGGAATTCTATTCTGTTGCTTGCGTCAAATGTCTCTTGCTTTGGGTCAAAAGGTAACAATGTCAAACTTTGCTTCAGATTGGCTCCGTATGCTGCGTAGCCCAGAGGATTGATATCTATGACGTACTCACAATCGGGCCAAACAGTACGCACGTCTCCGAAAACTTTAGGTTTTGGTTCCTGGTCGTTTTCGTAGTCCGTGTTGTTAAGCTCCCAAAAAGCGAGGGTCTCCATGTGTGAGAGAACTGATATTCTGTTCGGTTGAACGAAATGACACAGGTGAACAGACGCAAAGTTAATCACCTGGTGGAGCGCTTCATCCTCATCCGACTCCGCAAGATTATAGATATTCACGTATCCATCTGTGGACCCCGACATGATGTACTGAAGGCTTGGATGAAACTGTAGGTATGTGATATCGTCGTGATGAGAATCAACATAAGATCTTACAGGCGTGGCAGGTCTTTTTAGGTCCCAGACATGCAATTCTGCATCAGCACCCACGAGTTCCGTTCCGCCGGCCAACATATCATTGGAACTGGCAATCGAGAGGAAGTTCGACCTTTTTTCGTTGGACAATGTCATTTGCGGTTTGTTCAAGCTTTGGCGCAAATCCCATACTTTGATTCCATCTGTGGATGCCGACGCCAAAGTAAGCTCGTCGATTCTTGAGATGCTGGAAATAGAGGATTCGTGGGCCCTGCCATTAGACATAACGGGCTTTGCAGCTGGACTCAAAGCATGAAGGGAGAGTCCTCCGGAGCTAGAACTTGCAACAAAGGACCCTCCTTGAATCTCTGGGTAGTGCATCAACGAAATGATCCAATCACCAGCAAAAGGCGTCCATGAATACTTGAGAGGGGAAGTCATTTGCAAGCTTTACCTTGAAGACTCCGGGCTCTGATGGAATCTGAGCCGCAATATTGTCTCAGGCTGAAAAAGGCACATGTGCGGCGATGAGACTATAGAGAAAAAATAACCACACCACGAGGCAAGCAAGACACTACAGAATTACCCTAAATGGCAATACAACACTCAGACGCCACGCCCGGCGCTCAACAATATGACTGTAGCTACATATAAAAGGGGGCAATTTAAATTAAAATAACCAGGGATCGCTGTCCGAGGAAACGACTGAATGTGAATGCTGCCCTAGCGTACTACATATTCCGCGCAAAAGCTCAATTGTTCCATAGATACTCAATCCTGCACCACTACGGGTTGTTTATCTTTATTACAGCTCTTGTGAAAAAAAAAACATAGCCTCAACATGAGTAGTGTTGTCAAGAAGGCGTCGCATTTCACGCCCAAAGTAAACAAAAGGGCGACAAAGAAAAGGGACCTTTCCACGCCTCCTGCAACGCAAAATGAAGGCACTCAAAGTCATACCGTTCAAGACCATGGTCAGGTGCCAGTAACGGCGCCCTCCACCCAAACAGAGACCTCGAAATCTCCTACTACGCCAACTGGTTCACCTAAACTGCTCCTGAAATTCAGCATATCCAAGGAAAGTGCGCCGCTGCTATCACCAGAGGCACCCAAGGATGCGCTGCTTGATCCTATCCTGAAAGTTCCAGAGCATGCTGTGGAAGCCAGCGACAGTGATGACGAAGAATATGGCGATAATGACATTTTCAAACAGCCTATTACCTCAGAAGCGCGTAACCGTCGGCGGTCTTCCGTGGTAAGTCACAGGAGGCTCTCGGGAATAAATCCATTCAGACGACCGAGCTCAAGCTCCCTCTCGGGTACTCCAGGCGTTGCAGAGCCGGACGATCACCACGAAGCACCAGTTACAATTGGGATTCCCAGCTCAAAACCCTCTAAGCGAAGAAGAACTTCTTCGAGACTTCGGCTGAGCTCTAGAATTAATCGTGAATCTGTCGTTTCAATCCCTCACGCAAAGGACATTTTGCAAGAAGAGAGAGAAGAAGTAGGCAGGCCCAACATGGAGAAAGCGCTGGAACTACAAAACAGGCAACAAAAGCTGTTGTCAAGCACGGATGTGGTTGTGGGCATCGATCCAAAGACAGGGAAACTTACGAAATATAGGGCATCAAAGTATGTTGTTGGGCATAAGGGGCTCCCTGTTGCACCTGATGATCTTATTACAACTATTTCCGATATTACGCAGATACCACGAAATATATCCAAAGAGGATGAGTCTTACTACGCCAATGTGCAAGTCCTGACTGACGAGATGAGCATGTCCGACCTTTGCAAGCCTGACATAAAAATAGGCTTGGTGAGCGACAATTTCTCTATGGCAGAAGAAGCAAGAAAAAAGAACTTCCTCAAGAGAAGCATTAGAAGGAAGGCGCGTGCAAGGGCCAGGCAGCAACGGATACCGTACGAGGATGCTCTACGAGAATTACAAGGAGATGTGTTCGACGCTCCACCAGTAAAACCACTCGACAACGATGCCCCAGAAATGCCCGAAGCGACGAGCAGTGTGAAGTTGAGTATTGTTGGAGGTCGATTGGAGGTAGACCAAGATTCCACTTACCGCTCACGGGCAAACGATGCGCTCAACAACGGTAACCGAAAGGTGGAGATCGAAAACCCATTCGAAAACCCTGTGACCTCCAGTACGTACTCAAAACTGTCGCATTCGGATGCCTGGACAAATGATGAATTGGTGGAGTTTTACAAAGCATTGAGTACATGGGGCACAGACTTCACGTTCATAGCTCAGTTGTTTCCCTATCGCACTCGTGGGCAAGTGAAACGCAAATTTACTTTAGAAGAGAAGCGTAACCCGCAGCTTGTTGAGTTGGCGTTAAGAAGGAAGTTGCCACTAGATTTTGAAGAGTTTCGGGCAAGTGTCTCTAGTGCGCTTACTTTTAAGTCAGTTGAGGACTTCAACAAAGAAATCGCCAACATCAGAAAAGAGCATGAAACACATTTACGTGAAATCAATGAGGAGCGCGAGAGAGCAATCAAGGAGGATTGGGAAGCCAATAGGAAGAGAGAAATTGAGCTTAGGACGGGTGCTAAGCCAAGAACAAAGGCAGAGCAGGCCAGGATTTACCGCGCGAATGAGGTGGTTCTTGGCCAAATAGAAGATGTGAAGCGCTCGCGCGACCAGATGGAAGCGGGAAGTAATTAGCCATTTCAACAACCTCGCACACCTGCACAAAGCGCGGTGACTATTCAAAAGTAAGACATTGTAACAGGCACCGAAGCGGAATCTGGGTTGTATTTGCTGTGTGCTATGTCATCACCGAAAGACTATTTGCTCGAAATTGATACGAGCTCACAGTCAAATTCGATCAAGTTTACGGTGCGATGCAAACCGTCGTTTTTTCTCAGATACTTGCGACTACCGATGGTAGGTTTACTTTTGGCGTTTATAGTACCTAAAGTCAAAGAAATGACAGAAGTACTGAAAAATAGAGAAGCGTGGACAGAGATTATGAAGGTTTGGCATTGTGAGAGCGTTTTACTGAGCGAAAACACTGCGTTGTGGCAGCTGCTCAGGGATCCGGCCATGGTGATTGGGACCTTGTGTATCATCATAATGCTTCTTACGTTACAACAGGCGTCTGATTCGTTGATAATCTTGCAAGATATGGGAGTGCAGCTTAATAGCAAATCCAACTGGAGATTAGGCAGCGTGAACAGGAGCGGCAAATTCATTCCGTTGTCTGAAATCATAGACATAGTCATCCACGAGGGGTTTCAGGGCTATGGTCAAGTTATATACTACATGTGCATTTTAACGCGAGATAAGAGCTGCAGTGGCACCGATCTGAATACGGTCAAGGTAATATTTCCCAATTTTCTACCCAGGAAAGACATCTTATTGCAAGTGTGGAAGTTGAGCCGGCAGATGCTTTACGGCACAACCAGAAGACACTTCAGACACGTGCCAGGTCAAGGGCTACGAGAAGTTCAGCATTTACATGACTAGAATCAAATGTATTATATTGCAGAATATGCCAGACGTGGTCAGACATAGTCATTGAGTATGCACACAGATGTGGTGTGAATCATTGTCCAAGCTGTTTGAACACATGGGCAAAGTTATTCTTTCTGGCCAATGAGGCAACCAGGAAACTGGCCCCCAAATAAACGGCCACTCCCAGAACCAAGGCAGTGAAGTTGTGGCTTAAGGGAGAGATGTGAACGATGTGAGATAAGCGTCCTGGATAAAATAGCATTAAGTTGAAGTGTCCGTCAAAGGGTGACTGAGGATGTGCGGGACCAAGAGATTTGAGGTGAGGCTACGAGAAAGGAACCA
Organism: Metschnikowia agaves; assembly: GCA_963678735.1. Classification (NCBI taxonomy): domain Eukaryota; kingdom Fungi; phylum Ascomycota; class Pichiomycetes; order Serinales; family Metschnikowiaceae; genus Metschnikowia; species Metschnikowia agaves. The sequence goes on along the minus strand of CAVMBV010000003.1, from coordinate 1,937,612 downwards.
GCAGCCGATAGAGAAAGCCGGCCCGTTTTATATGAGTAATGTGCATAACATGAAGATGTTGCAAACGCATAGAAGAGCTTTTCGGCGTGGTCCGATTTTCGCATCAACTTCAATGAATATCGGCAGGTAACGCAACACTGTCATCGCACAAGTGTCGGTATTCGCTTAGAAGAAAAAAAAGAAAAGAAGAAAAAAAAAAAAAAGGAAAAAAAAAGGGAAAAAAAAGAAATGAAAAAAGGAATGAAAGGAATGAAAAAAGAAAAAAGAAAAGAAAAAAGTAATAGAATGGAAACGCAAACAATACATTGTTCCCTTGCGTTTGCCATTGTGACTTTGGGCCTAGTGCACTTGAGATCGGCTACATGCTACTTGAAGATGGCTGGGCGTAGGGCCTGCGCTTGCCCAGAGGAGACTGCAAAAAACATTCAAGAAGCGTAGCTCGTTGGATGCTCGCGAAGCCAGGCAAATTCCCAACGGAGCCTATTCATTGGTGAATAAACAGCAGCAGACCACCGTTAGCAGGCAACAGCCAAGTGGCACTTAAGCTCGTCGGTTTCTGGCTTCACTTTTCACATTCCCTGTACTGGGTTTGGAGCACTGCTACCCGAGGCTTATATACAAGTTAGACTAAAACGTGAAAAAACATAGACCGAAAACATAGACTGAAAACATAGACTTCAAAACATAGACTGAAAAATAGACTTGAGACGGCACGCCCAGTGGAAGATATTGATGTTCAGAGAAAAGCAACTTAAGAGCTTGCTGCTGAGCCGTGAACCGGTGTCTTCTCGTCCATGCTGGTCTATCAGGTGACCTGCCTAGCGTGCTACAAGATAATCTGTAATTCAGCCACCGCTAGACGCGCGTCGCCTAAGCATTTTTGGCCGTGTCCTGGAGCGAGTCCTTCATATGGCGTTGCAACTGCTGCTCCAAGCATGAAATTGATATGATAAAGCGGCCCGGAGCAATCTGCCAGGGTGAGTCAGTTTGCGGGCGGGACGTGGACGTGCCATGTAAGCGGGCGCTTGTAGAATGTAACTTGGAAGTGTGTTGTTTGCAGCTTATTGGTGAATGTATGCGAGAGATGCTAAAAGGGGTAAATAGAGGAACAAGATTACTAAAGAGAGAGAAAAGAGAGAGAAAAAAGAGAAAAAAGAGAGAAAAAAAGAGAAAAAAGAGAGAAAAAAGAGAGAAAAGACGAAAAAAAAAATAGAAGGGGGAGGCTAAATCTCGGCCGAAGCAACTACTGAGATGGTTCTGGACAGTACACACGTGCTAGAATGTACTTTCAATCAAGGGAAGGTGTTTTTGCCAGAGCCCTTCAACGCTTGCAAATTTTGACACCCATGCTTCTCCTGCTTTTCTACCGCTTTGGCCCCAGTTCGCACCAGTCTCGCGTTCCTCTATACTGCAGTTGATCGATCCACCTACCAATTCTGCCGCACAAGTTCCTCCACCAATTGTTTTTCTGAAGCCCTCAGCTCTTTTAGATATTTTCATATCTCCCTGGAACGCATTCTATTCAAACTCCACACTCCTTTCACTCGCTTGACCCATTTGCCGCTGTCCTTCCTTTTGCCTTTCCGCGACCCGCTCTCCTTTGTTGATACGTTAAACTGCAGTGTTGTCACTTCCCCGTATATTGACGATACAAAGAGAAACTAAGCCAGGTTTTCCGTTTTCCATTTCCACGCATAAGCATCTGCTCAATACCAGTCGTGGGCCTCTCTCCTCATTTGACAAACCTGCCCTTCTTACAAAGAAGCAGACCAGGAAAATTATTGACAAAAAGACGAAAGCGACAACCACATCCCATCAGGTACCCTACATCAAAGCCACCCTCCCCGACTTCATTCGCTTTGCTCCACATCCCATCGCAAAAGTCTCGTACACACCGTGCCCAAAATGCCAGATGGTGCCCATCAAACGGCGTCTACAAGCCCGAAGAAGTTTTTTCGTGCTCTCAACTCGTCTCCTTTTCGTCAGAACAAAAATACACCGAGGAAAAACACTAGTGTGATCACTGGTCTGCCAACGCTAGACCTAGATAACGATGGTTCGCCGTCCTTTGCATTTCACAGCAGGAGTCATAGCCATGATCTTGCGAACCACTCCAGAAAACAACTGGGCCTGATGGACTGGACACATCTCATTCCACCAATCCCCAAAAACCCTAGATCGGATTCCAGGAGCTCTTCCAGTCTGAACTCAAACAGACACACCATAGCTGTCTCTCCCAATGCATCTCTGCTTATACCAGACTCCTCGCAGCCTCTGACGAACCCCGAGTATGAAAAAACCTTTGTACTTCTGCGCTCCGACAGACCGCCTGTCTCCGGTTCACCTTTTGTGACTTCTGTTGATCAACCAGAAATGAATACGGATAATCTGCAAACTTCTTCAAATAACATTTTCCTGTCCCTGTTTTCTCCGTCAAATAGGTCATCGCCGCTACCGGCAAAGTTGGGTCCAAATGATAATTTCGCTTCTTCTGGATCAAGGAGCGTGTCTAATACACCACGACTCCAACAACAATCAAATCATCATCATAAACACCACCATTCACATCTGAATCCTAAATATTCACAAAATACCCCAAAGTATCATGCCTCACAAAAACCCAAAACCCCTCCGCCAAATGCATCCTTGCTTGCTGCTCCAAATCAACAGTTGACGGAACTACCACGGCCTTCGATCAGTGAACACAGACTGGAATCATCCGATAGATGTGCACCTAACGATAGCAATAAAAGACCTTCGTTAATGTCACAAAACCTGCTGCACGCTGTCCCCGCAAGTCAAGACCTGCTTTCTTCGCTGCTTCCTCTTCAACAAAATCCCAAAGACTTGTCTCAGGCCAATCAACAAAAGTTATCGCGCGATACCAGCAACCGAAAGCGAAAAATTTGCAAAACTTGCAAACAAGTGATAAACGGTCAATTTGTTAGAGCGTTGAATAATTCATTTCACATTGAATGCTTCAAGTGTCAACAATGTGGTTCTCCTTGCTCCTCCAAGTTTTTTCCGCACGAAGTTAAGGATGCAGAGGGAAACGTCGATGTAGTTCCACTTTGCGAGTATGACTACTTCAAAAAACTTGACCTTATTTGTGCAAATTGTGATAGTGCTTTGCGGGGACCATACATTACTGCCTTAGGGAACAAGTATCATTTGGAGCACTTTAAATGTTCTGCATGTGGAAAGGTTTTCGAGTCTGATGAAAGCTACTATGAACATGACAACGAGATTTATTGTCACTTTCATTATTCGAAATTGTTTGCTACAAAGTGTGAGGGCTGTCAATCTTCTATTGTGAAGCAATTTGTAGAATTGTTCAAGAGTGGGAAAGTCCAGCAATGGCACCCTGAGTGTTACATGGTTTTTAAATTCTGGAATGTTAGCCTCTCTGCGGATTCAATTGGAATAAGAGAAACTATCTTTCCAAATAAATCATCTTTGAGCATTGATGAAATTTCTCCCAAAGATTTGGCCCTCGTTGAGCAGAAAATTGAATTAACTGTCATGAATTGTTGGGTGGTGCTTTCAGGTTTTGAAGAAACAAGTGCTTCATGCATATCGGAAATGCTTCTCTCTGCATGTACAGGGAAACGAAAACTTGGTTTGCAGGTGACTGGAAAGTTGATTTTGATACTTGAAATCTTGTTCCGGGCATTAGATTTGATTCAAGATTCGTGCGCAAAGTTTAGACAAAGTCAATCATCTGCTGGCGAGCCTAAAGTTCAATTCAATGAAGAGGTTTATTCGTTAGATGCGTTTGATAAGTTTCTAGCTCTTCGGAAGGAACCACGAAACATCTCTGGGAAGCTTATGAGTTACTTGGCTATTTTGAGAAAGTCAAACCAACTCCCGCAGTCTGGGAGCCTTTCGGCTGATCTTCTAGCAGTCGTTACAGGCTGTGCTCATTACTTGAAGTTGCTAATAAGAATTGGACTTCATAACGCCTTGCAACTAAACAGACTTTCTGGTAATACGACTGCTCTTGATGGCTTTTTGCTGATAATAAGAAAGTACGAAGAAGTGGAAGTTCCTGAGCAGTTGTCTGGAGAATCAAAGAAGTTAACGATTTCAAGACTTACAATTCCTCTGAATGCAACAGATGCTTGCCGGTCTTGTGGAAAAAGCATAGAGAAGTCTTGTATTCAGTTTCATGATTCAAGATGGCATAACAAGTGTTTCGAGTGCTCGAACTGTGGAAGAAAACCATCATTGGATTTTAAGATCGAAACTTTCTTGTGTGGTCCAGATGATCTGATTCTATGTACAGACTGCTCTCGGAATGGCAGTCGTGTTGGTATGGGTTATACATCGGGATTTATGAGGGTCTCTGATTTATCTCAGCTCATTTATTTACTTAAAATTGCGATCTCCCGTTCAAGGCTTGCGATCAAGAAGGAAATGGCGATCACAGATGCATCTCAACCATCAAAAACAAAAAATCAAATGATGAATATCGCGGAAGAGCCCTCTGAAACGGAGACTACTTATTCCAAGACTCTTGATGAGGTTACCACATTGAGACAGAAACGAGAAAGCCAGAAACTTCGTAACTCTGCGAAGAAGGATGCAAGAAAATCTGTCATATTGGAAGCACCAGTAGGTGCAATTGCAAAATCGGACAACACAAGCGAGGCAAGTGAGGCGTCCAAAAGAAAAGGAAGCACATCGAGCTCGCTTTCCTTTTCTACTCTGCTTCGTGATTCAGACCAATTTGATTTCCATTCTAACCCAGTAAGGATTCAAGACGATCCTCCTCACAAGCAGACAAGTAGTAGCCTCGATCGTACTTCTGACCTTTTGAAGAACGAAAAATCTCTCACATTGGATGATATCCCTAGGATTGTTGCTGCAGAGCAAGCAAGGGAACAACGACCCAATGCTTTCAAGCATCACAATTCTTTATATCAAAAGAAAAACCTGCATGTGACGACGGGTAATAACCCCCTGCCAAATATGACGGAACCTAAAGCGTCTCTTGAAAATGACGGAAAGTCCAAATTGAAGACTAAGTATTTCTCGGAATTGACAAAGCAGGAACATGACATTTTGCGTCAAATTGCTATTGAGGCCCTTCTAGAAATCAACAATCAATATACCAGGGAGGACTTGTTAGCTCTCATACAACCGAAAAAACAAAGCAATTTTTGGGATAAATTTAAATTTGGTGGTAGCGGCAGTGATAAAAACAAGCCGATGAATGTGTTTGGAAGTGACCTTAAAGATGTGACGAGAAAATATGGTGTTGACTCCAGTTTGGGAGTGGGTCCTTCGCAACTTCGTATTCCTATAGTTGTGGAAGATATAATTCTTGCACTCAGACAAAAAGACATGTCTGTGGAAGGTATTTTCCGATTGAATGGTAACATCAAAAATTTGCGCGAGCTCACAGATGTTATCAACACATCTCCACAAAAGTCTCCAGAATTGAGCAGTTACTCTGCTGTGCAGCTTGCTGCTTTGATGAAAAAGTGGCTTCGAGAACTTCCTGATCCACTTTTAACATTCAATCTTTACGAACTATGGATTTCGTCACGCAAAGTAGGAGATACAGTCAAAGCAAAACGTATCTTGCACTTGTCATACTGCTTGTTGCCTAGGAGCCACCGCAACCTCTTGGAGGTTCTTTTGTACTTCTTCAGTTGGGTTGCATCGTTTGCGGAAATTGATGAAGAGACTGGATCCAAGATGGACACCCATAACCTTGCAACAGTGATTGCGCCAAACATTCTTTTGTCTAGAAGCTCAGCAGAAGAAAATGGTGAAGCTTATTCAAGTGATGCGCATTTCCTTGCCATTGAAGTAGTCAATCATTTGATTGACATGCACGAGGACCTTGCGGTGATTCCCCCAGACATTTGGGAGTTTTTCAACAAATGCCAATTCAACACTACAGCAAGGCTGGAGAACTTATCTCCTAAGGAAATCGCTAGCAAAATTAGCAAAACGTACAAGGAGCACCCTAAGTACTTTTCAGAGGTGTTAAAACAAGAAAGTCATGCTGGTCCGAGCCATCAGAATACGATCAGACGTGGACAAGCCAAGATCCACAGGAACGAATAATTTTAGATATACTTTATTAATGATCACGAAAAGCTTTATCATTTTGTGATTCATCCCGTAAACAATGACTTGTCACAGACTGTAGCCTGACTTTGCTGACACTATTATTTACTTGCGGATCATATTTGCTTCTTACTTTAATGGAACCAATACGGCAGGTGCTAGCTAATTGTGGTTGCGGCGCTCAGTGGAGTGTGCAGTAGTGAGAAGTTGTGATAGACGAATTTGGAAAATTCTTATCAAAAAAATCTACCGTGCTGAATCATGCTGTTAACTTCAGAATCGCTAAAACAAATCATTTCAGAAAGGCTAGGGGCAAAGCTTGTGCAGGTCGAAGATATGTCTGGCGGGTGTGGACAAGCTTTTGCAGTGTTAATCGTTTCGGATAAATTCAAAGGCAAAAACAAGCTAATGAGACATAGGTTGGTAAACAGTGCTTTAAAGGACGAAATAGCCACAATCCACGCCTTCACTCAGAAAGGGTTCACTCCAGAGGAGTGGCGAGAACAAGGAGAATCTATTTAAAAAAAGTTTGCAGCATTCACTACGGCGGACTTCGGACACCCTAAAAGGAAGATCCGTTATTGAGGTGTACGACTGCCACATTACTATTTATCTACAATAGCTCAAAGAGGTATTATGGCATTTTTAATATACAGAGGACCATGATTTGTGAGCTACACCCGTACCAGACTGTTTAATCCACGCCCCTTGGTGGCTTTTAAAGCGGACCACGCAACTAGTAAGAAAGCATAGAGTGCGATCACAATATAGGGATAAAATCGAAGACCGAATTTGCTTGTTTCTGCAACGAGGCCGATAAGAAACGGTATTGCAGCGGCGCCGCCTCCGCCAAAAGCACATATAAACCCAACTCCAGTAGCATGGAACTTAACAGGTAAAATTCGAATCGACGTGACAATTGTTGTGGGGAAAATGGGCCCGACGAAAAGGCCCAGGAAAAGAACTATAGGAAATAAAATGGCATTAACAGGTGCGAATACAGCTAGTCCAAAGATAATGTGGCCAATTAATGACATCAATATGTAAAACCAATTTGCATTGAGCTCACTTTCGAAAAAATGCACCGTGGCGAAACCAAGGAAGATTCGGCCCAACGTGAGCCCAGTCCAAAATGTTGTGGCCATATAGGATGCACGATGGTACGAGAGGGACTTGATCCGAGTAAGAAATGTTACTAGCCATGTTCCAAACGCTGCCTCTGCCCCAACGTAGATAAACATGATGAGCGAGAAAAACCACACTAGCTTGGAACGTAAGGCGACCGAAAGAGGTACCGAATCGGTGGATTCAGAGCTCAGATTTGCACCGGGAACGCTAGCGGGGGAACCTTCCTCGCTCGTGAAAGAAGCATTTTCATTTTCCTGTTGTTTGAGTTCGAATATTTTTCTAGCCTCTTTAAGGAGAACATTGAACTCATACTTCATAGCCGTTTCGTACCTGAATACATATGAAAAACAGAGCAAACAGGAAGAGGTCAAACAAGATAGAACAAGATAGTAATCGTTCCATTGCCATGGGTTGTCTTTTCTATGTAAAAGCCTGGTGATGAGTGGAGGGGATATCATACATCCAATTCCATAGCATCCATGCAAAATACCTAGAAGTTGATTCGAATCTATGAGATCACCCATCCATCCGTTAAAGCTTGCATCAAGAGAACCGAAGCCGATTCCCGAGAAGAAGTATGCAAAAACAAAAACGGGAAAAGGCGGTTTCTGGTATATTATAAGGTATGCAAATGTCATACTACCAGCACCAAATATGCCCACTCCTCTCACGCCAACGGTTCTGTGAAATTTTTCTGTCACGAGTGCCATGACAAAGTAGCCCGACGTGGATGCAAGGAAAACTATGCCCGTATGAAAATCATCTATATTGTAGTATTCTTCTAATATGGGTATAATAGTACCAATGGTCTGTTCGGCTAAGCCAAAAAGAATGAAATTGCAGTAGCACGCTAAGATTTGATACTTTAAGAGTGTACTGTTTCGCCAGTCAGTCGAGTCGACAAATATGTCGTGGCCCTTGAAACTTACCGTATATGAGTCCGTTACTGGAAGAGAAGCTAGATGCTCGAAATCTAGATCCTCAATAACAGGGGCATTGCTTGAAGAGCCATCAACTGAAAGAAAAGGATCATTTATATCATCTAGTTCGGTGCTCATACTGCTTCATCCAAAATCTCTTCTATTCTTTTGCAGGTGTAAAAGACTATGGGAAGCAGCTAAGTACGGGCAGCTTAAATTTTAGCTCGGAATTTCTCAAAGATTCCGGTGTGCGCTGTACCCCCGCAAAAAGCGGCTTAATATTAGTGCATTCGTGCGCATGCCAAATGAAGCAGCTTAACCATTTTATTGGAAAGTTCTTTAGATCCAATGCTCCATTTAATTAGATTCTTGTAAGTTTTCTACTCTTTTTTCCTGGCTCGTCATATTGTTAATAGCTATGTTCGCTTGACGGTGATCGAGCTATGTTTTGAAAAATATTAGATTGAAGTTCAATTTTGCACCCATTAAGTATTGAGCACTACGAACTTTCCAATGGTACTTGTCTGACAGACCTTCAATCTGCTGATCCTGATGCTCACACACTCATCATCATGTGAGTTTCTCTCTCTAATTCAGTACTCAAAGGTGGCGCTGCTTTTCATAGGTTTATTTCGAGGCACTTTTTCTTAGTCCTGAGCAAATCAAAGAAATCAATGCTCCGCGCGAATTAGCCAAAAGGTTCTCTATCTCATAATTCATCAAGAATACCGAAACCAACGTTGTAAAAAAGCATTATCTCCTATTATGATAAATTATCTCGAGCAAAAAAAAAAGTTTCTGTACCGGCCTCCTTAGCTTAGTGGTAGAGCGTTGCACTTGTAATGCAAAGGTCGCTAGTTCAATTCTGGCAGGGGGCAGCTCTGGGCGCAAGTGGTTTAGTGGTAAAATCCAACGTTGCCATCGTTGGGCCCCCGGTTCGATTCCGGGCTTGCGCAAGGCTTTATATTTTTTACTTTTTGTTCCTGGTTAATTCTTAGTTGGTTTTCGTTGTGACAAATTCTCAATCAGCTCAACATTTGCAATGCCATCACCCGTGTCCAGCAGAACGGTCGCCTCTGTAACTAGCGCTAGTAAGTGGTTCCATCTCCATTTTGACTACTATATCAATTGAAGACTAACTTTATCTAGTCCAGAAACTATACCCCATTCACTTGGCTGACAGTAGTTGGGACAACACTGGTCTTTTGGTCGACACTTCTGCAGATAATGGAGAAGAGGAGAGCTGTAAAATCCTTTTGACCATTGACTTGACCCTGGCCGTGGCAAGCGAAGCTATTGACAGCAAGAGCAACTTGATTATTGCTTACCATCCATTCATCTTCCGAGGTTTGAAGTCCATCACGCCACAAGACCCTCAACAACAATCTTTAATAAAACTCATTCAAAACAATATCAGCGTGTACTCGCCTCATACTGCTGTGGATAGCGCCAGGGGAGGTGTAAATGATTTCTTGGCTGATGGGATTTGTAAAAACTTACAAGAAGAGAAGAGGGAGGTAATCCAGCCGGATGCTAAGTATGAGGGCTGTGGAATGGGTAGATTGGTTACTCTTTCCAAGCCCGCAAGTCTTTTGTCACTTGTCAGAAACGTGAAATCTTCTTTGGGTTTGCAACACGTTCAGGTTGCGACTAGCAAAGAAAACGATAACGAACAATTGATTCGCACGGTTGCCATTTGCGCTGGTTCTGGAGGATCTGTTTTCAGAGGTACCAAGGCCGATCTTTACTATACGGGCGAATTATCCCACCACGAGGCTCTATTTTTCAGAGAGACGGGATCTGCTGTGATCACATGCAATCACTCAAACACCGAGCGGGCATTTCTAGGCGTTTTGAAAAGACAGCTCCAGGACCAGCTTCCACAAGCAGAAATTGCGATAAGTCAACAAGACAGAGATCCATTTGAAACATGGTGAGCGGCTACTTGTACCATGTGGTGTATACTGCTTATCTAGTTAGGTTCTACTTCGTCGTATATCGCACCCAAAGTACTAGAGTATGTGATCTTTGACTGTGTACCTATCACGTCATTTGTATCTTTTTACTTCTTCCCAGCTAGCAGCTTGGAAACATGTGTTTTCTGAAATTCATTCTCACGACGAGAAATGCAAAATTGCCAGTTCAGGTTGTTTCCAAGTCTCCTCCTTATCTATCATTGTAGAGTCGTCTTCAGCCTGCAGGAGATAGCCTCACAAATCAATAATTCCTACTAGTTCAGTTTCCACTGGACACCTTCCCAAAAATTCCACACCAGCTGTCTGTTGCGTACGAGTATTTCTTTGCTTACTACAAGGAACCTTAGAAACTTTGGTGGCTGCTTTTAGGCCCCATGAAAAGGCTTGCGGCTCACTTTCTGAAGACATGTCTGTCCCCTCTGTGCGATTCAATACCTTGCAAAACGAGAGTCCACGGTATAACATCAAATCAGCTATAGTTCCATGCCCAGGCACGGAGTATGTTTTTTTATACGGCGGTTTCGACGAAAATGATAATTTGGATAGTAAGGTTTATCTCCTCAACACTGTCACCAACAGTTGGGAGGTGGATGATGCCCATCCGAGCCTTTATCGGGAAGGACATCTGGCTATATATATCGGCGACGGAAACATCTTTGTGTTCGGTGGCGTACCATTTGATGATCTTCCAAATGGACCCTCTGCGTCACCGACTACGAGCTTCAAGAACGATGCTCAGATGATGGTGTACTCCATTTTCGAGCGCCGCTGGCTTAACGCTCCTTCCGTCTTTCTACATGGTGCACCTTCTCCTCGCTCTCGCCATGCTTGTTGCCTCTCTGAAGACGGAAAGTCGATATTCATAAGTGGAGGGCTCGTGAACTCGACACCATTGGCAGACCTTTATACTTACGATTTGGGAACCGGTACATGGTACGGTCCCGTTGATTATGTAGCCCGCTTTGATCACTCCATGGCTGTTTACGACGGAAAACTTTACACCTTTGGAGGCTTGGATGCAGACATGAATCATGTTACTGACAAGATCACCTACATGAACTTGAGCGACCAAAGTGTAGTTACCGTCCAAATGAATCGCAACCTGAGAAGAACAGAGTTATCTCGCAAAAACTTACAAAGATTTGAGTTTGGTCCCCCATTACCTCGACTTGATGCTGGAGAATTACACCTGCTTGATCACTTTGATTCTCAAGAGGAAAATTCCCACAATGAACCCGATACTCCTCCAAGGCTATTGGAGCCCATTGCAAACAAATTTGAGTACATCTGGATCGACCTGGGAGATCCCCAAATCAAATTAGAAGTTGCGCTTCCGCTGTGGGGCTCACAGAGCGCATACTCTAGAACTTTTGCTTCTCAAGTTAACCTTGAGTCGTTCTCGAAATCGCAACTTCTTTCAGTTCAAGAAGTGTCCAACCACTTACAATCATCGGGCGAAGTTGACATATCAAACTATGTTTGGAGGCATGCCTTCGTTTTTGATAGTTCTGTGCATCTTCTAGGTGAGTTAGGAGATGAATTCGAGCCTCATAATTCTACCCCTGGTGCTTTGTGTGCCTTACTCTCTGTAAAGCTTGCTAGTTTGGGATTGAATCCAGCATCTAAAACTTCGAAGTCTGTCTCAGATGATATTTGTGCTTTGTTTCTCAATGAAGAGCATACTGACTTTGAGGTGTTTGCTTTTCGCTCGCAAGAGTCGAAAGATATGTATGGTTCGAAAACGCTTGGTTCTAATAGTGAATTTCTTGAGGATCTTGCTTTCGTGAACAAACATTTGAGTTCGATTAAGGTACACAAAGCCATATTGATAGCGCGATGGCCTCACTTCAGAAGAATGATTGAAAGTGACATGCTTGAGACAAAGTCCAATCAACTATTTGTTCCCGAAACACACCAATCGATGTGGATGTTGATATTTTATTTGTATGCTGGTTCGATCGATTTTCCCAAGATGCAGACTACTGTTTTCACTCCAGCAGACTATTCCGCTCTGCTTGTTCTCTCAAATTTGTATGAGCTTTCAGAATACCGTACTCATTTGCTAGTTGTTTTGTTCAGGCTTATTGATTCGCTTGAGTCCAAGTTGTCTGAGATTTTTGGAGCTCGGGATACCGGTGGCATAGTGTTAGAACTACTAAAAGTATGGGAAAACGTGCTCATTTCAAATGAAGATCTCCTTACTTTGAGACTCAAGAACTTGATACGCAAGTATTGGACCGTCGTGACAAGATCAGCAGCCTTTGCAGACCTCCCTAAAACCAAAATAATAAGATTGTGCCAGGAGTGTTTTGACAACGGGAATGAAGGTCAAAACTCATGGTCCAATAGAAATTCATTATGCTCTACAGATTCAGTAGGGTTTACGCCTTCGCAGAATTTTGACAAAGCTCAATCTAACTCCCCATTTATGAAGAATTTTGATGATGACGCGCTTTCCTCTCCCAGAGGACGTCCGGACTTCGTTTCTCTGATGTCAATACATTTTCCGGATTTGAAAAATGTGTCTGACGAACACTAATGGAAAAAGCTTTGTCTTGCTCAGTCTGTTTCACATGTGGCATCAACAATGACACAGCACAATATTACTAGCTCTATGTATTGACTTATGTATAGTAATTAGAACCCTAATCTTCCAGATCGCCGGAACTGTGCCCAAGCAAAGAGTTTGCAAAATCAAAAGCATCTTCAACAGCATGCTCTATTGCTGAATCTATATCCTTCATTGCATCTTCAAAATCTTCGACAATTTCGCCTAAAAAGCCACCGGAGTTTTCTGTCTTCGTGTCCCCACTAACCTGGGCAGATGATGTAATAGTATTGCTTGCGATTCGCTGTGTTTGCCAAGAATCTAGCTGCGTTTTGGTGGCCGTGTTCGTTTTCGTGTCTTCCTCGGATACTTTTTCAGAAAACAGCTTTTCCCGCCATAATAGATCGTAGGTCGCATTTTTTACGATATGATCTACTTCAAACGGTAAGTTTGGATAGGCTAGGTTGTCTTGCCATCCATCGGGCAAAGTATTAGCAGGCGATATTTCGAGCCTGCCACGAACTAGCGTACCATTGTTGGGACTAGGGACTAAACCTAATGTATCACACATTAAGTTATATACATTGACGTTTGAGAAAGGTGTAACTTTCTTTCCGTGTCCAAAGTTAGTTTCGAAATAAGGTCCCAGGCCCAAAAATATGGCTCGCATTAATAACTCTGTATTGTTGTAACCATGCACACCTCGAGGGTAGTATTGATCATTATTTTCCTTGAACTTTGCATGGGTGATTACCGAATATCCAATGTTTGGAACAATCCATATTGGAGCTAAACGGTAATTGTATTTGTGATCGGATTGTTTCCCTCCAAAGTTCCACTCAGCCGGAAAGTCCTCAACGTGGAATAAATTGAAATTACTTTTAATATCATCAGGGAGCTCATCTAGTTTCAGTTTGATTTCATTGTATATCTCATCGTTTGTGAACTCCTTTTTAGGACGCAAACCGAACAAGGGCCAGCCATCAATGTGTTCGATCTTATCCAAGGAAACCACATCGTCGAGAAATAAAAGCCTATCGTTGGAAGTAGGTGCCATTCCATGATCACTCACCACGATCAAATTCACAATGTTCTCTAAATTTCTCTCCTTTAATCGCTTCCTCGTGAGGGATATCATGTCATCAACTTCATGCAAAGCTTTGGTCAAATTTTCACCGGATATCCCGAACTTGTGCCCAACCTGATCTATGGTGGGCACATACGCAAGAATCAACTCGGGCCTATCCTGTAAATTCTCAATATCTAGCCATCCAAAAATACGGTCGACCTTGGACGTCAATGCCTCCGTGTCGTTGTAACGGTCAACAAACAAAGGACCATTGTCACCCACTGTTGGAACCTCGCTTCCAGGCCACATGTGAATAGCTGAAGTCACACCTTGTCGCAGAGCAGTGGTCCATATCGGTTCTCCACCCTGCCAAAACTCAGGATTGAGACCAAATTTGGGATTTGTATTGATAAATTGTTTCTTTAACACAGGATCGAAGAAGGTGTTACCTACAATTCCATGCTCCGAAGGGTATAATCCCGTTACCAAAGTCCAGTGGTTCGGAAATGTTGATGAAGGAAACGAAGGCGTCATGTATGGTGCACCATACTCATTGACGAGCATATCATGTAGCGAAGGCGTAACATCTTTCGAAATGTAGTGAGGGTGAAAACCGTCCAACGAAATAATCAACGTTGTGGGATGGAAGTTGTGGGTAGAATTTGAAAGTATGATTTTCAGTATTGGCGAGCAATCCGAGGGGTTAGCGTCTCGCCATAAGAATAAAAATGCAAACAACAATACGAGCCCACATGCGAAAGCCAAGATGGTTTTGTTGAGTTTTCTTTCTAGCCTCTTGATGTGGTAATTTCTAGTTCCATCATCGTAGACGGGGTCATCATCTTCAATAGAGAACGAGTCTATGTCAGATGAGTTTCCCACTAGTTCATAAGAAGACGTCCGACGGTTAGGCTGGAAGTAGGCCTGAACTTTTTGGAAAAAGCCACCAGGATTACGGAAACCGTAAGGCTGGGAATCGTAGTCCAAATCGTGCAATAGACCACGTGCGTCCCTGTTGGTTTGTTGCTCCAAAATTAATGTGTCATCATCAGGGTCATCTAGATCAATAACCGGAATATCGACCTCATGCGGTCCCTTATACTGAATAGACATTTACAGCGGAATACAGGCTTCGTTGTCGGTGTAGTGAGTCGTTAAAAGGAACAGCGAAGGTGGCTAGTAGAGATACCGTGTACGTCCACGTGATACACAATAGACCTAAATTAGGAAAATATGGCAGAGTCTCTGACTGTTCTGGAAGGTATTTGAACATTCGGTAGACGGTAATTTATCACAAAAAAAAGAAAATAAAACGACAAAAAAAGAAAATAAAAAGGAGAAAAAAGATAACGAAGGGTAAAAGCTCTAGTAAAAGAAATAAGATACCTATGAATGCAGCAGCCAGTACAGTCGGTGGTGCACCTATGTGTTAATTGAAACGCTAGAGGGAAGACACTGTTAGGATAGGCAATTCCTAGCATGTGTGTCGTATGGAAGACTCAGAAGCTTATATTCGAGCCAAAGAGGGCTGGTCTCGTTTCTTCAGTCTTGCTAGAAACACCTTGACCCGTAGTGCCATGATCTTGTCTTCCTGTAAATCTTTCATACTCAATTGTGCTTCACAGCCCGTCACCGGGCAACTGATGTGCTGCCGACTTTGCAACAGCCGACTGATATGCTCTTTCTCGTAGACGTGCTGACATTTCCTCGACAGAACAGGCTGTACAAAATAGTTGAGCGAAAGTGGATCTTTGAGAGAGATTTTTCCTCCTGCAACCGCTAACTCTTCGTCTTTCACATCGTCAGGAATTGGATCCTCCGGATTTGCAATGATGAAGCTAGATTTTCGAAGAAACTGGTACGTTGGGTTGCCGTTTAGGAACGCGTCGAACGATTCATCGTAGCCCACGGTGCGGTCCAATTCCTCGATTACGGTGTCGGCAAAATCAGCCTTTTCCAAATCTCTGTAGTAATTATAGTTAGCCAAATTGAGGTCCAGCTCGTTTCTTCGGCTTTCTATAAAATCCAGGTACGCAGATTTAAGCGTGCTTTGAAGCGCCTGGAGACGATGCTTGGAAAGAAGGAGCTGCTTGAGCGCCTCCGTCTGCTTGTGCAAAAATATTTGGGTACTGGCGTCCTCTAGGAGATTTGGGTTGTTCGTTACATAGTCGAGGAAATCTTGCGTGGACAGCTTAATCAAGGAAATGCTTTCGTCGATCAGTGTCTGTAATTGGCCCTGGCCATAGTCGGTGTTAACACGAAGGCTCAGGTGCACCGGGAAATAGCGAGGGACGTCTTGTTGAAAGTTCGGAACCACTACCTCGGGCGCTTCGTCGATACCCGAGACTGTGTGCTCACTCATTACCGACTCTTGATGTCGAAAAGACTACTACTTGTATGCTTCTTGATGTGCGCGCTCTCCTACAAGAGAGTAGGCCGAATGCCACTAATCAAATACATGTATCCCTTAACAAACGGCTACTACCGAACGTTTTTGATCTTCTTCTACAAATGGTGTCGAATGAAAGTCTGCACTCAATGCAATTAAGGCCACTTATCGTACTATACAAATTCGTAATATCTAGAACTTATTCCTTCCCTGTCTAAAATACGTCACCCTGGTTGAACATAGCGTCGGCCACCTTGATGAAACCGGCAATGTTGGCACCCTTCAACAAAGAGGGCAAGCCAGCATCCTTGTCAACAGAGTACTTGACGGCGGTACTGTAACAGTTTTCGAAACAGGTGTACATGATGTTCTTCAACTTCTCATCAACTTCCTCAGCAGTCCAATTAACTCTCTGGGAGTTTTGAGCCATCTCCAAACCAGAAACTGCAACACCACCACAGTTGGCAGCCTTACCTGGGGCGTACCAAACACCCTTCTTTCTGTTGGCCTCGAAGACATCAATGGCCTCCTTGGTAGAACCCATATTGGAGCCCTCAGCAATGTAGAGACAGTTGGCCTCAACGAGAGCCTTGGCCTCCTCACCAGAAACTTCGTTCTGAGTGGCACATGGCAAGGCAATGTCGACTTGGCCAACGTGGGTCCATGGACGAGCACCAGCAATGTACTCAACCTTCTTACCAGAGAAGGCAGAGGCAGAGCCGATGATTTGCTCCAAAGACTGGAACTTGACCTTAGCAACAATGATCTCCTCAACTTGCTCTGGTGTTATACCCTCTTGGACAATGATGGCACCTTTCGAGTCAGACAAGGAGACAACAATTCCTCCCAACTCAATGACCTTCAAGGCAGCGTATTGTGCTACATTTCCAGAACCAGAAATGGCCACGCGCTTACCCTTGAAGGATTCTTTTCCGCCGGTGGCCTTCTCGATCATCTTTTGAACGTAGTAGACAGTACCGTAACCTGTGGCCTCAGGTCTGATCAAGGACCCACCCCAGTTCAAGCCCTTTCCGGTCAAGACACCGGAGAAGTTGTTTTGCATAGCTTTGTAGGCACCAAAGAGGAAACCAATTTCACGGCCACCAACACCAATGTCTCCAGCAGGAACATCAGTGTCTGGGCCAATGTATCTAGCCAATTGTCTCATGAAGGCAACACAGAACCTTCTAATTTCGTTGTCAGACCTGTTCTTTGGGTTGAAGTCCGATCCACCTTTACCGCCACCCATCATCAAGCCAGTCAAAGCGTTCTTGAAGATTTGCTCGTAACCCAAGAACTTCAAGATGGACAAGTTGACACTTGGGTGGAATCTTAAGCCACCCTTGTATGGGCCCAAAGCGGAGTTGAACTGCACTCTGAAACCGTTGTTAACCTCAATTTCGTGGTTGTCGTTCTCCCAGGCCACTCTGAACTGAATGAGTCTCTCGGGCACAGACACAACAGGGATAACCTTTTTGTATTCTGGGTGCTCAGTGAAGAGAGTAGAGTCCTCGAGGGCGGACAACAATTCGTTGTAAGCTTGTTGAAATTCTGGCTCGTGTGGCAAAACCATTGTTATTAAATTAAGTGTGAGAAAATATGACAAGGGAGAAAAAAGATCATATCACAACTTCGGGATGTGCTTGGGCAGTTATATAGTTTGTCTACGTCTCGCCTAGAATTATTTTGCAAAGGTGACATCGGATCGCCTGCGAGAAAGTGCTTGAAATGAGTCAAGCGCCTGCATGTAATGATTGGCTCTTTGATCTACAGCCAATGATGTCTGGCTTCGCACTAGTCATCAGCCGGGCCGCTTCAGGCCCATCTATCGCCTTTTGAGGCTACTTATCAGTAGCAAATCATTACTCCACGGCCAGAAGAGATGCGAGTCACAACGTCTCCGGACTTCGGTCTCTCTCGGCATTCTCTCGGCCTAATTTCGGCATGGTCTACGGTGGGGTTTTTTTGCGGGGCATCCCGAAAGCAGTTTCTGCCAGTGCCCGGCGTGGTACCCGGGCTGTAGTTTGATTTCGGACGGTGCTGTCTTGACCAATGTGCAATACCGTTCCGAGAAGTTTAATTTGGTTTTTCTATGTGGTTGAAATATGGTGTGAATAAGCGAGAAGAAACTTATACAAATTACCAGGAAGATGAACAGAACAGCAGTTGACCAAACTTAGAGATGGTGATTGAGCGTACCACAGCTTGGTTTTGGTCTGTTCGAAATCACACCCAACTTCTCTTTTTTTTTTCGTGCTTCTTATTTTTTTCTTTTCCTTCTTCTTTTTCTTTTCCTTTCTTCTTTTTCTTTTCCTCTTTTGGCTGATTTTTTTCTCACAAATTCGCTCTACAAGCCTCGTTGTGCTTAATTATTTGTGCTTAATTATTTACATGTCTTACTCCCTAACCGAGTCAAAAACTCTCATTCGGCTCGTCACACGCTCGTCAACCTCGAGATCTTGCACCCACTCGCTATTTTTGCCTCTTCCTCTCTCGACCCATTTTTTGGGCCAGTTGATCTCTTCCTCTTTAGCTAGATACTTGTCTTTATATTCAAATGGCCTGCTCGCACCCTCCACCACATACATGGTCCTGTTTGACACGTCTTCTGCCAACTCTCTGCGCGTGAAGAAACGTAACATTTTGCGGGGGATATTCGATATTCCGCTTAGCTTGGGGAGCGGGAACACATATACAGGCTGTTCGAAAATCACCGGGACGTTTTTGTTGTTGCGGATCACTGACGTAAAGTCTAACTCAGGCGCAAGATGTGCATCTGCGTATGCGTGCGGTAAGATATAACGCTTCGGTGTTTGTTGTTCCTCTTTTTCTTCCTCTTTTTCTTGCTCTTTATCTTGCTCTTTTTCTTGCTCTTTTTCTTGCTCTTGTTTCTCTGCTGCAGCCTCTTCACCCGCCTTGCTGTCCAACAGCACAGGCTTTGGAGGCTCTTCAGGCTCCTCCAAAGGACCCAAAAGCCCTTCGTGGACACCGTTAATGTACTCCTTGTATGCTCCTCTTCCTATGCAAACGACTCCACCGCAAAGAAGAGCATCGTCCCCGTGATCTCTCCTTGTTTCAAGTGGTTGTATAACTTTGTAGAGGCCGAGAACGTCTACGGGTTGGTATAGTTCATGACGAGAAACAAGCTTTTCCGGCTCAGTTTCGTGTTTCTTTAAGCTTTTCACCGAGTTTGGAAGCGTCTCCTTGAAGAATCGAGTCCAAGACTTGGCGTAGCTGGCTTTTTCGGCGGCTGCAATATCGGCCACCTCCTGCTCTGCTCGCTCACGCCGCAATTGTCTAATCCTTTCGGCTACCTGTGAGCGGATATCGCCCTGTCTGCTTTCGGTGTAGACGGTGAAGTCAATAGCGGCAGCATTAAGAATGGGTTTGATATAGCGGCGGAAATGACGTAACGACTCCTCGAGGAAATCGTCTGGTGGTGGAGCGATGAAAACGGAAAGCTTTCTAGGGAGACGATCGGCTGCGTAAATTTCTTTGCCAAGATCGGAGACCTGGCTTGTATACTTTTCCCTGATTTTTTTCTGTTGATGCCTGTCGTAATAGATTCCTCCTCCAATAGATGCCAAAGCTGTCCAGAAGATCATCCAGTTTCGAGACGGGAGTGATACCCGCGGAATGCCCATTGCTCGAAGCACCGGGTTAGACCAGCTCTTCTTTGCTGGCTTGACAGGCTTGTTGGCCTTTGCCTGCTCCACTTGCTCCTTGTTTTCTGCCATGGATCTGGTGGGTACACCTGAAGATGGGCCTCTAGCGAAGAAATAACAAAATTCTCGACGTGCGCAAACCGGACATTATTAGTACGAGCCTGTTCGCAGACAACGTTTTTTAGCGGCACCAATGCTTATATATTTGTGAGTTCTGTTGTGCATTGATTCAGTGATTTTTTTTATAGCGTCACTTTTTGTGTATGTTATCATTACCCGTGTCCGATTTCCTTTTATTGCTCTTTTTTTACTGTATCTCGTTTTTTTTCTTTTTTTTTTTTTTTTGATGCTATCGTAAGAAATTAGCCAACTCCTGCTCCATGTCAGCCTGAGCAAGGTTTTTGCCGATGAATACCATCATATTCGATTTGATATCCGGGTGTAACAGAGCATTTTCGATGACTTCGTAGGTGTCTCTAACTCCCTGAATCACACGTACATCGGTATTATGTACTAAAATGCCCTTAACCCTGTGCATCTCAACAGGCTTATTGCACACACTGTTTTCCCAAAGCACTTTCTGTAGGAAAGACTCCACTTTTTTGAAGTCACTTTCTTCAGCAAAAAACGGGAATTTCACGGCTATTGTAGTAATTCTGTCGTCGTGATACGACAAATCCAGCAGTGTGCCGATAAGATTTATGGCTTTCGACGATGACGCCTCAAACGCATGCAAATCCAAAATTTTCTCCAACGCGATATCCCCAAAACTTGTCTCATAGAGAGGAGAAGATGCGTTGATTTTGCGTATTCTTTGTTCAATATGTTTGATGGCTTCTGAATCATGCTGGACCTTGTCAATTTTGTTGAGTAAAATGGTATCAGCAAGAGCAATTTGCAAGTGGGCAGTAGTGAGGCCCTCATCTAGTAGCCGTTTCTCTGCTTCGATATCCTTTTGCGTCACATCTAGCCCCATATCCAGTGCAAGGTGACTATTTGATTTGTGCCAGTGCCCACCAACGTCGTCTAGACATTTGACGATGTTAGCTGCATCAACCACAGTCACCACTCCATCTATGTACACGTTGGACGCCAAAGCTTCGTCGAGCCAGAACATTTTTGCTATGGGTGCTGGGTCCGCAATCCCCGTTGTCTCTAGAAGAATGTAGTCGATTTTGTCCTTAGACCTTTCGATCAAATTTTCGATTGCAACCACCCCATTGTCCTTTACTGTGCAGCAGAGACATCCATTTCCCAAGTCCAACCATTCTTCCACAGCGCCCTTCTCGGAATCCTGAATGGTCACCGATTTCTCTATGGCTGCCGTGTCTCCAAACTCATTCAATATAATGGCTAGCCTCTTATTGCTTACCCGGCCCACCAACTCGAGGAGAGTCGACTTTCCTGAGCCTAAGTAACCAGTGACTATGGTGATTGGTATTTTTCTCTTTTGTCTTTCGACCGGCTCAAAGCCACTGGTATCCAAGACCGTTGCTAGATGTGACGGCTTCACCGAAAAATCCTCTGGGAGTTCCTCAACCAAATCTGGAATGTCGTCCATCTTCAGCGTCGATGCATACGGCTAAACTTCGTCTTTCGAGGATAAGTGTGCGCGCTTTTTGATGGGGCCATTCGGTGGAGTGGAGCCTAGCGAAGCCTCGCCGAAATACTCAATCTCGCTGATAAAATCGAGTGCTCGTCCGCTTGGGGCAAGTAGATTCAAAACTGAAAGAACGCACAACAAAAAAAAGGCTGGTCTCGAATTCAAGATGAAGCTTGATTGGTTTTTAGATGCCGTTGTGGCTGTGGTGGTGTTATTCAACTTGCTACTCTCGCCCTACACTAAAGTGGAGGAATCCTTCAACATGCAAGCTATCCACGACATTTTGAACTACGGGGTCCACCCTCCCCTGGTGTTGGAAAGTTACGACCATAAATCATTTCCGGGTGCGGTGCCAAGAACCTTTGTTGGCAGCTTAGTCATATCTGGTGTGTTGAAGACCTTCGACTTCTTCTACTCTTTAGTCTCCGGTACTTCCTTCATTGCTGACGGGCCACTTGGCGGCCAATTACACGTACAACTCATTGCCAGAGCAGTCTTGGGTTTGGCGAATGTCTATGGGCTTGTAACTTTGAGAAGGAGTCTCACTAGAATCTCCTCAAGTCGTGGTATCGCAAGTCTGGTGGGCTTGTTCTATACTATATTGATTCTGTCGCAGTTCCATCTTATGTTCTATGCGTCCCGTTCTCTTCCCAACTTTGTTGTTTTGCCTTTGGTGAACTTCGCATTGAGCAAGCTTGTTGTTGGCAACTTGAGTGGTTTGACATGGCTCGCGTTTGCAGGTGTCATCTTCAGGTTAGAAGTTGGTCTTTTTGCCGCAGTGATTGCCATTGTGTCTTCGTTAGTATTTGGCCAATCAAACATCTTTCAGGGTGCATTCATGTTGGCTGCAGGTTCTGTAGTGGGCCTTGCAACGACTTACTTCATCGATACCTATTTTTGGGGTGTGTCCACCATTCCTGAGCTTCAAGCATTCTACTTTAATGTAGTTGCAGGTAAGTCTGCCCAGTGGGGCGTTGAACCTTTCATGGCGTACTTCAACAAGTACATTCCTAATTTCTTCCGGCCTCCACACGTGTATGTGCTTTTCCTCCTTGGCTTGTTTGTTGATCCTATTGGGAAATCCGAGCCATTCAGTAACAAAAATGGATCGTCTACAGTCGTAAATCACCCCGCAAAAAACTCTTTGCGTATATTGGCTGTGTCTTCCATTTTATTTGTCCTTGCGATGTCAATCCAACCTCATAAAGAATGGCGCTTTATCGTGTACACTATCCCTCCTGTTATATTGATTGCGGCGAACGGATTCGCCTACCTCTGGGAAAGATTGTCAGTGTCTCTCGCACACAAGCTTTTGATGATTGTCATGATTGGAAGCGCTTTAACTTCTTGCTTGATCGCCACATTGATGTCTTTTGCTTCTAGCTACAACTATCCCGGGGGTGCTGCTATCAGCTATGTGAATCAAATTATAGCTGAACTACCAGGAAACAATATTCTTGTTCATATGGATGTTCCAGCATGCATGACTGGAATCACAAAATTCACTGAATTACATAACCCCCATGTTATATTTGACAAAACTGAGAATGAACACGAGTTAGCTAAGATTTGGAACGACGTGAATTACCTAATTACTCACAAAAACATGAACGAACCGTTGATGTCTGATCTTATCGTCTACAATAGTGAACATTGGAATCATCTCTCTCTGGTTAAAATATTCTATGGTGTAAATTTGGCAAGAGCCATGCAAAACTTACAATTATTATCCACAGACCAAAAGTTTAGAACTAATTTCCTCAACTCTGTGTGGACAGAATTACAACAAGGTATTTTCAAAACATTTGTGAGTACATTGGAAGAATCTATTGTTTTGGTTGATTATTTGCACATTTACCAACGTGTTGCACCAGACGACATGCCCGCAATTTTGGATTTTGGAGATGTAGAGAAACCCTCGAAAAAAGCCTTCACAAATGAAGCGGACGAAGGCAATGAGATCAATGAACTTGAAATCAATCCAGAAGATATTCAAGAAAGTATTAATGAACAGATTGATCAAATAGAGGAAGGCTTGGCATCTACAATTCTTGATGAGGAACTTTAATAATTCTTTATTTCATGTTCGTCCAGATTGACCAATTAGTCGAGGGGGAGATCCAGCTTTTGTTATTAAACGCTCCCGTAATTTGCTTACAGGAGAATATTTGATGGGTGTATACTCTTCTTCTCGAGGTATACGCACGGGCTTGATTTTTTGCATTTGCTTGGCAGTTTCGAGAATCGCCTCATCGGTTTCAAATGTTGAGGGTTCAAAGTCTACATCCCTATCGTTTGCTTGTATAAAGCTAGATGGTGAGGAAGTTGCTTCTGGGGTTCCGCGGGAGGAAAAATAATCATTAAAATTTGGAGCAGGGGGAGGACTAGCTCGCAAACGCAGTCTAAGACCAGATGTCTTTGGTGGAGAGAGTTTTGTAAGCTCTGACGACTGAAGCTTTGTTGCTGTTTTACTCTTTCCTCTTCTTGCATGCCTGTAACGATTTATCAGTGCATCAATTCTAGTGTTCTTCATTCTTTGGTTAGTTTCTTGGAGTCTTGAAGGACTAGAATTTGAATCAGCCGGTGTGAACGGTAATTGTGTGAATTGCTTCTTCATAGGTGTAAATAAATAAATCTCCCCGTCACTGATGTTATTTTCATGTTTCCTCTCTGAATATCGCTTTGACAATGGTGATATGTTACTACCCATAGTACTGTTTGCTTCAACGAATTCACCTGCTGGAGAAGTCTTCTTTTTAGTTCTGAAGATCCAAATCTCCAAAATGGAATGTAGCTTGGCTTTTTCCCATTTTTCTGTAAACATTTCGCAAGTTTGTTGGTTACGCTTCACGTTTTTCGTGAACTTGAGGTTCCATTTTCGTAGGAAGTCGACCATTTGATTATAATCCCTCTTGTCAATAAGCTCATCTGCTATATCCGATAAATAGACACTCTTTGTGATAAATTTTTCATACCATAAAAGAATCATGTTTTTATATGATAAATTGTCAAAAAATACCTTTGCGCTCTCCATTGCCACATCATATGCATGTAATTTCTCTAACCATACAAGAAGTACCTCATTCTTAAGCGCGTTCTTGCTGTGAAAGATCTCAAGACTGGAATCAAGAACTCTTTGTTTTTCACGGACTTCAGATAGCTTTGTTCTCCAATACTTAAAAAAAACAGATTGTGTTCCGATACTTCGAATGTTTATATGGAATTGTGAAACAGCAATATCACTTTCTCGCTCATATTTTGCTAAATAAGCTTCTTTCCAACATCTTATTGCTGCCTTCATACTTAACTTGACAACTAAATTGGAGCTATCTAAGAACTCGTTGGCTACAGCTTGGTTCCTCTGAATCGTTGCCATGGAAGATAAAATCAAATTAAGAAATTTTCTTTGAACATTGAGGTCGGCCACTATCATCATTTCTCTAGCTGCTTCGGTCCTAGACAGCCAAATTGTCATAGTTTGTAGAGCGGTGTTGCGGTCATGTAGGTTCGCTGCGGTATTTTCCGATCTCAAGCACACACCGTACAGATCTTTCCATTTGGTAAAAGCTTGGGTACACAAACGTCTATTGTACAATGTGGTTAGGCTCTTTTTCCTTAGTTGTAGTATCCATGCCTTGAAGCAGTCTTTAACAACTGCGTCATTGAAATTGATCAGAATTCCCAACTCAAGCTTCCTTATTTTCCAATACAAGAAGCTCTTTCGTAAAATGTTTTTTCTATAAGTTAAGTCAGCCAATACTCTGTCTTGTGTGTCATGATGCCAGGTTGAAAAAGCAGTTTGCATGAGAGACAAATTTCGTTTTAGTTCAATCAGATTACGCATTTGAATCAATGTGTAATGAGATAACAAGATCTTAAACATTTGCATTTTTAACAGCCTGTCTTTGAAATTTTGAAGCAATTCACAAGCCTGCAGCTCCCTAAATCTGACAACCATTGTTTTCAAATATTTTTTGAGGATATATTTCCTATAGCGTTCATCTAGAGAGGCGAAATAACTGGATGAAACAACACTTTGGCCGTCAAAAGATAGAGAGCTTTGAAAAGAAGTCCTCCATGTATTATAAGCCCTCTTCATGTAGAGCATGTTCTGATGTGAGTCGAAATTATTGGCTAAAATATTCGCTTTTTCATTAAGCTCGCCATTTCTTTTCCCCTGACGAATGAGTTGATCAAAAGCATCTCTGACTACTCGAAGATCGGATTGTTGAGCCACGTGCACATAACGATCTTTTATATCGACATATGTTTGACTCCACTGTTTGAAAGCACGGAGACATTGTTGTTCTGAAGCTTTTTTATTGATTTCCATGATAAGAATAAGACTTCGAAGCCATTTTTCATTAAAATAGTTCGCTATAAGCTTTTTATCACTGTATTCAAAAGCTTGGTTATATAGCATTGTATTTGTTGTGAATTGAAGTTTCCACATCAAAAAAGTCTGTTTAAGTTGTCTTTTCTCAATTTTTGGGATTACCTCCTCGTTGTAGATTACGCCAAGTTGCTGAGCTGCCAAAGCTTTATAATTCCATCGTCTCAATAATGTTTTTGCTAATAAAGTGAAACGAGACGTTTCGATTGCTGCCAGCCTCATAAGCAACGTCAGCGAGGGAGATACTTCTAAGATCTCTTCCTGTATTAAACGAAGATTGTCCACAATTTCCATGAAAGTGTCGTGTCCCGATTCATTATCGCTGTTCACATAATTTACTATGGCATTCATAGTATTGACTACCTCATCAATAAACTCGTAATCATCATTTATCGGAAGATCAGGAAATTTCTCATAAACTAAATAGACATAGTGGCGGAACGCAAAAGGAAAGGATGGTTCGAACTCTAGTCCGTATTCATTTAGAATCGAGATTACTGTCTTGAAATTTGACAAGAGATCGACAATTTCAGACTTTAAAAGTGATTTCGAGGCCGAAGACTCCTCAGAGTTTAATCTCTTTGGACCTAAGTGAGCTTCGGGAACGAAGGATTCGACGCTGGTATTTGACAGCATATATTTGTTCAAGTAGTCCAGTGCCAGGTATCTCAACAGGTAGGGGACAATTCCACGTTCTAGATCCGTACCACTCAAAAAATCGATAAAAGTTTTTGAGGGCAGGTTCAGACAGAAGCAACTTATGTCGCATGATTGTTTGTAGAACGATATCATTATCGTTGTGAAGTGCAAAGTATTATTATAGGTTGTTGGTGACTTGAAAAGTATTAACTGAAGAAAAATGTGG
Organism: Metschnikowia agaves; assembly: GCA_963678735.1. Classification (NCBI taxonomy): domain Eukaryota; kingdom Fungi; phylum Ascomycota; class Pichiomycetes; order Serinales; family Metschnikowiaceae; genus Metschnikowia; species Metschnikowia agaves. Next base: position 1,910,975 of record CAVMBV010000003.1, on the reverse strand, counting down.
TATAGTTTATCGAATCGGCGATCGGAACAATGGAAGTTCAACGGCAGATCTGCCTGAGAGTAATGCAAATTGTCATGACTCAGAGCCTTGTCTTCTCTGAGGGGATTGTCTTGAATTGACTTTTTGATGTAGTTGTCAATAGACAGAACTAGTTGCTCTGTTGACACGTTCATGTCAAGTTCTTGGGTATTTAACTGAGAATTTAATCCGGTGAAATAAGAAATTTCGTAGCTAAAGCACTTGGATATGTAGTCCACAAGAACGTCTTCCTTTATTTGACTCGAGTCAGAAAGATGTGAGCAAAGGCTCATGAGCCTTTGTGCAGCATATGAATATGGGTTGTTAGGATCCACATATGGAACCAATAGCTCGTGGATACGGGAATGTGAGGAAAGTATGTTGTTCGTTAGTCCAGGCGAAGTTAATACCTCGCCATGCGGTTCTGATCTGAGAAACAGGAATATGTTGGAGTAGCTAATGTCATCAAGTGTAACAGAAGGCGATATTGACAGGAAGCACATCAGGAGGCTCGGTAGAATCGAAGTAGATAAGTGAATTGTATCAAGCTCGTCCTCCTGGAAGGAAAAGATAGAACAAAGCTGAAGGTAAGCACTTCGTAGTAGGCCGTAAAAGTCGGGCGAGGTTGGTGTACCTTTGTATTCATGCAAAGCAGTCAAGCTCTCAAGGGCCTCGAGTATATGGCTTGTCATGGCCTGATATGCTATGTTGTGCTGATGCTATTATGTAAACATTTGGCCCGCGACATCTGTGGAGAAGGTAAATTAGAGTAACGCGCGGAAGAGCTCCAAGGCTGATGATAGTCTGGGTGAATGGCGGGCAAAACGGATGTTGGAGACAAAGTAAAAAAGTGAACAGTAAAGATAGAAACTTGAAGTTTTCCAAAAGCGAAGTTCAGAAATTGTGCAAACAGGAAGTTTCTTTGGTAACTTTTCTCCCTTGCCTCGGCTCTTGTAGGACCTGCTTTGCGAGCGGTGGCTAGGCTCACTGCAGAGTTGTCGCAAACACCGCAAGACCTTATTTCCTCGCTGCGTACACAGCGTTTGGACCATAATTTCATAGAGAGCATCTCAGGGCCAGCCAATATTGAAGCCATTCCGCTACACAGCAGAACCATAGCGGGAGACGCCTCATGTACTCTCCCGACAAGCGTCACTCTGTCACCTACGATGCCCGTAGGATCAGGGCACCTCCAGAAAAATTGCCAGCTCCCTTTGACGTGGCCCAACAGAGAGTGGTTTCTGACGATATAGTGCAGCGGCAAGGGTTGTCTCCATTTCGCCACGAAAAGTTCGAATCTAGTCCAGACAGCTTTGAATTCCAGCAGCCAGTCTCGTATTCCCCATACTCCAGCAGCAGTTCAGATGCTGCCCGGCATGTCCACAGTCCATACCTCGGCCCGGGTCCAACCAGGGGTTCCCCAATCGTCAGTCATCCTGAGTCATGGCGTTGCCAAGAATCTGCATCTCCAAAATCGGGCTCTTCGATACCCACTTGCAGTAGTTCTCAGGTTTCTCATCCTAGTTTGCTGTCTGACAAAAGAGTTAGCAGTGATCCACTTACCAATCGGAGCAATAGCATATACTCGCCCCGAGAGGCCCTCGAAACTCGGCTGTTTATCCCACAATCCAATCTGTTTAGTTTCTCTGAAGCGGATGATTCAGTACTACAAGTATCGCCACAGAGAGAAACATTTGCAGATCTGTCTAGCAACTACTCTCAGTTAACATATCAGCAATTTCCTCTGTCGGTTCCTAAGGATGTTGCATCGGCGCCAAATGGCTCAGAGTCCTCTTCACTGCCACAGAAATCTGTTGCTAGCTCTGCTAATTCCAACGCTATTAAGCAGATCATCAGCTCCTATGACCGCAGTGGGAGCCTGTTGGCTTTAGTTGACTCAAAATCTTGTGACTCAAGAACAACTCAAGGCTCTTCTATACCCTCATTCCAGATATATCATCCTGAAAGAACTTACTCGAATGAAGCAGAAGCTATGCCCAAAAGTGCCCCTCCTAAACACAACCGTAATGATTCCCAGTCTTCATCTGTCTCCCTGGCTTCTTCATCTACCCTAACATCTATTAATAATCAGCAGAGATTCGTCCGGTATGTTATGAGTACTCAATCAAGCCTCTCAAGCAAGGCCCTGTCCCCTTGGGTGATGGCCAACGTTTTGTCGTGGCTTGACTATCATGGATTCCCTGATTCCTGGAAAGATTGCTTCAAGAGAAATGAAATTTCAGGTAACAGATTTTTAGAATTGGGTAATTACGATAGTACATCCACTGTGTGGAAGCAATTAAGCAAGACTTTGGGTCAAGATGGCAATCCATCAATTGTTGATAAATTCATATCCTTACTCAGAACTGAATTACAATCTGCGGAGGCCAACAATAACCAAACCCATCTTGATATTGACAATTCGAACAAACAGGAGCACAGAAAATCCTCTTCAACATTGTGGGCTCAAACTTCTCCGGCTGTCCCAGCAAAACAACGCCCATTTTCATATGTCGAGCCTGGCAGTCTGAAAAATCCTAAAGAACATTCCCACAAATTTTTCCGCAAACACAACAGATTAGCATCTAGTGACAAAGACCCAGCTTCTGTTCCACCCTTAAATTCACAATGGAAATACTCGAGCGAAGCTTTACTGGGTACCACCAATTCATCGGGATTTAAAAAGAGTGTAATAATTAACACTCTCAGAAAGTATGGTGGCGACAAGGCCGTGGGAATTGTTAAACAGGTTCACTCAAATCCAAGCTTGGCTAAACAAACTTCCAACAAAAAGAGCGGTAGCACCACAAATATCCCGCAAAAGAATCATGAAGATTTTTCAAAGTACCCTTCTTATGTTCGTCCCGAATCTCAGAATTTCTCAGTTATCTCACAAGAAGATTCTTGTAAGTCACCAATTTCTATTCAAAGTGTCACAACATTCCCCACTGATGAGGCAATGGAGCTTGTTAAGTCAACAAGCTCAAGTTCCAAAAATTACCTTGATTTTAAGTATCACCCTGTTTGCAGAAAAGTTTCGGATTCCAAGAGCAATAAAACTGTTTTGCTTACTCAAGATAATATACGCTTTGTTGCTATGTCTGTGGAATCAAGTGACTTGAATAATTTGGAAACCTTAAAGGGGAAATTCATGCAAAAATTGGATATGATTAACATTGGCAAAATAACATTACATCTCACTGATTTTGAGGCTGATCCGGGTCATGCTTTGCCTGACGACTTACTTTATCACACATTACAACAGGATCCTATTGTAAAATTGAAATTGACTCAGGTAATTAATTCTCCCGATCGGATCGGTACCTTTTCAAGTACTTCATCTGATTCAAAGTCCTTTGATACAACCAGTGACAGCAACGGAAACATGTATCCTGCAACACCACAGTATCTTCTTCAAGGTGGTTCAAGCGAGAAAAATATAGATTACATTAACTTCAAAGACTACAGTGTTAACAGTCGAATTAACCAGAACGAGCAGAACCCTTCTTTTATAATTTCAACTGAGAAGGATCACGGGGCAACGGCAATGAAATTAACCATGCCACAGCTGCGAAGAGTGCAACAGACCAACCCGGGAACCCGAATCAATGACAGAGGGCTACCTTTGTTAATGACTGGCAAATTGTCTGCTCCATCCGTTCATAACAAAGAAACTAATCATCTGGAACTGATCAAAAGATCAAATTCGAATTATCAGGCTAATTCTTCGTTTTCAGTGGTTCGCAGAGAGGGTAGAGAAATTGACTTCGATAAAAGACGAATGAATTCGAATGAGAGTAAAGCCCCAAGGTTGATACCCAATATTTATTCCTCTTCGGTGACGGATTCAGCGGTTTCCCCGATCTCTGCCTCAACTATCCACACTTTCAAAGATGATTCCTCAAATGGACTCAAGCCTAATGATCAAACATCCAGGGCTCCTTCGACTGGCCTGGAGATTGAGCGGACAAGCAACTTTGTAGCTAGAAGGAAAGCTCCTCCACCTCCAGCCACCGCAAACTCTGTGCGTAAAAACTCAAAGAGAAACAATGTGAACTCAGAGAATCTGCCTTATTCTTTACCTTCTGTTGAGGATTCTGCTTCCACTGACAGCATTGACTCATTTAGAAGCTCACAAGTGAGTTCTAAGTTCAAAGATCTAGGAGCAAGAGCAAAATTCACCGTAAAACGCTTCGATTTCAGTGACGCTCCAAATTTTGAAGTCATTTCGCAGGCTCGGTCAAACGGAAATGATAGCCAAGATGATTTTTTTTCAAAACCAGTTGATAAAACACAAAATCAGAAACCTTTGGGAGGTACAGACAAAACTGCTAGTGGAGCTGATGACGAAGACAGTGATGAGGACTTTTTTGTCAAGCCGATGAAAAAAGAAAACTTTTCGGGCCCTCAGACTGGACAAATGAAAATCAGACCTTCTGTGGAAGAAGTGTACGATAATCTTGAAAGATACTTCCCAAATACGATTTTGGACAAACCCGTTATAGATGATTCACCTGAATCACCAATGGTTGTGCTGACTCCTCCTGAAACGCAGAAACCAGCTTCTCGAAACAGATCGATTTCCAGAACATTTTCAAGTGCCAATATCTCTCCTGTGAATCCAACCAACAATTCGAAGGATGAATTCTTCTATGGAGACGGAACTCGGCTCCGCCGTCGCATGAAGACTATCAGAATCGTTGCAAGTGAAGCGCATAAGAAGAGACTTGCCAGTCAAAGGGCTGCAGGTGCTTCAACAGTTGGACGTCCTACAAAGAAGCAGGTATCAGATAGGGATCCTACTGCGCTCACCAGAACGAATACCAAATTGTGGGGTCAAAAAGTTGTTGAGTTAACTCCTGATGGAAGTGAAAAGGGGTTTGTTAGCCGAATTAAAAATGTGGCAAACGACTCCTACGAGGAAATTGCATGGGTGAAAGGTGAGCTCATTGGTCGAGGATCGTTCGGCTCTGTTTACTTGGCACTTAATGTGACTACCGGTGAAATGCTTGCGGTTAAGCAGGTTGTTGTTGATGCGAACCGTAATTCAGAAGGGCTTGATGCTCTTCATAAAGAGGTTGAGACAATGAAAGATTTGGACCATCTTAATATTGTTCAGTATTTGGGATTCGAACAGAGCAATCAAACGTATAATTTATTTTTGGAGTATGTTGCTGGAGGCTCAATTTCTTCCTGTTTAAAAACTTATGGGAAATTTGAGGAGTCTCTTGTGAAATTCGTTACAAGACAAATTCTTGAAGGGTTAAAGTTCCTTCATGAAAACGGTATTTTGCACAGGGATCTTAAAGCGGACAACCTTCTACTCGAGACTGATGGAATCTGTAAGATATCTGATTTTGGTATTTCAAAGAGATCCAAAGATATTTACAGCAATAACGCAGAAATGTCAATGCAGGGAACGGTGTTTTGGATGGCTCCGGAGGTTATTCACAGTATAGTGGAAGAAAAGAAACAAGGGTACAGTGCTAAGGTCGACATTTGGTCTCTTGGATGTGTGATGTTAGAGATGTTTGCGGGCAAACGACCATGGTCGAATGAAGCTGTTATTAGTGCTATTTATAAGATTGGAAAAACTAAATTGGCTCCTCCAATTCCTGAAGGAGTCAGTCCTGAGGCTAAAGATTTTTTGAACAAATGTTTTACTATTGATTCTGAGAAGCGGCCGACTGCTGCAGAATTGTTGAATCACGAATTCGTGCAAGTGGATAAACATTTCCAGTTTTCTCAAACCAAATTAAGTCAGATAATCAAGATGAACTCTCGCAAGAGTGTTGCAAGACCTCACTGATACTTGGTTCGGATACATGTCTGATTTGTTGGGTCAGTGTGAATTAATATATGACGGTCGTATTGTATGTTAACTATGTACAAGCTATGTCAACTTTAATTCGTTAATTAACAAGTGGGTTTGATAAGGCTCCACTTCCACTGTTTTCACTCTTCTGCATCTAGGTTTTCTCTTGTAAACGTAATACTTTGGCTCTCGTGTGATTTCAGCTAATGTAGCAGTAAGCAGAAAAACGCTATCCAGTATACCGTTTTTGTCGTTGAGTGTGAAATTTCTGGAGCCAATCGTGACAACGTTGTTCAACTTCAAGATATCTCCCGTCCTATGACCTTTAATTTTATATGGTAAAATGATCCTGTCACCTTTGGTCACCAAATAAGGCATATTGTGGATCTTGCAAATAGCGTATAAGTCTTTGGAACCATTAGAGTCGAATTTCATAAGAGATAACTCCAGAAGCTTTCCTCCGTTGGCTGCAGTGGCAGTAGCACTTGTTGGCACCGTTGATGCAGTAGAAAGTGGCAGCGAGTGTGATAGTTGGCGAACACCAGATCTGAAGAAGGAACGTAACATCACTTGTTGTTGCAGTAGCTCGAACACTCGGGCAGAAAAGAAGATTTTCTGCTGATACATCGGTACACCAGGCAATCTTCAACAGAGTGTGTGGAATTTGGGATGCCGAAAAGACTTTACCAAACAAGATTTATTTGATCTACAAGTAGAAAAGGCAAGCGGGACTACTTGAAACTCGGATAGGCCCAATGATACTGTTTTCACTTAATTTGACCGAGTTTGTACGATGCCTCATTTGGATTGATTTCCACGTTTAAAGAAAAATAGCGTTTCGCACATATATTGCAAAATTCTGTGTAGATACGACTAAAAAAGAAGCCATCTAAAATTGGGTTTAAAAATAGCACATTCTGGGAAATTAGCAGAGAGCCACCTGCAAATGAGGAACTTCGCTTACAATTCGTGTAAAGTAGTTTTTTTGATTGATTATTCGTATTTTTATATGATTAAGTTGATTATTCTACACCTCAGCTTTTGGTCTGCTTCGCTAGTTTCGCTTTCTTTTTTCTGCTCCAATTTTCGACAGAAAATGTCGCCTGACTGGAAATCGCACTGTTCTTCGGGCCTTTCTCCGTAACGGCCATAGAATGTCTTTGAGCCCTGTGCACACTTCCAGGGCAGAAGCGAGTTTCCAAAGATTTTCGAAAAAATTGCTCCCAAAAGCAATCCTGAAGGCGGAAAAGCTTCCTAAAAGAGCTCTGGAAATTCCCATCAAGCTATTCAGAGTCGGTCCTTGTTCTCGGTCTCTTCCTATAATCCTGTGGCGCACTGCCTATGTTTTGTCTCCTTCGTGTCGCGCCCATAAAACCTCAACAAAAATTTCCTCCGAGCCTCTACGCACACCAAGGTAGTCCCATACCCCCATCCACCAAAACTTGAATCTGTGACGGCATCTTGCATCTAAAGCTGACGCCATCAAAGGAATCTCAAGTTGCGGCTACTTAACGCGGTGGATTCCCAATATTTGAGTTGCTAGCGACACCTTCTCCAAGTACATCGTCCCTATACTGGACGTCGTGGTGTCCGCATACTAAGTACATCTTCTCAAACGGAAAGGAGCATTGGGTCAACATTCAATCTGATTGAGACTGGCTTGCATCAGATTAAGTGCTGAGCTTCTGTTTGTTGGCGCTTTTTTAGCGTTATCCGCATTTTGCATTAGCCATATTTATTCCATCACGCTCTTTCCTTATTACGCCTCTCCTGGCTAAGGTATTCACTTGAATAATGTCTGGCTCTTTCTGGAAGCTAAGTAATGGCTTCACGTCATTGTCTAATGTCTCCACGATCCTTGAAAATTACAACATCAACGACAATGTGAAGAGCTTGACCGCAACTGCGGAGACCTTAGTCAGTTTGCTAGATGAGAGTGACTTGCTACAAGAGCTCATGTCGAATAACTCTTCGTTGCTAGAATTTCTAAGAGACGACACAGTTATAAACTTACTTGCAGATTTGATGATACTGGAAAGTTTGACTGGTGACGAGCTCGAGCTGAGCTTAAGCAGGTTGAACTTGACAGATTCACCGCCAAAAGCTCCAGAAGACGAAGACATGGATAGCGAGAAAACATCGGAATCTAAGTCATATGAAAAGGATTCTCTGGATGAATCTTCAACTAGAGGCGAGTCGATGAGCCCAACGTTGAATGATGATACCAAAGAGGACGAGCCCGCAGAAACTTTTGATGAACGCAGAACCCGGTACGCTACGTTGGCTGCTGAGATCTTAAGTGCTGATGTGTGGTCTCTCACTGATTTTGTAATGGAATCAACAGAGAATCTAACTAAACTTTGGTCAATTTTGGACTTTGAGCCTCCATTATCCATTAATTTGGCCACCTATTTTATGAAGATTATGGAACACTTATTAGACATGAAATGCGAAGAAATGGTTACTTACCTCATTGAGAATCAACCTAACTTGGTTCAAAAATTTATCAAGCATTTGTCAAATCCCCCATTAATGGACTTCTTGTTGAAGCTCATCTCAACTGACAAGCCAGACAACTCAACGGGTATCATAGACTTCCTCCAAAAGCAGGATTTGATCTTGCATCTTGTCAGCTCACTTGAACCTGTCGAAAAGCCGTCTTCTGAAGATGCGTGCTCGCAGCTATCCACACAATCATCTGCAGCTGACTTTTTAAAAGCCCTCATTACTATATCAGCCAATTCTACGACTGATAATTCTACAATTGGACCGAATGAGCTAACTAGAGAATTGGTCTCATACGACATGATGTCTAAGTTGTGTGATATCATGCTCAAGGGCGGATATGCGCTAAGTAACGGCGTAGGTATCATTATCGAAATCATCCGGAAAAACAATTCTGACTACGATATCCTCCCCGTTCTATACATTACATTAGAAAGTCACCCGCCTACTGGACGTGATCCAATATATTTGGGACATTTACTCAAAGTGTTTGGCAGTCGAATTGAACAGTTTAACAATTTGTTGATGCATCCCAAGGTTGAACATAAATTGAAGACTACATTTGGTGAAATTGAAGCATTAGGCTTTGAAAGATTCAAAATTTGTGAACTTATTGCTGAGCTCTTGCATTGCTCTAACATGGCGTTATTAAATGATAACAAGGGCTTTGATGTCGTTAAAGTCAGAGATGAACTAAGAAGAAAAATGCAAAGGGCAGATCCTGATGGCTTCAAGTATAATGAGGTGATCGAGTTAACAGCTGAAGATTTGAAGCCGAGCCTCGAAGCTGAGCAGGAAATTGCGAAGAGATTTGAACATGAGACAAGGCGTCGCAAGAATACTGACAATGAGAGTGATTACAATGATACCATTGATTCTTTCAATGGTAACATGCAAGAGGGTTCACCAGGCTACAAACGAAGTGAAAACGAAGGCGACGATGACGATGAAGAAGAGGAAGAAGTCCACGCAAACGCAAACTTGACAGAGGAACAAATTAGAGAGAATCCTGTGGTGGGGGATTTTTTGAAGATTGCATTATATGACACTCAGATCATCTCGAACATCTTGTCTATGTTTTTCAAATTTCCATGGAATAACTTTCTTCATAACGTCGTTTTCGACATTGTTCAACAAGTCATGAATGGTTCAATGGATATTGGATTCAACAAGTTTTTAGCAACTGTCATTTTTGATTCTGGCAGGATTACGGACAGAATCACCGAGGGCCAAAGACTATGCACTGAATATGAAGAGGCAAATGGTGGCCTCAGGCTAGGCTACATGGGCCATTTAACTTTGATTGCTGAAGAAGTTGTTAAATTTATTCAACTCTATCCCGTGGGAACTGTAAGCCCCCTCATTGATGAGAAGATCGAGGAGGAAGTTTGGGAAGAATATGTGAATCGTGTTCTTTTCGATACTCGAAAAAAATATAACGCGATATTGGGTGGCAGTGATGTCGACGATGATGAAGGTTCAAACACATTTGACGAAAGTACGGGGGATTTGATTGAGGAGGGGGATCTTGATTCATCCTTGCACCTTGATCCTACAGTTGACCATGATCTCATAGGAAGAGGTTACGAGGATCAAGAAAAGGAGGAGGAGTTTACAGAAAATGTCGATGTTTCTGATCAGGACTTGAAAGAAAGCAGAAACCTCAGATTCAGCTCAAGTGACGAATCGGAATCGGAAGAAGACGAGGATCAGTTTGCAAGTTACATGTCACTGCAACTCACAAACTCTGGGTCGAGTGGATTTATGGCTTCTCTTAAAAACAAGGCCAAGGAATTTAGTGAAAACGAAGGACGCTCAGACCACAATAGCAAAAATTACATGGAATTGGGTACCACTGATGATGGAGATGATTACATTGATCCCAATGATGATGGATTATCCTACAAGAAACCACACTCGTTGTACGATTCACATGGTATGATCGTCAATGATCAACTACCATCTTATGGCATGCCAAACGCACATTTGAGTGAAGACTCATCAAGCAGCTCTTCCGACAGTGAGGATGACGATATTCAAGACGACGATTTCTCCAACGAACTGCAAACTAACAAACTTACGAGGGCAGCAAGCAAAGGCTCATGAGGCTAAACGTTTTCCGATAACTTCTGGAAACTAGACTGAACATCTAACAAATGACATCTGTTCTCGGTTATACTTCTAGTTGCCATGAGATGTTTGGGATAGTAGTGTTACGCTTTTTACGACATCATATTAATGACATATCTTATTCGAGATAAATGTTAAGTTGAGAATAAATAATCATGCAGTTTTTTGAATGTAAGAACACTTAATTAGTTGATTAACGCCGTGGATCTCCTCCCATCTCTCTCCAAAGGGTTCAAATGGGATGTTAAGCCATCGATGCCCTCCCTGGCGACAGCATCTTTCTTAGGATTTGGAGCAGATCCTAATAGACCCTTGCTCATTGCGAACCCGGAAGATCTCTCTGCCATGGTTCGATCGTAGAATTCGTCTTCAATTGGATGCAAAAGTACTGTATTGCTATTGGTTATTGAAAGGACCGTGTTCGTAGGAACACAGATCCAATCACCACGTTCGAACGTAACAGGCTCACTTGAAACAAGAATCACGTCCTGAGAGCGATTCAATCTTTCCATCTTGAACAATCCAGGCTCATATTCGAAAAAGCGAGAGCCAGTGGAAAAATGCAAGGATGCAGCTTCATCGGTTTTCGAGGTAATATATCTTGAAACAACGACAGACTTTCCATCAGTAACAGCAAAATTCAAGAGAGAAGGTTCATTCGTAACCTCGATTTGCCAGTTCTTGATGGTTTCAATAGTCTTGAGAAGGGCTTCCCGAAGTATCTTGTGGGTAAAAACTGTGGAGGACTCATCAGGGTCGTATCCCATCTTGGACAAGGTGTCAAGGAACAATGCACAGCAGCACTCGCTGTCTGTGGCTCCCTGGATAGAGAGGAAGTATTTGTCACTCAACAGCGAAACTATCTTGCGCTTTAACTTATCGAAGGCCAGAATGCCACCATTGTGCATGAAAAGGATTTTACCGTGTTGAAATGGATGACAGTTTGTCTCCGATAATACACCTTGTGTGGATGCTCTCACATGAGCAAATACCAAGTCAGACTTTGTGCAATTAGACAAAGAGTTAAGATTCACATTGTTCCAAGCCGGAGTAACAGCACGGAAGACACAGGCATCATTGCAGTCGCTGTAGTATCCGACTCCAAAGCCATCACCATTGATAGGATTTCTCAAATCGAGTCTGAGCCGCGAGTCAAATGATTGATTAATAATAGAATGCGCAGGTTGCGTTAGAAGTTCGGACAACATCATCCGATGCTTACCTTTATATATCATGAATCGACACATGCTTCCAAGCAAATGTTTGTGGTTTACCGCTGTAGAATGTAAACGAAAATCGTGATGGTGCCATCTTTCATCGCGCGGGCCGGAACAGCTGACACCTTGTTCGAACTGTGGCGTTCGATGCAGTTTTCTTCGTAATAGACAGGGCCATGCACTCTCAGGCGATAAGACGTAGTGGCTCATTAAAATCTTTGCTTCTCCTGCTACATGAATATGCCATAATCCGTGCATTTATTATGATACCCCCCTTTACTTTCCAAAGATTCGATTGACCTGGGTCAATACTCGGCCAGTTGCAAACCATGTTGTGAGCAATACAAGGCAGAGGTTCATCACTATCATTAGAAGTGCACTCAACATAAAGCGAGGTGCAAAGATTTTCCAAACCATCAAATGTCTTCTGAAATGTGCGGCAAAAGAAAAACTCATAATGCTAGTTAGTGTTTGGTATGTGATAACAGTAGTGACATTGGTAATCACCTGAGAAAGCACAGTAATTGGCTTTGATGAAGGTGGGATCTTCCATAGACTGATCAATGGAACCGAGAGGCATACGATTAAGAATGACCCGAACGTGTTCAATATGATGCTTAAATGTGTGAATGGGAACACAATCGTTTGAGTGGTCATGAATCCGACTTCCCATTGAATGGATGCAATGGTGGCCTGATGTCCCGTGCTGAAAAAATGCAGATACGCGAGCAACACAAACATGACCGGTGCAATCAAGTTTCGACGGAGCTCAAGGAGGTTGTAAAGTTCAAGTAATGTAAGTATCTGTACCACAAGAGCACTTAGAGATAATGCCCCCACGGGTTTTGTCACAAGCAAAATGGCAACTGCAATGTTGATCACAAGTAAGAAGTAGGATGACCCATATACATTGCCATAGCCTAAAATAACTGCTGAAGGCTGAGGGGTCAGGGTGGTAGTAGTGACAGTCGCAGCCGTGGTCGTAGCAATGGGCTTGTTGCTATCAGCGTCAAGTGTGGACTCTTCCAGAACTTCGTCCTCGAGAATTTCCACCTTCAGAGACTCCACAGTCTTATCCGTGTCCGGTTCTGAAATCTCAATCTTTACACACAATGGACCTCTTGACCAACTGAAGTTAGCCAATACTAAGGACACAAAAAGCACAATCCGAGCAATTGCGAGCCTGAAGGATCCAAAAATTGCAACATCCACCCAATCGGGTAGAATGGCTTGGATCCCATCATCATTTTCAATTTGCTCCAAAGTCCAATAGGCTGCATTCATGAGCATGAGTGAAGTCAAACCGGTTTCGATCCACAAAGGAGCCGCAGAGTGATATGAAGAAGAAAGACTGTAAAACGATTTGATAACTTTTGGAAGAATGAATGCAGAAAAATACAACAATACCACACTGGCCCGAGAGGTGGCAAACGATGGCTTGCAGTAAGCCATCTGTTCTTCTCTGCACAAGTTGATCATCATGACCAATCTTGAAAGAACTAAGAAAGTCACTGAATGAACAATCCCCAAGATCTTTTGTTCTTTTGGTTTCCTTGAGAAGCAAGTTGCATATAAACAACAAAATCCAAAAGTGGCTATAAAAAAGTTGACCAATTTGTCTTCCCAGACAACGAACGAGTTGGATGCAAAGATCAAGCAGTGGAAGACCACAAAGACCAAACCCAATAACGACCACCAATTCAAGTTGAATACAAAGAAATCAAAAACCTGGTGCCATAGCCACATCACACTGAATCTATCTAATATTGGGGCCCAAAACCCAATCGTTATACCGATGGCAGCGCCACTTAAAAGACACGACCTCAAAGTAAGTTCAGCTGGTCGCAAAACTAGAAAAATAGACAAACCGGAGACTAGTCCAAGGAGTGACATAGCAATGACAGAACCAATAAACTCAAAAGACATCGTCAGAACACGCACTGATGGGATTGATCTAGAATATGTAATGACAACGGATAGTGAAAGTAAAAGCACAGCAATACCCAAGCTCATGAGAACCAAGTCGAATCGTGCCCACAAACTCTTGCAATGCTCTAAAAATCTTAATTGAAATTCTTTGGATTCTGAGATCAAGCTCTCAGCGTGTTTTTTGCTGGTCCCGAACATCAGGAACTGATCCATGATGTATTGATACTTATCAGTTACATCCAAATTTTCATTCACCTCCAGAGATGAATTGCAGTAGCGCATAATTTGCTGCACAGTGAGCTGGCTCGCTTTTACCAAGCTCCTTCCGGAGGCAAACGCTTCATCAATGGGGAACCCTAGGTTGTTGAATGGTATAGGGGATCCCAATAAAAGTGAAACGGTAGGGACCAAGTCGATTTGGTTCACTGCTCTATAGTTGAGCCCTAGCTCAGAAGTGTCGTAATCTTGTGGGGCTTTGTGACTGAATTTCGATTTCTTACTCTTGGAGTAGAGAAATAAAGTACTTTCGAGTTCGTCCTGGCTATCTCCACCATGGTTCCCAGTTCTATCCATTCCATGGTCTCCCATGACAATTAGCAAGGTTTTGTCATCAATCTTCTCCACAACGTCCTGGACTAGTTGGTTCATCTGCTTCAATTTATCCTTCATGGCATAATGGTCGGGACCATATCGATGCCCCACATGGTCAACACCCAACATATGGCCAATGAGAACATCCCACAGGGACGAGGCCGATTTATTCAAAAGAGGCAACAAATGATCAATCACTCCATTGTCAACAGTGTGTAAGTCCCAAACGTTCAATGAATCGAAAGGAAAATTGAGAGCCGGATTCATGTATTTACTGAACAATGCAGTCCATGTGTCGTCACCCATGAAGGCGATGCTTTTGTTTGCTTTCCACAACTGCAATATCCAGTTGTCCTCGTCAATTGCGTCTCCATTAAAATTGGAACCGGCGTCAATAAAAGTAGGAAGGGAACCTGTCGTCAACCCTTTTAGTCTCTGGAGAGTGGTCGTGGGAGGATCCGCGAGAAATTTCAAGAGTACAGCGTGGTTAGGATCTTTCTGCACTAAATCATAAAGAATGGGAAAGTTGTTGTGGTAGTTCCCATTCCATTCCGGGTGGGTTTCCTCGACGGGAATGACGAAGTCAAATCGCAACGCGTCAATGACTAGCAAAACAGCTTTCTCAAAGCTAGGCTCGTTGAAACACGCTTGCTTCCCATCACTTAGGACGCATTCAGCTATATCTGGAAGCACCAGTCTAGAAAGAAGGAACCCTTTGGCGAAGAAGAAAACTCCGATGAACTGTAGTAGGGCAAGAAACACTAACACAACTGTGTAGCCAAGAAAGCTGACTTTGAGCTTCTGGTGCTTCATTTTGCTCCGCGCTTGTTGCTGCTGCTGTAGCATGACCTTTCTTTTGGTTCGAAACTCTTGTTGTTGGTCCATAGATTGATCTTGCATGGGCCCTTGTTTTTACGTTCCGTCTAGGCAAGACTCCGCTTGATCTGCGTTGTGACAGCTCGACAGACAGGATTGGTCTGCGAAAAAAAGAGCTTCATCCTACGCTTTGAGTCGAGACTTCTACTCATAATAACTTAGCGATACGGCTTTATTTATTGTGCAAAAGCTGATGGGTCATACGGCCTCATTTCTAGTCCTCTTTGGATTCTCACTGGTCATTTTTGTTTATGCCCATTTATTTTACCTGTGACATTGTTAACGTCTACTGCCTCTCTGTTGAACGCACATCACGAGCCGCACTGCCGAACAATACTCTTCTCTGTACATGACGTAATAATTTGTAAAAAAACAGAAGAGAAGAGGAGCTGCATTGATAAAGGGAAATTGAAGGTAAGAATGTCTGGAAGTACGAGCAGCAACAACAGAACAAAACGTAAAAGAAAATTATCAAGAAAAAAAAAAAAAGATAACTCAAGCGTAGAAAGTAAACCCAGACTAATCCATATCGTTTCCCATTTGGCTGAGAAAATCAACATTGAATGCATCATCATCAATGATGTCCTTATTATTAGGGTTTCCTTGTCCGAAGTCGATGTCGTCGCTGTTTGGCTTCTCGTCGAAATTCATCAATGCGCCCACATCATCCATCACGTCTGCCTCCTCTGGATCTGCTAAAAATTGATCGATCTCATCCATATCAACATCACCATCCATTTTATTCATAAAATTCTCGTCACGGTCATGGCTCTCTTGTGTGAGTTTCCCAGTGGCATCTATTTCTTGCTTGTTTGTTCTATCCTCAGGTGTATACCGCCTTTCATCATTCATTTGCCGGTTAAAGGGCATTTCATTTCTATTGTTCACGTGGCTTCCGTGAGAGAGGTTGTCCAACTTACCGTCATTATCATCCATCAATATTCCAAATTCTTCGTAGTCTGTCCCACCCATGTACTGGTTCAGTTCCCCAAACGCCGACGGATCAAGATCGATCCCGTTTTCCAACAGAGTTTGAACGCCTGAGCCATTGGTTTCTGCTGCATCATTCCTGCTTGCTTGTTCCCTTTGCGAATCGTTCTTGATATCAATATATGTCATAATCAGTCTTGGATTGTATTGCGCAGGTGCAATTTCCATCTTAATGTCAGGCGCTAGTTTGCTTAAAGGCAAAGAAAATTGACTATATGAACTTTGCTCCGAAACGTACTCTCGAGAAAACT
Organism: Metschnikowia agaves; assembly: GCA_963678735.1. NCBI lineage: Eukaryota > Fungi > Ascomycota > Pichiomycetes > Serinales > Metschnikowiaceae > Metschnikowia > Metschnikowia agaves. Next base: position 1,894,653 of record CAVMBV010000003.1, on the reverse strand, counting down.
TTTGTTTGTATTCGGTGAGTATCAGATTCAAAATACCTTCTGCTTCCTCTGTGGACTCAGCGCTAGAGCAAAGTGACTGCGCTTTCGCTAGTCTCTCCACAGCATCTCTTTGAAATCTTGTTTCTTCGCCTATAATGCTCTCATATTTCAAATCTGTAAGCTCCTTGTGAAGTTCAGTTAACTGATGATCAGCATGTTTTACTTTCGCTTGCATTAATCTCAAATCTCCACTGTATACATCTTCTGGCTTCATCTCCAGCAAAACCTTCATGATGTCTTCTTCACTTGCGTTTTCCTCGTAAGCCTTTTGAGTGTGTAGGGGAAAAGACGACGGGGGCACGATTTTTGATGTGTGAAATAGCTTCAGAGCTACGTTATCTAAGTAGTCTTGGTTCGACATGAACCTAGAGAACGAGTCTGATCGGAAATTTACTAGATCCGCCTCATCATGAAGCTGGAAACCTTCACGTTTGATGCCCTGGATATTGGACGATTCTGCTATTTCTGATGGAAGACGCCCCTTAGGCTTTTTAGCTCGTACTCTGCTCATGGCGGGTAGATGCTGATAATGCTGGTTGTGTAAAGTTCTTGTGAATAATTGAAATTCTTCTTCGATTGAATTATTCCGTGGATCCAGACAAGATTATTCAAGTATTGTTATTTCTCACTTCCACCCGTTGCCTTCAGATGATTTCGGCCCTAATAGTCTAATTGTTGTCTTAATTTCTGAGCCCTTGCTATTCTCAACAGAGATAGTTATTGATTTTTTGGAATGCGCACTACGAGGTTCACTCTGCTCGGCCACGCCAACTGGGGTTAGAAACTGTGTAACGAGGCAAGTCTTGTACTAAAAATACATAATTAAATAGTCTCTCTATAATATTCGTGCAGTAGGTGGTTGTCCATGAATGGTACCTCTAATCGTAGGAGATGATAATTAGAGGTCGAACCGGCCATTAACGAATTCTTCGCTCCCCATGGTGTGATCTTGATCGATATCCATATCGTCCTTCTCACTTTCTTGGTCTTCGATTACTTCATCATCGGGTGGAAGATTGGGGTTTCCAGGAATGAAGGAAGATGGATTTTTGAATGTATTATATCTTTGCGATTTGCTGAAATGCTCATCGATGGCCGAATCATCCACATAGGTAAATCCCTTGAAATTAGCCTGGATTCCTGGAGATAATGGAGTGGAACCCATGTCGAAATGTTTCTTGATAACTGATGTCGACTCATTTGTGAACTCAGGGTCAAAGTTTGAAGTGTCCGTTTCTGAAGATAAATGAGGTTTGAACGGCGGAGGAATGTTTTTTGCCTTCAATAAGTTCCAGTCCACGTCCTGGAAAAACGGATGCTCCTTCAAGTCTTTTGCATCGTTGACTGCACCAAGTCTATGTTTGGGGTTTCTGTTCAAAAGTCCCTTTACAAAAGATCTGCCCTCAGGGGACAAAACCTCCTTAGGGAATCTAACCTTACCATAGGCGATATTCTTGTACATCTGCTGAGTGTTGTCGGCATAAAAGGGAGACCAACCACAACACATTTCGAAAATTAATACACCTAAAGACCAGAAGTCCACCATCTTAGTGTAGCCGCTCTCGTCAAGTAACACTTCTGGTGCTAAGTACTCTGTGGTTCCGCAAAATGTGTTCGTGGTTCCGTTATTGTCCAAATTAGCTTTTGACAACCCAAAGTCACATAATGAAATATGCCCATTTGCGTCTAGAAGAATGTTTTCCGGTTTCAAGTCTCTGTAAACGATATCATTATCATGCAAATGCTCAAGAGCAAGAACTAGCTCTGTAATGTAGAATTTTGCACGGTCTTCACCAAACCGGCCTTCCTTCTGCAAATGCCAAAACAACTCTCCTCCAGACATATAATCCGTAACTAAATATAAGTCTGAGGGCGTTTGGAAGGAAAACTTGAGCCCAACAATGAACGGAGAAGCAGCAGCCGAAGTACGGACCAAGATATTACGTTCCCCAATTGTGTGAGCGATCTCTTTTTTCTTCACAATAAGTTTCTTGGACAAAATCTTCATAGCGTAGATACGATCATTGTCCTTCTTTCTAACTTGATACACTTGACCAAAGGTCCCCTTTCCTAGTAACCGCAATACCTCGAAGTCATCGGGTCCGTAGGTTTTCTTGGCGTCAGTGAGTGTGTATTTCCATTTAATTTGTAAGGAGCCTTTAACCCTCTCGCCCACGATCCGAGAACGCAATGGATACCACTGGGCTTCGGTGGACACATTAGAAGTTGAAGCGTCAGTGTGGGGCGAGATCCTTACTTGGCCTAGAAAAGCATCATCTTTTGCAGCATCATAGACAGAAATCTCCAACTCAGACTTTGAACCCACGACATCAAAGACTGCCTCGTGGTTCCACAAAGGATTAGAGTTTGCACCTCCAACATTGAGATGCGAAGATTGCTTTTGGAAAGCCGCGGGTTTAATGTTTCGGTAGTGGCCCATGGGTACGCCGGGCCTGGGCATTGATGACTTTCCCAATGAAGGCGTGGCGTTGTTGACGAACTCGGAGCTCTCAAAGGTTGAGACGACGTATGGCTGAGAGTACTCCGAGACGAGCAAATCCCTAGCACCAATGATACTAACCTTCAACTTGCCCTTTGGTTGAGAGGATGTGTCGTGCTTGGCATGACCCTTTTCGTCTGTTGTGATTATGAGGGGCTGGGGAGGAGAATTAGAAGAATGGGAGGAAGAGTCGACCATAGATGTAAGGCTGTCGCTTGCAGCTGCCGAAACAGCGGTCTCCGGTTGAATATCAGCGGGATGGGGATCACGGTGATGAGTAGGGCCGTTTGAGTAGTAAGGCTGCAAGTCATGGAAAAATGCACTCTGTTGGATCTGTGAGTTGGCATTAGCCAGGTACTGGTCGCCCGAGCTTGTTGTGGTGCCAAATGCCATCGACTGATCCGACACCGCAGTGGTCGGACAAGAAGCCATTCTTTTCGGTAAAAGTTTCACTGAAGAGTTGGAGTTTGACTTTACGGGCTGGGGCATTTTGTGCATGTCGTTGGAGTTCATAGTGGTGAGCGATTCGACATCGCTGATGGGCAGAGTTTCTCTTTTGTGAGAGGTGAACCCGAGAATGGATTTTGCAAATTCGCTCATTAAGACAACGCTTTGAGTTGGGCGGGTGACGGAGGCTGGAAGCAGGGGTGGCGAGCTGGGCCAAACAATGGAGGTAACAATCAAACAAGGGATAAGGGAATAATGGCGCGATGACAATTCTCGACAAGGTAAGGTTGGGTCCTGTTTTGCTTCGTTTTTCTATATTTTCTTTCGGGGTTGAGCAGACAGTGTTGGAGGTCACTTCTGCTGTCTAAGAATACCACAGATACTGTATATATATGGATATCGATATGGAATTTTTTTTTGTCTATTTTTTCCGTGTTTGGTTTGGCAGATGTCGAGGGTCAATGCCGGCTTATTAGGGAGGTGCGATGTAGGAATGAGATTAGATGTGCCACGAAGAGGCAAGAAAAAAAGAAAGAAAAAGGAAGCTAGGCAGGAAAGGTAAATCTACGGTGAATCACCAGAACACGACAACCGGCAGGCCGCAACAATACCCGTGGCACAAAGACCACCGTTGGACAAATAGACCACCTTCAGATTGCTACAGCCATTTGACTTGGGCCTACAAAAGAAGAGTGGGGCGGACATGGAAGTCGAGCTGGGCTTGGGCGCATTGTTAGATCGAGCACCAGGCGCATTTCCGCTGATAGCGCCTTAGTCGAGGGCGCGGACCAATCGCTACACGAGCACTGGCCAGGGCTGCGCACTGTGATAAGAACACCAGCCCGAGCAGCCAGAGACCAAACTAAGCCGCAAGGCGGGAGCCGGCGCTGCAGTTCACGGCCGCACTCCAGATACGCGTCAGATACTCGCCCCAGCAGTTCACAGGCGGTTTCACGGCAGGGCCGGGAAGCCCAGCGGACAAGTTCAGCCAGCCGAAAACAAAGGCAGTGTTGGGGCCGGGTGCGACTGCGCACAGCAAAGCAGGCGGTAGACTCTCGATCTCGAAGCGACGCCTCATGCAGGACATTCGTCTCGACTGTGAGCCCGTCAGAGAAAAGATAAAAAAAAAATGAAGCGGGACACGCCGCAAGACCAAGAGGTTCGAAATGGACACGATGGAGCCACGTTGGAGCCGCAGGAACTGGTCCAGTGGTTTCGGCGGTGTGGAAACGTTTCTCGATGGATGTTCCTACCTGTTGGTGTTCTGTTTCTAGGGTCGCACCCGCTTGCGTCTCGCAGCCTCCAAACGGCCCGAACGCCATACAGGACAGACTGCTCGCTTCAGCACATAGGCAGTCTACACTGGTCAGCCTAAACATGAAATGTTGCAAAAGAGAGAGGAAAAAAGGCTGCTTTGATAAAACAGACTGCCGTTAAAGAAGAGAAAGAAAGAAAGTGCAATGCACTATGCCGGATATGATTCGGCCACTGTCACTTGGCACGGCGATGTACAGGTTTCGTAGGGAGGTACAGGTTTCTTCTTACACACGAGCGCCTAAAGAGGCAGTGGCCTAACAAAGCAGCGCTAAGATATTGCGAGCCGCAAACGGCAAAAGCATAACGATAAGAAGCACGGCTGTGTATCTTAAGCAATAAAGACACCGCCCAGGGAGGAATTATTTCACGCCGTATCCGGATACTGTTCCAACCGCTGACCAGCTTCACCCATGCTCTTCCGCACGTGATGTGCGTCGCGTGACCAAACAAGGGTAAAAAATGCTCGCCGAGCGGTTCACGCACAGCTTCCACGACCATGAACTTTCTCAGAACACTCGCCACGACGGCGCCTTTGTCCGGATGCCGTCTTGGGCTAAGGGCGTTCAGCTCAAGTCGTGTCAGTCTTGTGGAAAAGTACTATAAGATCACAAAATACGTCAAGCCAATCGATACTACCGTGTACAAGGCCGGAGACATCGCCCCAAAGAAGGAACTCCCCAGGCAAAAAGCGTTGTATCCCGCCTACAAGTACGAAACATTGTTCTTCAAAAGACAAAACAGGGGCTTGTACGCCGGTTTACAAAGGAAGCTGTCGAAGTCGGTGTCTGAGAGCGGAAACAGGACCCTAAGAGCACATTTGCCCAACGTGGTCAAGGCCAAGCTATGGTCGGAGACGTTGAAGAAGAGCATACAGACTAGAGTTACCACCAAGTTGTTGCGTACACTTACCAAGGAGGGTGGCTTGGACAATTACTTGTTGAAAAACAGCTCCGCTAGGGAGAAAACCATGGGCTTGAAAGGATGGAGGTTGAGGTACGACATTTTGAAGGCTAAGCAGTTGAAAGAACAGTCGAAGGGAAGCAAGGTGCCTATTTACCACATTCTGCAGTCTGGAAAGAAGATCACTGTGGGCAGAAACAAGTTGCTCAAGGCATTGTTTCCTCTTGTCTATCGCGACAGCTACGAGCCAATTGAGTGGAACCAGTTCCTCAAGACACATGGCGTGTTGACCACAGAAGAAATTGTACAAAAGTTGGAGCAGTATGATTTTGACTTCGCTCCCATTCTGGCTTAAATGTAAATAGAAACTATCAACGTGCCATCAGGAATGTCTAGTGAACCTGGAGTGACGTCCCTCTCAGCAAAGGCAGAGGGCCATGCGTCATGAACAAAATTAAAAGTAAAGAACATACAAATGCACCCACCAAAGTAAAGCAGCATGAAACCTGAACCATAGCGTCTTCTGTTCTATCAAGACAAATTCACACGGAATCAACGGCGGGCTAGGACGATTCCTTTCAGAAAACAGTCACCGCGTCACGTGGCGTGCTGTAGCAGCAGCGAGCATCACTGTGAGCGAAGCTAGCAGCGCTAATACGAACGAACCTTGGCGCGTCACGTGACAGCCTGCATCCCACCGCCCAGTCCTCAGGCTCCTCCTCTGCAGGCGGGCTCACCTCGCACAAAAAATTTTCCTCTGACATCAACCGTTCTTCTTGAAACTCATAGACTAAAATGGCTAGAACTGGTATGTTTCCATAACTTGAATCACTCCTATAGTTGCGCGCTGTTGCGAGAACAATCGTCCCTAAAGTGAACTCGTCCATTTCATTGAGAGACACCGATCTTTTATGATCGAGACATCGATATATCATGGTCGAGACACCGTATTTTATGGTCAGGAAGTTCCATCCGTGAAGGCACACGATCCAAAGACAACGAAAAAGGGACAGGGGTCACAGAAACGAGCCAAAGGCTGATTGTGGCTGAGACGTCACGACTCCGTCCGATTTTAGCCGAAAGATGGGCTCGCACGCACACTTAGTGTATCCTTAGGGAACAAGAACTAACAAATACAGGTATTGCTGTCGGTTTGAACAAGGGTCACAAAACCACCCAAACAGAGATCGCCCCAAGAATCTCCCGTAAGAAGGGGGCTTTGTCCAAGAGATCTGCTTTCGTCAGAAGCATTGTGTCTGAGGTGTCTGGCTTGGCTCCATACGAAAGAAGATTGATTGAGTTGATCAGAAACGCCGGTGAAAAGAGAGCCAAGAAGTTGGCCAAGAAGAGATTGGGTACTCACAAGAGAGCCGTGAGCAAGGTTGACGAAATGACCCGTATTATTGCTGAGTCCAGAAGACACTAAACGGCTTTCCTCGTTTCATCATTTTCACATAGTAATGCTAATACGTTGACAACATAAATGTAGTTGTTGGAGATACATGCTGTATGCTGAAGCATATTGTGCTCCACATTCTATTTGCCCATTTTCTTCTCGTAGAGGCCATGACCTCTCGCCTAAACCATGAGTTGTAGGTGGGTAGACCTGTATATATACTGCCAGTGTATTGGTGTATTTTTTTTTACTTCACTCTTCTCTTACCACAAGAAGCATGCTTGGTTTGGTGCCTACGTTTTCTCGGGCCGTTTGGGGCATCCGCAAGGCTAACATCCCGGCCAATGCAATCAAAAGTTCAATATTTTCTCCATGCACACAACTTCTTGTTCCAATGAGGACGTTCAAAGTCAGAACCTCCGTCAAGAAGTTTTGCAAGGACTGCTACATGGTGAGAAGGAAAGGACGGGTCTACGTTTATTGCAAATCTAATGGCAAGCATAAGCAGAGGCAGGGTTAGATACCTTGACCCAACTGTCACTCGCTGCTCTTCGGCTGTGCTGCTCTGCCTTCTTGATCCAATATCTCCACCATACACCACCAAGACAATACAATCCTACTTCGTTGGCCTCCATTTTTTGACAAGGTGGAATACCAGAACTCGTGTAAATATCTGTGTATTTATTATGCACATCTGAATCAATTTTCTCTGTCATAAACCCCGAGACTTGTCTGTAGAGACCTAGTACCTTCTGTAACATTTTTTCATCCACGATTAGGCTCATGTCCAGTGACTGACTGCATCTCATTTAACTTGACTGCTCGTGTCGTAGGCACAGACAGTCTCGACAGGGTTTGTGCCATACCTCTGCGACTCTGCCGGGCCATACCAGCTAAGGTTGATTCATTTCGTGGGATGGTATCATGAGACCGATTATAAGGTTGCAAGTTCGAGTTTTGTGAAAGGCTCTGGTCTTTGCTCTGGGGCTGCAACGACTCCAACTGCAGGTTTCTGAGTGAAAGCACTGATGAAGAGCTCAGTATCAAAGCTTCTTGCCATAATTTGTTTATTATCAAGCTGGCTTCCTCCTCTCGTTTTTGCCGATTAGATGCATACTCCAGAAATGAGTTGGAATTTATGGATGATGTATATGCATTTTTCTTCTCATTTTTCTTCGGCACCTCTAATCCGTTCTCTTGTTGGATGTATTTTCGTACACGATCCAAGCTTTGAGCAACTGGGTTCAAGTGTCTCCGTACTGTGATGTATTCTCTATTAATCCTCTCGAACTCTGTTCTAGACTGAATTGAATTTTGTTGTCTGTTGTGGATTAGGTAAAGCATATTGGTCACACTTGAGGGCGCCTCACTTGATAATGAAGAATGTGATTCGCCAGGCAGAGGCCCATTATCTGAAATCGGAGTAAGTCCATTGTATGATCCGCTGATATCTTTTAGGTTTGCAGAGCTATAATTTTGTGAAAACAATAGCTTATTCAAAGATAGATTTGAGAAGTTTCCCACATTGGTTGGATCCATATGGGCAGATACATCCAAGAGAGAGTTTTCACGTTGAAGCCAAAGACGTTGTTGGGTTCGTGTTTCAATGTTGTTTGCTGCATTGGCTGATTGCGAACCTGCGAGATAATTAGAAAAGTTATTCCTAATCTTAGACCCATGAGTATCGTTTTGAGGGTTGGCCTGTTGTCGCTTTTGTTTAATACTGGAGAGGTACTTTGAGTCATGACGCTGTAGATTGCTGAAGATGGTTTGCGCAGGTTGATAAGATCCCTGTACTACACTTCCCTTTGCACCCACCAGCTCTGGTTCGGTAGTGGTCTCTTCTTTCTCAGATTTAAACGGAAAGCCACTATTTGTATCTGCAACGTTCTTATTGGTATCGCTACCATTTATTGAACTATAGTTCACGAGTCCATTAGAGGAATCAATCTTGCGCATCATACCAGTTGATTGCGAGAGAAGAAGAGACCCACCATACAAGTTATTCAGAAGGCTTTTGTCACCAGAGTCATTTTCTCCATTGTATTGTTGGAGACCTTGCAGAATATCATGCTCTTTTTCAAGAGTTTCTTTCGAAAGAAGATTGCTGACGTTATTTGGAGCTGAGTTGTCATAGAATTTTTCAGGCAAGTTGTTGGCGGAAAGCGTTTTTAAATCAGCATCGGGCTGTGGTCTAGGGTGCATTTCTTGAGAGACTTGGGGCTCTGGGGCAATTTCCGAATCAGATATATCGCTTGCATCTTCAAACCCGTCGTACGCAGAGTCTTCGTTCAACTTCAAAATAGCCTTTCCACGCTTTGCACTAGTCTTGAGACCAGTTGAATGGGCCGTGGGATTGGCCGCTTTCAACGAAGCACTGGATCGGCTTCCTCTGGCACCAGTGCCCAAACCCCTCAATGATGAACTTGATTTGTTAGACTTTATAGAAGTGTTCAGGTCGGATTTAGTCAATGTAGCCGTGACGCCTTTCCCCGAGCCATTCAGGTTTGTTTTCCTGAGTATGACATCAGGCTTTAAGGACTCTTTCAGGATGCTTTTTGTAAAAGGCTGGACTGAAACGCCCCTTGTTATTGAGTTGTTCAGCAAAGTTTTCGTTAATGGATGCAAAGATGCTAGTTTTGTGAAAGAGCGGTTGTTCCTCTTAATTCCTGGGCGGATCTTCGGGATGATCCCGTCAGTACTTTTGGACCTGTTCAAATGCGGCGGCATTGCATTAGCCGAAGTCGAGAGTCTTGTTGACACCTTAGTGTGAGACTGTGAACGGCCGTGTGTTGTTTTGCGGGGATTTGTCCGTCTTACGCTGGAATGGCCCCGCCCGCTGTGGCTCTTGCCGGACGTATGGTCGAAATGATGCTCCTTTTCGTCGAGGCCCACTCGGGACAGCGACGACAAGCCCGTAGCTCGCTCGTCTTTGCTCAGTGAAGAGCTGTTGATGCTGTCGTCGCTTCGAAGTCTGGAAGAGTCTGGTTCCTGCGTCGTGATGCCCGGTGATGTTTTGTCAGCAATCTCCAGACACGCTGGAGTCACTTGCGAGGATTCCACGGCATTTGCAGTAACTGAATTTTGCACTGGCGGCGTATTTGGTCTGTCATGGTTGTTTTCCGGATGTTCGTAGGGCATGTTTTGATTGTGTAGCCGGAAATAGGACAAGTTTCACTGGATTCACTGGCAGTTTTTGGTGCAAGAATGAATGATGCAGGTTCTATAAAGATTCACGAGGATATATGCACAGCAGGAACTTAGAAAGTCAGCTAGGTGCCGTCAGCTGGCGCTCTGTATTGATCTTGCTGATGATATAAATCACTGGTCCACGTATTTTGGTGGAGACCGAGATTGTATGGAAAGATTTGTGGGGCTGTCTATGCACTCTGGAACACATGAGCGTTCATTTTTCTGTCGGAGTCTGGCAGACTGTGACCGTGCGGCATTGTCAAGGCCACTTACAGATGGCAAGTTTACCTAAAAATTATATATATTTGCATCTCTATGCGAGTACTCATAACTCCGTACCACCCGTGATTTTGTCTTCTTTCTTTCTTTCTTTCTTTCGTTCTTTCTTTCGTTCTTTCTTTCGTTCTTTCTCTCTCGTTAATATTTCAATCCGCTATGTTCTCACTCAGGTACTCGGAATCTGAGCAGCTGGCCCTCGCTGTAAATGTTGCGCAACGTCTGCTCAAACTCGCCTGCAGCCTTGAGCTCCATGTACTTTTCAAACAAGAGAAGAGCTGTGTTGGCGTCCTCGATTGAGTCGTGGTTTCTGGTCTGCACTGCCTCCTTCAAGACACTGTAGGCAAGGAACTTCAAGCTTAGCTTTCGCTTGAAATCAGGCATGAAGTAGAACTCTATGGTGTCTCGGATCTGAGATTTGGGAACTTGTAAATTGATGCATCTGAAATCACTTTGAAGTCCGTGGCCAACGAAAACACACCCCAAATTCAACAAGAGCCATAGCCTTCTATATGCTGTTTGGAGTGTGACGAGCGTTTTTGTTGATTTCTCTGGGTCCAAGTCACCTTCCTCAATTCCAGAAAACATCGTTAAGTAATCCTTGATGGGTTTGCAATGTAGGATGTAATCATCGATAAACGGTACTCCGTGTTTGGGTCCTGGATCTCCCCTCAATGCAGAAACCCTTGCTAAAGAGAGTAAAGTAGGCCGCACCAAATGTTTGGCCCCAGTGTAGCTTACTTCAGCAATCTCGCGTCTAAGGGCAACAAACTCTGCATCAATGGCTACTAGTGATCCATAGTGTGGTGCTTCGCTTCGCGTCAAAAGTTCGTACTCTTTCTTGTGCGTTTCTCTTATGCTATACGCGAAGTGATCACGGTAGAGTATGGAATCATTGAGGTTTGCTATCTTCTGGAATGTCTCATAATCGAACTTGGAGAATTCTTGATTTTTAGGGTCGTCTGCACTGGTGTATATGACAACCGAGGGTCTTTTCCATCGATACGACAAATTCAACACTTCTTCCTCAGGTAATGGCATTACGAGAAAATCGTTGAACAAGAACCATTGCGGCCTAGCCAGTGCAGGTGACTTAACTTTCACGAACGAAACAAGATTGTGACGGCCCTTCCGAGCCAAACTTCCGCTATTGATTTCGCACACGTAGCCCTGAAGCTGATATTTTTCAGAGAGCTGGTTCTTGACTGGTACAGATTGTTTGAATACAATCCCTTTGTCCTTCGGGCCCGTTGTAACATAGAAGTGAGGTACAAGCCACTGTTTGATACTTCTTATCACATCGAACTCATTGTCTTCAAAAGCCATGTTTATCAGAAGCACTGACCCAATGTCAATTAATGACTGTCTGACTTCAACTTCGAAAGGTGTATTACTAGTGGGCGGCAACATCCGTCGTTGATTGAGCGAATGCTCTATATAGGTCAAAATGTTAGTTTGCTTCAATAGTTGTGGGCCCGATCTCGAGAAAGTACTTAAGGTGGAACCAGACTTATCGAGTAAATGTAACGGTGGTGATATAAGGTCTAATGTTGCTTGGTTACCGTATTGCTTATTGAGCGATTCGCCTGAAGGAGCAACAAAATCAACCTCATAATGCATTGCAGTTAAGTTTTGAATGTTAACTCCAAATTGGCTCTCGTAATCATTGACCACTGATTCCACCAAAAACTTATTGAAAGTAACAGCGAGTATTTGTAGTTCGTACGCATCCAAACTTTTACAGTCATCTTTGTTCAAGAGATTGTGAGTCTTAGCGATCAGACTCTCATTGAGAATCAGAGAAAAATTGGATATGTTAACATTTTTCGACCCGGCCTTCAGCATCATATCGAATAAGTAGGCCAATTCATTAAGAACAGAAGATCCCTGCGGATTAGACTTCTCTTTAATGGTAAGTTTGTCGTTGGGAAGATACTCATTGAGCAAACTTTCAACAACTGCATTGTAAAAAATAGGAACATGGCGGTAAATCTGTAGAAGTGAGTTAGTATAAGAATTATCTAGATGATTTTCTAAACCCGCCTCGGATCCTTTTGAGAGATTGTAATAATCGAAATCAAAGTCGTCTACTCCAAATCGCGAGTAACGAATCTCAAGTTTGGAGTAGCAGCGCGGAACTTGGTAAAGCTGTGGAGATTTGAACTGAAAGACAGAATTAGTACCCGATATTTCATTGATGTTTGCGTCGTTGCTAAATACATTAAAATCTTGATCATTACTTTCGTTAAGAATAGGGAACGAAGCCAAAGATGGAGATTCTCCTTGAGGAAACCTTGAGGATGAAGGACCTGGGGAAGACACTTGTCGTTCACTAATGAACTTTGGTCGATTGGAATTCACAGAGTTCTTCGTTGCGTAGTTTTGAGAGTATCGCTTCAATGATTTGTATTTAGGCACGACATATCGCAGGCGATTCTTTGAGTAGCCCTCACCTGTGCTTTCTGGCATCTTCAGATAAGAATTTTTGATATGGTCAGGAGCAAAAATATCAGGCGGAATTCTCGCTGTTTCTTTGGTGAAGACCATGTTGTTGGGGAAATTTGATGCCAAATACTCTTTATAATAGGGCATTCCCACTGTATTCAATGGTGTATCGGCATCAAGACTTATGCAATTGGTAGAAAAGACAATATTCTCGGTGGTGTCAGGCTGCTCGAGCGCAGCAGGGAAATTGAGAAAGTTTTGACTAGTAGACGTGCTCATGGACCACAAGTGGAGATTTTTGTTACTGTCACCAAAACAAAGATATTCACCATTCTCACTTATACTCAAGTTTGATAGATATGCGCCTGAAGACGATGTTGACATCATGGAGCTGGGGTTAGACAAGTCTGCTTGATACAAATGAACAACCAGCAGATCATAAATGTCCACAAATTGTAGTTGGCCGTTAGAGGATGCAATGACAATAATATTAGGAAGTTTGGGATGGAATCTTACGAAACTTGCACCAGCGGAAAACGGCACGGGTGAAAGAGCTTTCATCGTTCTCACATCATATATGTTCACAAGGGGGTCCATCATGTACTCGACCGACGAAAAAGCACGGCGGCTAGCACGAGCAGAATAGCCACAAGTGGCAACATAATTTCCCTTCACATCAAGGTCGGAAAGTAGACCACTGTGACCCGGAAAAGACTTAACCGTTTTGTTCGCAACTGGGTCAAAAATCTCTAGTGAACCAGTTGTTGTGCCCAATGTGAGAATTTTGGAGGTGTAGTTTATGAGCGAAAGATCCCCCTTGTGGGAAAATGGCTGCACGGAACCAGGTTTCACCAAATCAAGTTTGAACAAGGACGACCCCCCTCCGACGATGAGATCACTCGAAGTTGAGTAAGCCAAAGTCATACATGTGAGATTCCGAAACACATGAGAGTCTTCTTCTGTAAGTAACAGCGAGGAAAACATGGCCAATGGAAGCCCACGTCTGTTATTAAAGCTGATGGATGAGCTCAGAAGAGAAAGCATGCCTTTCAGGTGGTTCAATAGCTGGGAAATAGCATTGTGCTGGTTCAGAGTGCGGAACTTTGTGTATTGGTATAATGGAACATGACGGGACGAGGAAAACATGGCGGGATCATGCAGAGGAGTCATGAACGAAGTTGTTGTTCCCAGAGAGTCCCCACACCATATCAAGTTTGTGGTGTTGTCGAAAACTAGGGAAGATATATGGGGTGCTTCTTTCCCTGGTGGAGAGGAGGTCCGGGACGTAGCCGGAATGCGAGATACCTGAGGTTAGTAATTAACACAAGACAACAACAAAAGAAAGAATCGTCACATGGCAAGTTGCAAACGCACATGCTGCTCGGCCAGGAAGAGGTCGGCCTGGCCGGCGACAGTCTTTGAATCTGAAGCTTACTCGTACTTGTGCTTGTTTGTACGAGTGAGCAGCTTCAGGGTCAACGGAGCCAAAGGTGCCAATGGCACTACAGTTGCAATCTGCAGCACTAGCCTGTGAGCATCAGCTTTTTCTTTAACATACTTCACCCCAACCATCCATGGTTTGTGGCTGTGATGTTGTTCCGGTCAGTAGTGAAGTGCTCAATTATAGTTGTGGTCGTGTGTGTCCCAATTCCTACCTGAGTAACAGTGAGCCTATCTCAGATCCTGACTGCGAGGTGCTTGCACCGAGAACTGGTACGCGATCTGGATACACTAAGTGTGCCGGAAGATACTACTGACAATGCGGCCCATCGAGTGATATTTGTAGTTGTCCTTTAGGTTCTAAAGCTATTTTGTTTTTGCTCTTGTGTTTTTGTTCCTTTTTCTTTTTTCTTTTTTTCTTCCGTGGTTTTTTGGTTCTATTTTGTTCTTTCTTTGGCTCGCAGCTTCGGCCCTCAAAATCTACGTGATTGAGAGGTATCTTGCATGGCTGGCCGGAAGCAAATAACCACCGTTATTTTCCCCACTGCCCCACGTGACTCAACACGTCATCAGGGACAATATGGCCCTGGACCTGCAGGCTGGGTTACTTCCTTCCTTCGAAGAAATTCTAGTCCTTAAAAGTATTCCGGAGCACAAGCAATTGCCGACAAAGGCCCTCTGTCAGCCAGTTCAGTATTCCTCCGGCCCCCAAACTATTGCGGAATTCGGGCCTCGCTTATCGGCAGGCATGAACCGCGCTGCACCTGTTGTGTTTGCACTTAAATGGCGAGTCCGGGGCGCATGTGGGCCCGAGGCCATAAGCTCTGCTATATAAACGTGGAGCACCGCATTGCTCGCCTACTGGGCCGTGTTTTGTTTTCTGGTTACCTTTTTTCCGGTTACCTTTTTTCTGGTTAGCTTTTTTCTGCTTTACTGTTTTGTTTTATATTGTCAAGTTCTTGTTTTCGCTTTGGGCCCATTTTCCTTTAGAGCTAGCACTTGCTCATTCCACTCGCTAACCTTGCAATTACAGCATTAGTTTACCTGTTGGTTCTTCCATCAGCACTGGCCACCCGTATCTTCCGCGCTTCCGGCTACCCTCGTTCGTGACTTGATCTTGTTGGATAGAAGTCACATATCTGCTTTATCAAAACATAGTGCAAATGTTTAAGTCTCTCGGTCTCAACTGGTGGAGAAAGCCTAGCGTTCCTCTCTCCGATGAAGAAATCCCCAAGTCCTTTACCGTCTCAGGTAGCGGCGACCTTCATTTGTACAAAGTGTCGATGGAGGACACATACGCTGATTTTGTCGCTGTTGACTACAAAAAGCTTTCTTACGCAGAGGCCGCTGCCTTGTCAAAGAATAAGAAGCAAACCTCTAAAGTCGTCCAACAAAAAGCCAAGTCCTCCGAGTCTCCAAGGGCTAAGGACCATCCTACCTATATTGATGATGAGGACGACATCATCCAGGAAAAATTCAAAACAAACAATCATTTGTTAAAAAAAGTCTATAAGAAATCTGACAGGTACCCAAAAAGAAAAGTTCGTTGAGGTCATCCATTGAGTTATCCTGCTTACCGTCTGCTTTTTATTTATCACTAGAGTTAAACAGTTACTCGATACGTTTCCATTGCTAATATTTGCTGAGTTCATAATAAGACACATTTTTTCTACATCTTTATTCTTCTGTTATTATTGCTTCTACTGCTCTGAGGCTACTGCAGCCAGCACACAAAAACCGTGGGCTATCTTATCGAGAATTAGAATTATACACGATTAAACACAAAAAGGGTGAAGAATCACACGTGTTTTTTAGCAGAAAATCTGTTTTTCCAATACCCAGTCGTTTGCTATAAAAGTTTTGCAAGTATTCTAAAAAGCTGATACCTTCTCTGTTTGTTCCTTTTTGTTGTTTATCTAGTCTTATCGGTTTTTGTTTATCAAATACGCGCGCCTAATCTACCTGCATCATAGTCTGCTACAGTTCTCGTATAATCGTCGATGCTACTTGCGCTGTGGATAACATCTTGACGACATGCCTATGCACAGATGAATCTCTCTAACTTGCGTAGGAAAGAGGAAAGAAGCAGATTAAAAAGCATCCTAATCAAAAAAGAGATAGAAAAAAAAAAATTAGCTCCGATACCGGGAGTCGAACCCGGGTCTGCTCGGTGAAAGCGAACCGTGATAGCCGTTACACTATATCGGAATTTACTGAAGCAGTTTTTTTCCCCAAATTGTATGTTATTATACGAGCTGTTTCGCTTAACAAATGACGGTAAGGATTATATCATGCTTCACAAAAATCATAATTAGTTATGTCATGAAGTTGTTGCAAGTTACATTCTTCAAAAGTGCAAGGCTAAGTGTCAGCTAAATTACATGCGTTGCATGCAAGCTTATGCAGGAGATGCATTGAAAGTGGACTTTTTGCGCCCAAGTGAAGTACAAAATACCCAAATCGGACTTCAAAGGAGCTTTTCGATTCAGTTCAAAGGGGGTCTTAATCAACTTTGTGGTACTTCCAGCATGTTTGAGATACTTTAACTCCTGAATTTTTTTACTGTGAGTATGGTTTAACCCGATTCGTTAGTCAAAGGAATATTTGTTGCACTCTAAAACTGTGGAGCAGTCAATCAATTATGTATAAAAGGTGGGCGAAAACCGCTCTTAAGTTACATTTCTATCATCATCTACAAAAAAATAATTAGCCCTGGACAATGAAATTCTCCTTTACTTTGATTGCTGCTACTTTCGCTACTTTTGTCGCTTCTGCTCCAACTGGCAACACGTCCGATGCCACCAACGGTACTCTCGTTCCTTCAGAAGCGATTATTGGAGGTTTGGAGATTCCTTCCGATGTCTATCCAATTTTTTCTTACGAAAATGATACTGCAATAATTGTCTTCTTAAACTCCACAGTATTGAGTGAGACCGAGTCGAAGAGAAGTTTGGAAGACGAGAACTCTTTGCTCAAAAGAAGTGCCGATGCTGAGGCCGGCTGGGTCAGATTGAAGATTGGACAGCCTTTCTTTAAGAGAGATGCTGAAGCAGATGCTGATGCCGATGCTGAGGCCGGCTGGGTCAGATTGAAGATTGGACAACCATTTTTCAAGAGAAGCGCCGAAGCTGAGGCTGATGCTGAAGCCGATGCTGAGGCCGGCTGGGTCAGATTGAAGATTGGACAACCATTCTTCAAAAGAGATGCTGAAGCCGATGCTGAGGCTGGCTGGGTTAGGTTGAAAATTGGACAGCCATTTTTCAAGAGAGATGCTGAGGCAGACGCTGATGCCGGCTGGGTCAGATTGAAGATTGGACAGCCTTTCTTTTAATGATACAACCTGCCTGTTGTTAAAGAGAACTTAGCTCTATCTTCAACAAGCAAAGCCAAAACCATATAATAAACTTCTCAATTTGGGACTGGAGTTTGTTCTTTCCACCCTATTTCGCACAAAGCATTTGTCTAACTTGCCTTTTTATATTTTAAAGCTGCAGCTATAAATCTACACCTCACTAAATTTGTAAGATTATGGGGCAGTCGAAGGGAGAACACGATTCATATGTATTTTTGCCTTGGAGCTCCGGTCAGCTTGTGTGCGCATTCGGAAGACGTTAAGACAACCGAAAAAAAAATTGATACATCTCGCCCACAGATACCTTTCTTGCAAACATGGACAAGCAAAATCTCTTTGTGAACGAAGATGAGGACCTCTCTGACAATGCAGCCTCAGATCAAATTCATGACAGAGATAGAGGGTCGTCGCCTGTGAAGGAACCAAAAGAGGATGACGATCCCATTGTGCGCAGCATACCAATGATCCACAGCTCGCTTCCTGATAGACAGTCTCAATCGCTACATGTGTTCCAATTTACTAACAGACCACAATCCCAATCATTTCATGGCCACCGATTGGATGCTTCTGTGAAACCTTCCAGCAAGGTTGTACAAATA
The DNA here is from genome assembly GCA_963678735.1 of Metschnikowia agaves. Taxonomy (NCBI): domain Eukaryota; kingdom Fungi; phylum Ascomycota; class Pichiomycetes; order Serinales; family Metschnikowiaceae; genus Metschnikowia; species Metschnikowia agaves. The sequence continues at coordinate 1,876,750 of CAVMBV010000003.1, read as the reverse complement.
AAGACACCCATTGATACTCTGAGGTTTTATGATGACAGTCGAGCAGAAGAACTTGGTACTCGGGTTGAAAACGTTTCGCTTCAGGGCGTGTTTGCCAGAACGAATGGTAACTTATATGTTGCGAAGCTAGTGGGTGACGGTGAGCAGCAGAAACTTGTGTTGCTTCCTCTTGATAGCACTGCGCAGCTCAGGCCACTGTTCAAGTACATCGATGATCATGATGCGGCACGTTCGGCGCAGTTAAGACAAGATGCCTCTTCTCCCGATACTGTAAAGCTGGCTGCTGTGCAAGTGTTGCAAACGACGTCGAAACCCAATCCCAATACCGCAGACGGCCAATTTACTGGAGGGATGGGGTCGTGTTTGAGACACGTGAAGAAGTTCAACGAGGAGGAATGGAGGGGTCTTGTTTGGTCTGATGATCACGACTCAGCCACTACGGCCCTCAGAAAAGAACTTCAATCTACTTCAGACGGCCCTGTTGAGACGTCAACTTTTCTTGACGAGCTTCTATAAGGGCTGTTAGTGTGATGTGTCGCATTAATGGTAGAGTACAGTTACTTATTGCATATGAAAACAAATAGCACTGGATTTCACGATATAGTTAAGGAACCACGTTTAAACCTTATGAATTGTACTATTTTTAACGAACTAGAACGTGACACAAATCGTTTTTATTTTGACAGAGTACCATTTGCATTTCCTCTGGCGCACCTCAAATTCACCTCAATATTCCAATGCGGTGGCATACAAAAATGGTAAACGTCATCGTAAAAATACAGCTCAGGAATTACAAAAACAAAACATGCCAACTATTAAAACAAAACGACAAATCTCAATAACACATTTACCCAAAAGAGAATCACTCATTCTGAAGAAGTGCAAGTCCTATTTCTGACCTAGCAGCCTCCACCATCTACCTGCGGCATCTGCGCAGTTTCTGCAGGCATCTCCATCGCAGGACTTGATTAACTGAAGAAATCCAAGCATCCAAGAACAAAGCAGTTGAAGATGAGTGACGACGACGTGTATATCAACTTTGCGTCAGTGGACAGCAGTGGAAGTGTGAGCTTGCCTAAGAAGGCTGCTACTTTTTCCGGAGGCCGTTGGAAAGAACGCCGGAACTTAAAGCTCAAACTGCAAGGCAGAGAGCGAAAGCCAGGCTCTGGTGTCAACAACATCGATGTGTCAGCTCCAAGTACAAAATTCCATTCGCCCGGTCGAAGCGAATCAAGCAAAAGCCTCCATAGAAAACGGAAAAGTGACAATCCCAGTGCACAGCGTGAAAAAAGCTCGAACACTGCTGGCACCTTTCGTCTTGCAGACATAGATCCTTCCAATAGTTTCTTTAAGAGGACTAAATTTGCAGAAAGCTCAGGTGAACATGGAGGACAGAGCAATTCATATGTATCCTCGCTTTTCACATCTAATAACGCCTCCACCTTAAAAGAATCCAAGCTCGATACCACCGTTCATCAACCTTCCAATGCCCCTCTAAAAGATGACAGTACATTTGAAGGATTAGGTCTTACAGAGAAACTTTCGACTCACCTCACGAAATCAATGAGATACCTTGCTCCAACCAAGGTACAACGAGCTGTAATTCCGCGGTTGCTTGATTCTCAGGATGATCTCTTCGTCAAGGCACAAACTGGATCAGGCAAAACGCTCGCTTTTACTCTTCCAATCATTAACAGAATCATCACACAAAGTAAGAACATTACTCGCGAGAGTGGACTATTTGCTATGATTTTGACACCCACCAGAGAGTTGGCGACTCAGATTTACTCTGTGCTAGAATCTGTGCTACGTTGCCATCACCAGATTGTGCCAGGCATTGTGGTGGGAGGCGAGAAGAAGAAATCAGAAAAGGCTCGCATACGGAAAGGTGTTAATATACTTGTGGGCACTCCTGGGCGGTTGTCAGATCATATGGAAAATACCTCGTCGCTCGATGTCTCGCAAGTTCGTTGGTTAGTTCTTGACGAGGCAGATCGCTTAGTTGAACTTGGATTCCAGGAAACAATTACCAAAATCACTGAGAACTTGGCTACCCACTCGAAGCTTATTGACTCTTCAAACTCGTGGTCAGGTTTGCCCACTAGAAGAGTCAACGTATTATGTTCGGCCACAATGCCCGATGATGTGACTCAATTTGGAAGTACCATATTGAGTAATCCTCAGATGATATCCGTTGAAAAGGACGAAGAAAAGCAACTCAATGCCACAGCACCTGATCAGCTTATCCAGAATGTTATGGTGGTACCTCCCAAATTGCGGCTAGTCACTCTAGGCGCAGAACTCAAATCAATTCACCTTTGGAAGAAAGATGAGATTTCACGAACAATTGTATTTTTCTCTTGTGCCGACTCAGTTGACTTTCATTTTGAAGTTTTCACCCGCGGTGGTCGAATTCTCTCTAAGAAACAAAAGAAGGAAGAAACGGACTCAGAAAAAGAAGCCGAAATTCCAGAAAACATCTCCACCATGGCTACGGCCCCACCAATCAATTATTCATCAATTGTCTTCAGGTTGCATGGCTCGTTGTCCCAGCAGATGAGAACATCTACATTACAGAAGTTTGTGCTGAATGAAGACGATAATCGGGGAAAGAATCTAATTCTTTTTTGCACAGACGTAGCTTCGAGAGGATTGGACTTGCCTAATATATCTCACGTTATCGAATATGACCCACCATTTTCCATTGATGATCATCTTCATAGAATAGGTCGTTCAGCTCGAGTGGGGAATCAAGGTGAGGCCACCCTTTTTTTACTACCAGGGGAGGAGGAAGGATACATGGAAGGCAAACTTAAAGTAGTACACCCCAAAAAAAGTAACTTACGTGTCGTGAACTATGAGACATTACTTCAAAAAAGCTTTTCGGAGCCAAAAGAAAGTAATGGACAAGCAAAATTCCACTCTAAACCCGACCCTAAAGCCAAAGAGGGAAAATGGGACATTCATGCAACAACTTGGCACTTAGATGTTGAACGTTGGCTTTTAGAAGACAAGAATATGCTAGAGAAAGCACTGAATGCGTTTATATCCCACATACGAGCTTATGCCACTCATTTGTCCTCAGAAAGAATGTATTTCAATGTGAAGTTGTTGCACCTTGGCCATTTAGCCAAAGCATTTGGGCTCCGAGACACACCGAAGAAGTTGGGAAGTAAGAGCGGTCAAGAGTCTACGGAAAGCTTAAAGAAGAGAGAAGATCCTCGAAAAAAGATGTTACGCATGGCTAGGCAAGCAGAGAAGGCGTCTGCATCAGAATTCAATTATTAATACAAATATCTTGTTTTAACTAGTATCATTCTTGAAACCTTCAATCAACCGTGTTAAATTCATTAATGCTTTCCCAAAGCTCATGGTTTTCTCCCAACACATAGTGCAAAGTTCTCTTCTGATAGTAGCCCAGGTCAACCTTGAGATTTTCCATAATGTCGTCAAGCAAAATAGCCTTTCCCACGTTGAGTCCACTACCAAATCCAGGATGAGCAATGTTGACAACATGAATATGAAAATGATAGTATGAAGGTTGATAGTGTACAAACACCCGTAATTGATCCAGACGAACCGGATATTTCATACTTACAACCAGTTGAATTTGCTTCGAAATAGATTGCAAAAGAGGCAAATGTTCCCCTGTAACATCTCTGATGCTTGAGATGTCAGTGCGATTAACTATGGCAACTAAGTATAAGGACTCCATGGTCTTTCCATCCCACTTCATGTCCGGAAGAAGAACGAACCCTTCAAGGGGATCCTTTTCATGGTGCACGAAAGTCTCTGCCTCTTTGCCCTCGAATAAAATGTTATATACCCATTGAATCCTATCACCCTTTTGTGTGTCGATGAAGGGCTTAACAACTTTATCATACATCTCAGGTGTCTCTGCAATCAAATGGTAATCTTGCGACCCATACTTTCGTATGTGGGTCTCCAGGGCTGGATATATGAAGTTGACCTTAGCACCAGCCCTTTTCTCCAAATCTTGGCAAAGATTTGCCAACGACCAGAAGTACACGTCATTGTTGTTGATCAGCTTTATGCCGTCGAAGAGACCCGAGAGGCTATCTTGGGAGAAATCAGCATTGGAAAAGGCTGTCTTCTCTAGAGTGCAAATCGCATCTGTTCCATCTACCGTTCCCAAAATTGCTGCGCTTTTGCTCTGAGTATCAGTTTTGAGTGTTCTGGTAGGTTTGAATCTAGCAATCAACTCTTCAATTTGCATTGTGACTTGTAAGTAGTAGTGCTGTTTAGTTTCAAGATTTATATCCACTTAGTGCAGGATGATCCTTGGTTATCAGATATTTCTTTCGAATGCTTTATAGATACAAGGACCTCTCGTTCGATTAGTTTTATCAACACGAGAAATCGCTTATTTATTAGCATTCTTATCTATTCATATTCTGGTTGCCATGTTAATCTCTAGTTGTTCGTCAACTATGAAGGACGCTGGAATGCTATGTTGTATACTGCATCGGCATTGTTGAGTCCTATGTCTGGAATTGAGCTGAGCTTATTGTGGGGATCTTGATCAAGGGATAAGTAATAGAGCGCAAGATTTCAGATGCTGTATTTAAGCTGTTGAACGTTGGACTAAAGCAGTTATTCACTTGTTACATCGCAGGTTTTGAGTTTATTGACAAGATATAGATTCGCAAGTCAAAATCAAAAAAAAAAAAAAAAAATATTAAGTCGTTGTAGAGAATACGAATTAGTAGCAGACGTTATATATTTTATATAGTCGACCTCAACTTTACTTCACCATCACTAAACTAACATAAAAAACCTCGCAACCTCGTAAACTACATCGACGGATAGGCAGAAGCTTCTTACCTCGAGTAAGTGTTGATAAAATACTTTTCAATGACTTGCTTGAACTTGCTTCCTTTCTTTTTCGATCTGGGAACCGACTCCACTGATTCCGACGAAGATGGATGCAGTATCCCAGGCTCTTTTTGAGAGTTCGTAAACCCATTGTTGATTTTGTTAATCTGCGCATGTCCAGTATCTGTTTTTGAATCAGAGATTTCAGGACTGCTGCCCAAATTGCCATTTGGAATCGCAACTCGGGAATTTTCGTCCACTCTTGTCGGTGAAATTTCAGTACTTCTAGGAGTGTTTTCTCCAAGGATCTTAGCATCTTTTGAAGCTGGTTTTGAATTAGTTTCCTCACCAGAAGAAGGTACAGATAACTGTTTGTAAGACGAATTATCAAGATCAAGCTTCTCTCCCTGTGCATTACGAGTTCCATCAAAACCCGAAGCATTTACATCTGTATAAATAGATGTTGACGACTTCGCAGCAGCATAATCGGGGGAAATATTTGATTGTGTTTGTTCGTATCTTCGAGGCTGCACATTATTCATGCTTGCCGTGAGAACTTGTGGTGTACCATCTGCTTTACTTATTAGTGTAGGGAGTTCTGTATCTGGAATATGTGTAACGACTTCATTGTTGATCGCTTCCAGTTTTAGTGATTGGTCATGTTCAGTATCAGTATTTTGGATTGGAACAGGAGCCTCATCCGTATCTGGAATATAGTTTTTAGGTTCACTTTGAACTTGCACATGTTCACCACTGTGCGGTGTACTATTCGAAATAGAATGCTTATTTTCTATATCGGGGTCACTGTCGATAATAGCTTCAAAATGATCCTCCTGTTCTATCACTGGAATCTTAGATAGCCTTTTGATACCTTCATCAGCTAAGTGGTCTGGAACATCGACAAATTCATCTTCCTCTTCAGTTACCGCTGGCTCAAGTGTACGAGTTTCAGGATTTTCAAGGGGCTCGACCGGGAAAGTGTTGTGATGAACACTATGAACGGAAGCATCTGTATCATTAACTTGTTGTGCCAAAACATCGTTTGAGTTCCTGCCACTACCAATAGCAACAGAATCATGCTCAATAGACAGTGAATCTGCAACAACTTTTGAATTTTTCTGAGTTCCGGAAGAAGCAACATCAGCATTATTGCTTGATGCCGACATACCAGCGCTTAAATTGTCGTCGCTATCGACTTCTTCCCGCCTCTTATTTCTCTTGAATAAAGAAAAACCACTCCTCTCTCTTTTCTTATGAGCCTTCTCATCTCTTTTTCTTTGTTTTTCTTCGCTCTTTGATAATTCGCTCTGTTTTCTCTGTTCAAGTTTTAACAACTTTTTGTCATCATTGGATTTGGGAACATCTCTTAAAGAATGTACTGTAAAGTCCCTGTGATGATTTGAGTAAACATAGTTTTTGTTCACTCCAGCAGATTCAAGCTTACTACGCTTACTATCTTTCTTCACCTTCTTTTCTGATCGTTTCTCGGCGAAATCGGCCAATTCGTCGTTTCCCGGACTGCTTTGAAGACTGGTAGGAGACTCTATATCTTTAGGACTACCATAGACACGTTCAGTTGCAACTTGGATAGCCTTATTATAAAGATCAAGATTAGTTTGTTTCTCTTTCTCCCTTTTCACGCTGTCTTCAGCGTCGCCAACCAAAGCACCCTTTCCTTCTCTATTAGGAATCGTTTCGACAGTGTCCACAAACTTAATAGAATTTTCAGATGATTGTCGGAGTTTACTCTGGATATTAGGAGAAGGAAACAAAGTGAAGCTCTGCTTCAATTCCGACCCAGACAGCAATGGCGGTTCACGCGGGCTTTGAAGATCACTTGTTTTGACAAGAGACAGCAAAGCAGCAGAATTAGCACTATCTTGAGCAGCAACAGCAGCAGCAGCATTTGCGGCACTACTATTCTTCAAGATCGATTTCAATCTTCGGTTTGACTGGGTACTAGTGATCGAGCTGGTCCTGTTTTCATTTCGGACCGGCAGTACCGTGGGCCCTTTCGTGGCAGGACTCACACTATGGTCATGCGTTAAAGGTTGATTGTTGTTAATACTTGGTTCAGGTACGCGAGACCGCTTAGGCAGGTCAGGGTCCAAGTACGTGTAATCGAAGTCCAGAAGATCTTCTTCGATTTTCTTTAGATTGTAGTTAGCAGGGTGCGTGAGACCAGCAGCACCTCCCTGAAGAGAGTTGCTTCGAGAACCAGAGATGGAAATGTTTGTAGTTTTGGTTTCAATGATATTTGTCCCATCTGGTAACAGTCTCACGGTCTCAGTAGTAATGGACTTTGTGCGCCCCATGGAATCCATGACTTTGGTGGTTCTCGTGGTGACAACCATGCTATCATCAACACCGTTGCTGAACTGAGTGAGTTCTTCATCTTCGGGAAACACTTCATGAGGCAATTTCATGCTGGAGCGGTTGTTCAGGCGTACAGACCCTGCGAGCGAGTTAGAACGTAAACTGTAGGATCGGTGGGCCGGGGGACCTGTCACATACGATGCCCTAGGCGTGTACGTGTATGATTGTATTGAGTTTGATCTGGGTGGAGCTCTGAGAGAATTGGAGCGATAGCTTGGCCGAGATGGAGCTGGTTTCGGCTGCTGAGCAACTGGAGCCTTGGAATGCATTTGAAGAGCGGCCAAGGCTGCCAGACTAGCATTGGAAAGAGACTGCGCCCGCTGGGCCTGTTGCATAGAGGGAGATTGGGCATACCGGTTATACTCCTCATTGTATTTAGCGAAGCCATTGTACTCCGGGGCCTTCTTCTTTCCGAATAGCCTCACCATGGTGGTCAGCAACGAATGCAGTTAGAAGGGGCAAGAGAAGTTTTTTGAAGCTCGCCTTGGGCAGTCACAGATAGCCAGAATATTGTGGTGCACAGCGAAAGAGACACGAAACGACCAGCAGAAGGGCGGGAAATGTGATCGTGATCAGAGCAAAGTTAAAGGTGCCAGTTGGACCGCATGCGGCGTGAGACATGAAATGCGATACCAGATGAAGAGGGTATTATACTGCACAATGACTGGACGCATAGAACATTCACATGTGCCTTCGGTTACGAGAAAAGGGGAAAAAACGTAAATGCCAGAGGTAAAAAAGAATATTTACGGCGGAACACGGGGTCGGGATACGTGGACCAATGGAGAAGTTTCGGGCACGCCCGTAGACGAGATCAATGGTGCTTCAGCCGCAATCGACCCAGCATAGAAAAAACGAGCGTTGGCAGCGAATACGCCATTTACGAGAGAAAATTTCGCGAGATAAGCCGGAGTCTCCGTCCCACGAACCCAAAACAGAGACAATGAAAGAGACAGAACAAGCAAAAAAAACAATACCACATGCAGTAACACAAACAAACACGTAGCTACACCATGCTGGTTGCGCAGGAAGAACAGTAATGTCTGATAACTCGCTATGGAACCACAGCCGTGGACAGGCACTGAGTAGCGGGTGTACGGGTGTGAGCGAGGCTCTGGTTTATAAGCCATTAGTCATGGTGTGGCTCGCTTACACCGCATTTGACAAAGCACTAAAATGGTGTTAGATTAATTTCCGAGCCACGGAAAAAAGAAACACTTATATATTCGTGTCTGCAGCTCCAACAGCCTTTGTCAGTCACTACTACGTGTGTCGGCTCACATAACTTTTGCCTAGACTTATGCTGGTAAAGCTCGTGCTAAAGCTTTTTGCACCTTTAATCATTGGCATATTTCTACTTAAAATGAGCTCGAAGACCGTCTCCACGGCCGGAAAACTAGCCGAGGCTGCTTCGAAGGATGTCAAGCCAAACCCCAGGCCGTTCCCTGTTCTATTTGTTTCTCACGGTGGACCGACTTTTATGTACGAAAATGATGAGTTCGGGAATAAAGGTGCATGGCATGCCGTGCGTAACCTTGGCCACAAGATCAAGCACAGCTGGAAACCAGACTACCTTATAGTTGTTTCTGCGCACTGGCAGCTGTCAGGTGCGAAGTTGGTCGAGGTTGGGATCCCGCCTCGCCACAACAAGTTTGGCTTTAAGCTGGAAAATGTGGTTTCAGCCACAGGCGAGGAAGAAAATCCGTTGATCTACGATTTTTACGGCTTCCCGGACTACATGTACAAAGAGACTTTCCGCACGGTGAACTCCCACTTCATTGCCAACCTGATCAAGGAGCAGCTCGAGGCAAACGGCTTTCACTCTCACTTGACCGAAAGAGGAATCGACCATGGAGTGTGGGTCCCCCTCAGAGTTGCGTTTTCTGGAGACACGAAGCCTGGTGAGTTGGATTTACCTGCTCTGTCCCTCATCCAGGTCTCGCTCACTGGAGCTGAAGATGACTTCGCATCCCATGAGCAACTCGGAAAGGCCTTGAGCTACTTCAAGAACAACTTAATCTGGGACCCTGTCAAAGAAAAATACTTGAAAGGTTTGGTTATATGCTCGGGCATGTCGGTTCACAACTTGCGGGACCTTCAAATCGCAAGGAGAACGGGACAGAAGACCATGCCCTATGTCGAGAAATTCAGCACTATTCTTTCAAATATCTTAAAGGATGAGCACAACTTGGTACCCCGGCTTACCAAGTTGAAGAGTGAAGAAACAGCTCTCTTGAACAGAGCACATCCTTCTTTGGAACATTTCGTGCCACTTGTGATCGCTGGTGGAGCCAACATTGCAAGCGACGGGACTCCAGGAAAAATCACAGAGTTGTACAACGAGAATCTGCTTAGTCTCGCGTGGGGAACCTATCAATTTGGCGATTACTAGAGCGTGGTTCGTCACATGGTGCAGCGGCCCATAGTAATACGATTTAATAAATAGATATACAACTCTTATTCTTGAAACCTCTTCTATGTTTGCTATTACTTAAAATACATCTTTGAAGCAGCACCGTATCACGTAATCAGGGTCCTCATCTCGTCGAACACTCGGGCTTCGCTGGAAGGACTTATTTGACCAAAGACTTCACAGCTTCCTCAATGGCCTTCTCATCCAAGCCCTTCAAGTCGTTTTTGACTTCTCTACCTTTCTCAAATCTCGCCGTAATGGTTGGAGAAACCCCCAAGGCCTCTCTGATCAAAATTGGCAATTTGTAGTTGGTGGACGACTTGAGTGAAGGATAGTTCTTGGCCAAAAAGCTCCTCAAAGGAGCAGACGCTTCGCCTGATTGAGACAAATGGAATCTCAACTCCTTCAATGCTCCAGAAACGGCAAACTTGGCAGACATGCTGAAACCGTACACTAGTTGGTCAAGGACAGTTTTGACTGGTCGAGAAGGTCGCGCAGCACAACGTGAGGGTGCACGTGATCATGTATTCTGTTTCGCTAAGCGATATGGCTAGTGTCCGTAGAAATAACCAAGTGGATGATAATGGACGCAGATTGCGTGCTTTTCTAGTGGTAACTCTTGTATTCCATATTGCCAGGAAAAGTTCACTGCTCATGCCCTTGTTTGGGTTCCGTTCTTGGAACTTACACCTCAGCCAATGAGGCTACTTGCTTAGCCCGTGCTTCGCTACCCAAACCAGGTTCCTGCGCCTACATATCGTATCTATCATAAGATGTGCCAATTCAACGCTACCCGGCTCATTATAATCGCTGTCGTCTGTCGACTCCGTCCGGACGCCATGAATCGGAAACTCGATATGCGGTCACGTGACGCCATCTCAAAAAAAACGCTCTCACAAATATATAGATCTCCATCCCATCGCTACTCCATCTCGTCGTCCGTGTGTCAATCCTTGCCGAATGTCCGACAACAGCCCCGATGGCGGAGAGCGTGTTGACGTGCTTCTTTTGGATAGCAAACTTTCCAAAATAAGGTCGCAAATCAACTCAAAGCTTGACAACCAGAAGAACCTTGCTTTAATACTATCTGCTGTTGAGGAGAATATTGATGAGCAGAACAACGAAAAGACTCCTGTTTCGTATTTCGTGTCCTTCCTTGCTTTACTCGACCAATCTGTGGTTGATGACAACATCGTGGAAACGGGTTTGGCTTCCGCCGCAGCATATCTCTTGGACCTCGTTCTGCCATTTACGCCAAAGCCGCTTTTGAAGCAACGGTTTTTGCCCATTTTGACTAAGCTTGCGCCAATGTTAACCAAGGCCGGCGCAGAGGCTTCGCTTGTAAAGTCTTCAATCGGTTCTTTGGAAACCCTTTTGCTCGCGCAGGATAACCAGCTGTGGCTCTCATCGGGCCATGTCTCGCCTAGACGTGCGTTGATTGGAATGGTGGAGTTATCTTTTGATCCAAGGCCCAAAGTCCGCAAAAGAGCCCAGGAGGCTGTTCACAAGATATTGTCCAATCCACCGCCCTCTCCTACGCCATTACATAGTGCAGCCGGGTTGTGTGCAGATTTGTCAATGAACAGATTAGTGTCCCTAATAGGTTCCGTGCCCAAGACCAAGAAAAATGCTGGCAACAAAGAGTCCAACTCCTCCATTATTCACAGCTTGCAGTTGATATCGGCCATTACCTCTGCGAACTCCTGGCCTGCAAGTAAAGTAGACGCTCTATGTGATGTCTTACTTGAAATATCACGCACGTCCGACCAATATTTGGTGGCTGCAGCTTTTTCTGCTTTTGATGGCTTGTTCTCGTCAATGTCCAATGAAATCGATGTGGAGAGATTTATTAAGGTGATTGATATAATTTTTGACTTGAAGCCTCCCGTTGACGATGCCCACTTGGCTGCCGCTTGGCTTGCAGTGGTCGCCAACGGCTTACAAACATTCTCGAAGTTGCTGCCAGACGTCTGTTTATCTAAACTCACGGTAGTAGTACCGGTAATTTCGGAATTTCTCGCTTCTGAGTCGAAAAACATATACGTTTCGGCCTCTCAATGTTTGATAGCAATAGTGACAGAGTGCATACCTGACAATTTCTTACTCCAACCCACTGAAGCAAATGGTGTAACGCCTCAAATATATGAACAGATGGATGAGACAATTTCATTTATTGCAGAGTACATTGAAAAGGAGATGTTATCCATTAAATACCAACATGCTACTAAAGAGGTGTTGGAAGTTGCCACTGCGTGCATTGTCAAATTAAGAACTAGAGCAAATCCGGACTTTATTGGTATTCTTGAGGTAGTTGGGCAGTGGAGATCAAACGAAGCGGAAAATTTTCCTCACAATGCTGAAGCAGAAGACTTGATTGCTGCTTGTATCACCACAATGGGCCCTGAAGTCGTTTTGAGTTGTCTCCCACTCAATTTAAATGCGCTCAATAAGAATGATCCTGGAAGAGCATGGATGTTACCTATATTGAGGGATAATGTTCGTTTTGCTAGCTTAGAATTTTACAAACAGAACATTCTTCCGTTGACTGCTTTTTTCGAGGAAAAAATCAACGCTTCTTCGAAGAAAGACTCGATGCACATCAAGATCTTTCAAACCATTGTTGATCAAATTTGGGACCTTTTCCCACATTTCTGCGACTTGCCTAAAGATTTGGAGAGGGCGTTTACTGATGATTTTGCTGCCAACTTGTCCGACTTGCTTTATTCTAGAGTTGAACTACGTGTGACAATTTGTCACGCATTTAGATTGATGGTCGAATCTAACCTTGCCTATAGTGAAGGGGCGTTAGCAGATGATTTGTTAATTCAAGAGGAATTTCCCATTGAAAAGTCCCACGAAAACTTGAAATATTTGTCCTCGAAGGCATCTAATGTTCTCTCTGTTTTGTTTAATGTTTTTTCCTCCACTATGCCCGAATCCAGAGGATTCGTTCTTGAAACCATCGACACGTACTTGCAAATCATTCCTAAGGCAGACTTGCAGGTGACTTTCGACAAAGTTTGCGGTTTATTGAAAAAGGCGATTGACGAAGAAGCTGCTGAGACAGAGATCCCTAAGAAGAACGAACTTCCTCGATTGAGTGTAACTATGATGGACCTTGTTGTTGCTATGGCCAAATATGTCCCGGAATCCTCATACAATGCATTGTTTTCAATATTTACAACGACCGTGAACATGAACGGCAACGCTTTGATGCAGAAGCGGTCCTACAGAATCTTAAGTAAATTGAGTGAGGCAGAATCAGGGGCAATAGCAGTGGCCAAGTACGCCAGTGAGATTGAGAGAGTTTTCATCGAAACAACGAATACCACACACACATCTGCCAGAGCGTCGAGGCTTTTGGCTTTGCATTTTATTATCAAGATTTTACCAGCGGAAGACTTGCATTTCATTCCATCCATTGTTCAAGAAGTGATCATGTCCACCAAAGATGTGAATGAAAGATCCCGTGAGGCTGCGTATGGCCTTCTTATTCAAATGGGGAACAAGATGGCACAGGGAGGCGTGATAGAGAACAGAAAAGTTTCTGGGTTTGATCCCTCTGCGGCAGCAACGGAAGCTAACTTGACTCAATTCTTCACTATGGTGAGCGCCGGATTGGCTGCCCAATCACCTCACATGATCTCAGCATCTATTACGGCTCTTTCATGCATCGTTTATGAGTTCAAGGATAGATTACCAAGGGAGTTCCTTATAGAATTAGCGTCAACTGTGGAATTGTTTTTGACACATAATGCAAGAGAAATAGCCAAGTCTGCCATTGGATTCGTCAAGGTGGAAGTTTTGTCTTTGCCTGAAGATTTCATCCGGGAGAATTTGCCAGAAATGTTGAGCAAGTTGATGAGGTGGTCTCATGAGCATAAAGGACATTTTAAATCGAAAGTCAAGCACATTGTTGAACGTTTAATTAGAAAGTTTGGAATTGACGTGGTCGAACAGGCTATTCCTGAAGAAGATAGAAAGCTAGTTGCCAATATCAAAAAGACAAGAGCAAGAGCAAAGAAGAGAGATGAGGGAGAGGAAACTACGGAGGAAATCAATGGACGTAGTCGAAAGAAGTTCATGTCGGCTTATGAAGAGGCTGTTTATGGTTCTGATTCAGATGAATCTGATGACGAACCGGCGACGTCAGTCAGAAATAAGAGCGGCGATAAATACATTTTGGACAATGGAGACGAGCCATTGGACTTGTTGGATCGTCAAACACTTGCTCATATTTCTTCGTCAAAGCCGAGAAAGGTCACTAAGAAAGACATTCAGAAACACAATGTGGACATGAAGAACGGAAAGATCGTTTTCAAGGACTTGGTTCAAGATAATGATGACCCCTTGCAAGATAAGGGATCAGGAATTGATGCGTACTTAGATGCTGTTAAGCAAGCGCCAGTACGTGGCCAAAAGAACAAGTTGAAGTTTAGAAAAACGAAAGAAGAAGAGGATTGGTCAGATTCCGAAGACGACAAGCCAGCCAAGAAAGTAACAAGACCTCAAGTCCAAGGAAAATCTAGAGTTGGCAAACCCAAACAAAAGTTCAAAGCCAGAAAGAAGCTCTAATACGAAGGCCGTCTATTCTTATCATTCTTCTGTAAACATGAAATAAATAAATTATATTTAAAAGGTGCTTCTAGCTTTGACAAGAACCTGTAAAAAAAAATACTTTCTATTTTTGAATTTTAATTCTTTTCCTTTTGATAATCCAGCTTGGCAAGCGGAAGTTGCAAGTCGAAGTGTGCACATAACCGAAAAAAAATCTAGCGACGATACTAAAGACCAGACCAAGAGTAACCTCGTACTGCAAATTCTAACTTCAACATGCCAGGCAAAAACGTGTCTTTCAAGATAAGATTGGCAAGGTTCGGAAGGAAGCACCAACCACTCTACAATATCGTTGTTGCCAGAACACGGTCCGCAAGAGATGCTTTGCCCATAGAGGTCATTGGCACCTACAATCCCATTCCAGTTCCATTGTCACCGGATGAAAAGGCACAGAATATTAAACCTTATAAGCATATCGAGCTCGACTTTCACCGGGCAAAATATTGGATTGGTGTTGGTGCACAGGTGAGCGATCGTGCCACGTTTCTCTTCAAGAGGGCCGGCTTGCTTCCGGAACTGTGGCCAAAGCCAAGCAAGCTCACACAAATTATTAACAGGCCAGTTGTGCAAGAGCCAAAGATCGAGAAAGAAGAGCAGCAGTCTTTTTACAGACCGAGAGAATAGTTGCAAGTTTGCCAACATCATTGTGGTGCTTACTCGGAAGCCATAAACATGCATGTATATATTTAGTAATTTCACGAGACAGGATTGACCGGCAGACGATTCTTTCAAAAAATATGTTTATGCCATGGCCAATATTTGCACTTCAAACATTTCTGATGCTTGAAGTTCACTTTGTTGACTCCGCATTTAGTTTCCACTCTGGACCGTATATCCCTCACCTCATAAGCTACTTCTTCGTTCAATTGGAAAATCTTCAGACATCGCGAGATCGATTCAAACGTCCCTGTTTTCAGTAGCTTGGCCAGCTCAAAACATGCGGCGTTTTCTTTCACCAGTAGATAACTTCTAGAATCATCACCCTCTTCCACACGACCGGTGTTACCCAACCTTTCAGTACCTTGCTGGCCAACTGAGTCAAAAAAGTTCACAAATTCAGGGATGGACGGCGGCGGATGATCTTTTTCACACTCACAAGCTTGAGAGACCTCGTCATCAACTACTTTCTTAATGATAGTGGATTCTTGACCCGTGTCATTATCGTACCAGCGTTCGAGTATAAGGCCCTCATTGTATATCTCGTTGTACAAATCAACAAATATCTGGAGGTAATTCACCGCTTGAAGAGAGGTGCACCAGTTCAGCTTGCGAAATGGGTTAAGCTGAAGCATTTGAAAATAAGGAGCCTGGAGAAGCTGTTTTTGTTTGTCGAAAAGCCTGGTTCTTTCTAGTTTGCTGGCAAACATATTGATTTTGGAAAAGTGCGTGATGAACTCCTCGAAAAACTCCAAGTCAAGAAGCGTAAACTCATCCTTCATTAATATTTCCTGGAAATAGGTGAATGTGGCCACTGTGGGCATACAATTGTTGATCACCACCAAGTTCATTTTAGTGAGCAAGTTTTGAATCTCTGCAGCTTCCTTCATTAAAAGGTTCCTTGGGGTATTATTCATCATCGAAAAGGTAGCGGAAGTCAAGTGTGGATTCCGGCTTTCTTTGAAGTAAGGCGTGGATGATAACGAAGCTTGAAGTTTTTTGGTAGCTTCCAACAATAAATGTATCTGAAAAGGGGGGCTGAAGTCGTCATCGCTAAAGGACTCATGGAGTGCTTCCGGGATACGCAGGGGGTTTGTGAACGAATAAGTTAGCAACATAACATCATGGGCAGCTTTGATCAAGTTCGAGCAGCTAACAGAGTACATGGTGGAATTACAAGCATTGATGATCTGCAAGACGATTCTCTCCATGAATAGGTTGTTTTTGCGGGCCAAAGCACGTGTGTATTCCTCGTAGGACTCTCTGTCAATCCTAATACAATAGATCATCAGCTCCATGATGGTGTTTCTAAGGTTAGTTAGCAACAGTGGCATTGTGTCAAGCGAGGTGACGCCTTCGTAACATAGATTGGTAATGGTTGCCAAAGAGTCGGAAAGCACCGTTTGTCTGTACAGTTGGGGCTCGATTTCGATCTCCTCCAACGTGGACCATTCGCTGTTGAAGTTCTTGGTTGAGTAGGTGTTGTCTTTTGATTCATAGATGGAATGGAACAAAGATGCCATTTTTAAGGAAAACTATAGGTAGATCTTGTGGCCTTTCGGACTTACTCTTTGCGGCTCGTGAATATGACGATTTCTCCTGAGGCAAGGAATTGAAAATTTTAACCAATACTAGAATTGATCTCTAAAGACTACGAAGGTAGGCAAAAGTGGATGTTTTTCTTGAGTAGCTCTATAGGGAAAGTATAGAACCAGGCGCCAATTGTGGACTTGGGTGCAAAAAATTTGTATGGGAAAGTTCGCGAGACGCAGAAATACAAAAGCTCCCTAGTGAAGGAAGAACTCTGGGGGCCAAAAAACCAAAAAAGCAAAAGAAAAGACAAAAGGGAAAATGAAAATATTTAGAGAAAACATCCCGACAATAATGACAGAATGAGCTCTGAAACTCCCCTCAAGGCTGACTACACGTAAATGAAGTACACAGAGTAATGTAAGATTGAACTAAGCTAGAATTACACGTTTAGTCAAACAAACCGAAACCCATGTCGTCGTCAGACTCCTCTTCCTCTTCAGCAGGAGCAGCATCGGCAGCAGCCTCAGAAGAACCAGCAGCCTCGGAAGCAGCAGGAGCAGCAGCAGCATAAGCATCTGGGTTAGCCAATCTGTCCTTAATGGCCTCAGAACCCTCAAAGGTGTAGTCAGTGGCAATAGACAAAGCCAAGACATTCTTGTAATGGTTGATAACGGAGTGGCCAACAGATGGCAAGGTTGGGTAGCCAACAGCCAAAGAAACAGAGGCAATGGTCTGGATGGCCGACACAAAGTGCGATACCAACTCCTCATCGGTGATGTCCAAGATGGAAGCAGGGAACACCTGGCCGTTGTCGTAAACTTGAGCGACAGTCAAACCGTAGGTGAAAGGAGAGATGTTCAACAAGTTCAACAAAGAGGCCTCAGAAGGACCGACCTTGTTACCGGCCTCAACAACCTTCACGTCGGAGACAATCTCAATGAAACCTCTGGCAATCTTGGTGGGAACACCCAAAGCCTGGAAGAAAGAGGTCTTACCTGGCTCCATACCAGTGTTACCAGCTGGCACCCACACGTCCTTAGGAGCAATAGCACCGGCCTTAGCAGGAGCAGCAACAACGTTGGACACAATGATCTCTCTGATAGACTTCAAGTCGCTGTTGGTGAAAATGAAACCAACGTTACCTTTGACAAAAGGCAACAACTTCTCGTACTCGGGCATCTCAGACAAGAAACCTCTGATAGCTCTTCTAACCATGGTGTTCTTACCCATCAACACGGTAGCCTCACCTCTCAAGGTTTTTCTGACTTCGTGCATTTGTTGGGACGAGACATTGTCGACACCAACAACGAAGATAGACTTGTATTCGGTCAACAACTCCTTCAACTTGGAGAAGTATTGTACTTTCTTTTCACGAGTTCCACCCATTTCGATTTATGTCTTCGTTAGGAGTATTTAATGGCACTCAAATAAAGATGAAGTTAGACCACCAGGACCAGTTGAAAATTTTGCGGGACTCCTCACCGCCTGGTCGTGGGCCGTGTCACGTGATACCACATTGTTCTCGCCCATTGGCTAATTTGGCGAGAGGTGTCCAGCCCTATGAATGTACACGTGATGCTGCGGTGCGGCGGTTTGGTTTCTGCGTTTCTTTATTAAGTGTGTAGCTGTCATGGCTTGCAACTCAGAGTAGAGTTGCTGATAGATCGAGGCTGGAAACCATGCGCAGTATTGTAATCTAGCCCAATCCCAGATTTTCATAGTCTGAGTTCATGAAGGTGTGTGACAAGAAGGTCTTCCATAGTTCGTTGAGCTTTGCTTCGTTTTTCCCGGTGTTCTTGCCATTCTTCTTGACTGGTTTCCCCAATTTTCGGCCAAGCTTGAGCCATTGAGAAACAGTTAAGTCTTCCATTTTGTAAATTTTGTCGTCCAGTGTATACTCTAATTCGTAGTCAAAGTCTTTAGTTTTATCGTTGACAGACTTCAAATCAAGGTAGTATTGAGCGAACCGTTCCGGAGTGAAGAGTTGAGGAACATATGCTGGGCCCAATGGCAAGTCAACAGGCATTTTGGGAGGAATTGTTTTATCCTTCTTGAGTAGGTCAATTTTCTCTTGCACAGTGAGCGAAGGGTCATCAAGATCAAGATCAAGATCAACGTTAGTGTCAAGTAAAGAGTCTATGCTCTTGAAGAATTGGTCCCAACTCTGGCTATAGATCTCCTTTGTGTCATACAAATCGGTAATATTATATTCCCAAACCCTCATGCCTGGGTTGAAAGTGGGAACAACACTGGATGCCACATGAACCACGCAGTATCGTTCTCCGTTGACCCCTGACTTCTTCCTACCCTTGATTTCCGCATACATGTTTTCACGCAAACTTTCCATATACGCCACCTTTCTTTCAGGAACACCACCCTTGATATTGACATCTCGTGGCGGGACATAGCCGGATGCATGGGTGTGTTGAGAAGTGGCGAAAGTATCGTGACCAGTTGGAATATTGTCTATCGCATATAAATCTTCGAGTGAAAGGTCAAACTCAGCATCGTCTTCATCGGCCAAAGAATCAGCATAGTCAATGCCCAAACCCTGATATTTTTTTTCTAGAGACTTATGAGCTTTCTTGGAGTCAAGGGTAATGAAGTGATCAATATTCATGTGGCCGTATAGCCCTCCGATTATGACGTCCCTAAACTCATGGGTCCACATGATGTATTTGCGGAGACAAGAAATGTCATAGTTCTTGGTATTAGGCGGCACATGGCCGGTGAGCCATACTTTCATGCCCCTTGACCTCATCTCTTTCAACACGTATCCCAACCACAAAAATAGCTGGTAACCAGGATCTTTTCGCCTGTCACAGGTGTCGACCAAAGGGTTTGACTGGAATAAGTAAAGCGTGTTAATAGAAAGGACTGCAAGCTTATTGGGAATGACCTCTTCAAAAAAGTATACGCCGCGCTGAAAGAGATGGAGTTGTGCCTGCGGTACGAACGGGCGCCATATTTTGAAGAACTCCCTTGTCTGGAAGGTGGGCCCCGGCGCAAACAAGTTGTGAGGGTAAACGTCGTTGTTGCCCAATGAGGGGATGGGCTTGCTGCCGAATTTCTCACTCATAAGGTCGGCGATTCTTTCGTTCATGTCGAAGATGTCCATTTCAGTTCGGGGGTATTGTCTGTCGTTGTCATGACGCATATTGTCGCCCGTCCACACAATGAAATCGACCTTGTCCGCCAAGTTCTTTGTTATCCAATCGATGGTTTCTTCCACCAACACCATTGGCGAATCGCATCCCATCATAGCATCGCCATATTTCCCGGCGTTGCCGCTTCCCTTGTGACACATGCGGCTTATGTCAGAGCCCTCCTGATAATGCGGGTCTGGATGGAGGTCTGTGATGTGGAGAAATCGGCCATGGATGGTGGCCACCTCTCCGGTTCCCGGGAGTGTGATTTTGAGCGATTTTTTGTGCTTGAGCCCCAACCTCTCGAGGCTCTCTCTATGTTCATGCGGTATCTCAAATGTGGAGACATGATGTGTTGTTATTGTGGGGTCGTACTTGGCTATAAAGAGACGCAACGGGCCCCGGGACACATAGAGCAAGATGCATAAAGCGGCCACTAGTAGCGTGCCACATGTACGCCTGCTCTGTGCCAGCATTGTTAGATCCTGGAGTCCAAGCAATGAAGTGGTTGTTGGCGTTAGCCGTGTCCAGCTTATCATCTGACAGGCATCACGTGCGCCACCTCTTTGGGAGCCGTTCTTAGAACCAAGAACCACTGTAGAAGCGGTACGGACAATTCACCACGCAGGCAGAAGTGTGGTCGGCGGAAGACGTGTTGGTGTTGCTTCAAGTTTTAGAATCAAAGAGCATTTTCTCTGAGCTCGACTAGATAAAAGGAAGGGATAATTAACAGATAATTACTGAGAATTGAACTCAGTTATATTGCTCCGCATACAATTGTTCTACCTTTGAACTATAATTATCTTTAATATATATATATTAATAATGTTAATTATTTATCCCAAAGGGTGAATGATAAATAACCTACTTTCCCTCCTGTGAAGGGTCGTCCGGTTCTCACGTTAGATATGCCCAGCTCAGTGCGAACAGTTCGAGGACTGATGAAAACGGTCAGCTAGTTCTTTCCCGCCAATTTTGTATTGTCCTTGCCTTGCTAGGTGTGATTTTCTGCAGCGCACTGATTTGTATCACAGGTTTCTTTCCAAAATAAGTATATCTTTCTAAAGGTAAGTGTACGCAACCAGTGCCAGTGCCAGTGCCAGTGCCAGTGCCAGTGCCAGTGCCAGTGCCAGTGCCAGTGTTCTTGGTCTACCTTCCGTCCGTTTTTAGCAACAGTCGGTCGGCTTGGCCCAAGGCGCTACCTCCGCAGATGGTGCCTGGAAATGGGCCAAAGATTGACCACCATGACGTACCTTGTCAGATCGCGCTGCATAGAGCGAGAGTAGATCTCCAAGCTGGGTAAATAGTGTTTACGTTCGCGCAGCCCGAAAGGCCAGTTCTGCATGTCCACGGTATTTAGGTTGGGGCTTGGATACGTTTCGCGTTGGGACAACTCTACGTCCGGTGCCTGCGTATCACGCTGCTGGAGACCAAAACATCTCTTGTGTGCCCGAGCTGTGTTTCGAGAGACCGAAGCTCTTCTTTGTTTTTATTTCTTTTTGGTTTTTATGGTTTTCTTCCCCATTCGGGAACATCCCAGAACCTCCTCCAATAGGCCGAAGCTGCTCGGCCGTCGAATCCCAGTGGGTTGCGACTGGGCTCAAGGGCTACGGAGGTTCGCGTCAGGGCAATCACCGGCCGCATGTAATTAGCGCGAAATGTAAACAAAAACATTTTTCCGTAAAAGAAATCCCATAATTACTTGCGTCGTGCCTGTAATATAGTGAATCGGGGAATTGGTCTTTGTAGCGGTGTTTCGTGTTTATCGCGCTTATAAACATCTGCTTTCGCCCATCTGAGCTCCTGCTGTTTTCTTTCTCACCAGCCCTTTCCTTGCCAGATTGCGTGTTATTTCTACATTCCCTTTTCTACCCTTCTGTTCGTTCTTACTGCGTGCTACACCCGCAGCATCTTTGGGCACAGCTTTGTTTGACACTTCCCGTCGTTCACCCATTTCACTGCCCCAGTTTTTGGCTTGGTTTTTGATTATCGATTTTTTTTTGATTATCGATTAGTTTTGTCCTTGCATCAGATTTTCCGTTCATGCTCAGTTCTACTCCCGAAAGACCCTCCTTGCCTACCGACAGATCGAAAGCATTGGCTTCGGGCGGCCAGTACCTGCTCCCTCCATTGACAGCATTGTTGACCACGGACTCGACTCCTTTCAGGCCGAAATTGCCTTCCATTGGAATGATCACAACCCCGCAGACACCCCGCCACATGCATCTCTCCACCATGGGAGCTATAACGTCCTCGACATTGAAGGAGTATCCTCATGCGCCATTCCGCGTAGCAAAGAGTGGTCCCCTGTCGCTGGGCACCACACTCTCTGATAGGTTGCGACCTACTATCACACCCGCCAATACCTCTGCGTCTCTAGACCTGGATGCGGACGTGTCGGGCGTCAACGACTCAATGACCAAGCCTGCGTCTAAGAGGAAACACAGCAACTCGGCCTCTCCAACCAGGGACTTTGCCTTCATCAGCCACTCGCCTGCGACATATCCCTCCCAGGAACCCTGTATCGACAACGCCTCGTTGGCTCGGAGGAAGAGAAGAAGAACCTCGCCAAACGAATTGGCTCTTTTGAATCAGGAGTTTGTTCTCGGTTCCACCCCAGACAAGACCAGAAGGATTTCCATTGCCAAGAAAGTCAACATGACAGAAAAGGCCGTCCAGATCTGGTTCCAGAATAAGAGACAGTCCCTTCGCCGAATCAGAATCTCGGAAAAGGAAATCACGGTGTTGCCCCCCACTCCAGACTCAACTACTGCCACCACCGGTCTTCCAACAGACACTGCACCTACTCCATTGTTTGAATCTACGCCAATCAGACCTAGCATCATAAAGTCGCAATCGCAGAACTTTTCGGAGAGCCCCAGTGTGAGCAGTGTGAGCCAACAATCTCCGCTCAGATCCTTTTCAACTCCCGATTTACTCCAAAGACCACAAACTCACCCACCGGCATTAAACAAGATGGCAACTTCGAAGACCACCGTTCTTTCGAAGATCCTTGCCAGCTTAAGGGAGGACAAGAAGGATGCAGAATCACTGGAGCTAGTTCTTAACTTGACCAACAAAAAGCAGCCAGAGTTTGCCAGGCAGTCTGCCTCTGCTTCAACGCAGGTGCGGACTTTCAGGTTGACTCCAAAGGAACGCAAACCGTTGGCAACGATTGAGGCTGGCATCCTCAACACCCCCGCCTCAAGCATCTGCAAGGACTCACAGTGTGTTGAGAGCTTGCTCTCTTTGAAAGCAGGCAGCCAGTAGGACTTCATGAATGCGGTCTTGCGCTTTACATCCTTCTTCAATAGCTATCCATACTAGGCTTTCCTTTTTGTTTTTTTTTTTTTTTTTTTTGTTTCTTCACGTCACAATCATCTACATACATAGCATCAATCACGAAATGACGATATTTACACTACTGGTGGCACTCCTAGGCCAGCCAAATATATACAAGGGCCATTCAACCAAGCACTGTATTCAGAAAAGATACCATTCCTCTATATATTTAGTTGGCAGCTTGTGCCTGTGATTGTGCCAAAACTCTCTCCGTTCTCTCTGCATCAAACTCGAACTCATAGTACGACTTGTCATAGTAATGCACTCTGATAAATCCATCTTCTCCTCCAGAAACATACCCTATCCCATCTGGATGGACAGCCACCGTGTTCAACGGACCAAAATGTCCCTTCACTCTGCCTATTTCGTCCATAAAAATCTTGTGATAGAATCTAGCCTCAAACTTACCCTGCGACTCCGAGGTGGTGGTGACATTTCTGGCTTCTTGGCCACCCCCTAAAATAACATAGTTCTTCTTAGGGGTGATGGCTGCGGTGTTCATGGGGGCATCAGCCTTGTAGACCTTTAAGATCTCAAATGTGTCGACGTCGATTAAGGTGGCGGTCTTGTCTTTGGATGCAGTGATGAAATACAGCCTGTCTTCAGGAGCAAACTGGATATCGGTGATGGCTACAACCTTTTCCTCGTTGTGGATGCCGTGTGCTTGCACAGTTTGAATGAACTCGCCAGTGGCGCCATCGTACTTGGAGACGTAGCCGTCATCGTGGCCTGTAATGATGTACTTGCCTTCGGCGGCCCACTCGGCCACAGAAACTTTGGTGGCACCGGGCCTGGTTTCGATGACAAGGCTTGGTTCGGGGTTCTGGTCAAAGCTGTTGTCGTGGTTTATGTTGTAAACAGAAATGGCACCCTTGCTTCCCATGACATTGTCGTTGACAGCCAACAACTTCAGTCCGTCAGGCGAGAACGCCACACGCCTCACGGGAGATGCCGCCTCCCACTTGTAAACGCATTCGCCCGTCTCAACATTCCACAATCTGATGCTGAGATCGGCACTGCCCGTGGCGCAGAGGGTGGTGGTGGGATCCACATCGATGGACCAGATGGTACCCTTGTGGCCCTCCAAGGTGCCCAATCTTTCACCGTTAGAGGAGTACCAGATGGAGGCCGAGGAGTCCTTGGCCACCGAAAAAAGGATATCTCCCTCTCTATTGAACTTGACTTGCGTCAAGGACCGCTGATGTCCCATCAACTTGATCGGTCTCATTTTTTGGGGAGTTAAAACGATGCTGGTGTAGAGAAAACTTTTCGATGTGAGCGGGCGTGCGCAGGCGGTTTTTTGTGAGTACCCAGTAGGTGGTGCGCGGAGATTATAGAGGCCGAGGCCAGTATGGAGAATGGGTGCGAAATGCTGGGGCGTTTTTTTGGTTGGTACGTGGACCACCAATTAATAGCCCACCAAAGCTTAAGAGCCCACCAAAGCTTAAGCGCTACGATCACTTCCTGTATTTTTTCTTTGGAGGCACATGTGAAAGCTTCCTCGCCTGTATGTTTTGTATAGACGTGTAGTCGTACGGCATGTATTCTTCAGCACACATTCTCAATCTCTATAGCCTGCCCGTCGCGTTCGCCCAAATCCAACGTTAACCTGCGGTGAAACAAATCCAAAAGCCAGCTGAAACACAACTTGGTTACTCCTGGGTCGTAACGACCCTTGGAGTGCTCGTCGCGGATGAACGCATGCTGTGCTTCGTCCACCTCAATGAATGTAAGCAGCACATCATTCTCACGCAAAGTCCTCCGGATGAGGTCCCTGCCGGCCAACGGAACATGGTTGTCTTTGTCACCGAAAACCATCACCAACTCGCCTCGGATGTCTTTGCTGCGAGCCAAAGAATCGTCGTTTTTGCCTTTGCCCAATGCGTGGATGTGGATGTCGGTTGCGAAGAAGCAGAACGCAGCACTGACCCGCAGATCCAACGCAGCTCTGAACGCCAAATGGCCACCCAAACACATCCCGGTGGCCCCGATCTTCCCTGTGCAAGTGGGTAGTTGCTGCAAGTACTCGATGGCCAAAGCGTTGTCTTCGTCGTAGGACGCCAACTCCTTCTCCACCTTATACTTGTTTCCTTTGTCTGTTCCCTCCGTGTCGTATGCCAACGGCTCGGGGGACTCGAAGTTGTGGTATATCGACGGAGCAACCACTATGTAGCCCTGTCCGGCGATGTCCTTGGCGAAACGAGCAACCGGGCCGGTGACCTGGTAGATCTCCGAGTACACAATGACTCCGGGGTATTTCGCCTGGGGATAGTGGGGCATGATCGGATGGAAAACGTACATGCGCATGGTGGTGCCATAGGACGTCTGGACGTCATGATATGATTCTCTGAGCAACATGGGGGAAACAGCTTCTTGGTCTGGGGGGAGGATGGAACGGCTTGGACGACTGAAAGTGGTGGGGCCGCGGTGACGGTACTTGGTGAGGTTCAGACTGGGCCTGTGCGTAAGGCCACGACCATTTGCCTGGCCTCAATACTTGGCCCGAAGAGCCAACACTTTCTCTGGCTTTACCTACTTTGGGTTGCACGTTTAAATGTTATTGTATTATAATTCACACTTAAAATTCACACTTAAAATTCACACTTAGCTACTGTTTCTTGTGGCCGGTTTCCTTTGCGCTCATGTCATTCTCTTTTGCGTTTTCCCTCTACTACACATCGCCAGGCCGAACATTCAACAAGCCTGACGGCAGCGGTGCTGTGGCAGACAGCTCACTCGCAGCCTGTTGAGAAGTGTTTGCTGCCAACACGTGGCAATGCACCGGTGGGCCTTCTCTAGTATTGCCAAGTTTATGCCGCTTCGAACACCACCTGCTGCCGAACGCACAGTATAAAAGAAACGGCTGCTGAGTTTATGCTCACATACAGAGAACCCTCATTTCTGTGCCGTAGTGGCCTTACGGGCATCCGCTTCTATGTTAGTATATCTCTACTGCTACGGCTGCTCACGTGCCAACGTACCTAGGGCCTGCTTCTGTCTCATTTTCTCAGCGTCTGACTCCATCCGCTTCTTGGGGTCGCCCTCCTTCTTCTGTGCTTTTGCGTGTTCCTGCTGCTTCTTCAAGTTTTTGGCTCTGGCCAAATCTCTCTGGTTTCCTCTGGCCATGGTCCGTGCTTCGGCAAGCGAGCGGACGCACCACGCCGTCTTTAATCGACCCTCCGTCCTGCAGATAAACCAACACCTACAAAGTGATTCTGTTCGGGACGGTTCCACAAAGGTGGCCTACGTACCAATATTCACATTATAGATATTCTTAACACATGTAATCTACAGTAGAAACTTGCTGGCGGGCACAGCAGTACACCACATACAAGAAGGGAAATCATATCACATCAAGAAGCGAGCCATTCGCTACTGTGGAAGCTGGCCATTGATGTCGGAGAGATGCAACACAACTCACTTTGCCTCCTCTAAATCGAAAACAATCGCGCCATCAGTGCTGGGGTCGTAGGGTTTCAAAAGGAATTTCGAGAACTTCTTCAAATTGGCCACGCCTCGGATTTCAGATCCGAGAAGCGGCATCTTCACAACGTGGTAGTCCTCGTACAACTCAGCCATCTGGTCCAAGTACTTCTTCTGCATTTTCCACCGCGACTGGCAGCGCTTGCAGTCATCCGACTCCGCAAACAACAATTGATTGACCACAATGGAGTTGACGTCCATGTTATAGCTCATCAACTCTTGGATCATCCTTTCCGTTTCGTAAAGAGACAAGAACTCAGAGATACACACGCACACAAACGTTGTTAAGTCGGGGTTTGTAAACTGCTCGTTCACTTCGCTCACGCTCTCTTGAATTTCACTCAACTTGGCAAAGATGTCCTGCTGCAGCCCGGCTCCGCCACCAAGCATATTGAGCATGGGCCCCAACTTGCCCGACAAGTCTTTGAACTTGGCCAACAACTTCTCCATGGTCGAGGGAAGCTGCAAGAACCGCAACGTATGACCCGTAGGTGCGGTGTCAAAGATGATGGTTTTGTAGGCAACTGTCTTCCCGTCCAGATCGTCCGACGCCTTCTGGCTACGAATATGCTTCAAGACCTCCATGAAAGACAATGCTTCGTCAATCCCCGGGATAGAGCCGGTCATGTCGCTCATCATGCTTTTCAAAGGATCGTTGGGATCGTTGTTATACTGCTGCGCCTGGTTTTGCAAGTCGGTCATGGCTGCGTCCGGGTCGATTTCCATGCACGAGAGATTGGGCAATCCTTCGACCGTCCTGGCGTCCTTACCGAATTTCTGGCAAAATGCATCTGATAAGTTGTGCGCTGGGTCAGTAGAGATAAGTAAAAAGTCGTCATTGGGATATGCTAGCGCCAACTGGGTGGCAATAGACGACGACGTGGTGGTCTTTCCCACTCCACCTTTGCCCCCAACAAAGATCCATTTCAACGAGTCCTGCTTGATAATAGATTCGAGGGTGGGTTCTAAATCGAAGTCCATCTTTGAATGTTGATGCTTTGGAAGATTCAGTTTTATTGGAGAAGCAAAACTGGAAAAATAGCGGCCTGTGGTAAACTTGGTTGAACTTAAGTGAGCAGTGAGCCATGCTCACAGAGTGCACATCAAGTAGAGTCGCGACGTGTGCCAAACTTCTACCGAGTTCCATACAAGCCAAAGAAAAACGTATGGGTGCGAAAAACTGCTCCCAGCACGCTACAGGCTGGGCCGACCTATATGGCCATCTAGCTGCCCCAGGGCAGGATAGCCAGTTTTTTCGCAAATATCCGAAACGTATTTTGAGCTCACGCACGAGAACATCAAGGAATTTGCTTGAACTTGCTCGCACTCTATTTGTGTCCAAGGGCTCTTCTCGATGAGAGGCAACTTATTGGACTCGATGACCCATTCACGTCTTTGTTCTCGCACTCTTATCGTCGAAACTTCTACCATGGGTCGGACTGGGCCTTCTTCGTAGGAACAGGTGAAGTGGAAAGTAGCTTCCCCGCCAGAGCTATACGTCGCTGCTGTTGAACCCTGAACAAAGAGAAACGAAAGGTGCAGCGATACCAGTGAGAGTGTTTGTAGAATCAAAGTCATAGTGGTGGCAATTTCAAACAGTCCCAGACTGTTAGCCGATGATTTCAAGCAAGGCGAAACTGGAACCGAAAATTGTTTGGTGCCCAAAGCCGGCGACAACTCACACTCGATAAAAGTGAAGGGGCCCAGCTGAGGCTTTACTTTGACTGGTCTCCATCTCGCTGAAATCTGGTACAGCGAAGGCCTTAGAATGGTCTTTTCTGCCAAACATCGAACCTCGACAAAAGGGTAGCGCTTCAAGATTATCTGCAATTCTTGTGTTGTAAAGTTGGTGCAGTTCGGGTGGCTGATCACCTGCTGCATTGGTCTCTCCTTAAGTGGTTTTCTTTGTAGCTCTTCCTTTTTCAGGAATGTAAGGACACTGGCAGAAATGGCGAGAACCATCCAAAACACCCAGAAATGAACTCTTGGAAGAGTCATCGTATGGATCAAGCTAGGTGGAACAAGCCAGGGGATCTGTAATTGTTTTAAGTAGACAGGATGAAGTTGCTATTTATGTATGCTACTTTTGGTACATGCCAAACGGAGCAATACCCCAAGAAAATGTGCACCAAGCGCTAATTGAATTTGAACAATGGATTCAATTCCAAACATGCCTCTCAAGGAAGCAGAAACACTCAGGCTGCTTTCCAGGTTCAGTTCGATACCTGGTAAAACATGGAAAGTGGACATTCAAAAAAACTCCAATTGTCCGATATAGTGTAACGGCTATCACGGTTCGCTTTCACCGAGCAGACCCGGGTTCGACTCCCGGTATCGGAGTTTGTTTTTGACACTGCACGCCCGCAACGTGGGCCTCTGCGCTGGCGATAAGCTTTACGCGGCTGGTTCAGCCTCGAGTCAATTGAGCGATATACGCTCATAGATTGCTTAATTGTCTCCCTTTGCTTTAATTTTTATTTATTTATTTGTCGCATTGAATTGTCGTGTTCATTGTATTCTGCCTTTTTTCATTACTCTGTCACGTGGAGCTACCGTCTAAGCGTGTCACGTTCTTACGGACCATTTTCGCCCTATTTTGCTTTGCTCTGCCCAGACACGATTTTACGAGGTGCCATCGCCTCAGTCAAATTTATCGAGTACCGTGAACGAGACCGCCAATATATAAAAAACACCGGCCTTAAAACCAAGAATTTTCCATTCACAGCAGCACAGCCATGGATGAGATATGAAATTTGCCAAAGCCCTACAACAGACATTTATCGAGGAGGATCTTCCCCAGGAATGGGTGGAGGCGGCCATCCAGTACAAAGTGCTAAAAAAATGCATCAGTAAGGTTGTCAAGGAGCTTGAGTTTCTAGGTTTGTCCAAAGCGGACTTGAAACTTCTCTTGCAAGATGACGATCTGAAAAATGTTGTCGAGCTCTCGTCCGATGAAGCGACTCCCGAAAACCCTATCATGGCCCAGTATACACTCAAGAAGTCCAAAAACCACATTATACCGTATTTGAAAATCGTTCTCAATGACAGCGATACTAATAAATACACAGAGGAGCATATCCAGGATCTCGCTGAGCAGATTCGTGCGAAATTGGAGGCTATTATCTCTACGGATGATGAGGAACAGCACCATATTGTGGAGTTGAAAGAAGACGACGATGGATTCGTGCTTTCACCACAAAGCTCGAAAAAGGAAGAGGAGGTTCTGAACCTTGTCAAAGTGCAGAACCATAACGAGATTGTTATCATGCTCAACTCTGATGCAAAATTCTTCCAGATGTTGAGTTCCGAGTTAAACTGCCTAGACAAAATCCGTAATGCCGAAGAGGAATGCTTGGTTAACGAGATTGATGGACTCAGCAATGCCGTTCTACGACTCTCCAAAAGAAGGTCCGATTTATATACATGGAGAGAGCTTTTCAGGATATACCTCGACACAGAGGTCTATTTCAGGTATAACGAGACTTCACAAAGCCACCTGGAACGAACGTCGGAACAGATTAAAGCGAATCTCAAGGTCTTTGCCGAAAGGGTAGAGAAGTCAAATGTGGTTGATCGTTTCAAGAGCAAACGAGCTGTCGAGGCTTATATGGAGTTTTTGGATGTCAACGAAAGGCTCTTGAAGATCATCCATTACCAGGCTATAAACAATACCGCGTTGAGAAAAATTTTGAAGAAGTTCGACAAACAAACCTCACTAAATGTATCTGGCAGATTTCCGGAGCTCATTTCCGAGGATCATGTGTTCATCAACGGGTCTTCGGTGGCCCAATCTATCTGTTACGTGATGCAAAACAAGTTGCTTACCTTGATTCCTCAGCTAGAGGACTACACCTGCCCAATATGCATGTCAATTGCATTCAAACCAATTAGGTTGGAATGTGGCCACATCTTTTGCGTCCGTTGTCTTGTAAAGATTAAGCAGCGGGGCAAGACTGACTGTCCTCTCTGTAGGTTACATGATGCCATAGCGATTGCAGACTCCAGTAACTTGGACGAGAAAGCTATGGTGTTAATCAAGAAATATTTTCCGGCAGAAGTGAAAGAAAAGATGAAGGAAGTTGAGAAAGAAAAGTACGATGAACTTGTGAATCACAAAAATTGTGCCATCGTGTAGTAATCAGAAGTGAGAATTAATGAATAAACTTGCCAAACCACATATTAGATAAACACTTCTGATGCCTTTTGAACTGTAAATAAGACAACTGATTTAAAGCTGATATTTCTATATCGAGTGAGCTGAATTTTGGCTTCTGCTTCTGCTTCTACATATCGCTTTATTGCTTCGGTTCTCTGTTACTTTAGGTAAATTCATAGTACACTGAGCAGACCAAGTACAAGCCATTCGCACTCAACCAGCAACTCGCTAAGCTGCTTGACCACTCACTTCTCAAGGCGCCCCGGCTCCTCACAACGACCCCACAGAATCAATGAGCTCTGTGATAATAGACAAAAATACCAAGTACGACCGTCAAATCCGGCTTTGGGCTACTAACGGGCAGGAGCGGTTGGAGCAAAGTCATGTTTGCCTCGTCAACGCCAATCCCGCTGGAGCAGAGACGTTGAAGAACCTTGTACTTCCCGGAATTGGCTCATTTACCATCATAGACCATCGTTTGGTGACAGACAACGACTTGAGCGGCAACTTTTTTCTACAACCTCAAGATTTAGGTTTGCCCATAGCTGCAACAATGCGGGATGCATTACTTGAATTGAATCCTGATGTGAAGGGGTTTGCAATAGATAAGAAAGTGAGCCAGCTCCTTCACAAACCGCAAGCGTGGGAAATCTATTCTGCTGTGGTGGTGAGTGGCTACGTTAGTACCGCAGATCTAAAACTGTTGCGAGAGATGTTGTGGGCACTCAATATTCCTGTTCTCACGGTGAACACAAGTGGATTTTATGCCACCCTACAGATATTTTCCAAAGAAACAACAATTGTCGATACACATGATCCATCAAAGACTTTCGACTTGCGCATTGACAGTCCTTGGCCAGAGTTGAAAGCATACGTCGCAACATTCGACCTAGATCTGCTCGATGATGCTGAGCATGCCCATGTTCCATATGTTGTGATTTTTATAAAGGCTCTTGAAAAGTGGAAATCAGACCATGATGGAACTCTACCCTCCAGTTATAGTGAAAAGGCACAATTCCGTTCAAATTATGTGGAAAAAATGTCTCGCAATCTTTCCATAGAGACCAACTTCCAAGAAGCATCACGTACTATCCACCGAGCTTTACAAGTGACTTCTGTACCTAATTCTATAAAAGAGTTGATGGAAAGACCTGAAATCCAACTTAAGAACTTGTCTCTGACCACTCCGATGTTTTGGCTATTCATGAGAGCACTCAAAGACTTTGTGGAGACGTCCGGAGTTTTGCCCTTGCCTGGAAATTTACCCGATATGACGTCCACAACTTCTAACTATGTTCAGCTACAAATGTTGTACAGACAAAAAGCGGAAAAAGATAGAGGTCAATTCACTGAAGCGCTATATAAAGTGCTAGAAATGGTCGGGAGACTGCCGTTACAGGTACAGAAAGAATCCATATCAACCTTTTGCAAAAATTCAGCATTTTTATTTGTCTGCAACGGCTCACCATCATTAATCTCAAAGAAGCTAAAGGATCAGTTGATGGCCGAGGAGGTTTCTGCTCCATTTTACGAACTCGGAATCTTTTTTGGAGTCTGTGCGCTACATCTTTGGATTGATCAGAACAAAGAGGGAGACTTTGACGATTTCTTTCGGCGTTTTCTATCGCTTGTATCAGTGCAAAAAGAAAATTTGCCAAAGGAAATTTTAAAGATATTACAAGAAATATATGTTCACAACACTGAAAGTTACAATAATATTTGCAGTTTAATAGGAGGTGTGACAGGGCAAGAGGTTTTGAAGATCGTCACTGCGCAGTACATTCCCTTAGACAATCTATACATTTTTGACGGAATCAGGTCCGTTAGCAGCAAATGGAAAGTATAAATTTGCTGTGTCATATATCTATAAATCATCGAAGGAACCTTGCATTCCGGCTTCGGGTTGTTTCTTCTTCTTGTTTTGCCTAACCATATCTTTCCAATCAACTTCGTTTTCTTCATTTTCCGAAGTTTCTTCCATAATCTGCTTCTCAATTGCTTCTCGCTTCCTTTTGAGTTTTTCCCGACGTGCTGCTTTTGACTCTTTGCCATCGACTTTCACTGACCAAGCATCATTCTTCTTCTGCTGCTGCTTCCTAAACTTGGCGTCCTGGATTTTTTTCTTTTTCTCTTCCGCTAGTGTTTCCAACCGCACTTGCTCTTTGCCTTTGTCAGCATATGCATATTTGTCCATATCAATCTCTTCACTTATCAACCATCCGTTATTTGGAAAATTCTCTTTTGATATATATTTGGTCTCCGGCATTTTCGGAAGTCTCAATAAACCATACATTTTGGCAACCCCAATGTAATCGAGAAGCAGCATTCGAAAAATAGATGATGCTACATGCTTTTGATAATAGCGTACGAATCCAACGTAAGCCTTCACCGCGAGTTCATGACAAGCTCGATCAGCTAGCATAAAGTCTTTCAATTTTGCTTGGAATTCGTTGTGGAAAATTTCATCATCTGGGAACTCCATTTCTGTCATGTTGACATGCTTCACTTCCATAAAGCCAACGTAGTCCTCTTCATTTGAGTCCTTGTTCAACATGACCAAAGCTCGACCGACTTTATTTGCTCTGCCGGTCCTGCCACATCTATGCAAAAACATATCAGGATCAGTGGGTGGCTCAAGTTGTATGACCAAATCCACATCGGGCACATCAATTCCTCTAGCAGCTACATCTGTAGTCATCAATACATGACTCCGATCAGACGAGTCCCCATCCGTAAAACTCTGAAGCGATTTCAATCTTGCACTAGTGGATAGTTGACCGTGCAACGAGTGGAACTTGATGTTGTCTTTTGGATGGAGCAGGTTGAAAACGTTATAGAAGTACTTAACCGAAGTGCATGTCGGAAAGTAGACTATGCACTTTTTAAACCGGTAGTGGGAAACTAGGTTAAGAAGAAGCGTGAGTTTTTTTTGTGTATCGACAATTGCATACTGGATCTTGAGAGACGAAGGAGCTGCATTGGACGCTGATTTGGACTGTACTGCGATTTTGACAGGGTTCTTCATCCCTGTTCGAAACACTCGTGTTCCAGCAGCGGAGAGTGTTGCTGAAAAGAGACCCGTGCGTCTTTGGTTAGGAAGCTGCTTCAAGATAGCGATCACCTCCGTTTCGAAAGACATATCCAAGAGCTTGTCAGCTTCATCCAAGACAGCCACTTCTACAGAGGATGTGTGCACTTTCAGGGATTGAAGCAAGTCGAGGAGCCTGCCCGGAGTCGCAACGATGATGTGAGTTCGGGAGCTGGTAAACTTCTCCAAGTCCTCTCTCACGGAGGAAAGCGAGCCCACCACTAACTGTGTGTTGATCTTTGTCTTCAGCTCAGGCAAATACTGGATGATATTTTCAAACACAGCCTGTATCTGGCTGGCCAACTCTCTGGTGGGGGATATAACCACAGCAAGCATATGGCCCTTTTTCACTGTCTCCGCGGCATCCGTAGCACCAACTTCACCGTAGAGTCTGTTTGAGACATGCTGGAGCACGGGAATCACGAAGGACAAGGTTTTCCCCGATCCTGTCACAGACTCCACTACCACATCCTTGTTCTTACTGAACAACGGAATAGTCGATGCTTGCACTGGGGTCATTGTGGGGAAACCTAACGACACTATAGCCTCGTAAATCCAAGGATGAAGCACGCCTTGAAGTGCCTCCCACAGTAATGACGACATTGGTAAGCTTAGCAGGGATTTTCCGGTGCGCCTGGGGAGGTTTGATCGTGAAAGAGCCTGCGTCGCTATGATTTGGAGATGAGCTGTGATGCGCATCTCAGTCTTTTTTTCCATATTGCGCTTTGCGTATCGTAGATATCTTTCACACAAGTTGACTCTGTGAATGTTTCGAAGGCTAAGTCAAGCCATTATGAGTTTACAAACACAAATGAAGGGTCCCGGATCGCAGTATGAGAAGTGGAGCAAGAAGCAGCTCATTCAGAGACTAGTGGAGCTCGAGAAATGCGCATACAATGGCAATCGAGTGCTGTCTTCTGCCATGTCCGGAGAACCCAGCAACAGCACTCCAGCCGATTCGAAGATGTCGAGCCATCAGGAAACTGAGGGAGTGAAGAAAAAGCGGAAGTTCGACTTTTCCAAGTTCCAGACCCGATTTGTCGCTTTCAGGTTCGCGTACATGGGCTGGAACTATAACGGCTTAAATTATCAGTACGAGCCAACGCCTCTTCCGACCGTAGAGCAAGTCATTCTACAGGCCATGGTCAAGGCAAAATTGGTGGCCGACGAAGATCCGGTCACCTCTGGATTCAGCAGATGCGGAAGGACCGACAAGGGTGTAAGTGCGTTGAACCAGGTTATCTCATTGAACGTGCGTTCGACAGTGCCCCAAGAGGAACATCTCGACAGCTCAAGCGATGTCAAGGAGATTCCGTATCTAACAATCTTGAATGCATTGCTTCCATCAGATATCAGAATGACGGCGATTTGCTTGCGGCCGCCGCCAAAGTTTGATGCTCGGTTCAGTTGCACTTACAGACATTACAAATACCTCTTCAAGAAAACTGATTTGGATATCGAACGAATGCAACAGGCTGCCAAGCTTTTCGAAGGAGTCCACGACTTCCGGAACTTTTGCAAGATCGATGGCTCCAAACAAATTACAAACCATTTCCGTGAGGTGTATCTGGCGTCCATCGAGGAGCATAATAAAGACATATATATATTCAACCTCAAAGGTTCAGCCTTCCTTTGGCACCAGGTACGATGCATGGTTGCCATATTGTTCCTTGTTGGGCAGAAGTTAGAACGCCCTTCGGTAGTGTCGGACTTGCTTGACATTTCAAAATACCCAAGCAAGCCGATTTATGAAATGGCGAACGATATTCCATTGGTACTCTACGATTGCGTGTTTCCTGAAATGGAGTGGCTTACCTCAGGGAACGATTTTCTTGGCCTGCAACGATCGAAGCTAATTCGAGAACATGGAAAGTTCAATGCTGTGCTTTTGGACTATGAGCTCAAAGCCAGTATTGCTGCAATGGTGGGCGAAGTTTTCGTGGGACAAGGCATTGAAGAACGGTCTGCTGCACACCCCAATGCTGGGGCCATGAATATCGGCGATGGCCGCGGACGGAACTTCAAGTCTTACGTACCGATCTCCAAGCGAGAATTGGGCGAGGATGTCGAGAGTGTCAATGCCAGGCACAGGGAGAAGTACAAGGAGAAGCAAAAGCGAAAGCAGACAGAGGGTCTTACGAAATAGAGCAAGGTGAAGAAAGTTCAATTCATTGAAAGTTATTATAGGAATAATTTTTCAGCACTAAAGCGTGTTTAATGACTCTGCCATTCTTATTTATCTGCTTTTATGATTATTTTCTGCTTATGATTATTTTACTTTGGCTAC
Source organism: Metschnikowia agaves (assembly GCA_963678735.1). Lineage (NCBI taxonomy): Eukaryota > Fungi > Ascomycota > Pichiomycetes > Serinales > Metschnikowiaceae > Metschnikowia > Metschnikowia agaves. The sequence continues at coordinate 1,840,816 of CAVMBV010000003.1, read as the reverse complement.
TTACTTTTCTTTGCACAATGCGTACGCCATGATTGCAATTTTTGCCAGCTGTTGCGACTCCAGTCTCCAGAATCTTTTCCTGGCCCAGATTGCATTCTGTAAAATCGTATAAAAATTGCACATCCATTTTTGACATATTGTTTTCTTCTCGACCTTCGTTACTGCAATCTTATCATCTGTCAATTATTCAGCAGTATATATGTCTTCCTTTTATACTTTTATTCTTTTTCTGTGGCTGTTTCTTCCCCAGTCGCAAGATCCGAGTCCTGCAGTCGCAACCACACCGCAGCCTTTAAACGGCTTGTGAAATTAGGCTTCATTTTAACCATTTGCCATGGATACAAAGACAACAAACGATAGGTACTCGGGAATCGGAGACGTCGAGCCTCCAAAGGAGATAGAAATCGAGTTGAGAAACGGCGTCCGCGGGACAATTGCTATTCCCCACGCTGTTGATAATGATGACTTCCTTGAGCTAGGCTACGCTCCTCCAACACATAAGATGGCGATCCTCTTGCATGGTCAAGCAGGCCACAGAAACTATTGCTATCAGCGAATGCTAGCTCATAAGCTAGCTGCTGAGCTCGGAATGTACTCTTTAAGGATCGATTTCAGAGGAAACGGGGACCTGGCAGAGGTGGCAGACCCGAAAGTGGGCCGCGTGATGGAACTGGACATCGAAGACGTCCAATTGTCTGCGGAGTTTGTTTTGGACGCAGAAAAGAATCCTTTAAACATTGCGTTTGATCTTGTGGCTATCATCTCTCATTCCAGAGGGTCCTTAGCCATGTTTCTCTGGGCATTACAGCAACAAAAGCTCATGAACAATCCACAGACTTCAGCACGTGCGATTTTCGTTCCAAACTTGATTAACACCTCACTGAGATTCCGATCACATACGGTTTTTGACCGGTATCCAGTCCATGATGAGGAATTCGAGGACATTGAGCAGAGGGCCATCAGGCACGGCGAATTGCGCATGGTCAAAATCACAAAACAAGAGCTTCTTTCCTTGGCCGAAATCGATACCGACTCTTTCCGTCAAATCTCCCCACATTGGAGCGTTTTGTCCATATACGGACTGCAGGACTTGATTGTTCCACCTGAAGACAGTGCGTATTATGCCAACTGTTTCAATCGTGGGCCATACACGCATCATTTGGAATTGATTATAGGAGCAGATCATAATTTCTACGGAGTTGAGGTGATTGAGAATGACAGCGATATGGAAGATTTCAATCCGCATGACTTGCCACTCTCTAGAAAGAAAGTGGTCAATTACAATTACCTTGTCAGTGCAATGGTGGTCAAATACCTCAATCCAGATCAGGAGTTGCTTCGATTCCTGGCACTTAACGAAAAGATCTGTGGCTTTGTGCCCCGAATGAAGACTGTTGATGGCGTTTCTAATTTCAGAGATATGGGTGGCTGGCCTCTCTATCTGCCCAGATTTAGCAATGAGGCCGACCCTGATGCCCGCCTTATAGTGCGCCCTGGCTTAATATACCGTTGTGCTAATACTGCACAAATTACTGCTTCTGGCTTGGCCCAGCTTCAGAAGCTTGGAATCCATGCAATGTTCGATCTTCGCTCGGAAGAGGAATGCGAAAAGTATGGAGTCCCGGCAAACCTTGATTCAGTCGGCGTTAAGCGATACCATGCACCGGTTTTCAGACACGAAGACTACTCACCAGACGCAATAGCTCTTCGGTTATCCAACTTAATCACATCTTGGTCTACTTACGTAAACGTGTACGATCAGATGTTGCAAAATGGGACCGAACTGTTCCGCACTATGTTTTGTCACTTACGCGACAATGCTAATTCGCCAATGGTGTTCCACTGTACGGCGGGAAAAGATCGGACTGGAGTTTTTGGGATGCTAGTTCTTTATTTGGCTGGCGTAGATAGACTCACAATTTCTAAGGAGTATGCGTTGACCACTTACGGCTTAATTCCTGATCATGCTGATATTAGAGAGAAATATTTGGCCGGAGTCGACAAGCTTATGAGCAAGGAAAACGGAGAGGTTATGGCTAAGATGATTGCCAGGGGAAGAAAGAACTGGTCTGTGGAGATAGATGGGTTTAACAATCTCATAAGCTCTAAGGCGGAAGCCATGCTTGCGACATTAGACTTGCTCGACTCAAAGTACGGTGGCATAGTCAATTACATGCTGACATACTTGGGATTTTCCATGACAGACATAAAAACTATTTACGGCAACATTGTGTGTACTGAGACATCATGTTGTAGCAGTTCGCTTGGTTCAGGCAGTGCGTCCTTCGGGCTCGCCAAGTTCTAGAGTTCGAAACCCAACGCGAGAAGAACATAATAAATGATTACATTTCACATAACCGGTAGCGGACGATCTTTGAAGACGATCTTTTTCTCAATAATATCAATGAGCTTCAAGTTCTCTTGATGTTCCTCCGCAGGCACGCGTAGCACCCCAAGAGGTTCAGGTAAGGATTCCACCCTGCCAACAAGTCTTTGGGACTTGCCGACAAAAAGCACCACCTTGGACGGATCTTTGTCGTCGAAAGACATCTTTCCAAAGCATATTGCATCATGTATCTTATCAAGTTTAGCAAAGCTACCCACACGGCCATCATCTATTCCTGGCAGCTGACAACTCTCAGCATCAGGCAAGTTCAACTCCCCTTGGATCTCAAGAAGAACTAGGCCAAACGGCGTAGACACATAACATGGACCGTCCACAGCTTCTATATCCTTGTGTGTGAGTGCCGCATGAGCCTCGGAGTAGTCGATTGTGGCACAGGGCATGGCCGCTTCCAATCAGTTGAGGTAGATCGCTTGGGTACGCGTGGTTCGCACAGGCTCCAACGGCCGCGTTCTCGGAAACATAATTTTGAAGAAGCGGTGGAGCCCAGTTTTCATGCGCTGTTGGTTTGATGTTGAAGTAAAAAGCATAGTTTGATCTTGGGCTCTCTACCGAAGTGGAGAAAAATCGAGCGTCTTATTTTATTTTACTGTTTGCCTTTTATCTTACTCACAATTGCTGTGAGTCGGTGCGAAGAATGTGTCCCCTAGATTAGCAAAAGTAAAGAAAAAACCCGATGAGGCACTTAGAGCAAGAAGGCCGAAATGATCCAGACAAAACAACGCTGGTCTAAGCTTTCCACAAGACAAGATGAAGTGGCCGTCCTGATCCAGCCAAGTTAGGCAGGGTGCGAAATTCAATACCCGAAGAGGAAGTTTTTAGGATCAACGCAGGAAGTGCGCAGGTCCGCAACAAGGTTCTTTTCATTGAAGGTTCTTTCTATGGCGAAGTTGAGCGGATGCGGGCCGAAACAAAGAAATGTGATCCAACGATCATTCAAAATAGCACTTCGTTTTCAGTGCCGACTACTACTAAACTAGTTCATACGCCAGGGCTGGAAAAAAGGCCCAGACTGGATCTTTAGCAGCCTTTCATAGCATGCATGGCCGCGAAAGAAAGTTACCCTTTTAGGCAAATCGATATAAGCCGTTCTGGGAAATGATGGAGACCGTATATATATCAAAAACATCGCTCAGGTCAAACGGAGGAGTGGTTCGCTTTATTCCCATAACTACAGCCTGCTTTCGACCCTCCGGCCGCCGTTACAAATGCTGAATCATTCGGCTTCTTTTTTTGATGCCTACAATTTCGATGGCTATCCAGCCATCAAGGGCCTACTGCACTTCTTCAAGCCTCTTTTCCACAATGCTGCTGAAGGAACCAACATCGTTTACATTATAGGCTTTACAAGAAACCTTCTTGGCCACGATCTTCCTGATGTCTTCGTGGATTACGCTGTGGGTTTCCAGCTCGGAGTCTATGGTGATTTTGCCTTCGGCTCCGACCTCGCTCCTAGCATATTGTTCGCTGTGCTTTTTGGCATAGCGGGCTTCTTCCATCTTTTGATCTTCTGCATTAACTTCTCCAGAGGGCATTATTTCTGGATCTCTTTCGCTTGGTTTTTCAACTGTATTTGTATGATGATTGGGTTCTGTCTAAGGGCAAAGTGGTCCCGAGATGTGACCTTGATTGTCATGGGGTTGGTCAGCGAAGTGTTTTTGATTATCCCCTCGGTGATTTTCGTATCTTTCGACCTTATTTTGGCACAAAGATTGTTTACGTGGCGCCATCCAGTCGGTGGCTCCAGAAAATTGTTTTGGGGCTTCATGATCTCTGTTTACCTCATCGTGATAATTCTTGTCGCCGTTACTATAATGGCCTCGTGCATCCCGTACCTTCACTTTTTGAGCTATGATGCTTGGATGAGTTGGAGAAAAACAAACATGGCCACTGGTGTGATTGTCGTGCTCTACTCTTTAACTGCGTTGTCTTTGATTGCGTTGTCTTATCTCTTTCCTCCAACAAAGAAAGATGAAAACTTGTACACGTATCAGCCGTGGTGGATTGAATCCTTCAAACCTTTCTACTTTGTTCAGCCTGGAGCTGCCCGAAAAGCTGAAGAGACTTTCATGAAAAGAAACCACAATCATCGTCACGCTACTAGAGTAATTGCTGCCACCCACCATCACCACAATATGGTTGAAGGCTTGTCGAATCAGAGAGGAGAACTTGGTCACAATGTATCCATGCTTCTTATTTTGGTCACTGCCATCCTTATTTTCATCGGAAGTCTTGGCCGCTGCATTGTGCTCTTCCAGAACCACATACAAAGGCATTTGACTAGAGCTGCTAGCCCGGTTTTTATGTACATTGCGTGGGGTGTCTTTGAGTTTGCCATTAATGTGATGTATATTGTGGGAAGAGTAGACTTAAGATTCTACCGTCCTGATAGACTTCCTAAGAAGGTCAGAAGCATCATCACAGCTGAACAGAGTTACTATCCTTCTGATGTTGAAGACGATGTTCTGTCCAGTGCTGTTGGCTCTTTCAGCTCTGTTTCGGAAAAGCTGGCTTCAAATGTTCCTCACTCGCCTCCTTATCCCAGAGACGACTTACTTAAAGAAAAAGATGACGATGATGACAACCTATCGGATTTTCATTTTTAACAAGTGTTCTCGCTCATGCTCTTATACCACTGGATCATCATCCGACTGTAATACTAATAAAAATTTTATGACTTGTCAGAAAGACACCTGTAAGGAAGTTTAATTATTTGTTACTTCTAAGTGAAAAGATCACGAACGACTCTGGCCCCATTATATAGAGAATATCTATTCCTTGGAAATATCTCTTCCAAACAAAGAGATCTTCAACCAATCAACGCAAACCAAAATCTGGTTCTTGACAGAAAGACACATGTAGATATAAGCAGATCTCCAGAACAAGAAAGTAAAAGTACCACCAGCAGACAAATTAGACCAATCACCCCAGACCAAATCGGCCACAGCCTTTTCGGAACCAATATATGCTAACGAGCCTTGGTGATTGTACTTGAAAGGTTCCAAGGAGTTTTCCAACTTGACTAGCTTTTTGGCTAGTCTCTCGACGTTGTCCTGATCAGTAGGATTGCTAAGCTTGTATTTCAATGCGTCAATGTCATCTAACTTCTTGAAGTGTCCTGCCAAAAAGATACCTTGTTGGAAAGCCACTTGGGCAGTAGGAGCGAACTTTGTGAACGTACAATCTCCAAAAGCGTAAATGTTGCTCGAACCGTCAAGTAATAACTTGTCATCCACCAATAAGCCTCTTCTGGCATTTTTCTGTTCCTCAAATTTCGAGCTCAAGTTTCTGACAATTGCTCTTGGCGCATTTCCTGTTGCCCAAATCAACATGCCATAAGGGACCCTAATATCAGACTTTTGCCCATCTTTCAGTGTGTAAACAGCATATACAGCCTTGTCATCAACCCTCTTGACCATGGTGTTTGTTCTCAAGGTGATGTTAGTATCCTCAAATACTTGCTGGGTGTACTCAACCAATTTAGGACTGAACGTGTTCAAAACATGGGGTGCAGCCTCAACTAAAGTGATTTCCAACTCATTGGCCACTTCTGGCATCCACAGACGGAGATCTTGATCAACGTAATCTTGCAATTCACCAGCAACCTCCACGCCAGTTGGACCACCACCACAAACAACAATGGACAACAATCTCTTTCTTTCCGGATCATCCTTTGGAAGGATGTTAGCAGCTTCAATCACGTCCATGAGGGTCCTTCTAATTTTCATCGAGTCACTAACCTCTTTCAAGAAAATAGAGTGCTCGGCGACACCGGGAAGTCCGAAAGTAGAAGGCTGGGCACCAACACCAACCACTAAGTAGTCATAGTTCAAAGAGGTGAAAATCTCTTCAGAGAAGGTGGATTTGGAGGAACTGGAGTCGACGCCAGAGTGGCCAGAGTGCACAGTAGTGGATTGTTTGATGGTGATTTTGTTGTTAGCAGGGTCAATGTCAGTAGCCTCGGCCTCCAAGTAGATCACCTCTGCAGCAGACCTTCTGGTGATGGATCTAACGGGTTCAATAATAGATCTGATTTCAATGGTTCCGGTAGGACACGAGGGCAACAAAGGGGTAAAAAGGAAGTAGTTACGAGGCGACACAATCACCACGTTGTACAAAGAGGTGTCCAAGTTCTTCAAGAAGGAGATGGAGCCCCAACCAGAGCCCAAGATGACCAAGGTTTTCTTTTTTGCGGCCATTCTCGAACTGGGCGACTTGCTTCTCCTGGTCCGCAGGATACGACTCCTTGTGGACTTTGTACGACAAGTAACCCACGGCTCCGACGGATGCCAAAAGAGTGGTTGCACCAAGATACCGGAGAGACTTTCTGAACAAGCCTACGGAAGGCTTCTTGCTAGTGGCATTGAACGCCCTAGCGCTTGTGGAGAACAATCTGGAAGCGCTTGTTCTGAACATTAGCGGCAGTAGAACAACGGGCTAGCAAATCAGTGATTTTAGGCAGAATTCTAGAAAGATACCAGACCAGGATTTTCTTATCACTATATCCACTTTTTTTTTCGGACTCGCTGCGAAGCCGCGCCGCTCCGGTTCATTATCCACCGAGAGTTTTTCCCACTGGAGCAACGGAGATGGTGCGGACCGGATGCACTAATATGCGAGAAACGGCTACGGCGGAGGCTTCCAGCGAGCTTCCCAAAACAGCGACTGAAAACGAGCAGCAGAAACGAAGAACAATTGGGGACAAACTCAACGAGAAAACAGCGAACGGGATCCGCAAAAAGAAACATTGCAGGAATGTATAAATAGGCAAAAGCAACTAAGGCTTCAAACAGTGGCTGGTATCACAAAAGCAACTAAAGCCTAAAGCCTTCCTTTCTTCCTCTATTGCTCCGGTTGGTGCCGCTCGTAGCTCCGAACAGTGAGGCTTTCAGTTACCCCTCGCTCGGCCATAGGCAGTCTCAGGCGCGCATATGGCGCCGGCCAAGAGCAGACATTCCGTTTGGAGATCATCCACACGGGCCAGCTCGTAACCTTGCAAGCTGCAGTGTTCACCGCTTAACGGGGTCTCACTAGCTGGACCGACACTTCTCGTATATGCGCATACAAACCCGAGACCCATGGGGTAACGGTTGGCGTAGCTATTATACGGTGCCTCGCAAAACTGGCGCGTGCGCTCGAAGAGGCCTGCTAGACTTGTATGCGCTTATATGAATCCACTAACCCTCTCCTCGTTCCAGCGATTCAACTTCTCTCTTCTTTCGTGGTATGTCTTGCGCGCATCCTTGAAGCGTACAAGAAATTCACCTAGGCCATCCGGGTTTCCTGCTTTAAACTCTTTGATCATGGAATCTGAATCGTAATCACAGGCGGCGGTTGCGCGGGCGAACTTCACTTTGAGGAAGTTCTCGTTGTAGTTGGAGCTTAGTAGCTGGTACTGGTAAGTTTCAAGATTGAGGAATTCCTTGTACAACTTGTCCATCTGCTCTGCACGCTCGAATATCCGGCTGCTGTTGGCATGATACTCGGCGAGGAGAGCACTAATGCTGTTGAGCGTGGCTACACAGTCGTCGATTGTTTGCTGGACCTGCTGCTCTGCCCCAACGTACTCCTCCAAAGACTGGGTGTACCCCTTGACGAGTTCGTACAGAGACGCGAACTCCTCACGGAACCGCTGCGGTAAGCTCGCCAATGCCTTTGGAAGCGGGAACGGCTTCAATCGTTCTAGGGTGATTGGCGCTAACAGTTGATTCATGAGGCGACGCTATGATCTGTGCTACAACTACTATCATTTTCGCGCCAGTACGCTTTGAGGCGCGCATTGGGCCCACGAACGTGCCCTATTGATGGCACTGGCAATTGGCCAAGCATGCAAAAGCATCGAAATAGTGGTCAGCTTGGCCTTTAAACTTCTTTGCTGATTCTGCTTCATTTTCGCATCTTCATCTATTGGTAAGCCTCTCGATTGTGATGTTTTATCTGCTATTTATTTCCACCCTTGTTCTATATGTTTTTTGCTACTCTCAGAAGCTTCTCTTGTCGTCTCTGTCTTCTCTTTTCTTCGCTTTTCAACATTCGTTCGTTGGACCATGCTCGAAGCTGCTCGCCATACTTGTAGCACAACATTGGGAAGGGAATGCCCAACAAAACAACAAGAATGGCACACATTGTGTTTCCCCAGCCATATCCCATGGCCTCGTACATGGAATTGGCAAATAGAGGAAACAGAAAACCCAAAAGAAACCGAAATATGGACGCTGCTGCTATCGAAGATGCTGCAAACATTGGGTTCACGTCAATCAAGTAAGCCTGTAGTGTTTGGAACACACATACCAAGCCAAATGCAAAGATGCCACTACCGATGCACGGCATGATCCAGTGCAATTTCTTCTGGGCGGACCACCCATACCACAATAGTCCCACAGGCATGATCAATGCTGAAACGAAAAGGCACGGAAGTCTAAATTCGGGCTTTTCTTCGCCGTTCTTGTTGGTCAAGTGAGTGTACACCTTACCGAGGAGAATGGTCCAGAGAACAACACCGAGAGCAAATCCTACTCCCAAAGACAAAAACATCAACCCGGAGGTACCCTGGGAAAAGCCGTATGTCTTCTGAAATACAGAAGGAAACGTAACTATCATTAGATACAAGAAACCGTAGATAAATGCCATAAACAACCCCAATCCAAACACAAGCGGGTTGGTGAAAAGAAGTTCCAACGGCCGGCAGACAGTTTCCATAAGCTTGGTTCCATCGCCAGATAACTCGTAAATGGTATGCAAGTTCGGATTGCCAGATGCCTTTCTTAAGCGTTTCGCCTTCTGATAAAGCAATGCAGGCGCAAATGTTTCAATATAAAGCAAGGTACCCAATATGGCTATTGCACCGTTGATAATAGCAAGGGTGAGAAGAACCCACCTCCAGCCTTTGGCTTCCACAACATAACCGCCAATAACTGGTGCAATAGCAGCTCCTAGAAAGGGAATAAGAAAAACGCCAGCCAAGCTTACGTTTCGCTTGCTGGCATCAAACATGTCACTCACCACCGCAGGAGAGACGTTCAATGGTGTTGCACTGAAAAGCCCAGAAAGAAACCTCAACACAAGAACCTGGGCAATATTTTGGGAGAATGCACAAGACAAATTAAACACGAACGTGATCCAGCAAGTCAAACTCAAAACTGTCTTTCTCCCGAGTCTATCATTCTCACTAAGAGGTGAGATGAAGAGTGGCCCGATGGCCCATGCTAATATATGGATGGAAGTCACCAATGCCTGTAAGGTGGAAGAATCTATGTTGAAGTCCTCAACAAGGTCCTTGCTTGCAGGAGACATTATAGAAGCAGAAATCGGCGACACGAAAGTATATAAGGAGACTATCATGATGACAAATACTTTCTTGGATAGCCTCCAGTTTCTCGGATTTTCGGTACTGTTGTGGTCCCAGGCCACCAATTCGGGGTCTATCAGTTTGAACTCCTCCCCATTGTTCTCTACTGGAAGCCTTGTTTCATCAATGTGGTAACCATCATCCTCTACCCGCTGTGCATTTGCTATGTGACTCAAAACAGTGGTTCTTGTGGCAATTCGTTCAAGGTCCAAGTCTTTGACATTTAGCTTTCTTTTAACTTCTTCCTCTGTGTATTTTTGAACTTCCCTGGGATCTTCCTCGGTCTGAAGTATGGCCGAAAATCTTCTGCTGGACGAGGAGGGACGACCAACCAAGTCGTTGTTGTTTTGACCATTTTGACCAAGAAACTCTTCCGGAGGATCGTAGCTGATCGAACTCTCCAGAGAATTAGTTGTCGTGAAGTCAAGTGATTTTTTGTCCATGATGCTGTTACTTCGGTTGGATAACAGAAGCGTTAATAGAGGCCCATGCGTGGGAAATGCATGTATATATATGTGCTTGTTTTAAGCTGCAAAAACTTCCGTAGAAATCTAGAAGTAACTGCCGGCTGCGAAAATTTAGACTGCCCATTATAATGAAAACACGCCTACTTCGGCTAATGGCGGGCAGATTCTCACACCAGTTTTCGCGGAGATTTTGTTATTGGAAAGCTATTTTCACATCAAAAGGCCATGAAATGGACACCAGCATTTTTTTAACTAATGTTTATTTTTACAGAACTTTGTCGATTAATTTGATGTAATCGTAACACATCATTGGCCATTACCTGCTCTTGTGAGAGAAAGCTCAATGAGGTCAATTGAATTTTCAACTTCTGCAAACGACATACCACAGCTAAGTGCTATCAACTTGCAGTATTTGTAGAGCTTATCATTATGCGGGAGGTCTGCAATCGTCATGACTGCCTTTTCGAGTGTCTTCTCATTCGCCATTAATTCGGGGGTCTCTGCAACAGGTTTTTCATTATCCGGAGATGCCTGAAGATTTTCTTTGAATTCTTCTGATTGCGGCGGTATGTAAGGAACCTTAGATTCCATGTCGTAAATCTTATGCGCTGTCTTTTGTCTCTCAAGTATGAGCTGCTGCAATTTGACTGCCATAGCGAATGCCTCGTCATTGCTTGCTTCGGGCTCTTTTGAGTCTGAAGTCTCGGCTAGTTCGGTTAATGTAGCGCGAGCGCGCTTTTCCATCAAGTATTCATAACGCTCAAGGACCTTGCTCAATTTCTCTCTCATTGTCAAAAGTTGAAAGCACAGATCGTTCTTCAAGCGGCCGATTTCCTCTTGCACCACCTTATCTTTTGAATTGTCTTGTGAATAAATCTCAAAGCTCTTGCCATCTTCTTGGTCCGCTGAAACTTCACTTTCATCTGCAGTCTCGCCAATTAAGTAGTCTAGATCAAAAAGCTGCAAAATCAATTTTTGGGATTTGAACCTATCTAGCCCAATAATTCTGAGGTATTTTAGCAAAGAAAAGTACTTCTCGTCCAATTCCCTGAGCTCTTTTTCAACAGCATATCCCAACTCGCCGAGCTTCTCAGTTATGAGATTGGATGCGGCACTTTGAAAGCTAATGGCGCTCTTCGTTTTGAGCGCCTGGCTTTCAAAACTTTTAGTGTCGTCTAAAGCATATAACGAAGGGGAGCCTGTATCAAGACCGTCAATATCATTGGTTTGGCTCTCATCCTTTTCAAGCCGTAGAACGTAGTTGTGTGAAGCGAGATAGTCCTCAACAGTGAAATTGACAGCATTTCTGAGGGAGAAGTCAATGAATTTATGATATGAAATGAACGTTTTGATACATCTTTTGGATAAATTGTGAGCGATAATGTGAAATGCAGTGTTTCCGTCATTATCCTGGTGATTGATAAACCTTGAAATAAGCTCCTTTTTATCCTCCACACTTCGACCTTGATCTCCATGCAGTAACTGGTAATCTGGAAACTCCATTATTTTGGAGAAGATCACGTCAAAATAATATTTTGCAAACTTCTCTTTCTTGTTTTTTGAATTAATATCGTTCGTTGATCGGACAAACGAGCTCGGGCGTGACGAATCGCAGGCTAAAGCAATATGATGAAGAACCGTTCGTCCAGATTTATCGACAGATAGGACGGAATCGAAGAGGAGGTCAAGTAGCACCTGAAAGTTTTGCAGTTGATAGCTGTTGTTGAACTGTACTAAGAACATCAATGGTGTTTCTCCTTGATAATTCTTCTTTTCACTGTTTATAAAGTTTGAAAAGATCGAAAGAAGGAATTCAATCATTCCAACATTTGCCATGGAACAGGCCCAATGAAAGATGGTGTTTCCCTCATTGTCAATTGGCCGATCTATATTGATCTTGTGCAACGGTTGTGGAGGGTTAAGGATGTTGTCCGGTAAACCCAAAGTACCCGACTTGAACTTTGAGCTTACCACACCTTGATTATTATCATCAAGAAAGTAGTTGAGCAACGTGTTGAAGTACTCATTCGACTCAGAGTTCCGCTCAGTCAAACTATTTGGTGGGTGAGGCTGACTGTAGTGATGATACTGTAAGTTGGAATGTTCTGGCCCTAAACTTCCATTGAGGCTCAACATCCTTGAAGGATTTTCAGGGTAAGTCTGTCTTTGGCTGCTAGTGCGCTGGGGAGAAACTTTTCCAAATGACCTATGGGATGCGCCGAACGCGCGAGATCCAAAGAGTTCTTTGCTGGACATGAATTCTTCATCTTCTGATTCTCTGGCAGCGCCGAAATCGGAGTTCAATCGTCTTGCTCTTAGCCCTGCCTTGCTCTCTTCATCACTGGTATCGTTCTCCAAGTCTTCTCTGCGTACATTCATGTTGCTTGCCATGATCAGTAAAGCATCCCTCTCAGTGTCCTGGCGAGTTAGTGGTGGCAACTTCAGCTGTGGGTGGGAAAATGAAGAGTGATTGCGTGAGCTAAACGTGCCTACACCAGGCCCCGCTGAGTCTATGGGAACCGTTTTGCTCTCGTTTAAATTCGGCTTCCCTCTTCCCGTTAGCGCCACACGCTTGGGTCTCAGATTCTCTCTTTCCTCGGGGCCATTGGCTACACCGTCAGCCGGCCATTCTCTTTTCGCTGATGATGGGCCATTACCAGCAATTTGCGAGTCCTGCTTGTTCTTTTGCTGTAGTTGTCTTCGAGCAACATTAGAGGCCGACGCATGGTTGTGTTTGGGAGCCGGGGGAGGAGTCTCAGATCGGCCCTCGATGTACTGGAAGTCAAAGATAGGCCTTAGCACGTCATACACGCCGAAAGTCTTCGCAATCTCTGCGCCCAATTCTAGTGGCACGTATGTTCCTTGATACTTGCCGTAGCCTCCTTGAACTTTCTCGTGAATACCCGTCTGGACATCTTTCTCTAATATTCGCGTTCGGCGAGCCTTGGGGAACTTGGCTATCTTCAAGATGTGCGTTGCGTTGATCCATGCATCGGCCTTCCGGCGCATAATAGGGCCCTCGTCCGTGACAAACTCAAACACAGGAACGTTCGAGTACGTCGCAGAGTAGATTTGGTCTTGCTTCAGTGCCATGGCTCAATCGATAACTATGATGCCTGGTTGAAACAGGAGAAGGCTGGCTCTCAAAGTAAGGATGCCCAAGGGGGAAATGGGGCCGACGTTTTATCGCTGTAGAACGCTTTGGGAGGGGAAATGCGATGCGGAAGAGGGATGGAAACTATGCAGCCGAAAACAGGGACAAGTGAGGCTTGTGCGAGGTCGCCGTCTGGTGCAATAGGCCGGACGGGAACTTGGAGGGAAGGTTGAATTGGCTCTGAAGCTGGTACCAGGACTGTGGGACTGAGGTGGTGATGTTTACTTGATAGGAATGCGTCCCGCGTCACGTGACGCCCTGAGCAACACGGTAGTGGGCCACGGAGACGTGGCAGGCTACAGAGCGGGACATGGGAGAGCAGTGGGATTAAGGTGTCTATCCAAAAATGACTTTGTAAAGGCGGAAGAGAACGGCCAACACCACCACGAGGATGGCGGAAAAGAAGTAGAAGAGGTGCTTAGTGAACTGCTGCACGTACAGGCGCGTGGACAGCGAGCCGGACAACGGGATGCTGACGACGTGTTCCACGGCATGGAAGCACACGTCGCGGCGCAGGATGATCTGGCAATCGGCGTCGCTGATGTTCCTCTTGAGAATGGCCTTGCCCAAAAGAATATTGGTGTACTGGCGCAAGGAAGGGTCGACGGCCGAAAACACCAAGTCGAGCAACTTGGCCTCGCGCTCGATGCCACTGGTGATGGTGTCGATTTTGGCTAGCTGGCGGACGGCGGCCGGCGTGAGCTCGAGCAACTGGCCGATGTCGTTGACGATGGTGGAGAGCCTGAAGAAGTTCATGGCTCCCGTAATCAGCTTCTGCACCATGCGCGTGTGCGCTAGGAGGCACGGCACAAGAAGCTTTTTGAGGTTGTCGAACGAGTCGAAAAACACGTCGATGCAGCTGAGAGTCTTGTAAACGAGGTCGAACAGCCCGAGACAGCTGCGGAGCACCAAAAGCGCAATCTGCTTGACCTGCGTCTCGTAGTTCTTGTTTTCCCAGCCCTCGTTCAACACATCGAGCCCCCTGCCGAAGACGGTGTTCATGGTGTCTTCCAACCGCGACAAGTTGGCTTTGGTGCGGTTGGTCATGGCGGTGATGTCGTCATAGTTGGGGATTTTCAAGAGCAACGCACCGTAGATGGTCACCACGTCGGTGTAGAGGTGCACGATTCTTTTCATGCTCAACAAGTACCGATGAGCGGTCGAGTTCAAACAGTACTTGAACAAGTCGGGGTGTGCTTTGATGAGCCGCTGCTCGTCCGGCGATAGCGAGTCTCCCGAGAACGTGATGGTCTGGTCGGCTATTACGTACGTCATGGCGAACGCGGGCGACAGCAGTCGAACGGTGAGATGTGGGGTTCGTTTGGGCAAGAGGCTCTATGTAGTTTGTCGATGAGTTTTTCTGTTGGTGCCTCCATACACTACTGAGGCGGAAAAAGAGAGGAATCAGCGGAGAACCAGACGATTGGATGTGCAGACAAGCGTGAAAGGGCCAGAGAGTGCAATAGGCTGACGGCTGCGTCGAGCTTGTCTGCGGAACAAGCAAAGAATGGCACAGCGGCGTGGGGTTTCCAGCTCTGTGTGGGCTGTTGCTTGCCTCAATCGCACTGGCCTCTTGTGCTGACATTTGCTCTTGCTGGTCCCGCCGCACCAGTCGCTAGCGTCACGTGCGCGCCGCTCTACATACGGCTCATCAGAGATAACCGTTACGCATCCAACAACCATGGGTTTCTTGGGATTATTCAAGCTGCAGCTGTTCAACCCCGAGGAGTTTGAGCAGCAGCTCACGGCTCTCACGCAGGCAATCTCCAAAAACAGAGAGCAGCTCTCGGTTTTGCAACGCAAGCAAAAGTTGTGGCGCAGGCACTTCGCTTTGAGTTGCGCTGTCATCTACCTCTCCTATGTTGCTTTCCGCTACAAGGTGTCAATGAATGTGCTCAGCCCAATGTATGTCAACCGCAATCGCATCTGGGTCTTTGTGCGCGTGCAACTGAAGCACGAGTTGGCCATTCTTCTTCTTTCGCCCTTGATCATTGCTGCTTCTGTGTACGTGCTCAACGTGCTTTTTGCCGTGCTCATTCGGAGCAAGAACAACACATTGGCCTCGCTTTTGCTGAAGCACAAGAAGAAGGTCGAGGAATTGAAGCTGGTCACGAACTTCAGCAAGACCAACCTGATATTGCGGAAGTTTGACCCCGCTTCCACAGACGCTGGGCCGCGTTCTGCCGACAACCGGCCTGCTTCCAGTGGTGCACGGACACCCAACCATGAAGCAAATGCGCTCAAACCGAGACAAAGACAGACGCTCCCCCCAACAATCAACCGGCCGGAGCAGGAAGATCGTATGCTTACGCCAATTGCGAGGCTCGGGCCGCAGCAGCCTACAAAGATCGGCTTCCAAGATAGATTGCTAGATTTCATCATTGGGTCTGACCACAACGAGGGCGTGGAGAGTCGCTATGCACTTATCTGTGCAAATTGTTACGTTCATAATGGATTGGCGCCTCCCGGGTGTTCTGATCCGCACGAAGTCACATATATCTGTCGCAGCTGTGGGTTCATCAATGGCGAGCTCCGATCGCCCAAAACACATGTTACAAGCAGAAGGCCTGTTTCTCCTCAGAATTCTTTGGATCCTCCAGCAAAGTCTCGTGCTGCTTCCATTGACAGCGGCGCAGAGCCGTCTTCTGTTCCTAGACCACTGGTGAGCGGCCCCTCTGAAACAGCGGAGGCCAATGTGCCTCTGCCTACTGAGCATGCAGCATTGGAGAAAGAAGGTCTGGCGAAAGTATCTGAAGTCAAATGATTTCTTGGGCGAAGACGAAGTCTACCCACGTTTACAAGTGGGCAGTTGGGGCCACGACTACGACTCGGGATTTAAAGATCATGATACCAATGCAATCTATAGAAAACTTGTGCATCTTACTTTAAGCAGGCAGTAACCTAAGACAACTCCATAATGGCGTTGACCATGTCACCTTTGTGTTTCCTCAAAGCAGAAACAGCCTTAGCTCTGGAGACCTGAGTCTGGTCTACAATGATAGATATATCATTGGCGTCCAACCCGGTTTCATCCACGTCGCCTTCATCCTCCTCCTCCTCCTTTTTCACGGGGTTCAAAGAAGCTCTTTCAAGGTCAGCAGTGATGTCCTCAGGACTCTTGTCAGCAGGAGCATCAGTTGAAGGGGTTTGGGAGGCGGCAGCAGCGCTTTGAGCAGCTTGGGCCTCGGCCAATCTCTGGTTCATGTCGTCAACCTTGGCCTCACCGAAAACCACATAGGTGCCTGCTGCAGACTTGTAGACATCAGGCTGGTCAATGGCGTAGATTAAGTTGCCTCTTTGCTTGAAAGTGACTCTGGTGATGCCTTTGATCTGCTTCAAGTTCAACTTCTTGATCAAGTCTCTGGCCTTCTTCTCATTCTTAGAGATGATGTTGACTTCGGCGCCTTGTGGGATTTCTTCAATGGACATTATTGGTGGTGTTTGGTGGTGGTGGTGGAGAATTAGTGCAGACATTGGGTGAAAAAGTTGTCGACAATGTTTGGCGGCGCACGACCTTTAGCGCGGTTCTGCAGAGTGAAGATCGGTTCAGCCATACTAGACGGGCTTCAGTCTGAACTACATATTAAATAATCAGCCAGTAGCTTGCTGCAATAGTACGTAATACCTACAATGTTGCAAGCGAACGCAATAGTAACGTAATAGCTAAGATGTTACGAGCTAACGCAATAGCTAGCGGCCGCAAATTGCTATAGTGTCTGCCCTAATTTCAGTAGTGACTAAAGTACGAATGGACGGAAAACGGCATAGGATGTCGTGATGACTATGTCTGTCCGT
Source organism: Metschnikowia agaves (assembly GCA_963678735.1). NCBI lineage: Eukaryota > Fungi > Ascomycota > Pichiomycetes > Serinales > Metschnikowiaceae > Metschnikowia > Metschnikowia agaves. The sequence goes on along the minus strand of CAVMBV010000003.1, from coordinate 1,823,648 downwards.
TCGTGCATCAACTGAGCTGTAAGTACTACAACTGTCAGGTTCAGATATTGAACGGGAGGCTAGCTGTGGAAGCAAAATGTACTAACTGCGGATGGTACGTCGCTTTGAGACGGCTGAATCGATGGCCCGAATGTCACGGATCTACAGTCTCTTGCGGTCGCTATACAAATCTGTAGAATACTCTAGGAAGCGTAGGTATTGCGACACATACAAATAGTTACTGTATTATTTAGAGTACTAGAGAACCGGTGTACTTAGTTGGCCATCATGGCCGCTTTATGGTTACTTTCGCACTGCCATTACCTCCATCCTTCTTCGGTGGTCTATGCTAGCCCTGCTACACCAGTCCCTCCTTTGATGCTGCTTTCCATTGTCCTCAATACCATATCGGCCTGTATCGAGTACGGTGCTGTACGTGCACATCGGATGATCCATAAGATTTGCTAATCCGCCAAATGGAGCAGAGCGAGACGCAAAACATGGAGCGGAGATTGAAAGGACTCGCGAATTTATGAACAGATTGCTCAGCCAAGAAGCACGCAGCATTCAGTCGACAAGGAGATACGGAGCAGGTGGACACAAAGCAAAGAAAAACAACAAAAAACAAAAAGCAAAGAAAAACAACAAAAAAAAAAAAAAAAAAAAAAAGAACTAGTGAAGTCGCCCAGGCTGGTGCCGTTTAATTGGGTACAACGCATTATCGGGAATGCAAAAAAGCAAGAATAAACCGATGACAAGAGAGATGAAAATGCAAAAACAAAGGACGAGGAGCAACGGAAAAAACGGAGCGAAGCCCAAGGAAAGCAGTCTTTTGTAGAATTTTTATTCTTCTTTTTCTTGAAAGTGAAGTACGGCAAGTAGAGACTGACTAAAGGATGCAAAAAAGAGGAGAAGGAAAAGACAGAAAAAGAAAGGACGCAAAAAGAAAGGACGCAAAAAGCAAACCGTTAAACGGTTTGGAAGAACCAAGCGGCCACCGCTAGCACGCCTCAACCGACCAACCGACCCAACGTCGGCCACCATGTTTGGCCCAAGGCTCGGCCCAAGGCTCGGCCGCTAATACTAGCCGGAACACTCTGCTCCCGTTGGTTGCCGTGCGCGTATGCGCGGATCCGAACAGCAATATCTCCGGCCGTACTGGACTCTGCGCGGCGAAACCGGTGTGCGGGTGCCATGCCCCATCACGGGGATCCTAATGGTGACGATGGAATTTCTCATTTTCTCCTCCAGCCAGCCTGTGTCGCCAAGTCCCTGTTTCCATCCTACACCGCATCCACCGTAGCTCGCCCCAGCCGCAAGCGCCATAGCTCTTCCCTCAAACACCATGGACGCGGCTGAATCGAAACGGTCTATCTCCACAGGCGAGAATTCCAGGGAGAATCGCAATGACTCCTCCTCGCGAGAAGACGAGGCCCTCTCCAACGTGAAGGGAAACTACACCATGCAAGACTACAAAGATGCCCGGCCCTCGTCGTTCAAGGAGAAGCTCCACACCTTCTTCTACCATCGAGGCTTGGCCGACCGCCCCCGATACTTGCAGCAGATCTACGACCGCACGCCCCGCTATGTCTATGTCAACCACGAATTGCCTCCTCACATGCTTGATCCACATACGAACGGACTTGTTCTTGACTACCCCCGCAACAAGATCAGGACCACCAAATATACGCCCTTGTCGTTTATCCCCAAGGACTTGCTATTCCAGTTCAAGAAGGTGGCAAACACCTACTTCTTGTTCATTGTCATCTTGGGTGCGTTCCAGGTGTTCGGTGTGTCCAGCCCTGCTCTTGCTGCCGTGCCCTTGATTGTCATTGTATGTATCACCGCTATTAGAGACGCTTTTGAAGACTACAAGAGAAGCGCCAGTGACACGGAACTAAATAATAGTCCCATTCATCTATTTCAGGGAATCAAGAACGTCAATGTCGCGACTGACGAAGTTAGCGCTTGGAGAAGATTCAAAAAGCGCAGCACCCGGGTGAACCGTTCGTTTTTCAGGGCAATGAAGAAGTTTGGCCTTCTATTCGCTGGTAGGGAAAAGCGTGCTAAAAACGCCCGCGAGGAAGCCGCTGAAGAGGCATATGCTTTGCACAGAGTCTCCACAATCATCTCCGAAAACTCTGCCATGGGTTACCGTCCGTCTACCAGTTCCAGACATCCACGGAAATCCACCCAACTGCGTGTCTCCCACCATAACACCTTGCCTCCTCCTCCAGATAGCATCTTGAATCCGGAATTGCAGAAGCTATCTCTAGCCGACAGCTATTCGAAAAAAGTGGCCTTCAAGAACAGGAAATGGAAGGACATCAACGTAGGTGATTTAATTAGAGTGCGTGCCAACGAAGAGGTGCCTGCAGACGTTGTTGTGCTTTCGACCTCGGATGTTGAAGGCAACTGTTACGTGGAAACAAAGAATTTAGACGGAGAGACTAACTTGAAAAACAAGGAATCTCTTCATTGTGGCTCTAACTTAAGGCATGCTCATGATCTCAGCAACACCAAGTTTTGGATTGAATGCGATGCTCCAAACTCCCAGCTCTACTCGTTCAAGGGAACCATTCACTACGAAAACTTCGATGAAAATGGTCAATTGGTCAACCCAGACGAAAAAGAGTCTATTACAAACAATAATGTTCTTTTGAGAGGTTCAACTTTGAGAAACACCCATTGGGTTGTAGGTGTCGTTGTGTACACTGGTCTGGAAACTAAAATTATGTTGAACAGTGGAATCACTCCTGATAAGATATCACGTATATCGCGCGAGTTGAATCTCTCTGTTATCATCAACTTCGTGGTGTTGTTTGTAATGTGTTTGATTTCGGGCATTGTCAATGGTCTTTTCTACACCAAATCTGATACTTCTCGAGTATACTTTGAGTACGCTGCTTATTCGCCTACAGCAGCCGGCAACGGTACTCTAGCATTTTTTGTGGCGCTCATTATTTATCAATCTTTGGTTCCGATTTCGTTATACATATCGATCGAGATCATCAAATCAGCTCAAGCTTTCTTCATCTATGCTGATGTGAAAATGTACTACCCCAAGCTCAACTTTCCTTGTACCCCAAAATCCTGGGTCATTTCGGATGACTTGGGCCAAATTGAGTATATTTTCAGTGACAAGACAGGCACTTTAACACAGAATGTCATGGAATTCAAAAAGTGCACCATTGATGGAAAATCTTATGGCTTGGCTTATACTGAAGCACAACAGGGTATGGACAAGAGGAATGATATCGACATTGTTAAGGAGGCTGAACGCTGGGGAACTGCGATAGGCGAAGATCGTCAGAAAATGGTGGAAAATCTTCAAGCATATGTGAAGAATGATCAATTTAGAGAAGAACTGTTAACTTTTGTCTCAAACAGCTACGTTAAGGATACCATACTTCCTGACACCCTCGATGAGAACCAGAAAAAAGCAAACGAGGATTTCATATTCGCTCTTGCTTTATGTCATACTGTGGTGACCGAAGCAGATGCTAATGACCCTGATCTTAGAGAATTTAAAGCTGAATCTCCTGATGAGGCAGCTTTGGTCGCTGTTGCAAGAGACTTAGGCATTGTTTTCCGTGAAAGATTGAGAAAAACTCTTGTTTTAGATGTCTATAATAGCAGGTGTGAGTTTGAATTGCTCCACATTATTCCTTTCACTTCAACGAGGAAGAGAATGTCTTGTATCTTGAAAACACCAGAAGGCAAGGTTATTATGTACACTAAAGGTGCCGACAATGTGATTTTCCAGCGACTCAGCTCACGCACGTCCGAAAACATGTTGAAGAAAACCGCCTTGCACTTGGAGGATTTTGCAAAGGAAGGTTTGAGAACTCTCTGCATAGCAAGTAGAGAACTTGACATGGCAACGTTCCAAGATTGGTACATTCGTTGGAAAGAGGCAAATGCTTCTATTGAAGACTCGAAGGATGCCATTATCGATGAATTAAACGAAGAATTGGAACAGCAGTTAATGCTCCTTGGTGGTACTGCAATTGAGGACAGACTTCAACAAGGTGTTCCTGACTCCATTTCCATTTTGAGTTCTGCTGGCATTAAGCTTTGGGTTTTGACTGGTGACAGGATTGAAACTGCCATTAATATTGGGTTTTCGTGCAACTTGTTGGGAAATGATATGAAGCTTTTAGTCGTAAGACCCGAAGACGACAGTCATGATGAGGCATATATCGACAGTCTTGTTACTGAATATCTAGCAGATAACTTTGGGATTGCTGTGAACACTCCAGAAGAGATTGAAGAGGCAATTACTGCAGCTAGGGCAGACCACTCCACCCCTACGTCCAATACCGCTTTGATCATTGATGGTGCTGCCTTGAGCTTAGTTTTTGGCGAGGACAAGAAATTGAGGCAGAAGTTTTTGCTCTTAGGAAAACAATGCAAGTCTGTCATTTGTTGTAGAGTCTCGCCGGCTCAGAAGGCTGAGGTTGTCAAAGTTGTTAAGAATAATCTCAAAGTTATGACTTTAGCAATTGGAGATGGGGCAAATGATGTGGCAATGATCCAGGCTGCCAATGTCGGTGTTGGTATTGCCGGTGAGGAGGGTAGGCAGGCGGTGATGTCGTCGGATTATGCCATTGGCCAATTTCGCTTTCTCACTAGACTCCTTTTGGTTCACGGTAGATGGTCCTACAAAAGACTTGCAGAAATGGTGCCTAGTTTCTTCTACAAGAACGTTGTGTTCACGTTTACATGTTTTTGGTATGGAATTTACAATGACTTTGATGGTTCTTACCTTTTCGAATATACCTTTTTGATGTTCTATAACTTGGCTTTTACATCACTTCCTGTGATTTTTCTTGCAGTGTTTGACCAGGATGTTTCGGATACAGTATCATTGGTTGTTCCTCAGTTGTACAGGTCCGGTATCATCAGTGAGGATTGGTCCCAGTTCAAATTCGTGTGGTACATGATAGATGGTTTATATCAATCTGTTGTGTCGTTCTTTTTTGCGTATTTGATGTACTACAAGCTGTTCCAGAATCATGAAGGTTTGCCTATTGATCATCGGTTCTGGGTAGGAGTATTGGTTTGTACTATCTCAGTCACCGCTTGCGATCTTTACATCTTATTGCAACAACGCCGCTGGGATTGGTTGTCATTATTAATTGTTGCTTTATCTATCCTTGTTGTTTTCTTTTGGGCAGGCGTATGGGGTGCATTGCCTTGGGTAGGAGAATTTTACAAGGCAGCTCCTCAGGTTTTTGGAACTTTGGAGTTCTGGTGCTGCTTTTTTGTGGGTGTGGTCGCGTGCTTGTTGCCCAGATTCTTGCATGATTTCCTCAAGCGTAATTTCTTCCCCAAAGACGTCGACATTATCAGAGAGCGAGTTATTGCTGGAGATTACAAGGATTATCCAACTGGGTACGACCCCACTGATCTTGCGGATATCGAAAGGCAGCGTATTTTACAGCGTCTCAATGAGGGTGACTCTGAGCTTCTAGCCAGGATTGAGAAGGCCGTTGATGCTGAACATACGGATACTTCGTCAAGTAGCTCGAAGGATCAGAATCATGCCATCTCTAGAGCATTCAAGTCGATCAGAAGAAAAACTACCATCTCGAGATCGAGGAAAAACACCAGAAGCAATTCAGTTAGATACAATAAGGAACTTATGGAAAAGCCGCTTGACTTGAACCAGTTGAGGCTCGAAATGATCCAGAGAGGCGAGTACAAGACCGGAGGTAGAAACTCGCTCGAGAAGATCACCACCACTCACGGCGTTCCTGGACTCATACAAGCAGAAACGCTTATGTCGTACCACACCAGAAATAGTATCAATTTCGACAGGTAGCTATATGAATATTACGATAAAGAAAAAAAGACAAAAGACCATTATATATGTTGTTTATAGATGAGGAAATAATGTAACATTTGTATATCTGGCGAGCACAGCGTTCGAGTTCGCGCGAACGTCAACTAGAACGAGGTGCGGCGAGAATCTTGTAAAACATAAATACATCGAGAGCAAAGTAGTTGAGACCTACAACCCAGGGCATGGTCACTTTCACGTTACTAACGTCTGAAGGCAGCAAGAGTGGCTTTCGGGCTACGCTCTTGGACTTCAACGGGGAAATCCGAATTCTTGCAGACCCCGGATGGAGTGGTGAAAGCCGTGATGATGTGCTCTTTTTGGAGAAGTACTTGAGCGAAGTTGACTTGATACTCCTTTCACACTCGACACCAGAGTTTCTCGGTGGATATGTGATGCTCTGTGTAACTTTCCCTATGCTCATGTCTGCAATTCCGGTGTATTCGACCGTGGCTGTGAGTCAGTTGGGCAGGGTTTCCACTGTTGAACTCTACCGTTCTCGTGGCCTTTTGGGCCCAGTGGAATCTGCAGTTATGGAGGTGAGCGATGTGGACGAATGGTTTGACAAAATCACTCTGGTGAAATTCTTCCAGAATATGACAATGTTGGAAAACAGACTCTTGCTTACTGCTTACAACTCAGGGCACACTTTAGGAGGTGCATTTTGGTTGATCACTAAACGCATGGAAAAAGTTGTGTATGCACCGACCTGGAACCACTCGAAGGATTCGTTCTTGAACAGTGCCAGCTTTCTATCCTCTTCAACTGGTAACCCTCTTCCGTCGCTTGTGCGCCCCACCACGTTAATCACAAGCACCGATTTGGGTTCATCTATGTCTCACAAAAATCGAACAGACAAATTTATCCAGCTAGTAGATGCAACTTTAGCGAATGGAGGCGCTGTTCTTTTACCCGTATCCATATCTGGACGATTTCTAGAACTTTTGCATATTATCGATGAGCATCTAGCGAATCTTCAAGGTGCGGCCATTCCCGTCTATTTCTTGTCGTATTCAGGAACCAAAGTCTTGAGCTATGCATCGAACTTATTAGACTGGATGTCGTCGCAATTGATCAAGGAATACGAAGGTATTGCTGCTGAAGATAGGGCATATAGCCGTATGCCGTTTGAGCCGTCTAAAGTTGACTTGCTCCTGGATCCTCGTGAGCTAATTCAGCTTCCGGGGCCGAAAATTGTTTTTGCGTCGGGGACGGATTGCCGGAATGGAGATATTTCTACTCAGACTATGCAAATTTTATGTCAGGATGAGAAAAACACCATCATTCTCACAGAAAAGTCTTCTTTTGCGTCAGATGATACCATAAACTCGGTCTTATTCAAGGAGTGGTACAAATTGGCCTCCGCCAAGAATGATGGCATAGCGGAAGATGGTGTTCCTGTTCCTCTTGAAAAGACTTTTCCAACCGGTTCTTGGTGGGTCGAAGAGCACTTAAGCGAACAGGAACTTGCGGCTTTCACCGAGAGAATTTCGAATTTGAGAAGACAGAAACTTCTCAACAAAGTGAGAGACAAAAGGATCAAAAACATTCTCAATGAAGACGACGATGATGACGATGAGTCCTCATCAGACGAGGCAGCATCAAGTGAAGAGGAAGATGCTAATGTCCAAGAGATTGCAAATACTCAAACTACGGCTGTGTCTAATATTCCCCGGGCACAAGTGGAGTCTTCGGCTGACTTTAAATCGCATGAAATTTTTGTTTCGGATTACATCCTGGAGAATCTCGATGCAAATCGGCCAATCGATATTAGAGTTACGTACAAGATGAGACCTAAACAGGCAATGTTTCCCTATTCAGTCAATATCAAAAAGCGAAAATTCGACGACTACGGTGAGGTGATTGACGTCAAAGACTTTCAACAGAATGATGAGAATAATGCAAATAATAAGCTAATTAGCGAAAGCAAACGGAAGTTTGAACTTCATGATAAAGGCAAGTGGGGTGGAAGCGCAGAAAATGGTCAAGGAGGAAGAAGACAGGGCGATAACCAAAATCTGTCTGCCTCTAATTCCAAACTCACTCCTCAAGAGGTGCTCAACAACCAACTTCTTCAGAAATATCTCGATACACTCCACAATCCAGTGAAGAGAGTAACATTCGGTGAGTACAGTAGGCTGGGATCCCAAGATCTTAAAGTACGTTGTGGTTTGTCATTTGTTGATCTCTCCGGTTTAGTGGATCTTCGTTCGTTTAGCATGATAGTCTCTGTTTTAAGACCTCAAAATTTGGTGTTGCTTCCAGATTCAACATTTGCACAGCAATACGGTCCCGAGTTGGATGGACGGCAATTATTGGTGACTACGTTTGATAAGCAAAAGAAAGAGCTTATGAATAAAGTTTCGGAAGACTCGCTCTTATCTTCTTCACGCTTTAACATGCTCACATCATCCCATCGTGGAATATCCAAGGCGCTCAGCAATGAAATGAAAATATACGTGGCTGAAGCAAACGCTAGTGTCGACATTGGCAATGAGGGACATGGCAAGTTCCGAGAATTTGAAGTGAAATTAGATGAACAGTTGAGCAAATCACTCGTTTGGCAGAAATTGGATGGAAACTACAAGATCACTCAGGTTAAAGGGGAGTTGGCCATATTTGAGTCGCAGCTATTATTGAATCAAAAGCCAGAAGTGTTTGGCAACATCAACCAATTCGTAATGAAACCAGTACTGGAATCTACGCTGCCACAGAATCAGACTCCCTCTTCGCCAAAGGAAAGTGGCCTGTCAAACTTTTCTCAATTTAACTCCAATTTAGCAATTGGCAATGTAAGATTACCAGAGCTAAAGAAAAAGTTGATGGCTCTCAACATGAATGCAGAGTTCAAGGGCGAGGGTACGTTAGTTGTGAATAACGAAGTTGCTGTCAGGAAAGTAACTGTTGGGAATTACCAGGGAGAAGATACTGGGGATATTGTTATCGATGGCCATGTTGGACCGCTTTACTACGAAGTGAAGAAGTGTGTACGTGGGATGTTGGCATTTGTTTGAGGGTTACTTTTTTATTTTATCTTTTTTTATTTTTTTCTCGCACACCAAACTAGCCCGAGGTAGTTCCTGTACCAATGTTTTGAGCCAATGAAAATATACTGAAATCGAACACTCAGCAAAGGCACCACAGGGCCAAATAACAACCATGCAACCATTTTCAAGATCGGGAGGAACCAGGAGGTGTTTCTATGAATTCCAAAGTCTTATGGCTTGCTTCACGTCGGCGGACACAGCCACGAAGAAGGAGTGCCAGCCAGCGTTCGATGATTACTTCGAATGCTTGCATGGGTACAAGGAACGTGAGAAGGCCCGTTTGATGTATCAACAATTGAAGGCAAATGAGCAGTCGGGCGAAGGTGTCAAGGCCTCCGACTTGTATAGTGCCACCGGTTCTAGCTACGAGAAATTAGACCTCGTGAAGTGATTTTTGCATAGCCTTGATGGGCATCTTTCTACATAGTCTGCTAAGACCTTTTACCCTGTCAACAATAGTTGTTAGCCAAATACACGGTATAATTACGAGACATGCGTTTATTTCCTAGAATCTTTACTGTTTTTCATCAAGCTTCTGGACCCGTCTTTGACAATGTTACTGTAGTGCTTATCGAGTAAAACATTCTCCCACAACACCGCTGAGCCCACATTGTTTCGCTCCAAATCCACCTCGAAGCCGTCTTTTTCGATCCCCAAAATGTAGTTGCCCTCTCCAGAAACGTTTTCCTCAGTGCTCCAGAGGCACTTGAGCCTGTCTCCGTACTTGTTGATGAGCTTGGCGATGAATTTCAAAGTTGCAATGGTAGTTTTCTCGGGTGTGTGCAAGGACGAGATGTATAGGCGCTTGCAAAATGGCAAGGCTCTGGCAGGGCTACCGTTTCTGGAACGAAAAAAAATTAAATCGAGACTCTTCAAGAAAAGCTCGGCGTTGGTTGACACGTTGACGGCAGGTTTGCTCACGGTATCTGAGTCAGAGAGGGGGTCAGCTAAACGCAACGATTTGTGGGAGAACTCAAGATCTGAGCTTACACTTACATCTGCGATCACCAAGTGAAGCGTGGACACAAACAGTAGCATATCAAAGGAAATTGGTAGTCTTCCCACTTCACGATGGTTGAGCACGAGAGAGAATGCTGCGGTAATGCAAAGAAGTAACTTTCTGACTTCTTGTGGGGAAAACACACCACCACTGGTGGTTTCATCGATTTTAATACCATATCTCTCGATTTGTATGGTGTGCTCTTCAACAATGTTGGACATGATTTCCTTGAGAACTTCAAGAAAGTCACCAAGTAAGTCAAAGTTCGACATTTGGCCAAAACGAGAAAGCCCTTCCATCACAGCAGCAGTGAGGATTTTTGCAGGGCCATTATCAGACTCTAACGATCCCGCTTTTAATATTTCCAAGTATAGAGTCAAAACCAGCTTTAGGGTCTGGGCTTGGTATCTCTCTCGTTCCTCGGCAGTGACTGCTTGCTCAGCGCTACGCAATTCTTTCTCGATCTGCTTGAGTTCTTTTCTTACCTTCTTTTGCTTCTTGGACAAATGCACTCTTTCCTTTTTTTTTGATTTTTATAGGAGCATCTTCTCGGTTATTGTTGGGGTCGTAATTGTCTAGCAATGATAAGCTCAAGAAGACGTTTATCACTGCTTCGTCCACGCGGAACTTCTTATCCTTGATGACTTTACACATTATGCGAACTATGTCATGGGTGATATCACCATGGTCTCCATCATCCTTGAGTAGCGTCTCCAAAGTTCTGAGGCAAAGCGTGAATGTCTGAAGATCAGATGCCGCAGCAGGCCGTCTATTAAGTCTGCGAATGGGAATGGTGAACAACTCCTCTCTGTAGTTAAAATGCCTTAATGATGATGTGCAAAGCTCGCATGCGGCCCTTGCAGCTATATTACCAAGCGTAATTGCTTGTGAAGACACGTTCTTTTTATTCAGCGAGTTTGAGGCCAGCACTCGTGCTAATTTGGCGAGCAACTCGACGTACTGGCGGTAGTTGACAATGAGACTCTGTTCAAAATTCCGGAGACGGGCCACTTCTTTGCTAACCTTTTCTCTTTTCTCAGCGTCTGTGAGGGAACGGATTCGGTATGCTGGGGCCAATGATTTGGACACAGGCACCAAAGCGAGAATAGCCAATTGGCTAGTTGCCACGTTAGAAGACTCCGAAAGTTTGCGGAGCTTACCGAGGCAGTCGATGTGCTCTTCCGGATCCTCCATGAGTTTTGAGGCCAAATCGGCAATCTCCTCCTTGATCTTTTGCAATCGTTCGGTCGGGCTAAGGTCGTCCTCGGGCTCTTCAGGCTCCAGGAGCTGGTTCTTGGCTGCGTCTGACTCCGCCTGTTCACCATCACTGGCAGCCTGCTCTTCAGCACTATCATTGGCATCCTGCTGCGCTTCTCTGAGGACTCTTTCTATCTTCCCGCCCCTTTTGATAGGCAATGCTTCGTCGCCAGTTGGGCCGTTCAATGCACGTGGAGCCAACTCGTAGTCCTGTTCGCTGTTCTCCCAGTCGCCGTGTTTCGCCCTGGAAAAGACATCGGCAGAAAGGATTCTGTCCAGCTCTTGCCTTGCCTTCTTCTGCCGGGCGTGTATGCTCTCTGACCGTCTTTTACCCATGGCACTTCATCGTAGGCCAGCCAGTCTTTTGCACTCATCTCATCGAGCGCGCGGTCACGTGCTCGGTAAGTTGGTGCGCGCGAGAAAATTAAAGTTGGCAGCAAAGACAGAATTTGGTGAGAATAGCTTCTTCTATGCGAAAGCCGGACCAGACGGGCATGGCATTCCACATAACATCGGGAAAAACACCCCTACTCGTAGAAATAAATTGCAGATCTTTCTCCTGCGAACCACCAGAAGAAGCAAGCTTAATTACGAATCTTTTAATTATGAGAATTTCTTTTTATTACCAACAAGCAGCCCACAAGTGGCCTGCCTATCAGCGCTCGGATGTTTTTGATATTAGGCTCGGTTGGAGCATCGAACAGCCGAAACACGACGGCACGTCCTGCACAGAAGGTGCATCACGTGCGGTTAGACCTTGATAACGAACTGCCCAGGGCACGAAAAAGACAACGTGCAAGGCCTGGAAAGCGGGAAAAACTGCCGGATCCTCCAGACAGCAGCCGGTAGAGACGTGTGAGCCACTGCCGAGCTGGTGCGGGCGTTTTTCGTTGCTTGGAAGCAAAGTGGCCTCATTATCGCCTGCTTAAGGGCGACGTCCCTCACTGCACAGAGCCCGTCGTATATCATGTTTATGCCATCGTATAAAAATTTCCGCAAATCCCACCTTCTAACGCGGCCTATATCCGGAACAAGCTTATACAATTGACAACATGAATGTAAATCTGAGTGCACCGCTCGTCGACACAGCGGCTAGCGGATCGCAAGACCGGGTGCTTGGGGTGCTCTCAAAAGCGCTCGAGCTCTACTACAGCCTTTCATGGTGGCAGATTATCACTACCCTAGTGGTTGGAATCATCACCTACGACCAAATTAAGTACCAGCTCAACAAGGGTAGCATTGCAGGCCCCAAGTTCAAAGTTTGGCCCATAATCGGCCCCTTTTTGGAGAGCTTGGACCCGAAGTTCGAGGAGTACTTGGGCAAGTGGAACTCGGGGCCTCTCTCTTGCGTTTCCATTTTCCACAAGTTTGTCGTCATTGCATCCACCAGAGAACTTGCAAGGAAGATTCTTTCGTCGCCCAAATACGTCAAGCCTTGTGTTGTGGATGTTGCCATTAAAATTCTCAGGCCCACCAATTGGGTGTTCTTGGATGGCAAAGAACATGTCGACTACCGCAGGTCTTTGAACGGCTTATTTACGCTGAAGGCATTAAAAATATACCTTCCCGTGCTCGAGAAGAACATGGACGCTTATCTTGAGAGATTCTGCAGCTACGAGCTGCCACGAGAGTTTTTCCCCGAGTTCAGGGAGTTGATGTGTGCTTTGTCGTTGCGGACTTTCTGCGGCGACTTTATCTCAGAGGACCAGATTAAGCTCATTGCTGAAAACTACTTCAGAATCACTGCTGCTTTGGAACTAGTAAACTTCCCCATTATCATCCCCTATACAAAGACATGGTACGGGAAGAAGATTGCCGACGAAACTATGCAGATCTTTGCTGATTGTGCTGCCAAAGCTAAGGTTTACATCAACGAAGAAGATGGCGAGCCTTCCTGCGTCATGGACGAGTGGATTTTCTTGATGAAGCAGGCCAGAGACAGTCATTCCGAGGACCCGAACTCAAAGTTGTTGATCAGAGAATTCTCAGACAAAGAGATTTCCGAGGTCATTTTCACTTTCTTGTTTGCTTCACAGGATGCCTCGTCGTCATTGGCATGCTGGTTGTTTCAAATTGTTGCTGACAGACCAGATGTTGTTTCGAAAATCAGAGAAGAGCAATTGGCCATTAGATCAGGCAACCCAGACGAGCCTTTGACCTTGGAGTTGATTCAGAGTATGTCGTACACCAACAGTGTTGTGATGGAATCTTTGAGATACCGTCCCCCCGTGTTAATGGTGCCATATGTCGTTAAACAACCATTCCCAGTCACTGACGACTATACTGCGCCCAAGGGTTCCATGATTATCCCAACCTTGTACCCTGCCTTGCATGACCCAGAGGTGTACCCAGATCCAGACAACTTCCTTCCTGAACGTTGGGCAAATCCAACCGGCGATATGACGAAACGTAGCTGGTTGGTATTTGGATCTGGCCCGCATGTTTGCTTGGGACAGCAATATGTCATGATGTTGTTCACAGGAATGTTGGGAAAGTTCGTCATGAACTCCAACCTTAAGCATCACGTGACACCACTATCGGAAGAAATAAAGGTGTTCGCTACGATTTTCCCCAAGGACGATCTAATACTAGAGTTCGAGAAGAGAGACCCCTTGGCTGCAAATTAAATACATTTGAATAGGCTATTATACTCCGTTTTCTTGTTATCAGCAGTTCGCTACACTAAGCGTCGTAAGTAGATGCGGAAATGTTTCCACCTCTTCCAGTCCAGTTAACATGGATCCAGTCACCCTTGACAAAGTCGTTCTCCTCACCTGGCAAGACCTTGAAGGTGTGGGCACCGAAGTAGTCTCTCTGAGCTTGCAACAAGTTAGCAGGCAACTTGGCGGATCTGTAACCATCGTAGAAAGACAAGGCAGTGGTGAAAGCTGGAACCGGCACACCATATTCGACAGCCTTGGCGATGGAGGATCTCCAACCCAGTTGCGCTTTGGTGACAGCATTCTGGAAGAATGGGTGGAACAACAAGTTCTCCAAATCAGGGTTCTCTCTGTAAGCAGAGGTGATTTCTCCCAAGAAAACAGATCTGATGATACATCCTCCTCTCCACATCAAGGCAATAGCTGGGTTGTTCAACTTCCACTTGTACTCCTTAGCGGCTTCTCTGATCAACATGAAACCTTGGGCGTAGGAGATAATCTTAGAAGCATACAAAGCTTGCTCCAAGTCATCAACGAACTTTTGCTTGTCCTTAATTGGGGACTCACCCTCAACAGAAGGACCAGACAAAGTCGTGGAAGCTCTTTGTCTCTCGTCTTTAAGTGCAGATAAGCATCTGGCGAACACAGCTTCACCAATCAAGGTAACTGGCATTCCCAAGTCCAAAGCATTGATAGCGGTCCATTTACCGGTACCCTTTTGACCAGCCGAGTCCAAGATCTTCTCGACCAAAGGCTTGCCGTCAGTTGGGTCGTCGAAGTACATGATGTCTCTGGTGATTTCAATCAAGAAAGAGTCCAAGACACCCTTGTTCCACTTGGCAAACACGTCACCCATTTCCTTGTTGGTGAACTTTCCGACTCTCTTCATCAAGTCGTAAGCCTCACAAATCAATTGCATGTCACCATACTCAATACCGTTGTGGACCATCTTAACGTAGTGACCAGCACCGGCATCGCCGACCCAGTCGCAACAAGGCTCGCCATCGGACTTGGCAGCGATGGACTGGAAAATCTCCTTGATGTGGGGCCAAGCATCAGGGTGTCCACCTGGCATCAAAGATGGACCATGACGGGCACCTTCTTCACCTCCAGAAACACCGGAGCCCACAAACAAGATTCCCTTGTCCTTCAACTCCTCGAAACGACGGTTGGTGTCAGGGAAGTGAGAGTTACCACCGTCAATGATGATGTCACCCTTTTCCAAATGAGGCAACAATTGTTGGATGAAAGCATCGACGGGGTTACCAGCCTTGACCAAAAGAATGATTCTTCTTGGTCTCTTTAAGTTAGCACAGAGCTCCTCGATGGAGTGAGCACCAATTATAGACTTACCCTTGGCCTCGTTATTCAAGAAGTCGTCGACCTTAGACACAGTTCTGTTGTAAGCAACAACAGTGAAGCCGTGGTCAGCAGCATTCAAGATCAAGTTTTGGCCCATAACGGCCAAACCGATTAAACCAATATCACCTCTGGCATTGTTAGTAAGATGATTCTTCACTGTAGTGATCCTATCTATAGCAGTCATTGGAATGGAAATTGTTTACGCAATCGCAGGCACGATACAGTGGTTGAGTCTAGCTGGGCGGGGGCAGTAGTTGAAACTGGGGATTGAAGGTAGAATCAGAGTCTGACAGCAAGATTGGCTCGGCCCAATGGTGCGCGAAATGGTGGGTGGACGAGGAGAAGAGGATGGACCTCGGGACGGTTACCCAGGGAAGCAGCGGAGGTTATGCGGGGAAAAGGAATTGCAGCCCGGATCAAATCGGAGAAGGCTTTACATACTTTGGACTAGACATTTTGTGTGAGGATATAGTACTAATTTCTGCACTGGATGTGGGAGAAAGGAGAGAATTTATAAGCGTCGTCCGGGGCCGGAAATTGTTTGCCCTTATATATTACGCAGGACGAGTGGTTTTTCACCGCGAGATCGCACATCTGGCGCACAAGAGTCCGAAGATGTTGGGGACTTAGCTGCGAGCGGCACGCAACTCTCCCCTCTATTTATACAATTTCGAAATAGACGTATCGGTCGTACATTCAGTTGTTACAGAAGTGTTTCAGCTGGGCCAAGAAATTTGAAAACTTTTAGTGTCTCTGCCTACGCTTGCCAGATGTTCTCGCAAGGCCCGCCTGACGTGCACTTTCCGAACCTCGCTCGTGGCCTTAACTTCAACGTGCGCCCCACCGGGACCCGTCAAGTACACAAAAAGAGATGCAAAAAATGGCAGGAAACAGTGTATGGCTGTAAGCGCGACTTGTTCGGAGCCTAGCGGCCAGGAAGAGGAATTGATGGCAAAACATTGCCCCCACCGTGTCTAGGCGAACGTGGGGTAGAAAACCCCACTTTTGGTGGGGGTGGGGCCGTTCTAGAAGCCGGAATGGCATTCGCTCCTGCTTTGCTCTACACACCTACCAAAGAGGCAGACCTAGAATCACAAGAAACCAGAAATCGCTAGACATAGCGTGCTCGAGAAACTGCTTCGACAATTTTAGCAGTGACTATTAGTCACCAAGATTCGCACTCCAAACGTTTCTTGGAGCGGCTGCGATTTTTCTAGTGAATCCGCGATCAACGCGGCCAAACCTTTTTCCATGAGCATAACTGACATGGAAGAGGCATAACTGACACGGAAGAGGCATAACTGACACGGAAGAGTTGGGTTCAGTGGATCGGGCCGTGTCTGTTTCTTTTCTTTTCTTTTCTTACCGTTAGCGGCTTATGCTCTACTTGGCCTCGCTTTTTCATGGCTATGCTTTACTTCTTTCTCCTCTTCTACTGCCTCTACGGTTAATCAAATCTCACAGGTGGCTCACTATCAAGAAAGGCTGGCCAATCGTTGCTGCCGGTGAGAGTGAAATATAGCGGGCTTTTCCGAAACAGTGCTGAAACCAAAGGAACACAGCAAACGCTTCCTTGGTACTTGCTTACCCAAGTAGCTTATTAATGAGGCCCAGCAAACGGGCCAGCCCTGCTGCGCACAACGGTTGTTGCAGACAGCTTCGCGGTCGCCAAGACTGCTTCATCTCCAGATCACTGCGCAGAGTCACGTGCGATTGTATGATTGCATTTTGCAGCTTGTCGAAACTTCACTCCAGAGTCCCGAGTTCACCGTACGAACTAACTTCTTATTTGCCCAATGCCTATCCCAGCTCCCCACGGAGGCGTGTTGAATGACCTTGTTGTCAGAGATGCCGAGATTAAACAGGATTTGTTGAAAGAAATCGAACTGAAGAACTTGAAAGTGGTCAAGTTGACCGAGAGACAGCTCTGCGACTTGGAGTTGATTTTGAACGGCGGATTTTCTCCTTTGTCTGGGTTTCTTAACGAAGAGGACTACAAATCGGTGGTCGAGGACATGAGATTGTCCTCTGTCAAGGACGAGGCCACTGGAAAAGGGTTGTTGTGGTCGATTCCCATCACGTTCGATGTGTCCCAAGAGCTCGCAAGCAGCGTTTCTGTTGGCGAGAGACTAGTTTTGCAGGACTTGAGAGATGGAAAGCCTCTTGCGATTTTGACTGTCGAGTCTATATACAAGCCAGACAAGCTTAATGAAGCCAAGAAGGTGTTCAGAGGCGACCCGGAGCACCCAGCTGTCAAATACCTCAACGAGACCGCCGGTGAGTACTACATCGGAGGATCGATCCAGGGTTTAGACTACCCTACACACTACGACTATGTTGAGCTCAGAAAAACCCCGGCTGAATTGAGAAAGGAGTTTCAGTCCTTGGGCTGGGATCAGCAAAAAATCGTGGCTTTCCAGACCAGAAACCCTATGCACAGAGCACACAGAGAGTTGACAGTAAGAGCCGCAAACGACCTTGGCGACGATGGTCACATCCTTGTGCATCCAGTGGTAGGCTTGACTAAGCCCGGTGATATCGACCACCATACCAGAGTTAAGGTGTACCAGCAGATCTTAAAGAAGTATCCCGAGGGTTTGGCCACCATCTCGTTGTTGCCTTTGGCCATGAGAATGGGCGGAGACCGCGAGGCCTTGTGGCATGCATTGATCCGTATGAATTATGGAGTGGACCATTTCATTGTGGGCAGAGACCATGCCGGGCCAGGTAAGAACTCTGCCGGTGTTGACTTTTATGGTCCATATGATGCTCAAGAATTGTTGGCCCTGGTGCAAGACGAGTTGTCTTCCAAGATCAAGATTGTTCCCTTCAGAATGGTTACCTTCTTGCCCGAAGAGGACAGATATGCACCAATCGACACCATTGATTTGTCCAAGGTGAAGACTGCCAACATTTCCGGTACTGAGTTGAGACAGCGTTTGAGGAACGGCACTGAGATTCCCGAATGGTTTTCTTACCCTGAGGTGGTGAACATTTTGAGAGAAAGCTACCCTCCACGTTCTAAGCAGGGCTTTGTGGTTTTGGTGGAGTCTAAGGACTACCCTGAATACGGCGAGCACTTTTCTCTTGCATTACAATCTGTATTGAACCAGTTCACTGGCGGGCGTCGTATCACCAAGTTGGACAAGGATCTCGCTGACACTTTCGTGGTGAACGAGTTGGTGAAGGCAGGTTCCGGTGTGATTTTGGAGCAGGACTCGATCTCTTCGCCAATCATCAAGGCTGTGGGCGACGATAACGTATTGATAGTATCACCAACTGTCGAAAACGAATCCAATCTCTTCAAGTTAGAGAACAACAACATTTCGGGCTTGTTAGAAGCAGTTGTTGGATACTTGAGAGAGCAAGGCTTCTACGATTAAGCATCTAATCCAGAGCATCTACGCCAAAGTGTCGCAACGGCCTAGTTGCCTACTCAGTAGCTACACCAGGCCCCCACCGAGGACTTTGTCAGGGAAAATATTTAAATATCTAGACTGTAAGACAAGACTTTAGAAGGTAATCCACCTGAGCTCCACCACATGATGAGTGCGCATGGCGTGCAGTCCGGGCCACCTAACAATCGCGTGAGATAAGGGACTGAGCTTATGATGTGATGGCAACGATGTCGACCATGATACTCACAGCGATAGCGGTAGGCGTGGCGGCGGCAGTCACTGCATTGGTGTTGCTCTTGGTCTTGCGCATTTTGCGTTGCGACCGCTACAGCAATGAAAGCAGGCTGCTCTTGCACGATACTTTCCGAGCTGGCGATGTCGATCACGCATTCTTGAATGATGAGGAGTCGCTTCTCCACTTGGCGGAGGAATACGATTATATGGTGCTATCCCCGGAAGAGCGGCGGGCTTACGTTCAGGGCGAGGAGTTTCTGAAAGCCCATCCGCCAAACTCGTCTCATGTCAGGGGCCGGTCTTTCACGAGGCAAGACGAACTGTTGATTAAGGACTGTGGCATAAATGCGTTCGAGTTTGAGCAGGAATCTGATTTTTTGGCTTCGAGATACGTGGTTGAGGACCGCACAGAGATCAACTTCTTCAACAACGATATGTCTTACTCCACAGCAACGGCTGTTATGAAGTACCCCCTCCCGACCAAAAACAGGTCTCCCGATACCATATACTTCGAGGTGAAAGTATTCGAGTACACCGAAACGCCTAACTCACATTTTGGTATCGGGCTTGTGACCAAGCCGTATCCACTGACGTTTCGGCTACCCGGCTACAACAACTTCTCTATGGCGTACGAGTCGACAGGGAATCTCAAAATAAACAAGCCCTTCCCTACACCGCTTCAGCAGCACCAAGGCGAGAATAGTCTCTTCAACGCCCAAGTTCTTCCGCCGCTCAAGCAGTCAGATGTGGTCGGGTTTGGCTATGTTGTATCGAGCGGAACGTTTTTCATTACTCGAAACGGCAAGAAGTTGATGGACGTGATGAAAGGCTGTTACCTCGATCTCTACCCAGCGGTGGGCTGCTTCTCGTGCAACGCCAGATTTCAGGCCAACATCGGCCAAATGGGATTCTTATGGATTGAAGCCAATGTGCGCAAGTACGGCTTTTTTTCAGCTAGCGACCGACGCTTTGCTGGCCAACGCGGTTTGGCATCGCTTCCTGAATATGGCAACTCGTCCTTACTGAACGACAAGCTCCTAGACAAAGGCGACGAGCTTCCACCTGAATACCCGGTGGAGGAGTTTGATTTCTTTGGTCGCAGAATCAAAGAGGGTCCCTCATCCCGACTACAGACTAAGAAGTTTAACGAGGCATCTGAATACGAGGCCAAGGATTGAACAGTTCGATGAACGAATGAGTAACGATTTTACAATTTTTTTTCTTTTTGAGTGGGCAAATGACCGGTCTAGGTGAGCCATATGGTATTATGTCACGGTTTTCCTGAGACCGTTCCACGATATTTTTTGTCGCTCTAAATCATTGATTCGCTATTTGCTGATTGCGCCGCAGGGCAGTTCAGTACCTCCATGCGATCTGCGCCCCGCGATTTAGTGCGCCGTGCCCATCAACTACTTGTTTGTGGCTTGGTTTACGGCATAACAATGGATGCCAAGGAAAAACATGTAGAAGCTCCTGCCAACGAAAAGCTAGTGCCGTACGAAAAGCTTCAGGAGAAGAGTCACACTGTTTCAGAACCCGCAGTAGTGGTCGATGTGAGACCTGATGCAAGCGATAATGTGTTGCTAAGTAACTCAACCGAGAAAGCGCAATCCAATTACCATCTGCCACCTGAGTACTGCTTCCCGAAAGAACGTGAGTTTATAATCTGTGATAGCTTGGCAAGTAAGAATCTCAAGGTGTTTGCTTCTGAAAATGGGTTGAGATTGTTCAGAGAGTACAAGAAACTAAATTACAAAGACCACGATTTTGCCAAGGCGAAGGCGGATCAAAATATGTCCAAAGGCTTACCTCTTTTGGCATGCAAACGTGCTTTGAACCTAGGTGTCGGGGAGATAGCTTACTTGAAGTTATACGAGTGTGTTACGGCCCCGGAGGCAAAGGACAGACTCTACGACAAGGTTGACAACAGGCAAGTTGGGGAGGTTTTCAAGAAAACTTTCATAGGTTATTGTCGGTACAGGTTACACTTCAAGGGCCTCCAGATTGTTGTGCTTGCTCATTCCAGACTACCAATAGTGGACTTTGAAATTAGTGGCGATCGATATCGATTCATCAAAGATAAAGCACTGTCCGTGCGACCGGAAAGGTTTTTGTATGAGCTTTTCTCTTTGGATCATGATCAACAGAGTCTCCTTGACGATATGACATCGGACATGAAAATCAACAAGAGCAATGAGCTTCTCGGCAGCAAACGTCGGAATCTTTTCTCCTTCGGATTTAATCGCGTCGATCCATCTGTCTACCAGCTGGCTAACAAGGATGGCATATTTGAGTATCAGCTGTCGAAAACATACTTCTCTCGCACAAAGAAGTCCTCAGTTCTCCGTCTCTTTTCTGATCCAGCATACGATTTGGATAAAAATTCAGAAGTCAATTTCCATGCATTGGTGTTGGTGACGGTCGCTTTGATTCTCAAGAGTCATGAAGATGACCTTGAGACAAGCCGTAAGTCTTCGATATCAGCGTCATCTTCTATAGCAGTGACTGGAAATTAGGGGTAACCCTAGTTCCCGGAAATCATAGATTTTAGTTCAC
This sequence comes from Metschnikowia agaves, assembly GCA_963678735.1. Classification (NCBI taxonomy): domain Eukaryota; kingdom Fungi; phylum Ascomycota; class Pichiomycetes; order Serinales; family Metschnikowiaceae; genus Metschnikowia; species Metschnikowia agaves. The sequence continues at coordinate 1,802,310 of CAVMBV010000003.1, read as the reverse complement.
ACTGATTACCCAAGGTCAGGGTGTTATAAGGTGTATTACAATAGTGAATGATACAGCTGACTGGAGAGGCATCTTTTTTCTAATACTTAATATATTTTCGTTGGTTTTCTTTCACATATTTTTACCAAATGTAACTTTTTCAAGCACATTGGAAAGCAAACACTGCCACAGCTAGAGCAACCATAATCTTTTCAACTTCACTAGATTTGCTGGACTGACTCTCCAGCGAGGGTGAGTCAGAAGTAGTAGAGTCTTCAGAAACCGAGTCAACGGCCGAACTTGAGGGAGTCCCGGAGACAGAGGTATTGTCCGAGGGAGAAGGGCTGCTTGAATCCAAGCTTGGAGTCTGTGAGGTCTGAGTACTCCTTCCACTTATCAGACCAGATGTCTGGGTAACTGGAGTGACAGTCAGAATTTGAGTATAGTACAGAGTTGAGGAATACGCATCAGCTTTAACAGCCCCAGGAACTAAGCTGGAGACAACTTCGATATCTTGATCGCTGGTGTGAACAATCGGAGCTAGCGAGATCTCATAGGCTTCCAAATCAAACACAACATACGCGTGTTTAAAAAAATCAGTTCCTAAAACGAAGCAGTCCGGATCATCATCATCGGAGTTGTGAGGATCAAGAACCAAGAAACAGTTTGAGTCTTGGGTTGTAATGAATTCGAATAACGGGACTTCCAACTGAATACCGGAAAAGCTGAACCTCATCTTATAAGAATTGTCCTTGTACTTGCAATCAATCTGCTCAGATCCAGCATTCACAGACTCAAGGCCAAATATATCTTTGATGCCACTGATGACTCCTCTAGGAAACTGGGAGCGTGCAAAGCCTGTAGCTAGCATAGCCACAGTAGGATCCAGGTAAACGGTTATATTGTTCTCTGAGTCGTCAAAAGTCAAAGAGCTAAGTACCACATCCATTCGTTTTGGCAAATCCCCATCGCGACGATAGTAGTCGACTATCGGCACGGTTTGCAAATTTCCACTGAATTTTGCATGGTCTATAGCTCCAAAAAGAATTGATCCTTGCAGGGTATTTGCGTTCAAATACAGCGAATAAACAACCTTTTCAATATAGCCTTCTTGTTTCAAGCGGAATGGAAAGTTGGGATAAGAGCGTGTATCATCCGGTGAGTTATCCTCGTCATCGGACATTGATGCTTCGGACTCAATAAAGCCGATTCCCAAGTACCCATAACGAGAAGTAGTATCCCTTACTACACCCAAGGTGAAGTCCAGGAAGCTGATATTACCAATCTTCACAGAGTCACTTGCCCACCTACCTTCTCCGTTAATTTCGTCATCGTACGAAACTATATCGAAGTCCGTGTTGTTGGTCTGATAAGTGTCAGAATTACCTGTGGTAAAACTTCCATATTCAGTACAGAATCCAGCCAGCCGCAGTGTGGTAGTATAAGTTGCTGTATTTAATCGAGTTCCAGTGGATGTGGCAACCGTTCTTCTGCCTTTATCATCATCATTATCATCATTATCATCATTGTCAATATCATCATTATCATCATTGTCATTATCATCATCACTTCCGTGATCATCCCTCATATACATGGATCTCATCAGCACCCGAACATCGAAAAGATCTCGCTTTGAAGAGCTGTCTAAATTGCATCTTGCATTCGAGGCGATGAGCCACAAGTCAGCCGAGCCAGTATCAAGAACCACCTTGCTTTCTTCCTGAGACGACCCGATCTTGACCGTTGCAACGTAATAGGAGTTTTCTTCAACCAATTCAATAATGGGCGAGTCATCTGCAGACTGCCGTCTTGCCAATTGCACGTTAGAAGTTTCTTTGCCATGAAGCGTATCAAAGCGAGTTATGTGATCAATTGCATCAGAATTACAAGCCACCAACACGCTATGAAAAAGCCATCCTATAAGGAAAGGAAAAAATTGACTGGACCTCATTAGGAAAATTATAGTTCATGTAGAACCCAGCGACATCGATGTTTTATGATCATCCACACTTCGCCTGGAGGCATGACTCCACATTTGACATGAGTTGTGCTACTGGCCAAGAAATTGCGATGCACTACCGTGCCTTGGCATTTAGATAATCTTCGGTTTAGACACCCAAACAGTTCTTGCTCATGGATTACGTTGACTACCAGAGAAGCTTTTGGCTATTCTGTTGACCGTTTGTCGAAGGTGTATTCGTAGAGTTGCGGCGACTTGAAATGCGAAATCGCTGGAAGCTGCTCATATGCACGGTGCAGATTTGCCAAGCCCAAAGCAGCCCCAGCCCCGTTCATTCCAAATGCGTAGATTTGAGACTAGAAGGTGTTGATTGAAACGGGAAGGATAGGCACAGCAGCTCGTGACAATGGAAGTGGATAGGAAGAGAGTAAGATGGAAAAAGAGTAAGATGGACGAAAAAGGATATGCGAAAATGGACTGGGCTTTCCTATGAATTTCGGGCAACAAACAGGATCAGGTCTGCTAGACATTATTGCGCTGCGAGACAGTTTCAGGGTTAATTATCAGTGATTGTGGAGAAGAAAAGTTTGGCTCTGTATGGGTGGATTGGGTGCTGGAATTTCTTTGGTCAAGCTATGGAACGCATGTGCACGACGGCTGCGAAAAACGCTGCTTAGGCAAGTACCAAAAACACTTTCCAGTCGTTGGCTGGAGCCTGTTGCTCTCTGTCTCTCCCTGGACATCATCTCATTATTTGAATTCTTTAGTAATCGGTACTTAATCTATGGACGCAACTCACTTTGAACGGCGGAAGCATAGCAAAATAAAACCGTCTATGTGTAGCCTTATAATTGGTTGCTGGGTAAGTGGAATGCCCGTAATGAATCAACAATTCGTTTCTGACGGGTTTACTACAACAACTGGAAGAGACCGAAACTACACCAAACAGAAACCACACATTCAAGAATAAAGAGGGGAAGAAACCTGGATGTTGGCTCGCAGATGGTTGCAAAACCCAAAGAAAGGGGAACAAAACCTGAGGGCAGAGCAAGACAGCAGGAGATTTGTATCTGTGGGGATGGAAAATTCCCGATATTACTGAATCAAACCTTGCGGTATAATTAGAAGACAAGGAAATGACACTAAGCCTAAAACTGTAGCCGCACCAAGAAGCAATAGGCCACATCTCTCACATTTTGCCGAAGTGATCCATCACTAACAGCGACTTATGCTTTACACAGACAAACCGTCCAGCTGTAGAACAGAATTTTGTAATATTCACTGATAAATTCAGGCGAAACTTATACCAGCGACATCTTTGGGACCAGCTTTCCTTCAGCTTTATCTGTAGTGACTGACCAGCGCACCGTCAACTCAAGAAGCACATAACAGCAAAGTACTACAGGTTGAGTGAATTATAAAAAGTATACAATATAGTGCCACCAACAAAACCAAAAGAAAATACAAGCCAATCCCCATTGCACCTTGCACCTTGCAATTTTATTTCCTTAGCACCATCTGGCGCATTTTTGATACATGCACTTCCCACTATGGCTGGAGCAATGGCTATTGCACTGAATCGTGCTTCTCATCTACAGACCACCATGAAAAGGTACTCATACCCCGCAGTAGTTGTGTTTGATCTTGACTACACTTTGTGGCCGTTCTGGTGTGACTACCATATCGATCCTCCAACCAAAAGCGTGCGAGACGACCTCCTCAAAGACTCTCTGGGCTACGACATCACATTATTCCCCGATGTGGAATCCATCATCCGGGAACTAGCGGAGAACGAGGTTATCATGATTAGTGCCAGTAGAACACCAACTCCCCGGATCGCCAAGGACATCGTATCGAAACTTAAGATAAACGGTCGACCAATGGCGCTGTACTTTGACTCCATGCAATGGGGAGAAGGAACGAAAACCCGCCACATACAACGGGCGGTCAAGGAACTTGGGCTTGAACAGGAGTTGAAGGCGGGCAGCATGATCTTGTTCGACGACGAGTCCCGCAATAGAGACGTGGAATCCATACATTGCCATTTTGCATACATCCTGGACTATCACAGGGGCTTGACCCGGGAAATCTTCGAAAATGCCTTGGTTAAGTGGACTAAATCACAGACCACTATCTAAAGACGCGTAAGTCTTGGGGAAAACTACACTAAACACTAAAGACATGTCATAGAAGTATTAGATTATTTATTCCGAATATAGTTGACAACAAATAGTAAGCGTAGTAGTAGATAGCGCACGGCGATAATTATGCCCACAGTGATATCAAGGCGCTTGTTGAACAGATTTAACAATGGATACAAGCTCATGGTGGCTAGCATCTGGAGGAGGGCCGATTTCTTTCTGATGCGGTTAGTATTCTTAGTATATAGCAGGCTAGAGCACACGTTACTTACTTCCAAAAGAAAACTCTTCAAGTTGACCTCTGACCACTCGGCAGGATCCAAGGGCAAGTCCTTTTCCAAGATAGTGGAGGTGGAGTTTGGGCCCTCGGGCTCTTCCTCTTGCACACCAACTTCGACAATCTCGTTATCTTCTTCCTCGGGACTTGCGCCCGACAGTTTCCCTGTGAGAGAAGCCTTGATGTGCGGGAAAGTTTTGAGTAATAACAAGCCAGCACCAATGACAATGGCACCTGTTGTAAGCGACTTCACCTTGAAGTTTCTCTGCTTGAGCTGGACAGCCATTGTGGGTATTCTTTGCTTAAGCTGGCCGTGACGAGCTGGGAAAACCACAACGGCTTATCTGCAGGATCCCAATATCTGGAGTAGTATTTGGGTGGTAGCGGTTGGTGGGAGGGGCGATAGCGGCTTTTTGAAGTTTCAATTAGCGCAGCAGAGCCAGGACAAGAGCGTCCACCGCCTGCTGACCAGGGTATCTGACTGGCAAGGTTGGCCAACGGGTTGGGTATTGTCACGTGAGCTCACGAGCATGTGACTTCAGCAGAGCACCATCGAGAAGCAGAGGCGAGAGGAGGTGACGGGCCAGAAAAAATTAAGGTTGAGAGCACCCTTTCCGAAGTGAACACAATGTGGGTCGACCACGTGACAGTAAAGTCTCTACATTAGCAGAAAAGGTGAGAGGCCACTGTCGGCTTTGAAGCTTCTTTCGGACGAAGCAGCACATTCACGGCAGCCGGCACTGGGTCGCGGAGCTTCGGCGCACTATGATAAGATGGAGCTGAAAGTACATTTGGGAGACCATACTAAGAGTTAACAGGGTTAATTCGAGATTTTTATTTATTTGTTGTAAGTGGAATTAATATTTGCTCATAATTTTTTATATTAAAGATATAGTTACAGTTTGTATTTTTATTATATTTGTATTTTACTTATATTTGTATTTTACTTATATTTGTATTTTACTTATATTTGTATTTTACTTATATTTGTATTTTTATTTATATTTGTATATTTATTTATATTTAGGTTATTCTTTCTGAATCCTCAACGCCATTTCTGAACGAAATGGAAAAGCAAAAGAAAAAAGGAAAAAGAAAAAAAAAAGAAAAGAAAAGAAAAGAAACCACTACTCAGAAGCAGCTACCAATCAAAAGCAGCTACCACAATCAGAAACAGCTACCACAGTCGGCCATGGTCTCATTAATTCAAGCAAGGTCTGTGGCCCAATGCCAGGCATAGAGAGTTCCTTGGTGCTCTCCGTTGCAGCGAATCATGTTCTCGCACTTCATTTCCCATGCGGCCAACGGCGGTAAGCACAATCAGGAGCCACCCGAAAAGACTTTTCTCGCAAGGCAATCCTCCAGCAGGCCATTCCAAGTAGGATGCCCCAGTAAAAAAATGCTGGATATCAGCCCAGTTTTATACCCTTTGTCAGAACCCCACAATAATCTGGTGGCCTCGAAGTCGCACGTGCACCTGCAGGCTCGCCGGTGCTCAGGGAGGCGATAGCTATCTTATCTCCCTACTCCACAAACGAAGCAACCACGCAATTAAAATAGCACCACCGGCACTAGATTCCTATATCACAAGACACACGTATCATCAAGAACAAAAGCAGTAACCCGCCATGAGCAGCATCCACTTCACTATCCAGGCGATCTTGATAAACGGTAACTTGACAAACGGTGGTGAGGTTTGTATGAAGCGCTCCAAGGTGAATCTGATCGGCACCAAGCCCAAGATGATCAACTACGTTTTGCGGACCATGTTCCCTTCAGACATGTGCTTATCCAGAGAAACCATCCAAATTGAGCGCAAAGTGAGGAAAGGCTCGCACTACATTCGGTTGGAGACCCCTGAACATTTCGAAGCGTATATCAGGAGTTTGAGGGTGAGAGGCAACTCACACCTTATCTTGCGTGTTTTAGATGATCCTCCGCCTTCGTCCCCTGCAACATCTGCTGCCCAGGATAGTGCTAGCGTATCGGAAAATTTGCAGAAACAGATTCCCGAGTTGAAGTCTTGCAACGAACAGATGTGCATGCTCAGTACATCCGTGAAAACCCACGAATGTGAATGCCACAACACCAGCAAGGACACTCCGACCGGCGAGGATGAAAAGCGTCATCAAGTGGTGCACAACGGTGTACTTTGTGACAAGTGTGAGCCACATTCCTCCACTGCGTTCCTCAAGGGTATCAGATACAAATGTATGGACTGTGTTGACTTTGACTTGTGTGAAGATTGTTTCCGTTCGGAGGTTAGCGTGGGCTCCCACAAGCCGCAACATTCGATGATTGCAATCAGGGATCCCGCCTACTTTGCCCATACCGTCCGCTCAGGCCCTGTATTCTGTAACGGTATCCCTTTTTGCAGACCAGTGTCTTGCATTAGAACGAACGCGGTCTCTGGTTCGTGCTGCCAAGAAAACCTTGAAGATAAAATCTCTACTAGCCGGAGTGCTAGGAGGCTCGAGGAACTTGAGTCTCTCTTGCCCGAAGTTGCGGACGACAAATTCGAAAGGTTGAAGGAAATTGTTTTGAATTCACAAAAGCCACAGGAGTCTGCTCAAGAAAAAGATGACGCCAATGTAGTCAACGTCAAAATGCCTGCCTCCAAACTTGAGCTCGTTTTGGTTCCCAAAGGGAAGTCGTTGTCGCAAATTTTGATCTCAAATAGGGGTACCACTACTTTGGACTGCAAGAATATGACATTGTCAATTGTCAACTGCTTCGGCACGCAAGTGGCTTTAGCTGCCGTCGAGATTCCCCAAGGAATCATGCCTGGGAGAACCTCCAAGATTAACCTACAGGTCAACTCAAGCCATTTCAAATATCCTTTCAAGGTGGAGTTGAAAGGAGGGAACTTTTCCGGAAAGTGTCAGCTCAGCCTCAAAAACTTGAGTGGCGAATTGGTTTCTAACCCGGTGCTTGAAGAGCAAACGGAGGAGCCAAAGTCTGAGCTTGTGCAACATGAAACTCTGGGCAGCATGGAGTCTGAGATGGCACTGAGTGCTAACTCGTTCTTCACTGCCTTCATGCACTCAATTCGGTTGCCTTCCCTACCAAAGGAGGTATCCCCTGTAGACCTGAAGAAAACCAAATTGCCCGAGAAAGACAATTCCAGTCAAGCTGAGGCTAACGACGAGGACGATTACGATGTGATCAGTATTTCTGATGCGGAGGATCTCGGCTCTGATTACGAGATTTTGTCGCAGACAAATTCCGCAGAGCATTAGATTCTGGTTTGTCCTACCCATCGGCTTCATTGATTCCATCATGATGCCCTTGTCAATACTACTTGCTTCTTGTTTACATTGTTTTCTGAATAGTCATAGTTTTCTGTAATAGCCGTAGACTATGCTAAAGAGAAATTTCCCCGTAGCGCCGAGAGCTCTGCACATAGGACAGTCTACCAACTATTAAGTGAGAGTCAGTGAGCTGTTGAACGATTTTGTCACGTCAGTAATGGTCAATATTAAAGAGCCAGCGCCTGAGAGCGAACGTATGTGAAACCAAATGATAGTAATTGTGAAGGGGTATACTAACCTCATCTTCAGAGCAGAAATTCGGGCATAAGTGCAATGAATTGAGAAAAAGAATTGCCGAAGTGGAGGAAAGTAACGAAATCTCAACATTGGCCCTTGCCAGAACGAGAGCGTCCATTAGAAGATTGAGACTCGAATACGCCATATTATTAGAGAGGCTAGAATGCCGTGCTCTAGAGTTGCCTGAAGACAAGAGCGCATATGAGGCGATGGCCCGACCTTCTGCTCCATCGTTAGTGGACGAGATTTTCAACAGCAAGGCAGCGAAAAGCATCGGGCCCAAGGCGAAGAAAACCAAGCCTGTGCTACAATCAGCGGCTGCTCTTAAAAAGGCTGCTCGTGATCCGAATTTACCCAAGAGGCCCACTAATGCGTATTTGATGTTTTGTGAGAAGGAAAAAGATAGGGTTAGAGCACAGATCGAAAGTGACACAGGAAAGCCAACCACGGAGGTATCAAAAATGCTAACGGAGATTTGGAAAACTTTGAATGACGAGCAAAGAAAGCCCTATCTCGAGATGTACGAAGAAGACCGTGCTCGTTACCGTCGCGAGATGTTGATTTACAATAACCGCAAGAAAGACTCGTCCAATAAGCAAACTGAAAATGCGGCCCAAAATCCTTCTGCCCTGCTGCTAGAGAGGCTGATTTTGGCCGATGACACTGAAACGCCTGTCGCAGTAAACGTTCAAGATGAAACCAATGAGGATAGAGGGGACGACATTGAGGGAGGAGACGATCCTGAAGAGGAAGAGATCGAGGAGGAGAGTGGTGACGCTGAAGAAGATGGGGAAATTGAAGATGCTCTAAAAACAGGAAACACAAGCATCGTTACAGGTTCCACTTCTACCGTCACAAATACGGAAGTCCTACCGGCTGATGCAAGTGAACCTGATGCTGAACAGATTGCAAAAAAGAGGAAATTAGAATAGGCCAAGCTGGCCATAAGTGTACCTGCTATAAGAGCGGTACTTAAGTCAAGTCCTTATTCAGTCATATTCCGTTTTTCTTATTTCAAGTCATAAAATACTTACTCTCAATACAGACAACTCGTCGGAGGCTATAACGCGCTTCAGTGAATCACGCAAGGGTTACTAAAGCTTGATCCATTCACCTGCTGGATTTCAATTTCCCTTACTCTTTTAGCTCTTATCATTTGAATTATTAATATTCCTCTATCTCTATTTTACAAACTGGTTTTGTTCAGATCAGGAGCGCTTGGTTCGTTTCGGCTTGTAAAAACCGTTTTCGTCCCGTTCATGCTTTCGTTTTTCTCTGAACCTCTCATGCTTCTTAAGCTTTCTTCTAGCAGCAACGTCTGGCGCATTGATCGCCATCTGTGCACGTTTAACACGTCTCTCTTGTCGTTTCTGGTCAATTTGCTGCTTTGCTGAAGTATAAATAGCCAGAAACTCTGTAGTTCCTAGCCTTTCCTCAAGAGACTTGATACACTCACGTGCCAAGCCAGATATTTCTGACTCTTCATTGGAACGAATGTTCTCTTCTGTGAGGTTATACAACGACAACACGAGATCACGAGCAACTCCAGGCAAACGACGTTTGTCAACCAAAGAAGCAATCACAGCTGCCATTTGGATCGCGGCTTTCTTGGCCCTATTTGTGTCATCGTTCCGGTTTTCTTGTCTCATGAAATAGCATGCTCGTGCCACGACGTAGTCGGTGGCGAATTTGTACTTCAGAGCCTCATCCTCATTCTCTGTCTCTTCATTTTCCTTGATCAGTGCAGCATCCTTATCTTTTGTGCTAACATTAAGATAAAGCGTTTGGTTATTTTCCCAGTACGTCACCATTTTTATAATGTTTCTGACAACTTGAGTTCCCAAGTCCTCAGATATGGCAGGTGCACTCAATTGTCGGAGCAACCGGTAAGAAATTGTTTGAAGCTGCTCATTGGTAAGATCAAAATTTAACTCGGTTAAGTTACCCAAAAGCACGCCGACCAAACGTGAACTAAGTAATCTCACCCAGCTATGTGGATAGAGGATAGTTTCGAATATATTTTTCCAGATCCCTTCAAAATTTTCTGTTAATACATCGGTTTTAAGCGTGTGACATAAGGCGGAGAACGTGTTCATAGCTGTGTAAACATCCTCCCAAGATGTTTCATTTTCCTGATCTGAATCACTATTTCTTGCGAGTTTTAGAATGCTCGTTATTTGCTGAAGAGCAATAGAGTCAAGCTTCTTGTTCTTACCAAACCCAAACACAGAAAGGTAGATCTTGTAAATCGCAAATCCACAACGTCTGAGGAGAGGATTTTTGTCCTGTGTCATCCACAAAAGGCAAAAATCCTCCATTTCGCCAACTCTAGCTTGACTAGACTTCTTCAAGAGTTGTGCAATAAGTGCTGCTGCCATCTCCCTACATTTCAGGGAGTCATCAGATACACTAACACTGGCCAAGCCAACAAAAAAGCTAGAGGCCAACTGATCAAGAAGAGCCTTGGAAGATCTTAATATAATGGAGTGCATGAGTTCCATTACAGACTCTCTACCAGCTTGTGTTGGATAGCTCAAATTGTTCACCAAAAACTTGAAAGACTTCTCAATCTTTGACTCTCCTTGTTCATACTCCATCAAAAACTGGAAATACAAGCTTCTGGACATGTCCCGAATTTCTCTGTTGTGATTAACCACCATTATTTCAGATACTTTTTCCATGACATCGTAAACCTCAGGAAGCACAATATGCTGAGAAAGAACCGCTTTCAAAAAGTTGAAAGCAAGACCTTGCAGACTAGGTTCTTCTAAGTCGGGAAGTAGCCGTACTAAGATGTACACCATTGCACTATCATTCAATTTAACTGCATGTTTGTGTCTAACAATGGTAGCCAAATAACGCAAGCAAATTTGCGCAAGTTCTCCGGTTGTTGAAGATAGATTTTGAATGATTGTAAATGCTCTAGTCGCAGTTTCAGTGAAGAATGAATCCCTAGTATCGGCGAACGGAAGCTTAACAATAAGATTTAGCACCTTATACAAAGAAATGAGCAATGATTCATCTTCAGCAGTTAAACTGCTCTGCATTAGTGGTATAAAGCCATCAAGATTTTGCACTGTTAATAAATGGGAATGCCTGCCAAGGGCAGTTCTCATGAGCTCAAAGCACATTCTCTGTAGAGCAAAAAGCACTTGAGATTGATCAACATTCATCCGAGCAGGTTTGGCATCAATTCGCACCAAGAAATGTTCTTCTGCCTCAGTTGGTTTCTTGGGAACCTGAGATTTAGCTTTAATATCCAATGACTGCTGGTGAAGCTCATAACACAAAATCAAAATGTCTCTCTTTGACGCATTCTCATTGTAGTTTAGCCCCATAGAGTACCTGCGGAGAAGTTCGTCAAGTTTCCGTTTTGTTTTCAACGGTATATTGACCTGAAGAAGCATCTTCACGGGCTCAACAAGAAAGTGAAAGTAAGGTAAGCTGATATTCGAAGAAAGAATTTCACCGGTATCAAAACTTTTCTTGGACTTGACTTCTTTCATCTTACTGACGTAACCCTCTGCATCCTTTTCCTGACCAGCAGCACCGAAGATATCCTCCATGATAACATCAACAATAAGCTGTGCTGATTGGTCTAAGTCTCCAGTCTTGAAGTCTTCTCGCGAGGCGACAAGAATAGAATGAAGAGTATAACTCAAAACATGGATTTGGGCTCCACGTGAGAGAGCTGTTTTTAGCTCCTTGATAATGAATTTAAGATATTGGGGGCCAACAACACGGGAAACCCGGCACAAAGTCTTACGTACCGCATCTCGTATGTGTTGCGTTCTGGACCTTAAAGCCTGGCATGTGCTTGTAAGAGTACCCGAAATGGCAGCCTGCGCTATGTTACTTGATACACATAAAAGACAATCAACAGCGGCTTCCACCAAGAGTGTACGATTAGTTATAGTTTCATCATTCCGCACCTTGACGATTTTCATTATAGGTTCAAAAAACTCTCGCATTATAACATTATCACTTTCAGTAGGGTCTGATGGAAGATTCACAAAATGATTGTCATCAGTTTCTGCCTTTAAAGATGTGAAAGATGCTAACATTCCCTGAGCAATTCGAACGACTAAATGAATTTGATCTCTGTACTCTTGTTCTGAAGCTTTGTTAATGGCTCCAATATGCTTTTTGAAAAGTTGCCTGAAGTGGTCCCACCGCAAATAACTTGTCAAATGGGACCACGTTTCATGGGTATCGTTCACAATATTTCTAAGCCTCTCATCTGTACATACCGTATATGGCTCTGTCATGGGCAAGATGTAGTGATATAAGCATTCGGGACTGATTTGGGGTCCAACTTCAACGAGATCACGGATGGCTTTTTGTCTGCATGTCATCTGAATATGAGAGTAATTTTTGAAGAAATCTGTCTCCGGATTCTCAGAAAGCAAGACGCTCATACTTGCAAATTCTGGAAAGTACTCAGAGTTCTTCACCACGTGTGACAAAACGTTGATATAGCCTTCTCTTATTACATCCTCTTCTTTCTTTAAGCCAGAACGCAAATTTGGGAGAATCACAGTATAGAAGAGTGAAGTATACTGCTCAACTTGTCCATCAGTTTTTGAGGACACACCATCCAAAAAACGAGTTAAAGTAAACGAAGCGTTCGAGCGAATAGCCAATTCTTCAGGGTCGTTTATGAAGAACAAGCAGTTGTAAATGAGTGGAAGCCATTGGCTTGCAGTAAAAGATGTGTAATAATCCTCGTTAATTGCTCTGAAGGCTTTCAAGCGGCGCTCGAAATCTGGTTCAACCATTCTCCTCTCCGAGTGAGAATTTAAGTCTACCAATAATTCAGCGACAATCTTATAGTCCCCAAATTTGTCACCGAATATATTAAAGATCTTTGTCAATGCATCCCGAACATTGCGGTCTTTGTAAATGCGGAAAGCTTGGGAACAAATTTGATATAGTTCAGCCAAATCTTCAAATGAGCAGTCTAGCCCATCAATTATTGACACCAACGAAATAAGAAGACTTACCCTATCATTAGACGCAATTTGAGCAGGTGGCTTCTTAATTGCAATTGCACAAGCAACAGTAAGTTTCTGTCTAGTGCTTTGTTCTTTCACGTAGCCACCATCGATAATAAGAAGAAGTAATGTTGCGGATTTAGAATTAAGATCTCTTTCTTCACAGTTTTCGATAAATCGAGGTAGATTGCTTAGCAATCCGTCCACAATCAATGCGACAACAGTGTAAAAACGTTCATCTTCCACTCCCTTCTTTGTCAATGCGGAAATACAAAAGTCAAGAATGACTGACCACACAGATTCTTTGGCATGAGCGTTTCCGAGCAAATCCATCACAGCTGATACCGCTTCGCACTCGTTGAAGTAAAGAAACGGATAAAGTTGTGGGGACTCGATCCACCCTAATATGATCTTCATCAATGCGGACGGCTGTTGAGCATTCTCTTGAGAGAAGTTAACAAGACGTGGCTGTACAACGGAGTTAAAAATTAGCAGAGCTTCTTCATTCCAGTCATAAGTTGAGGCAGTTAATTTGAAGAGGAAATCGAGACACTTGAATCCTAACAGGCGTACTGTCTTCGCAATTTTTGTTACAAGTTCGTCTTCGGTTGGGGATTCAATACTTTGTTGAGCACTCAACAATGTGAAGATGAGAGGTTTAATGGTTTTTCGTAAAGCCATCGTAAACTTATGCCCCAAACCATTGTAAACTTCGTATAACATGTTAAGGTAGCCCACCATATTTCGCAAATCTCTCTTGGAAGCTTCCGGAAGTACAGATGATTCAAAAAATGAGGTATAGTCGAGCTTTTCAGAGATCATAAGAATAAACTGCTCAATGTAAGCTTCAGCTAAATTAGGTAACACTGTAGCTATGGCAAACTTACGACCATTTTTACTCTTATTGCTTGAAGCCCCTTTAGCTCTTCCATAGAGTATCCGAAGAACAAGGGGGATTATCACTTCTTCATCTCCATGCTCAATCTTGGTATTTGTAGTTGAGTTGGCAAGGGACTGAAGCTCGTCTCGAAATAGTTTATCATCTAACAAATTCTTCAAATTATCTCTGTACTTGTTGATCGGCTGCTTGTTCCATGCAAACAAGATTTCAAGTGACTCTCTTTGAATAGTTGTTTGTTTAGATGACAAGTTCTCCTGCAAAATACTGAAAAGTTCCTCATTCCTTGGAACTTTTGCAAGACGTTTAAAACCGGAGCATACTCCGTATAGAGCAAGTCTATCTTTTGCAGAAATACCCGAGTGAGTCTCACCATCAATATCATCCTCAAAACTAGCATGGTGGATTTGTATGGCATATTCAACAAATTGTGCCCCATGTGCCTCAGCTACACGTGGAATTGACCGCAATGCTTGAATCACTCTCGACCTGAGCATCGGCTTGTAGTTAGAAGAAGCACTGTGAGATTTAGCATGATTAAAGATAGCAGACATAACACTAGCATCTTCATAGAAAAATGTTGCAGAGGCCAAGGCAAGATTTCCCGCAAGTTTTTGATTGAGTACATCAAACTTGGCAACTGTTTGTTCCATATTTCCTGCGCCAAATCGTTCGTCATCAAGGCAATACTGAATTTGTTCTCCGTAGTTGAATTGGATAAACTCCATTAGAATCCTCCATAAGTGATCAGTGCAACTAGAATCAGCGAAACGAGGAAGCGTTTCATATACTGCTAACCAGCAGGGCTGAAAATTGTTAGTTAAAAGCCCAATTATAAAATTAGCAATATGTTCTTTGTCAACATGTGATTTCAACTCCTGAGCAGCGAATTCGCTAGCAAAAAGACGAATTCTCATCTTGATGTCATTGGCATTAGCAATTTCAAGTGAAATTTGATCAATGATAGTAATGTGCGATAAAACAAGAGAGGTATGTTTATCGGTACTTGTGCAAAGTTTAGTCAAGAGTTCTGCAGTACATTGTCTGATTTTGACATTGCTTAAGCTAAAGTTTCCAGCCAAAATCGTATGAAATTGCTCTTCATCTCTAGTTAACAAAGGCTCCAACATAGATGAGGCCCTTTCGATCAACTTAATACATGCCATCATGAACTCAACAGAGCAGCGACATTGTTTAAGGAAGGAAAAGAGAATCTCATAGAGTTGAGATATAGATGCAGAATTAAGATTTGATAATTGGATAGCGGAGTGTAGTGCCAAGCCAACCACATCTTGAAAGAGAGGACAAACAACAGGCTTTGCGGATTTCAAAGCAAGCAAGAGATCCATTAAAGTAGAGTTTTCAACAGAACCCTGCGGACAGAAAACTAAGAGTTTCAACTTCCAATACAAGTCCAAAAGCACATCTTCAGAAGAGCGGTTGGCAATATTCTTGCTGATCATCTCTAGTAAAAGATTACCGGCAAATGAAGGGATCACGAGCTCACTTATGGCCTCGGGGGAAACACTATGCCACTTCATAATAGCGTGAGAGACTACCATGAGCTGATCTCTGGTCGTTGCGTGGCTTACCACTGATTGTAGAGTGCGGTAGGCACCGAAGGTAGACATCTTAGACTGTGCAGTGGTATATGCTAGCTCGTAAAAACTCAAGAAGAAATTGGCATTCTCGGCCGACGCACAAAACAGAATCATGTAATCAAAATGACGGGCAAGTTCTGAAGCATTACAGTTCCTGACAATAAGCGCAAAAAGATGAGCGAGAGATGCCATCAATTCCGGAGGGAAGCTATCTACGTTGCCAACAAACGTCTTTGTCTTTGTTAAAAGGGTGTCGATAACAGCGAAAACGCTTTCCCACGACAGGATTTTCCTGCCAGACTCGGCAAAACACATGGTGATAAGAATTTGTACGACCGAGTCGAACCGCTCGGCAGAATCAGATGATGCAATGACAGACACAAGATGTTCCATGCAGCTGTCGTAAAACTTAGCGCATGCCTGTTGGGACCCATGTTTGATGATCACAAGCAAAATGTCACACATTGCACTGATGCAAACGTCGCTAGTAGACCCGGGCGAGAATGCGTTTTCGAGCAAAACAGAAAAAAGTACAAGCGCTTTCGAATGAAGGGTCTCTTGAGTGTTTTTCATCGATTCACTGTACAACACAACCAACGACTCACGGTAGCATCTGTTTTCCGCGAGTAGATCTCGTTGTTCATTAAAGGAAAACTGCACCAAGTCTCGAAGAACGTCTGGTTTCGCTTTCTTGGCCAAAAACGACAAGGCCTCAGCACAGAATCGTGAGACATAGGTCTGTTTAGTCATTTCCAAAACCGGAAGGAGTTCAGTAAAGGTCGGCCTGAGGTCGTCTGTGAGGGTGCGAGAAAGGTATTTGAATGCAAACGCCAATGAGTTGAAACACCACTCAAGAACGTTCGAAGTGTTCCGCATATTCTGGCTGTCATTAGGGTTCGTCCGTTGGGAGATCTCCACAATAAGATTAAGAAATCGCTTGTAGTATGGCATGAAATCCGGCCCCAAATCGTGTATGAATTGCGACGCAAGCTCCAACAATGGCTGTATCGAGTTTACGTCATTCTTTTGGATATGGCGATGCAAGCTGTTATAGATTTGTTCTTGATGATGCAAAATTTGGGCCAATGTTTGGCAAATGGGTTCAACCTCGTACAAGAACTCGGAGAAATCACCACTAAGATTGACTTCTTTCCAGTGCTCAAGCGTGGCTAGGAAATGAGAAGATTCCACGTAATCATGAGCGCGAGCGTTTAATTTTTTGCTTGGCTCGATCTTCATCGAGTCGACCCGCTCTTTAAACGAACGGAACGCATGGCGCCTCTCTTTCCCTGCGGGAGCCGCAGAAGAACTCATGAATGCAGCGTTCACTGTAGCCATGGGTGTTTTTTCACCACATCGATGGAGATGAGCACCCTGGTGTACGGGTTCGCGCCAAAGCAGGTTTTGTGGGGGAGGTATGTAGCAACCGAGAGGCGGGCGGTGGCTGGTGAAGAGTGCCGGGATCGGCTCTGATGGTGGTTCTCGTTCTCGCCATGCAGCGGCTCAGCATCACAGATTCGGTAGCACATCGAAGATATAAACGTCGCCAATATATCAAAATCCTGCATATAACCACGAGCCGAAAGTCCCAAGCGCACTGAGCAAACGGCACCCAATACTGTTAACACGCATGCTGGCAGACTCAGAAGAAACACCACTCTTGCCGGGAACACAAACGAGCCAGGTGGCGGTGGCGGCGCAGGCCAACAAGGCCGGCTCCAAGATTTCACAACTGACCAAAATTGGACTACAGCGAATCAGCAGAACGAGCCAGAAGCTCAAGCTTCTCCCAGTCGACCCCAATTTGGAGACTCCCCAGGACGGATCAATAGCGGGAAACTACAACCAAGACAGCCAGAGCCCGGAGCCCGGGGTGTACTCTCAAGTGACCAAGATCACCGATCGCCCTGCCCGCAAAGATGCAGAGATATTGGGAAAGCTGCACCGCGATCTTCTACCACGAGTAACGGCGTATTGCACGTGTGGATCATATAAGATGAAGGACTTGCTTCGATGGTTGAAGGACAGACGGCGGATCCACAATACGGCACCAAAGTTGTTTGATGAGTGCTTGTACTCGCCGTTCACGTACAAGGATTGGCGGAGTGATTCGGAAGACGACGGGCGCAAACTCATCAGGTTGGCCGACGACGGAGGAGAGATCGAATTTGGCAAGAAAAGCGATGTATTTATATTTGAATACGGTGTTGTGATCTTGTGGGGCTTTTCTGTTAAGGAGGAACAGGCGTTTCTTGAGGACTTGGCTCGATTCGAGCTGGAGAAGTTGTCTTCCGAAGACATTCAGGTAGAGGAGTTCAACTACTACATCACCACGTCGTACCAGCCCAGAATTTACAACGACTTCATCACACTTCGTGATGACTCTAACTACATGCTCAAGCTCTCGATCTCGCACGCTCTAGCGCAGTCCGTCAAAATCTCCCTCTTTGAGGAGTTGGTGGACAACACTATCGAGGACACGCATGACATCCCACAGCAAGTTGCCCACACGGGTAAGGTGGAGATGACGCGGGATGAGACCATGAAGTCCATTGGCGAGCTCTTCATTCTCCGCATTAACATCAATCTACATGGCTCTGTTATTGATTCGCCTGAATTGATGTGGGCGGAGCCACATCTCGAACCGATTTACCAGGCCACCAGAGGGTACTTGGAGATCAACCAGCGGGTGGAGCTTTTGAACCAGCGACTCGAGGTGATCTCGGATCTTCTACAAATGCTTAAAGAGCAGTTGGGGCATTCAAAAGAGGAAAATCTAGAGTTTATTGTGCTTGTGTTGGTGTGCATCGAGGTGCTCGTTAGCGTGGTGAACATAGTGGTGGATATCTTAAGGTATTGAGCGTACATACTGAGCCCCCATGCAGCTGACGGAAAAACGCAGAAAAGAGAGGCTGAGACAACTCAGTCCGGTACGCGCCCATGCGGGCGAACGCGCTTCCTGTGTGTCTCACACTTACACAAGCCTTCTTTTTTATTACCCCCGTTCACTGTGCAAAATTCGTAAATGGCGAATGTATGTCCTTTCCCTATCCATTTTTTCTCTTTGAATATGTATGGACACGGAAAGTGGCGGGTGCATGTCTCGGCGGACCTTGGTTGGCCAGATGCTCTGTAACCGAAACTTTTATTTGCGACTTCAGGTTTTCTTTTTGTTGTGGGTATGATGTTGCCCTTGTCTATGAACATCTCGAATTGTGTTCTTCGATAAAATTGGAATATACCCGGAGCTATTTCCCAAAGAGTGCACCGGGAAAGATTAGTCGAGGCGCAGTATGACGATTGTCGAAGAAGACATAGTTTAATCTGATGCTGACATGCACTCCGTGTCTCAGATATCCACTAGCATGAGGCTAGTGTACTATGTTGCTCTCTCGGTCAGCATTTTGTCTGCCACAACCTTGCTCGAAAACCTGGTTGCCTGGACGTATATGCAGGTACTAGCAGTAAAGGGTGGTCTAGATGCCGGTCTTCTGCATCTGGCTTCCCATATGCATAGGCAATGACATCCTCTGCAGATGGGCTATTATGGCGAGTGCTGCATTGGCCACAATTTATTAGAGACAATTTTCCTCAGCCTTCGTTGCTTCGAATTTTTTGTTGGCGCATTAAAGTCTACCCAGAGCTCAGCTTGACTTAATCCACTTGCCACTTTCAGCTTCTTTGCAACTAATTTTAGTGATAGCAGAATTCGAAATACGGTTTCGAGAATTTTCCCTGATTTCTTCATATCCGAGTTTTTGGCTGTGTTGCGTGTTTAGCGTGCTGTAGGGACGTTCGGTGGGCTACACCTCTACAGGTGAACCTTCAAATAAAGAACTCTCGAATATGGTGAAAATGGTACTGCCAACCGCTGAAGGTCCGGCGCTTATTCGAATGAGCAGACTCTCGTCTGATTTCATTCGCAACAATTTAGATACCATCAACGTACCTATTCGTTTAAAGGTTGACGATAGTTTGAATCGTATGGAAAATGGTTGGACCCGTGAAGAAATCAAAGCAGAGAGACGGTTAGTGGCTTTGAATATTGTTAGAGAGGATCTCAGCACTTTCAGCATTACTTGCACTCCTATTCCACCCAACTCAGTTTCCAAAGACCACAAGCTCATAGTCTCCTGTATTAGATGGGAAGAAAACAACACTTACGTTGTCACATCGGTAGATATTCTCTTGGTGCTCGAGACAATGGTGGGCGAACATTTTCCGGTTGAAGAAAAGAGCAGAGTTCGTCGGAATTTACAGTTTTTGAAACCTACCACAGTTACAAGATCCAGTTGCAGCAGGCTTTTTACCTCTCTCATGTCTATGGAAAATCCTCGTCCTCGGAATATTGAGAAAGACTTGAAGGTGTTTTTGTGGGCCAACTTTTTTGATGCGTTGAAGAAGGTGTTGTCTAAGTATTCCGCTAATCCTACTGTTTTACAGCCAAATGCTGAGGTAAAGCTGAACTACCAAGAGGTTACACCTATCACAACGTATTCATCTAAATCTTCTTGCAACAGTCAGAGCCCGCGGCCGAGGAACGGTAGCGAAGTGTCCACCTTAGGGGACGGGCTCAGCCGAGCATCTGCCACGCCAATACTGGGTAATAACCTTACAAGGCTACCATCTTCTATGGTTGATGATCGAAACTTCGAATTGCGACATGCGAGGCCTCGAACGTCCTTTTCGTCAAAACGGGAATGCAAAGCACTCGTCAACATCTACAGGGAGTGGGGCATGGATCCCGTATACTTCGCAACAGCAGAAGTACTTTAAATCTGAGACAGACCTTCAATCGATCTCAGAAACGTCAGGCATTTTCACTGATTTGTCCCTTAAGTCTAAACCACAAACAACAGAAACGTCATTTGGTGATTCACCCAACGATGTCCGCGGACATAGTGGTAGCAGTACAGAAATGACCAAGAATGGTGGGGAGGAGTCTAGTTCTGACAGTCTGAATTCGGGTATCGCTACCAAGAATGGGAAAGGCTGTGACTCGCTGCTGTCTTCGTCGTCTACGTCATCCTCCTTTAGTTATCCTCGTATGCCTCCCAAGAAGGGTCTCAAGTTGAGTAGGGCAAACATGCAAGAGCACGATCGTCAGTGGGCAGAAATTGCAGAGGGTAAACCTGCGGTCGATGGTGATAGCATAGGTGTTGTTAAGCTTGACACCGCAAGTCAATCTCCCGAAGAGAAGTCGGACCTGATAAATGGCCGGTACAGGCGACCTGGGTCTAAGAGAAGAAAGTTTAAAACACGTCGGTCTAAAAGGTCAAAGAAACTTAAGGGCCGGGGCCTTCCGGAAGTCCTGTCTTCGCTCGATCGGTCTTTCCCTCTCCCAAACCCTCAGCAGATTGAGCTCTATTCACAGGGATACGACAATGTCAACCTTGACTCACGGCTGTCTAGTCCGCAAGACACTTCTCATGCTTCGACGACACCATCTACCGCATAGTTTATCACAATTATCCACATGGATATTTGTATATTAGCATTTACTTTAGACTGTATAGTAATACTTGAAGAAAAAAAAAGAATGAGATGATATAGAAAGAAGGAATCAAGGAAATATACACCTCGAATAGAGTGCTCTTTTCTAAGACTGGGAAATGCCCTCGTCTAGGAAATATGACATTCACTAATCATGAATAAAGTGTGCTTATGTTTATTTTTTGTGTTTTAAAGCGTCCTTAAAGTCGTCGGTACTCTCTATAATGGGCCCCCGATCAGGATCGATGGTAACAATGTTCAAGTAGTCGGCAGGGACCTTTGCTGGTGCATCGTGCGAAGCTGGTGCTACAGTAGCAGAGGGAGTTACGCTGGGAAGACGAAACTTTCGCTCAAAAGACTCAGAAGATGCTGCTGACTGGATGAGTACTGAGCGGGGCCCAACGATCTTGACAAAGTCAGTGTTTCCTGGCTTCACTTTACCCACAGAAACCCTCCAGAACGAACGCAAGTCACGCAAAAACATGAATGTTTTCCAGTAATAGTATTTGAGCTGGGTGAGGACGTCATGAAAGGTTTTTATATGGTCCACTTGCGGCGGTGGGGAGAAAGACACGTTTTGGATATGCACAGGACTAGTAGCTTGGACCACACAGTTCTGCAAATCATGGGGCCCGTTGACTGAGACACCCAACAAGTGGTTTTTGTTTATGGCCACTTGGTCGCCATCACTCACGGTAGCCTGATAGATCAGCCCATTGCCTACCAACCCCACAGTACCACGGCCATGAACAAATGTGTATCCCGAATGGAGCCAGCTCCACAAGCCCACGGACTCGCGCGAGGGTAATTTCAAGTTTTTAACAAGTTGGCGTGAGATCTTTGTGGGAAGCGGGCGCATCGACACCTCGATTGATGGCCCAGCGTACATCTGCAAAGCTGTCCGTGACAAGACGGCCCAGTCGGTGGTGCCATCCAACGCAAGGTTGGTAAATGACTTGGAGGTGGTTTTGCGGAGAAACTGGGGTATCCATGAAGGCGTGGTAGAGGACACTAGCATAGTGTAGGGCTCAGTGCCGAGTATTTCGTGATACTGCGAGGGGAAATTACCGTATATCAACCTCTTAAGCGGGGAGATAAACCGCAGTGTGATGGTGACATTGGAGAGGTTGCCTTGGAGCGCCATTAGCGAATTGCGCCGAATGTAAACTGGCAAAGAGGGAGGAGCGCCCACCGAGAGAGCTGCTGGCGGCGATCCTAATGCCTCGCATTGGACGGCGTCTATTGCTTTGAGATTTGGCAAGCTTTCCACATGCTCTAAGCCTGTGGCGCCTTGAAATGCATCGTACCGCACCGAGATGGGCGTCGAGTTCACTGGAGCCGGATTGACGTTTAAGTGCCTGGATTGGCCCGGAACGTGCGTGTATGCACCAGGTTGATTGGCCTTGGGGAGAAGAATCCAATTGGTGTACCCTGCCTTTGCTGTGAGCTTCATGTAGAAAACCGCCGTTGGGCTCGAACTTCGAAAACTGGGCCAGTTGTGTGCGCGCACATTGGATGGTGGAACGGGTTTTAGGACTGACGATACAATACGCGGCGGTAGGACCGCACTCGGGTATCAGGAATTTCTGTATAAAAATCTCGTTCTATAGGCCAAGTTGCGCTAGAGATCATTCGGAGCTGGGCTGTAGGCAATCTTCAGCAAAAGAGCTGGTTTAATTACAGAATTTCTCCTCGAAACATCGTTCAAGGAAGGTAGAGCGAAAGTTCAGAACTCTCGGCAGCAGGTGCTCCAGTGGCGCAGTTGGTTAGCGCTTCGTGCTTATAGCCGGTTTACGACAATGGTTATACCAAAGTCACGGTCGTGTGAGGAACGCGACGGTCGTGGGTTCAAACCCCTCCTGGAGCATTTGTTCTTTTTAACATTCGGACGTTCCTAATGTTTTTATTTAATATTTTTATTTTGTACGAATCATACTGCAAGCAACCTACTTTTATTGTGCCGTTTCAGATATATTGCTGGAGCATATTTGCTCATTACTTATTATGTTGCGATTATGTGTATACAGGTGGATCAATACACGAGCTAGATTCCATGAGAAGTGAGGAAGAAGAATCTGAACTTTTCGATGCTAAGCCAGTTAATTAGTCTTCATCTTTTTGTCTGATATTGCTTTTTTGATGAACTTCACAAACCTATCCCCGTACTCTTTTGCTGGAACGGCGGAGATCGTCAGTCGATTATGACTCAATGATCTCCATATCGTCTCCAAACGCTTCTTCAATGAATAATTTGTTAAGCAATCTATGATGCCAAGGTAATATATCTCGGGTAATGGTTCGTTGTTTTCGTTCGTGGCTCGGATGCCTCCATTATGACCATAAAATATATATTTAGAACGCCCAGGGAATACATCAGTAGGGAGATCAACTCCTCTATCGATTCCCCGCGGATTAGTTTTCACCACTTCAGCTTTGAGAGGTGATTTTGGATCGAAAACAGATAATTTTGTTGTGTGTGTTGCTTCATTTCCTTTGGACACATCGTGAATTCCGAGCAATAGCGAATAGTCCATCACATTAATCTTTTTTAACAACTTCACATCTTCTTCGAGTTGTTGAATAAATATTTTTCTCTTGTCAGGACCAAACTTGATCAGATCATGGTTTTCTAGCCAGTTTAAATCTTTGAGGGTCATCTTAGAAAATTCCTGTGTTTCTCGTAATTCTTTTGGAATTTTGGTCATTCTGCCCCATGTTGAGCCCTTTAAGTCATATTTCACATGGATGTCTCTGTGAGGAGGAAAAAGATTGTTCATCACAATAAAATGTACCCTCTTGATTCCACCATGGACTTTCAAACGGTGCAATCCATAGAATTGACTCACAAGCGTATTGGGATTATTTTTTACGTGAAGGTAATAGTCCTTCAACATTCTTCTCAACTGCTTATGCTCAGAATGATGAATAGTCTTTATGATGAATCTGAAATCTCTCGAGTAATAGAAAAATGATCCACTTTTACCGGATGACCCTAACTCAGACAAGATATACTTTCCGGTAATAGACATCAAATAGTCAGCGGGATCAATGCCAAATAAAGATCTTAACTCGCGGAATACTTCCGGTGAATAATCTTTAAACTTGAAATCATACTTGGAAGAGGGGGTGAGCTCACTACCATCCATATCGAAAGAAAGCTTTTTCGTTGCTCTAAAATCATCATCGGTTAGTCTCCGCAGGACTCCAGAGCAAATAGATACTGCTACTCTTATGCCTGTGAGCATATTGTACGCTGTGACAAAGTTTTGATGGCCCTCGCTGATTTTGTTGCCAACAATGTAAGTGGTTTCCTCTGTGGTCTCTCTCCGCTTTTGAATTCTTTGGCGAATGAGGGCAGACTTCATCCGGGACACTTCCGAGTCTGGAGCAGAAATCTTGCGGTTGTCTGGATCCACAGCAGCGTGATTCAGTTCACGAGAACCGTTTCTGAAGATAGTAGTAATTCTACGCACGCTATGAAACTGTGTTATGCTGGGCCGGTCCACGTGGTCTGAAAGGTTGATTCTGGTAGTGTCAACTGAGTATCTGTTGGCGGAGATTATGCTTGGTGAAGTGTGTCTTCTCAGGTTATTTGGCAGAATTAAAGAAGCCCTTTCATCATGGCAGCTGAGGGTGTTTTCGACAGCTTTTCCATCCAAGACAGACTTGGATGTGTTCTCCAACTTAGTGTCATTTGTATTATTGCTGTCTTTATTTGCATGCAATGGGTTGGTGGGCAAGGAATTGGTGGGTGGTTCAGACACTGGGGGTTTCTCTTTAGCTGGATTCGGCGTGTTTCCGTCAGTATGAGTCACAGGCTTATCGTGACGGTGAGCTATGGCCCCATCGATCATTGTGACCATGTCCAGTTCGGAATCCTTCAACTTCATATGCGTGAGGGTATTTGCGGAGGCGTTGTGGCTTTCTTCGCCGATGGAACTGGGGACTGTGTCGGAGCTACACGTTTCAGACTTGTCGGAATAGGCTCCTTTGATGGAGGCAGAGCCTGGAGTGAGTACAGAGTCTGAATTAGCGGCTTGCAAAAGCGGCAGCTGTTGTCTGCTGTTGCCATCAATGTCTAAGGGCTTGCCGGGATTATCGTGAGCAAGCAAAACTTTTTCTGATGGGTGCAATTCAACGACACTCATTTGGACAGCAGAATGATAGCAAAAGTCGGCTAGGCGGTATTCGATCACCAGCTGCTGCCAAAGGAGCTACTCTTGCTAACAGTTCGCTGCTGGCAGATTCCTATCCCAGTTCTTGAAGTAGAGTGTGTCTGGCCCAAGTGTCAGGCAACCAGATTTTTGGACGGATAGAAGCAGTTCGAGGCTCTGTTGGTGGTTGGAATTTGATTTACAAAAGGAACAACGTTGCTGACGAGGGAAATCCTGGCAGGTTGTTCGGGCACAAAATTCGCGAAGCAAAATCAGGCAAGAGTTTATTTCGGACACGGCACCCAGAGGAACGGAGCACGCCGTGTTAAACAAAAAATGTAGAGCTGTGTTAAAAGCACAGAAGCGTACCAGGCAAGAGCAGGCGGCAAGCGGCTAGGGAAAATCCGGCCCTGGAGGAACTTTGCTCCTCGAGTAAAGTTGCCAAGAAGCTCACGAATGGGTGGGGCCGCGAACGACGGATCTTGCCGTGTGCGCAGGAACTGAGGGCCGACCTTGCACCCTTGTTATTTCTCACTACAGCGAGAGGCTGCGAAAACAGGCAGAAAACAGCTGGCGTATTCACTGACCCCTCGGTTGAAAATGCCAAAAAAATCTGGGTTCGCTGCCTGCCAAAGGACCCAACGGACGTAGGGCGACCACGTCTCCAACATTCTGGAAGTTGCCAGGCCAAGCCTCCAGCTCCAAGCCACTTCGGAGTACGTCATGGTCACGTGCGGCCAGTTGCCGCAAAATTCTAATTCTGGTTGGGGCCGATCGATTGTAATATGGCAGAAGCAAAACGGTGCACTCTACGTCCGGGGATCGCCGCCACTTCTTTCCAGCCAAGACATGATGCTTCACAATTGGAATGTGGCGAATTGGATTTGCCGTTACATGGCTTTGTGTTCTCTTCCCAAGCGTCGTGCTCTCCCACGCTGTCCCCACCTACTCACTGCTTGCCGCATGCTCGGTTCTACCAGTAAACAGCGAAAAAGAGCTTCTAGAAGACTACCTGGAATGGCTACAGAAACACGAATGCGTTTTGTTCCACTTGGTAGAGTCCAATACGTTTTTGACTCGCAAGCAGGATCGATTCTGGGACTTGGCTGAGCCTATCCTGGGTCTCATGCTGGCCTCGCCTAGAACTGCGGGCTTTTTTGGTCTTGGCTCTTTTTTCACGAAGAAAAATACCCAGTGGGTAGAGTTTTATTATGATGAACACATGGACATCACCGAAGAAAAACTCATCCCGGTGTCCCTATGCCACAGTGAGATGGAGGGAGAAGGTGGGACTATATCAATGCAAGTCGTAGCAAACGACCAGCGTTCTCTCGCGGGTTCCTTCGGCGTGGATGTTAAGGTGCAAGCCTTGGCACTTACTACCACTACCAAGTTGACTTTTGCTGATGCCAGGTCGGCTGCTACTACTATCTCTTGCGAAATTCAACATGGTGAAATCGGACAGTTGTTTTTGAGCAGGGCTCGGTATCTACGTTATACTCCGTGGTTCCGCATCCGTACTTATAACCCAGATGAAAGCACTCTTGAGGCAACGACCCCATTCGCTGAGTTGCCAGAAGCGAAAAGAGTGCTTAAGGGGGGCTTCGGTGACTGGGTATGCGGCACCAGCTCAGTAATGAACTTGCAGTGCTTCAGTTTGCGTGACGCTTTTATAGTATAGAACTCTGATTTTAAAGATGCAGCTGCGAAGAACGTCCACAAGTCTATTTCTATTTCTAAATAACAATTATTTTCAATACATAATACTAGTAGATACTCAATAATACGAGCAAATACTCAATCTAGTCGGCAGTCCTGAAACCCTACAAAATCCTGACTGCAATGGCCACAACGTCACTCCCGCTCTTCACTTGGGTAAGAGGGTCTTTAAACTTCAGATTTGCGTATACGGCTTCCGAGACAAGAAGGTTGGTCAACTCCAGGGGGGTGTCGTTGAAAAGGTGAGACTGCATTACAATCTTTTTGATGTGGTCAATTGATAAGTTCTCATAAAGGCCATCGGTTGCCATGACAAGCACATCATTTTGCTGCACGTCCCACGACCGCTGCTTCAAACCTGATAAAACATATAAAAGTTGTTTTTGATGGAACCTATCAGAGATCCTGCTCTCTTCTGGGGATTTGACGAGGTAGTGGGTCTTATCATAAAGTTCAGTCTTCTCTTTCTTGCTCACCTTCACAAGCTTTCCTTCCCGGAATAACATTGTTATGGCTGTTCCACTGCTTGCAAGGTAAAATTTCCGTTCCGGAGTCAACATTCCAAAGCTTACTGAGCTCATGCCACTTTTAACAGTGTCTGTTTTGATCACATGTTGATATACTTCTTTGATTAACTTGTCTGGCTTTGGCTTCAGGTCGCCCGATTCTTCGAAGATGGTTTTCCCCATGAAACAAATTTGGTTGGACATTACTCCGTCGTAAGGCAATTCCTCGAGCATTTTGGATGAGCCGTCTGCTACTCCAAATGCAACAGTACCGTCTTGAGTTACATGGGAAATGAAAAAGTTATCGATTCCGGAGCGGCTAGGGCTCCTCTCTGATTCTGTTTCGAAGATTCGAACATCTGTCCAAAATCTGTAGCCAAATTCATAACGGTCGTTTGCGGCAGCAAAATAGTTCAAAGGGAGCCTTCCTGGTTTGCCGTTCTTCTTGAACAGGCCCTTCAGCTTGGGTCCGTTCTGCAATTGGTTTGCATATTTCTTAAATTCTGCCGCCATTAAAGCCTTATTCTTGTGATTCTCTGGCAATTCAAAACGTGCACCTTTTGGTCCGCCATGGCGTCCCAAAGCCGGAAGCGAATTCACCCTATTTAAGTTCGAATGTTCTCCAGGCATTTTGCGGTTCAATATCCAATCGTCAGTGGTATCGAAGGATTTGGATCTGAAAAGCGGACTTGAAATCCATTTAAATTTCCTCGAAGACATAGAACCGTCAAGAATTGGTACTTCTCCGCCCAGTGAATTATTGGCTTGCAAATTGGAAGAAAGTGATGCGGTCTTCTCACGCCCATTGGAGGATCCAACCCGATTTGCCCGATTTGCCCGATTCGGCATAACAATCTTTTTCAAATCTGGGTAACGGTCTAAAATCAGCATTTCTGGCAATGATTGTGTAGAGTCACTTGGTAACTGGTCTTTGAGATGAGGGTTTTTTGCACCCAATTTTTCGTTTTCTGCAACTCTCGGATAAGACGAGGATTTGAAATCTGGGCCTTTGGAACGCGGTAATGGTACTGGTTTCCGGCTGCTGGGGCTTTTTGGGGCCGGAACCGGGGGAGCATTACCTCTCTGCACCCTTTTCCTTTGGTCCAGGACGTGCCCAAACTTCTCTCTTGCATTCTTGGGCATTCGGTAGTGAGGTTCATTCTGCTGCTCACTGATACTGGCGCCATCGCCGTCCCGGGCAACTAGCGCAATGTTCAGACGGGGATCAGTGTCAAAGTTTTTGCCAGACACGAAGTTCAAGAGCAAGAGAAAACCTAAAGCAAGGCAGCTACTCGACTTAAGATGCTTAGTCATTAGAGAAACTGTGGTATTGGAGTAGTGAATAAATTGGAGAGGCGGACGAAGACCATGTTTATATACTTGAAAGAAGAAGAAGACACATGGGGTCCCAATGATCTCTCATTGATCTCGTATGTGTTAATTCCCGTTTCGTCGCACTGCTCTATGAACAGCGCGTTCAAGACACCAACTTCAAATTACGCGTTCTTGGTACGAACAACCTGCGCAGCGAAACCTAATGTCGAAAGTAGCTTGTTAGGGAAAACGGTGTTTCGGACAGCTCACTGCGGGGCTGACCTAACTAGGAGAAAGGACAAATAAAAAATTTACGGTGAGAGACATCGCAATGAGTTTCTCTGGGCAGTGTTTGCAACCAGTGTACGTTATAAACTTGCACTATAGTAAATTGCACTATGGTAAATGCCACTATAGTATTATCGCTCGTCACCGGCGTACCAACGTTGGCCGTTACCGTTCCTGCAGATACCTGGCTTTTGTTCCCCTTTTGGCATATGGACGAGATCACCGCTCCATTCGCGAAAGTCGCTTTTCCAATCGTGCTCTATGGTGACTGAAATTGTGCCGTAATGGGTGAATGGACGTTCATTTTCGCTTGTTTCTCCGCTTGGGCTCTTTTGTGAAACACGACTTCACGCTAGCTGTGTGCACAAAACCGAATGGAGACACGGGCCCTTCAAATTGATTCCTTTTGGCAGGAAAAAAGCCCAATTCGAACAATCGGGACTCGTCGTTCGGCCACGACCGCAATTCTCGATAATTTATTGTTTGTCGTAGTTCGCTATAGGTAGAGCAGATAGCAAATCAAATTGGTAGACAAGTTATGCGTTAGTGCATGGCCGTTGTATGCTGTTTTTGTTGAAAACTGTTTTCTGTTTTTAGTAGCCAACGGGCAATGTTCTAGGAAATAGCTTAGTCCTCTGGGAAGCCGCAAACGGTTACCGTATTCGCACTAAAAGTCGCGGAAGACTTTTCCTATTGTGGCCGCTACCGGAAGAGGCACTGCCTAGGCAGGACATGTTGCTCGGTATTTCGATGTTGCTCGACATTTCGATGTGCTAGGAACAGTGGACGTTGCCTAGTTCCTGTGCACTTATAGAAAGCAACTAGTTTGCTACATTTCCACTTTCCCAGCAATGTCAAGTGTCGCGAATCGACGCTTCAAACAACCCGGAAAATAATCGGTGCGAACACGGCCCTTCACTTGCAATTCACCACGCTTCGAGTTCCGGAATAATCATAAACTTTTGTTTGCCTTTTATTAGGCCGGAGCTAAAAGGCAGTGCCAATAGAGTCCAAACTTGCACTCAAGCTATATGCTTCTTTTGTCCTGCTTTCAATGCCGCCCCACTTTCTGTTTCTTCTCACCAGCATATTCGCTGCCATGGACCTTTTTTTGGCAGGTGTGTCCGCTGTCTTATCTAGTAATCTTCACTTGCGCTCATGGTGCGCATTGCGCAATTGGCTTTATATAAAAGAAGCCGACGCCCATTTTTCACCTCACTACCATCCCAAAAAACATGTCGTCGACCGTACCAGACTCATTCAAAGGTTTTGCAGTTTCTTCCAAAGAAGCCTGGAACAAGCCCAAGTTGGTCTCCTTCCAACACAAGAAGATCAACCCCAAAGACGTGGTTCTTGAGAACATCTGCTGTGGGCTCTGCGGAACAGATATCCACACCTTGCAAGAAAACTGGAAACCCCTACTCAGAAAGGACGCCGTCGTGGGCCATGAGATCATCGGAAAGGTTATTGCGGTTGGAGCTGAGGTGAAAAGCATCAAGGTCGGTGACAGGGTCGGTGTTGGAGCTGCCTCCGCCTCATGTGGAGACTGTGCTAGGTGCAAGTCCGACAACGAGCAGTACTGCCAACATTCCGTCAGCACATACAACGCTGTAGACCACTTTTCCGATGACTACGCCACCCAAGGAGGATACTCGTCGCACTCCATTGCCAACGAGCTCTTCTGTTTCCCCATTCCCGACAAGTTGGAGTCGGTGGTGGCTGCTCCTTTGATGTGTGCTGGGTTGACGGTGTACTCGCCGTTGAGAAGGAACCTTGCCAAGATCGAAAACCCCAAGGTGGCCATTATCGGAATTGGAGGTTTGGGCCACTTGGCCCTTCAGTTTGCCAAGGCTTTGGGTGCAGAGGTGTATGCCTTCTCCCGAGGCTCGTCCAAGAAAAAGGAGGCCTTGGCTTTTGGAGCTGACGTGTTTGTGTCCACGCAAGAGGACGAAGGCTGGGAAAACACCTATTTCGACACTTTCGACTTGGTGTTGAACTGTGCTTCGGGCGTGGACGACTTCTCTTTGAACAAGTACTTAAACACCTTGGTGGTGGACGGCAAGTTTGTCAGCGTGGGGTTGCCTCCAACCGCCGACACGTTCAGCGTACACCCATTCACGTTCGTGTCGAATGCCAGCTCGTTTGGCGCATCTCTTTTGGGCTCAAAGGCTGAGGCTCAGGAAATGTTGCAATTGGCTGCGGAACAGAACATCAAGCCCATGATCGAGGAGGTGCCCATTACGGAAAAGAGTTGCGGCGAAGCTTTGACCAGATGCAACGATGGCGATGTAAGATACAGGTTTGTTTTCACCAAGTTTGATGAGGCGTTTAAGTAAGTGAAGCCAATAGAGCGGTGTTCCACCGGGCATTATCTCTCGCATCTTTGGTGCCCAGACGCAGCTCCGCAGCCGTATCCGGGCATTCGTCCGACATGCCAAAAAAGCCGCGCGTCGTCATCTGGTATCTCCCGGGCTTGACAGGCGCTCGGAAATCTCGCAAAATAGGCATCTCCACCGTGTGAGCCGCATCGACCCGTCTCGCATGCAGGCGATCAAATAAAGTTGTCGCTAAACTTAGTATATATTTCACTGTGGCTCTGCAAACCAAAAAAATTAGACACCTGCCATCTTTCATTTCATCTGCTTCTCTTCCTGTCCCCAGCCTTTTCTTGCATCTCAGTACAATCAGCTAACTCCTCCTGTGGATCATACATTGACCTTGGTTTTCCCGATCTTTCTAGCTTCCCGATCTTTCTAGCTTCATCGACTTCTTATCAAATGGGTCTCAAAGATTTCTTCAAGCATGGACCAAGCCCCGAGCAGCAGATCCAGCAGGCCGGCTTCGAGATTGCCACATGTTCGGACGAATGCGAATCATGCACCACCAAGTTCCCTAAGAGCCTTTCTTTTGATGATGACGATAAAGGCTCTCTCTTTGGAACCACGGCGCCTTATGGACTCCATGCGGTGGTCCCAACAAACAAAAGTGACTGGCCGCGTGATGCTACCGCAGAATCCGGGACGATAGCCAATGCGGTGGCCAAGTGGGCCAAGAGTGCCAAGTTTCCGGGGCTTGGCGAGAATGCCGAGATCAAGGTCACAGTCAGCTCGCTCTCATCGTTGAAGATGGAGTCCGACCACGAGTATATGGAACACAAGCGTGGGGACGTATTTCTTCTCCCTTTTTTTGTGTGGGTACGCAATGTGTCCCTTGCAAATGTAGCCGATGTCCTCAATAGAGTCGTTCCCGATTTGATCGAGTACCGTGATCAGCAGTTGACCGAGTTGCCCATCACGAGCTACTCGGAGTTTCCTGGAGTGGAGATCAGTGTCGATCACAACAAAGCATACATTTTCATGTGTTCCCACCGAACTAGAGATAAGAAATGTGGGATTACCGCACCAATCATGAAGAAGGAGATGGAGTTCCACTTGAGAGATCTTGGACTCTATCGGGACTTCTCGGACGAACGGCCTGGTGGAGTTCAAGTTGCATACGTCAACCATATTGGTGGACACAAGTATGCCGCAAATGTTATTATATACCTCAAGGCGTCGGGAAAAAACATTTGGTTGGCCAGATGCAAGCCTCTGAATGTTGTGCCCATAATTGACGAGTGTGTGGTGGAGGACGGTAAAGTGTGGCCCAACAAAGTCAGACAGGTACAGAAGTTCAAAGCAATCGAATGGTGAGTCTTGACATGGTTTTCTCTCACTTATTTATTGGTTTATATTCTTTTCGATGGTATTTGCTTTGTAAATGGACATGTTCCCGTGCATGCTCCCATTCCCCGTTTGCAGCCATGGGAACCTGAACGTAGACCGCTACCCTTTCAGCACAGTACCGTTGAACATTTATCGTTTGTTCATACTTGTCCCTTATCTGGGGCATCGTTTCCGGTATTTATTGCTGTGAACACTCTCAAAATGTTTATTCTCTTTTGCATGTGGTCACGAGCTGTGGTGGTGATGTCCTTGTAATTATTTTCAACCAAGCCTTCTAGCCTTTGGAGCTCTTTACTTAAGAACGTGGAGTCACCTGATGACATTTTGTTAACAACCTTTGAATAATAAGAAAGCATCTCAATGTCATCTTTGGAATGAAGCTCTTCCTTTGAAACCAAGTACTCTTTACCAAAGAGAGCTATTCTGTCCTTTAGGTCTTCAATTTTTTGCAACACGTTTTCTGCTGTATCTACGCCAAAATACTTGATGGCTTCATCTAGTTGCTGAATCCGACCGGCATGATTCAAGAGCTTGCCGCTAATGTCTCGGCTCAAGTTGGCGTTTTCATTGACAAATGACACTAAGTTTTCAACGCTGTCATCCCCGACATACGGAATAGGACGTCTCAAACCGTCCTCGTCAACCTTTTTGGCATCAAAATAGAGAATGGTAGGGGTGTCACGGATTCCAAACTGTTGGATAATTTTCGATACGTAAGGCTTGTTCGAGTCGTCCACAAAAACGGTACCAAACTTGACGGCATTCTTGTCATTGCCAAATATTTGCGCCATGTCAAAGAAAGAATCCTCTAAATTTCTGCTTCTTCTGTCATCATGTCCTTTGAATAAGACTAGAGTTGCATGGGGCGCTTTAAGAACCTGATCCTCAAAATTGTCGTCATTGAACTCGCAAACATTGAGGAGTAATCTAGCGCGATCGTCACTTTCATCTTCCTGCTTTGCTAACCTCATACTGCTTACCTGTTGAACAAAATTGCTAATTGATTCCAAGTCTCGCATGCCGCTGTAAGCAACAGGCTCATCCAGCCCATGAAACATGAGTAGCATGGGGAACCCATCGACGTTGTATTTCTTGGTCATTCTTCTTCCGTCAGCGTCACCATTAATTTTGGCAATTTGGATTTCTTCCACATCGCTATAGAGGTCTGCTAACTCCTCGATGGTGGGCATGAGCTTAGCACAATGCCGGCACCAATCCGCATAGAAGTCGACTAATGTGAACTTGCCTGACTCCAAGACTTCCTTCTTGAAAGTTTTATCATTCACCTGTATCAAATTAGAGGCACTAACGAGGGCTGCGACTATTAAAACCAAAAACCTCCTCATTTTCTGGAGGTGGAGGCAAATTGGGAGAGCAGAAGATGAAGAGCGGAGGCTAAGACCAGCTACTCCATTTTGGTAACAATCCGCGCGAAAGCACTCACACTGATACGCTCTTTCAAAATCACAAGCATGGCGTTACCAGTGTACACTAAAGCAAAGAGTCCAACTAAGCAAACAGAAGGATGTGTGCTTATGTAGCATAAATGCTAAAAGTTCGCCCTTGATTCGGTATCAACTCTATGCTATTCTCACCGTCAAAGTGCATCCGACTACTATGGACTGTGCTCCTGCATGAAAGGTCCGGTCCTATAGGCTGCGCAAACTTCACCATAGACTCCATTATTGGAAGGACATTCGTGAGCTGTACCATGCTTCCTTCGTTCAGAGTCATGTCTGCCGCAGGCAAGACCTTCGCTCCAATATCACTCACATTCTTCACCAAGGAAACTTGCCAGCTATGCACGAACGCCCACAAAGTGCTTGACCAGTGCTTAACGGCAGAGAACCTTCCCCAGGTTCATTTGCTGATCGTTGACATCATGAAACCAGAGAATTCAGAAGCATTCGACAAGTACTGCTTCGACGTTCCGGTTTTGCATATGGTCAGGGAGGGGCAGTCGAAGCCTGTCAAATTCATGCATTATTTCCACGAAGACAAGCTCTTGGAAGAGTTCAGACGGTAGTACCTGCTTAACAAGTGTTAACAAGAAAATAGTTATTTCGAAAAACCCCAACTCATCGAGACTTATCCATCAGCCCTGTGTTGCTGTTCGCTTGGACCGAGAGTAGCTTTAGTTGTAATTCGTTCCGCTCTTTTTCAAGCTCTAAGATATTCAAGCACTGCTTGTCATAATTTCGCTTAAGCCTTCCCAACAGGGTAGTCCTCAAGCTGCGCGGGTCTTCAAGCTCCCCTCCGTCCAACGTGTGGACCCACCTGCCCTTCCTGAAGGACAAGCTGGTCTTCTGCTCTCGTCCGCCGTTGGCCCCCGCACACGAGGGCTTCACCAAGGGGACTCGTTGAAGTTCTCTTGAAACGTCCCTGGCTCGTTCTTGCAACGTGGATACCGCGTCCTGCATGCAAGCGTGTTCTCTGCCACTTATAAAAGAACATTCATTTCTATCACAGTGGCGTGCACGGTTTTCGATGGTTACAGTCAACTGCTTTTGAACATCGCATTTCAACGTGTCGAGTCCGCTCAAAAGACAAGCGTATTGCAAGCAAAGATCGCTGTGCTGATCACCATGAGCGACCCACTCGCTGTTTTCTTGCAACAAGTTTTCAGCAATAATCACTTCCTGCAAAGTGAAGAAAAGCGAGGAGATCAAGTCGTCAAAGGGAATGGCGATATCTGAATACGGCCTACTCATATTGGACTTCGAGTAGAATTGATAGTGATAGGAGTTGAGAAACGTACTTCCAGTTAAATTTTCGCAGCCGCGGAGTGGTTGCGTTTATAAAGGGGTTGAATTAGATGTGGCAGGATATGCAAAGCAATTACCGGATTCGACAAACAACTTACTTTTGTGCACAGTTCACGTATGAGACTTTTCTGCAACAAACTCAACAAGTCTAGTGACATTGGTTGCTTAGTGTTTCTCACTGCAAGAACCCCTCAACCAAGTTTGGCGTTTGCAACATTCATATGCATCAGGCATGTACCGTCGCGGCAAGCTGCACATCAAATTAAGCTCTATCCGCGGGATCAGCTTCCTAAATCAGCCCAACCCCCAGTATACCGCTGAACATCTAACAGACATGACCCGCCAAAAAGTTGCTTTGGTGACTGGTGCCTCTTCAGGGATCGGTTACGCCACATCGATCGAGTTTGCCAAAAGGGGCTACAGGACATATGCATGTGCAAGGCGCTTGGAGCCAATGGAGCCTTTGAAGAAGCATGGCATTGTCGTGGTGGTTTGTGATGTCACCCTGGATGAAAGTATTGCCGAGTTGAAGCAGAAGCTTGTGCTGGAAAATGATGGCTACCTTGACGTGTTGTATAACAATGCGGGCCAGTCTTGCTCGTTCCCTGCACTTGATATCACGAACGATGTTTTGATCCAATGCTTCAAGGTGAATGTGTTCGCTCCCGTTATAGTAACCAGGGAATTGGCACCCTTGCTTATCAAAGCGAAGGGTACTGTGGGATTCACAGGCTCGGTGAGCGGAGTGATTCCTTTCCCTTTCTCGTGTGTGTACTCCTCCACCAAAGCTGCTATTCACCAGTACGCAGCAATTCTTAGAATCGAAATGTTGCCATTCGGTGTCAAGGTATTGAACTTTGTCACGGGCGGTGTTGACACAAATATTGCTGATACCAGGCCATTGCCCGAGGGCTCATTGTATAATGTGCCTGGAATAGAGGAAGCCATAGATGAGAGGCGCCAAATGGCTGTGCGCAACAGACCCATGCCTGCTGAGGACTACGCCTGCCAGGTCGTTAATGATTTCGAAAAGCAGACGTTGGGCGGAAGGCTCAATATCTACAGGGGCCAAATGGCCGTGCTCTTAGGGTACTTGTTGACATGGTGCCCCAGGTTCATTGTTGAGAGGATACTTTTAAGGAAGTTTAAGATGGTTGGTGTGTTCAGGGAAATTCAACAGAAGTACGCCAAAGAGAAGTTAGCCTAGCAATGTTTTTTTTAAAATGAATATCAGTGATATCAGACTCGCATGTTCCTCGATTGGGTTACGTATACTATTAGTTATCAAGACCCTGCATTATTATTGTTCAAAACATGCATTTCCGACTTATGTGGACTTCAACAAATCCGTTGCTTGCTCTACGGCCTGTGCAAGGCCGGTCTCTATGCTTTTCTTAACCGCTTCAATACAAAGAAGAGACAGCAAAGCATCCAAGCCTGAGCACTTGACCTCGCTTTCAGCACCCGTGATCAAATTAATGAAGTGCTCCAACTGGAGATCAAAGGGTTGCGGCATCTCCTTAGGATTAGAGCCAAAAATAGGTGTCGTGGACTCCCAGGAAGAGGGTGGAGTTAGCGATGCTTCTTCCAATAACGGCCGGGCCTCATCAAAATCACTGTTCAATTTCTCGGAGCACACTGGCTCCCACCAAGACTTCTGGGTCTCACTAAGATTATTTTGATGATAGAATGTTAAGTCTGGGACAGATATAGTGCCTTTGCTCCCAAATATTCTGTAGACGCCAGCGACATCCTGGCGATGTGGGATCAACGGATTTTCGCCCGTCCCGACCTCAAAGCTGAACGGTGAAATGACATTGTCAGAACACAAAAATGTCCCGCAGCAGCCGTTCGCAAAACGAACAGTGAGGACCGCCCCTTCGTCTACGTGATCGTTTTCAGCTTCCGCTGGCCGTTGGCACAGCAAGGGCTCTGCGTAGACTTTTGCAATTGGGCCGAGCAAGTACTGGAACAAGTCCAAGTCGTGGATCAAGTTGATCAATATGGTCCCACCTCCCAGGTGCTTTGAGCGGCGCCAAGCCTTTTCATTGAAGTACTGCTGGTGCTTCTTCAACGCCCACACTCCCTGAATGGCCACGGGATTACCTATTTTTGACATGTTTTCCTTTGTTCTAACAATATAAGGATTGAATCTGCGATGATGGCCGATCAATAGCTTCACCTTGGAGGCGCGGCAAAAGTTGTCCAAAGCAATACAATCGGCAGCAGTAGCAGCCATAGGCTTCTCTACCAAGAGATGTATGCCTTTCTCAGCCAACATCATGCCGAGTGCCGCATGGGAAGAGTTTGGAGTACATATGATTGCAGCATCAGGCAACTCCACCGAGTGATGGTGACAAAACGCAAGCATTTCTTCAAGTGTTCTGAAGTGCTTGGTGCCACATGCACTTGCAACAGAAGGGCCATTGGCCGAGCGATCAATAATGGCAAATAACGAGCAATCGTCCCGTTTCAACACCAGCTCGGCGTGACGAGGCCCTATGATCCCCGCTCCAACAACGATACATCTAATTAGGCTCATAGGTGGTTGAGTGAAGGAAGACGTCCTGGTTGGTTTGACTAAACAGCTGGCAATTGTGGCTTTTGTATCCCACTCTGTGGTCTTGCGAGCGTTTCTTGCTCTGTTTGCTTGTTATTTTTTCCCCGTGCCAATGTCGTCAAATGTTTCTCACAAAGAAAGTAAGTGACGAGAACCAGCAACAGAATAAATCTGAGAGCCGGGATCCCCAGGAGTGCGCCGCTATTAAATACGCCTAAGCGTTGCAAGGCATCACGCTAGTTTAGTGTTTGGGCGGTGTAGGCGATAAGCAAAAGTGTTCGCACGTGGCGCGGATTCCAGCGTTATCTATAGTGGAGTAGGGCGAAGCACAGCTAATTTTAAACAATGCCAGGCAGCCGTTTTTGCGCTTGTCAACCAGGTTTTGCCGGTAAGCCGTAAGCGGCAAAGGGGGCTTTCTGTTGGTGGTGCAAAAGCCTGCTTCTTTGTCTCTGCTCGAGAGACTCTAACCATTTGCAACCGCATCTCTGCGGTAGTGGAGACAGCAAACGGTGGAGAGAACTTTGGCCCTAATATGCGCTATTCTTTCTCTCAACTGTATAGCAAATTGTTCAGCTCACCATAGTTAAGGAATTTGCTTGCACTTTGGTCCATACTCCGAAACTGGGTTGATTCCATGCTGTAGTCATAGAATTAGTGAACAGTGTAGAATCTAAATGTGCACTGTCGTGCCAAATGAGGAGAGGAGTCAGCCAAGGGAAAGGCAAAACCAGCAACTGGAAACAAAACAAAAATAGCACGAAAAGGGCCATGCTACCACCAAATTAGAATTTAGCCACAAGTTTATTGTCGCCAAAGATTTCCAGCTTCAAATGCTCGATCACACCCCAGCCGTACCCGTTAGCAAATCTTCTGCGTACAACTATGTTGTTGTGGGCATCCGGAGGAAGGTAGACCAATACCTTACGCCATGAAATGCCTGGAGCGTGATATTTACGAGCCATTTTGACCTGCTTCTCCATTCGCCAATCATGATACCTGAAGAACTTTGCTATGGAGCCGATATGAGGCAGAGCTTCAGGTATAGTGTTGAAATGGTAGAACTTATCGTGAAAAATCACCGGCTTGCGAGTAGAAGGATTATCGATGTACTCACGGGAAGGAATCGGGCAAATTAGAGAGTTGATAGCAGACTCCACTGCAGAAGCCTTTGGAGGAATGTTGAGTGTACTAACCTCGTCTTCTGTCGATTCGAAAGCCTCCTCCTCAGCCTTAGTATCCTGGGTGTCCAAGCGGTCCTTGCCCTTGGCACTGATTTTAGCGTACTTCTTGACACGCTTCTTGATGCGCTTACGCCTTCTTTCGCCTTTGAGTGCTTGCTCATCAATGTTGAAGATCCGTGCGAGAAAATTGGAGTATTTATCTGCAACGTTCGATGCTGGATCTTCAGGGACCTGCCCAACATTATTATTGTCGCCAGTGACTTCATCGCGTGGATGCTTGACACCCTCTGTCCCTCTCGAAGCAGATACCAAAACTTCATGGTGCGTAGCGTTGTCATCTACATCATTTTGGGTGCCGCCCAAAGTTCCATTTGGTGACCCGTCAAGAGAACCGTCAGTGTTGGAATCCTCAGTGGCCTCCTCAGCAGCAGAATTGGGATGCCTCTGAAGATCTTTGACGTCACCAAGGGCTTCCCAATCGAGATACAACAATGCACTAGTGCGTAAAGGGACAATGCCGTCATTAACGGCATTGGCATAGACTGCGCGCAGCTCGAACTTCTTGAGAGCAGATTGAATCGGTTCATCTGGCAAGGTTTCTAGAAGTGGACGAACAAGTCCCATCTTCGCGTCCCCATGCTGCTTGAGGTTGGGCAACTTCTTCAGGAGAGTCAAATCACGACCAGTCTTCCCCAAAGTCCCGAGATCGAGGAACCACGAAATCCAAAGACTCATCTCGCTAAGAATGCCGAGCATCGGACTAGCCAAGCATACAAAGTGCCGAAGCCTGATGCGTTTTTTCTCGAAGTAATCGGTGCCGTGCACCAAAAGAATATGCTTGAGGGCGTAGAGTTGAACGGGACCGC
The DNA here is from genome assembly GCA_963678735.1 of Metschnikowia agaves. Lineage (NCBI taxonomy): Eukaryota > Fungi > Ascomycota > Pichiomycetes > Serinales > Metschnikowiaceae > Metschnikowia > Metschnikowia agaves. The sequence continues at coordinate 1,762,341 of CAVMBV010000003.1, read as the reverse complement.
CTAGAGAGTGGCCCACAAATGAGATTCCGCCGATCTCCATGCCCTTTGCAAGAAGCTCGTCAATGAGGGCAGTGACATACGCCGCCACACCGACGCCTAGCCGGTGGATGCCCTTTTCCGTGCGGCCCGCATTTCCACGAAAGCCCTCCACCAAGTAGTTATCCGAGTCAAGGGACATGATGGCGTCGCGCAAGTAAAGCATATCAGCGGTCAAATTCGAGAAGATGCCATGGGTCGCAATCACCAAGTGCACAGGCCTGTTCGGGTCTCGGGGCGCCTTGTTCCATATCTCGGCCGTAGTCTGGCGCTCAACAGACAAGTTCTCGTCAAGCGACACGCCCCAGCGATGGACCTCGCCGAAGGGATCCTTCTGTGGCTTGGAGAAGTCGCCCTTCGAGAGCGCCGTAAGCGGAGACCGGGATATACGGCGCATCTCAACCAAATTGTCCCCAATCATCACCACAAACCGCAACGAGCCACGCCGGTTCAACACCACCTGGCAAATAACATCACACGTCCATTCGTGCACAGTAGCTCCACCGGCAAGCGTCTCGACTACGCTGTTGTTGTTCAACGCAAGCTGCACGTTGAACGTCTGGCCCGGCTTGATGGAGTTGCGAAAGCAAACCTCGCCGTTGCCCGAGGGGTTCTCGGGCGAAAACCGCTGGAGCGGCGAGTACCGGCATGGCACAACATGGCAATACAACTCAAACGGCCCGTTAAGAAGATGAAATGCCCGAAGCCCGGTCTTCTCGACGTTCTTGACCCGCAAGTAGATGTGCGGAAGCTTGTTGTCTCGCCGTACGTAACGCACACGGTAGCGACAGACGTCGCCGAGTCCAAACTTGTGCTTGTCTTTGTACCAGGGCAGGTACGTACCGGCAGAAACAGGCAGTAGCTCCGAGGTCATAAGTAGGGGAACTCAGGCGTGTTTGTAGTATTTGTGGAGAAGGTTAGGCCTCGCATGAGAGATGTCGGCCCCATGCACGCTTGCCGACCGGGCCGCAGTCTAAAAGTGCGCCTGGCAAAACGAGCCGGCGGACCAAAAAAACGGCCCTGGGCCAGAAATGGCCCGCGCCGCCCGCGCCGACCCCAGGCCCGTCGGGCGGGATCACGTGACCCAAGCTCTGGCGTCGTGCAATCGGCACGGCCCTGCATGCCGCGCTAGAAAAAAATATGGGGTAACAAGGAAAAACATATTCCCGTAGTGGACCGTCGACAGGCCAAGCTACTACAAAAACCCGCCTGCCGCCACCTACTGCCTCCTCCCAGACCGACGGTCCCGAAATGCAACTTACGCCGGCCTCCGCGCTACGGGCGCTCGAAGAAGACCCGCGCCAGAACGTCGATAGCTTGCTTGCGCTACTGGAGTCGGTGGCCCAGCAGCTCCCACTGAATCCGTCCAAGATATACAACATTGTCATAATTGGTCTTCGTGGCGTAGGCAAGTCCACACTAGCGCTCATGGCCCTGGCCGACTTGGGCTTTGCCTATGTGGATGTCGAGAAGTGTGTTAGTGAATACACCGGCAAGCCTGAGGCGGTCTACTTAAAAGAGGTATCGATAGAAGAGTACCAGGAATTGCAGTATCGGCTAGTGACGAACAAGATTTTGGAGAACCAAAGAGAAAACCTGGTCATTGTCATGCCGCTGACCGCCATCAACTCGCGCAAGCTCGTGCAATTTCTCCAGTCGGACCGGTTCCCTCTTATCATCAATGTGGAATGCGAGGAAGACCGTATTCTCCGCTACATGAACTTCCAGGGCAGCCACGACGAGGGTGTAGAGCTTATCCGCAGCAAGTTCGAACGGTACCGTGAAGTGGCGACCCACGACTTCTTTAACTGCTTCTCCGAGGGCCTGGATCCGGGCAATTCGTTCATCGCGGTGGGTGGGCCCAGCCCCAACACTACGAGTGACTTTTTGGTGCTCAAGCCGGTGCAGAAGGACTTCTCTAGGTTTCTTACGTTCTTGATCAAGGGCGTGGATGCGGCCTGGGCCTTTGTGGGCAATCTCCACCTCCGCACCGCCGTGGCCAATAAGTTTTCCAACTGCTTGACGGTGGCAGTTCCGTCTCAGATGCATGCTATTCAACGTGAGCACCTTATTGGAATCGACTATCTTGAACTCCGAGTTGAGATGATTTCCATGGTCCGTAACAGCATGCAGCCCTCTGCCATGCGGCTCTCCGAGATCTTTTCCCGTTTCCGTCGTCTCACCAACAGTACCGTGCCAATCATCATGAGTGTGGACCTCGATCCGCATCAGATTGCCTCGTTTGTCAGTGAATACTCCCACGATTCGTCGCTGGAGACCGAATCTGTGCGTAAAGCGTTGCGGAACTATTATTTGCTGTCGCTTGGCTCTGCAGTCCGCTTGGGCGCAGACTACCTCTCGCTCGATTTGGAGCTTTTCGATCGCCAAGACTCTGAGTTGTTTTTTGATGTCAATGCATCCAGTGAGGTGTTGCGCTCTTTCATCTTCAAGATTTTCTCCATGCTAATCGACAACAGGGGCCATACTGCTATCATAGGCTCGTACCATTCGGATGACCCGCTTTTCTGGGAAACCACTGCGCCTTCGGCACTTGATCTCGCCTGCAACTTGTCCATTTCCCTGGTACGTCTCTCATCGGTGGCTACTCGTCTTTCCGATAACTACCGTATTGTAGACTTTCGGGCCCGCCATCTGCGCTATATCGAGAGCAAGGGCATTCATGTATGTGCCTACAATCGTGGGCCCTTGGGAAAACTGTCAAAAATTCTCAACCAGTACCTCACGCCGGTTGTGCTTGAAGAGTCTGAAACCGATGATACCTTTTCTGCCTGTTCGCTCAATTGGGCGCTTGCGGCTTCATGCGTGGCTCCCAAGTTGAAAGTCTACATCTTGGGCTCTAACGTGGCCAAGACAGCATCGCCTCGTATACACGGACTGGCTTTCCAGGCCATGGGGCTTTCATTCGAGTTTGAGCTTGTTGAAACAAAAACACTCCTGCCCGTGCTTGAGGGTTTTGAAAGAACGCCCAATTTTGGAGGTGCCATGATCCTCATGCCGTTCAAGTCCGTTGCACTACAACACGTGGACTCGATGTCTAACCATGTCAAAGTCATTGGTGCACTCAACACAATCATCCCAGGTCGCGATATCGACCAGCCTAATAAAGTTACCAGCATTCGGGGCGAAAACACCGACTGGCTCGGCGTCCGGATCGCGTTGAACGATAACACATCTCCGATCAACTCTGCCAGTAAAGGTAAAAGCGCCATGATTATAGGTGCGGGCGGCATGGCCCGTTCTGCCATTTATGCTTTGATCCAACTAGGCTACACCAAGATCTTGTTGTACAATCGGACCAAGGCACGTGCCAATGAACTTGCAGACTACTACAATCGTCTTTCTCCTTTGCTTCCATCTAAATCACTCACAACCAATGAGTTGTGTGACAGCCAAAGAGACTTGCGCTACTTCGAGGTGGTGGTGTTGCAAGAAGATGAGTTTGTGAACGGCAAACTTCCAGCCGGCGTCGAAAAGTACCCTGTGGGTATTGTTTCTTGTGTGCCCAGTGTGCAACGAGAAACAGGTGAGCCTATTGAAATACCTCTTCATAGCAAGTGGTTCTCCAGTCCTTCTGGGGGCACGGTATTAGAGACGGGCTACGTGCCACTTGACACGGCCATCTTGAAGCGTGCGTTGGAGTTCCGAAACCGCGGCTGGACGGCCGTGAATGGGCTAACATGGCTCTTGGCACAGGCTATTGCTCAATTTGAGTTCTTTACAGGTAAGCAGGCTCCTGTGGAGCTAATGAAGCAGGTGGTGAGCTCTCTTTATACTGAGAACAAATACGTACCGCACACAGCCTGAATCAGAGCATCGTCCAGTCGGTTTGTGTGATAGCATTATCCTCGCTCTTTAGGCTGCCATTTCATTGCAAAAAATCGTTCGAAAGTCCTTACTGCTTGTACTCTGGTTATACCTCCACTTTAGTGATACCACATCAGCTTTGCATTAATGAATAACGATTTCTAGATCTCCAATATAAACACGTATAGACTCGGTGCTTGAGGAAATCAGAGCACCTATTCCTCTCTGTACAAGTTGGCAACGTAATAGCTGGGCGAACCACCAGCCTTGAACTCGTTCCAGCCTCTCTCAGCTTCCGCAAATGCATCGTAATCAAACAAGAAGTCTCTGAACGTCTTGTCAGCCCATCTGTTGGGGCATCCTTTCTTTGGAGGTCCGTTCAACAACTCCTCGTCTCTGAGACGCTGCTTCTCTCCATCAGGCAAGTGAAAGATGTTTCTGCAGTTGGTGGAACCTTGCACAATCTGGGTAGATCTCCACTTACGCAAGTTCTCTGTTACCTTCAAAATAGAATGGATTTGAGACTTGTCCTCGATTCTCGAAAGCAACCCCGCAATGACAGCGGCGTCCTCCAATGCCTGAGAAGCACCCGATGCCAAATAAGGCAAAGTTGCATGAGAAGCATCACCCAAGATGATCACATTACCTTTCTCGTGGGTCCAGGTGGGCAACTCACGTGAGTTTTGCAACTTCCATTTCTTTGTCTCGTGAATCAAGTCAAAAAGGGTTCTCAAGTTGGGGTCCCACTTGACAAACATATCTTGCAACTCGCCCTTGGAAGAATCCATGATGGTCTTTCCCTCAGGCAAGTTGTCGGGGCAAAGAATAACAATGTTGATGGTCTTTCCACCTTGTAAAAGATAGATCACAATGTGGCACTCAGGGCCCCACCAGAAGTTGATGTTAGGCTGGTCGAAGAGCTTCTTCAACTCAGGATAAGGTTGAATTTTCTCAATGTCGACCAAGGCACGGAATGCCATATCTCCCGTGTGGTATGGCGGATCGTCTCTGTTCAAGATAGCCGAACGCATGTAAGACTTGATTCCGTCGTAGCCAATCACCACATCACCGTCATAGACCTCTCCGTTATCACATGTAACCACCGAGTTGTCAAAGTCGATTTCCGTCACACGGCGACCTAACCGGAAGTCTACTTCCACCTCATAAGCCCTCTTGACCAATGCTGCGTGGTAGTCTGCCCGGTGGATGTGCAAGTAGTCCGATTCGTACTCGTCCTGCGTCGTGGGGACCAAGTTTTGCACGGAAAGCGGTTTGCCGTCCTCCCAACGGAAAACACGAACATTCTGAGGAAGTACTGATTTGGACAAGACGTCCTCGTATGCTCCAATGGTGTGGAGAATTCTGGTGGAAGCTGGTGGAATTTGAATTCCGGCTCCGACCTCTCCCAATACATCGGCCTGCTCCAAAAGAATGACTTCGTGGCCACCAAGTTTGAGCGCCACTGCGGCAGTCACACCTCCTAGTCCGGCTCCAACAATGATGACTTTGAGCGGCACTTTAGCCTTTGGGATAGTAGATTTCGAACCTTGGTATTTCATATTGGTGGGTGCAAAAAGAGACGTGGGCAACACACAATGTGCAAAAATACGATAAACTACCGAGCGATTTTCGAAGAGACGGTCACAGGTAGATAAACCAAAGAGGTAAAAATTAGCAAAATAAAAACTGGGGTGCTACAATTGGCCCATCTTTATATTTCTACGCTTGTAGTTGTGGCAGAGTATAGGAGAAGAAGCGGAAAATTGTTTTTCCTCCGGCAGGGTCGGGAAAATCCCTTTTCCAGTACGAAATGTGGGGTAGCGCGCCCGTACCTATGTGCACGCTTGTCCAATCGGATACACGCCGTTACTACCGAGATCACTAGTCTTAAATCAGTGCATTGTGCTATTTCTACTCACGTGTTACGGCTCACGGCAGCTTTGGCTCCGCTCGCGAGTCTGTCTAGTTTTCCTGGAAAACCTCCCTCAAGAACTGCTCTTCTTCCGCAGTGTGCATGGACTTTGTACCAGCTGCAACAGATGCCGATGGGTCTCTTCCAGCGTAGCGAACAGTTGCATCTTTGTAGTTGTCAGTCTCTGCCAACGTAGTGGCAATACGTGGGGCAGCGTAAGAGAATGCTCCCATGTTCAAAGGCTCCTCTTGACACCATACCAAGTCCTTGATGTTAGGATATGTGTTCAATGCATCACGCACCTGTGCAAATGGGAATGGATGCAATTGTTCTAATCTCATAAATGCGGTGGTCTTATCCTCGATCGTGGCACGCTTCTTGTGCAATGCTGTGTACACCTGACCACTGCAGAACACAAGACGTTCGATACCGTCCTTCTCATTGATTGACTGGCCGATCTCGGGATCCTCAATGATCCACTGGAAGTGAGACTCGCCGGTGAACTCAGACAAATTCGATCTAGCCAATGGGTGTCTCAACAACAGCTTGGAAAAGAAGAGTGCCAATGGCTTTCTAAACTGTCTGTGCATTTGACGACGCATTAAGTGGAACAAGTTGGCTGGGGTAGTTGGGTAAGCGATCTGCATGTTACAGTCCTGGTGCTGTCTCTCGAGCTTCTCGGGAGTAGGGAAGAATCTCTGATCCTCATTGCACATTTGCAAATATCTCTCAATTCTTCCAGAAGAGTGCTCTGGACCCTGACCATCGTAACCATGAGGCAAGGACAACACGACTCCTGATCTCTGTTTCCACTTAGACTCTGCAGCGGCAATGAACTGGTCCACAACAACTTGTGCAGTGTTGGCGAAGTCACCGAACTGAGCTTCCCACATGACAAAGGAATCAGGAGAGAATAAAGAATAACCGTATTCGAATCCCATTACACCGTACTCGGATAAGGAAGAGTTGGAGATGTCGAAGGAACCTTGTTCCTCTGATAAGTGTTTCAATGGAGTGTAAATTTCCTCGGACTTCTGGTTATGCAACACGGCATGACGTTGAGAGAAAGTACCTCTCTCGACGTCTTGACCAGAAACTCTAACATTGTAGCCCTCCAACAAGAGTGAGCCAAATGCCAAGGCTTCACCTGTAGCCCAATCAATGCCTTCTCCGGTGTCAACGGTCTTCTTTCTGTTGTTCAAAATACGCTTCAAGTTTCTGTGGACTTCGAAACCCTCTGGAGCTTCAGAGATGTCGGAACCGATCTTCTTCAAGGTGTCCTCCTCCACAGCAGTTGGAAGATGGGGCAAGACCTCAGTAGCCAACTCCTTTGGCGACTTGAAGTCCTCCCAAGGAGTGGTCAACCATTCTCTGGAAGTTGGCTGGTATTCCTTGGACTTGCCGAATGACTCATCCAAAAGATTCCACACCCATTTCTTGTGCTCGTCGATGTCCTCTTTAGTGAACGTACCCTCATCGAGCAATTGTTTTGTGTAGTATTCAATGACAGACTTCTTCTCAGCAATCTTGGCGTACATGACCGGCTGAGTAAAAGCAGGTTGATCAGTTTCGTTGTGTCCATGCTTTCTGTAGCCCACGACATCAATGATCACATCAGAGTGGAATTGCGCTCTCCAATCGGCAGCCAAGTTGAACACAAAGTTTACAGCCTCAATATCATCGGCATTGACGTGGAAAATAGGAGCGTTGATGGCTTTGGCGATATCGGAAGGATATAAGGTGGATCTTGCAAAACGGGGGTCGGTGGTGAAACCGATCTGGTTGTTGATGATGATGTGGATGGTACCACCAGTAGAGTAGGCAGGCAAGTTAGCAAAGCCCATAGTCTCGTAGACAACACCTTGAGCAGAGAAAGCAGCATCACCATGCAACAAGATAGACATGGCCTTGTTGAACTCACCAATGTCGTTCTTAGACTGCTGGATGGCTCTAGTTTTTCCAAGCACCACACCGTCTTCGGCCTCCAAGTGCGATGGGTTGGCCACAAGCGACAAGCTAACATGCTTACCAGATGTGGTAGGCCTGTTGTAGTTCATACCCAAGTGGTACTTGACATCACCACTTCCTTCGTCGAACTCCTTAGAGCCGGTGAACTCAGAGAAGATAGACTCGTTGGGCTTACGTACCACGTTGGACAACATGTTCAATCTACCTCTGTGAGGCATCCCAATGACGACATCCTGAATGCCGTGCTCAACGGAAGTGTCGATCATGGCCTTCATTCCAGGAATAATAGCCTCGGCACCCTCAAGACCGAAACGCTTGTCGTTTGGGAACTTGGAGGCCAAGAAAGACTCGAACGAAGTAGCCCAAATCAAGCGGTCCAAGATCTGTCTCTTTTCATCCACCGAGTACTTGAAAGGCTGGGGGATCTCGATTCTCTCTCTCAACCAGTCACACTGCTCCTTGGAAGGAATATGGATGTACTCCACACCGTACGACGAGCAGTACAAACGCTCACAGGCCTCGATTATCTCACGAAGCGTCATGGACTCCTTGCCGTGCTCGGCAAAGCGGGGCAAGATGCCGGGGCCGAGCGCAATCTGCTTGTCCATGTCGGCGTCGGTGAAGCCGTAATGCTCCAAAGTCAACTCCTTGGGGGTGTCGGTCTGGGAGCCAAACGAGATGCCCAAGGGGTCGATGCGAGCCTTCTGGTGGCCACGTACCTGGTAGGCACGCACCAAAAGCTGGACCTTCAAGTGGGTCACCACATCGTCGTTGTGGGCCTGGCCACTGGGAATGAAGCCCACGCCGGTGCTTCCGGCAGGCGTAGGAATCAAGGTTGGAGGGGCAGAAAACGCCTGGGAAGGCGGGGCTCCACCGTCCAAGTTCCTGAAGTAGGCATTCCACGACACGTGCACGCTGCTGGGGTCGTTGCGCCACGCCTGGTACATTTCTTCGACATAGTTGCTGTTGTTGGACTGCAAGAAGGTATCCGTGGCAAGACAACGCCGGGTAAGTTTGAGGTTGGCTCTGGCCAAGGCTCTGTGGGCCCGGGCACGGGGCACTGCGGATCTGAATGCTGTAAGCATGGGGCAGCAGTGGCTATGATAGCTCAGAAAGGGTTGCTGTGACTAGGAAGAATTGTGGAGTAAACAAGTTCCTGCTAATTGGCGGGATTTTTCCCTGCGACTGGCACTGGTTATATAAACGACACTGATCCATCGCGGGGCCGCCATGTGCGACATTTTTCCGTGCGTTTCATTTGTCCAGCGCCGTCCCGGGGTGCCCGGGGCATGACTCCCGGAGCCGTGTGTGATTGCCGGAACTGCTGCCAGGAACACGGAGGGATTTTCTCAAAATGCCCCTGCCACGCATGCCGGCCGCTGCTCGGAGATCGCCCTGCTGGGGTTGCCGTTTTCAGGGCCACCCTGACCATGCTGGCCTGCGCCATGTAGCCGGTGTACGGGTTTTTCGCCTGGCAGCAACCTCGCTCGGCACCGGACTTTTAGCCGAGCAATGCTTCGGAGTCCCACCGTTCTTGGCGTCTGTGTAGGCCATGTTGCTGTCTCGAAGTCCGTCTCTGCTCTCTCAGTCGCCCAGGCGCCGCGAGCTTCTGCCAAGTGCTGGGCCCACGGCTGATATTGTCTGGTGCACGGGTGTAGCTTTCTAACAGTACTTCCTTTAACGATAGTTTTCTAAGAGTACTTCCGTTCTACGATAGTTTTCTCGATCTGCCCAGAACAAACGGCTCGGAACACGGATTGAGCTATGCCCGTCATCCGAGCTTTGAAGCTGTAGCAGTAGCTGTCTGCTCTATTGATCTCTTTTTTCTCTGTTTTATGGCCTTGTAACCTCGCACTAGGCTTGGCACTTGGGAAACAGCTAACGAGCTAATAATAAGTTGCCGGTAGGTATTGCAGCATCTATTGGTTGCCAGGAGGTATTGCAGCATCTATTGGTTGCTATGTACATGGATATCAAAGAAACTCCTGCGTTTTGCGCCGGAAGGCGTTGCAGTCCCGCAACCACTGCTTGTAGCTGTCCAACGAGTAGATTCTCTCTCCATAGTAGTCGGGCACGGGGTTCGAAAACGACTGCGACGAGGGGTCCACTCGGTTGCGCTGTATTCTCTGCAAAAACAACCTGTCCTTGGCTTTGAATTCCGGTAACTTCTTACTGTTTTTGACGTTGAAAATGCGTACCCCGATCGTGGGGCCCACAAGGTACCCCACAAGGCCGCCCACGATCACCACGCCTCCCATGACCATGAACGGATCAATGCCCCATATGGGCTGCTCGATGTCGATTTCGATGTTCCCCAAATACGTCAACGTGGCAAACGCCCCTGCCAAGCTGGTCACCGACGATGTCACGAGGTTTATGCGCTTGCTTTCCTTCCGCAACTTGAAAAAGTCCACCCAGTTCATGCTGGCCGTGGTCGAGTTGAACCGCACGCCACGCGTAGAGATCTGCTGGAGCGCTCTGCTGTGGATGCCGACCGCTCTGAACATTGCTGATGGGCCTAGCTCCCGGCGGCCGCTGGTGAAAATCACATCCACTGCTCGGTCACGTGACCAGCGCCCGTGAGCACGCCGGCACCGAGCGTGGGCGGGCTGCAGCTCCGCTGGTGCTGGTGCAAGCTCTAACGGCGTGGCATGGCTCCTAGCTCTGTCGAGGCATCGTCTCGTGCCCAGTTGCAATCTTCCTTCGTTGTCAGCAGCTTACAGCGACGACAGAATGTCGTGCCTGGCACGGGCCATGTCGCGCACCAATGTCGCGGCCAACTGTCGACGCGAATCCAAACCCTCGAACAACTCATTTTCTTCATCTCTCAGATACCTCACAACACTGACGGATCTGGCCCACACCCAGAGCTTCCTGCAACCTACTATTCTCGAGCTGCACACCACGCACACCAACCTGTCCCTCGGATCTTGAGCCTTGTTCGTGTCCCGTCGTTAAGTGTTTCGCCGGCTGCCCCAAATCCACTGTTGTTTTCGTATCGTCTCACTTTCTGTGGTGCAACGTCTCAACAGGCACTCGGTGAAGAATACTCCGTCAGAGCCTGAAGCCGTGCGAGAAAACGTGCTGCTGCTTTTGCGTATCACCTCGAGCCGCTTCTGTGTCGGATAAAGCTGTTGATTGCTCATCTGTGTAGGTGATTTGCGCCCCTGTCACACCCCGACCATGAATGGCAGCGCTTCGGTCCATGCCCCAAACGGGTTTCCGCCCTCTTCACGCGTCGGCACTAATGCTGCTACTGTGTTGGCCAGTGCTACTGCTAGCAAGCCAAAAATAGAGTTTCCCACAACAAAAAAGAAGTTGGACGAGATTATCTTGAGGTACCAGCAATTGCTCCATCTTACGAAAGAGGCCAAGGATAAGCATGACACGTACGCCAAATACGCTGACGTACAGATGTCAGGCTCGCCACCCGCGTACCTGCCGGTTTTTGTTGATCCTTACGCTGAGGAAAAGGCCGCCTTGGAGAGAATCATGTCGCAAGCCAGCCGCAAGTACGAGGAGTACATTCAAGAGGAAGAGCGTCTCTACGCCGACATCCTTGAGGCTGTTAGCAAGGACTCTGGCTCTTCGTTTGATGCGCGGCTCTTTGAGCAACAAATGGCTGGTTTGCAGTTGTTATCGCGTGATATGGACTTGCCTGAAGTCTTGCAAGTCAGCTACGATGACGTCTACAGAAAGTCCCACTCGCAGTTGGCCCCCGAGAACGATGTTGTCGACGCCATAATTGCCACCTACTTTTCAAGAACCCCCGAAGCCGACTACTTGGCCAAGGCAAAGTCGGTTGGCATGAAATCGCCTGCCACTACGGGATCTAGTCACCCTATGTCTGCACCGTTGGGCAACTACTATACCGAGCAGATTATTTCCGGTAAAATCTCCCAGAGAATCCAAGAATTGGAAAACTTGCCTGCCAATCAAGGATCTTTCGACTTTTGTGCTCTGTCCTCTGGCGAAGAGCCTGCGCATGACTTTAAGATCAGCGCGCTAATAGAGTTGAAATCGCTCCAAGTTCTTGCGTTCCAAAAGCATTTGAAGAACAACTTTGTGCGTAAAGTGGCCTTGACTTCCCAGTATGATCTGGATGATTTGAGTGCCAGCTTGTTGTCTTTGCAAGGTAGACGTGGCTTGTATCTCAGGGACAAGATCGAGCAGCCCAACCCCCGGCTTCTATCTCAGCAGTTGAAGGACAGATTTAAGCTCGAAGAAGAGGCAAAGAAGCACAGGTTGCATGTGCAAAAAGTGGAGCACATCTTAGACCATTCGAAGCTGTTGCAAGAGTCTAGGGCTACTCGACTCAACAAAAGGTACACTTTGAGCAGGTTCGTCGGAAACTTCCATGCAAGTACTGAGAAAGAAGAGTCCAAGAAGTTAGAAAAAACTGCCAAGCAGCGTTTACAAGCCTTGAAGGCCAACGATGAGGAGGCATACATTAAGTTGTTAGACCAAACCAAGGATCACAGAATTACGCATTTGTTGAAACAGACTAACTCATTCTTGGACTCATTGGCCAAAGCTGTCCGGGTGCAGCAGGCTGAGCAAGATGAATTCCTTGACGAGGAATTACCGGAGACAACCGACGAACTCAGAGAGAAGATTGACTACTATCAAGTCGCGCATAGAATCAAAGAGGAAATCAAAGAGCAGCCTTCGATTTTGGTGGGAGGAAAATTGAAAGAATATCAAATCAAAGGTTTGCAGTGGATGGTTTCCTTGTATAATAATAAGTTGAATGGTATTTTGGCGGATGAGATGGGTTTGGGTAAGACCATCCAATCCATCTCCTTGGTCACGTATTTGATTGAGAAGAAAGGCGAGGACAAGTTCTTAGTTATTGTTCCTCTTTCCACAATTACGAACTGGACCCTTGAATTCGAGAAGTGGGCACCTGCTGTGAAAGTGGTGATATATAAGGGATCTCCGCAACAAAGAAAAGACTTGCAGTATGATGTCAGAACAGGAAACTTCCAAGTCTTATTAACTACCTACGAATATGTGATTAGAGAAAGGCCGCTCTTGGCACGGTTCACGTACTCTCATATGATCATTGATGAAGGCCATAGAATGAAAAACTCTCAATCTAAGTTATCTGTTACCTTGAGGCAATATTACAGAACCAAGAACAGGTTAATCTTGACAGGTACGCCATTGCAAAATAATTTGCCTGAGTTATGGGCTTTGTTGAATTTCGTTCTTCCAAAGATTTTCAATTCCGTCAAGTCGTTTGACGAATGGTTTAATACTCCATTTGCCAATACCGGCTCGCAAGAAAAGATCGAGTTGACCGAAGAAGAGAGCTTGTTGGTTATTCGTAGATTGCATAAAGTTTTGAGACCGTTCTTGTTGAGAAGATTGAAGAAAGATGTTGAGAAGGATTTACCTGATAAAGTTGAAAAGGTTTTGAAGTGTAATCTATCTGGCTTGCAGCATGTCTTGTACCAGCAAATGCTCAAACATAATGCATTATTCCTTGGTTCTCAAACCACAGGCACTAATAACAAATCCGGAATCAGAGGTTTGAACAACAAAATCATGCAATTGAGGAAGATTTGTAACCATCCGTTTGTTTTCGATGAAGTTGAGGATGTCTTGAATTCATCACATTTGACAAATGATTTGATTTGGAGAACATCCGGTAAATTCGAACTCTTGGATAGAGTTTTACCGAAATTCAAGGCTAGCGGACATAAGGTTTTAATATTTTTCCAAATGACGTCGGTGATGAACATCTTTGAGGATTTTTTGAGGTTTAAAGATATGAAGTACATGAGATTGGATGGTTCTACGAAGGCTGAAGACAGACAGGATATGTTGAAGAATTTCAACCACCCCGATTCAGATTACTTCTGCTTCTTGTTGTCCACAAGAGCTGGGGGTTTGGGTTTGAACTTACAAAGTGCTGATACTGTGATAATTTTCGATACTGACTGGAATCCTCATCAGGATTTGCAAGCGCAGGACAGAGCGCATCGAATTGGCCAAAAGAATGAGGTTCGAATCTTAAGATTAATTACCAATGACTCAGTTGAAGAAGTAATTTTGGAGAGAGCTCACCAGAAATTGGACATTGATGGTAAGGTGATCCAAGCCGGTAAATTCGACAACAAATCAACAGCGGAAGAACAAGAAGAGTTTTTGAAGCGTTTGTTAGATGCGGAGCAAGGTGACCGTGAAAATGAAGAAAATGAAGAATTGGATGACGATGAGTTGAATGACATTCTCGCCAGGTCTGAAGAAGAAAAAACACTTTTCACTGAAATGGACACCAAGAGAATGATAGACGAGAAGGTGAACAGCAGACAAGGCGGATATCACAATCGGTTAATTGGAAAGGACGAATTGCCAGAGGTGTTTACTGAAGACATTGCTCATCATTTTGAGAAAGACACACAAGAAATCGGAAGAATGAGAGAGAAAAAACGTGTGAAATACGATGATGGACTTACGGAAGAGCAGTGGCTAATGGCTATGGATGATGACAATGACACAGTTGAAGATGCTATCCGGCGAAAGGAAGAGAAGGCTGCTAGAAGGAAACGGAGGGCAACTAGCGAAAGTATCGAAGCAGAAGAGGAAACGCCACGCAAGCGGGGTAGACCTCCAAGCAAAAGTCATGTTGAGAATGGTGGAGTAGAGCCTGATGACGATGCATCGGATTCGGATATGAATGACCCATTGGTAAGTCGTGGGCTTCTGGTATTGGAGGAGATCCTGGAGCTTCGTGCGGAGAGTGATGGACACAATGTAGCAGAAATATTCATGAAATTGCCATCTAAAAAGCTTTACGCAGACTATTATCAGATTATCAAGAAGCCCACAGCACTCAGTCAGATTCGCAAGCATCTCAAGCAAGAAAGATTCGAAACTTTTGAAGAATTTTTGGATCAAATCCGGTTGATGTGCTCGAATGCTAAGATTTACAATGAGGAAGGTTCTTTCGTGTATGAGGATGCAACGACGATCGAGAAGTACATCGATACCTTAGAGTAGGTATCAATTAATAGAAGAAAAAGGAAATGATGTAGAAGGCAGAATGTAAGAGCATAACTATATCATAATCAAGATAAAAGAAAAGAAAATAAATAAATAAATAAATAAATAAATAAATAAATAAATAAATAAATAAATAAATAAATAAATAAATAAATAAATAAATAAATAAATAAATAAATAAATAAATAAATAAATAAAGTCTCAAAGTTTAACTGCTCCAGTTCGTAAATTTTTAGTACAACTCCAAGCTGCGAGTAAAATGGTTGTTGACAAAAACACTCCAACTTGTAGAACACACCGGTAATTACACACAAAAAAAAGCCGAGGGAGTGCAAACGGCTGCTATCGTGTTCGTTGTTTGCTCCGATTCTCGTTCCCTTGAATTTCGTTTTTACTCTTTATTTCTTCATTCTTTAGCACTTAAATTGGCACGGTGCAGATTCTAGACACAATAAGCGACGGAGCAGAAATCAGAACAAAACCATAATAGGAAAATCGGTAGGGAAACGAAGATAGCCAGAAGTAAAATATTCGTAAGTAGAGACAAATACACAAATTCCACGTAGAACAAGTGTTATATTTACCAGAACGCATGGAAGGGTTTCGCAGCCGTGGCAAGCCCTAACAAAAGGACAGTCACCGAACGCATACACGTGACTTCAACCAAAGACGCGCGAAGAAACACCGGTGCATCTCAAGCATCAAAATTTTCTCCCGCACCCGTTCTATATAAACTTCGCACGCCCCACCAAGAAAAAAATTCCACCCGCACCAACAATGAAGTACATCGAAACAGACCAAATTTTGGAAATCCCAGAGGGCGTCAGCATCTCCATCAAGGCCAGAGCCATCAAGGTCACCGGCCCAAGAGGCGAGTTGTCGAAGGACTTGAAGCACATTGATGTCACTTTCCAAAAGGTGTCCAAGTCTGCTATCAAGATCATTGTCCACAATGGTGACAGAAAGCACGTTGCTGCTTTGAGAACGGTCAAGTCTTTGATTGCTAACTTGATCACTGGTGTCACCAAGGGTTACAAGTACAAGATGAGATACGTGTACGCGCATTTCCCTATCAACGTGAACATTGTCCAGATCGACGGCCAGGACTTTGTTGAGATCAGAAACTTCTTGGGTGAGAAGAGAGTCAGACACGTCAAGGTGTTCGATGGCGTCAAGGTTGAGCAATCCACCACTCAAAAGGATGAGTTGGTTTTGTCCGGTAACTCCTTGGAGGATGTGTCGCAGAACGCTGCTGACATCCAACAAATCTGCAGAGTCAGAAACAAGGATATCCGTAAGTTCTTGGATGGTATCTACGTTTCCGAGCGTGGCTTGATTGATGATGCTTAAGGAGGTTGAGTTCTCAGAGGACTATTTTTTACTTGTCCCAGTAATGGGTGTTATCATTGTATAGATGAATACGGCTTTTGTTACGGACACCTCAGTCTTGTGGATGCGTCATTGTGCTCATTGAAATACAGAGCCACCGATGGTCCACTGTAGATATGGCGAGGTTTGTCACATGTTCGTCGATCTCGTAAGCGGAAGTTTACCATCGCTTGTAACTGTGATAGACCCCTAGTGCTTGAAAATTGTTTTTGGTTTGATTCCGGTCTTTGGTGGCTGGAGCTACTTCTGATTTGAAACTGCCAGAAGCGATGCTCGTGCACGTGATTCCCCATGAAGTGGATTGCAAAGCTGTGCCAACGGCTGACTTTACGACGACCAAAAGTTATTCACGACTAGTTCCAGCCTTGGCGTCGTATAACTTTCAAATGAAAAAGGCGTACAGAATTACATCTGTACCGACTCTCCGACACCGTTAGTAACCACGTCAAGTGACATCGTGCCCACGTGATACAGAGCACGAGGCGTGGACCGGCACTGGGCATTGACAAGGCACTAGCACCCAGCAGCATCGGGCAGTTTGTACTTGGACACAGAATGGCGGCTCCAGCCCGTGTGGCGTTTCTTGGCCCGGAGGGAACGTATACGCATCAGGTATGTGTGTTTGAGTGTTTTTGCTGCCTCCTTTCGCTGCTCCCTCGTCCCCATTTGCGCATACTAACTCTTTAGGCACTTCTCCAACAGTTCGGGAAAGATCCCACAAAAGTACAGGTTTTCCCCCAAACGACAATCGGCGACTGCTTCCAGCAAGTAAACGACCGAGAAGTGGACTACGCCGTGGTGCCGTTCGAGAATTCCACCAATGGCCAAGTCGTATTCACGTACGACCTACTCCGAGACTGGTTCTTTTCCAGCGAGCAGGCCCAGCAGCCCACTTTCGGTGTTGTTGCCGAACAATTCGTGGCTATCCACCACTACGTGTTCTCTAATGCTGCAGACCTCTCCCAGGTGAACAGACTATATTCTCACCCGCAAGTGTGGGGCCAGGTAAGCCGGTATCTTCAACAGGAAAAGTTCAATGGGCAGTGTGAGCGGATCGACGTCAATTCCACAGCGGAAGCAGCACGGCTCGTCAGCGAGGATGACACAAACACGTCTGCATGTATAAGCTCAGCCATGAGCGGTGTGTTGCATGGGTTGCCGGCCAAGGCGTGTGAGATTGAGGACATCAAGCACAACACCACGCGATTCTTGGTGTTGGGGTACGGCGAAAAGCTAGCGGGACAAGAGCCACCAAAGAATAGTGGCAACGTCAACGAACAGCGCTGCGTGACATCCATGATGCTCATGTTAAATGACAATGATCCGGGGGCATTGTGTGCGGCGTTGCATTCCTTCAGAGCCAATGGCATCAACCTCTCCTCCATAGCGTCTCGCCCGTCTCGGGTGTTGCCGTGGGAGTATGTGTTTTTCGTTGAGGCAGAAGGCGAAGCCAGCGGGGCTGCCATGCGCCAAAGTGTAGAGATGTTGCGTACTAGTTGTCTGAAGGTGGTTGTGCTCGGGCTGTTTGTGCGCTCATGGCGATTCAGGCACTAGAAGTGCAACGACAAATGAGTGGCACTATGCCGCTAAGTGCTGGGAGCGATTGTGCAATGATATACAGAAAGTAAGTAGCTGCCAGAAGACACAGCGGACCAAGAAGCCCCGAGCACTCAGAGCCATCAGCAGATGATAATAAGTATTGCCCAATGGGGATTATTATGATCATTATGTGACTCGAGCAAAACTCGTCCCGGTGTCAAGGCTAGTGTGGTTTCTCCAGGTAATACGGATTACATCCCAGCGTGTCAAGGCTAGGCTTTCTCCACATAATACGGACTACATCACAGTGTGAAATAGACTCGACACAACACATTCCTAAGTTGCTCTTTATTAACCCGTTTATAACCTATAAGTTGAAATGAAACGCCATACCGCAAGCTGGAGCCCCGGCCATCGAAATGCTCGACTGCCTTTAAATCAGACTGGGACCTACGTTGGAACACGATTGCATTGCCATAATTCACTGACCACACGCTTGCTGATGCTCCGCACAGCTTCCTGATCGCACGGTTCCTGTCACCTAAGTCCCAAACTTCTGGTACGTCCAGTCCTTGTTGTCCAAGGGACACACTGGGCGAGACTTGAGCCACCGCTGAATACAGTGCAGATGGAAGGCGTGGTTGCACGCTCCCCAGGCCGCAATGCACTGGTCAGCAGAGTTGTTGATACTGTTGGGCTCACACTCAATGCACGGCTCCATCAAATGGTTCCGGCAAATGGCACATGTGTCCACGACAATGTCCCACGACCAGAAGGCCACTGCGGTCCATTTCTTCACCTC
Source organism: Metschnikowia agaves (assembly GCA_963678735.1). Taxonomy (NCBI): domain Eukaryota; kingdom Fungi; phylum Ascomycota; class Pichiomycetes; order Serinales; family Metschnikowiaceae; genus Metschnikowia; species Metschnikowia agaves. Next base: position 1,743,859 of record CAVMBV010000003.1, on the reverse strand, counting down.
AAAACGCTGTTTTTTCTTGCTGCCCACTGTCTCAGACACGCCTGTCTGCTCCACATCCTCCATTGGCTGGTCCTGCTCGGGCCCATCGATGTCTATACGCTCGGCCTCGTTCATGTTGAGCTGTGTAAACTGGTTTTGCGTTTGCTGGTGCGTTTGTCAGCCAGGCATTCCCATTCACTGCCAGAGGACCTCGTCCTGCAGGAAACCACCGGTGGTCTAAAGGCAGTAAACACGGGAAGTGCCTGGAGTGTGCAAAATAAATGGATAAAAAACGAGGAGACCGACGCAAAGCCGCTCGGCCACGGGTCTGTAGGTTTTCCCGTGACTGCTGCTCCGTCTTTCTCTCTCCAACAGCTGGCGAAGGGACACCAACTAACGGGAGGTACGGGTGTATCCCGCGTAGTGGCCCCAACTCCATCTACAGCTTCCATCACGACGTGCCCCGCCGGAACTTCGCCACTCCACTCGTCACGCCATGTCAGAAGACCTTATCTCCTCGCTATATCCTCCGCCACCGCCCTACTACAAGTTCTTCACCAAGGAAAACTTGGACCGTTTTCAACAATGGCGCAGCTCTCCCAGCTCGACAGATATTCCTGCGGAACTACGACTCCAGATCCCGCCTGAGATTCCCACTTCTGATCAATATCGCGGCTACGGGAGTATATGGTCGTTGAAGAACGAGCTTCCGTCTCTCAAGGAGCTGGGCTGGAGCCAGCTATATCAAGAGGGCGATGAGACTATCACATCGAAAGCGAAGATTGAAGAGCTTCATAAGCTTTTGGACTCGTTGTTGTTGAATTTTCTTGAGTTGGTGGCTTCTGTGTCAGTCGAGCCGGCAAAATTCTACGTGAAGATCGAGCATTTGAAGCTGATATTGATCAACATGAACCATTTATTAAATACGTACCGGCCCCACCAGACTCGCGAGAGTTTGATCATGCTTTTACAGAGCCAGATCGACAGCAAGAAGGCCGAGATTGCTGGAATCGAGCGTGTCACCGGTGAAGTAAAGGCGAAGATCCTTGCTTTGGTCAGCGACTCGAACTCCGACGCTGACATGGAGGCTGCCTACAACGAGGCGCTGAGCGAGGAGAAATCATCACAAGACACTTCGTCCCGAGAGGAAAGGCTCCAGGTGTTGAAGAAGTTGCTTTTAGAGAATACGAACTAGAGACCAAATAAATAACAGGCATCACACGATTTTTATTGGTTTCGCTTATTGTGAAGCTACAACATGTAGCCGTTAGGCCAAGCGCGGTCACTTGGACGCACGTAGACTATTTGTGAGCCGGTCCATAACCGTGGGACGAACGCGATCTAAGTTTTGCAAGATTTATCAAAGTAAGTCCAAGAGATTGCTGTCCATGTCAGAAGGATTTTTTTGTTTAGGAAGCTCTTTTCTTCCTTCATAGAGGCTCATACCACTCATTCCATCGGTTACACCGCTCGCAGTGTTTGGTACCGAATTGAAAAGATCCATAATATCGTTTGTGGAAGAGTGAACCGGCTGCGCAGACGCGTCGCTAGGTGGTGGAACAGCAAATAAATCATTGAGTTCGTCCATGGCCGACACATGCTCTTTTGATGTGAGATCCAAAGCAACATCATCGTCATCATCATCAAAATTGAGAAGATTTTCATTTCTTGCGTTGTTGATCATCTCCTGCTTGGCCAAGTTTGCCAAGTCTGTTATATTTGAAGCAGTCGAAGCCCGTTTTGCAGTAGTACTTCTCTCTACCTTCCTGTATGCTTCTGGGTCTATAAAGGTCGATGCAGGCTTGTGATATACTGACGACAAGGTGGCAAGTTCATTCACCAAAGCTTCTAAAACAACAGGGTTAAATGAGGATATAATAGTTTTGATTGGAGGAAGCTGGGTACCGATGATATGCTTCTGCACGTCCACAGAGGATGACGACAACAAACGCCAGTATATAAATGCCTTATCCCTTACGTCAACATTTTCACACTCGTTTGACGATTTGTCCAAGACAGATTGTAATAGTTGCGAGAAGCGTCCGTCTGAGTATACCAAATTAATCTTCACGACTGTCGTTAAAATACTCAACTGCAACGCAGGATCCAGCTCAATGAAGTCGTCAACCAAAACTTGCAATTTGCTTTGTAATCCAGTAAAATACTTTGGATACTCTCCAAGCATGTAAACATAGCCCACTAAAGCGTTTGTTTCAGTTAATTGTTCAATGTAGTTGGATATCATAGGCACAATAATTGTTATCAAGTCGTTTTTACCCGGGTAGCTTCTTAAGACTTGGGACAATATTTCTACCGACAGGTTCACAATAAGGTCTCCACCTCTTTGATCAATCAAACTGATCAACAAATTGACGGCATTAATTACCGAGTTCGGAAGTTTGATGGCAACCGCCCCAATGGCCTCGATGGAACGGGAAACAAGCATAGGCTCAACCTCCATTGCATACTCTTTCAACTCACTCAAAAGCAAAGAGCTGTTTGAGTCGGAAGCCAAGCGCACTATGATCTCCAACTTCTCAAGCTTCAAATACAAGGGGTCAGAGTACTTGATGAAAAATACCCGAAGCTCCTTAGAGAGCACCTGGGGATACTTCTCCAAAATGATCCGAATGTTTTTGAGGCCAACATACTGTGCTTCAGGAATTGAAACGGACACTAAGGAAACCAAGGGAGCAGACAACTTCTTCAAAAACGACGTTTTCTGCGCCTGGTTGGCCAAGGAGTCTAAATGATGTATTACCACCTTGACAGAAGACAACACAACAGAAGGGTTTGCATGTTGTAGCTGGGGAATACAACGCTCAATGATGTGAAGAGCTTCCGTTGAATTGGCCGCAGTATAGTCAGCCAAACACGATAGAATGGTGATACGGCCCCACTCAGTACATTCGTTCAAACAAGAGAGAAAGACCTTCACCAAGTCCGCATCAATAACAAGCATTTGCAACAGAGGGTCCCTGTTCATGTCTTGAATTTCGTATAATGCATCCAACGCGTTAGCGACCACCATTGGATTGGAGTCATGGATGAGACTCTTCAACTCGTCTAAAAACCCAAACTCAACACACATTTCGGGGTTCAAATCAAACAACTTGGCCACACAGATGGCCGCGGTCTTACGCACGTAGGGATTGTCGTCTTTTAGAGTTCGGCGTAACGGGATTTCCATATAGTCAACCATTTTGTCCACTCGAATACATCCCATGGTGCGGATCGCCAACGCCCTAACCAACGGGTTGACATCCTCAGTATCCTGGGCAAAAGTATTCACAGCCAAGATACAGAGCTCTGGGTTTGTTTTGGCATAGTTCATCAAGTACAAATACACCAATTTCTTCTGCTCCAAGTCCGGTGTAGCTATGTTTTTAAGCACGTCAGGAAAGAGAGCCGACACATCCTTGCCTACAGTCATGGCCTGGATCACCCGCTCGATGGCGTCTTTCCTCTCATGCTTGTACTGGGAGACAAGCCCTGCTCTCAATTCATGCGCCTCGCCCTTCCGAGGCCCCTTGAGGAAGTTGATGATCTTTTTTTCGATCTTCTTCTCGAGCGACATCGTGTTGAAGACAGCGTACTTTGCGCAACAGCGGCCAACGTCAAGTTGAATGAGATCACGTGATCGCGCACGTGATACAGGTGGGTCTGGGTGCGGCCGCAGGCTCTCACTTTCAGTGAGCGTCGGCAAGTTCTTGCGCCAGTCGCCGAGAAGCACGCTGGCCCTGCTACAGCTTGGTTGTACAGGCGGCTGCCACGGGCGCACCGTATCAGCGCACAAGCGGTGTAGCGAGCCACTGTGATTATGTACGTTCTGCGTCAAGTTCACCTCCTGATGCAGAAGAACCGCTTATGTCTCACCGTAGCTAGCCGGCGCTCCTTTGGGCCGGTTGTTTTGAGACGTTGATGCGTCACAGCACAGACATGGAGCCAGGCCAAGGCGATTTAGGAAAAACAAAAAGATAAATCGTGCTTTGAAAGAAGACTTATCGGCGGCTCTGCGGTTCTAGATGTTCCGCCGCTCTCCAAAACTGCTCACATGCAGAGCTTTGGCACATTTGCCGTATAAGTGACCAAGCCAAAAGTTCCGGGAGTTTCCGCTTGCAGCAAGTAAAATGCATCATTATTAATATCAGCGTAATTTTAAATAAACGGTGCTCCAGCACGATCTCCATAAACACGCCGTAGCGGTGCCCCTTCGTGCAACCCCAGCGTTATTAGTTTCAGATCTCTTCTCCTTCTTCCCGTTATCTTCTTTATTTTTTTGCATCCATGAAAGCGTCCCAGTTTCTGTTAGCACGAGCATATGACTTTTACACTTACAGTTCGCCCGTTGGCGTGTTAACCAGAGGTGAGACTGCCGTGTTCAATTGCGTGGTAGTGCTTTTCTTCTCGGTGTTCATCTACTGGGCCCTTGTGATTTTGCCATCATGGGTTCTCCGCTTCATCGAGGCCTCGTACTATTACTTGACAGGAAAGAGTCTTTCCATTGGTGTAGTGGCACTGATCTACCTCTCGAAGAAGTTGCACTTAGTTGGTGCTCCAGCAAGGATACCTCAACCCCAATTGAATGTGACTCGCTTCACCAAAGAGAAGTCCTCGCTTCTATAAAGCGAACGGTGACGTCGTGACTAGTTATCCGCGGAACTGATTCGGGTTTTCGGATATGGCCCAACAGCCTTCAGCTTACCGACGCACACCTTGCCATGGTATTGGATTTGGCTGGATATTTCCGGGCTAAGAGAAACCACTTTATTCGGGCCAAAGCGTCTCCGAAGCATTTTCCATTTGGCATGTCTCCCCACAGCGTGATGTGGATACCGGAGTACTCTTTTGCCCTCAGTTTATGACCTGCAATACGAATATCACATTCCCGCAATATACCCGTAATCCTCTAATGCAAATGTTCTATTCATACAAGCTCTCCCTGTAGCGTCTTCTGGGCCATGAGTCTCAGTCAAACAAGCTCCATTCCAACACACTGAAAGACGATGCTGCTCGGTGAATAACCTTGTATGCATCGACCAATACACCATCACCATCATTCAACACAGCTTGAGCCTTCTCCAGAAAAAGATCTTCACTAACGGGCCCAGTTTCGTGGGGCACTGTCATGGTTAGAAGCACATCGGTGTGCACTTGCAGCAAACGAATTAGCGCAAAAAACATAAACAACTTGACGGTTTCAGTCTCCTGCTTGGAGGGCGCAGGCTTCACTAGAAATGTGTGAACGTCGCTCTCAATCGTGGGGTTCATATAGGATTCCAACGGCGCCAAAAACTGAGGCGGATCATCCAAAACATCGCTCAAATGCACTGAAATCACTTCGGGAAGAGTAGGCCGCTGGACGGTTTCAAGCAAGTCCACAATAAGCGCCTGGTCGAGCTTGGTTTCCTTTTCCATCAAGAACACCTCTTGGGTGTCGGGCACTTCTCTGAATGTGGACACATCGATCACGTCACTGGGGGCCTCCATGGAGATTGCCCCACCAAACAAGTACGCAGTTTTGAAACTCATTTATCCTGAGGGGGTAGCTTACTTTCTGGACAAAGTGGTTTCGTTGCTGCTGATCAAATGCACTGTAGCGCAATTCGCACCAAGTTGATGGACTGATGCATAGAAGATTTTGCACGAAATCACGCACAGAACTGAACTAAAAGCGCACGCATGTTGCTAAAAAGTAGAAAAATTGCAGGCGAAAACCAAAGGTATTTATAGTCGTTCGGATTTGCAGCCATGACGGTTTCTTTTTGTGTAAGTTGGCTGCATGCGTGACAGATGGGTATTTAAGTTGGATCAGTTCCTGTCGCCAGCCACGCAAAGCACAGCGGTGGAGCGCGCAGCCTCGTTACAAGATCAAGTTCTGTTACTAGTCAAAATTCGTTGAGCAAGTACTCACAGAAAAAAACAGAAGTTACGTCAGACACTGGCCAAGGATAAAGCAGGGGGAAGAGAACGAAGCAGGAGATCATGAAGACCACAACGCTAACGTCGCGTCGGAAACCGCTTGTCATCACCGTTCTTTTGGTGTTGATTGTTGTGACAGTTTTCAAGTACTCCACGTCCAAGAGTAAGGACGCGTTGCCCATAGATAATTTCACTGGATTGCATCTGCTTGTTTTTTCCGAGAACGACAAGAAGCAGGACGAATTCTACAAGCGGATGGAGAAAATGCATGCTAACTTCTACTCTAAGCAAGAGCAGAGATTGATCCAGTTGGAAAAGCAGAATGAGTACTTGATCGAGCAGGTCCGCTTGTTGAAAGTGCCGCCAAGTGGCATGTCTGTCAGGGAGAAGCTAATCTACATGATGCCGTACGAGACAAAGGCCCGGTTCCCCGCCTACATTTGGCAATCATGGAAGCACGGATTGAACGACGACCGATTCGATGCCAATTTCAAGGAGGGCCAGGCGCAATGGGCATACAAGAACCCCGGGTTTGTGCATGAGTTGTTCAATGACGACACGAGTTATGCCATTGTGAAGCACTTGTACAACTACGTGCCGGAGGTGATCGAGGCCTATGAGAGCTTGCCGGAAGTCATTCTAAAAATGGACTTCTTCAGGTACTTGATATTGTTTGCTAGAGGAGGCGTCTACGCTGATGTTGATACGACGCCGTTGCAGCCCGTTCCAAACTGGATTCCTGAGAACGTGTCGCCCACGGAGCTTGGCTTGATCGTATCAGTGGGCTCCGACTCTGTCAATGCTAACTGGAGGTCCGAGAGTCATAGACGACTTGAGTTTGGCCAGTTCATCATTCAATGTAAGCCTGGACATCCGATTTTGCGCGATGTCATAGCGCAGATTACTGAAACGACTTTGGAGAAGAAGCGTCAGTTGAAAGACGGCGAGAGCTTGGCCCTACAGGGATCGCCGAACCAAAGACAGCTAGAGGTGTCGAAGTGGACGGGGTCGGGCGTGTGGACGGATGTGATTTTGCGATACTTGAATGACTATGTCAAGTCCGCCATATACCAGTCCGTGTCATGGAGGGATTTCCATGGCTTGACAGGCCCCAAGCTCGTATCAGACATCTTAGTTTTACCGGTGAAATCGTTCGCATCCGAGATTGAAGTGCCCAAGGACGGCAAGATCTCCGACCCACTTGCCTTTGCCAAGCACTGGTCCGCGAAGATATGGAAAACGACTTAAGCGGACGTTGTTGGATCATCATACTTAATAACATTATATAGAATACACTGGCATATTCTTGAGCCGTCCCGGCACCACAATTCCTCAACAAGGGTACCAGCCTGAGCCACTGCTGCCGACATTGTCGCAGCTACAGCATGTCGCAAGACATTGATAACAATTTGCGCAATTGCCCCAAAGTGACTCATATGTCGCACCGCTCCTCTACATAAATCCCCGGAACAAATGTGACAGGTCTGAAAATTGCCATCTCGTCGAATTCCGCTTTACATACTTGGGTCTTTCCTTCAGCAATTCTTCTTCTCACAACGCAGAAACAGAATAGAAACAAGACAATATGGCTAAGCAAGTTCTTTTGTTAGGTTCGGGTTTCGTGGCCAAGCCCACCGTCGATATTCTCTCGCAGAACCCCAACATTGAGGTTACCGTTGCTTGCAGAACCTTGTCCAAGGCTAAGGAATTGGCCGGCTCGGTGGCCAATGCCATTTCGCTCGACGTGACTGACAAAAACGCTTTGGATGCCGCTGTTGCTAAGTTTGACTTGGTCATCTCTTTGATTCCATACATCTACCACGTATTAGTGGTCAAGAGTGCCATCAAGAACAAGAAGCACGTGGTGACCACGTCGTATATCAACCCCAAGTTGCAGGAGTTGGAATCGCAGATTGAGGACGCTGGAATCACCGTCATGAACGAGATTGGTTTGGATCCAGGTATTGACCACTTGTACGCAGTCAAGACCATAGAGGAGGTGCACAACGCTGGTGGAAAGATCAAGTCGTTCTTGTCCTATTGTGGTGGTTTGCCTGCCCCAGAGAACTCCGATAACCCATTGGGATACAAGTTTTCGTGGTCGTCCAGGGGTGTCTTGTTGGCATTGACTAACTCGGCCTCATACTGGAAGGATGGCCAGGTTGAGAACGTCAAGTCTGAGGACTTGATGGCTACTGCCAAGCCCTACTTCATTTACCCTGGCTTCGCGTTTGTCGCCTACCCCAATAGAGACTCCACAACTTACAAGAAGTTGTACAACATTCCTGAGGCAGAGACCGTGGTGAGAGGCACTTTGAGATTCCAGGGCTTCCCCGAATTTATCAAGGTGTTGGTTGACTTGGGCTTTTTGAAAGAGACCGAACACCCAGCGTTTAAGTCTGAGATCGCATGGAAGGATGCGTTTGCTCTGCTCATCGGCGCCAGCTCCAGCTCCGAGGAGGATCTTGTTGCCAAGATCTCCGAGCTTGCAACCTTTAAGGATGACGCTGACAAGGAAAGAATCCTTGCTGGCTTGAAGTGGTTGGGTTTGTTCTCTGACAAGAAGATCACCCCTAGAGCTAACCCATTGGACACCTTGTGTGCCACTTTAGAGGAGTTGATGCAATATGAGGAGGGCGAAAGAGACATGGTATGTTTGCAACACAAGTTTGGTATCGAATGGGCAGATGGTTCCAAAGAGACTAGAACCTCGACTTTGGTTGACTACGGCGACCCAAAGGGCTACTCGTCGATGGCAAAGTTGGTTGGTGTACCTTGTGCTATTGCCACCGAGCAGATCTTGGACGGTACCTTGTCCAAGAAAGGATTGTTGGCCCCAATGTCGTCCGATATCAATGAACCTCTCATGAAGGAGTTGAAGGACAAGTATGGTATTTTCTTAGTTGAGAAAACCGTGTCTTAAGTATTGAATGCTTTGTAGAATACACGAAAGTTCTCCACGTGAGGCATATATTTATTCCACAAGTAGTACAAGATATTCCAATACCTTTTGCTGAGTTCTTTCTTTGTATTAATCATCATAATCAGACTCTGTTGAGTAGCTGCTGGAGTATTCTTCGATCAATGTAGATATGCTCTCTACAAGCTCCGCTTTGTCCCCGATCATATCTATGTGGTGTGGGGCCTTTAACCTCTGCACAATTTTTCTATGTTCCTTCAAAAGAAACAGTAGTTTGCTACTCTGGCCAAACTGAACACCAAATTCTACTCCGTCATCGACAATCGGAGGAAAACTCGACAGCTTAGTGATTTCGTTCATGTATGAATTGACGTAAGACTCTTCATTGGATTTTAGATCATCCCGCCCGAGTTTGCTCACGTAGCCACGCGAGAACACTTCTGTGGAGGGACCAGAGGCAAGTCCAAGTCTGACAGTGGAGCTGTCTTGGGCAGAGTTTCCGCAATTGAGATAGAGTTCTGCGACATTAGCATCCTGAGACATGCTTTCTATGCCGAAGGAATCAACCCTGGTATCTTTGTATCTTGGCTTCTGCTCAACAACCAGCTCGAGGAACACTTCGTTAACTATATTCCGTTTCGAGTTGCCCCGCAACAAGTTATCTTCGATGGTGGCCATATTTACTGGCAGTTCAACCTGGCAGTTAAGTCCCCAGATAGAATTGACGAACATTGCTTGGGCAGCACCGCAGTGCCAGCGAGAGGCACTATTAAACTGACTATTGAGAAGAGTACCCAGTGGTTCTGGGGTATCTAACGGGATGAAGAGAGTACTTTCCATACCTAGTTCAACAAAACTTTTGATTCTGCTCAATGTGACATCCAAACGAGACCGTTTTTCTGGCTGCTGGCTGTTCAGCGTGTCGAATTGGGGAGTATTGAGTAAGCCGTAGACCCAAAAGTTGTACTTACTGCTCACGCCATTGGAAAAGTACTCGTCTTTGAGTAGAAGCATCAACTCGTGGGTAAACCCGCCCCACGCATTGTCACATTCAGCAAAAAAATTAACGCCTTGTAACTGATCCAGCAGCTCTAAACATTTGCGGAATGTGTCATCAATATCTTCACAGATGCCACGGAATTCCGCTTCCCCAACGCCAAAGGAGTCAAAGTGAAGCCTTGGGAAGTTTTTGTGACTCCCGTTAGGATGCTGAAAGTTCGGGAGCTCAACTAGCGAATCGGGCTGGTATATGAGTCTGTTATAGTCAGTCCAATACGTAGTGTTTGAAGCATTGAGCAACGAGGCACGAGCCACTTGGCCAGCATCAAGCCGCTGCTGATACTCGGTTTTCGGGCGCCGCTCCTTCTTCACCACATGCACGTTCGGTAGTAATTCTTGCTTGTTGGCGGCGCCTTGATAATCGTGTTTGCCTAAGGCACCAAAGCCGCCTGAAAACTCCACATCGATACCGCGCGGATAGTAATTGAACCGACCATTCATCGCTCGCGGCATTAAGAAAATATCGTTCTGGTGCTTGAGCTCCTGGTTCTTTTTGTACGGAAGGTGGGTTTCCTGAACATTGTAAAGCTGAGTGATGAGATGGCCGGCGGAGTTGGAACAGGAAAAGCTGATGACTTCGTGCATGCTCAAAAACCAGAGTATACGGCAACGTTAGAGTGCAGTGAAATACGTGACTGCCGCCTAGGAAAATCTCAGTTGCAGAAGGAAGCGGCCAACCAGTCTGCTCCAGTAACCGGTAGTTTTCACTGGCAGTAGCATCAGCCCGGAGAAGTGTCACGTGACGCTCGATACTCCAAGCGCAGGTCCACGTCAACATTTTGCAATTCATCAACCAGCGAATCTGTGGGAATTTTGAGATCCGTCTGCTATGCTTAGCATCTCTCTCATTTACGTGGCGATTCTTCTAATTTGTGCCGTTGTCTCGAGTATCGATCCGTACGAAGTTTTGGGCGTGCCACGAGATGCAGACGAAAAGACAATCAAGACCGCTTACCGCCAGTTGTCCAAGCAGTATCACCCAGACAAAAACCCCTCATCCGAAGCACACGATAAGTTCATTGAGGTAGGTGAGGCGTATAGCATTTTGAGTGACCCGGAGAAAAAGCTGAACTACGATCGGTTTGGCAATCCGGACGGAAATGGCGGTGGACATGGCTTTGGAGGCGGCTTTGGAGGCGGCTTTGATGATATCTTCAGTCAATTCTTTCACGGTGGACACGGTGGTGGCCAGCCTCGTAAGCGGCGTGGTGGAGACACTCTGGTTCTGGTGGAAATCCCACTTGCAGAATTCTACTCCGGAAAAGAGATGGACTTTGGCCTCGAGATGAATAACATCTGTGAAAAGTGCACTGGAAGCGGCAGCGCTGATGGGAAACGGGAGACTTGCTCCAAATGTCACGGTAGTGGCATTTTAACCATACGGCGGCAAATTGGCCCCATGGTGCAGCAGTTCCAAAGTCAATGTGACCAGTGCAACGGTGCTGGAACCACCATCAAGAACTTGTGCAAGACGTGCCATGGCTCGGGCACAGAGCGCAAGGTACGCAAGTACTCTGTTCATGTCCAAGCGGGCACGCCAAGAAATTATGTGCATGTGCTTGAGGACGAAGGAGACCAGAGCCCAGACTGGATTCCTGGGAACTTGAATATAAAGATCACAGAGAAACGCCATCAGAATTGGGGCTACCGCCGTATTGGGAACCATCTTTATAGAACAGAGGTTCTCACAGCCAAGGAGGCCATTCGTGGGGATTGGAAACGCAAGATCAACTTTTTTGATGACGAGATCATAACACTCGCGAGAGAACCTGGGGTTTCTGTGAAGGATGGTCATATCGATGTTATTGAGGGGCATGGTATGCCGGTGATGAATGAGCATGATGAGTTTGGGAATTTGTATGTGGAGTATAGAGTCTTGCCGACTGGCAAGGGTGCCTACGAGAAGGACGAGTTGTAAGTTAGAATAATATAACACTGGTACGGCCTTCTTATGCCAATTTTCGATTTCATTTATTTTCTTGGAATCTGCTGTCCTTGTGCTTTTTGCTTTTCCGCTTTCCTTTTACATTTTGTTCAAGAAGTCAATATGTTTTCTATTTGGGATCTTGGCCAGAAGAAATCATTCCTCCTTCTTCGCACGATTACTGCCACTTGGGTGGGAAGACATGAGTCGGCGGTAGAGCTTAAACAAGATTGTCAGAGTACCGACTAACACTGAAATAAAAGTCAATAGTGCCACTTCAGTTCCATTTCCCACGGCATTAGGAATTTGAACTTGAACTGAGCCTCTATCCAGAGCATGGTAGAAGACGGTATCGTCGGTGAAAAATTTCTCGAAAGTGCCCCCGATATACTGCTTGTTATCAAAAGGCGAGTTGTGGAGCAAATGGGAATCACTTGTAACATCGCATGCGTAGAAAATAACGGGTAAATCCACCGGGACCTCAGTATAACTACTGTTTTCCGAAGGAAGTTGGTACCTAGAATGCAATGTGAGATCGATAGGAAAGGCTGGAGGTTCATCAAACTCCATCAAAATTTCATTGCCCCACAGAGAGACCAAGTATGATGGAAGCTCCAAGTCTTTGTCGCCATAATTGGCAACAATCTTAAGTTGCTCAGGGATTTGATAAGGGTCTAAAAATACTGATTTTGCGAGTGTTAGATAACAAAATAGCTTGCAATGAAGAACGTCATCATCCACAGGCGTTGGAGGTAAATTGTTTAGTGTTATTACAGGGTGTAACCCGTTTTGTTTGAACATAACCAGCAGTTTTTGAGCAAGCGGTCTGTGACGGGGCTTAACATGAAATAGTGTCTTTTGAGCAGGGTATTCGGCGTCATCTTCTACTTCGTCATCGTTCAAAATAACTCTAGCACCAGAGAGAACCAAGTCGTCACGAGTTGAGTGGCCAGTAGCATGGAAAATTCCAACTTCCGTGTAGCTAGTCAGGTTAGACGCGTCTATAGCTAACCTCTGCAGATTTTGTTCGAGAGATCTCACCACCAACTTGTTTTGGGCATAATAGTAATCAAAGGCATCCCAACTGTTGGGAAAGTTATCAATTTCCTTGATATGAGGGACAATTGCATCTGATGTATGATAGTAGAATGAGTTCAATGAAACAACCCATTTTTCAGGCTCTACGGTGATGCCTAAGATCTCTTGGAGGATGGCATTGATATGCGCGTAAGGCGATCCCAGTTCACCGGGGTTGGACGAGCCCTTAGGTACAACATAAATATGAACACCGTATTGGTTATCGTATGCCAATGGCAGAGTAGTGTTCAGCCCGTGGGTACTTTTGTTGATTTGGATACGAAGAGCAGTGATGTGCGAAAGCGGCCCTGTGTTGATTGTGTACTTATCTTCTCTGTCGTAGTGAAGGGCCGGATTTAGGCTCACGTGAGAATTACTGACATGCCTGAAAGGGTTCTGATCAGTTGCTGCGTGGAAAAAGGATATCCGATGTCTCATGATTGAAGCAAGTTACGGAGAGGGCCGTGGCCCGTTGTCGCATTACGCGAACGAGTATGAGCCGCTGTTGCGAGCAACGGCAGGTTGGGCTGTGAAGTTTGACATGCGAAACAAACACTATACAGAAGTGAAACAGAGCGTGACTCAAAAAGGGACGTCGATTTTCTTTTGGTTCTTTTGAACTTTGTCTTCTAATCTCTTTTGTCTGCAAATTCAGGCCAGGAAAGATAAATTTTATGTGGAAAACGAGAAGAAGAAAAAGCCGAAGAAAAAGCTAAGAACACTAAACCACGTGACGAGACGAAAGAGAAGCAAAAACAAACACAAAAAGCTCCACTTACCAAAGTTGTCATAGACAGCAAACTTTTTACTCGCGGCTACTGTCCAGCTTTATACTTCGGCGGCTACGATGGCTGCAAACACGCTGGCCGGGATCACGTGACGAACCCAAAAAAAACAGCGTGCGAAAATCACATGCAAAGTGAAAGCGCGCGTTAAATAGATCATACACTGCAGGCCGATAAGATTGAAAGTGTCCAAGACTAAAGGTATGTACAGCTTTCAAAGAGGGCGTTTGAATACTTTGTTGCTTCGAACTGTTTCAAGCGGGTTTCAAGCGGGTTTCAGCACAGCTCCGGGATGGTTTGAAACATGGTCTCCCGCTGTCTCTGGTCCTGCCGAATCCGACGGCCGTCGGACAAAGTTCTTCCAAAGTGAGCCTCTTTTTTGGGCACGGATTTGGCTTTGGATTTGGCTGTCAATTGAAATGACCACTAACTCCAGATGAAACAAGAGCAGTTGACATATCTCGTTTCCCACTACGCAGACTTCGTCGATGTGACGCCTCAGCTCAAATTTGCGCTAGGCACCATCGTGTTTAACCCAGTGTTCTGGAACATTGTAGCCCGGCTCCAACACAAGACCCACTTCTTGTCGAAGCTTGCTGGCGGTGCGTACAGAGGCTGCTACCTTTTGGCGTTCACTATCTTCCTGCTTGGTATTTACCGTGACCATGTGTACCACGAAGCATTGGCAGCGCAGCCAACATACGAGCCGTTGGTGGAATCCCCGTTGGTCAAAGGTTTAGCAATTGCCGTGTTTGCGTTTGGAAACATTCTCGTGTTGTCGTCCATGTGGGCTTTGGGTGTGACAGGGACGTATTTGGGAGACTACTTTGGCATATTGATGAAGGAGAGAGTCACGTCGTTCCCATTCAACATCAACGACAACCCTATGTACAACGGCTCCACCCTCTGCTTTTTGGGCACCGCCTTGTGGTACGGAAAGCCCACTGGTATCTTGGTATCGGCCTTTGTCTTCGTAATGTACCGCATAGCGTTGCTCTTCGAGGAGCCCTACACTGCACGGATCTACGCTAACCGTGACTTAAAGGAGTAGGCCTTCCTTTGTTTTCTTCTTGCATCGTAGCACATTCAACGTGCTTTGCCATATAAACCACCAACCGGGAACATAAATGATTACTTCAACAGTCAATATACAAAAGAGCTTGTGTGCATTGCTATGTAGGGCCCAATAGCCTCGTCTATTACGCCTGTAGACACCAGAACTGAAAAGTACGCCAGCAAAAGAATGAATATGGTCATTCTGCAGAAAAAAGGGGGAAGCAAGAAGTGAAAGCCCACACGAGCTGTAGAATTGGCAAAGAAGAAGAAGAAGAAAACACAGGGATGTATCACACAAAGTCGAACGTGTGAGACTCGCCGCGGTCCTCGACATACCGTAGAGAGAGAGACTGGAACTTCTCGCTCTGGGTGTAAAAGTACAAGCCGCTCATGGCGCCGGGGATGATGCTGGTAGAGAAGCTGTCGCTGGCAGGAGCTTCTGGCCCGTTGCCAATGTTGAGAACAACATAATAAAAGCCCTCGAACGAAGCGCCCGTAAGCAGCTTGACACGCGAGTCGGGCAACAAAAACTCCTCCTTCCAGCGCATGTAGATATACAGAGGGTCCCTGGCACCTGATTGAATGAGATTGAGCCGCTCGCGGAGCTGGTGTTCGGAGAAATGGCTGGGCGAGCCTGTGAGCTTCTTCCAGTGCTCCAAGTCATTTTTGGGGAACGACGACCAATTGTTTTCCTCGGTGATAAACGAGTATCGTTTTGGCGGAAGTGACGTGCGCCCCAACTCCAGTAAACTGAGGGGGTTGTTTATGATTTCACCCTTGAAGCACGTGGTTATAAGTGGATGCTCGTCTGTAAGGCCCTTGATTTGGAAGAAGCCCGTCACCACCGAGCTGAGCAAGTCCACGTTTTTGATTTCAACCTTGATGTCGTAGCTGGAGCTGCCGCTTTGCTGCTCGCCCACAAACTTGGCATTGGGCCGCAAGTACGTGTTGTGAAGTTGCGGGACGTATCCTGCGCCATGGAACGCAGGCGTGGCCACGAAAAACTCGCTGTACTGGTCAGCGAAGCTGTAGCTGGTGCCATTGAGAGCAGACACACGTCTTCTTGGGTGTTTCACCGTTGTTTCAGCTGCGTGGGCTTCCGCTTTGCGCTCGTGGTCTGCGGAGGGGTTGATGCTCACATTGAACCCTGGTGCGTGCAACCTAACGGGCGAACTGGCGGCCTTGGGGGCCTTGACCTTTGCTTGTTCCGGCGACGACTTGGAAGCATTGCGTGTTTGTGTCACAGGCATGTTGTGTGTGTGTTTGAGTGGTGTTTGGCTGGTCAGTGAGTTGTTTGTGTATCAAGAATTACTGCTTGGGAAGCCACACTCGAATCGGGGGTATCAGTGGTGGTTCAGACTTCGGGAGCAAACAGGCAGTTTCGGCGCAGATGCAGGACTGGTTTACAAACGTGAAGCTATTTATATGGGCCAGAAAGCTGTTTCACTGGAAGCAGAGTGAGGTTGTTGGCGTGCAAAGAAAAGGTGCAAAGCGTGAAGAATCCCGTGTTTAATTCTGACTGATAAGCCTAGCAGGACAAGCATTGCGTCAGTGCGTCACTCGCACTCGCACTCGGTCCCGTGCGCGGAGCAGCTTGCGGAGATATCGGAAACTCGAGCCAGAGCAACCTCGAGCAGCGTTTTATGCCCGGGAAAAAGCTGAGCCCGACGGCCAACTCCTCTGGCAGATTCAAGAGAGGAGGAGAACATATGGAGGCAAGAGCACGCGAGGAAGACCGAAAAGCGCACGGCTCCTGATGCCCAGGGGACGAGCCGCGTAGGCCCATTTTTTGCATCCGCCTCAGTTCTGGTCCGTGTTCGGACAGCTGGTGAGGCTTCGCGATGCACAGCAGATGCAAATACCAAAGCATCTCATCCTGCTTTGCTTCTTCTCATTTGATCTCAATCTGCAGGGGCCACCTTCGATGCCGACAATGTTTTCAGCAGCGCTATGCTTGCCGTTCGTAGTCGCAACGGTCTCGGGCCTGAAAAGCAAGAACGGCCGCATTCCTTGAGCTTCAGACTGCAAAGAACAGCCAATCACGACAAACCGTGAAGGCTCGGGCACGACCGCAACGCTAGAGAACGATGCCAACTTAACTCAATAAACCAAAGCCATGAGTAGCCCAAATTCGGCAGTCGGAACACTATCGGCAGTGCGCACTAAACCCCACAAAACTGCCCACTCTGCAGACGTCTCAAGCTCACGCACGCCGTAAGTTGACTCACGACGTAAGTTGACTCAGGACGCACACCACCTGCGTCAGCATACAAATCTTCTCAAGTCGCCTGCTGATCAAGCATGGCCACGCCACCCACACCGGCCCATGTGCTTGCCGACGAAGAGGTTGAGTTGCCGAGCGGACCAATATCACTAAATTTGGAGCTCAATCCAGACTTGGAGGACGATGACGACAACTACATGAATCCGCAAGAAGATTTGGCCCTGGCCCACGACGAGCCCCAAAACTACAACATCCTGCTGCATTCAAATTCTGGACATTCCTTGGCTCCTCCGTCTCCAGAGATTGAAATTCAGTCTTGGACGTTATCGCTTGACACCGCTCTCGACAACGTTAAAAAAGATTTTGCCAACAACCAAAAGCACAAAGAGATATCGCCGGCGCAACAGAGCATGTTCATAAACTATGTTGACCTGGAGCTTCTTCAAATCCAGAGAAAGTTTATCAAGAACCAGGCCGAGGTTGCGCAGGTTTATCTGATCAGCGAGCTCATAAGTGACGTGTCACGCATTGCTGACCTAATCTGGTACCTGTTCGAAGAGAGCCACCTGCTCTTTGGCCAAGATGAATATTTGATTCGCATACTAGGTGATTTGGAAGATTGGGTCTCCTATTACCTGTTTCCAGACTTTACATCTGACCGCTCAGCCAGTATAGCGTTTCACGCGAGGTATTTCGTTTTTTGCCAAAGCCTAGATGCCCGCATCTCTCTCCTCATAGACGGGTGTTTGACGGACGGCTCTCCAGCAAAAATGAGTGCTACAGAAGTGGTACGTCTTTCGCCTATTGTAATGAGACTAAGAACTTTGAGTGTATCCAAAGTGCAAGACGCGAGGGCTGGGCTCTTGGCTACGCGAGGCACCGAGAATGCCGATGAATTGCTCAATATCTTGGACTTGGAGATTGGCCGGCTCTTCGAAGGTATCTTGGAAAGAATCTAGTTCGACCTGTAAATTTTACTGCTCGTGTTCATCAATGTAGCTTCCCTGCTACGGCAGGATACCCACACCCGTACATCCCACTACATATGGGCTGCTCGTTCACGGTTCAACGGGAAGCAGACTGATGTGGCCGTTTAGTTCAGACAAAAGCTCCGAGGAGCTAGCTGAAGAGCTTCCGCCCAACCTTCGGCAATTCTACGCCTCGGCAGATCCACTATCGAAAAATCTGCACGTCTTGGACAACTCGAAAGATGCAAAAGTACAGAAGGTTTTGGCGAAGCAGAGTGGTGAATACGACGGAGAGTTCGAGCGCTTTAAGCACCAGCATCCGTTACGTACAGCAGCAGCAATCAACTGCGCAGAGGTTCAGCAGGCTGTCGTTGACTGTCTTCGTGGCTGGCTGTTTGTCACGGGAAACGAGTGCTCGGCACAGATCTCAAGGACATCGAGCTGCATGGATACACAACAAAGGGCTTTCAAGAAGCTCCACTACAATGATTGCTACAGCCGGGCTCAATGCTTGCAAATAAGTGCGATTGTTGATCTGCTTTTTGTCAAGCATTTTGGTAGGTACGCAGAATTAACCGATGAGAGTGCCTTGGAGAAGTTTGAGGTCGAGATCGAGAATGCCTTCGACACGGTATGGCGTTGATTTGTACATAGTTTAAAGGACGAAGTTTTGCATTTAATTTTGGTTCACTGTTCCCCTCTAGATTCAAACGCACTCTGCTCCGAAGAATTAATTGTAGCCTCTGATGAGGAATGTAGAAGTTGGATATCACGTACCAAATCTTGCCATAAACTTAGTTTTTCTGGATACTTCATCAGCGCCACCAAACCAGAAGTGTTGGGAAAAGTGTACACCGCAGGCTCATACTTACAGAAGGAGTACAACCGACGCAAGATGGCAGGATCTCTCTGGAGACCCCATGAGAAGTTTTCCAGTGTTAGTCTGTGCTTAGGTACGAGAAAGTTGCAAACAACCTGCCATATACCTTTGCCTATGAACACAATAAACGGCGCTTGAGACTGGGAGAATTCTGAGAAAAGCCGAGGTACATTCTGTGCTTTTTCTGTCGGACTGAGTTCCAGTGCCTGCTTGGTGCACCGTAGAACCAAATCGGTAAAGCCCACCCCGTAATGCAATAGTTTGTAGTCATGTAAATGTTTAGCCACGCACAACGAACCACTGAAGACTTCGTTTTCGAGAAATTCGTCGTTGTTGATGGACACCGCCCGGGCATCAAGCACAGCCTGCAAAATGTTCAGTGCATTGAACAATTTCCAAAACAAATTTGTGTGATGAGCGTAGTGGTGCTGTTGTTTGGATGACTCTACACCAGGATTGTAGCCCACAAATACTATTGTAGTGTCTGCTGATATTGACGGGGGAAGATCTTTGAGAACAGGCACAGTTTGATCAGCACTTTTAGCATGATAATCGGCCGCAATCGTTTTTCTCGGTGACCTTTTAGTGCTGGGTTTTCGGGGACTGGTTTTGGTTATACCGAGGCTCTGGGAACCGCGAGCTGACTCTTCCTCCTTGTATTTGAAGGAGCGAATTGCATCTCGAAGGTTATTCTTTGACATTTAGCTTACTATTTCTTTGGCATATGGACTGCGTCATAATGAAGCTTAGACGCAGCTTCGCGCATGGAAAAAGCCCAACTTTCACATTAGAGAAGCGACACCCACACAATTGGCATCTCAAGAGAGAAAAGTGCGCATAGAAGACTTGACCACGCTAACATATACGGCAAAACCCTATAACAGAAGTAAAAGGCAGAACCGCAGAGCAAAGTTGACTAGAAGCATTTGATCTCGAATTCAACAATATTCCGTTGGTGCCGCATTTGAATTACAGCTCCATGCACTCGCTATGATACATCAAACGTCATCACCCAACTTCAACCACTTACCTACGGTGTCAATGATTGACTCGGTAGAAACGTCTACTCCCATCAACAATCCCCAGCTTGGCTCCGACTCCGACCCTATAGACAGTACGGCAGTTGCTTCCAATGGTCATACGGGCTGGAATAATCCCGAAAATCATTCAAATGCAGAAGAAAACGAGTCTTACCTAATACACAAAGGCAATGAGGTGCCGCAAATCGAAGTTCTGGAGCCCAGCCTATCGTACTACACTGTAACAGACAAGAATCAAGAGCCTAGCGGGCCAATCAGGCGCAGAAATCTGAAGGTTTCTTTTTCGCCCACTAAAGAGGTTGTGTCATTTCTTGGAGAAGAGAAACCTGGTTTCAAAGTGGACCTCATACTTCTTGAACTGGAGGACGAGGATGGAAACAGGAGGGAAAACAATACCGAAAGAGGCTCGTGGAAGCACAGGGGCAAGTCATGGGGGCATTTCTTCTTGGACCCACAGACTCCACATGTACTACTGTTGTACCTACAACTCTTCTTCAATGCGGTTCTAGTATTGATTGTGCTTTATTTACTTTACTTCTTCATCGAAACTGTACGCGATGATATAAGAAACAAAATTGAAATGTACACCTCGGACGCATTGCGAGAGATCTCCTTGTGTTCAAGAGAATACTATCGCAATAGGTGCACGAACGAGGACGGAAGCAAACGGGCACCTGCCTTGGAGAAAACGTGTGTCGCTTGGGAAAAGTGCATGAACAGAGATCCGCAACAGATGGGTCGTTCCCAAATCACTGCCGAAACGTTTGGCGATATCGTTAACGGTTTTCTCCACCCCATCAGCTGGAAATCTACAATTTTGTTTTCACTGCTCGTGATTGGGGCCATATTCATAACCAACGTGGCTTTTGGGTCTTACAGGAGCAGGTTGGGGTACGAACAGTCGGTTAGTCGGGAACGAATTGCCGAAATGGAGGAATATTTAAAGAGACAGATAGAAGCGGTCAAGAGTCGAGAGCTTTTGCTGGAGATTCGAACGCCGCCTGTGTCCAGTATAGCAGAAGAGCAACATTATGACCCAATTGACGAGAGTGCTGTGTCATTAAGTCTGCCATTAACTCGGCGTGGCTTGAAAAGAAGTGTATAGTAATGAATATTACCGTGTATGAAATAGGGCAATACCCCTGAAGAAACTGCATGTTTAAGCGAGTTGCTGTTGGAGCGGAATAGCTTCAGCACACCTCGGAATTAAGTGGACGTTGCGCAGTGCGTCATGTGGCGCATGAGATGCAGTGAACCGCTATGACCATCGCACAAAAACACTTGCAAAAAAGCTATCGTCAGCGATATGGACGAAAAACTGAAGAGGCCGCCAATTGTCAAACGACAGTACTCAAGGCGAGGTTGCAATGAGTGTAAGCGGCGTAAAATTAAATGCAATGAGGTCCACCCAACCTGTGGCAATTGCGCTAGGTTGAAGAAGGTGTGCGTCTTTCCCGACCCTAATCAACGGAATAAACCTCGGCGACCAAGGATTAAACCCATTGAAAATTTGTCCAGCTTAGAGCTGCTTGAAGACTCTCCGGCAATTGACACTTTCACCCTGCAAGAAAATGCCTCCAAAGATAGCATGCCGTCCGAAATTGACTCGCTACTATTTGATAACGTTTTCGATGATGCAAATACTTTGGTTCATGGGCTAGCAGATTTCGAGACTCTAATTGCTGGCAGTAACACTTCTCGTAGCGCAGTACCCAGTGGGCCATTGGCAGAGCTCAAGCCTTTTCATTCGAATATCATTCTAAATGAAGATCCCAAAAGAAACGTATATTTCGACGAGAAAGAGTTGGAAGAATATCTCCGAACAACGTCTGCGGAAAGCAATCTCAGGCTCGAGGAGTCCTGGAATGCTCTAGCTAGCCCCAAGTCTCCAGATGAGCAAAGCGAAGAGATCAACAACGAGCCCCTCATTGCGAAGATTATAGAGATTTATAGACTTTCTTCCAAAGAACAGCAATATCTCCGAAGTATCGCTGCTGGACAGTCGCTTCTCTACTTCTTCCCATTTGCATCCCGAATCGAAAACAATGAGTTCATGCATGTGTTCTTGGAGTATCTGCTTGTGTTCAAATACTTGGCCTATGCATTGATGTCTGTCAGTGCCTCCTGCCAATTTACAATCACGAAAGACCGTGAACATGATTACAACCAGAAGAAGTTGACAACCGTTTGCATGCGTACAATCGTTGCAGCATTCACAGATATACAGAATGACGAGTCATCCCTCTGGCATATTGAAGGCTTGATCCTCACAGTGCTTGTCCTCACGATGCTCTTTTCTGACATGACCATTGTAGATGTTGCGGCTGCACCGGTGTCGTGGATCTCACATCTTCGAGAGGCCCGCTCACTTTTAATCAAATACCAGACGCTAAAATGCAAGAGCAAGTTGCGTCGGCCCGATTCGCTAGGCATTGTCATCGCCAAGCTGTTCTTTTTCTGCTACTATTGGAATGCTAATATAGCTTTACCAGTCGACGCTGTTGGCGTTGATGATATGGAGGCTTTGCGCACTATCACAGGAGATGTTGATGCTATGTGGCGAGATAATGAACACATCTCAGCTTTGATCAAACTAGGATTGTATGTGCCTGCTTCAACTGAAAGCTCTGGATTCAACACTTACAGTTCACTCACGCCCCAAGTACAAAAGATAGTTTACCTGATATTGGACACCATCTGCTCCTTAAATAGGGACTTTGCTCAAGGCATTCCGGGCCAGGCATCTCCACAAGCTATCACCAGCATCATGGCTCTCATAAATGAAGCATTTAAACAGCAAGTTGTTCCCGGCAACATCGTCGAAAACAATTATGTGATTCCTTTAGATAACCCTACGCATCCTTCATTTTCGGATGTACTTAAAAAAATAGAACTCCCAAAATGTGCATATGGCATCGACACTGATCTTCCAAATGAGCCTTGCTACTCTTGGTGTGACATTACCCTCAGACTGCAAGTCTATTTCCTATATTTGAAGATCCTCACGTCGCGTGGTCTTCTATATTTGCCTCGCATCCACCCGTTGATCAAGTCATTAATCAACGAAATGATGAGCTTGATGTTTTTTGTTAAACCCAAATCTGACATTTACTACTGTGGTACTCGGGCCACTCTAGAATCTCGCTACTTTTACTTGTCAAAGTGTCTTTTTGATCATAGAGCAATCATGCTTCAGTTTCCTTTCCGATTATGTGCGGAACTCACTGATCTGGAAACTGATCTTGAAAAACTTGGCTTGTTCTTTGAGGGTATGCTCATTTTGGGATGTGGCAATTGTTCTGTTACGTTAACCAAAATACGCGATAAAATGGAACGATTGAAAAGAAAGTCAAATTCAGGCAAAGACACAGATTTTAACTACGAAACAAATATTATTGGTATTTACTAGGTCAAGTAAATAATGTCGCTAAACATGTCGCTGTTCCCGTTCCTGTTCTGCTTTCTTTTCGAATTTGTGCTTTTTTCTTACAAAAGTATTCCTTTTGTTGTTGTTTTTTTTTTCTTTTTTTTTTTTTTTTTCTTCTTAATGTGGTTAGCTTTCCCGTGCATAAGAACGTCTTTAATTCTTGCCATATGCTGCAAAAACTACTCAAGGCGTATGTACTGATTTATGCACTCCACTTTGATCGTGATTGTGCGATCTCAAATAGGCAATTACTTGCAACATCTCAATCATCCCTTGGCTGCAAAATACAATATATATTACGAGGAGGGCCCGACTACTTCTATTCAAGAGATCAGATCACGAACACATTTTACTATCATTCTCCATGATTAGGAGAACTTGTTTTGACAAAAAACGCCTGACTTCAAAATGGGGGATTTACTGCGAAGGCATATTCCGCTTTGCCATAGGTTCTGATATTCCACTCATTATTTTGGGCACCATACTGATCCTTGGTTCAGCAGTTGGATCTCCGGTTCAGACCTACATCTATGGTCGAGTTTTTTCACTTCTTGCAAAATATATAAGCGGAGAAGTCGACACCATGGCAAGTTTTTTGCTGAAGTTGCGTGTTCTCTGCTGTGCCATGTTCGCAGTAGGGGGAGGACGTTTGATATTAACTTGGTTAGGGATTTACTTATGGCTCTTAGTCGGAGAGAACACTCAAGTTCGTGCCCGAAAGACCCTTCTCGAATTACTACTATTTAAAGATATTGAATGGATTGGTACAAAGGAAAACCTTGAAGGATCCTTGACACTCATCAATCGATGCATTGAAGAAATTCGATGCGGAATCTCCGAAAATATGGGGAGGCTCGTACAAATTATAGGGTCAATTGTATCACTTTTTGTTGTAGCCATGATGGCTCTGTGGTCCTTGACGCTTGTGATCTCGTGCGCCATTCCGCTATTGGCACTTTGCAGTTTGGTATTTGGCAAGCTTACATCGAAATATGCTACACAGGAAAACTTATGGAACGCCCAGGCATCTCAGGTCTTGGGATGGTGCTTTGGCTCTGGTAGTTTTATGCGAATTATGAACGGGAAGGTCTCCGACTTTGTGCGATTCAGCCGTATAGTTGATGCTTCTGCAGTAGCATTCACAAAAATGGCATTTGCAATAAGTGCTAACTCGGCAATACTTAAGTTTCTTAGCAATATTGTTGTGGCTGCCGGCTTGGGATACGGAAGCCATTTGGTTCAGACTACTTCTATCGATGTGGGTAACGTATTCACAGCATTCAGTGCTTGCTTGCTCTTTGGTACCCAGCTCTCATCTATCTCCGAGATTTTGGCCTTTTTGAACAAGGCGCAAGCTAGTTCTGACACAATTGACTCCATCAATATCGTCGAAGATGAACTGAACATGCTGTCGCCATCGGTAGACAGTGACGTTGGCGATAAATCACTCACTAGTCTGAAAATGCACTATAAGTCATTAAAGATGAGCCATGTTTCTTTTCGTTATAGAAACAGTGAAATTTGCAGTTTGGAGGATGTGAATCTTGAGCTTAATCTGACACAGCTTAATTTTATCGTTGGTGAATCTGGTTGTGGCAAGTCGACGGTTGCACTGCTTCTCTCTGGACTTTTGAGCAAGACTGAAGGCAGCTTGGAAGTAGATGACGATAACTATGACACTCTTTGCCAGGAATGGTTCACAGAAAACGTGTGTTTTGTTGAGCTGCAAACGCTCGTGTTCGAGAGATCGCTATGTGATAACCTTCTTCTTGGAACAGATCTTGCATCCAGCAACGATGTGCACAAACTTCTTGATGAAGCATGTGAATTCGCAGAACTAACGGAATTTGTTTCTAGTCTTCCAGATCGGTACGACACGCGTATCCTGTCAAGAGGATTATCTGGGGGCCAAATTCAAAAATTAGGGTTGGCTCGGGCATGGTTATGCAACAAACCTATTCTCATTTTGGATGAAGCGTTGGGCTTCGTCAATGCCAAAGCCCGCAAAAGCCTAATGGACAAAATACGTCGCTGGAGAGAACACGACCTCACTCTTGTCATCAGCCACGAAATCTCGGAAATCCGCCACAGCGACTATGTGCTTATTTTGGACGCAGGGCGGGTTAAAACAAGTGGATTCTGGAGTGACTTGCGTACTAGCTGGGAGCTGTCAAAGAGGCAAACCTGCTTGGCGCCTAACCACGTATGCGAGGTGGTAAATGAGAAAGCTACATACGATGTCAAAATAGAGGCTTCAGAGTCAGCAGATAGTATCCTGCTTGACTATTTGGATAATCCAGCAATCCTTCAAGACTTGGAGCTGCGTTATGTGCCAAGTACGGAAAACGAAACCGTGCCCATGGGCATATTTCATATAGTAGCACTATGCTACAGGACAATTGATTGTAAGACACTTCTTTCTGTGGGATTGGCAACTTCATTTTTGGCTGGTGCTGCAGCGCCTGTGCTCTCGTATTGTTTTGCCAAGGTACTCAATGTCATGGTCGGTGGGGAACTGCAAGGACATTTATCTGTTGGACTCTGGATTGCCATCATCATAGCCGTGGCTTTCGTCGAATTTGTTGTATGCCTTGTTTCTAAAATGTGTCTCCAATACTCGCTGGAAAAGTGGATTCTCAAGCTCCGGAAAACATGTCTTTCCAAAATCAATGATCAGGATATGTCCTACTTTTTGTCACGCAATTCTGCTTTACTCAACACGCTTCTAATGAATGATACTCGCGACTTGCGGAATCTTGTCTCGGAATTCCTTTCTGGGCTTTTGTTAGTGATTTCACTAACGAGCTTGGGAATTTCATGGGCCATAGCCATAGGCTGGAAGTTGGCACTTGTGGGTATGTCGTTCGTACCCTTGGTTCTACTTGTAACCATTGTCTACGGGCTCCTCCTTCAGCACTATGAGACTCGCTATAAGGACCACGTTGCGAGTGCAGAAAAATTTTCACAAGAAGCTGTGGCAGCAATCCGGACGGTTCGATCCTTTGGGCTATCTCAACAGCTCTTGAACGAATACGATTCCAAGATGGGTTTCCTCTACAAAGCTGGTATGAAGCGGGCAGCAGCGGCTGGCTTTGGGCTTGCGCTACTGGAGCTCTGTTCAAGTGTAGCTACTGCCACTATACTTTACTATGGCATGTACTTGATTGCCCATCAAGAATATTCTGAGTCACAAATGCTTCTGGTATTGACGCTCCTTACTTTCACGGTAGCCAGTGCCTCGCTTCTCATGAAGCAACTTCCAGAGGTTGCCAGAGGTCAACGTGCTGGCACATTGATCTCACAAATTTTGAGTCTTAGTGACCTGAGCCTCGAATGTGAAGGCTCGTCAGTCAAGGCGATTTGGTCACCTACAAAGCCAGTGGTTGCTTTCAAAAATGTACACTTCTCGTATCCTGACTCCTCCACCCTGAGCTATAGAAAGGTCTTACGTGATTTAACATTCGACATATATCCGGGCGAGACTGTGGCTCTTGTAGGTGAATGTGGATCGGGGAAATCAACCATATCTCTGCTACTCTTACGCCTCTACCAACAAGACCGTGGTTCAATTCAGTATTGTGGCCAAGACATCGCTAGCTACGACCCAGAGTGGTACAGATCGGTGGTGTCTGTAGTGCCACAAGTGCCAGTTTTTTTGGAGAGTTCCATTATTGATAACTTGCTTTACGGCTTGTCCGGTAGTGCTCGTGTTGCCGGAGAATCGTTTGTGGACACATGTTTGAAAGCCGTTAATGCCTTTGACTTTGTATACGCGTTGCCAAATAACGTTTCAACAATTCTCGGCCCTGAGACCAACTTGTCTTTGGGTCAATTGCAACGGCTAGCAGTGGCTCGGGTTTTGGTGCGTAGACCCAAAGTCATAGTTTTTGACGAACCTACGTCGAACTTAGATTCGGTGAATACATCAACAATGATTGACATGATATTTACTCAGCTTAGAAGTCATGATACCTCGATAATTCCAATTGTTATCACACACGATCCCGCTGTTATGCTACAGGCTTCCAGAGTCATGATGCTCCATCATGGTTCGGTCTGTGAAGACGGATCGTTTCACCAGTTGGTGAACAAAGGACAAATTTTTTCGCAGTTTATACACTAAGTACTTTCGATATTTCTTAAAATAAATAATTTATACACAGATTTTTCATAGTATGTATATTATTTAAAGCTTGATATTGATGTATGGCACCTCTACGTCTTCTCCGTCCTTATCGTCGCAACAGATCTCAAGAATCAAGTTCTTAGTGTGAGCCGGTACAGGCTTCTTACTAACAGCCTCAATCAACTCTGTGATTTTCATGTTCAACCGATCATTGACCTTCTTCGGAGGGAAGAACGATGCATACAATAAAGTAACTCCGTGTGACAACATTGAAATTTCTAATCCCTCTTTCTCTTGGAAGTAGTCAAGAAGCTCCTTCAACTTCACATTCCCGTAGATTTCGAACCGGTCCCAAATCTCATCAAACTCCTTGTCGTTGTACTTGCCCTTTGCAGACTTCACAGGTTCCGAGAATCCGAAGAATGGAAGGGCCAAGTTGACAAAACCATTCTTGTACAACTCAATATCGTCGTGCTTGGCCACCACTTTGTACAACTCGAGACATACTAGCCCAGTGACCAAGGCCGTGGTTGTCGCAATGGCAGGGATGATTTTTCCTGCAATAAACTTGGTTTTGGAAGCATCTGCTGTCTCAATTCCATAGTTCAATGCCCTACAATTTGAAGCGGCTGTGATAAATTCAATATGATGGTTGGTGTCGTCATCTTTCTCGAATTCAATGGGTGTTAATCTGTAACCAGCAAGAGTGGAAGGCTCAGGCATGGAAGCAACAATCTTTCTGATTTCATCCTCATCAAAAGCCCCGGAAAGCTTTTTAGCCTGTTCCTCGGCTTCTGCTTCGTCTGCAGCAATCTTAATCCCACTCTGAGGAACAAATGGTTGTGGTGTGTAACTGTTCAAGACCTTCTTGTAGTCATCAACGGTAGCCTTCTCCTCCTTCAAGCCATATATGTAAGCCAACAAATTAGCTCCACCAACAATGAAGTTGAAATGGTCTGGGTTATCGAAGTCAAACTCTAATGGCTTTGGAGCTCTCTTGGGACCTGACCAAAATGGAGCTCCAGTAGAAGTCTTAGCATCCTCGGGAAAGTTATACAACAATTGTTTAATCTCGTGGTTGAATTTCAACTCAAATTCTTGTCTAGCCCACTTAATACAATCGGCAAAAGAGTACGGTCTGTTGTTTAAAAGACTTGCGATGTTTTTCAAAGTGCCCTTTATGTCAGGATTTTGCTTCAAAGTTTGCTCCACATAGTTAGGCTGGCCCAAATATAAGTTAACCGTCTCGGGTGAATCGGCAAAATAACCTTGGAATAGAGATTTGGCCCAAGCAATTGTATGGTCAATTTTGTTAGGGAAGGATCTTAATGTACACAAAGGAATAGACTTTTCTGGAGGGTCTTGGGAAGAGGAGTAAGATTCAGTTAAGTTGGGAATAACAACCTGGGTGTTGCCTTTAGTACCCAAAGTACCGGACTCAAGTAAAGGCTTTCTGTAAAAGATACAGCGACGGTCAACATAAGTTCTAGCATCAACGTTATCCAAAGCATTGGTAACAAAGTCCAATGGGGTCCAGAAGTCGTCGCCAAAAATATCTTCCGTCTCGGTGCCAACTTTATCCAACTTTGGAAAGATCTTACCGATTAAGTCGGGGTTCATCACTTGAACTGCTTTTGCTGCGATCTCTGACTTATTACCTCCAACATCCTTAGGTCTAAACAAAAACTGTCTGTTCAAGTTAGACTTTTCGATTGAATCATTGTCGGTGACGATTATTCCGCCGTTTGTACCCGAGCCCAAGCCCATCAAAGCCCAATTTTTAAGCATCTCACAGCCAATAGCACCCGAACCGACCAAGAAAACCTTCAAGTTCGCAATGGCTTTTTGAAAGTCTGAGCCGAAGACAGCAATCTGACCATCGTATCTCGATCCAGTAGGCTTTGTGTTACTCTCTGTTCTTGGAAACTGATCCTTACGAGGTAAGGACTCCAAAGAGTCAAAGTACATGAATTGCTTCACTGGGTTAAACTTGGACGAGCAACATTTCAACACCTCTTGGGCAGTTAGCCCTCCCAAAAACGCCACCATTCCAGGAATATCACCCGTGGCTTGAAATGCCAACTCTGTGATGAGCTTGGCATCGATTTCAGCCTCGCCCAATATCGAGGGATTCTGAGCGCTCAACTCCTCAGCATAGCGCAACACCTCGTTGGCGTGCTCTTGGTTATAGGGTTGCGGCAAACTACCGCTATGTCTCGTCTGGAAAGCATGGAGCGCCTGGAATCCCAAATGAAGCTGTGGGGGGCGGTCAAACTTTGCAAAGTCCGAGAAAAGGTATTCAGGGTTAGCCAACTGCTCCTTGAGACTGCGGAACTTCACTTTGGTGGGCATTTTGACCTGCTGATACAAACCGCCCTTAACGTAGGAGCCGTAGGACGCATCGATCGCAATCTTGAAAGCATACGGACCGAGCACTTCAATCTTGTGCGGGGTGCCAGAGTTGAGCTTGGGCATTCCAACAACTTCGGAAAACTTGACAAAATCGCCATCCTGTAAGCCATGGCGGGTGTCATCCAACATAGTCACGGTACCGTCGTTCTCGATGTCCGAAACAATGCCCGATAAAGGCTCCTCCCCAGTTTGGTCTATAACAGGGAAGGCCTCACCTAAATCAACAAACAACGACGCAAACAATCCACGGGTGTCCGCGGCTATGAAGCCAATGTCAAGCTTGTGTGTGAGCTCGTTGATACGCACCTGGTCTTCCAAAGACACATTGGTGGCCACGATACACTTGAATTGAGTCAAGGTCTGCTCGGAAATGTCGTGCACGGTAGAAATGGGCACATACAGATTCAATTCCAGCAACTTTCCAGCACACGCTTCAGCAGTGGGTTTACCGATATCACCGACGGTAAGAAAAAACTGCGAGGACAAGTCCTTGATCTGCACGGGCAGAGGGTCGTAAAGCGCCAACGACTTGACTCCGGCCAAAGCAACGTTCTTGGCTATTTCAACCCCGAGGCCCTTGAGCCCAATCACAAGCACGTTGGCGTTCTGCATCTTGAGCATGGCCTCTTTGCCCAAGACGTAGAGCTGTCTGGAATACAAACTCTCGTCGATGCCCGTCGAGTCAATCTGCATACTGTCTGACATTGTGGGAAATACAGTGGTGAAGAGAAATACAAGATGCTGGAGCCGAACAGTGAGGTGTGGTTGCGCCGCTCGGTTGGTTGTATGCAGTCGCCCTTACTAATGCACAGACACCTTGTTTGGCTGGCGGGCCTTTTCGGAGGAGTGGCAGGCTAGTGCTAGCAGCGGCCAAGCCCACGCCAACAGCGCCAGCAGGCTCCAGCACAAAACGCCAGAGCTGGGCGTTCCACGGCGGAGCATGGCGTGTCACGTGACCACCGCCCGCTCGCTGAGATCTGGGCCGCCCATCCATCAGCCTCAACACGCCCTGCCCCTACCCCCAAAACGCCCGCCATGAAGTTCCTGGCAGCCTTGGCTACTGCCCTATTCTCGTCGGTGATCCTCGCGTTACCGGCGGCCGTCGATCCCAAGAAAATAGTGGACGAGGCTACGCCCTCGGGAACCCCTCCCGGTAAACAGCTTCCTCCGGAGTTGACCATGGAAACATTCGATGAATTTACCGGGAAGAGCCTCACCTTCGTTGAGTTCTACTCCCCGTACTGTCTGCACTGTAAGCAGCTAGCGCCAAAGTGGAAAGAGGCGTACTTTTTGACGGAAGAAGAGCAGCAGCATTCCAACATCCACATGCGGCAGGTGAACTGTGTTGAGAGCGGTGACTTGTGTGCCCGGGAGAACATCGCCTTCTTTCCCAACTTGCGGTTATATGTGCCCGAAAGCTCGGCGACGGCGGAGCGTAAACTGAGGTTTGTGGACTCGTATCCACGGTCGTTATCAAGAACCCCGCAGAACTTCCGCAAGTACTTGATTAACTCTGTGGCTGAGTACAACGCTGCGGCACTCGATATTCCCAGCGCATCGGTGCAATTGGACATTGACTTGGGCATGAAAGTGGTCGCAGGCGATATTGAAGAGCCCTACTTTGTGGCGTTGTTCTCAGCTACCGATGAGCAGTACGCAAGCTTCAAGTTCCCTGACAATTGCAAGGACTGCGTGGAATTCAAACACTTGTGGGATAAACTTTCCAATCTCATTGTCACTCTGTCAAAAACGGCACACATGAACTGCCACACTCACAAGGCGTTCTGTCAGAAGTTAGGCTTTCCCGAGCTCACCAACCCAGATAAGGCCAAGTCTCCTCGTTTCATTATGTTTGTTCCGAAGTCTGCGGGCCTTGTTCGTTTTGATTATATTGGGGATTTGGTCATTCTGGAATTGAAGCGTTTTGCCACTAAATTGGCTAACAACTACAAATATGAAGAGGTGACTGCGCGGGAGTTGGAGGATCTTGAGGTCCTCAGAACCGAGCTCCCCGAATCTCCTCCAGACCTCTACTATCCTCTTAGCAACAAAATGACTTTGGTCTTTTCCTATGACAAGACGACTGTGACCCCTGAAGACAAGGCTATTATGCCATATCTCTTGGAAATGGTAACCAAGCTGCCCTTCGATATTTCTTTATTCGCCTCGAAGAGTGTGAAATTCGAAAATACGATAGAGTACCAGGGCAAAGGTCTTACACAATATGTCAATTCAGACAAAACATTTGTCGATATTCCATTTAATAGGCCTGTGCACCTTGCCACTACTTTGACTGCCAAGCCCACGCTTTATATCTTCAAAGAGAATTCTTTGATTCCTGTCATCTATCAGAATTTCGCGTTGGAAGACATGCGGAAAGCAGACAAGATTGAGGACTTCCTAACCAAGAATCTATTCCCGTTGTACGGTGAGATGACGCCTAAATTGTTCAGGCAATACTTTTTACGCAACAAGAACAAAGACAATGACAAGGTAGTTATTACGTTTTTGAATACTGACGACGCTACTGCAATAAAAAACACAATGTTCAACTTGTCGATGATAGCGCATCAATATCACACAGAGAAGAACAAATACTACTATGAAGAAGTTTTGAAGGGAAGAGATGAAAAGAGTAAAACGGTAGCCAAGATGAAAGCTGACAAGTCGCCTACTGCCGATATAATTCAGGCCATGCGTGAATTAGTACCACGGTTGTTTGACCACAACGAGGTTTTGTTTACATATGTAGACATGGTCCAATACCCAGAGTTTGCTGATGACTATGGCCTCAACATTGATGGCAAAACATACAAAACTGGCGACACGGTCGTTGTGAGCAGAGATCGGACGTTTTACTGGGACAAGGACCTCCAAGGCAACCAGTTAACAAGCGACAGGGAAAATTTAAGGAAGACTTTGAAGTACCTACTAGACCCGAAGCTTGTCCCAGGAGTCTTTAGACTCAAGTCCAAGCTTGTGGGGAGCCCGTACCACAGGCATCTTCGTGGAATTGACTTTATTCACCAGCATGGATTTTTTGGATATGTTCTCTTCTTTTTATTCTCTTTCTTGTTCTACCAAGTGGTGAAGAAGGTTATGAAAACGAGGACTGGGTCACTGACGGCTAGAAGAGGGGGAATAATTGGTGATGCACTTTCGAAAAGCGATTGAGGTACCTGACCTACTGTAACCTAGCGATACTCAATTGCATTCCGAATGCAAGCAGTCCTTTAGAGAGTATATAGCTACTACAATACATGACGAATACGAGACTCGACCTCGATCACCTTACGGTACGCGGCACTGATGGGCTCAACCATCAAAGATTTCCCAGGTGCCCCCGACACCCTGCTGTAGGGTGGAATTACCATGTGGGCAGGGATTACCGTCCTGTCGTCTATGATACAGCAGTCGTTGATCACACTCAAACTTCCTAGCGTGCATTGCGTTCCGATAAGCACACGGTTTCCGACCTGCGCCAGTCTCACCACAGAGCGAGGACCAATTGTGGTGTAGTTACCGATCTGCACCTCTGCGTAGATTGGATTTTTTCCCGAAGTTTTCTCCAAGGGTGGGTCTATGAGGCATCCCGGACCGAGGTAGGCAAACTTGCCGATTACGATAGACGGCAGTTTTGTGGAGGCAGTGACGACATCTCCATTCAACGTGCAATGTTCACAGATCGTGCAGTTCTCGCCGATGGAGATTCTGCTGGCATCCTTGATTGCGGCCAGGCGTGAGATCCGGTTTCCGGTGCCTGTTTCAATCCACTCGTCCATGCTGAGGAGGTGTGCGCATTAGCTATGGTTGACAGGATAGCCGTACGATAAAGGAAGGAATTAAATACAAGTACAAAACAAACAGAAACAAAAACAAAAAACAGACATAAAGAATATCAAAACAAACAGACACAAAAACGTAAGGAGAAAGCCACCGGTTTCCAAAAACAATTGACCGAAAAGCGGTTGAGCTTCTGGCCTGAGCTTCTTCTTCTAAACGGCGAGGAACAAGTTTTCGCCTGGCTTTTCGCACAGGCATGGCGGAGAAGTAGAAAAATACGAACAGAGTTTGGCCGCAAAAAAATAAATACGAATACACCGAATCACAAACCGCAAACAGCTGCAAATTTCTAGGCCATTCACGCTTCCAAATGACGTCAGTCGAAGAAATCCACTCCGCCTAATTGTCTTTGTGCTCTACGCTTCTGCAAACATCTCTCCGCCCAACAGGCTCGCCCTACTTGCATAGCACGTCGGCACCGGACTTCGAGATTCCAGGGCCACGTTGCGTGCGCGAATGTCCAGCGCAGCCGCGTTGGCTCGGTATCTCAAATACACTCTACGGCCAACCTCTTCCTCTCTTGTTTTTCCCTGACTTTATCTTCAGGTCTACCGAGTTTACTCGTCTATTTATTATCGCTGTGCGGCACCAGTCAGCATAAGGAAGCAGAACCTACCATGTCTAAATTATTCAGAATCGACTGCGGCTACCAGAACTACGACTGGGGCAAAATCGGCTCGTCGTCCGCCGTGGCTCGCTTTGCTGCCAAATCCAATCCAGACACCGTCATTGACGAAAACAAGCCCTACGCCGAATTGTGGATGGGAACTCACCCTTCCGTGCCGTCCCGTGTTGTGGACGACAAGGTGTTGCTGGGCAAGGTCTTGAGAGACGTGGTGGGCTCCGACGCCAAAACGTACTTGCACCCTTCTGTGGTGCAAAAGTTTGGCTCTGACAAGGAGTTGCCCTTCTTGTTCAAGGTATTGTCCATAGAGAAGGTGTTGTCCATCCAGGCTCATCCAGACAAGGCATTGGCCGCACAACTTCACGCTGCAGACCCCAAGAACTATCCGGATGACAACCACAAGCCCGAAATGGCTATTGCTGTGACGGACTTCGAGGGTTTCTGTGGTTTCAAGCCTTTGGACCAAATTGCTGCCTCCTTGAAGACCGTTCCTGAGCTTCTTGATATTGTGGGACAGGATGTGGCCGATGAGTTTTCGCTGAGCATCAAGTTGGACGCCGAAATTGGGAGCGACGAAGACAAGCAAAACAGAAAGTTGTTACAGAAAGTGTTTGGCAAAGTGATGAACGCCCCAGAGGAACTTGTTAGCGATAAAGCAGCTCAGTTGGTCTCACGAGCACAAAATGAGCCGCAGACCTTCGACAAGTTGGCTTCGGGCTTGTCAGACTTGATTCTCAGATTGAACAAACAGTTTCCGAACGACATTGGCTTATTTTGTGGCTGCATGTTATTGAACCAC
This sequence comes from Metschnikowia agaves, assembly GCA_963678735.1. Lineage (NCBI taxonomy): Eukaryota > Fungi > Ascomycota > Pichiomycetes > Serinales > Metschnikowiaceae > Metschnikowia > Metschnikowia agaves. The sequence goes on along the minus strand of CAVMBV010000003.1, from coordinate 1,708,793 downwards.
GTGCACCTAAACGTCGGCGAGGCAATGTTCTTGCAGGCGAAGGACCCCCATGCGTACATCAGTGGAGACATCATAGAGTGTATGGCTGCTTCCGATAATGTTGTGAGAGCTGGCTTCACCCCCAAATTCAAAGACGTCAAGAACTTGGTGGAGATGTTGACCTACTCGTACGAGTCTGTTGAAAAGCAGAAAATGCCGTTGTTGCCCTTTGCCAAGTCTCGCGGAGACGCAGTAAAGTCGGTTTTGTATGACCCACCAATCGCGGAGTTTGCTGTTTTGCAGACGATATTTGACACAAAGAAGGACCAAAAACAAGAGTTTGATGGCTTCAACGGGCCCTCCATTGTCATTGCGACTAACGGATCCGGCAAGATTGCAATCAAGAACAGCGGTGAGGCATTGCCAGTGGAGACTGGGTACGTGTTCTTCGTGGCACCGGGCACCGAGATTGACTTGTTCTCTACTTCTACTAACGAGCCCTTCACTACATACAGAGCATTTGTGGAGGCTGATTAGACTAGACTGCACGAATCTGGACACCAACAAGACACTAAATGCCAAGCTTTACACGGCCGAATTCCGTAGATCTCGAGAGCAAGTAGTAAGCCGTAGCCTCCGGCTTTGAGAGCTGTTGGCAGGCAACGACCGCAGCCAAAGGAAGCACGAAGAAATCGCCGTGTATATGCAGTCCCCGTGTTATTGCGAGAGCTCTGGAGTATGTTCGGAAGATGTGAATAGTGCTATAACTACAAACTCCGGGTCAGGTCAAACTGCGTAGCAATACATGGATATGACAGGGCTGGACGTTGGTACAAATACAAACGGGCTTCTGCAAGCGGCAGCTATAAAGAGCGAGCAAATCGCACTCCGGCTGGTGGACAACGCTACGTCACTACAGCCCAAGGATCCGGCTACAAAAAGCCCAGCCGTGGCTGAACAGTTGCAAGTAAGCAGATCGGCACAAAGCGAACTCGACAAGCGATCGGTGTTTGTGAGCAACCTAGATTATGCGGCCACTCCACCGCAACTTGAGACAATCTTCAGCAGGGCTGGCCCAGTGGAAAAGGTGACCATCTTATTGCACCGCCACACTGGATACCCCAAGGGATATGCGTATGTGGCATTCAAGGAACAAGAGAGTGTGCAAAAAGCCATTGATAGTTTGGATGGGGTCTTGCTTCGTGAGCGGCCCGTCAAGGTCCATGAGAAGCGCACCATAGCCCAACAAGAGCCGAACAAAACGGGAGAAAGTAGAGGAAATGGCCGTGGAAGAGGAACAGGACGAGGACGAGGTACTCGTGGGCGGGCACGTCCTCGTGGAGGGGCCTCGGGTGGGTGACTGGATCGAGCAGGCCAGGAAGTATGGGGAAAGAATACACCCGTGCACCAACAGAATGAGCGTAGGGCATCTCGGTGGAAAAGCTGAGGTCTTCTCATCGCTTCGATTTTTCCATTAACTGTAGCCATGACCTCGGTTCGGAAAAGAAAGATGGCCCGCTCGTCCGTGCGTAAAAACACGAAGCGGGTCAAGGACAAGCAGAGAAACGTAAAGATGACTGCTCACCCCGTGATGGCCGAGCATTGGGACAAGAAACTCACGTTGAAACAGAACTACAAGAAGCTCGGATTGGCTGCTAGTTTGGGCCACCTCACGGGAGGCAGGGAGCAGAAGTTGGAAACAGTGAGTGACCGCAGAAGGAAAGCTGCTCTGGTCGAAAGCGATGACGAAAATGGCATTTCACCAGAAAAGATTGCACAGGAAACAGACCCCGAGAAGATCCCCAAGGGAGAAGCACGGTTGATCCGGGACCCTGAGACGAACGAGGTTGTGAAAGTGATTTATGGTACGAAGAAGCTTGGCCAGGAAGAGGAGCCCGAAAACGAGCACTCCATCATCCAGAAGTTGGAGCAGTATACCAGGGAACATGCCAAGCCCACGCACATAAGCACACCTTCCGATAGACAGAGCCGTTGGTTGAGCCAGCTTCACGCCAAGTACGGCGAGGATTACGAGAAGATGAAGTGGGACAAGAAGTTGAACCCTACCTTCATGAGCGAGGGCCAGCTCAAGAAAAAAATTGCCCTGTGGAAGAGGGCCACCGGCACGGTATAGCATCGGGAGACATTTGTAACGGAATAGATACTACACACAGTATGACAAGTAACGAAACCACCGTTGTATTTCTCTCTAAATGCGGCTCGGGAGGTCTTTCTCCAACACCTTATCTACAATGTGGGCCATAATAGGCTGGAGGTTGGAGTGCTCGTACAAATCGAGCAACTTCTTCTGCAGACTGGCCCCATTATCTTGCATCTCTATCAATTCAACAAAAGTGGGGTCAATCGGGATTTTCCCTAGGAAGTCCAACCCCATATCTTTGCTGAGGCTCTCGCCGCCCCCACTCAGGAATATGTTGGTGCAATCTGCACAGTGGGGGCATATGAAGCCCGACATGTTTTCAACCACACCCAAGACATTGAAGTTGACCTTCCGGCAGAAGTTGACCTCCTTGCGCACGTCGGCTGTGGCTACCTGCTGGGGCGTGGTCACGATGATAGCCCCGTCCAACGGCTGTGCCCAGCGGAGTTCTTCTGCTATCGCGATATGCTCATCAGAAGTGCCAGGGGGCGTATCAATGATTAGATAGTCGAGCGGAAGAGTGTGGGAACCACCACTCCAGACGACGTCCCGCAAGAACTGGCGAATCATGGCAGTTTTCTTGGGTCCTCGCCACACAACAGAGCTGTCACGACTTCCTAGAAGAAAACCCAACAGCATGAGCGAAATATTCCCTTTAGCATCGTCTGCTTTGCTTTGGTAAACAGACACAGGAACCCAGCCGCTGGTCGACTGGCGCACCTGCTTGGTCTCCACACCAAACATTCTTGGAAGCGAGGGACCGGTCAAGTCGATATCTAGCACACCTACGTTGAAGCCTTTGAGTGCCAACGTGAGCGCTGTTTGCGTGGTGACCGAAGACTTGCCGACCCCGCCTTTTCCTGAAAGCACGAGGATGATGTGCTTGACGTTCGATAGTGATTTGGGGACCTCCTGGCTCATTGTAGTGGAGGCAGTGATGGCAGATTAGTAATAAGATGTTTGGTGATGGCCTGCGCAAGGTGCGGCCCTGGCGCGAGGACTAAACTGCACTGGCGCGGAGAGGACCAAACTGCCATGGCCAGGACAGATGGAAGACTAGTGGATCGAAAGGGAAACCGGGGCGGGAAGCACCAATTATATGGAAAGCCTAATGTATGGCTGGATTTATTTTTTTTTCTCTTCAAATTGCCGTCGGCTTTTCTGGTGCACAGGTTGTGGTGGGTGTATCTTTAGAGTTGCACCCAGGGCCACCAGGAACCCACCGCGGCCCAGGTGAGCACCATGCTACGCCCAGCTAGATGGGAAGGTGGCCCGGTCGCACGGGTCTTCTGCTGCTCTCTGGAGCCAGCCGCACCGCGGCGCGCGACCACGTCTGATCTCCAACGCTCCAGCACATCAGACAGAATCCAGGGCAATTCAGCTAACACCTCGCCAGCAACGAACAAGCCGCTTTTCACCAAACTCCAATAATATAGAAGTGTCCGACCACAGCATGGAATCTCGCTACTCAACCGCGGGATCGGCACACCAAAGAGACCTCAGGACACAGCTCTTCAGCACGCCGCCCAACATGGCGCTGAGCAGAAACACCCCGCAAAGAATCAGTTCTCCCTACGACCCGTCGCCGAAAATGTCGGCCAAACATAACGAAGCCTTCTTGCTGTCGCTTGAAGACCAAAACGACCAAGAAGTGGACCTGATGAGTTCTAAGGTGTCTGCGTTGAAAAATCTAGGGGTGATGATGGGCTCCGAAATCAACAAATCAATGAAGATCAACGACGACATAACCAACAACTTCGAGCGGGGAAAAGTCACTTTGAAGAACACCTATAATAAGATGGTCATCATGAGTAAGCGTGCGGGCATTTCCTGGAAGATGTGGTTACTATTCTTCTTCCTCTTCTTCTTGGTATGCTTCTACGTTTGGCTATTTTAGTTGCCTACTCTGTATACTATTACTTCAACAAACGTTTGAGCTGGCCAACTACGTGTGACTTGTCTCGCGTGGCCCTGTTGTCCACTTCGCTCGCCCTGTCTCTGCCATCATTGTCCGTGTAGTCAGCCTCTGCCGTCGAGTCTGTTTCCACATCGTCATCTGCGTCAATGTCCTCGTCTGTGTAACCATCTATATCCCAATCCTCAAGCTCTTGGCCTATACTACCTGCTGTCGCCCCAGTTGTCCCGGTGCTTCGCAAAATGTACCCTACGGCTGACTCATTGTTGATGAAGGAGCCACGAGGGCTAGCCATGTATGATTGGTTTACTAAACCAGAGTTCTGCGAGCTCAAGCTTGGTGTGGGAGATTTAGCCGTCACTTCAGGGCTTTTGGAATTCGTCTCCATAGCCCCTCTGGGTTTGGATAATTTTAATATGGACCGCTGAGGTTGAAGTTTTCGATGCAGTGGCAGGTGCTTTGGATTAGGTGAAGTTTCCTTCCATGAACGAAGAGGCTGCGCCTTCGCCTCCCTCAGTTTCTTATTTTTAATCTTTTTCTTAAGCGCAACGTAGTAATTATTCGTATCTCCAATTGCTCCATCAAACCAGTCTGAGGAGCTGCTCAGCCCGCCGTCGCTTGAGACAACGTCTTCTGTTTCGGTGTACAATTCCGATGAGCTCCAGAGCTCGTCGTCTGAAATACCTTGGTTTGCTTGCAGCTTCAGAGCTTGACCACTAACCACGGTAGAATTACCAGGAACGTCCAGCGTGGTATTGCTGCAGTCACATTTTTGGACTGAGGTTTTGGCCCTCGGTGGCATCGCCTTTATCCTAAGTTTTTTGTGGATAGACAGCTCTGGTGTCTCCCATACCGTGGCGTTGGACTTTTTGGGCAAGATTGTGTACTTGAACGGGTCCACCGGCTCTGCTACTGACTCCAGTTTTAGAGGCTGGTCTAGGCGATTACCTGTGTTGTGAGAAAGTAGTCTAAGAGGGTTGTGCAGACTTCTTGCTTGGTGTAAGGCCTCCCGTTCGCGTGCTTCCAATTCCAGAAAATCAACATCTGTTCTTTTCTTCCATTTAAGGCGGTATTTGGCTATGTTAACATCCATGAATAGTTCGAAGTCTTCCGGTGCCATGTCCAGTTCTGTTTCTTGCACCGATTTCAAGTCTGGCACGTGCATAGAAGACTCCGCTTCTGACTCAAACTTCTGGTGTGGACTTTCTTGAGCTTCATTGGATCTATGCTGCTCGTGAATTTCGTTTTGCTGAACGGCAGACATCTCATATGGCGCCTGAAAACCATTTCCAGACTCAGTAGGCGACAGAGCACTTGTGAGTTTCTTCCCAGATGGATCACTGAGAGTGGACGGTAAGTTAAACTCGTCCTGCGATCCACCGTTCACACTAAGAAGTTTGAACAAATTCGGGTACTTTTCCTCATCCGGGACTCCCGTGCCACCTCGTTTCTTATCTAGATGGGATAGGCGCAACATCAAGCCTTGAAGCATCAGAGACACATCGACAGACAGTTTGAGCAAGCTGTCTACTTCTGTAGCTAGCGAGTTACTGTTCTTGAGTTGTCTCTTGCTACCGTCGTTACCACGAGTCGCCCTCGCGAGGGCCCGTTTGCGGGAATGCCAATGTTTTTTGAGCTCATGGGTCTGTTTAATCACATTTATGTTTTTGTATTGGATCTTTTGCTCAACGGCCAATCTTTTGCGGATCTCGTCCCTCAAGTCTCTTTGGTAATTATCTTTGACCATAAGCAACGCTTGAGACACTGCGGCAGATTCTTCAGAAACAACCCGCGCGAGAATGTTATCAAGCTGGAAGTCACTGATCGCCGGTAGGGGCACTGGGTTCTCAAATTTCGGTCGGAGACTTGTCAGATTCTTGAAAAGATTCGGGTTTGGGCCTGCCCTATCTCCCATCGTGCACCAAAAAACTGGATCAAGAGGTGTGTGTTTTTGAACGGAATTCGTGAAGGGCGTCCCTTTTTAAATTGCTTGATTTCTTCGGAAACTCACGAGGCTTCTTGCACGACGATACCAAGCGAATTGCGTTTGTGGTACATGGAATCTTCAAGAGACTATGAACTCTTCACCTCACTCGATCACCACAGCTCGCTCTAGGTGAACGTTTCCCCAGTGTCTCTATCTGCAGGAGACACAGCAGACTAATACTAAAGCTACGTTGTTTTTAATCCATGCAGACGAAGAAAAGAATGGTGCAAGCTCATCGTACGATAATAGATTAGCAGAGAGTCAGATGGATTTTCTATTGCACTTGCACTGTCCAAGAAAGAGTCTCTGCAACGCAACGAGAGTTATAGCCACGTGAACTATGAATACCTACCTTCACCGACGGCATGCGAATCACCAAAAGGATCACCGCTAGCGGTGGAAACTGCGGTGTCCTGCCTTGTAATCTTTGGATACTTCAAAGCTGAGTGCTCCAGGGAAATCAGTGCTCTTGTAGTGCCTGTTGTAGAGGGTAAGTCATCCGCTGACGCTGCCGGTGGTGTTGGTGCCGTTGGTTTTTTCGTATCGGCCGTTACCGCTTCAAGCTTAGAGCTTGCCTCTCGAATCTTCATGTCATCCACTCTGTTGGAAAGTGACTCATCCTCACTACTATCACTCGAGTAGTAGCTCTCTTCTGAGGAAGAGGATTCTTCCTCCTCATGGTACAGCGCAGGGTTCTCAGGTGTAAAGCCACACAAACGGTCATACTTCTGAAAGGTTGAGACCAATTGCTCGTTGGCAACAATCAAACTGCCCAAAAACTCTTCATCCAAAGCCAAAATCTCCTTGGTCTTGTGCAGACTATCTCCAGCTCCAACATACTGCAAGTAACGAAGGATCTTTCTCCTAACCTTGCGGCACTCTTCAAACTCTTTTCCACATTTCTTATTATCCAAAGGGTTCAGGCCAGGGGGAAGCGCCAAGAGTGAATTGTCAAGAGCAGTGGTATGCGTATGGCAATCAGCTATAGCAGCCCTAATACGGGGCTCTTCTTGCTTGTAGTTGATTTGCGGAATTTTGTACTTTTCATCTGCATAAAGCACACCCTTCTTTTTCCTCTTTCCCTTGGTCTTCTTCGAACCCAAATTCGCCTTGTGGGAGGTTGTGTTCATAGCATACGGAGACATCGTTTTGGGCCGTGGCGGGGGTGGGCTTTTACGCCCGGTCAACGACGACTCGCTCTCCTCTGGACTCACGCTCCTGTGGTGAGAAGTTCTTGGACTTCCTATAGCAAAATCACCATGTTTCAGTGCACTGCTTTGTCTCAGGTGGCTGGGGGCAGCATGCAGCTTCGACTTGGGCACGAACCTCCACAAAGTCGCCAAATTTTTATAACCACTGAGATCCTCAAGTTCCGTACGCCAGCCAATTGATAGATTTCGTGCTTTGCGTATCACCAGTGGGTCGTATGGAGTTCCCAACCCTGAGCGGGCAGAGCCAATGACTATGGAACGCAAAAGATCGCAGAGACGATCGTCGGAGGCCAATGTCTGACCGATTTTGGAGCCAGCATTGAGCACCAATACTTCCAAAAGGTTCAATGCAAGAATCAGCTCTTCCGGGGTGTTTCCGTACTTGATCTTCTTGCGGATCCCCCGGGCAGCTTCGACCGCTCCCAGTGGCTGAAGCTTGATGAGAGAAATCAAGTCATCCACGTATAGCTCAATAGATTCGTCTTCCAAATCGGGATTTCTGTTGGGGGTGCACAACTGGTTGATTTTCACTGTTATGGAGGTGAAAGGCTTTTCGCCAAATATGGGCATGTTGCCGGTATTTATAGAGTCAAGGTAATGTGGGGGTGGAGGAGGATGTCTCTACGGCTGGTTTACGGGCTTTGTACCGGAAATCGAACGACCGCGGCTGGAACAGCAGCAACAGATGAATACAATAGCATCCCAATGAATGTTGAAACAAGCACGAAACCGCCCTGAAACACGCCAGTCGTCTTTGGACCACCCAACTGAGCCAGATCGCCCGGCAGTGGCTAAGGCACTTCCACTCAGCATGTGCCCGGCGCACATCGTCCCCAAGGCAAGAACGCTGCGCACGTGACCACCCTCGGAACTCACCATCCTCACCTCTGCAGAGCTTTCGAAAAAAAAGTGTAAAACTCCACTCTTTTCATCCCAAAATGGCCGACCCAAACCAGTACAACGCCGACAAATTGGCCAAAGACATGGGCAACGCAAATATCAACGACAAGGGCTCGCTGTTCAATCCAAACGCCGCCCAGTCTTTTGTTCCCCAAGGCGGTTATCAGCAATACCAAAACTACCAAGCTGGAGGTTATGGCCAGTACCAGGGCTACAGCAGCAAGGGTGGCTCCAACAATCAGTATAACAATCAATATGGCGACCAATACAGCCAGTACAACCAGTACAATAACCAGTACAACCAGTATGGCGGAAGCCAGTACAACCAGTACAACCAGTATGGCAACCAAAACGGAAACCAATACAAATCCTACCAGCCACAACAGCAGCAACCACAGGCGCAGGGAATGTCATTGGCAGACTACCAGAAGCAGCAGTCAGCATCTCAAACTTCGTTGAACAAGCCCAAGAAGACGTTGAAATTGGCTGCGTCATCGGGAATCAAGTTGGCCAACGCCGCCAAACCTGCTGAGAAGAAAGAGGAGCCGAAGCCTGAACAACCGCAGGAGAAATCTGATTTGATCTCTGAGACTAAGGCTACATCTGAAAATAAATCTGAATCTACAGGTGGCACACCCAAAGCAGAGGCTGTGGCCGAATCCAAGGCACCTTCTAAGCCTGCGGCCAAGGCAAGCAAACCAGCTTCTAGCGCCCTTGCTAAGACTGCCAGCTCCACAAGAGAGTCTACTCCAGTTCCTTCAGCTGATGCTCTTGCTAAGGCTCAGGAAGATGAAGTTGATGAGGAAGTTGTCAAGGATATGTTCGGAGGCAAGGATCACGTTTCTATTATTTTCATGGGCCATGTCGATGCGGGTAAATCTACCATGGGTGGAAATCTTCTCTTTTTGACAGGTGCCGTTGACAAGCGTACTGTCGAAAAGTACGAGAAAGAGGCAAAAGATGCTGGAAGACAAGGTTGGTACTTATCTTGGGTGATGGATATCAACAAAGAGGAGAGAAACGACGGTAAGACAATCGAAGTTGGAAAGGCTTACTTCGAGACTGACAAGCGAAGATATACAATCTTGGATGCACCAGGTCACAAAATGTACGTCTCAGAAATGATTGGCGGTGCATCGCAAGCTGATGTTGGTATCCTAGTTATCTCTGCCAGAAAGGGAGAGTACGAAACCGGTTTTGAAAAGGGTGGGCAAACCAGAGAACATGCTTTGTTAGCCAAAACACAAGGTGTGAACAAAATCGTTGTGGTTGTGAACAAGATGGATGACCCCACTGTGGAATGGTCTGAAGACCGTTACAAGGACTGTACCACGAAATTAGGACAATTCTTAAAAGGAATTGGCTACGCAAAGGACGACATAATCTTCATGCCTGTGTCAGGATACACTGGTATGGGGTTGAAGGACAGAGTCCCAAAGAGCGTTTGTCCGTGGTACGATGGCCCATCCTTGTTAGAGTACTTGGATAACATGAAAACTGTCAATCGTCTTATTAACGCACCCTTTATGTTGCCTATTTCCGGTAAGATGAAAGATATGGGATTGGTTGTTGAAGGTAAGGTTGAGTCAGGTCACATCAGAAAGAACGGAACATTGTTAATGATGCCTAACAGAGCAATAGTTGAGGTTGTTTCTATATACAATGAGACAGAGCAGGAGTGTGACACAGCATTCTGTGGAGAGCAAATCAGATTGAAGATCAAGGGTGTTGAGGAGGAGGATGTGCAACAAGGTTACGTTTTGACATCCCCAAAGAACCCGGTGAAGACAGTTACACGTTTTGAGGCACAAATCGCTATTGTCGAATTGAAATCCATTTTGTCGAATGGGTTTTCTTGTGTTATGCATTTGCACACAGCCATCGAGGAAGTCAAGTTCGTGGAATTGAAGCACAAGTTGGAGAAGGGCACAAACAGAAAGTCAAAGAAGCCGCCTGCGTTTGCTAAGAAGGGTATGAAGATCATTGCTGTATTGGAGGCCAGCGAGGCTGTCTGCGCAGAGACATACCATGATTATCAGCAACTTGGTCGTTTCACTTTGAGAGATCAAGGTACAACCATTGCTATCGGTAAAATCACCAAGTTATTGTAAATGTAAGCAACTAATACATTTGCCGAAATTTTATTAAAATTATATTAATGAATAATAATTAATTTATATAATTATTAGTTGTAAATGAATCATGCTGATTTTTCAATCAACTTCTCAAACAAGTGAATGAGGTTTTCGACACCGACAATTATGTTTTCATCGGGACCCTGGCCATCTGTGTATTTTGCATGGGCAAAGTCTATCATATTGAGCCTGGAAAGTGGAGCCAGCGAAGATTTCGCATTCACCTCTTCGTCGTCATCACTGTCGGAATAATCAATGGGGTCCAATAGTAGGGGGTCAGAGCTGAAATACGTGTCTTCTTGCAAGTGAGACCAGCGGGTGTGATCACCCTCGTAGAGAAAAAGTAAAGAGCCAGATTTGATGCGTACCTCTGTGTCTAGAAGGCAGTTGAAAAGCAACTGCAACCGCTGGTGGAACCTGACTAGAAGCGGCTTGCGAAGCGGAAGACCTGGTACAAAGAAGCAGTCCAAGGCGTGAGCAACATTGTCTTCCGTGAGCGCCCTACCAAACATTCTGTCAAAAGAAAAGTAGATACCGTCATCAGAGGCCTCTTCAGACACAGTTTCTTCCATAGTGGGGAAAAACAGCACGGGTTTCAGCGCAGGGGACCCGAAGATCTTCATGCCACATATACGAAAGGCCAAGGAGCCGCTGGTGGTTGAATCGCTCACCTTCTGCAAGCGGACACGTTTTTCCTCCGTCACGGACTCGTCCGTTAGTACGGAGCCTAGCTTGATATCGAGGATGCAAGGTTTGGAGAAGCCATGGTACAAATTCAGAATGACGAGGTACGGAGCAGAGCCTGCCGCCAAGTCAACTTGCAGGCTGTGAGCAGTTTGGAGGATTCTGGCGTCTTCTTCCAACGGTGCAGAGGCGAGCTCCATGTTCTGGGCGCCCTCCACCAAAGTTCCCATGAACGTCGGCATCCAGTGGCCGAGAATGGAGCCCATGTGGGCATCGGGATCTGCGGAGAGGCGAGCCTGCGTTTCCGTATAGAAAGCTACTTCCTGGGGCGAAGAGCGTTTGGCAAATACGGCGCCGGCAGTCAAATAGCCATCGTGGCCCGCAACTTGGTGTGCGGAGGGAATCAAGTTCATGGAAGTACGGAACATGTGGGGCCAGGCTCAGTGAGGATGAGAGCGCGCGGTGGAGTGCTGGGGCGGGGCCAAGTTGTTCCAGGCGAACGGTATTCTGGAGTGAAGAAAGAAAGTGGAAAAAGAAAGTGGTAAAAGAAAATGGTAAAAGAAAAGTGAAAGAAAAGTGCAAAAGCAAGAAAAGTGCAAAACAAGAAAATGGAACAGAGATGAAATCAGCTTTGAAATGAAACACAAGGTGAACATGCGACAAAGGTCGAAGACGAAAGACTGGACTTTCGCAGCCAGCAATTCGCTATTTTGAGCCTCAATTAAATAAATAAACAAAATAAATAAACAAAATAACAGGAATGAGCCTCAATAAGAAGTAATAAAATAAATATAACAAGGAAAGAAAACAGGAACGAATATGCAATATTCTCGTAGCCGAGTGTTGGCTTTGGCGGCCGTCTACGCTACGGCCACGATGGTCGCGGGCCGCCTACATCGAAAAAGCCGTACCAGTGGAGTGGGCCAGGAGGAAAAGCGGACAGAAAAGTGAAATATGGAAATGCCAGAAAGAAAGACAAAAAGGCCGAAGACCCCGAAATTGCACAGGAAATTGCACACGGAATGAACGGCGCGTAAAGGAACAGAAACGTACCCGAGCCGAATTCTGGCAGAACCCTGCAGAATGCTGGCAGAACTCTGGCCGAATGCTGGTCTAAGTTGGCGTCGCTGCTTCCTTTTCCTAGGCACCGAGACGTGCAAGCCGTGTTTTCGCACCCATCGAAGGCAGCCAAGCCTCGCACCGACCAGTGCGATAAAAATAGCGCCAAACGGAATGCCAAACACATCCAAAACAGCCACAGCGGAAACGGGCCCAAAGTTGCCGATAGACACACCACCAGGCTCGGGCGGGTTTTCGCCTCCTCCCTAGAGCAGAAAGCAGAGCGAAAGCGCAGCAGTCGCTAGAGTCCCCGTCTAGCGCAACCAAGCCTCGCGACAGAACACCACCGCGACGGAATTGGCCAAGCGCGCATCCCGTCCTGCAGAAGCCCTACACCGCCCAACCTATACGGTTTTTCCTTCTTTTGTAACGTGCGAAAACACCCGGGAAACACACGGCAAACTCTCCATCGTACCTCGTGTCCGCACAAACTCACCACACAACCAACTGCCCAAGTAGCCACACCATGAGCAACTCCTACTACAACAATGGCGGCCAGGACGGAGACCAGGCGTACGAGATGAAGGCGTACAAGTACGACGACCACGACGACTTTGTCGGGTTCATGAACGAGATCCAAGACATCAACATCCAATTGGACAATTACGCCAACTTGGTGGAGTTGATTAGCAACAAGCAGAGAAACCACCTCCAGGACTTGGATTTGAACGAGGACGAGGGCGACTACGCCACCAAGCAGATCGACTCGCTCGTGTTGGAGGCCTCCAGCTTGCAGAACGAGTTGAAGAGCAGAATCAAGAACGTTCAGACCCAGGCCGTGCAGCTGAGAAACCCGCAGAAGATAGACCAGGCAGAAAGCACCCGCAACAAGTTCTTGACGCTCATCCAGAAGTACAGGTTGACCGAGAGCAATAACCGGGAGCAGACCAAGGTCCACGCAGAAAGACAATATCGGATCATCAAGCCAGACGCTACCGACGAGGAGATCCGTGCTGTGGTGGAGGACGGCTCGAGCAACCAGCAGATCTTCCAGCAGGCGTTGATGCAGTCCAACCGTCGTGGGGAAGCCCGCACTGTGTTGAACGAGGTGCAAGTGCGCCACCGCGAGTTGTTGAAGTTGGAGAAGACAATGGCGGAGTTGACGCAGTTGTTCCACGACATGGAGGAGCTAGTTGTGGAGCAGGACCAGCCGATCCAGCAGATCGAGGAGCAGGTTAACGCTGCGCAGCACGACATCGAGCAGGGTGTGGGCCACACCAACAAGGCGGTGGTGCTGGCCAAGAAGGCGCGCAAAAAGAAGTTGTGGTGCTTCTTTATTATCTTGATCATCATAGTGATCCTCGCTCTTATCTTGGGGATCTATTTCGGCACCAAATAGAGCAGGCCGAAGTGATATCGAAGGAGAGTCTCGGGCCATTCAACATTACACTGCCCTGAGTGCGCGGACAGGATCAGAGAGTAGAGGATCCGAAGAAGAGAGAGTAGAGGATCCAAAGAAGAGAGACTAGAGGATCCAATGAAGAGAGACAATTGAAGCACGTAGTTCTGTGTGCGGAGTGCAAAGCAGAACGCCAGGCGGTTTGCACTGAAAGTCAACAGAGAATAAGATGAATAGGCTGGACTGCAAAGCAGAATCGGCAGAGTGGGCAGAAGTAGCAACTGCCACCCAGACCAAAACAGATTAGAGGCCATGGCACGTACAGTGTAGAATGTGGAGCGAACACCGCAAGCATGGACAACGGTAGATAGCAGACCAGAGAAACGGCGATCTAGATCACCACCCAGAGATGCGGAAATTTCATGATAGTGCGTTGAACAAGAAGCGCAACATCACAGTCCATTGAAAATCCACAGAGCAGGAAACCACCACAGAGCAGAAAATCACCACAGAGCAGAAAACCACCACAGAGCAGTGTAAGGAAAAGACCAGGACCGGCGGGGCAAAGGACCCAGAGGTAGTCAGATTATGTTTGCTTGAGCAATCGAAATAACAAAATGCGGAGACGTGGAGACAAGCCCCGACGGAAGTAACGGCTGGCCCGCGGCTCACCCGGCGGCGCCGCCGCGTCGTCCAACTACATTCGCTTTTTGAGCTTTTCTTTTTCGCAGGCGGCATCGTCGGCATATCCGTCGGGACTGCGCATAGCACCATGTCAACTGTGTCTGCGATAAGCGAAACAGACATGTTTGCAGTCGAACCCCAGTGCCCAGAAAAAGAGTTAATAACTAATCAGGAACAGAGATCTCGGTGCGGCCCGCCGGTCCACAGTCCCCACAAAGCGGCGGTGAAAAGTTGCCCCGCCAGATCAGCACGAAATCCAATCCCATTGGTCGCAACCGGTTGCCCAAACGAAGGAACAAAACCGGTGCGTTGAGAAATTGGCGTGCCTCCATGGCGCCGCACAGCTTCCCATCACGCTATACTGGAATCCGGAAGAAACACTATTGTTTCCACGCGAGTTCCGTACATGAAACTGGATTTCGAAACCGGCCCTGCAAGTGGCCCGGAATGGTCTTTGTTCGGTCGATCCACCATGGACGAACCCAAGTTCCTGGCATGCAAAGCAACGCAGCAGAGTAGGTTGATTAGTTTATCTCTGCGGCATTGGAGCGCTATGGCCAGCGCCTTGCGGGAACCCGACAGAAGAACCTGGCCGTGGGCCAATGAACGGCCGCGGCTCGGTAATGCACAGTCCATCGGTCGCTCGTATGCAGAGAAATTTGCGTCCGGTGCAGGCGGAAGCACACTATCTGTAATTTCTCACGCACTGCGATGCCAATGGATACACTACTGAAATGGAGTGCGCCGCCCTCGTCACCTTCTTATCTCTGCTTCTCCTCAGCCGAATCGAAATATATAAAGTTGGTCTCGCAGATTGTTTGCCTGTTTTTTTTTTGTTCTCGTTCGCAGCACTGACCGCCTGATCAAGCTCTTTTTTTTTACACTTTTTTCCTTTAGCCTTTTCCCTTTTATCTTTTTTTCTTTCTTGCTACTGCCTAAGAAAAAAAATAAAGAAAAAAATGAGCGACCAAGAAAAGATCATCGCTCATGAAAAGCAAACTCCCGTCAAGGACAACGCGTCCTTGGACGCCTACGAGAAGTCGCTCTCGGACTCGGGCGAGGCGGAGACTGCGGTCGTCGGCTTGAGCTTCTTCAACAGAGTCGCAGCCGTGATGAATGCCGAGACCAAGGGTATCGAGCTCATCACCGACGAGGAGAAGAACGACGACTCCATCATCAACGCCGCCAGTATGTGGTGGTCGGCCAACATGGTGATTGCCACCTTTGCGCTTGGTGCTCTTGGTATCACCACCTACGACTTGTCGTTTTTCCAGTGTATCATGTGCATCATCTTTTTCAACCTTTTGGGTGCATTGCCGGTCGCCTTCTTCTCCATCTTCGGCGTGAAGCTTGGTCTCCGTCAAATCATCCTTTCCAAGTTCCTTGTTGGCGACTGGGCCACCAGGATTTTTGCCTTCATTAACATGGTGGCCTGTGTTGGTTGGGGTGCCGTCAACATCATGTCTTCCGCCCAGTTGTTGCACATTGTCAACAACGGTGCTTGTCCACCTTGGGCTGGTTGCTTGATCATGATCATTTGTACCATCCTCGTTACTTTCTTCGGTTACAAGGCCATTCACGTGTATGAGAAATGGTCTTGGATCCCCAATCTCGTCTGTTTCATTGCTATTATTGCCAGAATGGCCATGTCCAAGACCTTTACCTGGGGAACCACTGTGGGCGGCAAGACCACTGCTGGTAACGTGTTGTCCTTTGGAGGTTCCATCTATGGTTTCGCTACTGGCTGGACCACTTACGCCTCTGACTATACCGTGTACCAGCCTAGAGACGCAAACCCATACAAGATCTTCTTTGGTGTGTTGATAGGTTTACTCTTTCCATTGGTCTTCACCATGTTGTTGGGTGCTGCTTGTGCCACTGGTACTCTCACCAACTCGAGATGGGAGGAATTGTACACCGACGACTCCATTGGTGGCTTGGTGTACGCTGTCCTTGTTGAGGACTCTTTGCATGGCTTTGGTCAATTTTTGTGTGTGCTTCTTTCTCTTTCGACGGTTGCCAACAACATTCCTAACATGTACTCTGTTGGTTTGTCTGCACAAGCAGTGTGGGGGCCTTTGAGGAGAGTTCCAAGAGTGTTTTGGACTGTTGCAGGTAACTTCGTCACCTTGGCCATCTGTATTCCAGCTTACTACCACTTTGAGGATGTCATGGACAACTTCATGAACTTGATTGGTTACTACTTGGCCATCTACGAAGTCATGTGCCTCTCCGAGCACTTTATCTGGAACAAGGGTAGATGGAGTGCCTACGACTACATGAACTTCCACAACAAGAACGTTTACCCAGTTGGCTGGGCCGGTGTCTTTGGATTCTGCTGTGGTTGTGCCGGTGTGGTTGTTGGTATGAACCAAGTGTGGTACCAGGGTGTTCTTGCTCTCAAGATTGGAGCTTACGGTGGAGAGATTGGTTTTGAGTTGGCTGGTGCCTTCTCCTTCATTGGTTTCAATATCGGAAGATACTTCGAGAAGAAGTATGTGGGTCGCTAACTGTTTTCGTAGTTTAAGTTGCAGGTGCTTCTGCGTTGTTGTAATTTTAATAGAATCATACCTTTAACGAGCTCTGACGAAAGTAGAGAGGCCTGGAACGACCAATCGAACTAAAATTGGCCGAATTAATCCAAAGCCCATAAAGGAAGAACGGACTGGCCGGATTTCAGGCAGCTCTGGAAGTCGTAGCCGGATTTCAGGCCCATGACGGTGATGGAGGAGCGCAGATGCTAATCTCGACTAACGTCACACGATGCTTGGCGTAGCGGCCGACCGCTTAAACATGCCGTTGCTACCCATAGTTTAGTTAGCAGACTAACAGATTTTCTACGCACCCAAGTCGTACGCACTCACTCGCCTAAACCAGCAGGACCTAGAAGAACTGGAAGAACCACAATGGCCCTGCTACTATCAAAACTAGACTTGCCAAATGCGGCGTCTGTGCTATTTCTCTCAATGACTTTGGGCGTCGTAGTCACTACCACGTCTAGCGTGCTCTCTCCCTTACTAAAGCACGGAAAGGTGGCCCGAGCCAGCTCACATACCTCGGTTCCAATAATCGAGAAGCTCGCAAGACTAACGGTACCAAAATCGTGGTTTCTCCACTATTACGTGCTCTTCCTGGCTCTAATGTGGGCCCAGCTTGGCGCCAAGCCTGCGGCAGTTCTCGCCGGCTCAAAATACCTGATGTTGTGGGCTCTACTTACTGTCCAGGCGACCCGCAGACTAATCGAGAGCCTCAAGGTGACGAAATGGAGCGCCAAATCCACCATGCATCTTTCCCATTACATCATTGGGATCTCCTTCTACGTCGCTGTTGCTGCTTCGTCCTACGCCGGTCTCTGCAAGGCTGTGGATTCGCAGCCCGTGGTTGCCTCTGGTTGGGCCAAGAGGCTTGTGATGGTTTTTCTTGTTGCACTATATATGCTTTGCTCCGTTGACCAGTTCCAGAACCACCGGCATTTGGCCAGTTTGGTCAAATACTCCGCACCCCACTTCCGGCTCTTTTCCGTTGTGTCTTGTGCCCATTACTTGGATGAAATCGTCATATACCTCGTGGTGATGGTGGTTGCGTTGTGTACAGGGCCGAAGCCGTTGACGGCCGAGGACTGGGCATTTGCCAGTGGGTGGATCTTTGCTGTGGTCAATTTGTCGGTGAGTGCCGTGCAGTGCCGGCGGTTCTACTTGGCCAAATTCGACGATTACCATGTCAAGTACGCCATCATGCCGTATTTGTATTAGTTGCGGCCTTCACTTCCTTGCGTCCAGTATGTAGTAAAGTGTGCTCGGGATGGTCCAAGCTTTTCCGGAGGCATTTGAAGAAGCCGGGGGCTTGAAGATATGATCCGTGTAGGGGCCGTCTCGTTATATGCTGTGGCCGTTTGTATGGCCGTTTGTATGGCCGTTTGTATGCAGGTGGCGATTTCAGTTACGCCAAGTCCGCTACTCGATTTCCGGGGTGCCCACCCAATGCCTCCCAAGACCGAATGTCCGGTTCATATCAGTGTGCGCCATGACGGGCGGTCCCTCGTTAAAGGCAGCCCGGGGGTCCCCAACTCCCTCGTATGTTAACATCAAAGGCCCCGAAATCCCCGGCTCTACTAACAACTAGCCTCGACTCCAAACAGTCATCGAAATCCGCCCTGCCCGAGGCATCACCTTCAAGTGCCGCTCCGTCGGCATCGAGCTCCTCACCGTGCAGAAGGTTGTGACACCGTCCACCATAGGCTCCAATGAAGCAGTCAAGCACACCCGGGTATTCCAAGACCCGACCGTGTATGCTCCGCCCATGGGCCAGTTTTCGCAAGAGATGATGGCGCTCGACGTGCCGATATTTATCCCGCTAGACCGCAGCATAGTTGCAAGTGGCTACTTTGAGAACTGGGGCGCAACAACCGTTCATGTTCTCTCGGTGCGTGTCTCTGTTGGGACGCTGGCGGGAACCGAGGCCAATTTTGCCCAGGAGTTCACCGTCCCGGTGAAGTTGTACGACACGCTTCCATTGTACCGCCAGTTCAATGAGCCGGTGTGCCAGACACAACTGGCGTCCGACGACCAGGTCGTCTTGGATGTGGTGCTTCCTGTTTCTTCCGTGGGCCCCCTGGATGCCATCGAACTATCCGTCAAAGTTGCCGCAAACCACATGTGCAGCAAACGCAAAAAGAATCTAGGGCTCCGGCTGGTGACCGTGCATCTTAAAGAGATCATGGAAGGCTTTGACGGAGGCTTGCCTGCAAAAAAAGACCTCAAGCTTTTGTCGGAAACTCGGACTCACGACAAGCCGCTCACAACAGTGGGGATCGAAGATGCGTTTTCCTTTGTATTGCCGTATGAGAACGACACGCTAGACCTCTTCTCTTTATCCAACGTCTACGATTACCTGGAGGAGCACGTGCAGTCTGTCTCTGCTACGTTCAATCGAAACAAGAATTACGGCAAGTTGGCCGATGGTGTTCCGTTGACCCACGTTCAGGGCTTCACTACTCACGGAAAGCTCTTCCTGCTAAGGTATGAGATTGCAGTCAAGGTTAAGGTTTCGCACGGAAAAGACTTGGAGTGTGTTGTGCCACTCACCGTGTCGCCGTTTAATCGTGCTAGCAGCGCATACTTGATGCAATGGATCAAGACCGAGTGCCAGTATGCACAAGACCGCTTTGGCAGAGACACTGTGAAGGAAGTCGCCCTTTGCCTGCGGCAAGATGATACTTACCGTCTCACCCGCCGATTTTGTCCGCCGCCTACGGTGTACGTCTACAATGCTACGAACTGGGCCCGATTGGGCTACATCCCCGAGGTTTTTGGCCGGCCGACGCTGGACAAACAACTTGTTAGACTTATAGACTGATAGACGGCTTCAAGATAACTGCCCAAGTGCAAAGAAAGTCCTGGAAGGAAAGCTCAACCAACCCAAAGAGATACTTAGGCCTAGGGCATGGGAAGCAACGAACTACACCTACGCTTATTGAGGCAGGAAACACACGAAGAGAGAACGCAAAAGACATATGTAGAAAATCAAATAGGAAAGATCAATTGATTCTGACGGCTCCAATTACCAGGGGCATGCAATAGAAAGCAAGGGCGAAGAAGCAGGTGTCAAGATCTTCAACTACCGGACCCTCAGTGTGCGTGTCACCGCGAAGTACTGCCCAAGCCTTTCTCATCAAATCATCTTTCTCATCAAATCGCCTTTCTCATCAAATCGCCTTTCTCATCAAATCGCCTTCTTTATTTATCTTCTCCCGCGTGCCACGTAAGTAGCGTCATAGATGCTGGATCCCCATCACCACGACGTATCGCCGTCTTCGGGTCTTCCAGCGTACGCTTTCTCGCACCCGTTGCCCTACCCCGGTCCTCCGGCCTATGCCCCGACTACAACTTCATCATACACGCCAGCAGGCGGGAATCCCAACGTTGAGTTCCACCAGGAAGTCACACGTGCGTCCATTGTGACGTCCAGCGAGCATAGGGCTGTCTACGATACGCTCTGTGAGATCTACACCATCATCACGGTGCTTGAAATGGTCGAGAACGCCTTTCTCAAAGACTTCCTCCTCGACAAGGCATTGTATGAGTCCATCGTATCACGCATGGTTTCCCAGTACCTGGTACTCTCCAAAAGCTTGGATGGGTCTCCTGCCCAGAAAGGCATCGTGAAGAACCTTCTTCCTGGGGTGCTGGATGATTACACCAACTTGCCCCATGCTCTCGCCGCCAAGTTCCACATGCATGCCCCAGTAGCTGTTGAAAAGCTTGCAAAGGGTCCAGCGCTGAAGGAGACAACCCCTGCAGCTGGCCAAGAAGCTGAAGCGACCAGCTTGGATAAGGAGACAGGCATTGTTACTTCTTCAGCCACTCCTAAGGAGTCGGCGAGCGGAGCTAGGTTGATTGCCCAGGCCACAGGCAACTTCATCACTTTGATGGATGCTATCAAATTGAACTACAACACCAAGGCTCAGCTCCATCCCCTTCTTTCGGAGGTTGTTCTCACCATCAACGAAGTTTCTGCGGGCCGCGATATCTCTAGACCTCTCAACTTGGCAGCCAAGCCCAAGTTGGTGGGCTGGCTCATTAAACTCAATCAATTATCAGATACCGAGTCGTTGTCGCGGGAAGACAGCGATAGGTTTCTCGAAGATGTGGAAGAGGCTTACAATGGTTTCTTTGATTCACTCTAGCTGTGTAGACCTTCTCTCCTAATCTTATTACTGCATTTCTATATACCAATAAACACCTTAGAACCACCAGCACAAAACTCATACAATGGATTCTATTTGCTCGGCATAGCTCAAAACGTTTTTGATGATCGCAGCGTTGTCAGACACAGACTCGTCCTCCCTCTGGTTGCCAAAGTACACCATGCCATCACGGAAGACCCAATTCTGTACGTTGAGCTGCAGCATCAACTCTTCTTCAAATGCAGAGTCCGACACCTCCTGGGGAAAGTACAATAATGTCTTGCAGTTGGAAATGGGAATGGAGTCGTTAGTCTTTTCGAGCGATCGGGCAATCTCCTGGCGCAACATGTTCAACAAAGTATCGCTGAAGTGCCTGTATTCCTCGCATGGTAGAGAGGAGTCCTTCTGGAGGGTTTTCCAGATTTTGATGTAGTTGCCCTCCATTAGATTCCGCTCCAAGTCGATAGGGTACCGCAAATACTTGTCTTTGTCAGTGTCGATGAACGGTGAGCAATATATGGCCTCTAATTCCACGTGGTATTTGCTGATCAGGCCCTGTGAGAGTAGGTAGATCAAATACAATGAGATAATCTTAGTGGAATCTGTGTTTGCCTCATTCGGAGAGTGCAACTTCGGCGAGGCGTGGAATTGTCTCAACGACGCAAAGTAGTTTTCAAAGCTTGTGTACTCCGATGCTAAGAGCAGCGACAATGCCCCGATCTCCAAGATACGCTCGGCAATCTTCAAATCGTTCACCTGGGCATCCGTTTCTGTGTTGGAAGCTACCGGAACAAGTAAGTTGTGCTTGATCAATTCGATCCGGATGGGAGTGAGCAACGTCTGGCATTTTTCGTATTTTCCCGCGTCAAAGAGGGAATACAACTCTTCAGCGAGTTTGGGAAGGGCCATTGCTGCTGCTTGTATTGGGTTGAGCTGCTCACCGTTGGTGCCATTCACGTTCGTGTGGCGATGGTCGTGCGTGCACCGTCTTTGTCGCACCCAGTCGCTGGACTATGAGAAATGAGAGGAGCACGAGGACTGTTCTTATCTCATTGTGAGCCTCTCTTGTCGCATCTTATTGTCTTTTGGGTATTTTTATTGATTCTCGTACGTTGAGCTCTTTTGTTTGTTTTCGCTTTCTCCTTCCTTATTCATTTTGTCCTTATATTGAAGGCTGGCACAAGAGTGCTTTCTTATCGCGCCAGGCCCTGCCAGATCAACGAGGTCTTCATGCCAAATACACGTACTTCGAAAGCTGGGAACGTAGTTGCTTCTAGCCGAAATTATCGAAAATGTACAAAGTGGCATTTGATAAAATCGGGAGGTAGCCGTCTGGTTGCAGATAATGCCTGTATGAACATTCGGAACGGAGAAACTACTCTGAAAGTTGCAAACTGACTCACAGTTTGAGTCATAGAAGGAAACCCGAGGGCCAAAGTGCGCGGCCGAACCCAACATTCCGAGGGTAATGTGTCCGGTATTCCGGGAGGGCTGCCGGTTATCAGCGCCAATCCCGCGCCCGGTTTGGTGCGCTGTCGAGTGCGCAATACGATTATCAGTAACAGTGCGCGAGTTCCGGGGGTGAAAAAACCAACTGACTAAGAAAAAAGGAAAGAAAAAAAATCGCTTATAAGTAATCTTTTGCTTTGCACTCACCACTTTTTCCCCCAAATTTTGCTCCGTTTTCATGTGTGGAATATACGCTGCCTTTAGGCAACAAGACGTGGAGCAGTTCAAAGATAAAGCTCTCCAGTACTCCAAGAAAATCAGACACAGAGGTCCTGACTGGTCCGGAAACGTTGTCGTCAACAGCACCATCTTGTGTCACGAAAGATTGGCTATTGTAGGCTTGGACTCAGGCGCTCAACCTATTGTTTCGCCCGATGAAAGGTACTCGTTGGCTGTCAACGGAGAAATCTATAACCATATCGAATTGAGGTCAGAATTAAGCCACTACAAGTTCAAGTCTCTATCTGACTGTGAG
The DNA here is from genome assembly GCA_963678735.1 of Metschnikowia agaves. Lineage (NCBI taxonomy): Eukaryota > Fungi > Ascomycota > Pichiomycetes > Serinales > Metschnikowiaceae > Metschnikowia > Metschnikowia agaves. The sequence continues at coordinate 1,686,010 of CAVMBV010000003.1, read as the reverse complement.
CCTATCATTCCTTTGATCGAGAAATACGATGTTGATGCCCCAAAGCATTTGGACGGTATGTTCGCATTCGTATTTTATGATAAGGAGAAGGATCGGATTATTGCTGCCAGGGATCCTATTGGAATCGTGACCTTATACATGGGTAAGTCCTCCAAGACACCCCAGACCCGCTACTTTGCTTCGGAGTTGAAATGTCTCATTGAAGAGTGTGACGAAATCTTTGCTTTCCCACCCGGTCATGTTTACGATTCTGACACAGACGAGATCACTCGTTACTTCACGCCTCTGTGGTGGGATGCATCGAAGATCCCTGAAAAACATGTGGATTACAAGCAGGTCAGAGAATCGTTGGAGTTAGCCGTGAGAAAGAGATTGATGGCTGAAGTTCCATACGGTGTATTGTTGTCTGGTGGCTTGGACTCTTCCTTGATCGCCTCTATTGCTGCTAGGGAGACCCAGAAGGCGACTGCAGAGCACTCCGACGAAGGAATAGACGCCAACAAGGAGTTGTCTGGAGTTGATGCCTCTGGCGCTTTGCACACGTCGAGTTTTGCTAGATTGCACTCGTTTGCTATCGGTTTACCTGGTGCCCCTGACTTGATTGCTGCCGAGAAGGTGGCCCATTTTATCGGTACTATTCACCACTCGCACACTTTTACGTTGGATGAGGGCTTAGATGCCTTGAACGATGTGATTTACCATTTGGAAACGTATGACGTCACTACCATCAGAGCCTCCACTCCAATGTACTTGTTGTCGAGAAAAATCAAGGCGCAAGGTGTCAAGATGGTGTTGTCTGGTGAAGGTTCAGATGAGGTGTTTGGTGGTTACTTGTATTTTGCCAACGCCCCCTCTGCTTCTGAATTCCACGAAGAATGTGTCAAGAGAGTCAAGAACTTGCACTATGCTGATTGCTTGAGAGCCAACAAGTCTACCATGGCTTGGGGATTAGAGGCAAGAGTGCCATTCTTGGACAAAAGCTTCTTGGAGGTTTGCATGAACATCAACCCTGAAGACAAGCTCATCAAACCACAAGAAGGTAAAATCGAGAAGTACATCTTGAGAAAAGCCTTCGACACTAGCGACGAGCCTGGCGCTAAACCTTACTTGCCAAAAGAGATCTTGTGGAGACAAAAGGAACAGTTTTCCGACGGTGTAGGTTACTCGTGGATCGACGGCTTGAAGGACGCAGCTGAGGCTGCAGTTTCCGATGAGGAGTTTGCAAACCCCAAACCTGAGTGGGGCGATGATATTCCCACCACCAAGGAAGCCTACTGGTACAGATGCAAATTTGACAAAATGTTTCATAACTCTAAGGCTGCTGCTTCTACTGTTATGAGATGGATTCCCAAAGCAGAGTGGGGTTGTCATGCGGACCCTTCGGGTAGATACGCTACTACCCACGTTAACAAGGTTAATTGATTTTTTGGTACTGCTAGCGGCGGTGCTTGGGCATTCCGTGTATAGTAAGAGGTGCTATTGCATTAGTTTGTATAGATAATTAGGTAGACTTAAACGAATGCGCACTGAGTGATTCGTCAGTTCACATACGGAATACATAAAGCATGAAGGTAGAAAAATTGCTTCTATAGACGTGTCAGCTTGATTCGAATGGAATTTCAGTTGTATTTCTCCTGTTCGTTTGAGTTCCCTGTTTTTGTTTTGCTTTATTCAATGGCTAGAACTTTTCATTAAAGAGCCACTGGTCGACTTGCTCGTGATCCCTTTCGTACCACGAGGCGTTGATGTGGATCTGGTCCAAAACCTGATTCAAAACCCTCTCGAATCCATGAACATCTTTGTCCGCAAAAAACTCTTTGACATCCGCCTCCATGCCGGCAGATTGATAGTTACAAAGAGTGACGCGAACTAGTCTTTCTAAAACTACCATGTTTGTGGACATTAAAGCATAGATTTCAGTGTAATGGGTCTTGAAAAACTTCCAATACCAATCTCTCACTTTAACATTTCTGGATAATGACAGGGCAAAGAGGTGCGCATCCATCCCGGGTACTTTCGACTCATCAATCAAGAATTCCATCAAGTTCTTAGCAAGTTCAACATCAGAAATCTTTCCTAAAGCTTCCAAAGCAATCTCTCGTGAGTCAAGAGATGGCGGGTTGATAACGAGATCCGTAATGAATGACACATCCTCCTTAGAAACATGTTCGGACATGACCACAGCACTCAAAACAAAGCTTCGGAGCGATGGATCTATGGCTTCCCCTGCCTTCCATTTGGTGAATAGAGCTCTAGAATATTCTTCTATCTCGGGTATCTTAAAGTCGGCTGCACTGTTCAATAAAAGTGCTTTCAAATTAGATCTGCTGAAGTCGCTATTGTCGACAGCCTCATTAATGAAATTAGCGGCATATCTAGAATACAATGACTTTCCAAAGTTATTAATTCTAACCGACATTTCACTCTTGCCATCACTGAAAACATTTGCAAACGTAGAAAGTCTGCTGCATAATTCATGCCATACAATGTAGTTGGATTCCAATAAATCGTTATCTATTGCCACATGCTTAACCATGTCCAAAAACGTCACAGTGGAGGTGAAGTTATTACGTGACACTGCAACTGAAGCAACATCGGCAATGATTCCGACTTTATCTTTCACTGAAAACTCAGAGAAATAGGGAAGAACATTTTCGTGGAATAATGCGGTTTCGTAGTTAACCCTGAACGGAGATCCTGTGTCTTTGTTCAACTTGAAAGGGCCATCTACCACGTACTGGAGTTTGATGGACTTCTCATCAAAGCTGTCAACCGAGAAGCTTTTAGCTGAGCAAGATGTGTCCACAGGAATCCACCAGCGGGTTTCATCTTCACCCGGTTTCACATCCCCACCACTGAGAAACCGTGATTGCTGCAATGCAAGTGACTCGCCGTTCCTGGTGACCTCGACAACTGGAAACCCTATTTCAGAGATCCATGGACTCATCATCCTTGAAACGTCTCTCCCAGAAGCCTCCGAGACTGCTTTCCAGAGATCCTCCGAAGTGGCATTTCCATATTTGTTAGCATCCAAGTACTTTGATACTCCATCAAGAAAGACGTCCGCAGTCAAGTAATTAGAGAGCATGTGGATGGTGGAAGCACCTTTCAAATATGAAATCGCATCAAAGAGCTGGTCGATGTCCAAGGCATCTACGACCTCTACCTTGATCGGATGTGAATTACGCAATCCGTCCAACTTAAGAGCTTCCTGTAATGACTCAGTAGTAAACATGGAAAATATGTCCCATTCAGGAAATAAATGGTCCACAGCATAGTAGCCCACCCATGTAGCAAAGCCCTCATTGAGCCACAACTCATCCCACCACTGCATGGTAACTAAGTTTCCAAACCACTGGTGAGCAATTTCGTGTGCAATCACATACACAACTTTCTGCTTGTAGCTCAAATCCGAAGTCTCATTAGAAAACAAAAGTGATGTTGATCGATATGTTATGAGCCCCCAGTTTTCCATGGCATTATGCGAAAATGCATGAACTGCAATAAGATCCAATTTAGGTAATGGATACTTCACTTTGAAGACTTTGCTGAAAAGATCAACGATTTTAGGCGCCAATTCCAAAGCGAGTTTGGCCTCATTTGAGTACCCCTTGGTGGTGTAGATGCGAACGGGCAAGGGCTTGTTGTCAACATACAAATCTTCGGTGAATGCTTCGATATACTCAAATTCACCCACTGCCCAGGCCAAAAGATAAGTGGACATGACGGGTGTCCTCTCAAACGTGGTTGTCTTGAGCCCGGGGACCACCTCCCGTACTTCCGCAACAGGAGTGTTGCCCAAAACAGTCAAATGTGTCTCTGTAGTCAAATGAACGGAAAATGTGGCCTTGAGTGCCGGTTCGTCAAGGCAAGGGAACGCCCTTCTGGCATCAGTGGCCTCAAACTGGGTTGAGAGCATATTTTTCGTTTGACCGTTCTCTTCGTAGGAGGAACTGTAGAAACCAGCCATGTTAGTCTGGATTCTTCCGGAAAACTCGATTTGCAATGACACTCGAGTCCCAACTTGGCCTAGAGTTGTAGCCAATTGTATAGCAAAGTACTCCTTCTCTTTGTTTTCTTCAGCGACGGCTGCTTCTAGATTTGATCCTGTTTCAAGCTCGGAAGCTGATACGGCGCCTATAACCAAATCTCGGAAGTGTAAGTGAATTCTGTCCGAGGGTTTGACCACCTCGAGTTCGACGAATACTTTGCCATTGTACGCTGTTTTGGAAATGTCAAAAATAGATACGTCGTAGTGGATGGGTTTGAAGCTAGACGGCAATGCCTCGTAGTACGGCTCTGGGCTGCTGCACATTGGCGAAAAATTGTTTGTCTTGGTGCAGACAGAAGCTGAAAGTGATAAGTGGAAATCTATATTTGCTTTCTGGGTTGGATTCGCGATGGCGGAGAAATGAGGTTTTTCCGAAATGCAGTTTGACGTCGTCTGCCATTGTAAGCACCGACCAACAAAAGGAAAGTGGTGAGGAAGAAGCAGGATTAGGGTTTTAAATGAAATTTTGTTTGCGGCAAATCCTTGTACAAAGAAGGAATGCCGGAAAAACGTCGGCCTAAACAGCAAAACAGTACACTGCCATAATCTAGTAGAAATGACAAGGTGATTTTTCTAGGTAATTACTGCTTGGCACAAGATATTTGAAAAATTAGCGTTCCAGTGTTGGCCAAAAGCAGCAGGTGCAGAGAGAAAATTTATGTTGTGTTTAAGCTTAATTTGCCCAGGTAAGTGGGCGATTTTCTGTGCTAAATGTGCATAAGTGCACTGAAATAGACAATTTTGCAGAATCCAACAGATCTAAAAAGACATCCTAAGAATAGACTCGAATCTCAGTCATGAAACTAAGGGGAAACATTTGGAACATAGATTACGCAGAATAACTTGCTGACTTAGCTTCTTAAGCGTACATTTATTGTCTCGTTTGCTAGTGAAGGAGTGGACTTTTAGCATTTCTAAGTTGGATATTTTACACATCAATGTCCGTTATTTTTGCACCTTCTTCCCTTTTCCCTTTCCCGTTTTCTTGCCCTTTTTCTTGGGGAACTTCTTGACCGACAATTCGCTGTTGACTGTACGGTCCAACGCTCCAATCTCTTTGGCTAATGCGGTGCTGGGGTCAACGCCAAACTTCTCGACCCTCGCCAAATCCTTTCTAGCAGCCGTGGCCAGTGCTTCGTCTCCAAACTTTTCGGCACGCTTGAGCTTTTTGGTCAACAAGTCTACGGCTAGCTGTTTCCTTTCCTCGGGAGACATTGGCTTTTTCTCTGGCTTCACAGATGCCCCTTTTCCGTTGTCCTCTCCGGCGGCTTCCGTAGAGACCGGCCCAGCGGTTTCAGGCTCTCCAGAGGCAGGTTCTTGAGGCTTTGACTCCAACGTGGAACCGTCGGCGCTCGGTTCGTCATCAAGCTCTCCACCAGCAGATTCAGCCTCGGCCAACCGCGCAACCAAATCGGCCTTCTTGCCATCAAGCGCCAAGCCTTTTTCCTTCAAGGCCTCCTTCAATTGTGCAACAGTCAACGACGCGTATTGGGACATTTTTGGTTGGAGTAGCGCAGTGGGCTCTGTTCTTTGATTGTCGCTCGATCTCGCTGAGCACGGGTTGCATGCAGGACTGGCTATACTCTGTAAGTCCACCAAGAAATGTGGACCTGATCTCCAGTCTTGCTATAAATGTATATAGAAATAACCGCAGGTCCGAGAAGTTAGGCAGGCATGGCATCGTTCATTTACTTCCAGCTTGGACCAATCATCTTGTGTCGGTGAGTCACAAAGCAGGGATTTCAGCTCCTAAAGTCAATACTACCGTTGGGAATGCTGAGGCAAAATAATTCAACAGAACAGTTTTGTACCTGGGGCAAATCTGGCGGACCGTGCCGCGTGTGAGCGTTAGCAACATTTGAATGTAGTTCGTACCAAGTGACCAGCCACCATAAAAGCCCATTTCTACTAGAGTGCTTTGATGCTCATGATCCAAACCAACAACATCAGTACAAAACACATCAGTAACAGCAAGAGCGCAAGGACTCGGGTCGCAGGAAACTCATCTTCCCGAAGCCGAGTTTGCACGGCAAGGTATCGGTAGAGGCCAATACACGCAAGCAAGAGCGAGAACACCCCAACCATTATCCCAAACGGCTTTCCCAAATGACTCAATGGGTGCAGCACTCGTTGTGAGAGTAGATCGAAAGACTTGCTTTCAAGAACGGCTCGTTTCGCTCGTTTCTGGAGCGAATACAACTGCAAGAAGGCGAGGCCCATAGTCATCATCACCATGGAGGTCCGAGCCCACGCTAGAAACGTCCGTTCGTTTGCCAAATGGTCCCGAGCAACCAGACCCTTGTTTTCTAGAATTAGTGTATTGGTGTGAATGAAACTCATGAGCTTGACCATGGGCTTCTCTTCCTCCGCTTCAACCTCGCTTCTGAGTGGACTCGGCCCTTCTGGGGACAGGGTCATTTTTCTTCGCTGTTTCTTGTCCAGCTGCCCGTGCCGAAATGTCAGCTCAAACAGTTCACTTGGCATCGAAAGTAATTATGACCAACTGGTGTCACCGACAAAAGCCACTCAAGATATCGCTTATTCTAGCCTTGCCAGCTTTGCTATCTAGTTGATAGAGTGGTGCAGATATGCAGGTGGATTACATAACATTACTTGAACTACGAAGTCAATGCATCCAGCCGCACGGAAAAACGCCCACTAAAGAAATTAGGAACAACTAATTACACAATTAAACATATATTTTACAAGTGTCGCTTATCTAAATTCCGACATCCTGTTCAGAGTTCAGTGGTGTCTTGGTCCACAATCAACAAGATATTTCCGTCGTCTGCAAGCTGGAAGACGTTATGTCTGCAATATTCATCGATAACAGACTGCAATTGCTCGACAGTGTAGCCCTTGGCATTCATGCGAGCCGTTAAGTCGGGAATGTGGATTTGGTTGGTGTTTTCCTCGCGAACGATACGACGGATGTGGCTCATGATCTGCGATGAGACATCATCGGCTCTGTACTCGCGGCTCTCCATTGACAGCTTCGAAACTTGAAGAAGACGCAATGCTTCCTCTACGTCATCCTTGGTCACTGTGTTTGCAAATCGGATCCGTGCCAATGCTTGTGAAAGGCGCAAGATGCCCAATAAGGTTCTGGGAGTAATGTGGGCGAACTTTTTGACCGAGCCTTCGTTGCGATGTGCCTCTTTTCTCATGTTTATGTAAGATTGTGTCACGTAGGCACCAACTTCTTTGGGCACCACAGGACGGAACGTTCTAGCCATGGATATGTATTGCCGAATAGTTTGCAGATCGAGTGGTTGGAACTCCATTGCCGGTTGATGGTTGTATTGGTGCACGTAGGTTACGTGACGGGCCAACTGTTCGTCACCGGCCTCCGAGGCTTGGTCCAACATCAAAAACATTATGTCAAAACGAGACAAAAGGGCTGCGGGCAAATTGATGTTTTCGTGTGCCGAGAGACGAGGATTGTAGCGACCGTACAAAGGGTTTGCAGCAGCTAAAATGGAGGTTCTAGCATTCAACGTAGTGTTGATTCCTGCCTTTGAGATGGAAATTGTCTGTTGCTCCATGACCTCGTGGATTGCTGTACGGTCGCTTTCCTCCATTTTGTCGAACTCATCAATACAACAAATACCATTGTCTGCTAGCACTAGCGCACCGCCTTCTAGAACCATCTCATCAGTAACGGGGTCCCTCATAACAGCGGCAGTCAAACCAACACCAGAAGAACCACGACCAGTAGTATAAACAGAACGTGGGGCGATTCTGTTAACTGCTTTGAGCAACTGCGATTTGGCTACACCCGGATCACCCATAAGACATACGTTAATGTCTCCACGGATGCGCATTCCGTCGCCGATTTCCTTGGTGACACCTCCACACAAAAGAAGAAGCAAGATTTTCTTTACATCCAAGTGGCCGAAGATTTCCGGAGCAATCGACAGCGCAAGTCTATTATAAATGCCACTTTCGTTGTGTAGAGCCAATATCTTTTGCTTGACCTCTTCGCTGAGGTCTAGAGACTCATACTGTTTCTTGTGCTGAAGGACATATTGCGCCTCCAAGAAGGTTTCAGTCAAGAGGCCCGCACGTAACGCACGGAATCCAGTGTAGGGAGATGGCAAAAAAATCCCCGACACGTCAACAATGTCACCCGGGTTCATCGAGCGGACCAAGTCGCCCTCTACGTGGATGGAAAGCATGCGGGGGATGTGCCCAACAGGCACCTGGTTGGCCATTTCTTGGATCTTGACCTCTTGAAACAGCAGGAACTTGGACGCCCGCGTCGACATGAAAAGCTGGCCCCGCTGGTTATCGGTGCGGCACACTGAAGATGTGCACTCTGTGAGTGGTTGGAACACCTTGGAATTGATCTCCTGGAAGATCTCGTATCCGCACTTGTCGCAAGTGTAAGCGTTCACAAGCACCGAAGGCTTCACGTCCAGGGTTTTGGTGACAATGCCCCTCACCGTGATATACTTACCCACATGCGAGCCTTTCACCTCTCGAACGGCGTACGCCTTCTTACGAGACGACAATGGCTTGAAGTACAAGTGGTAGCGACGGGTCAACTTGGCCGGAAACATGTTTTCCGTCAACAAGTCGCCGGCGGAAGCCTCAGTGACTCCTGGATTGTTCTCGCCAAAGCCGTTCCGCAATTGGTCGATCTGGTCAGCATTTTCTTGCGAGACTCGCAAGTTTCTCAACTTCCGTTGATGCAAAATCACGTCCAACACATCATCCTTATAGGAAACCTCCTTCGTTGGTTCGGGCATCAATTCATCGACAATAGTGCAGAACAATTCCAAGTAGTGGTATGCATTTTTTTGCACCTGAGCCACTAAGTCGAGTGCCAGTGGCTGTGCGCCATAGAATTGGTTGTCTTGGTACAGCTGGAGGTCGTCGAGCTCCACGTAGAGCGTGGTCGTGTCTCTGTTTGCGATTTCCTGAAAAAGATCCAAATACTTTATTCCCCTGATGGCCGACTCGGTCTCCATGGCGTCGGGATTCAAGGCATGCGAAGACGCCTTGAAGTGGGTAAAAAAGTCCCTGACTTGGGCCTTAATATCGTTGTAGTTGACATTGATCTGCACAGTTGGCAAAGCCACTGTAGTCGACATGCTTGCGGCAAGTTCTGGGGTCTGAGCCTTGAAATGAACTTAGCTCGAATGGTTGAAGAGGCCGAAGAAGAGAAAAAAAATAGGTGCCTATCGTGCGCGGCGCGGCCTCACAATCACTTTTCCTGTTCGGGCGAAATTAAACACGTCTAAGGCGCGCCCTGTTGAGCGCACTCGTGCCTCACTAGACCCAGACTCTAGCAATAAAACCATAAGACATGTAAACAAGCCCGAGATATTGACACAAAAGGGCAAAACCTTGATGATGTAAAACAAACGTGAAACACTTCTGCTACGGCGTGCCCACGTCTTTTTTCGCTCCCACACCCAATTGCAACCCGGTTGCAAACTGGCATTAGAAGCTGCGAAGAAAGCCTGTAGAGCTGAAGATACGGGAGCCATAAGGACGGAAGAGCAATATTGGATGATAAGACCGTCCGGCCCTCTTCTCGGGGAACAAAAAGAAAACAAAACAAAACAAAAGAAAAAGCAAGAAAATCCGCGTTTATTGCTGTCCTTGATTATAGCTATATTCCTTCAGTGCTACTTCTCTCACTCGGTGCTTTTCACGTAGACATAAGGTCGACAAGCGCACGCGCAGCAGTCCGCTCTTCGCTCTGGACAGCCTTGCCGTTAGCCGGACTGCTCACTCCCAGCGAGTGCTTTCGGAGGGTTTCTGCGCCCATTGTGGCCCAGTCCTCTTCGTCAGTATCACTGGCAGCATCTGCTCGCACAGGTGCTTTCCTGCTTTCACTAGCTGTGGCCGGCGCAGGCACATGCGGGTGCTCATACAGCTTATGGAGTGACGAATGTCCTCTCGGTAGTGATGACGAAAGAGTGGATCGGATGCTAGATTCGTTAAATGACAGCTTCCGTCTGCCCGCATTCAGTAGTGCTGCCGATATGTTTTCGGAGGATATGGTGAATTCGTTTTGATTGAGGTAGTCGCCATGGCCGTGGTACGAGCCCAAAGGCGATGTTGACGGAATCGATCCCCCATGCACGGGAGGCGAGGCAACGGAAAGAGAAGAGTTTCTCGCAGAAGAGAGAATGTAATCGTCAAGGTTATCCATTGAGTTCAAGCGGCTGCGATTGAACAAGTGATGCCGCGAGGACCCATGATGATTTGTATTCTTTACTACCGAGCTTGAGGCGGCGGTAGACGAGGATTTCCGGCGGTTCCCTGACAATGCTGGCGGGGGACTGAATTTGGTAGGAACGCGATTAGCGAACTTGAGGGGAGGCGACTTTTTGAACTTAGCAATGGATGAATTACTTGCATCATCATCATCAAAGTTGAACAAAGCACCCTCGTCGTCGTCGTCGTCGTCATCCATGGCATCTTCATCTGAATCCTCATCAATAGCATTATCGTCCATGTCAGCATTTCCGTTGCGGCTGACAAACGACATACGGAGGCTGCGCACCTGGTCGGTATCGATATCGTCCTTATCTTCATCATCTGAGTCCGGCTCCGAGTCGGAAATGGCATTGGAGTTATCCAACTTCTCGCCCGGAACCCGAATGTTGTGCATGTTGGTTTTATTGTTCGAGATGGAGTCTCTTCTGTTGGCAAGCTTGGACTGAGAAGCTGCACTCGTATGGCGGTGGGGTAGCGTTTCCGAAGCCTGTTCTGCCTTCTTCAGCCAGCCAAGTTTGGCCTTTTCCCGGAGCTCATGGATATTCATTCGCGAGTTGCCGTCGAGCGAGCCGTTTGGTTCGGTGACAATGAAGTCAGAGTCCACGTGGCGCACGGCCCATTGCCCCCAGCCTATCTTCTCGAAAACAACGTTGTTTTCGGGGTCACCCTGGTCCATGGCGGCCATGATAAGGCGTCGTTGCTTGGACAAAGAGAGAAGGTCGAAGCCCGGGACTTCTACAGACAACTGGGCGGTGATAAGACGGATAGCTAGTGGACCCTTGCGGATCAACAAGTTAGCAAGCCTGTTGGGGGTTATTTCCGAAGCCACTCTGATCGCCTCTGGGGACGACGTCGAGAGCTTCGTGACGTGTTTTCTGTCGGCATTTTCGGTGGCCTCCGGGGCCGAAGGCAGCAGTGACATTGACGACGATGCCGGCAAGGTGGTCATGGATAGAGTGTGGTACGGCCAGGCGTGGGAAAGCTGGTTAGGTTTTCTCTGGCGGTTTTTGGGGACGGTTTTCTGAACAATTTGAAAAAGTGCTAGTTGAGCCAATTAACGAAAATAGGTGCGTGGGAAATTCAGGCCAACGGCGATAAGAAACTCTGGGAGCACTGGAGGCTTGAGTAAGGCGTGGTGTTCCAGGGCCACACAATACTGAGAATGTGGCTGAGTGGAACGGTTGGAGGAAAGCGCTGTGGGGAAGAAAGAAATGGGCGTCTCTGGAACTGGTTGTTATTTTTTGGGTGTATTATGCCTTGTGCAAAATTGGCTTTTTGCTCACCGAGGAAAGCGTGGGCCAGTAGCCTGGGCGTGCACAAGAGTAGTGACAAAGCGCGCGTTCGGCGTGTTTGCGGGGGACGCCACGGCCCATCGTTAGTGTAAAGAAGTATCAACCAGCTCTGCTGCGACCAGAAACGTTGGAGAAGCCACGGCGCCCAGCTAAATGTGTGGCCACAAACGCCAAAAAATTGCGGCGGAATCGCCGTCCTTAAATACGGCTGCAGGTTGTTTTTGTGGCAGGTCAGCTATCGCCATCCTGCAATTAATTTGAAGATTTCGAAACGGGCATACCCTGGGGCCTGCGGTGGTACTCGCAGCTCTGAGTCACGCTGGGGCCAGCTGCACTGGTTTTGGCTGTGCTATGGAGCAAAGTCGCTGGAGAGTCCCAGTGCGGTTCTACGAATGAAGCGGAAGCCGGTGCTAACTCCGGCTGAATATTCCGACACTGTGAGTTCGAGCCGGGGGATTTTGCTACTGTTTTTTTTTTTTTTATTCTCTTCTGTCGTGGGGATGAAGATTGGATTGCCTTCTGGGGTTTATTATATTGCTACTAGCTGCCTGTGACGGTGCCCAACTGCAGGACGGCCATCAGGTGACCGCCATTCTGGCGCCGGAATTGTCCCTCTGCCAGCTAGATTTGTCACGTGCCGCCAGTGGTGCTTCGCTACTGCAATTGTGGTCCAGCCTCGAGTTCGTTCGTGGAGTCGGCCGTTGCTGGCCGTTGCTGGAGGCTCCATGAGCCGTAGTTGCGTGGCGTGGCAACACGCCTGTAATTCCATCGAACACTGGCCGTAGTCGATCGAAAATGGAAAACCGAGAGGAGAGATGGAGCAGTATATGGAAACTGAGAAGAGATGGAGCAGTATATGGAAACTGAGAAGAGATGGGGCGGAGAAATGGAACTACAGTATCTCTTGATGTTGTCATCTTGAAATGTCGTACGTCAGACCTTAGTTTGCGGATGTCAGAGAAGCTGCTGTCGAAGCCCACATTAAGACATAACAGCGTAGCATAGAGCTCTCGCCAGAGTCCTTACAAAGAGGGGAAGTTCTTCTCCTTCTTAGAGGTGGTCTTAGGGTTGGGCTTCTTGCCCTTGTAGCCAGACTTCCTCTCGCTGGGGCGAGGAGCCTCATCGGCAAACACAGCATTGAAGTCCAAGAACTTCTTCTCCTTGGAAGCCTTTTGCTTGTGTTTCTTGGACGTGGAGCCCTCAACAAAGCTTTGCTGTTCCTTTTGGATTTGCTCGCCAGACTCCCACTTGGCCTCGGATCCTTCGTTGGCCTTTCTCACCACCTTGGCTCCACCCAAGCTAGCCTCACGCTCCTGCAACTCAGCCAAGTAGTCTTGCAAGGACTTGGCAGCTGGGCCAGAGGGTGCCTCGGCTGCTTCCTCGGCAAGCTCAGCAACGGCGTCGGCCTCGCCACGGACCTCGTACTCCAACTCTCTCTTGTCATCACCCCAACCTTGCTTGATCTTCTTCTTGGAGTCGGTCTTGTTGCTTCTGGAGTGACGGTCAAAAGGCTTCTTTTCATGCTTAGCTGGCGTCGAAGAAGGTCCAGTAACGGTTCTGTTCTCGGGCTTGTTCTTCAAAGCAGCCTCGTTGCCGGTAGGAGACTTCTTGTTCTTTCTGGCTCTGGCGGGGTCGGCAGAGGCTGGAGCCACATCCGCCTTCTTGGACGATGTGCTGGTCTTGACAATCTCCCGTGGCATTGGCGCTGGGCCCGCGTTGTCGTCCTCCACGTCGTTTCCCAACAATGCGTACAAGTTCTGTTTGTGTTAGTTTGTCTGCAGTTGCTTCTCTCTTGAACGACTGACTTCTTGCTCGACATTGATCCACAAGTCTACGTTACCCCCAGTTTTCTGCCTCCAACGCCGTCTAACAGACGTTTTGGAGAGTACGAGTCGCTGTGTCTCGCTGTGTCTCCACGGAAGCTTCAGCAGCATGTCTCGTGGTTTGACTAAGTTTTTCCTCCGGGATTCTTAGAGCCATGCTCAGGTTCAACGGTTCCCCGCAACCAGTGTTAAACGGTAGGCATCAATCCTGGAAAGCGGAATTTCAATGTGGCAAAAATGGAGACGTGCTACTGTATTTGGTCGAATTGTGACATACCTTGTTCTCGAAAGACATCTTGTCTGACTGAAATAGCGTTCGAATGAGAAAAAGAGAGAAACGTCCAAAAAAATTTTCACCGTTTTTTGCGGTACTATGAGCGGGCTGCCTCAACACTCCGCAACCTCTATGGTGTGGTGTACGGGTGTGGCCGCCCGTGTGGGTCCGGCCTGACCTGATGCTCGCTACTTGCAGTGCTGAGCTGTACTGTGAGGCTGCGTAAGACTCCGTCCGCCACCGGCCTACTTTCCCTTACCACTTTTGTCTATTGTTGATTACTTTCACTTGTGAATTAATGCGTAGCCTTTGAAATAAGACCCAACATCTCGGCTTCAGATTCGCATGCATGTTACTTGGTGAAATTGTGCGTGCTGTTTACTTCTAGCAAGACACAATAGCATGCACGCGGTTCTAGTTACTGACTCTGGACAAACACATCTCCTACTCTGGCCATAAACATTTGGAGGGCCCGGCGCAAGTCGCCTCCCATGTTCCGGTCGAAGATGTTGAGAGTAAGCCTGTAAAGATTTGGTGATTTTTGCTTGAAGTCCTTATCATCCATTTCCACGAAGCCTCCGAAAATCTCGGCAATCACTGGTCTCCATGTAACTATGCTCTTCTGTTGATTCACATCATCCAACTCACAAAACCTCTGTACAATCGTGTACGAAAGAGGTACCACTTTATCTATTATAGCGTCCTTGTCCTCGCCGCTCAATGACTTGCTGTCATCACAATATAATCTGAACATCAAGTTTAAAAATACTGCAGCTGACATGCTCTCTTGTTTCAATAAATTGGGAAGCCTCTCAATCACCCCAGCATTCCATAACCGGACTCTCAAGTCGTAATTGTCGTTGAATCTCCGAGCAAAGTCGTAGCTTTTGTAAAGGAGTCCAGCTATATCCATAAGCAGGTGAACTGAAATGGCATCATAAAACTCTTCCTTGACCGCCAACTCCAGAACAGTTTCAATCATTAACAACTGCAAAACGCATTTGACAACAATCGTGGACTTGTCTTCTGCAGGTTCTGAAATATTCGTTTTATCGGGATCATCTCTTAAATCATCGCCATTCATGTCAAATGATTCAACATCAGAGTTTTCATCTGCTTCCCTTAAGGGATCCATAGTAAACAACTCAGTAGCAGTAGTAAGTTCAAATAAGTCATTGAACGTTTGAATAACTAATTTCCATTCTTCATCGTCAAACTTATTACAGTTCTGGATTAAGAAATCTTCAAAACAGGACTTACCTGTTCTAGCAATAGTGTCGTTCTCTTGGCAAATACAGTTTCTCAACAAGATTAAAAGATCGTTTAAGCGTGGCGTGAGTGCTTCAAAATAATGTGTGAAAAGGGAAATCATGCTGTTGAGTGCCTGTATGAGGGTTGTGGACACCCAGAAAGACAATCGATCACTTTCACTCATACCCCCACCATATTGCATGGACTCATCGTCATGTCTTAACTTCCAGGGACTCGAAAGGACACCGAATATTGGTGCCAAAAGCTTTTGATAAAGAAGATCCCAAAAGTCTGCCTCAAAATTATGTCCATATTTGAGCAAGACATCGAAAAAATGAGTTAAAGTACGAGAACGGACTTCTAGTTCTTCGCCTCGCATGATAATATCGTAAAATCCAAATAACACGGGAAACCAAAGTTTCATCAAATTATCAGTTTTACCACCAGCCTGATTGCTATGTGAAGTGATTGTGTGTTCTTTATTGAGTTCCATTGAGGTTTTCGCCAAGCGGACGATGATCTTAGATAAAATTTCCAAGGAAAGGAGACCAACTTTTTGGAATTGCTCATTTTTAGCAAACTCAGTAAAGCAAGCAACTAAGTCAGCAAATGAATCTTGTTTAATGACTTCTTCACTGTAGTCTTTGTTTATCGTGAAAGCCAATTTGTAAGCCTTCGTAACAAGATTATCCTTCTTCTCTTTGGCAGCAACAGTCAATACCTCAAAGATTGTTTTCCATCCTGACTTTATATAACTTGCCTTTGCTAACACCATATTATTTATACATTCTAACACCATATCTTTGACCTCTGGTGAAGGGTTGTAGGTAATAATATGCTGGAATGGTTTCAAAAATTCCTTTTGGAATTTAAAATGTGCCAATTCTTCAATCTCCATGAAACGCATTGAAAGCTGTCTCAATGAATCCAAAGCAAAGAAAGAAACTGCAACGTTAGGATTGCAACCAACAGTGTTAAAAACTTCACCCAATGTTGCCCACAATTGAGACCACTCGAGACGAATTCTGCCCATGTTGTAGTAGCAAATGTCCACGACTTTCTGCAAAGAAAACATTCTTGGATTCGCTGATTGGCCCGAAGAATCTATTTCTTCCAATGACACTTGACTAAGGGCTTCAACAAAATCTTTGATACCTTCACCTGACAACTCTGAACTATTCGTGAAGACTTTATCAATCGCCACACTGAGGTCCGTGCGGCACAAAAGTTGGGCTGCTTCAACAGAAAGCTGTTGACTATGAAACTTAATAGCAGCTGATTGAGAAGCAGAAGTCTCCCTAGAAAACAGGCTGAAAAAACCAGAAGGTTGAGAATATGTGCTTTCAAATGAATTTCTGTTGACAAGTTTAGCCGTAGTGACATCAGGAATGGAATGCTGATCTATACCCTTCGCGATCAACTGGAGCCTCTCAAGTTGTGAGATGGATGTCAATATATCAGTCCATGACTTCTGTAAATGATTTCCTTCACTGACAGCAACATCTAGCATAATGTAAATAGCATCAACGCTTTTGGCCCTGATTTCTTCAAGGTTATTTAAGTTTTGAAACTGTACTAATGCGCCAATGAAAGATTTCTTTGCATACTGTAACTCAAACATGCACGATATCCTGATTGAAAGCTTGATACCTTCTAGGCAGACCTTGATCACATCAGGCTCGTCATATTCCTTGAATGGACCAGTCAATCCGGCCAAAATAGACATCCAAATAGTGTCAAAAATGGATTTCACATGTTGAACATTGGAAGCTGCGTAATAGATGTGGTTCAACGAATCTTCCGACTTCATCCTCTTACCAAGGTTCTTGACAAGCTTCTCCGTCTTAGTCGACATTTCTTTTGATGCATAGTTATATGCTTCTCTATTCCAGTCCTTACTTCCGAAAAATCCAACTTGTGCAGAGTTCGAATTCTCACCTGCCAAAAGCGCTGCATGTTGCTCAGATTGCAACTTAATCTCGTTATTTTGAATCTCATAAAAAACCTGTTCTAAAAATTCTCGTGGAAGGTCCTTCCCATCATCTATGCCTGAGTTGTTCATGATGAAATTATCGACCACCATTCGGTTCTTTACCAGCTTAGAGTGTTGATCCGTGTTCAACATAACCACTGAATATGCCAAAACGTAAGCAGTGTCAGCATTCGAGAACACACCAGGATTTCCAAGCACGTACCTTTCTGCAAACTTTAACATAAATCTGTCTATTTTCTGGCCCTCTCCTGGTAATCTGAACAGTTGCAAAAATTGACGTAAGGAATCAACAAATGAGCTATGTTCAAAATCCATTTGATCCACGAAGGCATGCATTATAGCAATGTTTCTCTCGTGTCCATCTCCTAAGAAATCTCCGAGAGCAGCTTTGTCTAAATGATCTGACTTTAACAAAAACAGAGCAATTTCTTCAGGGGAGTCATTTTTGATGAAACCGTGTTCTATAAAGTATGCAATTCCTTTTTTTGGTTTTTGACTAAATTGCCTCGTGCCTTCCAATAATGCTTTCTTTCTTTGTTTTTGAGTTTCGAATGTTTCTGGATCATCAGCTTCATTTTCGGGACCACTGTTGTGGTTGACAAGAAACGAAGGATTTCTCGAATTGTTTACAGTGGAGTGTGGTGAATGAGATCCTGATGCTCTTGTAAGCGAGTTGGCCAACTTTTGAGTGGACACAAAACCCTTCTGAGCCCATGAATAAAGCGATCTCAAAAATGCAACTGAACAATCTAACGATGTTATCTTGAGCGCATATTCGAGCGGGAAATTGTTGTACACATCCGGTTCGGGGGGCTTCGAGGACATCACAGCTGTGGTGAGATTATCAATCATGCCAGTATCATAGAGAGAGATCCCTGTCTTTTTGTTTTCACGATAAGCCAACTTTTGGGCTGGTGTAGCATCGACTCGTGCTAAGGAAAGTCTTGTCAAATAATCAATAATAAATTCGCAAATGTTTGGCTGGGAGCTGTCACAGTCGTAGTTTAAGTAAAATTCAATGATGCATCTGGAGTCATTGCACAAACGCTCGATGATAGAAAGCAAGTATCTCTTCTGATGTGGGGTGGATGTTTTCATTTCTGCGACGGGAAAGTATATTTGTTCCCATAATACGGGGATCTCCATCTTAAAATCGGACCTCAAATTCGAAATCAATAACCAAAATGTCTCCAAAGTGAGTTCGAAAACTGGTGCTAAAGGAGATGCAGCATTTCTGATTAAAGACTGGCACAAATAACTTCTTACAGCATCAATCAACCTTGTTTGGTCATCAGAGCTAGAAGAAAGTATTACCACGTCTTTGCTCAAAAATATATCAATATTATTTCTCAAAATCGTGTGGATGACATGTAAAGAGAGAAGCTTCGACCTCACAGAATGTGACCTCATATCAATACTGTCGGTCTCCAAATCTTTCACGGAAAGTTTGCACATAGCTCTGAATACCAAGAAAGCATCCTTGACGACTAGATCCTCGTCCTTCTCGGTTGCTCTATTTGCTTCATTCACTCGATCAGAATCTGCGGAATCTCCTGTAATATTCTGCAACTTCTCAAGAGTCATTTTGCCATTAGATTCTTTTTCATGAGATATGGTTGGGTCCTCCTTTAGGTTGAGAGTAGAACTAGAGCGAGAAGCCCGAGATTTGCTCTGGATAATTGCATCACTGACTCTTTGAAAAATTGTACCAATAACCTGGTTCAAGGTCCCCTGGGCTACGGCCTGATTACCGGGACTTAGAGAAAATATAAACACATTGTATATCAGGCGAACTGCCTTTAATAATGAAGCCCCGTGTGTGGGCATAAGGATTATGCTGTGGATAAGGGCACGAACGACTTGCATTTCTAATTCCGGATTTGTGCCTTCTCCTTCAAAGCAGGAGGATATGACATCGATTGAGGCATCTGTTAAGGTCACTCGATCGTCCTCATCATCAAACAGTGCGTAATCGAAGAGCTTACCAAATAAGTCCACAGCCTTTGATTTGAGTTCATTGTTGCTCGTTTGACAAGTTAGTTTCAATGCCTCAAAGAGAACATGAGGATCACGCGACGCCAGATTGTCAAGCGAGTCGATAGCTTTTTGTGTTGCAGACTTCAAATCTGAGTTCTTGTGTGCTTCTTTGCTCTTTAAAATTATTTCGAATGTCTTTTTAAAGATTGCGCTGTTGTCGACCTTAGCAGATGCGTGCCTCCTTGGAGACGACACGGCTGACAGTCTTCTAGAAGCTTTGATTGCAAGTCCGACAGTGCTACCTGCCGCTGAACCAGGCTCAGATGTGCTTTGAGAATTAGATCGTGATTGCTTCCTCACGGGGGTTTGCTCTCCGCTCTTCCGCTCAGTGGAGCGCTCCTTCTTTCCATTTTCAGTCACTTCATTGTCTTTGGGAGGAATGTTGGGCCGAATAGATGTGGCCTTGTCAGTTAGTTTGTCAGGTATCTGTGCTCTTTCTGTTGAGTCTGGTTTCTCGTTAGCATCTGTGCGGCTAGAATCTTTCTGCACTTCAGATGGATTCGTCAGTTCAGGTGCCCTTGTTGTCCCCAACACATCAGAACTCTCCGCCTCCTTTGATTCGTTCGCCGTGTCCAACGACTGAGAATGTTGTGTACCCGAAGGGTTGGTGGTCCCAGGCTTTCCTGTCTCATTGGCAGCAGTAGCCTCTATTTTGGGGACCTCTATTTCCATTGGCGGGTCCTTCTCCACGGCAGAACCTTCGCTGTTTTCACCGCCGACTTTCCCATTGTTAGCCAGTGCAGCTTTGTGAGTGTTTGGCTGTAAATCGCCACTCTTCTCTTCAGACTTATGCACGAGATCATTCGTCTTCTCCTGAGTTGCGGTCTGGGGCTGAGTCAGGTCGTTTTCGCCTAGCGAAACTGGCAAATTGGTAACTTGACCATCACTAACGTCGGCTGTTTCCGGCTTGTCCCCATTGGCAATCTTTTGAGAAGTTTGAACTCCATCTGGATCTGCGTCTTGGCCTGTCGATGATAGGGGCGAGGTGGTGTCGTCGGCCGCTTTAGAATCGTCTGGCGCTACACTCGGAAGATCGGTGTTTTGCGTTTCGCTCATAACAATATAAAACTCAGAAGGATAGTCAATCTTGAAAGGGACTCAATTGGCACGTTCAGGTAGTAGGAGCTGCAGGTGTGGTAGACTATCACTTGAATCTAGGGTAGAGCGCTTTCGGTCTTGGTGTTTTTTTGTCTCCACGAGAACCGCGCCAGGGCCATGCTTGGCCGGTCACATGATTTTGGTCGCGTGATGTGTCGATACCAGACAGTATACGTCCGCTAACCAACGGGCCTAAAGTGTTGAGCGAAGCTACAGTTTCACGCAGATATAGTGATTTAGTTAAACATACGTAGGGTTTAGAATTCGCTCAAGGCAACAGCAGTAGCCTGGAAGTCGTCGTGCGAAATTGACACATTCACCTTTTTGACACCTGCCTCGCGGGCAGCCTTCTCAGCAGCGCCAGTCAACACAACAGTAGGAGCGCCGTTGGCGTTGCGCACAATCTCAATTTCCTTCAAAGCGGCACCGCCACCTTGCGACTTGACATTCAACGCCTTGAAAACAGCCTCCTTTGCTGACCATGTTCCCGTGAAAGAGGCCTGTGGCGAGGCGGACTTGCTTGCGTATTCTATTTCTTCAGCGGTGAAATTGCGCTCAATGAAAGTTTCGTTGTCCAAGTTCAATGCTGAGATCAATTCGACATCAACACCGACACCCTTGGAGCCATTGTTCAAAGAAGCCAAGGCTTTGGATGTAGCATCTGCAACTGTAGAAACGTAGCTCTTGTTCGATTGCACGCCCTTTTTGCTGAAGACCAAACCTGCCTTGCTCTCTTCAACCCGGGCTAATGGATCCAAATAAACAGGCTGCTCCAATTCATCACCATATGGAGGCTTGTCCTTCGCAACAAACATTGAGTTTCTGGTGATAGCATTATGCATATATCTGTAGGCCTTCTTGTTTCTCGAAGTAACTCTTGAAGCGTAGTCTTCATAAGTCTGCTTGTCCAAGCATGCGTACAAGTAGTCCGAATGGACAGCAATAGCTTGCGCACCTTTCTGGCCGAAACCGAAAGAAGTCACAGACACTGCCTTGATACCATCTGTCTGGATTGATCTAGAAGGAAATAACACATGTTCGTATTCTTGCAACAATTTGTCAACATTGTCTGCGTTTCTGTTACCGGGGACAATGCCACTGTTTAAGATTTGAATAGCACCGTTCAACATCCAGGCTCCAGCAGCACCTTTTGGATGACCCGTGAGATACTTCTGGAACACACCAAATACTGGGTTTCCCTCAGATCTGCCCAAGTGTTTCATCATAGCATTGATAGTTGCTGATTCGTTCTTATCATTGGCCTTGGTGGATGTACCATGGAAAGAAGCAACTCCTAAGTCGTCAATGGTCAATCCATAAGTGGCCAAAGCACCTCTCAATGGTGCTATTCTAGGGTCACTCTTGTAGAAATTGTTACCCCACTGTTTTTTGGCATCTGCAGATTGTCTCTTAGCTTCTCTATGGATTTCCTCTGTTCTTTCACGTAAAAATTCTCCAATAGAAAACTCGGCTCCGTACTCCTCTTTAGCGAGTTCTGCTTCCTCTGACAAATAGTCAATCTCAGATTCCTCCCATCTAGCAATCTGGTCCAATCTCTTCTTCAATTGTCTTGCTCTGTACTTGATGTTCAACATAGCAGAGGGGTATTTCAAATCGCCATGATGCTCACGAGCAGTCGTCAAAATACCTTTACCTGGAGCTGGAACAGATCTCCCGATTTTGTCAGTTGCAGTGGCTGTCATGGCCAAAACAGCATAAATTGGAACACCCATCTTGAGGGCCAAGTCTGCAGTCATAATGACCTGAATTCCGGAACCCTGTGCCTCCATGAAACCATTTCTGGTGGTCGTAGTAGGTCTTGACATCTCGGATGGAGTTCTTCCATGAGCAAACTCATCGAGCGCATTAGAGGTGGCGTTCATGTTAGCGAACTCATAAGAACCCTCCTCTTGGAAGTCATCGTAACCACCAACAATACAGATCTTAGCTTTATTGTTGAGGATGGTCTCTATACCAGTATCAACTGATTCAACAGCTGTAGCACATGCTCCGACTGGCGTTTTGATGGGACCTGAAGAGGACAACAACAACATGTTTACCCAAGCAGACATGGTGTTGATGAAAGACTCTTGCAAAATATCATTTTGTACTGGCTTATCGGCGTATCTGTCTTTAAACATACCCCTCAATGCGGAAACACCACCCATACCAGAACCAGAACAGTTACCAACTTCCGACACGTGTACATACTTGTAAAATTCGTAAGGGTCTGTAATACCAGCGGATAACAAAGCCTCAACAGTAGATACTAAGACGTACAATGTAATTGGATCAACTTGCGAAATAGTATCATCGGGAATACCATAAGTCTTAGCATTCCAACCAGTAGGAATTTGACCAGCAACCAATCTGTCAAACCTCAAAGCCTTAGGAATGTACAAAGTAGCGCCCTTCAAGACCCTGATTGTATATTCACCAGATTCTTCAATTTCGAAGATTTCAACCTTGTCACCATGCTGGTGCTTGTATTGCTCTGCGGTCTCTTTTGATGCCTCGAAAGGTTCCAAATCATGTTGAATCACAACCTCTTGGATCAATTGCTTCTTGTGAGGATCGTAACCAGCAAACAACTCAGGCTCGATGAGACGAATACCAGAGTGTTCCAAGATTTCTTCCTCATACTTGGCCTTGATATCCTTGTCCTCAACAGGCTGTTGCGTCTTCGCGTCAATCCAACCAACATATGGCTTACCTTTGAGTTTTCCGTTGAAGTATTTGATCAAACCCATGATCCAGGCCATCTCAATACAGCCCTCCAAAGAGAATTCGCCATACGCCTCCATTTCCCATCTGGTTCTAGCGTTACCCCATGGACCCACCTCAGCGAAACCAGTAACAACAATAACAGAACTCAAGTCCAACATGCCCTCCAAATCTGGAGAGATTGCCTTGATTTCCTCATAGGTTTTCATCTCGGGGAATGAGAAGGTCATGTTCGATCTTGGTTGAACCTTGGCCTTAGTGTAGTTGGCATCAACACCTTCTCCATTCACAACCTTTTGTTCAATGCTCGACTCAATAGAAACAGCACGTCTGATATCAGACTTCTCAATCAAGTCTGTTCTCAACTTGGTAGTGAACTCCTTCAAGTTCTCAATAAACTGTAAGCCACCATTCAAGTCTGCCATGACGGGCTCCTCTTGACACAAATTGACGATAGCAGGAGTCATCAAACCCAAAATGTTGAACGCCATTTCCTTTTGAGAGAAAGTTCTCACACCTACCTTCTCGATACCCTCAGCGATGATGTTATTTGCACTCATCAACCCGGTACCTCTAGTCCATCCAATAATAGCACCACAAATAGTCAACTTGGTACCCCAATCTTCAGAATACCATCTGTTGAACAATGTTTCCAAGGAGATCTTGGACTCAGAGTACAATCCATCGAAACCGAAAGTACCATGGTTAGGTGAGAGTGGTAAAATAACTTGCGCAGGTCTTGTATCAGTCATCTTCTTCGACTTCACAACACCCAACAATCTTAATAAGTTAGTTAACATGATTCTGTGAGCCAACTCAGATTTTGAGTCAATATTGTCTAAGCCATTGCCGTTCTCGGGAATTGCAGCAAACGGAATAATAGCATCCAAGTCCCAGCCCAAACCATCTTTGGAGTCATAGATGTAGTCAACTAAAGACTCAACATCCTGCTTCGAACCTTGATTGAATGGAACGACAATCAATGTCGAACCTGCGGCACCGTATCTGGAGTACATGGCCTGGTAATACTCAGTAACCTTTTTAGAGAAACGAGACGTTGTCACGATAACCTTGGCACCACCGGAAATTAAGCCTTGGAGAATCTCAGCACCAATAGAGCCAGCACCAGCACCAGTAACCAATACGTATTTGTCCTTGAAGGTCAAGCCATTGACAGCACCACTCTCCAATCCATCCAAGTAGAGCGAAGTGTATTTGAAATCGTACTCCCAACCTTGCTTGGTTTTCTTCTGAAGGTTTAAGAATGGGATGGTCTGAGGAGGAATTGTGGAAGAAACTGGCTGTAAGATAGAAGTCTTGTCAGGCAAAGATGCAATCTCATCATCAGAGGAAGGACTGTCTTCATCGGAGGGTGTGTTTGTACCAGTTTCGGCTTGCAAGGCAGTCTTCGTAGCTTGATCAATGGCAATCTCCTTATTCTTCTCCATGAAACTAAGCAACTGACTATACAACTGGTCAAGCTCAAGCTTAGTGTTCTTGGAGATGGATGATTGCTTGGAAATAGCCTTGTACACTCTGGCCAAGTCTTCCTGAATTGTCGCTTGAGATTGTTTGGTCATAGATCCACCTTGAGCCATTTCGTAAACATATTGCTCAAACTTCCTTACGGACTCTTTGTTTGCCTCCTCATAAACAATCACACCTTTCGCATCAACAATGGTCTTGGGGCCAGTGATTCTGGACACATCCTTGTAAACTGGGTCTACATCCAAAACTTGCTTACAGTTGTCAATCAACTGTTGTCCCAATCTTTGAGCCAATTGGTAAGTCTCACCTTTGTAGCCAGGAGTATGGTCAATATGGTATTGCATAAATTTAATCAAAGTAGGCGATGCTCTGTTCATGATTTGAATACACTGGTTGATTGTCTCACGATCAATGGAGTCCAATTTCCCGAAAATGATGTCGTAGTACATGGACAACACGTCTTGTCTAGCCCAGTTCCAGTAAGAATCGTAGGTCCTTGCCTTCAATTGAGAGAAGATAGGCTTGATACCTTTGGCGTAGAACTCGCCGTGCTCCGCTTCCCATAAATCAAGCTCTTTCTGCAAAACTGCAGTGGCCTCCTTCTCTTTGATAAACGACTTAGCACCTTTGTTCAAGTCGATCTGTAAATATCTAGCCAATGTTTCAAGCTGCTGTTTAGCCAAGTTCTTGTTCTCAGCGGTCAATGCATCCAAGGCCGCACTATCAATGACGGCACCGCCAGCACTGGCACCGGCACCTCCAGCAGAGGCAGAAGCTAAAGAGATGCCAGCAGAGGAAGCATACTTCTGTGCAATAGAGTCCAAGTACTCCTTGGCATCATTTTCGGAAGCCAATCTCGATGCAGGCTCAGACACTAGTGCCATGAGCAAGATAGAGTCTTGTCTACCTGGGCCCAAGCCGTACTTTGTTTCCAAGTACTTTCTGGCCACAGTGATAGAAAACCCACCGGGCATTTTAGATGACATCAATCTACTGATTAATGATGTAGATGTCTTACCTAATTGGCCATTGAAAGAGTCCTGGAATTGCTCGGCCAATTCTTCCAAAGGCGTGTCCTCGGGTTTGTCAGGTGTCGAGCCGAACTCCTTGCCCAAGTCACCCAAAATTTCGTTTTGCACGGTAGACTTACCGTTGACGAGGTCCTTGATGGCCTTGCCCATTGGCACCGCATCCAAAGACTTCTTCAATTTCTGAGCAACCAAAACGTGGAGAATCAACGAGGCTTTGACTGGCTCGTCAGAAATAGCAGCAACCGGACCCGTAGGGGCGGCCACTGGAGCTGGAGCAGCGGCTGGTGTGGGAGCAGCGGCTGCGGCAGGAGTTGCTGGAGCTTCAGCAGCTGGAGCTGGAGCCTGCTTGGAAGCGGCGGCAGCAGCGGCAGCAGCTTCCAAGTCTGCAGGTTCAGGAGTGTAATAGATCTCCTTAGCGTCCTTTGCATAGCACAAAACCTGACGTTGCAAAGACAAGGCGGCGTCATAGGATTCGTACTTGGCCTTGATCGTTCTCAGGGCCATACCAGCCAAGGTTGGCGAGGGGCCGATTTCCACAACACGCTCGGTGTTGTGATCCTTCAAAAACACATCCTGAGTCTCGATCCATCTTACTGGCGAGGCGAATTGATAAGCCAACAATTCGGTCAACAAAGTGTGGGAAAGTTCCTGCTCGATTTCTGGTTTCATGGTAGCTGTTGTCCTTTCACCGGGGTAATGGAAGTGGGCTCAACGAATAAATAGAGCAAGTGATTAATTGGGCCGAAGTGCTTCAGAACTGACACGTGAACGGATTAATTGAGAATCACCAGAGCCTGGAAAAGTATATTTATACGATGGTGTGGCCAGAAAGGCGGAACAATATATGGGAAGACGCTAGCCTGCAGGCAGGCAAAAGGTTGGCATGGGTGCAAATGTTGGGATGTGTCGATGGGACAGAAGAGGAATTGGGTCGCGGTGTAGAGTGTACCTGCAGTACAGTTGGGTTTGCATGGGCCGGATAATTCTGGCTGGGAGCTGGGAGTGCGAGCGCTCTGGAGTGCTTGCCAAGCCCAGACGTGGCAGAATGTGCTTGTTTTCGATCGTTTCATGAGTGTTTCGTTTCCGGTCGTTTCATGAGTGTTTCGTTTCCGGTCGTTTCATGAGTGTTTCATTTTAGGGGCAGCAAACTTTCCTCGCCAACATTCTTCCTCTTCCGTATCTCTGGCCAACACTAAGCTAGGCACATGAGCACACCCAGTCAAGAGCCATAACAAGTTAAGAGCCATAACAAGTCGTGCGCGCACCGAGCATCTCGCGCATTGAGAAATTTCGTCCACCCAAGAAAAGTTTCTCTCTATAATAAACGTCCTTGCAAACTTCAACATTTGTAGGTTCCGTTCCATTGCGTATGCCTTCTCGCAAGCCCTGGGTGTATTCGGTTACGCTTAGTCTAAAGTGGCTTGGGGGAACACTTTCGCCGATGGAAAATCAAAAGATCATCTCCACCCTGTTTGACGTGCTCCGACGAGCTTGAGTAGGCTAACGGGACTATTATACTGATCAACATACTTTCTCTGTGTAACATGCCCTAAGTATAGTGCTGAATCGGCTCTTTTGAAGAGAGCAGCCTGGTGCGCTGACGGTAGTGTCGGCGTGAATCTATGTGGATCTATATGAATCTGAATCTATATGAATCTGAATCTATAGCTACATGCACGTACCCAACGCGCAAGTGGTTTAGTGGTAAAATCCAACGTTGCCATCGTTGGGCCCCCGGTTCGATTCCGGGCTTGCGCAGTTTTTGCACGAGGTTTCTCGCCGTTCTTAGATGCTTTTGTTTGCAGTGTTCCACTCGGTGGTTATTTGCGTTTCGTGGCTGGCTCTCGCTTAACCATTCAGATTGCGCGCACTGCACTCGCCTATCGATTCATTCCGGTTGCGCGTTGATAGCACCCACACGCCCTCCGATAAGATATGTGCAAGGGTGCGCAGGCGTCATGACACCGCAACAACAACCATCTAACCCACAATATTGTCCACACAAAAACACGGAAATCCTGCTCAATTTATACTCGCCAGCTTCTTGCAGCACTCTACGTCATTGCAATTCTGCCTGGTGTGCACTTAGTACTCTCGCTTTGTGTCTCGCTTGCTCAAGCCCTCCCACTTCTCCATATCCTTGTTGGGTGTCCCCAGGATCGAGTCTTAAATCCCCACACTTCAACACTGCGTGATCAATGTCCCTGCCACAATTGTGCAAAATGTACGTATACGCTGATTTCATTTCGCGGGCCTCGCTCTAATCGTAAAACCGTGTTAAGGGCTGGCTTGGTGTATATGCGCTTGAAAGTAGCCAGTTTTTGGAGAAATTAACGGCCAACAAAAGCATTGCCCAGTCTGCCGAGGGTCGCCAATTACTAGCCGACTCGGATAAACTTCTCAAGTTGAGCCGGCTTAGAATCATGGCAATTGAGCGTCTAGCAACTGAATTCACGCCTGGAGCGGCTTGTTCCACTGGTCGGCCCGGCTGCTGCGGGAAGCCACCTGTTTCTGCTGTGCTCTAGGGATGAATTTATCTTCATGGGCCCGGTTTTTTTGTTTATTTTGTCGTGTCCGTTGCTATTGCCTTCAATCCGCATACTAACCCCAGTCTCACGAACTCAATCTGTGGCCAACGTTTGGGCACCACTGCAGCCACTTGGAATAAGCTAAAACAGACGACTTCAGACCACAAACATTTTAACGGGGACTTGCAGAGTGATGGTGCTAGTGGTGAAGTGAATCCCGTGCCTCTAGTCGAAAGCGGGCCCAGTGGGGAGATTGCCATTTGGTATGAGGCTCAAAGCACTTTGGAGATTTGGGGCTGGTCCAGCACCTCGGAGTACTGGTCGTGCCATGAACCCACCGAACCTAAGTTTCAGTTCATCGCTCTGGACCGGAAGGTTGAGTGCTGCTACGATGGTGACACACTCGTCTTACAATCCAAAATAGAAGTGCCTGGACGTTCAATAGTTGCCATGACTTTCATGCAAACCTCTGCTTGCACTCTTTTCATATATTTGTACTTCGAAAACCAAACCTGCTACATGGAAATTCGTGATGGATCCAAAGCTGTAACGCGTGTCATGAATCAGTTTATTTCTGGTGGAATCATCCTGTTGAAAGCATCCCAAACGTATTTAATTGTGTCCAATTCCCGTGGATATCTCTATTTAATGAAGTATGATCCAAGTTTCGAGTGCTTCCTTAAACACACTAACTGCGATGGATCTCTTCAGTCCATTTACAACCACTCCACTCGCCTTATCTTGGATAAGGAAGGGGTTCGTGATTGGCCAGGGAATCAGATTCTAATTAAGACTGCAGTACATGAGGAATGTCCGATTTTTGATATAATGGGCTCGTGGTTAGTTTACTGTCCAACTAAAGTGGAAATGGACTACTACAAAAACTTGCAAAACTCAAATGACAATGCTTCTCTCCACTCAAGAGGAAAGAATGACAAAAGACATTTGTACACCTCGGTAAAACTTCCACCAAAAGGGCCACTTTTGTTGCGCGTTGCATCGAGTTTGGCTAATAATGCCTTCGACAAGATTTTCCAATTGTCTCAGATGGGAACCAAAACAGTGAAAAACTATTGGAATCCTGGGACGAATTTTGTTGAAAAGGATATTTCGCTTCAATCCATTAGTCACTCCATAGGGAAGGCCATCTACTCCACTGCGCACAAAATAAAGAAGCAAGCTGACATGCTTGGAGAATATGAGGTCATAAAGATCATCGACTTAGCTAATGGCAAAGTTATGTCCACTTTCAAGCCCCCAGGTGGTGTTTCCCACTTGTCCTTGAGCGAGTATGACTTACAACTAGCCCAAGCGACATATAGAGGTGATAATCTTTATTTGTGGGACCTTTACAGACTTCCCAAAGAAGTATCTTTAGTTGGAAAGTTCACTCGTGGAAAGACGAGCGCTGTTGTGAAAGATTTGATTTGGTTCGTCAATAAGAAGTTGATGGACGGACTAGAAGTCACAAACTCAGGTTTTGGTTGCATCACAAAGAAGACTGGATCTGTTCATTGGTACAACATTAACTATCTCTTTTGTGCAAACGAGAATGACAACTTTCCTAACACTGCTGAAAGTTCATCTCAACTTAAATTTAGAAGTGGCCAGTTCATGGATTCTTGGATACTACCGTCCATGAATGCCATAAAACTAGTTAAACTACCGCAAAAAGCAAACTTCTCGAAGGAATCGTATGAAAAATTTCAAGATGACGAAAACCTCGAAGACAGATTGAGCAGACTCAATGAAGTTGCATTCATCGATAGTGAGCTCAACCTACGAATATTTTCTCCTTTGAATGGAAAGCACACATTCAGATACAGTTTGAGACATGATACAACCAGCATTGCGCAGGTTAAAGAAAGGAGTGCTGACGCTTACTGGGACCCTCTTGTGAAGAGGGACTCAGCGAAGCTTAAGTCTCATGAAATTGAAACGCCCTTGTCTCAAACAGAGATTGAAGCGTGCGGTCCATTTCTGAGCATCATCAAAAATAAGAATGTTCAAATAGCATCCTATGACATAGAACGAATGACGCAATCCAATCAAGGCTTTTGGGATCTATTTGCAACTTTTGGCAACGATATACCGATGGTCACACATGATTTCAGCATAGCTCCTAGCGAAGACTCGCCGGAAACGAGTTCTGATGATTTGTTAAACCAATTGAACAAAGGATTGGTAATTTGTGCGGGCGAACCAGCAAGTTAGAATAATTAAGGGAGAGCTTTTGAGAAAAGCTAGACATGTTGGCAGAACTGATAAGAAAAATAAAAATAAAACAGGCCGCAGCGTATATTAGATATATATTGGGGTTGAAGATTCAGTAGGAGTTCGAGAGATGAAATCAACCGCTCCACATGGAAACTACAGAACCATAAAGTGGCGAGTGTCTGAGTACAAGATATAAAAGACACCTAAACGGAGAAGCTAGAAGAAATAGCGGAGTAGCTCAAGCACAGCACCACCGCAAACCAAAAACAACAACGCATAGATCCATGGCTTGGAAATAGGAAATTCTACTTTCTCGGCCTTCTTTCTTGGCTTACCCTGTTTCTTAGTGTTTATCTTTGCAAATTTTGCATTTGCGGCCCTCTGCTTCGGGGTCTGAAGTGCCTAATGGGCGTTAGTCTTGGAACTATTTGGCAAGCTTCAACGTTACATACCATACTGGATCGTATAGAAATTATGAAGTCGAGTTGACCAAGAATGCATAGCTAGTGTAGCTGCTTATGTGCAGGACTACAAGACTAGTTGACACGACGCAAATTACTGCAGGGAATAATGTTCATTTCGGTGTCAGAAACGAGAATAGAGCACATAATCCAGGTGGCATAGCGCCCCGTTAGACTTTGATCCAAACCTCTGGAGAACATTTTCAAGATACTAGTAGAACATTCTTGAAGAGCGACACATAAAAAAATCTAGCGCAGCCCGGTTTCGATCCGGGGACATCAGGGTTATGAGCCCTGCGCGCTTCCACTGCGCCACTGCGCTGCTAGACGAGATATTTTAAAACTGGGGTTACTCATACGATACACAATAAGCACCCTCATTCTATTTGATTCCAGTTGTGAAACAACGCGTCGTCGAGTTGCCTTTGGCTTGTATGAGCAATCTTATACTTTTGGCTGCTTTATTCCTTCATCTGTGGATCCTAACGTTCGGGCTTCAGTCCTCAAGTATCTCGCGCACCGTCTCTTCACATTCTAACAAGCTTGATTATGCCTGCCACTGTGACATATCTATCTGTGGCTCCTTCGACCGCAATCCCCATACGGGTGTTTGTTAACCGTAAAAAGGTGCTCCTGCTGAATCCCGTTGCAATCAATGACAAGTCAATCATCAACTTATCCACCGTTGGTCTGATTCTGCTCAGCAACTTTGATTTAACTAATCTTATCATGGACATCCAGGAGAAGCTAAAACGTGTATTGCTTTTTGAGCCTCTAGAGGAGTTGTTTTTTGATCGGAGCGTCCTGCGGGTCTCCAAATTGGTGAGGGAAATCTCCAACACGTGGAAGTGCAAGTTGGTCGTTTCGTTGGGCTATGTGGCAGATTTGAGATACAAGTTATCTTGTCTACAAACGCCAGGCGACTTTCGGTTCCTAACTGAACACAATATTGAAGTTGATCTCAGAGACTCCCACCTGCTGGCTTTGTTAGTAAGGACGCTAAATTTTGATTTTGAACCTTCTGAAAGTACTTCTGAAAACAATGACCCTACAAACGTGATGGACTCAAAGAAAAATATCAGTTACAAACTACAAAAGCAGCGCCTTATTCAAAATCGTGTGGGACAATCACTCGCTTTGTATGTGCTACATCGGCCCCGTAATTGATCGTGATGTGGCACCTTAAATCGTGACAGAGTTCCGTACTACTTCGCTGAGCAGACAATAATTGTAGTAACTAATTCAGCAGGCTGGATCAATATTTGTAGCAGACCAATATCGATGAACTTCGACTTGTGCCTGTAGCTATTTTGTATGTACAATTTAAAACTAATCTAAACAACATCACTGATCACTCGCGAGGCCTCTCTATACGTCTTTAACAATGACAAGCATTTCTCTCTTTCCATTTGAATTGTCTCATCCTCCTGAAGAAGTTCGTCAAAGTAAGTTTCATTGTAGAGCTTAACAACGAGACGGTTTTGAATATGCAGCTTAATGTAGTTCACCAACAAGCACATAATCGATTTAGGAACTTGGTCTTGAACGGTCTCCCGTACAATACCGAAATACGATACAATCAATCTCCTGATCAATTCACATTCCAATTGCTCTCTTTCGCTCAACTCACTGATGTTGTCTTCTTCGGCATCAATCACATGCCCATTTTCAAAAATATGTCCGTCTCTGTGAGAAGGGCTCGCTGCATAATGATCATCGATGTGCAACTCTTTCATTTCGTTGATACCATTATTGATGAAGGTATTGTTGAATTGCAAAGTTGGTTCATGAGCTTGTGGGTATTTAAATGGGGTAGGGTTCAATTGTGCTTGAGTCTGCATGTGTTGCTTGTGCATAACAGGGTCCCGGCCGAAAAAGTAATTAAAGTACGACTCTTGATTGTGGTGTGTGCTATCAGACTTGATTGAGAATACAGTCTTGATAGAGTCGCTTCTTTTGTGTCTAGGTGCCGGCTTCACGTCATCATCCACCTGGCTCACATCGAGTTCCTCATCCTTCTCGTTTTCCTTTACTGCCTCTTCATCATCTTCGTCTTTAGAAGATTTTCTCAAAATCCGCTGGGTAGCGAGTTTGAGTTTTGAAGACAGTTCTAGTTCTCTTTGTTTTCTCCTCTCGTCAACAACAGACGCCATCGCCTCAGCCGCACCGACGAAATTTGGATGGTTGGTGTTGATGTAAGCTTGTTGAATTTCAATCAAAGATTCGACGTACTTGATTGTGGGACCAAGCCTTTCTCTCAACAAGTCGGAGACAACTTCAATAAGTTTGGCTTGTAGTTTCGGGTATCTGTTCATCTCAACGCCATTACCTGCGTTGCAAGTGCTATGTACAATCTTCATGAGCTCTTCGTATACCATTTCGACACATCTGTGCGATGGCTCTTCCAACAATCTAATTTGGGGTTTTACCAACAAATCAAATGCCAATTCTGGAACAAAAAGGGAGGGCCTAGGGCCTGAAGAGTTTCTGATAGCAGTTCTGATATCTTTGACGGCGAGATTGTGTGTCGGGTTGATGGAAGCCAATTGAGAGCCAAAAACCTCATTGAAAATATAATAAATTCTGGCTCCTCCGCATAACTCTTTTATAGATACATCATTGAGGGACGTACCCTCGACAGAGCTAACAAAGCTGTTGGCAAACTTGGTCATGAGAGTAAGGAGTAGAGCAGATCTACCTTCCTTTGTTTCTTCCAAAGATGGTATGTCCCCGTAGGATGCCAATTCCTGTTCGGCCTGGCCCATTAGGGTATTCAACTTCGCCTTAATGTCCGGCAAACGCTCGCGAATGTGGTTCATCAAAATTCTGTTGAGGGTTACGGTCAAATAGCGAGTACCACACTTGTTAGCAATAGCACGATATGCCGGGTGGTTGACAAAAAATTGTTGCTCAGCTAACAAGGAATCGTCAAGAGACTTGTTCTCTTGTATATCCTGCTGTGAGCGGTTCACCACGCCAATAAAGCCGAGCTTCAAAGGATAGACATTTCCCTTTAGTATGTCGAGCGCGTTTGTGCCCTGGTCCATTAAATCAATCTTGGATAAGATACCCACAGTACGTTTTCCTGAAGGATCGACCTGGCGTGCCAATTTCAAAGACTCCGAGTTGACCAAGTCAACGTTTGCAGGGGAAACGGCTAAGATGATGCAGTTTGGCTTAGAGACGTACTCCATGATTAGGCTTCTCGTTTGCTTTTCGATGTCAGTAGGTTGGTCACCAATAGGAATTTTGGTGAGGCCAGGCAAATCTACTAGAGTCAAATCCAACACCCGGTGGGAGTATATCTTCAAGTTAATAGGCAATCGCGAGATCCCCTTGTTCTTCCCGGCGATACGGGCAGTCTCGTTCTCGATCTCCTGTCTAATTGCATGGAAATTGTAGAACCTATTGTTAGGAATGTGTAAGAATTCACCCCATTCAGATGGGGGATCGCTCGAGCTGGACGCTTTGCTTTTCAACGAGCCGTTTGCACGGTGCCTGAGATGATCTTCCAAATTGACCTCACCCGCGTCCGAGAACCTCTCGCCCTCAGCGACGTCAGCAGGGTTGTAGTTTTGCACTATGGCGCTATCTTTCGAAACATTGATGAGCTGCAAAACCAACGGTCTGCGAGTGACTATGCCAGTACCACGGGGAAGGAAATCCTTGCCGACTATGTTCTCTAACACGGAGGATTTCCCGCACGACTGCGAGCCCACCACCGATAAAATTGGCAAGTCGATCTCAGCCAACTGGGTGGTGGTGACAATGTCCTGGAGCTTGTTAACAACGGGGATAAGATCCTCAAACGACATGATTGGAGGAGGAGTGAATATGGGATCCAATACGGGAGCAGTCAACCAGTAAGAACAAAGTCTAAGGAAACTTCAAGCCAACAAGGGGAAAACCGGATCCGGGCTGTTGCACTAGTGGATCAGCGGAGAAGGTAAAGGAAAACGACGAGATCCGGATAAAGCCTAGAGCACAAGAAGGGAGTAGCAGCAGTGCTCGTGTAGACGCAAATATTGGAGGCGCCTGCTGGTTCACGGCGATGAATGTGAGGAGATCTTTGTGTTGTAGATGAGAAATCTGTTAGACACAAGGAGGCTTAAGAGCGAGTGGAGGATATTGTTTTTTATTTTTTCCAGGGCCCTGGGATATAAATCGACGGCGCGCGGCACTACGCAGGCGGAGGCCAAAACAACTAATTGGGAAGTGGCGAAAACGGCGAAGCTGCGCACGGCGAAAGTAGGTGCAGCGACTAAAAACCAATTTGTGGGCAATTGCGGGTTTTGGCCAATTGTGGTTTGGCGATGAGAGAAGAGCCAAAGCTTCAACTTGCACAAGCTGCTCAAGCGTGGCACGGCGGGCGCAACTGGCCTAGCAACGTTGCGATCGGGTCACGTGACCTGGTTCTCAGATCTCGCTTGTGCGCGCGAAAGCAATCCCGGGGAGTGAGCGACTGCGCGAGCCGCGAAAAACCCAAGCTCGGCTCGAGCTGTGGAGAACGTCCGATTTGGGCAGCACGTAGGGCCAGAGCCAGTGGATATGCGACAAAGTGCTATTGGCCACCCTCGACTCGGCACTGGGTTGTGGCCCCAGAGCTACAGTTTGTCACACTGGCCCACACAAAGCAGCTTTCCCGCCACAAGCGTTCTATGAGCTTGGCGCTTGTGCCTTTTATTGAAAAAAATAAAATAATAATTTATTTAATTTTTTTAATTTTTTTAATTTCCTATGTTTTGCGCTACTCCTTCTTGTCTAGTCTTTGCACTAGATCTGTCCACCGTAACGTTCGCACTTTTAACGTGAATTGTCCACCAAGCAGATTAAACTTTTACACGAAAACGACAGTAAAAAATCAAATACATCTGCTCAAACACCCGAACACCCAAGTAAACCAGAAACAACATCTCCATCTACGAAAAGGTCTCTGGAGCAAAAATATTTTTTATTTTCCTTTCTATAATTTTTTAATTTATGCCAATTATTGTGCATTTGTGGCCTCCACTGTTTAGCAGCAAGTGCACAGGCTCCGCGGCCACGGCGCCATGGAGCTACCCAGCGCGGGCCAACTGCGCACTTCTTAGTAGGCTTTCGTAGCCTGCACACGCACACTTGGTCGCCGTGTCAAAGCCCACCTTGTCCGTTCACTTCCACCGTTTCGTCCATAACAATGCTCTGGTACTGGCTCACCCTCGTTTCGGCCGTGGTAGCCGTTGTGTGTGCAGAGGCTCCAAGCATAGACTCCACCTCGTGGCAAAACATCCGCTACTACCGAACGTTCGACCTTTCTCACCCGTACATCAAAGAGAACATCCTTGTTGAAATCAAAAACACCTCTCCCAACCCCCAGAGCTGGTACTTTTTACCCCTTAACGATGCCACGGGCGAAATAAACGCAGTCTCGCAATTTGCTGCATCGGTTGTTGGGAACAAGGACAAATTGACCTCTGTGGAGACCGACAAGGGCGTCTACGCTGTTCAGCTTCCATACCCAATAGCCCCAGATTCCTCCATCGAGCTTAGTGCATTCTTCGTGTACACCGACCCCATTTCGCCACTTCCCGAGAAAGTTTCCTTGGAAGACCGCCAGCATTTGCTCCTCAGACTCAACAAATTCTGCTACTCCCCATACTCCACCGACGAATACTCTTTGTCCTTCCATGGACTTGGGAAGGGCCAGGAAATGCAGGTTCCTCTGGATACCAAATCAACCCCTGGCTTGCCTGAGCTAAAGGGCCGCGTTGAGACCGACTCCAAATCGGTGACTTTTGGTCCCGTCCAAGCACCAATTCCGCCATATGCAGTGGCTCCTATGGGTCTTTTGTACGACCACCAAAGGCCATTGACCCACGCAACGACGTTGGTGAGAAGCTTCTGGTTGCCGGGCTCCGACATAGACATCGTGCAGACCGAGGAGTATTACGAGCTCACCAACAAGGCAGCTGAGCTCAAGACTGGCTTCTCGAGACGTGACTGGATGAAGGGCCGCTTTGATTTCTTGAGCGAGCACTTTGCCCTTTCCCGCTTGGATTTTGCCATTGACAAAAACGCTCCGTTTAACGAGCTCTACTACTCCGATAAGGTGGGCATGGTTTCCTCGCACCAAAAGACTCCCAACCATGTAGTGTTACAACCAAGATTCCCTCTATTTGGAGGCTGGAAGTACAACTTCACTATTAGCTGGAGCAATGACCTTGAAACTTTTGTGCGTAAGGTCAACGGCGAAGATGACACATATGTGGCCCAGTTCTCGCTTCTAAACTCGCTTCGTGACATCCACTACGACAACGTGGAAATCAATTTCCTCTTACCCGAGAACGCTGAGTTCATCAGCGCCAGTTCTGCGATCCCAGCGGATGAGATTGTGGTGGGCTCGGAATTGAGTTACCTTGACGTTTCCGATGGGCATGTGAAGGTATCGCTTAAGTTCAAGAACTTATACGATGAATTGTCCACCACCAAAGTCTTGGTCAAGTACAAGTACTCGCGCGTCAGCTTCTGGCATAAAGTTGCAAAGATTGCTGCCTTTATGTTCACGGCATTGATGAGCTACTATGCCTTGGGCCTCATAGATATTTCAATCAACAAGTGAAACAGCGATGAAAAACAAACAGGACTCATCAATTACATAGAAAAAACGACTAAATTGATATAGGTAAATAAAAAAAAGTTTGCTGACAGTTGCAACACCAAAAGGAAACCAGCCGCCTTTCTGATAAGTCATCCATGTCCATGCTTCTATTATATTACTTTTATTGCTATTATCACCGTGTCTTCTCCTCGGGCCACCTACTCTCACCATTGCTTTCGTTTACTTTTACATGCTTCCTCTTCTCTTCCCACCGTTCACTGCTCAACCGATCGGAGAGCGTCGTCGCTCACTATGTGCAAATGTGCTACCAAGTACCTGGAGAAGAAGTTGACACCATTCAAGTCTTTAGCAGCTTTTATGGCATCTTCCATTGACGTGTATACCACATAACAAGTCCCTTGAGGCACCGAGCCATCGGAGATCCGTAGCTGGTGGATTGGCCCAAAGTTGGAGAAAAGCTCGTAGAGCAGTGGAGTGGACGCATTGTAGGGAAGATTCTTGACAACAACGATAGGAAAATCGGGCATATTGGAACGGCGTCACCACAAGCTGAGCAGACTGCTGGTGCTAAAGAAAAGTAAGACTCGTTGCGTGTTTCTGTTCAGTTCAGGAATAACTCAACAGAGTTCGCGCATAGTTCCTAGAGATCAGAACCCGGCACCAGCTATGGAAATTGCCGTTGTTAATCTTGGTTTAAGAATCCTATGACTGCTGTTCACAGCAAAACACAAGATTTATACAGCCCCAAATTCTTAGGGAGGCAATTGCCGAAGGACCCACTGCAAGGGGCCCGTGCAATGATGGATATCACGAGCGGACATTCTGGGAAAGCACCAAGTGAGTTTCGACATGCCTTTGTAATGTATATTTATATAAAACGAATCATTTCCGCCCTTCGGAAACGTATCATTATCACACACAAGGTGGCCACACCGTGGTGTCGTCTCCTGGACCGACATTTTCAACGGAGCAAACTTGATGATAAGAGTAGAACAGCTCAGAATACCTAACGTCCCAGGGGCGATTTACTACACCACCAATACACCAGAAATCCTCTCACATCTTGTAGCTTGCAAGATCCACGTACAGTCTGCGCCTCCCAAACCATACGCGGCGGATACCGTAAGCGGTGGCAGCAACAACACAGAAAAACATGAAAAACAGGTATCCAGAAGAGACCAGGTCCATGATCTGTACTTGAGCTGCAGCAGGCGGAGCCGAAATCTCCGTGACTGAACATTTCGTAATGGCAATATCATCCACGGGCTTGTCCCCAACCACTTCAGCATTGTTTATGGAATCTAGAGTGTCGTGACCCAGCACGAGCTGGCCAAACACTACATGCTTGCCATCCAAGTGGGTGAAAATTTCTTTAGTGGTGATGAAAAATTGGCAACCGTTCGTGTTTGGGCCTGCATTGGCCATGGATAATCTACCCACTTTATCATGATGAAGATCGAAGTTCTCGTCGTCGAACCTCTGGAATTCCAACGGAACATAACTGCCTTTCTCTTTCCGGATGAGATTGCCCCCCTGAACGACGAAATCCTTGATGACTCTATGAAAAATGGAGTTCAAAAACCCATTGGACGCATCTGCAGCCTTGTTTACAAAGTTCTGGGTGGTTATCGGCAAGAGCTCGCCAAATAGCGCAAGTTCTAACGTCCCGAGCACAACAGCATCGCCTTGAGAAGGATACTTTGTGACTTCAAACCGAACTAGGTGAGTGGCTTTTGGATCATTTTGCAAAAACTTAAGCTGCTGGGGAGATAATCCACTGGCAATGGCCGAACAGAACACTAGCAATGGAAGTGCTAGGCATGGCACTATGCGGCGGAGAAGCATGATGGGACTGACAGCACGAACCAGTACGGGCTTCTTGTGAAGAGCTAGGGACCGTGCAAAGTATAGACGAATTCTATTACTAAGGATTAGGTACCCATGTGCTGAAACGTGCGAAGCGAGTGCGCAGTTTTCGTGGGGCGGAAGGGTCTTGCGGCTAGCGACAGACGGCGGGCTGCGATAGGCGCTCCCGGAGCTATCCATAGAAGCGGAAGGGGCTCAATCGCACGACGAAGTAAGCGAGAAGAGGGCAGCAAAACGCACATGAACGAAGAAAGAAAATAATAATGAAAACAATAGACTAAAAAGAAAACATGCAAGAGCCACAAAGACACAGCAGAGAAAATTAAGCACAGCAGCTACAAAGGGGAATTGCGGAGGTTTATATAGACGGGAAAGTGCCACAAACGAAACCCGACAAAACGAAGTGAAAACGTCGGTGAAACCAGCACGACGCCATGCCCCAGTCAATCTTTACAAGTGCTGCCACTCGCCGTGTCAACGTCGCGCGACCCGGCTTGGAGGGCCGCTGCCGCTGCCAGAGACTCGGCAGCGCTGGCACGCGAACCTTGCCTCACCACCACTGAGCAGAAGGTGGCCAGCGCCTCGCGCACCAGAATCACACCGAACAACACACGTGACCAGTGGCGATATGGCAGAGGGTCGAAAACCACTGCCTCAGCAGGAATCTGTTCCAGCCCGGAAATACTCAGCATACGCCACAATGAACGGAATATCTGTGGACATCAACCATTTGAAGAAAGGCGAGGTCTCGCTTGGCACCTCGATCATGGCTGTAAAGTTCAAGGACGGGGTAATTCTCGGCGCAGATTCCAGAACAACCACCGGCACCTACATCGCAAACAGAGTGTCGGACAAGTTAACACAGATTCACGATACCATATACTGTTGCCGGTCCGGATCTGCTGCGGACACACAGGCGGTTGCCGATATCGTCAAATACCATTTGCAGATGTATTCGGTGCAATTGCCGCCTGGCGAGAAGCCGTCAACCAAGGTGGCTGCCTCGATTTTCCAGGAGATATGCTACAACAATAAAGACAACTTGACGGCGGGCATCATCTGTGCTGGCTACGACAAAAAGTCGAAAGGCGCAGTATACTCAATCCCGCTTGGCGGCTCGATTCACGAACAAGAGTACGCCATCGCCGGCTCCGGCTCCACGTTCATCTACGGCTGGTGTAACGAGAACTTCAAGGCAAACATGGAGAAGGACGAGTGCGTAGCGTTCATAAAATGCGCGCTCTCCGAGGCCATCAAGTGGGATGGGCTGTCTGGAGGTGTCATCAGAATGGTGATCTTGACTGAGAATGGTGTGGAGCGGTTGATTTTCTACCCAGAAGATTATCAACGATAAGCTGAAAGGAGCGGAAGACCACCACGAAAACTCCAACTGAGCAGCAGCAACCCGTCATGTAGATTGAATGATATACACAATAATACAAAGCCCTTTGAGCGGTCACCGGAGCGTGGTGTGGAGCACGCTGCGCTCGAAGTCGATCTCAATGCACAAGTTGGTGTTTTTAGCCAGAGCGCCTCGTGAACACGTCCGCCAGTAGTAGAGCTCGTACATAGGCATGTATCGGCGAACAAAGCGGGCCACCTCCTCGCCAGTCATGCCAATTCCCCGCTCCTTGACCAACGCTTGTTCCTGCTGAAGTCTCCATTGGTACACGTAGTCGATGTTCGCTGTTTGCAACACCACAAAGCAATCGAACCACGCCCAAAGTGCTTCGTAATCGGCAAGCAGCGCATTGATTTCTTGTAGGTGATACATACGGCTCTGACGCACGATCCCGCTAGCGTCATTCGAAAAGTACACCGCTGGAAAAACGGCTGCTTCGATGGGCCGATATCCATTGAACCAGCCCTCGAAAATAATCACGTCGAGCGCCGAATCGACCACTTGCCACTGCTCCTCGGGATATCGATCACCCTGTCCACCATGGGCACTCTTGTCATAGCGTGGCACCTTAACTGGCACCTCTCTTGTGCAGAGCTTGGCCAAGGTGTGTCGGGCCAAGTCCACATCGTGAGTACCAGGCAAACCTCGGCCGTCCAATACGAAGTTGCCAGTTTTCCTGGCTTCCTCTGATACCTTCAGTTGCTGGCTATGGGTTAGGTAGAAGTCGTCAATCAGAATTCCTATGGCACCTAGCAGAGGATACTGTTGGTGAAGGTGATGGAGGAGGTGTTCCGCGAGGTAAGACTTACCCGAGCCTTGGGGTCCGGAAATTCCCACGACAAGCGGCTTCTCTGAATTCCATGTGGCCAATTGGCGATCTAGGAATCCCGCTGCTATGTCCAAAGCCATTGCTGCACAAACGGTCCTTGTTTAGCTTAGGACTCAGTGGTGGGACTTTTGAATTGTGGGGTTGCCCAGGCATTGTGGTTTTCGCGTTAGGCCGACCACCAGTGCCGCGAGTCGAATACTGGGGCTCGAGAACCAGGCTGAAAACACTCAAACAAGCTCAGCACATGGAGCCCTTTACACCTCATTCTTACTTGAGATCGACTACTTTTGACTTTGCATTCTTTCACCTTTCTTCGTACTGTTCGTCCTCACTTCTCTATGCATTAGGTTTACTGCTACCGTACAGTGGAGCAGTTGAGCTGAGCAGCCAACCCTGTGGCTGCCCTAGATGGCCTTGGCCTCCTTCAACTTGCTGATCAACTCGTCCACACTGGCAACCTTCACACCAGCAGAACGCGAAGGTGGGTCCTCTACCTTTAAAGTTTCCAACCGTGACTCGATTTCAACTCCCAAGTCGCCGGCCTTTAACTTCTCCAATGGCTTCTTCTTGGCCTTCATGACATTTGGCAAAGACGCATATCTGGGCTCATTCAATCTCAAGTCTGTAGTAATAATCATGGGCAATTCAGCTTTCAAGGTGTCAGAGCCTCCATCTACCTCTCTCGTTACGCTGATCGTATCGCCTGCGATGTCAACCTTAGACGCATTCGTAGCCTGTGGCCAGTTCAACAACCCCGCCAAAATCTGTCCTGTTTGGTTGGCATCATCGTCAATGGATTGCTTGCCCAAGATTATTAAATTGGACTGTTCCTTCTCCACCACTTTCTTCAACAATTTGGCAACCGACAATGGCTCGACTTGCTCGTCGCCAACATCGATCAAAGTCGAACTATCGGCACCTTTAGCAAGTGCTGTTCTCAAAATGTCCTGCGCTTTTGTAGGTCCAATGGATACAGCATGAATCTTCTCAACGAGGCCCTTATTCGCTTCTCTTATCCTCAAAGCTTCTTCCAATGCTATGTCGCAGAATGGATTCATACTGAATTTCACACCATTTGTCTCCACACCATTGCCGGCCTTGTTGATCCGAGGCTTGAGTGCAAAGTCAATTACTCTTTTCACCGGAACGAGAATCTTTAATTTGGATGACATTTCCTGATGTGCTTATTCAACTGTGTGCGGATCAGATGACTCTTATTGGTCTTTATTTTACATGTAATGTAATTTTTTTTCGTTTCGCACAACCAACTTTTCCTACTACTCCAAACCCGAAAGCGGAGCAACACTGTACAGGACCAACTTCATTAACGGCTGGAAAGTCTGTTTCTTTGCTTCATCTTTTCAATTCGTGCCTTGAGCTGAGCAGTGACCTCTGCCGCTTTCTTCCAGCTTTCTTCCTCTGAGCCCCCGTCCGAGGCTTGCGCGTAGTTCGTTCTGTCTGAAATGCCTGCTCTTGACGAACTAGCGAATGCTTCGCTTGAGTTTGTCACGTTCGAATTATCAGTTGTAGTGCTATTGTGAACACCGTCTATGGATAGTCTATTGACCCGTGAACTCAACTCAGATTGCGTGATTTTAGATTGGCTTCCGTACCGTTCTGGTGATCTGAACGGTGAACCAATTTCTAAATTTCTCTGGAATGATGGCAAAGGTTGAGGCTGGGCAGTACTCTGCTGTAGTTTCATCATTTCAATGGTTTGCTCTAGGCTTTTTATTTTCAACTTGGCATTCTCGAGGTCGCTACTAAGACGAGCAATCTGCGTATCCTTTTGTTTCAACATAAGGTTGCCATTAGTATTGTCCTTCTCTGACACTTCCAATTTTTCTTTCAAGAATAGAATTTCGTCATTGGACAAACGCAAACTTTCTGCAAGCGCCTGTTCGCCCTTCAAAAGGCGTTCCGTTTCCCCATGCAAATGCCTGTTTTCTTCTTTGAGTTTTCTAATAGTTTCTTCGTGGGCCGATGTGGCTACCTTCGGCATATCCGTCTGCCGCGGGAGCGGCTTGTTCATGCCGTTAACTGTAGGCGATATGAGCAGCTTTCCCGTAAGGCTCTTGACAGGAGCTCTTGCAGCTACATCCACACGCTTTGCAGGGGATGTAGCAAGGCGTTTGCTTGGAATTGATTGTGAACTTGTAGGTTTTCGCAACACAGGTACGCCACCAAGTTTAGTTGCTGGAGACGACTTAGTGTTTGCTGAAGTGCTAGATAGACTAGCATTCTCTTGTTTCCGGGCTGCCTGAACGGAAACTTTATCGAAAACAGCCTTAACCTTGGACATTCTGTTTTCATCCACCTTTTCGAGAAAGGGCCGTAATTCACGTTCCCCGGTTATCTTCATTAAAGTTCCGATCATATCCGTGGCGGCTTGTCTGATGGGCTCCTGAGAATCACTCAAGAGCTTAACGCCAACTTCCATGATAACGTCTACTTGAGACAGTCTTGGTGCCGTAGTGGTGGAGATCAAACATCTTTGTAAGAAATGTGTGGCGGAAATTTTCACCTGAGGAGTCTTATGCTTCATTCCAACAAGCGTTTCTTCCAATACTTCGCCTAGACCGCAACACGCAAATATTGCATCTAGCGCATTAGCTAAGGCATCTGCAACAGCAGGCTTCTTCTCTTTGCTTCTCTCGATTAATGGTGCCAAAACAAGGGTGCGGTATTTGTGAAAGGAATCCATCAAGCCCTTGGCCAAAAACTCCACACCATTTGCAGCTAGCTGCACTACTTGGATATTTGCATCTTTCATACACTTTGCAAAAATGCGAACAAGGTCAGTGTAATCATCGTTGGCAAGTTTGGGTGCTTGTGCGAGAATGGCGTGGACCTCTTCAAGTACTTCGACCCTGTCTTTCCACTTGGAGGAAGCCATGCGGGCATGCAAATCAGCGGGCAATCTGGATAGCACTTCTATTGGGTCCAACATGTCGTATGGATCGAACTGGGCGGGCGTTCCTGTTCCGGGTGCGTCTTCCATGGGCATATCCGTAGACTCAAGAGCCAGACTCGCGCTCTGACGTGTAGCCAATTCGTCCTTTTGAAGCTTGGTAAGCCTTTTTTGCTCAGGCACAGAGCCCTTTATCT
Organism: Metschnikowia agaves; assembly: GCA_963678735.1. Taxonomy (NCBI): domain Eukaryota; kingdom Fungi; phylum Ascomycota; class Pichiomycetes; order Serinales; family Metschnikowiaceae; genus Metschnikowia; species Metschnikowia agaves. The sequence continues at coordinate 1,641,705 of CAVMBV010000003.1, read as the reverse complement.
TTTCAAACTCTGCGGCCAAGTCTCGCTGCTGAACAGGCTTTAAGTCGGGAAATAAAAGCAGCGTAAGACCGTCACCGAGCCAGGCGTAAAGGGCCACAGTCAACTTTGTTGTCTCTGCTCTGACATTGCGATCAGCATGAGCGAATAGCTTCGATAGGCAAGGTATGATTACCTTTGGAGGCACCAAGGAGCAGCCGAAGTTCTCGACCATTTGGTGCACGGCCAAAACACACCCGGCCACGAGCTTAGGCAACCGATTTTCAAAGTAGGGCACAATTTGCTCAAGAACCCAATCCGCGGAGCCGGACACCTCCACTAGAAGTAGAATGGTCTCAACAGCCTTCGCCTTGGTGCCGGCTCGGCCAGAAGACAACCCCTTCTCGCAAATTGCAGGGACAATACCAGCAGACTTCAATCTGGAGACTTGCGACGGTGGGCATCCGAGCTCTAGATACTTGCACAACGCAAGCAAAGCCGATTCCTGAGCCACAACGTTCGTGTCGGTGACAAAGGCCTTGAGGATGTCTGGGCGAGAGGATATCACCGCAAAACAGGGATCTTGATCATTCCGGGAGGCGTCGAATTGGGCCACCAACGCGTTATAGCCCTCCAAGCGCACCTTCCATATGCTGTGGGAGATTTTTTCCTCTACAGACAAGTGGGAAAAGTCTTGATCAGCACTCATGGTTAACGCTTGGCGGAAGCAGTGAAATTGAAGAGTTGCACAGGCGGCTGAAAGTAGAGGTAATACGCTTGGGCCAATGGATTATTTGTAAATAAACAGTGCGGTGCGGATCACGAGGAGGCAGAGTAGAGTAAGAAAACTAAATAAACTATCTAAGACCAAAACGGAAGGAACACTGGTTTTATGCTGCGGCGGTGGAGTCGAAAAGCGGTTAGGCCGAGTTGCACTTACAATTGCCCAACTGGAGGGCCCCAGCTTGGGCCATTTAGTAGCGTTCTTTTACGGAGAATGGTGGTTTCGTTCATGCTCGCTTGGCCCTGTGAGGCTCGCTTGGCCCGCGGCGGATGCCTCTGATCGATGCTAGAAAACTGGCGCAAATTTGAACAGTTTCTCCCACACAAAAGTAGGAAAGGCTCCCTGAAGAAAAAGCAGATCAACAATAAGAGAAAGCCAAGAGAAGGCCGAAAGAAACGCACGGCCGTTTTGCTGACGTTCCGGCCCAAGCCTATCTACTGCTGAATCCCATGCAATGTATTTCACCCTAAACTCTACTCAATCACTTCAGTGTACTTGGCCTTGATTTCTTCGTAAGGCTTCAACTTGAATCCCCACTCCTCTTCTCCCGGACGGGTCTCGTAGTACTTTCTAATGTCAACGCCATGGTAGGGATGGTAGGTGAAATTGAACCAGGGCAAGATAGCCATCGCAACAAACGAATATTGCGAGTTTCGGTTAGACACATCCTTCAAACGGTCATCCAAGACAGATTCGTTTTCGTGGTAGGGCAACTTTTCCTGCGACAACAACTTCTTAATTTCGTACCTGTCCTTCTTGACCTCTCTGGCGTTTTCGGCCCACCCCAAAAACCGCCGGGACGACCGGACGTATGCAAGGTAAAAGCCTCCCATGGCACCCATAAACGTGGCTACTCTCAACGCTCCCCCGGGCACCTTGCCTGGCTTCTGGAACGAGCCTGCGACGGGGTCCAACTTCTCCCAGGCCACTAGCGAGAGAGGGAAGGCAGCAGTGGTGGCCGCCCAAAGACCAACATCCGACGCGCGGAAATACGACACCACCCTGTTGAAGTGGGGGTCGACGTCGATGAGCTCATAGTCGCCGCGGGCTGGTTCGCCTCTCACGGGCTCGTAGGATTTGGTGTAAGACATGTCGGTAGTGAGTGGGTTTACGAAAAGTCATTTTCTGATTGGGCAAGCTGTGCGGGACACACCTGGCGCGTCACGTGACACCCTTGCCGTGGGCCCTGGTATCATATCCAAGCGGGCTCGTGTCTGTTATTGTAGCACTTGCGGCGAGTGATGCTGGGCTATAGCCTGGTACGTAGGGCTAGCGTTCTGGCCAGCCGGTGGGGTCTTCTGGTTACATCGAGCACGTGGCACGAAGGCGCATACATGCCTTCTTTAGGTTGGCTACAGATCCTAGCGGCGAGCTCCATAGCAGGCCCGTAGATCCAGACCAGAAGCAGCCCGTAGATCCAGACCTGGAGCAGCCCGCTGGACGTTTCCATGTCCCCGGCCAAAACGGTTCAGGCCAGCTAACAACCACCGCCGTTGGGGCTGGCGCACGTGACTCCAGTGCATGTAGTGAGTAAGTGGTAAACTGGCCGCCTCGCCCACGACAAACTTTTGGGCTGTCTGGGTACACGTAAGGAAAGCTATTTTCAGTGTCTGCTATCTTCAGTGTCGGGGATCTGAAAATAGCATTTTGCTGCTGATTCTCAGATGCAAAGCTTCAACTTTGCCAGGCGCTCGCTACCCACGCTAATCGGTGCGCACGGCTCACCGCAGTCACTGCCTTAGAGACTATCGGCCATTTTTCTTAGGGAGGTAGTTCAAACAAGTTGTGGAAGTTCGTGTCCATCTACTCAAGATCTAGTCACGTGAAACAGGCAGGTCGATCCTGGCTTTTTTCCGAGTTGCAAGCGGGCATTTCTTTCTTACCCCAGACTCCACCCACCATAGCCTGATAAGCGCAATAAGACACCAAAATCTCTGCCCCACAACTGCTAGCTCACCCTTTCGATGGTGCAGTTGCCCGAGGACCCTGAGAGTCTTGAGAGCCGGCGGCCGTTGGAAGTCTTCACCCGAATTGTCAATTCGGTGCGGATCCATAACGTGCCTGCGTTGAATCTTTGCATAGTAGCGGTGTTGGCGTCGTTTTTGCTCAAACTCACCACCAAGTATAGAGAGCTTTACATGAAAAACTCACTCATAACAATCATCGTGACCAACTTGGTGCTATACGGGATTTCCGAGACGTTGGCGCAGACTATCTTGAGCTTTAGCTCTGCTGCTCCTCTTGTGTCGTTTACTATCAGAGATGTCTTTCGGCCGGCCAGCGCCTTGCCCGAGACCCCGAGACACAGTGTGGCCCAGAATCGGGAGACGGTGTCAGATTCTTTGGAGGACCCTGGTAGTGATGATTCAGAAGTTGACGAGGAGAACTTTGACCGGTTTCTACACTTCCTCAGCCGTTCCGACTCCAGCTTGCCGTACCAGCCGCTTTCGGAACCCAATGTCACTCAAACACCACCAAGGCCGTCTTACTTCCGGTTTGACCGCTTAGCCGGGTTCATGTGCTGGGGCTTTATCATGGCATTTGTTCAGTGCTGGTGGTACAAGTTCCTCCAGATATATTCGAAGCACCCTCAGTTTGTTGAGGTGCTCCGCAAGGTCATGTCGGATCAGTTCTGCTTCTCGCCCATCTCTCTCTTCTGTTTTTTCACCTATGGTACCATGGTGCTTGAGAGCGGGACTTGGGAAGATACCAAACAGAAGCTTCACAAGCTCTACCTACAGACGTTGATCATCAACTATTGTGTGTGGTTTCCCGTGCAATTCATCAACTTTTTACTTGTGCCCCGCGAGTTGCAAGTGCCCTTTTCGTCGTCCATCTCGGTGTTGTGGAACTGCTTTTTGTCCATGAGGAATTCCACTTCGTAATGAAAGACATGGCACGGCTGGCTGCTGGCTCTACATAGGATCTAGACTTCGTTTTCCTTTTTTTTTTTTCTTTCTTTTTTTTTTGAAATAACTTAACGAACCATGTTCATGCTTGCCACTAGTCATACGTACATTCCCGAAGTATTGGACGTATTGAGTTTCCGCACAGCCTGACTCAACTTCTTCTCGGCAGCAGCAGCTTTGCTTTTGTCCGCTAGAAGCTCAAATGTGACATGTGCTGCATCCACGATGGAATCAGCATCAACCTTCTCGAAACCCGGGTGTCCTTCGGAGTTCAATACCAATGCCGAGGCATGGTCGAGCAAGCCGGCATTCGCGAGAGCTGAAATCACCGCTGCGCCGATTCCAGTTACGAAATGTGGCGGCCGGAGCGTGTCAATTGTAGGGAATTTGTCGGAGGGAAGGTCAAGCTTGCACACAGAAAAGCCATTGTTGAGCTGACTTGGAGCTAGCACAACCCACAGCGAAGCCGAGCGGGCCGCCTGAACAAGCTCTCGAGCCACCTCTTTCTCTGCAATGGGGTTGGCAAAGTGTGGCACCACGAGCCCGAGAACATCTTCCTGACCGGCGAGCGTATACATTGCAACATCGGCCTCCTGGTATTTTCTCCGTAAGGCGCTCACGCTTACAGCGGAATATAGCTGCTCGTCTTCGTCATAGTCTGACCCAGAGACAGTGGTGTCTAGGTTTGGGTATCGTATACTGATAGAACCACACTTCTTCTTGTCCAACGCCAGGAACAACACCGCCATACTTTGTGGCACTACAAGCACGCGGCCGAAGTGACGGGAGCCACTAACAGAGGCCGCAAAACTGGTTTTCACTGTGGGCACAAGAGGCTCTTTCTCACACTCATCTTCGTCGTCCAACACGTGCCGAGCGTTGGGAGCATCCGTCCACTGTTTGATCTAGAGTGTTAGTATTTATGGTGTAGTTTTTAGGGAGAGGAGCCATTGATTTGTTAACATACAAGCATTCTGCAAAGCGACTGAAAGGAGGACAGGGTAGCTCAAGATCTGGGGCCTGGCTCAGTACGGCTCGAGCGTGCGCTCGGTGGAGGCGCGACAAGTGGGGCCAGTGAGGAAATGGGGCAGAGGGCCCATGAGAGAAATAAGCGACCAATAAACCTTGTGTTTCCCGGACAAAGATCTCTACCAAAAGATAATTTGCTTTCCCAATACTACTTCGTTTTACAGACACCACTACCTCCGAAAAGGGCAACATTACCTAGTTGTGCGCTATAAATGCTGAGCTATAAATGCTGAGGTAATGTGAATGGGAGCCGGCGCCGCACCCATGGGCCGATTCCGCATCCCACGTTACGCGAGCGAGCGAGCGAGGCCTCGCAGAGCCGTACTAGAAGATTCACTGATATACTGGAAGATCCACTGATCTACCAAGAAATCCCTGCAACCTCCCACAAACAAGCTGCTAGGATGTCACACTCAATGAACATGACAAGCGGTCGTCGTTTGGCTCGTTTAGCCCGCTTCGGCCGCCCGTTGGCTCGCCCTTACCACTCAACGTCGCACCCTGCTTCCAACTACATAGTTAATGCCAAATCGCCCGAAGCGATTCTCTTTTCCAAGGCTATCGACCACATCCCGCAACTAGGATTCACGCAGCACGCAATCGATGCTGCTGTGGGCGATTTGAAGTACCTGGACTCGATCCAGAGCGCAATATCCGCGTCCTCCGGCAACTCCATGGAATTCTCTCTCGTGCTTTTTTGGCTCAAGCTGCAGAGACAAAAGTTGTACGACCACGTGTTGGACAAAAAGCTGCCCTTCCACAAAATCGCCAACGAGTACGACCGCGCGGCGTACCTTATTGGCAAAAGACTCGAGTACAACATCCCTGTTGCTGCGCAGCTCTCCGGTGCTCTCGCTCAGCTTGTGGTGCCATACAATGCTCCGCAGTCGGTTCAAGAGCTACATAACTTGAGCGACGATGTGGCATTCTACGCGGGAGACATGTCCAATGACTCTGCTTGGTACGCCAAACGGTTCTTATTGGCCACGGCCTACGTCAAGCTGGAGTTGTACATGCTTTCCGACTCTTCACCCGGCTTCCGCAACACCATTGAATATGCCGAGGACAACGTGCGCAAGATAAGATCCATGGGCTATGCCTACACGTCTATCGAACAATGGTCAGTCTTTAATGCCATTTCGCTTGTGAACTTGATCAAGACCCAGTTGCTCCGGGGTTAGCCGTAACGTGGCATCTTGTATCGGTATGACATCAGTGCGAAATATATATATATATATAGATATATCTATATTAGGCCGTTTGCTTCCGTTTCTCTTTTCTCATATATATATCTATATTAGGTCGGTTGCTTCCGTTCTTCCTCTTCGAGCTCACGCCCCCATTTGGCTTCTTACCTGCAATAGTTTTGTTCTTGACTCTTCCATGTCGGCTTGCGCCTTTTCAAGCTTGTCTTCAACGCGCTTGATCTCCCCTTGGATGAACTCTATTCTCTTGCTGACGTTCGTCTTGGCCTCGCCATAATCCTGGGGCATCAACACAGGCCCCGTCATTTTGTAAATCTTCGACTCCTCGTTCATGTATTCGAACTCTTCGAGCACGATCTTGTTCTCTTGAAACTGCGTCTCTAGCTTAGACCGCGCCTGAATCAACTCGTTCATGGCAGTTTGCGCCTTCGAAAACTCCATCAGGAGCGCTTCAAACTGCTTGGTGAGATCAGACATGCCAGGCTGCCGTGGTTGACTAGCGAAACCGAAAAGCCAAGTGAGTACCACCTCTCAGGTGCCGAGTCACGTGACGCAACACCGGTCTTGGGCGAAGCAGGTTGGGTCGGGCCGTTGGGCAACTCAGGCGGAGCGGGGTTTGATTCTCTACTTGCGCGGTCAGGCAGTTTGTTTAAGTGGTATATACGACCTGGCAGGGCTGATGTGCTGTGGAGAAAACGGGCAATACCCATCAGTGCTGACCGCATTCGTGCTAATAGCAAAGGAGATGTGGTTCAAAGAAGCAAAGCTAGCTTTATTTTGCTTTGGTAACACGTATTCCTATTTCAGGCGCTGCCCACGCCTTGCGAGCCGATTCTGCCTTGCGATATGTGGCCATTCGACCAGTCTTTACACCAAAGCAATCTGAAAACGAGAAAGCGCAACAGCGTTTTGCTGCCAATATGTACATGCACCGTAACGACGCCGATTTTTAGGAGGTCAACCAAACCTGCAACATAGCCCTAAATTTCAGGACAAGTCTCGTCCTTGTCATCAACAATGATATCGATTACAGGCACGCGATAACTGGACATGGAATTATACTCCATGGAGTCTTCATTATCAGAGTTGTCACTAGATTCGTTTTCAGAAACGTCTAGGGCGTCTTGATCGTTGGCCTCGGAAAGTCCGCTCACCAACCTTTCGAGGGTAGTTCCAGACTGGTCCTCTGGCCGTTTCGGACGGGAGTCACCATCCACACACATGTCGTCACCGGAGTCCTCCTCAATAACAGATTCGGCTCCTACAATACGTAGCTGGGGCAGCGCACAATCGTACGACGTGTGCCGCCGCTGGTGTGAGGAAGGAAGAGTTACCCACCTTGCACTGTTGCTGTGAGATTTGCTCCGCCGTGTTTTCGAGCTGCTATGTGATCTAGCCCGCTTCTCAAGTGCTAGTGTTCGCAGTTGCTGATAAGGAGTCGCAAAGAGGTCTTGGTTGAACAAGAAGCCCTGTGATTCCTTGAGCAGGATTATACTGTAGGACGAAGGGCCCCTGGAGAATGTATAGGAGTCGTAGATGGAAACGCTTTCACTATCACGCATGCTTTTAGAAAGAAAAGACGATCTCCGCAGCGAAGCTGAGCTAGCCAGCCGTTCTACCCGAGACAGCTGCTCTTTTGTTGCTTGAACCATTGGCGCAAGTTACGGGAAGCAGATCAGGACTCAGTTTGCGGAAGGAAACCCAGAAATCGAATATGAAGCCACGGAACGACACCACACCCAGCGGAAAGCCGGAAACGAGACAATGCAGAAACACACACGCAAGACAAAACGAAAATGGCCAGCCTGTGCGTGAAACCCAAACTTCTAGCAATCCACTGTAGGAGCAAGGTCTAAAGCCGAGATTGTGCAGCCACAATTGGTCAGAGCTTCCGATACGACGTGCGTTTGTACCGGTAGTTGCAATACGGAATCCAGATAATAAACAGCACAAAAAAGCGTTGGCTGTCTTACTCTGCTCGGGAAAGTGGAGGCTTTCCAGAGGTGTCTGGTGCCGATACCCCGGGAGGTGTTAAGGCTATCTCTGTGTGCAGTCCGATAATCAACCATGGCAGTAACTGGCGTTGGTCGCCAGCAGTGGTTTGTGCGGGGCACGACCACACAAGCTTAGCCAACAGCAGGGGAAGCCCTAACTACAGATCGCCAAGTAGAAGGGAATGCAGAGATGGATTTTATATGTACAGAGATGTTTTGCGTGGCGGAAGTCAGCAGAGCGCAGCTTGCGTGCCAGCACGTTTGAACTTGTTCATCACATAGACAAAGCCGTCCCGCAGGTTCGACATGTTGTTGGTGAACCTGTCCCTCCCCCATTGCTCGATTCTCTGCTTCAAGCCGAAAAACGTCGACGTCACTTTGACCTTCACGTTGAGGTTGGTCTTGTCGCCGCGACAATCGTAGGTTAGCAACTCTTCGACCTTCACCACCTTGCGGTGGTCGACATTCGAGCTGTATGCCAAGATCTTCTGCAGGCGTGGATCGATCACCGACTTCTCGATGATCCACAGCTGTAGGCTCTTGCCCAAAAACGGAGCTATGAAGTCGGGCAACAGGCCCTTCTTGACCACAAGCCGCGTGGTGTTGAGCCTGCCTTCAGCATCCACAAAACACTCGATGGTGTCGGAGCTGAGCACGTGCTTGGCATACGGGTTGGGGTACCTGTTGAGGTAGGCGACGGAAGTGGTCGTGAAGCCAAAGTCGTAAAACTGGGAGGCGTTTATGAGCTGCACCATTGGTGGGGAGAAGCACTGGCCAGAGAGGCGAAGAAATCGGTGCCCAGTGCAGTCACGTGACCAAACTACGGCCGGACACCTGTACCTCCCGGCGGCGCGGGGTGCCAGTGGCAGCCGAGAGGCCCAGAATGACCAACAAAATGGAGCACTCGTTCGGCCTGGTTTACGGAGCCGCCCGTACACAACGGGAGGTACAGGTGTCTGCCGGTGCTCTTGGCGAGCCGCAGACGGACGTGTTCTGGCGGTTCCCAGACGTTCCCCACTCGTCTAGTGTTCTCGCAGCCGGAACTTAAGTGGACCGCTAACGCTCGCGGTGCGCTGCCTCGACTGCAACGCCGTGCATGCCGCGAAAACGCCGTGGTTCGCAGCCCTGGCACATCCGGAAAAACTAGTGCTTCCAATCCTCGCCATCATTCGTAGGAGACTTGAGTTCAGGTTGGGCACTTGGATCGGGACCACCGGTCGAACGGAGGTGGCATGCAACCAGAAGCGGGCGAAGGCGAAGGAAGGATTTCAGGGCGTTGTTCCGTTCCACAATCCTCCGCTCAAAGCCTCGCGCTAGCGGGTTCGTGTTGGCCTGCCGAGCGGCGCTGAAGCAGCATTTCTTTTTGTTCTCCTATCACCGCTCGTCTGTCCACAGTGAGCCCAATTCGTACTGGACTGAGCCAATCCGTACTGCAGTGAACCCAATTCGTACTGCAGTGAGCCATTGTAGGGCTAACCATTGTGTCAATGCGCCGTTTTCTATGGGTAAGGTGAACGGCAATCGGACATCCTGCAGACAGAGGTGTCATTTTGGGACTGTCATGGCATTTGGACCTTCTGTGCGGCATTTGCACCCATTCATGCAGAAAATGCTCTGTCAGCTCGGCCTACTCTATGCGAGATGCCATCATTCACCCAGGTTGTTCTCCGACAAATCATTGGCCGTTACTCCACTATCAGTTTTTCTTTTTCTTCAGCTGCACCCCGGGTACTGGCCTGTGTCAAAGAAGGTTTAAATTCTCCGTTTGTCTGCTTGGGTGCTTTTATTTTCTTGTCATTACCTGGCTTTCCTGTTTTCTTCTCTGCCCATTTTGGCATAACATTATTTTTTTTTTTGTTTTGTTTTATCAGCATAGCACTTGCTTGCACCTTCACTTTCATTGGGCTCCTACACTCTTTTCAGCCTGTCACTTGTGTTTACTAGCCACTTGTTGAGCCTTTGATTCCATTTTTACTTTAAGCGTTGCGTGTTAAATTCCGAAAAGGACACACAACTGGAACCTTTATTGGACATTGAATCTTTAACCACAAACCACATACTACAAGAAAATGACTTCCAAATTCGACCCTGCTGACTCAGACACTATCGAGCCAATTATCTCAGAGATCAAAGCATACTCCTCCGAGGAAACCATCGGTAAGATGGGCTTTTGGGAATCCTTCCAACGTAAGGAGGAGAAGGAAGTACGCACGAAGGATTTGAAAATGATGCATTTGGCAGTGATTGCCCTCAGTAGTGGCTTGGGCACTGGTCTTTTGGTTGGATCAGCCTCCAAGTTGAGAACAGGTGGTCCTTTGTCGGTGTTGGTCGGCTACGCCATTGTCGGTGCCATGTGTATCTGTACTATGAATGCCGTTGGTGAGCTCACCGTTGCGTACCCTAACTTGGAGGGTGGTTTCAACGAGTGGTACCGCAAGTTCTTGGACGAGTCGATGGCGTTCGCTTTGGGATGGAACTATCTTCTTCAGTGGCTCACCACGATCTCCTTGGAATTGGTGACAGCTTCCTTGACGATCAAGTACTGGACCACCAGCATCAACTCCGACGTGTTTGTTGCAATTTTCTTTGTGTTGATCTGTGCGTTCAACTTTTTCGGAGTGAAAGGCTACGCCGAGGCCGAGTTCGTCATGAACTCCATCAAATTGACCACCTTGACAGGCTTTGTCATCATGGGCCTTTGCATCGACTTGGGAGCCTCGCCAGACGGGTTCATTGGCGGAAAATACTGGAGAGATCCCGGCTGCTTCACTAGCTTCAAGGGTTTGGTGTCGGTGTTTGCTACAGCATCTTTTTCCATGGGCGGAACAGAGTTCTTGGCTCTTTCCGTCAGCGAGGTCCGCAACCCTCGCATGGCATTGCCCGTTGCCATCAGGCTAGTGTTTGTCCGTGTGATATTTTTCTACTTGGGCACGTTGGTGTTCGTTGGTCTCTTGGTGCCCCACGACTCTGACAGACTTATGGGTTCCGGTAGCTCCACTACGAGTGCTTCGCCTTACGTTTTGTCGGCAGCGTTGCACGGAGTGAAGGTCATTCCGCACATTATCAACGCCGTGATTTTGAACTCGGTGACGTCGGTGGCCACCGCTGCCATGTACTCTTCGTCGCGGTTGTTGAGATCTTTGGCACAGCAGGGCTACGCCCCCAAATGGTTTGACTACACAGACAAGGCCGGCCGTCCGCTCAGAGCATGGCTCATTACTATCTTGGCCGCCGCTTTTGCCTTCATAGCAGAATACAAAAACGAAGATACCGTGTTTGATTGGTTGTTGTCGATTGTCGCATTGTCGATTGTGGTGATCTGGCCATGCCTCTGCTTGTGCCACTTGAGGTGGAGGGCAGCGTTGAAGTACAACAACATTCCGCTAGAGAGCTTGGGTTTTGTTTCGTACACGGGCGAGATTGGCTCGTACTACTCGATCATCATCAACATTTTGGTTTTGATTGGCCAGTTCTGGGTGGCTCTCTTCCCCGACGCCGACGCCGACGTGAACAACTTTTTCCAGAACTATCTCACCATTCCATTCACTCTCGTTTGCTACATTGGGCACAAGACCTGGACCAGAAGCTGGAACAAGTTCTACTACAAGACGTCCGAGATTGATGTGCATACCGGCAGAGCGGTGTTCGACGCCGAGGTTTTGCAATTGGACAGAGAGGAAAAACAGCAGAAGGTGCAGGCAGCCAAATGGTGGAGCAAGCCGTTTGTGTGGTTCTTCAACTAGTGAGCGCACCTGGCACTGTGACGGCGAGACGAATACATAACAAGAGCAAATAGACGCAAGCACTCCAGCCCAGGCCAACTGTAGACGAGGCTCGCGATAGAGGCTTATGCATAAACGGACGCAGTCAGCCGCTCCGGATAGTAAGAAAAACAGACCAGGCTGACACGCTATTTGCACGTGATATATACGCAATGTTCACGTGATACACTACACGTGATGCGGCTCTGGGTGTGGCGTGGCCGAATTGCAAACCCGATAAATGCGACCAGCCCGCGGAGATATCGGCCATAGCAGAGGTGTATAAAGAGCAGCAGCAGCCCGGTCGAGGCACAAGCTGGACAAATTCGAGAGCCTTTATTTATACTTTTGTGCTCTCTGCTTCTGTGGCATCACCTGAAACAGACGCGAAACCAGCCTGACACTCCACCATGTCCTCCACGTTGTCCTCCACGTCACTGACCACCGGTGCTACCACCAAGTTGGCCCAGCACGAAATGATACCTCACAAGGCCGATATCGGCGCGTTGGCGAACCGCATAAATCTCGAGACTCAAGCGCTCCACAACAAAATCGACAAGTTGGTGACGTTGAAAATGGCGCTCGCCTTGAAGGACTACAAGATCTTCAGGCAGGGCTTGCAAAGCTTCTACCACGTGTTTGCCACAGTGGAAGACTGCTTGTACGAGGAGCTCGAGAAGCCCAACAGCCCGTGGAGCGAGATGTTGAAGAACGTGTGGAAGCCGGAAATGGCCCGCAAGAGCCGCGGCCAGCAGGACTTGCTTTTCTACTACGACGACGACAAAAGCAAGTTTCTCAGGCCAATCATGCCGGAGCAGGTTGAGTTTGTCGAACACATCCAAGAGGCCTGTCGCGAGAAGCCGTACTTGTTGTTTGCCTATTTGCATGTGATGTACTTGGCGCTCTTTGCTGGTGGGCGTATCATGAGATCGTCCATCGGCAGGGCCACGGGCCTTTTCCCCCGCAAGGACGGGTTGAAGCACGAGGAGATTGTCAAGATGGGCAGCAACTTCTTCCAGTTCGATGTGCCGGACGAGGACACCTTCAGGCTTGTGTACAAGCGTGACTACGAACTCAACACGAGAAACAGCTTGACCGAGAGCCAGAAGCTAGACATTATCGAAGAGTCCAAGTACATTTTCGAGCAGAACACCCGGTGTGTGGTTGAGTTGGAGCAGCACAACATGGCCCGCATCAAGAGCAAGTGGCTGTACTTCTTGGTGACACGGGGCTACTATGTTGCAATTGTGTTGATGCTGTTGGTGTTTGTCATGGCGTTGCGTAGGCTCGCAGCAAGACTTTTTTAAACTGGAAATGGGAAGGGTAAACTGAAAATAGGAATAAAGCTACCAAGCACAACTTGTAGGGCCGGGGCCGGCCACATAGCACAACTTGTCAGGCCAGTGGTACTGAGAGCCAGGTATCTCCAGTATACTGATAGACTTATCGTCTACTTAGTGTGAGCTTATCGTCTAGACGGTGTCAGGATGTAGTGTCCTAGGAAGATGTGACACCATTGGCTCGTAGCATAATGTGTTCCCTCTTTTCTCTGGCGGTCCTTATACTATATATTACATGCCCAACCATGGGATAGTCACAACTACAACCAGAGCACCCGGAACAGCCTCCTCGCCAGCAGCCCTCTTACTCGCTGTCGCTCTCGTCTGCCAAAGCGTCCGGGTCTAGCTCGTTGGTTACGCCCTCCGGGTGGTCCCTGACCCAGGTTTCCACCCAAGCCTGGATCCGCTCCACGTTCTCGTCCATGTCGTCCACACTGTTGGAGTCCAAAGAAATCACAATCTCGGGAGCGTAAGCGCCCGCCGCATCCTGCAAGATGACCTCCATGATTTCGCAGTCCAAGTTCTCTTGGATCTTGTTGTCCTTGTAGTTGCGCTTGGTCAACCGGCCATGCAAGGTGGAGGGCTCAGTGCGGAGCACCACCACCAAATCGATCAACCGCTCGGGGAAAATGTCACAGCAATGCCAGTCCACAATGGCGCCGCCCAGACGCAAGTCCGGCTCGAGCCCGTCCAATAGCCTGTCCTCATCCACCACGTGCGTGTCCAACACCTCGTCGTAGCTCTCGAGGCACTTGCGGTGCTTCGCTACCTCGCTGATGTTGTAGTGCTTGTAGGGCAGACTGAGCAGCGCCACGAGGGCCTCGGCGTGCGACGACTTGCCGCAGCCCGGGGTTCCGGTGATGATGATGTTGGGATGAAACCGAGTCGAAGCCATGGTGAAACTGCCGATCCTGACAAGCGACCGGTAGAAGAGATGGCACCTGGCAGAGGCACGGGTGCAGCACGGCACGGGACAAATAAAGTAAGATTAAGAATAAATTTATTTTATTGAAATATATAAAAAGAAGTTTTTTAAATATAGTTAATCATTTCAATAAATATCCTTTATTCGGTAATAAAAAATATCACTAAATAAATTGAAATTTTAAATATCATGTTGGGCCAGAAGAGTATAAATAGCCAGAAAGAAGCCAAGGCCGCGGCCGCGGCCGCGCTATCATCACTACGCCGCTAGAGACAATCTAAGATTATCTACACTCCGCACATCCCAGGTGGCATGCCCTGTCCGTGTCCAGTCTATTATCTTCTATATATATCTATAAATACTCGCCCGGTCGCCCGCAACCTGCTCAGTTCTCGTACGGCGGCCGACTGTCTGCGGTGTACGGAGGAAGCAACTCCAGACACTTACAGCTCTGCTTATCAAACTCGCGGTATGCAGTCTCGAGAATGGACCGCACCGCCAACGACAAGCTCGGGTTCCGCATCGACGTTTGGAGCGCTTGGAGACGCCGCCCGCTGTCGGCGTCCAAGGTGTTGGACAACGCGTACTCGCTGCTGCTGCTCAAGACGAAGCTGTCGTCCATGCCCGACACAATCGACGACTGCTCGCTGCTTGTGTGCGCAAAGTCGCTCTCTAATCCGCCAGCCGAGGCCGCGGTGTTGAGGCTGGCACTGGATGTGTTTTCGCTGCGTCTTTGCCGGGCTCGTTTGTAGCGCAGCGCTAGGTGAAAGGGCATGGTGGGTGGCAACGGTTGGAAAAAACGGTGTCAGGAATTCGACTTGGACAGAAGCCCTTTATATAATTGTAATCAGAAAAAAGACGCATCGGACAGACAAGGAAGTAAGTGCTCGCAACCCGGTGAACTATATTGTGCGGCAGCTACAGCGGCATGCGCCAACTCGAGCATTTAGCCATGCGCCTTTACATTTTGCCAAAACGCCAACTCCAGCATTTGGCGGCCCGGGCCGGCCGACCCGTTGTGCACTGCTACATTGCGCTTTCTCTTTGCGTGCGCTTCGTCTCTTCGTTTGCGCTTTCTCTTTGCGGGTGTGCTCGTTTGTGCTGTTGGTTATTTGCTCCAGCTGCCGGCTGCGTCTCGGCCCAAATTAGGTTGAGCGATGCGTTCAACCTTCTTTTAGTATTATCTTGCTTTCTTTCTGCTCCCGCGCCGCCACAGCCCAGCCTCGGCAGCAGCGCAGCCCATCGGCACTAGCGCAGCCTCCAGCAGGGGCCAGCTCCTCGCTCGGCAGGCCCGCTCAGCAGGCCCGCTCCACAGCCTGCCCCAGCCCGCCCACCTCAATGCTCTGCCACACCTCTTGCGGAAACAACTGTATCTTTGCACGTGACATATGTCACGTGTGCGCGTGCGCCGCTCGTGAGTCGGCGGGCTGGCCTAAACCCACTGCCTCTCCACCGCCCCGTGGCCACAACATGTCGAGTATCTTCCCCCCCGGGCTCCAGAACACGTCGGATGGCAATGTGCCGAAGCCGGACGCGGCGGCAGAAGGCGTTGCGCCCACAGAAAGGTTTGGCTTAGATGGGCTTGCCGACCTTATCAAGCCAGTCGATAACGACCTGGCAAACTTGGCCGTGGGTCAGAACTTGGCTCTCATCGGTCTAGATTTATCTGCCGATACCGAGATCCTCAAGTCGTTGTCTTCGCCGTGGCAGGAGACGTCACGGTCGGAGGTGGAACCGTACTTTACGCTTCCTGAATGCATTTTACAGAAGAACCTCGAGCCCAAACCGGAACCATGCGACTCCAAGATTCTGTCGTTTATGGACGAGACCCTCTTCTATATTTTCTACACAGAACCAAGAGACACCCTCCAGGAGTACGCTGCACGCGAGCTTGTGGCGCGTAACTGGCGCTACCACAGAGACATCCAGGTGTGGTTGACTAAGGATAGCAACGTGGAGCCTGTGCTCATTAGCCCTGATGTGGAGCGGGGCGTCTATGTGTTTTTTGATCCACACAACTGGGAAAAAATTCGTAAGGAATTTGTGTTGCATTACTCCTCAGTCCAGGCGTAACGGAGCAACAATGCCATCACACTGTGTTACTTTGTGCAGTGGCTCGTACCAGCTTAATGTCCAGCATAGATTATAGTCTAATGAATGTCAAGAGAACATGAGTAAGTGACAAAGGTAGAAGACAAAAAGTAGAGGACAAAAAGTAGAAGACAAAGAGTAGAAGACAAAGAGTAGAAGACAAAGAGTAGAAGACAAAAAGTAGAAGACAAAGAGTAGAAGACAAAAACTAGAAGACAAAGGTAGAAGACAAAGAGTAGAGGACAAAAAGTAGAGGACAATGGAGAGTGTTCTAGTGGAAAACTACCGGCGTCGTCTGACTCAAAATTTATCCTTCATTGCCTATTTTTCGATTTCCGTACATTCCTATTTACTCTCGCAGGTACAACACCTTGTCCACCTTGACCTCGTCGTTCATGTAGGTATAGATATAAAGAGTACATTTTGAATTGCTCGTATCAAGGAGACAAAAAGATGGAATTGTCGACAGAAGATGAGATGCATCGAACTGGGCGCTCACATCATCACTTTGCCCCGAGTTGTGGTCCACGGTCTCCTCGACTGGACCAGACTGTGGCTGCTCTACCTGCACCACATTCTTGCCAGTTTCACCTCCTTCCTTAGCTTGATCGCTGGTGTTTTCTGTATCTGTGTGCGCAACATCATTCACCAGAGAGACGCTAGCATGGGCGTCGTTGTGCCCTGACTTTTGTAGTTCGCTCTGCTGCTCAACATCGATCTCTTCTTCAGCATTGGCAATGCTCTCCTCCTCCTCCTCCTCTTCTTCTTCCAATTCCGGCCACCCAAAGCTGAAGGCCCCTGTGGCGCTGCCTGGATTGATGAAGAATTTTCCATCAAGAGTATAAGCTTCAACACGGTGCGTGCCTCCCCAGATCAAGATATCAACGTCAATCTCTCGTGCAAACGCAAGCAACAGCATGGGGTTGTTTCTCGGCACAATTTGGTAGCCGGATGTAAAGCCAATACGGAAGTTATCGGCCGTCACCACCTTGTAAAAAGGTAGGTGGGGGTCGCCCTTGGGGTCGAGAAGTGCGAGCTGTTGAGACAATATGTTGTAGTCGTCGTATTCGCCTCTCACGGCGCTGAACAGCGTCGAGAGCTCATGGAGGAACTTCAAGGTGTCCACTGATTGTGTGAGGTTGCCCAAACATAAGACCTGGGAGATTTTGGTGTTGGAGGGCACGGCCGGGGCGTTGGGCGCTAGGAGCTTACAAAACTTGGACGGTATTTCAACCACGCGGTCGGGAATGAAGAGGTCGCCAATTGCGAGGGTGAGCATTCTATACAAATGCCTTTGGGTCGGTAGCGGGGTTCGGGAAAACGCACTTAGGCGATTGAAGCTGGTCCGGAATGTGATCGAGGTGCTCTAGACGTTGCGCGGAAGCCGAACTAGTCGATATACCCAAGCGAGCTTGGTGCTACACTCTGGGGCCACAAAAACTACGGAACTGCCATAAATAAAAGGAAGAGAAATAAAAGAAAGAAAAAGGGAAATAAAAGGAAGAGAAAGGGAAATGTCAGAGAAAGGGAAATATCAGAGAAATGTAGCGAAATGTAGCGAAATGAGTACAGGTTACCGATTAGGAAGGTGCAAAGGTAGTAATTCAGATAGTCCACTGAAAACAGTAAGGTAAATCTTATAGATGAATTACTATCTTTAACTGGTGCTATTAATAAATCTCCTATTTCAGGTGCTGTTACTTTATCTGTTTTATCTGCTTCTTATCAAATGAAATTAGCTATGTTTTGACAAGCGTATTAATCGAGGGTAACCGGTCAATAATGGCCGTGTTGCGGCGGTTCTTGATAGTATTGGTTTTGCAGATATTGCTGTTGTCTCATTTGAGCCTGCTCGTCTTTGGTGAATATCTTCTGCAAGACTTGTGGGTAGTTGCGGAACACCTCGTCAAAACGGTTCCGGTTGGTCATTTGAAAAACCTCGGGATCCTTCGCCAATGCAACGAAAAACGTGGATATTCCTGACTCGATAACCACCAATGCAATCCGAGTGATTTGGCCCGCAATCAAAAAGGTGAAAGCCATCACAGGAGCATAATAGTTGCCGTCGGAGTTGTAGGCAGGCTTGGTAAATCTTAAGTAGAGGTAGGCAAACAACGTAGTGACATAAGCCACAAAAAGGGAGTATAGTTGAACAGAAGTGTTGACAAAGCAGTCGTTTATCAACGCATCCATACCTTTGAACCTCAACAACTGGACGGTCTCTTTCGCCGAAGCAATATACTTCTTCCCATAAAGAGCCACGTATATGTAGGCATAGTGGTTGAAGTAGCGAACCAACCACTCGACTATTCCTATCACCAAGTCTAAAATGAGGAAGCCACAACCAGCACACATGTCACCACTTCCTATGGCATTGCTGCGCAAAATACGCACAAGGCCCCGGATAAGCTGGATAATCGAAACGATCAAGGAGCCGAAACAGATGGAACCAAAACAGTAGGTGATGGCTCTCTTGAACGCACCCAAAGCCGGTGACCTGGGTTCGCCCTGGTCAGAGCCCGATAAGTAGTACCACGTGCCATAAACACCAGAGATGGTGACATGGATCACATTCCGAATCACTTCGGAAATGTAGTATCCAGCGAAAAACACAAACACAAGGGCACCTATCAAACTGGAGTTGGAGCACGAGCCGCCATCAATGTTGCAGCCGGGGTTATTCCGGTCGGGCGAGTACTTGATGTAGGTCGCCACCACCACCATCAAAAAAAGGGCCGAGAACAAGCCCGACACGACAATCCCAACAAGAGAAGTCACCAAGGTCGATTTGTAGCGTTTCATCACATCGATGGTGATCTCTAGCACTGTGGCACTGAAGGGGATTCTGCTCCTGGCACTCCAGTAGCACCATGCAGTGAACAAGGTGAAAACCACAAACACAATAGCCGAGGAGTAGTACTTCATGACAAAGTAGTAGATGGCAGTGCCCAAACCAAGGACAATGTTCAAAATGAGCCCCGACGTAATGAAGAATTTGGCATGCAACCGAGCCAAGAGGATGATCAAAAAGGACAACACAACAGAAATCACCACTACAAAGCCAAACAAGATGGCGGTATTGGAGTTGAGAGTGAAGGAGTTCAGCGAGTGGTAGATGGAGCCGCCCTGGAACGAGTAGGTTTGTCTCATGGCGTTGAGAGTGATGCCGGCCATCACGAAAAAGGCACAGGCCACCAACGTGAAGAAAATGGCAAACGGCCAGTCGTTGAACTGGGGCTTTTCCACCTTGAATGCCTGGTCAAAGTCTTCCAGGCTCTGTGGCTTCTCCTGGTACGGTGCCTGCTGTTGATATTCGTAGTCATAGTTTCCGGGGGGTGGCCCTCGAGGACGGTTGTAGGCCATGGTGAAGATGGTTATAACCTGGGGTGCAGATCTAAGGCACTGGGCTTAGTGGATGGGAGACTCGAGCAAAGAAGTGAGCAGAAGCAGACTCGCAAATCCAAAGTAGTCGCTGGTGAACAATGAGCGGGGCACCAGAGAGAGAAATTAAGCAAACAATGACAAGCTTTTGCTGTATGCCAGAGAAGCTGCTGGAGTGGTCTATCTGCTTCGGTGTTCTATGCATGACAGCAGCAAAAGAGGCTTGAAGCATGCGGCCGTGGTGCGGCTGAACAACGGTTCGAACGAAGATCTGTTTTGCACAACTGGGCAACAATGGAGAGCCGAAAAGAGTGAAACGAAAAAGGAAAAGAAAGGAAAAGAAAGGAAACCAACACCAAAACAGTACCTCCTGCTCAAATCAGAAAGTCCTCAAACATGTGCCAGCAGCTGCGGCTAGACATGGAGGCTCGCATTGATCGAAATGGCTAAAGTATATCGAACGTATTATAATAAATATAAAGTTGATAATTATTAAAGGGTAATACGAATTAAAGTAAAAGTTGAAATACAAAAACATTAAGACTAAGAGATTACTAAAATATTGACGTAGAGATGAAGGCACCTCCTGCTCCCCACAGGCATGCTGAATTCAAAAAACCAGATCCATTATTGGCGCCCAACTGGCCGGGCCTGTTGGTTGAGCGAGGCTTCCTCTCGGCGCGCGAGGCAGGACTTCGGCTTCTGCCGGGCCTAACTGGGCCCACGCGCAACCACCGTGCCGGGCCTCGAGGGCCCCGTTTGGGTTTCTCATTGCGATAACGGAATTAAGCCAGGCGCGCCAACGGAATTATCTGCCTCCCCACCGCCAGAAACTACTTAAACCAGCGATATCGCGTTGCCAACCTGTTCGGCTCTTCCCCACAATTTAACCTCGTCTACATCTGCCATGGTTCGGGCTTTCTTTACGTGGCTCGCTATTCTCTCCGGCACCCTTTCCGCTGCCACTCCCTCGCCCGCAGATGTTCTTGCGTCTGACCGTCAAAGTATTTTGCAGGCTAATGCGCATCCAGGCCCGAATGGCCATTGGTCCTTTATCGACCAACTTTATGGCGATGTTGTGCTTTCGCCGGCTACCAAAAGGCTCAAGGAGGACCTTGTGACGTCAGGAAAGCTCCACGAACCTTCCGTGCACGAAAACAAGTATTTCGAGCTCGACAGCTTGCCTCAATCTCCACTCGAGCTTGTGCTGCGACTTGATAAGATAAGATCTCAGAACGAAAAGACCCAGAGAGCACTCGCCCATCAAGGCTACCTTGCACTGAGAGCGCAATGTAACTTTCCCGATGATGATGACACCAGAGATCTTGCGTCGGGCGAAAATATGTTTGGGGGCATTGTCACCTTTGGCCACTTACGGACCATGAACTGTTTCGATCCTCAGCTATTTTCGTCTGCTCCAATCGACATAGCAATTGTGGGTGCTCCTTTTGATACCGGTACCTCGTATCGCCCAGGGGCTCGCTTTGGGCCCGATTCTATTCGCCAGGGTGCAAGAAGGCTCGGCCAGGGTGTTACCCCAGTACGAGGAAACGTACCTGGCTCCAGGCTCGGTAAGGTGGACCCGTATGACCCGTCCTCTCACAACCTCACAATAGTAGACTGTGGCGATATTCCCATGACACCATTTGATAATCGTGTTGCTCTAAACCAACTCTATCGTGGCCAAAGGGCGATACACAATCACACTACTACCGGTGCATATCTGCTCACCTACCCTAAGATTATCACCATGGGCGGCGACCACACAATATCCTTATTGGCCATCCGTTCAGTTTACGAAAAGTATGGGAAGGTGGCTGTGTTGCATTTTGACAGTCACATTGATACTTGGGACCCAAAAGTGCTTGGTGGTGGAATTACCGATTACATGGCATTGAATCACGGAACTTTCCTCCATTATGCAGCCGAGAACGGATATTTGGAGCATGAAAAGTGCTTCCATTTGGGCTTGCGGGCTCCGTATATTGATCCAGCCTACGATAAAAAGCACGACCAAGACTGTGGCTTCAATACCATTACAGCTAGAGATATGGATCGATTGGGCTACAAGAACATTGTGGAGACGGTGAAATCTGCGCTTGGCGATACACCCGTGTACATTTCAGTCGATATTGACGTCTTGGACCCCGCATTTGCCCCAGGTACGGGAACAATGGAAGTAGGTGGATGGACGACTCGTGAGCTTCTTTCGGTTTTAGATGGACTAGAGGGATTAAATATAGTCGGCGGTGATGTGGTAGAGGTAAGTCCTCCTTACGACTCTAACAGCGAGGTTACTAGTTTGGCTGCAACTGCTGTTATTGACTCATTAATGGGCCTAATGATAGTACAAACATTAGACTAACCGAACCTCGTGTGCATCCCTCGAGCACTATTTCCCTAGCTCAAACAGGATAAAAAGAAAAAGAAAAAGAAGAAGCGATGATTACTTGCAAACTACGAATAGCAATTCTGTAAAATGATATCAACAGATCTTTTCATCTAGTCAATGATATTACTTGTAGTACTCGGGTATGCTCCTTCCCGTGAACCAAAATATTGCTCTATAATTTGGGACCGTGCAACTATTTCATTCTACATTAAACTCTTTTTGCCTTTCAATTTCTCCAATGTTTTGTGAACTGTTGTACATGGTTTGCCTTGCAATTGGCTTCTTTATAATTAGATATCATTTCCATGATTACCGTTGTCTCGGTAGATCTCTAACGCACTTCACAAAAGAAAAGGATTTCACTTTTGTTGATCATTCCTACTGTCAGGCAATTCGTAAACCCTATCCTCAGCAAAGTCTAGGTTCTGTCGTGAGATCCATAACTCAGCTGCTGGAATCAGTCCTAGCTGATTTTCTGCACCAATGTTATCGAGGAATGGATAAATATAATGACCTCGATGTCTGGGTCTACAGATGCCTGTCAGATAATAAGTAGTTGGTAAGCTAATAGACCGCTAGATATCTCTAGGATGTGACGTAGGTCTTTGGACGTGAATGTAATATACTTGTAACAATCAATATGAATACTTGTTATTCTCTGAAAGTTACTTGAGTCTTAAATCAAATGATCCAAAGTCTCTTTACATATTCTTCAGTTCCTAGGCATGTTTCGGGGTCCGGAAGAACGTTCCCGAATTCCGAATCGAACCACTCCTTTTCCTTTTTCATCTTCTTGTATTCAGCCGGCCTCGTATCCTTGCCTCCGTTGAAAGCACAAATATTTTATATAAAATCAATATTCATAAATAGCATCTCGGTAACTCTTATGCGAGTTCGGAGTCATCTTAGATTTGATGATATTTTAAAATGTATAGCTATCCGCTGAAAATGAAGAAAGTGCGGGCACGTGGTCTAGTGGTATGATTCTCGCTTAGGGTGCGGGCGGTCCCGGGTTCGATTCCCGGCTTGCCCCACTTTTTTTGAAGCACTCTGCTGTGTAGTATACGTCTAAATTTGGAATTGAACCAAAATCAATGTACTAACAGTACATTGATTTACTAAATTGGTTTCGCCCCTTTAGGATTAGTCCGTTAGAGCCGTGCAAAAGCCGATCTCGGGTTTCCTCCACTTCTTTCCTCTCTGGGATAAAGTACTCATCTGTGCATGTAGATTGCTCGCTAACTTGGTGACACATTCTCGGTGCCATCCCATTTGGGCTTAGTCCGTTAAAGCCGTGCAGACATTTAGTTATGTCACTTGACTCGGTCGGCCGACTTTCCGTTTTTGCGCCCGGCCCTCCGATTTTGCGCCTGCGCATCGCACTGAGTACGACGGTTTACTCCACACTGTGCCGGCAAACGAAGAGAAATTCCGAATATATAGATACTCCGATCTGGAACTGCCTTTACTCTCTCGCATATTTTCCATTTTACGATAGCACTTTATCACGCACAAACAGCAAAAAATTCAGAGTCAAGTTAGCAATAAGCGAGAAGTGTGAGATCTTGAACCTTTTGGCTCCAGGGCAAATTCTTCCTTAATTCTTTTGCATTTATAATCATATTCACATCAGCTCAATCTCGAAAGCGCCTAGCACAATCTCGGAAGATCTAGTTCGGAATGTCAACAGTTCTGTCCACAAGCACGCAGAACGTTTCTCCCGAGGAGTGCCTCGCAAGAGAAGACATTGAGAAACGGGAAGACACAGAAAAGTCGCCAATCGAAAACATCGCAGAAATCCCGGATGGTGGATACGGGTGGTTCATTGTTGTTGCGTGTTTCTTGATCAACTTCAACACGTGGGGCGCCAACTCCGGGTTCGCCATCTACTTGTCGACCTACCTCAATGATGGAACTTTTGCGGGTGCCGACAAGTACGACTACTCTTTGATCGGAGGCATGACGTTTGGTGTGGGATTGGTATTCTCTCCCGTGGTGAACTGGACGCAGGGCAAAATCGGGGTTCGCTGCACCATAATCATCGGGATGTTCTTTCAGTTTGCGGGGTTGTTGATGGCATCATACGCCGTCAGCCTATGGGAGTTGTACTTGACCCAAGGTATGCTTCAGGCGTTTGGGTTGGCCTTCATGTCTATTCCTGCCATCTCCATTCTTCCTCAGTGGTTCAAGAAGAAAAGAACTTTCGCAGCCTCTGTGGCTGCTGCTGGCTCTGGCTGTGGCGGCTTGGTGTACAACTTGGGCATGCAGCAGGTTATCGATGCCCGTTCAGTGCAGTGGGCATTACGTGCACAGGCCATCATGTGCTTTGGTCTTTGCTGGTTCTCCGTTGCGCTTATCAGAACTCGCATTCGCTACAAGCAGACCTTGTTCGATTTTGACGTTGTCAAAACAGCTGGTTTCTACATCTGCTTGTTCTACACTGTGTTCTGTATATTAGGCTACGTCGTCGTGTTGTACGACATGGCTAACTTTACCACGTCATTGGGCTACTCCTCGTTTCAGGGTTCCATCGCATCTGCTATGGTCCAGGTTGGTTCAGTGGTGGGCAGACCGATTGTGGGAAGAGCTTCGGATTTTGTGGGGCCCATCACCGTGACATGCTTAGCCTATCTTTTGTCTGCCATTTTTGTTTTCGGTCTCTGGATTCCCGCTAGAAACTATGCAACTATCATTGTTTTTTGCCTCATTGAAGGTAGTCTCATGGGCACCATTTTTCTGACCATTGCTCCGTTATGCTCCAAGCTCTTTGGCCTCAGGTACGTTGGTGTTTCTATAAGCATGCTTTGGATCTTCATAGGGCTTGCTGGAATTGGCTCGCCTGTCATTGGCATTGCGCTAAAGACTGACTCTGGCTCCGATGAATACCTTTACTGTTCCATATTTGCAGGATGTGCCTTCATAGCATGTACGTTGATGTTGTTGGTGATGAGAGGCTACGTGGTGCACAGACACGACATCTCCGACACCGATGCCGACCACGGCCACATGCATCTCACCGTGCCTCTCATGGAGCCTTTTAGATGTGCCTTCAAGCTCAGGGCCAAGATCTAGGGTTGACCTTTGTGGGCAATTTTCAGCCGTTTGCATTTGAAGTCTACTGTGCGTGTATCGATCCCTTGTTCGCTTTTAATGGAACCTTATAGACTTTCCCCTAATTCTCCCGGTCATGCAAATACAACTTCACTTAGCTTAAATGGTCCCGTTGTACATGAGCAAGCACTAATTTATAGGGATTCGTATGTTGTCGATCATATTTTCGCAACTGCCAAACGAAAGTGTCATTTCTTTTTTGTGTCTCTTTTCTTCTTCTCATTACACTCTAAGTACGTCCTAAAAACAAATGAAAAAGAGAAATGATATTTTTGCTAGTGTTTAATTTTCGTTTTCGTCGTAGTTACTTTGTTCGTGCTTATGGAGAGCTTGTGCAGTTCAACCGTAGAAGCATCGCATCGCACAGAAAACCACCGTGCTTTTGGTAGCAGAGCTTCGATTCTACACAAAACACAAAGCACAAAGCACGCCTAGATCGCTCAAGCCATGCCGTCTGAAAGCGAGCAGGAACTGAAACGTCAAAAACTTTTGCCGCATGACAAAAACGCCGTCGACAATGCAACTGAGGCAAGTATTGCCGGCTCATCAGAGCCGAAACAGGTGAGTCAAAATTCCACGACATCAGATGCTTTTGAGCTTCGGGGTGAAAAGAAACTCGGCGTTCTGCGAAACAATTCTTTTCAAAAAGAAAATCTTGGGTCTGAAAACACTAAAAATGTTGCAAACCCAGCACCAAGACCGATGGTCAGTTCCCCTGGTCCCAGCTCTACTGGGCCCGACTCAATATCACATACAGAAGCGCAAGCAAAAAGTGGATCTGTTCTGGATCAAAGCTTTCTGGTCCTTGAATCCAAGACCTCTGGTTCCCAAGCTGTGAAGTTGGAAGGTTCTCCCCGCCTGTCTACTCCGCCCCACGTTGCTATGGCACCTTCATCAATACATAGTCAAAATCAGCCTCAGAGTTTATCATTGCATTCGAAAGCAACTTTGAACCATTCTGCTTCCTCACTGAGACAGAGGCTTGTCATCATCAAAGATCACACTGACAGTCTTGCTGAGTACTTGAACAGGCTCCGACTTGAGAGTCGCAATTCAGTTCTCGAGATTTCCCCAGATCAGCTTTTTCTGGTAAAAGACTCAGAGTTTGAATGTGTTCATTTTTGCATAACATACAACGAAAATTTACCGGAAACTTTGCGAAAGCTTCTGGCCTACGTGATTTCCAACCCCAAACTGCTCCTACTGTGCAGCGAAATCTCACTTCATTTCGACTTTGGGAAAAATACAAAGTGGCGTGACGCTCCTGAAACCTGCAAAAGCCTATATCTCCAGTTTTTGAGTGATTTGGAGAAGGCTGCAGCAAGCAAGGTGGCTCAATGCTCGTTTATCAACAAGTACGACGCGAGCACCATGTACATCACCGAAAAGGACCAACTCAGCGAGCTTGGCCGTGAGATCCAGGCAGATATTTCTCGCTGGACGAATCTCCGTGTCTTAGATTACGGGAATAACAGCATCAGGTTGATCCCCGGAGTCAAATTCCCTGATTCTTTACGTGTTCTTAATATCGGTGGGGGTTTATCATTAGAAACACTAGCTGGGTTTAAGATGCCGAGCCAGCTCAGATCGTTGGATTTGTCCCGCAATTTGCTTAGCTCCATCGACTACGTTTCATTTCCGCTGCTGCTTGAGAGGCTCAACTTGCTGTACAACAAGCTTTACTTCCTCAATTATGTGGACTTCCCCCTCGGGCTCAAAGCGCTCGACGTGTCCCAAAACCGCATAGAATCCCTCAAAAACGTAACTTTCCCAAAAACCCTTGTCTTCCTTTCTATTGCCAATAACCCTATCGAGTGCATCAAAGGGGTGCGGTTCCCTGAGTCAATCCAGTACTTGGATGCTTCATGCCTCCCTAATGAATCCATGTCCGGGATTAAATTTCCTGATCTGACAATCTCGCTAAATCTACAGCAGTCCATGACCAATATCAGGGGCCTCAAATTGCCGCCTTATCTCCGGTACTTGAACTTGGCTGCTAATGGTGTCAACAGCATCAATCCATTGAAGCTACCTGATTCAATCACCGCGTTGTTTTTGGCTAACAACAATATCAAAGTCCTCAATAAGGTCGTTTTTCCCAGTGCCATCACCGAGTTGTATTTGGGCAACAATCTGCTTACAACACTCAAAAATGTTCAGCTACCTTCGACACTCCAGGTTTTGGATATTGAGATGGACCCGCATAATGAAGAAAATGAGAAGTTCATAACGTCGCTCAAGGATGTGATATTCCCGCCTAATTTGCGTATTTTGAAATTGGGCTACCATTTGATCAAGTCAATTGACACCATAGAGTTTCCTTACGGTCTCGAGGAATTGTGTCTTCAATACAACGATCTACGGGTGTTCCGCAACGTCAAGTTTGGACCAAAGCTCACCAAGTTGGATCTCTCAGGGAATCAAGAACTACTCAGTCTTGATAATGTGGTATTTCCTGCCTCGCTCCGTGAATTGAAGCTTCCTTCGCTACTTCTCAATAATCTTCCCGCGCCAGTCGTGGAAAGAGCCAATGCCAAAGAATTGGTTCTCAAAAAGTCGTTACCATACACTATATAGAACGTTTTAAATATACATGAGGTGATTATGTGAATGCGAGAGCTGACCTAATGCACCGAACCGCTGCAATAGAGGCTTCTTTCTCTCAACGAGAAACGGCTGTTTGCGAGGAAAACAAAAGCAGTGGTTTCGAAATCAGGTAGAAGGGAAGGGAAGGGAAGCTGGCACTAGTAAGATTACTCGTCATCTTCCTCATCTGAGGATTCCTTCTCGTCAGCTTCCTTTCTTTCTAAGAGAGCTTGCAACTCGGCATCCTCCGAAGCAGTCACGGCCTTCGGAGCCATTGTGATTTTGAGGTTACCGCCGGCAGCCTCGATAGACTTTTCCACCTTCTCAATGGCCTTTTCCAACAAAGCCACACCCTGGGTCTTGTCCAATGCCTGTGTTGAAATGACATATAATGGTGCAGCGACCAACTTGGCCCTGACTTGCATCTGCTCGGTGGACTCGTCCTCGGCTGCTTTCAACGCAGTCTTGATAGCATCAATGCCCTCATAGGCAAAACATGAGACCTCGACATCGGCCCTAATCTTGATAGCCTGTGGCGTCAATCTGCGGCTGATGTACAACTTCAACTCATCCAAAATCTCCTGGGATGGCGCTTCAATGTCGGCGAAGATGGCGGGATCGGTGATCAGCAACTTGAAGGCATCATAGGCATGGCCAAACTTCCGCAGCAAGGGCCAGCCGATAGTCTGGTATAAGGTCTCCAATGGAATATTGTACTTTTCTGCGCAGTGCCTCAAGATGGAGTGCACAGCCTTGGACTTGTTATATCTCTCGTCACATTTGACAATATCCTCGGAGGAAACTCTTCTCTTGGACAAGTCGATGTAGCCTTTTTCCTTGTCGACTCTCAACACGACCGCCACCTCGTTTTTTCCCACACGGATTAATTTCTGAATGGATCTGATTCTTCTTCTGGACAATTCACTCAATAACACCATGCCTTCGATATTGTCGTACTCAAGCAACTTGACGTACGCTCCCATCTCGGCGATTTCCTGGACATTGACCATGACCACCTCGTCGACCTCGGGATACTTGTTCTCATAGAACCGACAGTTAGAGCTGCTCATGCTGGGTTTGTGGATTTGGAGTTGAGACACTTCGGTTATAATTTCAGAGCTACTGGAAGTTTTTCTCGGGCGCGCGCACGACTGGTGATGGCCTGGTGAGGGAAGGAGGAAGTGTAGCGGAAAAAAACGTATGTAGTTGGGCTGAACAGGGAGACTTAACGCCTCTACTAAAAATTCTGCGGACTGACGGAGCACGATTTACCCGGCCATACAACAGGTATTGTTTCTTTCTTTTTTTCCATTTCTCCTAGCTCGATGTGGGGTTTTGCTTTGCGCTCTTGACGTATTCTTTCTGGCCTTCCTTGGCCCTGAGAGACAGGCTAATTTTTGCAAGTGCGCGCCAACTGTTAATTCTTGCTCTGGTGCCGGACTGGCTGTGCGGCAGTTGCACCCATTTTGTTTGCACCCATTCTCACGTTTCTATCACCTCTCACAAGCACCCACACTTCCGTCCTTGCCAACGCCAAACACACTATGACAGAATTCCAGGTATACAAAAAGGCAAACTTCTATGTGCCTGTCAGGTACAAGATCCAGGAGGTCTTGGGGCGCGGTTCGTACGGGGTGGTTTGCGTGGCGATCGACACAAAGCTGCCCGAACTCGCCAAGTTGGCGGTCAAAAAGATCTG
The DNA here is from genome assembly GCA_963678735.1 of Metschnikowia agaves. Lineage (NCBI taxonomy): Eukaryota > Fungi > Ascomycota > Pichiomycetes > Serinales > Metschnikowiaceae > Metschnikowia > Metschnikowia agaves. The sequence goes on along the minus strand of CAVMBV010000003.1, from coordinate 1,612,522 downwards.
TAAGGTTTTGCATCGGGAGGTGTTGCTTCGGCGTGCCATCCGGGAATTGAAGCTCATGCGGTTCTTCCAGGGCCATCGAAATGTATGTGATTCTGCTACGTTCTCCACGTCCTCTGTTTCATTCGCACGCTGTTTCTGCCTCTGCTTTCATCTCTTCCAACACTTTTGGTTTTGAGTCCTTTGTTCTTGCACTTTTGTTTCTCGTTCTTCATCCGTCTGCTTCTCGTTTTTCGTTCTTGCACTCTTGTTTCTCGTTCTTCGTCCTCTGCTTCTCGTTTCTCACTAACACCAGATCGTCTCCTTGGTCGACGTCTACTTCGTCACAGTGTCGCCCTACGAAGGGCTCTATTGCTTCCAGGAATTCATGGACTATGACCTTGCCCGCGTGCTCTACTCGGTGGTGCAGTTTCTGGAGTACCACGTCCGCCACTTTCTTTACCAGATCCTCTGTGGGTTGAAGTACGTGCACTCGGCCAACGTAGTACACCGGGACCTCAAGCCAGGCAACATTCTAGTGAATACACGCGGAGTGTTGAAGATATGTGACTTCGGCCTAGCTCGGCCACTTTCCAAAGACCCCCTACGTCGCCACGAGGAGCCCATCACCAACTACGTAGCAACAAGATGGTACAGAGCGCCCGAGCTAATTCTCCGCTGCGCTCGCTACGGAAAAGAGGTGGACATGTGGGCGGTCGGGTGCATTTTGGGCGAGCTTTATGGACGCCAACCGTTGATGCCAGGCAAAAGCCTGGTGCACCAGCTTCAAGAAATCATCAAGTACTTGGGCAGCCCACCTGCCACTGTAGCCATCCGCAGCGACTGGAAGGTCAGTCTGGAGCCTCGCGCGCCGGTCGCTTGGGCCACGATCTATCCATTTGCGGCGCGCGACAGCCTTCAATTGCTCGGGCAGCTATTGCGGTGGGAGCCAGCCGAGCGCCTCACAGTGGAGCAAACGCTCGACCACGAGGTTTTCGAGCGAATCCGTGAATCTTGTTGCGAGCCCCTGTGCACGGGCAGCTTCAAATTTGGGAAGGAAGAGGTCGAGCGGGATTTGCCAGAGCTCCACGGCATCCTCAAAGAGGAGGTTGCTGCGTTCCACACCGAGCGGTGCAGGATGCAACAGGCCCGATAAGAACAAAACCTTACGAAATAGTGAGAGGCGCTTCCGGGTGAACGAACGTGTACGCTTCCAGGGTATGTTTTATACCGGATCCACACTTTGGCTTTATCCTTTCATCACAGGGTCCTCGGGTGCAGGTGGGATGGGCCCGGAGGACTGGAGAAGTACCCCACCCTTCGGCGAGGCCAGGCACATAACCGCAACTCAATGTAGCACCGCACCTGAGCGGCGCTATATAATGACAGTGAAAGAACCGACTACGTGTATGGCGTGAAAAAGAGTCCAGGCCAAAGACAATACACAGAACGGCTCCATATCCTTAATTTCACTTACGTTGGCAATGCCGAAACACCACCCCGACCTCGAGGTGCTCAAGTTTGTAGTTGCGTACGATGACGGCACAGAGATCGAAGTGCCGGTGAAAGACCAGGACGAAATCCACTGCACGATTCCCGAGGGCACCAACTACACCATGAGCATCCATTTTGTCGTGCTCAACAACACGCTCAAGGACTTAAAGTACAAGCAGGAAGTGAGAAAGGCCAGTTTTGTTGTGCGCCGGCGAGAGAAGAAACTTGGCGAGCTGTTTGAGCCAAGCGAAACGCCCTACATCGTTCTGTTCGACCCCGAAACCACGCCGCTGGGTATGATGTTCCGAGGCACTTTTGACTGCTCGTCGATCTACTATGCCAATGGAGAAGAGATGTTCACTGCTCCGTGGAAATTGACCATCAGCCAGAAGTCTTAGTCAAGATGTATAGCAGTAAATGAAAGTGGTCAAACGGATGTGCAACTACACAGGAGATGTAGAGGATGGAGAGGATGGAGAAAAGATGAGAAAAGATGGAGAAAAGATGAAGAGACAGCCACGGCAATCTAAAACGAAATCACACGAGGAAGAGCCAAGTGAAGTGTGGTCCAGCAAGAGCCATCTCGATCGGCCTCGCTCGCGCGGCCCATGCCTCGGTCCTCGTCCCCACAATTCGCCTACCTCCGCATTACGAAAAGCGTGCCGTTCGCTGCCTTATCTTTGCGCATCCTGTGCCCAGCTGGCCCCAGGCCTCGCCCCGTACTTTACCATACCTGTCTTTTGGCGCCCACTCACTCCGGCCCACCTACTCCCAGTCGCACATCACCAGTGCTCAGTTATAAAGTTAGCAAGAAAAGGAAAGGAACGAAAAGACACAGGCGGTGGATACTCAACTTTCAGTTCAGATCTTCCCTCGCTGCTTCCACGATGCTGACCCGGCCTGCCTCTCACGCAGGGTCTTGGTATTCTGCCGATGCGAGCTCTCTTTCAAAACTCATCTTTGGACTTATCTCCAAAGCTCCACCAACCAAAAAAGGCGCCCGTGTGCTCGTGGGTCCTCACGCGGGCTACACCTACTGTGGCGAACGGTTGGCAGAGACTTACCTGGTGTGGGACTGCGCCGGCACAAACACGGTATTTCTCTTGGGTCCTTCCCACCACGTGTACTTTCGAGACACAGCCATGCTTCTGGCTTACGAGCGGTATGAGACTCCGCTTGGTGATTTGCAGGTCGATACCGCCGTGTGTGAAAGGTTAGCGGACGCCAGCGGCCTCCGCAAATCGCCCTTTAAGTACATGAGCGCCGCAGTAGACGAAGACGAGCATTCATTTGAAATGCATGCGCCGTTTTTGCTCGCCAAGTGCCAGGCTGACGAGGTGCCTGTGCCCAAGATCGTGCCGATCATGATCTCCGCTCTTTCTTCTAGCGCTAGGCTGGCTGTAGTGCTGGCATTGGCGCCGTTTCTTGCTGACTCATCGAATACGTTTGTGGTGCTGTCAGACTTTTGCCATTGGGGCCGCAGGTTTGGCTACACTGAATATGCTCCGGCCTTGGATTTAGACGAGCTTACGCTGTACGGATCGGCTTCCGACCAGACTACGCCAATCTACAAGTCAATCGAGCACTTAGACCGCACTGCCATGTCGGTAGCAGCGGGCGGATCGGCCAAGGCATGGGATGCTTATATCGAGAAAACGGGCAACACGATCTGCGGCCAGAAGCCGCTTGCGATAGTGTTGTGTCTAATCGAGCACTTCCGCAACAACGGAGGCTCCACGAAGTCGTCTACGGTTTTTGAGTGGATGGGTTACTCGCAAAGTAGCAAGGCGAAGCGAGGCTCTGACTCCAGTGTGTCATACGCCTCTGGCTACGTGAGGCTAGATTAGAGCTTTTTCTTCTTTTCTTCTCTTTTCTTGTCCATAGAACAGCTTCGCCTAAATTGCACCTGTACCTCCTCTCGTTCGTTCCTACTCGCTTCCGGTCCAGTTTCTAAATCGGTGCAGACAGGCTGCGCACTGGGCCAGATTCAACTGGGCCGATTCAACATCGGTGCGTCCTCAGATTGACCAGATTTCACACAACAGAACTCCCAAAACCCGGCAAACACTCTTTGCTGATACTGCAACCTCTGCACATAGTCTCCTAGCGCTAGTCAATGGATGCAAAATACTTCGGCAAATGCAAGGCATCCGAGCTCCGTGCAGAGCTTGAGCAGGCCCGCAAGAAGCTGAAGCCCCAACAACGAGTCAAGATTGTGTTGAAGAAAATCATTTCCAACATGATCCTCAATCGCTCAGAGATGGCCATGCTAATGACCGATGTCATTGATCTCATGGTTATCGACGACTATGAAATCCGCCGTTTGTGCTGCCACTTTATTGTCCACTACAGTGAGGTGAATACCAAAGATACATTCAGCTCATTGGATTTCTTTGCACGATTCGTTCACGACATGGACCCCATGCTTCGTGCACTTGCCATCAAGACACTAACGTCGATCAGCCTGCCGCAGTTTTGCAGCTTGGCTTTCAAGTGTATCAAGACACTTCTTTCTGACAAGAACCCCTACGTGCGTACTTCGGCTGCGTTCAGCGTGGGCAGATTGTATCAGCACGATCCCAAGACCACAGTGGAGTTTGGATTGATAGAAGCTTTAAACGAATTGCTTTACGACGACGATCATACTGTTAGCGGCAACGCACTTGCTGCGCTCGACTCCATCACTGAGTCTTCGTCCTCTTTGAATCTTAACATCAACAAGGAGCACCTGTTGGAGCTCATGCGGCAGATTGGTTTGCAGGACGAGTGGCGCCAGGTTTACTTACTAAATGCTGTCATGGCCTTCGTTCCTCAGACTACGCAAGACGCGCTTGAGGTATTGGACACCGTTGTTCCGTGCTTGCTGCACGAGAATAGCGCCGTGGTGCTAAATGGTGTCAAGGTGATTCTCTACTTGAGCAATTACATTGAGCCGCATAAACTAGCCTCCCCAGCACTTCCCAAGCGTATTGGTTCCGTACTCGTCGCCTTGCTTACGAAGCCTCCTGAAATTCAATTCCTAGTACTCCGCAATGTTATCTTACTTCTTCTTGGCAAAAGCTTCTTGATTAGTGTCGATGTTGAACTGTTCTTTTGGAAATTTGACGACCCCATCTATATCAAGGACACTAAGCTAGAGATCCTTTACTTGCTAGCCAATGAGGATAACATCGATGCTGTCTTTCGTGAGTTGGAGGAGTACGCCACTGAGGTGGACCCCAAAATGGCCCGCAAGGCCATCAGGGCATTTGGAAACCTTTCCATCAAGTCCCCTGCAGCTGCTCGTCGCTGTGTGGAAATCCTACTGGACTTAATTTCAAACACCATTCCCTATGTCGTGCAGGAAGCAGCTATTGTAGTGAAGAACATTCTCCGTAAACATCCTGGGGAATGCGACTCCATCTTGAACAGTATCTGTCGCCACTACAAAATGATGGACGATGCTGATGCCAAGCTCGCATTGACATGGATGACCGGTCAGTACGCCGAAAGAATTGCTAACTGCGAGGAAATCTTGGCTTATTTGACAGGAACCTTCAGCGAAGATCCATTGGAGGTCCAGTATGCTACCATCACCTCAGTGGTGAAATACTACGTGAAGTTTCCCCAAAAGGGAGAATCTTTAGTTTTGCGTGTTTTGAAATGGGCTACGGAGGAAACAGACAACCCCGACCTCCGCGACCGAGGTTATTTCTACTGGCGACTCATCACAAACAATCAAAATGAGGGCGACTCAAATGGGTTCCAGCAACGAACAAAAGAGATTGTTATTACTGTTAACCCAGAGATTAACTCTGATAACGATAAAATTGATCCTCACATACTCGAGGAGCTTGAACTCAGTGTCGGCTCTCTTGCATCTATATACCTCAAATCGGTCAGGCATGTGTTCCGGCTAGCGAAAGAAAAGCTGCTCATCTCGTCTCCTGCCCTTCAGCCACGTCGGAAGAGTGAATTACTGTACTATACTAACAAAGCCACCAACCAGCCCATAGAGAGACCCTTCAAGAATGATTACAGTAATAAGCCCTTGCCATCAATTGATAGAAATCGAAGCACGAGTAGTTTTGGGACAAATACATCGCTAAATTCTAGCGATAGGGGAAGAAAAGAAAGCTTGAGCCAAAAGCTTTCGAGAAAGGCGTCAGTGATCACCCGAAAAAAAAATACGAAATTTTAGAAACCAATATATTCATCCAATTTTTCTGGTTTCAACTATTCGCACGTTGGGGGAAAACTTCACACACTTGTCTGCTTCAGTTATCGTCTCGGTTGCTATCAAAGGCATGTTGGGCTCGGGCCCATCTGGAACTTGAACTTTCAAGGTTTCTAAGTCAATTCCCAACAATGTGCCTAAGATGATAATTGCTCCCGGCTTAGACATGACAAGCATATTCTCGGAGCAAAATGTAGCAGCTACACATTGGGGACACCCCCAGTCACATTCACAGTCTCGAACCCGCTCGTATGTAGCTCGAACAATCTCATCGATGTACTCAAATGTTTTGCCAGACATTCCTGTCCCTTGTTCTCCTCCCTTGGAATCATAAAAAATGAGCCGAGCAGGCCTTTTCCTTGACGACTCTCTCCTTGCAAACTCCTTTTCTGGTGCTTTGCACTCTGTGGATAACTCGCAATCAGCTCCACCTGGTGTAAATCGTGAATTTGGGTTTGTGGTTGCTCCACCAGCTATGTATAAAGGTAATGTATTCATTATTGCATGTTGAGCAGCATGAATCCCGCCTGCGGGATTTAAGCGTTTCTCTTTAAGGAGACCAATTGCTTTTTTCGGTATTTCAATCCAAAATCCTTTTGACCTTAAATGCACAGGAGGATTTTTGACCTCAACAGCCTCTAGAATTTCACCTTTTCTGTTCACTTTGAAATACCCGAATACAATGATGGTAGTCTCGATTTTGCCGTAAAAGACAGGAATATCTGTTGGGCCACCTACATTTTGGTAACTGAGTTGCTTTACCAACTCAATCTCCAAGGGGTCCACATTTGAAAAATCTCTCTGTTGGGTAGTCCAAGTTACTTTCACTCGCTCGACCTTTGCGTACTTGCCTTCGGTGTTAAAGTCTTTCACCAAATAGGGATATCCCTGGTGCAAAAATATGCCACCTTCGTAGAGAGTAAAGCTTGTTCTCAGCTCCTCCACCTCTTCTATTACAATGTTTCTATTGTCCGTGATATCCACGACTGCGTACATTGTTTGTTCTATTGCTCGTAGTGACACCTTCTCCGCTGGCCAAGGTAAATATCGAGGATCTACTCCATATGTTCCCCTTTTATCTTTGTGCAACTTTTGTTCACATATCTCCCGAAACTTGTCACCCACCTCGGGATCTCTTCTCGCTGAAAACCACTTGAGGTCACGGTCAATATCGATGGGCCACTCAAAAGCTGCACATTGCAAATGCATGGCCATCACCAATTTATTCAGGCTCCCATCCAAAAACCCATCGATGCAGAGGTCTTCATAGGTTTTGTCACACAACTCATGGGAGTTCTTGAGATAATGTCTGTCTATTGGATTTGCGCCACATACCAAAATGGCCAAACTCCCCTTAGACGACTTTCCTCGCCCAGCTCTGCCAAATTGTTGGTGAAGGTTCAGCTTCAGGATAGGAAATCCACACGAAATGACTACATCCAAATCAGAGAGGTCTATGCCTAACTCTAATGCATTTGTGGCTACAATTGCCCGGAGTTGCCCGCAGAACATTTTCCTCTCAATGGCCCGACGATCTGACTTAGAGTAGCCTCCTCTATATGCCATCACATCATGAGCACTTAACGACTTCCACTTAGGATGGTTGTTATCAGAAATCAAATTTTTCACTTCCTTAATGAGAAGCTCGCAAACAGCACGAATGGGGCAAAAAACGATCACCTTGATAGTGGGTAACGAGCTTAGCAAGTGGACAAGGATCTTAGCCAGCTCCCCCACTATGTTCTCGCGAGGGAGAAATGCAGATTTAATGGGCGATTTGAGGCTGGTAGCCGAGTCCAACTGAGGTTGCGGAATTTCACGCTGCCCCTTCTTGTTCATCAATAGCGGGGGTTCCCAAACTACCAATTTCTTCTCAGTACTTGGGCTGCCATCTTCAGAAACGTGAACCACATTGTCCGTGGATGGAAGCGCACATAGAGAACGAAAATGTTGCTCTGAGTTGTTGATTGTAGCCGAACATGACACATATAGAGGAACAGAGTCATTCAAACTAATTATGGAACGTAGACGATTGAGTCGGGCCATTACATACGAGACGTGGATTCCAAAAGTTCCTTTGTAGACATGAAGCTCGTCCATAATAACGTACTTGAGATTGCTTAAGAATTCCAGCCAACCCCTACTGTGGCCCTCAGCTGCTGAACTTTGGTTGGGGAGAATAGAGGCATGAATAGCGTCTGGGTTGGTGAAAATTATATCTGCATAGTTGCGTATGTAGCTTCGGTTTTTGGCTGGGGTATCACCGTCATAGGTATCGATAATAATCTTTCGTTTGTTTTGTGGAAGGTGGGATATAAGTTCATTTAGGTGGCGCTTTTGGTCTTGTGCGAGAGCCTTTGTGGGAAAGATGAGCAAGGCTGTACAAGTTCTTTTTTTTCGTTATGCAGCAAATCGGTTTCTCGAAGGATATCATTAAGCAACGGAAGCTGGTAAATGAATGATTTGCCCGAGCTGGTGGATGTGGACACAATTACGTGGCTGCGGTCTTTTAAAATAGCGTTAAGTGCTTCTGCCTGGTGTAGATAAAGCCCTCCTTCGAGAGCATCCACACCTTTATAGTTCCATAGAGCTTCAAGCAAATCTGGGTGGAGGAGCCCGGAATCGATGTTTGCGAGGCGGGCTTCTCGTGCCTCGGTCAAAGTATGCACTTTTTGGACCTGATCACGGAAAAGTGGCTCACTCTTGAGGGCTTGGAGCATCTGTGCTATAGTAGGCTTCTCTGTAGACGGCTTCATTGGTGAGCCGCCATCGACAGAGGGAGTTGCCATCTCCATCACAGTTACTGGATCAGCCAAGTGAGCCTCCTCTGGTACATGTCTAGTGCAGATTTCAACGATCGTTTTGAGAGGGATTCCTTCAGCTAAGTCGTCCTCAGAAAAAGACGATAAAAACTTATCTATGCACGAGGAGAATCTCTCATTGCGGGCCCTGATGATTGCCTGGAGCTGTTCCTGAGATAGGCTCCCTAGCTCCAATTTTCGGGAAGAAAAGAGGTCGGGGCTTGGCGAGGAGTCCCCCTTGCGCCGTTTGGCGGGAAACGCTGAAGCCTTACCCTTGATTATAGAACCTATTCCTTGTGTGCGAGTATCACAAAACTCGAAAACCAATAATTGGCGCTCGTGGTTGAGCTCAGACGAGTTCTTGCTTAGAGCTTCATACGCATCATCAATTGTCTTGGGTTGGTTTTGCAGGTAGCCCTTCTCTAGCAGGTACTGTACCTTCTCTAAGTGTTGAAGAAGAAGTTGATTCTCGTCGAAGTAATCGAAGGTCACGTCGCCATCCGGAAGCAAGTATTTGATGATCTGAAGATCGAGGTTTGATATATCCAGATTGACTTTGCGGAGAAGCTCTGCTGTGGGAATAGTGCTTCGGGAAAACGAAGACAAAAAAGTTAGATGCGTGTTGATCTGGCTGAACTTCTTGTAGAGCGAAAGAAAAAAAGGCGGCCAAGTCTTGGCGCCTCTCTTATCTGCCATTGAAGAGTGGTGGGCCAGACTCGTTGAGCAGGCAAGCACTGTTGGACGCCTGAGTAGGTGCGGAACACAGCGGGCAGAATATACAGAGACAAGACGGGACAGAAAAAACAGCCAAATAAAATTATATTAAATGCTATTGAATAAGAATAATAATTTTATTGATAATTATCGGGTTTGTTTTTTCTTGTTCATTTGTTTTCTTTTGTTCATTTTTTTTTTGTTCGTTTGTTCGTTCTTTTTGCTTGTTTCTGAGATCCAGCCAAAGATTGGGTTAGGCGTGGAGGCGGCCAGTGCGACACTTGGCCCGCTTCTGTTTTTGCTCCTAGCTGATTAGGGCCACTTTAGTTCGGTCCGTGCCGCACTAGCCTAACATCTGCCACGCCAAGTACCAAAGGCACTGAACAAGCAATCATGACTGGCCAGAACAAAACCGCAAATTCAGAGCGTGTAGCCCTCATACTAGGGCATATACATTTTACGCCTGTAGTTCCTAATTTTTTATTTTTTGTTGTAGGGGCAGTTTTCGAAGGCTCGTTACTGGGCTTTCCTGTGCCTGACGGTTGCGAAAAGTTCTAGCGCAGTATAAAGCTGAGATGAAGGTTGCAAGTGAGACGCAGGCCCATCAAGCTGGAGCTCATAAAACCCGAAAATCTGGCAACCAAAGCTTTTCCAGAGTAGCACAAACACGACTACACAATCTTAACAATATTTCTCTTGGCGTTCTGTGTATCATCTTCCTTCCTGGCCCTCAAATTAGCTCTGCAGAGAACATCGCCGAACAGCCCCACGCGCATACCAGCGTCAGGCTGCTGCAGGCACCAGGCAGCAAGCAATAAAGGGCCGCCCATTTAAGACACACAGGGCCCGTGTTAAGTGCCAAACGACACGAACAACTTCGCAAAGAGGCCGTTAGAACAATGGGAAAAATTTCAAAGCTCATCGGAAAACTCGAAAGCCACGCAGTGTCGGACTTTCCCTCCGCAGACCCGGCTGTGTCGGACAAGATCACTCAGAAGCAACTTTACCAAGCCCGCTTCAACTTCGGGGTCAATTTTGGCGGTTGCTTCGTTAGAGAAAAATGGCTATTTCATTCGACTTTTCCCGAAGGCACGGAAAACGAATTGGACGCTGTGGCCAAGAGTGCCAAGGACAGCAGAGACCAGGCCAGGAAGACGTTGGAGTCGCATTGGAAGGGCTACGCTCTGGAAGACGATTGGAAGTGGCTTGAGAGCCACGGCATTAACGCTGTAAGAGTACCTCTAGGCTACTGGAACATTGATGGAGGAAACTACACCTCGGGCACGAAGTTCTCCGATTTCAAAGATGTATATGCCGGCTCATGGGCAATCTTCAAGTCACATTTCATTGAGCCTGCTGCGAAACACAATATAGCTATATTGGTGGATATCCACGGATTGCCTGGTGGAGCCAATGGTGATGCCCACAGCGGCGAGCTGGGGGGCAAAGCCGGCTTTTGGGCCTCCAGCAGCAACCAAAAACTAGCCACCAAGGCGCTTGGCTTTGTAGCCAAAGACTTGAAAAAGTATGACAATATCTGTGGAATCCAGGTGGTCAACGAAGCTGAGTTCTCCGACTCGGCTTCCCACCAAAAATCTTACTATACCGCAGCTCTCAAGGCCATTCGGCTGGAAGACAAGTCGGTGCCAGTGGTGATTTCAGACGGCTGGTGGCCAAATCAGTGGGTAGAGTGGATTCAAAAAGAACAAGGCGACTCGTTTGCGGGCCTCGTGGTAGACCACCATTGCTACCGCTGTTTCTCTGACAGCGACAAGAGTAAGAAGGCGGAACAAATTGTTTCAGACTTGAATGGCGACTTGCTCACCAACCTCACCGATAACGGAAAGGGCGTTGATTTCATGGTAGGCGAGTGGTCATGTGTGTTGGACGGTCAGAGTTGGGGCAACAGTGGACTCGACCCGAATGACGGAGGCAACTCTAAGCGGCAGGAGATTGTTTCGAACTACGGGGCGCAACAGGCCAAGTTGATTGAGCAAAGAGCAAGTGCGGGCTCTTACTTCTGGACGTACAAATTTGAGTCTGGAAATGGAGGTGAGTGGGACCTACGCCAACAGCTTGGCCACTCGTTCCGCGCCCCCAAAGTAGCAGTTCCGGACGAGGCCAAGCTCAAACAGGCCCTCGACAGAGAGTTCAAGGCACATACGGACTACTGGAATCTGCAGAACCCCAAGGAAAAGTACGACCACGATCGGTACAAAGAAGGATTCACCACGGCGTGGAACGATGGCGTAGAATTTGCGAAAGCGGGCTCGCTTGTGGGAAGAAAGCAAGCTGTCAAGCATGCCAGGATGCAGCAGCATGTGAAGAACAGAGGTAAACTGTCATTCCTCTGGGAGTGGGAGCAGGGCTACGACAAAGGCTTGGAGGAGTTCAACAAGGCTCTTTAGGTTTTCGGGGCGATTGTTTTATACGAAGAAAAAGAAAAGAAAAGGAAAAGAAAAAGAAAAAGAAAAGAAAAATAAAAAAGGCCGATTTAACAACATTTAACTGAAATATCACGCACTTCTACTAAAGAATTAACACAAGCAAACAAGTCAGTAAGCAACGTAGGCCTGTGCGAAGTTCGGTGCAAGACTGATGCCGTGAGGCCCTGTTGATAAGACCTGTGTACAGCAGCAATCGCTGCCTAGTATTCAGCCCGGGCCCTCCACAGCATCGAAGCTGGACCAGCACTGTGCCGGTTGGTTGAAAGTGCTGCAACCAAGGGTGCCGGGCCCAAAGCAGTGACCGCTGGACAACCATAGCGAATTGCTGGCAGAGTACGGCGGCGGTCACGTGACCCGTGCCCTGGTGTGGGCCGCAAGCGAGCAGCCAAGCCAGGGCCAGAATGCACCCAAAGCGGTCGGCCCCACGCTTGCCTATATATAAAGTGCACGCTCGCCACTCGTAATCTTATCGCCAGTTCCTTTTCTAGTCTGCCAGCATTTCCATCCAAAGGTGCCGCCAGACAAAAAGGAAGTTCTTCCCGCGAAACCAAGCTACTTAACATTGCGGTTTCTCTGCAACTTTCGCCAACTCGCTCAATCTCTCAGCAATGCAATTCGCTAGCATTTTAGCCATAGCAGCGTCGCTCCTTGTTGCTTCCTCGGAAGCAAAGACGTTCTCGACAAACTTGAAGAAGATCCCCGTGGAGGAAACACTTGATGCCCAAAGATTCTCGGAGTACACCAACGCATTGGCAAACAAGTACTTGACGGCTTTTGCTGCTGCTGGAAATGCGCCAATGGGCGGTGCGCAGCAGGTGGCCGAGATCCCGTTCGTGGAGTCCACATCGAAACACGAGGCTCCTTTGACCAACTACCTCAATGCCCAGTACTTCACCGAGATCCTGATCGGCACTCCCGGGCAGACGTTCAAGGTTATCTTGGACACCGGGTCGTCCAACTTATGGGTGCCCTCGCTGGACTGCGGCTCGTTGGCCTGTTTCTTGCACACCAAGTACTACCACGACTCCTCTTCTTCGTACAAGGCCAACGGCAGTGAATTTTCTATTCAGTACGGTTCCGGTGCCATGCAGGGTTATGTGTCACAGGACACTTTGGCCATTGGAGATTTGGTTATCCCCAAGCAAGACTTTGCCGAAGCCACGTCGGAGCCAGGGCTTGCGTTCGCATTCGGCAAGTTTGACGGGATTTTGGGATTGGCGTACGACACCATCTCGGTGAACAAAATTGTGCCGCCCGTGTACAATGCCATTGCCCAGGGCCTTCTCGACGCGCCCCAGTTCGGGTTCTACTTGGGTGACACCAACAAGGACGAAAACAATGGTGGATTGGCCACTTTCGGTGGGTACGATGAGTCTTTGTTCAAGGGTAAACTCACGTGGTTGCCTGTCAGAAGAAAGGCTTACTGGGAGGTCAGCTTTGAGGGTATCGGCTTGGGCGATGAGTATGCGGAATTGGCAAGGACCGGTGCAGCCATTGACACTGGTACGTCGTTGATCACATTGCCTTCGTCCTTGGCCGAGATCGTCAATGCTAAGATTGGTGCTACAAAATCGTGGTCTGGCCAGTATCAGGTTGAATGTGACACTCGGGACAGCTTGCCCGATTTGACGTTGAACTTGGGTGGGTACAACTTTACTTTGACTGCCTACGACTACACTTTGGAGGTCTCGGGCTCATGCATCTCTGCCTTCACTCCAATGGATTTCCCTGAACCAATTGGTGACTTGGCCATTGTGGGCGATGCTTTCTTGAGAAAGTACTATTCTGTGTACGACTTAAAGAAGAACGCTGTGGGCTTGGCTCCAGTCAACTGAGGGTATGCCATTTGGTTAGAAAGATAATACCGAAAAGTACTTACTGAATGCACTCAAGTAATCCTGAAATTGGGAACGTACTCGTAGGAAGTGCTCGTGCCAGAGGGCTGCGCTAGTTTTCTACCTCGAATTGAGTCAAGTCAGGATTCTGGGCAAGCCCAATTGGGAACCAAAGCGTGGAAGCCTCCAACACAGCCGTTCCCAGACGAGGAGTGCCCAAATCAACCGTGCACTTTTCCGCTTCTTTTCTTCTTTAGGGAATTCCTACTAAACCAAAAGATTGTCTATAGACGTTCATGCTAAGGCTGGGAGTGCTTGGCGCAGGCTGGCTGCGCGCTCAGTTTGCACCCAAATGTGGAGAACCAGCCAGCCAGCCAAAACGCAGATCAGATCTTGACTACTCTAAAAATATTTTTTTGTAGTTCAGAAAAGCCACTCTCATTTGATTCTGGATTTGAAATCTTCATCCTTATTTTCTTTCTTTTGTTGGATAACAGCATTAGCATAGGAACTCCACGCTGATTCGTATTTTCTCACGAATCTCAAAACTGCCAGGGGAAACCACTAGATACTAAAATTGTTACCAGCCTACACGGAAATAAGAAAAAGAAGACAACCAATAATAAATCAATAACATCTGAAAACACGAAAAAGGCACCAGTTAACCAATCTACATTGCCGTTGGCGTCATAGTGAAAGTGAATAAGCCTTCACAATGAGCTACGCTTCCTCCAGATCACTAGAGTTCAGTGCAAGCAGCGCAAGCAGTGCAAGCGGTACAGATGTTCTAACGTCTGAGCTCCTTCGTAGCAGCTTGGAATTGCCCCGTGACAAATCAGCTTTCATTAGTGGAAGAACCGAAGCCACCAAGGGAACAGAGACACCCATATGTCCATTGAATTACCCAAGCTCCGAACAGCAAACGCCCACTAGATCCACAGCAAGGCCGACTTCTGTTCAACCATCTCCAAAGAACAGATCACAAAACTCAGCTGCTCGATCGTCGGCGACAACGCCACCGCTAGAACGTTTGGCGGCCGAAACTGACCTGTCTGTCTCTGTTGCGGCACTGATTCCGTACTATAACCTCTCCGAGTACAGCCGGCTGTTCAACACTGTGAATTTACTCAGGTCCAATGCATCGGCTGGATCTAGGGCGTCCCGTCGCTTGGCTTTTCCAAATGCAGATTCTCCACTGACCACCAAATCACCAAATGGCAACTCATCGCAGCCCCAACCACACCACGAGAGCGTTGCTCAGCTCTCGGAGCAATTTAACCAGGTACCGCCACGATTCTCGCAGTTTATCTTGGACCAGGATGCGACGACGGCTCCCCGCTCGTCCAATTCTTCTGAACTTGCTGGTGGCTTACGTCAGGTCTCGTCGCAAATCGGCTCTGTGGCTACCATCTTTTCAACCCGGCCGGAGCTGATGTTACGCCACCGCCAACGGCAAGCACAGAGTAATGCCAACGTTGTTAATGATCCAGCGTCATCGTTGAGGCGCAGGAGAGCCATTCGCTTCAAAGAAGGTGGTCCGCTCTACCGCATAAGGCTAGCGTTACGCAGGCTTGTCTTGAAGGTCAAAAAAGGTTTCTTGCCAATCCGTAACTTTTTTGTGGGACACAGAAAGGCCACTTCCAACGTGAAATTTGCGTCTGGACGTGACGCCTCACTTTCAACAAGACAGCACTCGCTCAAACGTTCGAGACTGGCTAGTAGAGCAAAAGCACGCAGTGGTCTCATATCAGCACCCTTGGCCAACCCCGAGTTAGGGTCTGCTTCAGGTGCTTCACGTGTGGGCGGGCTTACTTCGGAACTCAAGGCTTTTGCTGGTGCTCGGGTCGACCAGCAGGTCCCACAAAACCAAAATGCCGCTTACCAAAATCAGGAATACCAAAACAACACTGGTACTGATAATGTTGGCAAGTTGTCTCATCTCTCCAACTATATTGCAGAACAGAGGGACTTGAGTGGTGTGGCTCTCCCTAGA
This sequence comes from Metschnikowia agaves, assembly GCA_963678735.1. Taxonomy (NCBI): domain Eukaryota; kingdom Fungi; phylum Ascomycota; class Pichiomycetes; order Serinales; family Metschnikowiaceae; genus Metschnikowia; species Metschnikowia agaves. Next base: position 1,597,046 of record CAVMBV010000003.1, on the reverse strand, counting down.
TCTGATATACTGGAAACATCTTCACCACCTCTTCCTCCACCACACACCGATAGCCTGTTCCAGAAATCGTTGGTAAGAACTCCCGACAGAAAAAGAGAGGAGCTTATCAATGTATGGAGACTGTATCTTGCTAATGTCATATCTCAGAGAATCCGTTTGAGACAAGAGATCTACTTGTTTCAATCAATTTTGGCCAGAAAGCCACTAAATGTGGGCATCCATTCCCAGGACGCCGACACTTCAGCTCAAACATTTGGTCATTCCGATAATCATCGTTATAGCAAGGCAACACAAACAACTGCAGCGAGATCTTCCCGGAGGTGGCTGGAGAGTGTAGGCGAAATTGTCAGTTACAATGCAAGCATTGTTCACCCCACACATGCCTCTACGTTGTCATCTCCAGGTTCAGCATCCGGTGTTTTGAAGGGTGTTCCCGAAGCCCATGATGCTCAAATTGACGTAGCCTCTCAGTACACGAACTCCACAACCAAAAGGAGGACACAGTCAGTTGCCGCTTCGCTGCAGACGATCGAAGACGCATCTTCGTTCAGCAGTGATACGGATGATGATTCTAGCGATGAAAACATTACGAAATTGCAACAAGCACTCAACCGTCGTTCAATGTTGGGTGATATGCTTGACTATGACTCGGAAGACGAAGACACGCTCTCTATGGAGAGTTCGAGCATGCCTGAGGTACCTGTTAGAGAGTTTTCTCCGTCAAGGAACTCACGTAGTAATTCAGAGTTGGTCAAACGGTATGGAACAATCAGGAGACGTAACACAGAAAAGAGTTCATACTATGGAAGCTCGGCATGCTCGTCAAAATATTCCAATTCTAGCATCGAAGTGGCATCGTTGTCCAGATCGCCTGGATTCAACGATCTACACATCATGAGTGAGTAGCTCGAGACTGTTAAACGTCAAGCTAATCTATATTGAACGTAAACCGTCAATCACCAATATTAATCTACAAATTATATCTAGAAGTATTTCTTTTTTATATACAAGTAAAATCATTATATCCTTGGGCCTTAGTTCTTTGGCTCAGAGGAACCGTTGGAGTCTCCACTGTCGTTGTTCTCAGACTGATTCTTGTACATCTTTTCAAAGATCTTCATGGAGCTGTTTTGCAACTCCTCAGTCTTGGTCTTCAAATCAGAAGCATCAACTTCTTCGCCAGCTTGAGCCTTGACAGCAACCTCTCTCAAAGCAGCAATCTGCTCTCTGATCTTGTCAACGTCAGCCTGGTCGACCTTGTCCTTGAACTCGTTCAAAGAGTTCTCGGTGTCATTACACAACTGGTCGGCTCTGTTAGCAGACTCAATGGACTCTCTCTTAGCTTTGTCAGATTCAGCAAACTTCTCCGCATCTTGAACCATCTTCTCAATTTCAGCATCAGACAAACCAGAGGAGCCGGCAACAGTAATAGATGCATCCTTGTTGGAAGCCTTGTCGCGAGCAGAAACCTTGATGATACCATCGGTATCGATGTCAAAGGTGACCTCAATTTGAGGAACACCCTTTGGTGCTGGTGGAATACCGGACAAAACAAAGTTACCAATCAATTTGTTGTCTCTGGTCAATTCTCTCTCTCCCTGGAAGACTCTGATCTCAACAGAAGTCTGGCCAGCGGATGCAGTGGAGAAGATTTGAGACTTCTTGGCGGGAATCGTTGTGTTTCTGGAAATCAATCTAGCAAACACACCACCCATAGTCTCGATACCCAAGGACAATGGAGTGACATCCAAAAGAACGACATCCTTGACTTCACCGGCTAAGATACCACCCTGGATGGCAGCACCCATGGCAACAGCCTCGTCTGGGTTGACAGCCTTAGAAGGCTCCTTACCAAAGATAGACTTCACGGTCTCAATAACCTTAGGCATCCTGGACATACCACCAACCAAGATAACTTCCGAAATTTCCGAAGAGTTCAAACCAGCATCCTTCAAAGCCTTCTTACATGGCTCGATGGTCTTCTTGATCAAGCCATCGACCAAGGATTCAAACTGAGCTCTGGTGATCTTCTGGTTAATGTGCTTAGGGCCAGATGCGTCAGCAGTGATGAAAGGTAAGTTGATCTCAGTGGAGACAGTGGAAGACAACTCAATTTTGGCCTTTTCAGCAGCCTCTCTGATTCTTTGGATGGCCATTCTGTCCTTGCTCAAGTCAATGCCAGAGTCCTTCTTGAAGTTGTCAACGATGTTTCTGACAATAGCGATATCGAAGTCCTCACCTCCCAAGTGGGTGTCACCGTTGGTTGACTTGACCTCAAACACACCAGCACCGATGTCCAACACAGAGATATCGAACGTACCACCTCCCAAGTCGAACACAGCCACAACCTCACCGTCGTTCTTCTCCAAACCGTAAGCCAAGGCAGCAGCAGTAGGCTCGTTCACCACTCTCATGACGTTCAAACCAACAATCTTACCTGCGTCTTTGGTGGCCTGTCTCTGGGCGTCGTTGAAGTAGGCCGGGCATGTCACCACAGCATTGTTGACTGGCTTACTCAAGTAAGACTCAGCAGTCTCCTTCATCTTGTTCAAGATGAAACCTCCGATTTGCTGGGGCGAGTACCTCTGGTCACGCGCCTCGATCCAAGCATCGCCATTCTCGTGCTTGACGATCTTGTAAGGCACCTCCTTGATGTCTCTCTGCACCTCCTTGTCCTCGAATCTTCTTCCGATCAATCTCTTGGTGGCAAACAAGGTGTTTTCTGGGTTCACAACAGCCTGACGCTTGGCGGGAATACCAACCAATCTCTCGCCTTCCTTCGTGAAAGCGACGATCGAAGGCGTAGTTCTTCCACCCTCAGAATTCTCGATAATCTTGGGGGTCTTACCCTCCATGACGGCAACGGCCGAGTTGGTGGTACCCAAGTCGATACCGATGACCGGGCCGCTTGGAGCGGTCGACTGGTGACGCACAAACCGCTTGGCGGCGTTTTGGACTGATTTTCTTGCGGCCAACATTTCTATAAGTGGATAGTGAAGAAGGCAAACTAGTTTTTTTTTTCTTGCTCACTCACCTCGCGGAACCGGAGTGCGTATTATACCAAGTACTCTGAAAAGTTTCGCGAAGTTACCCGGCCGTTCGCATCGTTCCAGAAATTTCTAGAGGTTCACCGCTGCGCTGGCGCTGATCGCGGGCGTGCGCAACACAACCTCGTGCCCCACACAATCGAACACGCAAACTCAGTCGCCCAACATCTTTGGTCACGTGACCAGTCATATAGAGCTGATTTGACTTGGCACACTTAAATCACAGGTAGACGTAGAACAGGCCACAGCAGCGGCAGAACGACCGAATGGCAGCCTTGCTCCTGGGTTCAAGCCGCTCAAAGCAGGGCCGAAAGTATGAATGGCCGTCTTGAGCATTTCTTCGTTGGTCGTCACCGGTTGCTCTATTTCCTATAAAACAGCTACACAGCCAGCACTGCTAATAATACAAAATATATTCATTAAATTGAACCTTGAACTCGTCGTTTGATTTTTTTCTTCTTTCTTGTTTAGAAAGCTTTCTCTCATTTTCTTGTTTAAACAGCACGTATCTAGGAGCTCTAGGTGGATAGCAACCGCAGCTTTTACTCAAGCAAGTCCCGTGGAAGGTTGCCATTCATAATCCATGTAAGCGATTTCTCACCACGAAACTCTTCGATGTAGCTCAGAATCTCCTCGGCTGACTTTCCATACTTCTCCATGCCCCGCTCAATGGCATCACATAGTTTCTTGCGTCTTTGGTACCGTTTTGATTCCTTCGACCGGGAATCCCCACGCCATTCGTGTTTTCCAAACCTCTCATCCATCTCCCGCAAAGGTGGCTGGCCCCGAAATCCTCGTGTAAATTCATCATAGATTTCTTTCACAGTCATTGGATTATGAAGAAAGTCGATCGACACTTTTGGCTTCTTGCGGCCACCAAGGTTATCCATGCTGACCACCTCAAGCTCTGGCATGTTGACGACCGAAAGGCCATTTTTTGAGACAGGTTGCAGGTGCTGTAGCAGCTGCAGATCTGGCGGCTGATCTATCTGGTCATGTTTGAGTTGGTGCAGCAGCTGTGGTGCTTGTGACTGTTGCGATGAATGCGATGTTTGTTGCTGCTGCTGTTGTTGTTGTTGTTGCTGCTGCTGCTTTTGCTGCTGCTGCGGCGAAAGCTGTTGCTGTCGCAGTCTTTGACGCAGCGAAGAGGCAACGTGGTTCTGTTGACGTTGTTGAGAAGACTGCAGCTGTCGCAGCAGGGGCTGTAGGTGCTGTTGATGCTGTTGATGCTGATGCTGGTGCTGTTGGTGTGAAGTTTGCATGAGCTGCAGGTGTTGCAGGTGGAGTTGCTTGGGCATTCCATCAATAGATGTGTTGTTGTTGGAGTTGGAGTTGTTGAACTTCCCGAACAGACGCTTTCTGTTCTTCTTCTCGTCGTGGACATCGGACTTCGCCTGCGCTTGGACTGCAGCCTGCGCTACCTGATGTAGCTGTGGATCCATATTGCTATCTAGCAGTACACCGGGAACATTAGTGCCGACAGGCACGACTCCGGGAGATTGGAGCGAAGGGATGGAACTGGTTACATCATGCACGGGATCGTGCACCAGATCATGGACGCTATCCGGCAATGAGCCATCTACAGAATCCTGGGTGCCATCAACACTGAAGGGGTCACTTGATTGGATATGCTGTAGCAGATTGACGATCTGTGTAACATCTTTATTGTGAAGCAAGTCTATAAGGAGTTGCGTGAGCTTCTCTATCTTCAGGTTCTGGTAATCTAGCACATGACGAAAGTAAGCTATATCCTGGTTCATAGATGTGACTTCGTTCTCGATCTTTGACATGGTATCGGAGAGCTTGAGCTGGGTCTCTTGGAAGGGAAGCATGGTGGACAGTGACGCTATCAGAGAGAACCCACCCAGATGGTGGTTGGCGTTGTGGTTGTGATGCAGCTGGTGGTGTAGCTGGTGATGTGGCATACCATGATGCAGATTGTGTTGGGAATTGTGGTTCGGATGTGACACGAGGCCCGTACCGTCGGTGCCAGGGGCTACCAACAGGTTGTCATCCACGGTGGAAACGTCTGTCACCCTGGTTCCTACGCCTGACAGAGCCCGCAATGCCTCGATTGGTTCTAGTGAATTATCTGTGAGTGAATTGCTTGTCAACCCACTCGAATTCATCTCGGGGAAAATGCGGAGCGGTCTCTAGGTTTGGCTCTCTCTCTCGATCTCTTGATCCTGTCTTGATGGAATCTTTTTTGCGAAGTTGGTGTCTGCGTATGGGACTGCTTGAAGCACGTGAGCCTTTCGCAGTTCGCAGCCAACGGTGGAGCCATGAGCATGCCAGGCAAGGTCACCTTCGACAAAGACGGGTGGAGAAATACGAGGCCAACGTTTGCTCGGGCAAAATGCAAAGCGGAAATTATCCCTTATTTATACTTGCGCAGGCTCTTTGTGTACTCGGCTCCCGCTTACAGTTTGTGCACCAATTGATTATGGTTGCACGTCGATTCTCACGCCAAAGCTTCTCCTTCCGCACATTCCGACAAAGCCTCTCACCGAGAATAGAACCGAGCCTAGAATTCTGTTTATTTCTTTATTTTTTTATTTCTTTGTTTCGCTGTTCAATTCTCGTATTTGTTGCTTTTTGTGTTTTTTCTATGATCACAAACACCGACCCCTTATATTTCTCGGGAGGTGCATCAATTCGGACAGCCTCGCTGACGTAAAAACTAGAAGTTGCTCTCGCATCAGTTTACGAAGGGCATGCGCATGGTGGTGCGCCATTGCTACAGGTACCGATTCAGTATATACAAATTCATGAATTGAAACAAGTGATACATATATATCAATAAACGTCTAGAAAATCCATCCGAAGCATTTGTCGTAAAACCACTTAAAATCCTTGGGGTTGCCTTGTGCAGCCCTGACGGCCTTGTCCTCCTCGTCCTGTTGCTTGAACTTCTCTTCCTCGGCATCGACAACATCTCTGTAAGTGTTCAAGTCGATTTCGTCCGCTTTAAGGAATTTGGTTTTCTTGACCAATTTATATCCGACGGCGGCAATGACAAAAACAGGGAGAATGAGATACCCGGTAATGAAGGTTTTGTACGGGAAGTCATGGCCCAAGAAAACTGTGTAGTTCTTGATTAGAATGATGAAAACGGTAAGAACAAACGCAACATAGGTCCCGTATGGCTGGAGAGGAGAACGGAAACACAAGTCTCGCTTTCTGCTGAGACCTTGGGCTTTCAACGCTTTCATGAAACGCATGTGAAGAACAAGAATGTTGGCCCACGTAATCAAACCAGCCAATGACACCAAATTGACAAAGTAATCGAACACCTCTCCGGCAGAAGAATCGGTGGTCATGAAGCCCAAACAGCAAAAGAGCGAACCCAAAATAATTCCGTAGTAGGGAACACCCATGCGGTTGGTTCTGGCGAAAAACTTAGGTGCATACCCGGCCACTGCAAGTCCATAAATTGTTCTGGAGCAAATGTACAAATCGGAGTTGGCAGCAGAAAGAACGAAGATCAAGATACAAGCATTGATCACATGGTCCAAACCACCGATTTGTGCGTTTTTGATGGCAATGACGAAAGGAGAAGCAGAAGCAGTGGTTCCCAGGGCACTCAAGAGTAATGGATCATTGGACGAAACACACATTCCCAAAAACAAGACCGATAAAATGTAAAACACCAAAATACGATAGAAAGTCAATTTGATGGCTCTTGGAATAGCTTTTCTTGGCCTGGCGCACTCAGCGAAGGTAATTCCCACTAATTCAGAGCCGGTGTAGGCAAAGGTTGCAGTGACAAGCACCGACAAGAATGACAAGAAACGGCCCTTGCTGCCACCTATGTACAAGTCACGAGAAGAGTCAGAGAGCTCTTTGAAGGCCCCAGGGTCTTTCCAGTAGCGAAAGCCAAGTCGTTCGCCTGTTGGGCCACCACCCAAGGCGATAACAAGAAGCAAAAGAATGAGCCCCAAGCAGGTAAGAACCTTAAGGCACGACAACCAAAACTCGATTTCGCCGAAAAACTTGACACCAAGAATGTTGACCACAACAATTATAACCAAGAAAATGGCAATCCACACGCCAGCATTGACCTTGTCAGTGCTGACCCAAAAGGACATCACAAGAGAGCCCGCAACCAACTGGTTGGCAGGAAGCAATAAGTATTTGATCAAATAAATCCAACCACATGCAAACCCAAGAGCTTCGTCAACGTACCGGGACATGTAACCTGCAAAGCCATCAGCCAATGGCAAGAACGTGGCCACTTCACCCAAGGCACTGAGCACCATGAACACAACAAAGCCAATGACAGTGTAAGAAATGAAAACCCCTCCAGGCCCGGCACTTTTCAAAGCGGAGCCGGTACCGATCAACAAACCAGTTCCCAAAGCACCGCCTATGGCAATCATGGACAAATGTCTGGCCTCCAAGGCTTTCTTTAATTCCTTGCCTTCACCAGCCTGGGACTGGAATTGAGGGTTTGACATTTGCACCGATAAATTGTACTCTGCGGTGTGCCGCGAGAGCACCTCATCGCTGGCGAAGTTCTTTTCTATGTCAGACATGGATGTTGATGCCTGAGGGAAATACAAAGAGAAGTGACGTTATGAACAGAGGAAAAGAAGAAAACTAGCAGACCTCGAGTTCTTTTTAATGCCCCTGTTGGCGAACTACCCCGTACAAGAATACGTAATGACATGGGCAGCTTATCATGATGTACAGGTTACATTGGAAAAGCAGTACTGTTTTGGACTAGCCAAGAAATGAAGCAAAAACGCCTTACATGGCATCTCCTCTCGGCCTCTATAGTATGGTTTTGCCATGCAGGTGCACATCACCATGGAAGCCCGTCACCGGTGACAGAAAAAACACAACGACAAATTTTACGGGGTATGTTGACGCTCTTGGGATACGGCAAAATCAGGCCTGGATTGGAGGGCGTGCCCAGAATTGTTCCGGGTGTTGCAGTGGGCTTTGGACAGAGCACGGCATAGACTCGGAGCCACTGCGTTCCCCGTGGCTTTGCTATGCTCCGCCAGCCGTTCGGGTGCGAAAAGCCAGAGGGCAATCCGGGGCGGAGACCCTGTAAGCCTGGCTCACCGACTAACTGGCAAGAGGCGCGAGGAAGGCAAAGAAGGCCTGAGCCGGGAAGCGCCGGGCCTGGCCAGCGAAACGGCAACCTACGGCAATGTCGCTGTGCACTAGTGTCAGCCGAGGGTGCGACACAGGTGCCAAAGCCAATGCCAATGACGTCAAAGGCACCCGCAAAGGAAAACTCAAAATACCAGCTTGCCAAGAATTCTCGACAACGCGAGCGAAGAAAGCACAGCCAGTACATTTCGGCGCCAGTACATTTCGGCGCCAGTGCAGTCAGCAACTTGCGCAGTTGGCAGATCACTAGGGCGTTCGAGAGCGCATACGGCTACGTTAGAAGATCGGCCTGCAGCTAACACACGGCCCTACCAAATGCCGTTTGAGCTTTTCGGGGAACAACATGGAGCGGTGGACATGAGCGGTGGACAGGGCAGAGATGCCCCACAAAGTTGGGACGGTTGGGGAACACAGCATTTCGTTTTGTGCGGCGGAGAAAACAGGGCTAGACTCTCAAGCTCGGGATTTTGCAGCGAGCGGAATAGATTCCATTTGGGGCTGAGTGATGAAGGGAGAGCGGAACTGGGCCCTGTTGTGGTGATAAGCCTGGAGGGGAATTCTTGGCTATTGCGCGTCGTTATCAGTGGGCAGAGCGGCGGAAATCATTACCTCGTGCTTGATACGGAACCCTCCCCAGTGGGTGTCTTGTGCACGGCGCATGCCGCCGGTACGCCTCTCCGTGGTACCTGCAGGCGGGCGTCAAACAGATATAGGGCAGCCAAGAGCACGCCTCGAATTCAATTCCGCAGGGAAGCATCCAAGCCGGCGCAACACCGATTTTCCGCAGACCTTTCTTTTTCACTTTATCTTAGCGCATTTGCGCAGATAACACCGGTGCAGGAACACCAACCGATTACAACATGTTTAAATCGACAAGTGCTGCTGCTAGGTTTCTGGGGACTCGATATTTCCAAAGCACGCAATGAGTACTTCGAGCGAAAAAAACCTTAAGCTGGGAGGCTACTCGGTTGACGTCGAGCACATCGGCTCCGGCACCCACTTTCCACAATATGTTGGTGCCCACACCGACGATTTTGATGACAGATTGGATGTGGAGAAGTATGGTACCACCAAGCGGAAGCTTTCCAGCCGTCATGTTTCCTTGATGATTATCGGCCAGAGTATCGGCACCGGCTTGTTCATTGGCTTGAAGACACCGTTGATGGAATCTGGCTCGCTCTCGCTTTGGCTCGGGTTCGTTGTTTGGGCCTGTACCGTCATCTGGCCCTTGATGATGGCTACCGGTGAAATGTGTTCATACCTCCCTATCAAGGGCTCTTTCTTGCACTTTGCTGCTAGGTGGCTCGACCCTGCTATGGGCTTCGCCGTGACAATCATCTACTTGTATACGTCGCTCATGTTCATCTGTGTTGAGATTGTCGCCTTTGCGTCCGTCATCAGTTACTGGACTGACGCAAACTCTGCTATATTTATTACTGTCGGCTTAGTGTCCACTTTTTTCTTCAACGTCTTTGGTGTCAACTGGTACGGAGAGGTGGAGTTCTGCTCTTCTATCCTCAAGGTCATCTTGATCGTTGGTCTTATGTGCTTCAGTTTGATCGCCATGTGCGGTGGTAACCCTCATGGAAAGGTGCTCGGCTTCGACAACTGGACGGAAGGTGGTCTTTTCCGTGAGTATCTTGTTTCCGGCAACACTGGTAAGTTCTTAGGTTGGTGGAACACCCTTCTTTACGCCGCCTTTGCATGTGGTGGTGCCGACATGTTGGGTATGATTGCTGGTGAGGTATCTCAACCTCGTAAGAACATTGCCCTTGCTGCCAAGAGAAGCTACATCAGAGTTTACTTATTCTACATTGGCGGTGTGTTCTTCATGAACTCTTTGTGTTCTTCTATCAACCCCGTTTTGATTGCACAGAGCGCTCAGGCAGGTGCCGCTTCGTCTCCATGGGTCATTGGGATCAAATCTGTCGGTGTTCATGGCTTGGACTCTGTGGTTAACGCTGTGGTGATGACCTCCGCCTGGTCTTGCGGAAACGGTTTCACCTTCGGTGCTGCCAGAAGTGCCTACTCTGCTTCTCTTGCAGGATACTTGCCCCGTGTGTTCTCTCTTTGTTTGAAGAACGGATGCCCTATTGTCAGTGTGCTGTTTTCCATGCTCATTGGGTGTTTGTCTTACATGAGTGTGTCCAACTCAGCTAACACCGTTTTCAACTGGTTCATTAATTTGGCTACCACTGGTATTTTGTGCACATACTTCGTTATGTGGTTGTGTTACTTCAAGTTCAAGAAGGCTGTCAAAGTTCAGAACAGTGACCAACAGGATGACAAATACTTCAAGGTGCCCAAGTACATGGCTCCATGGTTGTGTTACTGGGGTGTTTTCTTCAACGTTGTGGTGTTGTTTTTCAACGGTTTCTGGGTGTTTTTCCCAGGTGAAATGAGTGCTGCCAACTTATTCACCTCTTATTTCGCCCCCATTTTCTTCGCCGTTCTCTACTTTGGCTGGAAGTTCTACAAAGGCACCCACTGGAGATCTGCAGCAGAGGCTGACATCACCTCAGGAAAGGCTGAGCTTGATGAGGAAGAGGCCTTGGAGAAAGAAGAGCTTGACGCTATTCCTCCAAAAGAGGGTCTTCTTTGGAAGATTGGTTACAAGGTTGCTGATATTCTTTTTAATTGAGAGAGGTCTATTGTACTATATAGAGAATAATTTTGGGATTTCGTTAAAACCTGCCGAGAAGCTGGAAATTGCTGTAGTCTGTGAAGTGCACCCGCTATCCAAGTTGCAGTTGTATGCGCGCTCCTGCGTCGGCATGCAATATAGAAGCGATGGGAGATTTGAGATGAGAATACCCAAAGCGGCCGATTCCGCTGTTGGAAAACAACCTCGCCCAGACCAATTTACACCATGCTCATCAACTCCCAAACCAGCAATGGAACTGATGAGTGCCGTTTGCAACGACTATTTGACTCGCAGTGTCGCATTCGGCTGTCTTCGTCCGACTCCCAACTGAGCGAGGACACAAATGGCAGTGTACTTTCACAAATAAGTCCTTTCTTTGACGTCAAGCTGACAGTTTACGGAGGCCGTGGCTGTTTTGCCTCTGGCGACATCTCAAAAGGAACATGTGTGCTTCACATAAATCGTCCTACGGGATTTTCTGTTGTTCGGCCCTTTCGGAAAGAGGTCTGTATGTGGTGTAACGAGTATCATGATGGGCGTACGATAAAGCACAGACTACGAGAAAAGCTCTACTTCTGCTCTGAGCAGTGTCTACAAGAATTCTCTGATTATGATGCAGATGGTGTTTTGGTGTCGACGTTGTGTGCCGTGGAAGATTTGTATGTGAAGTGCATGAGCGAGCTCACTGACATGGACATCGTCGCTTCGTCCAGTGATCTCGATACCTTGAAGATAGTCAAGGACTTATGGGCCGAGGTCGAGGAGTGGGAAAAACAGCTCAAGCAGACAAAAGCCTCCAAGCGCCACGGGCTTTTGCCCAAAATCACGGTCGAGGATTATGCCGAAATCAAGTATGTGATTACCACTCTATATAACATGTGGCGGAGTTCGTCCAGAATTGATGTTCCAATGCCAAAAGCTCCAACGCACTTGAAAGAAATGACACAAGAGCAGTCATCGAAGTTTGAGATGGAGATATTTCGGATGCTTCAGTCTTCAGAGTTGGACAAAGTGAAAAAGTACCCCTACCTTGCAGTAGCGTATGTCAACATCTACAAGTTTGTGACGTTGGTGAGTCCACCAAGCTTGTTACAGTTTGTAACTCCTCAGAACGTACGTGACATCATTGGTCGCAATCTCACCAACGCTTTTGGTATATGGTCCCCCGCGATACACCCGGACGAGGAGCGTGAATTCTTCGGGTTCGCTGTATATCCATCAGCGTCGTTCTTCAACCACTCATGTTCATACAACATCACTAAAACAAGATCCGGCGCGAGCTATGATTTCATAGCGGACCGAGATATTTCACAAGGGGAAGAATTGTGCATAACATATGGTATTAATGGAAACGAGCCCGTTGAGCACCGGCGCAAGGAACTTGAAGAGTGGTTCTTTGTGTGTGGGTGTGCAAAGTGCATGCAAGAGCTGCAGCAGCCGATTATAGACTGAATAGATGTTAGAGCCATCACGTAAAGTCGTGTTTTTCATAGAATTTCTTAAACTTTTGACACTCCTCCGATTCCTGGGCCGTGCTCTGTTTGCATCTGTCCCAGCTGACCCGCTTGTGAAGCCTAAGCAAGTGTGCTAACACTCTTCTAGGAAACTGAAGGTCGATCTGCTTCTCGTCAGAAAAAGTCGAGACGTAGAAAGTTCTAGACGAGCCTGAGTAGATACTGAACTGTATGAATCTGGGAGAATTGGTCACTTTGGCAAGCTCTGGGTCGCCCGCCGCAAATTTTCGAAATGTGAGCTTATGATTACGCTCAAAAGTGGTATTGTTGATCTTACACTTTTCCTCTAGAGAGACTTCAAAGTGCTCTCGTGCTTTGATTCTGGGTACTGGGACCAGCTGGACGTGGAAGTGTACATTCTCGGGTTGGTTGATCTCGAAAAATACAACATCGAGGTCATACTCCGCGAACGCAGTCGCTAGAGTTTCTTTATACGAGTTTATCTCGTCGTGAACCGCGATGTCGTCCGGTAACAGAGGGCCATGAGAAATTGGGATGATAATGCAATGACCGGACAAGCCAGTACGTTTTCCAGGGATTGAGAGCGGCCCCTTTGCAATAGTAAGATATGAATGTTTTCCGATGGAAACGATCATGTGAGCCTCTACTTTTGGGTTGGAGAGGCAAAAAAAGCATTCCATTGGCGAAACCAACTTGCGCCGTTTTGGAGCGCTCGCCAGTGGTGCATCAGTATTGGTGGCCGTAGACATGAGTGGAGCTAGGCTTTGCTCGGCTTCGTCTCCTGTAGCTGGGATACTTCCTTTTTCGCCCGTGTTCGCTGTAGAAGCATCGCAGTCTTGTGGCGCTCTCTCTCTTTTGCGGGAAACCTCAAGAAGAGGGTTGCGGAGCTCTATCGCCGAAGCATCGTCATTAGATGAATCGATTCCAAATGCATAGAACCATTTGCTACCGCGGCCTTCTTGGGCCAACGATATAAATCTGTATGTGCGTGTTGCGGACCACGCGAGTACGTCATTTTCATGCAATCTGCCTATGTCCAAGCCAACGGCAAAGTGGTAGCGTGGCCTCAACAATGCCACCACAGAATCAAGGCTTCTGTCCGCCACCAACGTAAGTTTTTGCAGCGATGCTATGCAGTGTGGCCACCTGTACGTGAACATTACGTCGACGTTGCCTGTTGATTCTTGGGGCTCCTCAGGGACCAAACTGTCGTTGACAAAGGCTAACGAAATTCCACTCTCGAGCTTTATGATTGCGATATAGCCTTGCACACAGACGAAGTTAGCAGCCACGTCAACGAAAGAGCCGTCTGAGCCGGTTTTGCCGAAAAAGAACGTGGGCACATCTGGGGCGACGGCCGGGGCAGTTGCCTCAAGCGAAATACCCAACAAGACGACAGCCAGGAAGGGGCCGAGTTTCTTGTTCTGGGTATTTGCGCGCTCAATAACCTTGTCCAAGTTTTCTGCCCGCGGGTGTAGCACTAGGAGCTTTGTTTTGGCCATTTAGACGAAATCTGGGGTTCCACAGATGAGATGCCGATGCCCATGTAGGGTCGCGGTGCGGCTCAACGCCAGCCGCTAGGGCACAAGCCCTGGGTTCTCGCACGTGACCCAGCTGCAAAGAGCAGTCGCGCTGGCAATGTGCAGTGCTGCAAATTTTGCCCAGTGCTCGCCAAAGCGAAAAAAATTCGTACGGACCTTCTATTTCTAACAACATCACGACACAAAAATGGGTAAAGCGTATGTGTACCAGCAAGTTCCAAGTTAGCTTTGTTTGTTGGATTTGGCAATGACTCGCGGCCGTGGCAGCTATGTTTCAGTTCTGTTTCAGTTTCTCTCCAGACTCCCAATCCTGCCCCGTTCCCCACTGCTAGTGTGGTCTTCCCACTGCTAGTGTGGACCTCCCAGTGCTAGTGTGGTCTTCTGTTTCTTGAATCGGTGTCAGGTCACAGAAACGTTTTGTTCTTGTTTCAGCCGTGTTACATGGCCCCCGTACCTTGCATAGGGCCAGGCCAGCACCCGTCAAAAAGAAGCGTAGACACCCACAAAAATGATAACAAGAACGCCCCACGTCAGAAACAAAGCCTGCTCAAGGACCCCTTACTAACATCTTTAGACATGGATACAGATCTGGTACTCGTTACATGTTCCAACGTGACTTCAAGAAGCACGGAACCATTCCTTTGTCCACCTACTTGAAGGTGTACAAGATTGGTGACATTGTGGACATCAAGGCAAACAGTTCCATCCAAAAGGGTATGCCCCACAAGTACTACCACGGTAAGACCGGTATTGTGTTCAACGTGACCAAGACTTCTGTTGGCGTCATCATCAACAAGGTTGTTGGTAACAGATACATTGAGAAGAAGGTGAACTTGAGGGTGGAGCACGTGAAGCACTCCGCTTGTCGTCAAGAGTTCTTGAACAGAGTCAAGAGCAATGCTGCTTTGAAGAAAGAGGCCAAGGCCAGTGGTAAGCAAGTTTCGTTGAAGAGACAACCCGCTCAACCAAGAGCTGCCAGAGTCATTTCCACCGAGGGTAACGCTCCTCAAACCTTGGCTCCAGTTCCTTACGAGACCTTCATCTAAGCTGTATACAACCATATAATACAATAGTAGCACGATTTTTACCTTTGTACCTTTGACCTTTGCACGATTGTGCATTTGTACGATTGTGCATTTGTACGATTGTGCATTTGTACGATTGTACGATTGGTACGATTGTGCATTTGTACAATTGTACGATTGGTACGATTATACATTTTTACATTTGTACGATTGTGCATTTGTACCTTTGTACCTTTGTACCTTTGTACATTTGTACTGTGAGCACCGTAGCGTTTATGAGTGAAAACAATGGAGACAAGTCTCTGAGAACGCGGAATTCGGAATACAAGCACGCTCGCTACAGAATCTACCATAAACTACGCGGCCCTCCAGGATCAGAAGTTCTTTATAGCGTTTGTGTGTTGTAACAAGAAAGGTTGCGCCAAACACCCTCACCATAAACACCCGGCCTCCCCGTACGGGAAGACAAAGCCCCGGGAATCCGTTTCCGAAGAAGAGACTCGACCTAGGCGGGAATTGTATGGAAGCACGCGAGATTTCATCATGTGTTATAAAACTTGGAAGGTCATATGAGGAGAAAATCTGCCTGCGGGCACCGCTGCGCTTATATAGTGGCGTGTCGGGTAACTGCGTTGGTGGGATCTACTCAAGATTTTTTTTTGGCAAAGAATCCGCAGATACTCTGCTACTACATATGCAGGCTCTCATCTCGCTTACTTCGCTCTTCGTTGTCTAACTTTTGAAATCTTCACACGAAATGGTCAAGCGGGCGGCTCGAACAAGCATTCGCAATGCTGCTAAGAAGCTGAAATCCACCACACAATTGCCGGTGCTTTTTTCCGAGTCCGAAATCTCCAAGTTGGCCGCAGAAGTCTCTGGTCAGTCCAAGGTCAACAACCTCGTGCCCTTGATGGCCCAATACGCTAAAATTGAGCCCTATCTAACCACGACCGAGGACCAGGAGGTAGAGCACAAAGCTCGTCTTCTCACTGTGTCCCTTTACAAGTGTTTCCAGAAAATCCTAGAGGAAAATGCCGCCGCTTCTGTCGCTAAGAGCGAGAAAAAGCAGCTAGTTGCCAAGTGGGTTGACGACAAGTACAAGAACTTCAAGCAGGTGTTGCTCAGATTGATCCAACATCGTCTCGCGTTTTCGCTGTCTCTTCAACTAGACGCCTTGGATATTATGTTGGGCTTGGTAAGACTAGAGGCCAGGATTTCCCAAGAATTTCCTCTACAAACATATCAGGATCTTTGTAAACTGTTGCTCCTCAGTGACTGTGGCAACATCGGGGCCGACGAGGCCTCGGACAACTTCATCATCCTAGAATTCCTCGAAAGATTTCAGAAGTACTGGGATTTGCAGGCATATTTCTTTGACAATATGCTTGTGGACACTCTATTATCGTGGAGCAACTTGGACTCCACAGAGAAGGCACCTGTTTTCGGCAACTATCTCACGATCATCAAGGATGGTCTTTTATACACCTCAGACACGGAAAAACTAATGGCAGCGCCCACCTTGGTTGACATCAAGCTCCCGAAAACGGCATACAAGGCGCACTTTCGGACTCGGTACCAGAAGTGTTTCTTGAACATGCTCAGGATCACCGAGCTCTCGCCCTCCAAGTACAAGGCTTTGCTTGTGATCTTGCATAAGCGTATTATTCCCTTCATGGCAGTACCTGCGGCACTCATGGACTTTTTGACCGATGCCTACGACCAAGAAGAGGACGAGGTGGTACCAATCCTCACCCTCAATTCGCTTTGGGAACTCATGAAGCACTACAACTTAGAGTACCCTGACTTTTACACCAAGTTGTACTCGCTCCTTACTCCAGGTCTCTTGCTCACAAGGTATCGATCTCGTTTTTTTCGGCTATGTGACTTGTTTCTCAGTTCGACACATCTTGCAGCCAATTTGGTGGCTTCATTCATCAAAAAGTTGGCACGGCTCTCGTTGACAGCGCCTTCATCTGCGGTTGTAATTGTAATTCCTTTCATTTACAATCTTCTCAAGAGACACCCTACATGTATGTTGCTTCTCCAGAACGAGACATCTGACCCGGACTACAGGGACACATTTGACAATGAAGAAAAGGACCCAATGAAGACTGGAGCCATGGGATCATCTCTCTGGGAGATGGAGACGCTTATGACACATTACCACCCCAACATAGCAACATTGGCGAAGATTTTTGGTGAGCCATTCCGCAAGCCCAGCTACAACTTAGAGGACTTCTTGGACTGGAGCTATGCGTCATTGATGGAGAGCGAAAACACAAGAAAGTACAAGGGCATGGCATCGTTGGAGTATGAAGAGTGGCTGGGCCTTTTTCCCGAGAATGATGCTGCCGACTCGACCGAGGCCAAGAAATCATATATAGAGGGATGGGTACTTTAAGTGGACGTGAGAAATAAAACACAATATGTAGAAGTAATCTTCGAGTGAGAAATGAAAGAACACTATGTAGAAGTAATCTCCGAACTACAAAGTCCAATTCAGAAACTGAACGACCAATTACTAATTCCGTCCTTAAGACACCGGTATTCACGGACAAAATATAACCACGTATTGTCTGCTCCCTACATTATCACGTATTGTCTGCTCCCTCGGATGTATGGCTTCAAACAGGCGTAGCGGCCCAGGCAGGCAATCCCAACTCTAAATGCGCGTGTTCCTGAGTAAATCTAGGTTCAATTCCGGGATGCACCATGCGCGCGCGTCTTAAGCATTACGTCCGTTTTGGGAAGAGTGATTACGCGCATTCTCAAAGCGAGCCAAGAGAGGAAAAAAAAACCAACTGTAACTAAGACCCAGTTTTAAGGTACTGAAAGTTAAAGCACTCTCTTCAATTCGAACTACAATCGCTTTTCCAGACCATGGATGAGACCCAGCTCGACCAGCCCATTGATGCGCTCTTTGGAGACAGGGTCAGACGCTTCCAGGAGTTCTTGGACCAACTTAACACGCAGGGTACAAATTACCGAAACGAAATCAAAGACATGCTCATGAAAGGACGGTATCGGTTATCCGTGTCTCTTGACGAGGTACGTAGCTTTGATGTGGAGTTCTGGGGTGGGCTTTTGAATACCCCTGTGGATTATTTGCCTGCTTGTGAACGTGCTCTCCGAGACACGGTGTTGACAATCTACGACCCCCACGATGATCGCTTCGAACCTTTGGACGACGACCAACAATTCTACATTTCCTTCAAAGGCGCATTCGGTGACCACGCGGTGACTCCAAGAACAATCACTGCTGCCCATCTCTCAACAATGATCTCTATCGAGGGCATTGTGACGCGTGCTTCGTTAGTGCGGCCCAAGGTTGTTCGCTCCGTCCACTATGCTGAGAAGACGGCCCGCTTCTATGCTAAATCCTATCATGACAACACTACGTCTTTTGAAGCGCTCTCCACGCCGGCGGTGTATCCTGTTGAGGATCCCGATGGCAACAAGTTGACTCCAGAGTACGGCTTCTCTACCTACAGAGACCACCAGAAGATCTCTGTTCAAGAAATGCCAGAAACCGCCCCTGCGGGCCAGTTGCCTCGCAGCGTAGACATAATTTTAGATGATGACTTAGTCGACTTGACTAAACCAGGTGACCGAGTGCAGATTGTTGGTGTATATCGGGCTCTTGGCGGCGCATCCAACAACTCGTCCTCGTTCAAGACCGCCGTATTGGCAAATGCGGTATACCCATTGCACGCACGATCTACCGGGGTTGCTGCCCACGAAAAGTTGACTGATGCTGATGTGCACAACATCAACAAATTGTCCAAGGAGAAAAAAATATTTGATACTTTGGCTCATTCGTTAGCACCCTCCATCTTTGGTTTCGATCACATTAAGAAGGCAGTGTTGTTGCTTTTGTTCGGTGGATTGGAGAAGAATTTGGATAACGGAACCCACTTGAGAGGAGATATCAACATTTTGATGGTGGGTGATCCTTCAACAGCCAAGTCGCAAATGCTTCGTTTTGTCTTAAACACTGCTTCACTTGCCATTGCCACCACTGGCCGTGGGTCTTCGGGAGTAGGTTTGACTGCTGCTGTGACCAGCGACAAAGAAACCGGCGAAAGACGCTTGGAGGCTGGTGCCATGGTGTTGGCTGATCGCGGAATAGTATGTATTGATGAGTTTGATAAGATGTCTGACGTGGACCGTGTTGCAATCCATGAGGTCATGGAACAGCAGACTGTTACCATAGCCAAGGCTGGTATCCATACGTCTCTCAATGCACGGTGTTCAGTGATTGCGGCTGCAAACCCTGTTTTTGGTCAGTATGATGTCCATAAGGACCCCCACAAAAATATTGCCTTGCCAGACTCGCTCTTATCGCGTTTCGATTTGCTTTTTGTCGTTACGGATGATGTCAATCAGGTGAAAGACAGAATGATCTCCGAACATGTGTTACGAATGCACCGTTTTATTGCGCCAGGATTAGCTGAAGGTGAACCGGTCCGCGAGAGAGGTGCCGTATCCCTCGCTGCTGGAGTTGAGGACTCTGAGGAAGTATCAGAACAGCCAGTGTTTGAAAAATTCAATTCGTTGTTACATGCTGGAGTGGCTCACCGTACCGCAAAGAAAGCTGCACCCTCCATAGTGTCAATTCCGTTTTTGAAGAAATATGTTCAATATGCCAAACAAAGAGTCAAGCCTGTCCTCACCAAGAGAGCTTCCGACTATATAGTTACCACTTATGCTAAGTTGAGGAATGGTGACTCTGCGGATAACAACAAACGAACCGCTCCAGTTACGGCAAGAACGTTGGAGACGTTGATTCGGTTAGCTACAGCACATGCCAAAGTAAGACTATCCAAGACTGTTGATGTGAAAGATGCAAAAGTGGCTGAAGAGTTGCTTCAATTTGCGTTGTTCAAAGAAATTGCAAGGAAAAATAAACCGAAGAGAAGAAAGCTTGCCTTATACGGTGAGCAGGGAGAAGATGCGGAAGAAGAAGAAGACGAAGAGGATGAGGACGAGGACGAGGAAGGGGCTGAAGACTACGAAATGACAGAAAACGAATTTGAAGCACCTGCAGCAGATGCTAATGTTGACCACGCTTTTTCTGAGTTGGCAGGGTCTGTCCTGTCAAGAGCCGAAGCGCAAGCAACTGCTGTCGCCGAAAACTTGGAAGATTTGCATCTTTCGCGTGGTCATCCTCTAAGAGAAACAAGGGCCCTGGCTAATGTTTTTACTTCAGACGCAGGTGAAAGCCTCAGTCCTGAGCGTTATGAAA
Source organism: Metschnikowia agaves (assembly GCA_963678735.1). NCBI lineage: Eukaryota > Fungi > Ascomycota > Pichiomycetes > Serinales > Metschnikowiaceae > Metschnikowia > Metschnikowia agaves. The sequence goes on along the minus strand of CAVMBV010000003.1, from coordinate 1,576,948 downwards.
AGTTCCTTGGGATTTTCTCACGCATCATCTCTTCTGATATGTTTGAGAATCCGACCGGGTCGTGTGCGTTGGAGCTGGTTATGGCTGCTGTCAACGAGGACTTGGAGCAAGAGGAAGTCTTTGGTGATGAAGAGATGAATCATGCTCTTTCTCGAATGGAAGATGAGAATAAGATCATGATTGGAGAGGGCAAGGTGTGGAAAATCTGAGTGTATATTAGGGTAGTTTAAAGGTATTGGTTTACGTAAATTTGTCGAAGAGTAATGAAATGAATGATGAGTGGGTTCTGAACCATTTATAGACCACTTTAATTTTTCTTTTTTTCGTTCTTCTTGAAAGAACAATATGTTTGTCAGAGCATAGATTTCCCTCTTTACTAGACACGATTGCAAAATACTGCGAATATTCTGAGCTCAACTAAAAAACCATATATAATTCTATTCCTTAAAAATAAAGGAGGTAAAAAAAAATGACATGGAAAGAAAGAAGGTCAGATTACTAAGTGGGCTTCTTTAAGGCAAGAGCGGCGAAGCGCTGCCTACCGAATTCGCTGATTGTAGCTCATTTCTTTTTGATCCTTGTGATAATCGACTTCTTTCCACAATAACGCGGCCCCATCGCATCGCGAAGCTCAGAACCGATTAGCCTATCCAAGAAAACCACTTCTCCATAATCTGCCCATCTTCCAGTTTCTTTTTGCATTCCTTGGATGGCCAACCAATAGATCGTACTTACTCCAGCACTTTTCAATATGTCTCTGGATTTTGAGATCGAACAGGACGACGAGCTACTTATGCATTCATTAGCTACACTTCCTAAGAATTGCAAGAAGTATTGGCGTAAGCGATATCTGCTCTTTTCCAAATTTGATGATGGGATATTCCTTACGTCTGAACTTTGGTACTCCGTTACACCGGAACTCACTGCTCGTGTCATTGCTAAAATCGTGAAGAAACTAGTTCCACACTGCCGGACAGTTCTTGACGTTTGCTGCGGTGGTGGGGGAAACACGATCCAATTTGCTGAGCTCTTTCCAACTGTTTTTGCTGTCGACATTAATCTGAACAACATCAAATGCGCAATGCATAACAGCGTAGTCTATGGTGTCAGTGAAAAAACAACGTTCATTGAGGGAGACTGGAACGAAATCGCAAATAACGAAGCTTGGGCATCGGAAAGAGTACCCGGTGGAAGATTCGATTTTTCCTTCTGCTCTCCGCCTTGGGGTGGACCTAATTATAAACACTTAGAATGCTTTGATCTTGCATCGATGGAGCCTTTCAACCTACGCCTGCTTTGCTTAAGCATGCAGAAAGTATCGGACAACTACGGTCTTTTTCTTCCTCGAAATCTGGATTTCGACCAGATCCGTTCTGTGACGAAGGAACTCTACGGCGACAAATTCAAAACTCGAGTCATTTGCATTTGGCAGAATGGACTGCCACTCGGAATCCTTGCAATTTTTGGTCCATCTTGTACAAAAGACATATAAGGAAGAAAAAGAAAACTGTATACACATGATATATATTAGCGTTAATTATGAAAGGCTGAGTGAGAGCTTCCAATTGTGCCTTGAGCTATATTAATAATTCGAAAACAAAAAAACTAGTCTGAAAAAAAAAGCCCGATGCGGGGCTCGAACCCGCAACCTTTTGATTGACCTTATAAGATTAAGAGTCAAATGCTCTACCGATTGAGCTAACCAGGCTTTTCAGTTTTTTAGAATTGATCTATTATATATCAAGTGTAAATCTTCGGCCTGCATTAGCAGATTGACTAAACTCCTAAATGTTCACAGAACTACTTTAGAATCTGGTTATTTCAATCGTGCCGGAAAGAAGGTTGCAAGCATAGCATTCGAGGGTTTGATAAGGATCCGAACAAAGTAAAGTATGAACAAGGATTGTATAACGAGGTAATAAAGAAACAATCGCTGTCGGAATACTCAAAGGTGAGCCATATAAAATACAACCTTGAATCTTCGGCTTTTATAGTTCAAGTGACTTGCTAATTACTGATATTCGAATTCATTAATATAAGAAGAAGTATGCTTTATACGTGTTCAAAGACATAAGTTACTTCCTAGATACATCTAGAGATATATTTTTCTACTAGCAATCGCTTATCTATAGAGACACTCTTTATCAAATCGAGACATCAACGTCTTTGTATTTAACCAACTCATTACGGAGATTAACAATAACTCTTTTCCCATTCATTGAAAGAAATACGAATGCATCGTTTAAAGGATTCGCTTATATTATGGCCCTACGATTAATCGGTGTTGGATGGTGTAATTTAGATGCATATATATTTCTATCTAGAGTCATCTCTTGATGCTATCTTGAAACTTTTTCATGACATCGCTGTACATTTCCTTCTCATGCAGCAGAACTGGTTCCTCTCCTATATCTACCATACTATGTGTCCGTGACACGTCTCGCATTATTTTCAGAAACCATTTCTCCTCACCCTTTCCAAAACACATGGTGAATGCCTCCCCGTGTTTATTGGCCCTAGCAGTTCGCCCAACTCTATGCACATACTCTCTGGAAGAGTTCGGGAGATCATAATTAACCACATCCTTGATAGACAAGATATCAATTCCACGTGCCATCAAATCCGTAGCCACTAAAACGTTTACCACCCCATCATCGAATTCGCGAAGGATTTTTTTTTCTGACAGACGATGTATTGTTAGTAGAGTTCATGTATGCAACATTGACCTTTTCATCTGGAGACAATTTTAGAAATATTTCGGTCAATATGTGAGCCAAACGAAGTGTAGCATCATTTGATTGAGCAAATACAAGCACAGACAGAAGCTTTCTCGTGTGAAGCAAAAATTTCGCTAGAAGAAGCGGTTTCATTGCTGACTTCGAAGATGCGAATTTTAACTTGTATTCGTGCAATGTTGGAGGCACTGAAAACATTTCGTTAACAAGCTGCTCCTTCGAGTTGACAATGATGATGCGTGGCTTTTTGAATTTTAAGAGTGCAAGCTTACCAGCATCGGTGGTTAGCGTAGCGGAAAAGATCATTTTTTGGGGTTGTAATTGCCATGAGTTGGCAATCGTTTGAGAAGGGTCTGACCATTTCTCAATACTAGATATGACAACCTCGCACCAGTTTTGAAAGGATTGGTTGAGAAGTCTGTCAGCTTCGTCAATGACTAAGAAACGAAGAGCTTCCATCAGAATGGATTCGTTAATTATATGATCGACTAAACGGCCCGGGGTAGTAACGAGAATATCGGGTATATTTTTTGAAATTTTGTCAGCCTCTTCACGAATAGAAAGGTCATTTGTCAAATTAACCACAGTCAACACAGTTCCCTTCGAAAGACTGCGTAGTGTCGATGAGACTTGGTTTATCAACGGTTTTGTAGGAACTAGAATGATGGCCCGCACGCGGGGAACAATACGGTTGCTGAGAGCTTCCACAATAGGGATCAGATATGCGAGAGTTTTTCCGGACCCAGTTGATGCATTTACCAAAATATCTCCCTGGAAGTCTGGGGCTAGCTTGTTGAAACGTATATCTTGCATCATTTCACGCAAAACGGCAACCTGGACGGAAAACGCTTTCTCGAAACCCATAGAGGAAAGATTGGCAAGCATGCTCGAAGAAAGACCAAACAGAGAAAAAGATTCACTAATTTCTGGAGATGAGTACGTGGGGGTAGCGAGCCAATCCAAATTGTTTTGGTGGGATTTGTTGGACATTAAGCGTCGATCCCTGGGTAGCTCTGGCTGAGGTAATGGAGCAAGATCCTTCACTTCAACAGAGTCGTCCGATTCAGAGTCAGAATATGGACGTTCGTGAACCAGAACAGACTTGTTGAACTTCTCGAGAATTCTCGAGTGTTTCGCATTAAAATTCGAATCAGGTGCCTCGTCATCCACATCCATATTGCTATCATTCTTGATGATTGCATTCTCAAAATTAGAAGGCGTTGTCTGATTTGAAAGATATGTTCTATCATGGCCATCATCAGTACTAGAATCAACGTTTTGGTTCGTATTGTCACTTTCAATATCACTTTCAATATCACTTTCACTTTCACTGCCATTATCACTTTCAATATCACTTCCGCTATCACTTTCATTTCCACTTCCACTAAGTCGCTTCTTTCCGCCTGGTCTTTTTCTTTCACTAGGCACATCGCTCTGCCCAATGCCGGCTGAAGGCCCTGCCTCGCTTTCACTATCACTTAGACCATCTGAATCTCGGGATACGAGCTTCCGTTTCCGGCTGAATAACCTATTGACACGATGTTCGACCTGCGGCGGCGCATTCGGATCAAACCTTGGGGCAAACATGGTGAGATGAGCAGCATTCCAGCCGTGAGCAAACCCGGAGGTGTAGAAAGAAACCCAATCACGTGACCAAACAGTTTTTTCGCCTAGTGCGGAACCTCTGGCCTCGACATCAGGAGAAAAGTCGTACTCGTTCAGGTTCGTCGTTTCTATTTCCCGGAAAACAACTCCAGCCTCGTGTGTGGCATCGCCGTGATAAACCTGACCCACGACGAAAAAAGAATACCCGATCTTTTCGAGCAGCATCAGCAATTTCCACGTCCGATCCCCCATAAGCTTCCAAAAGACATGAGAGCTGCTTTAACTTTGCTAGGCCGGTCAGCTTGGAAAGGACCACACGTGGTACCTCTTCCCATTGCCGAGGCCATGAAAAGTGGCACGCCCATACGTACCAACGCCAGGAGTTGCACGATTCTTCCGCAGTTTGTTGGGTTGAGGTTCCAAGTGCACAACGGTAAAGAGTACGTGGAGCTCGAGATCTCCGACGAGATGGTTGGCCGCAAGTTGGGCGAGTTTGCACCAACAAGAAAAAAGTTTACATACAAACACACCAAGAACTAGGCTTGTACATAGAAAAGGACAAAGAAGCACAGAAAAACGAAATGTAGTGTTGTTGGTTTCACCACGCTGCGTGCAAAGCAGCAGAAATTCCAACTATGGCAGAGCCCAGTGCAAAGTTGGAACTTGCGTCACTAGCACAACGGTAACCTGCAAGATATGGCTGTAGTCCATTCGGTATTTTGAGAAAGCATTAGCCTCGGTCTCGTGGCTGGTAGTCGTTCAAGCGCTCCTGGCGTAAGTCACCCGTGCGGTCGATCGCCGGCCACTTGCCCCATCCACTGAGACGGATGACAAGGCATGTGGCATTGTCGTCACCGCCGATATACTCGACAAACTTCACTACTTCACCCGCACAAAACTGCGGCGTGGCCTTGAGGTGGCCCCGGAGATTAAAGTTGACCATGACGATGTCAGCGATCTCCTGGTCAGTGAGTTCATTGGTCACGCCGTCTGTGCAGAGAAGCAAAAATGCCTCGTCGCCACCAAGACCGCCTATGGTATATTCCTTAATCTCGTCCTTGGTTAGTTTCTGCAGAATGGTCTCAGCATCTCCCACGATGTATTGTGCAACGTCGGGTTCGGCACTGACGCCCATTTCCTTGAACTCAAGATCCCCAAATGCTCTAGTGTTCGCCAATGAAATGAAGCGCTCCTCACCGAAGGAATCAGTCATGAAGTAGTTGGCCGAATACCGTCGGAGCCGCGAAGCCTCGATTGGGTTTGATGGATGATGGGCTGTAGTGAGTGCCTGTGCTTCACCGTTCCGGTCCACCAATATTGCCTTGGTGTCACCTACATGGGCAATGGTCAATCGCGATACCGTCCGACGATTGAAGTAGTAGCTCTCGTACACCGGCTTGAACTGACCCTCTTTGTCGGAGAAAAGAGTCTCCAAATACGCAGATGTGCAAGTTGACCCCAGCTTGTTATCTTCCTGGTGGAAAAACTCATAGTCCGCAGAGAGAAATGCCATTGGAAGTTGGAGGGTCAATGCATTGGCGGACGTATTGATTGAAGAGAGAGGCCCGGCCTGCGGCAGAGCCTGCTCCATGCTCTGGACATTTTGATCCCTCAGCTTATACCAACGGCGCCAGTAGCCGCCAATCTCCTTAGCGTAGCGCTTGAAAAGAGCATTTCGCTTTTCCTTGCTCGCTGCAAGGTCGTCGGATTCCTCCACCACTCGAGCCAAGTTGGCCAGCAAGAAGTTAGCGCACTGATCTCCGCCATGGCCATCGAAAACATTGAAATTGAACACGGGATGCCCGTCCACCTGTATGACACATGCGCTGTACTTGTCCTCATTGTACATACGATTGACTCGTGAGGTATAGTGGCCGAAGTGTGACGGGCTTTTCAAGAGAGGTACCAGGAGCTTATACGAGTTGTGGGGTTGGAGGTCAGCCGATGATTTGGCCCATCGTTGCGTTCGGTCAATTGACGTAAACGTGACATGGTCCGATATCCAGCGCACGCTTGGAGCCGCGAGCGGCTTTCTTGGCCGAAGCAGCATTGTTAAGTATTGAGAGGTTTGCTGGGCCGTGGCTCTTGCTTATGCTAGGCTGCGATAGTATGTAGCGCGAAATACCGGGAGCCGCAGGGAAGCCACCCGGAGCTGATCCGAGGTGGGGTAGACTACAAAGCAGGAAATTTACTGGAGGGAAAATCATGAAGGGCCAAAAATAGGTGTAGAAGACAAGGCCTGGTTTGCCAATTGTCGGCTGCACCTGTCTTTAGCTCGCTTACGATTGCATTTTCTGCGTTGGAACAGCCTCTGGAATCGTCTACCCCGGAATAAGCGCACCAAGAGCAATAGCAGCTATTGCTTGCCAAGGAGGGAAAATGTCCAGTATTCCTGACTATCTTTTGGGTACCTTGGGCTTACGCTTCTACGCTATGGTCTTAGCTATCTCCTCTATTCCTCATCCTATACCCAGCTATACCCACAAATTTATAGACTATGTTCGTCTACAAAGCAGCTTTGATCTTGGGCACCAACTTGTCTTCACCTTGCAAAGCCTGCACGTCAGAGTTTCCTCCGATATGTTCGCCAGCAATGAAAACGTTCGGCACGGTTCTCTGGTTTGTGATTTGGAACAACGCCTCTTGGATCTCTGGACCATCGTCCAACTCATCCAACTCCAAGATATATGCCTCTTGAGTGATGGCGCCGATGGTGCTCTTGGTCTTCTTGCAATAAGGACAGTAGGTCTTGGAGGCGATGAAGATCGGCTTCTCCTTAATTAATTTCTGTACACGGTCGATGGTTTCCTGGCTCATTTTGGGAGGCTGGGCAAAAAAAGTTCTTTTCAAGATACTAAACATAAAAGCAGGGCGGAGGTCTAGGGACTCTCTTCCTTTTATAGTGGACGCGGAAGCTAGCTCGAGGTGGTGCACGCACGCACAGTATTAGTAAGTTGCTCGGAGCCACACTTTAACTGAGCCCCGAGATAGTGTTAATTCCGTACCGAATTAGCTCTTTCGTGCGTGCTGCCGCAGTATTCTAATTAAAGTGGTGGGTGGCGGTGTGCATTTGTGTATTATCATTAGTTAACATAGCAGGCAGTGAGCCACCGTAACGACTAGTGCGGACTCTCAGGCCCCGTCGCCAATGATTTTTACGTAATATCCATCAGGGTCTCTGATACACGCCCAAGATCCTTTCTGGACGCCGTCCCACTTTGTAGCCCAGTCGGCATTTACTCCAAGACTCTGGTCGATCTCACTAGCGAGCTTGGCTGGGCTTTTGCACGATACGCAGAAATGGCTGAACCCCTGGGAGGCCCCGTTCTCTGTCGAGTTTCCATTGTGATAGCCCTCGAAAGAGTCATCCTTCTCGGTGCCCCAGTTGTGAGTAAACTCAATAACACCTTCTCTAAGTGCCACTTTCTCATATGGCATCTTGCCGTCCTCGAATGAAGGGTCGTGCTCGTAGCCCACGAAATACAACGAGAATTTGGCGTCGGCAAAATCGAGCTTTGTGAAGAGCTTCATGCCCAACACGCCCCGATAGAAGTCCAACGAGACCGAGGGATCCTTTACTCGGATCATCTGGTGATTGAGCCTGTAGGTGGCCCTATCAGTCTTGCCCTCTTGTTTTCCGTCCTTGTGCTCAACCAACTCAATCCAGTACCCGTCTGGATCCAAAACAAAAGCAATGTTCTTTTGTCTTCCGTCGCTCAACTTCTTCTTGAATTGAACGCCGTCCGCGAGGAGGTTTTTCTCACACTCGACGATGTTGTCGACCGACACACAAGTGTGGCCAAACCCACGAAACTTCTCTCCGTTACCATTGTTGATCTCGTAGTTTGCGTCTTTTTCAGCGCCATGCTCGTGATGCAAAGCCAAGACCCCGCTTCGGGCTGCCCAATTCGAAGCCAGCGAATTGGAAAACCCCACCAAGTACAACGTGTGTCCGTCAGACTCGAGATGGTCAAGGAGCTTCATACCAAAGCTCTTCTCGTAGAATGCAATACTAGCTTTGGGATCTTTAATCCGCAAGCACGTATGGTTCATGTTGAACGAATTGTCGATTGCCGTCATGATCGTGCGTTTACCTTGAAAGTGGTTCGCTATGAGCTGAAGTCTGCGCAACATTATCTGAGATTCCCCGGATAAATGCGGCGAGCGTAAGACGTTGTTTAAAAACTCCGGCATGCATGGAGATACAATTACCTATGTTGGAAGGTCCTTCCTGTGCGAAGCAACTGATCCAATTTTCCGTCTGCTTAAGCAAAACAAATGGTAGCAGCAAAGAGGAAGAAATAAAAAAGTGGAGCCAGAAGTGGAGACGATCTGAAATATAAAGACCGCTCTTTGAACCTTCAGGCTCCGGACATGTTCGCACTTTGGCCTATTCAATTGCAGGTTTCTGCCTTCTGAGTACTTCTTCTTGATCCTGAGTTGGTTTTTTTTTTTTTTTTTTTTTTTTTTTGTTTCTTTTCCTTCTTATTTCCAACAGCTTTTGAGGAGGGGTAGCAAAAAAAAAAGAAGTTTAACTTTGCCAAACTAGCCGTAACACGTACGCTCTAAGAGGTGTGGTTCATCACTCAGTAGCAATAGAAACTGCGCTATATTTTGTATTACCCCTGTTGCCCCTCCCCCGCCATATTCGGTACACGTGTCAATTGATAAACCGGCACATCTTAACAGCTGTTTGTGTTGGATTTTGGTGAAACTATTTAGCTTTGAACTGGTATTCGGTTGCAACTCAACGTCCTGCATGCTACTACATCTCACAAGGTACGATGCGGTTCGTACAATGCGGTTCGTACATTGCGCTACTAGTGGAAAATCTTCGGGAGAAATACGTCAATAACGGGCTTCATGTTTCGCCTCAGTGCAAGGAAGCTATCGTCATCTGCGATTGTCTCGTCGTCTTTCACACCAAAAAGCCGCAAGACGGTTTCGTATTTGCACGACTTGTACTCACGCCAAAAACCAATATCGGTCATCACTGCATGGGACCATATCACTGGCAAAATGGCCGACGAGGCCGAAATTGACATTGCATTGGTAGGTGACTCACTCGCCATGGTAGCTTTGGGCTACGAGGATACCAACGAATTGGACTTACAGGAACTCTTGTATCACGTGCAAGCGGTGTCTCGTGGAAACCAATCCTCGTTCATCGTTGCAGATATACCCTTCGGGTCGTTTGAGACATCGGAAGCTCAGGCTCTAAGTACAGCTATAACTCTAGTCAAAAAGGGCCGGGCACAAGCCGTTAAGATGGAAGGTGGCGCCGAAATGGCTCCCACAATACGCAAGATTGTACAGGCAGGGATACCTGTCATGGGCCATGTTGGCTTGACCCCACAGAGACACAATGCAAGCGGTGGTTACAAATTACAAGGAAACACCACTGAGAGTGCCATGCAGATTATCAACGACTGTAAGGCGCTCCAGACAGCCGGCGTATTCGCTATAGTAATCGAGTGTGTGCCTAACAAGCTCACACAGATGCTCACGTCGCAGGTGAAAGTGCCTACGATTGGCATTGGCGCAGGACCCTTTACTTCCGGCCAGGTGCTAGTGATGGCCGACATGCTAGGTATGAATGACAAAACACCGGCAAAGTTTGTCAAGCAATACCGGCAATTCTTCCAAGAGGGCCGCAACGCACTTGTGGAGTACAGGAAGGACTTGGACGATGGAACATTTCCCAATGCTGAAGAACATGGATATAAAATGAAAAGCACAGTGTTGCAAAGTGTCCGTGATTTTGTCATTGCCGATGGCAAGAAGTAGAGGTGGGCATGACAGAAATGGCTATTGCTGTGATACAGACGCAAGGAGCCATCTTAATTAGGCATGAATACACGGATTTCAATATTCAAAGCAGCAGTGGCAGCGCCGAAAAGAGAAAGCCAACAAAAGAAAAAACAGAACTATTCTAGTACAAAAACTAGCTGGGGCAAGCCGGGAATCGAACCCGGGACCGCCCGCACCCTAAGCGAGAATCATACCACTAGACCACGTGCCCGCTAGCAGTTCTCTATTAGAATTACGTGCTGTAGTCCTGTTAGTTTCTGCTTGTATCAGTTTTTTGGTGCTTTCTGTTCGTCGGGGTGCTCTTTGAGCGTAGTGCGTCTGATCACCATTTGTTATCACGAGTCACTCACAGTCAACGACGTGAGCGTCGACGGAGTTTGGCGAAGCCCAGGCGAGGCCCTAGCTTAATTATAGCTCGCCTAAGAATTCGTGCGCCTCGGTTAGGTTTCAAGGTGACACTTTCGCACATAGAAGCACAGAGAGGAGATGCACAACAAAACATAGCAGCCACAAAAACAGAGTGCTCCTTATTTGCGAAGATATAAATAGCACGGGCCCGCCGCCTCATGGGCTGCTCCATAAATAAAAACCTTCATTCGCGATGTTTCAGAGACCTAAGCTTTTTCTGTGGTAAGCCTCCTAGACATGCTCGTGATTTAACCGCATCAGAGACCACTTTCGCGCAGCGCAGCCTTGTTTGACTCCTTCGCTCCATCTGCAGGTAACTCAGGCCCAATAAAGCTAGATTCGGTAGAACATTAACTTCGAGTCTCCAGTGCTCCTCAAGGATCGGTTAATTAATCCCGCATTAAAGCCCAAAAGGTTTAACACAACACAGCAACTGAGTCCGGAGTCTGTGCGCCACCTTTCAACGAACTATTTATAGTTGGTGGCACAAACCCACCGGGCCCGTTCTCTGCGAATAGCGAGGAAAACTGCATGGGCTAGCTGGGGTTGATGGCACCTCGGCGGATCAGAAAATGAGCGAAAACTGGCCCACTGTAGCACTGGTGGTGTCGAATTGGTCAGCGGCCGCCTACCGAGGGTCCATGGAAAATTCTCGACATATTCGAACGCGACTTTGCGTATCTTGGTTGTCTGGCAAGGGATGACCGGTACTAAAAAAAGAGACCCACCATGCAATTGCCGCAGCTCGTGCAGTCTTCAGGGCATTGCATAAGGGCGAGCACCAAGCAACGAGGCACGTCTGGAGCCCAAGCCAAAAATTATAAGAATAGGCCCATATCCTTATGGCAGACTCTCTGGTTCACTGTAATTGAACATACGACTTTGTCTGCCATGAGATTCACTATCGCTTTAACCGCACTCACTTCTGCGGCTTCTGTTGCAGCCGCTTGGAGCAATGTCACCACCACCGATATCACTGTGACCGATTACACAACCTACTGTCCAGCTTCCACTGTGCTTGTAGTCACTACCTGTACGTTGGAGAAGTGTGCTCCAAAGACGATTACAGTCACTGAACCTGGCACCGTCACCGTCACCGGTGAGTGTCTTGTTGAGACCACGGTGGGTGTGACTCCCACTTTGGCTGCTGCTGCTGCTACGTCTACTGCTGTCTCTGAGGCTGCAGTCACCACCGATATCACTGTCACCGATTATACCACATACTGCCCTGCATCGACTGTCTTCGTTGTGACTACTTGCACTGAGCTGAAGTGTTCGCCCAAGACTGTCACCGTTACTGAAGCTGGCACTGTCACCGTTACTGGCGAGTATGTCGTGCAGACCACTCTTGCTGCCACTCTTGCTGCTGAGTCAACCACGGCTGCCACCACTGCTGCTGAGTCTACCACGGCTGCCACTACTGCTGCTGAGTCCACCGTCACAACTGACGTAACTGTGACTGATTACACAACGTATTGTCCTCTTTCAACCGTGCTCACTGTCACAACCTGTAGCAGCAATGAATGTGGGGCTACTGAGATTACGGTGACAGAGGCCACTACCGTCACAGTCACTGGTGAGTGCGTTGTGCAAACCACCTCTGTTGCTACTGTTGCTGCTGAGTCTACCACTCCTGCTACTGTTGCTGCTGAGTCTACCACTCCTGCTACTGTTGCTGCTGAGTCTACCACTCCTGCTACTGTTGCTGCTGAGTCGACCACACCTGCTACTGTTGCTGCTGAGTCGACCACAGCCGCCACCACTCTTGTCACCAGTCTTGCCTCTGAGTCTACTGTTGCAGCCGAGTCTACTGCCGCAGTATCCACTTACGAGAACGCCGCTGCTAGAAGCGTTGCCGGTGTTGCAGGCATTATGGTATTGGTTGCTATGTTTATGTGAGGCCAATCTTCGTTATTATTATTTTATATATTTCATTATAGTTAGCAAAATATAAGATCTGGGTTTAGTAGCCATGCAGGTTTTACCTTTCGTGCGTCTCGCACAGCGTAGGTCTCCTCGCTAACAGACACCCGAAGGGTCCAGTCGCGGATCACGTCTCTGTATGCAGTACGTGCGTTTCTGAAACGGGAAAAGTAGGTTTTCGCGATCCGGCAATGCGAGTCTCGAACTTCCCCCAGTGGATATAGGAGCTGGAAATGTATTCTTCTCATCCAATTACGCCAATTGACCAAACCCCATGCATGCTCGTCATTTCCTAGTTCTCGTAATGGCATGAATTGAACTTGTCCCGAATACGGCCGTCTTTCTGCCGCGGCTACTCAGGAAGAACGACACTGTTTGTATGCCTCTTCTTTTAGACATTGATCAAAAGTAACAATGAATTGCGAATCATATTTGTGGGCCAATCTCTTGGGATCGGACTTTTTATCCACGCTTCTTGCTATTTCTCTTCTGCTTTCGCCTTAATTCTTTCTCGTTTCTCTTTTATTTCTCGTTTCACTTTTATTTCTCGAACCGTTTGGGTTTATTCCATTTCTTTTTGTTGACTGCACTACCATTACTTTCCCACAGGGTCAATTTCCAAAACGTTTTCCTTTGTAGCTTGTTTCCTAGCTATATTTACCGTGGCAACTGGTGGTTCGCCCTTCGGAACATGGCGACAAAACGCACCCGAAGAGTCTCACATAATTTTAGGATGTTCAGGTGCAGTTGTGCTGGATGATGGTTTCAATGTAATGGTGTTTGAGCCCGGCCACGTACCGGGGACACAACTAAGAGGTGAAGAGTTGTATGAGTCTAGACGGCGGGCAATCTTGTACGCTGAGGGTGTAGATGATCTTCTGTTTTCAATGGAGGACGAAATTTCTTCTGACGATGGCAACTCCCACGAGCCCGTCTACCTATTTGAAGCTGCTGGGTTTTTCAGACCTCCGATGACGGGAACTTACACGTTTGAATTTGAAAGCAGTCTAGGTGCCCAGATGCAGATTGGTTCCAATGGTCAATGTGGCGGACAGGTATTTGATTGTTTGGACGAAGATATCATCCTCGATACCACCGGGACAAAGTCGAGTAAAGCTAGCTTCAAGGTCAATCTCGGAGCAAACATTAACTACCCAATCCGAATAGTAGCTGTCCGCCCAGTGCTACAACAAAGCGCTCTAGCTGCAATGAAATTGGATTTCATTATGCCGAACAACGAGAGGGTTAGTAATATTGCCCACTACGTAGAGCAATTGGAGTTCGATGACAACACAATACCAGTTGCTATGCCAAGACCAAGCGGACCTTGGGCTGTTCCAGTCTCCGAAGGCTTCAAACTAAATGTCTATCCATTTAGTGCTCAGACCGATCCACTTCAAGGCAATATCAACCTAAAAGGTATTACTCCTCTCCAGACATTTCCAGTCCTGAAGGAGATTGCTTTCCACTCTCTCAGAAGAAGAACTCTCTATGGTGTGGAACTTTCGCGGAAACTCTTTTATAATGAAAACGATATAAAAGTGGTCTTGGAGTACTCTGGGTGGTTCAAGGCAGATCAGGATGATTTGTATACTTTTATGTTGGACACCTCTGCCACGACAGGGTTCATTCAGATTGGAGCACCAAGCGGAAATTGTTTTGATGCGACCACATGCCTTGACGAGTTGTTTGTTTATGAGAAACGTTCGGGCAAAAGCACTGTTCGCCCTTTTGTTCTCCAAAAGGACAAACTCTATCCGTTTAAAATCCTAGTTGCAAATCTGATAGGAGATCTCGCTTTGCTTGCAAGGTGCAATGTCAAGAGCAAGGGGGGATGGATCCCACTCATCGACCACGTGTTTCAGGTTAAAAAAAATTCCAATTTCCTAGAAACTCTTAAACGGCTTCCCGGCCTTTTCAAACAAGTTTCTGCCCACCTGTGATGCTTCAGTTTGCGGGTCTCAGCCACCGGATTATTGACAGCTTTCCAAGCACGCTGTATGTACTGCAGGTGGGTCGATTTGCAACCACGTCAATGCACCGTTAGCTGCGCATTGCAAAATGGGCAATATCCAATGCACAAGGGAAAATATACACTACTTCGGAAAAATACAAAGCATAACATATATTCTATTGGTCATTAAGTCAAGAAAAAGAAAAGAAGCAACATTAAATTTAAATGACAATACCTTTATTCTGTCTTTTGTCGACGTTGTAGTTTTTCCACACACCGATGAAAAAGAATCCCAACACAAGGATGGCTGTTCCGGCTATGGCGCCATCTCTCTGACTGATACCGTAAGCGTGGTTGATGGCGTTTCTGATTTCACCTCCTACAGGATACGTCATTTGGGTCGTGTAACCCCCATTGTAGATGGTCAAGTAGTCATCCTTAGCGCTATCTGGTAAGGCCTTGTAAAGGGTGCTTGGGAAAGTGTTGGAGTAGATGGCAGCGGCAACTGCGTAGCCAATAGCACCACCGAAACTGGACGAAAGACCAATCAATGAAAGCATCATCGGCACACCGTCCATGTCGGCAGCTGCCATTACCGCCATCTGTTGACCAATAACAGTCATTCCTCCAGCAAACGCAATGAAAATCTGACACATGACAACGTAACCGATGTTGTCTTGGTGTGTGCAGAAGTGGATCATGAGACCAACACCAAGGATTTCCAATGGAAGTGCAAAGAAGAAACAACTCCATTTGAAGTGCTTGGCCCAACGCACATATACACCAAAAAGCGCTCCCCAGAAGCATGAACCCACGTTATAAATTTGGTTCATGTATCCCGCCTTGGATACAGTCAAGTTGTAAACCACGATCACATAGTTGTAGTAATAAAGATCCCAACAGTAGAAACTAAAGTAGGCTGTGGCTGCCATCCCGCAAGCTCCCCACACAGTGGAGTTCTTGAACAACAGGTACCTGATGAACTGCACACGTGCAAAATATTTCTCCCAAATGACGAAAACGGGGAATAGAAGAATTCCGATGATGACCATAACAATGAAGGTTGCGCTATCATATTGGGCTCTGCCGTAGGTGTTCAAACTGAAAGGGAGTAAGAAGAGAATGAAAGCGGCCATGAGAAGTAGAGCACCAATGATATCAAACTCATGGATATAGTGGATGAGGGACTGGAAGGGTGTTCTTCCGCTATTTATCTCCTTGATGATGCCCATTTTTTTAGCTTTGAGTTGATAGAACTTGAAAACAATTGCTAGCGGAAAGAAAACAAATGGCATAACAATTGCAAAAATACCGTATCCCCATCTCCAGGACATATTAGCAAGTACGGAGTCAGCAGCCAAGGGCCCAGTGAAAGCCGTACAAATAAATGGAGTACTTGCAAAAGCAAAGGTAAACGCTCTGTTCCTGAGGCCAGAAGTGTCAGCAATGAAGACATCAAGAATCAAGTAAATGGCATCATATCCAATCCAGTAAAGCACATAGCCGGCAGCATACCCTGATGGGCCGTTACATGATGCTAGAATGATGATACCGACAAGGTACACAATTACAAACAAAAGAAAACCTTCGGCACGTCCCCAAATGGTCAAGAGTTTAGCGATAGGCAACTTGAGCACACCGCCAATGATCAGCGCTAAAATAGAGGCAGTACTGACCTCGGGGGCACTAGAAAAGTTGGCATACGCATTGTAGAGAACATTATTTCCGATAGAGGACTGAAATGCCAACATGAAGAAGCCAACCCAAATCCACGCGTACGTGAGATAGACAGTCGTCTTGCTCCACACAATGGCGGCGGCCTCCACCTTTTGAACACCGGGAAGAGCATCCGAGTCGACCTCATTAACACTCGAGTCAGTGTCCTTTAGTGAGTCATGAGGTTCCTTGTCATCGCTGTGCTCCTTGTCATCGGCACGCTCTTCGTCGACAATCACCTTTTGTTCCGTGTCGTCCAGCTGAATACTTCTCAAGATTCTCTTGACGAAGTTTTGGCTTGTCATTTTACCTTGCGAAAAAGATGAAAAAGAGAAAATACCTAGCAGTGTTGCATTATTTTATAGACTTTGCTGCCATGCATGAGAAGCGTTAAGCTCACCACTTTAATGCAGTTTTGCAAACCTGTTTAGTCAGGTATCAGTAAGTTTGCATGGAAGGTGCCCGAGCCGGGAAAACCCTTGTCGCGCCTCCTCCTTCTCGCATGACGAAAGAGTGGCTTAGGTTCGTTTACTAGTTTCCCTTAAGTGAGTTGATGAGGAGCCTCAGGCACATCTGGTGCACTGGCAAACTTAACGAGGCAGCCTCTTTTTTTGTGAGTATCTTTTTGGGCTCAAATTTTGGCACTTTGACGTGTTTGACGCATGTAAGCTTGAGCAAGAAATTCTGGTGTTAAGTGTTTTTTCATGCATACAACAAGTAAATGCCCTCGAGAGTTGCATTTGCTTGCATAAAATGGCATTTGCGCACCGTACAATGATTCGCCCAAGTACAGGTCTGTGCAACAAACCACCCACCAACGGCCAATGAAAGGTGTTGGCTTAGCAAAATGCGCTTCCTCATCGAGGGTCAAAACTGTAAAATTTTATCTTTCACATCAGATTGCTATCTTTTTCATCAATCTCGCATCTCTGGAAAAACATCACCTGCGATCTGCCCCATTTTTTCCATCAGTGCGGGATCTTGTCACAGGAGATGATTTCAATCCAAGGGGAAAGAGGTGCCAGTATTTAGACAAAAATCCATACCAAACCCCAGAACCCGGGCGAGGCGGAGTGGAAGCTCCAGTATAGCAGTAATGTGTGAAAACTTAATTTGAAAAACTGCAGAATGACAAACGCCGAGAAATTATGGGATGGCTCGGGTTTTCTCTTCGTCGTTCTAAGCCTTCCAGCAGTCCACAAACGGTTTCTCGTCTAGCTACCAGCTGGCAATCTTTTTAAACTGGAAGGCAAGGCCTGGACATCTATAAACGCTAAGTATTTACAGAAAAAAGAAAAAGAAAAAGAAAAAGAAAAAGTTAAGTCAAACTCAATGAAGTTTAAATCCTCCATAGTTTGTCGTATTAACCGCACACTAAATTCCGCGATTCCCTGGATGTAACGGCAGACCACAAAAATATCGCTCACGAAGCCTTCACAGCAGCTTTAGTTTGCGTACGGTTCTTTTTGTTTTTAGTAAACAACTTACCAAAGAACCCAGTCGTCGAACCAAATGCAGTGGACAATTCTGTCCATGCAGGGCGCGCATTGTTTACTACCTCACTAGCAGTGTTTATGCCTGACACCACGTACGCGGCCTTCGCCGCTATTCTGGCTTCTCGCTCCTGTTCCATCGCATTGATACCGTGGCCTTCATATTCAGAGTCAGCAGGTTTGTCTAGTTCGGACATAGGGTATCCGTTCCGCGCTGAAGATTGTCTTCTCGCTTGTTCTGCTCTTTGTGCAGGATAGTAGTTACGGTTAGCCTGACGACGATCGGAGTTTGTATCAAGCAGGCTCTTTCTATTTTGTGACCATTTTTTCTTTCTCCTTTCGAGGTTTTCTTGTGTGTTCGCATGTGACTTTTGACCAGTGGTAAGTCTTTCACCAGAAGGAAATGGAGAATCGGGACTAGGTGAAGAATGGCTCTTCTGATCTGCGCTTCCCCGTGCTGAAGCGTCATTTGTCGAGTCTCCAAAAGCATCGGACTGGAAATCACGAGCAGGAGCCTTTCTTTCATTGTAAGCCGTTTTCATGGTTCCGGAGGACCCTTTCGAGGAGCTGAGCTCGTCCTTTCTTTCGTTTCTCTCCCGTGTGTAGCCTGTGGGGCCAGCAGCGTAAACGGACGGACCAGTAAGATCCGCCCCTTGTTGTTCTTCATATCTTGTGCCCTTCGTCTTCGGACTTTCATCCGCACTATAACGATCTGCTGCTGAAAATCTTCCCATTTCCACACCTGAGGCCAGCTCTGCAGCTGTGTCAAAAAGTGCTGGTGGGTAATCCATATCGTGATTGCCGTCCTGGAGTTTACTGGAAGAAAAACTTGGCATGCCAACTTCGTAAACATCATTTGGTTCTTCCTCAGTCTGAGTCTCGGGCTTATCATTATAAGCTGAAGGATCACGTTTCTCCTCACTCATATTGTGACGATCAACATTTCTGTCCAGCTTATAATTTCCCTGGGCCTGAACTCTCTGATCTCTCTGCCTGTCAACTTCCTTTGAGAAACGTTCTCTTTCATCGTCGTTTCTTTTTGCAAAGCTTTTGTCTCCCCAAAAAGGCGAGTCAGGCTGTCTATTATCATCTGGTACCAGTACTTGTATGAGACGTTTAGCCAACCTTTTACCGTCCTTGTCTTGTCTATTGTTTTCAAGTGATGCAATATCCCAACCTTTTAGCCTTGTAGGTGTTTTCTCTTGCTGAACTAGTGGTATATCGACATCAACTTGTGGCTCGTTTGACCCATATTCTCGTGGTAAAATCATGGCTCTGGACGAGACAAAGTAAGAAGGTACGAGCACCCAGAGGTAAATTGCAGCTTTCATGATTGATGTTAATTTTCAACAAAAAATTATATTTGGGCACTTAAATAAATTTTTGTGGAAGATTTTCAAAATAAAAAGCCAACTTTTCATATTTGTCTCGGGAGTGTACTTTTGCCTTGCTTTCAGATCATTCTCAAAATGTCATAAACATACAAGGCGGGTGCAAAAATATGTCAACTTAGGTGCAGGTTTGCAACCAAATCAATAGATTGGACGATCAAGATGATTCGAAAACTTACCATGATTCTATTCATACTCGTACTTGCCTTTTGTTAAATTAGGCCATAGCTCTTTTAATCTGTAAAGTGCATCGAAATGCCATTGATGTATCTGCAGTGTCGATCATCGAGAAGATTGTTCGCATGTATGATTAACATTGCATGAACATTCGGAATTTGTTTTGAGAAGAAACATAGAAGAAAACCTGCAAAACTCTTTGGGAATTATTCCACTTCTTGTATCTCTAAAGTTTACATTTGCTTCCGATCCTCTTTTGCGTAAGAGGCCAGAACTAAACACTAGGAGGCTTGTACATTTGGTTTCTATTTAAGTGAGACATGTTTCAAAACATCATTATCAATGGAACAATAAAGGCCAAAGACCCTACTGACTTTCTAACACCAATGCCATTGTAGGCCGATACTTTTTGTGTTGGTGTTGTTGTTTGTTTAGTGGCAGTGGTCGTAGGTTTGGGAGAATCAGGAGCGCGCTGTGCATCGTGTAAAGCTGGGGCCACCCCAACCTTGGGCGCTTTTGAAGGTGCTGCAATGGGTTTATTTGCACCTTGAGGAGTATATTGCTCGTCATCATCGTCATCATCGTCACTTGATGGTTTCGAAACTGGTGCAACAGCAGGACGAGGAGCGAAAGAGTCAGCGGGGGGCATAACAGACTTGACAGCAGGAGCCACGGCAGGGTAGTGAGCTTCTGGAAGAGGCTCTACATCCTCATGGTTATGGTAGGTTGCAATTTGCGTCTGCATTGTTGTGGGAACATGGTGCTGCGTGGGTGTAGGCTGTTTTGGGGCTGGACTTTCTGTAACTGTTACGTATCGAGTGATAGTGGTCTCCAGACATTCTAAATGGCTCTCATCGCAAATTTCATCTTTATAAATGTAACCATCTATACGAGGAGCAGCAGTCTTCTGGCTTATGTGCGAGTATACGACAGATGTTGAGACCTCACATGATTCATACTTGCACAACGTCTCATAAACAGTGGGCACAGCAATTACCTGGGTAAATGGAACAGCCGTAATACATGCAACTCTTGCGTCGCACGTGGTTGTTGTAACGGTCAGGCTTGGTACACCATTTATTATGATGTTGCCATGCATTATGATTTGACCTATAGCGATACCGCTATTGGCGGAGTTCCAAATAATTTGTGAAGGTGCTATGATGTTGTTGTTAACGATGGTGGTATTAGTTCCATTGAATGCGTTTGTAGTGTTTGTTATGTTTGTTATGTTTGTTGTGTTCGTTGTGTTTGTTGTGTTTGTAGTGTTTGTTATGTTTGTTGTGTTCGTTGTGTTTGTTATGTTTGTTGTGTTAACTTCAGTGTTAGATTGAACTTTAACCTTAACCTTCTTATACTTGAAACCATTGGAGTAGAAATATTCTTCGTTGTCACTTTCGTCATAATTTTTTTTCACGTCATCTTCATCCTCCTCATTGTAGTCATACAAGTATCCCTGACTTGGGGCCTTTTCTGTTTCTGCATCATCATTGTCATTGTCATCTTTTCCAATAAAAGTTGGTACTTGGTTCTTAAGTTGAGGTGTATGGAAATATAACTCCCTTGGGTCAATGTTCTTGCCATTTTTTTTAGCAGTGACTCTGAGATATGGGCTGGTAGACCTATTAAGCAAAGCGATACGTACAGGGTATAGTTTTCCCTTTTCCAATTTCATAACAATGGGAACCGTTCTCTTCCATCCACCAGTCGTAGTTTTCTGTTGTAATGCAAAGCCAACATTTTCATGGTAGTCTTGCGGAATCTTGCCGTGACCAATCCTCATTTGTGACCATCCACGAGAATGAAGCTTGAACGAGTAAGTACCAGTTTCTTTGACCCGAAGGTGTCCATTTAGAATCAACCCGAATTTTCGGGTGTCCAATTGTTCTCCATAAATTTTTGCCTGATAGCTAATCACAGATGAATATCTATCTTCCAAAACCTGCAAATTGCGGTATCCATAGAGAAGGAAGTCTTTTTTGGAGATTACTTTCGGGTTGGTAAGGGCGAAGGTTCTGGTCCGTACACCGGTCTGTCTTATCTCATCAGGGTCACAAATATTCAAGTGTTTCGTTTTAGATGATGCTATACCGGTGGTAGAGTGACGATATCTGCCTTGCTTCATGTATGGGATAATATCGTTGACCTTTCTTCCATTAGGCAACTCAACCAGGATGGAGATGTGAGGGCCGTCTGTCACCGCGAAGTGCAAAATCTTCATGGGATAATGACGGCCAGCTTCGAGTTGGACGGTGGTCTTATAATCTTTTTTGAAAGTGTTGATTTTAAGATGCTTCTCTACTGAGTCGAACACGTTATCGTGGCAGATTTTGCCAGCACCAATTTGAAGTGTTGCACCTCCATGTGCCTCCAAGCTGAAAATGTGGGAACCCGAGATGGTTGGAACAAAGTACCCAGTGATTTCTTGAGCCATAGTTCCCTTGCTCAGATAATCCGGGAGTCTGAAATCCACGTCCACTATAGGATTCGGGGATACTTTGGATAATTGTAGTTTTGAGAAAATTGAACTCTGCTGGTTCCAGCATTTGCCAATGTCAACATCTTTAGGTACATTATAGAAGTAGCCTATAAGACCTTTTTCGCTTGCAAATTTACCTTCACCTGCCACTTCGCAAACAACAGAGGCTAGGGCAAATAAGGAAGAGAGTGTGAAGTATTTCATTTCGATCCTGTGGGTTGACTATGAAATTAGAGGAACAAGAAATGCCAGTTGAGAAACTGAGGCCCATTTATGTATTCTTAGCACACCACGGAACACTACATTTTCTGAATTAAACGTTTTGAATTTAGGTGGTGAAGATCGGAAGATTAGCGTTGGCGCCAATCTTAGTTTTGTCGCGGCGTATGCTCACATGATCACATGATGTCTATCTTGCGAGCAACGAGAGAAGAACCACTACAGCGAAAAACAGCAAAGGAAAACTTGGACAGGGAGAGCACGCAACGCTGGCTGCCCTTTCTCGGCAGTTTTCTTTTAATGTGTTGTAGTCTTTTCTTGGCATGCTTTATCTCTTCTGTGCCCCAATGTGTGGTGCAGCGGATTATAGTGGGGCGAGCATTGATTCGCAACGCGATTCACCAACTGTGCGGCGGAGAATTAGAGCTGATGATTTCAGAATCGCGTCACATAACAAAACATCCTCGCTAAAATTAGTAGGGTTGTGGGGGAGCAGCCGAGGCGTGTTTATTCACGTCAATATGTTCTCTCCACTTTAATCCGATGGCGAAAATCTGTCGCCCAGCGTTTTGTATAGTTATATTTCGATAGACTTCGTGACTGGCCATCTCTAAGTGAAGGTTATGCAGTCTTCGCTTGAGAAGGTTATGATCCTTTCGCTGTAGTGCTCGATTTGGTACGCCTGAGCTAACGTAAAATAGTGTTTCACCCTTGAATCTTTTTTAAACGGGATGGCAGGACAAGTTCCAATTTCTTCCTCAGAGATACAAGCAGTTTTTGTTTTTTGCGGTACGGATTAGTGGTTTCGATTATATTTTTGGTGCGAAGTTGAACTAGCTGAACATAAACACAAACCAATATCCAAGCATGAATCAGATAGCTAAGCGTAGGCTTGAAACTATCGTAGCTTAGTGTCTTCCACAAAAACAACATCATAGCAAATTATATCTCTTGCAATGCTAGTGACCGATGTTGTTATTAGAACACGATTAGTAGGGAATGGACGGCTACAATTTGCACTACTATTTGTTCTCCAGAGCCCTGGATTTCTTCTTTTGTGGCACATTTATTAAGCGAACCCAATCACGTAGTGACCGCTTGTAACTGGAAAATTATCGACACTAGCCCCGCAATTTGTTTTGATTACATTCATTGGCAATTAGCCTCTGGGTAGCTCTCCGTGAGCAACGAGTAGAAGACCTCCATGGTCACACTACACCGGAATTGATAAATAACACTCGCCACCCAAATGGCTTCGTTTGAAACTACACAACGGTCGCCTCTTTTTTTCGGGGGAGCAGAGTGTATTGGCGATTCCAAGTGATGTCCATAGAACTTGCACTTTCACGTGATAGTCTTACAGCCATGCTCTTTACACCGATAAAAAAATAATTTAAATAATGTGAGCATCAATAATAAATTAAAGCAGGAAGGAAAATAGTTTTTCCATTCGGAATGGCACCAGCTGGCGTGAAGAAAGATCCACTCTCTTGGCTATGTTGGTGCTGAATTGATCAGCGTAATTGGGCCCAGGTACCTGCGCGACCAGAGCACAGAGTTCTGCGCTTCGACGATCATTTTATCCACATCTATATTGGGAATAAATTCGAGATTTGCAACTATCGGAATGAGACAAACTTGCTTAGCTTGAAAGTGGGCGCAGCACTGTAAAGCAACAAAATGCTTCAATTCCTGAAGACCCATGAAATTGTTGGTCTAACATCGCTGAAACTAACATCTGGACAACACACTGGGAAAACAGCCAAGAATCATGATCGTGCAAAAAAATTGTGACTTGAAGGAAAAGAGAGAGAGAAAAGGAAAAAGGTCATCTCACAAAAAATAATCTTGGTTACTGCAAAATGATACCATTTCAGCCAACTATAGAATCTTCGCTCTCACAATGGCGAAAGATAGCTTGAGCAAAAAATCTTGTGTGGGAACAAATATATAGGGGTTCTCTCAGGATTATCCAGAATCGACTCCGGTGAGAGTATTATTTCTAGCGATAGTTTCCTACGTGTTCATGGGTGCTTGCTTGTCGAACCCTGCAGTAGCGTTTCTGCGATCACTTCTGACTCTTAAGCATAATTTTTGGCTATGATGAGCCTACTCCTCAAGGTGTAGGCGCTTTATGATTTCCAAAGTGTCATTCAGTGAAAAGCAGAACAACGACTTTCGACTGAATTGCCAAAGCAGTGCAGGAGCAATAGCGAACATTGCGTTGGTGAAGCAACATTTTCTCTGATGTTTCCATATTCCGTAAACTCCGCGGAGTATACGTTAATAAGGCAGGTATATCCGACGTCCAATGTTGCAGGACACCCCGATCACGTTATGTCCGCCGATTTAACGTCTGTGAGTGCCTGTCAGAAAAAAGGGGAACTATAAAGGTGTCCGAAGTCTCCTCTTGGCCGACCACACCTCATAAATTCAACGGCAAGCAAACCAAAAATGTACCCAGAAACTTTTGAAGCTATTGGAGTAGTCGACTACGACGACTGGAAAAACCCAAAGAGGTTCGAATACACCCCACAAGAATTCAGAGATTACGATGTAGATGTCGAGATCATGGCCTGCGGGGTTTGCGGATCGGACATCCATGCTGCTCTGGGGGACTGGGGTCGTCCTTATGCTCCGGTTGCTGTGGGCCACGAGATTGTTGGCAAGATTGTCAAGATTGGCCCAAAGGCAAAAAAGGGCTTGAAGTTGGGCGATCGCGTGGGAATTGGCGCCCAATGTGATAGCGATGGCACTTGTATTGCATGCCAACAGGAGTACGAAAACAGCTGCAGAAAAAACGTGGGAACATACTTCGGCACATACCCTTCAGGTCACCACACCATTGGTGGAAACGCCTCGCACATCAGAGTGAACTCCAAATTTGCCTTCAAGATCCCCGACTCTTTGGAGACAGAGTACGTTGCACCGCTTCTTTGTGGAGGTATCACGGGATTCTCTCCGCTTTTACAGGCTAATGTCGGTAAGGGCTCTAAAGTCGGTGTTTCTGGTATTGGAGGGATTGGACACATGACAATTCTCTTCGCGAAGGCGCTTGGTGCCGAGGTTTATGCTATCTCACGTAACAACAAGAAGGAGAAGCTTGCAAAGGAGCTTGGTGCTGACCACTACGTGTCCACCGACGACCCAGAGTTCAGCAGCAAATGGTTCGACACCATAGATCTCTTGGTGAACACCAGTAGCACATTCAAGGGTTCGTCATTTGACTTGACTTTAAGAATGATAAGACCAAGGGGAAAGATGATCTTCATCACTTTCCCACCGCTCTCGGAGAAACTAGAGCTCACGGCAACGACGTTGCTTGCCAACAACACTTCAGTGCAGGGTTCTGGAATTGGCTCAGTCAAGGAGATTGAGTACATGCTAGAGTTTGCTGCCAAGCACAACATCAAGCCCATGGTAGAAACGATCGATCTTTCAGAGGAAAATTTGGGCAAAGCATGGAAGAGAGCAGAGGAAGGTGATGTGAGGTTTAGATTCACCATGGTGGGCTACGACAAGTGTTTCAAGAAGTGAGCTTTTAGCTGCGCTTATCTAGAAGCCTGGCAACTTGGTTAGTAGCCAAACGTGACAACTGTTTCGCCTTTCTACGATGTTTAGTGTAGGAATGGTTGTAGTTTGCATAGCATGCGGGGTCGTCGGCTTACTTGCATTGCTTATTGCTTTCCGCTTGGAGTCGTAGTGAGATAACGTTGGGGAGGCCACTTCCGTGGAAAACGAAGCCTGATTGCTCACTGCTGATTTTCCGATAACCAGTCCTGAGTGCAGGTCCACACTGTAAGTGCCGACGCTGCTCACCACTAAAGTAGCGTGGGCCAAATCCCAGGAAAGTCGTCATGGCGTCGTTTTTCAAATCGGAGGTTTCCGTCCAAGAACCAGAAAAGCCAGCCAAATATTCCAAGGGCAAGGAAACCAAAACAATTCTGCAAATCATTGCGGACGCTGCGCCCGACTTCAAACCCGGGGCCAGGTTCTTCGTCAACCCTCTCTTATCAAGTGGACACTTCCAAACAGCATTCACCGCCCTCCACAAGTTCGAAAATGCCGATCCCGTACATTACAAAAGACGTCTTCTTCACGTCGAATCCGACAAGAAATTCTACTATGCGCATGGCGACAAAATGCCGTATGATCGTTGGGAAGGCGCCTCTACATTCGCTATAGACTACGTAGTTAGTCCCGAGGCTTCCAGCAGCATCCACCAGAATTTCCGGCCACCGAGCCAGAAGGAACAGCTTCCCCCTCGCACCGAGTTCTTGGACCCAGAACACGAATACGCATTGCTCGACAACGACCGCCCGCTAGTGGTTGCGTTGCACGGGCTTTCGGGAGGATCTTTCGAGCCGTACCTCCGCTCTTTCATGATCCGTGTGGCTGGTCCCGACAAGAAATTCGATGGGGTGGTATTGAACTCTAGAGGCTGCGCCATGCATACCATCACTTCTCCACAGCTCTTCTGCGGGTTGTGGACCAATGACTTGCGCTACTTGATTAATGAGCATATCACCAAAAAGTGGCCCGGCAAGAAGATATTTCTAATTGGGTTTTCGTTGGGTGGTTCCATTGTTGCGAACTACTTGGGTCAGGAGGCATGGGAGGTCAACAAAAACATCAAGGGTGCTGCTATTATGGGTTCACCCTGGGACTTTTGCCAGTCTGCTATTGTATTGCTGGGCAGCTACCTTGGCGATAAGGTTTACTCCCCAGTCATGTGCCAAAATTTGTTGAAGCTCGTCAACCAGCATTACGACGACTCACTACACATGGAAGCGATCATTGCAGAATACAAAAAGCATCCCGAGGCCTTTGTGCTTCGTAGGTTGCGTGACTTCGATGACTGCTTTACATCACGACTCTTTGGCTTCAACTGTGCAACGGAATATTACCGTCACGCTTCTCCAAGCCAACGGCTCTTGAATGTGCGGGTTCCAACCATCATCATAAACTCCAACGATGATCCTGTTGTGGGCGGCACCAGTTTGCCATACTCTGAGGTTCATTTGAATCCTTACACATACATGGTGGTTACGTCGATTGGGGGCCACTTGGGCTGGTTTGACTACAAGAACCAACGGTGGTATGCGGAGCCCTTGGCACGGCTCTTCGATGAGTGGAGCACATGGGATGTTGAGGACATTTCCGAAGATTCATTGCCTCGGGCTACTCACGGTACCTGGAAGCATGACCGAATCGTACTGTGAAGGATGTGAATATCGACAAGAGGACAAGTAGATTTAAAACTTTGAGAAGACAATGCAACAAGCATCGAAAATACAAGTGGAAAACTGTAATACAAGTGGAAAACTGTACAATGAGGGTCAAATTCACGGATAATTTATGCAAAAAGTTTATATTAAATGGAGTAGACAATGCAGAACGAAGCCATTAAGTTAGCTTCGCTTGATTGCGACACAGGTCAAGACCTGTCATGCTGCTCACGGGCGTATTGGCCACGGAGTGGGTCTCGTTTGGGGGAGTATACAACTGGCTGTTGAACTCCACCGGATCGTTATAAAAGTCACAGCTAGCGATGCGTGAGCTCAATGCTTTTAGTGAGATGCGTTCGTTTGGGTTGAGTTTAAATATGTCATTAAGCAACTCGTTGAACTGTTGCAGGATAGGCAAGATGGATCGAAGAATGCTGTTGTTGCTCAATATGTAGTTGGCAAACACCTCATGGCGGTCGTTAATGTTGGCTATGGGCCAGGGATTCCGGGAGCAGGTGATGTTTACGAAAAGCACGCCCAAGGACCAAACATCGCCAGCCAAAGTGGACAACAATTTGGATGTCTGCTCCAGTTTTGAGTTTTCATCGGTCTTGAACTGCTCCATGTTGATAAGAGACTTCACGAGGTTGTTTGTATTGTAATTGACGATCCGCTCGGGGGCCATGTAAAAGCTAGAACCTCTGCACACGTTGCAGCAGATCAAGCTGGATGACATGGCCAAGCCAAAGTCAATTAGACTCACCTGGAGCTCGTTGTAATCAATAATTTGTCCACGGTCCAGCGTGCTGCGTCGGTAGTCTGGGTTGTAATGCACCATTACGTTTTCCGGCTTCAAGTCACAGTGGAAGACACCGTTAGCAGCACAATGGGCCACAGCTTCTACCAACTGGAGCATGCAGTTTTTTTCTAGAAGTTGTCGGTCTTGGTGCTCCGGAGGACTCAGGAAGATCTGGCGATCAATGATGTTACCGAACAAATCCCCTTGGGGAAAATAATCCATGAGTGTCACTACAGCGAAGTTCGCTATAAGCAACACATGGTGGATTGTTACTATGTTGGGATGGTCGTGAACCCTCAAATGTAGAGCGATCTCGCGTAGAGCAGGGATATCACTACCTCTGTTCTTGATGCTTTCCAAGCTGACACCACGGCCCATTATTGGTTGGTGCCTGTCGAAGTACAGGAATATGGTCTCTTGGAAAAGTCTTTTGGAGTCTGCACTTTTTAGTTTGGAAACATTGGGTGGATCCACCATTACCAACTTAGCAGCTAGCTTTGCACCAGTGACCATGTCTTGGACCAAATAGATAAGTCCGAACGTGCCAGCGCCGATCTTCTCAACAAAGTAAAACCGCTCATTGAGAACAAAGCCTCGAAGACTAGAGGGCGCCTGTTTCTGCGTTGGACGTCGGGAACCCGACTTGGTGTGATTGGAATCCATCAATGGTAAAATATGGAGGGTCATCTTGATAGTTATTTAGGGAGTAGGAGCTGTTTTTGTTTGATGAAGGTGTGTTCTCTTTTTTCTTCTTGATTGTGTTTTTTTTTCTTCGTTTGATTTCTTCAAGTCACTGAAAATGTTCAGTTCGCTGATGGTCCTGAAACCCAGGTGACGTTTGATCTAAAAAAAGACCAGAACTAACAATTTGTCGGAGCTTGTTGTTCGGCAAATTTTGGTCGACGCCGCTTCTTTTTGTTGACACCGATCAGAGCACGGCCAAAGTAGTAACAATAAAATAGCAGAGGAAGGGATAGAAAAACAACAAGGGATGTAGAAGAGGAGACCAAATGAAACGTTTTAGCTAGTGGTGGCCAGTGATGTAGCAAAAGACATCGTAAGGTTTTTGACTGCTTGAAGCTTTGATCTCGGTGACTGATCAGGCGACATTCGCTTGGAAGGCCCAGTAGTGGGTGCAAAAATTGGGCTAGTGGTTTCCATCACACCACTTTCCGCACGAGGCGCACTGTGTGCAGGAAAACACCTAAGGGGACCCGGCATCCGCGTATCCCCGCGTTGTCAACCTAAGATTGATATGTGAGCCGAGCAGACCCCGGCGCATTTGAAACGGCGTAGAGAAGGGCGTGAACATTGCACGATGGTTCATGGTCTGCCCTTTTCCGTGATGCACCACTTCTGCACATTGTGCCTTAACTAGCGTCAGCCGCAAACACACTGCGCACCCACAGGAGGCACGGGTGTTTTGTTTTGCTGGCGAGGCACACAGTGTCGCCAGTGATTGCTCCGTAGCCCTAGCTGGCGACACGCGCGGGGAACCGAAATGGTGCACGGAGAAACACCCGTACACCAGGGTATTTAAGGCGGTGCGAAGAAAAAATTTTCGTTTGGTCTCTATCGAGAACGCTGCTCATTCACTTTACCGCCCAACTGCAGTGGACGAGTGGAGGGGAAAGAGCAGCCAGAGAAACGGCTCCGAAACACGCCTCATACCGGGTTGCCTTTCTTTGTGGGCAAGCTGGATTCTGCGTGTTCGGCACAATTTCAAATACGACGTAGTTTGTAACCAGCACGACCGCGGAGTTATGTAGAAGCGCCGGCAGCGGTAGCTGCCAAACTTCCGCAATTGCCGCTGGAAATGAGTTAACTCCGTGACACAGGGGTTGTGCGCAAAAAGAAACGGTGATAGGCGGGTGTCGCCGTATGTGCGACAGTGGCGTCCTCGTGCAGGCTCTGCGGCTAGCCGTGCTTCGCACGCCTTCCCAAGTTGGTTGTTTTTGACGGACTTCGCCCGAAATGTGAGAGGCGCGGTTTGTGCTCTCGTTTGCCGACGCACGTCAACTACTTGTGCGCCATGGTGCGTGTGTCCCGGAGTTAAATTTGTTCGTAATTCTATTGGTGTCTCCAGATCTATTAATTGTGTTTGCCTAACCGGGTGTGGAAAAGAGTAAATAAAAGAAAAAAAAAATAAGAAGAAGGTAAAGTCTAAAGGTCATTTCTGGGCAGCCAAGTCTCGTTTTGGAAAAAAGAAAACATTGGCTGGGGTTCGTGAAAAAGATGCGGCGCAGATACTCCCATCTCCGTTTTATCATTCGTTGGTTCCGCCGGAACTCC
Source organism: Metschnikowia agaves (assembly GCA_963678735.1). Taxonomy (NCBI): domain Eukaryota; kingdom Fungi; phylum Ascomycota; class Pichiomycetes; order Serinales; family Metschnikowiaceae; genus Metschnikowia; species Metschnikowia agaves. Next base: position 1,546,718 of record CAVMBV010000003.1, on the reverse strand, counting down.
ACCTCGGACGGCCCAACCTCACTGGAAATAGCTGTCATGCTCCAGCGGAAATTGCGAGCATCTGCTCTCCAAATCCTTGAGGCTGGGGCTCAAAGTCATCTTGACCGCTTTTCTGGTCTTGATGGTGGTGCGCGGAACGGGCTTATCGCAGACCATCGAGAGCTGAAATTCGTTGTTAAGCTTGCCCTCAATCTGGGCCAACTTTTGCTCAATGTAGTTCACCTGGACATCTCTCTGTAAGTTTAGGTTTTCTAGGTCCTGATTGGAACACCAGCCGGAATTGATTAGCCTAGTGCGGGTGCCCTCAAACGCAGACTCGATTGATTTCTTATGTTCGCTCAAGTAAACCAGATACTCGAGCAAATCGTCAGGCGTGTTTAACATGGCAAGCTTGTCATCAGAACCAACTTCAGTGTCTTCTCCAAAATCAACAGAGCCGTTACGCGAGTTGTACAGTGCCGAATTGCAGGAGTCACACGATGTGCCCGATATATAGCACCAGTTGTCGAAGAAATTCTGCTCGACGGTTGCGAGGTTCTTGTTGCTCATGGACACATTCTCAGAAAGCGTGACGATGGGCAGCGGGACCGGGGGAGTGGCAGAGGAAGTAGAGTTCGACAGCGAAATTGTTCTTTTGCGGACTTTGATTGCTGAGCTGCTCAGGCCCTGGCTCGACGTGTGCATGTGCGACAGAGTGAGCGGTGTCGACACAGCAGTACTGGACACACCAAGGTTTTGATTAGGGCCAGCAGCTGAGTTGGACAGCATATACACGGAACTGAAAGTGCTGGAGCGAACACTGTTCGCAGCAGAAGACAGAGACTCGCAGTCATCGTGAAAGAACTCGTATTGCGTAGGTGAGTGCGACGGCTTGACCGGCGTAGGAAGCTCTGAACTCAGGGCCGCGAGAGCCGCCGACGACCCCATCCTTGAAAGCGAAAGCTTACGGATACCTTGCTTGATTTTCAGGAGTTTACGGAGGGGCGAAGTGTTGATTGATGTGCCCGAGGTCGTGTTTGATGTCGACGTGAGCCCCAAAGAAGCCATGCTGGGAAAAGCTTCGAGCGAGGGGAAGTTTGCAACACTGGTGTCGAGCTTTAGAGCCAGCATATCAGAATGTGAAGAATCGGGAATATAAAAGAGTTGGTCCATTTCAAAGCTCGAGTGGGACGTTTTAGTAAAAAGAGCGGACAAGTGGTCGGACGACACTTGGGCGGACGCCGTGGCCGGCACCGAAGCCGGCACCGAGGCCGCCTCGAGCCCAAGCATGGATCTGGATGGCTGCATCACGGGATGATCGTCGTTGTCGGGCAATGGCGGAAGAAGCGACTCCAGCGAGCTGTGAATGTCACGCTCCATGTGCTGCAATTCACGAACGGAGGATGCCGAAGACTTATTGCCGGAGCTCCGTAGAGTCAGCAGTGACTCGGCCTCTTCAAGAACGATGCCCAAGCCGCTCATTGGGGGATGATTGCTTGTTCTGGTGGGGGTTGTGCGAGGCTAAAGCTGCTCTGGAAGCCAGTGCGCCAAAGTAGAGAAGAAGGTTCAGCAGCCGTACTGGAGGCAGGGCGAGGCTAAGAAGCTTTCTCTCCAAAAGATAGTTTGCGGGGATCTTCAGGTGGAAAAGCAGTACCGAGCCCAGGAACAACCGAGACAGGAAGGCGTTGTTCGATGTTGTGAGTCGAATGAGATTTTTGAGTGCGGTGAAAATCACTCAATAGGTCTAAACGGAAGGCCGAGCAATGAGATGGAGGTGATGAGCGAGGCCAGCACGGTAACAAAGATAAGGACAAAAACACCGGAGGATGGACAAAAAAATGAACGAAAAAGCTTGAGTTGAGCTAAAAAAGAAGCACCGAAAAGGGGGATAAGGGGATAAAAAATTGGATCTCGGAATATGAAAAAATGGTAAGCGGCTTCGAGACACCGAAGACAAAATACAGGCGGCGGATGAAGGTCGAAAACGACTTGCCTTCAAAGAGAGCCACTCATGCACTATTCTGCAGCGGCCGGCATACGGACGGAGTGAACAACGCACTGGCAGCGCAGTTCCGGCACACAGATTAGTCGAGCTTGAGCCTACAGCTGACCGTTGTTAAGCTCGTGCTCGCTATTGTTTTGGCGGGAGGGGCCTGGTTCTCCACCGACAAGAGCCAACTGCCACTAGCCTTGGCAACTGATCCCGCCTGGCCCGTGTTATATCTTCACACAGGATGAATGCCATGGTTTCTTTTGTTCGCTGTGGCCCGCTACGCTAAGCTGTGCGCATGCTGGATTCTTCGCGAGATCTCGAACAGCGCTGTTTTGGGCATCTAGGCTGTGGGGCCCGCACTAGAGGCGAGCGTGGTGCTGCGAGTCCAGGTCGGGTTTCCTGTGCTAAACCCAATCGATTTTTTTTCTTGTTCCTAGTCCTTGCTCTTGACTGCAAGCACGCATCCGAGGACCTTTTGTCTGCAAACAATTATTGGTAAGCAAGAGAAAACTTGCCCAAAATGATTGGTCGAGAAATGAACAGCTTTGCCAGGTTTGCGTCCACCTTCAACGAGTTTGGTTCCACCTTCAGCACGGCCAAGCACAGGCGGTGCCCGAAAAAAACACCAAAACAAGACAGTCCAGAAACAAGCCTAATGCAACTGAATCACGGCGCCAATCCTTCCTCAGTATCGATAAGCTCTGATGCTAGGCCCGAAACATTGGTTGGTTGGCCCTGCTGTGTTGTGCGGAAACCGGTGATATGCAGGACGCCATATTCCGCGTGGCTTGTTCGCTTGGCGCCGCTCCACCTACAATCTGGCGGAAGTACGCAGTCGCGAGATAGACGTCGCACTTGCGTAGATTGTTTAGACTAGTGCACCAAGCCCCGCTGTGCCGCAGCACAAGCCAGTACGTGGCCGCACCGCAAGCCAATACGTGGCCGCACCACTGCTGAGTATTGGTCAGCATGAAGGCACCGCTTCCCACAGAATCCGAATGAGGCAAGGGGCTGCGACGAGGTTCGCGCTGCCGGTTGAACTTGCACGCTTGTGGCGAGACTGATGTTTCACGCCTATCGTTTGGTGCTCGCACGCCCGTCTTCAACTGCGCAGTGTTATTCGCTGGACAAACGTTGAAGCGCTTCGCTCCCGCGCACGAGGACTCTGTTACCTCCGGCTTGCTGCCAAAAGCGGGATTAATCAGCACCAAACCATCAAAAAAACCTTATACCCCTGGCGCCCGGATTCTCACGCTATGCATGACATGACTGCAGCCTGGAGGCTACGCGCAGAGCAAGTGCCTGAAGCCATTCGCCGACGTGTGAGCTTACCCCTATCGGTGTACCGGAGCGACACCGGGCTGAAGTTGGGCCGCGCACGATCCGCGGCCAGACCGTTCGCGTTCTAGACCGCGGCTCCACCTGCGCGAACGCACTCTTCTGCGCAGCCTGCACGCGGCTGTCAGACCCACCAGAGCTGCCAACTCTGTCGGTTGTCGCATTAGTCGATGGTGTGCTACGCTGGGGCCAATTCTTGCGTATTACTGCACCGATTGTGGGATCTCGATTCTAATACCGAACCCCAGACGCATAATTTTGATGATTCGGCCTTGGCACGGATTTGCCATACACATTTCCGAAATGCCAACTAAATGCCATAAGCAAAGCGGCGTCTTGTGCTGCTCTTCTCCACCACTCGTCCTTGACAAGCCACTTTTTTGGTGGTGGCTGCTCAACCTTGGCCCACATCCTGCTTGGCGATACTGCCGTGCGCGGACCTCGGGCGTGGAACATCACCTTCACAGATATATTTTCTTATATTTTCATGTTTTTGTTTCCAGCCATTTCCACGCTGCTTGTTAGGAACAAAATCGGCTAGCCGTTATTTACTCCTGCACTCCATGTATCGAATGCAATTCATTGGAGAAAAAATACGACGCACGTATTGAGTGCTTGCAGTGTTACGAACACCCTCTCACCTCTAGACCTCGGGCTACCAACTATGTGGTTCCCTACTGACCTAGACATTCCACTATAGAAGCACTCACCCAAGGTAAAACCCACCTTCCCTTCTGGACGAGATTTTCCAGTTTGGGAATCCAGTTCGGGAATGCCGTCTCGCCTTTCAACCGCAACCATGCCCCAGTCTAGATTTGCTTTATGAATTCTCACAACCATAGGCTCTCGGGATCTCGCGTATCCAGCAGAGCTCCTATACAAACTGCTTCTACAGTATCTGTATTATTTCTTTTCTTGGTCCTTGTGAGTACTTAATTTCCAAAGCACGATTGCTTTCGTCACTCACCAGAGCAGGCCCTTTCTGAGCTAGCATAGCCAAACCCACTGGGAAAGAGCTCATTCCTACATGCATATGGAAATAGGATCCCGTGTTAATTGATCGGGCTCTTTCGGAATGCATTGATTTTTCCAATCAATAACCACAGCCCAGCATCTAGGGATCTGCAGCAAGCTTGCTACTCAAGAATTCCCAGTAATTTTTTCTAATTGGGTCGTATTTCTCGGAAAGACTGGCATATATGCGTCTGGCTGCATCGTAGTCCTGCTGCTTCACCGTAATTTTGGCCAACGCCTCTAGCGCAAATGAACTGGACACCTCTCCTGCTTCGAGATTGGCATGTTTAATGCAGAATTCCTTGAGTTCAGTTACATCTTTGTGAAACTGGGTATATATCCCGTTGAGGTAGTTCCAGGTGGACGGGTTCTGCGGACACAAGTCAATTTGCAGTTTGACATAGTCAATTTCTTCCACGATAACGTTGGGCGAAATATGCTCTCCTTTAAACTTCAAAAAGTACCGATGAGTCCACGCACTATTGTTCCTGGCATCTGCCTCGATAAAACGCTCGGTAAACGCAACCTCCGCCACGTCCAGATGCAATGCAAAACGCTGTACAAACCACTTTCTATACGACCACACATGGTGGTTCTTAGGATCTTGCTCTAGCATCATATTCATGATGGGAAATTCTCTCCGGGGTTGGAAGTCCTTAGCCATCTCCGGTTGTCGCAAGATCTCCTCTATGAGGAGCTGGCGATAGTTCCAGATCTGGTAGTTCTTCTGGTTGTCGAGGGCAATATCCTCACACCAGTCTAGTTCGTCAAACATGTTTTTCTGTAACGTTTTCACTATCTCGAATCGATAGTGCCATGTGGTGTAGTGCGATGCAAGGTGATCCAATGCCCTTTCCGTGAGTTCGAGTGCCTCCTCCGTGTATGCTTTCTGTTCAAGGGAACTCCTTAGAGCAGCCATGGTCGATGAGTACTCATCGGAATAGAGGATTTGACATAATTCCGTCATTGTATATCTTTTGGAGTTGGTGAAGGTAGAACGGCCGTTGCTGCGCGAACCCGCGATAGCGTAAAGTAGTAGAGCGCGCTAACCACACAGACCTTGCACTAGCGAAGAGGAAAAAGTAATGAAAATACAAATGAAGATAACGACATGAACAAAAGCAAATGTTTTGGCCGCCTACTAAATCCGTTCCAGGAAAGAGTCAAATTTGTAACAGGAACAGCCCGTTTATTTATATTTCGGCCGTTTCAAATGTGTTGCACCAGACTTGTTACAGATTCGATCATTACTTACCGCTTTGGGTCGCGACAATCACAGAATGAGTGCTGGCTGCAAACTGATTCAAAATCTATTTAAGTAGACCACTTGCTTAAAAATCTATTTAAATAGAACATTTGCTTAGTGGTTCTGCTCCCTTGCCTAATTTTTTACAATCGCTTGCTGCTGGCCTCTTTTAGCTCTGCCATCTATTTCTTCAATCTTCTGCTTTTGTTAGCATGCCCTCGATCTAACAACACGTAAAGTACGAGTTATGAAGGTTCGAAAGGTTTCGAAACGGTAAGTTAGGAGCTTGAAACTTAATTGTAGTACTCGGCAAGAAACAGAACGGCACCGAGGAACAAATCAAAGGAGTCGTTTTTCTTGTTGTGGGATAACCTCAGCAGTCTCAGCCGCACACATTCTTGACAATACCGCGACTCCGAGAGCAGTACGTTCATTCATCAATAGCCTCCACCACAGCTTGTTGCTCCCAACACAATTCACGGCCAATAGACTCACTAGTTAGTTCGGCGCTCTTTTATCCTTAAAAGTGTTGTTTAGCTTTATTTTGAAGCTGACACGTGAGTTCTCTTTCCCATCACGTTGATCCGATGTCCTTGTTGGTAGAGGACACCAAAGTAGTGATTCTTTCTATAGCATCGGCCACAGTGGTGTATCTCGGGCTCCAATTCATTTGCACCAGCGGATCACAGATACCGTTGCTAGCTAGCGTGTTCACACTCACCAACATGCTCTCTCGCACAGATGCCTTCCGCAAAGTGGTAAGCCATAGGCTAGCACGTCTGCAGCGAAGGCCGTTGACACTTTTCGGCGCTCGAGACTTACAGCAGGAGTCGCAAAGTGTCAAATTGGCCGAGTTGTCCAATGCCTCCAAGATCGAGTTACTAACAGCGTTGGATTCCTTGCGGGCATATACAATCAACTCGAGAAAGGCCAGTGAGCGCAGACGGAAGTTGTATAAGGCAATGTCGTGGCGCCAACAGAAGCTATGCGATGAAGCTGGGTACTCCAGAAAGTTGCAGGCCATAGATAATCATATCGAGAAGAATCAACTTATGTTCAGCAACATAGTGTCGTTCATGGATGACGCGTACGGGCTCACGTACAAGCACTATGATGCGATTAAGGCTCTGGCCGGAAGTCTGTCGCAAAATACTTCGTCATCTAACTATCGAGTAATTGAGGCTCTTGGACATTTCGTGAGAGACTGGACTGAGACCGGTGAACCCGAAGTAGGCCCGATGGTGCAATACGTCAAAGACCAGCTTGATGCCATCATTCCTAAAGAGGAGGCGGAGAAAACATGCGTTATAGTGCCTGGATCTGGTTTAGGGAGGGTTGCTCACGAAATAGCCGACCATAGGAATTATGGTGCTGTCCATGCCGTGGAGTTCAGTGGACTTATGCATGCGTGCAACCAGTTTGTGTATTCGGCCTACGGCGGGAACTTCTATCCTTATATCCACACTACGTCTAACTTTTTGACCCAGGCAGCGCAGTTTAGAGAGGCTGTCCTCCCGCTGGCTATAAACCAACCACCAAACTTACATCTCCACTTAGATGACTTTTGCTATTTTTCATTGCCCGATCGTGATCAGTACAAGAATGTTGTGGTGGTTACAGTATTTTTCATCGATACGGCAGAAAACATAATTGACTACTTCGACCAGATCTCCCAGCTTGCAATGCCCTCCCGGAAGACGTCTGTGAAAAACGGATACTGGATAAACTATGGACCTCTAAAGTATGGCAGTGCTGCGCAGGCCGAGTTGAATGCCGCCGAAGTAGCCCATGTCCGCAAGAACATGGGCTGGATAGATCTTCACGCAGTCAACTCCCTAGAGGAGCCCCTGTCACCGTATTGCAATCACGGTGTTTCAGGCTACATCACAGATAAGGAGAGCATGTGGCAAGGGTATTACGGGGTTTCCATGTGGGCCAGCCGATACAAGTCAAACGAGAGAAAGTGAGGCCGAGAGAGGAACGGAAAGAGATATAAAACAGAGCAGGTTGCAGAATTATCAAGTGCAAAGAACAAAACAGTCCCAACGTGTATGATGTATAGCTATTCTCCCACATATGTATATAAAGATCTCTCATGCTGACGGGTTACTGTTGATCTGCACCTTTTTGTCTTCACCTCCACTTACAATACCAATGTCACTGTCCCACGATACTCCGAAGACCTTGCCAAAACCAGAGTCTCTGGAGAGAGTGTACAAAGGTTTTTCAGCTCTAACGTCCCAAACTTTCACGGTGCCATCGTGCGATGCCGATGCAAACATGGTGCTCTTGGTGGGACAAGCCGCCAAATCCACCACGAAATTAGTATGGCCTAGAAGCTTGGAAACCAGCTTTTCTGTGGCACCCTCCTGAGTCCGGGGGTCGTGCAAATTGATGTGTCTGGCAGACGAGCCTGATGCTATCAAGTTAACTTCGGGAAGTTGAACCACTGAGAGCAATGCAAAGCCAGTCGATCTGGTATCCACACAACGCGACGTTACCAAATCCCACGTCTTAACCGAGTGGTCTTGTGAAACGGTGTAAGCTACCGAGCTATCACGGGCATCGAAAATAACACCCTCCACTGGCAGTGTGTGGCCCTCGAGAAGTGCTAGTGGTGCCCTATGCTTAATATTAGAGTCTTTGAGAGTCATTCTTCTACGCTTCTTCAGCGCAGAGGAGGCACCAGCGCCAGACGCATCCACGGCATATGGCTCAACAACATTCATATCTTTAGGAACTGTGGACCACACCCCGACAACACTGTCTGCGCCCGCGGACAAGATTCGGTGAGTGGCTTGATTGACGGCAAGATCCACCACAGGGGCCTTATGAGCAGCAAGAACAGCCAAGGTCTTGGCAGATTGGACGGCGTCTTCTGTTTCGTCTTCAATGGTTTCGGCAGTTTCTTGGGAAGTCTTCCAGAGGCGAAGCTGGCGGTCATTTCCGGCAGAAACGATTCTATGAGCGTACACCCAGCGCACCGCCCGAACCGGGGCCAGATGGCCCACATACTGCTTTTCGACTTGGCCCGACATGTTGTAAGTGCGGACCACACCATCGTAGGAGCCTGCCAAGATCTGTGGAGAGATGGCCGAGTCATGGCGCAGTGCTGTAGCAGCAGTGGAGGATGCATTGATTGTGTCTACGGCAGAAACCCAGTCCTCGTCGTTGTAGGCTGCCAAAAACGATGGCGGGAGCACAGCACGGGCGTACTCAATCAGGAGTGTTGCTTCCGTGGAGAGACCATGCTTGGTCAAGTACTCATCCAAGGATGAACGTAACAAAACACCGTCGATTAAGAAATCGAACGGCACGGGTTCTTCTCTTTCCAAGAGATGGTTGACGACCTCGGAGAGACCGTACCTCTTCAACGCGGTAGGCACGAATAAGGGGACTTCGGGAGCATGGAGCTTTTGGTCTTGCTCTTTGGTGAAGAAGCGGACTTTCACTTGAGCCTCCGACATTTTTATAGTAGACAGACCGATGAGATGCTGAAAAAGTCTGTATAGGAGCGATGAGTCGCGATGGTGGAGGAGAACAGGGCATGGAAAAAAGAATAGAGCCCGAGTGAGATAAGTACAGGATGTGAATCAAGCCAGGGCACAAAAGAGGAAAAAACAGGAACACAAGCAGAATAAGAAAATAAGCATCGTAATGGTTGGCGTCTCCTGGACGGGATTGACCGAGTTATCTTTTTTGCCTGTCTGCTTCCTGCTTTCGTATTTTTCTCTCGTGCTCTCCGCCTGTTCTCACAAGAGCAGATGCTAGTTCGAACTAGTGCGCGGTCGCAGGCACCAAGTTACCGGGAAATGTCCAATTCTTCCTTCAAAAAGAGCGTTGCAAGAGCCTCACACGGTTGAGATTTGACCTGCCCGATCGACGGAGACGCGAGTGCCGAATGTGCGATACCGAATTCCGTTTGGAAGGGATTTCGCCGGGGCTCCACGGCGGCCGCATAAAGATCGACTTCAAGTAGCGGTGAAACCGCCGCAAACGACGCCTGTTGGTTTTTCGCGGCGGCGGTAACAGTCGCATGAAAGCTGGGAAAGCTGGTGGGCGGTTTGTGGTTGCGGTGCCACTTGACGGCTGTTGGAGGCAGCAGTTGTTGGCACTGCTGAGAACTTAGCAAGATAAAAAGCTTGGAGAAAGCAGCAAAGCAATGAAAGGCATAAGGACAAGCAAGCGAGATTAGGCACAGCAAAAATGGATGGAACAGCCACAGAAAGAAGAACCCAACGATTGCACAATGTCTGCAATTGTGGTAGACCCTGTTGCTCGCTTTGCGGGCTGGGTGCAAATCGGCGTGGCCGGCTTTGCCGCGGCATTGGCGCTATCTTAATGGCACGGAAACTCCACCGCACGGCACCACAGAGCCCGCCAAAATATACCGACTTTCGTGCCAGCTATCACACTAACGCAAACAGAGCAGTGGACAGAGCCCCCGGTTCCACGATAGGCCGCCGCCTTTTTCATTTGTGTTTGTCTGTGCTTTGGCTCAACGTTACGGTTCCAGCACCGCATGGTGGGTGGTGCAGATAGGCCAACGCCCAGCAGCGGCCTAACCTAATACTCATCGCGGAAAAAATTAGTATATAACCTGCCTAATCGTCCACACCACCTTCTTCCGCTTTTTTTTTTGGGACACTTTTCGTTTCCCCGAAAACATCCAGTTCTTGCAACTCAAAAAGGAAAACATGTCTGGTTCCACAGATTCACTCAGTGACGTTCCCGTCGAGGTGTCCAAGGTCTTCGACACCATCCTTGTGTTGGATTTTGGCTCCCAATACTCCCACTTGATCACCAGAAGGTTGAGAGAGTTCAACGTGTATGCCGAGATGTTGCCATGCACGCAGAAGATTTCCGAATTGACTTGGAAGCCAAAGGGAATCATTTTGTCCGGTGGTCCTTACTCAGTTTACGCTGACGATGCTCCTCACGTTGACCACGATGTGTTCAAGTTGAACGTACCTATCTTGGGTATTTGTTACGGCATGCAAGAGTTAGCATGGATCAACGGAAAGGGTGTTGGGCGAGGCGATAAGCGAGAATATGGCCCTGCCACTTTGAACGTCCAGGACAAGTCGTGCCCTCTTTTTGAAGGTGTGGACCATTCCCAGGTTTGGATGTCCCACGGTGACAAGTTGCATGCGTTGCCCACGGGCTTCAAGACCGTGGCTACCTCCGACAACTCGCCTTTCTGTGCCATTGCCCACGAGAGCGACCCCATCTTCGGTATTCAATTCCATCCCGAGGTCACCCACTCTGTTAACGGAAAGACCTTATTGAAGAACTTTGCCGTGACGATTTGCCAGGCCGAGACCAACTGGTCAATGGAAAATTTTGTCGACACCGAGATTGCTAGAATTAGAAAATTGGTAGGCCCTACTGCAGAGGTTATCGGTGCTGTTTCCGGTGGTGTGGACTCCACGGTTGGTGCAAAGATCATGAAGGAGGCCATTGGCGACCGTTTCCACGCCATCTACGTCGACAATGGGGTTATGAGAAAGAACGAAACTGAGAGTGTTCGTAAGACTTTGACCGAGGGATTGGGCATCAACTTGACTGTGGTGGATGCCTCAGAGTTGTTCTTGGGCAGATTGAAAGGCGTGACTGACCCCGAAAAGAAGAGAAAGATCATTGGAAACACTTTCATACACGTTTTCGAGGATGAGGCTGCCAAGATCAAGCCAGCCTCCGGCCAAGAAATCGAGTACTTGTTACAGGGAACCTTGTACCCAGACGTCATCGAGTCCATCTCTTTCAAGGGCCCCTCGCAAACCATCAAGACCCATCACAACGTGGGGGGCTTGTTGGAAGACATGAAGTTGAAGTTGATCGAGCCCTTGAGGGAGCTATTCAAGGACGAGGTGCGTCACTTGGGAGAGCTCTTGGGAGTTCCACACGACTTGGTGTGGAGACACCCATTCCCAGGACCTGGTTTGGCCATCAGAGTTCTTGGCGAGGTCACCAAGGAACAGGTTAAGATCGCAAGAGAGGCCGACGCCATTTTCATTGAGGAAATCAAAAAGGCCGGTTTGTACAAGCAGATCTCTCAAGCTTTTGCCGCATTGTTGCCTGTCAAGTCTGTCGGTGTCATGGGAGACCAAAGAACATACGAGCAAGTCATTGCTTTGAGAGCCATCGAAACCGTGGACTTCATGACTGCCGACTGGTTCATCTTCGAGGCCTCATTTTTGAAGAGAGTGGCTTCAAGAATTGTCAACGAGGTTGACGGAGTTGCCCGTGTTACTTATGACATCACCTCCAAGCCCCCAGCCACCGTTGAGTGGGAGTAGTTGCACGCACGTGCAAGAGCTAGCTCTATATCTGTGTACATTTAGAATAGAAAAGAGAAAAATGAAGGTAAATGGATTTCATGTAGTTACTTTTCCCCCACAAAAACCAGGCTCTGGCGCAAGACGAAAGCAACTAGTGTATCTTGCTCGTGCGAAATAGACACAAGATAACTATCTCGATGTGAGGGATCGTCGTTCGCCACACACGGTTTTCCCGCCATCTTGTAGCGATACCAACGACTGAAGGCAAAGTTGAGTTGGTCGCTGCGATCCAAAGTCTTGAAGACCGCTTCCTTGGTCGCCCAACAGCCAGCAACGTACCGTGGGCCATGTTCTGGAGGGAGGCCACAGAAATGCCTGTATTCCGACACGTGGAGTATCCTTCGGAGGAACCGTTCGCTGCTCCTTTTCTGTAGAATTGCAGCAATCCTGCGAATGCTCACGACGTCGGTCCCCACGGCCCGAACAACCAGAATTTCCATCGATTTTAGTGTGGAGAAGTTACGCTTGAACACCGCCGCTGGTATACAGTACCGCAGACGAGACTGAGGTGCTCGACCTAAGAGGAATTAATACTCTTATGCCAGTGCAGCAGGACATCGGACTGTTTATATACACGGACCAACGTTTGCCACCGAAGGCTGCAAATTCTGAAACACCACAAACGTGTGCTATAAATACTCTTGTAGATTCCCTCTTTGGTGTCTCTTGTCATTTTCTCTCTTGCCTCGAAGTCCACACTGAATGTGCGAAGCGAGCCTCACTCGTAGACCAGTTCTACCAATACACCGCTTTGAATAGCGAGGAATCTGCGTGTCACACGAAAGCAAAGGAAACAACTTGAGCATTCGAACAGCTCTTTTCTGTAACCGAACGGAGGAGCCGTTCTAAATTGCAGCCAAGACTGGCGCTCCACATGCAGGCTTTAACGGTGAAGAACACCAACTGGGTGCGAACGCATCTTCGTTTCTCAATCGGGCGCAACAGAAACAGAAACTTGCCGGGCAAACGATCGACGAACATCGCCCAAACTCCACCAGGTCCACTTGAAAACCGCCATGGCGTCCTCAGTTCCCGGTCCGGTACCTCTTCCGGACTCCCGCTACGATTTGTCGTCATACCTTGGGCGTGTGCGGCATTGTGCTGACATCTCCGACCCGTCGATGCTTCTCAACACCAATAGCGACGTCGAGCATGCAAAACGGTCGATTTGGGACTTTCGAAATGGCGTAGTACCGCAGATGACTCCTGATCTTTGGCGCCTGAAGAAAATCTTGGACTCCACCCTTCACCCGGATACCGGGGAAACCGTCTTCTTGCCGTTTCGAATGAGCTCTTGTGTGTTGTCGAACTTGGTAGTGACTGCCGGTATGCTCACGCCAGGGCTCGGTACGGCCGGAACATTGTTTTGGCAGGTTGCAAACCAGTCGTTGAACGTTGCTATCAACATTTCCAATGCAAACAAGTCGCACCCGTTGACAACAACGCAGATTGTGTCCAACTATGCATTGGCTGTGTCGGCGTCTTGTTCTGTGGCCTTGGGGCTTAACTCGATCGTGCCACGCTTGAAGAACGTGCAGCCTGCCACGAAAATGGTGTTGGGCCGATTGATCCCGTTCGCTGCCGTGGTTTCTGCCGGTGTTGCCAATGTCTTCTTGATGCGGAGTGAGGAGCTTAAAAAGGGCATCACTGTTTTTGATAGAGACGGCCACGACCTTGGCTCGTCGAAAACCGCCGCGTTACATGCTGTTGGAGAGACAGCCGCCAGTAGGGTGATCAACGCCACGCCTATCATGGTGATACCGCCCTTGATTTTGATGAGACTACAGAGATCCAAACTCCTCAAAGGAAAATCTAGACTTGTGGAAACTGCCGTCAACATTGGTTTGATTTTTGCCACGTCATTGGTTGCATTGCCCTTTGCCTTGGCCGTGTTTCCCCAGCGCCGGACCATTGGAGTGCTGTCGCTCGAGGAGCAGTTTCAAAACTTGAGGGATAAGGACGGCAAGCCTATTACCGAGATGCAATTCAACAGAGGCATATAATGCCGGAAAACACCCTCATGTATATATGGAATGAAAATGGCAGAGTTTTCACCGAACAGAAGTAGGGGACGCTCTTGTATGCTGTATTGAAAACACTTTTCGCTACATCTTTACGTCGTTCTACTATCGACCTCCGCTTACCAGAACTTCCAGCCGTCAACACTGGCGACGCCAATCAACAGCTCAATCTCATCTTTTGTATCTAGAGCAGCAAATGTTGCCGTGTCAAATTTGCTTTTACCAGAGCCTGTTGCGCTTAACATCCCGACGCCTTTTCCTCCGAGCGTTGTGGTAAACATCTCGTAGTTTTTCTCCCGCAACTCTTTCTCTATGGCAATGAGCACTTCGTCAGTGACACTGTCGTTCAATATTGTGATAGCACACCCGCCACCACCGGCTCCAGTCAATTTGGTGGCGCCCAACTTGTGTTTGTCTGCGATTATCCGCACCTCCTCAAGGCTCGGGTGAGAGACACCCAACGACACCAAAAGCCCATGGTTTATATTTACAAGGTCGCATAAGCTCTGCCGATCAAGCTCAGGCGACATCATCAATTGATAGGCATCGTTGGCCACGTGGCCCATGGCGTCCAATATGGCGCTACTGACGTGCTGGTGCCTGGCGTGTTGCTTGGCTACGTTTCCCACCAACTCTGCCGTGCTTCGCGGCACTTTGGTGTTGATAAGAAGAAGCTTCAAGGCCGAGAAATTCCGGATGCTTGTGCGAATAGACGGCTGGCTTGGTTCCGCCATCCGCTGGTACATCACAGCACCGCCATGCGTGGCAACCGCATTATCGATTCCCGAGGGATTGCCGTGGAAACACTTCTCGCCCATGAATGACCAAGCATCAATAAAATCCGCATCCGCCGTGTCCTTGCGCAGCACGATGTCGGCCACTCCGTGCACAGGCTGCGCCACATGGGTGCCCAACGAACTGAGAGCCGCTGCTAAGCACACAGCCGTGGATGCCGATGAACCAAGCCCAGCACCAATAGGCAATGTCGACCGGATACAGAAGTGGTGTCCCAAAAGCTCGGGCCCACACAAGTTGCAGTACAAATATAGAAAGCACCGGCAAGCGGTGTAGTGTAGCGTCAGCAGACAACCAGCAAGCAAGTCTGCCAAAAGATCAAGGATTTCCGGCACCAACTCCTCGGTCAGCGCAGGCTTACCATCAGCAGTAGGGACCACTTTGCGGAGAGCATCCCATGGGATGTCGGTTCTGTTCCAGCGATGGACAAGTTGGATATCAGGAAACTCAAGCACGATTTCGTCCGGATTGGAACTGGGCTGTACTAAGAGGTAGGCTCTGAGCGAGAGGGCCGCGGCAATGGCCGGTTTTCCATAAACCGCCGAGTGCTCGCCGAAAAGAATAACCTTTCCAGGCGAAGACACATAGAATTGGGGCATTTGCTGTGGACAAAGCGAACCGCGATGTGGAAGTTAAACGACAGCTGGATGTTGATGTTGGAACGCGCAGAGGTTTCTCAGCTTTGGTGTCGCACCGCTACTGGTGAATCTGCATACTTTTAGGTTTTACTCAATGTTACACAGATTTTTGCTGAACAAGTCAACGAAGCATCTCCGATTGTAGAAATTCGGTAGATGTTCATAACATGAAAATGTTGTGTAGGTACTCAAAACCACCCTCGAATTAGACCACCCTCGAAATAGCGCTACTCATTCAACGAACTCACGCAATTCACCGATGTCTTCAATCAACCCGGCCACAAAAGCATGGTACCCCGGACCCTCTGTTTTCAACATTGCCTCCTCTTCCTGAGAGCTGGGGTAGATCCGCGAAGCCAAGAACTTAGGATGCTTGAGCATATTGTTCACAAATCCAACAAAATCACTTCGTTTCTGCGGGGTGTCAAGCCCAGGCAAAACAGCCATGTCCACGTCGGTCGGCAGCGTTGCGACAATGCCCTGTATTCTGGCCATGGAGGATAAAAGGCGGTATATATAAAGAAGCTGCATGGTCTCGAGAGTGCCTGCACTGGAAATCCGAAGACTGGACGAGTCGTTAGACCACGAATCCACACAGAACTCAATCTGCCTCGAGAAAGCCCAAAGTGTATCAATCACCTCATCTGTGGCACCTCCATGCGAGAGGCATGTCACGAGAATCGGAAGAATTCCATTCGTCCAGTTTCGGTGTATCTGAGGAGAGTCTTTTATCGAAACTCCTCCACTCCGAAGTGGTTGCGAAATAACACTCTCACGTATGACTGTGAACAAGTTGGAATTCATGAGCTTCGCTACAAACTCCTCAACCACCAAGAGCTGCTGAATGAACATCAATCCGATTTGAGCAAAAAGGGGCTCGTTGTTGATGAGGATCAAATGAGAAAAGGAGTAGAGACTGAGCAACGTGCTGGCTGTATCATTTCTTTCAAGCGAGCATAGAAGCTCGGCTTGCAACGCCCGCGACCCATCAAGTTCAACGAAGATCTTAAGTATGGAGAGAATCAAGCGGAGATCATCCAACTTCATTCCAAGCCCCACTGACTTGTGTTTCTTGTCTGTACGAGAGAGGTACACGTCATTTTGAAGATGGAAAATTATACTTCGTGTACCTTTTGCAACCACAAAATCAAAGAGCTTGAGTAAAACGTGTGTGTGTGTGTTGATCAACAGATGATCTGATTTCAAACAAGAAAGAGCGAGATAAACTATCCTCAATAATGATCTGTATGAATAGCCACTCTCATTCGTGGGCGTTATCAAGTACCCTACGTCGGGATTTTCCATTAAATCTCCGCAGGCCTCTAAGATCTTAACTGACATCTGAGCTTTGTAGTTCTCGTCTCCCTGAGAAGATGTGATTGTTTGAAGTAATAAAAATGCTAGTTCAATTCTTTCATAATAATGCTGTGGAGCGAAAAACTCTGAATACGTATCTTTGGGTTCCACAATCGTGAGCAATTGATTCACCAATTCAAGATATTTAGTCGTCACTTTGTTTGAAGTACGTCGGCAGAACGTGGTTAGAAGTGCACTAATCGACTTCGAAAGTGATAATTGAGCATTAAAATATTGCATGTTAGCGCTCAAATGCACAACTTCTTCTCTGACTTCTTTCCACTTGGGTGTCTTCTGGAAGAGAGAATCGAGTAATAGGAGATCATAGACAGCACTTTTACCAAAGCGATTCCGCTTCTTTAACGACAGTGCAAAATCAGAGAGAATGTATGGTGAGTAAGTAGCCATAAAGTGATCCTTGGTTTTTTCGTAGAGCATACATTCGTAATCGAGAATGGATAAGAAACGTGGTAACCTTTTTATGAAAGAATCCAGGAGTAACAATTTAGCAATTGCATCACTGCATTTTTCGTTCTTATTAGTAAACAACAATAACGATAATATTTCCGCAATCTTAGCATTCACGTTGCATTCGTATGAGGAAAGGATTAGTTGGTTCGAGGTTTTGGTCCCAGGTACTTTATCATAATCCGCTAGCATTTTGACCATCTCATTGACAAATACGACGTCACCTTCATCGCATTTGGCAGTTGTCCAGGAATTAAAGGCCATAGAAATTGCATCTAGAAGGTGTATCGTAACAGATGGAGGATAGTACTTGATGTCATTTATATTTCTCTTTAATATCGACAAGAGAGAAATGGATTCTTGGTAATCTTTGCTTCCAGAAATCTGACCGAAAATATCTCTTCCACTTATAAACAAGACAGATAGTCCTTGTTGATTGGCCTCCAAAATCGAGCAGAGAAAATCGTAGATGGAGATTTTTATACTGTTATCATCGAATCTTGTCTCCAAATCAGTCGCCAATGAGTGTAAAAGAATTCGAGAGTTATCTCTACCCAAATGAGAAAGTATAGATGGCATTTGTTCCGATTCCCATTTACCACTGGTTAATGCAGTAAGAAGATCAAGCACAACCTTCCGATGACTTCCCCCAGCAGCATAGGTAAAAACAAGCTGAGGTATTCTGGAAAAAAGAACTTTTTCAAATTTACTGGGTGCCGCGTTTATCGAGCTTCTTATAGTGACAAGTAGTTTTGCGAAGGAGAACGCAGAATGAACCCAAATATCACCGAGAAAACCAGAAACATCTCGAGCATCGTACAAAACTGCAGGAGACGCAAGCGAATCAATAAGCTCCAAGATCAAAGCAACAGAGCGCGAATGCTCGAAATCAACAAAAAGAAACGCCTCAAGAATGTTAGCCGCAGCAGTAGCAAACACCTTTGTAGGCTTCTCTGACGGCAGTACCTTGGAGCTGATAGAGTAAATGGTCTCTAATATTTGCCGGAAAACATCGAGAATGAAAACACCTAGTTCAAGCTTCTGGAACCCATTATTAAACTTGCAAGTGTTGATGCATTCGAAAACTTGGATCAAGTGCTGTACAAACTTGGCCATAACGGTACTTTTCAAATGTTCTGACTCCGTTTGATCAATTGTCAAACAGTTTTCCGCAAGTGAGAAAACAAATTTGACCAATGCGAAGGTGAAATTATAGTCTCCCTTAACCATTTCGATATAGCCAAAAAGAATGGACAGGAATCCCTCCTTACCATTATTCGGAAGAAGAGATGTCGATGCTAGGTATGGCCAGAACCGCGAAGATGCAACAGGCATCAAATTGGAAAAAAGTTGCAAAAGCTTTTCCAGCAAGACAACATTTCTATTATGCAAACTTTGTTCAAAAAGACGGAAAAAAACATCAACAATATCACTGTCATCTGTGAAAGCGGACATGTACTCCAAAATCAAAGAAATATTCGAGGTCTCCTGGGACAGAGTTCGAATCATTAAGTCCAACATAGTGCTAAGAGTCGTGGTTAGTTCCTTGTTTGAATTATCGAACGATTTAGACATGTTTTCCAACACACGTCCCATAAATGCCCAGCCATTGTAGTTATATAGGAAAATAACAAAAATCTTGTCCTTGTCAGCCGTTGGAAATATTTTGGCTTTTGTATCTGGTTTGAATAGGAAAGAGAGCTTCTTATTGGGCTCATAAGGAGGGTACATATCTATGCACAGGGTGATTTTAACCAAGTCAGTGTTTTCGGAATCGATATCAAAAAGTTGACTGAACTCCAGCTCTTGATAAAGAGCCATGTAAGTTTTGAGCTCCAGTAATTCGTGCAATGCAAAGTTACCGTTGATAGAAGCCAAACTGAGAAACGGATCAATAGCAATGGGGAATTTTGTCCTTGCCAACACAATAGCATTGCGAGCTGCTTCATTCTCGAAAAACTTTTCAACACATGAGTCTGGAGCAGAGGAGAGTACCACACCTATGCAAGATGCTATCTCGTGATTGACACTGACGAATGGCATTGCGGCAGTAATTAAGTCAGCCAAAGCAATGGAAAAAATGTCATCGAACTCAAGCGTTTTCCTGAGCAGGATGATTTCAGAGAAAACGGATACATTACGGAGACATGACTGCACGACGCGTACGGAACTCAGAGTGTCATCGAGAGAGACAACCAGAAGGAAATCAACGTTAGAGTCCGGAAGCGCTTCGAGCATGACTGATTTTGTGTAGAGTATAATAAGCCAAGCATAGGTGATAACACTGCTGGGGTTGCGCGAGCAAACAATCTCATTAACCATGACAAAAAGATGTGGATCTTCAAGAAAATCCGATGTTTTGAACGCCGCCAAGCGATCCAACGCGAACAGCTGAAGCGTGATGATAGTGGAAAGCCCACGTAACGCAGAGAAAAAGTCCTTGCTGAGTACATGGGGGCCCAAAGTGGATGTGAATGATGTATCTTTCATGAAGGTAAACCACGCCTTGACAAAAGCAGTCGGAATACGCGGCAAGGAAAGTAGAAGTTCATACAAGAAAACAAGAAGCCGCGTCATGTGTAATAGAAGCTCTTTGTGGAAGAGATCATGGAGCAAATCTGACGAGCCCGTGCTCCTTGAGTTTTGTGCCAAAAGGAATGTAGAAGTTTCGAGCGCCTTAACAATGCCTAATATGAAGTCGGAGTCAACGACGTACGATTTTCCCAAGTTGCGTACAATCAGTGTGGCCGACTCCACCGATCGTGAATTGAAGCAAGTAGATGCTATCTCGAGAACAACACGGCGTTCCCTGAGAAGTGCTGCTGCGTAAATCATAAGGCGATTTTCTGACGCCAAGTTAGTTTCGAATTTCGTCTCGCTATGGATTTTTGATACAATGCCGTTGCTGGGTGAGACATCGGTATTTGCTCCACTTTGTCCACCCTTTGCAGCTTGGGTTTTGCTGGTATCAAGCTCCTTCAACTTGACATCGTCGGTGGTGTTGTTGCCGGCATTGCTAGACTCCGGGATGCGCTTGTTAGTCTGCACTATGACCCGTAATGCCTCAAGATAGTCGACAGAAAGCAACGAGGAAAGCGTATGGGCCGCACGCGACATGGCCGGGGAAACGTTGGTGTACAACACGCCCCTCAAGGAGAAGTCCTTCTTCTTTTCTGTCGTGGGTGCGGAGTCTTCGGTCCCTGAAAAAGGCAACGGCAGGAGAAGCACGGCAGTGTTTTGTAGCAAGAAATCGTCCAAAGCATCTCTCACGGAGTCCTCGGGGATGCGGGTCAAGAGCGCCAAGGCCTGTGCAAAAGCCCACAGCTCGGTCGGGCGGATTTGCCGGGCCACAGCCTTTGTATCATTTGCTGCCATCATTGAACAGACTAGTGTGAGCAATTGCCAGGGGAGAACAGGCCGATAAGTTTACTTTGGCCAAAGCGCCTGGTACGCTCATTTTTTTCGAACCTGGTGCACCGGTGTACTTCCCCCAAGAGATGGAGACGAAGTTTAGTACGGGGAATGGCTGACAGAAAAAAACCCAGTAGAAAGCGTATATATACATATGATTATTCTGGCGTTATATACAAAATGCCAACAACGATCCGAAATCGCCCTCCTCGTGATGTCAGTGATTCTGAAGATTGCCTGCTCGCAGTTCACTACGGTTCGTCCTTGTAGCAACATTCAATAAAATTTACTCCTCAGGTTCTCTGCACCAATCAGGTTCAGATCACTTGGACAAGTAATGGCTTTTGCTGATGTTGTCTGGAATGGGGGCGTCCGGTTGGCGGACTCCGCCAAGCACTGAGTCGTTGAAGTCAAACGAATCAATGAAACCAGGGGTGTTGTGCAAAGAAGTATTGGCTATCGAAAACTTCGACTTTCCAGACTTGCCACTAACCAAGCGCTTCCACGCCTCGTGACACTCGATAATGGTGTCCACCGTTTGCTCCAGGTTGCAGTACGCACCATTCAAGGCAAGCTTGTTGAGAGGCTTGCCGTCAGGCAACTTGTACTCTCGGAACCATTGGCGTGTAGATTCTAGAAGACCCGGACATGTGACGAACACGTCGTGGATGTCGTGGAGTTCGTTTGCTAGAGGGTCGGCCGTGTCCACCACAATGACTTTCCAGTCCAACTCCCCGTCATCCACAAGAGCCAACGAGCCCAAAATCTTAACCGTACGAATTGTTCCAGTAGCAAGTACCGCGCTGCCAATCTCGCACACATCTAGCGGGTCGCCGTCACCGTAGAGCTCTTCTATATCGTGTTTCACTGTGGGGTCCTCCCAAGTCTGGGGGAATGCACCGTAGTTGTGAATGTAGCCGTGGAACGGGAAGAGGTTGCGCACATAGCGCACTTCGCCATTCTTAACGTCTTGCACGATGGGATTGCCCGGCCTTTTCGGGTCGATTTCGAACTTGCCGTTGGTCCACCGTGGGATCTCCACTATCATCGTCGCCGTGCGGCTCTCCCTGTCCAAAGCAAGGGGCACGTCGTGGAAATACGACACTATCTTGTTGCTGTCTTGCACGCAGTAGTTTTCATAGTTGGTGGTGTATTTCGATCCAGTGCTGGCCGCTGTATATGTGCTCTGGGAACGGGTTTGGGCAGAGAGGTGGCTCAACGTGACAGATAATCTAGCTTGAGCAACCGAGCGTGCGGCCGCCTGTCCATTAGGAACCGGGGGAAGCGAGTTTGTATTTGAGGCCATAATTCGAAACAAAGCGGTGGTCTTTGGAACGACTCTACACGCCATTCTGGGGCCGTAGTTGAGGTGGGGGAATACGAGGCCCAAGCGAGCCTCGGAAAGCGAAAACGCTCGGTTCACGTGCGGCGAAAACAGTAGCCCAGAACCGGGCTCGACCTAGAAAACCAAGGCCAGGGAAGGGAATGGTCAAAACAAAATGGCGGAAAGGGGTATGTATCACCCGATTAAATGTAGAATATTTCCACAACACACTAAAAGCGCAATTGGTATTTCAATTGGGCCTGACGAGAGAGAAAACCTAACAGCTGCTACAGTGCGGGCTCATTTCATGAACAATTGTATGAAACTAAATTAAGAGAAATGATATAATGCGGAGTCCCCTTCGCTTTTCAGGAGGAACTACTCGTAAGGAGGAGGCCCAAGATACACAACCTTGCCCTTTTCGGTGAAGCCGGAGTTCGTGTCATACATGCTCACGACCTTCCGATTCAATTCAATCTCCTTGGTGGACCAGCCCATTGGGTCTTTTGGAATCCACAACACAGGCATCTGTGCTGAGATTGCTGGCTCTTCAAATGCCTTAGGGTTGTCTGGCTCATCACTTGGAACGTTGTAAGTGGCTGGAATCAACTTCTTAGCAAACCTGTAGTTCAAGAACACGTCCGGACGAATGAACCGCACAACTGGGTTTGCACTCTGCGTCGTTTTTAAGTCTCTGTCAGCCAACAACGGGGTCAAGTTCTCGCCTAAGCTCACCGTCTTCTCCAACTCATCCTGGATCCCTTCGTTTTGGATAGCCTCTTCTAAGAGATTTTCGCGTGATTGCTTGTTGTGCTTCCTGTCCAACACCTTTTCCTTGTAATCAGAATCCTTCAAACAGGAGGCCGTGTGGCTGACTCCATCCAATGGTTTCATACAATCGATTGGAACCACGGTCAACAACTTGTCGAAAGCAGCCTTCAAGTGAACGTGACAGAAGACCGTGAACCCGAGACCTATAGCTTGAAGCACAATGGGGCCCCAGCCCTTACCAATCACGAACAATCCCAACAAACAGACTTGACCAATGTAGATACCAGTGAAAAGTTGGAACAATGCCTTAGGGTAGTGTTTCCCTCTGCAGTCAGTGCCCTCCACAAAGACGTACGTCAAGTTATGACACCAGGCAATGTACATCAAGACAAATGCAAATGCAGCAAACAAGAAGATCATAGGCGAGATGATTGAATAGATCAATGTTATACAAGCCAAGTTGACTGCAGGGGGGAACGAAGTACCCCATTGTGTTGAGCCCAAGCCGGCAAATCTCCCCCATTTCTTGCGAAGAGTTTTGTCAAAGATTGCACCCAAGACGTAGTACAAAAAGAGACCTACTACCTGGAAAAGAGCACCACCAGTTATAGTAAAACCCTGCAAAACAAGATATGCGAGGTAGAAGTTGGAGGAACGGGGTAAGTTCTTAGCCAAGATGCTGAGAGCGGAGTTAGGCTTCTCGATCACTTCTTGTACAGCTGACGTGGCCGAGGACGCGAGAGCAGTAACAAGGAACGAATTAATAATAAGGAATCCAAAGTACGAGTTGTGTGTGAAGCTCTCAACGTCTTGGTTGGAGACACAACCAGCGATCTTCGCCATACCTCTGATGAACATAGGCAAAATAGACATCAAGAGCGCTAACAACACAGTGGGTAATAATCCAGTCACAACACCAAGTAACCAGCTGGGAAGATTGTTGATGAAGTCCAACCAGGGCAATTTTTCCGTCAAGTCATTAATGTTGGAGATCACACCAACCACTGCTACAGGGATAGCCCAGAAGATGATTAAAGTAACGATAAGGGAAATGGCAATGACTCTTCTCACTATTCTCTCCCACCAAAAGAGTCTCATGTTACCCCAGTCAATGTCCTCCGGCTCAATTCCCGTGTAAGAAGGGCTCATTCTCATAGGATTGTGGTGCACCACTGTCTGGTAGGCCAATTGTGCAGTGTACTGATCCTCAAATTCCACAAAAATGGAGTTTTTGCGAGTGTTCTTCTTGTAGTTCTTCTGCAACTTGTAAACTTCATCATCCAAAGCACGGAGATCTTTACGTGTCTTTTCAATAGCATCGATTTTCTTGGAGAAGAAGCCACCTTCTTTTACGCGTGGTCTCTTGTCTCTGGGTACCCACGTGTCAATGTCCTCAGGAGACTCTCTTTTCTCACCTTTCTTGTCAGCCTTCAACTTGGCCTTCATGGCTTTTTGCAAGAGCTTCGAGGTGAGCTTCTCCAACTTGAGCGCCGTTGCCTCCCTAGCACGTACTTTGGCACTCAATAACCGGATGTTTCTTGACACATATATTCTTTTCACACCATTGAAGAGCTTGTGGAACTGCTTGCTGTCCAACATGTGGTCGGGCACTGACTGGAACAAAACCGTTCTAGATGAGAGCTTGGTAGCATAACGGGGCGAGGATAGCACCGCAGTACGGAATGAGTTGAAGAAGAAAAGCTCCCTATAGATCACGTAGATCATGCTGCCATAGAAGATCCAAGACATGAAAGCATGAGCGTAGTAACGTTTTGGGTGCTTGATATTGGAAATGGACAACTGATCCAAGCCGGTGTTGCCGTTTCCGTTTGTAGCATTTACTGGAAGCAACACAATCCACATCAAGATTCCACAAATGAACACTATACTCATGATGTAGAGGAACCGCAAGTAGAAGTACCCGTCAAGTCCGCATTGCTGTATGATAAAGCTATGAGGCTTGGAAAGCATAATAAAGATCCATCTTACCGGATCTCTGGGGAGAGGCTCCGGTTTCTTCTCCTCAGGAACCAAATCAAAGGAGCTTTTTGGGGAGTATGTACGCTTGAACTTTAAACGCAAGATGAGAAAGCCGGTGATGAAGCATCCAAAGAGGATACCGTTGGTGGCTATGGATGTCAACACCGCCAGGGTTGACGTACCTTGGGCGTCAGTCATACTGGTTTTGAAGAAAGGAAGAGGTGAAGGAAGGTTACCTTTCTTTTTTTTTTCCCTCTCTAGTGCCTCCTGCGTTTAGAGATGAAAAACAACGAGGAAATGCTTGCAGTAAGCTCAGACGCATGCGTCCACTCATGTATCGAACAAAAAATCGCATATACCATGCACCGCGGGCCCTCCGCGAAACAACGCCCAGGGGAAGTTTGCTTAAAAACCTTTCCATCACGCCTCAAGCACAAACGAAAACTTGAAAAATTTGTCAGGCAAGAATGGAAATTTGCTAAGAGAAACCTATAAAGACTTGGTTACAAAAACCCGCTGCTATAGCGCTAGTTAGATTAAGACGAATCGAAGTATGCCATACTATATACAGGATTTGTTATGGTGAATATGAATGGTCTCGCCGTGCGACGCTTTTTTCTTGAGTTGCTTGCAGGAATCAAAGCCGTTGGATGCAGAAAAGGCACTTTCCACGCGGAAATGTGCACTGTACACGCCCGGGTAACGTGAAAGCCCAAAACATTCCTTTCTGGAATGAGGCTGCGCAAATTGCCTATATACTGGATCATCTTAGTTGGTGCCTCAGAGATTCGGTAGATTATCCAAAAATCTCCACAGTAAAGTCATCTTCAATAGGATCAAGCTTCAAAACACGGAACTGGGGGTTTCGTATGACCAGACCCACTTCCCATTCCTGGTTTGCAAACTTCTGTACCACGTACGTGTTCTGCACAATGGTGGTCCGCACGCCGCTGAACCCAAAAGCCTCTGCCCTCATATCTCCGTACTTTGCATCTCCACGCAAAAGGAAGCTGAACTCAATGGGCCGCTCAATCGCACCTCTACGCTGCAACTCAAAATACTGCTGGAGAAACCGAAGCATCCAGAATTTATCCGAAAACTTCTGTGCCCGCTTGTTCATGAACTCGCAGCCCTGAAGATTACTAGCGATGCAGTCCAAATCACTTGCGCTCCAAGTTCCGTCTATTGCCTGGGCCCTGCTCTGCTCTTGCACCGTTTCTTCTTGTTCTGAGGCTTCGTGGTTTTTGCCGTCGGCATCCAGTTGAACACCCATACCTTCGCCTGGTTTGCTGGGCTCTATGTCGGTGTAGCACAATGCGTTCTCTTTTTCCTTCAGGCCTGACTCCGTTTCTTCTTGTGGTGTGCTTATCTCCGGGTTTTCTTTACTCCACTTCCTGGTTTCTCCTATTTCTCTTCTTTTCTCCTTCCTCGTCTTGGTTGTTCCTCTTGTAAGATATCTTTCGTGAATAAACCGTTGGAAGATCCAGTGATTGATCATGTCCACGTACCTTCTCAACGGTGATGTCAAGTTCAGGTAGATGGTCAACCCCAAAGTCTCGTGTTTACCACGTAACGTCAGAAAGTTGGCAGATGTCATGATTGACAACACTTGCGACGATTGCTCTACCGTGAATTCCATGTCATTGTAGTAACTGTCACGATTGAGCTTGTTCACGGCTCTTCGAACCAGATCAGTAATATCCAATTTCTGGCTCCGATGGATAATAGGCAAGTCATGTTTCTTGGCATAATATGAGCCTGCAAAGTTAGCGGCAATCATGAAATTCGACACAAGCTGTTGCGATGGTGACTCTTTATTCTGGTTGACTTCTTTGGTGATGGTGATTACCGGTGAATCGCTTTTATGGTCTTTGGGCAATGCAATCTGCCATCCGTTCTCCACATGCTTGAACATCTGTCCTCCTTCCAAGGAGCCACTGGCACTGTATTCAACCAGTACCTTTGGCTTCTCCGAGTCGAATTCGAATCCTTCCCCTATACCTAATCGAACATGCCTCAAGATACTGGAGATATGATATAAGTGAAAAAGGTTCCATTCGTGAGTACCCTCGGCTAATTGTTTGCTGTTGAATTTCTCAATATTAATGGGGTCACGGAGAATTTTGTTGACATTTTCGTAAGTGAAATTTTTCGGAAAGTTACTGACTGTGAAAAACTTTATCTGAACAGTCTTTTGTATGCTATTCAACAACTCCTCGGCTAGACGGTTAGAGGGTTTATCACAGCTGCCACCACGAACTGCTTTTATATATTGCTTGACTTTATTTTTTTTCAACAGAAATTGAATCGCAAAGGTACGACATGTTTTATCCCCGTTGAGACCACATAGCTTGGAAACAAGATCGGGCAACATCATTGTTGGTCCTTCAGGCAAGTACACAGTGGCACCTTTTCTATATGCCACCTGACTGAGAGATGAGTCTGGCCGGATGTAAGAAGTAGGATTCGCCACATGCACAGTTATAACGTAGTCAGCACCAATTGTTTGGATAGAGATACCATCGTCTATTTCATGCGCTGTTGCCGAGTCAATGCAGTAGACCGGAGTCGGGCCAAAGTCCTCTCGTACAGCTGTCATTGGATCGTCACAATAGAAATCTGCTTCAATTGACAGCTGAAGCACAGGGGAGCATAAAGAAGAGTTGTTATTGGCCATTTTCTTATCTTCGTCCACACCAGAAAGATACCGGGACCAAAGATCTTTGTTTTTGGTGAAAGATTTGTCAAGGTAATTGTAGTATTCGAAGAATACATCTGAATCCCGGGAAGTTCCCATATTAGGAAGCCCGAGAGAAGCATCCCAGTGTATTGGATTTCTGTCACCAGTGGGCTCAAGCGACATAAGGATCTGGTACGCCCGGCCACGTGAGTAGTCATAAGACAAGGGGATAGACAGGCTTTCGTCAAAATCAAGGTCCTTCAATTTCTGGTCGACGCGTCTAACAACACTTGCCAGTAGACTTTCCATCGTATGGTCATGAGAAATGTTGCCAATCACAAAGTCTTTTAACACTTGCACCACTTCTTCATAATGCACTGGTTTTTCAATGTCATTCGGGATTTTGCCAACGATTTGATTCACCACATAAGAGGAAAACAGTTCGACGCCATCTTTCTTCAAGTAATCCAACGCATCTTCAAGAGAGGTCGATTTCATAACAGGCAAAATATCGACACTGATTGGCGTCTTAGTTGATTGCTGAACGTTGATCTTCCATTTGCGGCCGGATCTAGAGAGGGCGAGCAAGAATGCAATGTATGAGCTGATAGAGTGGCTTGACGTAGCAAAGTCTATGGCGGTGTCGTGTGGAAGCGCCATACCAAAGCTATGCGAGGCACGGTGTCGAATGCCACGGACTATCGAATTGACCGTCTTATATTCATCAGGAGATCCTCGTACAGAATTGATCACTTCGAGCGTTTTGCCAAAGCCCGACACAATGGTAAAAAGCTCAAAGAGCGGGAGTGTGCGTGGCGAGTGTATAAGACAGTTGTTCTCGTCGTACTGGAGTACCCGATGGAAGTACTCGAGCTTGTTGCTGAAAGCAGTCACTTTTCTGTAGGCAACAATCGCCATCTGGGAGAACACATCGGCGTACACGGCCCGTGCAGACGCAGGAACAATGTGAGTCTTTACTCCAGTGTCAGCAAGAAGCTGTGATGCAGCATGAGCAACTATGAGGTCATCTGGCGAGGTAACAGGCACTACAGCGGACACTTCCTCTTCTAAGACAGACGAGTTGGGGCTTTCTTCGGAGTGGGAGTCCCCGGAACGTTTAATGCCAGGCTGGCCAAACTCACTATGAGGATCTTTTCTGCGGCGAGCAGAGAGGGTGTCAGGCATACCGATGGGGGCAATTCCATCGTACTTTCTCTCGGTATACACAAAGCGAAGAGCCAGTACTTGCTGGGGAGTCAAGACTCGGGGAATCCGCAACACAATCTGGAATTTAGTTCCATAGATCACCTCGCCCTCGTGGCTGATGAACGTATACACGTTTGAGGCGAGACTGGCTGGTGCAGCAACAACAAGATGGAGCAATGTGCTGTGCTCGGTAAGAAGCACCAAGTCGCCCACTTGGAGAGCGGTCAAGCTCTTGCGGAAGCTCACCCGAGTTGTTTTGACTGCAGCCTCAACCTCTTTTTTCCACTTGGCAACGTTGGAGCGACCCAACGAGGACACCCAACGGTCTGCAGGGCCCGTAATCCGAAGTTGTATGCGTCTATTACTCTCACCAACGATCTCAGAAAAGAGGGTTCGGTTGGGTTTGGAAAAGTCTAGCGACTTGTTGGATGGGTCATAATAGGTTGGCTTCGAGCCAGAAGCTGGATCGCCAGATGATGCCAGAACCAGATGCTTGGGTTTTGCAGGCCGAAGGCGTCCTTTCTTAGTGGATTTCGCCTTGGCAGAAGCTGCCGCCGCTTGTCTCCGGAGAACAGAGCTGATATTCATGCAAAGTCGAAATAACAAGTAGCTAACATGTGATTTTCATGTGCACGCAGAGCTCGATGAGAGTGAGAAAATACAGAAAGGAACGAGAAAGCGTAGAGGGTAAACCACGGGCGAACAAAAGTGGAAACAGACCTTATCCATAATAGGAATGGAGCAAGGTGCACAGAGCAGGAGCCTTAATTGGGAAAGCCTTAGGGCCAAAATATTAGCAGCAAGGAGCAACTGGGCCAGATTTGAGCCAGAAGAGAGCAGTGGTGCCTCTCCGCCTAGCGAAAGCCCGCGCCGCGAAAATGGCTGGAGGCACTGGCACCGACTGCGGTGCTGCCGAGCGAGGCAAAGTGGCCGCAAGTCCCACAAAAGAAAGCAATGGAGATCGAAGCCCTTCAGGGCGTTGGAGGCACGGACGGCCGGCAGCACAAATCAAGACGGTAGGCCGTAGCGCAAAAAGCGTGCAACTCCCCCACCCGAGCTGGGCACCAAATGTCGAACGATTCCGGAGGTCGCCGCGGGATCTACACGGAACGCCGGTCATGAGCCGCACCGATTATGCAGAATGAAGCCAACGTAATTGACGTACCAAACAAAAACACACAAGCCACAACGGGAGAGAACAAGCAGCCGGAGCACGGTCTATTTTAAGTGTGCAACTGCAAACGAAGGCGTAACGAAAAGGGACACAGTAACAACGTGCTGCAGCGCCGCTCTTTGTGTTCGTGATTCTTGCACCTGCCACCAATATGAAACACACGAAAATATATAAGTAGCGGGAAATCCCCAGTGACGTTGCCCAGCGAGCAAAAAGTAGATGGCTCAGGCGTCTGCGCGTGCAAAGGTGAGCTGGGGTACAGTTTTGGATAACCAAGCGCACGCTACCAACAAGAAAAAAATCGTACCAGTTACGCACGCTCGGCGTTCCCCATAGCAAAGCACCACGCAACGCTGATAGACTCCGCAGCAAGGGTTCACGGCACCGAAATTAGCGCATTGTTGAGGCAATTCACTTGCAACAAAAGCGCACAGCTGTAGCGGGCCAGCTCGCCAAACTTGCAAATGCCTGAAACAAACCAGGGGCAAAGGGGCGAAGTTCCAGGTGCAAAAATGGCGGCCGCTTGTCAAGCACATCAAGGAAATCGCCCGACAAGAGGCACCGGCTTGGGAGCAACTCCCCTCGATAAGCCCAAGCTATAGTGGCCACGACCCTGCGTTCAGGAGGGCGGTGATTGCCGAGTGCGCGCTCGATAAGCATGCAATAGCGAGAGCCGCATTATCAGCATCGCGCATCGCAACCCATCATAAATAGAGGGGATTTCTCCTGGAACTGATATCAAAGCGTCAGTTCTTTACTCACAAGGTCCACCTGCTACATCTTCCACACTATCAGTGTCTTTGCTGTCTTCATCAGGTATACGCAGCATCGAATTGTCACATAGCCTCACTCAATTGAAAACTAAACCCCAAACCATCATGTCCGTTTTGTTAGATTCCACCTACGGTAAGGGAAACGTCAAATTCTTGAAGGTCAAGAAAGACCCAAAGAACCCCAAGGTCCAGGATGTTTTGGAGGCAAACTGCAAAGTGTTGTTGAAAGGCAACTTCGACATTTCCTACACCGAGGCTGACAACGCCCCCGTGGTACCAACTGACACAGTCAAGAACACCATCTTGGTTGAAGCTAAGAACACCGACGTATGGCCCATCGAAAGATTTGCAGCCCACTTGGCAAAGCACTTCACCACCAAGTATGATCACGTTCTGGGCGTGGACATCACAATTGTGCAGACCAGATGGTCCAAGTTCAACGTCAACGGAAAGCCCCACGATCACTCTTTCCGCAACGAGGGCCCCGAGACTAGGAGGACCAACTTACTGTACGACAAGAAGTCCGGCAAGCTCACAATAACTTCGCAAATCAAGGACTTGACCGTGTTGAAGTCTACAGGATCGATGTTTTATGGATTCCACCAATGTGATTACACCACCTTGAAACCCACCAAGGACAGAATCTTATCAACAGACGTTGATGCCAGCTGGAAATTCAGCTCATGCTTCAAATCGTTGGACGATGTGTTCAAGTTGGCAGACCAGGGCGTATTCGACAAAACTTACGATGCTGCTCGTACCATCACTTTGGACCTTTTTGCTTTGGAGAACTCTCCCTCCGTGCAAGCAACCATGTACAACATGTCGCACAAGATCTTGGACGCTGCCCCTGAGGTCGACACTGTTTCCTACGAGCTTCCTAACAAGCACTACATCTTGTACGACTTGAGCTGGAAGGGAATCAAGGACAACAAGGACTTGTTCTACCCTTCGCCTGACCCTAACGGCTTGATCAAGAGTACTGTGGGCAGAAAGGGCCAATCTAAGTTGTGAGCGGGCCCGTCATCACGCTGTGGGCTGTTCTGCGGGAGAGCGTTTCCGCTTTGGCTGTTTAGGCTGGTTTATATTCGAAATTAAAGGAGTTCAATATGGAAGTCGTAAAGCCCTGTAGAGCCAACCGCGAGCCTGCTGGATCAACATGTGCACGTGATACAATACACGTGACTGTCTCAAGCGCAAAAGTCGCACGGCTGGGCGTCTAGCTACCGGTGCCGAGTCTAAAATGGCTCTTTTCGCTCTTTGCGCCGACGGTCGTGCGCGCACAAACAGTTTCCGAACGGGCCTCCTTTCCGGCGGCCGCCAAAATGGTGCAAGCCGCGCCGGGTTTCAGAGTGGCCGGAGAGCGGTTTCAAAACCGTTTCAGCGTTCTCCCTCTCTGCTGACGCCCAGGCACCGAGCACGCTCTCACTATTCGCCGGCCAACGCCCACTTGCGACTCTGAGCGCGTCTATATGCAGGAAACCGGGTTTAATTCGTGCCTTTTTCGAGAAGGAAAAAGCCGCACCTCGGCACCTCTCGCGCCTGGGCTACCGATAAAGATAGATATATATAAACCACGGTTTTCCATCTTTCTGCACCTTCCAATTACGGTGAAAATGACCCAGTCCAGCTCCGAATCCGACACTGTGCAATCCATCCATACCGACACAGAACTCGAGAAGCCTGCCTCCGCGGAGCAGCTGAAGTATTTCCCATCGGCCAGCCGCAGAAACAGCCATGTCTCTCGCTACAGTAGTAGACGATCACATGACAGCCACGGCCGCAGAGGATCACATGACATCCAGAGTCTGCTCATCAGCCGGTTGGAGTACGAGACTAAGAACATCGGGCCGTTGGAGGAGCTGTATGACTTGGAGAAAGCCGCTCCGCATCCGGATCCCGCGGGCACGTTCCACGAAGAGGACGTGTGGCGCTATCCTGTGGACTTAGAGACCCAGCTCCGTTTGGTGATCTTTGTGCCGGGAGACAAAGGCAACCCCATGAACAAGAGCGTCGCTATAAAATGGACATATACACTTTTGCTTGGGCTTATATGTTACACGGTTGCGTTTGGGTCCGCAGTCGTCACTGGCGACTTGGCAGGGTTCGAGGAGTACTTTGGCGTCTCAGAAGAGGTGGCTATCCTCGCTTCGGTGACAGTGTTCGTGCTTGGTTTTGGGTTTGGCCCTTTGCTTTTTGCTCCTGCGTCTGAGGAAGTAGGCAGAAAGCCCATCTACGCCGTGACATTGGCGATTGCTGTGATATTCGTTATTCCGTGTGCGTTGGCCAAGAATATCGGCACGCTTTTGATCTGCCGTTTGATTGACGGCCTTGCATTCTCGGCGCCCATGTGTTTGATCGGTGGCTCTTTGGCAGATATATGGGAGGCCAAGCAGAGAGGATTGGCCATGGCGGTTTTCTCTGCGGCTCCGTTCTTGGGCCCAGTGACTGGGCCAGTTTTTGGTGGCCTTTTGGGCGATTACGCCCCCACCTGGAGATGGATCTTTTGGACGCTTCTCATTTTATCTGGAGTGGTTTATGCGGTGTTTATCACGTTCGTTCCAGAGACTCATCACAACACCCTCTTGAAGAAGAGAGCCAAATTTCTCCGTAAAAAAACAGGCGACGAATCATACAAGGCCATCTGCGAGATTATCCCCAGAAGCACCTCCGAGATCTACAGGACTGCGTTGACTAGACCGTTCTTGCTCTTGAGTGAGCTCATTGTGTTTTTGGTCACCATCTACATGTCCATATGCTATGGTTTGCTCTACATGTTTTTTTTCGCCTACCCCGTGGTTTACATGGAGGGCAAAGGCTGGTCCTCTTCCGCAACAGGAGTCATGTTTATCCCAATTGGTGTGGGAGTGATCTTTGGCAGTTGCATCACTCCTTTCATCAACAACGATTACAACAGACGGGCTCAGCCTTACAGGGATAGAGGAGAGCTTCCTCCAGCAGAGCTCCGGTTGATCCCAATGATGGGTGGATGTTTCTTCCTTCCCATTGGGTTGTTCGCATTTGCGTGGTCCTCATACCCTGACGTGTCGTGGGCTGGTCCATGCTTCTCCGGCTTCGCTGCCGGTCTTGGTTTCCTCGTCATCTACAATGCTGCGAATAACTACATTGTAGACTCATACCAGCACTACGCTGCATCTGCATTGGCTGCCAAAACTTTTGTGCGTTCGGTGTTTGGTGCCTGTGTGCCTCTTTTCACCGTCCAAATGTATCACAAGTTGGGTTACGAGTGGGCACTGTCGCTCATGGCTTTCATTTCATTGGCATGCTGTCTCATCCCATTCTTATTTTTCTTCTACGGCTTGAGAATTAGACAATTCTCCAAGTATGCCTACAGTGGTTGAGAGTGCCTTGAGGTTGAGCCATGTCTTATTTATACTCTCCAATAACTATCTAGATGTATTTAGCACCCCTAATCCATTAATACAATGCGTCTTTACTACATGATCGTTTTTCCCTATTCTTAGAGAGGAACATGAAGATTGTTGATTCGCGGAGCCACTACACTGCGACATCTACAACACCGCTCAAAAGACTAGGCCCAAACATGAAAAGCCGAGACGAATTCCAGAGGTACCAGGAGACTCGCAAGCGGACCCCGCTTGGTGACATCACCAGCAATCTGGTGAATGCTGGAGCTGGCGTGAAAAAGCCTGCCGCTGCAAAACGTGCTTTGGTTGGCAAGTCCGGTGAGCTTGGCAGGCGTGATCACCAAGGCCAAGTTAGCAAGAAGACCTCGAGCAGGGGCGGAGCGCTGGGGCTAGTGACGAACAGTACGGGGAATTATCGTTGTTTGGAGCCTACAAGTGTGTCGAAACCGCAAAACATCGAGCGGCTGGCCGCACACGCTTTACAACTGGTCGAACGACACGCTTTACAACTGGCTGTGGTCCTGAACGGAGCACAGCGGTGTCCACAGGCTGGACATGATGAGAGAACCAGAACGAGCTCTGAAAGTGGCCATATCGGGAGCAGCTACAGGCGCCCAGCGGCCTCGGGCGGTCTGAGAATACCAATCACCCAGGTTGGTAGCCTAATACAGAGAAAACCGTTCGGGAGATCCACCGCAGACCATGGTCCGCTTCAAAGAAACTCAAACTATGCCACACGTCTCAAAAGTCTACTAGATCCATCAACATGGCGCCAAACGCAAGTGCTTGCAGGCCCTGCTCTGCGCCAAAAGCTATTGCAGAGCTTGGTTAGTTACAATCCGGCAGTAGCGCAATCCAACAGGCACATTCGGGCGCTTTGCGACCTGCTACGACTCCAAAAGGCTCCGGTGGTTTTTCCACGCAGTGTCTCGACGGTCCCACTTACGGCAGACCCACGCATTGGGGATGGTCACGTTACTGTTCTCCAATCCACACCGATGGGGATTTTTCTTACAGGCATCACGACGCTGTCGGGAGAACGTATCATTGTTGTCAACATGGACGGTGACTACATAGCTGAAGGCGGTATACTAGAGCTCGGATGCTATACGGAGATCGACTTGGCCGGTGTGCCTGCGAAGGTTTACCGACAGTGGAAGATCACGCATTGAAAACTACAAATAAGCACACTTCAAGAGACCAGATGCCTCCGCCGCCGTCCACTTCCCTCTCTTCCAGTTGTCTCTCTCCCAGTTGTCTCTCTCCCAGTTGTCTGTTCAATGCTGTCAGCTGTGGCTCGCCCGTCGGTGCGCTTCCGCAATATACGAGTTCCTGCGTGCGTGGAGGTTTGGCTAACTCAGACACGGCAATCGT
This sequence comes from Metschnikowia agaves, assembly GCA_963678735.1. Classification (NCBI taxonomy): domain Eukaryota; kingdom Fungi; phylum Ascomycota; class Pichiomycetes; order Serinales; family Metschnikowiaceae; genus Metschnikowia; species Metschnikowia agaves. The sequence continues at coordinate 1,511,447 of CAVMBV010000003.1, read as the reverse complement.
TTTGAACTTCTTTGGGAGAATGAAAGAAGACATTTCAGCAGGTATCGCCACCTTGTCTATACATGCTGCCGACGATCTCAACAGAGTTCCAGACGTCGCACCGCCAATAAACGTGTCCACCACTTACAAGTACCACGATGATCCTGATAAGAATTTGAAGGCTCTGGAAACCGTCGAGGGCTCGTCAGATAGGGTCATTTACTCCCGGTTGTCACATCCCAACTCGTTGATGGCAGAGGAGCTCATTGGTCTGATCACCAAATCGCACGCTGTAATATACAATGGAGGCGTGGCTGCGTTCTTTGCCTTGATGACACACGTTAATCCCAAACGGTTATTTATCGACAGGGCATACCACGGATGCCATGCTGCTGCTGACATATTGACACGCAATTATGGGCTCAAGCAGTTGGGCTTATCCGAGACTGATTTGGAGCAATTGCAAGAGGGTGACCTCGTCCACATCGAGACCCCAATCAACCCCGAGGCATCATGTGTGGACATACAACACTATGCTGACAAAGCGCATGCTAAAGGGGCGCTTTTGTCAGTGGACTCGACTTTTGCACCGCTCCAAAACCCCTTTGAGTTTGGGGCTGACTTAGTCATGCACTCGGCAACAAAGTACTTTGGAGGACATTCCGACTTATTGGCAGGACTTCTCTTGACTCAATCGGAAGACGTCAAAGCCCAGCTTTTGCTAGACAGAAACTACTTGGGAACCAACATAGGTAACTTGGAGGCATCATTGTTGATCAGAAGTTTGAGGACCTTCGAGCTAAGAGTCAGAAGGCAGGCTGATAACGCTACAACAATTGTCAAATACTTGAACGACAATAAGGACAAGTTGCCCAAGCTCGAAAAGGTCCTCCACTCATCGCTTCAGAAAGATGCCTATGTTGAGAAGCAATTGAAGGGAATCCACTCCCCCACGTTTTCCATCCTCGTCAAGTCGGAAGCAGTGGCCAAGAATCTCCCTGGACGCCTCAAGTTTTTCTACCACGCGACCTCCTTGGGTGGGGTAGAAAGCTTGATTGAGTGGCGTTGTCTTAGTGACGAGACCGCCCCAGAGACCTTGTTGCGTGTAAGTGTAGGCGTAGAGAACGTTCAAGATTTGATTGATGACTTGACCCAGGCACTCTCTAGGGATTAAGTACTGTTTAACGAGAAAAATTTTAGTGCACAAGATGAATATTATTCAAACATAAAAATAGTAATATACAATGTATTGGCCTCATGTACTCGAAGAATCACGAGCGTCTTCTGGGAATTTTGATCTTGACATAAAGTGCACCGGTTGAATCCTTATACGATGTCACCATTCCCGCAGGAGCAGGAACCTTGAAATCGGGATTCCGCACTTGTGTACGATTAATGATAAGCTCATTGTACCCAAAGACGGGGGGTACCCCCAAATCAATACCTCCAGGAAGGATACTTGACGGCATAGGTGTGCGGAAAGTTGAGGGGATATCGGAAAGGTCCGGCAATGTAGTCTTCACACCACGCCCAGAATGCAAGGCACTTCTTCTTGAAGCAGTGCCACGTCCCAGTCCCGACGAGGCAAACAGATTGGGTGCATTTTCATTGTAGCTAAAAGCAGTCTCCGTGTTGAAGTGTCTTCTTCTCCGACGTGATTCCCTCTCCATCTCCTTGTCTAGTTTTTCAACCTCCAGCTGGGAAAGCTTATTCATCGATGGAGAGTAGTCCACAAGCAGTGCAGGATTTCTTAAAAGTGTCACAAAGTCTTCCGCTTGGCTATCACCATTTTTCACGATTCGTAGAGGCGGGGCTAGGTGGGATCTGATCTCATCCTCACGGATGGCAGATCCGTCAAAACTGTACCCAACTAAGAAAAGAGCCTTCTGATAGAGTTGCGTTTGTTCACGAATACTGAAGGCAATTGCTGTTGCAAATTCTCCAGTCAAACTCATTTCGTCACATAGGATTGTTGCGAAGTCTTCAGGGTCTGCATCATTATAGTTAAGAATATCCCATTCGAACTGATCCGTAAATTGGGTATTATTGATCAAGAGGTCGATCTTGATGGGGACCCGAATCTCACCCATTGTTTTTTGAGGCATAGCTCTATAGTCTTTAATTTGCTCGCTGATCGACTGAAAAACACTATGAAAATGACTTTCAGGTATAAATTTATAGTCTTCGATCAAAGTTTTAACAAGAATATCAAGCGGATACGTCTCGTCATCTAGATCTAACAAGAATGTATCACGCAATTTGAACTTATCTCTTTCTTGATCGAAATCCAACCTGATCGGTACCAAATGGCGCCTTTCATTAGACTTGGCATAGCGTAAAGTCTTCTCCCTAATCTCTGCATCAGTAAATGGTATATCAAGCATTTTCAGTGCTAACTTACTTTGAGCTGGAAGTATTATTTGAGTTGGAGTATTGCTTACTCCATTTCCGTAACCTTGGTAGCCTTCACCCCAAATGCTATTGTTGAATTGATTCTTGCTCGATAAAGCAATAGAGTTCATTCGCAATTGTTTTATGGTACGGTATGTTTTTACATCACGACTCATGCGCTCTATCAAGTTCTTGTTGCACTGATCTTGCAATGCCGCTTTGCGAAGAAACGCACTATCTCTCTTGATGGTTTCCTCGTAAATTTTCAAATCCAAGGGAACATCTTTACCCTCTTCTTTTAACTTAGTTGACCATTCTGTCAACGAAGACATGGGCTTGAACGGAATCTTAGAAACTGAATCGGGGGCGAAATTAGCTGGTATTGTGATCTGCTCCTGGTTTAAAGCCTTGTTCCCTGCCATACTTGAACCATTGAGCCGATTCTGTGGTAGCGTCATTGTGGGAGGCATCCTACCACTGATTGCTGATCCTGCGAAACCGGCAGGAATAAAGCCATTAGGGGTGCCATTGCTATTTACAGCGGCGGCGGCGGCGGCAGCGGCCGCCGCAGCAGCAGCAGCCGCATCCTGCGAAGCCATATCTTGACGAATTGCTCCATTGGTTACTTGCTGAGGAGTGTTTGCTGCAATCTCGTCTTTCACCGGACCACCTTCCATTCGCTTTGCAGCTACATCACTGGGCAACGCAGCTGGATTAATAGCCCCAGCTAATCCCATGGAGATGGGAGCCAGTAAAGCTGAGTTTCCACTTAACTGCTTATTTGAAGACTCCGAATACTGCTGCAGTTGAGAGAATTGTTGCAGTGGACTTTGCCGCTGCTGAAGCTGCTGGGATGTCTGTCTAGCAAGATGTTGTTGTTGGAGCTGTTGAAATTGCTGTGCAAACTGCTGCTGGGCACGTTGGTTTTGCTGATTTTGTTGTAGCTGTGGAGACATCAGATCCATATATGGGGCCTGGCTGCTGCGAGCATACATTTGTTGTTGCGGTTGTTGCAGACCAATAGCAACAGGTGCTCCGGTCATTGGACTTGAGCCGCCAGGGCCCATATCTTGTTTGAAAGCACCAGGTGTAGTAGATGACAATTGCAGATTGTAACCCAGCACTTGGTTTGCGTTGAGTGATAGGTTAGGGTTGACGCCTTGTGCTAGATTTTGATTAACAGCGGTCCCTAAGTTGAGACCACGGTTTGAGGGAGAACTCTGCGGAATATTCTGGGGGCTACCCTGTCCAACCATTTGCCGCTTTGCTATCAGCGGGTTAACCATTTGGGGATTAGTCAATTGCAGATTTCCCATTTGCGAGTTTCCCATCTGCTGCCCAGTCAAATGTTGGCCACCCATTTGTGGGCTGCCCATCTGTTGTTGCATCATGTGCTGTCTCTGGAGATATTGGCGAATCATATTCTGAAATTGTGGTCTGTTTTTGAGTTCTTGGAGTTGCTGTGGGCTTAGGTTCTGGAATTGTGGGGGTAAAAAAGACATTTTCTGCCGTTGCCGAGCCGCCTCAAGCTGCTGCTGTTGCAGTTGAGGAAGCTGCTGCTGCTGCTGCTGTGGTCGCTGTTGATCTTGTTGCTGCATTGGTGAATGATGAGCGTTTAGTGAGTTCTGGCCTCCGCCTTGATTGAAATTCATTGGGGTCCACGCTGAATCTCTTTTATAGATTTTCTATTATCTTGGTGTTTCCTTTTGATTTTTGCGTTTGGTTATAGAAAAGCCTGTGTGAATTAAGTGCAAAGGTGTTTACTTCCTTCAAAATGGGGAAAAGAGTAGTTGAGCTTTATGTTTTCCCCAGCGTTGTTGATGGGATGGTTGGTGCACGACTATGGACCCACCGCGCTGGCTACTGGTGATTGTTGGAGGCTGGGTGAACGGAAGAACCAGAGGATTGCGAAAAATAATGTGTCTGTTGCTTACTGCAGCATTTTCTTGCCTCGAAGCATTTCTTTCTTAATAGGGACATATGTCATTCAGCGTACGAAAAGAGTTTGGTTGTGGATTTCAGAGGTTGAATTTGCACCCCCGTAGGAAAGCGACATTTTGGAATATAAACTAGTTTCGACTCGAAAGTCTGAGAAGGAGCCCGAAGAGATTGTTGTAGTTTGCTTCGAGTATTCACTCAAATACTTAGTAATCCAATGTAGGATGATTCTATTCCCCTTGTGATTAATCGGAAGGGCAGATTCTTTAAGGAATGGTGGATCAAGTTGATTGAAAAATACAAATGATGATGAAGAAAGGCAGTGGAGAAATGAATCGTAAACCTTTAAGTAGCGTTGTTGAGCTACTGAACCATAAAGTCAAAAATCGCCTTCATGTTCACATACCGACGGCCACAGTCCTTCAAGTATCGATCCACGACGTCCCTACACTGTGCAAACAATTCTCTATTTTGCTCAGCCAAGGCGTTTCGTTGGCCATCACTCATCTCGGTCTCTTCCGCGTCACTTATTGGTCTTAACTTTTTACCTTTGGCCTTTTCAACATCGAAAATAGCATCGAAATATAGTAACTGGTTATAAAGAGCCTTGTCACTGTATTTGTATCTCATAACTCCTTTGCAGCCATGAGCCTTTCCGGAAGCTCCAATACACCGTTTTCCGTACACAGAAATTTGCCTTGTTTTCACACCGCATGCAGAGTCGTCACATACCAACCATCCAGCATAATAAAGCGCCAAATGCTTCCTGATTTCCGACTCGATTTGAGCCGTGAGCTTTATTGTCGAGAACAGTGTATTGCATTTACCGCACAACACTCCATTGTATGATAGTTTATAGTCAGATGAAGCCAATATTCCGCCAAACCTAAACACGTGGCCGCAATTGCACTTCAACACCAAATAACTCGATTGCCTAAACCTCTCAATATCCGAAACATTCGACTCCAACGGCATGATGTCAGCATCTAAACTATCAGAGTTACGGAGCCGCATGACATATTTTTTGGTGTCAATACCTAACGCTGCAGCCACTCTCAAAAGGTCAATACCCTCGATTTTGTTGACGAGACGTTCAACAGGAGCATAGATTTGCTTCTCTAAATAGTAGTCACTGTCGGGTTTGAAAGTGTCCTTACTACTCAATACTTCTTGGATCGCACGGGCCCGTTCGGCAGCATTGCTAGTGTCAGTACCCTCAGATGGTGCTGTGATTACAAAAGTAATAACACCGCCAGCTTTGATAACCTTACCTTGGTTTCGGAGACGGAGAGCAACCTGTACTGCGGGCATTGTTTTTCCATTCGGGTAATTATTAGGGTCTTTCGAAAGCCGCGTATTTATTCTGTACTTGTCAACAGTGAACTCGTTGGCTCTTATTCTTTTGTTCATTGTCTCCAAGTAGGTGTAAACTTCAGAAAGTACCTCCTCAGGATCCTGATCAGAGAGGAGTTTCTCTAGCACGTATGTCGAAATCTCTTTGGACAAAGGGCAGTATTCACGTCTTCTCATATCAAGGCCCTTGACCTCCAACTCAGAAATTTCTTTGCCAGTTTTCTTATCAACGGTAACATTCATAGCAGCGTATTTTTTCTTTGCGTGTAAGAGTAAGCGCTTGAACACATTGTCCGTATCAATTTCTAACAATTTGTATCTCTCATTAACTTGCAATTTGAAATCATCACCTATTTTTAAGGCCTCTTTCAATGTAGACACACCTGTATCAATCATGACCGAATCTGTGTCACCATAAACCACACGCAAGCCAATCAGCTCTGCCAATTGTCTTGTGTCCATCAAGATCTCTCGACCTTTGTTTGTAACCAACATGGCTAACGGCTTGGCGTAGAACCGCGAGTTAACATAACCCAAACACCCATACATGGAGTTGGCAGTCAACTTCAAGGCCTGTTGCTTGATATCATACTGTGAGCGTTCACTGTTAGAGATCCTGGGGTCTTTGAGCAACTTCTTGACCTCACGACGTCGGGAAACTAAGGTATTAAGAAGTCTAGGAAGTACGCCTGCTTCGGAATCCCGGTCGGGCAAATCTGGCATGTCTCTCTCTTCATCATGAGTCAAATTGTAAGCATCTCTCATGACGGTTGTGAAACAGATATTGAATTCTTGAATGATACTTGGATACAAAGAGTTGAAGTCCATGACTAGAATGTAGTTTTTGTGTAAGCCTTTCTCTGGCTCGAAGACTAAACCACCCTGATATTTTGGCTTTTTGTTGGACGTCACCGTTGTGGCATCATCCTCATTTGCCTCAAGTTTGGCTTCCTGCTGGTGATTTGTGTTCTTGTGATACTTGTCTTCTTTATCAGGAACAATGAAGCTGTTTTTCTTGAATTCATGTAACAAAATGAACTCATTCCTGCCCGCTCTTGTTCCTGATAGCGTATGGGACCAAGCATTACCAGCCAAATTAGTAAGCTGTTTAGAAAGCGAAAGAATCTGCGTTGCAAACGATATCAGGGCAGTCATCAAAACCTGAGAAATGTTTTCCTTTAGTGGCATTAAAAGAAATGAAGCGTCCTCTGCATACCGCGGGTTTTGAAAGTTGACTTCAAATGCATTATGCTTCTTATGACAGACCACGTCATACATTTCCACGAGATCCCAAGACTGGCATTTAGGAGTCAATGATTGACCTAACTCGTTAGCAATGTCACACAACAAGCGACCCTGAAAGATTTCCCTGATAATAATGTTATTATTGAAGCCGTTTGACTTTCCAAACTTATCTGGCCAAAGCTTTCTGTTTCTTCTTCCCATGGCAGACCAAGTACCGACTTTTAGGTCATGCATTCTATGTATTAACACATCAAGAGATATGTTTTCCAATCTGTGACCGATGAAAATGTCGGGGTCTATATTTTTAATGAGAGCTGCCAAGCATCCGAGCATGGATGCTTCATTGGGAAGCGCTTTCACGTTCAATTTTTGTTTTTCTGCAGCTTGACGAAGCCCAGGAGGGAATCCACTTCCTCCAATTGGGCGTACTAATGTGATAACCTCATTTGGTCCTGTCGACTCATCCACGGGGGAATCTTGTGGCACGTTTGAATACGTGGCTATGCTGACACATGCCACTTCTTGCTTGTCAGCCTTTGCACTCATAATGGTCTGAACCGAAATTGCAACAGCAGTTAAGGTGGGAGCAGCAATATTGGGGTTGATTATAGGTTTAACACAAGATGCTGAAGGCACAGCTACTTCAATGTTACAGTGAGAAGCGTTTTGAAGAGCTTCGAAATCACCGTCTTTGATGTCTAACCAACAAGGACCCATAATTCCTTGCTGCAAGACAAAGGACTCAAACATATTAGCATTGGTACCAAAAATACGCAGAAAGGTTTCACCTTCAATATCAGCAGGCATAACCAAATGCCTATTTTTTGTCGTTTTGTAAGGCAAAAGGATCTTTAGATACTCCGTTTCTTTGGGCACACCAGGTAACTCAAAAGCATACTTCATTTTTTCAGGCTTAGAGCGAAGCTGTTCCAACCCATAATTATTGATGAGAAGGGGTACAATTTCCTCATGCACATCCCGCACAGAAACGGGCTCGTTAGTTTCTTCACCGTCTTCAAATCTGTGTTTTCTGGGTAATACATAGAGCTCCTTATACAAACCATTGACCTGGACCACAGCTGAAACATATGACCCATCCTTAGAAAGCGCTTTACCAAAAAGTAGAAGGGAACTGTCAACCTCTGCATAGTCCAACCAAAAGAATTTGAACGTTCCGTCATCCACAATACTATCACTATCAATCTTTTCTGTGTGCGCAATAGTGGAGTACGAAGTGGTTGAAGAGGATAAGGATGATGAACTAGGAAGATTTGAGGCTTTGACAGCTGACACACTGACAGTAGAAGCTTTAGTCACGGCAGACGCTTTTGGTCTTCTGCGTACAACAACTTCATCGTCATCGTCGTCATCGTCATCGCCATCGCCATCGGCATGTTTGATATTATCGCGTTGATTATCTTCATTGATCTCGTTTTGATTGTCCTCGGTCGCACTTGGATCAAGCCCAATAGGGACGTTTTCTATCGGAGAGACATCTTGCTCGCACTCATCTGTGTGTTCATTGAGAGAGAGTGAGTCTTCCCCTAGAGAAGTTCCTATGTCGGGCTTATCTTGGTCAAGATCCACGTTCTCAACATCTGCAGAAGAGCCTTGGGTTGACATTTTGAGGGCGTGCGAAGCAGATGAAAAGGGACTTTGCTTCGAGGTTAATTTGGGCCTCTTGCGAGTGGCAGAGCCAAGAAACCCAAAAGAGTTGGTCAAGGGTCTTTTAGGCCTTGTGGAGCCCGTTGCAGGTTTGTGCAGTTTGGTGGTGTTAGGGGTCTCGAAGTCGTCCAAAATATCATCAATGTTAGCATTGATCTGTCTGGGCGTTGGCTGCGGCTTTGCCGGCCGAGATTCCGACAGGAAAAAGCTGTTGATATCTGCTGTGGCAGATACCTTAGTTACTTTCGATATCTTTTTTTGCGATTTGGTACGCCTGTGCGTGGATGACAGTAGTTGCTCATCATCTGAGTAATAGTTGGGACGAGTAGCATCGTCCCACTCGTCTACACCATTGTCCACGTAGCCTTCGCCGTTATCGTCCACGATGAAATCGTCGTTCATGAGCTGGTCCCTTTTATGCTGTCTGAACGTGTCCTCGTCTACCTCGTCGTAGATGGACGCGTCTTCCTCGTCGGACGCAGCAGCAGCAATCTTCCCTGTTCGCCGAGCCTCGAGAAGCCGCTTGAGCTTGTCTTTCTTACTTGCACGAGCCAGCATGAGATTTGAGAGGTTGTGGTTTGGGAAGTTGTGGTAAACCTAGAACTAGTCTCTGGGACTTGGAAGGGCCCTCGCGAGGCGCGTCGCGGTATGTCGCAGACTAACAAAACAGGCTATGTGCAGTAGACGTAAGAAGAACAAGCACAGCAGCAGCAAACAATTTTCGTACGCTGTGAACTTCTTCAGCTTAAGTGCATTCACAGGGTGTCTTGGTGGAACCTTTTGGGAAACAGGCGGTGGATTCCTTTCCAGCCGGCGCATACTCTGCTACTGTTACTGGTCCTCCAGTCGCTTCGCAAAGCTTGCGCACCAGTACACCGGGGAGTTGTCCCGAGCGAAAATGTATCAGTAGCCCCACATTTCGGCTTCTCATCCACATGTCATTTGCTAACTACGACCTCGAGGCTCAGACGCCGGCGCCGCAGCCCAAAGCGGCTAGTTTGAGCGACGGCGATAGCGCGGAGCTAAACGCCATCATGGAGAAGACTTCTCAACAAATGCAGACTTATGGTCTGCTAATCACGTCTCTCGCCAACGAAAGACGGTCGATCGGAACCCGCCGAGATAGCGTCGAACTCCGGGACAAGCTTGATTCGGAGTGCAAGAACATTGCCAGCTTGGGCGCTGCAGTCCAAAAGTTGATATCTGATATCAATTTAGTGATGAACACAACAGCCTCGGGGAATCAGTTGATTGCTGTGTCAAACCGGCAGCTCATGATGAAGGAGCGGCTTGCTGCCGAGTACAGTGAGCTTCGAAGTAACTTTGAAACCCAGCTCAAACTCTACCGGGAAATGGCTGGCCGGACGCCGGTGCCTGCTAGGAAGACAGCGCCGGAAGTTGCACTGGGCCAAACCGAGTCTTCTCCGCTCTTGCAGAATGGCTCGCAACTGCAATACCCGATACAAACCCAAATGGAGCAGGACCTTATCGAGCAGAACGAACTACAGTACCACACGATGCTCACAGAAGAGCGCAACAGGCAAATCGAGCAGGTCAGCGAAGGCATCCGTGAGATTAACTCTATCTTCAAGGACTTGGGAGAGCTAGTTAACCAGCAAGGCGCCCAGCTAGACACTGTCGAAGACAACATCCTACAAGTAAGCGGGAATACGCACCAGGCGTCGCAGGAGCTCACCAAGGCACACGAGTACCAGAAACGCCGCGGCAAATGGAGCTGTATACTCCTCGTGGCTTTGTGTGTAGTTACGTTGGTGATCGTGCTAGCGGTAGTCAGCTAGCTTTTTGGCGGCTGTGTCGACGGCCGCGTACCGTGCCCATTTTCGTCAGCTGCTATCTCTTGATAATGCAGGTTGATAATTAAAAGGGCAAGGCGCGAAACTGACTGCGGAAAAGGCTGCCCGCATTCAGCAGATACGAGCGAGGCACTCTAAATCTGACTGCTCCCCCACAGCTTGTGCTTACCGAAGACGGAGTCCAACAGCGATCGCTGATGCCAAATTTATCGAGGCTTCCTCGTGGAAGAGAAACCGCTGTTTACTCTGGCCTCTTCACGTGATTCTCCGCTATCGCTACAAGATGACTCAAATGGCCGCGTCCATTCTGCAGTCTCATATTGTGAGATCTCCTATAAATATTTAGCCATCTGTTGACGGACGCCCGCATCTGGCCCAACGCAGAATGGTTGAATCGGTGGTTGTTGAGCGGCAACTCGGGCCAGGCGAGAACTTCTTCCGGTGCCGTACTGACGCTGGTTTCTACTGCAACTTTGCTAGCGTTGCTGCATACTCCCTCGACATATCGAAGGACTGGGTATGGCTCTACAAAGCGCTTCGAAAGTCAATTTTGGACTACCATGTTCTTATATGCAATGTGTTCAAGGACTTAGACAGAGGCGTGTGCGTGGTCCGTCCCATAAAGCTGGCCAAGTTCGGCGATATGGTAGTGTTTCGTCCTGAACTGTTTTCGCCTCATGGTCAGCCGGTATCCGAGAAATTCATTCATGATCTCTGCCGTACTGCATTTTTCACCATGAACTCCGAGTCGCTGACCTTCCGGGTATTTATTGCTGGTACTCATGATGTTGGTGTGGCGTTTGAACACACTATGGCCGACGGTGTAGTGGCTAACTATTTTCAGGAGATTCTTCTCCTGAACTTGGCTTACTGCAGCCACAAGAGAAACGATGCTGAGTATGTGGAACTTTATGGCGCACTTCCCTCATCTGTGGACTTGGACACAGAAATTTTTAACTACGAGAATGATAAGAAGTACTTGCGAAACTCTTTACCTCCAGCCATTGAAATGATAATGCAGAATCCGAGTGTTGATTTCTGTGACAATGACCCCAATCACTACTCAAAAGTCTTGCCTGACGGCTTCTCGGAGAAATGGCCAGGTCGGTTTGTTGCCTCGAGAGACTATACTGCCGCGTTCAAGCTTTTCAACATTCCAGCAGACCAGTTTGCCCAGATTTTGCGGGTGTGCAAAGCAAATGGTGTTACATTCACGTCGTATCTCAATTGTATGCAAGCTGTTGCGTTGCAACCCATATATGGTGATAAACATTACACCCTGAGTAGCGTTGCAGTTACACTAAGGCGGTTTTTGGACCCAGAAAAGGTGGATCCTCTGTACCGAGCAATACTCAACAAAAATGGCTACCGAATGTTGGGTAATTTTGCCCATATGGGAGTTCCTGAGTTTTTCCCACCTATGAAGGAATTCTCATGGGATTTTGTGAGAAAAGTTAACAACAAAATGGTTCAAAGTCTCAAAAATGACAAACTCCTCAATCTTAAAAAGAGATGGTACGACGAGTCCACTGATGTCGGCGAAAACCTCCAATTTTTTGTGGATGAACTAGGCAAAAACAAAGGCGATACCATTAAAATATCCAATATCGGCCTAGCAAAGTTTCCAGAGTACGACCTTGGAGATGGTATTGATCGCTTGACCATCAATGACATAGTGTTCGCACAAGACGTTCCGCCAAATGCGTCGGACTTCACTTTGAACTTAGTGTCGTCGCTCAAAGGAGGACTCAATGTCATAATGACGTATGTGAATCACCTGTTCGATGACACCCAGTTTGATAATTTTGATGCTTTTCCAGGAATTCTCAAGAGCCTACTTCTCAAGCATGCTGGTATTTCGCAAGATAATGCCGAAACGGACTCTACAACCAACTAGTGCACCGCGCAATGTTATTTATAAAAGAAAAGAATAATTCAGTGTCTCAAGAGTGCAGTTAATGGATAGAACTAATAGATATATAAAAAGCCAAAAAGTCAATGCTAACAAATATTGAGTACGCTAACAATATGACAAAGTTGGTGCAAGGGTGTATAACCACCGGTGCGGGTTATGGTTAGCCAAACAGTTCATTTTGGATCCAAGAAAAGTTGCAAAAGTTTTAAGCTGAACTTTCATTGCGGAAGAACCTGGAGCACAATTCCAGAGTAATGACTGCTACACACAGCAATTCACTGCAAGGACATGGTCAAATCCACCAGAATCTTCGATCCAGAGAGAATGGAGAATGGCTTGGCCAGTCGCTGATAAGTGCAGTGCAAAAATTTGACGCTTTTGTCACAGTTGATTGGATGGACGAAGAGCTCTACGAGCACAGGCGGCGCCTAGCCAAGAGGCGTGATGCTATGACGCTAAAAGCGCAACTCTTGGACACTTCACGAACATGGCTCATGTTAGCAGCAATCGGCATAACAATCGGGGCAATTGCCGCGTCTTTGAATGTGATAACAGCATGGCTAGCGGCGCTTCGGCTAGGATACTGCTCGTCGCATTTGTACTTGAATAAAAGCTTTTGCTGTTGGGCAGCGGAAGAGGATACTTGTAGCGGCTGGTCCGCATGGCTGAGTTTCGGCATTTTTCGGTACATTATGTACATTCTGCTACTGGTTTTGTTCCTGGTAGTGGCTGCCTTTTTGGTCAAGTTTCATGCACCGTTCGCCGCTGGTTCTGGAATTTCCGAAATCAAGTGCATAGTCTCCGGTTTTGTGATGGATGGCTTTCTTGGCTGGTGGACTCTTCTAATAAAAAGCTTGGCCTTGCCTCTAGCCATTGCATCGGGGCTCTCTCTAGGTAAAGAAGGTCCATCTGTCCACTATGCGGTATGTGTCGGCAATTGCGTTGCAGGCATTTTCCGTCAGTACCGTCAGTCATTCACCAAGTCACGAGAGTTTCTTACCGCAAGCGCCGCCGCTGGCGTTGCAGTAGCTTTCGGGTCGCCGATGGGGGGTGTATTGTTCTCCATGGAAGAAATTTCCTCCGCGTTCCAGCTAGCCACGCTTTGGAAATCATACGTGTGTTCCTTTATAGCTGTTGCCACCCTTGCAGCCTTCAATCCATTCCGCACTGGGCAGCTTGTGTTGTTTGAGGTCACGTATGATAAGTCTTGGCACTTCTTTGAGTTGCCATTCTACGCTCTCTTGGGAGTGTTTGGGGGCCTTTACGGCATCGTTGTGTCTAAGTTCAACAAGCGAGTAGCTCTGTTTAGAAAGAGATACTTGGCAAACTACGCTGTGCGGGAGGTTGTCTTACTAGCAATCTTTTCCGCTGTATTCTGCTATTTCAATGAGTATCTAAGAGTAGATATGACGGAGGCAATGCAGATGTTGTTCTCGGAATGTCTGCAGAATTCGAGGAACGAGCTATGCCGAAGCGATTCCAGCAAGTCTTTGCTCATTGCCTCTTTGATCTTCGCAACAATAGCCCGGATGTTTCTAACCATCATCACTTACGGCTGCAAGGTTCCTGCTGGTATTTTCGTTCCGTCCATGGCTGCTGGTGCCACCTTCGGAAGAGCGGTAGGAATTATCGTACATGCGCTCACACGGCACTTTAGTGATACTGCCCTTTTTGCTGCCTGTCCTGCGAAGGGTAATTGTGTTATTGCAGGAACTTACGCTTTTATTGGTGCAGGTGCAGCTCTTAGTGGTATTACTCACTTAACCGTCACTGTTGCTGTCATCATGTTTGAACTTACCGGTGCTGTGGAGTATATAATCCCTACCATGGTAGCTGTAACCGTTACCAAGATCATTAACGACAAATGGGGACATGGGGGGATTGCAGATCAGATGATTGTATTCAATGGTCTTCCCTTTATAGATTCTAAAGAGGAGTTTCTGTTTGAGAGAACAGTGGGGTGTGCTATGTCCACAGTCACGGTCGTTTTTACGACACAAGGTAAATTTACGGTTGCAGAGATTCGTGAGGTTCTATCGGATACCTCCTTTAAAGGTTTTCCTTTAGTTTTGAATGAAAAAACACCGCGGATTATGGGCTATGTGCGCAGACATGAATTGCTAGATGCCATTGGGTCTTCTCAAACTCTGCGCTACTGCAGTTTCGCAAATACGGAGACTAATCATGATGATACTTTAAATCTTTCATCAATTGTGAACAGAGCCCCATTTATCGTCAACATTGATACTACGCTCGAGTATCTCACGGACATTTTCGTCAAGCTAGGTCCACGTCATGTTTTAATTGAAGATAATGGATTTTTGGTAGGAACATTAACCAGAAAAGATATATTGCGATATGAGCACACCATTCACCAGGAGAACTCGCAAAGCGTCGATGATGTGTTTGATATTAAAGTGTGGAATCGATTTCAAGATCTAGGAGAAACTTTGCGAAGAGTATGTGAGCGAGCTGGTGTTGGGGTACTCGCGAGATATATTTAAAGATTTATTAACAGCATGATCCTATTCCCTTTTTTTTTTTTTTTTGATTTTATATAATGTAAATAGAATTATCTTAAGTTTACTCCCTCCATTTGCCGTGCTCTTTATATGTCGCATAAAAATTCCGGAAGAAGGCCCGACCAGAAGGATCAAGGCATTTGTTTGTCAACCGAAGCTCATCCTTAGAAAGAAGACCGAAAACACTATAAAGTCCTGGAAGTAAGTTATCATCGACTCCGATTTGAAACCTCTGCGTTAAACGTGCATGAATGTAATTCACTAACAACACATGTGCATGTTTTCTTAATGCTCTCTTCGACAAAGCAGCCCGTGAAGTTAAAGATTCCGAACTTCCTGTATTCGCCAGAATTGGAATTTCACACAAGGCTGATAGAAGCCTAGAGTATGCTGATGCACAACTCGTAGATTCTTCAAGAACCGCACCAATGGATAACGGCATTAGCATGTCAGAAATGACTCCTAAAGCTAAATGATAACGCGACGAGAGACGGAAGCGATGAAATAGTACCACAAAAGAAATCATTTGTGTTGCCACCAAATAGAGCTGTTCTGTCTCGGGGCCAGCAGATAAGTTGGCGACAAACAGATGGGCAACAGTTAGCACTAACTCTATGACAAACTGACGGAATACCCAGATTTTCTCAGAAAGCAAAGTGGTAAGCATTTTTAGGAAGTGCAAACTGGTCTTTGGCCGTAGTTCAGATTGATGGGCAGCTACTGCCTGAATGAATGCAACAAACAATCTTGCGTGTTCATCTTCATGGCCCTTTTTCAAGTTCATAGATAGATGAACGCCTAAATCAACGAGTGGAGACACAAAAGTCGTTGGAGCATTGTGCAAAGATAAAATGCAATTTGAGAAAATATCAAAGTATATCTCTTCGGGAACTGAGTTAATGTATGTCATGATGGAATGAAGGACCGCTTCATAGCCATTATAGTCATTCTTGTCAAGCAATGCAACATACAAACTAACAACAAACAAAGCATCGGACGTATCACTGATCTTGGTGGTCAAGTTGAAAAGTATACACTGAGCACTGACTGATAGTTCATGTGTATCAATGTTCTTGATAGCGCGTTTGATGACATTCTTGCAATTCTTACTGAAAAAGGGGATTTCAGCAAGACCTTGGAAATCTGCTTCAATATCCTGTGCAGATAAATTGGTACAAACAAAGGCAACATATTTATCAGCCAACAGCTGCACATCGCAGAAATTTTTGGCCGGTGTTGAGCTCATAATAATAGTACACATGTGCAAAGCAGTCAGCAGAGGCATTTTCATGCTGTCCAATAAAGTACTTATAGTGTTTCTAATGTATTCTGCCGAAGCTGGATCCTTGTAATTTGCGTAGTGTGTTTTCCAAATGATCTTTGCAATGTTGAGGGTGTCGTTCAAAGTCTCTTGGTTAGCGGAGGAGATGAAATCCTTCAAAAAAACAAAATCTTTTTCTATTACAGAGGAAAGACTAGCATCATGTAGAACATGCTTGAGAGTGGAACGAACAACCGTATCTTGGGGAAAATCAATAGCTTGGCGACAGAGTTTGTCTAGGAAGCCACTGAAAAATTTCTTGAATACAATTGACGGAAAAATTCCAAGAAGCTCCTGAGTACACTTCACATGATTTTTCTTGAGGTACTTCAGAAGGGATTCGAGAAACAATGGACGCTCGCAGATGAGTATCTGGTGACGTTTAAAGAAAATTAAAATATCACTTGTGCTTATATGGTGGAACAACCGTTGTAACCAGATGTCATATGCGTTAGGGAAAAGGCCCAAGATTACAATCCAGCGCTGAAAGAAAGGTAAAATCTCTTTGGGGTCCATTTGAACCATGAAGTTGTCCAATAACTCTGCAAGCAAGGTTTCTGTGCTACCAGTTAACTCTGAAATTCTCAAGATCATATCCACATCAGATCTCGAGAGTATCTGAATGTTTTGATCAATAATTCGCTTTGCAATCTCGGGCTGAGTAGCAACGACAGAATTACCATAAATACACAAGACATAGTAGGCAATGTCTGACCATCCTGGGTAACAAAATGAATACTGGGTAAATAGGTGTTGAGAAGCAGTCTGCTTAGTCTGTGGCGCATACAAAAGGCCCTGTAGCAATAATGCCAAAGGTCGCTGTGCTTTTTCTTGTAGGAAGTTCTCAGCAAGCTTGCAAATTTGTTTGGCAGACATTTCGTTCATTTTAGGAGCCAACACAGCGGTGACTTCTTGTGATGACCAAGTATCCGACACTACGAGAGCATAAGGATAAGCTTCCGAAACAAAGAGAGGTATTTCCCTGGCAACGACAAAGCCTGATACAATGTTCTCAGCAATCTTGGCAAGATCTGTGACATTCTTCTTGGAAGACCCGTCAATAACATCCTTCCATTTGGAAATAGCCAAATCCGGACTCAAAAGTAATAGGCAAGACACTAATAACCAATTCACAGAAGCAGATCCAAGTTCTTTGTCATATACGTCAGAGTAGAAGGAACTGGATAGGGTACGGTTGACCTTAGAGAGTACGCCAATTAGGTTTTCGGCCATAAAGGCAAATTTGCCGCTGGCCAAGATGTTGTAAATAGCTTCGCATGTAGCTATATCTGTGCTAGCAAAGTTCGAGATAACTAGTTGGAAAAGAAACAGCAAGCTTGTCTCGTCCAAGAGGTCAGGTGGTGATTGCATTAGTGATGTGAGGTGGGTCAAAAGAGAGGAGCGTTCCCCTTCGAAAAGGGCAGCGATGAGAATCAGATGAAGGGAATCAAATGTTTTGGGAGGTAGCGATTGCTTGTAGTGGGTTAAAAGGTTTAGGTGTAGCGGAAGAACTTCGCTGAAGTACTTGGACGTGCTCTTTTTTGTAGGTTTGTATGTGGAAGAACGGTGTGGGAGCTGAAAAAGTTTATTGATGAGTTTTGTCCAGACGTCAATATGAATATCTTCTGGGAAAGTTTGCCGATTCAATTGCTGTTGTGCAACTTTGTAAATAGCATTGAGAAGAGCTAAGTAGTTCTTTAAAAGACCGATGGCAGTATACTCGTCCAATTCAATGAATCCCGACGCCGAGAACGTATCTAAGCAGCGAAACGAATTATCTAGAAGCGGCCAGCAGTGCTCAGGACAGCTGCTCAGGGATATATCTTGAGCACAGTGCTCAAGAACAGAGGTGAACACGGAGACAAACCTCGCTCTAGAGAAAGTCCGGCCACGAAAGTCCCGGTCGGTAGCAGAGCGGCCCGTATCGATCCAGACGTCAAGCCAAAGAGCCCATATTGATGGGTTGTATTTCCACAGCGAAAAGTTCTTGCCGGAGAAGTCGCTTACTCGGTCGCAGATCAACTCAAACACAAAATGTGACAGGTTGGGAAGATAAATGGGGTATTCACCGGCAAGAAGGCGACGAGCAATATCAGCAGTTGCGCCTGCCGATGCAGTTTTTGCTCGGAGGGAGCGGGTGATGGCCTCTGCCGAGGTGAAGGTGGCCATTGCTGCCGAAAAATACACACTGTTTGAGAGAACGGCTGGTGGCCGGTGATGGGCATCGGAAAAATCGCGGGCTGCCAGTGAGGCACCACGAAAGAGCCAAAACGAAATGTCGAAGTGCAAACAGACCGGCGGAAAAATTGGCAACTCAAAAGCGCTAAATGTTTTTTTTTGTTTTGTTAGGTTTGGTTTTGTTTTGTTTTTGTTTTACACTTTGATTTTTCTGCTTTTCTGCTACTGCAAAAGGCAATTTGGCCTTCAACTGGACGGCTAGTTTTGTATGGGGCCAGTTTTGCATGGGGCCACGCAAGTGTGGAAAAAAGAGCGAACCAGCCTGAGGAAAAGCGGCCGGCCAACGAACAAAAAACACTAGCCAAAAATCAGTGGAAAAAAAAAAAGAAAAAACAGAGTAGGCCAACACAATAACACCAAAACATAGTTGCAGTATTCTACAGGTCGAAGATCGTCATATTCTCTCGGTTGTTCTAGCACAAACTACGTATATGCCACATAATGAAGCCTGTGCGATGAGCACAGTCCATTTTTCAACAGCGCTCAAGCCAAGCAGCCCACCATATTTTGTCTTTGGAATAAAGCAGAAAATCGCAACAAGATACAAGCTAGATCAACAAAGTCTCGATCTTGTCCTTGATGCCGTAAATCTGGTTCTTGATAGCAGAAGCATCGTTGGAGGTTACTGACGCAGCAATCACCGGTCTGGAAACACCACAAGCTCTACCCAAAGCGGTCTTGGAGGGAACAAACACATAGGGAACGTTCTTGTCCTCACACAACAAAGGCAAGTGCAACAAGATTTCAATTGGCTCAGCATCAGCGGCCAAGATGATGAACTCGGAGATACCTCTGTTCAACGTCTTGGTGGCTTCGTTGGCACCCTTCTTCAACTGTCTGAGGTTCTGCGACTGCTGAACAACGTCGAGGATCTGCTGGGTCAACGCCGAGTCGGCCAAAGGGAACGCTTTAGGGTTGGTAGACATGTTTGTTAGGCTCCTTGCAAGAATAGCTCACCACAGTAGTTGTACTTAGTAGGTATTTTTTTTCTTCTTTTGGAGTCCCTCATGAGATGCGCACTCAGCTCCTCACTGGGTGCAGGCCCATAGACAGACTGCTGCTAACAATCATGTGGAGCAGAGGCACGGAAAAAACACAAAAGGCAACAAGAGCCGAGGCAACCGAGAAACCAGTAAGCGTGGGAGCAAGTAGATCTTCCCAAGAAGGCTCGGCGCAATTTCCCCTGTCTGCGCTTCCCACTGACTCCAGAAATGACGGGCACCTGCGGTCAATCTTCACCGCGACAGCTGGCTGTTACAGGACAACAGCTACGCACACCGTACATCTGAGCACGAGTCCTGTATCGCGAACCTGGCCCACCAGGAACTCTCCGAGAAAAAAATTACCCACCGAACCCCAACTTACCTCCAACGATTGCTCTTTTCTGCAAACAATCAATCTAACAACAATGTCTGATTTGTGGTATGTGTACTAGTTTCCACGTGCTTATGTGTGCAGACCTTTTCGCTTTTGATTTGCCTGCCAATTCCTAATCACTCGGCAATTACCGCCAGCTTCTTTTCCCACTATCTCCATATGCCCGCCCCTTTTGATAGGCGGCGTATCAAGGCATACTCACAAACAAGAAAAACATAAAAAGCAAAGTTTGCCCCGCTATTCCTTGCCTGTTTTGGATAAGCCCGTGTGATAGTTGAGTGCTTCGGTGTTTTTGTCTCGTATTCACCATATTTGTACTGCTCAAGAGTCCGCGTGGCCCTATCTTCCACTCACAGTTCCGCTCAATCTCTGCTGACGATTTGCCCAATTTAACTAAAGCATTCCCTCCCGATCCTTGCTGCAGTGATACTAACTTTTGCAGTCCAGTCTACGCTCCCTTCTTCGGTGCCATCGGTTGTACTGCCGCCATTGTTTTCACTTGTTTTGGTGCTTCCTACGGTACTGCTAAGTCTGGTGTTGGTGTGTGTGCAACTTGTGTCTTGAGACCAGACTTGTTGTTCAAGAACATTGTGCCTGTTGTTTTGGCAGGTATTATTGCAATTTATGGTTTGGTGGTTGCCGTGTTGGTTTCTGACTCCTTGAAGCAAACACAGGCCTTGTACACCGGTTTCATTCAGTTGGGTGCTGGTTTGTCTGTTGGTTTGTCGGGGTTGGCTGCTGGCTTTGCCATCGGAATCGTTGGTGACGCTGGTGTGAGAGGCAATGCTCAACAACCAAGATTGTTCGTCGGAATGCTTTTGATCTTGATTTTCGCTGAAGTCTTAGGTTTGTACGGCTTGATCGTTGCTTTGTTGTTGAACTCCAGAGCATCTCAGGACGTCACTTGTTAAGCGGCCTGCCCAGTGATGTTTCTTCTCTACTATCGTGACGCTGGTACTTAGTTTCTCGCACGGTTTAGGAAGATGCCTTCCTGATAGAGTCTTATAGTCATTCGAACCTTATATACTTCATTTCTATCAAGGCCCACCTAGAGCCAAATGATCTATTCATATCTGTGAAATCTCAATTCCGTAAAATTGAGAGAATAAAACGATATCACCTATTTACTGTCCAATGTAGACCATTGCTATTTTTCTGACAATCTTATCTCGCAACTCGCGCAACAATTCCGGAACTGTGCCTGGCACTTTCTCGTCATTCTTTTGTAGTTGCACCCTCCAGTCGTGAGACACCGTTTCGGGAACATTTTCGATTGCGTAAGCGTATAGCTCCTCAAGATCTTCTTCTTTTTCTTCAAGTCGGAGCTCGAAAGAGTCGATGAGATCTGTCATTATGATGAGTTGAGGAAGTTCAAACTTGTTTTTCGCAAGAATCGGAAGAAATTGTGCCAAGAGCAAAGGCACAAACTTCTTGGGTAGGAATCTGAACCTTAATAAGTGGAAAAGATCATTAGTAACTTTTGGCGAATTTGACTGATTCTGTAAAGACATAAAAATGTCAGCAAGTACAGCATATGGCGCGATACATTGCCTTATGACTGGATGAATCTTGAAATCCGAATCCACCTCATTATTCACTATATTGGTGAGAAGTTCGTCCGGACAGGGTAAGCTGTTGAGCAAACAATCTTGGAAGAGCAAGTCCCATATTATTTTGTGAATTTCTTTTAGGGCCTCCTCGCTTTCTTGCGAGCAGCCTTGCTCGTCGTAACAGTTGACAAGCATGTTTAATGCCTCATATAAGTGGCCATCCCTCAAAGACTTTTCACCTTGGGACAAAAATAGCTTGCGCACAACATCAGTTAGGTTCAACTTGGCGCATATAGTAAGAGCCCATTCCATATCATCGTTGGTGAAGCTTCGATAGTATGGTAAGAATTCTCTGATTACTTCTCGAACGCGTTGCTGCGACTCTTTAGAGTACGTAATGATTGGCGTCATTAGAATACCAATTCCAACTGGCACGAGTTCGTGCACTTCTAGACATTCATAGGCATGTCTAGTAAGAAGGTAATCAGATACGTACCTGTGCTCAACCTGAGATGAATTGGAGAGAGACTGTTCTATGAAATCCACATAGTACGAAGCAAAAAAACCTCTGAGCTCAAACAACTTACTGACGTAGGCAGCAGTTGCGGGATCATACGAATCGATGGCAAGAATTACTCGCAAATACTTTTTTGCAATGACATCGCGAAATGCTTGCTCCAACAGAGAAGAAACATCGCTACCTTTTTCGGCAATTGCTAGTTTGTAATAGTCAGAATACACCGAGTCGTCATCACGAACTTGATACAACGCGAGCGCACCAAACATTTCGTACCATGAGGATACGAACGACGCAGTTGTTTTGGGAAGGCCACTTATGAGACAGAGTAAATCGTGGATCTGAGTAGCGATGGTGACATGAACTGCATCTGATATACCTTCTTTCATGTGCTTGTAGTTATCACGAAATTCACACACTGTGTTTTTCCATTCAGCAAATTGACCTTTCATCGCTAATACCTCATAATTGCTGATTAAAGTACACAAATCCTGGATAATAGCATGAAGAGGCGAACACTTTTCGCTTAGTTCCTCATATTTAGAGGTCTGAATTGATGATACTGCTTGGGAAAACATACCCCGACTAAGTAATGTACCCAAGTAAGAAGTCCAGAATTGCGAATGCATATATGGAGTGGGATTCTCGTACATTACCGCATCAATGAACTCATTGTCAGGTTTGGGATTATACTTGTTGATCCACTGCATGATAGCTTCGGGACGTTGCCTTTCCGACACAGAGAAGCTATTTGCCAGTACGCAATCAAGCAACGACGAAAGATCCTCGTAAGCTCGTGCGTCCTCCTCCGAAACAAGATGCTGCACACGGTCAAAAAAGACAGAAAAAGCTTCGTTTGCTTTGCTGAATGCTTCATTGATCATTGTGAGTTTGTACTGAGTTTCTCGGCTTGCACCGAAATCTTTCAGCTTTGAGATCACGCCGATCTGTTCACGATCGTTCAAATCATCTTGCTCCGTACCAATTGCGGTGATTTTTTTCAGCGCTAAATCTTCCAATATCTTATATAGCTTGGTTATGTAAGCACCCTGAACATTGTTGAAGTCATCTGTGTGGTGATACGATTGTTTGTACGCCGAAATATCGAACTGGAATTCTAGGTCTTTTTCTCCCGCTAGCCATTGCTGAAACGATGGGTATTCCTTCGGTTTAGGAGTATACAGCTCGGTGCTGGAGCCAGAGATCGAGGCCGTCTGATTTTCCAGGGTAACGGACAGGTCCTCAGGCACCTCGAGCATCTCAATGTCTTCGAAATCCATGTTGGTGGAGCCTGTTTTGGTTTTCTACGCTGTTGAGACGCTCTGCTCATTTTGGTTCCAGTGCACGGGTGTACGGGTGTTTAACAACGTTGGAGTATAGAACTGGTGGAGACAGCCGCTTCTATAGCGATGCTGCTGAGTATGTCGTAAATCATTATTAACCTGTGTCTGCTGTGTCTTTCATTCTGACCTCTGCATCATTAAACTTCTAGTAGTTCGTGCAAACACGGCTGTTTTGCTAGAGACATAAATCTACCATCATTCGCGAAATCTCAGCCTGGGTCGGTAGGTCATATTGGGCCAAGGGCTCAAGCAAATTACTCTTCCTTTGGTCAATAACATTGATAGGCTCCTTGACCATTTCTGTAGCATCAATGTGCCTCCATGACATACAAGGCTGATCAGAGCAATGGTTGGCTTTGAGCACCTCTATTGCAAGTGGGTAGCTATCCACATCCTGGATCTTGTACACATTTCCTTGCACGGTGCCCACCAGAACTTCAATGGGCCTTTCCTGAACTACTACGATGTCATTGATGGCCTCTCCAATATTGGCAGCAAAAATCTGCAGAAAACTTAGATCGTTCCAGGAATCCTGATCTGTAGCTAGTTGGTGAGTGGAACTATCCTGTAGTCTCATAATGGCACCAAGGTTTCCCACAGCATCACCGTAAAACACCACTGCGCTGTTTTGTAACACCGCCACAGACGTGACAAAAGAGGGCTTATAGGAAACCACGAGTTGCTTCAAGAACTTACTGCCTTTCGACGTAATAAATAGCCCTCGAATTGCATCACCGATTACACAGAAATCGTCATTCGCATCCACATCAACACCATAAAACGGGCTGTTGTCATGCTCGAGCATTTGTGCTCTCCAGCATTGGTTCTTTTTATCTGGAGTATCTTCCAAAGTGAACATGGCAAAAATATCGCCAACTAAAAAAACATGATTCTTTTGGCAGCAGATTTTTGAGAGGGCGAAAGTCGAAGGAAGCATACCATTCACGGAAATATTACTTAAGAATTTGATCCGATTCGCCTTGATATAGAAGACAGAGAGTATCTTCTCTGGATCATTGGCTGAGTTGGCGGCCACAACGTAAGTTCGCCCTTGAACATTGTATTTATCCTCCATCAAGCACATATCGACGAAGAACGTGCTTGATTCAGGTTTGTAAACATGGATCTCTCGAAGTGTGTGCCTTTCTAGAAGCAAAAGAGAAGACATCCTTTCCATTTGGCCCGAGCTGAGATTGGGACGTTGCAGCAACTGAAGAGCTACAGTGTACTTTTCCAGAATATCAAGACTTTTCTGGATAAGTTTGTCTGAATGATAAGTCTTTTCGCGCAGTACACGAGTAGAGAACAGATGAAGCTCAAGCAACCCATCATTACAAACAACAGCAAACCTTCCACCGGCTTCAGTTGTATCAACTAATTCACAAGCACAGAAAGGCCGAGGGGAAGAGAATACCTTTTCTGGATTGGCAAAAAGGCAATCAGACTGCTGCCATAAGCAATAAACTGAGCGTGCATCGTAAATAAGTATTGCATTGTTCTTGTTAGATGTCATACGAAATGTGCCCTCAATATCAGCATGATGTGCGAAAATGGAGTGTTGTGCAAGAACATTGGAATGTTCAATCCCAGCTTCTTCTTCGGAACTGTCTTCGTTCTGCGCCAATAAAATCTGCTCCAAGTTACCTTCCCCGTCAACGAGTACTACCAAAGATAGTTGTTCATTTATAGGAACCCTTCCAATAGATATATGTCCCCGTAAGCCCGTTTGAAGGGAAAGTACGACTTTGGCACTTTGAGCACCAAAAATCACATAAACAAGAATACCGTTCCACAGTACTGCTAAAAGTTCGAAAGAGGCACTGTCAAACCACTCCACCAGTGTGACTTCATCCATTTGTGGAACAGAAATCGACACAGTATGCGAATGTAATATGTATGAGAAAGTAGGACAGTTAGTGTGGGCTAGAATAAGAGCTTTATCGTGGGCGATGGTCCAAGTATGTGACCTTCCGGGCCCCAGTTTCTGCAGACTTTCCAATTTAAGACGTGAAGTCAGATCCAACGGAAAGTCATCACTTCTCTGTAATGTCGGTGCCAAATAGAAAGTTGAATTATAATTTTGAGAGTCAGCCCAAAGGGCGATCAAATGCGAACCGTTTGCTAAAACCAGAGAAATTCTCAGAATGTTCGTGTCGACCAGAACAGACGCAATTCGTTGTGACACATATGGCGAGTGATCAACAAATTCAAGTTCACCACTGTACATACCACCACGGGACAATAAGAGGTCGGAAGCGTAAGCAGATTTCCTCACATTGATATTTAGCACAGGAGAGGAGTTGGTGAGTGTTGAAAGGATGTGAACATATGGAGTGTGAGGAAGAATGCGGAAAAGAACTGATCGAGAAACACGAGAAGCAGCGTAAAATACATTAGCGTCCAAGTGAACGACGCTGGAAGCAATGGTGGATTTACCCAAGTCGATAATCTTGAAGTCATTGATATTAATAAATTCTCGTCTTTGTGTCAGCTCAATGTACACCAATAAGGAAGTGCCCCGGTCAGAAATTAGTAAAAACCGATTTTCATCTATTTGCGTTGAGCATTGGAAACGGCACCCACTATATTCTGATGCATTTGCAGACATATCGAGCGTCACGACATTGTGAAGGGTGTTATTGCTCACGGGAAACACAGCGTCCCCTGCGGCAGAACTCAAGTTCACGGTATTGTCTGGGGGAGGGAAAAACCAAAGCTTTACATCACTGGCAACCAATAGACCGCGTCGTACGGGCACCAAGCAGGAGGGAGCCCCGGAGAAAAGCTCCATTTGATTCACAACAGAAAGTGCAAGTTTGTGCTCCAGAAAGCCATAATAACGGAGAGAGTAGTTGAAGTCCACGTCCCTATAGAGAACAGCAAGAAGAGGGTCTTCCCGATGGACGAAACACATCAGCGACACAATGATGTTTCCGATGGACACTGTCCGTGAGCCTTCGTACGGGAGGCGGCTTCGTCGAGACGACTTGGAGGAGTTGGAACACGACGCCAAGTACGACTTCGAAACGTCAAAAACGGAAACAAACCCAGTATATTTGTAGAGTAGCAAAATCAGAGATTCCCCTGCTGAGTGAGCAATGAGGATGGGATCGATATCGGACGCATTCTGATGGCCCGATACCAGCTGAAGTGGTACGGTGGCCGTAAGTGATAGGCCCGTGGCCAGTAAAGTGAAAATGTGAATCCGATCATGTAAAAGCGCACCAATACAGTTTTCCCCGTCTCTGACAAACGAACAGAGGGCTGCAATAGGAGATGAAAGATCGGCGTAGAATTTTGATATGAGGAAAGGAGCGGCTTTATCATCGAGTGTCTTCACGTTGAGACGGCACCCACTAGCATCTATGAGGAAGACACCACCGTCGCCTTGAACCTTCACAGCATGCGCTGACAGCGGCAGGGAGTGTTCGGAGCTAACGAGAAAAGACATACATGAAAGACAAGTGCTATGGCGGAGAGCTCCCTTGGTGTGTTGGGGGTGTTGCGGCGGGGGCCGGATTGGGGCCTGATCTGGGGCCACAGGAAGTAGTTGTGGGCCCGCGAAGGGAATGAAAATGGGGCGCTCGGTCTCACAGCTTCTCGCCGCGTATTACATAGCCTAGCATCATTACTGTTCCGTTCTGGCTCGCCATGTTTCCAACTAACCTATTGTGCATTCTTTCCCATACTAAAATACCCTGTCATGGCGTGGTTGCTGGACCCACTTGAGTTTGGTTTCTTTGTGTTTGTTCTCCTTGCTTCCACTCCCTTGCTCCGCCTGTACAACTGGTGGCTCCGCTGGCCCCCGCCCCGGCCCTGGCGACTCAAGCCCGCCGCACTGGCCGCATTCCTGGCTCCTCCCTTGCCCGTCGCGCAGTTTGTACCGGTCTGTTTTGTCCCAGCTCTATCGCTACAACTAGCCTAGCCACACTCCGCAATTGCTGATTGGAACTCGTTCTTGCTATTGATCCCACCTCTCCTTCTCACGTGGTTTGCTCTCCTATCTACTTCCGCTACCTTTGCTGTCCTTTTTGCCCGTGAAAATTGTCTCTCTTCACTTGCTTTCATCTCGCTTCAATTCCTCACGTTGGCCAGCTGGCTCGTGTGCTGCTCTGGCCCAGAGATCCTTGTGCTGTAGCCCGTTGAAGTTGCTTTCCACATACGTTGCTTCGTCCAAACCGTGACTGCAAACACCACTGCTCACTCGCTCCGTCGCAATTGTGCTCTTTGTGCTTTTTGTCCCGATGTCCTCTCCACAGAATGACCAGTTATCCAAGTCGCCGCTGTCATGGCGGATCCTTGATCTCTTGAAGTCACAATCGTCGCCCAAGCCGTCACGCACACCTTCGGCCACCAACTTGCCCTCTGCATCGCAACTGTCTGTTTTCAAATGCTCGTGCTGCGGCACCATACTAATCTCCGAGCGAGACGCCTCCAGGTACCAATGCTCCCAATGCCACACCACGTGTTTGTATTCTTCATTCGATCCGTCAGTGCCCCCCGATGTCGTTCCATTGATCTCCTCAGCACATGTTCGCCAACTTGCTGCTTCTTGTCTTGCTGGTACTAAGGCGCACAATCCTCATGATTTGCACATCAAGCTCAAACCATTGTCGGATTACTTGTTGGCTGCATTTTCCAGCATGCTGTGCCTCAATAGCTCCTTCAAGATTAAAAAGCACAGCCACCGAGCTCACTACTCTTCCAGCAACTTGGACATTGCCGACATCAGAGCTACGTTCCAAGTGTTGCTTCTGTTGCCATCCAAACGACCTCTATTTAGTGCTTTATCTGGCGCGTGTGCTTGTCTAAAGCGTCTTCCCATAAATCTTGTGGACAATCCTCGCAATTTGTACTGGGTTGTTGTTTTATTTGAGATTCCCTTTTTGCACAGGGCCCTCACCCGGCCAGATAGGCCGTCAGCAGCCGGGGTCAAGATTACGTCTATGGCCGATGTTCCAGAGATCCAGAGTCTCTGCTATGACCTCCTCAAGCGTGTTTTAGGCATCATGAGCCAGTCGGAGATGTCCTCTCTGGGTAATTACTTGGCCAGCTGGTTTCTGAAATCTTCCCCCGAAGATTTTCTGGCCAAAGTCAATCTCATCAATTTGTACATCACTTTCCATTTGAAAAAGTATCTCTTTTTGGCGAACAACCCTGATCTATCCCGGAGAAGCAGTGCTGGTGCTGCGGACCATACTGCGTCAGCTCGTCCTCGTCGCCGACCAAGCTATAATGACACAGGAGCGCCTGATGACGAGTACTTCCAGTTGAGTTATCTCAAAGAAGAAGCCGACATGATGAACGAATCCAATGCGGGCTGGTCCAGGCTTCCACTCAATCCCAATATCCCAAGGCAGCTAGGCAGCAAGAAGAAAGTAGACGCCAAGGTCCGAATTCACCAATATACCCTGAACTATCATTTACGTACGGCGGCAGGCGCATTAGGCCTTTTTGTTAAGGCCAACTATATCAGACCTAACAATCTAAAACTTCCTGTGGACGCTTTCTACAACTCTCTCGTGGATTTTGTAAACGTCAAACTTGACTTTGACTCGTGGCTGAGCAAGAAGAAAAAACCGAAATCATCTTCGCAAACAGAGCCTGCCTTGCAGACAGTGATAGACTACATCCATGGAAGTGCCCAAAACTATATTCAATTTGATGACAACCCCCAGGTGGTTCAGTTTCATTTATGCCAATACCCATTTCTCATAAGTCTAGGAGGCAAAATCTGCATCTTGGAATACGAAGCTCGTCGCCAAATGGAACGTAAAGCAGAAGAAGCATTTATCAACTCATTGGATCGCCGCGTTGCTTTGGACGTCTATTTCAAGGTCCGGGTCCGGCGTGATTACATTGTTCAAGATTCGCTTTTGTGTATTCAACTGAACCAGTCAAACCTCAAAAAAAGCTTGCGAGTTCAATTTGTTAATGAGCCTGGTGTTGATGCAGGTGGCCTCAAGAAAGAGTGGTTTTTGCTCCTTACAAGAGCGTTGTTCAACCCACGAGCCGGTATGCTCTATAACGTGGAGGACTCTAATTTGCTTTGGTTTAATGTGATTCCTACCAAGAACTTTGAGGTCTACTATCTTTTTGGCGCTGTATTGGGATTGGCTATATACAACTCGACCATATTAGACCTCAACTTTCCTTTGGCAATGTACAAGATTTTGCTCGGCTTGCCTGTGGGTCTTGCTGACTACGAAGAATTGTTCCCGGAAGCTGCTCGAAATTTGTTCAAGCTTCGTGAATACTCTTCGGAGGAGCTTCGGGCCGCTGATTTGAATTTTGAAGTCACCTTTCGAGACATCTGGGGGAAAATCTACCATAGTGAATTAATTACGAATGGCAGCCATATTGACGTTTCAGTCGACAATCGTGAGTTGTACATTGACAAGTACGCTCGGTTTTTCTTGCATGATGGAATTGCAAAGCAGATTATGGCTTTTAAAAGCGGGTTTTCTAATGTGGTTGACGGCAACGCATTTTCTTTGTTTCTGCCCGACGAGATTCAATTGCTTCTTTGTGGAAGCGAGCAGAGTAGTTTTGATGTCGATGTGCTCAAATCTGTCACGGCATACGCTGGGTGGAAAAGTAAAGAATTGGCTCAGAACTCGCGTGTTGTGCAGTGGTTTTGGGAGCATTTGGCACAACTTCTGTTCAGCCAACAGAAGAGAATGTTGTTATTTATCACTGGCTCCGATCGCGTACCTGCCACAGGAATACAGAATTTGAACCTCAAGATCAGCCGCTTGGACAGCGGTAAGGACAGTGACCGACTCCCAATCGCTCACACCTGTTTCAATGAGCTTGCTATCTACGAATACAGCTCGAAAGAGAAGATGGTAGACAAACTATCCAAGGCCGTCTACATGCTGGCTGGCTTTGGTCTTCAATAGACACGCACCAGCTTGGAACCGCTCACGTAGCCACGAGAAGTACCTCTAGCACACAACAAACTACAGTATCTGAGGTTCTACCAGGTGCCTGCTCAGACAAAGCAACAAGCAGCACCTGCGACGGGCCGTGCACGTGACCAGTGGCACGTGGATTAGCAGCCAAAGAATGCATTGAGAGAAGTCAAAGTGGATGCACCGTTGAGACAATGATGGAGTTTTGCTTTGCTGTTTCCCGCTGGCTGGTTTGCACTGAAAGTGCCTAGCTTCTGATGTAGAATTGCAGTATCTTTTTGTGGCCTTAAACTACAGCTCAGTGAACGTACGATACCAGTTACCCGCACGCAAAAGAGCCAATTAACGAGCGCGAATTTGATGCGAAAAGCTTACAAGCTCACCATTCCAAACCTCTCAACTGCAACCAACAGACTCCACACCCTAAACATGTCCATTGCTTTCAGAACATTGAGAAGTAGCTTAGGCTTGAGAGGTATGTACTTGATAGTGGAGCTTTCACGCGGCTCTGCTGTAGCTCGCTGTTTGATACTGTCATGAGACTTCCGCAAGATTTGTCAATGGGAATAAGAATGGAACGGTTATTTTACCCATGAAACGCCTTGGACCCGAGACGAGAAGATCCCCAAATCGCATATATCAACAGCGCTCGGGCCGATTTGCATGTTTGCTTTCTTTCAACAAACATGGACGCTTGGGCCTTGTTTAGGTTCCCGAGTGTGCTGCCAACCCTTTCCTTCACCTGATCCAATGCAAAGTTCGAACACTCCATTGCGTAGCCGGTTCGTAAATGCGGTTTTTCCAGTCATTTCCCTTGCAGCGTCATGCGGTGTTCGTTGTCCGTTGCCTGAGCTCATTTACTAACACATCAGGATCCGTCAGAGCTTTGTCCTCGACGTCTTCGGCGCTCTCCAGCTACAACCAGCCAGACTTCTCCAGTTATCTTCACAACAGGGGCGAGCAGAAGAACAAGAACTTCGCCTACTTCATGGTCGGCTCCATGGGTTTGTTGTCAGCCGCCGGCGCCAAGTCCACCGTGGAAGCGTTCCTCTCTTCGATGTCTGCTTCTGCTGATGTGTTGGCTATGGCAAAGGTGGAGGTCAAATTGGCCGCCATTCCCGAGGGAAGCAATGTCATTGTCAAATGGCAGGGTAAGCCTGTGTTTATCAGACACAGAACCCCAGACGAGATTGAGGAGGCCAACCAGGTCGATGTATCTACCTTGAGGGACCCGCAAACTGACGACGAGCGTGTCAAGAAGCCTGAATGGTTGGTTATGTTGGGTATCTGTACTCACTTGGGATGTGTTCCAATTGGAGAGGCTGGTGACTTTGGCGGTTGGTTCTGTCCTTGTCACGGATCCCACTACGACATCTCCGGCAGAATTAGAAGAGGCCCAGCTCCATTGAACTTGGAGGTTCCTGAATACGATTTCACAGAGGAGGATGTCTTGACTGTGGGTTAAGTGGGACATTACAGCCAACCGCACTGTGCTTGCTCGTGTATGCTGTCATTCGCAACCACGGACCAACGAATCTCAGGATCATCTCGTCGACTAAGATGGATGCACGACAAGTGAAGAAAAAACACACATCTACATATACAATATATATTGCATTCTAATAAATCGTTGCTAGAAAATGGTAGTACATGATCATGTCTTGATGGAATTTAATGCGGGCCCATATGGATCTTGTGGTAAAATCAAATAAATGTCAAATAAAAAAAAACAAAAACAAAAACTTAAAATTGCAGAGGCTTGTAACCCGAATACTCGTTGCTGTACCTTCTGCCTTGATAATCACCTCTGTAGTCGTTGGAATAGGACTTGTAGTTGTTAATCGGCTGGTAAGTTTGCTCCATAGGCCTCATAGGAGGCTGTGCTGGATACATATTCGGATTGTTGTACACTTGTTGAGGAGGCTCAACATAGGTATTTTTATGGGCGCTTCTGCAGCAGCAGCAGCACAAAGCCTGGAGGCATGATACACCCATACAACAACACCTGATGATGCTTGCCACAATCCATAAACAGACCAAAACGGCCAAAACGATACCCACAATGGCGACGATTTTGCATGTGTGGTTGTCCATGCAAGTGTCCCAACTTTTGAAGGACTCGGCAGTAGATTTCACGTCTCGCAGGAAAATGCTGACGGCATACTTCTTTGGACAAAGATCGAGCTGCATGATGTGATGTGTAGATTGGATTTAGATGTTCTCGTGTGACGGGAATTAAATATAGTAGTTAAAAAAAATGCGCTAGACTCAGCAGAGCGTTTTTCAGGGGAACTATAGGCAGAACAGCCAGAGAAGGTGGAGCGCGCGGCTTGTTTATCTAGCTGGCCCGCGGGGCTATACTTTCGCGCAGAATGACAGAGGAAGGTCATAAAGCGGCTGTGTATCACGTGCCATGGCTTGGCTCTGTGGTATTTTTAGGATAGGGGGTAGCGAGGAGATAGATAAGATCTGCGTGCGGGTTGATATTTTTAGCCGTCCAACTAGGTCGTAACCATAGCTTTATATACTGCGGCTGCTTTGTACGAGTGTATGTTTCAGATTCCCCAATAGGATGTTGCGGTGTACAAAAACGTCGGCTGCAACACGGCGGGGTCCCTATATAAGCGATGCTTGCCTCGATCTTTTTTGTGATTTCTGATCTTCCTTTTTTCTTTATTATCTGTCCATTTCACTACATCTTTCGAGTGTACATGTGGACATGGCAATATTTGTCTGGACTGCCATTAAGCTCTACTGCGCTGGACCTAGACTAGCTGGTAAGTGGGATAAACCGATTTTTTGAGGAATATTAGAGTAAATTATATGCCTCCATGACATAAAAAATTGCAAAGAAAATATAATAGTAATGTATCGGAGGAGAACAGGAGCTTGTCAGTCGCAAAAGGTGGTGTATCAGAGCGAAATAAAAAAACAAAAATGTATTTGTGACCGAAAATGAGCTACTTATTGAATTGAAAAAAGCCCGTTAGCGTTAGAAGCTTTTTTTTTTCCTTTTTATTTCATATTATTTTGAGTTTGGTTCTGCGTTGCGATTGTTTTCAGAATTGAATGCTGATCAAAGGAAGGTATCAATGAAGTCTTCAACCTCGGAAATGGCATCGTCCGAGAGTCCTAACTTACCCAAGAGCGCAGAGAGCAAGTAGTTGACAACTGAAGAGAATATACCACCGGAACTAGAGTCAGAGTCGGATGATGCAGTCAGCGTCGCAGTTGCGCTCGTCTTGGTAGCAGTCGTTTTGGTGGAAGTGGTGGTTATGTCCAAAGCTGCTGTGGTAGCAGCGGTGGTAGCAGCGGTGGTAGCAGCAGTGGTGGTAACTGCAGTTGAAGTCGAATCAGATCCTGCAAGGGCATCCAAAATTCCAGCAAGGAGTCCTCCAGAAGTGGTTGCCGCAATTGGGACGGCTGCGGTTAGTTGCAAAAGAGCCACGAGGAAAGTGAAGAAGTGGAAAAACATGTTATGAATTGTGAATCACGGAAAAGGAATATGTTAGGTTCGTCAGCACGTTACTCAGTTGAAACGGTCCTTATTATCAAGCTGCCAGAGGAATATATACTATGTTGAAAGTTCGTGAAAAGGCCTAATCCACTGTTCATTTTATACCTGGACATGATGATTCTCTTACATTGTGAGAATTTCCTTTTTAAGTTAATGCGGCGATGGTTCCTGGGGTACGCGAAGGTGCTCGTAACAGGCTCCGCGCCAGCCTTCGACACCTTTACCACAATGAGTAAAACTAACTGTCGAAACCTGGGTGCACTGCATCTAGCACTATACAACAAGTGCACCTGGCGGGAGGACCCCACAAGAAGGGCTTAGCTCGTCGCCTTTTGGCAATAATTGCAAGGTTGGTGACCACACCTTTGAGCCACAAAAGCCTCCAAAGGAGACATGAACATGCGGAGCAAAACCATGCTAGTTTCTTTCCTTTTCTTAAAAATCACCATGCTGTTCGGTGATGAACGACGCAAATAGAATGCCCGAAATCGGAGACGTCAAGATCAATCGAATCAAGCGAATCGGAATCCCGGACTTATGTATGCTGTTAACTCGTTGCATTTTGAGCTATTCATTTCACCCGAACTCTGCCACATTGCATTTGGGCTTACTGCTTTAGGAAAATACTTTAAAGTTTGCTTCCGATGATTGCAGACTGTTTGCGGGAATGCTCTGCATATACCCGGGATGTTGGGGTACAACCTGGTCGGCATTTGATTGTGCGCACGGTTCGGTATTCGAACTTTGCAATCCAGCTAATCCCCTGCTATACACAGGATGAGTACGAATTAATGCTGAGACGTTCAATGTGTCAAGCTATTCGAGTTTCGGCTCACATTATGCTTCAAACAATTGCATAGAACAAACTGTATGCAAAAATTGTTTTTATATGAGCATCACAGAACTAGGCTTTCCAAAGCACTAACTATGCACCAGTAAGGTCGTTTTTGGCCCCCGTGGAGAGACATTTCCCGCTTCTCTATTCTGATGTGACATGGGTGATCTATGAGGCTTCTCATCATCGACGTAAGCTTATCGATTTGATTTATTGCAACCTCAATTTCATCGATTCCAAAGAATTTACAAGCTTCTTCCTCGGTGTGTAGTTCTAAAATGCAAGAAACATTCCCTGAAGCAAGAACCATTCTGAACGGAGCAGCTTTGAGAGTTCTGCCGTAAGGCTTGACAAAAATCTTACTCTCGTTTGGACTGATCTTTTTTATAAGCGCTTTGGTCTCGAAACAAGTCCCATTCGCCACCTTGTGTATACTGATTTTGGTGAAATCGCCAAATCCAATCACGTTGACTGTGCTCAAAGTCCACGCTCTGTCGTATCGTCTACAGGTGTTATCTTCTCTTTGATCTGACATGGGGAAGGCCATGTCATCATTTGGTTTTTGAGGTTGAGCTTCGTGCAAAAATTGAGATTCCCTTGGTGAATGGCTAGTTTGTCGGTTCTCGGAAACGAAGGAGTTTTGCTGCTGGAATACCGCCTCACTTGGGTCTAGACGACGCACCTTGATCCCCGAAGCTTCTCTCGTTAGCCTCAATTTGGTTGATGCTGTCCTCTGGAACTGATCTACGTGAGAATGTTCATCCCGATTGGCTTCATAGCCACGTCGATAAGCTCCCCGGATGCGGGGGTCATCAGCACGGTTCAATAGTTCAACAGCATTCCTGGAAACAAATTTGTCAATTGGAAAGAACTTGGATACCAGGTCATACAATGAACAACTCATATTTTTGGCGTATCTCTCAACAAATTTATTAATCACCAGGACCCCGCCCATATCGCTGGCCATGTACTCGTGATTGCATATCCAGTATTGTCCAACAAAGCCTTCTAGCGTACCCTGATACTCCAGAATTCGGAAGTTCAAGTTCACCACCACGCCATATTGCAGAATATTGCAACGTTCCTCGTCACGGTAGTCAAAATTGCTCAAGGCCGGTACCATGGCTTCGAGCTTGTTCCAAAGAGAAGCGAGTCTTTGAGTAGGAATTCCGATGGCTATGACCTTTGTTGCCTCCAACTGCTTGTTTCGAAAGAAAAACTGATTCGGGAGTGATTTAGCCAGTTTTCCCTGAGCAAAGCCCAGATCAGGGTGCTCCGTGAAATCCGTCACGAGTAGAACACCCACGCGAAGTTGACATACGGCCAATAGAACCACCGGAAGCAGCACATAACATATTCCGCGCAAGCTTTTGACAGGAGGAATTTCCGATATACTAGATACCTCAAGCAATTTCGACATTGTGAATGTCTATGGTTGTACCCGTATCATGTGGAACTCAACTCCGATGGGCCTCGATACGCGATTCCACGCTATTGACCTTTACTGCGCGCCGCAAGACCCATACATCCGCGTTAATAGTGGTGGTAAACGAGCTCTAGAGGGTCTCCCCAACTCGAACAAAGACATGCCAAGAAGTACGTATTGCATTGGTACGAATTGGAGCCGAGAATCCTAAAGTTCAAAGACCTTACATATTCTGATTTGGCTGAGAATCTGGTACAGAGGGTTAATGCTGAAACTCAAGATGCTTGCAATGAATGGGCAAGTAAGAATATGAAAGGTCTTCAATCTTATCATATACTAATGCAGAAGAAGGCCCCTTTTCTGGAAGAAAGGACTTGCGCGGTTCTCAGTCTGTACGATTAGGATCAGAAGTTCCTCCGGGGCAGGATACTCCAACTACAGCTGATGAATATATGGAAGAAGCTGCCGAGAATGAAGAATCCGGTGACAGATGGCTCAGCTCTGATCTCTCCAAAGCCCTTAGGTTCTATCAGCGAGCGTATGAATTTTACTGCCGAGCTGCTGTGCTCTACACCCAATCAATGGATTCACTGCTTCCGATTGCTTATTATAACGCACTGAGACTCCTCTTACATGTCTATACACAATATCAGAAGACAGATGCTGTTGAAGTGGCGGAACTCGGCAGTATCAACGAGATCTTGAATGGTCCGGAAGAGCCAGTTGTTAGGGACATTAATGATATTATAAATGCTCATGAAACAGCCATCAATTCGGTGGGGACAGACGCACCTACAGATCTCTTATTCAATGCTGCTATGGTCTATGTAGATGCTATCGATGATTGTGAGGACCATGATGTACCTTATGAATATACTCAGCGTGCAATGGCGCTACTCCAAGAAGTATTACAGCGGCAGATGCTGGAGTTGCAAGAGAACATTGATAGACTTGCAATGGGTTCACAGCAAGATTCATCCTTGAGTAGTAATCAGGACGAAGATCAAAATTTAACTCAACCCTCTGACATACTCGACTCCGTTATTGGAATATTCACTGTGGCACAAACTTTGTACGAAACGATAGGGGACACTGGGCATGATATAGGAAGGGCTACGTCACTTTTGAAGCCTTTTGTCACTGAAGCAGACAGGATAGGTGCAGAAACTCTTGAGAAGTTTAGTGGGGCTCTGCAGAGTCTGTTTAGAAAGATATCTGCGGAACAAGGAAACGAGTATCTAATTGCAAGAGCATATGTTACTGCTATTTCCAGTGATACATTACAGGAAGTATTCAGCGTTTGGGAAGAGGAAACGCTCCCCGAGACCTCCGAGAAATACTTGCTGGCAGCAGACTGTGTTGAAAGTGTGTTGCACAGACTTGGTGTGAACGAACTGGCGTCGGTCAATCCTACATTATACTGGACAGGACTTTGCAAAATGAACTTGTATTTCAAGAAAGCGCTGGAGTTGCTCACGCAAAGGCTTCAAGACGCTAAAGCCAGCAGAATAACCGCTCAACAATCAAGCACCGGAGAGCTTGTATCGCTCATTGCAAAAGTCTACATCGCACGATCCGACATTGATCTACAGCGTAGTCAGTTGCCTCTCGAGCAAGCACAGAACAATCTGGAAGTATTGAGGAAAAATGCTATCGCATTCCTTAAGAACGCAATGAATTTAGCTAAGCAGTCTGGCGGCATACGAGAGAAAGCTGTTGAGAAGTTGCTGCGGGAGAAACGGAGGATAGAGTCCGTTTGTAGGATGTGCATCTTAGAAGGCAAGCTCGACCCTGAGGAACTCAATAGGATAGTTGGTGCTGGAAGATGGCACAAGGAACTTGAAAGCTATCGGGAATTATGGTACTTCCCAGTGTGAAGGGACGTTATAAGTGATAAATGTCGTTGTCACTATGATTTAGCATGCTGTGAATTTAACCATTTATTAATCTATATATATCATCAAGGAGCCAGGCAACGCCGGACCGGCGGCTGGGAAGAAGTGAGTTTGGAGGAAAAGGAATATATTGAATACCATCAGAGCATCGGCACAGCGGTCATGTTATCAGCGAAAACGACGTCTGGATATTCGTCTTGGGGCACGGTTGCAACTGACGCCTCGTGAACCGTCAGGCTCTCTATGAAATTTAGATTGAGCAGGTTCGACCGTTGGTTGGAAACCAAGACGTTGAGCACGTTCACCTTTAGCGAATATAAGGCAAATGTTGCAAACCGCATTGCCAAGATGCTGGACAGCGATGGCAAATGCTGAAGAGAAGCACTGGACCTTGAATTGAAGACGGCTCTAGAGATGGACGAGGGTTGTGTGCAGGCCAATTGTTCCCGGGGCCGCACGTGTTCTGTCGAGAGTTGTGCAATGCCAGACGGGAGGGACGGGGTGGAGATGTACTGGTGATGTGGATAATGGATTGAAAGAGTGTAGAGAACGGACCAAGAAGCGAAGAGATGGACAAAAAAGCCGGGAAAAGTGCATCGGCACATCGTATAAAACACATTGCCCGAAGCGGACAAGTAGGTAGAATAAGACAAGAAGCGACAACAATAATACACTAAACATAGTAAGAGCCAGAAACATAAGTGTCACAGCCAGGTCTATTTACAGTACGAAGCATATCGGCAGAAGGCATGCGAGGCAGCAATTGCACAAGCTATTAAGCGCAGAGAGGCTAGCCAGTTTACTTCAAGAGCTGATCGAAAGCAGGGATCAACGACTGGGCCAAAGCAAAAGAGAAAACCAACTTGGGCCCTGTGGTCAACAACTTGGGCGTTAACCCTTTGAAGAAGGAGGTTATGCCCTCGTTTTTCGCCATGTTCTTCAAGATAGTGAAGCCCGATTCGTTGGCCTCAAAGTTCTTGTTCTGGATCCTGGTCTTGATCACATCCAATGGAGCCGACACCACCAACGATGCAGAAGCACCAAAGATGGATGTAATGAAGTTCTGCGTCCAAGTGGCCGAGGAATAGTCCGTCAAGCCAAAGATGTACTCCTTTGCAAATGAGTTACCTCCGAAAAGAGCAAACGACCCAGGGGCGTTTCTAGCTGCAGTCCAGCCCCAACCACGGTACAAGCCTAGACCCTCGTCGGCGATGATCTTCAAGAAGCCTCTGCCCTTGAAAGCCTCAGGGTTGGTTTGTCTCTTGATCTTCAATACATCCAAAGGTAACAACACCACCTCGCCAATACCAATGAGAGAACCGGCTGTTGCGGACAAAAGCGCTTTACCTGTCTTAGGCCCGAAAGCAGATTCGTAGGAGTCCTTAAAGTTCTGGGTTAAGAACTCGTTGGCAAAAGGCTGGCCACCGTACTTGTACACACGCTGCAAGATCTTGTACATGGCGGCGTAGCCCAACCCGGGGAACAAAGTGAAAAGCCGACTTCCAAGTGGCTTCAGAGCGTGCTCTCTGAAAATAACCGAGTTCAATTGAGCAGCAGATGTGAGCCTCGTCTGGTTGGACATGAGACGCTTGGAAATGGTGTCGACGGGATGGAAGACGGCAATTTCGCAAATCCCGGCGGACGCTGAGCCAAGCACACGGGCGGTGCCGGACTGCTTCTTGTCGGTAGGCTGTGGAGACATTTACAGGAGGGAACGGGGGGCCAAGCGGAGGAGCGGTGGGTTGGAAAAATTTGGTGAAAGGACGGTGCACCGCGGCTGGGCCATCTCACATGCCCAATGCGGTAACCGAACTAGGTACCTCCGTACATCCGGAGTGCAACACCCGTACCTCCGCACTCAGCGCAGCAGCTGCTCTGCTACGTCTGGTGTCGAAGTCTACGCTCTTTCCACATCCACGTCCGCATCTGCATCCACAGAACATGGCGCATCCCATCGTCGAGGATTATCTGAGCTCGCTAACCGAGTTGACGTTCAACTCGCGGCCGATTATCGACAACCTCACCATCATCGCCAAGGAGAACACCGACCACGCCGAGGGCATCTCGCAGGCCATTTCCAACCGGATCTACAAATGCATTCCAGAGCAGAAGCTTTTTGCATTGTACCTCCTTGATTCTGTGTGCAAGATAGTGGGTGCACCGTACACGCAGATACTTGGTGCAGAGATCTTCAAAATCTTCTCCCATGTGTATCTTTTGGTGGGCGAGTCCACGCGGGCCAAGTTGATCAAGATGTACGAATTGTGGCGTGTGACCAAGCCCAAGGGCACAATCAATGGTTCGCTTTTTCCTGCAGCGCAGCTTGATCGGATTGGTGATTTTCTCCGTCAGGCAGGTTATCGAAAAACTGAAGCTATAGCCGTGCTGGCCACGGCACTACCCAACAACGAAATATCGGCAGTATCTTTGGTTGCTGATATTGATGCCTTGGTTCCTGCGCTAGAGCGTAAGCTTGCAGCAGACCCAAACGATGGTGCAGTCAAGAGCAAACTCTCTGCATTGGAGGAACTTCGTGTCCTTTTGCTTAGCCAAAGACTTTCGCCACAGGATTTGAGGGGTATTCTGGATAGACTTGCGCCCATGAAGCTGCAAGAATTATTCCTGCGGCAGGGGGCAGCAAGCGGACCCGGAAATCCCGCGGACTACCGATTTAACGGTGTTGCTTCGGTGTCGAAGCCTTTGGTAACAGGCAATGGTGATACGGTGGGAAACATCAGTCCAGCACAAACCAATGGTATCCAAATCACCAGTCGTGCCGAAGTACTATTCAACAATTTGGTCGCTTCAGGACTCATCAAGGTGGACCAATCCCTCAAGCCGGGATCCAAACCCGAGTACGAGCTCATTCTTCCGAAACACAAGTACTCGCCAGGCATGTCGGGACTTCCGTCTACCAATGCGCTTGAACAGCTTTTGCAGGATGCTAATCTAGCGGAAAAATCTCAATACGAGCAAATCAAATTCAAAGAGCTTGTCAAGGTATCGAAGTTGGTGACTGGGGCCGAGACCCCCATAGCGTCCAGTCTTCAGAAGTTTGTGACGACTAACGTGTTGGATGCCGCAACTGTGCAAGTGCTCTACGAGACGAAATCGCTGAAATGTGCCCAGTGTGGCAAGCGGTTTACGACAGATGATCAAGGTGCCGCCAAGAAGCGGTTGCATCTAGATTGGCACTTCCGGATCAACCAGAAGCAAGCTAATTACAAAACTAACATTCAGTCTAGAAACTGGTACTTGGACGATTTTGCATGGGTGATATTCCGTGATGATGACTTACTTGAGTACGAGTCAATGACTCAGAAGAAAAAAGAGACTCCCACGCCGGCCGCAGAGCCTGCTCACGCCTATGTGGTGATCCCCTCCAATGAGAGTAACACGACCAATATGTGTATCATCTGCCGCGAGCAGGTCAAGCCCACATTCAATGATCTGTTGGGTGAGTGGGTGTGGGACTCGTGCGTACTTGCACCGGGATCCCACAATAGCCGCAAGATTGTGCATTTAAGTTGCTTTGAAGAGGCCAGTCGGAAGCGGAGTGCTGACGCTGATGGTGATCGCGTAGTGAAGAGGGAAAAGTGGGCTTAACGTGCTCTTCTGGGATTGTGCGCTGCATGAACTCAATTGCCATTTGATGCAGTTTGGATTCGAGCTACATGTTATGGATAGAACAATCAAGTATTTAGTCATTTTTGTACTATAGACCATGAAAAATTGAAGGTTCCTGAAAACCAGTTGCAACCGTCGTGTTCTCTATTGATGTCAGATGGAAATATTCTAATTTACATACTTCTCCAGCATCCAGCTTTAAACATCAAAGACACATTGGTGTCTCGTGATCTCTACCAATGAGGTAAGCAGAACATAAGCATTCTACTTAGCTATACACACGAACTGCCTGTTGCCCATTTACTTCTGGCCCAAACATTTCAAAATATCATTCCAGACAGTGGCAGGCTTTTGGGAAGCGTCGATTCCGCTCCAGATGCCGGTCTTTCTGTAGTAGTCCACAATGGGCTCGGTTTGCTTGTGGTAGGTCAGCAAACGTTTCTTTAATGCCTCCTCGTTGTCATCGGACCTCTGCACTAAAGGCTCGCCGGTCACATCATCAGTCATCTCCTTCTTAGGAGGGTTGAACAACTTGTGGTACGAGCGGCCTGATGCAGGGTGGACCAATCTTCCGGTGATCCGGGCCACCAATAACTCGTCGTCGATCTTCAACTCCACAGCCTTCTGCAATGGGGTCTTTCTCTCGTTCAACATCGAGTCCAACTTTTCAGCTTGAGGAATTGTTCTGGGGAACCCGTCCAAAATGAAACCGCTTTTGCACTCTGCGTTGTTCTCCAATTCCGACCTGATCATGTTCACCATGATCTCGTCCGAGACAAGTCCACCCCGGTCCATAATCTCCTTGGCTGCCTTGCCCAATTCCGTCTTGGCCGCAACCTGGGCCCTCAACATATCGCCAGTGGCCAAGTGGCATGCACAGAACTTCTCCTTCAAGTTTGGTGCCTGAGTTCCTTTACCAGCTCCTGGAGGACCAATCAAAACCATTCTAATGGACTTTGGCACGTCCGGAACAATTCCGATCTTGCTCTCCAAGGTCTGGATTCTTTCGTGCAACTTAGCGATTGTAGACTTGAGATCTTCGACGGACATTTTGCTGATTGTGTTCTGTTTTGAGGTAGTTAATCTGGAAATCAAGCTCGGTTTTTTTCTTTTTTTCAACACCAATGTTGGGGAAACCCGCCTGCACTCGCGCCGCGCGCGGTGGTGGTGTCACGTGACGCGGACCGCCGGATCCTGTTTGTCTACGTTGGTCGCGGGGGTAGGACGGTTCTGGAGATAAGCACAGTTACTGATATACGCGGTGATTTATACTTCCCAACTGCCTCGGTTAGTGGCCGCGAAATTGCTGCAAAATTGTACAATGGTCCCATATAAATAGCACATTTCCTCTCTTATGCTAGTCTGGTAACTTTTCAGTCCTGGCTTGAAATGGCAATTTTTCAGAATCGTGACTTTCGAATTCCTAGCTCTTTTGCTCAAAGAGAACCTCCGCCACATCCGCATGGCTGCCAACTTCACATGCGGATTTCAACCAATAGTGCGGAGTTGGGTGGTTCATAGCACCACGCCTCTGCCAGAACTAAGCGACAAATATACCTATATCTTGCGTCTTGTTACCACTTTTATCTTTGTTTCTGCTTTTGAAATTCGCAACAAAGCGGGAATGTTAAGATTACGGTCCTTACTAGTGCTTCTAAAGATCCCATTTGACCTTTTCCTTGTGATTCTCAAGTTCTACCTCTTTGGCGGAATCCGCTCAAGAAAATACAAAAACAGCTTGAAGAACTGCTTGCGCTTGCGTCTCTATAGATCGGCCCTCTCGGTGGAGATTCCTGATGGGAACTTGGTTCAACCGTACACCAATAACGCTTTGATCAAATGGATTCTACCTTTGGTGCTGCCTACGCTCGTGAAGGACTTGCCCGGATACGGCGAACGGTACGATACACAGTCTTTCTGGCTCGTGAAACAAACAGACAGAAAGAGTACTGACCCTATCATCATATTCAACCATGGTGGTGGATACTATCTTCAAACGTCTCCGTCCCAGTTACAGTCTCTCCTCTCCGTGTACCGGCTCCTAGACCCCCAGGTTCAGCTGAAAACGTCTATCTTGTTCCTTGATTATAAGCTTGTTTCCGAGGGATACCCCTTTCCAGCACAACTCCACCAGCTTGACTCCACGTACAGCAAACTTGTCAAGG
Organism: Metschnikowia agaves; assembly: GCA_963678735.1. Taxonomy (NCBI): domain Eukaryota; kingdom Fungi; phylum Ascomycota; class Pichiomycetes; order Serinales; family Metschnikowiaceae; genus Metschnikowia; species Metschnikowia agaves. The sequence continues at coordinate 1,467,900 of CAVMBV010000003.1, read as the reverse complement.
ATGGAAATAACAACATCATTCTCATGGGTGACTCTGCTGGGGGGCACCTTTCTATCCTGTACACCACCTACTTGAAAACCGTTCCCGAGCCAGTGACTTATCCTAGAAAACTTGTTCTTGTGAGCCCATGGGTCAAGTTGAGCCCTCTTCCTGCTGACTCGCGTGAGGGTACTTCATGGCATGACAATGATGCGTATGATATGATCAGCTACTCAAGATTTTGCAGTGCTCTAGATTTGAAGCACCTCATTGGCTTTGAAGATCCGTTCTCTTTGCAGTGCTCTCCCGGAGGTAAGATTCCCAGAACAAGAGACGACTGGTCGTCCATCCCTCCATTTTGCGATCCTGACTATGATGTTTTTTTGATTTTGGGCGAGGATGAAAGTTTTAGAGATGATATTCTCCAGTGGGCTACTTATGCTTTGGATCACACTCATGGAGAGGAGTACGGAGTGTTCTCGAAAGTCAAGGGTACAGAAAAGTATAGCTTTCGCCGGCAAGGGGAGCAAGGCAGGTCCAATTTGGAGATGTATGTCGAGCCATTAGGAGTCCATGATGCGTTATTTTATTTTGAGCACGACGTATTCAAACTTGTGGAGCGGTCCATAAAAAATGGCAAAAAACTCAGTGTGAATGAAATCGACTCGGAGAAGTTCTTTGGAATCTCTCGAGTGACTAAATTCCTAAACAGAACTCTTTGCTCGATACTGGAATAGCAGTGTTGATGAATTTTTCTGTTCTCTCTAGTCTACATCTTTTGCAAACTTCGGTTAGGACATACGAAACTATGATTCAGCGAAGTCTATAAGTATTGAAATCTATGAAGTGTTGGAAAGAAATCAAGCTCTGCGAGGCGCTCTGGTCGCTCGAGCGGAGAACATAAAGAAAAAAAAAATGCGTTTATAGGCAGTTAGTTATCTCTTAAAAAAAAGATAGGAAATCCAACTAATTGTCTAATACTGGTGTGTATGGATCTCTGGGTGATGGCTGACCTTCACCAAAGGTCTGTAGATAGGCCTCCACATTTGAGATTGTACCCATTTCAAACACTTTTTGAAGTCTCTTGGAACTTCAACATTCCCTCCATCTGGTCTTTTCTCGGACTCCACGCGAGCGGTGCCCTCCTTTAAGCTTTGCAAGATTATTGCAGTGGCCACATTGGCGGAAACCTCGTCTATTTCCTCTAAGGGGGGGAGCAAGCCGTTCTTAGGATCATCCATCTTGGGTGACATCGATGCCAACTTGTCCACACCGGCGGAGATCATGGTATCAGTGATGGTGGTGCACCTAGAGAGCACAGCACCCAAACCAATACCAGGGAAGGTGAAACAGTTGTTGTTTTCAGAAATGTAGTAACCATCAACAGGCTGGAAGGGCGATCCCGTGGCAATCAAAGCATTGTTATCTGTCCATTTCATTATGTCCTTGGGGAAAGCTTCGTGTAAACGTGTGGGATTCGAAAGTGGGAACACGATAGGCTGAGGATTGTGCTTGTACATAGCCTTAATTACTTCTTCAGTGAAGGCACCTGCTTGCGTCGAACAACCAACTAATACCGTTGGTTTAACATGGGTAACAGCGTCCCGAAGGTTAGTTGTATCAATCCCGTCCCACAATGCATCTGGATCTGCGTATCTGATTTGGCCTTCAGGAGAGTCTTTGTAGGATTGGAGAACCACACCTCGGCGATCCATGATGTGGATTCTCTGGCAAGCCTCTTCAACGGTGGAGCCATGGGAACACATGTGGTTGACTATCTGGTCGGCAATTCCCAACCCTGCAGACCCAGCACCATAGATGAGAATGGAGGTATCGAGCAAATCACGATTACTAAATTTGAGAGCGGCAGTGATAGATGCCATCACAACGGCTCCAGTGCCCTGGATGTCGTCATTGAACGAAGGGATTGCTTCCCGATACTTGTGAAGCATTTTCCGGCCGGTTGTGACGCCGAAATCTTCATAGTGCAACACGGCGGAGGGGAATCTGTTCTTCACCGCGGTGATGAATTTGTCAACAAACTCCCAGTATTGCTCGCCTCTGGCACGGGGCAGTTTATTGCCCATGTACAAATCATCCTTCTGGAGAGATTCATTATTTGTACCCACGTCTAAGACCACCGGTAAGGTTCTTGCGGGATGGATTCCGCCGCACAAGGTCATGAGTCCCAATTTGGCAATAGCAATACGAACACCGCCAACACCTTGATCTCCAATACCCAAGATGCCTTCGCCGTCAGAAACAACAATATAGTCGATATCCTTGTCCTCACCGTAGACAGAAAGACGTTCATCGATGGAGTCCGGATCGGAGATATCCAAGAAGCAGCCCTCCGGCTTCCTGAACCTATGTGAATATGCAGCGATGGCGTCACCCTCAGTAGGTGTGTAAATTATTGGAAGCATTTCTCTGATATGACGACGAACAAGCTCGTAGTAGAGCACTTTGTTTTGCATTCTCATGGACGTACAAAAGTCATTCTTGGCGAGGGGTGTTTTCAAGTATTGAAACTGAGAGTACGCCCTCTCCACCTGCTCATCGAGAGTGTTGACTTTCGAAGGAAGCAAACCGGTCAACCCGAATGCACTGCGCTCCTCTACTGTAAACGCAGAGCCCTTGTTGAAAATCGGAGAATTGAGCAACTGGAATCCCTGAAGATCACATTCAATTGGACCTTCGATCGACAATCTTGTAGTCTTCGGCTTCAATGATGCAATGGCTGCATTGACACCCACTGGAGTTTTGATGGTATGCGTGTGGATAGTCGTACAGCCGCTTTGGCTCACGCTGGACGTGCTTTGCAGGCGAATCGAACTTTGCAAAGGAGCCAACTTTTCAACAAGTAGCAGCGCCGCCCGCACCTTCATGGCAGTTTGAGATAGCGATAACACACTAGGCATGATGAAAACGATTTATCCGGATGACGAAAATGAAATTCCAGACAGTATGGGCCGATATGTTTTCCAAAGCAAGCTGTGGACGTAAAGGTGTTCGTGATGCGAATGAGACGGGATTGCTCGCGTCTATATATCTCTTTCGGACTTGGAGTAGGTTACCGCATACCCCTCCCCTCGGAATTGTTAAGTGAAATGTGATGGGTGTATGCAGCTGCAAGTGTGGCAGGCTAGACTTCGTTGGTGTACCGCGCCAGTACTCCCTCGTTTGCTTTTAGCTGTGTTCCGCTCTAAAAATCAGAGAATGCTTTTAGAGAGTCGGCCATACAAATAGCTTCTGAAGATGGACATTAGGAATTTATGAAGCCATCAAACATACACCACACTAACTGTACCACTTCTTCATAGGACGAACCGACGCATTCATTTTTGGATTTCTCCTGCTGTAATTTCTAATCTTTTTTTTTTTTTTTTTTTTTTTTCAATTTTTTTTTTGGGAGGATTTCCGAGGGTGCCCCGCTTGCGATATCGGCGAAACACGGATCAACTGCTATGGGCTACTTTTTTGGTCGGGAATCACTTCGGTTTATACCTGAGGCAAACATCAATTTGTGTCACAAAGAAGAACGGTTCCTGCCGGCTCAGACATGGGATGCAATTACGAAAGGTAAAGAAAACAGAACACCATGGCTGAATTTTGCAGCCTCTCACGTATCCGGTTGTCCTAGGTAGAACTTTGGAGATGGTCACGTGCCCTATATCTTGAGCCACGATGGCAGAAAACTGTCTGCTGTGGGCGGCAGAAAACGGATAGTACCCCTCTGTATCGAAACTGGCCGGAACAAAACGATTACATATCTGATTTTGCCTTTTGTTCAGCTCGGATGTCTAGTAAGAGATCAATTCCGGTTTTAGACTGTTTCGCTTCTGGTTTTCGGCACCCTGTTTCTATGAGAAAGCCGAGTATACCTCTCGCATACACAGCCGCGTGTTCTTGGAATGCCGTAGTCTCTCACGATTCCGAGCTATTTTTCGGAATAGAAAAGAAATGAAAAACATTGGACGACGCCTAGTTCAAAAGGCTGGAAAACAACTTTACCCGTCGGTTTGGTCTCAACGTACATATTTCCCCTCCGCTGAGAAGCGTTCGTAATCATTGAGCCCAATGGTTACTTGGAATATCTGCACATTGTTGGTGTTGACAGCCAAGTCGGAAATACTCGGAGACGCGCAGACGTATTTTTTTTTTTTCTTTTTTTTTTCTTTTGATGGGTCAGTGGATTTTCCGAAAAGCCTTGCATTGTTCTCCGCAGTCGGATACACCACTGCGATAGCGGGGAGTCTAGCGGCACACGAGCGCTTGGCATTTGGGACAAGTCGGAGTATACGAGGGTGTTGAGTATTCGAGAGTGTTTCCAGTGCTGTCTCATCGATCATTCGTCGCAGCTCGCTGACAATTACCTTTGCTTTTATACCGTCTTGAAATCAAACTCGCCTATTCACTTCGGTTCTCTCTCTGTTCTCAGCTCACTTTACGTCGTTCCGCATTCTGTCTCCTCGTCCTTTTGGGCTTTTCAGCCGCTCTCAACATCACCTCATTCGCGCCTGCTGCGGCCCTCTTCTTCGTCTTCGTCTTGATACTGGTTTCATCAACCATTTCTTGTTCTGCCGTTGGCTCCGCCTTGATCTTTTCATCTCTCTCGAGTAAATCCTGTCCTTCTGCCTTTGGCTCCCGAGGTAACGGTTTCTGTAGATCTGGGACGAAACAGCTGGTCCTACCACCTATGGTTTGAAATTCGACCAGATACCCGCCCTCAACCTTGGCCTTAGGATGTTTACGCCCTTTTCCCCATCTGTGAAGCATGAGCCAATTGCTAGGAAACTCTCGTGCATTGCCCTCCACTCTAACACTCTCTTCCATTATGTAGATTATTGACTCGTAGAGACGTTGCAAAACGGGACTATAAGGGTCGGAGATTTTACCAGAAAGTATCTCGCTAGGGTGTATTCTGGCGTGGAAGAGCACTTCGTCACTCACCCAATTCCCAATTCCGGCAAACTGATCCTGGTCGAGCAAAAGGGCCTTTATAGGCTTTTTCTTGGTGAGCACAAGTTTGGCAAATGTCACAAAATCAGGCCGAGGCCGTCCATGATGGTGTGGGTCTGGGTCACCTCTCACAAATTTCTTTCCAGCACGGACTTCGTCAACTTCTCGTTTTTTCGAGTAATCTGGTCCTAAAGCCCGCAATGGTGCCATTTGGAGAAGTTGCTCATCTGTGGAATACTCGTCACCAAAAAGAAAACGCACTCGAGCCAATCGTCTGGGATCTTTGAACGCCAAATCTACTTCTGCCATGCCACTTTGCCTCGGTGCCGTCTGCTGATCAGTGAAGAGTAGCTCGAACTTTGTGAAACGTGGGGGCCATTCTTCGGTGTCCACCTGGTCCTGAGCAACTTGTTCTGTTTTGTCTTCCACTGTTTTGCCTTCCTCTGTTTTGCCTTCCTCTGCAGCTGTGGGCTCCTCCACGCTCTGTTCAATCTTCACCTTACTCTTCTCCGCTTTTATAATCTTGTCTCCGCCATTTTCCATGAAAATCATGTGTGAATCGATGCCTCGCATCTTAATCATCCCCGTCATACCAAAGTGCATCAATATCACCATAGACTCTCTTTGTGCTGTTCTCAACCGAAGCCAAAAGTACTTGCCGTGTCTTCCTGTATTGGTAACGGTTGCGTCTAGCAACTGACGCTCGACACGCTTCATCTCGTCTGACGGGTCCTCGGCTAACTTTAGCTGTGGAAATATCAAATTATCCAAAGGCAAGGTAGCCTTTCTGATTGTTAACCCAATGACATTTCTTTTGAGCAAGGCACACGCGTGGGCCACCTATTTCGAAGTTAGAGTTACAGCATTGAAGTTTCCAACAGGAGTACTAGCACTTTGAAGTGGATCTCATAGCCACATCACGCAGTTGAAAAGTTGGAGACAAAAAACAAACTTACTTCTGCAACCTCTGGCATTATTTGTAAGGTGCAACAAAGAAACAAAATACAATTGTGGGGTAGAAAAGTCAACACACGCAGCGAGTTAAACGCTAAAAAAATGCTCCACGGCAGGTTCGAACTGTCGACCTTCAGATTGCACAAGCCAACGCTTATGAGACTGACGCTCTGCCAACTGAGCTAGTGAAGCATTTTCTAGCGAGAAAGAAATAGTATTCAAACATGACGATAAATATTATACATTATACTATTTGGCTTTTCCTCCCGTCCTTTTTACCCTGTTCTCCTTCTCTCTAACTTCTGGCTGGATATTTCGCTATTTATGCCTTTCCTGAGCCTCAACAGCGGCGAAACTCCCCCGGGTGGTGTCCGGGTTTCCCCTACCGCACTCCACAATTTAGGTGCTAGCATCTTGTACCCCAAACAACCAAGAGCCTGGACACGACGACCAACACCAACATTCATGAACAGGCTTTTTGGTACCAAATCTTCTGCACCTAAGCCATCTCTCGATGATGCGATCAATTCGATTGACGAACGTGTGAGCCTGCTTGACGTGAAGCTTTCGAAGATCAACTCGGAGCTTTCTGTATATCAACAGAAGATGAGCCGAATGAGGGATGGACCTGGAAAAAGTGCCCTAAAGCAAAAGGCACTCAAGCTTTTGAAGCAGCGTAAGCAAATAGAGGCACAGAAGGATCAATTGGAGAATCAACTGTGGAACATGACACAGGCATCTATGACAACCGATAACTTGAAGAATACGGTTATTACTATGGATGCCATGAAAACAGCAAACAAGTCATTGAAAGCGACATACGGCAAGATTGATATTGATAAAATGGAGCAACTCCAAGATGAAATGTTAGACTTGATAGATAAGCTGAATGAACTTCAGGAATCTTTACTGATGAGCAATGCGCCTGAGGATATCTCGGAACTGGAGTTGGACGCTGAGTTGGACGCATTAGGAGAAGAAATGAACTTTGAGTCGGAAATGAACGAAGCCGGTTTGGGTATGCCTAGCTATTTAGCGGCTGACCCAACACCTGATCGTATGCCTGCTTTCATTGACGAGGAGGAGGAGCCTGAGAAGGTTGCGAATTAAGTGGAGATATTACCCAAACGTGATTTGTGTTTTTTTTTTTTTTCTTTGTGGATAATTCCGATGTTTTTTTTTCTGTTTATTTTTCTGCTTTTACTTTGCTTCTCGCGATCTACAGATCAGTGTACTTGTTTACTTCTATGATTATGCACGGCTTATGACAAGTGGTATAAGAGGTTTTATCTGCTGTAATAACGGCCTTGGAAGTATGCGCTGGCTTTAGGTTGTCTTCTGTTGCTTCTTCTTAAGGCGTGTTGTTCTGATGAGTCATTTCTGCTCATTTATTATATTTCTTTGCCGGAGGATTCTTGGGCGTGGTGATCATGAAGTTAATCTCGCTCTTCGTAGTGCGTGGCTTCTTTTGACCCATGCTGGATTCGTCAGATTCCCGCTTTTTTTCTTGGGGTGCCTGAGCAACTGCCCAAGGTAACATTCCAGAGGCAAGCGGTGGTGGTGGAATGAAGTATTGTGATGGAACCATTGCCAGCCCTGGAGCTCCTCCGGGCAGCGAATTAATATAATAATAAGGCGGTCTCTGATGCTGTGGATGTTGGAAGTGCTCAGCTCCCTGCAGCATAATTCGTACTCCTGGGGTTAGTCCGTATTGTGGCAGAGAATGCACTATCAGTGTCGGGAGTCTGTGTGACATCGAAGGCAGACCCTGTTCTGGTTCTTCGCCCTGGAGATTGTTCTGTGTATGGCCCTGTTGCTGCTGCATGGTATTATCTGACAATTGAGTGTAATACATGGGATAAACAGGCTGTGCCATCATGGGCATTGGTGAGGGCCTCGACTCAGTACCTGAAGCAGTGATCACGCCTGATTCGGCACCTGAAGTACTTTGTATTGAGTTTACGGCTTCCCCAACGCCAGCTACTTGACTCTCGTGTTTCGTGTGCACGAGAGGTGGAAGTGATCGATATTGGCTATTCTCTCGACTATGTGACACATGTGATGCTGTTGTAGAGTCTGCTGTGGTGGGCGATCCCGAAGCAGGTGCACTTTGTGATCCAGCAGCAGGCAGTTTGTTCGGAGAAGGCGTACAGAGGGGCTCGTCAAGCAAACCTGACTTCACTGATTCATCGAGCTTGTGTTTCAATTGGCCTGGAATTGAGCTAATATTCAACTCACCTGACGTGGAATGTCTGCGCAGCAGTAGCACTTGACTCCTGTATTCATCGTTATCTTCTTCTATAAAGAGACGTCGAATTAGCTCACCGCTGATTCCATGGGACTTTGCTTCGCAAATCAATTGGGACACCACCCTAGCAAGCTCGATTTTGTCTTGGAGCTGCTTTGACCTTTCCTGCTCAATGCGAAGATGAAGCATCTTCGAGATTATTGCTTCACTGTACGATTTATCAGGGGGAAGTTCTAAGCATTTGGCAAGATAATCTTTAGGTGATTCGAGAGGGGAAGATATCTGGTTTGCGTACGAGAGAAACAGGTTAGGTGCTTTTTTCTTGGTTTCTTCCCTTTCCTCAGGTGAGCCTTGCATAATCTTCTCCAACTGGTGGGAAGTCATCAGGTGGCCATAGTGCTTGTATTTAGCGTGCTCGATGTTGAATTCTTTTAGACTAGGCAAAAACATCGATGGCGAAGTCTCGTCTTTCTCCTTTTTCGATTTATCCTCAGTATCCTCATCGATAGTAGGTTTCACACTGGAGCGTGCTTTCATTAGACTAACTGAAAAATCAAATGAGAAACCGGAGAAATCCAATACATACAACGAATGGAAAGACCTGTGCAACAGTAAGTTTTGGTAATGTAAGATAGGATAGGAGTGCAATTGATCAATTTTCAATGGATATGTGGGAGATCTTTTGTTTGTGCGGAGTTTGACTCGCTGGCTTCTTCACTGGTGTTGTAAGTCTCGCCCAAGGGCCTTCCTTTCTTGGTACTAGGTGAAAATCCAATATGAACAAGTATTCCACGAGCAAACTAGGGCAAGAAAGCTGGGGATTGAAGACGACCAAAAAAGAACGAAAGGAGGAAAGAAAGAGGTGGCAGAACGAGAATACTACAAATGCGATGTAAAAGAAGGTTGAAAAGAATTCTGAAGAAATATGATTTGCTGTCGAGAGTTTCCTGCTCTATTGCCCATCAGGCTCTGGCTGCCGCATTAGCACTTCAGGAGACGGACGGGACTCAACAATACAGAAAAAAGCTATTTTTATTGTTTATAGTGCACAAGAATTTACTCGAAACGGAAAGTTCAAAAATCCAGTATAGCCCTATTGAGCACTTTAGATGAATCTGAACCACTTCGCAGCTACCCCTTAACCAGGGGCGCGAACTTGGTTGCAAGAATTACTGTATGCGGCAAGTGATGGGCCAATATCCTTTCCTAATCAGGCATTGCGCATATGTTATCGCAGTATTCCAGGAATTGATTTGAAGGTTCAAGCCACTTGTCAACGTTTAATTCGCTTCTAAGCGTCGATGGAAAATAAAATCTGAGTGACGACTAAAGTATCGGTCGAGCGGACAAGGCACCAAATAGTGAAAAATATGTGCCGAAAATTTCACCTGTATGTGCCCTCAGATCAATTCTAAATGGAGGTCAATAATATGTAAAAGCTCTAGTATCAACTCAACGCACGTGAAATTTTTCGCCGAACCTTCCTCTGACCTTGGTGTCTTGGTTGCATTGCGTTACCGGAATTCTGTCGTCGAGGGTCACGAGTGGTGTTCAGCTAGCAGACGAAGTTGGCAGAAGTCTATTCGGTTTTGTGCAGACTGCAAGGAAACATTCGACCTTGGAACCAGCAATCATGATGTAATGAGCTCAAGGCTATTGCATGACAGAAATCGCTAAGTGGGGCTGGGCAAAAACACCGTCTTTTCGACATTGAATTGATGTTCACTGTAGTATAGGCGCACAGCGCTCAGTTCAAATCAACCGAACGCAGCACGGATTTGGAGAGTCATCTTTCAGCAACCGATATACATAAAAAAAGCAAAAAAAAAAGCAAAAAAAAAGTCTAGAAAATCTAGATCGAGCCAAATATTCGCCATGTTGTCCTCTTTTCCGTCCGCTATTTCCAACTTATTCTTGGCTGCTTTGATTTTCTCCGCGGTATGGCGACGTTATTATTTGGTCGATGTGAGCATTGGCTAGTTTTAGTTCGAAGACATTCTTTGAACGTAGTTTCTTTTTCTATTCAGCACCACCTTTTACTTTTCACCACTGTTTCCAGTCACATAGTTTTACATATTATGCTTTTTTCGTCTCGTCTTTCCTTTTTATAGCTTTTCGAATTCGCTTCCTCATCATTTCTTACTCCCCAGCCAATTCTCTTTCAAACAATACGCTACCTGCACAACGATGCGTGCTGAGATCAGGCCTGCGATCAAACTATACATCTAGAGATTTTGGCCCTAAGTACAAGGGTGCTCGTTCCAATGGATCTAGTTATTGTAGGCGTGAGTGGAGCATCCTCTTCAGGTAAGTCTACTGTGGTTAAATGTCTTGCCAGCGTTTTGCCACGCTGCACCGTCATTCACTTGGACGATTTCTACTTTCCCGATAAACATATTCCGTTTGATGAAAAGCATCAGGTGCAGAATTGGGATTGTCCGGAAGCTCTTGATTGGGATAAATTTCACCAATACCTTGATTCTGTACGAAGCTCCAATGGCAAAATTTTGACCTTGGAGTCGCTAGAGATCGACCTGGACATGAAACTCTCCGACGCACAAAGGATTGAAGTATCTTCTGCGTTAGACACTCAATATGCTGACTTGAAACTATGTCATGTGGTACTTGTGGATGGTTTCATGCTATACCACGATCCGGCAATAGCTTCACTCTTTGATGTCAAGTTGCTCTTTCGTGCCCCGTACTCAGTACTCAAGCAGAGGCGAGAACTGCGCCAAGGTTATAACACGGTGGAGGGTTTTTGGATTGATCCACCTGGTTACTTTGACAACATTGTATGGCCGTCTTACGTTTCTTCGCACAAGTACTTGTTTGAACAAGAAAATGTAGAATTGTCCTTGGCAAAACCTGCGTTACGCTTGGGCATTACCGACATTATGAATGATGGATCACACGACTTGGTCTCTTTGGTTTTATGGGCGATGAAATCTATTTGCGCTGGAATCCAAGTCAACCACTCCTAACTTTTACTGATTTCACCGATTTAATGTGACTAGTCTACGAGACGTCCTTTCCGTGAATTATCTTGCAAACCTTGCTCTTGACCAAATCTACTCTTTAATAAATCGGGGCAGAGTGTGGTTAGTGCTTAATATATTAGACAAAAGTAATCAATTAGCTTTTTTTTCCAATTGTTCTATACGCTGTTATTTACTTTCTTTTTTTTGTCTTCTTAGACGTGTTCTTCATCTCACTCTCGTAGATCTGCTCGGCATTCTCGCTCTTTCGCTTGCTCTTGCTCTTCATACTTGCCACCCCCGTTTTTGTAGCAGCTTTCTTTGCAGCGTCATCATCCCACTCTTCAACATTGTCGTTGATGGCATATTTGTCAAGATTGAGAGCATTGATTAGCTCCTTTTGTTTTGCTCTCAACTCTGAAACTACTATGTCTCCGGCATCGTCCAAATCTTGAGTCATGGCCTTTTCTGCTGCTACTGCGTCGAATTTGGCAGCGAAAGTTTGATCTCCGTTCATTTCATTCAAGTTGTCATCCTCAAACAGAGGCATTGAGCTTTCGATCTCTTTGGCTAAAAGCGACCGGAAAAAGGTCGAAAACTTGCGGACGATCTTGGAGAACATGGCCATGGCTTGCGACGCAGGAATTCCTAATTCTTTCGCCACGTCGTCCATTGACTTGTGCTGCAACCCAACTGCCAAGAGAATAGCTGCTTGTACTGATGACAAAGAGACATCAGACGCCATTTTGGAGAAGTATAATTGTGCAATGAACGGCATCATGTCCAAAATTACGTGATAGTCCAAAAGGTTATTCGCATAGGAATCCAACCTTTTCAAGTCAAATGGTGAGAGGCTCTTGTCCAACGAGTCACGGTCCAAAGCACGGGAGTCGACTTTTCCGGCAGATTCAAGGACATTGAGTGCTTGAACAGCAGGAAACTTTCTGAATTCGTAAGACATCAAGTTCAAAAACCGCTTATGGAAATCGCGAGCAAATTCGTTTAGCCATGCATCATTTTGGTGTCTTAAAACATGGAGCATCACGCTAGTGTGCTCACCGGTCAAGTCATTAGCTGTCTGACGCAAGTATACCGGTACAAACCCAGCACGCTTCCAGAACTTGTGCAACTGAGGTGTCATACCATAAGATACACCCAAGTAGTTCAACGAGTACGGTGCCTTTTCCAGAAGCTTCAACAACAAGGGAGGTAATGACTTGGCGTCACGAAGCTTGATATCGTCCTTCAATGAGGCAGTCTCAAGTTCGGCATCGGTCACTCTCTGAAGTGTGTGATCATCCAACACATTTGACTCAGAAATGTCAGTAAACTTGCCCTCGAAATAGTCCTTTAACAAGTCAAGTGCTCGAGACCCATAGCCCATACCCGAATAGTCTGGATTTGTGGCAATGCGAACAACACGGGCCCCACTCAACGACGCGAACTCTTCATCTTGGAACTGCTGAGAGATTAACCATGGAATCAAATCTCCACCCGCTCTCTGGCCACGAGATAAGGAGCGCCTCACGCTTTCTTTGGAAATCTCACCTTCCAATGCTAATTGGACCACACAAAGCGGGTCAGGAATCCTGTTGTCATTGGGGTCAATAGGCGGCAAAAGCACATAGAGTTGGTGAGCAGGAGCATCACTCATCAATTGCAAGTCATTTGGCGAGTTCTTGTAGTGTGAGGCAACATAAAGAGCCATCATTTTCTGAAGAAATGCTTCCGATACTGGATGGTACGAGAAAAGTGTATCCCTGTTGACGTAGAATAAATTGCACTCCGAAGGATGAGGAGTACCTTTTGTAGCAAACCGTGAGCTCTTACTGAGGGTAGCATCTAAACAAAGAAGCTTGTTAAGCCATTTTTCAACTGGATCTCCCGGGGCATATCTGATAGGCTCATCTAGCACAACTTCACGAAGTGATCTTGCCATGCTATGTACATCAACTGTCTTGTTATCGCGAGATACTACCGCCGTATCACCCGAAATAGTTCCTGACTGGTCTCGCAACTGTTGAATCAACTTGAGGGACAACGACCGGCCAGTTCCCTCGTAACCATTGATTGTGGAAGCCATAAACACCAAATATGGACCCATAAGACGCTTGACTACGGGGAGTGGGATAGCGGCAGCCTCATCAATAATAACTAACTCTGCCTGGCCCAACACATGGTGGTCATTGGGTGATATGTACTGAATGGTTTGTCTGTGAGCCCGCTTTATGTCCACACGCACGATAGCCTTGTTGAAAGCAGGATTCGTCAGTTGAATAATATCATAGTCCATATGTTCTGTGTACCCCAAGGCGTCAAAGCCTTTAAAGATGAATTCGAACAATGTCTTCAAGTTCTCGGGAGAAGGCGAAGTAACAAAAATGTTCGAATAGCCGTGAGACACAGCACCAGCAATAGCAATTCCGAGCGCTGCAGACTTGCCTCGCCCACGTCCAGCAGTCAAAGTAACAGTGCTGTTCAAAGACTTCTCTGAAATAACATCAATAAACGTTAAAATTGCTTGGGCCTGGTTGACCGTTTTCGCAAGCGACACAAGTGCACCCGCAGGCTGAATGTCGACTAAAGAATCCTTCAAGGTAGCAAGCTCTACCTGCTTTGGTGTCTTTTCGTCATCGTCTGCTGGAGGAAGAGGCTTCACGTGCTTACCCCCAGAAATCGGTAAGACGTTCAACTCGTCATCTACCACGAGACAGTTGGCACAAGAGCCTAACGAAAGCAAAAAACGTTCGTTGAATCGAGCTACCACGTCATCGTGAGCCTCTGTACGGTAACGTGAGTGAATATCCATAGTCATGGTGTAAAGTTGCTTTAGCGAGGTCATGGACTTTAAAAGCATCACCACTAGTCCTCCACCTTCAACGGTCTCGACAGTCCGGGCCAAGAGGTTGGGAGTGATGGCTTCAAAGTCCTGCAAAATGCACATGCCGTACGTGTTTCCAAGAACCTTCTCTGTCTCTTTGTAGTATACATAGCGGATGTTCTGGTTCGAGATGAAAGCCTCGAAAGGATCCTGGTCGTTGACATCCCGCACACCCCGTTTGATGTCCTTTTTAATTTTGTTCTCTCGCTTCTTGCGATGCGAAGTGAAGCCTAAAAGCTGCTTTTTGTATGCCCACAAGACCGATTTGTTCATCTTGAGATCTGCACTCATCATCAAGTAGTGCAAATTGGGGAGCTGATTTCTTGCTTTGTCCCCAACAATGATGAAGAAGCTTCGCTCCTTACTTTGCACACCATTGCGGATAAGAGCAGGGATTCTCGAATCGATAGCTTTCTTTCCCATCTTTGCCGAAAAGACACAATATCTAAACGAAACCTCGCAATCTCTCTGCTGCTCTTGCACAGCGACATGCCTTCAGTGAGCAGAAAAATAGCTGCGCAGAGATGGGGAGTGCGCACCTCAAACTACGGCTAGCGTAATTCGAGCGTCTCGGTCCCCAATGGCTGCAACTAGTGGCCTGTATTCTCGCAGCCTCTATTCTGCCTTTTTGCACCCACCACAAACAAGATGTTTCCACAAAAAGCTACCACAATAATCAATGAACCAACCATATTTGAGGAAAATTCAAAGGGAGGTTCCAGATCTGATACCCTGCTGCATAATAGCGCAAATGGCCAATGGAAGGCCGCTCGCGAACCGTCGGTGCCGTCAAAGGAGAGGCGGTTAGCACCACGCTCCAGCAACCAATTCAGAGTGGGGCCTCCTTTCTCAACCACAGTAACTGAAAGGCCCATTGTCAACTCCAATAAAGAGCCCGTGGTACCAAAAATCTCGGCACGGCTCGACAGAGGCTTTGATATGATTGACGGAGAGTGGATTGGATACAAGCGTAATTACTTCACTTTGGTTGCCTCATTTGTCTTTTTGGGGCACCCTCTCAGCGTTGTATCTTCCGATACTTTTGAATTAGTGAGCTCCAAAAATGTTCGCAAGAGCATTCTTGCATTTAAGATTCTGCTCACTTCGGTTTGCTTGGAGGATTCTTCAACGGCAGTTACGTTAGTACAACACACCGCCAAAAGAGACAGGGGACCGCAAAATGCTCCTCCCATATACTACGCGGTGCCAGGTGAGCTTCCGGGTCATCACATGATGAAGCTGGTAGCCAACATCCGGAACGGTGATAAAATTGACCGGTGTAACCGTCTTTTCTACCTTCTGCAACATGACCGCAAGCAGCTTATAGAAAACAACCCAAATTGTACACTTGCAACTTACCCAAACGAATGTGAGGTTTCGCTAGTCGCCCGTTATGAGCGAATCCAGTTTCTGTCGGCCGGATGTGGCAATCGCAAACTGGCAAGCACAAATAACAAGCATTACATTCTAGTAGTTCAATTGCTAGGCGCTACTGAACTGGGTGAAGATGTGTTACTAGCCTCCACGCAATCGCCCCCCTTGATCGTTCGGGGAAGATCTCCTTCTAACTATCCGCAATCTAATCCAAAGCTTATGGAAAGTTCTGTGTGTGTTAAAGAATGTACTCAAAGTGTAATTCATGACGAAGAGAATCTGTTTCATCCGAAAAAAAAGAGACACCTTGCATCTATACCAAAGAAGCTACCCCTTCATCCTAATTTAGCGATTCCAAACGGAAATTTTTCCGAGATAGTGGACCCCATATTAGCAAGAAGTACCAGAGGTGAAACAACCCACTCTGATTCGGAAAACGTTGATGACTCCATCTCGAGACTCCATTGCTCGGAAAAAAGTCAATTTACTTCTTATCCCAGAACCTCTCTGTCCAAAGACTCGAATGCTGGTTTGATAATCAGTCAGGACTATCTTTTTCCCTTGGTAGAGGAGTGCCATTCCTGGCAAAACTCGTATTCTGTAAGTGACGTGGAACCGTTAAATGTTTATCCCTCAACGCCAAATTCACCTTGTGAATACACACCGGGACGGAATGAGAGTTACATAGGAGAGGAAGACAAATATCTCAATAATTTGATCGAAGAATATCTGAGCTTCCCTGCTCCCATCTGTTTTCCTGAAATATTACGTGCCTCTACTCCTTTGCAACTCCAGTTTGTCGAGCAACCACATAAGATAGGAACACTCAACCTTAGAAATCTTCGTGGAGGTTTTGCAAGATGCAAACATGGATTTAAGAAAAGGGAAAACTTAGTGTACGACACGCGATTGGAAAAAAAGTATACCTATGCTGATTTGACTAAAGTTGAACTTTCAGATAAAGCCTTTGCCGAGTTCAAGACAAAATTCGAATCGTTCAGGCCACGCGTAAGAGGAGAAATGTTCCAAGATTCCAGCTCGCACCTGTCGCCTTTGACCATGCTAGAATCGGAGCCAGAATTATTTTACTTCGGCTAATTTAAGTGAGTGACATCTAAAAGGGTTTTAAATAGAAGCACAAGTGGCAGGGTTGTGTTTTTGCTTGTTTTTTTTTTTTTTGTTTTTTTCTTTTTGCAATTTCTTTTACCTTCCCTTTGCTTGGAGTCTTCATTGTCGTCCGCGAACCAATAACTCCATGACGAGTCTTCATCTGCGTTAAGACAACCTTGCAAAAGAGCGAACAAAACGTCGGAACTATGTTGTTTTTCAGCTTCTTCAAGACTTTGGTTGACCAAGAGGTGGTTGTTGAATTGAAGAACGATATTGAAATTAAAGGTGTCTTGAAGTCTGTGGATCAGTTTTTAAATTTGAAATTAGATAATATATCCACAGTCAATGAGGAAAAATACCCCCACTTGAAGGCTGTTAAAACACTATTCGTCAGAGGTTCCACTGTTCGTTACGTTCATTTGAGTGCTAGTTCTGTTGACTGCACGTTGCTACAAGATGCTTCTCGCAGAGGTATGTTTCACTCGGGTCGACTTTTTCTTTCTCCTAGGTCAATACTAACTAATCTACAGAGGCAATGGCACAAACTGGAAAATAGGAAGGAAGTTTTCAACTACAACCCTTTCTTCGGCATCTTTTGGCGCGTGTATATTACTATAATGTATTCTACTTACCTGAACAACAACAAAACTGACAGGCGGTGATTGTGTACGAAATTCAAACATCTGTGCCTGGGTCCTTGCTTAAGCGGGCAAAGCATCGCGCTCGCGAGTGGCCAGTCTTGTTGCAATACGAGCAAGTTCGTTTCAGCTTTGAAGTGTTCCTATGCTGGTAAGGGCTGGCAGGAACCGACTCGCTTTTGGGGCCATTCATGTTGAGTTTTTGTAGCTCTCTCTCTAAAGATTCCTCCTTTTTGAACACCTGAGTATCATCACAGTCATTCACGATAAATAACTGCTTTTTAGGGACTAATACATATTCGCTATCTTTGTAAAGGTCATATAACGTGTTTTTACAGTTGGGGCACACGATCAGGTCAGCTAAGCGAGAAGTTAGTTTCTCCGGATTGCTCATACTTGAGGCTGTGTCATGAAGCTTCTTGAGATAGAGATCAATAAGTCGTAGTTTTTCTTGATATTCGTGTTTTAGTTGTTCAAGTTCTGAGTTTTTCTTGTTTATAGCAGCTGCCAAGTCTCCCATTGACTTTGAGACATCTGCGAGCAGCATCTCTTTGCTTGATGGACGTTCACAAGGAAGCTTGGATAACTGAGGAAGTTTTCTGTGGTAAAGAATAAAAGCACAAAAATGACACCTTTGGATGTCTTTATCAAGAGTAATTCTTCTACTATCAAGATAGTGATGGAATAGAAAATGTAGTACTGCATAAAAACGTTTATGTCAGTTTTGTTCGTCGACTGAATTCGACCTGAAATTAATTAATATAAGTGGTTTGGACTTCTAAATATAAATGGCGACTAAACTGGGGTCTCCTTTTTTTTGGTTATTGCGTATAATGTTGTCCTTGTCCTAAGATCGTTATTGGCAACAAATCTTTTAATCGTTCTTGCTGTGATGGCGTTTGGCAGAAGCGCGCTGCTAATGTACTTTGTGATGTTCATTACAAACGAAAGTGTCCGGTTCGATCCCCGCGGTCGACTGCATGAATGCTTGAGTAATCAGCGTTTCAGCAGTCAGCAATGAGTAGCACCATCACTGGAGGGAAGCAATTCAGCACAGTAGGCTACCCGTGGTGGAGGCGAAACGGATGGCACATTCTTTGGTCTTGGTGAAGGTTGTGAAGTATTTGGCGAGGCGACTCCGTATTGTTTTTTCTTATTGGTTTTTGTTACAAAACGCCCATTGAGCCAAGCAAAGCTTTATTATTGGAAAATAAACAAATACGCACAATACTTAATCGTTTTTGAAGACTTTTTGTCTTCTGATGCCATCGAGTAATTGTTCCTTTTCGTTCAACAACATGCCTAGCAAACATGCTACACAAATGAATACACTTTGTATGAACTCAATTGGAGACTTGGTCATTCCGTCCTGAAAGAGAAACCGATGCAAAACGTACGCACATGCAGTTAATAATATGGGAGGGAGTATTCTTTTAAAGAAAGCCCTAGCATTCATAGCTGTCTTATTAGCAAAGAACCGGACATAAAATATCAGACAATAAGCAATGCGAAGAGTCATGTTCACCATATTTGCAAGTATTAAACCAGTAATTCCAAGATGTAATTTGGAAATCAAAAAATATAGTAAAACACAGATGGATGCACTCAGAAGGGACATAAAACCGGAAAATTTACTGATTTGCGCCTTCGTGGAAGCACTGCTGAAAAACGCTTCCATGATGCCATTGAAAGCCAAGAAGGGAATGTATAGGACATAAATAGGAAAGGTAGAAAACACTGTGGAATTTAGCCACTTCTCACTTTTGCGGAATACAGCATGCAACATGAAAGAACCATTGCAATAGCCACCTAGAACTATAAGCAAGGAGAGGTTGATGTAGAATATGATAAGCTTATTCATCAAGTCGAATGCGCCTGCGTAGTCAATCTTCTCTGAACTAAAACACTTCGCAGTGGAAGCACGGAGAAACTCTTCCATGGGCTGGAATAGGAGTCTTGCAATTATTGAGCCATAATTGGCGACAACGGAGTAAATGCCTTGTTCGTTGGCCGTGAAGAGATAACTTATAAGAAGCGTGTCCCCTTCTGTTAGAAGATGTTTAAATATCATCTGTACAAAAAGCGATTTCCAAATGGATAAAACCTGTTCGTCAAGACCATAGCTACGCTCAAAGATTTTCAATCTAGGGATACCAGAAGAATTCACCCAGTAGCCAGCAAATATTGAAGTCGAGTATGCAAGCTGGCCCAATGCAAACGCCAAAACAGAGCCTTCAGACGACGATAGACATGACACACCAGCAAATGTGGCAAAGCATTTACATAAGACAGCCACGCTTTCTATCTTAGACCGTCGCCTGAAATTGAGTCGGTGTTGGTTCACGGCAAAGAGTGGTTCAGCGATTAGTTCGAGAATCACCAGCAGAGCCAATATCAGGAAAATATAATGCACGTTGGGCAACTTGGAAATGTTATCTCGGTATAACTCAGAGTATGTCTGGAGTAAATGCAAAACGCCTGCAACTGGAACAAAAAGAAAAAGAGGCAAGTATGCGAAGTTCTCAATGATGGATATTGTATCAGCATCTGAAGATGCTTTCGCCCTCTGATTTGCGATCCTCTCAGCTTCCCGGCAAAAGAAAAGGATGCTGCTAACCAAAAACTCAAGGTACGCCGCAACTCCAAACGTGGTGGGTGAGACCATGCGAAGAACGAGCTGGTTGGAAGCGAAAGTCACCAACTTCGTAACAAATTGTGAGCCAACAAGATAAACGACTTCGGAAATTGGCATTATAGCTTTCGTGTTTCACAACTTTTATGTTGGTGCTAATTCAGTCACTAGCAGTAAAACATGAGGACTCAAACGTTGCGGCCCGATCTGGCAAAAACCACTAGAGCCGACTTCAGCATGCATTAGAAATCGAGTCACGTGGAAGTTCTGCAAACGCGTTGTTGGAAGAACTTAATTACTAGTTGACAGGAAATTCTCTGTCCATAGAGTAGGAAGCATTCATAAAGAATGGCAGAGGATGTCACGGTCGAACACAGGAAAAGTATGGGACAATATTGAGGAAACAGGATCGAGAAAGTAAAAAGATTTGTGCCCGTTCTACAGCATATTTGTGTTCGGCAATAAGATGGAGCCCAAACTCCAGTTAGAAAATACCTCCGATGGTTGGACACTGTACGCCTTAGAAGCCAATACATAGAATACATTTCATTTCTTCCAAAATCAGCTGCTGCACTTATCTCACACCATCTAAAAATCCAACTGTTGACATTAACAAATACATACTTAAATTGGTAGTGTACTAACCAAATTTACTCATCTTCCAGATATTGGTCAAGCCATTCACGGCGTCGCAAAGTGTCAGCCCTAAAGATTGCAAATTCCATAGGTAAACCCTTAACTTCAAACAAAGGGGCTCTCATATTGCTATAGGATACAACTTTAACTCTAGGGTTGTGGTCTCCGTGGATATTTCTGCCCATCTCTCGCACGAGCTAGTTTGTTTCCCCACAATGAATTATATTCCCATTGGAAAAGACGATGGAAACCACGACGTAGTTGGAAACCCGGATATGGAATTAAGGGAACAAGATAGGTGGCTTCCCATAGCTAACGTGGCACGTCTCATGAAGAATACTTTGCCCACTACTGCCAAAGTCAGCAAAGATGCAAAGGAATGCATGCAAGAGTGTGTGTCTGAGTTTATTTCGTTCATCACCAGCGAAGCCAGCGACAAGTGTCTACGAGAAAAAAGAAAGACTATCAATGGAGAGGATGTGTTATATTCTCTTCATGATTTGGGCTTCGAAAATTATGCGGAAGTATTGAAAATATATTTGGCGAAGTATAGGGGCCAGCAAGCTCTTAAACAGGAGCGTGGGGAAGTCAGGACCTCGAAGAAGTCCAATAAGAAGAAGAAATCTTCCGATCAAGATGATGATGTTGATAATGTCGACTCGGACAGCCATGCGGATGAAGGTGCACCGCTTGATCCACTAGCGTATGGCGCCTCTCCGTCAAACAAAGACTTACAATCACCCGATTACTTTCAGCTGTATGAATCTAACGAAAATGGCCGGATTTCGAGCACTCTGGATCCTGATCAACAGGCGGTAGAATTAAAACATGAGCTTGACTTGCATCATGATATATCAATTGGAGATAAAGACTCTGGAGCCGCGTACAGGTATGGCGACTTTATTCATGACCAAGGTGACTAGAAGTTATGAGCAGTAAAAACTGAATTGAGAGGTATATGGACTGACAGATGCATAAAAGGATAAGAAATGGAAATTCTGTTCGAATGAAGAAAAATTGATGTATTATTAGATATTTTCCTTTTAGACCATTAGTGTAGCATTATCTACAATCGAGTATCGGTGGGTTGCAGGAGCGAAAATCATGCAAGAAAATCTAACTGATTGTTAAAATTAAAGAACAAATAAAAATGTATCAAACATTTTTGCGGCAAATTGGGCATGTTGGAGAATATTCGAGCCAGAGCTCTAGACATTCATAGTGGAAAGTATGCAGACAGCTTTCGATCTTTCGGAATTTTTCCAATTCAGAGAGCATCAAATTTTCAAAACATAATGCGTGTCACGCTATCAATATGTTCAGATGCATGAATTTTTTGAAACATGAGCTCTGATTCGAGATAATTAAGGAGAAACCTGGCCTTGTTGACTGTCGTTTTGAAACTCGAATAATAAAATGGAACCATATGTATAGGTATTGTGTAGTAATATAGAAACAAAACAGAGAAGATGCAAGACATAAAAAAACGGACTGATGTGAGAAGAAACTCGGCAATGAAGATGATCCTCAGCTTTCTGTAACGCCACTTTTGGAGCTTTGTTGGGTCCACTATGCGTGACATCGAAAACTCGATCGAACTAAAAATAAAATGGAGTGACGTGGATAGCGTAGAGGGGTAGTGAGTTAAGACCTCATAGCCAAAAATAGAAATCAACATGTTGTGGCGGAGATATTCTTGCCAAATGACATCGTAAGAGTACTTGTATATGAGGCCATCGACAAGATTAGTGAGTTATAGACCAACAGCGAGTCTGAAATGCACAAAAATACATTTATGCTTTGCAGACGAGATACTATGTGAACCTTGTCTGGTGTTGGAAGTGAAGTTTGAATAGACAGTGTGGACCCGGTCAGCAAGCAAATAACGGAAGAACTTCACGATGAGAATGCAAAGAAACAAGCCTGCAAACTTAGAAACTTGCGAGGGACAACTTGGTGTAGCACTTGCACTGGCATATAAAACTAAGAGGCCTGTTATGAATTCCAACGCTGTGTAGCCGGCATTGTTTTTTAAAATGCGTACTTCTTTCAATATGAGCCTTTTGAGTAGATTAGCAAAGAGAAGAAGCACGAAGATACCCACTGCTCGACTGACGAAAACTCCCAAAATGTGTTGCTAACTCACGGAAAGTACCGTTGCTGAGTAAACCGTCACGGGGCTGAAAGAAGAAAAGGAAGCAAACTGATGCGTTGAAACCATGGTAGGCCTCTATCCTACCATCGAAAGTTGATAGGGCAGAAATTTGAATGAACCATCGCACGAGGCCATGCGATTCGACAAGTTATTATGAATCATTTGAAATGTTGATTTTTTATCTAATAAATACAGCCCTTCCAGAGGTTGGGCTTGGATGCATGTATTAGCTCTAGAATTGCCATAGTGAAGGGCCCAAGCGGTTTCGAGTAACTCAATATTTGATTATAAGGACGAAGTCGCGCGCCTGATGGACGAACCAAACTTATTGAGCAAGCACTATAAAAGGACTCAAGATACTTACATACTAGGCTTATTAACTTTCGTCGGGCGCCATCGAAGCTTGCCATGATGGATGTGCCTTCGCAGAGTGCGGAGAAATGTTCAAGGCGAGCATGGGTGCAAAACGGCAAAAGGACTATGCACTACTTGATGGAGTAAACAGTAAGGAGTAGATATCAAGAGAATCGTTGGAGTTGATGTATAGGTAATTCATGTATAGGTAATCCATGTGTATTCATGAATTTTTTTTGATTCTGTTTTTGGTTTTTGTATGTCTGAGAAAACTCTCCGTGTGCAAATTACGTTTTCATAGAAAAACAGTCATAAGTTTGCGGAATTTTCGTTTGACAAGGTACTGTTAGATACTGTACTACATAATAAAGGCTGCCAAAAAAAAAAATAACCAACCAAATATTTTAACAATGCTCCTAAACACAGCCTATATATTAAGGCTCGCTGCTGGAAGTTTTCTATCGCTAAATTACACTAAAGGGATTACGTTTTAGCTCAACTTTACGTCGGATATATATCAAAGTTAACTAATGAGGAAATGAAGACATGTGAGCAGGAAAAACATCTTTATGGGGAAATTTTATGGAGAAATTTTTCTTGCAGCTTATTCCTATCTCACTTTCCGCTCCATATGATTTTGCCGTTGCTTCAGAATAAACCTGCCTGCTTTGTACCACTTAAATTTTGCAATGTCAACGCTCTAGGCCACTGGTTATATACTGGCCGTCTCAGTAGTGCGCTCTGCCGCGCGATGGCATCAGAGGCAGGCTCAAAAAAAAAAAAAGTTGAAAAGTCCAGATCGCATATGCGGACAAGCCTTCTCCACAGATTTATAAATATGGGCAGAAAGGGTTTCAGAAAGGGAAAAGGTTTTGGCAAACGCAATGGAGGCGATAGCGGGAAATCAGACAATCGCGGTCAATGGGTAGAGGTTGCTCGCGAGAACGAAAAGTGGGAAGCCTACTACAAAGGCCTTGGGATCATCCCACAGGACGAATGGGCCACATTTAAGGAACACTGCCAGCGAGATTTGCCGTTGACGTTCAGAATCACGGGATCCAAGGCGCATGCTAAGGAAATCAACCAGAAGTTCATCAGCGATCATGTGGCCAAGTTGATTGATGTAGAGTTCGAGGGAATGAAGCTTGCACCCAAGAACATCGCTTTCTACCCAGACCAGTTAGGCTGGCAGTTGGATGTGCCGAAATCTGTGATCAGGAAAAATGCAGAGTTTGCCAAAACCCAACGCTTCTTAGTCCTTGAGACAACTGTGGGCAACATATCGAGACAGGAGGCTGTTTCAATGATTCCTCCTCTATTAATGGATGTTCAGCCCCATCACGCTGTGTTGGATATGTGTGCTGCTCCCGGCTCCAAAACTGCACAGCTCGTCGAAGCATTGCACTCCAAGGATGCCATCAAACCCGCATCGGGGTTCGTCATTGCAAACGACAGTGATTACAAAAGATCGCATATGTTGGTCCACCAGGTTAAAAGACTCAACTCTCCCAATTTTTTGGTAGTCAACCACGATGCGCAGTTGTTTCCAAGAATCCAACTCTCCGAGAACGAACCTCACATCAAGTTTGACCGCGTCCTTTGTGATGTTCCTTGTTCTGGTGATGGCACTATGAGGAAAAACATTAATGTCTGGAAGGATTTTTCAGTGGGTGACGGTTTGGGTTTACACCCTTTGCAAGTAAACATTTTGACTAGAGGTTTGCAGCTTCTTAAAGAGGGTGGGCGTCTCGTGTATTCCACTTGTTCCATGTCTCCAATCGAAAACGAGGCGGTAGTGGCTGAGGCATTGAGAAGATTTGACAATATTACTCTTGTGGATGTCTCTAATGAATTACCTGGCTTGAAGAGGTGCACAGGGGTTTCGTCATGGAAGGTCTTCGGAAAGGATATGGTCGAACGCAAGCCGGACGATAAGGATGTGCACTCTACAGCTTTTCCTCCTTCCTCAGAAGAAGCTCACAAATTTTCGTTGGACCGCTGTATTAGAGTATACCCTCACTTACAAAATACCGGTGGCTTTTTCATAACAGTATTCGAGAAAAAAGACAATGAATCACACAAAAGAGCTGCCACACCATCTGAAAATGAGCCAGAGCAGAAAAAAATCAAAGTTAGTGCACCAGTCACGCAGTCGAAGCAAAAGACTCCACGTACTGCCAACGAGGAGCCATTCGTCTTTTTAGACCCTGCTAATGAGCAGTTGCAGAAATGTTGGAAGTTTTATGATGTTGATGAGAAATTTCCACATGACACTGAATTGGTTAGAAATGCGACGGGAGAGGCATGTAGGACAATTTACTTTGTGAATCCATCAATCGCTAAAATCTTGAGAATCGAAAATCAAAAACTTAAACTTATACATGCTGGGATTAAGATCTTTTCCGCACAAAGAAATGATAGTGGTGATTGTCCATGGAGAGCACAAAATGAAAGTTTACCAATTTTAAAGCCTCATTTAGGTCCCGCAAGACAAATATCCACAAACATGAAAATGTTGCAATTATTGTTTCAAGATGCATTTCCTAGGATGGAGCTTCTTAAGGAATCAAAATTGGACCCTGAGTTCTGCGAAAGATTGGACAAAATGTCGGAAGGATGTCTCTTCTTGAGTGTTGAACGCGATGACGACTTGGAAGACTTGTTAGTTCCTTTATGGAAGGGAAAGAACAATGTTAATTTGATGGTTAATAAGCATGACACGCAAGAATTGCTTATGAGGCTTTATGACATTGAAACAAGCGCTACTGACGACGGTAAGGAGAAGATTTATCAATTGCGAGTCGAGGCTGAAAAGAAGTCACAAACCCCAGAGGTTGAAAAAGAGATTGATGAAACAAAATAACCTATCCATATATTATTATATTAATCTATAGCACAATTAAAGTTTTTTTTTTTTTTTTGAATATTAAACCTGAGGAATGAAATTGATACACAAATTAGTACTCAGTGTTTGTATCCTTTCTAGATGCTATCACTGCCATTGTCAATGGCTTCGCTTGAACTGGAAAGATCCGAATTTGAGTGCTTGCTTAATACCACAGAATCCAGATCAGTGCTATCTATTTCTTCAGAAATTTCCAGCCCAGAATAACTCTTCAAATTCTGTGCTTCTTTCTGTTTTAACTTTGGTGCTATCCTTAACTGGTTAGTATGTTCTGAAAATTTGCTATTTTGTGAGTCATCAATATCCTCGGAAGATTCCATTTCACTGGAGTGAAAGCCAGTACTCCTTTCAATCCTAGGTTCGTCATTATCAGAGGAGAATCCGGGCCCATTATTCGACAAGTCCTTTGAACTATTGCTGAAGGAATCATCAGATGATTTGCTGGATGACTTGCTGGATGACTTGCTGGATGACTTGCTCGAGGAATCGCTCGAGGAATCAGTTGAGGAATCAGTTGAAGAATCAGTTGAAGATTCACTTGAAGAATTACTTGAAGATTCACTTGAAGAATCACTTGAAGAATCACTTGAAGAATTACTTGAAGATTCATTTGAGGAATCACCTGAAGAATTACTTGAAGAATCATTTGAGGAATCACCTGAAGAATTACTTGAAGAATCATTTGAGGAATCACCTGAAGAATTACTAGAAGAATCACTTGAGTGTCTGAATGTATGGTTAGAATGATTCGACTCATCGTTGCTCATCGTATCACTCTCCAGTATCTCTATCGACAAAACATCAGAATCATCTTCGACAAGCTGACCTTCGTTGAGCCTTCCAATAACCGAGCATGATTCGTCGCTCAGGTCGGATTTTTCGGCGCCAGCGCCATCTTCCAGCATCGGTGCAGCATATTTTGATAGATCAATGGAGTCTTGAGGTCTCAAAAAGATAGAAGGGTCCAGCGTTTGAACCATGTCGGCAGCCCATTGTTCCACCAACATACCCATTGCCAAAAGTGCCGTTTCGTCCATTGAATGAGGCGAAATGTTCGAAGCACTCGCCATATAGTGAATTGCTCGTAAAAGATCCGACAGTGGTAGCTCGATTCCAGGTTCAAAGTCGTGGCGAGGGACAATCGGGATCTTCAACGCCAGAGGCCGAATGTCGTGTAAGACTTCATCTGGTGCTAGAATCGCTCCCTTGTCCAAAAACAAGTCTTTATAGTCTGGTGCTAGAGAATCCAAAACAACACGTGGTTGATTCAGGTTCATAGTGATCAGATGATGTGTGGATTTGGATAATAGCTGATCGTTAAGTCGAACATCAGTTAAATATGCATCTTCACAAGCGTCATAGACATTAGCAGATGAGGCTCGAATTTTGCCCAGCAGACGTATTTCTTCCAGGGAGCCCATCTGCCAGTAATTATGTCAAAGCATTCAAAGGTTGATTGTTGACGAAATCAGTTTGTATTGCGGTTGAAGAATTTTTTGATGTAAGAGTTTTTTCGAGTCAAAACAAGACAACGGCATCTAGCATCGACAAGAGTGCATTGGGTGTTATGTGCTTCGCGCAAAGATAGATAAACAAGCACGCATAATAGTTTGGTGGGCGGAACAACCTTGAAAACAATAAGGAAAATTCACCTTATGAAGATTGTTATAGGGTGCTTAATTACTTTTTTCTACAGAAACTGCGTAAAACGTTGATAGTGTCGTGCAGCTACTTCGATTCTATTGGAAAACATCCATATAGTTACCTAATAATTGGTAAAAAATGCACCGTCCAACAAGCGAACTACTAGGTTTGAGCCTCAAACTACGAGATATTGAATATGAAAATGAGCGCCGAAAGCACTTAATTCAACTTTGCGTCATGAAGGCATATTCTATGGACGAACTGTTGGACTCAGGTTTGGCCAAAGAACACAAGGACGAGTCTAAAAAGCAGAGCGTACACACCACAGAAGCGGCTCCAATGGGAGGACACAATCATGAGACAGGAAACAAAGAAGACGAACAGCTGCTACGAAAAAGACTCCATGAGTTCGAGCTTCGTATTTCAGTGTTGAAGCTGCAGCTTACTACGAAAGAACAAGCACACGAGGCCAGGGTGGATCAATTAGAAAGATTGGTGGATTCGCTTCAAAGTCAGCTTGATCAGAACAAACATCTACTTCAGAACAAATCTCAAACTAAGGGACGCACTGTCAAAGGAGGTATTCGACCCGTTTCCTCTCCTGGTGTATTGTCGATACCAACGGCATCACGTACGAATTCCTCTCCTGGGGGTTCTTTGTTTCTTTCAGAGTCTCCGTTTGCAGAACTGAAATCAGGTAAAGGCTATTCATTTTCTGGGTTTGGTCTCGCGTCTGTTGCCTCACAAGCGTCTTTGAAACTCTCAAAATCAATTTCCACAGGCCAAAAGGATGCCTTTTCTCCTACCGTATCTAGCACAGAAAACACTCCCAAGCAACCAAAGACAAGAAATGATGAACAATCTTTGGATTTAGACAATGCTTTGCTGCTTCCGGACGCTTCGCTGACTTATATGGCCCCTACTAATGAGGACATGAATAAACCGCAAAAAGACGATACGTTCCAAAGTGCTAACTCTTCATTTGAAAATGATAAAAAGCGTGATAAGAAGAAGAAGAAGAAAATCATTTTATTCTCTAAAGAAGCGTCAAAGAAACTTGTCGAGCTGCAAGCAATTATTGGCGCAGAAACGCACGATTTAAACTCTTTGAATTACTACCAAGATGACAATTTCAAAGACGATTTGATATCACCAACCAGGCCAACAAAGCTCCCGCTAGAAAGCGCAGCTGAACAACCCGCCAAAAAGAGACATGTTTTTAAGATTTAGCAATCTTTCAAAATGTACGCATAAATCTGAAAAATATGTATTTTACGAGAATGGACACTAAGTTTAATCATATGTGTTGCTACACCTTGAAAAAGCTCTTGCACGGATGTAAACAGGCTTATGCTCTAGGCTACCGATAATCTCAATAGTAGACCATTTGTTCGAATCACGTGCGCTGAGAACTGACGTTCAGGCGACGCATGGAACAAGGTCGAATTCGGTCCTAACTTCAAACAGAGCCGCCATCTTATCAAAATCTTATAGAGATTATTCTCGTTCAGTAATATGTTGAGACGAAGACTTTGTTCCGAGCGGATGATGAAGCTGCGTGGGACTAGGTTGTGCCGAGCAGCTGTTATTCCGACGC
This sequence comes from Metschnikowia agaves, assembly GCA_963678735.1. Lineage (NCBI taxonomy): Eukaryota > Fungi > Ascomycota > Pichiomycetes > Serinales > Metschnikowiaceae > Metschnikowia > Metschnikowia agaves. The sequence goes on along the minus strand of CAVMBV010000003.1, from coordinate 1,438,853 downwards.
TTAGATCAGCTTCGAGATCCGCCACCACGGCAAGTGGACCCATTAAAAATTTGAGACTTCTGGTATTGCCACAGACAAGCAAACCAGGTACTTTCGCAAATCAACATGATTTCGAAGGATATCTGCTAGATTCTTCGTCGTCACGAACTCGTGGAAGCAGTGATTTGTTGGGCGTCTTCTCCAAAGGTAAAAACCCCGCAAAATCCGATACAGATGGCAAAGACATCGAGCGTCCTTCATCAGATAATGATGGAAATAGCCCAGACGGTACTTCGGACAAAGACAAGGACCGCGGCAATAAGGATGATGGCGAGGAACCGGCAAAGGAGAACATCAAAGACATAGCAGAAGACCATCCAAGTAATGGTACCGTCATGTCAAGCGGGTCAGGTGCTGGTGCTCTTGCCGGAGGTGGAAATCATGATGGTGGTAATAACAATAACAACGGCAACAACAATAATAACAACCATGGTCCTAGTGGGGGATCTCTGGCGATAGAAGTGGCTTCAGAAACAGGGGCATACCCTCCTTTTTTAGCGATTGCCATGAAAGACAGACCACAACTTCCCGGAAGGGAGTTTTCTATAAATATCTCCGATCCGAAAGTGAAGAAAACTATTGTGGAGATTTGCAGCAGGAGAGAACCTCACTTTGTGTTATTTCATATGAACGACCCTGACATGCCCGATACTGATATCATACATGACAGGTCGTCTGTGTATGATATAGGTGCGCATTGTTTTGTTTTGCGGACCTACGAAGATGGTGAAAACTTGAGAATTTTGGGTCGAGTGATGGAAAGGTGCCGTTTGGAAACTTTGGTAACTCCTGACGATCAGGCTGCTTTAAAGGACAATGATTCAGATGATTTTCCTACTGCATATTTGAAGGATTTTGGTATCTCATATGCTAAAGTCACTAGGTGCGAGGATGAACCATATGATTTAGACAGTCCGGAACTAAAGTTTCTCATTGCTCAAGTCAAAGCTTATTTTGAAGTGATTGACACTAAGATTCCAAGCAAAAAGATCATTACCTCTAGAGGAGTCAATCTTCTCAATTCACCATCTCAGCTTGCTGATTTCATTGGTTCTCTTTCTGCGGCTCCCGCTGATAAGATTCAAGAGTTACTTCTGGAGCTTAATGTGGAAGCAAGATTACGCAAGGCTTTGGAGCTTTTCAAAGTTGAACTTAAGTCTTATTATACATTGATAGACACTACGCTTGAGATAACATCAAAAGCTGAAGAAGCACAGCACAAGCAATTCATCAAAGAATATATCAAGGGGCTTCAAAGGCATATAGGTGGACCAGAATCACCTACCTCGAAGGCCAACAAGTTTGACGAGAGAATCAAGAAGTTGAAACTTACTGATGAAGCTATGGAGGCATACAATTCCGAACGTGCTAAGTTAGAAAGTGGTCAGGAACATTCTAGCGAGATAGCTGTTAGTGAGAAATACTTAGATTGGTTGACATCCATACCCTGGGGAATTTTCTCGAAGGATCGGTTTAATGTCAAACTTGCCCGGGAAATTTTAGATCGTGACCACTACGGTTTGAAAGATGTGAAAGATCGCATTTTAGAGTTCATTTCTATGGGAAAAATCTCGGGTAAGGTTGATGGCAAAATTTTGTGCTTGGTCGGTCCACCAGGAACAGGAAAAACTTCGATTGCAAAGTCAATTGCGGAGTCCCTAGATAGACGCTACGTCAGAATTGCTATGGGTGGTATCCAAGACGTACATGAAGTGAAAGGACACAGAAGAACCTATGTTGGCTCGATTCCAGGACGCATAATCGCAGCCTTAAAACAAGCTAAAACTTCGAATCCGTTGCTTTTAATTGATGAGATAGATAAACTCGATATGAGTAAAAGCGGCGGTGCAGCTTCTGCATTTTTAGAGATTTTGGACCCCGAGCAGAACAACTCTTTCGTCGACAATTACATTGATGTGAAGGTGGATCTCTCTAAAGTTTTGTTTGTTTGTACCGCGAATTATTTGGGAAATATTCCCCCTCCATTACGAGACAGAATGGAGGTGATCGAAGTGTCAGGCTATACTAATAATGAAAAATTTGAAATTGTTACGAAACATTTAATTCCAAATGCTGCTAAGAAGGCCAATTTAGATGAGAATCACGTAACAATCTCGGCAGAATCTATCAGAAAATTGATAGAAAAGTATTGCAGAGAAAGTGGCTTAAGAAATTTGAAAAAGTTGATAACAAGAATCTTCAGTAAAGCTTCTTTGAAGATTGTTCAACAACTCGAAGAAAGGCCCCAGAAGGAAGTCAGAAAGGAAGTGAAAGGGCACAAAGAGTCCTCAGCGCCGACTATTGTTAACGACATTGCTGACTCTAAGATTGTTCAGGAATTTAAAAATCTTGATACTGCATTCAAAACAAAAGAAGATGAGGAAACCATTGAGCCGGTAGCAATTCCTGAGGACATCAAATTAGATATTACGCCGGAGGTCCTTAAGGATTTTGTTGGCCCTGAGGTTTACACAAGATCGAGAGTTTATGATGTGCCCCCTCCGGGTGTCGCTACCGGACTTTCCTACAGCTCTTCAGGTAATGGAGATGCTTTGTACATTGAATCAATCTTGACAAACTCAATAGGAGCTGGAACTGGTCATCCAGGTGTGCGGGTAACAGGCCACTTGAAGGATGTCATGAAAGAATCCGCTTCTATTGCATACTCTTTCGCTAAACAGTTTATGGTAAGAAATTACCCGGAGAATAGATTTTTTGAAGCTGCCGATATTCATGTTCATTGTCCTGAAGGAGCAATTCCAAAGGACGGTCCTTCGGCTGGTATTTCATTCACATCTTCATTAATATCCTTGGCATTGAACGAATCTTTACCTCCAACAACTGCAATGACTGGAGAAATCACTCTCACTGGCAAAGTTGCTGCAGTTGGAGGTTTGAGAGAAAAGATTTTAGGGGCTAAGAGATACGGATGTGATACCATCATATTTCCAAAAGATATTGAGAATGAGTTAGAAGAATTTTCTGATGAGGTTAAGGATGGTATGAAATTTATACCAGTTCTGTGGTATGACGAGGTTTTCGAGGCAATATTTCCTAATGCCGACAAAGAAAAATTTAATAATTTGTGGAAAGAAGAATTTGCCAAACGTGACGAAAAGAAGAAGGCCAAAAAGTGAGAAACGGGTTGAAGGACATGCCACTGTCATTTTATATAGTTTACTCAAATTTCATGCAAGAGAAGTGTACATAGTAACCAAATTTCCATTTCATAGAAGATTAATTATCTTTCTTCATTTTGCCAAAAAACTCTCGAACCTCTCCTTCTGTCACCACCTTGTTTTGCTCAACAAAATTCTTAAAAAACAGTCGTAATTTGTCTTTCATTTTGTCGTAAGCTTGTAGTCCTTCTAATGCTTGAGGGACAGGTAAGGACAGAAGGGCATTCGAACCTAGATCAAATAACGATCCATCCGATGCTTGCATTGAACCCACATCATTCTCAGCAGGTTTGTATATTGGGTCATCTTTGTAAAGAAAATCTGCAGTGCAGAGCAATTCCTTGAGAGCAGAGCCTTCTTCAAGGGAGTTGCGAAGACCACAGAGACGTGAACGAAAACCCTCTGCAAGAAACACCGAGTAAGAAGTCTTAGATGTACCATGTTTCGGGAAATCAGTTTTTAGCTTTTTGGTAGGATGCTCGTCCTCCTTCCGATCTTTGTCCATCTTTTCTGTTGCTAGGACGAGTGCTTTGGACTCAGACAACCATTCCTCTGCAGATTTCACGTTGTTCAAATGAGGTGATTTGGTCAGGACAATATCAGAATATCCACAGAGTTCATCGAAAGCATCTCTGTGCTTTTCTACACAGTTCCAACACACAAACTCATCGAATGTATCTAGATCAGGAAAATGGGGCACTACAGCATCATCTTCGCTCTCGGCCTTGGATGAAGAGACAACTTTGAAAAAGGCATTCGTTGCAGCGTCTTCCTCGGGAGGTGACAACAAGTCAAGCTTATTTTCACCCGAACCAGAAAATCCTTTTTTCAGAAAAGTTCCTCGCAGGTAACCAAGAATACATTCTTGATGAAACCAGTCCTCGCCACATACATCACCCAAAAAACACTGGTGCATTGTCTGTGTTTCCAGGATAGGATTGTAGAGAGCACTACAACTGCAAAAGCGGCCCTCAAAGTTTTGATTATACGTATTACCCAGGCTCTCAATATCATCCGCAGGAGGAAGTTTCCTATGGGAAAAGGGCCTGGATAATGACGAAAATGACCCGGTACGCATGCGAGGCACCTGACTTGCCGGCAAATCATGTTTAGGTTCGGATCCATTGGTCCGGATGAAGCAAGCCGAGCCTGATTTCATCCTTGCAGTTCCACAATCACACACAAAGTTTCTTCGTGAAAATAGCTCAACCAATTCGTGAGTGGAATGGCATTGGATCAGGCACAGGTAACAAACCCCGACATCGCGATTATCGTTGTGCGATCGACATGTCAAACACGCAAACACCAACTGACGAAGACTTTGTGGATAAGTGCATGTATCTGGCTCGTATGGCATTGCCGCAAGTGCTTCTCGCTCCAACTCCAACTGCCTCTCGAGGTAATCCACTGCTGTGACGGAGTCTGACTCAGTCTCAGTTTTGTTGTCCTCTTTCACTTCGGACGAATATTCTTCCAGCATTCTTCCAAAGCAGTATTTATAATATAAAGAGGTCAATAGCGGATAAAATCGACCAGTCTAGGATAATTCGAGTATAGTAGGTATATCCAAATCTCTAAGAAATGGCCTGGGTCTCCATTTAGGTTGCAGTACTCACTCCATGCACTCCAAGTTTATTGCTGAGCACAACGGGTGGGCTTAAAACACCCTTGCACCAGAATGCTATCGTTCAAGTCGGCGCGTTGACTCCAGCGCCGTTCATACGTGTAAATGATAGACATGGGATGCGCGCAATTTGGCCCAATCGGGCAAAGTAGTCAAGGCGCGTCCCATTACTTTTACATTGTACTATTTTTCTCTTTTGTTGCCAAACCTTGCTTTTGCTCCTCAGACCTGGGCTTTGAATTCACTCGGCAAACTCAGACTGTACTTTTCACGATCTTATCAGTTCACTCATATATTGGGAAGATCATTCGCCTCATTCGCCTGCTTAAGCATTCCCCATTGACTGTTAACACACTAAGTCTAATCAAGGTAGAATCAGAATTGAACTTTAAAACTGGTGTGACCCACGATGTCTAGCCCTAGAAAAAGACAAGCTGATGAAAATCAGGAAGACATTTCATCTGACAGCTCGCCACCGTCGTTGGCATCAAGTCCACAGCTTCCTCCCTCGTCCCCTGCAATTCCATTTGTCGATGAGGACGAGGAAGAAATCCACAATGATGTCAGGGATCTAAATCCCTCAGACGAAGAAGAAGGAGAAGATCTCATGGAAAACATGGCAACTGATTATCGCCAAAATGAACAGCAGGACCACTACGATTTAGGTGATGGAAATATAGATGATGACGAGTACGAGGAAATGGATCCAGCAACGAGAAGAAAGTTGGAGGCGCAATTAGATCGCAGGGATGAGCTTTTGCGTGGTAGCCAGTTTGGAAGAGGACGCGATCAGGCGTTTTTGGACGACGATGACGATCAAATGGATGAGGTTAATGAGCTTGGGTTGCCAATTCAAAGAAGACGTAGAAGAAGACAATACGACGATGATAATGATGGCTTCCTAGACGACGTCGACATTGATCCTTTCCAGGAAGAGTTGTCATTAGAAAGTTTGGCGGATGTTAAGGCGCTCTCAATAACTGAATGGATAGTTCAGCCCTCTGTGGCCAAGTCGATTGCACGCGAGTTGAAGTCGTTTCTTCTTGAGTACACCGATGAAAAGGGTCGTTCTGTTTACGGTGCTAGAATTAAAACCTTGGGTGAAATCAACTCTGAATCTTTGGAGGTTTCTTACAACCACTTGGCTGACTCCAAAGCGATTTTGGCTTTATTTTTAGCAACTTCTCCGAGCGAGATGTTGAAGATATTTGATGTGGTCGCTATGGAAGCCACAGAAATGCCCTACCCTAACTATTCGCAAATACACCCTGAGATTCATGTCAGAATAACTGACTTCCCCAACTTACTTACCTTGCGTGAACTTCGAGAAAAGAACTTGAATCAACTTGTGAAAGTATCGGGTGTTGTTACGCGGAGAACTGGTGTGTTCCCTCAACTTAAGTATGTCAAATTTGACTGCCTTAAGTGTGGGGTGGTTCTTGGTCCCTTCATTCAGGACTCCAACAGTGAAGTGAAAGTAAATTTCTGTACAAACTGTCATGCCAAGGGCCCTTTCAAGCTAAATTCTGAAAAAACGCTATACAGAAACTACCAGAGAATCACATTACAAGAGGCACCAGGAAGTGTGCCGGCAGGTCGTTTGCCTCGTCATAGAGAAGTGATTTTGCTTTCAGATTTAGTTGATGTCGCAAAGCCCGGGGAGGACGTGGAAATTGTGGGTATTTATAAGAACAACTACGATGGTCATCTCAATGCAAAGAATGGGTTCCCTGTGTTTGCTACCATCATTGAGGCAAACTCAATCAAGCGTAAAGAGTCTACTTCGCTGTTTGTAGGAGATGCTGGTCAGTCTGCCTGGGTTGAAGAAGACGAAAAAGAGTTCCGCAAACTCTCACGGGAGAAAGGAATAATCGACAAGATCATTGGATCGATGGCGCCTTCTATTTATGGGCACCGTGATATCAAGACGGCTGTTGCGTGTTCACTTTTCGGCGGTGTTGCCAAAGATATAAATGGTAAGCACTCCATTCGTGGTGATATTAATGTGCTCTTGCTTGGTGATCCAGGTACTGCTAAGTCCCAGATATTGAAGTATGCTGAGAAAACTGCAAACAGAGCAGTTTTTGCTACCGGCCAAGGTGCTTCTGCAGTTGGATTGACTGCTTCAGTTCGCAGAGACCCAATCACTCGAGAGTGGACATTAGAGGGTGGTGCTTTGGTTCTTGCGGACAAGGGAACATGTTTAATCGATGAATTTGACAAGATGAATGACCAAGATCGTACCTCGATCCATGAGGCCATGGAGCAACAATCGATTTCTGTGTCTAAGGCAGGAATTGTCACATCTTTAAGGGCGCGCTGTTCTATCATCGCCGCTGCTAATCCTATTGGAGGTAAATACAACTCGACGCTCCCGCTTTCACAAAACGTGAATTTAACTGAACCTATCTTGTCAAGATTTGATATACTTTGTGTTGTAAGAGATGTGGTCAATCCCGAACTGGATGAAAGACTTGCGTCTTTCGTTCTTGATTCGCACATGAGATCTCATCCCGCAAACGATGACGACTTATTCGAAGACAATGATATTGAAGACGATGATCGTCCACAGCAGACAAGGCGTGATAGAATCACACAGAATAACAAGCAAAGAGAAAGTGAAATATCACCTATCCCTCAGGATCTTTTGGCAAAATACATCAGCTTTGCCAGAGCTCGAGTACTGCCAAGATTGCAGCAAATGGATATGGACAAAGTTGCTCGAGTATACGCCGATTTGAGAAGAGAATCCATTTCCACAGGTTCATTTCCCATCACAGTGCGTCACTTAGAAAGTATCATTCGACTTGCGGAGGCGTTTGCTAAAATGAGACTCCTGGACTTTGTTAGTCAAAGTGATTTAAACAGAGCCATCAAAGTTAGTATTGATAGTTTTGTGGGTGCACAAAAGATTACCGTCAGGAAACAACTCCAAAAGTCATTTGCGAAGTATACTTTGCCCAGTTGGAAACAAACTTAACGAAAGAGATGAAGCTCGAGACTGGCAGGATTAAAGTGAGCGTCTCAGATCTAGAATTCGCACGTATGTAGCAACAAGCGACATAGTCGAATCATTTGAAACTATGTAGGATCCTAAATGTATAAACCTTTTATCTTTCTTTGACTTCAATTTTTGTGTTCTCTGAGTACACTCGCATACATCACGCTATGCATTATAGTAATTTGAACTTTAGACTTCAGCTTTTGTCAAGGAAATGACTACTGGACTACGTTCGAAAACGCGAGAATTCTCTAAAATCGATTTATATCTTCCTTCGATGGAGCAGCTCTTTACGCAGCTTTACTATGGGGTCAAAAGTATACTTAAGATATCACTGAAGGCTCCATTAAAACCAATTACGTACCCAATGTGCTAGTTGGAATTATTGGAACAAACAGTGTGAATTTTTTTGTCACACACAGTCATAACTTGTTAGTCTTGCTTTAGCCTAATGGGTATTTGAAATACGATCATCCTTGAATTTTTACCTCTGGAGCGTATGTTAACTCTATAGTTAATTACCGCTTCGTTCACTTCTGTAAGAGACTCACACCTCCTGATAAACCTGAAACTCATGGGTGTGTGTTCTTAAGGTGGAATCCATACTCAGTTCTTCACTAAGAAGGGACAAACAAGTAGTTAATTCTCAAAAAAAAAAAAACATTTCCCAGACAACAGACATCATTGAAAGACTTTTTTCTATATATGAATTATCACAAACCATTGTTTTTTTTTTTTTTGCTTTTGTTTTTTCACAATTCACTCTTCAATACAATAATTAAAAGGAAAAAGATGAAACTTTTTGTGTACTATAAACAATAAAAATTTCTTACTATTACAATAAGTCTTTAGATTCTGGTCTCAGAAATTACCACCCCATCACTTTTGCTTTTAGTTATCTCTCCCGACTCGCCTTCCAGAGTACTCAAAGAATCTATAGCTTCACTGCCTGGAATTACATTGATTTTGCCTGATTCAATTGGATCATGCGTTGCATCGTACTCGTCCAATTGGTCAAGTGGAACTTTGATAACGGTATGACCCTTTTCACCAGTAGCGAGTTCGAAAGTTTCGATTCTGTGTTGGTAATTCCCAAAGCGAGGAAGAATAAACGCCCAAACAGCATAATAGAGGAAACAAACAATAACAATTCCAATTGTGGTGAGTGGATACGTTGCGTAGAAAAATGATACATCACTTCCCTTCAAAGTACCTTTAGGAGGAACGAAAGACATAGCCAAGACAAAGAAGGTCCACAATGTTGCGAGAATAAGCACGGGAGTCCAGATGTGAAACTGTTTGTAACCCAAACCAGCCCGCTTTCTGATTTTTCTGAGTCGGAATAACCCGACAAACAAAATCATATTGAAAATATAAGATGAGTAGGAGCCAAGATCCACAATGAAATTGTACGCATCTCCAGGTGGTGGGGCGATCAAAACTATAATGTTGACCACTAAAGTAACAAAAGCAGGAAATATGGGTGTTCCAAAAGGCTTGACACTGGACCATAATCGCGGATAAGGCAAAACACCTTGTCTTCCACATTCTCTCAAGGATCTTGAGTGAGCAATAAACACTGTGAGCAAGTGACCAAATGCAGAGATTGCCACGAAAGCACTGAGAGCTGAACCAGCCCTCTTTCCAAATAAGTTCTCAAAATAAATAGAAGAAATAAGATCTCCAGCGCTCTTGGCAGCCTCCACAGATCCGAGACCAGCAAAAAGAGCTGTGTTGATTAAGATGTAAATAATAAGCAACAAAAACATGGTAATGGGAACATAGAATTTGTAGGCTCTGATTGTATTTTTGGGCACAGTTTCGGCAACCACTCCGAAAGCATAAGATGATCCTCCATAGGAGAAGACAACTTTAAGAATCGCATTTGAGATAGAATTTCCATCTGTTGTAGTGCCTTCCCATGAGTTGTCAAATACGGAATTGTTGTTTCCAAGCCGTGTGTTTCCAGAGAGAACTGGGAACACAGTAAGAGCCATGAACAAAACAAATATCACTTTCACAAATCCTATAAAATTGCTCAATCTGATTGCAAACTTATTGTTCAACGAAACGATTGCAAAACAAAGCACCAAAGGCAAAATACCCAACGCCCTTTTCTCCCATGCGGTTGCAGAGTATCCCGCAGCGCTGTAAATGTAAGAGGCGAATGCAGATGCTGATGATGTAGCAAATGACAAAATCACAGTCGTTGCGGCATATACCACAGGAACCATCAATCTTGGCCTGGGATATGATTGCTCCAAGTAGGCAACTTCTGCACCAGACCTTTTAGGAAAGTAGGTAACGAACTCGATGTATACACAAACCAGAAACATGGTGATGATGTACCCCACTATCCAAAGAACATAACTTGCGCCAATAGAGCCCATAGATTTCAAAATGGTAGAAGGTGTGACAAAGATACCTGTACCGATCACACCTTGGATAATAAGATACACGATGGTCCATGATGATATCTGATAACCAAGCGGAGAATCCTTCTCGACTGGTGCCCCAATTGAGTCCTGCTCATAACTTGAAGTATCACTAGATTCAATTTCTTTCCGGCCTGGGTCTATGCCAAAAACAACCTGACCAAGAACGTCCTTGATTTTTTGTACCGTCACCATCGAAACAGAAGCTTATTTGCTACGAAAAAATTTATTAGTCCCCAGTCCACTGTTCTTTATATCCGTTAACATTGTGGTGTTTACTACGCACGGCAAAAAAAATTTGTGGTTGTGGCTCTGGAAAATTCAGGGCAACTCCAGTTTGATGTATTCTGAGACAGCCATATATGCCGTCTGGACCGAACATTTTGCAGAAAGAAAGTGCATTGTGAGGAGTAGTGGCTAAGCTAGTGACTGTGGCGGTCACGTGTGTGCAGAAACTGTTCGCAACCACAATTGCGAAACTGCTGAACAGTAGAAATTGCTTTCTTGCAATTGGTAGATGACAGCCGTTGGATCTCCAGGCGTTCGGCTGTTCTTTCTTTTTATTGCCACACTTCCTAATCCGAGTGGCTTCTTGCTGAGATTTTTACACATACTGAGGTAACCTGTGGAGGCTAAGCGATCTTTCGCCAGCGGTATCTTATCATTGCCCGAAAAGAATGGCGGAAAAATGATTGCAACTTAAACGGGAGATGTAGAGCTACGATAATGTAAGTACATCATCGCCTCTATGTTCAAATTAGCTGATTGGATGTCCAGGCATCTCGTGTCCGGGCTCATGTCAAATGCCGAGTAACTTTTTGAATCGACACTTTGAGGTGCTTGTCAAGTTGTTTCGCTCTAGAAATTGATCTTCCTCTGAGGCTTGACCCATTGCGCTAAGCTCCAGTTATGGCTTCGAGTGGTTCTCCTCCGAGTAGGAATGCTGTGAAACACCGCTAACCCACGCCATTTGAGCTACCTCGCATCTCATATATATGCAGGTGTTTTCTTGCAGCAGATTTCTTGCATCAATAGTGTTTTTTTTCTAAGCATTAGTCTGCTAAAGAAACTCAGTCCTCTTTGGGTCTTTCAGGCATAATAGAGAAAATGCTTAATTCTTTACTTACTCATTGTCAGACTGTTTCTTCTTTTTGTGGCAGGAATGGGCTAATCTTTCAATACTTCTGATTTTTGAATTCGGTGGTGCTATAGTTGAGAGATGAAGAGGATTCTTCTAAGTAGGTGGAAGACGGGAATAGTTTCTGTCTGTAAATTCCTCTGCTGGAATTTGAGAAGATCGAGCATTATCATTTTGATCGTTTGAGATGATCTCTCTTATTTTCTTTCGCGGGTCAAGGAGGTACGGGTCTAGCTAGTTGCAACCGGGCCCTGATCTCGCGCTAGCGGGGAACGGAATGGTTAGAGTTTCCTAGTATGTAAACAGAAGCGGAATTTTAGTTAACAGAACGGAAGCGTTAATTCTGATCGCATTAGCAGCCGTTTAAAGGCTAAGTTAATGCCGGCCATGAGACTCCTGAAAAAGAAAGTTTCGTGAATTCTCAGAATCATTTTTCTTCAAAAGAAGGTCTGTGAAAATTACCCAAGTGAACAAAAATTCAGACGTAATCCGAGATATCAGTATGGGGATTTCCATCGAACTTCCTCATTAGTCTGAATCTTTTTTTTCTTGGTCTCAAAAGCCTTCTCGATTACAGGGACTAATATGGACCGCTGCAGACGACTTGCCTTTTTGGGATACGCATTCGCAACCTTATTATCTCCACTAGTGTACCTTGAATCCTATAAAGAGATTGATATCAGATCTACTCTTAACTTCTGATTTATTCTCAATCTGTTAACCTCCACAGTTGTACAAGGGTCTTTTGGTGATTTCATCAATTAAGACTTTTTACTATTGTTCTTCACACGCAGGCCGCCTGATTTGCAAAGTCTACCATTTTTACAACTGCCCGGAGTCCGATCAAGGAAATTTCAAAATGTTGGAAACGCCTTTGGAGCATGTGCTTTCCGGAGGCCAATTGTCTATAGATGAGACCGATATTATTCCAGGAACAGTTCACTTGGTCGATGTCGAGAATGCACTCAAAGTGGAGAAAGGAACAGGGTCTAACTCCGACATTATTCTTCAACCGCAACCTCTGGATAACATCAACGATCCGCTTCGCTGGTCACAAAAGAAAAAACATCTTCAATTTTCTTTAGTCTTTATTTGGTCTGTCTTTCTTGCAGTTACTGTGAACTGGAGTGGACCCTATTGGACTGAGTGGACTGAAGAATTCAATTGCTCGTATAATGACCTTAGCATCACTGCTGCTGTTTGTTTTCTTTTCTTGGGCTTGGGATGTGTCTTCCTCCAGCCAACTGCCATGAAACTTGGTAGGCGGTTTGTTTACTTAATTTGCACTATTTTGGCTCTCATCTGTAACATAATTGGAGTTAAAACTAACAATTGGCAAACTTTAATTGCAGTCAATGCTTTGGGAGGCTTTGCTGCTGCTCCAGTTGACTCTTTGGTGGAAATCTCCTCCACTGATGTATTTTTTGCTCACGAAAGAGCTAGCAAGTTAGCTTGGTTAGTTATGGGCTTGTATTTTGGTTCTTACATTGGACCAGTCGTTGCTGGATATTTGCCTAATTGGCAGTGGGCTTTTAAGCTCCAAATTATTATCTTTTGTGTTTTATTTGTTATCCAAATCTTTTTAATGGAAGACACCACATTCAGGAGGGGTGATAATCATACTGAGGAAACTATTTTGCACCAAATCCGCTCGAGAGAAGTTGTCATGCTGGCAGTAAAATCAGGCGAGATATCTGAGAAGGACACAAGAGTCAAACAGGTTATATCATCGCAGACTTCTCGAGACTTGGAGGAGGAACCACTCACTGGAATAAAGCGAGGCTATTGGAAAAGAATGCAATTGATCGAACTCGAGTACAATCTCAAAGAATCTTGGCTCAAGATCTTTGCGCGTCCTTTGATGACCCTTCCGTTACCAGCGGTAATTTGGGGTGGAATTGTTTATGGTGCCCAAATGATGTGGCTTTCTCTCATGAGCACTACTCAGTCTGAGTTTTTCGCAACTATATATGGATTTTCCACTTCTTCTGTGGGACTTACCAACTTAGCCCCATTGGGCGGATGTCTTGTTGGTATGTTTTATGGTGGTCAGTTTGTGGACTGGCTTACAGTTCGCATGGCAAAAAGAAATAATGGTATCATGGAAGCTGAATTCCGTCTTTACGCCATGGTTGTACCTGTTGCAGTGAATGCCGCAGGCATACTAGCGTATGGGTTAGCTCCCAACAATGGTGCGCCATGGCCTATTGCCGTCATTCTAGGACAAGCTTTCCTCGGTTTTTCTATGACCTCCACGGGCCCAATTGGGTTGACTTATGCAATTGAGTGCTATCCTGAGCTTGCTTCTGAAGCTTTAGTATTAATGTTGTTTGTCAGAAACATGATTGGATGCGGTTTTACCTGGGGAATTCAAGCTTGGATCGACAAAAGTGGCTTGGTCACAACAACTTGGTTGATGTTTATGTTATCCATCATCATTAACGGATTTGCTTTCGTTTTTATTTTCTGGGGTAAAGCAATTCGTAGAAGAACTAAATCGTTCTATCTTAAGGTGATATCATCGTGATTTTGCCTGATTTATATCTTTTCTAACTAATTTTTTCTTTTAATCTCTCAATACAAGCAATGGTAAATTTGAAGTAATATTTCAAGCATGATAGGAAACTAGAAAGAAAAAAAAATCTGGTAAGTCAAGGTATCAGAATGAGGTCCTACTGGGGTTCGAACCCAGGTTACCGGAATCAGAATCCGAGGTGATACCACTACACTATAGGACCGCGATTTTTATTCGCGGTCGGCCTATATATTAAAGGTATCGACAGTTAGATCATGGAAATTCGCACTTTTCATGCAAGTGAACTAAAATTGGGTTATTACAACTGGGACATAGAACTCAGAATATAAAGCCATGTGAAGGACAACTTGTTATTGTGAGAGAATGAATACCCACCTAGCGGCCCAATAAAAGTCAGTATTACGGCATTGCTCCAACCAATGTATCTAACCTCCTGGAAAGCTGCAGATGGACTTATCTGGCATATTTCTGATAATCGCTATAATAATGATAGTAGAAACTAGTGCAAAGATTAAATCAATCCTGGTCTGCAACAACGGGAATAGCAACTCTCAATCGGACGTTTTATCTATTGCAAATGACATATCCACGAGCATATCCAAAAAGCAGATAGTGCCCTATGTTAAGGCTTCCCCTTTTCCCACGAACTTCAGTTTCGTCCAAAATGTGCCTTAGTCCTATGGTTGCAACCTAATGAGAGGTAAAACAAGTTTGAGACTAATTTTCGAGAAAAACATCGATATAACTCTGAAGAGCGTTCACATCTAGTGTTAGTTCAAATACAAACAACCTTCAATGTTACTCAAATCATGTATTCAGATGATTTTCGAAGGTCAAAATTTAACTGCTGCAAACAAGTAGTCCCTAAAAATCATTGATTATCGTGAAACTGTTTACGACATAAGTTACAGGTTATAGTTTCATATCACATACTAATCACCAATGCTCTTCGTAAATCGTGCCGGAAAGAAAATACAGCCACTATATACGACCCGGAGCTAGCTCATAATTAACTAATTGACATTTACAGTAGATGTTCCTGCAGGATCACACGGTATCAACGCACGTCTCACAAAGACTGAGAAACTACGAATATAAGCAACACATTACGACGACCAGAATTGTAGCAAAGCGATAGAGCAAGACAATACGGCTAGTATATTCAAGTACCTCAGATCAGTGCCTTTGGTTATGCTTGACTTAGACAGGTATGTTAATCCTCTTAGACGTAAGGGGCAATTTTGCGCATGACATACTAACCCCGATCAAGAACAATTCAAGACGTGAAAGCCTGCAAATTTATACCCGAGGACGACGTACGGGAAATCTGTGATAAGGCGATAGATATTATAGTGAGCGAAGCCAATATCCAACTCGTTTACACACCCGTCACTATTTGTGGAGATATACATGGACAGCTCCACGATTTGCTAACGCTATTCAAGACAGGAGGCGAATGCCCTGCAACGCAATACTTATTTCTAGGAGACTTCGTTGACAGAGGGTTCTATTCCTTGGAAAGTCTTCTACTTTTGCTTACCTTGAAAATCAGATACCCCGATCGTATTACATTAATCCGGGGTAATCACGAATCCAGGCAAATCACAACTGTATACGGTTTTTATGACGAATGTTTACGGAAGTATGGCAATGTTAATGTGTGGCGATACTGTTGTGAAGTGTTTGACTACATCTCCTTGGGAGCAGTTGTTGGCGGACCGGGAGGTGTTTTCTGTGTGCATGGGGGGCTTTCGCCCGACGTGGATACCATTGACGAGATCAGACGATTGGATCGTAAACAGGAAGTGCCTCATGAGGGATCCATGTGCGATTTACTATGGTCTGATCCCGAGGATGTTGCTGGCTGGGCAGTTTCGCCAAGAGGTGCTGGATACTTGTTTGGTGAAAACGAAGTTAGCAAGTTCTGCTATAAAAACGATATTTCTCTCATAGCACGGGCGCATCAGCTTGTTATGGAGGGATACAAGCAAATGTTTTCGGATACATTAGTTACAGTATGGTCTGCTCCCAATTACTGTTATAGATGTGGCAACGTTGCCTCTATACTCTCAGTTGATGACAATTTACAGAGGGAGTACAAAGTGTTCGAGGCTGTGAAACAAGAAATGAATCATATTCCAAATAAACGACCAATGGTGGAATATTTTATTTGACCTGCAGTTGCGCCTGTTAATAATCCTGGGAGACAATCTGTATAAGACTCATCTCCAAATGCTGCCGCGCAACCGTTTCTCGGCATGCTGACGGTGAATACCGGAGAACTGAGAAGTACAGTCTGATAATTTGAGACCAAGAAAAACTGCACTTGACTGAATGCATATGAAGCTAGGTATACGCGAAAGACGCAGGAGCACTTGTTCGATACCGTCTCGTGGTTTGGTTTGGGTTGGTTTCTAGACAATTAGAAAGACGTCGGAGACTCGATAGTAAAACAAACATGAGTTGCGGTATTTTTATCAGCAAGCCATCTTCTAGACTGCACTTGTGTTGTACAACTATAGCCTAAGTGCGCGTCAGTTGACAAGGCGCATTTTGCTATTCCTAATTATAGTCTGTGTCCGAGCTCCGCGCGATGACGGTTACTCAGCCATGTCGTGTTTTCAATTCCACGCATTGTCGAGAGATTCTGGAATGCTACCTCTGATTCGACTACACTAGCTTCACCGTTCAATTATCATACCTCTCTATCAGAGCAACCATTGTTCGTGCATTTAGGAAAGAGAGACGACAGTCTCGCTTAATTGGCGCGAAGTGTGAACTTACATTACCGGTATCAAGATGTGATGCATGGTGCGGCACTGTTGCGGTGTTTTTCTTTTTTTTTTTTTTTTTTTCTTGTTTTACGTGGATGCAGCAGCGCTAAGCAACTCGAGTGCTGAGATGGGCCTCAAGGATTTTATTTATAAATATCGATTCTTTCTCGCGACAACCGAGCTACTCGGGAGCTTGTTCTAGCAACGCGATTCATATTCATTTGTGATCTGAGTGTCCCCTCTACATCTGCATTTAGTGGTTCCTACTTCTCAAGGCTATCGACTCGGTCATTAGCGAGTATATATCACAAAAAAAGTGTGTATCTGCCCTTATCTTTGAGGACACGCTATCCCACGAACTTTTTGAACGATGCATCTTTCATTGTTCTTTTACGCATTGTTGGTTGCCTTTGCAGTTGCTGAAACTAGCTCTGACTCGGAAACAAGTACCACTAGCACTTCTACTGCACTTACCACTACTCTAGTGTGGGTTACTGGCACAAACAATGAAGGTGTTACGGTAACTACGGAATCAGCGTATACTCAGACATTCGCGAGTTTCTACACATCAGTCCTGCTGCCTGAATCGGGATCAATCGGCATTGGGTCTATCTCCGGTACAGTTGGGGAAATCAGAACATATTCCCGGACGACTGTAAATGGGGCAAACGTTTTGGTAAGTGCAAAAGCAAGTACTGGATTTCTAGCATATCTCGCCACCTTTATCTCGGTGTTATTTGGCATTTTTTCTTTATAGCGACCCATCAATCAAGCCTGGCTTTGTTACGGCATTGGTCGCATTTCTGCATGCATGTTAATAGCAAGGCTTTGAAAAGTGTTTCCTTCATTCACAATATTGACATTATTTTACGACACTATCGAAATTGCTTGTAGTGAATCATAACCTGTTTATGTTCAATTACTTTAATATTTAGAGACATTTTCGGCTGGCCCTTTATACGATTGGCCCTGCGTCTTGATAAGGGTTGTTGAATCTAGAAACTCTTGTACCGTAGAATTTACGCGCTTGGCGGCGTTCCATAGTGCAAGTTTGATCTCGTAACGTGTTTCTTTTACACATTAATATACAGGACGTGCATACGAACTGAAGAAGAAGTGGACATAATTTACTCGTTTTTACGGGCGGAATATTATTGAAAGAAGGCTACGTTGTTGTGAGAGGGATACTACTTTTACAAGACAGATGAATTTTTAACCTGCCTGGATTGTCTCAGTAGGCATTAAAATGGCCAACCGGCACACAGTGTGTATCGATGAGCCTCCTTGAAAAGTGCAAGAGAGTTTTCTTCCTAAAAGAATATTCCTGGTGGTCGCTATATTAATGGGGCTATAGAATGAAGTTATATTGAAATGAAACGAAATGAAACGAAACAAAAATTAAAACGAAATGCATTTTATGCAGTTCGCGATATTCCTAGAGCCACAGTTTCCCAGGTGTGATTGCGAATTATCCAGATATGTCTTTCAATCAACAACTTGATAGGCCTGTTCGTTTAGTTGTTTATTGATAGTCCTTCAACGACGTCAATTGAATTGCGAGGGAAATAGAGAAAAAGGAAGGACTACATAGAAGCGTCACCCTAAGATACACAATGACAGAACTGAGCTCAAATTATCGATCAGTGGACACTTTGCAAACTCCGCTCGTTTCGCAAGAACAAAGCGTTCCTTCAAAACTGTCTCTGTTTTTCGCTGCCCTCACTATAGAAAACAAAGGATCTGCAGCCAGAGATCATATGGCCAATGAACGTACTTTCCTCGCGTGGCTCCGGACTTCATTATCACTTGTCACCATAGGCATTGGTATAGTACAGCTCCTTACCCTCAAAAGTGAAGCCAAACAAATAGCACAAGCTGCAAAACCCCTTGGTGCAAGTTTTCTTTTGACAGGCATTCTTGTATTGGCTTTGGGATTTCTACGATACTTTAAAGTTCAAAATATGTTGCTATCTTCCTTCTATCCTGCATCGCAATATCTGGTTCTTTTAACTGCAAGTATCGTATTCTTTCTCGCAATGGTAACCTTATCACTAGCATTCGCAGCTCGTTGATTCAAATTACCAGAGCTAACGAATTGTAGGTGGAACGAGTACACAAATCGTTCTTGTTGGAGTAAATAAGCTTAATGTATCATGACCAAATTGTTTGCCTTTGTAAGGTAGAGAGAGTACAGCTCAAACTACGGTCTAGCTTCCTTCATCAAAACTCAGTGAAGCGGGCTTCTCCTTCTAATTGCAGAAAGGGCAAGCCTTGCTTGTACCGATTCGAGTCTTGCCTTGCACATAACACCGAATGGCAAGGCTCATTTATCAGGGCTGGTACCCTCATCACGTGTATCATCTGCGGCAAAATCATCATGCGCACGACATCAAATTTTCCTCCTCCGCACTGTTCAAACTTCTCGCCGCTGGTTTTTACATTCATATACTAAATAACTTATTATTAATAATGGTATGTACCCATAACACACTCCTGGTTTGACTCCCGCAATGCCAATGTTTGACACGGGTCAATCAAGTTATTCCCAAACTTCGGATCAGATCTGTTTTTGAAGAACAGAAATAGTGAGGTTTAGACTTTGTTGCAATTGCGGGACTTAGACGTTAGCATAATCTGTTCTAAGATTATATGGCCTTTAGAAACAGGCACAGAGTATGGTTTCATCTGAATGATTCACTAACAACTTTAGGGTAAGGTTCACGGTTCCTTGGCTCGTGCTGGTAAGGTTAAGTCTCAAACTCCAAAGGTCGAAAAGACTGAAAAACCAAAGACTCCTCAGGGAAGAGCTCACATGAGATTGTTGTATACCAAGAGATTTGTCAACGTCACCTTGGTTAACGGTAAGAGAAAGGCTAACTCTAACGCTGCTTAAGCCATCTTACAAAGAGAGTTTCCAGTCTTTGACGCATAGATGTGTACTTAATATAACATTGGATTTTTAAGTTTTCTACATGTTACTTCTTTTGCTGTCTGTTTTATCATTACAGTCGTTGTGATAATAAGTGCACCAGCACCATCCGTAATGTAGTTCGTCGACTAGTATTGCTTAGCGTTCAGTGAATTTTGTTTTGGTATTTGAGTGTGGCGATTGCTCACCATTGAGGGACTAGTTCGTAACAGTAAACTCTTGACCTTATTTCTGCAGTCTCTTCATCCTCTTCAAACATGGGTTTCCAGGTCACCATCTCTATCAATTTAGATTTAAGATTATAATCTTCGCAAGTAGTAAAGAACAAGAGATCTTCTTGTAACAACCACGGACGATGGGGACTGAAAACAACAAGAACTTTGCCTGATCTTTTCAAGGAATTTCGGCAGTTGGACAAAAGTTTTCGATGTTCAGTGTGATTGAACACCAAATCGGACAAAATTATCAAGTCAAATTTAGTTTTCTCATCAATCTCCAAAGGCAAGTCTTCTTCCTCAAGCTCATCATAACATAACGCAACCTCATTTTGACCCCAAATAAAGCCCTGAACTTTGACTGAGGATTTATTAAAGGCCCCTCCGCATGTATCCACGTTGTATTGAATGTGTGAAAGTAAATCTGGGTCGGGATAATCAGTACATACTACCCTCGATGCTCCATTAATTCCACATATGAGCGATGGTAAACCTGCTGCTGCACCCAACTCCAAAATTTTTTTCCCCTTTACAAGCTCTTCTGCATGCTTGTCAAGGTAATCGGCCGTGTACTTTCCGGCATTCCATAGCAAATGACCCCATAATGGGGACTTTCCAACAAGTTTGAGCTTGATGGTGCTGGGATCATGTTTTCCCTCGATTCTACGATACTCGACATAATGAGATTCAGGTTCAGGTGGCCTGAAGTTTTCTGGCTCTTCAAATATGCTCGTACCAAAGTCTTCGTCGCTCTCAGACATCGTCACTGTCTGACGAGGTCAAATTTTGATGCGGTTCCTCCAAATCGCGATGAGTAGGTTGATGCCCTACGAACGGGCTTTGCGCATATTGAGAAGTTCGATCTTCAAGGTCATTTCTTTTAATAAGATTTCGCTACAACAAAATTTAAAAATAACAATTAACTGCAGAATAGACTTGACAAAAGATTTTTAATAACCACAGAAAAATAAGATGATGAAAAAATATAACGACAACTGCAGGACTCGAACCTGCGCGGGCAAAGCCCAAAAGATTTCTAATCTTTCTCCTTAACCGCTCGGACAAGTTGCCATTTCCATGAATCTCACTACTGAGGAGTGATGTTTTTTGCCAACTTTTGGACAACTTTGTCACGGAAATTTTTTACTGTGCAGGCGCGAGCGCGCACCCGTCGCAAGTGGTGCGTGGGGTAGGATTCGTGTGGACGAGTGGACAACTTGGACAGGTTTTTGGCTGCTAAAAGCGGTAGCTTGCAGTGCGATTATACTGGGGTAAGGTTTTTTTGTATTTTTTTGGTTTGTGCTGGTTGGTGGAGGCTTTTTTTTTTTTAGTAGTAGGTTAATTATTTGACTGGAGAGGTATCTGGGCTAGTGTATGGTGTTTTGCAAAATTATATGGAATGCTCACTATGTAGGGGAAAGTCGCCGATAGGCTGCAAAAATCGAAAACAAGAGACAATTAAAAAAGAAGTGACTCTATAAATCTGAAACAGTGTAGCATTTAAGAATTGTGAATCTATTTTGAATTTTCTTTTAGTAAATATGAGTTCTGACAATACACAACCTCATCGACTTCCAAGTCTATCAACAAGTACATCCTTCATGCTAGAGGGAAACCAGTTACCAATAATATTGGTACAGCCGAAATGGCTGTAAACATAGAAAGTGAACAGGACAAGGATGAGATAAAAGAGATAAGAGAGGTTGCAGAAGAGCAGAAGGAGGAGAAGAAGCAGGATGCAGTGATGGAAGTAGAGGAGTAAGCAGATTCAAGCCAAAACGGCGATCCAGGCTGGTCACAGGAGAACAAAAAAGGTACCAGTCCAAGGGAATATGGTTGAGAAGCACACAAACTAATCCACCCGTTTTCATGCTCTGAAAGTGAATCTGAGCCACGCGGTGCAGGGGAAGCGGCTGATATACTGTCGGAAGATGTGCAAGACGAGGAAGAAGAACTGAAGAATAGAAAACCAAGCATGCTTCTTCTCCTGGAACGTACAGAAACACCGCAAAATATTCTTCGTCATATTGGAAGGCTCGATTCAAGCAGATTTTTTTGGAAAGTTCAAAATCAAGGCTAATGTTCACATCCACATGCAATCGAAGGGAGAAATGAGCGAGGCGGAAAAAGCGCTTTTTGACTATGTCAACACTATTTTGCAGTACCCTCCGTGTGTAGAGACAACAATGGCAAAGAATAGATCAAGGACTAGAAATTCTTATGCTTATGCAATTGCACGGTACGTCGAGAACATGGCCAAGGTAGGATCGAGCATTGAGACATTCAAGGTTGATGGCGTTTTCTTGTTCACATGTATGAGCGAATGGGTGGAGGATTGGAATAGCAAAGTATAAATGGAGACTCTGGATGCATATGCAACAATATCCAAATTTAAAGCCGCAATGAAGGTGTTACAGGAGTTGATTGCAATGTATAAGTTGGTGAGTGCAACGATGAAACGGAGTATCACCACCAATTGGAGCTGTTGAAGAAAATTCCAAACATGTACAAGTTCGACAGTTACATGAAAGATATACAGAGCCGTCACCATGACATTCCAAAAGTCAATTTCCACAATAAGGCGAGAATGATTCAGTCGAGATACACGCTTCAAAACGTGAAGAAAATGATGCGCAACCGGCTCGAGCAGACTGCGAGTGGGAAAAAGAAGGATATTTTTGATGGTATCAACGCACGCTTAGAATTTTTGTTAGGCCACCATTATCTTTTTCATAAATGCCCTTTGGAACTTTCTGATTCTCTTTGGGAGTGGAGGATACCGAGAGGGGCACGATCAAAGTGTTGGAATTCCAGATGATTGAGGGAAAGACAATCAAATCGACTTCAGCAGCAACTAAAGCTACATCGTGTCGTCACAATGTTGTAAAACTATGTTTGTTTGTTTCGGCATTTGCAATGTCACTTTGGTGTAGATTTGACTTTGAGGAACACTATGCTCCTCTTTCGGGAAACAACTTCCCGAACTTTCTTAGTAAGGAGGACTGGTATCCAATTAAGGTTTTATTATCGAGTGGACAAGTATACCTCCACTGTTACTATATAATAAAAGAAAGGTTCATATGGCACATAGTAGTGTATGAAATGCCGAGAATTTGGGCGTAAATTGGAGGAACACTCTGAATCATTTTAAAAGAAATGAAGATCAGTCATTGATTTCATTGATGATCAATTGGGAACTGATAAGTCTTATCTTGAAATTTTGAACGACTTCTATAGATTTTGGTGGGAAATCAGCAAAAAGGGCCATAATTTCAAGATAATTGGACCTTCTGCCATTTGTCAACTATGCAAAGCCTTAAACTTCATGTTCGTCAGTGAACTAAGCAGTGAATTGGAGTAGTTAGCAACATTAAACAATAGTTCATTTTTCTCTGTTTTCTACTTAAAATCCATTCTGGAATTGATAGCTTATGAATGGTTGAACATCAGTCGTGATCATAGTAATCGACTTAAAATGTAGGTTCAATAACCGAACCGTGAGCTCATCTATTCCATAATCATCTTTGTATGCACGCATCGCTACTGTTGTGTAATGTCTTTCTTCCGGCCCAGCTCCTTGTCTCACTGTGCATATAACTAGATCCATGTCAAAATACACTTTCTCAAGAATACCCAAGGAAGTAAGAGATATTTTCAATTTCTTTGAGCAAGCGGCCAACCTCTCCCAAGCTACTGAATCCGCACTTGTGAACAAGTTTAGGGAGAAGTCAAAAAAACACTATGAGACATTCAATAGATTCAAACTTACTTCGAAAGCTCAAAACAAAGACGAGAAGATTTACAACCCGCAAGACTTTCCGCCTGTAACAAGAGACTTTGTTTCCAGAGTGTTTAACAACCCTATAAAGTTGGAAGAAAATTTAAATGCACTTTATCTGTATGATAAAACTGGTGGGCAATTGTTTACCACACGAAATCAAGTTGCACATCATGTTAAGAGAAATCAAGCTCTAATTTTATCTTTCTTTGCATCTTTTTATTCCCCCCTCACACAAATTCCTGCAAACGTAGCTTCTGAAATGTCGTTTGCATGGTATGAAAAACTACTAGCCGATACACCCGTTATTTTCTTTCTTCGACAAAGTCAGCGACTAATGACTGATTCTAACTTCAAGAACATAAATTTACCCAAAAAAATGTTTACGTCAAAGTTAAGCAAAATTCGCAGTCGGTATGTGAATGATACAGATATTAATAAACGCATCAGAAACTACCATTTGAGCGAGTTAATCACTGCCGACCTATTCAGACTTGCAGTCGAGAATGAAGTTAATCATCTGTCTGAGTCAGGTTACGGTAAAGAAAACATGCAACACAGTTCAGCCTCACTGTCGAAAGATCAATTGTGTTCTAATTTGTTCAAACTATGCAAGCCCACGATTTTGAAGGATAATAAACCAGTTAAGTTCGTAGATGAAGACATTGTTACCGAACACATTATGAAGCTCAAAGTTCAAAAGCCCATAAGTGATGAAAAGCAAAAGCATATACTTGAATCTTTCCCCTTTGACATCAAGTATAATGACCTCTACATCTTAACAATTGAAGAGCCTATTCTCGGAGATAATCATGAGGAATTTCTTGACTTGGTGTCTAGTCAAAAAGACTTAGAAGTTGTTGCTGTGAGAATAACAGGACAAGGCTTCAATTCTGATCTACAACAAAAAAGAGCTGATCTCTTCAACAATTCAGACTCGACATATGATGATTTACTTTCGTGGGCAAAGGCTCAAAGAGAAAAGAGGAGCTCAAACTTTTTACCTGAGCTATTCGGTAGATTAAGTCAGTTGAATTTAACTAAAGTGGAAGAGAATAAGTTGGGAACTGCATTATACTTTTTGAATTCCTGATCAAAGGGCCCATTACAAAAATCGAAAATTACCGTTTGACATGTAGCTTTAACAGTGTAAGATAGCATATAGAATTTTTTCTATTCATGAGTATTTTAATTGATTTCTCTTTTGCATCATTAGTCCATTGATTCAAGAGTAGACAAATATTCAAACGTTCATTAAAGACTCAACGTATGCTGCTGAAAAGCCTCCTATCGCTTTGGCAAAAATAAAAAAAAAAAGATTATATGAAGAATACACTACATTTGATGACATTTGCAAAATAATAAAAATGAGCTAATATAAATGCATCTTTTGAGAAGAATGTTATTCTATAGGTGGAGAAGACTGATTTGAAGAGTGTTTCAAAGTCAACATGGTTAAAGTTTATATATACTTGGATGAGAAGTTGCATTCACGTGACTCCGCAATATCAAAAGACTACAAAGTGGCTAATCAGAAATCCCATGAAGAACTTCGGAATGGCTTACCGGGCAATTTATACTGCCACAAGAAGTCAAACACTTCGCATCCTCTCGTTGTTTTTTCTAGGACTTATCTTCTACAAATATCATGGCTCAAGTTCACACCAACTTGAAGGCAACGAAGGAATAAAGCACCAACTGTCACTGCTTAGTTTAGAGCTAGACAATGACATCACAGACAAATTTCTTGAGGAATTGGACCACTCCACCCAAAAATGTATCAATTATATCGATTATTCACAGGTTAAGCACTTACCTCTATCTAAGGGTAAGCATAAATTCCCATTTATGAGACCACCTCCTAAATGTCGTACATTTAAATCGGAAGCCTTGGAAAAACTCATCATTGATTTGAAAAGCAAAATGAAAGATCCTGACCTTGCAAGGTTGATGGAGAATGCATTACCTAACACATTGGACACCACAATCCTATGGCATTCACCTTCTGGTAAAAGTCAGCGTCCCCGCCAAGGCAACGGTCTTCCCGAAACGTTCGTTGTCACCGGTGATATACATGCAGAATGGCTAAGAGATTCTGCAAGGCAATTATCTGTCTATCAACCACTAGCAAAATTTGATGATCTGCTCAAGGACCTCATCAAGGGTGCTATTCGCACACAGGAGCAATACATAATGATAGCGCCGTATTGTAACGCATTTCACCCCCCAGAAGGGTCAGGTGTGAAAAAAAGTGAATCAGCTAAAGATCAGGTTTTTCCACGACCAGACTGGAATCATGTTTTCGAATGCAAGTATGAAATAGATTCTTTAGCGTCATTCCTTACTCTAACGAATGAGTATTTAGAGAATACGAATGATTTTTCTATCATTACCCTGACGTGGATCAAAGCATATGAAAAAGTACTTGCTGTTTTGCAAAGAGAATCACGCGCTCTGTTTGATTCTGCCACAGGTTATGTTATGCCTTATTTTTACTCGTTTCAAAGAGACACTAATATTGGGTCGGAAACTTTACCCCTCAGTGGTGTGGGGAATCCAGTCAATTGTAATACTGGTTTGGTGAGATCTGCTTTCCGACCATCTGATGATGCGACCATTTTGCAATTTTTCATTCCAGGAAACGCTCATATGTTATCTGAATTGAGAAGATCAAAGCAAAATATTCTCCTGAGGCTTGACAATAGCCGACCAAAAACTCAGCGTTATAATGAGATCACATCGGATCTTATTGACGGCATCCATAGAGGTATTGAAAAGTTTGGAATTGTTGAGCACCCAAAATGGGGCAAGGTTTACGCGTATGAAGTTGACGGATATGGTGGATACATACTCATGGATGATGCAAATATACCTTCACTTCTCTCACTACCTGAAATGGGCATTGTTAAACTAGATGATGAAGTGTACCAAAATACGAGGAAAATGATACTTTCAAAAGAAGGAAATCCATATTATCTAGTTGGACCATATTTTGAGGGAATAGGGGGTCCGCACATTGGCATCCGAAACGCTTGGCCAATGTCTTTGTTGATGAGGATACGAACAACGGAGGATGACGATGAAATTCTCAAGAGTTTGCACTACTTGATGGAAACTACAGCTGAATTGGGATTAATGCATGAAAGTGTGAATGTATATTCACAAGGTGGAAAAGACTATACAAGATCGTGGTTTTCTTGGTGTAATTCAGAATTTGGCAAAACAATCCTTCACTTAGCACTTCACAAACCACACATAATATTCAAAGAACAGTATTCAAATAAGCCTTACAAACCAGAAGATTTGTTTTGATGATTTGTTGGAATTTCTCATCTTCTAATATACTTCGCTATGTTTTCTGCTGTCTTCGAAGACGCAGTCTTGGATGTAGATTCAAGAGCTTCTTGGTATCGAGCTTGCAAATTAAAATCAGTTCCTAGCTCCGATTCTCTCAGTTCTGGAAAGGAATATGATCGTTCTACGTCTTCATCATCTCGTTCAACTTCTCCTTGACCCTCACCCTCAGAATCCTCAAAGTCAGAAAGTACATTTGTTTCATTTGAGTTGTGAGTATTGAGATCCAAATCTTTCATTAGTTTGTTCAAAGATTGTGACTTTCGCTTTTTTTCTTCCTCTTCTTTCAGTTTTAAAATTCTTTCTCGCTCGGCTAAGTAAAATTCATTATACTCGTCCACTTTCTTGTCTACTGCCTCCATAAACTCATCAAATCCTTCACCTGTGTACGCACTACACCCAACAACATCTAATTGGGAGTAAAACTCTTCGAGCATTAAAGACATAGAATTAATCAAGCTGCCCATATATCCTGACGAAGTTCCGTCGTCACCATTTAATTCTTGATCTCTCGTAAGTGCCATTTGAAACAGTTCGAAATCTTGCATCCACTCTTTGGCAAAATCTGCTTTGGTAACATCTGTTTTGTTGAAAACAATTATCATAGGCAATTTGGTCTTGTACAAAATTGAACATGCATACAACATATTGGACATAAACGTGGTGGGCGAAGCTGTTCTTGGGGTGTCAACAATGTAGGCGATAACAGTGGGAAAGGTGGAACCAAAAGCTTCCGTAATAATTGCACCAGACGCAGACCAAACAAAGCATTCTATTTGTCCAGGGGTATCAATAATAATATTCTTTATATTCTCAGACCTCTTTTCGACAAGACTAATCACTTGATCAATCTTTGTACTAAATAAGTTCAAAGATGTAACAATAGCTCCATTAGGACCCAAGTTATATTTCTCCATGACTTTTTTGTATTTTATAGAATCTCTAATATCTATGTTGGCGGCAAATGGAATCTTCAACACGGCGGGATCAAGGTTTATGACGTATGGAGATTCTTTCCTTGTATGGAGATGGGAATTGAGCCTTTGCATAAAGGTTGATTTGCCGCTACCGGCCATTCCAATGCATATTATAGTGGTCGGAGACATGTGTAAAAAAAACTAATTTCTCTGGTTTAATGGATTTTTTGGTCATCCAACTTAAAGAGCTAAATATACTATACATCTTCTCAAAATTTGTGCCCCTCTGTATACAGGAACATAGCTGCCATGAACTTTGTAATCCAGATGGGATAAAGTTAAGTAATCGAGACTTTATTTTATATCAAGAGTTGTATTTGCTCAAAATTCTAAGCACTATTCCATCAAGAATCGATTCATGACTTAAAATTTGTATACTTTCTGCTTCCGTATTAAACACCTTATGCGCCTTTGGAGCACCAGGAGTACCGAAGTTCGGAAGAGCTTTTTGCTGTTGTTGTTGCTCTGTTAGTGCTTTAACTGCCTCAGGGTCATCCATCAAGAGTGAATAGATTGGCCGAAGCCCAAATAAATTAACAAAATACCACGATATTGCGGACACGTACCTCGCATTCAAGTCTGGAGTACTCACTCCGCTTTGCAACATACTCTTAAACCCGTCAGTCAACGGGAAGGGTAACTTCATCACTACTGAACCAGCAAAGAAAAAATTCACCCAAGCCATTATCAAAGTTTGTGGAACAAAATTCATGATGTTTCCTTTCGCCATATTCATAAGAGCATCATTGGTACTTGCATCAGCGAATGGGTTGCTTGGAGCATCTGATGTCTGCAGATCAGCCAAAAATTTAGAACTTTGCAAGGTTTGAATGAAGTAGTCCTTTCTTGATTTAAATTCCGACATTGTTAAAACTTTATAATTATTTCTGAAAGCAATGGCACGTCTCAAAAAGTCACTTCTCATGTTAGTATCGAATAAGCAGTCAAGTAAAAGCTAATTTCGAATCCACCCCTTACTGTTGATGTTTAAGATCTTCTTTCTCGCGTCCTCTCATTTTAAATTTCCTTTCCTGAGATACAGGGCCAAAATTAGATAATTTTTTCACATACCTCTGCCTGGCATTTTTGTAAGATACTCCTTTGGCTTTCAGTGAGAGCAAAAAAGTGACATTTGACCGCAAAATACCAACTAGGACCATAGCAATTGAGATAGGTAAAAGCATCCACCATTTCAATTGTGGATCTAGCAAAATATCTGTGTTCATTCTTAAAAATTTGCTATAATGTGATAGCGAGTGGAACGTCGTTAATGATCAGCTTAATTGGAGGTACTGAGGTAAGCTGACGCGCAAGTACCCAGT
This sequence comes from Metschnikowia agaves, assembly GCA_963678735.1. NCBI lineage: Eukaryota > Fungi > Ascomycota > Pichiomycetes > Serinales > Metschnikowiaceae > Metschnikowia > Metschnikowia agaves. Next base: position 1,409,552 of record CAVMBV010000003.1, on the reverse strand, counting down.
GTCTTCATCAACTTGCAGTCTTTTTCATTGTCCAATTGAAGTTGAAGCTCACCTTGAAGTATTTCAAGTCTAAAATGGACTCATTCATAATCCATGGTTAATTTTATCAAACTATGAACCATATTTTCAAACTGATAATTGTAATTGTTGACATACACCAAGACTATCGACGAAATCTTGTCTAGTCAACTGATTATTTGTTTCGACAGAATCTTTATCAAGGCTCTCGGTCAGTTTCGCGTATGATCCTATTGAGATTTTGAAATTTGAAAGAAGAGAAAACAAAGAAAATAAAGTAAAATACAACTGTTGTGGCGTATTATTGCAATTTATAAATTTGTGCGATTCGATCTCTCAGATCGCAGATTCCCGATTGGACTTCATGTACGCTCAAAGGCATCAAAGCATAGAAGGTGAATAAAGGCTCTGAAAAAAAGAAAAAAATAAAAGAAGAGGAGGAGATTCATTTATGATTTGCAAGTGAATGAAAAGGTGTCGTAAAAAAAAAAAAAAAATCCAAAGAATCTCAAAGCTAAGACAAAACGAAGAGTATCCAAACCTGTAACATCATACATTCAAAATGCGCTACGACCATCATGCAAATGCAAATGTGCCCCATGGTATTGATTCAGTTAGCGTACATGCAAATTGCAATCAATATATTTTGAGCAAGATGAATACAAAATAAGTGGCTCATAATTACAGTTAAAACACCAAAAAGAGTATCTGGTAGCGATCTAGCTCAACAAATTGCAAAAAAATGTCAGTCCGCCATTTCCGCCGTAGCACTTTTGGTTAGTATATAATCCTTCATTCATATCATTTTTACGTTGTTTCAATGTGAAACTATCACTTATACTTTTTGAGGGTATTTTTCAGTAAAAAAATCAACTCATCTAACTTGTCAAAGCCGTTTCTCAATTATCAACGTTCTTACTTTTGAATAGCATAATCAACTGCAACACTAGAAACCGAGGACCTTGAATTTTCAAGCCCTGTTAGACAAAAACACCAAAAAGAAGAATATGGGAAGTCGAGGATGATTTTTCTGCGTCAGAGGTCAGGGTCTGTCTAGCACGCAGAGCAAGGCACTTTGTATATCTCTGTCTCACGTCTCGTCCTCTCAATATATCAATAATATAGCTTAGTGTTATGCTATGTTAATCTTTCTTCCTTCACTTAACCCTCTGTACTTCAAAACCATTGGACTATATGTATGATGAAAGTATTTCAAACATGTTATCCTCCTGGTTGGGATGAATATATCTCGATGTCTCGCCTCTACAGACAGTGTCTGTCAGATAATATGTTGTTAATAGAATCAAAGACCTCTAGATATATCTAGGAGGTAACGTAGGTCTTTGGACGTGGATGTAATATACTTGTTCTTGTATTAACCAATACGAATACTTATAGTTTTCTGAAAGTTACTTAGCTCTTGAATCAAGGGTTCAAGGCTCTCTTGTATATTCTTCATCTTCGGCTAATTCCAACAGGGATAGTTTCTTTTGTTAACTTGTTACGTAATCCTTATCAAGGAATGCTGTCTCGGGAACTCCTTTAATTCGTTAAAGAGTTCTTATCAGTTCTTATCAAGTCTTTTCAATCATTTGATTGCTATCTTGGTCATTCCATTCCCGAGGTGCGGAAAATCATTCAAAAGTTTAGAGTAGACTTAATGATATTTTAAGATATATAGATATCCGCAAACAAAAACAAATACAAAATTAGCGCCGTGGCGCAGTGGAAGCGCGCAGGGCTCATAACCCTGATGTCCCTGGATCGAAACCAGGCGGCGCTATTTTTTAATTTAGGAATTACAGTCACGTGCCCAAAAAATTCACACCTTGAATTGGTTATGTCTAAATCTTCTCATACTTAAGGCTGAATCATGGGTTGGTTTGGGGGAACACCGTCTAAAGTATCGTCTGTAAAAGAGGTTATACCGGACGATGAATTTAAACAATCACAATATTTAGAAGATTTACCTCCAAAGTTTGAAGACCCAGAGTCAGAGCATTCCAAGCATCCCACTTATTCGGACGCTTTCAAAATGCTTAAAATGAGTGATATTACCATCGACAAATACGTCATGATGCCTTGTTTCAGGGAAGCTATGCTAACTGGTTTTCAGGCGATGGGCGTACTAGGGTTAGTGACATTTTTCATACATAAGAATCCTGGACGTTCCGCTAATTGGGGCGTATGTGGTTTTTTTCTCGGAAGCGTTGTCGGATGGGAGCAATGTAGATCTTTAAGGAGACGGTCCTTTCAAACAGTCGAGGCAGCTAGGCAGGCTAATCAAGAAAAAATTAGAAGAAAAGTCAGTGGCGGCGGAGCAAAAGATGATATTCAACCTAAAGATGATATTCAAAATGGAAAGTGATCTGTGGTCATTTTCTGACCTATTTAAGACCCCGCTCATGTATATAAAGATTTTTTTTAGTATATGTATATATGTATGCTTATCCTTCAATCAAGTCAAACACTTATATATGGAAACAAGCAAAATAATGTGGACCAATACTCGGTTTAAATTACATAGGAGAAACTGACACTTGTAAGGACAATAGAGAAAAATCATGATGATCACGAAAAAGGACATTGTCATCCCATAATACAAGGAAATAACCATAAGGTCGTAATTGTAAGATTTTTTTGTTAGTGCCGATTAGTGTTGTCCGTTAATTTAAACCTAACACTAACTATACTTAAAAACCAGAACTACATACAGTTTCCTCGAATATTAAAGCCGCGGCCCCGCGTTTCATGCGCTTGTTCTGACATATGCGAATGGATTGAATTGTCACAGTACTTTGGTGATCACTATTTAACGGGCCTGACTTGTTATTTTAATATCAGTAATGGAGGGTGTAACTTCAAACATTGTATTAAGACAGTCTTGGAATAATCTAATTGACTTACCTTCGAACCTAGCGAGTTTGTTGTACAATGCAAATGTTACTCCTCAAGAGGTGATCGTCGAACTAGTACTGCAACATAAGCAGAAAAGCTATGTTGGTTGGACCGGGATGATTTCGAGTGGTCCTAGAAAAATTGGTATAGATCCAATTTTTGCACACTCATTGAATTTGTCAGAAAAACAACTTGTCACGATTAATGTCAAAATCAAGAACTTTAAAACCTCTAAAGTTTATTTGGAACCTGAGCTATCTTCAGACTGGGAGCTAGTGGAACTCCATGCTGCTCACATAGAGTCAAAATTGATTGAACAATCACGGTGTGTTGCTTTGAATCAAATTTTGGTCATTTATCCCACGAAAACATCATCTGTTAGATTGCAGGTCAAAGATATAGGCTCAAATTCGTTTCAGTATGCTTTGATTGATCCCTTCGCAGAAATTAGCATTGCACCAAAATTAAGAGAGAAAAACCAACTGAAAGGTACAAAATCAATAAAATCAGGGAAAAGCAATCGTTCTTCACTGGAGAGTCATCTGGAAGATAAGAATCGATTACTAAGTGTGCTCAAGCGGGCAATTTCTCTTCCGAGTCCTCAGTTTGAAGGAATTGTTTCAAAAGACGGGAAATATTGCTATGAGTTATATGGAAGAATGGAGGAATTCAAACATTTTCCGGAATATGTCTCCGTTTCTCTCTTCCCTGGACCAACCTCGAAACTATTAAGACCGCCGTCTTCGCAAGATGTTAACCAGCGCGATAATAAAACTAACCTGGAGTTGCAGAAAATTGCAACTTCAATTATTGAGAGCAGACTGATTGTTGCTAGGCTCGTGGAGTTTGATGGCATTCCAGGAAACAATGTGGGCTTGAGTGAAGGATTGGCTATAGCTTTAAGCGCAGAAAAACAGGTTGGATTCAAAGTGGTCATTAAACCCGCAGGCAAACATTTATCGAAGCGCCCTTCGACATTAATTATCCATCCTTATGTCACAAAGACAGTAAAGAAGGACAATATCCAACTCAATTCAATACCCTCAAAAAAAGTGCGATCATCATTGGCTCTTAGATTTAGTGATTTTTTCTTCAAGGAGCAGTTATTACAAAAGGGCCCCATTTCCAATTTCAGCAAGATCGCGATAAATTCTGACAACTTACCTGAAGGGGGCCTATTAGTTTTCAAGAGAAGTGATGATTTAACCGCATGGATTAAACCAATAAATGCTAAATCCCCATTACCGAAGATTGAAATTGGAGAAGACCTATTACGCCCTGCGTCTTTCATTCAAAATTGTGAGGAGAAATATACTCCGGAACCAGTCTATGGAATTCAAATTCAACTTGATAAATTACTCGCGCACATGTCGACTTTTAGAAATTCTGGGGTAATGCTATTTGGAGCTACGGGCAGCGGAAAGACATCCGTTTTGAAGTGGTTAGCAAGATCACTAGAATTAAACACAGGAAAATTCACCAAGTATATTGCGTGTGAGAACACGATGAATGAAAGTGTGGAAACACTTTGTATGAATGTATCAAAATGGCTTAATGAAGCAGTTTGGCATGAACCATCCGTCCTTATTCTTGATAACTTGGATCAACTCATGTCTGCAGAAGCTGAGAACACAGACTCTACAACATCAAATCAATTAAGTGAATACTTTATTTCCTTGCTACAGAAGATTCATTCACAAAACCTGACTAATGTGTCTTTGATTGTGTCGGGATTATCTAAAGAATCATTCAGCAAAATACTTACTCAGTCACATGTTATTGAGGAGTACGTTCATTTGACTACCCCCAATAAGAGTACAAGAGCTGCTATTTTGAGTCAATATTTTTCAAGCATTTTAAATTGCAGGTTGAACTTTGATTTGATGGACATTGTCTCCGAAACAGAAGGATACTTACCTAATGACTTAAAGTTGTTGGGTGACAGAATCTATTGCGAGATGGTCAGCCGAGAAAACCTTTCGGTGAGTTCGAGCCTAAGTGGTAATCAATATAAAATTTATAAGTCTGATTTCGAGAAAGCCTTAAATGGGTTCAGGCCTTCTAGTCTTAGAAAGGTTAAGTTAGAAAAATCGAGTACCAAGTGGGAGGATGTTGGTGGTTTATTTGACGCAAAGCGTTTACTACTTGAGACTTTAGAGTGGCCAACGAAGTATGCTCCGATATTTTCCAGCTGCCCACTAAGGTTGAGATCGGGTATCCTTTTATATGGCTACCCCGGCTGTGGAAAAACCTTGCTTGCAAGTGCTATAGCAAACCAGTGTGGATTGAACTTCATCTCGATTAAGGGTCCCGAGATTCTTAATAAATATATTGGTGCTTCTGAGCAATCTGTGCGTGAGTTGTTTGACAGAGCTCAATCAGCCAAGCCTTGCATATTATTCTTTGATGAATTTGATTCAATTGCACCAAAAAGGGGTCACGATTCTACTGGAGTTACTGATAGAGTGGTGAATCAAATGTTGACTCAAATGGATGGTGCTGAGGGACTTGATGGCGTTTATGTTTTAGCTGCTACAAGTAGACCAGATTTAATCGATTCTGCTTTACTAAGACCCGGGAGATTAGACAAGAGTATCATTTGTGATATGCCTAATTTAATCGATAGGTTAAATATTTTGGAGTCTGTCCTAGTTAAAATGAACCTCACGGATGATGTCAGCTTGCAAGAGATTGCTTTACAAACCGAAGGATTCAGCGGTGCCGATATCCAAGGCTTAGGGTACAATGCTTATTTAAAAGCCGTACACGAGAAACTAACCCAAGATGAAACTAACCGAAACAGCTCCGATTCAAGCAACCAAACTTTTGATTTTTTCCAACTCAAGGCTGACAAACTAAAAAATAAAAAAATGACTGCGACAGAGAAAGTTATACTTCTTCAGCAAATAGAGAACCTTTTTTTGAGGGACAGACATGTGCAAGAGGAATCAAAGTGTAATGGAATTCCTGTTAAGCTGAAAGTTTTTGTCAATAGAGGGCACTTTCTTGAAAGCTTGAAGGAGACAAAACCATCGATTTCTGCAACTGAGAAATTGAAGCTTCAAAGAATATATACCGAGTTTTTGACTGGCCGGGACGGAAATATGCCTGATGGAAGTACAAGTAACGATATTGGCGGTCGAACAACTTTGATGTGATTTAGTATCAACTTTGAACTTTAACAAGATTTAATAGTTCTCAATGAAACAGACACTGAAGTGCTTCACCTTAGAATGATATTTTACTTTATAATTTACGTAATAACTAAAGCTTTATTCTCGGAAAACCGTTCTGCAATTTTATCTTTCATAACTTCCAAATAATACTATATCACTCCATAAGGAAGCATGAGGGATAGCTAAATCGTCGCAATCCTTTCGCAATGCCTAAGCGTGCGAGAGATCCAAGCATATCCAACTTGGCCAGCATATTTCATCCCTAATAATATGCCTCAATTGTTCCACAAGAAACCTTTCAACTTTACCAACATTACGAAGTACATTGTTTTCAACTTCGCCGATTTCAGTATCAATTTTGACGTTCTTTATGACATCAATCCTCTCTTTGTTTAGCCTTGTTGCGTAATCCACAAAGTTTCCTCCATGCATGAATGTTGAGGAGCCATTGCTTCTCTGTCTTACACTTTGACTATTCAATGGTGGAAAGTACTCGGATGCAGGGTCATCAAGGTCACATAAAACTGAAAAATAAAGTTGTTCTTGAAGATAAGCAACAGCACACAAGCAGTGAATTTCTAAGCCTGTCATTTTAAGTTTAATTGGTAGAGAAATGAAATTTGTTGAAGGATAGTTCACCAATAACCTAACTGTGACTTCTATTACAACATCTCCTTGATAATCAAGCTCTAGCACAAACTGTATATCATTTTCATTCTTTTTAATTTCAGCTGACCTGTTACTACCACTCCTCATGGTGTTCATCCTTTGTGAAAAGTACAGCGCTGGTGAATCTCGTTCGTGAGGTCCCAAACCCAAATTATTCATTGTATGATTATGAAACGTTTTTATGAGCTCAGAGCTTTTTGAAGCTGCCCAATTACCTTGGATCTTGTTATTTGATTCAAACTCGATATCTTTTTCCAAGGCTTCATTGAGTATATTTTGATCATCTTCGTTCTCTGATTCGGAATCCTCAGCAACACAATATGCCGAGTTCAGAAACCCTGCATCATGGATTTCTTCGTCATCTGGGTTGGGATCGTGATAAAAGTCATCGAATGGATCGCCTACATGTCTTATTGCAATGGTTGGAGGAATGGTTCCCAATGAGAAATCTGTCACCAGGAGTTCGGTGATGAAAGAAGGCAACTCCACAGAGTTGAATTGGGTGTTCAAAAAATTTTTGATATCGCAGCATATTTCCTCATCTGATATCAAATTCTCCCAATTTATTTCGAATGACATGATGCTCACGGACCATTGAAAGTTGGATTCTGAATTTATCGGTGTGCGAGGGTGCGATTGCCTAAGGTCATCTGAGGTTTATTATAGACAGTGTAAGCGTGGAGGAACTACGTCAAAAATTTATCCGGGAGAATGATTGTGCAAAAGGTACCCCGAAGCTTTAAGTCGTTTTAACTAGCTTTGTTGTTTTATTTTGTAGTTTACCGTGACAAAACTTACACGAGAGCAGTATAATATTGCATTTTTCCTAGGAACTTTGTTTTAGCGTGAACCCCGCGCAAGAGGGCTAAATTATGGGGTAAACATAGGACGGAAAATTTTCATCAGTACTTCATGTACTATATATTGGAGTCGTTCGAGTCTTACCTGATTTTTTTATTCCGTACCATAACTTTTTTGGCTTCTTTTCGCTCCACTTAGCTTAATATTCATGATTGCACAATCTCCATTGCAACTTATTGTCGTTGGTGCTGGCTTGATTGGTCCACGGCATGCCCAGCATATTGTTGACAATTCAAACACAGAACTTTTAGCAATAGTTGATCCTGCCCCGGCAGTTGCAGAGATCTGCAATGATTTATCAGCTCTCTACTTCAAGTCTCTAGAAGATCTCTTTGAATATTTGAAAACGAACGATTTGCCGCTTCCTCAAGGTGCCATCATCTGCACGCCTAATCACACTCATGTTACGATTGCTGCTGAGTTGGCTTCTAAAGGAATTCATCTACTTATAGAGAAGCCGGTTAGTGTAAATGTTGAAGAGGGAAAGGCTTTGAGAGAGTACACTGAAAAAAAAAACGTCAAAGTTTTGGTTGGTCACCATAGACGGTTTAATCCTTATATTATCTTTGCTAAGAGTCAGTTAGATAAGCTTGGAGAAGTTATTACATTTCAGGGCACATGGGCCCTTAAAAAACCAGACTCTTATTTTGCTAGTTCTCCTTGGAGAACAGACGTTAAAAAAGGCGGAGGGGCAATACTTATTAATTTAGTACATGACATTGACCTTTTGCAATACTTGTTTGGTCCGATAGAAAAAGTATATGCTGAATTATTGAAAAAACAACGAACTGACTTCCCCAACGCAGATGAAGGAGCATGTCTCACTTTGCGCTTCAAGAATAATATAACCGGGACATTTATATGCTCAGATAACGTGGTTTCCCCCTTCAATTTCGAAGCTGGAACTGGTGAAAATCCTCTTATTCCACATGATGTAGATTTGGAAGGATTTTATAGAATATTTGGCTCAGAAGGAACGCTTCTGGTACCAGATATGACGTTATATCACCAACGGAATTTGTCAGCCAAGGACTTAACTTGGCACAAATCTATTAACAGGAGCAATCTTAATGAGGATAAGTCTTCGTTGAATAACTTACTACCATTTACTAGTCAACTCGAGCATTTTGTTGATGTGTTGCGTGGAAACTGCAAACCGCTCTGCTCCATTGACGATGGTATTTCTGCACTTCTTTGTGTTGACGCTGTGGCTAGATCGATCCGTACTGGACAACCCGCGATTGTACAAACTGTAGACCAAGTAAAATCAGACTTCCTGGCAATCAAAATCCATGATGGCTAATAATGGTATTTTTCAATAAACATCTCAGCTTTACCGCAACCCCGCAAAAATTGATGCGCACTACGGAAACCTCTAATGAAATTAAGCACGTTCAAAGGAGAAGGCTTTCACGCGTAACCAAACAATACTATAATGTATGGTGACTTGGCAAATAAATTGATTTTGGAAGCGAAGAGGACATATCAGTTAACAGAAGTCCCCTTGTATCAGCATGAATTGATAAAAAACATCATTCAAGAGATGAGCGACTTGCACAAGGACATTGAATACTTGAATGACCAACAAAATTTCGAAAGTCAAGATATTGAGAATTCCCAAAGGATTAATCAATGTCAACTATTTGTGACGCATTTATGTTTGAGAAGAAACAAGCGTTGTTTGTTGGCCTACTCGAAACTTAGGGCAAGGAAGATTTGTGAATTTTCTTGGTTAAACATAGATCCCATACAAAATTTCAACAACCAGGATGTAAAGTTTGGAAATCTGAGACCTAGATTTTCCCCTTCAGTCAATGGTTCCAAGCGACTCGAAATTGAAAACCTAAGTCATCCTGAACAGGAGTACCTCAAGCACTACCAAGATCTCCTCTTAGATTATAAATCAGGATTTTCTGATATAGACATCTCAGGTGAGCTCGAACCACCATCTGAAATATTTATTGATGTTCGAGTTTTGAAAAATGGAGGTGAAGTGCAAACGGAATACGGAGTGTTCAATCTTATAAAGGACTCCCAGTTTTATGTGAGAAAATCAGATGTAGAAAGATTGATACAACAAGGATTTCTAGAGGAAATTTAGCCTAATTACATAAATGGAATCGTACTAAACGACTTTTCTTTTTTCTATTAATGCTTCAATATTTCCTTCAACTTATGATTGCCAAGTGACGGTTGTTTCTTCACGATAGCAATCGGTAGAATCATTATCAGATCTTCATTCTTCTCATTGCTTCCGATGTTTTCATCCATTATCTTAACTTCACCTCTCAATGATCTAGTGATATCACTTAGCAAACTATAAATGTTCCTGACTTCTTCTGTAAAGAGATCCTTCGTATTCATCGTTTCATCCTTATTTGAGTGTATTGGTTCAACATATGTTTCCAAAACTCCACCCAAGTTATGTAAGAGTTTCACAATCTTATCATCAATTAAATTCAATGAGTCAAGTCGCCTTTGAATAAAGTTTTCGTTTGTCATAGTTAATTGACTGAGTTTCGTTTCAAAATTGCGCACTTCACAAAATAATAACTTCCTCACAAGTCTTTTTTATACACAAATCTCCAAATGCCGATTGACTTAGGACTTTTTAGAGTGAAGACGCTCCTCTCCCAATTGGGAAATCCTCATGTGAAGTCTTTCAAATCCATTCATGTTGCCGGTACGAATGGAAAGGGCTCGACCGTTGCTTATTTGTCTTCTATATTTACACAAGCTAACATTCGGAACGGACGTTTTACTTCCCCTCATCTAATAACTTACAATGACTGCATTGCTATCAATAACCAGATATACCCACGAAATAACTTCGAAACTGTGAAAGACCTTGTATCTCAGCAGAACATTTTACTTAATTTAGGGTGCACTGAATTTGAAATTTTGACTGCCACTGCCTTTAAAATTTTTGAGTTGGAAAAGGTTGAATTAGCTATAATTGAAGTTGGATTAGGTGGACGTCTTGATGCCACAAATGTCCTTCTCCCTCATATTAAATCAGAGAGATCAGGAGGAGTTATAATGACCGCCATAACCAAAGTCGGCTTTGACCATGAGGGCCTCCTAGGAACTTCGATTACTTCAATAGCGAAAGAAAAGGCAGGAATTATCAAGGACAATATACCAGTGGTTGTCGATAATACAAATACAATAGAAGTTATAGATGTTGTTAAGTCTGAAGCTGCTGCGAGAGGTGCTACGCTTTTCAAAGCCGATACTGATTTGGTTCCATGTGCAAAAGAGCTAGTCAAAGAATCTCCGCTACATGGAGATTATCAAATTCTGAACCTATCAGTTGCATTGAAAGTCACGGAACTAGTCAAAGAAATTATGAATTGGGATTTAAAAAAGGAAGTAATAATAAGTGGAATACGGAACACGCACTGGCCAGGAAGATTACAGAAATTAACGGACCTGCGAACGGGGGTTGAGGTATTGATAGATGGGGCACATAACGAAAGTGCAGCTTCAGAGCTCAAAAAGTTTCTTGAAAAGCTGGAATTGACACCTGCAATTTTTGTAGTTGCAATGACAGAAGGAAAAAATATTGACAAATTATTGAAGTACATACTTTCCTATGAGGGGAGTGCTCTTATTCCCTTCACGTTCACTCAGCCAGATGCAATGCCATGGGTAAGGTGTTATAAAGCAAGTGAAATTCAAAAAGTGGCTCGCAAATATACGAAAAGCATAATTCAAGTTCAGCCTGGAAATGTGAAAAACCTCTTTAATGTGTTAGCAAAAATGAAGAAATCTGGGGACGAACGAGCGGTGGTTATCTGTGGAAGTCTTTATTTGTGCTCGGACATCCTTAGACAACTTCATGCACATAGTGCAGACAATTCAAAGATTAAGTAGTAACAACAAGTCAATAAACTAAGACACATGGATTTGCAAACAAAGCGTAATAGCAACATTCAGAGGAACAAGGATTTGCTAAAGAAGCTAAACCTTGAGAATTTAAATGCTTCCATCACCAATGAAGTCGGACCAAAGAAAGCATCAAGTGCCTTAAAAGTCAATAGAGTGAGCAAGACAAACTCTATCTCTCGCCCTACTCGGCGTTCCAAAAGGTTGACACGGTCTGCTGAAGACATAGAGGAAGAAAAAGCAAAGGCAGCTGTAATGGAGGAAGAGTTGAAGAAACAAGAGAAACTTAATAACTTGAGGCTGTCCAAGTTGAATGGTAATTTCGCTTTCCCAGATCTTTTATGTAATGAGAAACTGGGTCAGTTGTTTTTCGAGAACGCTATATTTGGCCTCAATTTGGACGTAAAGGAAGAAGATGTTAGTTTGAGCGACCAAAAGAAAAAAGATCTAGAACTGCTCAAACACTTGGGCACCAATCTAAACCATGAAAACTTCATGCACAACAAAGAAGCGCTCTCACTGCAAGACACAGTAGCCGAATTTACATCATTAAAAACGAGAGTTCTTGATAGTAAAACAAGCACAAAATTGACTCCTAATAGAATTACATCATTGTGCTTCCACTCAATGACGTGTGATAAACTAATATTTGCTGGGGATACAAGTGGATGCTTGGGTATTTGGACTGTACAACCAGAATTAGCCGAAACACTGCCAGTACAGATTCAAATGAAGCCCCACGGAAGAGCAATTACATGCATAACTGAAGTACCAGATTCTGACTCACTGATTATAACGACTTCTTACGATGGGTCCTGTCGAACAATAGACCTTATTAAACAGTGTGTGGTAGAAAATTTCTCCTTGGAGGATGCAGAAAGTGAAGACTTAGGAATTTCTGATTCAAGCGTGTTAACAAAGCACTTGATACATGTAGTCACTCCGACCGGTCTTTTTTGTCAGAGAGATCTTAGGCAACCAAAGACAAAATTCAATTACAGCAATATGATTAGACTTCATGATAAAAAAATTGGAGGATTAACGTTTAATCCTTTACAAACTACGTCAATTGCAACTGCATCCCTAGATAGAAGCATGAAAATCTGGGACCTTCGCAAACTTTCCAAGCAATCTTCACTAAGTCTGTATGAAGAACGATTAGCATCTCCGTTATCGATAGCCACATATAACTCCAGGCTATCTATTTCAACTGTTGATTGGAACATAAATCAAAATATCGTATGCAACGGTTATGATAACCAGATTTGCTTGTTTGACGCTAAAAAACTACCAAGCAAGACGAAACAACTGCTCAATAAAATCAATCATATATATCACAACTGTCAAACTGGAAGATGGGTTACGATTTTGAAGGCTAAGTGGCAAAAAACCCCACTAGACGGTATACAAAAATTCGCCATAGGCAACATGAACCGAAGCATCGATATTTACAACGAAAAGGGCGAGCAGCTAGCAAATCTTTCCAACCACGACTTAGTGACATCGGTTCCTGCTGTCGTATCATTTCACCCTACTAAAAACTTCATCATAGGAGGAACTTCTACAGGTAAAGTCTATATGTATTCCTGATTTATTTTCATATATATCCGAAAATCTAAGCAGAAGATGTCATCACTTGCCAAACTCTAATGACGTTGTCAGTGTATCCTGCAAAAAGATTTTGACCGTCAGCCGACCAAGCTAAAGAGACAGCTTCAGGGTCCTTAGCCTTAGCATTGGCAGTGAACTCGGGCTTCAACTCGTCCAACAAAGTCCTTTCTTGCAAGTTGAAGATCTTGATACCAGAGGAAGTAGCAGCGGCCAACCAATATCTGCTTGGAGAAAAAGCTAAAGCATGCACTTCAGCTGCAGCATTCAAAGTGTACAAGGTGTTGTTGGTGTTCAAGTCCCACAAAATGATAACACCATCCTTTCCAGCTGAAGCGTTCAAGGATCCATCGGGAGAAATAGTGATACAAGAAATGTAACCGGTGTGGCCAATGAAGTCGGCATTGATCTTGTAGTCATTTAAGTCCCATGACTAGAGTAGTTAGTAAACTGATAGAGAATCTGAGATCTTGTGATATCAGAGATCTTGGTGATAAATGTATCTCATTCGAGGCAACCCGTCTGAAGTAGCAAATAAATTGATCATCATATGAGCACAAAGTAGAAAAACAGAAAAATGTGTAAGACATACCTTAATAGTTTTATCCCACGAAGCAGAAATAACGGTGGATGTATTCTCGTCAGGTGAAAATCTGACAGCCGAGACCCAATCGTTGTGGCCCTGCAATGTTTCCATACATTCACCAATTGTGTTCCAAACTTTCACAGTTTTGTCACGAGAAGCAGATACAATCTGTCTCAAATTGCTAGCAATAGAAACCGACAAAACATCTCCAGTATGGCCAACGAATCTTTTGGTGGACTCACCTGTTTTCAAATCCCACAACCTCAAAGTCTTGTCCCAGGATCCAGATAAAGCATAAGCTCCATCAGCAGAAATAGTAACATCCTGAACAATGTGGGAGTGACCAATAAAAGATTTTCTTGGTACACCGTACTGGTTGTTCTCACCGCCAGTCAATCTCCAAGCAATTAAAGTCTTGTCTCTGGAGCCTGACAACAACAAATCAGGTTGAGTTTGAGTAGTGGCCAAGGATGTAACCCAGCCATTGTGACCTTCCAAAGTGCCTCTCAACACCAAAACTTCTTGATTAGACATGATTTATTTATTAAACGAAATGAAGAAAAAAAAAAAATTTGCGTCTAAGAAAATCTTTCTAACATCTCGAAAAGTGTTCACGTGATTAACTGAAAAAATCAGTCCCAAATATACGCCAAATGCATGCTCGGGAATACGCATCTAAAGAGTGACTGCTTTTACCGAAGACATCTGCAAATATTCATACACTCTAAGTTATTCAAAGGTAATCTTACTTGATAAGTTCTTTTTTATTTTTTATCAAAATATTTATTTCAAGCAAGGTAACGAATATAAAAAAAAAAAATCAAAAAAAAATCAATCATATAACGTTGGAATAAAAGTCAAATATTCCTCCTAAAATGAGCCACAACCACCCGTGCACCCTCACCCAGAGAAAATACCGAAATCATTCTTGATTGGGGAAACATCTTAGAGAAGCGAGTGCTATGACAGATAATGCTTTCAACATCAAAGATGTTTACTTGAAATTTCTAGAAGATGATAAAGAAATGACAATGCCCGTTGCTGCCATTGAATCACTCGTTACCATGTTGAGAGTGAAGCAACCTTCTACATCAAGCGAGTTAATTAATCTTGTCAAAACAAATATCGAAATCTTAAAACTGTCAATATCGAATGCCATATCATTATCTGCGGGTTGTGATTTATTTATGAGGTTTGTTTTAAGAAACACTAATCTTTATTCTGATTGGGAATCCTGCAAAAAGAATCTTGTTGAGAATGGGGAGTTATTTGTACAACGTGCAAAGGAATCCAGGAGTAAATCCGCGAAGTTGGGAGTTCCGTTTATCAAAGATGATGATACAATATTAGTGCATTCTTATTCTAGAGTTGTACATCAATTACTTGTACGAGCAAGGAAAGAAAATCTTTTAAGATTCAAAGTAATTGTGACCGAAGCAAGACCATCAGGCAAGGGTTACCAAATGGCTAAAGCGCTTCGCAAGTCTGATATTCCTGTTGAAGTTATAGTTGACAATGCTGTGGGATACATGTTACACAAGGTAGATAAAATTATGGTGGGTGCAGAGGGTGTGGTTGAAAGTGGCGGAATTATCAATCACATTGGTTCTTACCAAATTGGATGTTTGGCAAAAGCCAATAACAAGCCCTTTTATGTTGTCACAGAATCACACAAGTTTGTCAGACTTTTTCCATTAACACCTAATGATTTACCACGCGAAATCACGTCTACAATAGATGACGAGAAGGATGAAATGGACGATAACATGCTAAAAACCCAATTGATTGACTACACTCCGCATGACTTCATTACAGCTTTAATCACTGATCTTGGAGTTCTAACTCCCTCTGCTGTTTCGGAGGAATTAATTAAAATGTGGTATGACTGACTTTTAAAAATCTGCAATGTTATCCAATTTCATTTTCAAATCCTTCATGTCAAACTTTTCTGCATTTTCCTCACTCCTACTTATTTGCACACATGTGATTCCCAAATTCGTTAATGCCCCAACATCAACCATAACTCTTGGCTCTTGTAAATAGAAAATATGAGTTACGTATCTGCAATATTCTGGATTAGGCACATGTCCCGATTTTTCCATCAGATATTGTGCCAGTTCAACTATTTTTTGCACATAGTTTAAGGCTGTAAGACCGTAAGTTTCTCTGTCTTCAGAACCATTTAGGAGAAGGATACGTTTTTTCCCACAGTTGCACGGCGTGTGTTGATCTATAATCGCTCTCCCAACCCCTTTGAGAAGAATTATAGGAACTATACTTGTCATGAGCGACCCTATCGAGTATATTATAAGGTCAGCATTTGCTAATCGAGACGTAACTCGTGATTGTGCAGTTGGACAAATCTCCTCACCGTAGGGAGAAATGTAAAATACCCTTTTGATTGGAGAACTTAGTGGCTGAATGCCATTCGCTTTGTGAAAGATCAACTGAGATTTTTTCAACTCAGGATGTACATACAGGGGTGTGTTGCCCAGCTCCTCATCAGATTCAACACATTGGTCTTCAAAACTAAGTAAAGCTCTATCGGGTTTCAAAACTTGAGACTCCACACTATCATTCAGCAACTTTTTAGTCGGACTAGAAGGTCTTGTTTCATGAATCCGGCTAGGATAAGAGTTATCAAGAGACGGGTGTGAGATTTGGGATTGTCCAGTAATCACTAAGCCATTCGAAAGAATAGCACCAATATGATAAGTGAAATTCGTATTTATGCACGGAAGGACTTGAATTTTCTTGCTGATGTCAGTAATTTTCATAAATAACTCAATAGCCGAATCCAAAGATCCTATGAACAAACGAGCGCCAGTCAAAAACAAATTTCCAACGTTAGCTAGTTCAAATCTAAATTTTCTTGAGTTCGAGGTATTTGAACTAGCTCTTGATCGCTTCAAAAGTTCCACATGAATATGCACTAGAAATGACCTAACAATCTCTCTGGTGGACAAATTAATGCCCCGCCAAAGTATATGTGTACCATCCACAATGCGTCCCCATTGATCTTTAGCTATCTCAGGACTTGAATCCAATCGAAAACTCAAAAGTTCCCGAAGCTCCTTATTGTATTCCGGGATTAATCGGGTAAGTCTTGAGCGGATATCTCCTATCGCTGGACCACCAATAACTCTAATTATTTCCGAAGTTGAACCACCATTATCCAGAATTGGCAAAATATAACTGATGCCAAAAGGATACTCATTAAAGAGTGGAACTAATTCATTAGTGGCAGTACCACCACCTAGAATTACCACCGTTCTCTCCATGATTCATCCTACGTCGCAATCCTATACCCACATTCACCAAATGGATATTGTCCTGCATACACCCATACCTCTTACAGTCTAACGAAAAAAACGCAACGCACGCTTCCACAACCATACTAAAAATAACAAGACTTCACTCGCAATAGATCAAACCACAGCGGAGCTAGGGCATAACAACTACCCTCAATACCCTGTAATTGGCTATAAACCAACCTACCTTCTTGTTTACGCACTTAAAAGCTATCCTCTAAATCGTAACGACAATTATTACACATTCTACCAGCCAGTTCTTCACTATATAACGATATGATCATAGCGTTCAAAATGAGCAAATCCAAAAAAGCTCTGAACATAAAGCTCAATCTATACATTAAAGCAACACTTAACCCCAATCAAAAACTACATCAATAAGTAGATAAATACTGGGAACAACCTGAAAAACAATAATTTCAATCCAACAACAAAATACATAATAAACCTAAAAAACCTCACAACTTCACTGTAAATATAAAAAATTATAAACGTTCAACGACTACGAAGTAAGTAGTATAATAATAGTCTTTCAAAGAATGCTCTGATCATTAATTATAAAATATTTTAATTATAAAATTAAAAAAGAATAATTTTATGATTTATCTAAAATTACATTATAAATAATTTAAGACAGACGTAATCAAAACATAAATGAAAATTATTCAAATATAGATTTAAAAAGTACATAATCTTTTTTATACACAAAGCACAGCATCGAAAATATCAAAAAATAACCACATGAAATCACAAGATCATTGAAACGCTTCCACGCCTAAAAAAAGCCAGCGAAAGTTTTAAATTACTCTATATAAGAAGTATATACTCTTTCGAATGAAGATTTCAGTTACTCAACATCGGGTAGGATAGTTCAATAACTCCCGACTACAACCTATTTAAGGCCAGATTTGAATTACTTTTTCACCAGAGAACGAAAAACAACGTAAATGCACTAACCTTAGCCACAACACCAGCCAAATCTTACCTATAATACTAAATACCACTGTCAAAAATTGAATCACCAACACATTGATTAAATAATCTGCGACACAAAAAATTTCAATATATTACCAAAACGATACATTACATATTAGCAATGAATCCAGGCAAACCATTTGCAAAAAACAAAAATGACACGATAAACAACAGATTCCCTTACCCCTACAGCAAAATCACTACGAAAAAAAACTGAAAGTCCACCAATATAAAATAATTTTCATTAATTCTTTGGGTAGACCGGAAACAACTGACATAACAAAAATTCTATATACATGGACACAAAATCATATAGATATAATGTAGAAACGAAACTCTAATTAAAGAAAAATTTTAAACATACATACATACCCATTAGCGTTCGATAAGGCAAAATACAACAAATGCACTAAGTACATACAAAAAATCATTCACATTTTCTCTTTACTCAGCTGCTTTTCAAAGAATGAATACAGCACGCCCTTAAGATACCTAGAAAAATACTATCTGCAATTGAACTCAAATAACTATAGTGGTCGATCTACTGTAAGCACAGCTCCGCAGAAACAAGAGGATACAATCAATTACTCTTTGTTCTTGCTAGCTTCAACCTACACTGCACATCTTAAACTGTGGAACTGATTCAATCCGTGAGTAGTAGTTACTCAAATGGTACGGGCAGAGCTTTTATTTCATTTCTGAAACTAGTGTAGAAGAAGGACGACTAAATTGTAAGTCCGATCATTGTACTCAGAATGCCATCACCAAATCTTGCACTTCGGGCTAATAGGTATAATGTTTTGTGTAGCCCCAACCCTCTCCATCCAGCATTCTTTAAAAGGTAGTGTTAATCTAGGATGGTACTTAACATTTAGGTATAATAATGACTGAGTTCGTTATAAGTCATCGAGATTAATTTAAAACTTGGCAGTATGCGGTATATAACCCTACAATAATTTTAAGGCTATTTTCTGGTTGCGGCAGGGAATAACCTATTAATTGAAATTTGTTTATCTTGTCTTGTTTGTGAACTCATGGTCCGCGATATGTCATGTCAACACTATATATTTGGTAATATATGTTACATCTTGTGGTTAATGGCATAAATTTGGTTTTGATTTTAGTAGGTAGAAATCTTGCTGCACTGGATGGCTTCTCACTCAATACCTTCTTATATTGTTCGAACGCAGCAATATCACCTTCCTCGACTTTGTGAGCCATGTTGGTGGTATCGATGAGAAGCGGCCCCAAAAGCAACAGTATCACATCTACATCTTGAATGAATGGGAGCTGCGCGTTCCAATAATTGAACACCAATGCAGAACATGAGCCGTTCGGCCGGATAATACGGGGGTTTGCATCCAAAAATACCTTCTCATCCGCATGGTGATCGATGATACCAGATACTCGGAGCCGGCCTTCATTGTGAAGTCCTCGAAATGATAGATCACTTGTTCAGTGAGTGGTTTTACCACAAGATTCTACTAAGAAATAGTGCTGAAGCTATATTCGCGTAAGAGGGAAAAAAAATGGTTTAGAGCCTGAATCTTTACATGATTGTAATTTATCAATACTTTCATTCATAGAGGTACTTTTTTCAGTTTCTTTACCTGAAACAGCTTGATAGTTATGGCAATATTCAGATGATGATTTGTTTGGTAGGTATTCTTGTACATGAAACTCAGTTTTATTTCTCTTAAAATAAAATATGAAACATTTTTATTTATCTGCCTTTTTGACTTTTGCTTTTCGTTTAATCTTGACTATTTTAGAATTTTTTCCTGATTTGTTTTAGAATGAAATGTGGTTGTGAAAATATTAAGGCTAAATTGGGAGTAGCGTTGCATGGCTGTGGTTACAACATTGTGGTGTACAGGTCTTTGTGTGGAGCGCTTGGTGCGCCATCGTATTAGCTGTAGCTCACAACGAACCATGTAGAGATTAGCTCAAAGAGGTCAAACATGACCAGCCTTGATGAGTACGCAGTCAAGCTTGCTGACAAGTTGACGGTACAAACACCTAAGCTCGTTGGTGTGGTGAATCTTGTCTTATCTCTCTTGGAGAACTTCAAATATCAGATAAAGAAATTGGATCAATTGCAATACTGCGATCATGAGCTTGCTTTTATTTGTTACCGTGTCAGCGAATGTTTGGCTGAAGTTTGTAAAAAACTATCATCCAAAAGTCATGCAATTCTTATTAATGATCTTGCCCATACATTGCTTACACTTCACCCAAAGTTCTTGGAGGTCCAACGTTGTTTTAAGCCACCTTCAGTTCACGCCGGTAATTCCGAGCTATACTTGACCAAAACTGTTGGCTTTGATAGTTCTTCCACATTTGACATGTTGGATACATTGAAGCATTCTGATATAATTTCCCCAAATGATCTCAATATGATGTTACGCTCAACTTCACTCCGGATCTTGCTAATTGATTTCCGAAGCGAAAGAGAATTCTCCTATAGTCATATAAACTTTCTGGATGTGGTGAATATAGAGCCACGTTTAATTTCTGATTTACTTAAAGAAAAGGATTCTTCGACCGACAGAGATCTTGAAGTGGCTATTTCCAAAGTGTTGAGTCAAAAGCAAGTGGAGAAATTTCGGAGAAGACACGCATACGACTTAGTTGTTCTTTATAATTTGAAATTCGGTTTGATTTCTGATGATAAATTCAAGTCTTTAGAGTACCTGCTCATAAATGGAAAGGAAAACTGCTTGCCCAGAAACCCATTTCATGGTTTGATAGAGCTTTTGATGTTTCGAACCCAGTATTTGAGTTCCAGATTGAAACAATTTCCGATCATATTGAATGGAGGTTTGCGACGCTGGTATCAAAGTTTTGGAGATGCTGGCTTGACTGACCGGAAGCATGCAGAGTTGAGGCATATTTCTCCCAATGTAGACGAAAAGAATATTCAATCAGTGAAGTACATGAAGAGCTTTGAAGACTATTTCACCAAAAGTGTTGTCGGGTTGCTGAAAAAAGTACCAACCAATGCAGAAAAAGATAAACATCTTCATAAAATGAATAATTCTGATTCCAGGGTACATGAAATTTCGCCTATAGTCATTGATCTGTTGAGAAGTATTGATTCAGATTCAAGAATAGTGGAAAATAAAGTGGAAAAAAATGATGCAACTGAATCTGAACCAGATTCATGTATATTCAACTGTACCACTGGCCTCACTAATCTTGGAAATTCGTGCTACATGAACTGTGTACTTCAATGTTTAGCTGCAACGCCCCCGTTAACAAGCTTCTTCATACCCAACCCTCAAGCAAATACATCTGCGGACATCTCTTCATACAAGCAACATATCAATAGAACCAATATTCTAGGCTCCAAAGGTACAATTACAATTACCTTTGTTGAATTATTGTCTGATATGTTTCGCAAGAGTGGATCTTATTTTTCACCAACTAAATTCAAGAAAATCATAGGGTCTTTGTCTCCGGGAAGGCAATTTGCTGGCTCCTCACAACAAGATTGTATCGAGTTCCTCAATTTTATTCTTGACTCGCTACATGAAGACTTAAATCAGCGGGCTGTGCAAAGTAATGAGGAAAAGGCGGCTATAATGGATCTTTCTGCAGAACAGGAGAGAACCCGTGAACTTCTTCCTGTTAGACTTGCTTCGGCTATCGAATGGGAAAGATATTTGAAATTGAATTTTTCTGTTATAGTTGATTACTTTCAAGGCCAGTACTTATCGCAGTTGAGATGTCTTGAATGCCATATTACTTCTACCACTTTTAACTCTTTCTCAATTTTATCGATTCCAATACCGGAAAAAATGAATGCTCGATCTGTACTGCTATTTGAATGTCTAGATCTCTTTGTTGAGACAGAGCTTCTCGACGATGACAACAAATGGCATTGCCCAAATTGCAAAAGATTTACAAAACTGACGAAGCAAATAACTATATCAAGGCTACCTCGAATATTGATAATTCATTTCAAAAGATTCAAAATTAATGCGGGACAATTCAAAAAAGTTGAAACATTGGTGTCGTACCCTGTTAACGAAATACTCGAGATGACAAAATATTGGCCCCGTGTTGGATCTTATCTGTATCTGGGATCACATAAATATATGACGAATGTTGAAGAAGAAGCAGTTTTATCTCACATGCCCAATCGATCTCAAGAACCCCCATTTAACTATACGTTGTATGGAGTTGTGAACCATTTTGGGAATTTGACAACTGGCCATTACACCTCATATGTCAAAAAGCTGGATAACCATAATCAAACATTTGTTTGGCGATATTTCGATGATGCAAAAGTTAATTATCATTGCAAGGAAAGTGATGTGCTTAACTCCCATGCATATTGCTTATTCTATCAACGAATCTGATAATTTTAGAGATTCACATCGCAAGAGATGGGTTTATGGTCAAATTTTATTGTGGGATGACTTCCTACCACCTCTTTGCTTATGCCCATCCATAGCCACTCAACCTGGCGGTTTTGGTCGTATTGAATTTGGCCCTTGAAATTGTCCACAAAACTTCTATCATTAACTGTAATATTCGTTGTGAAGTTTATAAATTCGTTAAATATAGCGATTGATGACCAGAATTGAATTTTCCGAAGGCATGCAACAACGAGGCTAGTTATTTGACCCCCGTCTAAACAGTGAAAGTAGAGTGGCGAAAAGTCCCTATGTATAATGTACTTCAAAGCAGCCAAGACATCTGAATACATTAATGGTACCCCTCTTTTTTTGCCCTTTCCGGATTGAGCGCATGCAATATGAATTAATTTGATGTTATGTTCTTGAGCAAATCGAAATAAAGATGGATCTGTTTCGTGTGTTATGGGTTCTGGGGTCAAGGATATGATAGTACGCAAGTTCAAGCTTTCCAAGAACTGAAAATTGAGGCTTCGTGGATATCCTCCTCTATATATATTTGTTTGGATATGGTTAAACCTAAGTGGTGGTACCAACGTTTGATTATTTTTCATTTTAGTGTCCTTTAGAACTACTGTTCAAATTTTAAATTTTAGATTGATTGCATATAAATAAATGCACGTGACGTCTAGAATAGTTTGGGAAGTTTGCAGTCAGCAACATTTGTTGCAAGAACTTCTTCGATTGATGACCTTGGGCGAACTCCGGGTTGTTTAGATCCACCTGCAATCCCACTGCTATTCTTCAAATACAAAATGTCACCAACTTCACTGAATTTGGTCAAAACATAGTCCAAATCTTCCTTGGTTAATGCTGAGCTCACACATAACCTGACTCTAGCGGTGGTTATCGGAGTAGCAGGATAACCAACAATGACCACTGCGATTTTCATTGAATATAACATTCGTGATATCGCGGGCATCTTAGCGGGGAGGTATAGTAAGAGCGGAATGACTGGTGAATCATCTGCCCCGTAAACGATAAACCCCAATTTTTTGAGACCAAGCCGTAAATAGCGAGAGTTGAAGGCGATTCGTTTCAACCTTTCTGCCCCCTCCCCGGGGCTGAGAGTCCCTTTAATAACTTTAAGAGAAGAAATGATCTGCTCTAAAACTGGCGGAGGAACACTTTCGCCGAATGTATTGTTGAAATAGCTGAGTCTCAATTTGTCAATAATCCATTTATCACCGGCAATGTAACCTCCAGTGGCGCCGAAAGATTTGGTCAATGTTCCCATTAAAATATCGATTTCTTTTGGGTCAACCAGAAAATAATCACAAACGCCTCTACCCAGTGGGCCCAATGCACCTATTGAGTGTGCTTCATCAACGAAAAGGTAACACTTGTAACGTTTTTTTAATTCAACTACCGCAGGTAAGTTGACCATGTTTCCCTCCATCGAGTACAAACCTTCTACAGCAATGATAATTTTCTTCCAGGGGCGGTGTGTTTTGGGTTGACCTTGGGCAATTTGATTTCTGATAAGCTTCTCTAAATCCTTCATATCGTTGTGCTTGAATACTTTTACAATTGCGCCAGAAAGACGAATTCCAAAACGAATCGAAGCATGATTTAACGAATCACTAATCACAAGCGATTGAGAATCAACAAGCGAGGCAAAAAAACTAGCATTGGTTCCATAGCCTTGACTTACTGTGACAGCGTCTTGTTTACCCACGAAATCTGCAATAACTGCTTCGCATTCTTCATGCAAATCAGTTGTTCCGATTGTATTTCTGGGCGAGCAAGATGATGTGCCATATTTCTTCACTTTTTCTAAAACGTTCTCGGTACACACTCCATGGGATTGGGCAAACCCTAAATAATTGTAGGATGACAAATTGAGACACTCAATCGATTCGCCAGTATAGATGTAATCCTTGCCTCTACGAATTCTTTCAAAGCACTTAATGTATCTGCCTGGCGCACCATGAACTGGCCGTGCAAAGCAGTCATCGATCCTTGTCTTCAATCGGCGAACATAAAAATTCTCAAAGCCATCATACCAAGGGGCGTAGCCATTTTTCTCAACTAAATCTTCATAATCTTTGGGTTTAAAAAGTTTCCCGAAAAAATCACGAATATGACCGATAATAATTAATATCAAATAACTGAGTAACGTTGCGAGGTGTATTAGATAGGGTGGTTCGTCGTCAATTGGAGTTGGTAAAGGTTCACCAACAGGGTGTTGAGATCCATATAAATATTCTCGAGATGTAAGCCTTCCATATTCGAGATCTGCTTTCAATTCATCGGGGCGTTCATCTTTAGGAGCATTAGGGATAAGTGATGACATGAATGTAGATATACTTTTTCACGGGCTATAAAGAAGCAAGCACACAGGGAATTCGTTAAGCGAGAGAGAGTCGCCGCGCGACAGAAAACGCGCACCTGCGAATTTTGTGGAACTAGAGTAAAAGTCTGCAGAGTGAAACCACATTTATACAGTGCGCCGCATTACACGACATACAAGGAAGGATGTTGACGATCCCTAGACTAGGAATGAAGAACATATCAGTATTTATTATCGTGTATATTATAACCATTTTTTTCATCGCCAAGTAATTCAACAGTATGATCGTACTGTAATACCTCCCAATCAAGATGTGCGATCGACAACACTGTCGTTTCACGCATGTAATCGTTCAAAACTGTTTGGCACTTCGCCATCAAAGCCGTATCTTCCATACAAGAAAACGCTTCATCTAATATCAAAATTTCAGGCTGCTTAACGACTGCTCTTAAAAACAAAGCCAACTTTTGCAATCTTAAAGGAAGCTCACCGAATGATTTTTCTGCTCTATCTGCAATTTCCGTATTGAATATTTTTAAAACCAGTTGAGCGTGGTGAGAAATGTCTTTATTCTTATATCGGAAATTGAAATTAAAATTTCCAACATTGGGTACTAAACCTGTTAATATAACATCATTCATCGACATGTCAGATGGAACAATCGCATGTAACTCAGGCGACGATATTCCAATTTTATTGTTGATACTGAAATATGTTATGCCTTTTCCTGGTTTTCTTAATGTTCCATCTATCTTTAATACTGAACGCCAAGACTGAGGATGATCCGCCGTAATCAATGACAAAATAGTTGTCTTTCCAGAACCATTCGGGCCCACAATTCGCCATCTCGAACCCTTTTTTACCTTCCAGTTAAAGTTCTGAAGAATCTGTGCGTTTTTGTATTTCACGGATGCATTTTTAAACTCAATGTGGTCTATATTCGTTTCCGTTACTACCTGTGATCTTTCCTGCAAGTTTGGCATATCCAATTTGTCATTGATATCTTTCGATATTGCGAGCTTTTCGCCCGATTTAACTATTCCCAGTTCATCTACATAAGCAACGTGTGTAATGCAGTCAGGAATTTGGCTATGAATACTTAAGCCAAGCACAACACTAATCTGAAGCTCTGCAGTAACTCGACACAATGTTTGAGCAACAGATTCACGAGCTTGATAATCAAGACCCAAAAATAAGTCATCAATAACGAGTAGTTTCGGTTTATTGTGAAGTACTCTTGCAAGTCTTGCCCTTCTCATTTGGCCATTGCTCAAATTATTGATCCATTTATGCTGTAGAGTAAGCAAGTCGAGATTTTCCATTAGCTTCAACGCAAAGTTTGTGTCAATTTCAATACTGCTATTGTAATTATTTGCTCCTGTTATGAAGTTCAAAACGGAATTCACACTTGAAGACATCTCAAGGGCGCCTTTAGATGAATAGCTTTCATATCTTGCAGCAACGTGAACTTTGTCGATCCCTGAAGTATCTTGAAAAGTAAGGAATTGGATCCCATTATGTCGCATTGAAGTTGAATAGGCGTACCTCCTTCCTGATTTGGGACTCGGAAAATATTTGGAGGCCACTATATTCAAAAATTCAGTTTTTTTGGGCCCGACTATAGCCCAAGATGATGGACCTGTGCCATATTCACAAATTTCGAAGTTTTGGATAGGATTCTTGAAAATATAATGGGGATTTTTGTTTCTTGTATAATTCTTATGGAAGAGTGCATTTTCAATCTGACATATGTATTTTAAGTTTTGCTTCCCACCTACCATAATTTTAGTTTGAGGTTGTTATGCGAAAAACTTGTAAACCTGAGTTTAACAATCAAATTTTCGCAAACATTCCAAATGTCTCTTTTCCAATGATTTACCTGGGGTCAAACGTTACATAGTAACAATTCTCCATTTATTTGATATATACCATGAAAACTTCTATAAGTTAAAGAAAGACGAAATCAAAGAGATGTATGTTCTACTATTCCCTTGCACTAAATTTTAATTCAGTCTTCACCCCCGAGGGCAGAATTCCTGTAGGAGAATGATCTGGTCAGACGCGCGGAATCCAACTTCTTAATCAATTGACCCTGCAATCGATTTCACACAACCAGCACATAATGGATTTGACTAACCCAACAATGCCGGAATGCAATGTAGAAAACGACAAAACTGAGTCCGAGGCTACGAAAAGTGCAATTGCTCGTTTGGAGAAAGAAATAGATGGGGCATATTCATTGCTAGAATCGAAGTTTTCTACTTTGTGGGACAATGCAACACGTAATGCTCAAAGTTTACAAGAACGGATTGATCTTCAAAAACACAAAACTTATTTGATGACACAGTTAAGTTCAGCGAAAGATATACTTTCTGATAGTCACAGTGACGAGAATATTCACCATGCTGAAGATCTGTTGAATAAAATCAACGAAGAGATGAATAATCTAGGATCTAACTATGCTCACAAGTCTTTATCCCAGCTGGCGAATGAGGCATTGGACAATTTAGACGCAAAACTCGAGATTGTTGAAAAGCAAGCTGGCAAGTTTGTGAATCTGGTCGCTTCGTTCTTTTCTGGAATGGTAGCAATCAAGGAGACAGCAAAAGAGACAAGTCAAACAAGTGAAAGAACGACGACTACACCACATATACCCGGTGCTGCTTATGGAACTTCCAGATATGACTCAGAATTATTCAAATTACATACATCGGAAGATATCTATCTCAGTGATGACAGGGACTTGACAGAAGAAATCGAGAATTTTGATGTATCAAGGAGAACAGATGAAATTACGCAGTTGTTGCAGAAATATTCAGAAACTTTGCCGAACTTGATGAACAACTTGGTTCCTCTAAAACTCTCCTATAAAAGCTTTTGGTTCAAATATTTCAAACATGAGATGAACCTTAAATTCAGTGAAAAAGCAAGAAAGGAGCTTTTGAATTCAAATGAGAACAGCTTGGTTTGTGATGGTAAGATCGAGGGGGAAGAACAACAAGAACAAGAACAAGAAGAAGAAGAAGAAGAAGAAGAATTTACCTGGGATGATGAAGAAGAGGATAGTAATGACATTAGTGAAGCTGTAGATACCTCCGAAAACATTAGTGAGAAATAGGCCAATTTAATACAAAATCCTGCACAAACACCTCCTGATTTACATGCCAATTAAATGGCTACTCCCTCCTACAGCACGGCAAATCTTGAGCCAAGAATGGGAAGAAATCTTGACCGTTGCAATATAAGAGAACACTATGACCATGAATCAGGTACATCCTTAAAGACTTCATTTAACATAAAAAGAGTATGGGTTAAAGGTGCGAATGGAATTCCTACTTCAGTGATGATAACCAGACAATCTCTCGTTGATGATCTAAAATCAACTGTCCACAATAAATTTTCAAATTCTCTAGGCAAACACTACGACTCATCAGATTTACAAATATTTGCGAAACCAATAGAAAAACAGCATCATATTGCGCTTACAACTAAAAACTCCCCTATAAATAGACTCAAAACAGGGGCAAAGGATATCAAAAAGGATCTGTCTGTCAAAATTGACAAAAGGGGCATGCTATCATTACTCGAACCTGACAAAAATGTTTGGGAATTGATAGATGTGTATTATGGAGGTGAAATGGGAATGAGGGATGCATTGATTATAGGGGTCTCGCATGATGCGGAGAGTTCTAACGACAAAACATCGGTATCGTTAGAAGAGCTAAGTGATTCAAATACAGAATCGTTTACTTCATCACAAAATTCTCTGCTGCAAAATGATACAAAAAAAACTTCGAGCACATCAGCTTTACATGTTCCAAAATTGCTGCACTCCTTACAAAACACATATCTGCAAGATAAGACTAATGACAGGGACAAGAATTCATCGGAATCGCCGATATCACAAACTGTATCACAAAAGTCCGGCAATATGAAGCAATTAAAGAGATCTGAGTCAAGTAATACACAATCGGCAATCTCAATGACTTCTCAATCGAGAAACCACAATTCTCAAGCAGTTTTACTACTTCCCAAGAATTTTTCATTAAGCGAACAGCCACTCGCAAAATTTACACAAGGGGATAAATCTGTACCAGAATCAGGACTGAACAGCAAAAACACAGTTTCCAAAACGATGTCTTTTGACAGACAAACGTATCCTATTGGTTTCAAAGACCTGAGAGAGAAGTCTTTTGAACTAGGAGAAGATAAGCTGGACTCGACAACTAAAGTTGAAAAAGTTAACAACAGCCCCAAAGTGAACCCGGGGGTTCAAATGTCAGAGTCAAATGACTCAAAGTCCGAAAGTGGGCTGCCTGCAAGAACAACAGATAGAGCTTCAGGAAGCCGTCTCGACTTCAAAGAAATTACAATCAATACATCAACATTTGAACAAGTATTACCACTGATATCAGTTTTAGTTGTGGAAGATAATTCAATCAATCAAGCTATCCTTGGTGCATTTTTGCGTAAGCATAAAATTCATTATCAGATTGCCAAGAATGGCCAAGAGGCCGTTGACAAGTGGAGGAAAGGTGGATTCCATTTAGTTCTTATGGATATACAGCTACCAGTGAAATCAGGAATTGAAGCGACTAAAGAAATTAGACTTCTTGAACGAGTGAATAGCATCGGGGTGTTTGCACAGCACGAATTAACTTTAAGCAATAAGAAGGAGCAATTGAGAATCAGAGATGATCAAAAGTTAGACCTCAGTATTTTTAGGTCTCCAGTCATAATTGTGGCTCTCACCGCATCTTCAAATTCTTCTGTGGACAAAAAGAATGCTTTAACAGCCGGTTGTAATGACTTTTTGACAAAACCTGTAAATCTTGTCTGGCTACAGAACAAGATCACCGAATGGGGATGTATGCAAGCTTTGATTGATTTTGATGGATGGAGAAAAGGAGCAGTGAATCTGACTGCTTTCAGCGACAAGAAGACACAAGTGAACTGAGATCAATGATTAAATTTGTAAATCCTACTCTAGTGAGGTAGCTACACTCATTGTTTGTCAAGATATATATAATTTTCTCAGAGAACCTTCTCGTAAACATATGAAAAATTGATTAACAGTATTCTTATTTTATAGAGATAGTAGTGTGCCAAAGTCTTGTAGTTCTTACGTTGTGACCAGCCAGAGTCGCTGCATAATTGCTAGCAGCTCGGTCGATTTATACGACTCTTTCCTTTTGTCTCTTAGGTCGTGCGCAACCATTATAATTTCTAAACAAGTTTATGAGTTTTCGGGCTCTAGTCCATTATTGTACTTTGAGATGTCGACCTACGAAACCACAAATAGTGCAGGTTCAGATGTCATAGATACAGACCTTCCGTCTAAGATACCTCTTCTGGTTTTGCCTCTAGAGGCTATCGATAAAGCCATAGGATCTCAGATAAAGATCCTTTTAACTAACAATAAGGAGTTCCATGGTAAGTTGGTGGGTTTCGATGACTTTGTTAACGTCGTTCTTGAGGATGTATATGAAGTTGATAGTGATGGATCTAAAGGTAGATGTGTTAAGAAAATGTTGTTGAATGGGACACAAATCGCAATGTTATGTCCCTCTTCCTAATGCAAAAAACCACACAAAATAAGTATAGCTGAAAGCGGCTGCTGAATACTCCTCTCAGATGTTTATAGCTGTTCATATTTCTTATTTAATGTCTTCGATTGAATGATATATTCATCATAAAACCAGAATTACTCAATTCAGCTTACTATTTTTTCCAACGATTGTTCAGAGGTTGGTTCAACTTCACTAAGTTCTTCGTGAATTGTTCTGAGTCCATATTGGCTGCAAAGGAACTGAAAAAACAAGGTTCCAAAACGGTCAAAAGCAAGAACAATTGGACGTCAATTTTAAAAGAAGAAAAATATAGAACAGAAAATTCTCCCTGGTGGTGGCGATTGACATGCATTCGCGAAGGTTTATATATGAGTACACACAAATCTCGAGAAAGAATACAACGAATCACATGAAACTTACAATTATTGTTCAGCGTACTGGCGAGATTCATCTCATCGATGTTTCTAAGGAAATAGCACTTGAGGATCTTAGAGCTCTTATCCAACACGAATGTAACATTCCTATTGCTTCTCAAATTCTAATTCTAAACGATGTTATTCTCGACAACGATACTAGATCACTCGAGGAATTACGTGTATCTGATGATGATATAATAACAGTGAAGATCAATGAAAAGAGAGAAGACTTGTTGAAGGCAGCGACTAAGTTTCGCTTGAGTTCCCTTTCAAATAGTACGCTAAATGATCTATTGAGACAGCTGTTTCCCGAATTATATTTGACTCTCAATACTCCTGATAGGTTTAGAGAACAGTTTGCTTCAATTTTAGAAGATCCTTGGTCAGAAGATCTGGGAATTCTCAACAGATTGCTAGAATTCCAAGAATACTTGGACTATAATGAACCTTCTACCCAGGAACATCCCAGCCAGCAAGAAATTGACGATAATTTGCAATTGGCATACGATATAGCTCCTGAGTCTTTTGTACCTGTTAATTTGCTTTACATCAAAATGCGAATCAATGGTCATGAAACATATGCTTTAGTTGATTCTGGAGCACAGAAGACTATAATTCATCCCAAATTAGCCGAAAGATTCGGAATACTGAATTTGATCGACAAAAGATTTGCTGCTATGACCATGGGAATAGGTACAAAGAAATCCGAAGGCAGAATACATAGTGTTTCTGTAAGTATGGGTGAAACGAATATTGATGTTCCATGTTCATTTACTGTTCTTGATGTCCATATTGGAATTCTCTTTGGACTAGACATGTTAAAAAGTCATAAATGCAGTATAGACTTATCTCAAGATGCATTGATAGTCAACGATCAAGCCATCAAATTTTTATCCGACTACGAAATAGAGAAGAACGTGCTACCATTTCAGCAAATGCTCCTGGGACTGACAGATATTTCCAATAAAATAAATTCTTCTAAGTCTAATTCCTTTGAAAGACCAAAGCCCGAAGGAACAGAACGTTCCAGGACACTATCCGAGGAAAGTAACCGTATCAACAACAGCTCTCAAGCTGCATATCCAGAGAGCAGTATTTTTCAAATAACGTCGTTGGGATTTTCTCGTGAACAAGCGATTGCCGCATTGAAACTAACAAACGGTAACGTCGAGCTTGCTGCTTCGTCTTTATTCTAACAACAAAATATTGAATCGTGAATTGAATAATCGAATACTAAATATGTATGTGGTTTAACTTATATTCTCCAATTCCTCATCTTCAGATCTCTTTTTCAAAATGAGCGGCTTTCCAGTCACTCTGAAGTATAAGTCCTTTATATCATCAGTTGTAGATTCGAAATGTGAAGATGGATCATAGCTTTTAGATATAAAGATATTGCTTTGTGATCCATCGTCTTTCGGTTCGTATAATTCAGCGAGTCCCATCAAAGTATCGAGACGTGGTCCCAAAAGCTTAAAAGCGGGTTCCAATTCAATATGAGGTGTGGCGGTTTCAACAATAGTTGAAACTATTGCAAGATAATAACCTTTGGGCACAACACAATGCTCATCAGACAATACCGCGATATAGATATCATTCTTGCGTCCAATTTGATTCTGTGGTAAAATAATCTGTATAGAGTCCAAGTCGTTAGTATTGGGCACTGGGTGATCCAAAATGCACATAGCTCTAATAACTTTGTGGCCAGACTTCTTCACACGATCGGGGAAGTAGGTTGGATCACCTATCACTACAGGAGCTTTAGCGGTTCCTTCTTTGGTAACCACACCTGCAAACTTATCCCCATCAAACAAGACCTTATCAATCGGTGTATCCAACATATAAGTGCCCCCATATATGGCAGATAATCTAGCAAAGCCCTGAGGCAATTCACCAAGTCCATATAATGGATAAATGTATGGAGACTTGCCATATTTAGCAACTGATTGAACATAGAGGATAATTCGCTCAACAGTTGGCCTAGCAGCCTCCAACAAATAGTCATCATTAGCCCACAAGGCCATTGCATGTCCAATAAAATCTTTAGTCCCCCTTTCCAAACCGAAATGAGTATATACCTCATCTATTGTATTTTTGTCCAAGTCCAAGCCTTGATGCGTCGAGGGTACTTCTTCGTCATAGGAAGCAACAAATTCCAAAAAACGTTTCATTCTTCTTTTCTCAAATATACCCATCAATGAGCTCTTCAAAGCTTCCATCTCATTTGATGGGACCTTCGAAATACGCCCCGAACGATAGACATAACTTCCTCCAACTGGCTTGAATTCAATATACTTTGTAACCTCTGTATGCACTAAGATGTTGGTTAATTCACCATTGCTCATCAAAAATTTGGGAATGAGATCGACACACCAATCACGGTCACGTCCCCCAATATTGCTCGGCTTTTGGGAAGATGGTTTAAATTTGGAATACAATTGCAGTAAATTTAAGGATGCAGATTCACCTCCGTAGAAATCTTGTCTGTCGATATGAAGAACCTTTTTGCCTTCAACAGACAAGATACCAGAGAGAACACATTCCGTGAGACCAGTGCCTAAAACAATCACGTCGTAATTTTCGTCCATGATGTGTTGTTAATATTTGACTAGGTAGGAAAATACTTGAGGGGCTTGCTACAAATGGTAAAACACACATACAGATCACGTGATGTATTATGAAGGAAATCTGTTCATTGAGCTTGCACTCAAGCCAAGTTGTGGAAGCGCTTTGCTCCACCACGGAGGGAATCTTTGATAATTTTGCTAATTTCTTCCGGATCAGAAGTGATTTGGGTAAAATTCTCAAAACCATCCTCTGTAATGAGTAAATCATCCTCAATTCTTACCCCACCGACGTACCAGTATTTGTCTAAAATCTCCTTGTTTATATACTTCATCTTTGCAGGTGAACTGAAGACATTCTCTAATAAAAAAGGCGAGAAATAAACTCCGGGCTCATCAGTTAATACCATTCCTTGCTGGAGTACTCTTCTGAGCCTCAAATATCTTAGCTTCGGATCAGGATCAGCGTAATTAGGGTAACCTCCCACATCGTGTGTATCCATACCCAACAAATGGCCAAGTCCATGAGGAAAGAAGCTAGCGCTAATACTAGAATCGAACAATTCCTGTTCAGGAAAGTCTTTGAAAATTCCTAGTCTCAAGAATTCTTTTATCAAGACTTTGTGTGCTTCAAGGTGAATGTCGTCCCATAAAGTCCCAGGTTTGATCAAAGACATCGTCACTTTTTGCATTTTTAAAACAATATTATAAATTTCTAAATGTTCCTTTGTCCAATCACCATTTATGGGGAAACAACGGGTAACATCAGAGGCGTAACAATGCCACTCAGCACCAGCATCAATAAGGATAGACTTCTTGTCAATACCAATTTCATCGTCATTCTTTACGTAGTGCAATGTTGAGCAGTTTGGTCCAGAGCAGCAAATCGGATCATACAGTTGATACTTCGAGCCTTGTCTGAGAGCATGATACATAAATTCTGCATGTATGTGCGTTTCATTAGTTTCAATTGGAGTAGCAGACATAACTGCCAAATGACATTTGTCAGTGATTGCAGCAGCATGCTTCATAAGTTCGATCTCATGGGAATCCTTGATTAATCTTGCTTCGTCAAGTGCGTAGAAAAAAATAGGATCCTTCTCTGTTAAATAAGCAGAATAAGTGTTGTTCCTGCCATTGATATCAGTTGTGTGAATAATCCAACCATTTTTCTTTAATGATGAAAGATCATCTTTCACATCCACTTCGTAGTGGACTTCATCAACATCAAAAGTTTTCAATGCTTCTTCCTTCAGCATTGGCAAACCACTCCACATGATATCTTCCTGGTCAACATTCGGAAGATACAATACTAGCTTATCAACCATTCCATCGTACAAGACATGAGCGCCAGGGATATCACACCCACTTAAGTAATAAAAATAACGATTTTGACGCATTGGTTTAGTCTGGTCACAATACTGATAAAGCTCGAGATCCTCACCACTTACGAAGAAATGGACTTTATCACTACCAGATTTTTTTTTGAAGTGGCTGTAGACCTTTCTTGCATGTGATTTAGCTGGATATTTTGAGTTAATGGTGGCCATATTGACGTTTAGTCGACCCAAGCACTCGAAGCAGAAGTCAAGAAGCAGTAAATCTACGCATCACACAGTGCGTGCTCCGCACTGGTGTGCGGCATTAGTGACTGCGGCATTGGAAAACAAGCATGATATCATGAAAATTGGATGAATGAATTAAACCAGAGATATAGAATATACAAAGTATAAATCACTGATAAAATTAGCTAGATATCAGTTTGAGTGTGAATGAGCTAAAGCAACAGGATCATTATAATGAGAGAAAAGTGCACTTCTAAACAATTAGTGTACCACGATTATTCGGAATTGAATGAACTCTAGTTAACACAAATGGAAATGTAATAATGATCGTGAAGTAATTCGCTTATGCATTTTGAAACAATTTTGAAAATAATTTGGTTCTTAAGAGTAGCTTCTTATATTTTATTCCTTAGCTCCTTTGTTACATATATATCGTGCGAGACACATTTTCCGTTCGCCACTACAATCGACAATGAGGGTGTCACAATTATTAGCTTAGCTTAGCACAATGGAGAGATTGCAACGGCTACTTGGAGGAAACCATGGACTAGGTGGTCCTGGGGCTTCACAACTGTCCGACTCTGCTTCGATTGATGATGCCGAGACCGTTTACATTTCATCCTTAGCGCTTTTAAAAATGCTTAAGCATGGAAGGGCAGGAGTTCCTATGGAAGTTATGGGTTTGATGTTGGGCGAGTTTGTGGATGATTTTACTATTCATGTTAAAGATGTTTTTGCAATGCCACAGTCTGGAACTGGAGTCTCTGTTGAAGCTGTCGATGACGTCTTCCAAACAAAGATGATGGACATGTTGAGGCAAACTGGACGAGACCAAATGGTTGTCGGCTGGTATCACTCACATCCAGGGTTTGGATGCTGGCTTTCTTCAGTTGATGTTAACACTCAACAAAGTTTTGAGCAATTGAATAAGAGAGCGGTCGCTGTTGTCATTGACCCAATACAGTCTGTTAAAGGCAAGGTAGTTATTGACGCATTCAGAACCATCGATGCTAGTACATTAATGAGGGGACAAGAACCCAGACAGTCAACATCAAATGTCGGGCACTTGAACAAACCATCAATTCAAGCGTTAATCCATGGCCTTAACAGACAGTATTATTCTTTGAATATCGATTATCACAAGACCCTGTACGAGACTAACATGCTCTTAAACCTTCATAAAAAAACGTGGCAGAGTGGATTGAAAATGTTAGATTATAATGACACTGAGCGTGAAAGTCTCAGTGATATGCAAAGCTTAGTTAAGATAGCTAGATCCTACAATGAAAGAGTGAGTGAAGAAAAGGAATTGCTGGAGGAAGAATTGAAGACTCGATATGTCGGTAAGCAAGATCCAAAGAAGCATTTATCTGAAACATCTGATAAGATAATTGAGAATAGCATTACTTCAATATTGACGAGTAACATAAACTCGCTTGCAATTCAATAGTGAATAATCATCCAATCGTATCTTACGTTCAACCTGTAGTTGAATATTTCTTTACTCAATCCTCATTGTTCAAAAATTTTCGAGCACCAGCTCACTGTATTCGATTGCGTTGCGGTGTTTTCTCTGGAGAACTTGACTTAGAAGAGTCGATTCTGGTAAAACATGTGAGACACACACAACAAAAGATGCAAACTTGAGCTCAAGAATCCTTTTACCACTGGTTGACTCACTTGTCTGCAAAAAATCCATAAACAAAACGATAAACTTTTCAAACTCTTCAACCCGTGTAAAATAAGTTCTTTGAAGAGCCACTGTGTCAATCATTGAGAAAAGCTCAACGATTGACATTTTAGACATA
This sequence comes from Metschnikowia agaves, assembly GCA_963678735.1. Lineage (NCBI taxonomy): Eukaryota > Fungi > Ascomycota > Pichiomycetes > Serinales > Metschnikowiaceae > Metschnikowia > Metschnikowia agaves. Next base: position 1,372,925 of record CAVMBV010000003.1, on the reverse strand, counting down.
ACAGTCCAATTATTCCGAGGAAATGGCGATGCTCGGAATAAATGAGGATACCGGTGAATGAAATCGTTCCAGAAGGGAATATCTTTGACGAGCTTCATAGTTATAAAAAAATTGACCATTTCATTCGAATATGTTTCTGAATCCCGAGCGAAAAGCTCGATATAGGCAGTAGAGTCCTCGCAGGGCATATCAGCAAGCAAGGTAAGTATCCACAAATCTTGCAAATTATTTAGATACGAGTTCAAGATGATTTCTTGACTATTTGCCGTCCCTGAATCAAATATTATTTCTCGAATCTCTTTGCACATGTTTATACTGGTATTCATTTTCTTCGTGCTCTCGATTAGTATAGGTAATTCATTATCGGGAGACGCGAGGTAGCTAAGAGGAATCATACAATGCTTTGATTTATTCCTCAGATTTTTGCGAGGCAAAAGAAGGCCATGTTTTTCACAAAGAATGAGGCTGGCTGAGAGACTTTCTGGGTCTGTCGCTATGCACTTTTTGTTATTACCGCCCATATCAATGAGCTTAACATTGTGGACTGCTAACGAGAAATTTTCTTCAAAGCTTGTTTGTAGATTTCCAGCCTCGAAAAAGTAAACATCAGACTTGATGAGAGCTTGATCAGTTGAAGCAGGGTATTTTCGCAAAGGAAATCTATCGAATAATTCACGAATAGGTTCTGGGATTTTCATTATATGTTCATGGGTGTTTTTAGACCTGAATGTTATTCCGTTATACATACGCGCTGTCTTCAATTATTACTGTCTTCTCATGCATAAACTCGTGCAAAGGAATGCTTCTCTACATCATTAAATTATTTCAAACATACTCTAGATGTCGAACAGAAAGTGGAGAGTATTGACCAGAAATCATTCTTCCTGAGAAACTAAGTCAATGCTTAAATCAAACCACTTCTCTCCCGCAAATTTGCACGCACTTTCACCATGGTTAACAAAACCAATTTTCTCATAAAATGGTAACAACTCTTTGTGAGCAATTATCACAACCTTGCTCCCTAAATCCTGATTAGACAACTTTTGAATATAATCATGCATCAACAAAGTACCCAAGTTTTTACCTTGCCACTTGGGATCTATCACTAAACCATGGACTCCAATATATCTTGATTGTTCGATGTGTCCGCGAGAAGGATCGTCCTTCAGAGGAAGCTCCATAGACTCAGAGGTAATTTTGTCAGAATGAACTTTCGTAGCTATTATATGACCTATCAATGTTTCTTTGACGACGGACAGCTTAACGGGTAGTTTTTCATTATCTGCATCCTCATTATCGACCACCGAATCCTCCGATTCAGACGTATCTGTCAAGCCCTTCTCTTTCTCCAATTTTTCGGCAACTTCTGGTAAGTTTACTGCGTTATACCGGTGACCATATTCTCTTACAAATAGGCCAGAGCAAAGCTCGGGGCAAACAGTTAATCTGTACTTGAACTTCTCCTCGGTACATCTTTCAAGCTCTGGAAAACCTTTTTCCTCCAAAACGAGACAAGAGTTAACATCTTCAATAGTCAAAGGGCGAATTGATAAATTGGGTGGAAAATCCGCCATTGTATAATAACGATCGGTTTAGTCTCTACTGGGAGGGGAATTTTTCTACTACATGAGGGATAAATGGTCGTGTTGGGCTCATGGTAAACCACCGCGAACACTACGATAAAGGATTGCTGCTATGAGGTAAAAGAGATTAGGTTGACCGGAAATACATTGTAAAATAGCTCAGAAAAAAATTCCCATTTCACTATATATAATACTGTATCATTCTAACTTAGGATATCTCATATCATCAGATTCATCTGTCACCAATGAGTTGCTTACCTTCCAAAGATGGACAATATTATCATCAGCAGTAGATGCGAGTGTCCAGTCCATAAAGGGGCACCAGCTGATATCTGTAACAGCACCCGTATGACCCGCATGCATCATAAATATTTCCGGAGAGCCATCCTCAGCATCTTCTTGTGCTTGCTCTTCACCAATTTTACTTAAATCCCAAAGGATGACCCGTCTGTCTTGAGATCCCGAAGCAAGAATACCGTCTTTGTGGGGTGAAAACTCCAAACTTGTAATTGCATCACCATGACCCATCATAGTATGGAGAGGTATAGTCGTTTGAGCATCTTGGGATAGCATACGCAAATCTAGAAAATTAATGTTAGAATCAGAATTGCCAATAGCTAGTAAATTTTGTGAAAAGGGGGAGAAAGCTAGACTATTGATTCCTTCAGACCCCTTATTACTAAATCTTAAAGCTGGAAATTCCAGTGCTCTAGTATCGTAGATCAAAATTTGTTCATCATCTGAAACTGATCCAAAGACAAATGATTGAAAATTATGCCATTTCGCATCATTGACAACACCAGTATGGTCTTTGTAGATCTGTTTCGAAGTATCATTGTTCTTGTTAATGTCCAGGACCACCACAGTCTTGTCATCAGATGCTGTGAGTAACAATCCACGCTCGAATGAATTCCATGATAGCCCATATCCATTGTCTGTGTGAGGCTTGAGGCGACATAAATCTTCTTTCTCCTCCAATTTAAAGATGTCACATTCACCATCACCGTTGATTGTTGCCACAATGTTGGAGTCTTGGGGCATGTACCGTGCTCTGTTAACCTCACTGGAAGTTTCAAATTTTTTGGATATCTTTATTATGGACGACACCTTTTTTTTAGGTTCCATATTAGCAGCAGGAAAATAAGGTAACTGTGTGGATGCTAACTTTAAGTAGTTTTTGCCTTCCCCCGAAGTATGCGTTCCTAATAATAGTTTGGCATTGACAGAACTATCGTGTATGTGACTGTGAGGAAGCCATTGCACAGTGAGCGATGGCCAGGTGAGTGCAGTCTCACTGACAAAGTCATACATGTAGCGGCAGTTCTTCCTCCATAATTCATATTCCTCTTTGATAGTCGATTCCTCTTGTAGCGTAGACATTGCGTAAGGCCAAAGAAATCACACTCAATACATTAAATTTGAATGCGACTATTTCATTCAATCACGTGACTATGTATATAGTGTATCAAGTATCTAATTCCTGGTGCAGTGTAAGATCTAGCTCATACTCATCAATAACTTTTAGGACATCTCTTATGTGATCAAAATATGGGAAATTTCGAAGAGTAGAAACCCAAACATTTTCTGCACTGTTTTGACTTCTTACTTCCTTGGAACTGTTCGTGCTAGTGTTAATCATGATATCTAACTGAGAACTTAAAATGTCTGTTATCCCAGTATTCATCAACCTATCAAGTAACACCTGATTGTTATTAACTCTAACAAAAAAAGATTTTGTACCTTGTGAATAGTAAGTCATCAAAGACTGATGTAAAAGCTGGGCAGCTGACGAATCTATAAAAGTCATACCCTCCAAATCAAAAATCATATACTTAGACATGGATGCTGCTCTGCTCCTCTTTGAAGCAGGATGAGCCCTTGCTGATCCATACATTTCTAGCCGTTTGAGTCGTACTCTCAAGTCATTGGCATTTGCAAACGTTAACGGTTCGGGAATTTTGATGATGAGGCAACCCTCGATCTCTTCTAGAGCTCTGTAATTGAGAGCACGTAGATTATCAGTAAATATATTTAACTGAGATGACCTATTCTCAAGTGGTTGCAGTCTAGAATTGTTATTAAAAGCCGCAAGTTTTGAGTTACTTGGAAGATCTGCATTCAGAAAGGTGTTTGTACCTGGAATTCGACCAAGGATTTGAATGTTAGATTCTGCAGAATTTCTGATAACCCTAATAAGCAGATAGACCAAGCCAACTGCAATGCCGGCTTCCATTGAAAAAAATATGGTCGTCAATACAGTGATTGTAAAAGTAATGATCTCATCATAACCCTTAGACTTCCAATGAAACTTGATTTCAGGTGGACCTTCACTTATCAACAGTATTCCAATAACACCAGTTACGACACTTAAGATACATTTAGGGATGTAGTGCAAATACCCAAGAACGAATCGTGCGGTAATTAATGAAATGATTCCCATAATAGCTCCAGAGAGAGTTGTTTTGGCTGACATAGCGTTCATCTTCGACCGTCCGTAACCACCAAAGGAAGGTAAACCTCCAAAAAAAGAACACACTATGTTAATCATTCCAAGAGCTACGAGCTCGCGATTGGAAGAAATTGGTAAATTATACCGACTACCCAAGGATTTCAGGGCTGTTGTAGATTCAAAAAATCCAAGCATAGCACAGGTGAAACCAGATGTGCTCAACGACTTCATCAATTTCAAGTGCTCTTTTGAAAAAGGATTATAGAAAGGTATGTTGGTGTCCACATCTGAAATAGACCCCACTATCCCAATTCCTTTGTTATTCCATTTGAATATAGAACATAACACCGTGGAAGAGATAACAACCAATAAAATTTCTGGAAAATACACAGCATAGCGCAAAAAGCGCCCCTTGGAATAACTTGCAACCCTCTTCAAATGACGACAAATGATAATTATAAAAAAAGCTGTTATACTGACTTTGAATGTGAGTGCATGCGCCTTGTGATAATGCTTTAAAACAAACATTAATTTGTCAAAAGGAGAGTGTATATCTGGACCAGACTTATCATTAATGACTTGGCTTAAAAGATCTTCGAGTCCCAACATAGGAATCAGAGAGCTGATAACCATCACTGCACCTACTCCACAAATGAAACCTTTAAGTAGTGATTCACACAAGACATTGTCTAAAAATCCAAACCGTCCCAAACCAAATCCCAACAATGTGGCCCCGCTAACAAAAGTGATTGCCACAACGTATTCAGTGGCAGTCATCTTTTCCTTTTTGGAATGATGTAACAACGGTTCCACTGCTTGTCCCACAATTAGAGAGATTGGTGCCTCAGGGCCAGTTATCATTTGAGGTACTGAACCCATAATCATATATATCAAAGGAGCGAATCCTAAAGAATATAACCCACATGTGACTGGCACTTTTGCCAAAGAACTAGCGTAAGAGAGAGCCAATGGAATTTGAAAAGCAGCCAATGAAATTCCTCCTGCCAAATCCCCCATGAAGAACTCTAATGAATATTGAGATATCCAAGAAAACATGGGGACGTAGTAAGGAAGAAGGTCACTAAAAAAAAGCGTAGGAGTAGCTTGACCGTTTTCACCCGCTAAGTTAGTCTCGGCAGAAAGGTTCAATCCTTGTGTGGTTTGCGTTGGGAATTTTTTCGATAAAACGAACGATTCTTCGTCTGAGCTATTGTTTTCTCCGAGTGAACTCACAGAAACTATCTCATTTTTTGAACTACTTCCTTGTAAGAGAAGAGCATTTTCCTCAATTACTCTTCTGGAGACTAGTCGATGTTGGCTGTCAGATTTGTAATATTGCTTCAAACCATCCCGACTTTGAAGCAGGCTTCCCTCAATATCCGACAGAACCATTTTATATTATCAGGAGAATTTGAAGATGAAATGAAGGGCAAGGGTGCAGGTGTGAATGTCATCAAAAGATCTACTCGCTTATCGTGGATTATGTGCACGTGCTCCAATGTACTTTTCCGAGTTGGTCTTTCTATCATCAAGAAAAGTCTGAGGTTGAAAAGCTGGATGTCGTGATATCGAGGAATTATGAGTCAAACCTTAGTATTTTTTCGAGTAGACCTTTATAAGAAAGTGTTTACTCATAAATTCTTGCCTATGAGTTGATTACTTTTCACCTAGCGCTAGTAATTCTACATTTAATTCTTTTCCAGCGTGCCGACGACACCCCTTTTATCCTTGATTTGTAATTCAATTCAAGCATCACCATAATCACTTACATTCGGTTCATCAGTTAGGTAAATTTACGTCCATCGAATACCTTTGCCACACACTGCGTGAAGAGGGCGGGGTGAAAGTTGAACTTGGGGAATGGTCAAAACAAGAGAGTTTTTTTTATTGAAAGCAGCTTTAGAAAGATTGCTTTATAAGCACAAGCATATGTTTCTCAACCTTGTTGGTGTTATAAAAGGTTAGAGGCTCCAATAACTTGCCAAATAGCCTGCATAATTTTACAAATCCCGATCGCACATATACACGTGACTAATGTCTGCCATGAGTTTTGTCTGGAGATCAATACTTGACCTGAACCCGCAAAGAATTTTCTTACTGTTGGCATGTTACGCTCACTTCGCTTTAAAAGACTCTTATCATCATCAGGGATCAATTTAAATACACTTGCTTTTGTGGAGGGTGCAAAAGGAAATGTTTCATCTCTGTCCTTGTCAGCAATTACTGCTGCAAAAGCAATTGGTAAACCCATAGCCGCTATCGTTGTAGGTCCAGATGGAGAAAAGATTGCAGAAACAGTATCCAAACTTGATGGAATTTCAAGAGTTATTTTAGCAAGGGGTGAGCAATACAATCACTACCTTGCAGAAGAATTGGCTCCTTTGTTTAAAGAGGTAGTCACCAAACAAGACTTTTCTCACTTTGTCACCCCTGCAAGTGCTGTCGGAAAATCTTTCTTACCTCGTTTAGGGGCACTTCTTGACGTCCAACCGATTTCTGAAATTGTGAAGGTTGAGTCGGAGAGCGTGTTTGTGAGACCTATCTACGCAGGGAATGCTTTGGCAACAGTCAAGAGCAAAGATAGCCGCATTTTACTTTCCGTGAGAGCTAGCGCTTTCCAACCCACTCAAACGGATGGGGCCGATGTAAACATAGAAGAGTTGGATTTTACGGTGAATCCCTCGAAAACAATGGAGTTTGTTTCAGAACAATTATTATCTTCTGAGAGGCCAGAATTGGGATCTGCACTGAGAATAGTTGCAGGTGGACGTGGCTTAAAAAACAAAGAGACTTTTGATTCTTTAATAGAGCCATTGGCATCTAAGCTAAATGCCGCAATTGGTGCTTCCAGAGCGGCAGTTGATTCAGGCTATTGTGATAACTCGTTGCAAGTTGGACAGACGGGAAAAATTGTTGCCCCTGATTTGTATATCGCCATTGGTATTTCCGGCGCTATTCAGCATCTTGCCGGAATGAAGGACGCGAAGACAATTGTCGCTATAAACAAAGACGAAGAAGCTCCGATATTCAATGTGGCAGACTATGGACTAGTTGCCGATTTGAACGAGGTTGTTCCAGAACTCACTGAGAAAGTTTAAGAAAAGCGAAGTATATATTAATTGAAGGAAGAACTGTATCAGAAAAAGAAAGAAGTATAATGTGATAAATGGATGAGTATGTATCATTATCTCAATACCGTAGACCATGATATTTTCTACACGGCTTTACAGTATTCGATGTACGTGATTGAGTTTTACAGGAAATTCTTATAATGATTCGGGAACAGATCTACGAAAACGATTCAAACAGAACAGTCATACTTACATTTATCATAGGTTTATAAGAGAGCTTATTATGGTATTATTCAACGATTCGCATACTTTGGGGCTCGGATCGTATGTTGAGAGTAACGATATTCAATGAACAAACATAAGGAAATACATTTAAACAGAAAAGTAATATATAAACACAAAACTTTTTATAGAGTTGATCCAAGTAAAAGCTGTATTGAGTTGATATTTAAATCAAAACATCAAAAAAAAGCATATAAAGTCTAAAAGAGGGTAACGAAGAAATGGAAAAGACAAGGTGCGCATTAAAAATGTTTGGTAGTAAAGTAGCGTTTTTGAAAAAAAAACTAATCAGACTGTGTTAGTGTGAGGTTGAACAACTTCTCTTTATTTGAAATCAGGCTTTGTCAATTGAGTATTTTCTAATATTTCCGGGTCAAACCATGAAGTATAAATCTATATTTCATTATGTATAGAATCTGGCTGAGAGTTACTTACCCTTTGGGAGCGAATCGATGTACTGCTCCATTACCTCTTTCACGGATAAAGGTTTTCTTCCAGTTAAAGTCTCCACATCATTAGAGAGGACTTTCATAGTACCGTTTCTGATTTCGGCTGTATTGGTGATGAGATCATCGCAACACAATGGAATTGGGCTTTTCGAGAAGTCACCTTCAACAGTTTTTGGGACTCCTCTTCCACTCCAATACTCGTAAAGTTGATCGTCTGTCCTGCTGACAATTTCACATTCCCAGCCTGTTTTCTCTTTAACCATTGCTGGTATAGTAAAATCGGAAACAAGTTCGGGGCCAGTGACAGTATAAACTGTGTTGACTTTTCCCTTTCCTAATAACAATGCACCCAATACTCTTGCACAATCGTCCTTCGCAACAAATCCGGAAGGGGTACCTTCACTATTCCAATACCATTTATCCCCACATACATTATGAACCATGGGAAATAAAAAAGAAAAGTAATTATCAGAATAAAAATTGTTTCTTTGAATGTTCCAAGCCAATCCCGACTCATATATAGCCTTCTCCGTATCCCGATGATCTGAAGCAACAAGTGGCGTATTCTCTGCGATCTGAGCGCCAATGAAGGAAGTGTAGCAAAGACGCTTTACACCGACCTCCGATGCTACCTTGATAGCTTGACGATGCTGACGTCTGCGGATATTTCCGATTAACCATGTAGAAATTAAGTAAACAACATCTGCGTCCTTGAAAGCCTTTTCTAAACTTGGAACATCGTCATAACTGGCATACTCTAATTGAACACCAGCTTTTTCCCATCTCTCAAGACGATCCTTAGGGATCTTGTCAAGGAAAGGTGTAGTGAATACCAATTGTTGACCTGGCTCCGCAATAGTAATCGCATAATCTGCAGCACGATGACCCAAATCACCGTCAACACCAGTCAATACGTATTTGCCCATATTCAAATGACGAACAAAAGTTTTAGGTAAAAAAGAAGAAGAACAAAGTCTGAGCGATTTTAATAACATGATGCTATACGTTTATACATCTTTATATTTGTATATATATGTGAAATGCGATAAATCTGGCCTGATCTACCTATGTGCTTTCCTCCTGCAGAGACTATGCTCCTGCAAAATCTATCGACCCACACGTCACTACCCCCTATGTCTAATTTCCCGGAATTATTTCTGCTTCCGTAGGGTCACAACGTTTTAAGCCTGATAAGCCTGGCTAGGCTCCGGATGCATAGCAAACACAACCCAGCATATGGGAAAGACAGAAATCAATAAGCTTAATTGATGAGAATTAAAATTGTGTTTCACTGGAATAGTGCATCACTGTAGGAAAGCAATGGATATTCATATAACTAACCATGAATCTACTATCAAGCTCTAAAATCGTTCACTTTTGATTGAGGATGGCTTTTGCGGGTTCCATGTGTTCCGCCTCGGAGAACTCGCTGAGAAAACTACCCGTTCAAATGCCGTCCATGTGCCGTCCTCCTCTTCATGACCACAGCAGTCATACCCATTTACTTTCTCGTAAAACCAGCTCACATTCCACATACGTAGCAAATTCTTATGGCTGGTCATACGATGATTCTATAATTAAATCGATTTTGTCCTTAAAATAACGTATGATTTTACAAGTTCATATCAGGGCGACTAATTATAACACTATACGAATGATAGCAGTGGTTTGAGGAGGCACTATGATGGCGCAACGGTTGAAAACGTGACGATGTCACTAGCAAAGACGATGTCGCTAGCAAGTCGTTGTACAATCTCCCTCTCTTGGATCCTCACTGTTGGACAAAGGGTGATTATAGTTGAGCACACGTATGTGTAGATTACTGAATTCTTTTTTTAAATAGGGTGCTAGTCATGTGCGAGAGCATCATATGAACTAAACCCCATAAAGATTTAGGGGTTTTTGAATTATAGCTGAGAACAAAACATATGTAGAGCTGCTCAGATTGAAGATGAGGAACAATGTTTAAGAATCAGAGTTTTATAGCATGGTTGAGAACTAAGCTTTAAAGCGAACAAACGAAGAGGAAAAAAAGGAAGTTTAAACGAGGTAGCTTCACTGCGACAGTACTATTCAAGTAGGTGGCAAGTCCTCAAAGATAAAACTAATCTGAAATACCAAGAAGAATTCCAGTTACTATAAAGCAACTAGGTCAAAGATGGCCAGAAAGTAAGGAAAAATAGAAGAAGAGCAAAAACAAGAACAAGAACAAAAAACCTGGAAACTACTAAGGAAACGCACTAATATAATAGGTTTCTAAGAACAAGTAGAAATATACGTGAAAGAGAACACTCCTCGAATGAAAAGAACACGAGTCAATTATTGACACTTTGCAGCATGCCCAAAATAACAAAGAACCGCTGAAACATCCGACAAGTACCAAATTTTAGGCCTGATGCTACCAGAGCGTTTTGCGGCCTCAATTTTTTTTTACATATTGGAGCAAGTTGGTCGTGATCAGGCAGTATTTTGAAGAACCAACTAGAATGTTAGAATCACAAAGTTCCAAACAAATGCTAATTGGTGTGTATCTCTTCTGTCACTTCCTCATTCATTACTATCTACTGATTTATCAATTCATTGCAGGCCACCACGTCAGTAATAAATCTGAATTCTAAGTATGCGATGCGGAAATTACGTGCAGGACTATTTTGAGACTCAAAACTTCCTGTCAACTAACTACATCAGTTACAGAATAGAGTTCTGAAGAAGCGAAGTTATCCGACCATTCATTCGAGCGTTTATTCGAACGAACAGACAATTGAAGGATACATAATTTTTCAAGAAAAGAGGTTCATACTTTGATCTAATCGAGAGCGTGAATTAGAGATAAGCAACTTTTGTTATGGTTGAAAGACGTCAAATAGACATAGACAGGGATCGTGTCACGGTACTCTTGTTGATTAACTCACTGCTCATCAAAAAGGCGCACAGCATTTACGTGTCGATATTCAGCAATAGTCAAACTATCCAACAAATGTCTTCCCAAAATCGTCAACAAATAATGGAGCAGTATAATAATATCAATCGCCGCGTACAATGCAATTTGAGCGTCCTTTCCTATATCAGCGATCTGTATCATAATAAAGCAGCTGCCCAGCAACCGAACAGACTTCAGTTCCCTGTTATTTTATCATCGCCCCCTGAAATGCCCGAACTCCGACTGTTGTACAAGCGGCTTCAAGATTTATATCCGGACGCTATCGAATTTTTGAAGTTGAAAATCCAACAAATGAAGCAGAATCAAGATTCTAAAGCCAGATTTCAACAACCAGTAGTCGCTCAAGGTGCTCAACCGACTTCGATGCAACCCCCACTTCCTTCTCATTTCGTTCAGCCGCTAGACCAGCGTGAGCCTATTCAGCAAGTTTCGATGCAAACTTTCTCACCGCAAAACCGGCAAACTTCCCAACAGCCAGCATTAGAACAGAGCAAACTGCAATTACCACCACAGTCGTTACCACAACAGCAGTTACCACAACAGCAGCTATCACAACAGCAATTATCACAACAGCAATTATCAAGACAACAATTCACTCAACAGCAATTATCACAACAGCAATTGTCACAACAACAGTTATCAAGACAACAATTCACTCAACAAAACATGTTGCATGCGCAGAATTCACCTCATTTCCAAACATCTCAGATGAATTTCCAACAAGCTGGAGTAGTTCCTTCATCTTCTAACATGAATTCCCAAGGGAAACAGCAGCGAACACAAGCAGAAGTGAAACACGTGAATCAAAATTTTGTGGGAAGTATTTCTCCTCAGATGATGTCGAAAGATTTAGATATTTTAGGTTTTGGTGACTCGACTGAATTCAATGATGGGGATAGCGGTATAAATAGAAACCATGCGGCAATGCAGTCTATCTCACCCCAACAAATCCTTCAGCAACAAGTTCCACAAAACGATTTTTCAATGAATTTTCTCTAACTAATCAATTATTACTTTTAACAATGTTCTACTATGTCTATTATTTACTTGTTAATATTTCAAGAGTCATTTTCGTGAAAGTCATTCATAATGTTGCTGTATGCGCCAACCAAATTACTCATGGAATAACTCTGGTTGAAGTTATTGTCTTTCGTTGGATACTTGTAGGCATATAGCACATCTTCTGGAATATCTTCCGGCTTTGAGTTGGTTGCTGCCGCTCCAGTGGGTTGCAACCATCCCGCATCGTTAGTAATTTCATTCCACATGTTTTGGTCTTCGTCCGAAAAAGTCACGCCCTCTATACCCGCAAGATCCGATTGCGGAAAGATTTGATCTCCGATTTTTGAACCAAAATCTATGCTCATGGCTTCCTCAGTAACATGATTATCTGGTAAGACCACATGAGAAGTTTGATGATTGGACATAATTGAGGATGTAGGAACTGGCTCAATGTATTGTATTTGTTCAAGATTATGCAGATATACTTCTGGTGCCAGTGAAAGATGACGATAATGAGATGACGCAGGATTCGATGTTGATTCACTGGGGATATTATTATAATTCCCATCATGCTCGGTTGAGCTTTCCGAGAATGGATCATATTCATCATCATGCTTCAGTAATAGACCATTCATAACACCGTTGAAATCGAGAATTTTAATCAACTTTATAAGTTGTGCTCTTCTATGTGCTGCTGGGAAGTTGCCCAACTTTTTCATCTTGGTAAAGAGGACTAACGTATGATCTAGATGGTCTCGCGTTGCATCATGAACTCCAAATGATGCATTGAATAATATCAATGTTGATGCAGCTGTAAAAAGGTACTCACGATCCATCCAGCCGAAAAGTGCTACCATACCTTGAGGTAATAAGGACCATATGCATTTTATAGTGTTGATAGATGCTTGAAAAGACGCATTCAAAAGTGCAACAACAGTTTTTGAATAGTTAGAAAGATCTATGAAGCTATTCTTATTATTGATCGATTGAGTTTCCTTCAACTTTTTTGTTGCAAAATGAAATAACAATGGCCGAACTGCAAGATTCATACCTTGAAAATATTCGGTCATTAAGTTGACAACCAAACGCGAAACAGTAACATCAGGCTTAGAAAAATCCACTCGCAAAAACTCAGGCAATGACAGTTTCCATTTGAATAAACGTTGTACTAGATCCGAAACGACCGGAAGAATATTGGCAGTCGGCTGTTTCGTATATAACGAGGATAGAATAGCAGCATTTATTCTCGTAATCGTAACACAATTATTGATAAACTCAGCAGAAGGAAAAATGTAATAGCTGCGAATGTCATTTTCATCCTTTGACAGATCGTTCAAGTTAATTTTAAAATCGAATGGTAATTCTGTAGAGACACTGTCATCTGCAAAACTCAAAGGTAAACCTGCTTTTGATGAGAGCATTCTCTCATACATATAGACTGTCCACCAGATTCGTCTTCTGTGTTCTAGTTCAAATCTGTTAAGATTTTCCATATCCGCATCCACATGCCACCCAAGGATTAAGGCTGAACGCAACGCTAGACCAAAGTAAAAATAGGAAGAAATTGTACAATCAGCAACCTGCAAGTAGAATGCATAAAGAAGAGTAACCTCTATGCCACCGTCCATTGTGAAGTTGTCAATAGCTCCTGAAGCAAAAAGACCAGTAAATACATCTGATGCCTGGTAGAAAAAGTTAGATCCAGGAAGGGTATTCCTTTGACTTTCAGAACGATTCTTAGTTTTACCAGTCTTATTTTTTGCGTACTTATGCATCGCCTCTTGTTTCAGATTTTTCAAATGGGTTTCCGAGTCGGCCCCTAAGTACACTTCTCCAACAGCGAAGATCAATAAAATCTTGCAAAACCAGATGGTCTCCAAGATTGTGTCATCATCTGTATCTTTCTTAATCGGATTCTCTTCATCCGAAAGACTCGCTTTAGGAGAGACGTTTCGCTTTATTATTTTCTTATTGTCTGCATTATTTCCAGCGTAGAGGTTCATGAGAAACTTCTTCACTAAACCTTCATTGAAGAAATAGAAGCAACCATCATTATAGTTGATAAATGTATCCACCAAAAGTATTGCATAGGAATAAGACGGTAGAGTAAAGTTGACTGAAAGTCCTGGTCGAGTGTTCGATTTGGTCAAGGTTATATTGTAGGCATTTCCTTCCTTTTCCAATATTCTACTTTCTCGTTTCTTTCCCTCGAACCCAGATTCCAACCCATTATACGATAGTTTCGAACTGTCTAAAGGGGTTGCATAAGACAGACTAGCATCCCTTGCTGCTGTAGTTGATGGATATGCCGGGGCCATTTTTTGAATTTCAAGTCCAAATAATGTCATAGATGAGGAGCCCACATAAACCTTTCCTCCGTTTCTCGACTGCACCATCCTTCCGTATTTGTCCAACGAAGGGTGTATTACTTCGCTGTTTGAATCCAACCCTTCTGAACTAAAAACATCTTGATTAGATTCAGGTAATATGCTCGTATAAGAAGACTTTCCACTTTGACCTCTTTGCTCATTCTGTTGGACTATGTCTATTCTATTCTGATTATTATTAGGCTCATGCGCATTCCTCATTTGCTCCTCTTTGAGACTGTTTCTTAAAGATGCATTTTCTCTCTTTAGCTTTGCTAGATCCTCTTGAATTTTGTATAAATATTTGCGCGAGACAATCAATCTTTTCTCGAATACTTCGTATTCACATTTTGTTTTCGCCATTTGACATTTCATACAAGGTTGTCCTCCAGGACATCTGGTATGGCGAAATCTGCACCTTGCACATGCTCGACTTAACCGTGTGTTGTCACTAGAAGAAATCTCTACCTTGGCCTTAGACTCCAGGTGGTTTCCGTCCAGATCTAATATTTCGATATCTTCATCATCCCTATATTGTGACTCCAGGGACTTTCCTTTTCCTTTTCCACCTTTTGAGGCATTACTTTGCAGCATTCTGTGATTATGTTTCGGATGAATCTTCACAACATCTACAAGGACTTAGCTTGTGTGACGCTTGGAAATTGAATGGCTTATATAAACCTTGGGGGAGAAGAATCTATCGACTGACTGCTCTGTTCTGTACTGCATTCATCAATGAGGAACTCATCTTGGAAAGGCTATGCGCGCGTCGAGGTGTAACTACAATAGGCTACATGGAGATCCGCAAGACGCAAATCCAATACAAAACTTAAACCAACTTTTATTTCATTTGTATAAAAAAAATTAAACCAAAATGTGATGATACGAAAATGAGCCATGAAAAGTATTCAATAAAATGCATAAAACAACAAGAAGTTATGAAAGATATGATGCTTCTTAATTGGCAGAGATATTGCTGCTAATATCATTTACGATATTACCAGCAGGATTGTAAGAGCAAATAACGTATAATCCAGAGCTTCCACAAGATTTGTAGGCACAGCCCAATTGGGTGGTACTCTTCCAAATGACCTGGGTAAAATGATCAAGGGTATTGGAGCTATAGTTGTAATCATCTCCCTCTGAGTACCATGCATCTAGTGCAGCAACTCCAGTAGAGTAGCCAGAAGCCAAGTTTTCCCCATATTTCCCACCACTGTGCACCAATGAACTTCCACAAGTGTATTTGTCAGCGTAATCTTGAGCATACGTGTAAAGATCAGTGGACCAGGACAAGTCAGAAGCAGAATGAAGAGCTCTCTTTTCATTGTGAGCATCTAAAATGGATTTGGCAAAAGAATAATCAGCACCAGATGAACTGATTTCACTGTAAATTCCAGAGTCCGACTCCGTTGAAGACGAAGTGGTGGTTGCAGAGGTAGATGAAGTTTTGGTGGCACTAGTAGTTTGGCTAGTAGCTTCAACAGATGGACTAGCTGTGATGGCATTGGTAGAAGTCTCATCATCAGCCTCAACGAAGGAGGCAGATGATGCTTTCACCGTCTGCAAGGTCGTTTCTTGAGCAGCATTGGAGATGACGATGTCAGTGCCAACTGTTTTTCCAGCAGCATCAACTGTAACGTAATGGTACCTGGTTACATAGTCAGTTTTGGCAAACGCGAGAGTGGCGAAAGCGACAATAGTTGTTACAGCCGAAATCTTCATTGCAGTCCTAGCAACTAATGTAATGAGCGATTGAAAAACGTTAGAAATTAGAGATAAAAATGGACTTTATATCACTAAAACGAATGAAACTAAACTGACTGAGCGTGAAATAGAGTTTTTGTATTCGTCCAGATCGACCTCCGTGCTGGCGGTATTAATACGTTTCCCAACATGCACGGTTATGCGTTCACGTCTCGTTATGAGTGTTTACATTTTGTTAAGAACAGTCTCGAGAACGCGATTTCTGAAGATGTGCTGCATGTAAAAAAAGGTACCACTCGTGATGTCGGAACGTGCTATGTGACGAAAACGTGAAGTGGCTTCATGCTTAGCACTTGCGCTTAGCAATAAGCTTAGGTCCCCGTAAATTCCAGAAGTGGTTTGTTAACTTTAGAATCTTCACCGATGAAGCCACCTCTAATTGTATTGTGATCGTTGATGTAAATCTCATTTCAAGTGATGATCAGAAAGAGCTCCCTCCTGCCTGCATATCTTCTAAACTCTACGCGCGTGACGCGTGGGTCTGATCACTTGGCATTCTTTTTTCAAGGTCGATTAAGATTCGAGACCTCCACAACGGTTATGGACAAAGTCCTACATTCTGTATCCTGGATATTATTACACAAATATTGGATTCCAGCTAATATATATAGTCCCTCTTATAAAACGTCTGCACATTTTTAACTTCACCTACTGACATTGTTCTCTCGTTCCTGAAAAAGAAATGGGATAATTCCATCATCTTACGTAGATGAGATATGCTAAACCACTTTACGTAGGATTATTTGTAAGTCCCCAACTTATGGCGTAACAGATTATTTAGTAGTCTGACAAGTCTGGATATCTTATTTCAAAATTCTCCTCAACGTATTTCGCCCAATCAGATAGAAATTTCACTCCACTTTTTTCGAGTACCTCCATGTCTCCAACAATGCAGAGGTGCCGTTTGGGTCTAGTCATTGCAACGTTGAGTCTTCTGAAATCATTCAAAAATCCAACCTCCATATTTTCATTTGATCGCACCAAAGATACAATGATGGCTTCTTTTTCACGGCCTTGGAAGCCATCGATAGTGGAAACTTCGAGTTCTTCATCACAGTTCTTGCTTATGAACCTTTTAATTGCTGTTACTTGGGCACTGTAGGGAGATATTATACCGATTAGGAACGGCAGCACGCCGGCACTCAATAATTTGTTTACATGATCCATAACCACCAAAACTTCAGAATCATTATATTTAGAGCCTGAGGACGCAAGCTTCAGAATGATAGAGCTTTCCTCGCTTATCTGTTCCAGAAACGCACCTCCTTGCGTATCATACCATATACAAGGAAGAATAGTTTCATCCGTGGCATCAACTCCATCGAGATCTGAAAGCAAGATTTTTTTCACACTCTTGTCAGCTATCAACTCTCCATCATATAGTTCCCTCGAAGGAAAGTGCATGATTTCTTGATTCATCCTGTACTGAACATTAAGCAACACCTTAAATTCTGATCCATTGAGATCGGATATCAAGCGGTCGAAAAGGGTGATTTCTAAATTTGCGATTAATTCACCTTTCTTTTGAAGCGCAAGAACTTCATCTTTAGACTCAACAGATGGAGGTAACTGCTTATCATCCCCAGCTATTACTAGTCGACGACAGCCAAGGTGATTGACCAAAGGAATCCAACACTGAGGCTCCAATGACTGTGAAACTTCATCAATAATAATCGTGTCAAATAAAGGTTTATCTGAAGAAAAGTTGCTGTTCTTATAAATTTTATAAAGATCGTCCGAACCAGATCCATGAAGTGTGGAAAGAACTACTGCGGCATTTAGAAGTAAATCTTGCGTAATCTTTTGCTCTCTTTCTCGCAACTCCCGTTTCAATGACTTCAACTCAGTCCAAAGTGCTTTTCTCTCAGAATATCGTTTGGACTTCTTCACTGAAGTAAGTGTTTCACTTATTTCATTTCGAATATCTTGCAAGATCCTTTGATTACTCTCTCCATCACCTGAATAATTCGACTTCGAAAGGACATCCAAGGAATGACGAAGATTAGCAGGATGAAGTCTTGCCGGATGACCAATTCGAATCAACTTTTCTGGATTTGAAGCCAATTTCAGCATTTTCTTTTTTCGTGATTTCTTTTGTACCAGCTGATTGTTTTCATCGACAAAAACAGGGGATAGTCTTTCCAAAATATTGTCCACAGAAGTATTCGAAGCACCACAAACCAAAATTTTCTCATTAAAGTTGTATTTAAGCTGCTTAATGAGTTCTATAATGGTGTATGTTTTTCCAGTTCCAGGTGGTCCATGTATAATTGTTATGGGTGAACTAAAGATCGCAAATCTTATCGCTCTCTTTTGTGAGTCGTTCAACAATTCATCAAAGAAGTTAAGTGGCGAGTCCATGGACTTTTTTGGAACAAACCTAATTTCCCCAAGAAGCATCTTTATTATGTCGGAAGTGTCAGCCTCTGACAACGACTCGAGGCGTCTCATGGCTTGAAGCATCCGTTTATATGTGACAGCATTTGTTAGCTTTGCAATCCATACACGAAAAGTGTCGCTGCTTGTATTATTGTAAAGGCTTAATAAGCCTTCGTCTGAACCTTCTTCTCTAAGCATAACATGGATACCTTTTCCAGTGAATCGTGTGATGACTCCCTCCAAAAAAGAGCCAGTTTCGTCCTTGCCCTCTACCTTTTCTACTTTGACAATATCACCGACACGGATAGAGCCGGCTGATATTTCATCGTCTGGCTGACTGAGGGCGGGATCAAGTGCTAGTTCGACAATGGTACTGCCCGCCGCTCCTGTCCTTATATTACTCACAATTAAATTAGTAATAGCTAACCCGAAGGACGCCAACTTTTTGGGTGAATACGACAAGAGGTATTGCGAGGTCAAAAGCATGTCATTTTTTTGCTCAAGCTCAATAGCCTTGATAAATTGGCTAGTGAATTCACGTCTGTCAACCATGATCAGGGCTTTGCGTAATTTAACTCTACAATGTTAGTATCGGTTTTTCATGACCTGGCCAAACAATTGTCAGATCAACGCATCTCGATACTCCTAGTCTTGATGTTGGATCCAACTGATAGGAGGGCTCAATTTCTGAAAACTTCTATTCAAAGATCATCATACCAGGCAAATCTCGAGCCAATATGTTGCATTGCTTGCTCGGTTGACGCCTATTTTTAATTTTAACTGGCAGGTCGGTGCGCATATCCTTTTGCTTTCGCAGAGATATGCCGCACGAGAATCGAGAGAAGTCACAGGGACTCGCTAACCCCACAGACAAACTACTTTGGGGATTCTACAGATAATTTTGATATGTGCAATGTGCAATGATACTATAAAACCTTCAAAAGTGATTCATTGAGATTGGAAATCTTCAACGCCTCTGCCTGTCTGGTTTTTAAGCAGCGAATTTGCTCCATTTTGAAGGGCATCTAGTACCAAGTTCCTTTGCTTGAAGTAGCCACTAATACGCAAAATTGAAACTGTCTTATCGTAGCAAAGTTCACCGAAACTAAGATATTTACCGAACCATCTACGGAAATCGACTGAGGAAAAATGTGATGTGTCAAAGACCAATCCGGTATTACGATGAATGCCAGCTAGTATTATAGAAATTAAAACCAAGTCAAAGCCGTAGTGAGTTAGTTTTCCAAGCTAGACATATTAGTATATTTTGAAATTCCCCTAACACTCAAACGAGTGTTCGATTCCTTCTCACAAAGGAAGCTATTTCTCCACGTACAGACATGTTTGTATGAAGCGAGATACCCTGAGGGAAGCACTGATTGAAGACAAATAAAGGTGCACAGGTTTTTGAGAATCCAGCATCTAATATACCTCTTGGGATAGGATAAAATCTTTTGGCCAGAAGTATCTTTTATGTCGATGGATTCGTTTCTTTATTTGTAGTCTTTAGTATATATGTTTTAGATTCTATGGATTCTCTTTACGGTTTCCGCAAGTCCGTCGCAGGTCCAGTCTCTAACTCTCTTTTGGTTTTCCGAGAGAATTCCCAACCGCAATGTGAGCTGGTCCACATTAAGCCTCTGTTGGATTGAAATGAAAGATTCAGTATTCTGAGCCGTTTTTATGTACTCAAGAGCTGACAATCCAGCTACCTTTGTCACTAACATGTCGGATCCTTCTAACCCCACATTCTGAATAGCAAAAACGAGTTTCAAAATGGTACTTTTGAGAGGGAACGGACAGTACTTTAAATTGAAGACATTGAAAATCGAATCCAAAGTGTCCCTGAATCGCAACAACTTCAAATCGGCCTCATTTTTAACCCCATAACACATTTTTTCGATGAGCCATTCAATTTGTCTAAAATGATTATCTTCCTCAAGTGTGTCATCTTTGTTCTGGCTACTCATTACTGTATTAAATAAAGGTATCTCGTATGGCTTGAAGACTGGAGTAGATAAAACATGACGGATAACGCGTTCGTAAAGAAAGTGACCTGGATTGATAAGTATTGCAGGAAAGCAGCCGACAATGTACCAAATCATGGGATTTGAATGATCCCGGGTCACAATTGTATGCAATATGGAAGATATATATATTCTTAATATATTTTTATCTTTCATTGAATCTGGTGCTTGGTTTAAGCTTTTCAACACACCTCGTAAGATTATTAGTGAAATGTGGCGGACCTGTTTGTTTCCAAGACAAGTCACTGCGAGACGTAAGAAGTCTGAATCAATGAGCTTCTTAATATCAAAGATCATTTGACCCTCAATCTCTCTCACTAATTCCTCATTATTAATTGTCATTAATAAGACCAATTCTGGGTCATAAGAAGTGTCCCGGTAAGGATTAGATGGGCACTTTAAAGCAAAATCATTGTAGTCAGCAAATTTGTCAGACCGCGGTAATGTTGGAGTCTCCAAATTTCTATTAATCGTATTTCTCAAAAATGATTTGTTCAATGAAATGACCATAAAACTGCCATCCTGAATGAAGAGTCTTTCTTCCCCAACAAGGTGGAGTTCCTCACGACTGAGTTCATCCAGGATATCCCAACTGGTGACTTGATTTGACCAGCTTTCCAATAGTGTCCCTTCAATCGATGAAAGTATATCTTTGAGTAATAAGTCTTCGGCCCTTCCTGATCCTAAGTAAAAGAATAACAATTGTTTTGCTAAGCTTTTTGTGGATGAGACTCGTTTGTTAGCTTGAAAGAGAGAATGGATGATTAACGCAGATAAAAAACGAAGTCTAGAGTTATCACCAGTGGGAAGATTTTTTAGCGGATTTTTTTCATTGGCAATAAACAATTGCAATAATTTATCGGAATCAAGAGACCTATGTCTGGCTTGAAGAATTAGGACATTAATATATTCCAAATACTCGATATTGTTGGACCAGTGATGATGGGTAAGTAAAACTTCGAACTGTGCCATAAAAAGTTTTTGTGGAATTTCTTTAGAAAGTGTTACATTTTTGGTGAAAAGAATTATCAAAGAACGGATGAATTTGTCGAATGACCGAGATAAAGTTTTGGACTCGGCAAATTTTTTAGTTGTATAAAGAAATGCTTTCTGAATCCACAAGATTACTTTTTCGGAAATCTCGGTGTTCGATGTACAACATGCCACAACAAAGTCAACAAAAGTTGAAGTCATTGCACTCTTCAAATAAGCTTCGGGTCTTTGGAAAACGCTTTCAGTAACTGTCACCAGATCAAAAAGATGTGGGAACACTGCAAAAATTTTTAATGAGCAATTCCAGTTTTCCATAGAAAACGCAAGTCTTTTCACTCGTTCTGTATGACATGTGGCAAGGTCAGGATAGTACGATGCTATTTGATAAAGCAAATCATCACTTAAATCTTCCCTAGTTAACAAGAAATTACACATTTCGGTGGTAGCTCTTTCAAACAAGTGGTGAAAACTTGGATTGTCGTAGATCAAGCTGATTACGTCTTCTGTAAGCTCTATACGGCCCAAAATCTCTGAGATACCCGGGGCATCTATCAGAAAAAGTTTTGATATGTTTGGTTCAAATTGTATATTTCTTTCAAGTAAAATTTCGTAGCAATTCAAAAGAATCAAATCATTGTCAGACAGATGCAGAATTTCAATTAGTTGATCATCGTTTAAAATCCAAGAAAATTTTTTGGCAAGATTTTGGTTCGTGTTAGACATCCTCAGTTGGTATATGTTGAAGAAAAAAACCTGAAGTTGAGAGTTTTCAAAATTGAAATCAAGCTGTAGGAGAATCTCGTTGAGAAGACTTATCGCAAGAACTTCATTTTCGGATATTGATGTACTCACTATCGCTTCAAGGAATGACCAACTTTCTGGTGAAGAGATGAATTTAGCAAGGGAATCATCTGACAAATCTGAGCTCATCAAAAACTTCCCCAATTTTGCAATAGTTTCGAATATTTCGGATCGACTTTGATCCTTTTGCACACACTTGTTTAAGCAAATGACAGCTTCTGCAAAATCTGTCTTCGAAGTTAAATTTTCTTTCACGCGTAATGAGTCTAACTGGATACTTATGTGAATTCCACAGTTCTTTGCAGCATTTTGAAGACCAAGAATAGGTTCACCAATAACATACATACGGGTTGACAAATCATTCACCCAAGATATAATTTGATCGTTTTTTTGGACGTTGGAAATGTAGTTTAATTGCTCATAAAAAACAATCATGAAGACACTAAGGTCATTGTACAAATTGTGGGATCTATCCAAGTATTTGTAAGGTGTTTGAACAGCACGCGATATAGTACTCTCAAGACAGTTCCAAATATTTTGCGCATAGGGTTCCGAACTCAACAATGCGGTAGAAGATATCAAGGCAGAAATTGGTGACTCTATTGTCTTTTTGTTGAAAGCTAATGATGATGATGTAAGCTTGTACAAAATATTAAAAATCTTCTTCTTGAGAGAATCCACATGAGATAGCATAAGCAAAGACACAAAATAGGAGTTGGCTTGTGCACCTTTGTTCCACCATTTGATCTCATTGTTTGACTGAATAGACAAATAACGATCTAATAAAGTCAAGTCATAGCTACTGCTTGAGCCCAAATGAGACGTCAATTGATTAAGTTTTTCTCCAATAGCAGAAATAATGACTGAAGAAATTGACTTGGGAGCAAGCTGTTCTTCCGCAGCAAATATCAGAGCAGCTGTTAGTTTGATTAACTTGTTCGAGTGATTTAATAGCGGAAGAATCACTGAACGCGAGGGCAAGTTACTAATAATTGACTCGTTGAGTGACTGATTAGTCTCAATCGAACTCGAAAGCTTTTGCAATTGCAATAAGATCAATTGCAAGCCAAGTTGAATCACTAAATCGCTGGGGAAACTCAAGCATTCAGTTAAAGCGCCTTTGGAAAGAGGAAATAGGTCTATGTAACCAACTTTTAAAGGAAGCAGTTTAGATTTCAATATCTCAATATAGAGAAGGGAGTGACCTATCCAATACGAGGTAAGGGATGGCTCATGATAGCCTCCGGAGTTGGATACGATCCAATGCATGTACGGTGGCAACAATTCATGATTATGGTTTAAGATTTCCATAACGAACTGCAACTGTACATGAGATTCCCATGGTCTCATGGCGGTGAGGAGGGTAAATATTAATTTGTTGTTGACTTTGAAGGTGATATTGTTCACGACCAACGGGAAACCAAACTCATTTTCGGGATATGAGAGACCCTTTTGGGAATCAGTAACCAACGTCTTCATAAAAGAAAGAAAGTTTGTTTTGAAAGATTTGAAATCATTTACATCATCATCAAGCTCGCCCCTATCGTTTTCGGTTTTGATCAAAGAAAACAACGTTCGGATGTTGTAAAGAAAATTTTCGTTCAAAATGCGACACTTTGTTGCTCTTTTGAAAGATGGCTCGGAGAGCACTTGATGATCTAGGAAATCTATAATCCGGTTAAGAACTTCGTATCTCTCCATCTCTAAGTACCTCCAGAAGTTATTCATAATTTTGAAATTTGTGAGTAGAGCCTTGCGGACCGAAGGACCATTAGCGGAGCAGACAGCTAACCATAAGTCCACAAAAGCACTTCTCATGGATTTTTCGTATAAGATCTTTTTTTCAAAGTCAGCTTTCGAGGGAACAAGGATTTTCAGCACCGCCGAGTGATTAAAGTCAAAGGAATCCATAAACTGAGTTAATAAAGTCAGTTTATTGTAATCAACGAGGCAGCACAAAATCTTAGTAATGGCTACCAAAGCTGCAGGCTTCCTTATGGTGAAAGTTTTGTAGACAAATTTCAAATTGGAACAGAGTGTCGAGTAGAAGTCGTGTAGGCGAGCCAGTTCTTCCAAGAGAGAAAGCTTTGTCGTTAAATGCTTCGATTCCGTTGATTTATCTTTCAAAACATAGTTGATTATCTCCAAAAGTTTGGCTAAATTCTGAGAATTTTTCGTCAATTGGCTTAACTCATTCGTGGCACTGAAATACTGCAAATTGGCAAGAGATCTCGTCAATCCGTTTTTTTGCACGAATTCGACAAGGGGAGTTAAATCGTCATAGTAGCCCACCTCCGCAGTTTTCTGAAGATCTTCTATGATTGCCGTGTCTATATTCGAGGACGAATATGCATTATTGGGCCTTGGCTTGCTCATTAATGGCCACTCAATATACAAGGCCCGAGATGAGTTGATACGCTTGAAAAGAATGCGATGGTATCACGTGACACAACAATCGCTTGCAAGCGCAGGTTGTGGAACGAAGTGTGGGCTGGCACTCTGGCTGTGCTGCCATGGATACGAAGTGTTATTCTGCTCAGCTTCTCCATCTCTTTTCGTGTAAGTTTCGTTTGGCACAGGTGAAAGACATACACAGGAACGGAATACTACGTGTCTTCCTCGTCTCTTGACGGAACATCAGAAGTTGAAAAAGAATACAACTGGAAAATAGCTAGAAATACCAGCTCGCCGCAAGTGGACATAGCAACCAGTTTATAGACATTATTCTACTTGAATGATAACCATAAGGGTCAGCACATGCTATGGGGTTATCTTTCTCAGGCCTCAGGCCCACTGGTCTACCCCGAGATCTCGCCTGCAGGTATGGCCGAAGGCGCAGTCTTACATCACTTTTAAAAGAAAATGTCTCCACGTAGCTATGACGTCAAATTTGATGGAATTACCTCAAGGCTGGACCCAACCTGCTGTGTTTCAGGCCTGAATTTTTCCTCCCTGATATGGTTCAGGCTGACGGCTTTGCCAGGGGAGAGGCGAAAAACATCTTGACGTCGAATTCACTCGTAAAACAAAACAAAGGTAGGATTTAACACCTCCTGCAGATACTAAAAGAAGGGCCTGCATACTCATAGTGCCTTGAGGATGCCTTTGGTCCCCGTCGGTCAGAGTCTTCGGTTGCCCCGGGCAATATACACTATAATGAGTTGAGGAACTTTAGCGAGCTCTGCCTCACCACTTTGTTACGACTTGGTACTTGTAGATGATTTTCACTCTCAGTGCAAATTGAAGCCATGGAAAAACTCATGCATGTTAAAGCGTAAGTCGCACTGGACAAACAGTTACGGTTACATCGCCTACATCGAAATAGAACACTACAAGCCTCGTGTATCTTGGCGAATATGATACGAGTTGAAAACTGTGTTTCTCCTTTTTATTTTGTTTCGTTGTGTCATGCATCAAACTTCCGACCGAGAATTCCGCTAAAATTGTTAGTCGAGTTCGATGGCTCGATGTCGACCCGGAGCTCCCAATGAAAAAATAGCCGATGAATGTTTCCGTCCTCAGGGCTCCATTTATCTGCTACGTAAATCGCACCACATGCTCCTATCACTCGGCAGTAAAACTCAGCCAACCGTTGATAGATTGGGTACGGAATACGAATAGGAGCGGCCCATTGCAAGTGTAACCTGGCCCAATGACGCAGTGTAGCACTCCAGGCAAGGGCTCCGCTTCGGTCTCGAATAAAACAAGTCGCGTACAGTACTTTACTACATCTTGCGGTGTAGCCACAAATTACCCTCAGGTGGTAATCAGGTTTGTATTGCATCCTCCCCGCAAACCTGCTGTTGTTCAGTGTGCTCGGGTTTCTTGTGCTGGCGGAAGCAGTGCTACGCACCAGCGCTATATTCGGCACACGCTTGGTCTGAGACAGGAAAAAAAGTGCATGGGCTATTACAGGAAAACATGACAAATACGTGCCCCCGCGCTACATTTTGTCCTTCGATTTCCTTTACCCTGTGCTTTTTATTCTGCTCCACGCTTAAACAGGCAAGCAGGAAACAATAGGACTTGTTGAACTTTTTGGCTATAAGCTAGTATTTGAGAACTGTGTTACTAGAACATTTGAACTGTTCTCGGAGCGTTGCCACCTTGCACTTGCTCATTACCTTTGTTTAGTTCTTGTTCTATATTAGCTTTACTTTTTTATTTATTTATTTTTCCTTTTTTCCTTTGCAACACGGTTCCCCAGTGTGTTTGCATCTTGTTTGTCTCCAGCAGATTCTTTGAAAGTTGTTCTTCCTTTCCTGATACCTGATCAAATTTGCAAACTGTTGTGGCTCTTTTGCTAGTGGTTTTTTTGGTACATCCAGAGTGCTACATTACTTTATTTGCTTCGTTTTCCACTAAGGTAACTAGTCACCTACCTTTTTTCTTCATTTGAACCTCCCTAAACCTCCTCATATCTGCCCAATCTATGAAGCCTCAGGAGTCTAAGTCCCCGAGGAAACGACCATCGATGTTTGGTTTGGAACAGTTCCCCGATTTGCCCACGCACTACACTATTCTGTCATTATTGGGGGAAGGGGCCTTCTCAAGTGTCTACAAGGGTTTGAATAAGAATACAGGAGAGGATGTTGCTATCAAAATTATCAACAAAATGAACTTGTCGCTGAGGCAAATTTCAAACATTCAAAACGAAATTTCGGTCATGAATACCCTCACGGTTTCCGGCGGTCATACAAATATCTTGAAGCTTATTGAATATTTTGACACTGCTGATTATTGTTACCTAGTGCTAGAATACTGTGATGGGGGTGAAATTTTCAACAAAATCATCGAATATACATATTTTTCGGAGGACCTAGCAAGACATGTGTTTTTGCAGCTCCTAGACGCCGTTCGCTTCATGCACGAACATAATGTTGTTCACAGAGATATTAAACCTGAAAATCTTTTGTTCAAGAGTATACCAATAGTCGAGCGTTCTTCTGAGGACTTCAAGGCGTCCCTTCGGGCTTCGGACGATTCTTCCAAAGCAGACGAGGGCGTGTTTCGTACTGGGATTGGCGGAGGTGGAATTGGAACCATCAAGTTAGCAGACTTTGGTTTGGCCAAACAACTCAAATATGACCCTGCCGCCTCATCGGGCCGTGCACTGAGTAATTTGAAGACTCCTTGTGGTACCGCAGGATATACTGCTCCTGAAGTCATCCATTGTGGTGTTGATAGGAAGCGTCGTTTCAAGAGTGCCACCTCTAAAAGCAATTTTTACTCCAAAGCTGTCGACATATGGTCCTTGGGCTGTTTTTTGTATACTAGTCTATGTGGATTTCCTCCTTTTTATGACGAGGATAACGAGGTTCTCACGCGCAAGATTCTTACTGCGGATTATGTCTTTTTGGAGCCATGGTGGGATGAGATTAGTGATAACGCTAAAGACTTGATCTCGAGGATGTTGGTCGTAAGTGCGAAGACAAGAATCACCATCGATGAAATTTATAATCACCCTTGGATGGCCAATACCACAGCTTTGAAGACAGGGAGCTACTTTCCTGACCACAGCTTGAGCACATCGTTGTCTGCACTTTCGTTTAATCAGAATAAAAAAACCACCAGTCCATTTGGTCTGGCAAGCGGATTAGCTTCACCTGAAATTGCTATTAGACTGGTTTTCAACAACCCAGCCATGTCTCATGTCAGCTTGAAACTGCTAGCCCAAATATCGAAAGACAAAAATGCTGGAGTAGTGCATTTCAAGGAGGTGAGTTTTGACTACAAAAACAAACCAAAAGACAGGTCAAAGTCACATATTCCTCGTACACCAAATCCAATCCATAAAGTTGATTTTGGGGATGTGTTTAGAAGACATGGCCTCCTGTTTGGACTGGATGTTGACACCGATGATGAGGATGATGAGAGCCAAGATCCGGACAACTTAGGAGACAGTGACGAAAGTTACACTATTTCAGAAGATGAAGAAATTTCAAATAGCTCAGAAGAATCGAGCCTTGTTGGGGATGTTCTCGAATTTGGGGAAAACAGCTCAGTTACTGCGTTCCACATAAGGAATGAATTGCATGACGAGCACAAAACATTAAAGAACCTCTCGATATCATCGAATTCATCTATGGATTCTTCGAAACTGACCAATAATGGCGACGAGTATGTTACGAGATCTCTGTCAGTCATCAGTGGTGTAAACGGCGACTTCAAATTCACTCTTAACATGAATGATCTGAATTTACTTAGGAGACGTTCTTCAACAAAGAGTGGCAGGGCATAAGTGTGTTCTGCGCCAACTTCAAACTGCATTAGTTTTCTGATATGTTTTATTTCTATCGCTGAGCAACTCTCTGCTGCTCTTTCTATTTGGATTTTAGTTTTGAATTCTGTGCATTAACAAACTATTTACTGTAGACAATCGTGTTCAGGACAGGTTGGAGGCGTTTAAGATCTCTCTACTGGCTTAATATCAGCCTGCTTAGGACCTTCGTCTTCCTCAGGCACCAAACAATCATTAGCCTCCAACAATTCTGCCAAGTCTCCACTTTGAGCCATTGACATCACAATGTCACACCCACCCACGAATTCCTTATTCACGTATAGCTGTGGAATAGTGGGCCATTCACTGTATTCTTTGATACCCTCCCTCAATTCTGGGTCCTCTAAGACATTGTAGGCGGCAAACTTGGCTGGATCAACGCCTTGTTGACCCAACATTTGGATCGTGGCTCTAGAAAATCCACACTGAGGAAATTCTGGGGTTCCCTTCATAAAAAGCACAACGGGAGCCGAACTCACAGCACCATCGATAGCATTTTTGATCTCCGTGGAAATAAAACGGGAGAGGCTAGGGTAACGACTCACTGGCTATAAGCATGTTAGTTTTCTAATCAACGCCGAGTTATTGGACTTTACGAGAAAGTTTAGTGCAGCCCATCAAAGCTAGTGGTAGTTCAAAGAGAAACGCCACAAGCCTCAGCCATAAGTGATGGAGTAACCTTTCCGAAAGAAAAAGCTTGGCCAACATCAAGCTAGGCATATTTATAAGCTATAACATACTCTTCTTGTGGTTTGCAAAAGTGACCGGAACAACATTTTGGAAGATGGTGGCAGATTCTAAGCGTTAGTAAAAAACGAATTCCAATTTGGCGTTCATTGTTCTGCATGTAGATGAAGTTCTGTGCTCGCAGCCGGTGCCCCTCGCATTGGCTTTGCCTAGCCACCTTTGCACCCAAAGAGCAGCGAGCTTGGGAGAAGATTTTGTACCCTCATCCACATCGACATCTGTTCCCGGGAAAACATAAAGAAGAGAGTAAAAATCGGGATCTTTTTAATTTCTTTTTTTCTACCTTTTGAGTTGCACTACCAAACCCTCGTCGGGTTTACAAAGGAGTACTTGTAAAAATTAACACACCTGCAATCATCGATAAACTATCCTAAAACAACCCAGGATGTTGTCGAGAATATGTGTGGGGATGGTTATCTTCTGTCTTTTCATGCGAACGGCCTCTAGCGAAACTATTCAATCCACGTCACATGTGGAACACTACGACTCATTGAGCTTTATGTTTGGGCTCGTGTTGAACGTGTACAAATTCGGAGGCTCTTCTGACACCGAATCTGTCTCAGACAGGCCTAGGGTTCAAGAGGAAGATGTTTTTGTCAACTCTGATTCTCTAAGCTCCTCACCAGATTTGAGCGCAGTATCAGTGGCTGACGGAGCAGTACAGCCTACATTAATCAAACACAATCGAAAACCCCCTACCATCCCTTTGGCGTGTATCACAGACACGGTGCTCCAGCTAAATCTTGAGAACGGGTGGCTTTCTCGTCCTGGCGGGGAACTAGCCTCAATCGATGAGAATCACCAGTTCCAGTTCAATGATACAGTTGAGAAGGCAGATAATGGTGTGGCGGGGACTTGGCTGGTCACGGAAAAGGGTCAATTGGCATATAGCAACGAAGATTTATTCTATCAATGTCACTCAGGAGAAAGCTACAAACTTTACGATGCTCCGGTACACTCGCGGTGCTCCCCAATATTTTTGGAAATCATTGAACTTGTTGCTTGCAACTAAGTACCAGAGGTGATGTCTGACAAAGAAAATCGTATTTAGTGAATTTCAATCCTTCTAAAATGGAGTTCAAAATTGTATATGACTTTTATCAAAACCTTTGAAGGGGCACTAGTATACTGTGCAGTTTAACACAAGGAATCCGCCAGCCTGAAATACTACGGGCCAAATACAATTCTTTTTAACTAATTGTTGAAATAGAAAGAAATGAAACCTTCAGAATAAAAATCGTACTTCTGTCCAAATAAGAGAATGTTCTATTTAATAAAGTAAAGGAATGTGATAGTTTGGCAATGTCGTAACTGAATAAAACACTTAAGAATTCTATAAGGTAATTTATCATGCCTGATGATTAAACTAGTGTGGGGAGTCAGACTACACTTTTTTGGACCTGGACTTCTTTCCCTTGCCCTTCAAGTGTGTTCTATAATGCTGCATGCAATTGTCTTGACGGGCAAACCGAGCGGTACACCGGGGGAACGGACATGCATGGTTCCTTTCTCCAGTATGAACCCGGATATGACGAGCTAGATGGCCCAGTGTTGTGAAGGACCTTCCACAGATCTTGCACGCGTGCCTTCTTTTTCCCGCAAACGACGTTGGGGCATTCTCGTCCTCCGACTTTACCGAGTTGGTGTTTTCTTCAGATAGCGTCGATGTCGCAACAGACAGCAGCAGATGGCAAGTTTGTTCAGTCTTCATTAGCTCAGGAGAAGCACTCTTCGGGCTTCTATCGCTCCGGGCAATTGGAGATGTGTCCGAGGTAATACGGGACTGTTCTAGAGGCTGTAGATTTATTGGCATTGTGTCTTGCAAGAAAACGGCGTTTGAGCGCTGCGGGCATAACGCTGGTAGTGTCATCTTCTGGGATAGTTCGTCCCTGTTTTGATTGGCATTGATTGCCGAATTCGAGTATTGACTTGCTATAGAGTGCATCAATTCTTTAAAGGAAGGGAGTCGAGGCATTTCTGTCAGGTGTCTGCGAGCTAACATTTTACCATTCTTGTACTTGAGGTTTCTAAGCTTCTTTTTGAAGTGAGCAAGTGAAGATAAAGAAAGAAGGAGTAGAGCGAGTGGCTGAAAGAGAGGCACAGAAACCAAAGATGAGACAGAAGATGGGTTTTATGGTGAAATAAAAGCTTAGCGGCTACGGGCGAGGATCTGATTGAAAGGCATATGCGATGTGTGATGGGTACATGCGTTTTGCATAATTGAGACTTAAGTACAGCGGCAGTGATTCTATCTGCAAACAGTGCAGCCACACACAGACGTAGACGTGCAGGCTATTTGGGTTTTCCATGGTTTGCACAAAATGGACTGCGTATCTCCTTTGCTTATCTAAAGTAACTGATGAAACAATATATTAGGTAACATCGTATGTACCATTCTCTGATTACGCTTGCTAACCCCACTTTTTATTCTTGTTTAATTGACGCCGGCCCCCTTTTCACGTTTCGTATAGTGTTCTTTTCGACTCAATTTGTGCATGTCAGGGGAAAATAACCTCCTAAACGTAATTCACTTTTCGTCGTTAGACGACAGCATGCAATGCGGGCCAACTAGACTGTTATGCTAATATGCATGCATTTTCTCAGGGTCTGCGGTCCAAGTAGTAATGGCATTTTCGTGCTTGGTGGGTCAGCCTCAGTCTGTGTATTTCTTTTTCACAAAAAAATGTGGCCCGGCTCGTATTTAGTATTTGGCTTTGCAAGTTTTGAAGTACCGAAAGCACTGAATTGCTGCATCCGCGTAACGCTCACAGGAATTTTTCGTGTTGACCATGAGCGACACGAAGACATCCATACATGCATATTTGTGTTCATCAAAGGACCAGTTGCGTTGCTCTCTACACAATGGAATGTAATTGCCTAAACTGGCTTTCCATCGACGGAAATCAAGATTGGGCTACTTTGGTCACGTGATGTCGCCTGAAGTATCGCGTCAAATGGAAAGTTTCTTGACCCACCTTGGAGGAAATTGTAAAGCACCAAGAGTACCATGTTAGGGACGACGATGCAGAAGCATGCTGCAAAAAATGTTGCGCTTGTTGTAAGAGGGATCAAGATCTCTGCTCAACTGGAGTTCCTGCCTCCATTTGTCCCACTTGTCGCAAATGGATTTTCCGAAGCAATTGGGAACACACCACTTATAAGGCTTCCTAAAGTTTCAGAATCCGTGGGGCGGAATATTTATGCAAAGGCTGAGCACATGAATCCAGGTGGATCAATCAAGGATCGTGCAGCAAAGTTCATTTTGGATGATGCAGAAAGGAAAGGGTTGATTAAGCCAGGAGGCACTGTGGTTGAGGGTACTGCTGGGAACACCGGAATTGGTTTAGCTCATGTTTGTCGTCTGCGTGGGTACAAGTGTGTTATTTACATGCCAAACACTCAATCGCAAGCGAAAATTGAAACCATGCGTCTTTTAGGAGCCGAAGTGTACCCTGTACCGGCAGTGGCATATGACAATCCGCAGAACTACAATCATCAAGCAAAAAGACATGCCGAACTGCTTGATAATGCAGTTTGGACGAATCAGTTTGACAACACAGCTAACAGGCAGGCGCACATAGAATCGACCGGTCCTGAGATCTGGGCACAACTAAATGGTAAAGTTGACGCATGGACTTGCTCCACTGGAACTGGAGGAACGTTCGCGGGAGTTACGCGATACTTGAAGACCATGGACCCCAATGTCAAGTGTGTGTTGGCAGATCCTCCAGGATCTATTTTGTATTCCTACGTGAAGAGTAATGGTCAGGAAATTGTGCGGGGTGGCTCTTCTTTCACCGAGGGCATTGGACAGGGCAGAGTGACTGAGAACTTGCGTCCCGATATCTCTCTAATTGATGAAGCCATTCAAATCCCAGATGAAGATTCAATTGCTATGCTTTACCGCTTGTTGGACGAGGAAGGGTTGTATGTAGGTGGCACTAGTGCTTTGAATGTTGTGGCTGCCGTGAAGGTGGCCGAGTCTTTGCCCAAGGATTCTAACGTTGTTACTTTGATCTGTGACTCGGCACACAAATACAGTGCACGCCTATTCTCCAAGCAATGGCTACAGGAGAAAACTTTGTGGGGCGCAATTCCCGAGCATTTGCGCAAGTATGCTGCTCTTCCCTAGTTGTAAATAGTGACTAGTATAGATTTTGAAGACAATACCAGTTCACATCATAACAGAGGAAAAAATATGGGCGAAAAAAGGTCTGCAATACAAATAGTAAAAGATGAATTGAAAAGTGATGACGAGAACCGAAAATGATAGTAGAAGGTCTCCAGGCATAGCGCGGTGTCTCTTCGCGCTAATGTCCTACCCTGACGGATTCCTTCGAATAAGGATGTGGGCTGCTTCATGCATGCGCGTCAATGCAAGCAGAACCAGGAAAGTTTATTCAGGATAGGGATTTTGACCGCGGAGAACTGGCAAGCTCTCCGTCAATGTTTTTAGTGCCTATGTGTCCATCCTATAATCATATGAATTCCTACGTATCGTCTATCACCTGTGAGGTAAAAACCAAGCAGATCTTCCAGTGCCATAATGGTGTATAACCTTATCCAATGACCCCTACTTATGATATTTTTCGCATAATGTCTGCATATACGAGATTATCGATATTAACCAGGGTTCGAAGGCTTATGCATTCGTTTCCGTCGTAAATTTACTGGGCGACTTTCTAAAAGATACACTCCGTTGAAAGCTCGCTATACGTGGAGCATTGCATTCTCCACGTCTAAGGTGTGACGAACTCCGCTGCATTCGGACATGCGTTAACCGTAGATCAATATTGTTATCGGACACCATTCTCCACAGTCTGGAAAACGAAGGAAAAGAGGCTTGGAGGTTGTTTTTCTTATCCCGCAATCTCTTCCGACTGCTCATCGTCAAAACAGGAACATTATTGATAATTAACTAAAGCTTTTTTATTGGCTTCTAAAATGTTGTGATTTGTCGTTTTTCGTGAGAACCTTATTGCTTTCGGCATAGTTTAGCTTCCGGGCCGGTTTTTTACAGCTTACTTAGAGTTTCTCTCTTCGTGAATGCATAGTACCTTAAGCAAAACGTAGTAAATACGTGCTGCAGAATTCGCAACGTAATCAAGCGAATTTAATAACGACTTTTCTATCGGCTTTGCTGGTCTATGGTGGGTTGTCTGATCATGTATAGATGTAGATAAAGCTGTTTTGCTGGACGAATTTCGCTCAGGGTAGTTTCGCTCGCATGAAATGTTTGCGAACGTGTAGCGCTCCAACTATTCATAACCGAGAGCAGTTTCATGCTTGAGTGATGATCCCGGGCAATCATCGTTCGAGAGGTTGGTTCTAGCCAAAGTGCATACTGATCTTAGTTTTGATCATACATTACATCCAGACAACATGTTCTTTAAACACAACCGAACACAGCCTTACTCTCCTTTGTCTATCAAAAGTTATATTGCAATTTCTCGATGCAGAGCTCTTAGATACCAT
This sequence comes from Metschnikowia agaves, assembly GCA_963678735.1. Classification (NCBI taxonomy): domain Eukaryota; kingdom Fungi; phylum Ascomycota; class Pichiomycetes; order Serinales; family Metschnikowiaceae; genus Metschnikowia; species Metschnikowia agaves. The sequence goes on along the minus strand of CAVMBV010000003.1, from coordinate 1,338,313 downwards.
AGTGTGGGCTATGTTGCTGTCCAAGTTCATCTATGGTTTATGTTCTCAAAAAAAACTACAAGTTGAACTTGACGTTAAAGCCCAACTTTCCTTTCCCAGTGTGCGATCTCAAAATCCGCAGCACCCAATGCGAACGCGTATATGCAGAAGGCTCCATGCATGGTAGACAAGTTGCTAGTATGCCCCTGCAGAGGAGGCATAAGAGAACATATTACCATTTCTGCTTTATTCAATCGTACATCGTTGCAGGGTAACTCCTGCCTCAGTCACCATGAAGCTTCAAATGATATACAAGATACATTCCAGTATATTTTTCTTCAGGGCAAAAATTACAACATGATGTGCTGATTGTTATAGTAAATATGAACCAATTTTACAAGCTTTCAAACCAAACAAAGGTGCTCTGTTTATACGGTCTTTCTTTTTCATGGTCGAAATAAAGTAATTTAAGAATAAGCCATTTTCAAACAGAGCAATTTCGATGAAAGCCACTGTGTATGATTGACTACTCAAAAAGGTGTATTACTTCACTTCTACTGCCATGACAAGCATATCGTCACGCTGGCATGCTTGTCCCGATGGATCATTCATGCCACTATTGCCTTGCTGGGCATGAAACAATATTTGCGAAGAAATGTATGAGGCATCCCCGTCGTTTGTAGCTGCTGTTTCCACAACCTTTTCAATCATCTCAGGTTCGATAGATTTGTAGACTCCTTCAGAGAAAAACACTAAAAAGTCATTTGATTGTGTCTTCCACAGGTATTCTATGCTATCCTGCCAAGTTTCACATTTATAGTTATCTGGAGTAAGTCCTATTTTCTTACCAAACCCAGTGTCTAACTTGCACAACAGATATGGCTCGTCGTTTGGGTGGTAAGTAGGGTTAGTCATTTCTATCAATTTCCCGTTTCTAAATAATCCTGCCCACGAAGCACCCAAGCTAGCAATTTTCAATTGATCTTTACTGAAAATAGCGAAGAGAGGAGAAGTTTTACCGCACTTAACCTTCTTGTCATCTTGGATCTTTTCCTCTGCAGCCTTGAGAAGCACTTTTGGATTGGACATCAACTGTTCATCTCCTTTCTCAAAAAGCTTTTTAGCTTCGTGGCACAACTCTCTGGAAATAGCCGAACTATCCTCATCACTAGGCAAGCCTTCAGATAATCCTGTGGTGACACCAACAGCAAAATTTCCTTTTGAAGTGACCTTGGTTAAGAAGAAATTGTCTTCCCCAGACGGAAGGAAACTTGCTGGTGACTTGATAGGTCGATCTTGAGGCAGGTATCTGTAGTGAACTTCAAACATATTGTTGATCTTGTAGTTGTCACAGTTATATCTTGTTGAAATCTTGTTAGCATCTGATTGAAGACGAGCAACACGTTCATCTTCTGTTTCGAACTTTTCGTTACTCACGACCAAACTCTTAATCAACGAAACAAGTCCACGTGCATGTAAATTGATGACCTCCTGAGGTCTCACCATATCGAAATGGGTATCTTTTGCAGCTGAGGAAAGGTACGTCAATGAAGCTGCAGTGACATAGGATGTGCCAAATGTGTAAATGGTGAGTAAGGTGGTGGCTTTCATTACGGTTGTGAGATTCAGGTACTTTTCCGATTTCGTTGAATATTCAACGGTTATCGAATTGTCGTATATAGTTCTTGACCAAAGGGAAGACAAAATCACCCTCTTTTATATTCAGCCATACATTTAGTGTTTCTTTGTCTATTAAGAGTAAGCTTTCTGCTATCATTCTTTTTTGTTTTTGCTTTTGCTTTTTTGGACCGAGCATTTCTTTAAAGGCGCACACATAGTGCAAATCATGGCAATTAAGATGAATGATTAGCCATTATACCCAGTGTGGCAAGGAAGATCTACAAGTCCAATCCTTATTCAAGTATCTTTTCGAAAGGATAACTCCTGGAATGAACACTGTATTTTGGAAGTCAAGTATTGCAAAACATGTTTTGTGCCAATACCGAAGTTCGTCAAATTCATTTCGATTTGATCTTTCTAGGATCAAACTGTGTGAACAGAACTGTGCACACAATTACATAATAGCGAATAAGCTAAGGGTCTAAAACATTACACAATGGTCCTGTGCTGCTCTTTGATTCAAGCGGTAGGAATCAACCTTATCTGTACATTTTGCAATCAGTTAGGGTGAGTATTCGTATAAACGAAAGAATAAGAGTATGTCCAGCCCCTCACCTGCACAAGCCTAAAGCCAATCAGCCGCAGGCAATTGCTGGTAAGATCATTGACACCACCATACAATTACACTAAGTTTCTGTACAATGAAGTCTGTTTGAGCATGGCAGCAGCAACAGCGCAACTCGTACGACTGGATACCAGGCATGCGACCCTGAACGGCACGCGAAAGCAGTGAGTTTCCGTCACGTGAGTGTTGTCATGAGAAAACCTTCACTTCTCCAAATTTTTGCATTTCCATCATACCAAAATCTCTCAGGATTCTCGAATCTGGATCCAGTGTCTAGTTGTGGTTTATTGATCTCTGTTTACTTCTTTCTGTTTCTGCAACTGAGATAGTTTTTCCACTTACGCGTGCAATCTATTCTACAAAGAAGTTCTCTCTCGTCTTTTTAGTACAACCTCGCTTGTGGCGATACTTGTGTAGCTGGAAGAAAAAAAAAAACGAGCAGCACTTGAAACAACTCGTGGGCAACAAAAAGAACAGCAAGGCAAAGCAAAGCAAAGGAGTGCGTTCTGAGTCTTCTCCAACATCTGCACTAACTGTTGAGTCCAAAGTCTTATTTCTGTTGGAGTTAAATGGATCAACAAATCCAACAGGCGGTAGAGATCGCCTTAAGCGGAACATCCGACTCTGCTCTAAAAAACCAAGCTTTCCAGTTCATTAATGATATTAAGTCGACGGAGGAAGGTTACAAAACATGTCTCGAACTTCTCGTAGATTCCGCTTCCAAGGGAATCAAGTTGAACGCAGGCTTAAAATTCTTCATATATCAAGTCATAGAGGAAAATACAGAGAAGTTGAATCAGGAACAATTATACACGTTGAACTCAAAGCTATTCAAGGTCCTTGAAGACTTTGTGTCTTCTGAAGTGGATGATGAATCGTATTTACGCAACAAGTTTAGCGATTTGTTTGGTCACTTGTTCTGCTACGTTTACCCATCATTAAATGTTGATTTCTTGAAGAACTTGTTGTTACTAATTCAATCACGAAAGATACTTTGTGTTGACTACTATATACGCATAATGAGCTCTATTCATTCTGAGATCGGCGATAAACTCATTTCCAGAGAAAAAGATGCACAAGACCGAAACAACTTTTTGAAGGACTTGATTCGTGAGCGAGATATGACCTCGCTCGTGTCAAGTTGGAAAAACATTCTCATTGAAGTCAAAGATCCCGTTGTTTTGAACAACACTTTGAAGGTTGTTGGGTGCTACATCGACTGGATGGAAATAGGTTTATTCATTCAGGATGGTTTTTTAAATATCATATACGAGTTCTTAACCGATCCCGCATTACGCAACCAAGCATGTCTTACTCTAATGGAGATAATCTCAAAGAAAATGAAGCCTTCCAATAAACTACAGTTGATTAACTTGTTGGACTTGACGTCTATCATGAGTTCGGCTAAAGATGATGATTTAGATTTTATTGAGTATTTGGCCAAGCTTGCTAACCAGATTGGTTTTGAGCTCACTATTGTTTTAGAAAACGAACAATCTTTAAGCATGGAGATAACCTCTCAACTCGCAAGATTGTGGCCGATTATTATGGAATTTTTGAGTCATGAATATGATGATGTATCACAACAAGTATTCCCCTTCATTCAACAATATTTGTTGGTTTCCAAGAAAGCACCATCGTTGTCTTCTAATGAATTACTATCCAACCTCCTTAAGAAGGTCATAGAGAAAATGAAATACGATACAGATAGTGATGCTTTTGAGGACGACGAGCAATTCACGGAGATCCGCCAAAGATTGAAAACATTTCAAGACACTATTGCCATTTTGAATCCGCCAGTATATCTTGAAATTTTGCCAGCAGTAATTGAAAACTCTATCTTCGGAAATAACTCACTGAACGATGATAGTTGGATCTCTGTTGAATTGGGACTTCACGAGTTGAGCAACTTTGCAGATTCCTTAAAGAACAATCTCATCAATCTTCCAAAGACCGAAATTAGTGTTTCAAAACCTTATCGAGCAGTTCAGGACTTCTTGATCAAAATCATCAACAACTTCCATCTTGTGAATCACCCTAAAAATCAACTTGCTTTTTTTGAATTGATCATTCGTCATTTCAGCACCAAGAATTTTAATAACACAACAAATACTGATTTAAATGAATTAATATTGAAAATAATGGAACTCTTCTCAGATTATGGACTTTTCAATGGTGTGGAAAGCGTGAGGTTGAGATGCTGGTATCTCTATTTTAGATTCGTGAGTGCTACTAAACCAAAATTGAATGCATTCTTTTTGGAAAATATGTTTATGAAAATTCAGCCTCTATTGGTGATAAAAGCTGAACTTCCGACTAGAGATGAGGATGACGACTTAGTTGAACATGGTGACTTCAATAGCCAGTTATACCTTTTTGAAGCACTCGGAATGTTGGTGGCATTAACAGACTCCGCAGAGACTTGTGCCAAGTCTGTTGACATTCTTTTGCAACCACTTTTTGGGACTTTAGAATCATGCATCCTGCGAGAAGATAAAGACGTCAATCCTGTGGTTCCTTTGCAAACACATCATTTGTTAATGGCAATTGCTACAATCGTGAGAGGTCTTGACACTCAAGCTCCTGGAAGATCTGATAACGCGAAAAACAATTCCGAATTAGTTGTTAAGATTGGAAATGCGGCACAAGTGGTACTCATCTCCTTAGAAAGCTTCAACAAGTTCGAGGTTGTCAGGGATTCTGCTAGATATGCTTTTGCTAGGTTTGTACCCATCCTAGACATTCAGATCAGTGCTCACTTGAGTAAGTTGATATCTCTAATTCTTGCCAGCCCAAATTTGAAGATTCAAGAGTTAGGAGATTTCTGTGGTTTCGTTGGACAACTTGTTCACCAGTTTAGAAATAACGATTCAATGTTCCAACTATTGAATGATCTATTGACACCCATGATTCAAAAAATTTATGAAGTCCTTGCTATAGAAGACGATAATTATCCCAATTTAATCCGGGAGAAATATGGGTTAAAGCGATCTCTCCTTTCTTTCATTAGCATCTTGGTCCTCAATAATCTGTTTTCGTTGTTGTTGACAGAAACAAACAAAAATATACTTCCACGAGTATTGAGCTCGGTTGTGGATTACGCGTGTGACATTAACGATCCAGCTACAACGAAGTCAGCCATAACTCAATATTCCAATGTTATAACAGTTTTGGGCAGCAATTCTGGCAAACTCAATGACACACGCGATAAATATGCCAATACCGTTGCACCCATCGAAGGAATCGATGATTATTTAATGGGAAACACGGTAAAATTGTGCTTTGAATTACCGTTCCAACAAGAAAAGTTTGACTTGAAAGATGCTCAACTCCGGAATATTGCCCTGGAATTGTCAACGCTCTTGAAAACATATCAGACCCAGCTGCAGCAACAAGAATTTGTCAATTTCTTGGGCAACTACTTAACCAACATGGGGTTAGCGGAAGGCATTGCGAAGGACTTCTGCACAAAATTGATAGAATTGGATGCAAAGAGCTTTAAAAAGTACTACATTACATTTTTGGGGGAGTTGAAGAAGTAACGTAAATAGGTAAAATAGACAAATTATAGAAATAAGAACAGATTTCCCTCCAACTTTGAATTCTTTACATTCTTCTGTGTGCAGGTGTGTTGCGATGGCCATCGCAGGAAGAGAAATGTAGTGCGCTCTGTTGAAAAATCATTCATTTGAGGTGAAAACTCACAGCCTCAGACATCTCCAACTGCCTAGTTCTTGATTTAGAAGATGGGAGAAGAAGAACATATTATCCCCCCAAAGGATGAGGAGGAATTGGAGCTAGAAAAGCTTGTTTTTGGTGACCAATCTGGCTTTGAAGCGAACTTGAGGAAAATCGAGAACCTCTATGACTACTCGGACGGAGAAGAAGAAGGATTTGTACACGAGCCACTAGATGCAGTGAGCGAATCTGAATCCGAAGATCAAGACAGCGAACAGGACTTGTTTTTCATTGATGAAAACGCTGATTCGTCTGTGCAAGCACATTCTCACGGCACAGATGCAATGGATATCGATGAAGAAGTATCCTCCGATGAGAAGGAAGGTGAAGAGCAAGAAGCTTGGGAGGACTCAGACGATGAAAAATTAAATGTATTTGTAACATCTACTCGGTTGAGAAAATTGCGGGAAACACACGAAGAAAAGACCCTTCCGGGAAAGGCGTACGTTGCACGATTGAGAGCGCAATACGAAAAAATTTATCCCAGACCAAGTTGGGCAAATTCATTTGACGATTCGGCTAATTTTGGTGACGATGATAATGATAATATATCTGAAGCTGAAGAAGATGCGCAAGTGGGTGCCAATCTTGTGGCGTTGAAAGAGATACTAAACTCTACAAGCAAGTTCGTGCAAGCATCTACCAAACTCCTCCCTGCGAACAAGATAGACATTGTGAGACTCAAAGATGCAAACTTTGTACGTAGGTCACGCGGAGCTATTCAAAGCATGGCGTTTCATCCCACTCATCCACTTTTGGTCACCGGAGGATTTGATCGCACACTTCGCATATATCATATTGATGGGAAAAGCAACCAGTTTGTGTCGCTGGTTTTCTTCCGTGATCAGCCCATCCAAACCTGCGAGTTCCTGCTGCTCACTAACACCAATTTGGTTTACGTTGGTGGTCGTAGACGGTACATGAACCGATGGGATATTTCAAGCGGCGATGTGGAAAAAATCCTGAGGATGTACGGGCAGGACAAATTCCAAAAGTCATACGAATATTTTAAAATATCCCCTAAGGGCACTTATATTGCATTGCTTGGCTCCTCTGGGTGGGTTAATTTGCTAAGCGGACAAACTGGACAATTTTCACGCGGTTTCAAGGTGAACGGATTAGTGGCAGATTACGAATTCACTGGTGATGAGACTACACTAATGGTATCGAATGAAAGTGGGGAATTCTGGGAGTTCGATTTGAATGCGCCAACTACTCGGGTGAGACGTCGCTGGGTCGACTCTGGTGCTGTGAAAGTAACGAAGATCAGATTGGGTGGACAAGGTGATCGCTGGCTTGCCGTAGGCACTAAATCAGGTGTCGTCAACGTGTTTGACAGAACCACGTTTGACGCAATAGAACAAGGCAAAAATCCTTCTCCACTAAAAGAAGTTAGCAACCTAGTCACACCAATTTCTGAGTTGTCATTCTCTCCAGATGGGCAGATCTTGTGTATTTCGTCGAAGCAGCGTAAGGATGCTTTGAGGCTAGTGCATTTACCGCTGGCAACTGTATTTTCCAACTGGCCAACGAGTGGAACACCATTGGGTCGTGTTACTGTTACTTCGTTCTCTCCTGGTGGTCAAATGTTGGCCATAGGCAACGATGTAGGGAAGATCACGTTATGGAGGTTAAACCATTACTAAAAAGGTACTAATAGAAATGAATAAAGTAACGAAAAATAAAAGAGTAAGATAAAAAATAAAGTCTGGGAAGTTTACAAAATCACACTAACTTCATGTGCTATTTTCTACGTTGTTCTGTTTGCTTTCTTTTCAACTGACATCTTATCTTCCCTAGAGCTAATTTGTAGTTTATCGCGAAATGCACATTCATCTTGTTGAAGTAAATGAATATACAACACCAATAATCTGAACCGTAATAAAACAACTCGTTCTTCGACTACAATAAACAAGGAAAAGCAAATGAAACACAGAGAGTGGAATTAAGATATTTTTTTATCACCTGTCAGTATAAATTTTAACTTGAAGACACTACCTCTTTGCACTTGTGATTTTTGCAACAGCGCACGACCCTCATGAACCCATATTTCCCACACCTGCAACAGCCGAGCAATTTAACTTACGAATTCCACACATTTCACAATGGCAGTGATCGGTGCCCCGTATGTTCAGTCAGTAAATTGCATAATCTTAGGTTCATCATACTAACCGCGAAGAAAGGGCCATAATCGATACAGAGATCCCAAAACTTTTCAGATGACACCTGCCTTGTATCGAGTCAGAAAGCCCTACTTTTGGAGGAACTTTGCTGCCTTATTTGCTGTGAGTGCTATTCCGCTTGGCGTATATGCCTACACATGGAATGTTCTTAGTCAAGATGAGTTTTCTGACATTCCTATTCCCCCTATCTCTGATGAAGAGTTAGCCAAATTGAAGAAAGAATACGAGTCAAAACAATAATCAGGCAGCATGTATGTATATAGTCAACGATTGGAGTTTATTTTGTCATATTTTGTTTAATTTCTACGTTTTTATTGCACGCCTTTTCGTTGGCAGTTATTCCCTAGTGCTATCTTTGCAAGGTTTTAATTCTCGCAAGCCTATCTCATTCGTATCTATAAATATACCCACTATTCGTCCACTTTAGGATCATAATACTGTGAGACCCCTCTCACTGGATACGGCGTCTGATCGTCCTCAGACGAAAGTCTATCCGAGAATGGATCTCTTAGCTCCCTCGTGTAGTTCACATTGTGCTTGTTTTCTGAATGCTGAGATTCAGACGATTCATCCAGCCAATCGTCGCCCTCAGGTAACTTTCGATTGATCAAGTTTCCTCTAGAGCTGTTGTCATTCAATGATATGTCATTTTCGTCATAGTCTGTGTGGGATAATGCAAGTTTGGAGTTGGTAGTAACATCCACATGCAGACCCGTTGAATCATCGACATTCTTACCGAAGATCATTGCATTCTCTTGTGCATGGCGAGTCATCAAAGTCTCTGAGGTTTGAGATCTGACAGGAGGCTGAATAGATGAGGCAGGATATGCCGCCCAGGGCTTTCCAGAATGAGCATCATCCGCGACATTATTCATAAAATTCTCACGAGCTGCTTCTTTGTCCCTTGAAGAGTCAGCAAAAGGGTTTTCTTCCACGCTCGATAGAGTATTAGTTTGAGAAGGGGGAACTCTCAGGTATCCGTCAGGGTTCCCTGCTGTCAAGTCAGAAAGACTGATATTCAGCGAGGAGTAGGCATTCGAACCAAAGCGACCATATGTACCAATATTGGATTCCAGATCAAAGGGATTAGAGAAATTGGTGCCTGACAAATCCAATGTTGAGCTCGAGGACAAGAGAGAGTTCGCTTGTATTTCTTTAATATCCAAGATACCCTCGTTGAGTATTTGGGTTTTCGATTTATGGTTGAATTTGACCAAAATCCGAACCTTTTCATTAACAAGACGATAGCAGAAAGACTTTAACAGTTTGAAGCCACGGTGTGCGACCTTCACTTTGATTGGAATGAAAAGAATGATGGCAAAAAGGAATTTGAAAAAAAAGAAGAGGAAGAGAGCCACGGTACAAAGCTGGAAGGAAAGAATAACCGATAATGTCAAGTTAGTCGTTGCGATCGTTTTGATATTCTCCAAAATGTCATTGTTCAAGTCACCACCTGTGGCATAATAGCGGAGCGTCATAAAGTTGATCACCTGTCTCGGAAGGTCAGCCACCAACACCTCCAAGGCGTTGTCAAGCTCGGTATAGACATAAAAACTGGCCCACTCGAAGAAACCCTCCAGCTCAATTTCATGAAACAAGCATTGGTAGTCGTAGCTGCGGATCGCGTACATCATGCGGGCATAATTGTTTAAATAAGCCAAGGCAATATTCCTTGTTCGGTACACATGAATGGCCCAAGCGATCTGGTATGCTAACAAAAGAAATCGGAACAAAATGCATCCAGCGAAGATCCATTTCGCTACTTTGTACTCGTAGACCTTGTAGTCCAGTGACGACCAGCGGTTGAATACCAAAATGCTTATACACGTATAGGTGTCTCCGCCCAAAATGGCAAGCTTGAGCAAAAGAAGGATCCAAACCCACAAAAACGATACCAAAGTCCAGAATCTGGTGTTGTGGAACGACTCCACTTTGACAATGTCGAAAGTGGAGGGATCGAGGCCCTTCGTGTCCTTTTCAGAGCCGAACATGAATTTGTGGAAGCGAAACCGCTAGTTTTCTTTTTCGTGAAGCAATAATTGCTTCAAGAATATGGAGTTCTTTTTTGGAATTCTTTGATTTATTGGTGGAGGATTTTCGGCTGTTCCGATGGTTCCCTTGCTCGATTAAACTCAGGTTCTGGGCCGTGTTTCTTACATTTGCGTGGTTTAAGCCACGTGAAATAAAATAAAAAACAGAAATCAACAGGGAGGGCCGAGACAATAGAGCAAAGCAAGTGCTGCACAGTTCGGTTATATTCACTTCCAAAACTTTGCTTCAAATGCTGGCGAGCAGCTTGTTTTATTACGCTCAGAGGGCAGAGACGCTACTTCGTGCTTCTTTATATAACCAAAGAAAAACCCATGCCCGATTAGAGGGAGCTGTCGTTTCACGTTAACCTTGGACCTGTACCATGCCAGTTTGAGCCGATTTGGCAGCCGCGCGCCTAGATGTCACAAGGCACTAATTGTTACTCCCCATGCCTCCTGCATTTGCAGCTATTTTTTTTGTTTATATTTACAGTTTCTTTCTATGTGTCGCAGATTGCTCTTCTGTACTCAACCTTTTATTATTGTCGTTTTAGAATTGTAGGATGCATATCATATCTTCCTCTTCACTTTAATTGCAAGCTGACCTTCACCCAATTATCTTGACTTGTCCTTTGTTTTTTCTTTTCGTGCCCTTGCTCCTCACTAATTGATGAGCTGGAACACGGAGAGTACACACTGGTCCATTAAAAACAGTCTACACGTCATCAGCTAGCACTAGCATGCGCGAGCAGAAGCACGTCCGCAGATATGCTGCTTTGTCGGCCCTAATTATACTTGCTCAACAATTTCTGTGCCTCCACCTTCAAATCCTCTTGATCACCTTCACTCAATTCCTTAAGAATGTCGAGACAAGCGGCCTTAGCCGGGGGACGATACATGATTAAAAACTGTAGCGCTAAAAAGCCAAGCTTGGAACGAGCAGGATCAGCACACAACGATTTCGTTCCCTCAATCATCGCACGATTGAGATATGGCAAGTCACTTAGAAGACGAAGAAACGTTTTCCGATCTGTGGGTTCCAAAAATGGGATCATTGCGTCCAACACCTGTTGGGCCCATTTGTTGTAAGTTGGCGTCTCTATTTCCGTATTTTCCACCTCATCCTGGATCTTTTGTTCAAGATCGGACACCGAATCGGGATCATCCTCGTACTTCTTCGTCCACCTTTCGGTGACCTCATCTGCGATTTTTTGCTGGTTCACAACTTTTTCATTATACCACTCTTCATTCAACCACTCTAGAACCAAGTCGACGCGCTCATGGATGTTACTCAAGAAGTAATCAAATAAAGCTTTACGAATGAGGTCACTCAATTGTTCGTTATTTTTGTAGTCCACAGATTCCTTATCCCCAGAATCCACAGTATGCATACCACGAGTTGCCAACCGAGTGAGAAGAATGAGCCAAGAATCCTGTCTCCATGAGTTCATCACAACTTTGGTCAACTCCTTACTGACAGAGCCATCCGGCAGAGCTGGGGGCATCACATCATCCCTCGTATTTTCCCGATTAGCAAGGTCGAAGAAGTTTTTCACAATCAAGTTGATGTGGTCTTTTTTTTCTTGGAAGGAAAGAAGTTTCGGTGGTGGCAACGTGTATTTCGTTTCTGCACTGTAATCGTCCTCTGCATTGTTATCGAGATCATCTTCATCCATATCTTCGTCTTTCTTTATGATCGATCCGCTAGGTGCATTTTCCTTAACAGCAGTTGAATAACGAGCACCCACAATCTCCAAAGCTTTGGCCAATTTTGCCGTCGGAGCTCTGTTCAACGCAGTAAGAGACATAGAAACAAGAATATTCTGTGGAATTGTTGAGAAATCAAAGTTATTGATATCGCTATTGATATTTGTTAGGCAATATAAGCTTTTGTAGTCCAACGTTTTTAACTTTTTAGATGCATTTTCGAAACCCTCAAACTTCCTTTTGCGGATCGATGCATCTGACGAATGTGGCTCTAAAATATTCTTCTTGCGTATCTCATCACCTTTTGCGGTAAGAAAATTTAGTTTTTTGCTAACTACAGTTTGAAATTTTGGTGGAACCAACTGAAGTTTGGTCATGTAGGTGAGTAATATGCGTAATGTCCTGTCGGCATACTTTCTAGAAAGTTTGAATGTCTCCAAGCACTCGTAGTTCGACTGAAGTTTGGTATTTGAATCAAATGACTCCAATACAGGGATTATCTGGTCGGTGAATTGCCGTTTTCTGCGTACCAAAACAGACAAGTGGTTGAGAGTAGCAGTAACTAATGGGGTCACTAAAATATCACTCTGAAGCGTGCGTAATACTACACCAAGCAAAGCAGCGGCTTCCGACTCCATCAATTGGCCCTTGATTAGAGTGTGTTCCGGGTTTACATGTGCCAATGAGTAAAATTTGGGCGACACCGACCGCAGCTGATAGTCAATCACCGTCATCACAAACTTCAACAATTCTAGCTTGCCATCAATGTTGCGAAACGCATCATGTTCGCGGTCGAAAGACAGTTCGAAAGGGAATTGTGTATCGTACTTCGCAACCAAGTTATTTTTAAGCTCGTTGACACCAGCCCACACATTGTGACTACCATCATTCTCGGCCACGTACCGAAACGTAAGCTTGAATACCATCACACTAATATCAATCACATTCTTAAAAACCTCTAGATCCCTAACACTAGCCAAGGTCTTAATTTGAGGTAACGCATCGATGGCTAGGTCAGTTTTGACTGCGGTGGAAAGGTCGGTATCGTTTCTGAGGAAGATGTCTTTCAAAAACTTTGCGCACCAAGCTTGGATGGGTAAGTTGGGGTTGCTGACGATGTTGAGGATCTGTTTCACCACTTGCGGAAGGACGCCCTTATTGGAAAAGCCCAACTCCCGCGCTTGGTTTAATTGAGCAATCACCGACTCGGTATCTTCATCCATGGCTTCTTCCAAGTTGACGAGCGGCAGAATCGTGGATGGAGGTGCTTTCGCATGCTGACGCGCGGGTCACGTGTCAACATTGCCCTCTTCCGGCGTTTTGGCGACACTGGCTTGTGCGGAAACCTGGATCTGAGTAAATCCTCCCTCCATGGTAAGTTCGCTAGCAAGTCAAAAAGAACGCAACTTCATAGAACAAAAATACGTAGAACACGGTCTTTGAGGGACCGTCGAAGGGTCGCTGGAAATTTGACTGCTGGTGAGACGCTTTCTTCTCGCTATAATTGCCTCGGTTTCGAGTCCTTTCGGTGGCTGACAACACGTGCACGTCACGCGCACGATCTACATGTCTTCAACCCTAAGTTTTCTTATCTTATCTCCCAGCTGCCTCATACGAACAGAACACCGCTTCTAACCATCACTCAACATAAGGTGGAATACGTGGATAATTTCCTTTTCTGCTCCACTGTTCCTGATTTCAACCACCTGCTGCAATACACACGTGTGTCCCAGAAATAGAACAGCTTCAGTTTCCATTGAAAAGGCTGCGGCTCTTGCTTCTCCCTATACGCTTTATGAACTTTTGTCAATACAGCAAAAAAACTCCCGCCTTTCGCGTGCAGACCCCATAGATTGTCACTAGCATGACAACAACAGAAAGATCTGTTCCGCCGAATCCAACAAGCGAGTCTGCTCTGATACTGGTATCGGGAAATACGAATGAAGATAAACTCACACCCCGTGGCATCACTTTCAACGAGCAGGGTCTTTTGCGCTTGCCGTCAGACATGCTGGAAGACCGACCTGAGCCATTTTCGGGTACTTGCAACACTCTGATGTCTACAAAAATGAACGCAAAAGAATTGGATCCAGGTGCTTCAACGAAGGTTTCAATGCACGCACTTCCGACAGATATGCATCCTGTGTTGACCAAAACTGGGCCCTCAGAGGATGGAAAGCAACTGATAGAAACACATAAACTAGAGGAGATAACAGCTAAGCAGGACTCGGAGCACTTTCGGTTTATGAAGTCTAAACGTTCCTCGTCTGCATCGAACGACGTTTCCCATGAACGCGACAGGTTCCGTGCCCGTTTCCAGACATTCAATACTTCCCAATCTGTCATTGATGAGGATGATTTTACCTCGCCAAAATGGTCCAAAAATGGTTACAACGCTACGTCCACTAAAACTAAGAAAATGAATAAAGAGTGTTCTTCGTTGGAAAATTGTCTGGCCGACTGTGTTCTGGAAGTGCTCTCCGAATACTCGATCAACACGCATCTTTCGCCATTAAACAAAAAGTCTGCAACTTTCAAAAGCTACTTACCGTATTGTGTGGATGGCGTTTCGAAACCCGAGACTTTGATCCTCAACCTTAGAAGTCTCACCCCAAAGCAATTGTCTGTTGCATTTCGTTGGTACTTCAACACCCCACTTCCTTCGACAAGCCACATGTTTCCTTGGTTGCATGGACTAAGCCTGGAAAATTTTGCACAACGTTCTTTTTTTGAGTATCACAACTCCTTGCACGCTGAAGAGTCCGGTGATTCTTGGGGTTTCAATGAAAGCACAAAGCCCGAGAACGCAAGATTCATAATGTGTGTGGAAACTTCTCCACCAAGTATGACTGTGTCTAGAATATTGCGTAACACTGTTTCTGTCAGGGAAATTTTGCAGCGCATTGAATACTCGCGAGCAGAGGTGATCTCGATTGTCAGAAGTCTCATGCTACAGCGGTTTTCGCCGGATGTAGTAACCTCACGAGACATTCTCAACTTGTCGGACACAATAATTCTGGACTGTCTTGAGACAGGCTACATGCCACAGTTCTTAGACCTAGATCCCAAGCGCGGAATTTCTCTTCGAAACTTTCACATTCAAGTCAACAAAGCTGCTACTTGTTCTGATATAATTGTTTACTGTACGGAGGAATCACACAATCTGCACTCATGCAAGTGTCTTTCATTTGCCAGACTCCTTCGAATTGCCCAAATGGTTGAAAACAGTTCAGAACAACCACACTTTAATGTTTTTATATTTGACCTGAGTAGAAGTGACATTGAGACCGAATGTCCAGAAATCCTCACCGTGAAAGATTCTTCGTCTGTTCTCACTGGACAAGAAGCAAAAAAGAAAACACAGCTTCTACTTTACAACATGATCCTCTTGAGACCAGATACATTCAATTCTTGGGACGCGGATTACCAAATTAAGGAAAAGGTCGAAACCACAATTATGTCTGCTGCAACCAAGCTTCATTTGAATGTTTGGCTGGGAAACATATGGGATCAACAAATAATGATGCATTACTTGAAGTCAGAGCTGGCCTCTGATGCAACGCGCTCAGTTGAAATTGTTCCGATAGATGACGCCTCTGACTTGTATTGTGATCCCAAAAACTCCTCACTTACAGGTGATATAGAAAATTCGCCGAGCACTAACTTAATTTCCTTGCTCCCACCACCAAGAGGTCACTGGCAACTTTTTTTTTATTGTCATAATGAGGCCAACTTCCCTAGTACAGATCTTCTTGGTGAGTTGCTCTTCAAGTACACTCTCATATCGCATAAAGCCTCGGAAGTAAAAGATGTCCATCAATTAGACTTCCCTTCTTCCGGAGCCATTGGGTTCGGTGACTGCAGCAAGGAGAACCTAATGAGTATTGTCAATACTTGCAAATTGATTTACTTGTACTCATCCTCAGAGGCGAGGGACAGCTTGGCAACATTGATATACTGTTCAGATGGTTACACCGAGCTGTCACTTTTAATATTTTGCTACCTCATGTATGCACTCAACATTAGCCTTGAGGAAGCAATGTTGAAGTTGCATTTGGATTATGGTAGGCCATTTTACATTTTTAACACTGATGTCCAGGTACTCCGCAGACTAGAAGCACTTCTTAGAAGATTCAGTCCGAATGTTTTGGGGCCACTGATAGAATGGGCGCGAATCGAGACAATATCAGGCTACGAGTTTAATGAAATCATTCTAGGAACTAGACGTAGCTCGACTGGTTCGAGCACGATCCCCAGAAAGTTGAAATTAGGCTACATAGCAACAGACTCTGATACAGACTCGTCTGACTCGAATTTCGATTCTGATGCTGAAACACAAGTTCTGCTGATTGAGGAATCTCTTTCTGGTGACAAAAACTGGGTGGAAGAAATTGAGGGATCCCTTCCCTCGAAAATTCTACCGTACATTTATCTTGGTTCTTTGAAGCATGCCAATAGTCTTACAGTTCTTTCGAAAATTGGTATTAGTAGCGTTATTTCTGTTGGAGAATCTCTTGAGTGGTTAAGTCTGCCTGCCTTTCAAATGTCGCATGATGTGAGTGTTGTGAAAAGAGATGGAGGAAATACTGAAATCTACACGATAAAGACAACAGATACAAAGCGTACAAAGAACTCATTAAAGAATGTTCCCAGGAATGTGATGAAAGTGAACAATTTACAGGATGATGGGATTGATGATTTGAGCCATTCCTTGCCTCAAATTCTTCAATTTATCGACGAGGAGCACAAAAGATCAGGTGGAAAAGGAAAGATACTAGTACATTGTCGTGTGGGAGTATCAAGATCAGCGACAGTTGTGATCGCAGAAGTGATGAGGCGGTTGAAGTTGAACCTTCCACAAGCATATTTGTACGTTCGTGTACGCCGCCTAAACATTGTAATCCAACCAAATTTGCGCTTCATGTACGAGTTGTTTAAATGGGAAGAACAGGAGAGATCCAACTCAGCTAATCGCGACCACGGGAAAGACTTGAGGGTTATCGACTGGTTTGTTATGTGCCAGGAGATCAAGAAGTTGAATATGCCTTTTATTAGTAGTTAATGAAGTTTCAGTTTCCCATCAAACCAAGACTATTCAAATCTGATCGAGCTTCAAATGAATGTCGTTGTTTACAGCTTCTATGCGGAAATAAGACTATGTAGGTCAATCTGAGTGAAATCGGTAAACAGGAAAGACAGAGTCGCTTCAATATGCTACATTTTTATTCTGGTGCCGCGGCTCACGGAATATAGTTCCAGTACATGGAACGCAGTGCTTTTGGTTATTGTAGCAGAGCCCTGCCTTTTACGGCTTTTAAATGCCATATGCATTCCATGCGCCTTGATCTGATTAATCAACAGTATCAGCAGTGGAGTGTAGGGTCGGACGCCTGTAGCCCAGGGGTGAGAGAACAAAAGCTGCACGATGCTGCACACACTGTGTATTTGAGATGCACTTGCCAAGGGAGGAAGAATGTAGCGGTGAACAAGCAGACAAGAGGACAACGGGTCTAGGATATGCTTCAAAATTAAGCCGAAGCATTTTGCAGAGCAGGTACAGTTTTCCTATCAAGCCTTCACCCACTTGGGAAAATAAGGTGACCAGATGACTACAAATCACACTTGAGCACTTCGAGAAACCGAACTTTAAATGCGCTCAAAAGTAGGCAAGAATAAGCTGAACCACCACTGATTAATGTTTCATACACACGCCATTTTGAAAAGTGTGCTATTGCACTTTGTTAGCGTACGTAGTAGTTATGGGGACGATTGCGCATGAGCCTGTGTGGTTCCGAGAGTGCATGAGGAAAGCCTGTATCAGATGAAGATTATGGCTCATGTCAAAGTTATGGTTTGCCAATACGCTACTCTCTTTTAGACAGCGTGCGTGAGAGCAGATTTCCCTCTGGGGTGTGGCTGACGTACTGTCAAAATGTGTTCAAGAATTGCCGAGGAAATTGAGGGCCACATTAAGAGCTCTCTACCCCAAAGAACAAATGAAAAATGAAATAACCTGATGCGTGCAAAATAGGGCTTTGACGGATCTGCGATCACTGCGATCGGCTTGCGAACTGACCATATTTCGTGGCTTGGCTCATGGCAAAATGCGGGTGAATAGAGGTTTACGTCGATGCAAGTGTTTGGTGTCTAAAATGTCCTGTCGCTCTGAGAACATTCCCGTTCTGCGCGAGCTTCCCCTGCGCACGCCATGCGCATACTTCTAACCAATGTGCCTAAAATATCCTTGGAGCAATCAGCATGCCACATGTGCAAGATCAAAATCTCGAGTTCATAACCAATGACACTTTTTTTTTTTTTACTATTGTTTCTTTGACTTGAGCCAAACGGGGGAGTGGTATCTTGCATACTTTACCTGCAAGCTTTCGATAGAACTCGGGTGATTCAGCTGCAAACACATACATCAATTCTCAGTCATGTCACAACAAATCAACATGGTCGAAGAATTATAAATATGCCTTTATATCTGTATATACCAGTTCTTGTTCAATTGGGGCCGAACTTTCCAATTTCTCTATATTGAGCCGAATGCTTCATTTCACCTCTGTTTTTGTTCTCACGTTCTCTTTCATTGCTGCTACTGTGATTCCGAAGCTCTCTCCACGCAATGATGCTGCACCGTTAATGATTGATTTCACTGTCAGCTCCAAAGTAGGAAACACCACTGCGCGTGAGTTTTGGTCAAGAATTTCGAGACACACGAGGGCCAAGAGGGGAAGCTATACCGAAGTCATCACCGATGTTGGCGACATCAGTTATACTTTGGATGTTTACTTGGGATCCAATAATCAGGAGTCCACTGTGACGCTAGACACAGGTTCTTCAGATCTCTGGGTGCCCTCCAGCGATTACGACTCGAATTCGTCTTCAACAGCAAACGCAACCGGAGAAGCGTTTTCGATTGGATACGTGGACGGCACTTCAGCCACGGGAGAATATTACTTGGACAAATTCCAGTTCAACTCCTCACAACCATTGCTCTCGAGCTTTCAGTTTGCGGTTGCTGATGTTGACCTGCTGGGTATTTTGGGGATTGCAGACAAGAACCAAGAGGCGGCAGAGGTCGAGTACGATAATCTTCCCTGGGCTTTACAGAAAGCAGGGCTCACTCCGAAGGCATCCTACTCTTTGTTTTTGGGTCCAGATCACTCGACGGGGTCAGTGATATTTGGCGGTATTGACACAGAAAAGTACTCGGGGAATTTAACTAAGTATCCGGTAGACACTTCGAAGTATCAGGCCTTGGCGGTAAAATTGGAAACATTGTCCATTAACGGCAAGAACTTCACTCTCCAAAGCCCTTATATTTTGGACTCGGGAACCTCCTTGGGGTTTGTGAGCCAGGATGTAATGGATGAGTTGGACACAATCTTCAATACGCTGATTGTGACGGAAGGAAACATCCAGTACAGGACCACGAGCTGCGATCAACCCACTGACCAGTTCCTTGAATTCGACTTTGGTCAGAATACAATCAGTTTGTCTTATGCCGATGCAGTTGCTGAACAGGATGATGGCACATGTTTCTTAGGCTTTTCGTACTATGAGGGATACCAAATCTTGGGTGATGTGTTCTTGAGGAAGGCATACGTGTATTATGACCTCACGGACCAAACGATCTCGCTAGCCGAGGCTCTGTATTCTTCTAGCTCTAACATTATTAGTGGATGAAAGAGATGTTTAAAGGTTCGAAAGGTTTATACAACTAACCTGTTGAGTGGCTATGAAGTATGGGTGACTGGGCAGAGGTTCCTGTTTTACTTTGATATTAGTCCCAGTTAATCTCCGGTTCTTCATTCTCTACTGACTCAGCTGCAAAGCAACTTTCAGGAGGGTTTTCGAGATAAAGCTATGTTCAAGCTTTCGCCGCCACTATACGTACAACAGCGCTTTTCAATTGCCGCAAAATCTAGCGAGGGTTGCATGGGTTGTGTGTACGGTTTTTAGTGCAAATTCGCTAATTATTGAAGCCGTAAAATTGCTTGTAGATGCACGTAAATTATTCATTTTTTTTGTGAGGGAAGCAAAGCACAGATAAAAGGCCTAGAAAAGCCTCAGTCCAATTTCCCCGTCAAAAGCGCTTTTTCTAAAAAGGCGAAAGCGAACGAACCAGTACTAAGCGAAAAGAGAAGTACGTTCTGTTAAATAGTAACAACTAAAAAAAAACTGCACAAATAAAACCATTCGTTTCCAATAAAGAGAAGGAAAAGAAAGCAAATCATCACCAAGAAAGCCAAGATACTTTTTATTTTACAATACCCTTCAGTCAAAGCAACCAGTCTTAATTCGTGCGACGAGGGAAGAAAAACTAGAAGTATTGCTCCAGATAGACCTGAAAATGCCGCAAAAAAATGAAGGGTTTCAGAGCCATGACTAAAAACGTAGAAGCAATATTTTCTTTGTTTCGCTCATCTTGTTTTGCTCCGGAGTCTAGCACCAGAATTCCCTCACTCTCCAGACTTCTCGTAATAAGCAGTGCCTTCTCAAACAATGTCACTGAGCGAATGGGGCTGCGCACGACATTTCTCGCTAAACTCTGAGTCCCCCCTAACCTCGATTGGCTGGCCTTTATTATAGATTCGATATATTGCATTTCGCTTTCAGTTCAATTCTATTGCCTGACGCTTTGCCGAAACACAGTACTTTGGCCAATTACGCTGGTTTTTGCTGAATTAAAGTGTTGTTATTTGCCATAGTCTACTTCTCGCAGCATCACTCGTGAAGTCGGTTTTCCACGAAGCGACCACAAATCCACTACGTGTCCCTACAAGACCGTCAGGAGCTCGCTATCTACTGGCTTGCATTGATATCTTCGGCTTTATCTAAGAATTTCGCAGTAAATTCGTTCGAAACGCAACGTTTCTTTATCTATCTGAGTATCAGGCAAGCTTCCAAGTGTCCTTCTCAAGCTAGGACGTCTTTGTCATAAAAGCAGTATCTTTCTCAGTAAAAAAGGTGTGAAGAATGCACAGAGGAGGAGTTTTCAGCGATCCTGCCATCATTAGCTCTTCGCAAGATTCTGGAAACTCAGAAACGCAGCCGAAGAACGGCGCCTTGGAGCCTGAAAGCACCCTATCCAAATTACTAGATTCAGCAATGGCAAATGCCGCTAAAGAAGCGTCTCCGGACTGTGCTGTGATGACGGCCTCGGATATAAAGGCGTCACCTGAGGAAAACAACATTTCATCAAGACGCTCGTCGATCCTGAACTTGGTTCCTTCGACGAAATCTGACCATGCAAGAATATACACAATCCAACAATTACTAGAATTGAGAACGACCCCCGAGGCTGCTCTTTTTGATACGTCGAAGTTACCTGATTCATCATTTTGGCAAATAAGACTGCGGGAAGGCAAGCAATCTTCTAACAAAAATAGCTCCAGTTCTCAAACTGGGGGCGGCAAAAGAAACCGCAGAAATAACAGCAGCAGCAGCTCGGTCAATATCAACAGTGCAAATAGTCTCAATTGGAAGCGCAAGCCCGCAGGCTTTTTAAGGCAGCCGGATCTTGACGATATGTCCAGGGAGAAAATTTCGCAGCTCTTGGGCGAGGTTCCAGATGAAGAGTCTCCTGAATGGGATGTACCTAACTCTAACGCGGACATGAAAATCGAAATGGGGAACACAGTAGAGGATTTTGAACGTTGGAAGCAGCATATGAGGCAAGAGGAAAAGCGCAAACAAGGTGATGATTCTTACTCCGAGTCTGCGGCCGACATCCCCTCAGCAAACGAAGTCGACTCTTTTTTCTCTTACGTACAACCAAAAGAACTTGTCTCGGAAAGCACTTCTTCGTCAGTCTCGAAGCAGAGTGATGCGAAGAGTTCCCGGTTTTCTTCATTTTTTGGTGGTTCTGGCACTTCTACACCTGAAGTTAGTCGTTCTTCCACAGTTGATCCCGATGAAGCAAGCGGAAATACTCACCCAGCAATGCCAAAGGAACATTCAGGCAACCTGCGGTTTTTTCGCTCCACACCACATCCTGAAAACTCACCCAATCCACCAGCTCCTCTGCAAAAGCTTTCTCAAGGTCTTCCACCTGGCATACCTCCACAATTCCTTCATATGGGTGGCATGCCTCACCTGACCAACATAACTCAACCTCCAGGATTCTCTCCCCACACTGGTCAACCAGGAACTCCAAGCGCTTCAGGTGCACAGGGTGCGCCTACAGGCATAAGAGGTTCAATGGGTGCATCTACGAATGACTCTTTCTTTCTTTCTTTACTCAACAAGAAAGAGGGTGATCAAGAGAACAGCAAGGTTGCACACACACCAACATTTTCTAAACTAGGAGTTCCTCAGAAGTTGGTTCAACCCACCGAAAATGTACCTTCATCTCCTGCCAAATTCCCGGGACCAAAAAATCCTAGGCAAAATTCCACTGGAAGCTCACAAGAAAAGCCACCACAGAGCTTTCCATACCATGGTCCTTCACAGGGACAGCAAATTCTACCCCCTGGCTTCATGGCGCCGCATCCTTCAATGCAACTTCCGCCCGGGATGTTTCCACCGGGGATGTATCCACCGGGAGCACAACCTCCTTTACAATTCGACCAAAACGGACGCAATGTATCTGGTCAGCTAAGAGACCCCTCGCAAGAGAGACAAAACTATACTGAACCACCTCCATGGATAAGATACGGACCAGGATTTCAGGGTGGAATCCCACCTCAAGGATTTCCACAAGGTATGCCTGGTTATCCCCCAGGATTTCAACCGGTCACGTCCAACCAGCAACAACAACAACAAAATCAACCACAGTCACAACCACAACCACAGCAACGCAAGGACTGATTAGTCCCGATTTACCGTTTGTGGCATAAAAGCCTAATTCGGTAAAGAATTACAGTTGTCGAATAGTAGCTAGGTTCATTAATAAATTCATTCTTCACTATTTAGCTCTTACAATAAATCAATATTCTCTCAAAGAATACTTGCTATGCGCATTGCTAAATCTAACAACTGGATATGCTCATCTGTTCCATTATTCAATCTTCGATCGGTTTCGAACAAGGCCACGGCAATATCGTTTTTCTTAGATGATGACATGGAGTCATCTAAAAGTAACATATCATGTAGCTGGTCCGATACCTGTTGAGCACTCCAGCCCTGAAGAACCACTTGATGCACTTTGGCAGCAATATCTGAATTGTTTTTTGACTTGATAACTTGTAACAAAGAGTCCATCAAGGCTTGATCCACGACACCAGCAATTTCCCTCACAATGTCCCTAGAAATACCCAAAGAGCCTTCCCCCGATTCTGCCAAAGATAATGAAGAATCCAATCGTGCCGCAGACTGCAAGTATGTGATTGCTTTACGTAAGTCACCGTTGGACACCGCAACAAGCTCATCGTAGACATCTTGCAGAGCCACCCGGACATTCTCCAAACCAGCAATGTAAATCAAACGTGCCAACGCATTCGCATTGTCAAGCAGGCGAAATCGAAATTTCAGGCATCTCAGCGCCAACGGGTCGATGATGCGTGTTATGTAATTACAGATCAAGCAGAAACGGGTAACTCCAGAATAGTTTTCCATGGTCCTTCTGAGAGCAGCTTGCGCGTCATTTGTCATTGAGTCTGCCTCGTCAAGAACAATGATTTTGTATGGTGGACATGGATAATTGGCCAAATCCTCTGGCGTTGGGTTCGATACAGAAAGGCGAGCGAAGTTCTTGATCTTCAGTCTAACAATAGAGATACCTCTCTCGTCGGAAGCATTCAACTCCAAAACACGCAGCTTGTATAAGCGGGGACCGTACAATTGCTTTGCCAATGCCAAGACTGTGGACGTTTTACCCGTGCCCGGTGGACCGTAGAAGAGCATATGAGGCAAGTTCGCCAGCTGTAATGTCTTTTTCAATACTTTCACGGCATGTTCTTGAGACGCAACATCATCGAGATTCTTTGGGCGGTATTTTTCTACCCACGGCGTATGCTCAAGCTTCTCTTGTTGGTACTGGGTAGTCATAATCTGAAGAAAACACAACGGTGATTGTTCATCGGCCTGGGCCATAACGCGGTCTGGAGTACACCAAAATCCGCGCTCGATTTGCGCGTCTTACTCTTCGCTATTCACGTCAAAGAACTCACTAATATGAGCAGCAATAACGACTTTATATAATCGAGGTTTCGTATTTGCAGCCACTGAAAAAAGAGTGACCAGATCCGTCAGAAACTGCTGCAGGAAGAAACGTATAATAGTTACGAGGCAGGAGATACGTCAACTCAACTATGCTTGTATTAAATTTTATAGTCCGCAGACTTCTACCACATATTACTGAACACCAATGACCGATAACTCTAGTGTCCACACTCTTCTAACATGAACTTTTATATCTTTGCCCGAAACTCGGTTTTCGAGTCGCAGTCCTGTCAAGGAAACCTCAACAACTTCGCTGGACCACCAGCACTTCCTGGCGGGCTTTCTCCAGAACAACAATAATTTGGAGTAATTTACTTCCGCATTTTTGCGAGCCCGTGACAAGGAACGAGAAGCTGCACGACTGGCACTGCTTGCCAACGTCGCAATTCGAGAACGAGATCTGGACTTGTTAGATGCGTTAGACGAAATGGGGTCTAACGACGGAGACTCCGGCGGAGCGGTACTTTCCGGTGCCGCTAACCGAACTAACAGGAGCGACTGGATGACACACTTCCCTGGGTCTGCAGTCCTGCTGCCCCAAGTTTCTCTTTTGTCGAACCCAGATGAGCAAAGCATGTCGAAAAGATGCTGCTCAGCAGGTCCAAGTGTCTGAACAGTCGCAGGGGGCAAGGACGCATCATAGCCAAGTCCAGAAAACACCATGTGATTGTTCAAAAGATGGCTTGCAACCTCTAGTTTTAAATGCTTGACATCTTCCTGCGTGCAGCCCGCGATAGGTGGGATTACATAAAAGTCAAGATCTTCACGCAAAACGATAATTGCAGGCTTTGATTGCAAAACCGAAGCCTGTGCATCGAGCTTGCTTTGAATTGAGATCTGTGGTGAAAGCGCATCGGACCCCTGTAGATCTGCATGTGCCTGGCCAAACACATGGAGAATGTATTCAAAGCACTCAGGATCAAAGTTGACAAAAACCACATCCTCCTCTGTTAAATTGGTTATGACCTGGCCATTGAAATCCAAAAACACACCATTGGGAAAAAGACTCAAAAGGATACTTTCTGGCAAGCTCATGAGTTCATCACGCGTAATGCTGAAAGCACTCCCACGGATGTTTAAATGAATCTTAGAGTTATAGTCCACACTACCCTCTTCGTCGTCAAACGTCTGTGGAACATTTCTAATCTCGTCCTTGCTGACCTGTGTAACAAGATGTTCTGCCATTTTGAAAATGGGGGGAGCGAGTCAAAATGCAAAATCGTTAACTTCCCCCTAAAAAAGAGCGATTATAATAAAAGAGTGTTCGGGGTGAATGATAACTTTTGTGTCACAAGATAAACACGAACGGAAATCTTGCGTTTGTTTGGTAAGCAGCGCTTGCTGCGATGGATGAGAAGCGGCGTCTAGGCACTATTGGCAGTTGGACCGTCGTATAATAGAATGCAGAGATCTGAATCCTTTGGTTATCCGTTGAAGGCGTGGCCGGGAGAGCCAACACTCGTGGAAAGGCAATCCGTTTTTTGCTGGTCAAAAATGGTCACGTGAGTCGCACCACGGCCGGGGCCGGCACCGCCCACGCTGTGGCCAAAATCTGCAGACTTCATTGAATAAAACAGCATTTGACGTACTACGGAACAGCCCGAGAGGCTAATAAATTTCAAGCCTTTTCTCATGGGAAATAACGTAAAAATTGTAATTGTCATCTTTCTTCGTTGCTTCCGCTCTCCCCTTTTATCTATCTTTCGGCACAGCTTAAAGTGCGCGGCCTCCTGCAGAACGGCTGAATAGTCTTTCGAATTCATATAGTGTTCATCACCATCAAGGAACACCCGGGTAATATGCCATGCGTCGGAGAATGCCACAGAAAATCTAAAGCACGTGTTTCTTCCAACAACAGTGATGATGCGGAGGACAATATTTGGGGCAGTGACGAAGAACAGATCAACTCCTATGCAGATTTACAAAGAGCGCATGTGAGTCAAGGGTACCTCGATGGAATCACTCAAGCACAAGAGCAGGGATTGCAGGAAGGGTTCGATACCGGTTTTCCTCTTGGTGCAGAATTGGGCAAGCTTGTGGGTAGGGTTTTGGTTCGATTGCATGGAAGTTCTGAGTTCAATTCTGCAAAGCAGGCACTCAATATTACGAACGTACTTGACAAGAAATACTTCGATAGCCAGCTCGATCCAACAGAAAGTAGGCATCCGCTCATTTTATATTGGGAGTCTATTGCAGAAACTTAAGGAAGCGCAAAATATTGTACACATTAGCCATCTGTTCCCTTCTGCTCAGTTTACTAGCGTTAGTTTCTAACGCCTCAAAGGCATGTCAGACGACACCTCGCTATTCAACGACTCATAAAGACCGAAGTACTTTTCCTGGAACCTGTACCTGCCTTTGCACCAGTCACACCAGATCTCAGAAATTAAATACTGGGTTTCTTGGAACATTGAAAATTCCTCAAAACAACATTTTTTGATGAGCCAGTCACGATTGAGTTGCTGGAACATCTCTTGCTTATCGTTGATAATTGCTTGTCTTAATTTGACAAGCTCACTTCCTTTAATGTCAACATCATCCTTAGACAACTTCTCATGCTTCTCCTCCAATTCCTGAATACGTTGTTTGAGCTGGGGAATGGTGTTTGTTGAAAGCTTCTTTGACCGTTCAAACAACTCCTGAAGAGAATATAAGGAGTCTAGATAGTTTTTAAACTTCTCCAATATATCTGTATTGACAATGTAACTTTCATCAATCAAGAGCGTAGACGATTTGTTGAAGAAAGCTGATATTCCTCCCAAAGACTCGTTGATAGCGTTGGTATCATCAGCATTCATAGTGGCCAAAACTTTATTTTCGGTAATCTTGTGAGGGTAAAGAGACTGGTCTAGTTCCGTGAATTTTGATATCATCTCCACAAATTTACTGTTATCAAATGCAATTTGTTGTTGTCTTTTCTCGTGCCTCTCAACAAGCATGACGATTTTAGTCCAGATCTCGATCATCTTAGGAACATCCTGCTCAGCATTTCTCCAGTTATGGAGAAATTCATCGCCCAAGGATGGCCAGATTGAGTTTATAAAATTTGTCAGAATCTTTTCCCCTTTGAATTCGAGAGAATAGTCGATTCTGGCCTGCTTTTTCCACGAAACTAAGTCTGTTGGCACTGTCAAAAAGGTCACTACTATAGGTTCGTGTTTCAACACAGGGTGCTTCACAAGCTGATTTAAGAATCTATGCAAGCCCCTGCGTCTTCTCTGAAGAAATTGGGAGTCCGGAGAGGCTCCTACTGGGTTGGTTAGTATAGTTCCTATCGATATTCACATCACTCACAAAAAAAAAGACACATACCAGTAAATTTTTTGGGAGGCAATCCAGGAATAACACGGAACGGGTATTTCTTGAGCAAGAATTCGAGAAGCCACACAAAATCAGAATACCGCCGTATTACCTTTTTCGTGCCCGAAGGTCCGTTCATTCCCAAATTGAGCAGGTGCGAGATGGCATAATTGATGTGCTTGAAGACAAGTCCCTCTTTCTCAGGAACCTCCTTGATTTTGATATCCCCACTGCCATTGATCAAAGGGTTGAAATTGTCACGGATTTCACTGATGTATTTGGAGAGGTAAGCGAAATCGTTGACATGAATAGCATCGGGAGCAGTGGAATCGGGGTCAATCAGGAGTGCAGAATGTTCGTGAAGGTCCAGCTCTTCGGTTGCACCTGACAACACAGCACGATCTCTTTTGGTCCCGGCAGCCCAGTTGCCAGGCTCACTCAGCGGGTCCTGTGATAAGTTCGTGTTGGCTAATTGGGAAGTCAAGGGGTCCAATCCCGATGCAGGCTGGATGTCTTGGAGAATACCCAAATCATCGGAGGAATTGGCCAAAAGTAATTCAGCAGCATCCTCAGGCAAAGCAGGAAGCCCCAGGTTAAGCTTGAACTGCAACGTCACGTAGTCTCCAGCACCTGCTGTGGCAATTTCAAGAGCCACAAGCCCTAAGACGTGGTAGAAGTTGTTTTCCTGATTGGGCGGTAACAAACTATGATCGTAAAGGATGTCTATGATCCGCGAGCTCTGGTAGGAGGTAAGAAAATGTTCGGTGACTAGTGGAGAGAACAAATGCGTTTGCAAATCGGAGATCGTAGGGACTTCTGGCTTGAGTTTATTAAAGATAGTCCTATACTGTGAAGGCACTTTGGTAGATATGTCCGCGGGCACAACCGAGGAACTGAAGCCGTGATCTGAAGACTGGAACTGCCCAGATTGACCCTGAGGCTCCGAGGAGGCCCACCCGTTTTCGAATGGATCATCCGAACCGTACACGCTGTTCATCTTGGAGAAAGCTGTAGAGTGTTATCATCTACGCTAACCAAGATCAACCAAGTGCGCCCCGGACAGGTGTACGGGTTTAACCTTGCTGCCCAGTCCTTGCAATGGGGAAATGGGATAGCAGAAGGATGAAATTACAAGAAGAGGGGGTATTTGATACAGGAACCATTCAGATTATACTGAGAGAGCCGATGAGTGATGTTGAGACCTGATATACGGGATATTGGTCCGAAGGAAGCACTGCGATTTGCTAGGTAATGGTTGCGAAATGAGATGGTCACGACGTGGGAGCCAAAAGCTGTGGAAGGATGGAAACAAAGACGACCAAAAAGTTAGCCTTTATTTCTTAAATTTATATTTGTATTCTTCTTTTTCTGCTCATTTTATAATAGACACAATGATTTACCTTCATCTGCCGCATTTCATTTGTTATGCTATCAACTTTTAATCTCCAGCAAGCGTACGGGTAGAAAAAATCAATGGCTTCTTTCACTCCTCGGTGATTCATCTGTTGCCTTTTACTTCGTTTGTAACGGAATCCATGAATAATCTTGCCGCCTGTGACTACACTAAAACCTCTTTTGACTCATAAAAGTGACACGAAAGGTGATGCAATATCCCACGCCGATGAAAAAGGAGCTCAATCTTCTAAGCATTCCGAGAATGAAGATGTCTCACCAGTCCGTGTATATCATGCTCTACCACAGAGTACAGCTTCCAAAAATTATGGCCAGATCACAAAGTCAAGAGCTCTTTTGAAATGAAACACGTAATCAAACTTGCTTTAAATCAGAAATCAAACGCCAAGTTGTTGGTGTCATTCAAGTCAACTCTTTTTCCTTTTTTGATTTTGGTGACGCAGACCAGTAAGTAGAAATCACTGAGATTTGTTGGATCAATGGGAAACTGAGGAGCCCCAAAGCTTCCCCGAGCATGCAACAGTCATATGCAATGTCTTCTGGATGAGGAGATCATCGACATGCACAGGCCCTCTCTTCTCATATCTTTCGTTCCTTAGTAGATGTTTGGTTCTTGGAGTTTTCGTTACCCCTGGGGCATTCATAAGAAAAGATCCAGAATTTAGCCACTCATATTGGGCGCAGGTAGTCAAGCAGGTCCACACGCTCCCACACTGCCTTCGCCACACGTTTCTGGGCCTCCTTCGCCGTCTCATTCACATCATCAATTGCTGCACGAATGGCCAAATAAAGACGACCACCCAAAGGTGCCTCCGGTAAATCTGGATTCGGGTCTGTAGGCTCTACTGGGGCATTCGCAGTAGTGACAACACCTCCAGCCTCTTGCACAATGATTATACCGGCACAGACATCCCATTCCCAACAGCCGCCTTCCCACCATATATCAAATGCGCCAGTCGCCACGAAACAAAGGTCGAGCGATGCCAGGCCCATGCTCCGTACACCATGGCACATGCCAGGCAATAAGCTCGAGCCCTCCAGCGCGGCCATGTTGACAAAAGAGGCCACCTTTCGACTGAGGTTCAGCTCTGGGACATTGCGGCGGTCTTTTCCCCACTCACATGCAAAAATACAACCCTTGGGCGCATTGGCCGGCAACACAGAGTGCCGGAGCGGCAACTTGGTGGTCAGATTTAGCCATGCACCGTTCCCCTTACTCGCCGAGTAAGTCTGACCCAAGAAAGGCGCATGTATGGCTCCTGCAACCGGTTTCCCTCCGACGCAGAAACCAATCAGCACACAAACCATCGGAAAGAGATGAACGTAATTGACCGTCCCGTCCAATGGGTCGACGATCCAAGTAGGAGCATCCGTTACCAAATAGCGCTTGGTTTCGCCAGAAGAGTAAGACTCCTCTCCAACGAACTCATGCTCCGGGTAAGCAGATGCAATCTGCTCGTGTATGTATTGCTCGACTTTCTCATCGGTCTCGGTGACAATGTCCACGGAATTCATCTTCACACGTGGGTCTTTTTGCGGCCCAGAATCATTATTTCTGTTTTGGGCATCATGGAGGAGTATTCTTCCAGCAGACTCTGCCACTCTGATGGCAAATCGTTCAATCTGTTTGAGATCAAGCTCCATGAGAGTTATGCTAATGTTGATGCTTAGGTGATTTGATACTGCAGGAAAATTCTAACGAAGAGCTCCTCAAACGAACAATTGACTCAGGAATTTATTCAGCTAGTAGAACTTGCACATGAAGACTTCTTTTAAGCGCAAAACTTACAATTCAGCAGTGGTACTTATCAGAAATGAGTGGTTTGTGATGTCTTTGAAATCAAAGGTGCGCGTATTCGTTAATAAAGGGCGAGCAAGAGGGGAAAAATCAAGAATTACTCATTAATAGTCTTTTTCTGTCACTTTTCTGACCCTTTGTCAAATGCTAAATATGTGTATGGATGTACTACCTTTGACAGATTCTGCGTTACCGCCTTATCATTCTCTTTCTATTTAAAACGTTCTCGAAATCAACTCTAAATCTATGTATTCTACACTCTCCTAGCCCAGGCCACCATTTAGACTTAGCACAAACTTGACATGGCCGTTTCCAAATACCTGTTGTAGCGGCAAATTGAACTCGTTACTCTTGTTCAATTCATCTTCCTGTAGCATGAGGCCGAGCGCTATACGGATCACCAAAATATGCCTGTTGAACGAAAGTCTTGAGGTTACATTCATCGTGCCGGTTTGGGAAGAAGCAGATCCAACCACACCACTATGTATAAGTTCCGGGAACCCAAGGAACCGGACACGGTGACGGAAGTCTGCCAAGTCTTTGTCAGTGCTGAAAAAAAGCTTGACGTCGTGCCAACCAGCACAGTTATCTGGAATCTCGAGCCCCGACACTTTGGAAGGCGGCAAGAGATGGGTGTTTTTATAAATATCACTGTATTCCGCTTGCAAGTAAACCAAACTCCGCAAGGCATCTTCTGCCACTGCGCAGCATTGGCCGGCACGCTCTTTGTAGGCTCTATTGAACACCTCCAATGAAAGAGGTCCCTTATAATCTAAATCGCCGAGGAGTTTCATCAAAGAAAGGAGGTTATCATACAGACCCTGGAAAGGGAAAACACGGTAGTTTCTCGCATGCTCAAGGATATCAATATCTTTGGTCAAAGGCGGAGAATCACAGAATTGGGCGAAGAAGATTTTGTCCTTTAGCTTCATCAAGCTGTCTAACGACGAATCATGAATGTTGACGTGAAATAAGTCCACACAAATGCCAAAGTTGTCGCGGTCTACTTTCTCCACCAAGTCCACCAACTTGTCAAGCTTTGACTGGTGTGCTGCCCATGATAGATTTTCGTACGCAACTCGGACACCATATTTCGCAGCCAACTTGGCTGCTTGCCTCAATTGGGAAACTATCAACTCGGTCTGGTCGACCGAGTTTTCGTCACAGTTGGCGCAGAGGAGAACTAAATCAGTCTGTAGCTCGCTACATTTTTGCAAAAACTTGTCGAAGTCAGCAAGCTTGGATTCGAACTGGGTTTTGTCGGTGTATCCCTCCAAGTCTCTGAAAGGTTGTAGGATGGATATGGAAAGATTGTGAGTCTTGCAGTGGTGCAAAATTTGCTGTGGGGTGGCCTCCTCTAGGTCAGGAGTCATGATTTCAATATAGTCAAATCCAGCGGCGCCAGTGGCTGCTATCTTGTCCCATATCGAGCCCTCGAAACACACAGTTGCAATGGAGTTTTTGTATGGCAAATTGGCATCGCGCCAAGAGACAGGAGCGTAGGCCCTGTTATTGGTCGAGGACCTTACAGCGGAGTGGAGTTTGGCAGCCATCACTGGCGATGGAGGCTTGGACGATTTTGGTGTGGGCAAAACGTTCATCTTTGCGGACACACCAGGTGGTGGTAATATGGAGGAGGAAAGCGAAAAGCAGGAAATAAACACGGGGCCTAATCAAGTGAATGTAGCTTCTTAAAGGAGGGCACAGCAAGTTGGACGGACCGGCGTTGCTTGTTGGTGGTGACGAACAATTGGCTCGAAGTAATTTCGTTGGTACTAATGGCTGCTAATGTTGCTCCGGCGAAAGACCCAGCGAGCAAAGCAGATGCACAAACCAGCAACAGAGAAAATTCCAGAAGTTGGTGCAGAAAAAAAGCGTAGTTTCCAGAAGCAACTTTTTTGCAACTACAACAGCGAAGAGCTACGAGGGAAACATGCACATTTATATGGATGTGGAGCGGGTTGGGGTATGCTGAAGAGGAGCAGGGATATCGTTTTCGCGGCCCTGCTGCCGTGCGGCGGAAGAGAATACTTCCTGGGCCATGCAATGGATATAAGATTTTCCGTAGCGAGGCGGCGCGGAAAAGTGAGTCGCGCGGAAGAAGACGAGGCAGACTATTAAGGCAGCAAACACACACGAGCACGTGCACTGAGCACGTGCCAAAGACCTTGCAAGTCACTACAACTTCCTCCGTTCAGGCCCCGCCGATACAGCAGGAGAGTCATGGAGCAAGTCAAGCGTTTCATATCGTCCGTACACGACAATGGGTACGTGGACCGTGCAACGCTTGGTGTGGCCAACTTAAAGGGCGGACCTTTCGTCGTCCACTGGCAGCTTGAGGATTTGGCTTTCTTAGTATTGCTTGTTGTGCTCTACCCCATAGCCTACAAAATCAAACCATTCCAGAGGCAGTTCTACATCAATGACTTGTCCATTCTGCACCCTTTTGCCGAGCAGGAGCGGGTGTCGAACACGGCCTTGTTCACGTATTCCACATGGATCCCGCTTGTTGTGGTTGTGGGGATATCGCTCGTGATCACCAAGCCAGCAAACAAGATTTACGTGACTTACGTGTCTGCGCTCGGGCTTCTCACATCAGTGCTTAGCACCAGTGTGATAACGGACATTCTTAAAAACGCTTTTGGCAGACACCGGCCCGACTTTTTGGCTCGTTGTGTGCCCTCTGGTGAGGCCCCTACTGACGTGCTCGTGTACGCCAAAGACGTTTGCACCACTGAAGATTTGGCCCAGTTGATGGATGGCTTCCGCACTACGCCACTGGGCCACTCCAGTATTTCTTTTGCGGGACTCTTTTACCTCTCATTGTGGCTAGCGGGCCAGTTCACTGTGACCCGTCCGCAGGTTGGCGCGTTTCGATGGATGGTTGTGTTCATGCCTACATTTGGCGCCGCATTGATAGCCTTGAGCCGTACCGAGGACTACAGACACCATTTCATCGACGTGTTTGTGGGACTGTGCCTTGGGCTTGTGATTGCAACGTGGCTGTACTTGCGGGTGTTTCCCAGCCTCTCGGAAAAACTTTGTTACGAGCCTAGGTTGTTGCTTGTGGAGCTGCCCGATCCGGACTACACTGCTGTGGGTGAAGTATGAGCTTTGAACGTTTATCCTTGGCTTTTTCCGCGCCGTTTGGCTCGTGCGTCGACGGGCAGCTTTTTACTCCGTTCCGTTGGTTAGCCGGCTTTTACTCTTTTATATGCCGCGCTTCCCTGGATCTAGATGGTGGATAGAGCGTACGAGACAGCTGGTGGGTTCACAGAAGCAAGCCGGCAACCTCGGCTCCACAGTACTGTGATGGAATCTCGTGGACCACTGGACTCAGCTGGTCGCGTGCAGTACAGTCTCCAGCTCGTATGTTTGTTGATCACGTGCAAGTATCATAGCTGGCCTGCGAGTCTCAACGTCGCACGAGTCTAATGCGTGTACTCAAGCGCAGCTACTCGATTATCTCACTACAGAGCCACGGATTCCTAAGAGAGATGTTGTGTTTTTTGTTTTGTGTTTTTTGTTTTCCACGTTCTTTTTTAGGGCAGTCCACCGTCTGAGCGCCGCCTCATCCCAGCGGGAAGACGGCTCGACCACTACTGACTTATCTACTTAAAGTTTCCACTCCGCTTAACAGCAGGTGCGGAACAATTACTCTCCGGCAGTACACGGATGTTCGACTCCATGTCACCCCTGTTTCTATATATTTAAGCACCCGTGGCTCTTGCCACAGGAAGCATGATTTCCGTAGGATAAGCCGCAAAATTTTCTCTCTGGACCAACTTCAAATGCTCCAACGCGTGCAGGTTCTCTGAACCATCTGACCATCAGGTGGCCTACTTTTCGCGATCAACCGTCCATTTTCACAGGCCGCTTCTACACAAGTCACCACAAGTCCAACACGCAGATTCTGCCCCAACTTCATACGCCAGCTTGTTTTGTTATTCCTCACGCGCGGGTGCTGTGTTATATACGTGTGGTGCATTGCTGTCGTCTCCTGCTGCGGTATCTCTTGTGGGTTGACTCCACACTTTCGGATTTCTTCTATCCTAACGGTCCGTTCATTTGACCACCTACTCCGTCTTCTCCACGGAAGTTGACCACCTCGCCGATCGGTAATAGGCGCTCAGAAGAGTGGCTGTATCCCGTATCTTTCTGTCCGGCTGGAACTATGTCGTCGCCAGTTTACTGTATACTTTCGGGAGGGTCCGTGCATTGTGTGCCCGTGACAGCCTTCAACCACACCAATGAGGAGAGCTTGGGTAAGTTGACCCGCAGCCCATCCATTGACTCGTCACTGTACTTGCAAGACGCTCTACCGTCGTTGCTGCCGGTCACTCTCGCTATCAAGAAGAGGAACCTTCTCTACACCTTGAACAATCCTTCTTTGTCGGATTTGGAGTTCGAAGTTGGCCGTCGGTTATCTACCAGTTCACACACCCAGGACGAAGATGAACTTGCAAGTGATGCCCAGGCAAAGAGGCCTGCGGGCTCAGGTATTGTATTCAAGGACTCTCTGTCTAACGATGCAAATACCCCAGAATTGCGCTATGGCACTGGTTCTCATCAGCCAAGAACTCCGGGCATTAATTCCACGGCTGGTTCGCTTGCACCACACACTCTCCACGAAGAGACCAGTTCTTCCAACGGGATTATAGATATTGGCGCAAGCTCACTGGAGGCTTCTTTTTCTTCTAAACAAATCCTGTCTATCTTGAATGAATACTCGGCTCATGCGGTGTATTTGCCTCAATACGCTGTTGATCTACAGGACAACCTTGACACAAATTTCACCCAGATCAAGACTCTATTGACCAAGATTTTTCCTTCTTGGTCACAGGAAATCACCATCAAACAATTGACCGGAGGGATAACAAACATGCTATTGTCTTGCACAAATGACTCCTCTAAGCAGACACTTCTCATGCGTGTTTACGGACAAGGTACAAATCTCATAATCGACCGTAATAGGGAGTTTGTCTCACATTTGGTTTTGAACTCGTTAAAATTAGCTCCCCCGATCCACGCACGCTTTGCCAACGGTCTCATATATGGATTCCTTCCTGGCCGCTCCCTTGATCCGGACGAGCTTTCTAACGGTTGTATCTTCCCCCTAATTGCTCAGCAGCTAGGTAGGTGGCACAATAGTATTAACTGCGAGGACATTGAGGAGGGTATTGATACAGTCCGAAGGTACTCTGCTTGTGTCAAACAGGTCATGGGATCAAAGGATGATACTGCTAGTCTGAAGCCTGCAAAAAATGAAGCTAGGAGATCAATCAACAATGTTTGGGACCTCATTGAAGAGTGGATACTGATTGTACCTGCAAACGATGCGCTTGTAGATATTTTCAAAGACGAGACGGGAGACAGCGAGGTTACCACCAGTAATATCCGTGAAGTTATCTATAACGAGTTCCGCTGGCTCAAGAACACGTTGAAGCGTGCGACAAAATCGTCGATTGTCGTATGTCACTGTGATCTACTTTCAGGGAATATCATTGTTCCGGACACAGACGAATTTAAACACAAACGTGCACCAGAAACAGTCGTTCTTCCGCCCATTGAAGATAATCCTGTGCAATTCATAGATTATGAGTACATGATTTCTGCCCCTCGAGCATTTGACATTGCCAACCACTTTGCTGAATGGCAAGGGTTTGATTGCAACCGGAAAGCCATTCCCGCACCTTCACCCTCAAACCCCGTCATGGTAACATGGTGTAAAGGTTATTTAAATGACATGAATGCTCCCAGTGACCAAGTGAATGGACTCATCAATGAGATAAGATGTTACTATGGAATGCCTGGATTCTATTGGGGAATTTGGGCCATGATTCAAAGTGAAATCTCAAAAATTGATTTCAATTATGCCGAATACAGCAAATATAGATTAGAGGAATATTGGCTATGGAAAGAAAAATTCTTGGGCCTGTATCCGTAAAGCTATCTAAAAGTATCACTACTTACACTTATGTCATCAACTATTTTTTTATGCAATAATTGTGTCACATGTCAACAGTGAATTCGAATTGGTTGGGAATATTACTTCTGTAGATCGACTATTGCCGTTTTATCGGTTTTCGGCGCATGCAAAACAGCCCATTTTGTCCCCTTCTCGGCCTCTTTCTTTAATGTGTCATAGATGTTAACTCCAAAACTCCTTGGAAGATTGCTGTTGGACGAGAATGCTCGCTTCAACCATTCGTCTTGCAGAACAAGCAACGATGTCGACAGAATCATATCCAATACCGCATCGCTCAGGTCAACAGTGACAATGGGTGCCTTGGAAAGAATCTTCATCATGGATGCTGCTGCCAACTTCGAATCATTTTCAACCTCCCACTTATCCCTCTTATTATTCTTTTTGCCCTTAGCAAGATTGGGAACAACAATCACTCTCTGATCAAGATCAATACTGAAAATAGGTTCCCCGACGCCATGATCAGGCTGGGAATAGTCAGTATTGATATCAACACTATTGGATACACCACCTTGCTGGTTGGCTGTCACCTGATCGTTGTATTTCTCCTCAAGCTCGTTCTTGAGATGAAGTAAAACTTCATCGTAATCTAAATCCGTTTCTCGGTTAAGAGAGAGATTTCTCACTCGAATGGGTTTGAATTGACCTTTTCTGGATTTGCGACTTTGTTTTGCTGTTTGTTTCAATTGAACGATCCAATTAATGCCATCTGGCTCAGCTTTATTCATAGCCTCTTCATAAGAAGATGCCACCATCCAATCACAGCTAATATTATTGGCCCATAATTCGCCTAGTAGCCCAAATCCACAGTCCTCCATTATGATTTCTTGAGAGCTGAAAACCATAACGTCACATCTTGCAGGCTTCCACCGATTTAACGACCTAGACAGCATGTTTGCAAGCAAGCTTCTCCACTTTGTGTTTTTCATACTCAAGAACATGAATGTTATTGACAACTGAAAGCCAACTGCATGCGGGGTTCTTAATGACGTAGGACCCTCATTGGAAAGGTAATCAATCAATTTGTCATATCTACCACCAGTAGCTACTCTTGAGAACTTCCGGTTCCTATCCGCTCTATGTAGTACTTGGAACATCACAGCACCTTCGTAATACCTGGCATTGTAGTTACTCAAAGGACAGAAGGAGATGGTAGACGTTAAGCCGAATTTTTGAGCCAAATCGATGATGTCATTGAGATTTGCCAAAGCCTTCTCAACTCGGCCAAGAAGGGGAGAATCAACCATGATTCGTTTGAGTTTTTGTTTCGCTCTCTCTGGTTCCACAGTGAAATTAAAGAGATCAATCAAGTCTTTCACAACCGTGTGCTGAATCTTGAAGTCATTTCTGAGGTAAACCTTGACTTCTTCAGCACCACGTTCCACTCCAAGCTGAGATAGCACACCCATCAATTCATATTTCCTGCTTTGTGATAAACTGCTCGTTGATCCAAACGCAAACTCAATGACACTATTTAATATATCCATGTGATTGATAACAATGACGGATTGAGAGTTCTTCATATGAAAACATGGAAAAGAAGTGATGACTTCGTCTGCTGCCTTAATACATTCAGCAGAGTCAAAAACCAATGCATTCCATGTATGGGACGTGATATCAAACGAGACAGCACTGTATTTGTCTGGCTTTCCAGTTCCACGCACATTTGGACGATAAACAAATTCATGAGTGAAAGATTTTTTCACCGTGGTGTTGACCTTGCTAAGAAATCTAGCAATAGGCAACACCAAATCATAAGTCAACGTCAAAACAGACCCACTTCGATCGAGCAATTCATACACCTGTTCCTTTCTTTGCATCTGAGATTTCGGTATCAAAAAGCTTCCGCTAAAATCTTGGATAGCCCCATGGTCACGGAGTATTCTCGATACTTCACATAAGGTCTGGCTAAGAATAAGATAGTCATTAACGTTATGCTCAAGAAGACCTCCGTGAGAATTCTTGCCGACGTGGTCGAAAATGATGTCACGGGCTAGCAGATATGGTTGATTAAACAATGTCTCACGAACTTGCTGCTGCCAAGGCGATGCCGGATCTGCTAGCGATTTAAGAGCTTCTTTAATCACGACGTCCTGATGTTCGACTGGAATTAAGCTACTTTGAAGAAGCTCGAGAGCACCAGGCCTCTTTTTGGGATCATGCACCAAAAGCTTCTCAATGAGCTTCTTCTCGATGGCTTTCCTGGAGTCTGAGAAATCCAGAGGAAATTTTATGTTCACCAAACGCAAATCATTAAGAATTTTGGCCCTCTCCATACCAGTGCCTAGTTGATAACACATTTCAAAAAATATGATTCCGATGGAATACATATCTACCTTTTCGTCATACAGCCCACTAGCAACTTCCTTCGCAGTATAAAAGAACGTACCAACCACTGTTGACAAATCTTCATCACCATGGGCAACCTGGTTATTTTTCAGAAGTGCAGAAGAAAATTGAGAGTTCTTCGCCAAGCCGAAGTCTCCAACTTTAATGTTGTTCGATTTATCAATAAAAATATTCGTGGGCTTCAAATCTCGATGAATGAACCCACAGCTATGGATATACGACACAGCCTCTAAGATTTGACGCAACAATCGCCAGTATTCGTTTGGATTCTCTGGAAGGCCCCTCTCTATCAAGTCCAACAAAGTATTGTTCTCACAAAACTCCATTTGTATGTAAAGGATGGATTTTGCTTGTGGCTTTGGTTTCGAAAAAGCCTGCTCAAGCGTTCCCTTCTCTGACACGGGAGTTGAGCTTTGAAACAACCTCTCATCACTGTTATCATGTCTGCTAAAACTTGAAGTGGCCTCACTATTAATCTCAGCAGATTCACCAACACTACTACGTTCTTCCTCGCTATCATTGGCAAACACGATTCGATCATCGAAATCGGTCTCGTAATCCAACAGGGCAACTGAGTTGGTGAAATAGTCTACCTGATATGAGCTGTCATGGCTTTTGAGAAAAGACGACGATCGAACATTCACAGGACCATCAAACTCTTCTAAATCACTATCCAGGTATTCGGAATCAGTGTTATCCAGAACATTACCGTATTTATCCTTTTCGGTCTTCCATGTGTTATGCAGTAGCTCTTCTACCCAACAGCCATAATATCTCACAATAAACTGGTGGTTCAATCTAGCCAAAGAGAACACCTCATTTAACAATGACTCAAGTTTGTCTTGTTTATGTTTTATTTTTTTGATTGCATAGAATGTCCCCTCTATCTTACTGCGAGCCTTAACGACTTCTCCAAAGCCACCTTTACCCAATTTACCCACCTCCTCAAATTCTCTCTCATAGCGAGACTCATTCGCAGGAGAAACGGCACCAGTTTCTTTCATTGTTGCAACAGGGCCACCAGGATTGAGAGGAGTCAGACTTTTGTCTCTGTGCAGCTGTATTTTAAGATCTTCCTTTTCTAAAACTTCACCTCTATGTGGTGAGGAGTTCTCTATGTTTCGCCGAGCTGCATCCAATACTGACTTTTGGTATCGAGAAGAGCCAATACGATCATATCCTTTATCCTTTAATTCCCCTGCAACAAATGTACTAGAATCTTTCAGAAAGTTTTTAGGCTCATTATTGAATTTGAAGTCCACCCCGGCTCTAAAGAATTTAACAGCATTAAGTTCGATCAAAGATGATCTTTTTGACGCCTTTGGCTGTACCATGCGCCGAAGTAGGTCATAAACTCGTTCAGCAGACTCCTCGAAACCACAGTAATGTCTGACATCAAAAGAAGTTAAAAACTGCTCTGGGGTACGAAATTCTGTCTCCAAAATGTTGTAGTCGATCATTAATCTGATTAAAAGTACACCCAACTGCCAAATATCAGTTTTGACCGGACTTGCAGAAGGATCTGGGTCTTTCCAAGATGGTGGAATGAAGTCAGCTTCATAATTTTTATTGAAATATGGCCCTTTCTGAGAATGGTATAGTTTTAGCAAAGTTGCACCGTAGTTAGGATGGCAAAATTTTATGAGTTGCAAGTCAGACAGCTTCTCTGTTTCATCTTTGTGGAGCGCTACACTAGAGGGACATATGAGACGATGAGTCAACCCAGAATTATGTAGTGAATCCAAAGAAGGAAGTATTTGAATAAGCCATGTTCTCGCTAGAGCCCAATTCACGGATCCAGCTGTCAGGAGAATGTCTGCAATTGAGATTTGTGATTGTATAAACTCTGTAAGGATCCGGATACACCAGCGGTCAGACGATCGGGGATCCTGATCGATTTGGAAGCCTATCACACGTAAAACAGAGTCAAAGTTGGACGTTTTCACTGCCTCAAGTTCAAGTTCTAACTCTCGAATCTGGCTTTTGCCGAAAACCGACAGCCAATGCTTGTCGTCTAGATGCACCTCGGTGAGCATGTACAGCAAGTAGACATTCTTCTCATCAAGACGGGCTTGAACAGCAGGAGGAAAATATGGCTTGACAATGTACTGTGTCGATATTGCCAGAAGAATATCCTTGACACCACAACGGATGAATCCTTGCACAACGCGGAACAGGACCCGTGAATTGCTATGCGGGATAGAGTCCATGAGAATGTTGTCAAAGACAAACAGCTGAGGGGGTAGCACGGGCGGAATTAGCGGTGCTTCCGCTTCACTGGGGGTATTATCAGGATCTGGAGAGTCCTCCGAGTAATCTCGGTTCATCTGTAGTATCTGCTTGTTGATTTCCATAGAATTCTTCTTACGCGCCAGCTGTTGCTTTTGGAGCGTTTCTTTCTCTTGCTGCTCAAGCAATTGCCGTTGCTTCTCAAGTCGCTTGACTCGTTCCTGTTCTAGAGAAAGTACCTGTTCGGTGGTCTGCTGGAAGTCATCAAGCATCTCCTTGATGTCCATAATCAACGTAAAGCATACCTCTTCACCAAGGTACTCTCGCAAGATCTCGTCTATTTTATCGCTGACCTGGGCAATTCGTGCTCGAAGAAGATTCTTAGGCTCAAGAACTTTGACTATAGGCAGCAGCGTGGGATAGGTTGCAGTAAACTGAATATCTAGCTTTAGCGAAACGACAGGCCGCTCGATGTTCTCATGCGAGCTTAGATAGATCTGGAAATGGGGACTGGCGTTTTGATTCCACACCTTTTTCTTCGGTGTCATGTCTGTGAATATGTCATTGTAAATGGATTTGAGGGATTCGATTTCGTCGTGCTGTCGCTGGATATTATCGGCCATATATGTCCAGGGGTTTGCTTACACAAGGTAGTCCTTTCTGGGGCTACTCTTCACTTATTTAGACACAGTCTGGCGCGCAATGCGGCACTAGATTGAGTGGGGCCGAAGTGCGACTCTGGCCCCAAACCTGGTGCCTAGGGCGCGCAGTTATTATGTTAAATTCACAAGTGGCCCCGCGCCTGGCCGTCTCAGGTGGCTCAAGAACTCGAAGACGAAATAAAGAGGCACGTACTGGCACGGCAACGGTTCGCTGTGTCCTATTCCATTTCTAATGCCTCAGATCGACTCACTTGCTCATGATCAGAACACAATTCGCATCCTCTTAACCACAGACAACCATGTGGGCTACCTAGAGAATGATCCGGTGCGAGGAAATGATTCGTGGAGGACATTCCAAGAAATCACCTACTTGGCCAAGCAGTATGATGTTGACATGCTTTTGCAGGGCGGTGACTTGTTCCATGTGTCCAAACCGTCGAAGAAGTCTCTATTTCATGTTGTACAGTCACTCCGACACAACTGCCTTGGTGATCGGCCATGCGAGCTAGAGTTATTGAGTGATCCGGCTCCTGCTCTTCGAACAGGTGACGTGATAAACTACGAAGACCCAAATCTCAACGTGTCGGTGCCAGTTTTTGCTATTTCGGGAAACCATGACGATTCCACAGGGGAAGGTCTTCTACTGCCAATGGATGTCTTGGCAGCAACAGGTTTGGTGAACTATTTCGGCCAAGTGCCTCAGCTGGATAAAATTACTGTCACGCCGCTCGTTTTTCAGAAAGGTACTTCGAAATTGGCACTTTACGGTATAAATAACATGAGGGACGAGAGACTTCAACGAATAATGCGCAATGGCGATGTGACGTTTCAGAAGCCAAAAGCCGATGCTGAATTCTTCAACCTTCTATGTGTCCATCAGAATCATTTCCGGCACTCCATGACGTCGTATGTGCCTGAAGACTTTTTCCCTACGTTCCTCGATTTTGTCATGTGGGGTCATGAACATGAATGCATTCCATTTCCACAGTACAACCCAACAACGGGGTTTGACACGCTCCAGCCTGGATCCTCAGTGGCCACTTCTCTAAGTGAAGGTGAAACAGCGAAAAAACACGTTTTCTTGCTAGACATCCGAGGCAAGGACTATGCTATAACCCCCATTCCACTTCTGACAGTACGGCCATTTGTAATGAGAGATGTTTCCTTGCGTGATGAGGGTTTTATTGAGGGTCCTGCTTCTAAAGCTGACGTCCAGGCGTTTTTATACCAGCAAGTAGAGGATCTTATTGAAGAGGCTCTTCAAACGGAACACGCGCTGCAACTGGAGCCACTCTTGCCCCTCATTAGGCTCCGGGTGGACCATACCGGTGATTACGAGATTGAAAATTCCAGGCGCTTTTCGAACAAGTTTGTCGGAAAAATTGCCAATGTCAACGACATTCTCTTGTACCACAAAAAGAGGACATTGATGAATAAGGAATCTCTTAAAAGCACAGCTCCAAGAGATACTCGTGAAACAGAACCAAGCCTGAACTCTTCGATACAGCATATTCTCAAAGATTGCTTAGGTGAATCAAGTTTGTATTTGATTCCTGAGGACGGGATTTTTGGCGTGACCAAAAAGTTCATTGAACAAGATGATAAGCTGCTCCTCACAGATTATGTCAAGAAGACTCTAACAAGTGCAACAGAACTGCTTCAAAATATAAATATTGATGAAGAAGAATTCCATTTAGGAGATGAAGATACAGTAAAAAGATCATTCCGTCAGCTTCTAAATAAGTTGAGGACTGAAACAAAGCGCAAGCCTGTTACCCAGCTTTCCTCTTTGGATCAAGAATCAACAAATGCCGCCAAATCTTCGACCATGCATGCATCAACTGATGACCAAACTTCTTTGAAGTCAAAAGCTAAATCAGGGCCACCTAAAACGAGAGCACTGCGAGGAAAGTACAAATCACCTGAGAGAGTACAAATAGAAAACGGCGAGGATTCTGAGGGGGATACAGCTCTTGAGCTTAACAGAGATGCTTCGTTCGTGCACACAGATAAAGCTATCGACTCGGACAGTAGTCAGTCTGAAGGGGATAACAATCAAAATAGGTCAAGGACTCCTAAAACAGTGAGGGGTACGCGAAGAAACACTTCGGGGAAAGTTACGAAACTGCTGACAAAGAAAGTTCCAGCAAAAGGAAACTCCAATAGAG
This sequence comes from Metschnikowia agaves, assembly GCA_963678735.1. Lineage (NCBI taxonomy): Eukaryota > Fungi > Ascomycota > Pichiomycetes > Serinales > Metschnikowiaceae > Metschnikowia > Metschnikowia agaves. Next base: position 1,294,358 of record CAVMBV010000003.1, on the reverse strand, counting down.
CTCAAGATATGAATGATTTGTTTGATCTAGGCTAATAACGGTGATATATACAAGAAAGAAAGACGTCAGCAAGTTTCTATTTCGGATCAGTCAAAAGATGCCGCTTCCTCAATCAACTTATTCACATCGAACTTCTCGCCATCAGTCGAGAACGATCTCAATAAAGCTAACTTTCTTTCAGTTCCTGGAGAATCCATCAAGCCACCATAAAACCTCTGTACATTGAGCACCAACAACTGGGCTTCTTGCATTGAGAGTGCCACATCAGACTCAAGTTGTCCATTCATCAATACAAAACCAGTATCTCCAGCCAACTCTTGGTGAAACGATAGTGTGGTGTGTGGCTTTGCATACTCTTTATGAAGCTTGTACTCAGCTAAAGATGTCAACATGCAATGTGTAGTTTGGGCACCAGCAAAACTCCACTGGACAAAATGCATTTCATAGCCCTCATCGTCTTTTGCCAACGGCAAAACGAAGCTTGGGTTCTTAAAAGCGTTCGCATATAGAGCAGCAAATTGAGAGGCGCCAAGAACAGCTGTTAAGGCACGTTCATTTTTTTGAAACCTTGCTTTCCAAATCAAACCCAATTCTTTCTCAGGCAACTCGCGCATCTTATTCACATCAACATAGGAAGAAAGAGTCTTGTATGGAGTTTTGGGAAGAGAAGAATCAATTGCGCTTCTTACCTTGGAGTCCTTCTGTAAACCTCTTCTTTTCCTCAACTTGTCTGCCTGCTCCTTCTCGTAAAGTTCAAGATCTTTCAAAGGGTCAATTTTGTTCATCTCCTTTTTTTTGGCCTCGATGTCTTCTTTCAATGTTTCTTTTAACTCAGTCACTGAAGACACCCCGATTTCTTTGGCTTTCCTTTCTAGTTTCTCCTTGTAACGGTCCACTATGGATCCGCTGGAAGGAATGGTTGCATACCCACGTAGCCTATGCTTGAGAATAGTTCTGGCGAAGTTAAGGCGGAGCATGCTTGGCAACAGTTTAAACAACTGGAATCAACTGGAATCAAGAATACCTGGTCTAGTTGTTGAAATTGAGTTTCGCACGCACACTCCATGTTCTACAACCTAGTAGTTAAGACCTGGCTATTATTGTGGCGGTTTAAATTCTTGACTGAACACTATGGAATTTACGACTCCTTACCTGGTGCCAATTCTGTGGGATTGTCGTTCTTTAGTTGGTACTCCTCTGGTGCGTCTTTGGCATAGTGGCCCAAGGTTTTACGAAGAGACTCTGGGATGTCCTCGAAAGCCAAGTCATCAGTGGTGGTGGCCACAGATTCGCCTTTGGCCTTGAGAATATCCTCCAAGTTAATCTTGTTATCCCGAAAAATGTTAAGGTTATCAGCAATCAAGTGTCTGTTTTTGCACCCAGGACACTGAATGAGAACACTTCCTTTCGTGTAAGACTGTTTGGAAAAAGTGTGCGATGACCTTGTGTCACATTTTTTACACGTGAAGGCTATCATGAGCTGTGGCTGGTCAGTTTTGAGTGTTTGGTCGCTGTGATTGCTGGCAGGTGTATTATGTTTGCTGGACGAATTGTATCTGGCCTGAATCAATCTTACAGAACTCTGTGTACGGAAGTGTGACATCTTGGGGGCCGCAAGTTGGCCCCTTGATACTCTCAAGATGCTTCGTGGAAGACGATTTATATTGCGATACATTTGTGATTCTTTAGAAGAGGTATTGAATCAACTGATTGTTCGTGGAACATCTCAATTTGTAAGAAGAGAGTCGCGCGCTGCCCCACGTCGTTAGTTACTCGAGTGTTGGAACTCGTATATAGTAAAAGGATTGATTTTTAGAAAAAGTTATTTTGCTTTATTGTATTCGAATTATCGTCACCCCTATAGCAGATACAGGGAGAATAAAAAAGTACACACTTGATGCTTATTTTGGTAAACTAGCAAAGTTCACTCAATGAGGGCCCCAACGCCTCTAATGTTTAGAGTTTGTCCTTAGGTTTGCTTTTTCTTGTTTTCTTCGTAGTTTTTCCGCTTTCTTGTCGATTATAGGAATTCCCCAATCATCGGTGGGTTCCTCTGTAGAAGGAACTAACCCTTGTGCCCACTTAGCGGGACCTTTGTTGACAGGCTTGACAGGAGCGAAGGCCGGTTTCTTCTTTGCAGCTAGTGGTGGGAACTTAGACTCAGGGAGCAGGGCAAAGGTGCCACCCAGAACAGGCGATTGTGCGCGTGATCCATCCCTTGACAGACCCAAAGTGCTGGAGTCTGAGTTTGAAGACGAACCTAATCTCGGGAGAAGATTGGATTCGGAGTTCTTATGCTCTAGGTACGTTGGTCTGTACTGGGTGTTTTCCTTGAAAGGCTTGGAAGTGACCTGCGGCTTTTCAGCTACTTCAGGTTTCTTTTTTATGACGGTATACCTAATTGGACCATTGGAGACCACATTTTGGTTCGATTTTTTGGGCTTAGTCAAAACAGGAAAGAGTTCCTCTTGGGTTTTTCTTGCATTGACGGCACCAGCTCCCCAAGACAGACTTCTCAAGGTAAGGGCGCTCAGAGAACCTGCTAAAAGCGGGAAGTTTTGGTTAACAACTGCATTAGGATCTCTTGAAACATCTAATCGATCAAGAGCCTGTTGTAATTGGGTTCTCTGCTCTGAATGTAATGGCTGCAACTCGGCAAGTTCATAAACCAATAATGATATCTCTTGCATATCGTTATCCTTGAAAATGTCTTTATACTGCTCCAAAAGAGCATCGGCGGAGATTTGTCTAGACTTGAAGCAAGCATTGCATTTGTGGAAGTCGGCTAGTTTTTCCTTGTCGTTGTAGAGGTAATGCTTGGCACGTTCGTCCAAACGGCGTCTTTTCAAAGCCAAGGAGTTCTCTTGTTGATTTGTTGCTTGTTGCCGAGGCCGGTAAGTTGAAAGATGCGATTGGAAGTTGGTGGATGTTGCACCAATCACTATACGCCCATTGGGACCGGCAATACCGCCATGCTCCTTTAGCATATGTGCGGTCAAGTCCAAATCTTCTCTGAACACAACAAAACGCTTTTCCACGCACACTGGCACAGAGCAGACGTAATGGGAGGAGCGGAAGTGGTTGTATAGATCGTCATAGTTGCGGAAATAGTCGGATGCATTGTAGTTGTCGACATTACAAATGTGACAGCGCTCGTGTCGATCACGGATGTGGACGTTTAATTCGTCTTCGGAGAAAAAACGCTGGTTACGACAGAACTTGCATTTTGGATGGCCCTTGAACCCATCTTTATCGCCTTCGTTCATGTGTCGCTGGAGCTGCTTCTGTGTAAAAAGAGTCAATTCGGTGAGGAACGAATTGCCATGGCCCAAGCAAATATCACAGTAATACTTGCCATGCTCTGATTTCACATGCTCATTGAGAGTAGAGTTTTTTGGGAACATCGCTTGGCAGACAGTGCATTGTGTTTTGAGAAGCGCCAAAGTATCCTCTTTGACCTTTCGTGTCGTATAATGAACACCGTACTCTGGAGAAAAGAGTGCTCGACTGGCGGCCTCGTAATCCCCGTACTTCGCTTCATCCAAGGTGTCGTCAGCGAAGATGACATCTTCATGCTCTGTGCGGCACACAAGACAGGTTTTTCTTTTGTAGAGGGCCCGTTGTCTGAAACTGCAGATGTGGCACGTTACGTTATTGCAAGGTGAGATGGCGGAGAAGATGATTTTTTCTGCGCAGATGATGCAATGGGGTCCATCGCTTGCCAACTCGGCAGCACTGGAGGCAGAGGATGCGGTCTTCGGTAGCCGTTTGTTGCTGGATCTGCTAACCCTGCTTTTTGTGGTACTCATCCTCTCGGGAGAAGGCTGAATTGCTGAAAGAAAAGGTGAAGCCAGGTGCAAATTACAGCGAGACCGATAGTGCGCGGCACGAAACAGGTGTGGAAGTATTGAAATCTTAAGCTCCCAGAGCATCTGGTGAAGCGGGCAGACCGGCAAATACGTTTAGAATAAGCGATATCTTCAAGCTGGGCATGTGGATTAGAAGAGTTGTCAAAAAAGAAAAACGTGGAAGTCGGAGCATAATTTGGTTCTGGTTTTGTAGCTTTTGGCAGTGTCTGCTGAATAGCTGCGAAATTCTGACGATGGAGCAGGTTGTATGCTCAAGTAGGTACCACCTCTTGTACCAAAAAGCACAGAGATTCATGTGAACTGAGCAAATAAAGTGCAAAGAAGAAAAGCTTGCTTGAAGTTCTGGAAATCAAAAGCGCCACCAGAAAATGTTGTTTCTTGCTGCGTTTCAAAGCTGGCTCGGGATACCAATTTTTCTCACTATCCATTTCCATGTCTCTCGCGGACTGTAGTGTCGCACCTCTCACAATTCCCTGTTATTGTTTATTCTATCCATGCAATTGTTTAACGCCAGTGCTGTGGCGAACATCTCCCGCCTTGCAACGAACCCTGCTCTTTGCTTGCCCCACTTGACCGTGGCGTCCTTCGACCAAATTCCAATGCCTATTAGTATTCCTGGCCGCAGCGTGGAGATACGTGCCATCGTTCTAGATAAGGACAACTGCTTCGCCAAGGACCATGACGACAAGGTGTGGCCTGCGTACGAAGAAGCCTGGAAGAAACTTTGTCTGCTTTACCCCAAGGAGCGTATTCTCATCGTGTCCAATTCTGCGGGAACAAACGATGATTCTGGCTATCAACAGGCCGACAAACTTGAACGCGACACCGGTGTTGCTGTTCTTCGACACCCAACAAAGAAGCCTGGGTGTCATCATGAGATCATGGCTTATTTTGCTCAGCACGGCGTCACCAACCCCGCTGAGATCGCCGTCGTAGGTGACCGCTTGTTCACCGATATTCTTATGGCTAATATGATGGGTGCATGGGCCATTTGGCTCAGCAGTGGCGTGGAAGTCAGCTCCAAATTGTTTCCGTCAATTGAACGCTATGTCTATGACAAGATGGTCACTGCAAAAAAGGACCCATTTGTGCCTCCCACTCCTGAGATCAAAGCATCTAGCCCCAGCGAGTAGGCGACTAACCGTGGGCCAAAGAAAACAGACAGCACGGAACACTAGCCTCCCGCCTGTCTTCTTATGATAGGTTTCTTTTTTAATTTTTGCTTATACTCCCGTTGTCATTGTTCCAATATCCTCCATGTGGCTCTTTGCTTGATCATTTCCCCAAATTTTGCAGATGGGCGCGACACTGAATGTTCGAAGGAGAGAGCAGGCTTTTTCTCCCACTCTGTAAACTTTTCTCTCAAGTTGAAGGATTCGAAACCCGACGTTTCTTATTGTGACACCCCATATTACTTCCACAATTATAATGAAGCTGATACTTTTTGACAGCGAAGAGCAAGAGGCCTCTACAGCAGTGGACAATATCGCTGTTCCCTCTGTGCCTGTCTTCAGATCAACTGACTACAAATTTATTTCTAATGGATTTATTGGCCTGATGATGGTTCAGTATATTTTGATATTTTTCGCTATTCCTTTTAGCGAGGTTGACAACCGCCCCACGGCCTCTGTTTTTCTGTGCTTGTTCGGCTATCTACTGTTCCTTTTGTGCGTTGTGATGATTCCCGCAGAACTTGTGAATGTGCCCACATCTCTTTCCTTGCGATGTCTGATGACCTCTGCTGTATTAAAGCTCTTGGACCTAGCCGCTAACACCTACTCTGTGGTTGCGTGCTTGAACGGCTCTGCTCCAATGATTGAGTACACCTATGATCTGGGCATCTTACCCACACATTCACTCGACATCACACTTTATCTCCGCGTAATCAGCTGCTTGCTTCTATCCCTGGCCTCAATCTCTCTCTTATTTGCCATTATTGTGGTTGCCTACAATTACTCCTATATACTGGCTAGGACCCTGTACGAAAATACTCTTATACGTGACGAGAAGTGTCTCTCTGGTACATAAGCATTCACAGATATTACTCAAAGCATGGTTACATTGTATATTCTTTTATAAATCGGACAAATATTTGCATTTGTCTCTAACTCCATGTCTTCTGGTCACTTTTACGTTTTCCTTCTTTGGTTTTTGTTTTGTTGTCTGATCCTAGAAATATGCCATCCACAATGTGTCGGCGGCAGCAAGATTATGTGGGTTGACTGCTTGAGCAATTAACTCGAGCACACTTTGCGTACTCACCGATGAGCCTGACGACCCCTGGGCCATCGAGAGGACTCGCTTAATAATAAGCTCAACATTGAGCATCACTATTTCCCGAAGCTTGTTATCCTGAGGAATCGATCTAGGAGGGTCTTGCTGTGTGCACCAAGATACAACCTCATCCCTCACAAATATGGTAAGGTATTGGTCTAAGTCTGATTTAGACTCGGTCAAGGCACGTGCTATCAACAACGTGTGAATAGCTAAAATTCCCTCAATACCGGATTCCCCAATTAACTTCTGAATGTTTGGAGTCAATCTGAATGGTACCATTTCTGCATTGTAGAATAGCGGTGCTGGGCGGCCTTCACTCGAACCATCGATAGAGGCACTTTTGCTGGCAATCTTGCAAGGCAACATATCCGAAGTCCAAACACTACCAGAACCTCTATTGACGTGAATCTTTTGAGGCTGTCTAGTATTCACACACATCATGTATGTAGAGAAGATGAAAGAGGCGAACTGCGACGTAAACTGTTTTCTGAAAAGCCAAAAGTCCTCGAAATTAGGGTAAAGATCAAGAAAATAAGTCTTAAGAACGGTGGACGGAACTAAGAGTGTTTGGATGGCACTCAAGATCTCTACCCGAATGCTCATAATCTCGGGCTTTGGCAATCTAGGATCAAATGCGGCACGAAGTTTCTCAATGGTATAGATGAATGGCGCATCCCTATTTTTGCCATTCTTGAAACAATACTCTTCATATATTTTTTGCATGCTGATATCTCTCGAGTCGTCACTTATAATTCTGATATGAGGGGAGAGTGGAACCGCTATAGGAAGAGTAAATTGAATATTCCTGCGGCGAGTCTCCACTTTCTTCGACAAGGTGTCGTCAAAGATTCGGAAGAGTTGGAACAAGCATTCCTCTCTTCTACAATGTCTTGCTGCAGGAAACTGGACAGCAAAGCCGTGGAGGCTCCCATCATTACCCCGAATTTTGATACGTTTGTAACAAGCGTTTGTTCCACGTGCTAAGTCAATTGTTGGAAGGAATCGTTCAATCTTTACAAAATGGGTGTTATTGTCCTTATTCAACAAATACTGTCCAGGAACTTCGATATCCTCGAATTTCTGATGATGGAACTCGCTCAAATGTGGACACAAATTCTCAAGATTAACCTCTGTCGAACGCCTGTCCAACTTGTCTTCGAGACGATCCCGCCATTTTCTCAACTTCGTAATGTATGATTCCAAATTCGGTTTACTTACGACCAAGTCCTTTTCAAATTCTGCCCGTATCTGTTTCGGAAGAACAGTTTCAGCAAACCTAGTAATGTTGACCTCTGTGACGTAAGGCAACTTGGCATCTTCCCGTGGATTTCCGAGTCTGTTAAGATATTGAACACCATCATTAAGTAGTGCCACACCTAGTCTATACGCATCTTCATCTGCAGTACATTTGAATCTTTGGTTGATTTGATCCACAAGCGACTCCAATGAGAGTGCTAATAAAGGATATGCTGTTTTCAAAATACCCATAATTTCTTCAACATATTCCCAAGAGCGACGAATCGAATCTGTAACAGAGGAAGACTTATTATCTTGAGTTTCGCTTTGTCCATTTGAGGCCGAAGGGCCTTTATTTTGGGGAGATTTATCTCCAGCATCTTTATCCACAGGAATTTCAGTCGCATCAGCAGTAGCTGTGTCGCTATCTTTCTCTTGTGGTTTTTCTTCTCCATCATTCTTCTCAGGACTCTGTTCTGTTTTTTGTTCTGGTTTCGCTTCAGCTTCTGAATTTTTATTGACTTCAGTGGTTTCAGGAGGTCCTTGAGTAACATTTCCTTTTTGACGAGACTTTTCCAACAATTGACGTTGTTTGGCTGCGAAGTCTTCTTTCGTCGTTCTGAGTTGGAAATGCAAGGCCTGAGGATAGGTTTTGGCAATGCGAATAAGAATCTGTCTCAGTAACTTAGCCTCTTTATAAGACAAAGAAGTGAGTAACTGAGGGATGAAAGTAATCCAATACCACACAGGCACCTCACCTTTGAAGTTCTCGAGGGCCTGGGCCAAAGTTCCCGTATTATCATCCAAGCTAATCAACCAAAGGATTCTAGCCAACAATTTACGCGTTTTTCCGTTCTTGTAGAGACCTGCCGCTTGCAAATAACATGAAATAGCATTGTTAGCGTAGACCAAATCTGATGGATTTTCTTTGAAGCGCCTGTCATTGAATGCTCCCCATTCAGCCCAAGCCTTTGGTAAATTGAGATCAATTTGAACTGAGGTGGCGAAAGCCTTGTTTGCTTCATCTTTCAGATTCAACTTGCTCAAAAACATACCCTTCAAAGTGAAGAATTCTGCCTTCTGCTGAGATGCAAAGTAAACCAAATTCGTGTTACGGATAACATCAAGACCTGTATGTAATTCATTGTTATTCAGATAATGGCATTTCACTTGCTCTTTCAATTTTAAGAATGCCTCTTGAATCTCGATGTTCGGAAGTTGGTATATTTTCGTGAGTTGATTGATACAGACTTCTGGCATATCATGCTTCCTTGCGACATGAGCGAATCTGTTGATCACCCAAGCAATTTCGTGGAATCCTCGGTACGCATAGGAGTTGGCATTTCCATCTGAGTTAGTTTGTTGAAGTATCGGGATGAATGGCATGTAGACCTTGTTGATTACTTGGAAAGCATGTTGCCTCCAAGTAATAAGGTCGTTCCAAATATTTATATCATCCCATACATTAGGCAACCTTTCTCGCCAAACTTGTAATACTCTTTTGAGCTCCTGAGATTTCACATCTAAGTTCTGAGCATTTGTAGAAACTAAGCTTGAATATACTTGACTAGCCTCCATGAATTCAACATACTGCTGAAATGTATGAAGCAAAGGAATATGCGCATCACCAAATTTATGTGGAAGGCTATGCCACTTCTTCAAAGCCAACTGAATACCTTCGTCGCATAACTTAGAAAGGTCTTGAAGGGTTTCTTTTTCCTGGCCAAATCCTTGCAAGCATAGGAAGGTTTCAAAGACTTGTCTACGAGGAGTAGGGACATCCATAACACTCTTCACAGTTTGCTCAAGTGTTTCTCTATCGGCATTCCAGTCAGCAACTCGCCAGCCGCACTCAAGAAGAAGATCCGAGAACCCCTCGTGTTTAGCAAGTTCAGTGAGTATATCCCATTGCTGTAATTTTTCTGCACAATAGATCCAATGATCTTCCCAAAGAGAATATTCTGATTGTCCATAAGGCAAAGCTCCACTTCTTGCTTTGATTTGTGCTGTCTCATACAATTGTTGTGCCTTATCCCATAAGCCAATTTGCTCATATGATAATGCAGAAATAGTCTCAGAGTACTTCGCACGCCTTCTCCAGAGACCATAAAACATATCGTCTTCCTTCAAAGTAGCGTATATTTTACAAAGAGCATCTTGGGTAACTTCTCGAACATCAGCGTTGCCATTTTTAGAATGGCTTTCAATGTTTTCAAGAATATGCATTCCTTGCGACCAAGCGTCAAAGTTAGAGGCTAGGCATTCCACAGCAAAAGGTGGAAGTTGTAGTTCTGAACATTTAGACACACCTTCCAACAAAGACTGTATGACATTTGGCCTCATGTCCACTTGCCTTACATGGTAGTCCTTTGACAATAAAATCACCAAAAATCTTGTAAAATCGAGGTGCTCCGATTTAGGTACTGAACTGAAAGCAATAGGAAACATGCATGACCATACTCGATAAACAGTTTCATTACTTTGGTAGAACATGTCCATAAGGGGTTCCAAAATTGCACCTGCATTAGTTTCTGAGACTGATCTTAAGAAAGTGTTATGTTCATTTATAAGTTCATCCAAACTTGCAGACGTGGAGTCAACTTCAATATCCTTAGGTTCGTAAGGGAAAGCAGTCAAGGGTGGAAGCTTGAAATTACCATCCACAAATTCAATCTCCTCATCAAAATCGAATGCACCAAACAACAATTGCAAAGCCTGATTGAGCCATTGATAATCTGCTAGGTATTCCCAATTTTGTTCTCTAATGACATAATAGAGTCTCTTGCTCATGTCCTTTTCCAAACTATTATTCAAAATTGACATGAGTTTGCGACGAATTGAAACCTCAGACGACCTAGTTCCCACCAAGAAAGGTTGTTCCATTCTTACAGTTAATTCTGTGCAGCTGAACGTGTCATCCTCAAAAATATCAACAATGATTTGGTAAAATTTCTTAGACAAGGTGGGTTCACCACGAATCTCGAAAATCATCATCTTGGCTAAAATGGCAGCTTTCTCTTTAGTTGTTGGAAATAAGTCTGTCGTGGAAAAGACCCATGATTTAACTATCTTTATAATTTTATCCAAAGTGTCCTTATCCAATGATCTTTCAATCAACTGAGCGAGTAAAGATAGGAAAATTCTTCTTTGGTCTCCGAGAGTAGAAATTCTCATAGAACATAAATTCAACACCTTTTCCAATAATTTTGTAGTCATCTTGGCCTCATCACCTGATGTGTTGGAGTTTTTGGAGGACTGTGTTCCTTGATGAGTTATAGCTATATGATCTTTGCACAATTTGTTGAAAGTTCTCATAATTAATGGCATCAAGGGATCTAAAGTAGCGGAGCTGAAATTAGCTAGAGTCCAAGATAACGTGACACCAGCAGCAATCGAAGTTGTATCACTAAGGTTTTCTGAGACAGTCGTTGTCAATAAATTGATGAAGGATTTCGATTCGGAGTCTTCATCTTCTGCTAATTCTGTCTCAGGCTGACTATTTATAGCCTGTAAAATAATACGCAAAACACGTTGAAGGACTTCCTGGATGTCATGATTTTCTGACTTGACACATTTTTCCAACAATTTATGAAGGTACTCCAAATTCGATAAGATCCACTCATGTGATTTCCACTCCAAGACAACTCCAAGTACTTCTAAGGCATTCAAACAATACCCAAGAAGATTAGGGGAGTTCAAATCGTTGGAAAGAAGAAATTTTTCAAAGAAGGTGATCTTTACTGAAACCTCAGGCCAATGCTGAGGACTTAAAAGATCATACAATATTCCCAAAGCCTTCTGGCCCAACTCACTTTCAGACGCACGTTGGGGGCTTATACAGACATATCTAATCAAAAATGTCACACATGCTTCCCTTTGACCAAATGGTATACTGTAATCCTCGGAAGTGATGAAATCATCGGTACTCGTATTGGCTTTGAGTTCAGGTTCAAGATTACTTTTATCTTGCTTTTTTGCTTTCATTTCAATAGCTTTGTTTTCCCATTCCAAAATTAGCTCAGCTAAGTCAATCGCAAGCACCTGATTCTCTAGAGCAGTATTAGCGAGAATGGTCAATTTGCCCATTGCGGTTATGATATTAGAAATGAAATGCTCCCTAGCGATAAAGAAGAGATCCAGATGCTGGTTAATAAATTGGTACACATTCAATACTTGTGTTACGTTGAATCCGTCTTCCGATAGTACTCTCCTTGGCCACTTCAACCAGCTGCTTGGAGACTCCCCTTCGACTAATCTCAAAGACATAACTGGAGCTAAAGTGTCAAGTGCTTGTTTGACTAAATGCCTTGAGTCATTCTGATGCGTTCTTAGAAGTGCCACAAAAACTTGAGTAGCAAGCTGTGGGGGTGTTTCATATGCGGCAATGAAATATGATGTGGTTACATAAGCAACTTGCTTAGTAATATTGTCCTCCAACTTGATATAGTTCCAACTGAATTTAATGATGTCCTTTCTGTAATCACTGAGTTGTCCGGATGACCATTTAAGAAGCATTGCAGTACTCTCTAGAAGGGCGAATCGATAGAAATCAATTTTACCCGATGTTCTTCCGGTGATTATATCATTAGTAGACTTCCAAACATTCTCTGATAATTTCTCCAACCAGTTAGCACGTGTTTCGAATAAAACATTCGCATTTCCTGAAACTTGTATCTCGTACAAATAGATACATGCAAACAATTTTTTCAAGAAGAATGTTTTGGCCTTCAAATGTGTGTTTTCCGCAATGAAATCAACGCATTTGTCAAGGTAATCAAGCTTTCTGTTAATATCGTTGGAAAGCACAATCTCTTTAAATATGTACTCCTCAATATCCACGCTAATTTTCAAATTGTAAGAGCACATACTGTTGACCACATTGAACAACAAGTTTTTATTCTCAGGATTATTTGTGGCAAAGTCGACAGAAATGCTTTGGAGTTTAGAAATGGCTTGCTCTGTTTGTAAATGTGCACTAGAAATAAGAGGCAAACGTAATCTGATCTCAACAATGTCTTTCACAACTTGCGTTGCAGATTCCAACAATGGAGCTTGTTCTTTGAACCATTCATTATCGTGTTTCGCAATAGCTGCTATTAAGTCCACAGTATTAGCGAATTTAATGACTTTAACTTCGTCATTGTTTTCACTTATAACATCTTCCATAATCGCGGCCATTCTTGATTTCGCGATTTCACGAATGCGAGAACCTTGTTCTGCCCCAGCGAAATAAGCTAACATGTTCCCCAACTTCCTGTTCTTGTAGTTGGCGATGTAGTAGTCCAAACAATTTTCAGCAAATCTGTTTAAGAATTTCAAAACAGGCAACCTAAAAGGAGAATTCTGATGTCTATCTAAATGACCCTCCAAGTACTGTAAAGTATTTATAATTTCTTCCATAAAAGTGTAAGCTTTAGCAGGCAACAAGTGGAAGATGTTTAAGATTGCCATGACAATTTGAACAGTGTGATTATTTTCTAAATCCAGTCCTGCAATCAGCCGAAGTGTGTTTATTTGGGCCCAAGCCATTAGATGGTCAAGCAACTTGCGGCCAATTTCCACTCTAAAGTAAGAAATTAATAGTTCCAAAAGCCTTGCAAGTGCTTCAAGACCAGACACAGTGAGTTTTTTATGGTCAGACAAATTCATGAGCATTGGACGAAGACCATTCTGAAGCAATTCTTTCGGAAGCTTGGCACTTTCATCCAAGCTTGATTTTAATCCCAAGTGTGCAGCGTTAATGATCTCAGTTGATTTATTGCAAAGAGCCTTGAAAAATACCCCAAGAATTCTGATTCTCGCCTCCGACAATGACCCAAGTGAAAATCCGGGTTTCGAAAGAGCTAATGAAAGCAAACGAATACAAACAACTCTTAATTCAATCAACTGCTTTGAGGTTCTGTATTCGCTGAGTCGATGAACGTTGGCTAAGGATTCATCCTCTGCATCCACTAAAGCAAGTGCTTCTAGGAGAAGTCTATTCAATTCATCATTAAATGAAAGAAAAGTGTTTTCTAAGCCTAAGCAGTACGTGATAGCATCAATATTTCCAATCTGCATAGGAAAGGGCAATGCTCTCAACGGCTTTCCAAATATTGGAGTGAGTAGGAGGTGCTTCGAGGGTCCCATAATAGTCGCAATAGGAACATCAGTTGTTTCTGACAATACCTGTAAAGCTTTCTGGGAGACTTCTCTTACAATGGGAACTGCACTTGCCAAATCGTATACCAAAGCACCTATGAGGGTCTGGTATGGTTTTTCAAGGATTGTCTCCCTCGAAACACCAGCATTACAAGCCTTAAGAATTTCTAGAACCAAAGATTGTGCAGTATCTCGAACTTCGAAAGGAGCCGTTTCTGGAGTGTCTCTCAAAATGAAGAAGATAGATCTCACCAACTCAAACTGACGCTTGAAAAACCATTTGGGAGGAATTTTTAAGTCCTCAAACATAGTTTTGAGCCCAAGTACTCCACCGAGCTTTGTATGGTAAAGCTCACTATAACAGCAATGTGTGAATTTGTAGAACATTGTGCGAAAGGTTGGAGAATAAAGAGCGTTTTCCTCAGATCCAAACAAAATGACAGTAGTTTTGTAAAGGTGCTTCACTGTCTCAATCGCTTTGGCCCTGACGTGTTTATTCCAAGAGCTGAATGCGTAGTTAATAGCATTCAAAAACACTGTTTCATTAATGTAAGCATGACCCTCTTCGTCATTGATTGAAAATGGCCGATCCTTTTTGACTTTCTGAATTATTGAAGAACCTAAATGAAGCAAAGTGAAATGAACTGTGATGTTGTCGATTAATTTGCTTGCATTTTCGGCAAGTTCAGGAATAGATAAAGAGAAAAACAAAACCTCCAAAAGCTTTCCAAATAATTTTTGCTGCCTGTCAAGCTTGGCGGAATCTGTGATATCAGATGGCTCTAGCTTAGGAATCTCCACTAACTCTTCTAGTTTTAGTAACTCGACTTGATCTTCGATATATGCAGCATAGTCTTTTGGAATCGGATTGGTATCAATGAATAGCTTCAAAATTCCTGAAAGATAATTGTAAGCACTAATCTTATAATGAAGCTTCAGTCTGGCATCCTCAATCATTTTTATAGCAGATTCTATACCTGAAGTGATAGATAACGGGACCTTGCCCTCGAGTCCGTGAATTGTAAACTTTGATTTGATTTCCTGATCAACGTCAGACAGGGGTTTCAAGGTGTTACAAGGCTTCAAGTGTTTATGATTTCTGCCTCCGAGTTTTCCTAGTATTCGGATAGCCGTATGCGAATGCTGGTGATGGTATGGAACTGGCTCTAGGTGTTTCCATAAAGCTGCCATTATCTCATCAATAACTGGAGCAATCATAGGGTCGAAGTATTCTGCAGCTAAGTTATCCACGCACAACTCGAATGTCCTTAAACCCTGACTAACAAGTTCTTGCGAACCATTGAGAGCGTAGACTAATGGTGTCGTCAAATAGTTAAGGTGGGGCACAAGTACTGACAAGCGAACAGGAACGGTTAAACACAACTCAACATATATGTCACGCTCATATGACCGTTGAGAGTTCGCTATTAGCTTATTGAGACTTTCAAGCAAAGCCGGAAGGATGGGCATTATTTCTTTATACAAGTTCTCGAATCGACCACCACTGATACTCCTAAATAATGTTCTCACCAAGTAAGAATATAAAATGGGTTCATCTGCAGTGGTAGCGAGTCGCAAAGACTCCAAAATTAAGAATTTCAAATGCGGAAGAATCACACTTTCATTTGCAGCAGGAAATAAGTTGACGGACATGAAACAAAGCTTGAACAACCTTATGAGGATATTAGACTTGATTAAGTCGACTTTGTCTAGTTGATCAAGTTTGTCACGAAGGAAGGAGATTAGAATGCCAGAAAAATTTGCAGAAGTCATTTCGCTTGCCAAGAAAAACTGGGGAAGATGAAGCAAAGCGGCATTTTCGAGCATAGAGTCAAACATGAACGGTAGTTCATCTGTGACAATTTCGTTGAATGATGCTGGATCAATGTGAATGAAAATGGTTGCAAAAATTTCCATAAGATCTTTTTCTTCCTTCGAAGAAGTTATGGGAAGGTTTGGACCACCTGTTGAAAAATCAAACGCCTTAGCATGCGCATTAATTTTGGGTTTGGACACAGAGAAGAACTTCAAGCAACTTATTCCACCTCTGAAGAAGCTTTTGAGAATAATAATTTCTTCAAGGGAAGTCAACTTTGCAGAATCATTCCATTTATCATAATTGACCACCTGTCCCGGGTTATTAGGATCCTGTACAGGTTGAGGAGGAACAGGAGGGTTGCAGTTCTTTAAGCCAAAAATTACTGATTTCAAAAAGGTCATCAAAGTACGGAAAAGGTATCTCGCGTCCTTGAGAAGATCGGAGTTGGTCGATTGAGACGTTATAGATATCGGCGAGAGTTCCTCAATACTGAAGATGTCTTCTTGTTTCAAAGGATCAGTGTCGGGATCACGCACAATATCAGAATCTATGTCCATAGAGTTGTCATCACCATCGGACTCTTTATCGTCATCGTATGTCTTTCCATCTTCGCCTGAAGGATCAATAGATGTATCCTCCAGGTTTGATGTCTTCAAAGCAAGTACATCATCAGTCTTGGAGCTGTACCGTTTGACAGCAAGTGTGGCATCTGCTTGCTTGACACTCTTTTGCTCTTCAAACTGTTTGTGCTTCTTCAAAATATAGCAAAACTTTCTGTTGAGGCTGTGGAACCGTTTAGCGTAGGAATCTATGATCATCATAAATAGGTGTCTTCCTTCTAGCTTATTGGGTAATTTCATGATCCGTTCAACCAAGTTGAGTAGAAGTTTGGCACTCATGATCTGCACAGTCAACGCAAGAGTGTCGTCTTTCAAAAGGTCGCAATATATGAGAACAGTAGACCAAATTTGCTTGGGAGTGAGTTCATTGCGTACATTATGAATAAAATCAGCCACAGTGGAATATGCCAAAGGACGTAAGGTCTCGAATGAAGTTAAACCATGACCAATCAAAACTTTTTCGTCGAAGAGTAACTCAATTTTAGGAACAAAGTGAGAACGAAATGGAGTGGATAGAATATGGCGAGTGGCATGGAGTAATTCCTTTCTTGCAACAGACAATTCGGCAGGGCAATCCTGGAGAAGCCTAAGAATTACGTCAGGAACGATGCTAACATGAGTTTGGTTCAAATGCTGGTTTGCATAGCCGCGTATGAAAACGTATGCCAAAAACGAGGCAGCCTTGACTTGGCCCAATATGAACTCAGAGTAAGCCTGTCTATTGGTAACTTTCGGCAGAATCGCAGTGACAGAAGCCGCAGTTTTGAGCTTTTCTTCCCGAAATTCCTTTTGTTGTTCGACCTGAAGCATCAATATGTGAATAACCTTAGGCAAAAATGTTGGGAGCGATGATTGCACCAACGTCTTGTAGGATGAGTATAGCGACACCATGGTGATGGGACACTCGGCCAATACCTTGAAAGAGTTCATGGCATGGCAAAGCGTCTTGGATTTCTCTTTGTCCTCGGCGAAAACCGGCGCCTTGGCGTCGTCAAGATCCAGGTCTGGTGTCTGTGTGTCTGGTTGGTGTGCAAACACCTCCAGTACCGTTTGGTCCATGTTGTCGTAGACCGTGTTGATGACAGCCACAAACGGCTCGACCTTGTCGGCCAACGTAGCTTTGTACGCCTTGTGCAAAGTAGTCACGATCTTCATACAAACAACACCGTTGTCCTCGTTTTCCACTTGCATTGTCTTTGTTAAGCACTCCAATACATCCTCAGCATACGGCTGGAAAGTCTCGGTCATGATGGACCGGTGAAGGATCTCGAGAATCAGGTTCCTGAGCTTGTTCTCCGGGTTATTGCTGGTGAACGAAATAGGCACCAGGTCAAGCTTGGCCAAAAATATGGGCACTAAGTTTTTGAGAAAGTATGCATGTTCTGTTGCGCCATTGAACGCCTCGATCATGTCCAAAAGCTCCAGCAAGACCGACTGCGATTGCACCGGGTCAGCTTCAGCCGCCGAAAGGCGACTGACAAAGCTGTCGATCTGCTCCATGTAGTTCATGGCGGGTCAAGAAGCAAGCAGTGAAGTTTAGCGTCGCGCTGCAATACAAGAGGAAAAGCGCGAGGTGGTTGTCGAGAGCATTTCACGTGCATTTCACGTGACGCGCGCCTTTTGGTACAAGCTGCGGTTGGTGTTATCGGTATAGGAAGCGTACATACCTACGGCTGGTGTGTGGGGCCACGGAGAGCGCCGCCAGCAGAAGGCGCCAAGCGGCCTCAGCACTTGTCGCGTAACGCCCTCTCCGCCAGCTGGTCCCGGAGCACCCGCACCAACACCGCAAAGAACGTCACCACCAAAAACGCAAACGACGTCCACGAGAGTGCCTCGGCCCGCGACCCGCGACTCACTTCGATGTATTCGCTAGTTGAGGCCTCGACAAACGCTTGCGCACCGACAATCGCCTGGTGCTGGAGCATTGCGCCTAGGCCCCAGATCAAGCTGGCCAAGAGCGCGGTGCCAGCACACACCTTGCGCACAATAAACTTGCCTGGGACAAACGGCATCATCTGCCAAAGTACGATGAAAAGCATTAACACGACTAGCACGAGCGTGGTTATTAGAAGATAGGGCCCGCATACCTGGGCGAGCGCCTTCGCCACCGCTACCATGCTGGTTACTGAACTCAGATCTGAGCCGCTCAAGAGCGACGACACGTTGTGGTTGGCTTTGCACACCATCTCGCCGTTGGAACTAGCGCACAAAGCCAAGTAGTTGGCTCGAACGGTAAGGCTGCTAGTAGAATCTGTAGAGGAGTTGCTGAACATACTTGCAGCGGAGCTTGTCTCATTGTACTTCATTTTGATCAAGTAGATTGAAGAGTATGCACTCTCGGTGGATGCCGAGCCTATTAGAAGGAACCCCAAAAGAAAGAATATGATGATCAAGGAAATAAGCGAGAAGTGTTTGTAGATTTTAAGCACTCCAAACATGACTGGATTGAAATGTGGGAAGCACCCAAGACATGGGAAGCACATTGTACTTAAGTAGCACCTGCGAGGTGTGGATTTTTGTTGCAAAAGCGTTTGAGAAAGCAAGGAACACGCACAGATGTTTTCTAAGCCAGTGTTGTAAAGGAGCTGTTTCAGTTGGAACTCAAGACCAAATAGCCAATAGTACCACTCAAAGGTGTTGTTTTTTTGTTGAGCTCGTTTCTTGATTGTTTGTGGCTGGTGTCAGGCTCGTGCGACCTTGTTTGGGTGCAAAATAGCGTGGGCAAAACATTTCGCAGCTAGTGATGTAGAGAGGATTAATCAGCCAAGGGAAGAGTGTAAACAAGCACCAATCAAAAATCATTATTTTGACTAATAGAAAAAGAATTATTTTTACTTATTCTGGAAAGAAAAATACTCAAAACAAAAAAAAATCAAGGATACTACGAGGCTGTTTACGGATTCCGGCCACTCTATTGGATAATATTCTACTGGATGACAGTTGCCATCGCCTCATGCGTCTCGGCACCACGGTGGAAGAGCAGCAGCACATAATGCACAAAGAAAAACTTCGTCAAAAGGTAAAAGAGCAAGATCACAGTTCCCAGTACAGCGAAGGGGGCGACGATATGTAGCTTCGTGCGCAACTTAAAGTCGGCCACCACCGTGTGCAGCTGAGGGTCTTCGGGGTCTTTGAAAGAGCCAGTCTCAAAGAACCGTTTCATGAGCTTATCCTTTCTGCTCCACACCTCATAGAGCCACTCTTCAAACTTCGCAAACGTCTCAGGACTCACTTCATCAATATCCACATGAGTGTCATCGCCCAACGGAATGTCGCTGATGTTATAGCTTTGGATATGGTAGTTTACGCCGTGGGGACCCATTCCCTTCAAGTACATCGCTTTGAGAGTAAATATCTCTTCGCCGTAGTCCTCAGCCTTGAGCCCACTGTAGCCAACAGTTGTATCGTAGACCACTTCGACAGTGTTTCTCAACAGTCTAAGCATGAGAAAAAGCCCTCTGGCTCTGGGAAGCAACAAGTGGTCG
Source organism: Metschnikowia agaves (assembly GCA_963678735.1). Lineage (NCBI taxonomy): Eukaryota > Fungi > Ascomycota > Pichiomycetes > Serinales > Metschnikowiaceae > Metschnikowia > Metschnikowia agaves. Next base: position 1,274,911 of record CAVMBV010000003.1, on the reverse strand, counting down.
AACGGCAGTTTCGCCAACGACTCCGCATACTTCAACGATCGCTCCCTCGTGTGAGGCGAGATGACCGTGCCTTCCGGGAAGATCAAAAGCAGGTACGGAAGCATTTTATGGGTGTCCTTGGAGACGCCCAGGGGCCATTGATGGATGTCTGGAGCGGTGGAGTTGGCCGACGACACATGGGACACACGTGCGGCAGGCCCCATGCCTCTTGCGTCCGCGTCGATGATTAGGAGCCTATTCGTCAAGTTTATCTTATCTTTCTGCCACTTGCGCAGCAAAAACAAAAAGCGGAACGTCTGCATTCCGGGACCTAGCACAGGAACCTTGGCTAAACTCTCCTTCAACACGATGTACACAGACCCCGCCAACCCGGCAGTGTAAAGAAGAAACCAAAAAAACACCCAGTCGGTGTAGATCTGGTGGTTGGATATGTACACTGCGTTCCGGGACAAGCTGGAGATCATGTGGCCGTTTATGTCCACTCGGAAGTTGTTGGACTCAGGCAAGGCCGCAGCATTGAACGTGACTGACACTTTGCACGGACTGACACATGACGAGATGAATGTTATGAGATACAAAAAGTGGGTTTTGGTGACATCTATGCAAGGATAGTACCACTGTGGAAAGGCGGAGAGGAAGGTATGGGCTAGGATCTGGTCAGTGCGGAGCGCTAGGCATCCAACAATGAATACCACCAGGCAGAAGAGAGTGCGGATCATGACAAACGGCCATGCGTCTCTGCGGAGGAGCGGCATGTCTAAGGAGGCGACTTTGGCTAGATCCTTTGTTTTTTGACTTTTCTTCAAGTATATTTTTCTCTTCAGCTCCTCCTCGAGCTTGCAAGCCACGACAGGGCACGAAACGGAGAGCTATCCTGCGAAGCTACGGGCAATTGGTCGCAATTGCACTCAGAAAGGACGTGCCGTTCTATTACTAGTGTGGAACGGCCAAATGCGAAGTGGCTCTGAAACAACTCGAACTGCTAAAGCTTTGTGTCTCCGCTAGTCTTTCTACGGGGGCAAGAACCTGGTCCGGAGCATTTGGACCGCTCGGTTATATGCAGTACGTCGCTTTGAGGGCCAGGCGAGCAACCTCGGGCCCGACAGAAACTTGCCTGGCCCGACAGAAACGACGAGGTTTACACCACCGAGCCGCAAAAACACCGTGAACCTATAGTCGATTTATGGTTCGGGCACGCGTGTTATCTGTTCGTTTCACCTGTTCGTTTTACTCTTCTGTTTGCTGCTATTCGCTCTTTGCTGGCGTTGTTCTCTTCCTCCTTTCATATGCCCTTCAGCCCTGTCGCGTGCTCGGGTCGGCCCTGCGGCGGGCGCTGTTGGCAGCTGCGAAAGAGGCCAGAGCCACGTCTTCAACTAGTGAACATTACCAGCAACCGATGTTGGAAAAGAGACACCGGTGCGCATCTCTGGTGCCTAAACTGGCATTCCGGCCGAAAGCTATGCCATACAAATTCAGGTTTGGCACTTGCTCCTCCCAGCCGTGCTGCTCGGCACGTCGGTCTAAACTCCGATCCTCCCCACCGTGACTCACAGTTGAGCTCCGCTAGGTGCAAAATTCCGCTCATAGGCTCGACAACTACTCCAGCAGTGCCTGCGCTGTACGGCTGCTTTTTGTCAGCAACACATTTTTAGGTCTTTGCCCAGGGCTCTTTTTTGCCAACTTCTTGTTTTCGTTTGTTTGTTTGCTGCAAACACTCCTTCCGCTATAAATCCTGTCCGGCATCATCTAACACTGTTGACAGTGTTTTCTACCATCATTTGCACGGCTCTACTTAGAGCCCACGACAATCCTCACTTCCCATCACTCTGAAAGTCCAGACGCTTCTTTCCTGTTTGCTCCAAGAATATGCAAGCGTCCCCATCTGATGTTGAGTCGTTGGCAAGCTCATTAGCAGATTTGTCTCTGCACTCAACCTCACCGCATCTCCCACCCAACCCTCAGTTTCTCCATGATGACAGCTCTCCCCAACACCACTCAGGACGTCCGCAAGATGTCTTGTCGTTACCCGCAGACCAGGAAAAGACTCTACCTCCTGAGGATGCTGCTGTTCGAGGCGACGGCTCCAAATCGAGAGCGTCCGTCAAGTCCCAAGGCGCTTCAGTTTCTTCGAAATCTGCTTACAAAGTGGCCATCTCTGAACGCAGGGGCCTTTTCTCCACCGTGTGTGTGATGCCTGAGTACTTCGATCCACGAGCATATGCCAAATCGCTGAAGCTAACCATTGTAGCAATCGTGGCTTTTGCTGCTGTTGCCGGTCCAATGGGCACCTCCATCTTGCTCCCTGCCGTGGAGGATTTGGCACTGGATCTCGACACCACAGTAACCGAGGTCAACGTTTCCGTGGGGATATACCTATTGTCTATGGGAATTTTTCCTATGTGGTGGTCCAATTTTTCTGAGAAGCACGGACGGAGATCGGTCTATGTGCTTTCTTTTTCGTGGTATTTTGCATTCTCCATAGGCTGTGCCTTGGCACCGTCTATTTCTGCCCTTATTGTGTTGCGTTTGCTTGCTGGTGTAGGTGCTTCCGCTGTCCAGGCGTGTGGAGCAGGCACTATTTCGGATCTTTACATCCAAGAGGAACGAGGCTCTGCATTGGGGCTCTTTTACTTGGGGCCACTTTTAGGACCGTTCATCTCTCCAATTATTGGCGGTGCTGTGGCTGAAGCATGGGGATGGCGCTCCACCATGTGGGTCATGGTGATTGTTTGCGGTCTTAATTTAGTTCTGATTGTGTTTTTGCTTCCTGAGACTTTACCCCGTGAGAGTCCTGATGCTTTAAGGGAGAAGATTCATGAGACCTTCGACAAGGACGAAGAAATATCGGAAGCTAATTTGGAGCGCATGGTGAGCAACCTCTCTCAGAGCTCTTCTCTTAGGCTCCAAGTATTGGACGAAGAAACTCCTGTTGATGTGGTCATGCCTTCTCTCCTGAGACTCACGACGAACCACTCAGCGTACAGCAAAAAGGTACGCGATTATGAGTTAGACAAGGCGGAGACCGGAGCAACAAAGCAATTACCATCATTCAGGTCCCAGCTATACAACTACATTATCAGACCAATGCATGCTATGTATCTTTTGGCTTACCCTCCGGTTATACTTGTTATTTCTTACTCCAGTGTTGGTTTCATGGGCATCTATTTTTTTAACATCACTATTTCCAACGCGTACAGCGAATCCCCTTATAACTTTTCCTCCGTGATAGTGGGCTTAATGTACATCCCGAATTCGATAACATACGTCATCGCGTCAATATATGGCGGTCGATGGAATGATTGGCTTATCAGACGATCTGCTCGTCGCTACAATGGGGAGCTCCGTCCAGAGTCTAGACTTTCATGGAATGTTGTATTAGCCGCTCTGCTCTATCCTCCAGCTTGTATGATTTTTGGTTGGTGTCTAGATAAGAAGCAGCACTGGGTGACCCCTCTAATAGGAAGTGCACTTTTTGGGTTTGCTTCCATGCTTATCATCGGTACGACTGTCACCTACCTTATTGACATATTGCCAGGTAAGGGTGCCACTGGAGTAGCTCTCAATAATTTAGTGCGTCAAATTTTGGCGGCTGTGGCCACATTCATCACTGAGCCATTGACATCGGCCATTGGTACTGGTGTTCTCTTTTGTATTTATTTGGGTGTGGTATGCATTGCAGCAACAACCGTATACTATTTAAAGAAACGGGGTGCGGGCTTGCGTGCAAAATACGACATCACCAAGTATTACGCAAAGTTGTGAAGCACTCCATGTCCACCTTTTGCATTTTTAGACATTTTTTTTGTCTTTTTTCTCTATTTCACTTCATACTTGTTCTCATAGCATTATTCAATAAACCCGTGTACAAAATTTCATTCTTTGAGAGGAACACAGTGAAGAATATCGTCAAACAAATAGTCCACGTTCAAGCCCTCTTGCTTCAACAAGTCTAGTTGTGATTCCATGACTCGTTGGAGTTCTTCGTAATACTTTAGATCTTTAACTTTCCAGGTATCATTGTCCTCTACAAGAAGCGACCCGGAGGAGTGTTTTTTTACCAAATCCACAAGCTCTTCCATTTCCGAAATTGCCCATGTTACAAACCCACTGGAATCAACGTTCTTAAATTCCTCTCGTTTTAACACTGGAACAATGCACTGTTTGTGTATGCCCACCGCACGCTTGATAATCAGAACATGGACAATGATGAGGTTTGAAATGTAATTGACGATATCCACTCGCGTGGAACCATGAGCATTGGATATCAATCGCCCGACTATCCTAGATAAATGGGCAGACAAAGAGCCATAAAGTGCATTCAAGCCTTCTTCTAGCTTGCCAAAACTCAAGTAGAACTCAATAATACTCGAGATTTGCTCTGTCGTTATAGATGCAATATTATGGTTCAAGTCAAAGGATAAGCCCTGTTGTACTTTGATCTTTCTATGATCGATCTTTAATTTCACCACATCCACGAGAAGCTTCAACTCTTCTGCTTGCGTGTTGTCTCGTTTGACATTCAGAATGCGATCAAACACCTGTGATAATCTTCCTTCAATGTGCTTAATCAACCCAACTGCACTCATGTATTCATTATGAGCCAAATGCACATCAACCTCATCTAACTTATCTTCGTTTTTCTTGAGTTCAGTGAATAATTGAGCAGGATTCTTTACATCCCGACTCATGCGCTCTTGTGTTGAAAGATCGTGGGATCGATTTCTTTGGTGTACTCGTGCAGATATATCCTTGAGCATAATGTCTGCACTGTTACGATTGGAGCCTGGACGACGGTTGAAATTTGAATCATCAGCTGGCGAACTTGCTTTATGGTCCATGTAACCCGAGCTTCTCAAGGAATCGCGTAATTGCCGCTTATCCAGACCCTCGTCTGTGATACTACTAGAGCTCGCATTGCGGTGATGGCCCAAGTCCTGGCTTGCGCGTGGCTTGCTCTCGTCTTCATCTAGAATCCGTTGTTTACGTACAATCTCACTCTTGCCCCGCTGGTAGGCGTTCATGACCCGCATGAAATGGTCGTACCGGTCTGTTTGATAAACGTAGCTCATTGTGTTTGAGCGAATGTTGATCACGTATACCTGAGTTTCTTCTGTACCAGACTTGTTTGGTGGGTCGATTTGGCTAACCTCCACGTTAGTCAATGGCCAAAAATGAGTCGCTTGAAGTCGCTTTGCACTTCCATCCTGAGATTTTTTTCGGGTGGCAATTAGCACGGAGTCGTTTAAAAAAAACAAATGCACGGGTTCCAGTGCCTTCCAAGTGCCCACGTTCACCTCATGCCAGCGCCCGCTCTCGCCGAGAATGTGCCTGTCTGGAATGGCCTGGACAAACTTCTGGGCACCGTCGACGTGCTTGTACAACAGTTGTAGCTCGGACGCCCACATTTTTTGCAACACCATGATAGAAGAGCGATCACGTCTCTTTGACAGGGCCCTTGGTAAACTACCTTGTTTCTGTGGAGACTCCTGCGGCGGCTCTGCTGTTTCGAGTTCTAGTCGTCTTTCTGCAGCATCAGTAAATTCCTCAAGAATACTATACAATTCCTTCGTCAGCACGCGGAGCAGAAGAAGCTCCTGCTGTGTCGTTTGTAAGTTGTCGGTAAGCTGTAAGATGTTCTTTTGATTCTCGTTTATCTTGTCCTTGACGTCCTTTTCTACGGTTGCCTTCTGGATACGCAACGACTTATAGAAGTCATCGATAGCTGTGGCATCCTTCTTACTCAACTCGTTACGAATAGTGTCGGTAATGCTCTCCTCCTGTTTTTCGTGTGCATGGCTTTGCATCAGCATCAAATCTGAATTGTTGGTTACAGTACGGTAGATGCCACCGGAGGGCAATGCCGGTAGATTGCCTGGATCAAAGATTGGACCGTTGCCGGCGGCGGCTGATGCATGAATGGAGAGTCTCCGGTTGTTTTTTCTGCTCTTGGAAGCGGCTGTCTTTGGTACCTGCAAGAAGTTGCCGTCGTTATCGTCAGTGGCAGCGTGGCCATGGCTGGCATCAGCATATGGATTCGACTGGTTTCTACTTTTCTTTGGCTGCGCCAATTGCCAGGGAGCTTTGCTCTTTCTGTTGGCTTTCACGTCCATAATATCGCTTTTGGTGCTACCGTTCCAGTGCGGTTTACCTTCGTGCCAACAGATATGGACAACGCGTTTTCAGGCTGGACGCTACCTCCCAAAAACTTAACTTAGTGGGTGTACAATGAGTTGCAATTGATACTCGATCAATTATTTTCAGCCCGACTGCTGAACGTAAACTCAGGTACTCTCGATCTGATACCTGAAATCTCGAAGGCACTGGTGTTTCTTTGGTGGGCGCTCAGTGCTGGAGCGAGTATTTTTTTTTTTTGCTTGAGAACAGAACCAGCGCTGGTGTACGGAAGTTATCTTATGAGCCACTCAACCTCATTTTCGGTGCTTCTAAGTACTTTGCCTCTTTTCACACCCGTTTTACACGAATGTCGCTCACCAGTGTCGAGCTCAATTACCTCATTTGGAGGTATTTGCAGGAGAGCGGCTTCGACCTAGCTGCGTACGCCTTGCTGAAGGATTCAGCTTGTCTCGATTACGAACATGACCAGAACAAGCTCATCTCTGAAATTCAGCCTGGCTGTTTAGTCAACTTAGTGCAAAAAGGCATCCTCTATACTTTTCTAGAAGACTCCAGCGAAGACAAGAAGGATAGACTCAACTTAATTGAAGCAATCGTAAAGGACAAGGCTGTTTTCGAAGCTTCTGGCGGGGCTCACCAAGGTGAAACAGACAAACCAAACGATAAATCTACCACCGGAGGCGCCAGTATGAACGGAGAGCATTCTACAGAAGCCGGTATAGACATAGATATGAAGGATGCGGAAGGACCAGTCATCGGCGAATCGCTGGACAAAGAACTGGCGCTGGAAGATGTTGAGTTCCAGACCATTAGTCTACCTAAATATTTGGAGTTCGCACCTAGTGTTGTTTGTGATTGGCACCCGACCACCGACGTGTTTGCTTTTGGCCAGGACGATTCGACTGCGGTCATAGATGCACTTGGACCTGATGGGGTTGCCGAATCTGTCACCCTCCATCACCCTCCTGTGATAGTTGATGATGTACCACAGCCAAACTCTATCGTTGCAGTATCCTGGTCCCCTGAGGGTAATATGGTTCTTACTGCAGGCACAAATGGAGAAATTCGGGCATGGACCCCCGACGGTCGTCTCAAAAATATCGTGAATTCTGTCGTGGATGGCGGCCATGCGCCTGCTCCCGTCCAGTCAATAATATGGAATGTCCGAGGTCTGCTTGTGCTCAGTATAGACATTCAAAACAGTGTCAGTGTGTGGGAGGGCTCAACACTAGCGCCTGTTTCGATGCTAAAGGGTGCGGAGCAACCGGTATCCCTGGAGATCCATGCCTGCTGGGTAAGCGATTCTAAATTCGCAGTAACCACGAGAAAAAATGGCATCAGGATCTACTCCTTGAATACATCCATGCCTTATACCGAAAACTTGATTCCTGTTGGACATCTCCAAGGCCATGAGAACGATATTTCGAGCCTTTGCTTCAACCCAGTGTCAAAGTTGTTAGCATCAGCATCAGATGTCGATTACGCCATCAAAGTCTGGAACAGTTCGCTGTCGTCAGAAGCGCTAGAGTTGAACGTAATTCCAGAAAAGGTTCCTCACTTACACTATCACACCACGCCCATCATCACACTCGAATGGCTATGTCGTCCTGGTGACGTGCAAGGGAATGAGTTGCTTTCAGTGTCCATGGAAGGGTCGGTCAATATTTGGGATGCTTTCACTGGTGACTCGCTAGTCAGTGCCAACATCTTCAAGAACCCTGAAAATTTCCATCACCCCGAAAACAGCGATACCATTATCAACATGAAAAACTCGTTGGTGTACGCGGCTGCAGCATCTCCCAACGCCAGATTCTTAGCCATAGGAGACGACCTGGGAAACATCAGCATATGGGACATCCAGTCCTCGCGATACAAGAATGGACAGGACCTTTTGCGATGTTTGGGGTTGTACGCAGTGGAGAAACCGGGCGACTTCGGTGTCTGTGAACTTGCATGGGACAGCCGAAGTCAACATCTTAACGCGTGCTTTAATGGAACAGAGAGTTTGATATTTAAATGGGAAAGCCACTAGCTACGGAAGCTAAAGGATTAGATTAATGATTAAGGGAACTTAAACTTGTATTATACAGAGCAAAATAAAATTGCATTCAGCAAGGCCGGTACATGAACCCTCCAGGCAGAAGCGCCCAAGGCAACTATACGAGTAAAATCAACCTATGGTAGGAGTATCTACCACATATTCGGCCCATTCGAACGCTCTAATATTTACGACGAGGTAGCAGTAGCCTCAGCAATAACAGACGTGGCAGACTTTGAAACGGCTGAAGCAGTTCTCTTGAGCGAAGAGCTGGTCGATGGCAAGAAGTATTCCAAGTAGCAGGTTCCCAACGAAATGAAAGCGAACACCAATCTCAACAAAGGAGGTTGGGAGCCACTTTCTGCAGCTGGTGAATTGTGAGGCTCAGTCAAGTAACTCTGGAGTGCCAAAAAAATCGACGTCCACGACATGAGTTTGTTTCTCATGAACATTGCCGCCATGGGAAGAGACTGTGATACTGTCGAAGAAGCATTAGCCCTGGGTTTGGCTGGTTGGTGGTGGTATCTTTGGTTAGTAATGGTGGAAAATATAGGAAGCGGTGCCAGGTGGAGAAGTGCGGAGAGCAATGCAGATCGAGTTTCTCTTTTCAAAGAAATGAAACACCATCATCGGCATTCCACCTGAGCTACTTATTTCCAACGTACGGAACAACCAAGTCGGCTCTCTTGTGGCTGGACATGGCGAAGATAGGTGGGGAGCGGAGATCTAGTGCTGAACAGTTGATCACTGGGAGCACGCCGACGTCGAGAATAGATCACGTGATTTCGCGTCCAGGGTATTTCTGGAGACTGTAGTGGCACAAGAGGACATTAGTGCGTTAAGACGGCACCAAATAGATGTCAAAGTTTCTACTGGCTCTGTACGGGTGTTTCAAGGAGTAGTTCTAGGGTCACTTCTGAGGGCACTATGTGGAAGATGCATCAAGCTTCATTGTAGGGGATAGAGAAGGCGAGGAAGGCAATCAGCTGGAACATTGTTTCTCCTCTGGATAACCTTTTTATGAAAAGCTTCACTGTCTTTTTTTACCTATGCTTGAAATGTGAGCCGCTGAAATCCCTGTAGAATGGTTTCGGAGCACGAGGTTTTAGGCAAAAAAAAATAATGAAGATTTCTGGTTCTATTCTCTTTTTTGAGACTCCTAAAGTAATTGCATGAGTCTTTTAATTAGCCTCGGAGGTGAAAACTTTTAGAAACACAGCAAATAGATTTAACAAAGAGACCTGGTTTTCGGGCTTAAGAACAATATGAAATTCAAACTATTTACTAATCTTGTTTAGTTTTATATTGTGGTTAACATTTAAGCACGTAATATGTTCTTCTGAGATTAATTCTCTTTGCTGTTGGATTTGTAGTGCATTAGCTTCATCAATGTGGCTTTAGCAAGAGCTTCTATGTTTTTCTTGGCAGCTCCAACGATATCATTTGCATCTTGCAAATCCATTAAAGTTTTGCCGAAGTCTGTTTCAAAATTCTTTGCTTCGTTATCTAACAAAAACAAATTCTCTTTCATGTATTCTGCGTGTCCGGTGTAGTGAGATGTTTGTTCCTCTTTGGAAGGATTTTTCAAAATGTTGCAGAAAATATTGTAGATCTCCAAGAGCTCGAATCTAATTACCTTGTTTGTGATTGTATATCCAATCAATCCTTCAAAATAATCGTTCAAGTCTAGTCTCATTGAATGGACTGCCTCTTCGATCTCACTTAGCATTATTGTCACATGTGTGAGTAGGGTTATGATCGACATGGCCCTTCTTTCGATATTGTCAATTGATTGATTAGATGTATCACTGTTCTGTATCATCTCAAGAAGTAACATGTATTCATTCGTAACACCACTCACAATTCCCATCGCAGCAGTTTCGAAACTTCCAATATTGGCAATCCAGCTCATGTACTCCATTATCTTGTCGGTTGTGAACTTAGTGAAGTCGATTCGGCAAAACTCGAAAGTTTTATTGAATTGTTCAAGCATCTTTGCAATGTCATACTTTCCCTTGCAGCCTGCAAGAGACTTTCTCAATTCATCAAGCAAACCCCAAGCTTTTTCCTCTTGTAGCTTGCGCTCATCCTCTTTGGCAAGCAATTTGAATCTTCTAGGAGCAATAAACTCAAACGCCAAAGAATTATCACTTGCTTTAACTTTTAAAATACTTCTGGATGCAGCTTTCTGGTTGGCAGAAAAAGCTTTTACGCATGAGGCAGTTTGATAGGAGTCAAACCATATAACATGTTCCTGAACATCTTGATCGTTAAATTGATTGTTGAAGCTCACTTTTGCTGCATTGAACAAGCACTCGGGAGAGGTATCCTCTGCATATCTGGATAACTCTTTTCTGATGTTATTCACTGAGAAAATACTCTTATTAAAGTGCCGGATAAACTCAGGACTCCAAGCTTCATTGAGGTGCTTTGAAAGTGTTTCGTTCCCAGAATCCTCATCCATCAGGAGAAGATGCCATAAACACCTTTCTCTATTGTTCTCTGGGATGAATGACTCCATAACTAGACTTTGTTCATGTTGATCATCACGGTAATCACCATTCTTTTCATCATGCTCAGATTCAAGAGATGGTTTGTTTTCCTTGGTGTTCATGGCATCATCATGAACTCCAATCTCAGGGAAAACACGCAACCGGTCAATGCATGTACTTTCAAGCTCCGAAGCTTTCTCTTCTAGATTTCTTTGTTTCAATTCCTGAACGAGAGCTGACTCGGAGATGTGGGGCTCGGAAGGAGCATCCAATTCTTGAGTTTCTGTAGAATTAAAGTTGTTTTTTTCGTCAACTCTTTCAATTAGCTCTCTATCCACGACCTTGCAAACTTCTTCTTGGTTGAGAAACAGGATTTCTTGTACAATCTCATTTTTTGCTTGCTTTGTTGACTCAAATACTATTGGCTTAGTCTCAGGACTTTCACCTTCGTTTGCTTTTTCAAAATTGTCTATCAATGTCTCTTCAGGGCTTGGAGTGATGTATTTTTGAACATTGTCCTCTGTAATGGATTCCTCTTTCAAATCGATATTGGATTGTGAATCAACGGTAACACTTACGCTACTTTGCTTTTTCAGTTCTTCAGATAGCAGACTCTCAGTCACTGCACTTTTCACCTCCTCTTCCTTTACCTTCTTTTCTGAATTTCCAAAGAGCTTCGATACCTTAAATATTTGGCAAACGTTCTTAACCGTGGGCCCTTCGGCAAAGAACCTTTTCCTTATATTAAGTCTCGGTGCTTCTTTTATGGAAGACAGATTTGATTGTGTGACATTTGAAACATTGGACAGTGAGCATACATCCTCTTGACTAGGTGCTTCAGGAACTACATTACAATTTTCTGCTTCTTTCTTTTGCACATTAGAGTTCCCGTCTTCTCTCTTGTCTTCATGCTCGCTCTCAAGCTTGAGAACTGGATCTTCATTAACCTTATCTTCGAAATTTTTCTTAACATCAATATCCACATCCTTCTCAATTTGAGTCTGGCTAGTCTTTGGTACGTCCTTGTCAAGTTCAAATTTGTTCTCTTCAATTCCAGGTGTATCAGTCATAGCATCTTCCGTTGTGGGCATTTCAGTGTTTTCAACTTTAGGTTCATAGGTTTTATACTCACCAACAGTTTCTACAGCATCCTCTTCTTTAACATTTTGATCCCTAGTCTCTATCTCTTTGTCCTTGCTCTTGTTATTTTTCAGTTCCTGGTTCTCTGCCTCAAGATTCTTAATACTACATCCTTCTGATTCATCCTTTTTAAATTCGATCGCTTTACAGCTCAATTTCTCAACCTCGGTCTCTTCAAGCTTTGGAGTTTCTAACTTTTTCTCCTCAATTTCATCCGGTTCATCCTTGAGTTCCTCAATTTCATCCGGTTCATCCTTGAGTTCCTCAATTTCATCCGGTTTATCCTTAATCTCTTCAGTTTCATCCGGTTCATCCTTGAGCTCCTCAGTTTCATCCGGTTCATCCTTGAGCTCTTCAATTTCTTCCAGATCATCCTTGAGTTCCTCAATTTTTGGGAGCATCATGATACGTAATTCTGTTTCTGTTTCTGGTTTTCTTGTTTGCAATTGTTGTGTCTCAAGATAGTGCGTGGTGTAGCTTGCATCATATATGTGAAAGCTTCTTACAGATATTATTTCAGAGTTCAGATCAACTCCATAAGTAGTTTCTAGAAAGGTAATGTTTTCTTGGATGTGTTCATCAAGTTCGTCTTCAACTATAATCTCATCTGTAGAATATATGCTTGAAGGCAGATTGAAGGCTGAAGATTCATCAAAGCTGGCTGGTGTATTGAAGTGTTTCGACTTTGAGTGAGAAGATATCTCAACCAAAAGACTTTTGGTACTCTTCGGAGTGGTTTTACGCTTAGTGATAAGATATTTTTTACCAGTACTTTTACCCCGACTGAGTTTTGTTTCAATAATTTGTTCACTTGATTTTCTGGAAGGTCTGCTTCTTTCTGGGCAGAAATTAAACTCAGTGTATGGCTCCAGAAATTCCCTTTTTTCTGAAGTTTGAAGTTTCTTAGGCTGATTAAAGAAATTTTGCTCGTAGATCTTTCTTTTCTCAAGTAACTGACGTTCAGCTTCCCCGTCTTCCACGGGTGTTTTGAAGATCATGGTACACTTGTAAAAGACTATACGATAAGCTCGGGTAATACGGGGAACCCCGGAACGTTTGAGTTCAAAACGAAGCTTGCATAAATAGCAGCAGCTATTATAATCAATTGGGTACTTCCCTTTGTTGCAGTAAAGGCAAGTCTGGCAGTTAGGGTCAATCGAGTTTGTGGTCTTAGCTTTATTCTTAGTGTCCTCGGCCTGCTGAGGCTTTGAACGTATCATCGAGAATAATTTCTTGCAGCAATAGGAAGGTTTGATCTTAAACATCCTTATTTTGTCAAACAACCTCTTACCAGCATTGCTACTTGCCGCAGTCTTTTCTTCAATCTTCGGTACAGCTTTTTGTGTTTTTGAGTTCGTACATCCTTGGTTCTGGAAGGGGCCCGTAGGTTCCATTGCATTGGCATAGATAGTTCCCAATGCGTTACTTTTGTAAGTCTTCTTCTTTTTCGCCTCCTTGCAAGACTCCTTGGTCGTCTGCTGGGTTTTGAAACCTTGGGATGTACGTGATAATTTGCTTGCAAGTGCAGAAGGAAAGTACGTCTGAGTTGAAGTCATCCTTGAAATTTGGTAAACAAAATCCTGCTCTTGTAATAATTTACTTTATTCTAACTAAGTTTCTTTGTGTTTCAATAAAATTTAGTTAATTGAATTGTTGTCTTAAAAAAAAGTGGTGAGTTCAAAAACTTTGGGGAACTTAACTAGCGGCAAATACCCAATAAAACGGATACAAAGTCGGGCACCCCTTGCAGATGCTTTCTATGTAAGGCGCCCTTTTTTAATAGTCTAGAGCTTCAGACAGTCGCTTGTTTATTTTTTTTTTATTTTTTTCCTTTCCAATTTTTAAATCTGTTTCTTTCCTCGAGATTACTTGGTAATAAATTTGTCAAGTTATCGAACTCGGGCTGATTTAAAACCGAGAAAGGTAATGCAGGGACCGAAAGCAGTTGCCAAAAAACTTCTTTGGGTTGGGATATTTCTAGACTTCACGTCGAAAGGTTAGTAAATCGTCTATTCTCGTACTTATTTTTGAGATTGTTTTGGCTGCAAAATGCGCTCACAATAGAGCTAGTCGTGTGTTTACACAAGAAAGGGTGCAAAATGTTTCCAATGCGCGGAACGGTTTATTTGCCGAAAGTACTTCGCAGCTTCCTGCTCTTGTAAGGGGCCACGTTCTACCAACAAATCAAATAGCTCACTGCCTTCTACATATTCCAATACTAAATAAAGAGCCTTGGAAGTCTCTCACACGTCGTACAAGTGCAAGAAGTTGTGGTGAGTCAAGAGCTTCATGATTATGATCTCCCGCTCAATGCCGTAGGGTAGCCCACCTTGTTTGTCTGTAGGCTGCTCATATTCTTCGTTCAAGTCCAGTTTCGACACGACTTGGCTCGTTGTCTGATGGACACCCAACAACACTCGTCCAGTAGCACCACGGCCCAACGTTTTACCTAGCCGCCAGGGACCGATCTTCTGCGGATGGTGATGTGCGTTGGGCACCGACGATAATAGAGAGCCTTGTCTTGATATCATTCTGAAGGGGTACGGGTAGTAATCCGCATATGCAAGGTTGGACTCGGCGGGCTATAGAATCAGACAGTTTCAAGGAGAGGCTGTTGACTAAAGACTGGACCTGGGAGGTCTTGCTTCAAAAGTTTTCCTCAAGCACGGTTACATGTTTGTTGGTCACATACTTAATTGCAGTTTGCGACACTAAATTGGCCTACCATGGTAATATGCGAAAGTACTCTTTGCAACACAAGGATAAGCTAGTCACGTAAATCATACGTAGAGGTTCCGATAAGTAATGTTGATATCAGAAATAAAGTTTTTAACGATTTTAGAAGCTTCACGAACTACCATAGAGCAAAGACACTGTTTCTCATCTCAAGCTGATCTGAATATGACATCTTAGACAACTGTATTTCACGGCAAAGATTCGTCTATGATAGAGTTTGTAAGCGTAACGTTAAACGATGAACTCTAATCCTACACAGTACCAACAAATTTCTGTAATTTTTGAATCCACACATCTATAGTAATGCTGCTTTCTCGGTTTCGAGTTAAGAGTTGAATAAATCTACAAACGAGTAGCCAAATTTTCATTTGAACAGCGAAGAGAAAAATATCAAACGTTAACTATATAAAAGCAAGATTCTTTTTTTTTTTTTGTTTTTTGTTTTTTGTTTTTTTTTTTTGTTTTGTTAAAGCTACTTTCCTTCCACATTGAGGTTAAATTTTGGGTGTTCACCATGGATCCGGTAATCGGCTTGTTCGTTTTTTGCGAAGAGAAGGTACGCATGAGGGTACGAACCTCCCGCCGTTTACTTTGCCGGTTGCGAAATTAGACCACGCAAGTTCGTTGAGACTAAACCAAGTGCCAAACTAGTTCACGACTTACTCGTGACAGTTGGAGAACTTTCATTTAATGTCTTTTCGGAGCCTGGTGACTTTTCTTCCTGGGCTTGATCCAAGTTACTTTGGTTGTTTGTCGGTGATACATGCTTTTCTTCCTCAGTGGCCTGTTTGTCCTCATCAGTACCTCCTCCGTTCCTGTCAGAACGGCCAAATAACTTCGAATTCTTGACAAGTTGGCAAAGCTCTTTTGCCGAGGGCCCTTCGGTAAAAAAGCGTGTGCTGATGTCTAGAAATGGAGTTTTTGTCGTCTTCTTTGGATCTTGGTGGTCTGCGGCGGACTGGGATTCAGGCGTCTCGGGTGTCTTCTCATTATTTGGAGGAGCTTCATTTTTTTTTTCCTCAGATATTCCTTTGGGAGAGTTCTCAGACAGAAGGATGGGCGGTTCATTGTTTGCCTTTGCTTGCACTTTGGATTTGGGCAACAACAGTGCGAGCAGCTGTTTGAAAGCTTGAAATCCGGTGACGGGTGGTTTTTTTGCTTTCTGCCTTTCATAATAGAGTCTATGAGCACCTTCCAAGGCCAATTGATTTCGGTACTTTCTTCTCTCCGCGGCTTTGGCCTTTATTTCTTCCTCTCTGGCTTGTCTTTCTTTTTCTCTTTGTGCTCTGACTTCTAGCTGAATGCGAATGTATTTTTTGACCATCCGGTTTCTTACCCTCCTTTCTCTTACAAATTTCCTTTCATCTCTCCTCTCTTTTTCTATGCGGAAGCTAAACTCCCTGATCATAGCCTTATAATTGCGCCTTGTTTTGTTATATATTTTCTCATTTTTTCTTTCCTTTGCTTCTTCTCTAATGGCGAGAACTTTTTGATAAGACCTCCAAAGTCTGTGAGGAAAGCACAAATCCCGCTTTCTTGGATGAAATACGAGCTCTTCAGGATCTAAGGGATCAATTCCAGACTCTGTGCTAGTTTCTGTATCACTTCCAGACCAGTAATTACAGTCTAATTCTGATTCGTAGTCTGATGCTGAGTAGAGTTCATTATATGTGTCTAGTTTTGAAATTAGCTCACCATTGTATATAGCTCTGACATCCTCTCGCGCTGTTTCATAGTCCATGTCAAGAGCAGTTACTAGAAGTTGAACATTTTGGTCTTCATTTGACTCTTCTAAAGTTGAGTCCGCAGAACATAAAGACATTTTATCTTTTTCCCATCTTAACTGAAAAGATTGCCGGTTAACGACAGTTGATGCACTATTTTCTGGGCTTTCTGAGGGTTCAGGAACTGTGAAATATTCGAAAAACTTATTTTTGAAAGCACTGATCTTGGCCATTGTCTTGCCACGGAAACTGTTTCTGTACCTTTCTAATTTTTGGGGAGCAAGACTGGCTTCACCTATATTCCAATGCACTACACATGGCTCACAGACATCGTGAATGTTCAATTGCTGGTCTGTGCATCCACAGACCATGCACATCTGTTTTGGTTTTACTTCTTTCTTGGTGGAATCTACGCCAGCGCCTCTTCTCTTGAGTTCACCCCCTTTTTCGTGGTGATCGCCGCTAATTGTACTTTGAGAGAAATTTTCACTAGATTGATTAGCAGCTTTGCGCTTGTTGGCCTTCTTCAAGCTGCGAAGGAAAGCGAATCCCATTTGTGGACCAAAGTCAATACGACAGAATATTGACTTCTCAGAACCCATTCTGAAGAGTTTTTCATAAAATGAAGGGGTTTCATCAACTTCAAACTCACTATCCAGCTCTGAAGACAGTACTGTTTCTGAATCAGTCATTGTGCCATGGGCAATCTGTGGATACTTGTGACCAAGCACAGACTCGAGTGATGATTCAGTAGAAGAGTCCATATTAAAACTACGTTTTGCTTTGTTAGTTAAGAGTGTTTTTCTTGATCTTACTTTCCTTATTACTTCAAATAAGGTTCTTTTGACGTTTGCTTGTCAGAATTGTTAGTGATTCAAAAAAAAGGTTGTGGTTGCAAAAAGTTTTGGGGGCAACAAGGTGCGAGAAGTTATAATCCTGGGGCACAAAAACCTGGCGACCCCTGCAGAGATTTCCTGGATACTACTTTTTTATTTCTAGTTATTCAAATATTTATTATTGGTCTGCTTTCTCGTTTTTGTTGCTTGTTTAGTTTTAGCCTGCCTTTCGTTTCATCATCTAAGCCCGACTTCGAAGCAAACACCAAAAATCCCTGGAATCTGACAAGCTTCTTTACCAATGTTCCGTTTTCCTGTAATTTCAGTTGTGTATTATTCAAGAATTTGTAATTATATCTTTTTGTTTGATGACATCCCTTACGGAGATATGGGTGCAAACTGCATGCTTCTTGCTGGTTGCAAAATTTTAGTGCACACAGCGCAAGACGATTAATGCATTTGGATCTATCGTGAACTTAGGGTTCTGGCCACCTCCACATTAATGCAATGTTCAATAATAAGTGGTGTTATATATATAGCAGATTTTGTTCAAGAGCACGATTCTTTTGGAGTGACTCCTCAATTAAATGTGGGCAATTGTCTTTAGCGTTGGAAATTTGTTAGCTCATGTCACTTCCCTTCTCGAACTAAACCTCACGAAATTTTTAATATGAATACCGTTTAACTTGATGAACTTTACTAGAATATTTTTGTTGCCAGAAGATCTGATCAGATATATTATTAAATTAGAAAATAAAAATGCATAGAAATACAAGTGTAATGCTCTTCAATCTTTGCGATCTAGGTTTTGGGTATCGTGCGTTTCACAATCAACTCTTTCCACCAAGTCCCTTTGCCCGTAGTATTCACTTACTACAGCCAAGATAGAATCGACGCATTCAGTGGCTACTGGCACCTTCTCTCCTTCTTCACCTTTGAGTTTTTGGCGTATTTTTAATGCCTTCTTGCCCAACTCCCTCACTATCGCAAGCTCCTGAAAGTCAAGACCATTATCCAAGCGAACAAACGTCGCAAAGATCCATTCAGCCAATGTTGAAGGCATCGACTGCAGAAGCCATTTAGTGTAGTACACAATAAGCTTGATGACGGTGGCATGCTCAAGAACATCGTGGAAATACGTTTGAGGTGGGGCTGCGTTGTTGAATACAAGCTCCCGCCATTTTCCCGCAGATTCCGGTACTAGGTAAGCCTTTGTGCCCATATATTCGGGCTGTCCCATATCCCGATAATCTCTAATTGAATCACCCCCCTCGTCATCATCCTCGACAACATTATTGGCTTTAGTTTGTTCCACAGCACTTTCGCTAGTCTCTTCTCTGATCTGGGAAACTTCATCGTCATCTTCCAGCAGACTTTCTAGGCTCTCTACATCAAATTGTGTCCAATTCAATGTGACACCCTCCGAAATTTCACCCTGCTGTTTGTTTTTCTCGTCTACATATGCCTGTTTTTCTCGGTGGAGCTGGGCGAGAGTGCTTTGTATGAACGACAACGATAACAGCGCTGCCAGTGAATCGGATTGAGCACTACTTGAAGTCTTTTGCGGTAAGAATATCTCCGAACCTTGTCCCCGATCTACAAAGTAGCACGCCCTATCATGCTCGGCTTCCCTTCTCACTGAGAACAAATACTCGTATACCAGGACGTCTTCCGCAGTGTGCACATCATCAAGCGGGAAGGCACTATGTTGGCCAAATACTTCATCTAACGGGCCCAGAGTATGATAATGGACGTCTGGCTTTACTCTTTTCAGCTGCTCAGTATCATCGCCACCAGATCTCTTGGCCATTGGACTAGCCATCGATGGACTGAACAAACGAGGTATAAAGTAATGTGTGGTCACGTGATGTATGTTTCTGCTTATCGTACGTCTGGCTAGGTGTTTTCAGGTTGAAAGATGCCCGTAAATTAGCCTCGAAATATATATGCTAGTTACTATGTGTTATTGTTTGGCCCAAATGTCAAATAATTTAGTTCTTTGGTGCAAAAGCACAATTATCTAGTTTGCGGCAGCTCGCCTGAATCGAGCTTTGGTTGTGCTTCACCATTCTCCGTCTTCCTTTTCTTGCGTACAATTTGAGGGCCCTTTAGAAGCTTTGCAAGGAGTCGCTCGTTAAATCTGGACTTACATGCTGGGCATACGCCCAGATCGGGGACCTTGCTCATGATGCATAAACACACAGAGCATACGAAGCCTATGTCAACGGGCCTTCCCAGGATAAAGCAGCTCGCTTTATAGTCAACGTTAGAGTTGGTTGGGAGAATTATGAGCAGGCGGAGGCACGGCTCAATGAAGAAAGCAGTGGCGAGTGTCTGGATTAAGCCTTTAGGCTCTGTAATGTGCAAGTATACACCCTCAGTGGCGTCAGCAGCCTGTTGCAAATAGGGCGAGTTGGCACTTCCAAGCTTTGCCACGTCAATTGCTACTTTCATCTTTTGGGCTGCAAAAATGGAATTCATGACCGCAATGTAGTTATTGTCACTAGAGTTGTTGGCTGTCACGATGAGAATACGCGAGTCCATAGATGTAGGCGAAACGTTACCAGAGTGAAGAACGGATTCCGAGCCAGCGCCCGTAGAAGTATTGACCGCCGAGGTTGTCGAGTTTATCGCAGACGCTGTAGTGGTGGAGATTGATTGGTCGAAGTGTAACATTCTGTTCGTGTATGTAAGTGCCATCAGCAAAGCGCCCGACAACGTCGACGATCCCCGCGTGAGATCCTCAGTCGAGAGCCGCTCAAGCTCTTCATTGAGCTCTAGAAGGACTGCGGTGTCCACTATGCGAAATTGCCGGTACATTCCCTCATTTATGAGCGAGTCTTTGCTGCCACCGTTGTCTCGGACATGCTCGTCGTAGCTTCGCAGAGGACTTGGGTGTAAGAAGCGCAGGCCATACGGCAGAGATGATATGAAAGCCACCTGGTTACTGTTGTTTAGCGATAGATGTGCGTTTAGAAACACTAAGAGGGCCTTGACCGTTTCCTGGATAGAGATTTGGTGCTTGATGGAGTACCAGCTCAGTGGCTTGAGCTCAAAGATGACTGTGAGCAACGACGAATTCTCGCTAACATCCTCCCGGTGAGGAAGCTCGGTGAATGTGCTCTCGGATATCTTGTCCATGACGAAATTTGGGAATTGTGCTTGGACGTGCTTGGACGTGCTGTTCCTGGCAGATAGGAACTGTGAGCAAACAGTGCCGCTTACTGTCGCTACGCTTTGTTAGTAACGTGCGCATCGATGTGTTGACCGCACGCTACTCTTGGGAGGAAACTATGGCGTTTTACCAACAAAGGCTACCACTAATTAGATGGTCAAAACTGAAACTCATCGAACTAAATTGTAGTGGGAATTGATCGTTGGTACGACGCGTTCTGAGGGCCTCTGAACGAGCTCAGTGACATGGTTTTTATGATTCCTACGCTACGAAAATGCCCAGCCTCCAGTCATCATCCATTCATCTATTAAGTATCCGTTATGACGTAAGACAAACCAGTTCCACATCGGGAACTGTTTGTTTGTACTTCGATTTTTTCTTCTCCCGCAGCCTTTTCCAACATCAATGGCCAATATCCTCAAACCAGTCATCTGGACGGTTCTTTATGAAGCCGCTCATGATCTCTTTACATTCTTTGTCGTTCAAATTGACAACTTCAATACCCTTCGACTGGAGCAACTTCTCTGCGCCCACAAAGTTCTCGTTCTCGCCCAACACGACTCGCTTTACTCCATACATGATACAGGCACCAGAACACATGTCACATGGGGACAATGTAGTATACATTGTACATTCCTTGTAAAGTGCCCCGGGTAATCGGCCGGCATTCTCTAACGTGGCGATTTCTCCATGCAACGTAGCCGAGTTTTTCTGGATTCTAGAGTTGTGGCCCCTGCCCAAAATGCGCCCATCTTCATGAATGAGCGCTCCCCCGATTGGGATACCCCCTTCTTCGAGACTCTTTCTGGCCTCCTCGAGAGCAATCTTCATTCCCAATTTGTCATCAAACGGCATTTTATATTAAAGAGGGCTTATCTTTTCCAAATCTAGGTTTCACCGCTGCGAAGAATGCTCGTGCTGTTGTACTGCACAGGACAGTAACTTAGTGAAGAGCACCGAAGAAAAGATGTGTGGAGACTCGTATTGACTTGATAATGGCAGAATTGCAGGGAGGAAAT
This sequence comes from Metschnikowia agaves, assembly GCA_963678735.1. Taxonomy (NCBI): domain Eukaryota; kingdom Fungi; phylum Ascomycota; class Pichiomycetes; order Serinales; family Metschnikowiaceae; genus Metschnikowia; species Metschnikowia agaves. Next base: position 1,253,616 of record CAVMBV010000003.1, on the reverse strand, counting down.
ACGAACGAAGGGTTCGAAATAACAATCCAGCTCGAGGTTTTTCTGTAGTTACAGGTTAAGCGTGCAATCTCAAGTACTCCGCAAGAAATGGACAGTTTTATTGAAACTCAACTCAGAAGACAGCACTTCTCCATACTCACTTGTATATACGAATGGATCCACTCTGCTCTGCAATCAATAGCATATCGTACGGTTTGGTCAACAATGCTATATCGGTAATAGTGTCCGAAGTAGGTAAGTGTTTAACCTTTTTTTCGCCCTTATCTTTGGGTTCCAATTTTTCATACGCAAAACTGAGTCGCAGCGTCATTTGGCTTTTGCTGAACGTAGACTTTCCGATGCTTTGCAACAGTATAGATTTAGATGCATCCTCCAAGTTCCAGATTATGATGCGATTGTCTCCAGTAGAAGTAGCAAGATGCCCTGCACAGTCAGATCTGGAAGTTCCCTTTGCAATGTAATGTAAGGAGGTGTTACCCCGACCCTCTGGCTGATCCACATCAATGGAAAGATCAGATATTAGCTGTTCAATGTTTTCCTCCTTCGACCCACTGATTTTGTTCATCATGTACTTCTTTATTTTTGGGTTGTCCTGATTAGCACTCATGATCTCAGTGCATTCAAAGGATGGCATCTCCCAAACCGTTATATCTGACTCTTCACATCCTCCAATCATTGCGAAATGGAAATGGTCACTGCCTTTTCTTGCCCGACCTGCGGCTGGAAGCGCAACCAATTTCTTGATCTCTGATGGCCTTTCGCTAATTTGATCCGATGCAAACTGCCACGATCTGAGTAAGATTTGAAATCTCAAATCCCAAAGACATAAATTGCCTTCCATTGTTCCTAATAGCAACCACGAGCAAGGATCAGGGCATATAAATGTGGTGGGCACTCCGTAGTGAGGAGGATTTTGAAGCTCAAACACTTTTTCCAGCTTGATGATATCGAAACCAACGATTCTGCACGCATTTGTAATCATGATTAGCAAACTTCTCGAGTCAGCTTGTGCAAACAGTAAACTTTGTGCATACTCCTTCTCCAATTTCAATATTCGAATCATCGCTAGTTTTGAAAACTTAACAATTTTGCGGCTCTTGCCACGAACAATCTGCATGCGGAAAAGTCTTACCTGTCCGTCACTTGTAGATACTGCAAAGACAAATCTTTGTGGCAAAAACACCAAATCAATGATCCGGTGGCCCAAGTTGAGTGAAAGAGCTGCATTTTCTGCACTCATAGTATCTAATTTTGAGGTATCCCAAACCTTCAACTTCCCTGACTCAGTGCCAGTAATGAAAAATTCTGACGATGGGCAGACAACGATTTTGGTGACAGCATCAATAGCATGAGGATTTGTGTTGGTATTTATATGGGTCACTTGAGTTCCACGAACTGCTATGTCACATTCGTTCTTTTGGTTGGGATCACGACTATTTTTAATGGCGTGTCCAAATTCAGGGAATTCATTCAAAGAGGGCTCAAATTCAAAAGTTTGTAAATATTTACGAACATATGGATTGGTTCCTTTGAAGTTATGCCGTACGTTTGCAGAAACGATTTTTTCATTGCTTATACTGAAAACACGGTTTGAAGAATTTGACGATAACTCATCGGGGCCAAGATGCAGATGTGACTTTCCCATGTGTAAGTCCTCATGTAAATTGTTCAATTCGGCAAATACATTGGCCTCATTTGTGCGAAGTGACGCTTTGGCTTTTCCCCCATTTGGAAGTAATAATGAGCCGTTTGTGCTCTCATGAATACTGTTCTCACGCATTCCAGATTGCTGCTCGTAACTTAGATCTGTTCCCTTTTGACGATTATTTAGTGGCTCTGATTTGTACCGCACCTCAAAGAAAATTGTAAGTGGGGGGATGTTTACACTAGTAGCAAGCTCAAAGTTTCTTTGATCCACTGCTTCATTGTAAATACTAGATCTGTTGATCCCCAAAAGGTAGCTTCTTAGGGCAAATACCTTCCATAAATCCTTCTCATCCATTCCAATAGACTTCATCTTGAGGATCCACTGTCTGTCTGCATGTGTGAGAGACTTTTTGAAATTTGGCTTTCCATCAACATTCATTGAAGAGTCTGAAGAAGAGTTGCCAATGTATATGGACTTACCCATATCTTTGGAAAAGGATACCAACTGTCTTTTTCCGTTCGCTCTAAACACTGATATCTCAGATTGCTTCCAAAATAACGACTTTGCAGAAGATTTAGAGAGCCACGTCAACGCAAGTTCAAACACCTGCTTGCTCAATGGCTTGGTCAAACAAGGGTATAGTGTGTCCCAATTTATTATCGAGATATCGTAGGACAAATAGGTCTTGATGAGTGGGTAGAGGAAACAGAAGTTGTCAGCAAGCAGTAAATTGTTGGATATTGCCAAAATAAGACAGGTCACAGATTGTCTTATCCATTCATTTGGTTGTAACAACAATGGCAACGAGCTGGTTAGTAATTCTTTGTAGATTGAAAGGGCATTAAATTCGGACATTGGGTTGATGAGCCTTTCGCTGACAAAATAGACAAATATTTCCAACACCTTTAAAACAACAAATGCTTCATGATCACCTAGAGTCTGGATAAGCAACGGTAGAAGATATTGCTCAAACGAAAGGACACCAATAAAATTTCCTATACTTTTAACAGATGATAGAAATGCAAGTCGGAGCTGGAAGCTAGAGTCATTGAGATAAGTAATCAAATGAGGCAATATGATGTCACTGGCTTTGTCGACCCCGAAGAATTGGCAAACAGGAAGGATATTTTTAACGAGTCGAATGCGGACATTGACGTTGGAGTCGGTCAAAAGGGCCTCAACCAACTCTTTGGCGTCACTCTCGCACCTGACACTGACAGCACCAAACCCTTCTTCGGGTAGTGAAGACGATTGATCGGAATCGTGAGAAAGACTGGCAGCAAACATCGTAAACTTGTCAGAAATCATTGTCAAGTATGGGAGGCAATAAGCAAGTGTACTCTTTAAATAGTCTAACTCATCCTTGAATGGCGATTGCAAGTAAACTAGGCTTTTTAATTTTGGGAAAATGAATTCTGGAAAAATGTAGGCGTTGATGGCGTTGATACTTGAACAACTTTGCAAAAGATTGGTCATCGCAACCAAAGCAACACTAGCTACTCTCGAAGAAAAGCTGGGAGTTGATGGAAAGGATGATGGATCCAGGGGGATCTCATCTCGGTTATGAATGGAAGCATCATTAATAGCTTCATCGAGGAAGCTGCATAAATATGGGAGTGAGCGGTCGAGCTTAGATTCATCATTAACACGTTCTGAAAGTGCTAAGATTAGTTCACATGCCATTACCTTATTGGCTGGACGCCTAATAGAGCTCACCAATGAGAAGATAGTGTCCAACAAAATTAATGCACCCTGAGATTCTTTAGCCTCAATTGTGGCCAACTTAGTATCGGAGTGCTGCGAGAGCTCAGGAAGAGATCTGATCAGGTAGTCCATAGGCATGCCTTTGAGGTTTAGCTTCAAGTGCGGGAAATCAGACGGCGCTTCTCGTGGAGGCTCCTCCAGGTAATCCAAACAGAATGAGGCAGCAATCTGGTCAAAACTGGAGTATATTTTCTGGATACGTGAATCGCTCGCACTAGTGTTCTCATTGTCCGGAGAAACGCAATGGTTAGCAGAGGTGTTTAAGTCCGTCATAAACCCATGCAAGAACGTTTCGAAGTATTCAGGAAAAAATGTCCCAGTGTATTCCTCTAATATTTCCAGTGCAGAGCAACGCAGATCCGGATCCAATGAAAGAAGATTCCCCACTATTCGCTGGATAGTCGAGTCAACGATTCCTGAAAGGTGGAGGTCCAGATCACCTTTCTTGTACCTGTACAAGTCAGATAGAGTGAAAATTGGGTCACCATCCATATAGAGCTCGGCAATGACACAACCTAGCGAAAAAAAGGTCGGCTGATTTGGAGACAGTCCAATCCTTGTGACTCCCAGGAAGCTTGTACAGCGATGCCTTGCTGTAAAATCTCTCGGGGGCAATGTAACATGACCTTCTGTTCGAGCTATCAAAGTAAAATACAAACTCGCTTGGATTGTCGTCAGGTAAATATGCGGGCTTGATATGCTGAGAGAAATCAGTAAGCACAAGCCAGTTGGAGCTGGTGACTAAGAAGTTTTCGGTCTTCAAGTCTCCGTGACACACACAGAGATCGTCGTGGAGCAACTGGATTATCTTGAGCATCTGGAATACGAGCCATTGTTTTTCGCAGGCAGTCAAAAACGGCCGAAGCGAGAGCCTGTCGTAGAGATTGGTCTTGACCATCTGTCGCACCAAGTATCCCGCAGAGTCAGTCTCGGTGATATTGCTCCATGGCAACAAATTCGCATGTGGCGCCAATAGTGAGGCCTCCTTAGCGAGCTTTTCTGTCACCGTCTCTAGCTTGATATTCGCCTCGGGAGGCTTGATGAGTATCTTTATAACTATTAGACTTCCGGAATCGGGGTCATATGCCTGGACAGTTTTCAAGAAACGGGTATTGTTGATCACCTCGAGAAACTTGAGATTCGGTAGCACGTCCACATACGAGCGGAGAGCTACGGTTTGTGCATTGGGTGCTAGAAGTGAGAGATTTGAACCCATTGTGGCTAGAAGCGTATCTAGCTCACTGTGAGGTGGTGCCGATTACCTGTGGATAAAGGCGCACGATAGCCAAACAGGCGCGAAGCACCTGGCCCAAGTTGCCCTGCGAGTGATGCATAGCAGACAAGTTCAAAAAAGATGTATCTAGTATTTATAACTGTGCGTAATTTAAAATTATATCTAAGGTTGAACATTGCTACTCCACTTTTATTTTCCGGTAGTTTGCCTTTTTTGGTCTTTCGTATCTGGCTCTTCTGTTCATTTTTCTATCGTGAACTCTTCCCCAACTCATTTCTTGCCGTGATGCCTCTTCACCTCAACCTCCGTCACCTAGTGTCTGTGATGAGTCTCGCTCTCCTCATCAGAAATGTCAAAGGAGTCAAATCTTCTCAAACCTACTGTCTCTTCGCTCTCATACTCACCGCGTGAAAGTTGCATGGACCGTCTGACAGAGGAGAAACCGCCAACACCATTGTCCATGGGCCCCAAATCCTTGTTCTTGCGTGCGTTGAAGATTTCTTTGTCAAAGTTGTCCACGGCCTTTCTGGAGATATTGATCAAGTACACGCCAGAGAATATGACCAAAAATCCAATCAATAACGAGATGATGTTGATTGCAGATGTGGTGTTGAAGCCTTTGAAGAGAATGAACGACGCCACAAGTGTACAGGTGGTGAAAGTGACATAGTACAACGGGTTAACAACAGAGGTGTCGAACTGGTCCAAGGCTTTGTTGAAGTAGTTCATCTGGGTAAGAACGCACACCGCAACAATGATCACAAACACGTACGTGGATGCGTGTGTAAACTGGTTGTTGCCCGCAAACGTCAACTTCAACGCAATGCCAAATGCTTTGATGGACATCACCGAGATGGAGCCCACGCTGGAACAGATCGAGATGTAAATCATGGGGTTGGTGTGGCCATACTTCGGTACGATCTTGTAGATGGTAATGAGAGAGTACACCGTCACAATAAAGGCATAGAACAAGAAGCCTGGTTGTGTTGCATAGGTCAAGATCTCATCGACAGTCTGTATTTCTTTGTCTGGAGGTGCATGGAGCACAATAATCACCGAACCCATTAGGCAGATAGCGCAGCCCATCTTGCCCAATGTCCCGAGCTCCTCCTTCAAGAAGATGGCAGCGAGGACGGCACCAATGATGACGGAAAGTGCCCCGAGCGGCGTCACCAAAATCGCCGGAGCGAATGTGTACGCAGCAAAGTTTGCCACTTCGCCAATTGCCATAGTAATGATACCAGCCCACCAGATAGGGTTCTGCAAATATTGGTGACTTGTGGCATTGTCCGCTCCCATTCGAGCAGAAGTGTCCATGAGGCCCTTTTTCGTGATGATGAACGACGTTCCGATGGCCAACGAGGACGACATCGCAAGCGCGAGCCCGATATATTTGTCCGCAACCATCCTGGGGAATTCACTCAAGTGTTAGGGTTTGTATTTTTTTTTCTATGTTGGTGCGTAGTTTGCGTTCACCTGACTACCTTAGCGATCTCGTACTGATTTCGTGGGCTCAGCGCCGCGCCTCTTAGCTTAACCTAGGCATGTTCAATCCAGGAACGCGTCTGGCCAATCCAGCCAGAGTTGGTTGGCTACAGTTCCATTTTACACAAGCAGACTTGTCGGCGCCTTCTGAACGGCTGGCTTGTGCCGGACGGAATCCATGACTGTTCGAGCCTGCTTGCTTTCTTAGTCGTATAGCTAACCGAGAGCAGAGCTTATCGTTCTCATCAACCGTGTCACGTGAGGTGTGCCTTGGGAGTAGAAGCAGTAGCAAAACCGTAGTGCCACGAGAGTATGGGTGGAAAAATAGAAAGAGAATGTGGCCAGGAAATAGTGGAAGTTTTCAGCTGGTGGATGGGACATTGCTTTTTCCTTTTCTTCTGTTTGTGATTTTTACTGCGTTATCTTATTGGTAATACCGTCTCTTCCATTTCACGAGCATTTTAATTATTGAAGAGCTGAGGCAGGTTGTCCAAAAAGCGCGAACTATCACAGTAGATCCACTCTAGCCTGGTCAGGAAAGTTCCAAGAATGTAAAGAAATGCATTTCACTAGGGTTTCAGGCCAAGCAGGTTTTACATTCACAGTAATCACATATTCTATTCTCTTCAATGCCACGGTACCTGACGATCAAGCGCTCATTTAAAAAGCCTCTTGAGGAGGCTCTTTCTCTCTCGCTTGCTGTTCTTCTCTCGCTTGCTGTTCCTGGTGCGTTGCGGCCGGAAGCCCAAATTGTCCTCATCGAGATCTTTGTTTATGGCTCCCAAAACTGCCTTGAGGAGGTACTTACCGTCAAAGTTCGCACCGTCGACTTTATCTGTTCTCCAAGGCACTGTGTCGACAATATCTCTGGAAAGATCGCCGAGCTTGTCGTCTAGCATCTCAAGATATTTGGTAGCCTGTCGATTTGCGCCAATTTGAACGAACTGGATCCCAAATGAGTTGGGAAGTGCTTTGTGCGTTTCTAGCTGCTGCACAATCCAGCGCACCACTGTAGCGACGTCATCGGTGAACTCCCCATCGGTGATGGCAAGAATGTTCAATGGCTTCGTGCCCATGGGATCATAGTTTTGAAAATACTCGTAGGCAATTTGCTGGAGCTTTCTGCCCATGTTAGTGGACCCATTGGGTGAGACAGAATCGAATATATCGATGATTTTTTGAGGCGAGCAGCTTTTGTAGTATTCTGTTCTATTAATGAACCAAAGGTCTTGGCCATCCTCGTCCCATTCTTGACACATAGCACTGAATGAAGCCAAAGCATCGCGAGCTGTGGGCCATGGAATAATATCGGACTGCTTTTCCTTCCATGCCATCAGGCTACTATCGTCAACGAGGTACACTACATCGTAACCTTTGAGAGCACTCAATTGGCTATCCGGGATCAGAGAAAAAGTCATGGTCCTTAGTGGATCTGAGCCTATACGAGATCCCGTCAGGGCGGTCGCTGACTTAGCTGGCAGGTACGCAGGTGGTTGAATGGCTCTGGAAGTCATAGAATTGGGGAATAGGCCGTGGAAATGAGGCCTAGGAGCTGTGCAATATTAGCAGATAATATTGCAAATTATGCTGAATATTTAGTCAACGTTCGAGGAATTGATACAATTCTGGACGTTGCTAATGATCCTAAATAGCTGGTAACAAGATCAGATTAACCAGCATGATTTGTAGTGGGGGAGAGGTTGCTTTTTATGTTCCGTCAAGAATAGAAGAATGATGTCCAACGATATGTCTCCACAAGTGCAGTATGCCAGTTTACGAGAGCCATGCATTATCGTGCTGGACTGCTGTCGTAGTTTCCTTTATAGATCAGGGTAAGGTTGCACCGTCGATTGTGCGTGAGACGGGAAAATTAGTCTACAGTAGAAGAGGCAGCGATGTGATCAGGGGCCATGTATAGGTATTTTGTTCGTGAGGGTACATCGTGTAAATTCAAAAGCAAAGCTTTCTTGGCTTTTTTTAGACTATTGACATTTTGTTCCTAGCTGTAGATTATGCACCCAGCCTCCTTGGGGCAAGCATTAGTGACAGGTGTGACTAGCTGCACAGCCATTTAAGAAGTGCGCGCATTGCGAAATTCACTCAGTGTTTATTGACAGACGGCGAATTGGCGTTGGCAGTTACAAAGGCTAGTAGATACAAAGAAGAAAATCAGTATTAATAGCACATGAAATTGTATTAGGAACATAAGTATAATCAATTCGAGGAGTTGGCGAAACCTGAGCACATGGATATTCTGAAGTCTAGGGTATAAATAATTATTTCTTATATATTATAATATATATACCTAATAATATAATAGGATATATATATAATAGGATATATACATATATAAATTAATTATAAATTGTTAATATGTTTAGGGATTAATGATAACTAATATAGTGAATAATAAGTAATAATAATAATTATAAAGCTTAGATAGTTCAATGGTTAGAATACCTCATATGTAATTAATATAGGTTCAATTCCTATTTTAAGCTAATCTAAAAATATAAAATTAAAATAATAATCCCTGCAAGGGGGATTAGAAGGGGGATACTTATCACCTACATGGATACTCTAAAGTCTAGAGCTATTGGAGTTTGAGAATGCTCAGCAGCGTCCTGAAGTGCTTGTGTAGATGGCTCAAGACTTTCCAAAAAGTCTCTTCAATCTACTGGGCTTCGCCGGCTTGCTTCGAACATGAACCGGTGCAGTCTGATTGCCACTCTGATTGCGGCGACCAATATTATTGTCATCCAAGTCCTTGTTGATTGCACCCAACACAGCCTTAAGAAGATACTTGCCATCAAAGTTCCTCCCGTCGACCATATCTTCACGCCAAGGTACCGTGTCAACAATGTCTCTGCTGAGATCGCCTAGCTTGTCATCCAAATTCTGAAGGTGCTTGGTGGCTCTCTTATCTGCACCAATCTGGACGAACTGAATCCCAAACGAGTTCGGGAATGCATTGAAGCGTTCCAATTGCTGCACAATCCAGCGCACCACTGTAGCGACGTCATCGGTGAACTCCCCATCGGTGATGGCAATAATGTTCAATGGCTTCGTGCCCACGGGATCATAGTTTTGAAAATACTCGTGGGCTATTTGTTGAAGCTTTCTGCCCATATTTGTTGCACCACGCGGGCTCACTGAGTCGAATACATCGATGATTCTTTGCGGAGAGCAGCCTTTGTAGTACTCCGTTCTATTAATGAACCAAAGGTCTTGGCCATCCTCGTCCCACTCGGAACAAAGAGAACTGAACGAAGCCAAAGCATCTCTGGCTGCGGGCCAAGGCACAATGTTGGACTGCTTTTCCTTCCATGCCATCAGGCTACTATCGTCAACGAGATACACAATATCATAGCCTTTGAGTGCACTCAATTGGCTGTCCGGGATCAGGGAAACGGTCATTCTTCGAATTGGCTGAGACTTGTCAGACGCATGAGCATCGTTCACATTACCATGGGTAGGTGGAGGGCCCGGCGGCGGCGAAAACTCGTTAGGCGGGGCGTGGTTTGGAGGAGGGTAGTCTGGCGGGGGAACTGATTTTTCTGCCATTATTGCAAAAGTGGGTGGTGAGTGAAATTCCCAGCACTGCAGTCGCTTATAAGTATTCAAATTTGCATTGGGTCGAGGCAGCCGCATGACGAAGGCGCAGGTGGTGCATTCTCGCGCCTGCGTAATCGGGGCTTGGGTCCGATCGGAATCACCTGAACAAATACGAGGAAAGATGTGGGGGCCGATTGCTCATGCAAGATGCACACCAAAGACTAATCTGATTAGCAAGGGAAAAGGACAAAAAAGAACAAAACAACAAAGTGGAACCCAATAGTAGAAAACACAAAACGAAACTAGTAAGGGGATTACCCGGAGTTTGAGATCGGCTAGCAGAAGGGACGTTCTGATCTGGATGGCCAAGAAAACCACGGCTACTTCAGCTGTGGAGCGCGGCGCAGTGGAGCATGCAGCACAGATAGACTGGCCCCAGATTGCGGCTCGTCCCAAGTGAGGTCTGGTCAACTTGTCAAAGTAGACGTGAAAAGAAACAAGGTCAACCAGAAAGAGGTACTAAAATATGAGGATGAAACGACAAAAGCAACAAGCTGTAAAAGAAGAAACGCGAGGAATAACGAGCCAACTCTTTCAGAATACCATGCTGTCTTTCCATATTTCTAAGTTATTTCGGCTGGACCAGACATTCACTGCTCTAGTTGTTCTCTCCATAAACACGGTCCCCAGTGCAATCGCCGGCAGCCGCATAACAATGTGACTCAAGCGTCTGTCAAAAGTAGCCAACGCTAGCACTAAGACGTGGGGCGCGCAGCAGCCGACCCACACTCGGCTGCCCTACTTCGCACCCCAGAGAACTTCCCCGCCCTCCCCAAATTACCTTTCTTCTCGCAAACCGGAAACGCCAGACTGCTGACCAAAACAAACCATTGCGGGAAAAGCGTTCTTTATATACCCCATTATTCCCTTGGCTGCAAATCCGTCTGTGCAACTGCTCATTAAGTTTGTTTGATCTTGGTTGCATCCCCGTTTCTAGGCCCTCTTCCTTTCTTATCGCACCACATCCCCTAGTCTTATCACAAGCTTATCTTGGAGCGCACTTTACAATACGTCCCCATAAAAATAGCGTTGCATCACCATGTACACAAACAAGAACGACTCCACCACTTCCAGAGAATTATGCTATACCGCTGACCTGCGGTCGTCCTGCCGAAAGCTTCTTTCGTCCCACCATTCCATCTACAACGCGCTCACAGACCCTTTATTGGATTGTACTTCTGCGCCACTTTCCCGCACCACTTCCGCCGAAAAGGACGCAGCAGACAATCCTCACCCAATCGAGAAGTTGGAAATGCCGTTGCCCTGCTTCAGGGACCCCTTCTCGTCTTTTCTGCTGTGGCTGCCTGTAGATTTGGGAGTGGCCAGACAGGTGAGGATCACGTCGCCCTTCACGCGCAGTTCGTCGCGTCCGACAAGCGCTTCAATCTTGTCGAATTCGACCGATGAAGATAATGCACTGGACTCGTTTGTGCTTGTACCGGCGTTGAAGAAACAAAACCCCTCGGATGTCTTGTTGTTCGAAACCGACGAGGAAGACGACGCGGAAGATGATGCTGCCTTGGTCCCTTCTATCCCTGCGTTCAAGCTGGCGGACACGGGAAGTAACACCGTAGTAGCCTCCAGCAATCTGCACAAAGGGTCGTCCATGGATTCCAATCTGCTGCAGTCGTTCATCATGCCGAAATTGCTGGTTTCCAGCGATATCGATTCCAGTCATCTTCTTGTGGTTTCCTCAACCAACAATTTGGTATGTAGTGAGATCAACGTTTTGATCAATTACCTAAATTCCGAAAGCGGTTCAAAATTTGGCCATATAATTACGAGTCACCTCAAATTTTCTCAGTCACCGCTGCAGAGTGAAGTCCTCATGGCCCGCAATGCAGACTTGCTTATAGTTGTTAACGATGGCACTCCTTGCGTCTCGACGCTATTGTCACAGATGACAGATGTCCAATCTCAAAAGCAGAATTTGCCTAAAATCATGGTACTTAACATCATGAAGTCTAACTACTTTTCAACACTCTTTCAGATCATTAACTGCATTCGACCCGAACAGACTTTGAAGTGTCCTTCGTTGACAAACGCAAAGGTCTTGAATTCTGTCGAGGAGTTTATTGCATCGAATGTGGGGCAAAAGAGCTATAGACTACTGCTGAGCCCACCAGTTTCAGTTGATGCCACCAATGCTTCCCAATCCTGGGAATCTGAAACTACAGAGGAATGTGCCAACATTCAGAAGTCTGACAGGAAGCTCAAGTACAAGTATTTAGAGAGAACCATACGAGAAGAGATGTGGGCGTCACAAAACTATGACAATGTTGATCCTCTCAATATCTCAACGAATTTGGGCCACTTCAATGCGGTAATTCGAATCTTGCTGAGAAGATTTTCCCCTAATGCTTCCGGTTTCAGAGAAAGCGTTCAAATATTTCTATGCAATGACAAAGTTTTATTTGTTTGCAGCTTTGCAATTGGAATAGGCGTGGGTTTGGCTTTGAATGCTTTTCAGTTTTTTGAGGTCTTAAAGCCTGTTATACTCAAAGAACCAGCTAAACAACCGAAGCATCTCGTTAAGGTGGCTTCTGACGAGGAAGCTATGAAGGCATTCGCGTCTAAGGTCAACTACGCTGTAGAGTATACCACTGCACGCATCCACGAGTCTTTTACTACAATATTAGACAAATCTGCTAGCTTGATTTCGAGAATTTCTGGGGAGTCGAGTCTTAATAAACTTCTAGTACATTTAAGGCAAGTGGGCTCAAATTTAACCGAGTCTAGCATCAGAGGTTGGACTAAAGCAAACAGTCTTTTTTTTTCATGTACTGAATAAAGAGGAATGATGGGCGAGAGCCTTGGGGTTGAAGATTATGTAGATTCATTTTTCTTATTTACAAATCCCATCTAGCTGATCATAAAACTGACGTTTTTGTAGAACTCTAACATGGGGTTTTCACCTTTCTTGGTGGTAGTCATGTCAACATCTGCCCACTGATACAAGAAGTTGCGGTGCAGTTCCACTTTGGCCAACTTACCCGTACACTGCTTGTACATATCACAAGCAAGCTCAAAATCTGTCGGAAACATGATATCAAAATAGCCTTGATGACACATGTGGGTGGAGACATCCACCATGCGGTCGTTGATAATGGTCTGAACCACTGGAGCATTGTAATAGCCTGGAATTGTATTTGGCAAACTATGGAAATCAGAACTGATCAAGGAATGATTAGGGAAGCGGTACTTGAGAATGTGAAAGAACTGCAAGAGCCTAGTGGGGATGAATTCACCTGGAGTCAAGTTATCTTTTAAAGGAAGCAATCTGTCCTTCCACCGTAATTTGGTCTGTGAGTGTAGAAGCGGATGGATCCGGTGTTTGTTGGGCGCAAAGGGGATCAAGCTGTTTATTCTTTTCAAGCGCCCATAAAAGCTGTCAACCTGCGGCAAAATGGGGAAGTTGCCGTTCTCCCTCATGTGCAAAAAAGCGTTGGTGTAATGGCTCAACTGAGGAGTATAGAACTGGAAAAAGTCGCCTTCATGGTCAATTAATATGTGTCCCTGATAAGGCTCACCAGTCGTCGCATCGTAGCGCACAATATCATGGGCAAAATTGTCGAACACCTCTAGCGCAATAAAAAAACATGGATCTTCAACGGTGGTGTCCCAGTTGAAGATGGACTTGTTGATGATCTCTAGCTTGCGAAAATCCAAGCGTTGAGATATCAACTTTTGGTTCAACGCCAGCAGAAATTGCTTGAGAGCCAACTGAGACGAGATTTCGATGATCTTATACTGAGTGCGGGCATAGATGTCCGGCTCATTGATTTTGATGTAGTTGAGGATGTTGCACATTAATGTACCGTTACCACCACCCATCTCATAAATCACCAAGTCTTTGTAGGGGTAGCATCCATTGAGTTTGTAATTGACTATGATGAAGCGGGCCAAGGCCTCGCCGTAGTATGGCGAAAAGAGTTCCGTGGGCGTGTGCCACAACTGTAGCGATTTTCGTGCACGAGGAAACTGCCCGGCAGCCACGACATCCTGCTTACGGATAGATTTGGCGTACCTCGCCATTCGGGAATCAGTTGGCTTTGGCGAAGGGATAAGCGCATTGGTGTTGGAGATGGGCGACACTCGGGCCACTTCAGTTTTTTCCAAGTTGGGCATAATCTTGCTGCTTGTGATTGAGCTTTCCTTGGACGGAGACCCCAGCTTAGGCAGACAATCTTTACTTGGCAGACTTTGGGTCACCTTGCTGAACGAGGAGACGTCTGGCGCAGAATTGGAGTCCATTTGGTCGTATTTCAAGTATGCCGATTTCCACAGATCCATGAACTGGTCCACATCGTCGATATTATTGTAATCGAATGGTTTGTCATTGTGGAAGATCTCAACCTCCTTGGAGAAGTAGCCGTAGTGAGGATTATAGAGCGAGTCCTCGATAAAGTCCGACACCAACATCTTTGTCTTTCGAGGCCGATTCTTCAGACGCGACAACCTGGCCGAAGTTGTGCTTGGATACCGATCGAACACATCCTGTGGCTTGTTTTCCTGAAATGGGTAGTTTGTGGCATTTCGGTAGATGAAGTCCATCACGTTGGATGGTTTCTGCCCGTGACGCCGAGTTTCCTGTAGCGGGTGGTTCTTGCCTGCTGCCGCTTCCTTCGCCACATCAGTCCCCAGACTTTCCGCTAGCGTGAAGCTCGTTCCCGGGTTCTCCAAGTTGGCCAAGTCATCTTGCACCTTGAATGCAAATGTCTCTGGTGTTATAGAATATTCGTGGTGATTTGCATCAACCTCCTCTTTGAGCGGCCCTTTGCGAAGCCGCTTGAAGAGCATTCGCCTGCAAGTCACATGAGCGCAATGCCTCAGTAGCATTTTTATCGCTTTTGTGTGATGGACCACTTCCTCCTGCTAAACCAATGCAATCTCAAAAATTGGGCGAGTGAAGTGCGGCCTCGCGGGCCTCTCTGGGGCCAAGTGCGGTCCATGAACGCTAACTCTTCAACAAGGCACACAATAATGTTACGGAGAGCTGGTCAGAGTAATTTGAAACAGATATGAATCTATTCGAAAACAAATCCTGTTACAGTATTTACCTATAGATACTTTATTATCACGTCTCCTTCTGCAACGGAAGGTATATCCGTAGCTGGGATGCGGAAAGCCTAGGGTTACGTGAAAATCGTGTCCTTTTGCCCATCAAACTCGTCGATGGTCTCGATGATGGTCTTGATATTGTCAATGGTGTTGCTCACAGCTACTCGCATTACCCTGTCACTAACAGCAGCAAAGTCCGCGTGCAAAATGTGATCTTTCGTGCTGTACTCCACCGAAATCTCGTCTTTCTTTAGCACTGGATCCACTGAGATTGTGTTTCGAGCAATCTGTGCCTGCCGGCTATTTTCGAACGGAATTTCGAGCCTTAATGTATGAAGTAGCTCCAGCATTCGCCTCGTTTATGGAGAGTCACGTCCTAGCGGTGGCAGGTGGGTATGGTGCAAATGTTCTTGAGCCTGCACCAAAATCTTCGCACGAGTCTTTATGGTGGATACATTTCATCTCATTTCATTTCATCTCAGAACACTTAAAATGTTAGTTTAATCTATAAGATCTTAAGAGCGGGTTATAAGATTAACGGTACATTTTATAAAACATCAGAAGTTTTATTAAATATTGTTAATCATTTTAATAAATATCCTTTATTAGGCAATAAAAAAATATCATTAATAAATTTAAATTCATTAATTTCATGATTAAGTTAAGTCAATTATATATTATATTCTTATCTAATATAAGACTAATATTTTATAAGTTTAATTTTTCATTTCATCTCATCTCATTGCATTTTACTTTACTACTTCGTCATTTTTTTTTTAATTTTTCATTGTAGCTACCTATCCAAATGTTTGTTACCCAGGAATCTTATATACTAATTGTAAAGTTGTTATCTCGTTAATCGCCTAGTGCGAGCGAGCGCTGGTTACCTTTATCGTAGTCTCTCCATGTCCCAAGACTTCTAAAGCTTTTCAAGGTAGAGATATACTGGTAATACAGCTTCTGTTTTGTGCGTTTGATCCATTCGGTCTTTGATCGATTTCTCACTTAGATGGTAATTAAGGTGTTGTGGGTTATCTATATCACTATCGTCGACGTGTGCGCGAGTAGTGTCCTCCAACCTTAGGCTCCAAGTATCCACTTCGTCGTTCGAAATTCTGATCTTCTGACACCGAATGGACCAATGTTGTCTGTTTGCATCGTTTGCTTTTGGTGCTGCTTGAAACGTTGTTCATTCCCTCACCATTGTGTAAACTCATCTTCTCCATTTCATTCACCTGCTTTATACCTTCAAACAATGACCAACCAGTGGTCTCATATTTAGGAACCTGTGATTTCCGTTCAGCAACGGAGGCGAGGTGCCTAGTGAACTTCCGCCTGACTGAAGTTTTCGAATACCCGTAAACTGGGGTCTTGCCACCTGTAATGGCACTGTCCGAAGGCTCTTTTCTTTCAGTTTGATAATGTCGAGGAAATGTCTTCCAGGTAGCCACATTGTCAGCAGAACCCACAGAAAATCCATGCAGTGGGCGTGTTTGCGGCGGGCTTTTAGCTCCACATACAAAACGCTTCTTGGTAGGCGTTGTTATTGCTTTGGCAGGCAATACTGAACAAGAGTCATTACTTTCAAGTTCTAATGGTCTCATGCGTGTGGACAATTTCTTTGAATCGTCTTCAAGTTGTTTTTTGAGAATTTGATCACCGTCTTGACTCAAGCTAATATCTTCAACGATTCCTCTATATCTCCTTGGCTTTGGGGCCTGCTCAAGCTTGGGCCCACTTTTGCTACCTCTATGAAACTTCTTATCATCGTTACCATTGCTTATTAGCGGTTTGAAACTCGATTGATTCAGAATTCGTGAGGCTGAACCGGAGGACAGCAGGACATACTCCGAAGGGCGGCTTGAAGTCCTCACGTATTTACGACTGGCCTCATTGGTCAGCTTCTTTTCAATTTCCAGTGGCTTCTTTAACTGCATTCTGTAGTTCGCGAGATTTTTCGACCACTCACCGCTATCAACTGAATTTTGTAGCTTTAGGTATGCTACCTTCAAACTTTCATCGAGTCCCTCATCTAATGATTTGATAACTGGAATCCTTTCAGAATAAGAATTAGGTTTAAGGTTTTGCAATGTCCCTTTGTTCTCTTTAAGGAATTCCTCAACGTCGATTGTTTGCAATAATTTCTTTATGTCGTATGATTCGCCAGGACCAACCGGTTCAGGATGTGATGGAGTTATACAATCCATCCCTACTTCTTTTCTCAAGACAAAATCAATGTCAACTTCAGAGAAAAAGGCACATGATTGAGGAAGCTCCTTGATACCTAGTTGCTCGCAAAACATAGCTCTAGTCCACAAATTGCTGATTTGTAAAAGCAAAGCACACTGAAATTTTTGGTTATCCTTTACCATATATCTCAATTCATCATGCACGGTTATCATAAGTCGAGCATCGATCTTATATTTTTCGATTAGGTATTCCATAGAGACGATCAATAGATGCAAGTAATCCACTCCACTGCTCTGAATTGTCCAATTCACTCTAGATGTCAAGTAACTGTTTTTGTTCAAATTCTTCTGATTAAGCGCATCGGTGATCGATGCGCCAAGAACCGGCGTACGGGGATTTTCTTGATAAGCAATTGATTCAAGCGCATTAAACATTATCGATTCCGTTCCACCATGATAGATTCGACGACGTCCAATACTGCTGGAATGAGCAGTCTTTCCTTTGGTCTGCAGGTATAAGTCTTTTGCAATTTGTTCGGCAGCGGAGTCACTTAACAGAGCATTACATTGCTTCAACAATTGAGTAGCAAACTTGACTCCAGCACCATAAATCCGTCCGTAGTTAAAAACTTTCGCATCATTTCTCAGGATGCCCATGATCTCTGCCGTTTTCGAGTGTAGATCTGTCTTCTCATGCTTATCGCCCTCAAGAGTCATCCAACCCAAAGCAGTGCCACCATGCAACTGGAACATCGAGTCTCCAATTAAAGAAGCAATCCAAAGCTCTTCTGAATCAACATCTGCCCCAACAAAAGCATAGCCCTTAGGGGCTTCAATCATTGCTTTCAACTCGGAGCCAATGCGGCTAGTTTTGCTATTAGATGCTGTGAGCCATGTATTCTCTGTGGCCCGCCTGGTAACAGTACCCATGTAACACAACTTTGGCAATATCATACCCATATCTTTGTTCAGCTTGTTTTCCTTCTTAGTTTTGAAGAAATTATTCTCTTTTGCGGTTGCATCGGCATATACCACAAACTGATCATTGATTCGACTGCGATTACCCATCCAGTAAGAAGCCGTCGCATTTAAGCTCAAGATATCAGCAGCACGGTCAAACTCGGAAGTGAGCACCCCGTTCTCGAAATACCGAAGATAGCTCTTAGTCATAATTATCGTACATCTTCTTTTTGGCCCATCTGGATGCGGCACCTTAAAGAGTTCATAATTGTTACCGTCATCGCGAAGTTCGGGAAGCATACGCTCAAAATCTTCTTCATTAAGCTTAGCTTTCGTATAGTTCTTACTGAGCATGTAGTCAACTATATTGTCTTCGTTCGGGACCTTGAAGCACCAGCCAGCAGATTCTGTCCAGATAAGCGGATATCCTTCCCATTTGAGACGAAGGAGAAGAGGAGTGATTCTCGTGCGCACAGTGATATTCAACTCCCTTTCAGACTCGCCATTGTCATTCTTAGCAGATTTAAATAACTCACGATACCACTCGGGATAGCCAGTGAGATAAGCTTGTTTTGCGCTTGGAGTGCCGTCCTTCTTTAGGCGTGGAAGCTTCATGTCCCAGTTCATCTGTTTGAGCCAAGGGTCAGTTTCAAATTGGGGACGGAGGCTCTCATCATTTTCTTTGATGTAACGAATAAGCTCATTGGCTCTATCTACCAAGATCACAGAAACTTGCTCTCTGTTTTCCTGGAAGACGTTTTCCGCCGTTTCGACGTAGTTCTTCCATTTGGTCGTGGTTGGAAGAAAGAGAGAACCTAACAGCCTCAAGGCAGCAAAAGACACCGGATGGGGGTTCCTTCGACAGAATTCAGGAAACACTTTCTTGGCAACATGATATGTTGCATCGACATCTTTGGCACAGTAATTCATAAGTAATTGAAAATTATCAATAATGTCATTAACATCAGTACTCGAGAACCAATCTCGTGCATCTTTGTCCAAGGCGATACCACAATGGAACTCAGCAGCATTGGCCAATGAATTTGGTGCGCCTTTGTTGAGCCATGGGTCATCCATGAGTTCCTGAGCCACATCCTGGGCAGAGGTCTCGGTATCAAACTCGGAACCCAGTAGCAGCTCCTCCTGCCCATCAAGAATTTCATCGAGCGAAGCCAGCTCAATAGCCTTCTTGCTCTTCCTATGCTTGTTGTATAGTGGTCTCTGCTGCGAGCAGAAGCCACTAGTGGCTATGTGAAACGCCATGGCGTCCATAAAAAAGGCCTTCGATTGCTCGATGTGGTACTCTTCCAAAACTCGCGCACGGTCGTAGCTAACATTATACCCTACAAGAAGCTTGGGTCTCTTATGAGTTTCGAAAGGAATCAAGTGATTCCAATTTCCGGTATTCTTCTTCGGATCAGCTAGAATAGGAGATACCCAACCGTACCAAGCCGCAGGAGAGACTGCTGTGGCAAGCACTGGATAATGCGATATTTTATAAAGCACCTCAACGTCGAACACTAGTTCATCCTCCAAAGGAGCAGCGACCCGCTGAGGAGGTTGGCCGGGCGCATATCTGGTCCAGCCAGACTCGAGGCGCCAGTTTTCGGGCATTGGGGGCAATTGCAGAATGGAGAAGAAATGCTTCGCCATGGAAAGGTAGGGCTCGGAGTAGCGAGCGCCAATGCGAGAGAAATGCTCGTCAAGAGAGTTCTTACCTACTAACTCAGGAATGCTAGGGATGGAAATTGGTTCGGTAATAAGAGTCTTTTTCCCAAGGAGGTTAGCATGGTTCAAATGCGACATGGCAAGCTCGAGAAGCTGTGGATTGTTGGGCGTCTCATAGGCCCGAGGCTCCCTTTTTGGGAACACTTTTCTCTGGAGATCACGAGATAGGTATTGAATGCCAACCTGGTTGACTCTGGGCTCTTGGGGACAGCGTAGCGAGGAGTGTAATTGGCGGAGCCGGATTCTAGGCAAGCCCAACAAGCGGAGATGGCAACGCGGTAGCGATTTCATGGCCACGACAAGAGGCAGATTTCTAGCCTGTGTGTTTGTGTTGAATCACAGCAGCAGCTGCTCTGAGTAATAAAAAGACACCTCTCGTCAGAGATGATAGGCTGACTCTTGTGGCTAGCGGCAAGTCTGTTGAGCACCGGTCGAAGATGGATCACAAGGCAAGCCAAAACAAATCACGCAGGAACGGCCAGGCTGAGATGAGTCTGGAGACAAAAGAGTAAAGTTTCCAAATGTGTGTAAAAGGTAAATAGTTTGCCGGCGACGGGAGGCACGGGTGGGCGAAAGGACGAAGGACCTAGGGCGAAGAGAGAGAACGCGAAAATACATAGACAGAACGCCGAGGCACCATCGAAGATATCCTCATTATTCATGGCCGGCTCTTCCACTTTCACCGAAGATAACCTAATCTATTTTTTCCTCGTTACTTTTTAATTTTTGCCTTTTTCTTTTATTTTTATTATTTTTATTATTTTTATTATTTTTATTATTTTTATTATTTTCTTCTTTTCTTTTCTTTTCTTTTCCTTTATTTTATTTGCGGTTCTGCGAATTGCTCAGAGGGTTTTCCCTCTCAAGGCAACGCGGTTAGCCCAATTTGGGCAATACGTAAACAAAGAAGAAAACGTCGTGGCTAGCCCCGCCCGCTACATGCCACAGCTCCAATACCAATAAAGGCCCAAAGAGAATTTGCTGCTATTTTGGAGTCTTCCCGTTTGGGCAATGGTGCCATCGGACTCGCCGGCGAAGCTGGCAATGTGGCCGACTGTTTCGCAACCGCAGCACCCAGTTGGGACAGAGCGCACTAAAGCAAGCATAAGTGGAGCGGCCAAATACGGTGGACAGAAGAGCCGTACCTCCCTGCTGATGCTGCCACTGAAAACCGCTTTGTGCTCAGAAGGGAAAGGGTTTTTACAGACGGCAAGCCACAAAAAACCCGGAAAAGTCTGACTGTTGCTGTCTGCTTTCTCCGCCTGGCGTTGCTGCTTTCGCACTCGCTCGCCAGTCCTCTGAACACTCGAACGCTCCAGCCAGCCGTCCTGCCTGAGTGTGCGCGCCCACACAACAAACATAAAAACAAAAACAAAACAAACCCGCCAAAGAAAACTCTCGCTTACTTCTCCAGTTTTCTCTCCATTATCCCCCATCCACCCAATGTCAGACTTCAAATCTTTCAAAAAGGCAGACTTGGCTAAGGTTGCCAAGAAGGTCGGCCTCTCTGTGCGGTCTAAGGACACAAAGCAATCGTTGCTCGAGAAGATCGAGCTCTTCATCGAAGAGAGCCCCGAGAAGGCCAAGCTGTTGATCGACCTGGATCTTGCTGATGAGGCGGAGACCTCCACCTTGGTCGAAGAAAATGAGGCAACTGAAGAAGAGGAAGACGACGAGGAGGAAGAGTCTGCTCCTGCTGACTCTGCTGTTGCCGCCGAAGATGACCCTGAGGACAAAGACTACAATGCACCTCCTCCAATTGACCTCAAGGAATTGATCGTGGACCCTGCTATTTCCTTTTTTGAGTGTGCCTACGACAAGGTCTTGGAGTTCACTGACCGTGTTGGTATTACCACCGCAGAATACAACGATGAATTGAGGGACTCTTTGTCCACAGTTGTGACGTTGAATTGGTTGGAGGCTGCCGCCGAGGTGTCGTTCTTCCTCTACTTCTACGTGCCCTTGGTGCCAATCAAGTACAATAACTCCATTCACCAGGTGCTCCGTGACAACATACCCCAGTTGAATGAAATCTCGTTCCCAATTCTCGACGTGACCGCTTTGTGGAAGTTTAGTGTCTTGTCTATCTTCGGCAACTGGTGGCTCTATGCTGTAGCTTTGCCTTTGCTTGTTTCCTACTACGTGAACTTTTCTAGAAGAGTTATGGTTATTGAGGATGAAGATGACGAGGAGGAAGTTTCGTTTGTTGTCAGACTCCACAAATTTGACCCTGTTATCTTTTCCTTGGCTAAAGTGTTAATATTCTACTTTGTCTTTCACAATGGCGCATTCACCACCCTCGACTCCTACTCGGGCATCTTCCATGCTTTGAAAAATCTCATCTTCATACAGTTGGGCATCTACCATACCTTTGTCGTGAGCTTGGGCAACTTCCCTATAATTATCGGTGTTGCCAACATCGTCATTGGACTTTACTCCCAGTTTGAGGACTTTTAAAAAGAAAATGCTCTGCGTGACGCCTGCTCCTTCTCCGTCTCCGGTCCTTTAGTTCCGCCTGCTTCAACGCTAGACGCTAGTATTACTACACTTTTCTCTTCTTATTATTTTCCTCAATCTCTGCCCTCTCTCCATCTTTCTTTTTCTAACTCCTTGTCTCTTATTCCATTATTCAAGCTCA
The DNA here is from genome assembly GCA_963678735.1 of Metschnikowia agaves. Lineage (NCBI taxonomy): Eukaryota > Fungi > Ascomycota > Pichiomycetes > Serinales > Metschnikowiaceae > Metschnikowia > Metschnikowia agaves. Next base: position 1,231,294 of record CAVMBV010000003.1, on the reverse strand, counting down.
ACTATTTCTATTGACATACAAGCTCTGTCTTTACTATAAGCTTGTGCGCTTCAAATTCGTATTTGGTTACTGGCCCATTAGAAGAATTATTTTTAAAATTTGAATAATGCTGTGATATATATATAATGTTATAAATGCAAATACTGAGTAGATAATGAAAAAAACATCTCAACCCAACTCAAATATTACTCGTTGTTTTATCTCCTTTCTCTTCAAAACATTTTCTTAGCTGACTCGAAACATCCTGGTTCCTCATTTCACAGGCCATCTGGTTTCAATGCCAATAAGATCCATGTCATTCGTGAGTTCTTGAGCATTTGCTGCTGCTGGCCCAACAAATTGCTTCATGATCTTTGCTACAAGTGCAGCCTCATTGCTGTGTTTAGCAACCTCTTCACCATACGTTGGTTTAGGGGCGGCTCTTCTACCGGGCCTTCTCTTCACAGGAATTCCACTATCAGATGCGTTCGTGTCAGAGCCGGATGTCACACGGTCGTAAAGCGGACTTTGGAAAATTTGGTGTCTTGCCGACTTCTGCTTAGAGTTCATTTCTTTGCTTGGCCCAAGTTTCGAGGGTGCCTCCCCTGTTACTAAACGAAATTCCTCTCTGGTAACGAGTGGCATGAAATCGTGAACCACAGCAGCATGCTGTCTATCAAGATAAACTTTCTGAAATAGCGATGGATCAAAGTCACTGGAGTCCTTTGCAAAAGTCAATCCCTCATCTCTTGCAATCGCTGCTCTGAACTCTTCCTTTATCTCATTAGAGTAGTCCTGCTCGACAAGACCATTATATAGCTTTGCACTATCCCTGTTTCTAACACTTGTAATGTCACTTTCACCCCAAGCTTTTGATTCAGTCCCGCTTGTCAAAAGCTGCAACTGGAACTCAAAGAAGTTCTTCAACTTTTGAAGTTTGTTGATCATGACACTGTTCATCGTCTTATACAGCCGATTGGAAGTCTGGTAGAAGTTAAGCACATTTTTAAGCTTTTCATAATTGTATGAAAATTTGAGACGGAGAAGCTGTTCATCATTCTCGGCTTGTCGCCTGAGTGCATACATTTGTAATTCTTCATCCTTGATATTATCTTTAGTATTATCGAAACAGACTTCAGATGACTCAAGCAGATGCAACCTAGACAAAAGCTGCTGTTTCCTTGATAAATAGATCTCATGCCTGTGGTCGCGAGCAAAACGTTCAAGTCCGTTATAGATGCGCAAGAAATTGGCTCTTCTTTTCTCTTTGTGAGCCCCAAGAGCGTTGACAATATCCTTTTCCGAGTCAAGCTGGGGCTCATAGGTAACTGGATGCAAATCCAGAGCTGCTTCGATATCATCATCCAGCTGGATTGAAGTCGAAGATTTTGTCGGCAAAACCTTACCATCTTTGGATGTATTCAGCAGAAAATGCATGTACAGATTCCTTACGTCAGAATCGACAACCAAGACATTATCGGGGGACTTCTCTCGGAAGCGATCGTAGTGATTGGAGCGATCAACTTTCTCATAGTAACTCATGTAGTCCTTTAGGGGCGAATCCAGGGAGTCCAGGTCGTCACTCAAACTTCTGTCAGAAGCCTCAGGGTCAGACTGAGCAAAGTGGCCTAAGCGCACAATTTCGTCCAACTTAGTTATGTCCAACCCGGCAGCCTCGGCCAGAGACCGCATGTCATAGATGGACCCGGCAGCACTGGCCACCACCATGTCCACCCTTGGGAGGTGCTCCAGAGCACTTAGCCACGAAGAGAAAACTTCCTTAGGCGTAGGTGGTGCCTTGTCCGCCATCAAGGGGTATTGCATGTAATTGGATGGTGGAAACGGTAGAGGGGCCATTGCCGGATAGTACACCAGAGTGTCGGCCGTTAGCGGAGATGACGACAGTGACTGATCAGCGGAAACAGCCATGTCCAGCAGTTCTGTGTCCAGAGGAAAGTTCATCAAGGGATCGTATCTGATGGACGGAAGTGGAGGATACACAAACGGCACCATTATGCCCAGGACCGCAGAGATTTGTGCAGAGGGGATCATGGGCGCACGAGGGGGAGGGTAAAGCAACGTCGAGTCTTCAAATTGCTTTTTGGTATGTTCATCAAGGCTTGAGTTGATATCGGAAAAGAAGTCCGAAACGTTGTACGGGGCCTTCAAGACTGGAACAGCGTTTTGCGGAACACTATGAGAAATCGGGGCCGAGTTCTCAACTGGAGTGGGCAAAGACGGATAAAGCATTCCAGGCGTGAGAGTAAGCATAATGGAAGGATCGGCCAGAAGCTTGCGTTTCTTGAAGGCTTGTGCCAATTCGTCTGGGGTGGGCAAGTGGCCAGGCATCAGTTTCGTCTTGGGCGAGGCCATTAGAATATCGACTTGGAGATAAAACAGAGGCGCAGGTGCACGAAGCCAAAAAGCCTATTATGCGGAGAAGTGGAGGCAGTAACACAAAGCCGGTGGCGTACGATCAGGTGGAATATAAAAAGGAGGCTGGTCCGCCGTGGGCAACGGAGTTTTTTGCAAACGAGTAGAAAATAAGATTGGGTGCAAAATAGAACGAGGAAAAAAAAAGTTGGTGGACTTGGCGAATCCTGGCCCCACCCTCGCACACCCTCGCGGCCCGCAGGGCCACTCCTACTAGGCCGTTGCCCTAGTTGCCATTTTGCCCTTTCTTGTGCACTACCACCCGCAATGGCACACTCGCGACATTCTCGGGCCTCCATCCACTCCATACAACTTACACTAACATTTGTTGTCCTGCTAACAAACCGCCACCAAGCTCTCGTCAAAAGCATTCTTGCCCGCTTGCGCCTACTATAGAATTCTGGGAGCCTTTTTCTCGCTAATTTTCGATTCATACTCGTGCAAGAACACCAGTATCCTCACCAAAATACTCCTCGAGCTTCGCGCCTACACTAAGCTCCCCCGCTTGTTTATTGGTAACCAGAAACGTCCGCTTTTGCTGCTGCTAGTTGCTGTGTGGATAAATTCTGTTGCAAAGACACGTCTGCCGGCTCCCTGCAGTTGAAGCCCCGATTTTATCTGTTTCCAGGCCGTCCAATTGCCTGAGCAACGCCGTCAGCCACTAGCTGTCACCATACACTGCCAACCGCGTCACCCACTCGCAAACAGCAGCTGGGAATCGTTTAGCTATGCCCCCGAAAAAGGCAAAGCGTGCTGCGTTCCAGCCTAAGGAGCTCGTGTTGGCGAAAATGACTGGCTTCCCGCCGTGGCCGTCGTTTGTTATGCCTCCCGAGATGATACCGCCAGCAATCATCAAAGCCAAACGGAAGACTACTGAGTGGTGTGTGATTTTCATCCCAGATGGTGACTTCAACTGGATGAACGAGAAATCCCTTGAGAATTTGTCTCCCGAGAAGCTCAAAGACAAAATTGACAAGATTCCAAAAGATAAGTTACGACTGAAGGGAAAGAAAAAGTCTACACGAGCCAACAATGTGACAGAGGCGCTTCTTGCTGCCGATGGATTGAGGTTTGATGTGTTCATGGAGACGTTGGCTCGCAAAAAGGGTGTCAAAATAGAGGATCTCTCCGAAAATGATGATGACGAAGAAGACGACGTTGTCTTGGACGACGAAGATTCCGGGATTGAGGATGGAGATTCGCGCTCTATTTCAGACTCATCACGAACGAACGTTGATGAGAAGCAAGCCACAAAAAACAGATCTACTGTTAGAAGCAGTTCCACTGGTAAGCGATCCACTAGGAATGCTCGTAGCGCAAATGCTACAAGAAGAAGGTCCCCCAGATCCAACAAAAATTCTCGAAAAGAAGGGGCGCTGAACGGTCACTCTTTAGATAGTGACGATGACTCAGAAGATGAGAAAGAAACTGTGGAGGTGTCTGAGGAGGAGGAAGAAGAAGATATCGATGACGGAGAGGACGATGAGATTAATGGAAATGAAGTCAGCGACGCCGAAGAGAACGACATGGACGAAGAAGATAATCATGAGGAGGATGACGACGGAGAAGAAGATGGGGAAGAAGCTGGGGAAGAGGACGACGAAGCCGACGAAGATAATGAGAATAGCCTGGTCAAAGGAAAAAGGGGGAAGAGAAAGCATTTAGAGTCAACCAAAAACACCAGAGCTAAACGCTCACGGTCAAATGGAGATTCAGCAAATAGTATGATTGAGAATGGTGGCAAGCTGGAGGATTCTTCCAAGAACGTTGCAAAGATGAACTCAATCGCGCGATCAACATCTCCTAAGCCCATGAGCGACAAGGATAGGCAACACCAGCTTTGGCTCTGCCGGATTAAGCTACAAAGATCGTTGATACAGAGAAATCAACCAATAACCCCCAAGGATCCTAAGGAGTTTCCGCCTCCAACGGTGGATGAGTTGCTGGTGGCTAGGATCATTTTGCATAAACTAGCAGACTTCCCTGTGAGTGTTGAGTTGTTACGAGACACAAAAATCCATAAAGTGCTCAAATGTATCATAAAAGACAAGGACTTAGAGTACCCAGACAGCTTTAGATTGCATGAAAAGTGCGAGGAATTACTCAGCAAGTGGCAAGAAATGATCGATAGCCTCAAACAAGAGAAGCATGCCAAGTTGGAATCGCGAGTCAGCAGCCAGGCGCCCGAGGACTCAGAAGTGTCTGGACTCGAGACGAAAGCGGCCAACGACAGGGAGAACTCCGATAAAGTGGACAGTTGAACCATTCCATTGACTAGATAATAGACTAGCAAGAGTTGAGCGATTGACTGCTTGATTACCCAAACCCGAAGCGGTTTGGCCGCAAAAACGTTCTTATGTTACGTGTGGCTGTTGTTTCTCAGTAATCCACATGAGCTTACGAGACTGATTGTATGTATAATTATAATAACTAATGAACAGCCAATGATGTACATATAGTATTGTTCAGTCATGATTCGTTGATTAGTTTTTTGGATGTTGCAACTAGGCAGCACCGAACGAATATCTCACCTGAATATAGCACAACACTTGTGCACCACTGCTATAGAGCGAGGACAGAGCGAGGAAAGAGCGGTCTCTGCAGTACATTGGCTAGGCACACGACCATTATCGAGTCTACTGTCGATTAGTGCGGGTAACCCACAATCGGATTAAAGATAGTTTGTGGAATTTCCCTCCGATTCCTTCGTAGCCCCAAAAAACTTCACGAGCAAGAGTGCAGAAGCCGCCAGCTAGTAGGACGAGAGTAATGTGAGCTCTTTTGCGCCCCTGTTTCTTCACAACTTTGAAGCCCTAAGCAATTGCTTACGTCGAAGGATTCGCACTGGACAGTTCCAGGCAAAAAAAAAAAAAAAAAAAAACCAACGACGCTTCGCGAAAGTGATTGAAGAATTTTCCTCTTCTCCCTTTTCTTTCAACGAATTAATTTAAAATGGCTGAAGAAGACGTATGTACATTGCTTTGTAATCGAAAACATGGACCTCCAAACACAAAAGCACATGAAGACTTTTCAGCCTCGGAACAGACAAACGCTCTGATTTGTAAGAGAGCAAACTAGGCGAAGCAAACCGGTGGGAGGTAGCCCGGCGGTAAAGTTTTGGCACTAGCACGGGTAGATCAGAGCGACCGCAAATAAGAGAGTTGGGCCAAAGCGTTTGTTGGTAACCAGGGGCTGAAACGTGATCGGATTGGACAAAGAGCGACGACGAAGAACGAGCCTAGCGCCGCACTCGGCCGCCACTTGTGCAGACCCTCGTTGTCTAGAATGTATGGTGAAGCAGAAAAAGAAGGAAGTACTAACATCTACAGCACCAGTTTGAGACCGCCGATGCCGGTGCCGCTTTGACCTTCCCAATGCAATGTTCTGCATTGAGAAAGAACGGTCACGTTGTCATCAAGGGCAGACCATGTAAGATTGTCGACATGTCCACATCTAAGACTGGTAAGCACGGACACGCCAAGGTGCACTTGGTTGCTACTGACATCTTCACTGGTAAGAAGTTGGAGGACTTGTCTCCATCTACCCACAACATGGAGGTTCCTAACGTGACCAGATCCGAGTACCAATTGTTGAACATCGACGATGGATTCTTGTCTTTGATGACCAGTGATGGTGACACCAAGGACGATGTCAAGATTCCAGAGGGGGAGTTGGGTGACAAGATCCAGGCTGAGTTCGACGAGGGTAAGGACTTGATTGTCTCCATCATCTCCGCCATGGGTGAGGAGGCTGCCACTTCCTTCAAGGAGGCTCCTAAAGGTGCTTAATGGTCTTGTTTGGAATTGGCGTGTGCGTATATATGTACAAGGTGCCCAATAAACAAAATAAGAGTCAGAAGATGTAGATATTTTTTTGCCTTTCCCTTTCCTCTTCCCATGCTAGGAGGAGGAATGGCACGTGAGAGCACTAGGTTAATGTGCGTTTGGCTGGAGCAAGTTCTTTGGGGCTTTCTATATTCTGCTTCAAACGGGGCCAGCTATCGAGCTTGAATCTAGGGTCACTCCTCCGACATTTTTACGGGCCGGACCAGGCGAGCTGGCCTACGCTCTCCAGTCGTCTCTGTTCTCCACATTTTGCTTGCGCACTGGCAGCACTGGATCCGCCTCCGCCCGCCTCCGCCCCGCGGCCCAGCTGTGGCCCCGGACCCGGCCCCAAACCGAGTCCAGCTCCTTTCTTCCGCGCGATTGACAACCTTAAAGCGGCAACTTTCAACGGACCACCCAGGCCCCGCTAAAGCATAAACGACCGATTTCACTCGCCCCTTTTCTGGCACACTTTCAGTTGATCTCAGTAATTCAGTTATTTTCAGTTACTCAGTTATTTTCGGTTATTTTCAGTAATTCAGTTATTTTCAGTTACTCAGTTATTTTCAGTTACTCAGTTAGTCTCAGTTAGTAGTTAGTCTCAGTTAGTAGTTAGTCTCAGTTAGTAGTTAATTTTCTACTGTTCTTTCGTTTCAGCATTTTATCTCTCAAATTCATTGCGTCATTTCCTCCTTTCCCTTTCCCTTTCCCTTCCCTCTTTCTCCGCTCTACACTCGTTTTCCACGATCACCTTGGCCACGTATTGCCATTCGCTGCCATTCGCCGTAGCCTCGGATTTTTGTCTTGTAGCTTTTCCTGCCAGGCCTGCGGTTCCTGTCAATGCTCGCCCCAGCAGCAGCTTAGCCCCGTTTGTTCCGGCCGGTGCACCCGCACCATTCCCATAGGTGCAGAGCCCCATACCAAAAATACTCATCATCGATCACGAGGGAAATACCCACAAAATAGGAGTTTTCCCCACTATCCCGGCCCTTGGAGTCTCGCCAACACGCTTGGGACTTGCTGCTGCCACGACGCCTCTGAGCCCTCTTGAATCGCAATCCCAGGGCTGCTGCCTGCTCTTTTGCTGTCCCTTTTTCCAGCTGGTTTTCTTGCGCCTTGTCCCTTTTCTACCATCCTCCGACCCTCCTGTAACAGTTTCGGAGCAGTCACGGAGACGAAAAACCGACGGAGACCAAAAACACACGGAGACCAAAATCCCACAGGCAAACGAAGCCGGCACTTGATCCGGGCCCTCGTCGAACTCCGCAACCCAGAAGCCCATAATGTCGACGGTCACCCGAACTTTCGGGGCCCCGACAAGCACGTCTTCCAGCGACTTCGACACCACCACCACCACCTCGTCGGACTCGTCTTCGTTCGTTGGAAACACCCCATCCACCGTCCTCTTTTTCTTGGCCATGGCAGTCGGTGTGGCCATCGCATGTCTCTTCATTTTCTTCACGGTGCGGTACTTTGTACGGGCCAAGTTTGGCATCCACCTCTACGCTGCCTCCAACCGGGGCTTGATGTTTTCGCCTCGCGTGTCCAGCACCGTCACTCCTCTTGCCTACACTGATCGCGAGATCCAAGAGCATTTGGAATACCTTCGAACGCACCATTTTCTCCGAAACGACTTTTTGGAGCGCCGCTTGTATGCGGCCACTGGCCAGCGGAGACGCCGCCGAAGAAGAAGAAGGGGCCGCTTCGCTCGCATGAAAAAACTTTCGCCTGAAGAGGTTGAGAAGTTGTTTCCTAAATGTCGCTATGAGGACTGGCTCGCTAGTGGCGACGATTCTGCATCTTCCATGTCCGTTGATGTTGCCAAGGACGGCGACCTGGCCGCTGTTGCTTCTGTGTTGGTGGCGTCACGCTCGCATTTGCCTACCGGTCCTACTTCTGATTTTGACGTGGTTGAAATCCATGATTCTGTCGAATTGGGCGTTCTCTCCAAAGACCGCTCGGATGCTTTATCTCTGAGCACGCTGCTGAAAGCGAAACACGAGTTGCATTTTGACTCGGGCTCATGCTCCATCTGTCTTGATGTGTTTGAGCTGGATGACATTGTGCGGGGCCTAATCTGTGGCCATGTGTACCACGCCGAGTGTGTGGACCCGTGGTTGACACGACGCAGAGCCTGCTGTCCCATTTGCAAAAGGGACTACTATAAGGAACAGAGCCATTCTGAGGGGGACGCTGCGGGCACCGTCAATATCGAGGAGAGGCTGCTTAATGATGATGCTGAAGGTGCAGATGCTGAAGGTGCAGATGCTGAAGGTGCAGATGCTGATGCTGACGGAACTGCTCATATTCCAGACCAAGATCAGGCTTCACATGAGGGAGCTGCCGCTGCGGCCGACCATCATCAACTGACGGAACACCTGCCCCAAGACGCCACTAGGGAAGTAACTATAGTTGAATCAAGTGGTGATGACGGCAGAGGTGTAACTCCCGACACCGAGAGTCCGGCGAGGAACGAGAACACGCTGCGTGAAGAACGGCAGAGAAACAACAATAGGAACAATAGGGATGACATGGATGAACTTGACTACGAAGTGATCCGTGCTGACTCCAACATCCAGGCCCTATTCAACGAGCTTGTGCCGCTTTCTGAGCGTGTGCGTGTGCTTTTATCAGAGCATCCCGAGTTAGACATGGACGCCCGTGCGCGAGTCATTTCCAACCGTAAATATGGAAGCTTTTTCAAAAGAGTCTTCTGGCATATGATGGGCATAAACAAGCTGGATTTGTACAACTGGGCCGTGATCAAAATGTATCAAGAGGAGGTGGTTTCTTCTAACGACAGTGATGTGGCGACTGTTACCAACGTGCAGCCGCAGGTGGATGCGACGCCTCAAACGACTGAGACACTCGAAGCCGTGGAGATGTCGGAGATATCTACTAGAGTGGGGCTGCCGGCAGCAGAGACACCTGGTGCCACTTCAGTGGACCACAACGCTGAGGAAAATCCAGAACTAGCCGCGGCAAGGCGAGAGTCTGTGGAGAGCAGAGCATAGATCATGGAAGTTCGATCATGGAAGAGATGGAGCTATACATTTCAAGGACCTTTATTTCTTTCTTCGTAAAGGTGTATTATAAGAAGCAGAAAGAACCATCATAATCCCTAGTTATAGGGTTGCCGACTACGTTGTTTTCTCAGTCGGTTCAGCTAATGAAGTTATATGTGTATGTATTGAATTTATTTTCTTGCCGCTTTTGAACGCTTAATGATGTATTTGCCTTGTCTTGACGAGATGTGCAATACTGTACTTGTTATTTTGGGTGCAAACGAGCGCAGAGAACAGAGGACAGGAAAGAACAGAAAAAAGGCAAACCGCCAGCAACAAGCTGTTTGATGCCCAACCAAAAACAGCCACAGAAACAGAAAAGTTTTTCCCGCCACTGGCAGAGCACTCTCCATTGCGTGGCCGTCTCCAACATAGATAGCAGTTTTCATAGCTGCTGACAGTTTGCGCTCGTACGTCTTGCGCGCACTCGGCATCTGAAGAAGGAAAAAAAAAAAAAACATCTAGTGAATCACACGAAAAATTTTCATTTTGCGATAACCGTTTAGACTTATTCTCAATTAGCAAGATGCGTATGTTCTCAAGCTAATGCCAAGTAACCGGCTACCTCAACAGGCAAAAGGCGAGCCAGCACACAGTCAGGGGCGTTGTTCGGCGCCTTTCGTATTGTTTCGCTATCCACAGAGCCGGGCATGCCAATGCTCTAGCGAATCAAGCACGGGAACACCATATAGAAGCGATACGAAACAAGACTGAAACGTATGCAACGTCTCAAACCTCTAACGTTACTTTGGTCTGGTGTTTGCAGGTTCTCGCCCTGTGCAAGAGGAACCTAAATAGGCTGATGGCTCCATATACTAACCTATTCAGCACCAAAGAAGAACACAAAGAAGATGGACCTCGGGTCATTCTTGGCCGACGAGTCTTTCGGCGCATGGGCCGATGAAGAGGTGGACTTCTCGTCAATTAGCGTGCCTTCGTCGTCGACGGCTGCGCCTATTGGAAACTACCATCAAGACTCTTCAGGCTTCGACCAAAGCGCAAGAAGAGAAAGAGTCGACTACCCAGTACCAGACGCACCGCCATACAAAGCCAGAGTAGGCAACTTGCCTTACGACGCGACCGAAGCTACGTTGGTTCGTTTTTTCGAGGATAGAATGCAAGCACAAGACATTGTGGAGGAGGTGAAGTTGCCCATGGACGTCATGACAGGTAAAGCCAAGGGATTTGCGTTTGTGACTTTCACCACAAAGGCCGCATTGGAAGAGGCTTTGCGCTTGACGTGGTCGGAGTTCAACGGAAGAAAGGTGTATGTGACGGTGGCTGCTCCACAAAAGCAGGATGTTTTTGACATGGACTGGAGGTCAGGAAGAAGCGGACCCCTCGGACGCGAGCCCCGTGAGCGCAGAGAAGAGCCGGACTTGGACTGGGGTGCAGCAAGAAGCTCGGCAGGCCCATTGTCCTTCAGAGAGCGCGAGCGTAGCGAGAGAAGACCCAGAAGAGAAGACCCAGATTTGGACTGGGGTGCAGCCAGAGGCTCGTCTGGCCCGTTGCCTGGCAAAGAAAGGAAACCAAGACGAGAAGAGCCCGAGTTGGACTGGGGTACTGCCAGGGCATCCAACCCGTTGCCTGCAAGAGAGCGTGATGACTTCAGCCGGAGTGGCTCGAACAGGAAGAGCGACATGGACTGGAACAGTGCGCGTGGCTCTGGGTTGAGGAAGAAAGAAGAGAAGGAGTTTGACTGGAAGAGGGGCCAGACATTGCCACCTCGAGAGAAGTCGCAGAACAAGCCTGTGGCAAAGAAGGAGGAGAACGTGGCCAGGCCCCAAAAACCGCTGTACGATGTGTTGTCGCTAGAGGATGACGAGGAGAGTGAAGGAAAGGGCAACGAGGAGAGTGAAGGAGAAGAGCAACCTAAGGGCGACGAAGACTCGTCTGCAAAGACCGACGGAGCGTCCGGGCTTGAGAAGCAGGTGGCCGACCTCTCCGTATAGGGAAAAAACCGTTGTGCCGCCGGAGGCTCTAGCACAACCAGTAGCGGCACGAATGTAACATACAGAAGATTGTTATGGCATTGACAGAGGCATCGCAATATAATGTACAAGTATAAGCAGAAGCGTTTTGAACGGTGCAGTAAAATAGAATAACTAAAATGCAAAGACTGTTCAAGCGAACATTGTAGAGAACGGTGGAGAGCTGTGGAGAGTTGTTGAGAACTGTGAGAGCCGTGAGAGCCGTGAGAGCGTCGCCGTCTCGCGGAGCCGTCGCACACCATGAGAGTTCACCACACTCGAACTGCGTTGGGACTTCACAATTGCTCTAACAAAAATGTGCATGGCGATACCCAGCAAACAGCGCGTGGCCGAGAAGACTACCATCAACTGCCTGGCCAAACAGTTGCCCGTGCCTGCGACGTGGGTGGCCCGAGGCAAGCCAAGGAGCTCGGCCCTGGCGCTGTGGAGAGCCTTCCTCGCGGCGCTGGTGGTGGTAATGTGTATGAGGATTTTGCAGTTGTATTGTGCGTAGTTGCAGGCGCCAGCACGGTGTACAAGCGGGGATAGTAGAGATAGAGAGGCTTTTGGAAGGCGAGACGGGCGAGATCACCATGACTCCGGTACGAGCTGGGTGCGGACTACGGTGGACTACGGTGGGCGAAGATACTCTAGACCGACGTTCGAGGTAAGGCAGCTATACGTGGAGCCAAAGCTGGCGCCAAAGCTGGCGCCATTACACCAAACTGCATCAAGCTCCACATGGGCTCGTGGCCAAGGCTCCATGTACGGGAAGCTCGTCACGGTAGTCTACGGATACGATAGTCTACGGTGGGCGAATGCCAGGTTACGTGAGGTCGAGCACGTGGATATCGCACCACGAAGAAGGCTGGCGCCAACTGGCGGTGGGCGGCCGGCGTAGGCGGTCTAGACCAGGGTGATTCGCGCTCCACCCCCTGCTGATGCAAGAGCGTTATTCCGTGCATGGGTCGACAGGTTGAGCGTTGGCAGGGCACCGCAGTGATTAGCGTGAACACCAGTGAACAAAGACGACGATCATTGAAGCAGCAGGTGAGCAGCAGCGGGCGTGGAAACAGACAAGAAACAGTGACAATACGGAATTGGTCTAAAAATAGTAAAAGTGAAACAAGCTTAAGCGAGCAGGGCGAGGTTTGGCACCAACAGATGGAGTGTCAGTTGGGGCCACGCACGGCGTGTGGCGCGAGCCAACGCCAATCACCCAGGCCAATAATCACCCAGGCCAATAATATCCCAGGCCAATAATATCCCAGGTCAAGAATATCCCAGGTTGAAAGTTACCATTGCTGGCTCGCCCAATACAGCCACCGGCAAAAGGCCGTTGATTTTACTTCGCCACCACCTGGCTCGTATCAGTAATCGCCGCCATTGTTCTGATTTCTGGAATTACTCGCAAGACGGCGCGCGCCATTCAAGCCAAGCTCATGAGTGATCAGCGACAACAGAAACAAAAACAGAAACAACAACAACAACAAAATAAGAATGGAGCAAAACAAAACGGTGTGGAGTGAAACGCCGCAGAAGGGTCTTCGAGTCCTCCGATCTGTTGATATTGGCTTCCATTGTTTCTTGGCCCCGCTAGCTTCTGCCGCCTCGAAACCGCGGAGAATTCGCAGCCGGGCCTAGGGCAACAGACTGGTTTGCGCCGCCTGCCATGAGCGTTGGCGCTTCGCTCGCTTCGATCTGCTCCTGATTTCTTTTTCGCGTCCTTTGCATCATGCGCGTGCACGCTTTATATATCGCTACTGCGCTTGCCAGATGCGGTGCACGCCTCTCTTTTCCGTCTGGGTGCGCGCTCTGTCCAGGACGATTCTCTTTTCTTTTTTTAGTGGCTACCTCTACTGAAGGAAAAAAAATCCTATAGATTTCCCTGTCACCACCACTTTTCTTCTTCCAACACCATCTCATTTCCGCAGAGTCGCCCCTCCGACCCTCCCTTCCCGTTCATTTCCTTCTGTTTGCCTTTTCTTCCTTCCTTTCTACTTGTGGGCCAATCTCTGTGAGCCTGTGCTACTTCCCCCTTTTTTTTACTCCCCAAATTGACATAGCCCTCCGTACCAGGCTCTTAGCTTTCAACCCTCGCTCCGCTGAACTTCCTCGCTGTTGCCACCGTTTCCGCTTCCTGCTCTGTGGCCTCCTTAAATCTACCGTTGCTGGACCTTGTGTGCTGATATTTATTTTGCTTTATTCCCGTCCAGCCGCTGAACATAGCGTCTTTTTTCCGCTGAGATCCCACGCGTCCGCTTTAGAACAAAACTAGACAGGACTGCGAAAAGAAAAGAAACGAAAAGACTCTAGAGAAAACAAGTAATTCCAGAGCCGCACATCTGTTCCAAACGTTTCGCAGCTTGTTCATACCCCCACTCGCTTTTATCTTAGACGCTGAACTTGTTGCCATGATGCTATTCTACATCTCCTTCTTGGCACTTATCCATCCCATGTTAGCCGCAGACTCCGGCTTGGGGTGCTATTCGCTGGTAGACACGTCAAACTCCGAAGGTACACTTTCCTATGGCACTCAGTTGAGTTGCTCAGAGGCATGCGGCAGCAGCTACGCCTACGTTGCCATGAAAGACGGTTCTGAGTGCTACTGTTTGTCTTCTCTTCCTAGCAGTCTGGACGAAACAGACGACTCGAATTGCAATGTGGTGTGCTCAGGATATGGCTACGCCAACTGTGGAGGAACCGATGCTTACACGGTGTTCAATAATAATGAATACCTGGGCGTCCAGCTGTCTGCCGGACTGTCACTGTCGTCCTCCGGCTCGCTGTCGTCGTCGTCCTCCCTGTCCAAACCCACCAGCTCAACAAGTGCGTCTTCCCAAGACGACAGCCTAATCACCAGTTCCAATGGTGATTCAGGGACTTCATCGGTCAGCACTATAACGTCGTCTGATGGAGGCTCCGTCTACTACAAGACTGTTACTGCAACTTCTCTGACTGCTTCGCTGTCAGCGTCTTCTAGCAGCGACGGTGACTCATCTAAGAAGTCCACCAACGTCGGTGCAATAGCAGGCGGTGTAGTTGGTGGCGTTGCTGCCGTGCTCATTATTGCTTTGGGTATCTTTTTCTTCCTTCGCCGCAGAAATGCCCAAGAGGACGACGATGAAGAAGACATGTACAAAAAGGGCGCAGGTGGCCTCTCTGCGGGAGGCAGCGTATCGCGCAATAAATCAAGCAAATTCAATTCTGTGTTTGACATGCCGATGTCGAATCCTTTTGTACATCCCTCAGACGACTTTGCCGAGAAACGAGCTAGCAGGGCCACTACCGCGGATCTCCTGGATCCTCGTCTAAACCCTGCGATGATGGGACGCCGTCGGCTCTCCGAGGGCTCACTAGCGGATGCCGCAGACTACTCCAGAAAAATTCTAGGCGTTGCCAACCCGTAGTTTGACTTCATATTATGTTTAATGATTCCACGCCAATCCACAGCTGTAGGTGAATTCCACGCCGCACTACTTAATTGGTGGGCTCAGCTTCATTCTCTAGAACCAATCGGTAACTACAAGCACACGTAGAACGTAATCATCCAGTGAAGGCTGCCATCAGTCCATTCCTGCCTGCGAAGCACCGATCACCAGTTCGCTCCCTCCCTCCGGAGGCACGGGTGTGTCCCCCCGGGGCACGCGGGCCAACAGTGGCTACTTGTCTGCGCCAATTAGAAACCCCATACTTTATTTCTCCCCACCCCAAATGTCGAAAACCGTGCCTTCGTATGAGAAAAAACTTTACGACGCATTTACCAAGACCTACGCGACGTTGTCGGACTTGAAAAACAATCGCAACAAGTACATTAGCTCCGCACAAATCTACGCCATCTATGATACCTTCTTGAGAGATGTGCACGAGTTATCTGTGACCAGAAAGGATGAGGAACTAAAAGGAATGACGCTTAATATACCTAATCCGGTCGACTTGCTCATCGAGGATATCTGGCAGTTGCTCTCGCTCTCGTTCATGACTTGTGGCTTGGTCCAGTCGGCCCCGGCCGCCTACCTGTCGTTGCTGACAGTGTACAAGCTTCTCACTCACTTGAAGGAATGCCAGGTGTACTCCGACGATGACTTGAAGCCAATCAAGACACGTTTGGACGAAATAGAGGAGATCATTTCCCGCTCGAACCAGGATGAGGCGGAGATGTGCGGCGTGGAAGGCAGTGGCGACGCATTGACGGGAGAGACGTTGAACCACCGCCGCGAGGAAACATTATTGTTGCGGAACAAGTTGGCCAAATGTCGCCAGGCCTACCAGGAGATCGAGCAGACGTTCAAGGAGATCCCTCTGGATTTGGAGCCCGCGTACGCCAAGCTCATTTCCATCCGAAAGACGTTGTTTGGCTACTTCACTGTGGACTGCACTCAGCCCGGAAATAGCACTAACATGAAGACCAAGATCGAGGAATTGACCTCCGGGTTGAAGGCGGTCGAGGCCATGCGCGACTCACACGGCAAGTTTGTGAGTTCGGTGGCGCCCGAGGCCCAGCTCAACGCAGCACAGATGGTTCTTGATGGTTTGCTCGATGACTGCAACAACTTGCTCAACGACTTGAACATCCAGCAGGATAACGGCATCTCGAGCCGGTTTGAGCTCCTTTCGTGCAAAGACGACCGGGAGTCGGGTATTCTCCAAGAGCTCAAGTTGCTCTATGACGAGTTGCTTGCCATCAAGCAAACGTTGGACAATTTGCTCATCACTAGACGGTGGACGATGAGAGAAACAGACTTGTACACATACCAGAAATCATTGAAGACTATCGACGAAAAAAGACACAATATCAACCAAAGAATCCACGAGCACGAGGGAGAATTCTCCGCAAGAATGAAGAAAGCGCAGTTGCTCGTGTTGTATCTCTTGCGCAGATGCTATTCGTTAATATACAAGCTCTTGGAGAGCTCAGAGCCGGTTTCTGAATCCTTGCAGCCCATCCACAACCAGCTTTCGACCGTGCGCAGGTGCTTGTTGGAAATCAAGCGCGTGGACGGCTTGAACAACCTCCGAGAATTGTACCCATTTCAGTTCAAGTTGGCATCGCTCGACAACTTGAGACATGACGGGAAGTTCATTGTCAACAACCAAGTGCCGGAGGGTCAGGGGACTCTCACGGCGCTTTTGGCCGAGTGCTTTGACATCATCTATGAGCTCAAGATTGAGTTGGAGGCAAAGGAGGAGGAGAATGCACTGCTAAGTGATTCCGATAGCAGACGCCATGCACAAGGCGATATCACTGATGAGGAGGACAAGGAGTCGGACGACGAAGTAGAGTTGAAGCGCAATCGTTATGCTGGCTTTAACGAGGCGGATTATGATGTGGTGAGTGAGAGCGAAATCTCGTGTTCCAGCGACAGCGAGTTTGAGAGCAATGACTACTACTAGACGAGCATCGTTTGTCTCCTCCTACGAATGCAAATTTTTTCCTAATTTTCTTTGCTTCCTATCTTTCTTGAAAGACTCATTGTGCATAAAGGAATCGGTGAATAACGTAAACAGTCAATACAACGAATTTGAAAGCAGGAGAACCGCAAATGAGCAGCCAGAGGGTAACCGTCCGGCCTCGCTCAAAATGCGTTTATGCCATGAGCTTGGCTCCTGGAGCAATCGACCAGTAGTCGCACCCAGTGCGCAATGCTTTTCTCCCGTTGTACAAAACTGAAAAAAGGACATCCTTCGCTGCTCCTACTGCCTACGATTCCCGCCGCTTCACTGGCCTTATCTTTACATAGTTGGTGGTTTCAGTCGTCTCGATTTCTATTCGCAGGTGCATGTCCGCCGTGCGAGTCTCGGCTAGAAAAAGAAATGCCCGTCTGTCTTTTGCAGTCCGTTTGCACAGAAAATTCGCGGAGTCTTGTACGCACCATTTGTCCCCCCAAATCCTCAAAAGTCTACGCTTGAAAGCCGGTCACCAGCAAAACCACTACTTTTCCACATAAAAATGGCGACCGACATGTTGCGGAAGAAACACCTTTCGCCAGAAGAATCCCCACAAAACGGCTTCTCGCTGCGCCCAGGCACCAGGGCCCTCAACGGCAAACGCCGTCTCATGGACGACGACTCTCCGGCCTGTGCCGCCAGACACAATGTGGCGATGGCACGGAGGCATGTGCAAAACAGCCGCTTCAAAAAGTCCAGGACGCCCCGTATCTCCGGAGAGAGTTTGCCGGTCAACCGGCTCATAGAGGTGTTGGACCACGCCGCATTGCAGAACTTGCTCCAGACGGTAATGACCCACCATCCGGAGATCGTGTCCACGGTGAGCAATCTTGCGCCCAAGCCGTCGGTCAATGACGCCATCGAGCTCATCAAACTGAAAGCAAACAACGTGCTCGCACATATACCCTACAAATGTGAGCCGGAAAGTGACTATTCGTACACCCGTGTCAAGACACACTTGGTTGAGCTTCTCAACTGCATCTCGGACTTTGTTCTCGACCTTCTCCCGCCGTTGGAGTCGTCGCTTCAAAACTCATGCATAACGTTGAACGCTGCGACGACCGTGTTGCATGAACTCCCGAACTTCTCCAACAAGGAGTTTCAGTACACCAAAGCTATGGCGTACGAGAAAATCGCCAATCTGTGGCTCATAATCTTGAACCACCATAGATGCGCTGAGGAGGGCGCCTCAAACGTCGAAGACGGCTCTCCTGCCGGCAATGTTGAGAAGTCAATCGAATGGCTCAAGACCATTGAAGAAATGAACTTGCTAGAGCAAGTGGAGAAGCACAATGAGGTCTCGAGCGGGAAATTCTCTGGTGTTGTAGAGTTTGTGCGTTCCGAGATGGACACGTTCGCCCAACTCAGCAGTAGCCTCCTGAACAACAAGGCCGGTTCCATATTCAATGACCTCATCACTGTGGACTATTCGGGCTACTCCATATCGGCCAGAACATCACATTAGCATACTAGCACATGATTACAATACTGGTGAACTACGTGTTGCCGCGTCACAACTGCCTTAGTTCATCTTTTAATTTTTTCTGAATAGATTACCTACCCTACAATGCAGTGTCGGCTTCGTATGGTACGACTCATTTTGTGCACCGTGCTGCTTTGCGCACCCACTATATACTTTTATACTTCTATGCATAATTCACAGCTACAACAATCATCGTATAACTTACATCCCAGCTTCCTTCATTCTCCAATTGAAACGAAACGCCTCAAAAACACAAACTTTCGCATCAAAACATGTCATCGGAGGTATTATCGGAACTGTTCTGTAGAGCTAGTCTCGGCTGGGTCGCTGCTATCGAAGACACCAAGTCCCTTAGCATTAACGATATCAGTTGTCTATGGAGATTGAATCACATACTCATGAAATTCTTAGCGTCGGAGACGAAGAGCCCTTTCGACTACAAGGGTGTGGTGATTAAAAAATCGCAAAGGCTCTTGGGTCACAAGACTTTCCAGGTGAGTGAGCTCTTGAAAGAACAAGCCGACAGTTTGTATGACACGGTTTTTGTTCACATGTCCGAAGCACGCGCAAGAGGAGCAAATTCCATCGTCAACGCCCGCCTCTCCTCGATATATCGTCTGCTAAACTTAGAGAGACTCGCAATCTTCTCCGACAAAGCTCAAGTGTTGTTGGCGCTCGAGTTACTTCTCAGGATAGGCCTACAGACTGGCACCAGTAAAGATATGTGCAAAAAAGCCTTCAACCGGTTAGAGCCTCATCACCGGGAAGCCATTCAGCTTTATTTGAACGAGTCAATTCAGGATGTGTTCCATGAAGACGAGCCTCTCACCAAGATCGAAGAAATCAAGCGACAGACCAATGTGCATCTAACTTGCGAATCGATGAAAATGGATCAACAAGTGGCCGCATACAAGATGCAGATTGACGACTTGAAACGTACAAACGTAAAACTCCGCAAGATTCGAGACCGTATCAACGGCGACAACTCCGACGAGCAAATGCAGATTTTGCTGTGGGACTTGCAGCTTGTGGAGAAAGTGTTATTTCAAACACTTTCGGGTGATTTGAACCGGGATCACCACTCTTAGGGAGTACAGGTTACGAAACAACCACACAGATTAGACAAATCTGCCTAACGCAGGGCCAAGCTGGTCCTTCTCATCAGGAACTCCCATTTCCTTCTGGCGCAACTTTTCCTTTCGTTCCTCTTCCAAGCGCAAGTTGCGTTCGGCCCGCATCTTACGAGCATCAATGATGTTATTCTGGTTCTTGCGAAGATAGTTCTTCAACTTAGACTGCTCGCGCAACAGACTGGGCTGAATCTTGAGGTTGCCGGTGTCGTTGTCCTTCTTTTCTTGATCTTCAACCGCTTGTAGCTCTCTCTTGCTCAAACGCACAGTGCGGGCGTTCTTATCCACCGTTCCAATAAAGTTTGGATCCAATGAGATAGTATCCGGTGACAACTTATTGAGCAATGACTTGACTTCACTCTCCTGTCTTTGCTTAGTAGACTCGAATGGATTCAACTCCATGGCATCGTAATTGGCCTCTCCAGCACCCGGTACGATCACCGAAGAAATGCCCTTGCTGTGGCCCACCCCCAAAATATCCTCGAACGGCACATACAGAATGTTTTCCGTCTTTGAACCTGCAAGTAAATGAGTCATATAAGGGTCCTTTTGGTGGGTCTTCGCCACATCTTTCCACACAGACACGTGAGGACCCCATGCCACCGACAACAAACCAGAATCGGAAAACGAAATGGAGGACGCTGGCGTATGAGTGTGGTAGGAATCTAATTCTTCAAGCTTGCGCAAATCCCAGAGCTTAATCTTGCGGTCGGCACCGCTGACCGCCATATACTTGCCCTCTCTATCAATTGCAATATCACGCACAGGACCACGGTTTGTCTGGACCTTAACTAGAGGTTTGTTCATTGTCGGGCTCCACATAGTCACGCATCCATTGCCATGGCCCAAATGCATAACGGCATTCCATGGATTCTGCTTCATGGCCTGGGTTGGCCCAAGTTTGGTTCGGAGCTCGCTAACTAATGTTCCGGTCGACACATCGTGGTACTTCAACATCCCAGAGTATCCTGCGCCAACAAGAAGAAAGTGGTACGGAAGAAAGTCTAGTAATGTATTTTCGGAGTGCTGTTTTAAACGATGGAGCTCCAAGCCAGACTGGTCGTAGATGAACGTGTATTTTTTCTGGGCGACTGCAAAGTACTGGTGGCTGTGGAAGTACTGAACGGCATGGACGGTCTCGTTAAGAAAGAGCTCACAGTCTAGCGAGCCGGCACGCCAGTCCATGGCCGCCACGTGGCCCTTTCTGCCACCGATCAACATCTTTCTTCCATTGCGGGAGAAGTTGATGGTGTAGGGCCCGAGCTCCGTGAGACTAAGGTCAAATTTCTTGTTCGCGGTTCCGATGTCTACCGCTCCAGCTATGTCATCCTGGCGGAACTTGTAAGTGCGTTCCATGGGGCCCTCGGCCTCCAAAAGGCCAGCCTCCTCTTGCAATAACATATCGGTCTGCTCTGCGGCCCGCAAGAACTCGTTGTATTCCTGGTCAACTTTCTTCATGCCGCGATTGATACGCCGGGACTTGGCCTTCTGGATTTTGTTGGGGAATTTTGCTTTATCCCGCTCATACTTGGAGGCTTGTGTCTCGGGTGGGGATGCCATTGTTGATGAAGAAAGAGTTGGAGATTTTGCGATGAGATGTATTCCTGTGTGCCAGCCATATTTGCACCCACCGGTGAGAACGCAGCGGAAGTAGGCCCGAAAAACTGGCGCGAATTAGAGCCACTAAAAGCTCGGGCCTGAGAGCAGGCCCGAAATCTCATTACTACATCGTTTACATCGTTCCCGCTTTATTTTACCTCCTGTTTTCCTTTTTTCTTTTTTCTTCCTTTTTTCTTCCCTTTTCCTTCCTTTTCTTTTTTCTTTCTTTTTCCCTTTTCTTCCCTTCTTCCTTCCTCTAGTCCATTCTCATCTTTTTGCCCAGCAGCCCGCTCCAGCGAAAAATGCTTTTGCAAATCACACAAAATCTTTGGAGATAAAAACACCCCTGGCCACAAACAAAATTACAATTTCTTTTTGAAAATAATTAACACACGGCCACGATAATATACAGCCATACTTTACGATTCACAAGTGTCCAGAATTGCGCCGGCTCTGAGCTAAAGATACGGCACATAACTTTCATGCCACAGGCTATCGCTGCGGCAGCTGCTACGCCAAAAAAATCACCAGGCCCTCGCCAACTCCACCTCAACAGTGCCGAAAGATGTGGAGAAAACTTGCAAAACCAACCACGCAATGGCCGAAGCACGGACACAGACACATTGTGCAGTCGTCAATGCTTCCTCGCTCGATCCTCTGGCTTGCGGGAGTCGGGGCCACCTCGGCTGCTGCCTTGTACTTGTACGACGCCCGGGCAGGCGTCCATGAGTACGTGATCTGCCCGCTAATCCGGACCTTCACTGACGCCGAGACTGCGCATCGACTCGGAATCGAGCTCATGAAGTATGGGCTTGTTCCGCGGTTGCCAAACGACGCTAAGCGCGAGGACGACGAACTTTCGCCTATACTTGGAGTCAATGTTTTCGGCACCCGCTTGAAGTCGCCTATAGGGCTTGCGGCTGGCCTCGACAAAGATGGCGAAGCTATCGACGCCTTGTTTGATTTTGGCTTTTCTTACGTGGAGATCGGCTCCATCACCCCGGAGCCGCAGCCGGGAAATCCAAAGCCTAGGTTTTTCCGTTTGCCAAGAGACGATGCGGTCATCAACAGATACGGCTTCAATTCGTCGGGCCACTTTAACGTGTTGGCTACCTTGGCTCGAAGGTTCTGGGGCGGGTGCACGCCAGCCACAACCTCCAATGCGTTCTGTGATGGCAAACTCTTGGGTGTAAATCTCGGCAAGAACAAGTACGGCGACGAGGTATCCGACTACACCAAGGGTGTGCGGAGACTCGGGCCTTACGCAGATGTATTGGTGATAAACGTTTCTTCTCCCAATACGCCTGGCTTGCGGGATCTACAGGCGGAGCTGAAGCTTACGAACTTGTTGTCAAGTGTAGTTGAGGAGAGAGATGCGTTGGGCTTGAACAAGCTTGGCCGCAAGCCGCCTGTGTTGGTCAAGGTGGCACCCGACTTGACAGAGCCTGAGATCGAGTCCATTGCAAACTCCGCTAAGGCGTCCAAGGTAGATGGCATCGTTATTTCCAACACAACGGTGCAGAGACCGTTGGCGTTGTACACCACCGACAAGGCGCTCATCCAACAGACGGGCGGATTATCGGGGAAACCGCTCAAGCCGTTGTCGTTACAGGCGTTGAAGCTTTTGCGGAAGCATACCAAAGACTCGAACTTGGTTTTGGTGGGATGCGGCGGGATTTCGTCTGGCCACGATGCGTTGGAGTTTGGAAAGGCTGGCGCCACCTTCGTGCAATTATACACTGCGTTCGCCTACAAGGGGCCAGGGCTACCAGCGAAGATCCGCGACGAGTTGGCCCAGTTGTTGAAGGCAGAGGGCAAGACATGGCAGCAAATAATCGGCGAGGACGACCGCTAGCTCTACGTAGAAGTGAGCAAAGAGCCTAGGATGGCTACTGAAAATGTCCTAGAATTAAAAATGCAACACAAAATGCAAGAACACAAAATGCAAAATGCAAAAACACAAAATGCAAAACACAAACACACTATCCACAAACTCTACACGCTATAAGAAAACCTGGAACAATATACATTATTTATCTGCAAATAGCTATCTGATTGCTGCCTCGAGGCACGCTATGTTTGGGGCCAGCACGCTATGTTCGGGGCCAGCGCGCTCGCTTGGCCCTCTGGCACCATCACCTGTTTCTGCAGGACGTGTCCTCACAAACATAAACAAGGTCTACTCTCCATAGAAACACCATTCACTATAGAAAGGCCGGTTATCTCCAGGCGCAAGCACCTGACCAACAGCGACTGAAACTGCCAATGACGTCTCGGCCCTCGACCCCCACGGCGCAAACACTGCGGGCCCGGCGTAAGCTGCACCGGTCGTCGGGCCTCTTTCGAACTATCACTCAGTCACCGCAAATGCATTACACACGGGAGGTTCTCCCTCTACAGGCGCCGGAGAATGCTGGGCGGCTAGAAGAATTGGCGCAGTGTGTTCTGGATCTTCAGCGCAATGTTTCCGACCTAGCGTCCATTCATCGTGCTCTCAGCGGCGGCTTCAACGAGTCGTTCGCCAGTTTCCTCTATGGATTGCTCATCACCATGTTCTGCAACAACTATCCCGGCTGCCCCACCAAGGACCTGTACGAGTCACGGAGCCAAAGCCAAACAGTACGGGCACGCATAGAGATGCTTGAAGAAAAGATACTGGCAGCCAAACTGCGGAACTCCCAGCTCCATGCTGATCTCGAACAACGCAAAAGAGAATCACGGGCCGCACAGCTAAAGAACTCAGTCTATGGGAAACGGTTCGACGCCGCCCATGCCCGACTGGTCACGCCGACGCGTCCGCTTCGGTCCACGTCAGCTCGTCCACACAAAGTCGCTGTTGCGCGAGACGACACCTCTTCCACCGTCGATGAGCCACTTTTGGAGACTCCCGCGAGAGTCCGGGCTGCGGCACACAAGCATTTGGCAACCGGGTCGCTGCCGAACCTTGACCAGCCACCACGCTATATGCGTGGACTCTTTGAGGTCCATGGTGCACAGAACGTTCGCCGCGGTGCTGCCAGCACCCATCCACTGGCTTTGAAAGTGCCTGCGCTGCACCGTGTGACGAAACGGCTGATTCCCGTTGCCGCTCGTAATGCTTTTGTTCGAACTGCCGCCCCTACGGCTGCCAGCAGTGCTCGAACCAACATGAGCGCTGCCCAGAGGGCGCAAAGGGCCCAGGCAAGCCGCCTAGCACAGAGGCCTCCGTTCCGCTAGCAGCGCAGCAGCAGTTCTCCAAATGATGGCTCAGCGCAAGGCTCTTTTTCTGTGTCTGTGCCCGTTCTCCACGTCAACTCTTAGCATTCAAACACACTCGCTTCCATAAGTAATCCATTTCATTGATACTGCTTGCCCCTCTACTGGAACTACTTGTAGATTTCCAGCTGCTGCAATCGATGGTCTTATAGTTCCTTGAGTTGGAGCATCAACTCGTATTTCACCTGCTGGACAGACTTCTGCTGCTGGCTAGCTAGCACCAACAAGTAGTCCATATTCGCCAACAGATTGAAGATCTTTTGCCGCCGAAGCTCCTCGTCGTACGTCAACAGCCGGTCGGCTTGCGGATATTCGCCTTCTTTCGCCATCTGTGGCACGGTAGCTCTGAATCCCCGGAACTCTTGTACGGGCCTCTAGTCTGGTTATCCATTAGGTGCAGGCCTTTTGCGTTGAGATCAAGAGAAACGCACTTCCGTTGGGTTCACCACAGAATCATCAGCTCCAGACCCTTTTCGGTTTTACTTCCTGTTTTTTTTGGCCTGTGCTTTTGGAACTAACGCTCTGGTGCACTGCTTGATAAGATTTCGGAAACATCCTCGGACAATTCACGGACCAATCGAACTGCCAAACCACACAATTCCAGCCTTAGCCAGTGACAATTACACAACTCCTTAAGTTCCGTGGCGGACCTGCTCAGACACTGTTTAGAACTTTTTCCGGCCCATGAGCGAGCTCTCAGCAGAGGAAAAGAGACGTGTTTTGCGTGAGCGGCGCCAAGCAAAAATGGCCCAGGGCAAGGCCTCTGAACGACTCAACACAATATTAACACAGGGTGCATCTGTGCATTCGGCTTCCGCTGTTTCTGGAGCTGATGCTACATCATCTCCTGCCCCAACGTCCCAGCCTGCCAACTCCCGTCTGTCGGTAACACCCGCTGCCTCTGCAAATGTCGCTGAAACTTCTTCTACTGCTGCTGCTGTGCCAGCAGAGTTGCACCTGGCACAACAAGGCGTGGACCAGTTGCACGATGACCCCGAGGTCCCTGACATATCGCTGCTTTTGCGTACCAACACTTCTCAGGATCCTGCCACAGACGCCCAGGACATGGATGCTATTATGCAGAAGATCTTCGCCAGTGCTGGTGGGGGAGAGCACCCTCCCACGACAGCAGATGAGGCAACATCGCAGTTCTTTGCCGAGATGATGAAGACCATGTCTGAAGACCCAAATAGCATACCTGAACTTCCCGAAAACGCCTCCTATCAAACTAAGTTGGCTGCCTACTATGAGTACCAGCAAAAAGGGTGGAAGGCCCGTTTTCTTGTGGCTCGTTTTCTAGTTCATTCTATCAACTTCCTCTACCATTACCGCAATATTCCCGGCTTCTCGGCTTCTGCTTATTCCTATATCCGTGATACAACTCCTTCTTCCGGAGTCAATAGCTTCTTGACCGTGTTTGCTTCTGCGGAGATTGTCATTATATCCAGTTATTTCTTGGTCTTGTCTTCCTCTGGTTTGCTCGAATTGTCGGCCAAAAACCACCCTGTGTCGAAGTTGCTCTCACTTGCCTCAACGGTTTCCCCCCCGGCGGCCTCTTACCAGTCTCTCCTCAACAGGATTCTAGTTTACTGGGGAGGAGTGAGCATAATTCTTGGCGACCTTATGTTGGTGGTGGTGTTTTTTGGACTAACCAGTCTCGTTTATTAGCCCGCTAACTATATACATCCAGCATGGCAACAGGGCTCCTCTCTGATTGCCATCAATACATGCACAATCTTGCGTGTGTTGCTTCTCTTAGAACTGTTTCTTCATGTCCTTCCTCTTTGCTTCGATGACTTTCTCTGCACTACGTAGGCCCTTCCTCTTGTAAAAAGCATAAAGCAACATCACCGTGCTGGCAAGCGACACCCCAAACCACGTCAACAAGTATTGGAAGTGATTGTTTGTAAACGAGACCCGCGGCACAGCAGCTATGGGCACACCTTGTTTAACGAACTCGAATTCTTGCCACTCCATCGTCGAATCATCACTTGCTTCTGGCAAGTGGCTACTTTCTTGCTTGGGCCCATTGTGCGCGAACAAAAACCATTTGGAGTTCTTTTGCGTGTTTATATCCTCCGGCCCGACCCAATTAGGCTGGTCCTTTAAAGAATAGATCATCTGTGCATACACCGGCAAAGCGCCTGACTGTCGGGCCATGGCCTCAACATCCGGAACGTAAAACACTCTCGTCCCCTCTTCGTGTTCGTACTGAAGAGACGACTTCTTGGGCATCACCCGGAACATGGCCTCTATAGTTATTTCGCCTTGAGGCAAGGCCAAATGCGACAAGTAGCCTCGGGAGCGTGACTCGGGGATGACTAGTTCCTTGCTGATCCAACCCCGCTCGATCAATATTGGCTTTCCACCATCAGAACGCACGAAAGGCGTCACCACAAGGTACCCCAATTCACGGTTGCGCAAGCGAGGGCCAAGGAACATTTCTTGGTCGTAATCAAAATGGCCCTTGACGAGAAACCGTCTATACTCGAACTCCCCAATCACAGACGGGTCAATGTCTGCGGGTAATGACTCCAATGGTGGTTCTGCCAACATGTACTCGGATTTTTTGATAAGGTCCATTTTCCACCTCAACCTCTTCACCTGCCAGCAGCCCAAACCAAAGCTAATCACGGGCATAGCGATCATGAGCCCCAATAGGACCCGCCTAAAGATTGGCGCCTTGCTCTGATTTTCTGCCTTCGCGAGATTATTGACTTTTGATGTGACTGGTTTCCAGTCGATGTTGAGCGTTTTGACTCCACGCAGCCGGGGCAAAGCACCCAAGCGGAATGCGTGAGGCTGGGGCAAAGTGCGAGCCGTGCCAACCCGTAGAAACGAAATCATCTATGAGTAGTAATCCTGAGAGCCGCACCGGGAGCCGTATTCCAGTACCAGTGCACTGAGCTCGCACTACACTGGCAGTAATGAGGTGGTGCACGGGTCGAGCTTGTCTGTATTAAGCCAGGTGAACCAACATGTGGCTGCAAAAAGATGTGGATGGTCATGCTATTAGCTCCTTGCAGCATGTAAGCCGCCGACTATAAAAGAGAGACGGTTTTCCACTTCTTTAACGATACACATTCGAATAGTCTGTCGGCTTTACCTTCTTGTAACGGTGCGTCTCAGTCCAAGCACTAGTACGCTTTGACGGCTGGCTTTTGCTTCAAGAGAGCTGCTTACACACACACTTTTAATTTTCTTATATTGAATTCTATTACTGTATTTGTGCTTTTGCCACATGCGCTTTTGCCAATCTCCCATCACAGCAGTACTATGTTTTCTTGTTTCTTTTTGCACCCAGCACATCTGAGCCGTATGAAGTCGTGCCACGCACATTGTTCCGTCTGGTTTCCACCTTCTGTGCACCACCAGAGATGCCCTCAAAGAAATTTTCTCGTCTTGGAAATACTGGAGACATTTACCACAGACAAATAGCATGGCCGGAATCGACTACCTCCTTTTTGAAGAGGCCACAGGCTTTGCCATTTTCAAGGTCTTGATCCAGCAGGATGATATTGCTGTGAGAATGAAGGAGGTGCAAGAGGCATCGCTGGACTTGGGCAAGTTCTCCAAAATGGTGGAGCTTGTGTCGTTTGCTCCGTTCAAAGGTGCGGCCCAGGCGTTGGAGAATGCTAACGACATCTCCGAAGGATTGGTCAGTGACTATTTGAAGTCGGTTTTGGAGTTGAACTTGCCAAAGCCTTCGAAGAAGGAGAGAGTTGTGTTGGGTGTTTCTGACAAGAACTTGGGTCCCTCCATCAAGGAGATTTTTCCCTATGTCGACTGTGTCTCCAACGAAATTGCCCAGGACTTTTTGAGAGGCATCCGTGTGCACGGTCCCAAGCTCTTAAAGGAATTGCAAGAAGGCGACATTGAGAGAGCCCAGTTGGGTTTGGGCCACGCTTTCTCCAGAGCCAAAGTCAAGTTCTCGGTGCAGAAGAACGACAACCACATTATCCAGGCTATTGCGCTTTTGGATCAGTTGGATAAAGACATCAACACTTTCTCCATGAGAGTGAAAGAGTGGTACGGGTGGCACTTCCCCGAATTGGCCAAGCTTGTCCCAGATAATTACACCTATGCCAAACTCGCTCTCTACATCAAGGACAAGGCCAACTTGACAGACGAGAACGTCCATGACATTGCAGCTTTGTTCAACGACGACCTTTCGATTGCACAAAGAATCATTGACAACGCCAAAATCTCCATGGGTCAGGATATCTCCGAGCTAGATATGCTCAATGTATCCACTTTTGCCGAGAGAGTCGTCTCAATTTCCGAATACAGAGCTAAGTTGTACCAGTACTTGACAGACAAGATGCACACCGTGGCACCCAACTTGTCCACGTTGATTGGAGAGGTTGTGGGTG
This sequence comes from Metschnikowia agaves, assembly GCA_963678735.1. Taxonomy (NCBI): domain Eukaryota; kingdom Fungi; phylum Ascomycota; class Pichiomycetes; order Serinales; family Metschnikowiaceae; genus Metschnikowia; species Metschnikowia agaves. The sequence continues at coordinate 1,202,735 of CAVMBV010000003.1, read as the reverse complement.
CTAGATTGATTTCTCACGCGGGTTCCTTGACCAACTTGTCAAAGCAAGCTGCCTCCACAGTCCAGATTTTGGGTGCTGAGAAGGCTTTGTTCAGAGCATTGAAGACCAAGGGTAACACTCCAAAATATGGGTTGATCTACCACTCCTCATTCATCGGAAAGGCCGCTACGAAAAACAAGGGTAGGATTTCCAGGTATTTGGCAAACAAATGTTCTATCGCATCTAGAATTGACAATTACTCGGACGAACCAACGACTGCCTTTGGGCAAATCTTGAGAAAGCAAGTTGAAGACAGATTGAACTTCTATGACACTGGGGCTGCACCAATGAAAAATGCAGATGCAATCAGAGAAGCTTTGGCGTTGAGCGGTACTGATGCTGCTATGGACATTGTCAATGATGACGAGAGTGATGATGATGATGAAGACGTTAGTGAAGCAAAGGAGCCAAAGAAGGAGAAGAAGGACAAGAAGGAGAAGAAGGATAAAAAGGAGAAGAAGGAAAAGAAGGAAAAGAAGGAGAAAAAGGAGAAAAAAGAAAAAAAAAGAGAAGAAGCGTAAGGCAGAAGATGATGAGCCCCCCAAGAAGAAGAAGTCCAAAAAGTAAGAACTGTGTTTACTTACCCCCTTGTTTCCCACGGTTTTTGTATACAAACAATTTTCCTCTATAGCATGTTCGATTCATAAAAGTACAGATGAAAACAAATTCAGTAGGGTGCATCCATTGATTAAGTAACATTACTTGATATCGAAAAACCACAGAATATGCCCGATCAATAGAACATTCATGCTGTCATCATGAATGCCATTGGTTCTACTGGCGTTGAAGTGAAGAGCTGAAGTTAAAACTCCTCACAGCACTATTCATCACTTGGTACTCAAATTCTTCAAAACCAGCATGGTGCGTTCGTGGCAAAAGAGACATGCCGTCCACTCGAGAAACATACGTTTCACATGAATTAGGTGGTAACAAGTACAGGTCAAGATTTGGGTCGTTGCCCAATATTATCGAATTCTGTGACATGTTACAAACGCCTTGATCAACAGCAGAATATTGGGCTACTGGAACAGAGCCACCATTCATAGTTTTGGCACCTTTCTCAATATTCCGTTCAAACCGTGCATGCGATACCTTGTGGACATTACACTGTAGTTCCAGCGCAGCCAGAAGGGGCAGGAAGGTTATCATATCTAAATGATACGGTATTTTAGAGTCCACAGAGGGTTTGGGGAGAAGTTTTCTTCTCGCTGAATGCACTGCATTATTCGTTGGAAGTGGTAAAGCACTAAAGTGGAGCGACAGAAAAGGAGAGCAAGCAATTATGGGCGCACTCCGTGATGGCGAGTCCGGAAGAAGTGTCAGAAATGGTGATAAAACTAAGCGAGGTGGATTGTAGCTATCCGGGATAGCCGTTGTATGAATGGAAAAGGCTTCCGTTGCAGAAGCTGCTGAATCCGAGTCGCCCTTAAACCGCCTTGTCTTCACTTTCTTCACAACAGAGCGATACAATCTACCCAAAATTGAACGAAGACGTTCAGTGTGTTCCAATGTCCGTGCTTGCGAACTCTCTAATCTGTGTGATTCCACATCAGTATCTCCCTGGTTGGATGAAGCATTTAAGGGCATGTTGTTATCTGATTGACTCACTTGTACTTCTTGTTCTTGAAGGGAATCCGAACCCAGATCGTTTTCACGTATTCCTTCCAAGGTTTTTTGAGGGATCGCCTTTCCATTTACTGGAAGCTGATTTGAGGTGAAATATTGCCTGAGCTGTCTTAATCGCACAGCGGTCGGATCCACGACTGCATCACTCAAGAGCTGTTCAATGGCGTTTTTTGGTCGTGATAAAGGTTGATGTAAGTTCCGAAAGTCTGCTTGCGCTAAGCTTGGAAATACTGTGTCTGCGGTCTTCATTAAGTGCTTGGAAACATTTTCGTACAAAGAGGTCAGTAACTGCTTAGCACTTATAGAGACATTGTTTGGACAACGATTCAGATCACTTGAAGGACTCTCTTCCTCATTAAAATGCTCTCCAACATGCACCAGCACTTCAGGCAGACAAGGGGGCTCTTCCAGGGATTCTGTCAGCGCAGAGCATGAAGTGTTGAGAGCCTGGGTTGGGACTTCACCAGAAGCTTGTTCAGGTCCGACGGGATGCTGCTGGTGTGTCAACAAGCGAGACCTTTTCGCCGACGAGGAAAACATCCTGCTGTTTGGTACATAGCCCGTCTTGTATCTTGAGTACCGACTTCCTTGCTTGACCACAGTATAGTGGTTGCCACGGTTAACACGAAGCGCTCGGGGCAGACTAGTGATTGTTTTTTGCTGGCGCATCAACTGACGATATTTCTCCATATTCATCATGAGTAATGTGCGTAACGCCGCTTCTTTAGCAATATTGTTACTCTCCATGAGTGGTGTGCTGCAAGCAAATTGGAGACAGTTATAAGCGGAGCACCCGACGAAAAAGAAGAAAAAAAAAAAAGGACAGAGCAGAGCAGAACAAAAGCTTGGAAATGAAAAGTACTAGCAATAACAAAAGAACGAGCAAGGTTTCTGTCGAATAATAATTCTTTTTGACAGAGAGTTTTTTCTTGAACACAGAGCGATGTCTTGAAAGTTTCTCTTTTTGCACCCACTGCGAAAAACTTAAGGCGAGAAAAATGCAAGGGGACGACAATAAGCGGAAGCACAGGTGACCAAAAGTAAATTAGAGCAAAAACAGTCAGCCCTAATTGATTTCACACAATTCACCAGTAAATGCGTTAGGCAAAATTAATTTCCCATCCAAGCTCGTTCAACATTGCGTGCCAATCCATAACACGGTCTCCTTCGCAGTTCTCGGCCCAGATCTTCTCTACCAAGAACTTCACTCGCACAAGATTCCAGGGTCCGTAGATTTTCATTAACTTCTCAAAGCGGTTGCGCATTGCCTCACGTCCACTCTTGGTGACAGTAAACATGCCGGCCATGAATATAGGAAAAACTAGCGTAGCTTGCATAGGCGTCTCAATCAACACATCTATGCACTTGATAAGGTCGTTTACCAAGATCTGGCACTCCAACGCCGAAGGATTGATTTTGTATATAGCTTGTCGGAGATACAACTTTGCACAGAGCTGGAAAGCCTCGAAGGCTGTGAGCTGAAGCTCGAGCTCAGAACCCGACAAGTTCACTAAATCATTGGCAGCGGGCTTCGCGTTGTCTACCACCATCTCTACTTCGTGTGCACGAGCCAAGATCGCAGAAAACATCTGGGAAATCTCGGTATGCTCACTCAAGTCGGATCTTTCATCAGCCGAAGCAGAATCTGAGGTATTTCCGGCGTTTGCAGAGGATGCTTGCGACGAGCCAGCGACCGATACCTTTCTCTTTCCATAGTAGTCACTTACAAAGCTCTTGTTCTCGTAGGCTAACGTACTGATCTCTCCCAAGATCTTGAAAAGCGTTTTGCACACTCCAAGCAACGGGCTCAAATTTCCTTGCGAGATACCCTCTTCATCCAGAAAGATCTCGTCATATGTATCAAGAGGGAAGTAAGTTCCACGATCAGAGGTAGAACTGGCAAGAAGATCATGGTATGCAAAGTTGGAAATAAGCCAGTGCTCCTCCTGGTTGCTGTTTAGATTTAGTATTCCACCATTATCCTTCAAAAGTCGCCATCCCCACTTGAGATAGATCGACCAGTTCTCTACATCCCCGCGACAGATTTCTGCGGCACAGAGAATGAGGATTGCAGCTAGCTTGTAGATGATGCTGCGACGGTCTGTGCGGGCATTAGCACCTGCGGAGAACTTGATCTCCCGCTCGAGATGCTCCATTGCCATGCGTGCATACCTGGTACCAACCTCGATCCACTTGCCGCCAAGATGGAAACCAGCCCATGCTAGGATGCCGAAAAGTACCCCATTATCCTTCTGTGCAAGCGGAAGAAACACCCGCTGGAAGGAATTGGACTCGTCTTGGCTATATGGCGCAATGGAAACCTTTCGAGACAAAAAGTTCAGATAGTAGTTGTAAAGATAGAAGCCCGATTGGTCTAATTCGGGAAGCACCGAAGGAGACGGTGGGGGACTGCGGGCGAAAGCCGCATTGAAGCTGGAGGCAATGTCATTGAAGCGTCCGGGAGACTCGTGGCTGATGTTGTGAATTTGCTCAAGAAACGACGGAATGTTGAACCCGGGCGAAAGCAGAAAGTCATCGGGCAAAGATACCTCGGAGTGGTCTTTGGAGCGGGCAGATGTGCCGTCTTCATCCAACTCTTGTATCGGCGAGGCCCTGTTCTCTGAGCCCCAGTTCATCAGCGATAGTTCACGGAGGAAATTGAGAAATGCAGTAGATGGCCCTGTGGCCGGATCGGTTGCAGGACCGCTGAAGTGGTCTAGCTCAGAGAATGCTAGCTGTTCTTGTGGCACAAGCGGTAGCGGTGAACCCTGCGGATGTGATATAGCAGCAGAATGGCCGGAATCGTGCTGTGGTGGAACAGACACAGCTGCCTTACTGGGCAGCGAGAACACGGCGGTCCTTGTTGGCGAAACGATAGGGCCGGGAGGGGGCGAGGGGTCCAAGGGAAGTGCGGTGTCAAGCGTTGTAGGGGAGCTCGACACCTCGAAAGGAACTCCAGGCTTCAGCGATTGAGCAAAGTCCGGAACGCTGGCGACCTTTGGTTTCTTGCTGCTAGGTTTGACCAGAGGACCAGACGGATGCTGGAAGTGCGAGAACGTTGTGGAGATTGTAGGCGGGTTGGCATGTCGTTTCGTCAGCCCCAGCGGAGCGTCATTGGGATGCGACGACCGCTTTCTCATTTTGCGGGTGCTCTCCTGCTCGCAAACACGCTTCTTCAACAACTCGATTTCCTCGCCGTTCATCGTACGGTAATCTGCCCAAACACACTCTTTGTTGAAGCGTCGACAGTCGCGGCACACGGGCTTGGTCTCGTCGCATTTCTTCTTGCGGTACTTGCACGTCAAGCAGCCGGTCTTTGTCTTGGTGTGGTACCGGCTATGGGCGGCAGAAGAGGCTAGGCTGTCGCTGCCGTGAGATGGCTTGGAGATGGAGGTTGTTGTTGCAGAGTGGTGCTTAGAAGCGGACGAAGAAGAGGGCGCTATGCGGCTAGCTGCGTCAGATTTGGCCAGCAGGCTTTTGGCCGCACGGCCCGCCTGCGGAATGTTTTTGCCAAGACCACTTTTCGAGTCAAATCTAGAAAACATGGCAGGTCAAGGCTTGTGATGGAAGCATGAGTTGATGGAGTAGGTGTAGATGCAGTACTTGGAAGTCTTCTGGGCGCGATGGCCGGCGAAGCTTTTGGGGCGTGGGGTAAAAACACGACTGGTCTGCCTCGCCCGGGAGCATTCAAACTACGCTGTGCACCTGGTTTACTGGAGCCAAAAGTAGGGTACGGAAGCAGCCGAGTACAGAGGAGGGGTTACCCGGGTGGGAAATAATAAGACAAAAAGAAGAGATTGCAGCACCACAATTTCACACATGGCCTCCCACTGTATTACTCAGTGTGGCTCTAAGTGGCTTGACTAACGTTGATCGGACGGGAAACAGTATTTTCCACTTGATATGGCCGCAACCAAAAGGGACTGTTTTGGCGGTGACAATAGCTGGGCCTTGTGCTGTTTTGGTGCAGTTTTGCTGTTTTACCGCCAAGGACACGTAATTATCCATTTTCGCTTTCATTTCTTCACTATTTTACTTTCACTTTTTTACTTTTTTACTTTTTCATTTCTTCACTTTCACTTCACTTTCACTTCATTTTCCGGCGGTCATGTGCGTAGAACAAACTAGAATCGTCCAACGTGTGTGCAGGAGCACCTTCAGTTCGCACGCAACTACAAACTGGAAGTTTTCTCCCAAGTACACCGCACCTTTTTTCCTCCAACCGCTAATCCTATTATCTAGAAACCCCAGTCATGTCGTTAAAACGTATCAACAAAGAATTGCTCGACTTGGGAAGGTATGTGTCTGCGGCGGCTTCATCTGCCTGCTTTTTTTCCGCTCGTTCTGCGTTCCCCGTTCTTTCTCCTTCTGACCGACGCTCCTCTCGGCGACCGCCTCTTGCCTGTTGCCTGGATACACCGCTCGTTCTTGCTGATGTGTTCCGGTCGGCGGCGGCTCGCTTGTCTTGCAAAGCGCTGCGCTGGACTCCGTATAGCCCCGCCTATTTGCCCGTAACCGATTCTGTTACCCCCTCTCGCCCCTCATACTGATCTGTGCACCACTTGTCGGACCGACGCCTTTTGGCGCCTTGCCCTTTCAAGCACAACCTACAGGTTTCGGCGTCGATCCTCCATTATCCATGCCCGTTCGGCAGCCGAACAAATGCCAGCAGCGACCTGGACGAATGAAGCCTAAAGGATGTTTTCTTTTTTTTTGTATCATACCGCATCTACTAACATCTTGCAGAGATCCTCCTTCATCATGTTCCGCTGGTCCTGTCGGTGACGACTTATACCACTGGCAAGCATCGATCATGGGCCCACCAGACTCGCCCTACGCCGGTGGTGTGTTTTTCCTCTCGATTCACTTCCCCACGGACTATCCATTCAAGCCTCCCAAGATCAACTTCACCACGAAAATTTACCACCCCAACATCAACGGCTCGGGCTCCATCTGTCTAGATATCTTGAAAGACCAGTGGTCTCCTGCCCTCACCATTTCCAAGGTTCTCTTGTCGATCTGTTCTTTGTTGACAGACGCCAATCCCGACGATCCTTTGGTGCCGGAAATTGCCCATGTGTACAAGCTGGACAGACAAAAGTATGAGACCACCGCTAGGGAATGGACGAAGAAGTATGCTGTTTAGATACCTTCTCGCATGACTCGCAGTCGCACCCTGGCCGCCCTCGCTGCCTGGGGCTATACATAGATAAATGTACATTTGCATTATCAGTTTGGTGACATGGATAATTCTCTTTGACATGGATAATTCTCGTTGGCTTGAATAATTCTCGTTGGCTTGAATAATCCTCGTTGGCTTTTTGTGATCTCTTGTTCCCTCGTGCCTCCTCCTCTTCTGATCTCTATTCACCTCTCGTATTTTGCATCTTGTTTCTGTCTGTATATGGCTGCTTTGGCCTTGCGTGTCGATCTCCAGAGGAAGTGAAACTTATGAGAATCTCTCTAAACCGCCTGAGACGACCAGAACGCCCAAACCTCTCTCGACACCTCACGCCGGCTTCCCACTTTTGTTACCAGTCTATTTCCCCAGCTTCAAATTGTTGGGACTGCAGGTAGCATCGTTTGCCCATACGCTAAACTTCGCTACTACCTCAACTAGCATTACATTAACATTCCTAATTAGCACTGGGCCATTGCCCCGAGTATTGCAAGCAGAAGCATCATACAGAGACGCGCAATCCAGAACTTCCTGCCATTTTACTTGTTTTTACTATTATCATTATAATCTTATCCTCATTTTTTTAGCGTGGTCAATCTCCAGGTCGACTGTCTCTGGCAGCAGATATTCAGCCATCTCAAATTGCCTTTAGTGGCCGATCCTTGAACCAAGATACTTCAGTCCCATTGATTTTAAAGCAAATACCACGGCCGTAGCAGATGAATCGGTTGGCTTCGTTCGAGACCGACGACACTGCTCGCCTATTCCAGCTCGCGAAGAAGCTTCACGAGAAAAACTTCTTTAAAGAGGTTCTCAGCAATTTCCAGTACCAGGTTTTGCTGCGTGTTTTGGCTCTAGATAATTTCGAACTATGGCGGGCGTTTCTCGAGGGAAACTGTGTGTTGAAGATCGACTCCTCCGAGGAGTCCAGAAACCCAAATACTGAGGAAGAGCTGGAGACCCTCGACGAAGGTGCAAAGCCGCTCCGGACTCTAGCGCTCAACTTGAGATTTCTTCTCTGGGAAAAGGCGATTGACTATTACTACTCCAACGAGCTGGCTCACTCCTCGCACAGCAAAATGCGCATCGTCGACAACGTGTCGGAGGACTACGACTTGCTAGAGCTGCTTGATACGCTACCGGCGGATAAAGCGGAGGCTCTGAAGCAGGAGGCGGTAAAAGAAAGTGCTGCCATGCTTCGAGATGAGGACGATGACTACGATGTCGACGACGACGACGATGGTGATGAAGGTGAGAACAGCCAAAATATCATCGCACATGACAAGGCAAAACATGGCAATGGCGATGACACCACATTATCTTCTCCCAGTTTATGTGTTACTGACGATGGACAGACGGTATTGAGCCTACCTCGCAGTGCTTTCAGCATTAAGACGACCGAGAACCCGTCTACGGACTCGTTCCAGCAACAGATGTCTTCGGATGAGATAGCTCCAGTGGCATCGACGCTTGAGGAAAGAGATCTGCAGATCAAGCGGTTCAACCGCATTTACCACATTTTTGAGTATGATCGAGAAACACTTTTGAAAAGGCGAAAACTCGAAAAATCAGACATGCAGCTTGAGAATCTGAAGAGCAACGACGGCGGTAGCAATGACATCCCGATCAGCTTTGGCTCAGCTTCCCATTCTTTAAAGCACTTACTCAATACAATCAAGGATCGAAGAGATGATGTGGGTCTCAGCGACCTTGAGTTGCGCAGCTTGTTTATGGACATTCGGAAGCACCGTGGGAAATGGGCCAACGACGATCGCGTTGGTCAAGAGGAACTTTATGAGGCCTGTGAGAAGGTTCTCCTAGACTTAAGAGGCTACACGGAGCACTCGACTCCATTTTTGAACAAAGTTTCGAAGCGGGAGGCTCCCAACTATGGGCTTATCATCAAGAAACCCATGGATTTGAATACGGTTATGAAGAAATTAAAGTCGCTTTCATACTCCTCGAAAGCTGAGTTTGTGGATGACTTGATGCTCATTTGGAACAACTGCTTGTTGTACAACGCTGATCCAAAGCACTATTTGAGAGCACATGCCATTGCTATGCAAAAGCGCACACAGAAGTTAGCTCCCTCGATCCCAGACATCGTCATTAAAAACCGTTCGGAGATAGAAAAGGAAGAGGAGGTTGAGAACGAGGGTACGGCGACTCCCTCAAAGAAAGGTGGCAAGACTTCCAAGAAGGGTCTGATGCGTCGAAGGGAGGAGGTGATAAAATCTGAAGAGCTAGAATCGGGGGGTCCTGACCTAGTAAAAGTTGAGCCTCTGTCCATCGAGGGCACTCCGGCCCCTTCCACTCCTCAGGTTGCACTGGCTGCTCTCGTGCAGCTGAACGGCCACCTGGTGCAACCTGAGGAAAATCCCGAGGATGAGGAGGAGGATGCTGATGATGTGGAGAACGATGTTGCACAGGAGGACAATGACGACATTCAAGATGTGGAATTGCAAGCATGGAAGGTGTTCACGGCCAAGTCCCGTGCAAATTACTGTTCAGCTCGGGCAGCTCTTTTCGATCATAACTTCAAGCTTAAAATGGACGCCGATGCCATTATCCGGGAGTCAAAAAAGATGAATGATTTCGATCACTTTTTGGACAACAAAGAAGTTATCTCGAAGGGAAACAAACTTCTTGATAATGATGAACCCTATCTCTTGGAATATGACATTGCTGGTGGCGTTCCTGAGCTCGAGTACATGGGCGTGGACACTGCCACTCACGAACAGTACGAGAAAGAGCGAGCAGATGCTATTTTGGAAGAAGGAAAAGAAGCCGCTTCTAACTCGGGGTTGTATATTCTGCCAGATTCGGGTCTCAACAGCATCTACACTAAAAACATCACTGAGATCCAGGAGATACGAAAGATCTGTTTTAAGATCTCGTTGATTCGACAGATGCAGACGCAGCAGTTTGTGCACCGGTCACAAATGAGGCAGCCTGAAATTGAGTATCTTAAAGAGATGGACATAGATCCGGTCTCAAAAATGCCCAATCATGAATTAAACAGTGGTGTTGTACAGTACGCTGCTCTTCGGAAGAGCATTGCCAAAATAGGCATGCACACTGGCTTTGAAACCACTGAGCCTTTTGCACTCAATACTCTCACACAGGTGGCAGAGCGGTACATGCTGAATTTGGCACGGTCAATGAAAATGCATTGTGAAAGCACTTCGAGGAACGTGCTAACAGCTAAGGAGGTGGTACTTGTCAGCCTTCTTGAGAACGGAGTGGAAAAGCCCGACGATCTATATACGTTTGTGCATGAGAAACTACAGAAGAACGAAACCAAGCTTACGGACTTGCGTAACAAGCTCTCGGGTTTCTTGAAGGACCTTCTTAGGCCATCATTGGAAAGTTTCAGTGAGCAGAACTTCGACGATGACAGTGAGCAGTTCACTACGGGTGACTTTACTAACGAACTCGGTGATGACTTCTTTGGGTTCAAGGAATTGGGGCTTGATAAGGAGTTCAAAATGCTCTCGTCCTCTGTGCCGGTACATTTACTTCACTCGAAGCTCCACAGCTCCTTCAACAACGCTGGGGCCATAAACAAGACCACAAAGTACGAGGACTTGACAGGTTGGCAAACCGTCAAGCTTACAGTAGCGGATGTCAACAAGCAGATTGGGCTCTTGCAAGCATTCTATCACGATCTTGCTCAGAAAAGCGAAGTGGCGTTTGCCAAGCAGCAAAAGAAGAAGGGCGAGGTTGGGGCATTGCCCTCTGCTTCGGAACTATACTTGCTTGAAGACGAGGAGTTACCACAAAAACAGAGAAATATCAGGCCCCGGCTCCCTCCTACAGGAAAAATTCAATCGGTCAAGAAGAAACCTCTTAGTAATGCATATATTCTTCCAGAAGAAGAGGAGGAGGAAAGTTTGTCGATGAAGTTTGGTGCTGGTTTGGATGAGATTAAGCTGTACGCATAACTCAAGAATCATAAACCATGATGAGTGGACCAAACAACAAGACCCAGTATTAGAAAAACCAGAAGCGGTATACTATCTGGTTTGCTCTTGTGTGAATATAAAAGAAGAGCTGTTATCTTTTTTTCAACCCATTATACGCATTCCGTTCCTTTCTTTATCTCCATCCTACATTTAGAGCCATCGTATAGCTATAGAATATTCGCCTGTATTAGAGCACGCGGCCCGCGTCATCATCTCCATCACTTCTCATAGTGGTTATAAGAGCAAGAAGAACACACATAAAAGCGCCAGCAAACCCTGTTAATATTGTGCAACGCGACTATTCTAAACTACCTACTATTCAGAGTTAAGCAAATGTTTCTACTAGCATGAGAAAGCTGTCTTCGTCTACATTGCCGGGTGATTTATCCAAACGACATTACCCCAGACCCACAGAGATCGGGGCAAGCTCCTCGGAATCCTCGGAATCCTCAGCAAAAATGCTGCTTAGTCGTTTAGGAAGGGACATTCTATTGCGCAGAGACATCTTCGGGCGCAATATCCTCCACATTTGCATCTTGTGCAACACTGTTGACGAGCTTCGTCAATTGCTCCAGAACTCAAATATCAGAGCAATATTGCCGGCAACCGATTACGAAAACGGGTGGAACATCTTCCACTATATCTTCTATTACAAGCGCCTCAAATGTCTTCAGGCAGTTTTGGCGTTTTTTGAGCAGAACCAGGGTGCTAATGCTTCTCTTTGCACCGAGCTCTTGCGCCGCAAAGATCGCTCCAAAGCAGTTCCGCTCTCGCTTCTAGGCAACGATATCAAAGATTTCTATTGGGTGCCTCACTATATCAACGAGCACAATGAGTTCCATTTGGTTAGGCGCTTTTCGGCTCTGAGCAGTGGCCTGACGAATGAGCATGCCACTAACGCTAGTTCTATGGAGAACAACGTGGTGACGGCGATTTCTGTTTCCACCAATGAACAACAGGGCTCTGTAGGCTCTTCCGAGGGAACAAACCTGCTGGCAAACCCCGATATTGCGTTCTTTCCGCGTCATGTTGACCACGACTGGTGGTCTAATTCCCGGGGTGGCTCCGATGTTTACGTTTTCGGAGCTAACTCCAACAACAATCTCGGCTTAGGAGATTCGGCAGACAGGTCAACGCCTACTAGGGTCGATCCACACGATTTTGGTGACTCGGAGCTTTTTCCTTGTACAGACTTGAGAGATTTCTTGCATACTCCACGGTACAAGTTTGTCCGTATCTCCAAATACCATTCTGCGGTCTGTACCGTAGATGGGAGACTCTTCACCTGTGGAATTGGTGCACGGGGCCGTTTGGGTCATGGTAATGCGTTGAGTCTTTACAAATTTAAACAGGTTATGGAGTTTAATAATCTGTGTACTGTTGTTGACTGTGCTATCTCCAATAACCACAATTTGGTCTTAGCATCTTCGGGTAAATTGTTTGCGTGGGGTCAGAATATCTACAATCAATTGGGATTTAACTCCACAATGCAAAACTCCTTTAAGAACAATTTGGGTGACGTCTACGAGAACTTTCCCCAGGAAATCCTAACAGGAGAATTTCGACGTGCTATGCCGCAGATTCTTGGCGTCGCTGTGTCTCGGGTTCATTCTTTAGCCTTTTCATCAAACTCATTATATTTTTGGGGACTCAATATTGGCCAGGTCGGTCTTGATTCGCTGGACAACTCTGTTGAGCATCGTGTCAATGGGAAATGCTACAAAGGTTCCATTGTGCCGCACCCAAAAGAGATTCAAATGCGAGACCGAATCAGGCTTGTAACAACTTGCGATACTTGCACATGTGTTGTGACTGAAACAAACGATATCCATCTTTTCTACTTGGGTCAACGGGTGAGACTCGCTAAGGTACCCGCTAGGGTGGACTCGAGTCAGCAATTCGATAGTTTCAAGCCCTCCGCGCTCACCCGAGCACCGGTGATTAAGAAAATAGCCATGAAGTCCCACGAACATGTACATATTTTGCTTGACAATGGGGACGTGTTAGGCTTTGGTATTAACGCGGATGACTTAAAAGTGTTGCGCAACGTGAAGTATTCTCTTCTCTGGCTGGCATCCGACAAGAATATGCGTGCTGTGGACATCGACAACTCGTATGATGGATCTCTTATCGTGTGCACAAAAAACGGCTCGGTCCTTGTTCGCTCCAATTCCGCAAACATTTCGCTGAGAAGGGGGTCTCTGACAACGCTTGCGGCATTTTCACTGACAACGAAGAAGAAATTTCGGAAGCTTGAGGGCGTCAATCGCGTGGTAAAGATAACATGCGATGATTCTTTTTCTTCTTTCGGGCTAATCAAAGATGACGTCGATAGTTTGCCCTTTAAACTCCAAAAGAATGACTTTTTCAAGGACATGAAGTACTTGAGTCCTCTTGTTGAGCCGAACCTGTTTCGTAAGCAGGATCAACTTTTAGACGTTGATCATGATCTCAACTGTTACATTACTGACTATCTTTATCCGAAAGAATACCTCGATACAATGGCGGACGACAAGCTCCTTCTTCTTGGTAGTCTTAGTAAAGATGTGTTAAATAAAGGCGAGCCCAGCTTGCCTAAAGCATCCCATGATTTTTTACGGAAAGCACATTTGAATAAGACCAGCCTGAAGCACAATGTTGAGCCTGGCCTAGATGCAATCTATCAAAAGCACGATGAAGCAGATATTGCATCGCATGTCCTGCTACTCCGTGCTAATGTTTTCCCCTCTTCCACTAAACCCTCATTTGACTGGCTGTGTCACAAATTTTATGATGGAAAGTTTATTTTTGCTAAATTGCCAGGTTATTTCATTGGTTTCCATACTCAAATCTTTAAGCACCGATCTAAGTTATGTCAAGATATCTTTCAGCCAAAAGAAGATGGTGAGTTCTTCACGCACAACGGAATACAGGGCTCATATGATGTCAACAGTCGAACAATTATATTTGAAACAGATGTGCATCCAATGTCAGTATTGGTTTTGGTGCATTTCGTGTATACGAATATTTTCTTGAACTTCTGGGATGGCTACTCGCCAGCAGACAATAAGTCAGACATAATACGCAAAATTAGGACTGATGTTACTGACTTGATGACACTCTTCAAGATGGACTTGCTTTTTGGCAAAGACCAGCAATACTTGAGCCAAATGCAAGAAATGCTTTTGGATGAGGGTGGTGATGTAACCCTATCGTTGGCCAATGGTGAGAGTACATGTTGCTCTTCTCTTTTAGTGGCCCGTAGTGCCTTCTTCGAGACCATCCTCTCTGGTAGATGGGAAACAGGTCAGCGTGATGATACTTTGGAGGAGGATGCTTTTGAACCCAAATTTATCGGTATGGAAAACATCACAATGCTACAAATGAGCATTATTCTCAAGCATTTATATGGATGTAACGATTTGGACGTCTTTGCAGCCGCTAAAAGGATCGTTGCAGATTCAGATGACTTTGTCAATTTTCTCTTGGAGATGGTAGAGGTAGCCGATGAGTTGCTTCTTGTGCAATTGAAACATTTATGTGAACTAGCTATTAAGGATTTCATAAAGGTGGATAATGTTGTTGTGCTCCTAGGCCATGCTGACTGGTTGAATGCAAAAAAGCTTTTCATGAGCTGCTGTTGGTACATTTACAACAATCTTGAAGTTGTGTTATTTGATCCAGACTTGCTCGATTTGGGTGACAATATTTTGGACCAGGTTGAGTTTCAGCTCCAATTCTTGGACCAGTGCAAGCATCTGACGTTTGCCCATGGAGTCCATGATAATTTTCATGTCGAGAAATTGTTACAGTGTCCTGGTTTTTATACTACCGAGTTGGTAGATACCTATGTGACGAATTTCAATGGCTTTAATGAGCTCTTCATGAGTGACGCAAAAGGATTTCTCAGTTTTGAGCCTCTTGTTGACGTTAAAATCGATACATTATCGTCTCTGGATGAAGCCAGACGAAAGCCGGGCAGCCGGAAGATGTCACGAAAGGGAAGCGCAGAAGTAGCAGCAGACATCCAGAAGCTAATAATTTCAAGCATGCCTTCCAACCGAAAAGGTAGCGACAGTGCTATTGCGGATGATGAAGAATTTGAACTTGTGGTGAGCAGAAAACGGAAATCCAAGCCATATCTAAAGGAAGAGAGAAACTCTGTGTCTTCGAAAAGTAACGAGTCTTCACGTTCAGCCGATAAGGATGACGACACTGGTGGGGATGGCAGGACCAACTTCTCTTCTTCCCCCAGTCCGTCTATTATGGAGACGACATCATCACTGGAGAACTCTGGCTGGAACAATTCTGCTTCCACTGTTACTGGTTTAACGCAATCTTTGCAGCGGGGCTCAGTGAGTGCTTCAGTGAAAATGACTCCTATCCTAGGGGAAAGTGCCGAAAAAACGAAACGGCCTACGAAGATTAAGTTTGCACCGTCTATGAAGCTCTCTCAGAGAGAGCGGCGCAAATTGGGGCTACAAGGCGATAACGAAAGCAGCTCTAGTATCACCAGCGACACCCGTAGGGCACAAGCGGAGGTTGATGTCAGGAATCCGTGGAAGGTGCCCAATGAGACTTCTACGCGAGGCTCTTCTGCAACTAGCAGTAGCGAAAACCTCAGCAATCTTCCAGTTTTGGGCCAGAAAGTGGAAAGCAAACGTAAACCGTCCAGTTCTATCGATACCACCTCCTCAGAGACAATCCGCATTGGGACAATGCCAGAAGTTCACACGAAAAAGACATTACAGGAAATCCAACAAGAGCAGGAGTTTGCACGATGGTGGGAGGAAGAGAGTAAGAGAGTCCAGCAGGCATTGGAAGGAGCGGCACGGGATGCCACGAACAAGGGCAGGACAGTGGGAGGCAGAGGCGGAAGAAGTGGCCGGCGAGGACGGCGGCGGCAGGCAGATGGAGCTGGGTGAATGGAGCTACTGGATGTCGCAACAGATGTTCGATTGTGATGTCTACTTTGCTAAGCCTAACTGTTGATATCGTCCGGAAACCAACCGTACTCGTCCAAGTCAACGGACATTCCAGATACCTCGACATTCTCCAGAAGCAAGCGGCGCTTCTGTTCGAGCTCGCCATCTTCCCGCTTGGCGATCATGCCAGAGCTTGAGATGACTCTCCACCACGGCACATGATCAAAATTTACACCGTCGTTACGCAAGGTGGACAGGATGGTGTGGTGGTTTTTAAGAGAGGAACCGACTTGTCGGGGATTCTGGGGCTTTCCTATTAGATACGCAACATGGCCGTATGAGGTAACCTTACCGAAGGGAATCTGGTCGATGACAGAATATACAGCATAGTGAAAAGCCTTGGCCTCATCGGATAGCATTGCCGGCAAAACTCGTAAGAGGTGTGCACCATCAGGCCTCGCTCTTACAGATAAGAGGTAGAACTGCATGTGAAGTAGTAATACTCGTGCTGCGGGAACTAAGCCCGCGCCGTAGACAGAGGCAAGTGAATTTACACTACAGGAACAAAAATAAAAAACTGGGTATCGAAAACCGAACTTATATTTGTAAAAGGCGAATTAGCGTCGAATTATAAACTAGCACGTTTACAAAGCCAACAAAGCACCAGCGGCAACAGCAACTGCACCGGCAGCGAACTGCTTGTTAGCAGCACCCTCGTAGGTGGAGACAGCAGCAACAGAGGAGTTACCAGCAGCAGAAGAGGAGACAACGGAAGAAGAGGCCTCGGCTGGGCAGTTGGTGACGGTAGAAGCACAAGAGGTGACGGTAACCAAGGTGGAGTACTCGTCGGTCTCAGTGACAGTGGAAGCAGCAGAGGCAACAGCAGCGAGGATTGCGATGACGGAGAATTGCATTGTAACGAAGGACTGGTAGTTGGTAGATCTAAAGAGGATAACAAAAGAAAAGAAGAAGAAGAAAACAAGCTGGAGGGAGCGGGCGGCGTCTTATATAGACTTTTTTTCTGTTGCGTCGGTTTTGCAGCACGCCATCACCACTTCACACCGCCCCGACGCACGTCAGTGCAGTGTATGCTTTAGGCGGTAGTGTTTTCTTTTTTGTTCGCTGCTCGGGGCCTGTTTCACGTCCATGCTTTTGGCAGGTCGCGTGCTCGCAACCGCGCGATTAAGCTACAGGTCTGTATATGTGGGCCGCGAACCTTGGCCCAATTCGACAGTTCCCTTACTGCTTGCGGACATAACGTAAATAGCACGTGAGGAGTCTTCCGCGTTGGTGGTGTTGGATCCGGCATGGGCCCTGCAAGCTGTGCCCCTTTGTTAGAGTTGCTGTGGCCCTGTCCCGCTTGTCAGTTGACGGCTGGTGTAATCTAGACCACAGTGTGTGGTTTGCGCGGTATATGGAGCCGTGTTTTTCGACGTGTTTGACGTGGGCCAACCTATGCCATTCTGGCGTATGGCCGGTGTTATCTTTTTGCTCCTTTGATACGCGGTCCGCTTGGGGCTGGCTTGCTGTCATTGGCTCGTGCTGCCGGACGCTTCGTTTTGGTGACGGGAATGGAATGTCCCACCGTTTCTTTTTCGTGCTAGCGGAGTGAGCTTATTCTGGCTCTGGCCTGCGCAGTGCTGAGTTCGAAGTCCATGGCTCGTACTTAGGCTGGCGCCATACATTGCTGTGTCTACGGCCCCGGTTAGTAGCGTGCCGTTTGTTTTCTTTTTGGTTTTTTTGGCTTGGTTTTTGGCTGCCGTTACATTTTGTTGTTTTCTTTTTGGTTTGGTTTTCTTTGGTTTGTTTGGTTTTTTTGAACATGTGCTTCGTGTAAAGTTCTACTTAAGCTGCTTTTACCTGTGTACTGATGTCGTCAACCTGTATTTACTTGCTTTCCCCAGATCGCTGATTATCTCTTTCTTCGTTTGCTGGCAGTCTTTTCCTTGCGCCTTCTTCCTTGAACTTGCTTCTGGCTTGGTGCTTCTTGCTTCTACTGTGTACTCCATGTAGCTCCACGGCCTGCCTGTCAAACCTGCCTGTCAAACCTGCCTGGTGTTTTTTTTTTTTTTTTTGACGGTTGTCTCGCGGAGATTCCCCTATCTTTATTTTTATATGGTAACTGTTTTTGTTCCTTCTCATTGCGTCGAGCGCCGCTCGGTTCTCTATGGTTTCTTTTCAGATTGCCGTATTTGTTCAAGACTCGTACTTGGATTCAGTAATACTGTATTAACCTTACTTCTATTTTTATCCTTCCAGCCTTTTTCTCCTTCTAGCCTTTTTCTCCTTCCAGCCTTTTTCTCCTTCCAGAGTCCTTTTTCCGCTTCCGTGCCAGCTACTCACCTGTGTCGCCCAGAACTGAGTGCTTCCCGGCGCCTCCAATCCGCTAAGCCTTGGCTTATATATTGAGCAAGCGCCCACCGATTCTTTCATTTTTTTGTTTTTTCTTTTTTGTTTTTTGTTTGGTTTCCTGTTTTTCCTGTTTTGGCTAGACCTTTGTCTTGCTTTCTCTTGCTGGTCCCCATCCCCGCACTTCTCTTTACCTGGGCCCGTGAGCTCACTGCAGAACGCGACTATCTGCCTGCTGCCCGCTATTGTTTTGAGACACGGTCTGAGGCTTTGCGGCCGTTTCCTGCTGAAGTGAAGGGTTTAGCTTCGTATCTGATTGGGCAGTCCTATGCTGTAGCACATGGAACTCCAATGGCTCTGGCGAATTTGGTGTTTGTTTGCGAGTGTGCGAGCCGTCCCACTCAATTCTCCCTCTCACTCTCACTCTCACTCTATTCTCCCTCTATTCTCCCTCTATTCTCCCTCTCCTCTCTCTCTATTCTCTCTATTCTCCCTCCCTCTCCCTCTATTCTCCCTCTCTCTCCTCTCTCTCCTCTCCCGCTGCATTGCTTTTCAACTTCGGTTCATGTCCGCACGTAAGAACTCGGGAAGCCCCGCTATAGTCTTGTTCTTCAACATCCAGCTGGCCATCAAGTAGCACCGCAATGCCTCCAGAAAACTCTCTACTGACTCTTGCTCCAAAAGCGTGTCGACAGATGTGCTTAGTTCACTTTCGATAAGCGCCCGTGCGCTCTCTCCAATCTCGGTGTCATTTAATGTTTTCATTTGCCTTTGAATTATCTTCCGGAGGTTCCTGTTCTCTTGTATATGACTTCGACGGAAGAAATCTTCTAGGTCACTTTCCAAAAATGGAAACACTGTGATACCTCCTAAGAAAAAAGCCTGCAGCAGCTGTCGTACCACCTTCTTTACTCCTACCCAAATTGCGTTGCCAAAAAGCTCCTCCTCTAAGGCTTCGTATCTGCTCTTGTGCAACCCTCTCACTACGTTCACGCATTGTCGACTTATCATTCCAGTGAAGGAGGCATTTGCGTTGTAAACCACGCGAATTGATGTAGAGAGAAACTTGATGATTGCAAATCCAAACTGATCCAGTGAGCTATGTGCAAGCACGTTCTCGTCAATCCAGTTACTGATGTCCTCCCCGAATCCCAAGAGCAAAAGTAGCCAAAGGGACAATCCAAGGATTATGAGTATGGGTGGGCGAAGTAGTTCAAAGATGACGTCTCCACCCATTAATAGCATCGAAAACCCAACCCTGAAAACTAGTTGCATAACCCTACCACGATTATGATTGGCAACTTGTATAAGCACCTGGAAGATTCCTGAATTTTGCTGATGTCTATTGTTCCCATGATCGTCATTGATCATTTGAACGAAGTTATTGTTAACTGTGGCAGGCGTAACGACGGTATCGTTCACATGAACTGTTTCTATTTCTGTCATA
This sequence comes from Metschnikowia agaves, assembly GCA_963678735.1. NCBI lineage: Eukaryota > Fungi > Ascomycota > Pichiomycetes > Serinales > Metschnikowiaceae > Metschnikowia > Metschnikowia agaves. The sequence continues at coordinate 1,183,226 of CAVMBV010000003.1, read as the reverse complement.
CGACCGTTGACTCCATTGTTTGTGTTTTCCTGACTCTCTCTCAAACCACGATCATTCTGAGTCACATAGATTGCTCCAGTTTCTGTTCGGTACCGGTATGATCCCTCTGTTGATTGTGGTGATGTCTGCTCCATGGAGTTAGGAACAGCAGAGCTTGATCTGCTCTGTATATACCTGTTTATGGGCTGTCTTGTCTCTGTCAAAGAAACTGTTGAATCTCCTTCCACAGTGGTAAGCTTCGACACCTCGACCGAATTCTCTTCGTTTAGACCACATATTTCTGTCAACTTGTTCATGGCGATGGAATTAATGAGTATACTGCCATAGGGTGTCATGATGCATTCTGCGGTGGACAACTCTACCGTCTTACCGTCAATCTCAATTTCGTAAATCTCTTCAGCGACTGCGGTAGGCTTAACCAACTTAGTACGGCTGCCATTTGCAACCTCCATGTAACTTTGGCCTGAAGCAGTCCATGTTTCGCCATCAATATCTAAACACAAATTGTCTCGTACAACGTAAACAACCTCAGGAGGCAGCTGAAATTCATTGTTTTGCAATGCAACAAATCTCAGAAGAGGAGCTTGCTCGACAACGTTAAGTGCTGGCGAGAAACAGTGGGCTTGAGTATAAAGCTCGAGACGTACCATTGCGTGGCCCGTGGCTCGTGCTATTGCCCGCTTAAAGTCAAGCAATGTAGTATTTTCATCAACAGGGATCTTAAACTGCATTTTTCCTTCCACCAGAACAGAACTTGGCGAGCTTACAGTGTCTTTGGGGCGCACCTCCACTATTCGCTGAGCGGGGCGTATTTTGAGCCCCAATTGGACCAATTCGAGAGGAGGCACGTCAAGCCGCAATAGCTCCCTCATTAACAAGTTCTGCAGCACGTGTTCGTTGTTGTAATAAAGCTCCACTCGCTCAATATCTGTTTTGTACTTGGCAGCAGCCACTTCCTTAAGGCTCTGGACTGTGGATACAAGAGACTCCCGAGTAAAGCACGCCGTAGTTCCACTACCTGCGGGAAACGAAAAGTCCGGTATTATTTCGACATCGAAGAGGTCTGCTGCCGGGGTCGACGTTGGAAATTCAAACTGTTGTGTCTTGGAGTGGTCAATGTAAAGCCGCAACCCGTGGTTCACCAGGAGTTCGCTGGGAGTTCTTACGCCAAAAAGATCGCCTAGTGTCTGCGACCCTCGAACAGGCTGCTGATCGTAGAGGAGTTCAATACTAGGCGGAACAAGTTGTGCATTATCGCTGAATAGCCAAATCAGCTGCTGGATCTGTTGCACGGTGTGACGTAGAGTGACGTTGATGGTATATTCATTAGTAGCCGTTTGATCCGAAGGCAAGTTTCGGTGCTTTAGCGGCATCCGAAGACTGAAGGGTGTATCCATGATTTTGAGTGCCCGTAGCTTTGTATTTCTTTTGGGGGGCAATGGTTTTGTCCACCTTACTAGGGTGCAAATATGCTGAGTTGGAGCTTGGCTATGGGGTTGAGTATCGTGTCAGGCATATAGTGCGTCAGCAGATTTTTGTTAGTTATATCTTTCATTCCACATTTTCTTGCTTATTTTGTCTAATTTTCAATTCTACAAACCGAGATATATAAGTCCAGCTTTAAATGTGAATTGTTCATTTTCATCATTTCTTATATACAAGTGTTACTTCCGAATGGCGTGGTATCTCTTGCCTCTGAATGCAAATATCTCGTCGTTCGCTTGGAAGGTTTCTGTAGGGTTGGAGTCCACCAAGTCCAACTTGGTGGAGCCGAAAATATTCTTTCCCGGTTTCATCAAAATGTTAGTCTCCTCGAAAAGCTCTTGGTTTTGGATCCAATCCAACTCACGGTGCAAGTCCTTGTCATGGTACCCAGTGACGAAGACTGCACACTTTGAGTCAAGTAGCCCCTTCAAAGATTTGCTCCAATGGATTTCATCAGCTGTCTTGAAGCCCGGGTGGAAAAGGAAAAATACATCCAAGTAAGGGTCAAATGGAAACAAGTCTCCGGTGTTGTAGACCTCGTAGAAGTATTGAGTGTGATGATGAATGGTGATTTGCTCGTCGTAGCTGGTCACGATGGGCCTGCCGTGTGGCCGGTCTGAAGCGGTGAACTGCTTCGTTTCGCTGTTGAAGTAAGAATGTGGTCCAATCAAGTGGATTTCAAATTTCGTGTCAGGAAACAAATACCCAAACTGTTTCCATACATATCCCGGGAGCATGGCCTCCATCTTCGCACCCACAATGAAGATCCGCATAGCCCTGTCCTTGAAAGACACGTCAGAATCCTTGCTTTTGGTGGGCGAGTAGAGCGAATACTTCAATGCAGACATCGAGCGCAATCCCTCCAAAGTAAGAGGGCCCTTGGGCTCTAACGCGTACGGGATGAATTTATGCAATAAGGAGGCAATCGTAATGGGGTATGTCAACACCTTGGTCGCAGCAGCCAAGTTGAATTCGGTGTTCATCGGATTGAAGTCACGAGTATAGAAAAACGAGTCCCATGAGCTCAATGAAGGAGTGAAGTCATGCTCTACTGGGCCGGGAAAAACAAGCTCATCGAACTTTCTGCCTGACCTCAAATCGTGCTCGTAGAGGTTTACCTTCTTCAATAACTGATACTTTTTCTTGGTCTGATATTCTTCATCTTTTCTCCAAGCTTCCTCGTCGTGATGTGTCGGTATCCCCGAGTGGGGACATACAAAGTTCACTGGTTTTTGTGTGACGGGACATTTTGCACGAGCTCGGATAAATGCTGCTCGCGTCCGGATATCCTCGTAGGGTGAATCGTCCCACGCGTAAACTTTTCTTTCTTGCTCCTCGTTATCCTTGCTATCCAACAGAAGCAACTTCTTGAGGAATGATATGTTTCGACAAATGTGCAACCGCTGTGTGGCATTGCACGCTGGTGCTATACTGGTGAAACGGGGCAAAAGAACCATTCTAGGACACGTCTCGAGTTTCCTAATGAGTCCAACCAAAATTGGGTCTAGTGGTTCAGTAGCTGGCCTGGATCCTGGGTCCTGCCGTCGAAAATCACAAAAGTCTAAGGGACGATTTGATAACGTGCTTGTGGAAGACAAAGCTTTTCGACTAAAATTTCTCTCACCATACTACCATTATCACTTTTACACAGTAAATGGCGCGCATCGGGTGATTATGCGTACACCACAGCATGACCTCCGAAGCCATATCGCCCATCTGCTTGGTTATTTGTATGAAAAAGATAAGAATAAAGAATGCATTGATCACAACTCGTCGATAATCTCGTATACTATTTCATCATCGCTGAGTATTGGCGGATCGCCATCCTCCTTGAGTATGAGGTTATCGCTCTCGGAAATAGACAAGTGTGATGGAGAATCGCCAGGTTCTTTTGACATTTGTTGCTTGGAGCTTACAGACTCTTGTTCTGTCTGTAAATCATCTTCTCCCTCCATTTGTTTCTTCACCTCTGGTTGCGCATTTAGCCCGTTCTGGTTGCTCTTGTCACTCAGCACGACTGTAGTACTCACCGTATACTCCAGAAAATCTTGGTCTGCACCCATGGGTTTGATAGTAAACTGCTGTCTGTCTCCAGGTGAGACCTCTAATTCAAACACAAACTGCAGATCTTCATTGTAGTGTCCATGCACGATTTCTCCCGTTTCTACGTCCACGAGTTCCATTATCACCGAAGAATTCTCCATCAAGCCACGATTGTAGGCAATAATTTTCTTGGACAATTCAACCAAAGCATCATCTTGATCTTCTTCCAGAGCCGTGACTTTGGCTTTTGAGGGTAGTGGCTGTCCAGTCTCGGAAAAGAATTGAAAATTCCACATATTAAACGGCGCATCGAATTCGGGCCGCTCGAACTTGACAATAGGAGCCATGTCGCCTTCAGAGTCGAGAAGGTTGACAGGATCAAGAAGCTGCGCCCGGAGTACGTTCCCTCCAGCAGAAGCATCATGCTCAATCCGTGAGATTCCCAACAACTCACCTTTGTAGTCGTAGATCTCAAACCAGATGATAAACGAGTGCTTCCACTGCAAAGTTAATGGACCATTTTCGGCAGGACCAGGAGCCAAGAGTGACTTGTCCATAGTGTTATAGATGATGCGGGCAAACTGGCCGTTGAGATCATTGAGAGAGTTGTAGAAACCGGTGAAAAGTACCACATTTCGGTGGTTAACAAATTCACTGGATGATTGTAGCGGAATCTTGCTTTTTGCAAAGTAGAAGCCTCTGCCTACCGCAGCTAGAAAGTGGTTGCCAATATCGATTCTGTTGCCAGCAGGAATCGGGAAGATACTGTGGTCACGCAACGTTACATTAGAGGTAGCCAAGTCAAAGAAAGCGGCCGCCTCCAGGACTACAGGCGCATGCTCCACGCTCGGACCGACTTTCTGGCAATTAATGTCAACTATAGCTTCCTGCATCTTCTTGTTGGGAACAAAAGGCTCATACGAACACAAGCTTGGAACATGCAAAAACATCTTGTAATGGCAGGTTTTGATCTCCAAGACATCGAGGATTTGTGGCTCGTGCAGGCCCTTTGCATCACATTTGTAGATCACCTCAATCGTTCTGGGCTGGCGTGTCATATCACAGACCGACCCGTCGGTAACAACTTGCAGCACAGCCTTTTGAGAATACTGGTGAGTAAATGGTGATGTGTTGTCGTCCAAAAGTGTGGCGGTCCGGCCCGCATCCGACAAGTACTTCATGTACTGGGCCGACGACGCTTGATTTGAGAATCGGATCTCAGACATGGAAGCCGGCGAAAACCGGCCCAACACAAACACTGTACTGGGATGCAGCGGAACATGCTTCTTCTTCCTGTCCCCGGGGGGAGCACCCTCGTGATATTGAATAATCTTGTCGCCGTTGCAGAATGCGTAGGTCCAATACAACCCACGAAGGTCGTATGCCCACACACATGATTTGGGCGACAACGAGCTTTGTATTAGCGCCATAGCCTTTCCAAGAACCTCCGACTGAGACTCTATGGTATTTTTCGGCGGTTCTGGCCGCTGAATGGCCGCTTCTGGGTTGATCTTGCAGAGGTAACGGTCAACGCCATCACCATCAACCTGTTTGATGAGGAATGTCTCGTACAGCGGAGCTGAGCAGTTCCGCTCGCTGTCCGCTAGCACTTTGGCCAAATTCTCAGGGATATTAGAGTCGTAGATGTGGAGGTCGTATGGTGCTTCGTATGGGTAATGGACAGCGAGGACACTCGCCAGCAACGACGCCATAAGCAAGGCACAAGCGTTTGTTTTTGCCAAAATCATATCGTGCTTCTGTGCTATGCCTTGTCAGTGATAACTTTCACTATTTTCGGAGGTTGCCGGCAAGCACTGTTGTAATCTGGCGCTGTTCACGCTGATTTTAGTGAACTTTGCAAGAGCGCTAGGTGCACCACTGCAGTCCGATTGTAGGCGCCATGGAGCTGGGGCCGATGTGGGGCCAGCGCGCGGTCTTGTGCCGCACAGCGCCTCAAAACTGGGCCCTCTCCAGGCCGGCCCAGGGCCCGCACGCCTAAGAATACTCCACACACTCGGGCCTACGCGGTGTAACGAGCACGGTGTAACGTTCTGTTCTTCACTGCAAATGGGCGAATATCAAGTGGACGCGCTCAACACTCCAGCACTCAATGATGGTGAGTTTGCTGATGCGGTCTCCGAATCGCAGGCAGCGAAGGAACCGCGTCTGGACTCTGCTCTACAGTTGGCCCAATCGCTTGAGGCGAAGGTCCACGATTTGTTGAACTCTGTGGACAAGACAGATGCCGAGCTCAACGAGCGTCTTCTGAAGCTCTCGGACCAGATTTCAGGGCTTGCTAGAGAGTATCTGGCTTAGGAGTAGCGGGAGATTTCAGCTATATGGCTTGTACTGTGGTGAGTTCTGTGGTGAGTCTGGCTCTGGGAGCCCTAGGCAGAATCTTCGAAGAACGTCGATCAGATGATTCAATATATCAATAAACTGCAAGTGAATTAATGAGCGAAGTAAAATAGGGCAGCGGGCCGCTAACGGGCGAAATGGATGAACCAAGAAAAGAACATACAATAGAAACGTAGCTACTGCTCCGCTTGGTGCTCTGCCTATTCAGCTAGACATCTGATTTTTGTGTGGTGCCAGCTTTCGAGTTTCCGCTTCAGCCGCTCTACATTTCTGCTACACTCGTCTTTGTTTCCTCTGTCTTTTGCCTCATTTTGCATCTGGCATGTTAGCTGTTTTGTGCTTTCTTTGCATCTCCAAGGTCTCTTAGATTCGCGAGGCCTTCTCACACTACAATCCACCTACATCAACGTCTCGCACATCTTCTAGTATGGGCAAAAAACGGTCAAAAAACCAGTTTAGACGTGACCGTTTAAAACAGCAGAAGCTAGGAAATGCTGACAAGCAAGATGATTCTGCGCCTCTAGGTTCTGCTGCAGAGACCAAGACTCCAGCAGGCCAACACATCGCGCAAGAAGAGGCGAAAACACATTCCAACGAACCTACAACGCTACAACTAAAAGATGCTGAGCGTTCTCCTGGTCCTCAGGAGGTCCAGTCTCCTGGGAAAAATGACAGCTCGTCCGACAAAGTCCCAGAAGTGGCCCCTGGCGGCCGTGAACTGCTGTCCGACGAAGAGTCTTCCAAAGCGCAGGTGCTACAGATCTTCTCTAGTCTAAAAACTATTCCAAACGAGAAAGAATCGGTTGAGGTTGCTGACCTTGAGGCTCAGTATGCGAATGTATTTGAAAAGTTTGGAGCTGGCTCTGGTTCTGGTTCTGGGCACCAAAACAGCGTGGTCTCCACATTCTCTGTCCCCTATACGCTTCTGAGCAGCGAAGACGAAGAACACTACACAAATGAGGAACAGCATCAGCTACGAAGAGATTCGAACGGTAATAGACTCCCGTTGAGCAAGCGGCAGAGACGAAAAGCAAACAAGGTGCCAATTTCTGTGCTCAAGGCATCAACAAACAAGCCTCTGGCTGTGGAATGGTTCGATGCCGACGCCCCTGATCCATTCCTAGCAGTTCAGCTTAAAACCATGCTCAACCATGTGGATGTCCCGCTGCATTGGACGCAAAAAAAGGACTATTTGTCTTCGAAAAGGGGCGCTGAGAGGTCTCCATACGTTCTTCCAAAGTTCATAGAAAATACCGGTATCGCCGAGATGCGGAACCACGATCCAGAGTCGTTGAAAAAGCTGCAACGTGACCGTGTGCAGCCCAAGATGGGTAAGCTAGATATTGATTATCAGAAGCTTCACGATGCATTCTTCAAACATCAAACGAAGCCTCGCATGTTAGCATTTGGCGAAGTTTACAGCGAAGGAAGGGAAAAAGTTGATATCCATCGACATAGCGTTGCTTCTTTACGTCCTGGAAAGATCTCCAGGGCTCTTCGCTTGGCTGTGGGGATGTCTGAGAATGAGGCTGCGGTTCCTCCATGGGTTGTATTGATGCAAGAGTTGGGAAAGCCTCCTGCTTACCGAGACCTAATTATACCGGGATTAGATGTCGAGTACACTAACCAAGGGTATCGTAGATCACAATCCACTGACAACTCGGTGAATTTTGACATGTTGGGTGCAACGTGGGGCAATCTAGAAGATGGAGAAGAGTCTGAAGCTGATCTGCAGCTGGAACTGGAACTGGAACTGGAGAAGGAATTAGAGAATGAAGGAGGAAAAGACGAAATTACATCAGACTCACGAGTCGAGAATGAAGATTATCTGAAAGATTCTGGGAATTCAGAAATACATGCAGATAATGCTGACGACTCTCCAGAAAAGGTTGAGATTTCTGAGTATTCGAAAATCAAGACGAAAGGTAGCTCTTCCAAGACAACAACGACAGGAAATCTTTACACTGTGTTGAAAGAGCAGTTCAGTGAGCCAGGTGACGGGGTCTTTGATGGCAAACGGCACTACAATATGGGTAAGAGTGTAGCTACTAATCCAGCAGAAAATGAATTACAAAACCAGCAAGATAGTCCTCAAGCTGCCTCTAAAAAGTTCAAGTTTTAGCCTTGCCAGCGGCTCTCGTTATTTTGAAAGACATTCATGCATTAAATAGATTAATTAAGATTTCTAATTAGAACCGCGATATAAAATCGTTGGGGAACGAAGATGAATGAGTACCTGTCTCGTAAGCATCGAACGGATTTAAGAATCTAAACACATCCTCATCTATTTCCCTGAAGATCTCCTGGACAGAAGAACTGGAGAAAAATCCAGGCAGTAAGGGTGGGTCAACTGTAGTATTAGTAAGCTCTTGTGCTACTTGCGGAGCTTCCAAATAATCACTTTTGTTATGGTTGGATGCAGCTTCGCTGGTTTCCGAAGGCTTTCCCTGTGTCTTTGGGGGCACTAACTTTTCGATTTCCTGGCCCTTGCTCATGGCGGTGAACTTCATGAAATCGATGTAGTTTCCACTTTTCCATTTGTCACTCTCTACAACATCTACCCACCGATCGATTCTCTTCAATATGGGTAAGAAACGCTCACATACAGCCAGATCAAAATTCTCCTTGTTCGACTCAACGATCATGACCATTTTCTGGTGGAGCATTGATAAGTTGAACTTGACGAGGTGAACCTGCGGAAAATATTTCGCCAGGAGGTCCGACTTAACTAAAATCAGAAGACGCACCAAAGAGACCACCGCAGCAAGAGATCGGTAATAAAAATAGGTAGGAAATGCGATTGAGCTCTCTTTGTTGAGCTCAATGAAACACTGTATGAGCTTTTCACACAGGTCACCAAACTTAACTATATGCTGAGCAATCACATCGCTACTAATCTGGGGTTCCGCCTCACCTCTTGCAACAGCAGCAGCCGCAGAGGTCAATTTGTGAATACACCAGCTGACGACGTTGTCATGGACCATAATTAGAAGGTGGTAGAATGTAAACAAAAAACAGTAGCGATTTCTAGAGTCTTGGTGTTGCGCCTGTAAGGTGGGATCGTTGTCGTAACCAGTTTGTAGAAACAAGTCACGCATTTTGGTCTCGAATTTTATCAGGTCGTCATTGAGCGCCTCAAACAGTAGCGAGCTCGGCACTTGGCCCACTAGGGATTTTGTGCTGAGTCCCGAGGGACCTGTAAATTCATCATCGGCAGCGTATAAGGGAGTGTTGGCACCAAGTTTAAAGAAATAGTCACACACCTGTTCTCCGATACATACTAGCTTGGAGTATAGACAGAGAAATTGATCGTATTTGTTGCATGGATCGCGGTTTGCCAGTGAGTATGTAAGCGCCTCAACGGCCAAATCATGACGTGGAGACCATGATGCCATACGGAAGCGGGGTAGCGAAAATGATAGCGAGCTACAATTGCAGTAGCACGCGAGAAAGCACCTTAGGTTGTTGCGCTCGACGGACTCGTCATCAAAAACTGCTTTAGGTTTGCTTAGGGCCACATTACCAGCGTCAATGCACAACGTAATGGCATAAGCCGCAATTATATCGATCTGGCTTTTAAACAGGCCCTCAACTCGAGGCGGAACAGCCCACAATGACAATATAAGCATGGAGTATACGTACATGTAGGAAAAGTTGGAAGCATTGATGTATACGGCTTTCGCCATGGCCATGTCCAAGTACAGCTTGAGCGTGTCAAACAAAGCGCGATTCTCCATCTTGCCGGAAAGTCCTTGGTTGCTCAAAGTTGTCACATAGATACAAACCACCACGAAAAGTTGGTCTCTGTGCATCGCTTCGCCAAAGTTGCGGAGAACACTGGGCAACGAGATGGCTGGAAAGAACTCCACCACCAGCTCATGAAAATAGGAATAACGCAATCTTGCCTCCTCCTCGCTAATCACCTTCAAGTTGTATATGAGGTGATTGGCCAAGTTTTCGGGCGTCTCGGGCATCCGAGGACTCCCCAGTAAAGACACCAGGACGCCACCATTGGGCAACGGCATCTTGTTTGCCTCTCCATCCTGAAGCCACCAAACAGAACTTCGCATGGCCTCCAACCGCATGGCTTGCTCCACAAGCCTCAGTGATGCTCCTCTGTCGAAAGTGGCTTTATCCAAGTACAGAAGCTCTCGCTCCATGGCAGAAAGAAGCGTATCGACTTTATTCAATATTTGATCCGTGGATTTGGTGGGCTTTGCAATGTGCCGCCTCTTGGACCTTGTTGCTGTCGGGTCCTCATCGACAGAGCACTTTATCCCAAGCAGGAAGCATCTCTGACACGACTCATAGGAGGGATCTTCGTATATGCACTTGGACTTGAGTCGATGACAACGAGCACAAGCCCGAGCAACCTTCCACTTCAGTGCAAACTCCTCTGGAGTGCTCTGCTTCATCATGACGGTGCACTCTGAGCTTCAACTGCCGAATCTGTTGAGTATAGTGAGCCGTCTTTGCCTCGTGATAAGAGACGATGCCTTGATTCCTGACTTTTCCTTGGGTGTGCATGTAGAACGGGATTGTGCGTAATCAATCTACTTTAAGTTATCAGCAATTTTGCGTTTCTGCTGTTTATTTACTTAACCTACTTCACGTTTTTGATATCTCAATGTATATTGCTTTTCTACTTCTCTATCTCAGTTCATGTAGCAAATCAGCCTAAGCCTCAAATATTAGATAATGTTTGGTGGGTCTGTGAATTCTCTCCACTTATGCAAAAAGGTAAACGGTCTTTTACTCATGTGATACTGAGTTCAGGCTTAGGGTCCTTGATTTTGTCGATCTTGGCTCCAAACGATGACACGCACTTGGCCATCGTTGGCGACGATCTAGAGATCACATCTGTGAAGTAAAAGTTGTCGATGGGGTTCTTTAAGCTTTCTCCCAGGATCTTCGCTTTTTGGTGTCTGCTTACAATGTCCTTGAGACCAAGAGAGACCACGTCCTCGCTCACCTTTTCAATCACCTCGTGTCTGACAAAATGAGGTGCAATGTCACCCAATCTTTCTCTGACGGTGTACAAGTCATCGTAAGGCAAGGCATGTCCTAAATATTCAGACAATGCTCTGATAATCTTCCAGTCCTCCCTGGCAACACCTGGACCATTAGTAGCAGCTCTGGTGATCTGTGTTCTTCCTTCAGTGTTGACGTAGGTGGCGGACTTTTCGGTGTAAGCGACACCTGGCAAGATGACATCTGCCAACGAGGCACCAGTGTCACCATGGTGACCCTGATAAACGACGAATGCGTCCTTAGGAACATCAGCTCCCTTAATCTCGTCAGCTCCTAGCAAGTACAAGAATTTTGCGTTGGTCTTGGTGCCAGACAAGTTCTGGAATCCAAGGTCCAAAGCGGCAACTCTGGATGCTTCGCGATGTAACAAGTTGACACCATTCCATTCTTGGGTGTTGAAGTTTTTGCTTTTAGAGGCGAAGTTTGCAACGGTATTATAAATAGCGGCAGCATCTTCGGAGGCTGCAACACCTGAACCAATAATGATCAATGGTTTCTTAGCGTCAGCTAACTTCTTTCCATACTGACCGGACAACGCAGACTTTAAGTCCTTGGCAGAAGCGCCCAAGTTCTCATATTTGAAAGTTGAATCAAAGTCTTGGCCAATGTGTGCAATCTCCAAGTCAGATCTCAACCAAACCTTTCTGATTCTAGCGTTCAACACGGCGGCTTCGTGCCTTGGGTTTGTGCCCACAAGCAATATCCGGTCAGCTTCTTCAATGCCATCTATGGTCGAGTTAAAGATGTAGTTTGATCTGATGTCGACACCGTGAGCATCTGAGGCTTGAGCAACGTCGGTGACTGTGTTCTCCGAACCCAATCTGTTAGTCAAGTCTTTCAAAGCAACCATAGACTCGGCATCGACTAAAGCGCCAGCTACAGCCTTGAATTCGTCACCTTTGGGAGCAATCTTGTTGTAGGCAGAGGCAATTGTGGACAAGGCCTCATCCCAAGTGGCTACCTGGAAGGAGTCACCTACCTTGATCAATGGCGTGGTCAATCTTTGAGTCTTCAAACCGTCACATGCGAATCTAGACTTGTCCGAAATCCACTCCTCGTTGACTTCATCATTTAGTCTGGGCAACACCCTCATCACTTCAATCCCTCTTGCATCGACTCTCACGTTGGAGCCCACGGCATCCATGACGTCGATAGTCTCAGTTCTCTTCAACTCCCATGGTCTGGCTCTAAAAGCGTAGGGCTTAGAAGTTAAAGCACCCACGGGGCACAAATCGATGATATTCCCGGACATTTCCGAGTTGATATTTCTTTCGATGTAGGTACCGATTTGCATGTCGTTTCCTCTTCCGGCAGTGCCCAACTCGGGAGCACCAGCCACATCGTTCATGAATCTCACACATCTCGTACAGTGGATACATCTGTTCATGGAGGTCTTGACCAAGGGCCCGATGGCCTTGTTTTCCACCGCTCTTTTACCCATGACCTCGGAAAAACGGCCCCTGTCGGAGCCGTATCTATTGGACTGCTCCTGTAAGTCACACTCACCACCTTGGTCACAAACAGGACAGTCCAAGGGGTGGTTCTCCAACAACATTTCAGTAACGCCCTCCCTGGCCTTGTGGATCCTCTCACTGTCGGTGTGGACCACCATACCGTTTTGCACAGGCATAGCACACGAGGCAATCAATTTGGGCATTCTCTCCACATCCACGAGACACATACGACAGTTTCCAGCAATGGCCAACTTGTCGTGGTAGCAGTAACGGGGAATGGTCACGCCGGCCTTGTCGGCGGCCTGGATGATGGACGAACCGGCTTCTATCAGCACAGTTTTACCATCGATCGTCACCTGAACGTCGGCCATTCTTCTAGCCGACGAACCGAGCAATCTTCTGGACAATCTTAGCGATCTCGACAACATAATAACAATTGTTTATGCGGAAGAGCCTGAGATCTGCGTCGACTTGTTGATTAAGCACTTAAGCAGACGAAGTAAATGTAGGCTTCGGTAGAAGAACAAACAGACAAAGCACAGCACAAACTACCGATAGGAAAAACGGTAGGAACAAGCAAAAAGATTGCAGAGGCTAGAACGTTCTCTTCGTGGAATGTCAGCGGTATAGTTGCTTGCAACTGGACTCGAGACGTGGTTTTGCTTGTGCTATTTGACGTGAAGACACTAGAGTAGTTTTTCGCTATTGGCCTGGGTCTCAGTTAGTAAATGAGAATCATACGTCTCTGATAGGCTGTCTGCATGTAGCGTCGCTTTGTAAGAAGTGCGAAAAGGTTGGCGTGTGCCAAAGAACCACCGGTGACGAGCATGGAGCGAAAATGGACCATGAATGTCATAGTGCGAAGGCCACGTGAGATTGGTCTATACGTAGAGAAAACGGTGCATCATCCACGATTTTAGAGCCAGCACTTTTCTTGTGGCACATGGGTTCCTGGATTTGTCACGTGCCATGCGCCATACGTTGCTGTGATAACGTGTGCTGTAGAAAGCTTGTCAGGGCCTGTTCCTCCTGGTTCCCAGCAGCCTCGCTCTACGCTGTCGCGTGCTCGTCTTTTGCATGTACAGGCTTGCTACAGTGGCTACATGGCTCCGCTAGCTCACGTATTGTAATGCATTCCATAAAACAAAGTTATAAATAGATCAAGTCCGAAGCTTTGGCTAGACGAAAACGGAACTTCATTGCAAGTATTTTTTTAGTTGTTCGTCAAACGATATTCCTTGAGCGTCTTTATTGTTATCTGCGGAAGAGGCGTCCCACAACATGAAGCCACTAAAGCGTTCGTGGTGGAACATTTCCGGGGTAATCGTCTGGACAATGGTGTCGTAGTCCACGTAGCCACTTCCGGCAGAGCCGGGAGAGCCCGGCAACCCAATGAACATGTGCGTTTCTTTATTTATTGCGCCTTTCTCGGCAAACTCGAGCCAGTGTGATGCGAAGTTGAAGTAGTTGCCATTGAGACCGCAGTAATTGTTGTAGAATTGGATGAAAACAAAGTCCAATGGCACATTGGCTAGAATCTCACCCACACTTGCATCTGGAAATGGGCACTGTGGAGCTGCTGAAAGAAAGTAGTAGCGTTTCACCGAATCGGTGTGCTTACGCAATCGCTTAACAAAAGCTACGTAGTGCTTGGATGGAACCTCGAGATCAAGATCAAACCCGTTTACCAACGCACGACCAAAAGGCCTTTCCAGCGGTTGGCTGCTTTCACCGAAAGCATTCCATAGCACATCGGCTGCTCTTTTGGCGTCCTTCTCTGAATTGAAAGCATAATCGCCCACGGCACCTCCCACCGAGAGCAATATGATCTTGCCCCGGTTCTGGCAATACTCTATGTCCTGGCCAATTTCAGGACAGTTGAGTAGGCCGCTACTAAACTGAGCACCACACATATTGGAAAAGTTGATTTCCAAGTCCGGAAGGTTTGTGACGAAGGACAACACGACCACATCAATGGAAGGCTTGTCACAGTAGTAGCGTAATCGTTGTTGGTTCCCGTCACTATTCTGGCCCCAGTATACCGCGATTCCTCGTTCTGCTTGGACACCAACCCAAAACAAAAAGAAGAGTACGATACCCTTCAACATTTTGGAAAAATCTGTAGATAGGTCTTCGGAGGTTTTGGGAAATGGATGTCGGTAAAACAGCAAACACTTGTGGTGAAATGTGTGGCTTTTAAATACCAGAAGACGCTGGCACCACTGGACCTGCACTAGAGCTTAGACTACAAGTACCAAAGTACGACTTTTTCCTTGAACTGGAAATAAAGGAAAGGTTTTGCTGAATAGGCATTTTGCAAAGCCACTACACACCTATCTGCCCATTGTTCCCAGTTCTATCGACTCAATTCGATTGCAAAACGCGAATTTTGCAGCATCACTATGGAACGAGGCAAGAGTCCATTGTTGTACAGGAATGCCAGTTGAGACGAGGCTATTGAAGGCCAAGGTGACGGTAGCGAAGCAACCTGTACAGTTCGGAAATTTGTTGAGGCAAATAACTTGTGGTTGGAGTTAAAAAGATCAGAACGTGACACTAAAAATTACAAATGAAATGAGACAGAAGTCATGTGCTCTCTTCAAAAGTGAAGGTTATCATAAAATCGCTTTTCAGAAACAAGAAACACACGAGGTGGTGTGACGTGTAATTGGCACAACTTCGCTCCACCCCTGGTGTTGACAATGCATGGAATACTGTACCTTAAGATGTGCTGATGTAGAGCTGGCTATTGTTCATAATTTCAGCACAGCCAAATGCCCCACTATTCAGCACAAGGCTGTGACTATAAGAGACTAAATAGTAGCCGGCACTAATTGTAGAAAAATGTTTGTTTTCGTGCTGGCTCTGAGCCAGCCAGTCTACACTTGGCAAAATGTTCAGTAAAGAGAAAGCTTCCTGGCTCGCTTTCTGAGCCATGCTCGCGAATTACCACTATTGCTTTGGTAAGGAATTCTTTTCCAGAGTCTCGGCACAACTCAAGTAGTTCGTTCTGGATTTATAGTAATTAAATGATTTTCCTGTTGCTTGAACTTTGAGGCTGACCGCGAATCAAGTAGTTCGTGGCTTTAGTAATTAAATGATTTTCCTTTGGCCTGAATTTTGAGGCTGACCGCGAATCACCACAATAGTCGAAATGCCAGAGCTACGCGATCTGTGAGGTAAAACAGAATCTCAGTGTTCTTTAACTCCAAGCCAAACTTCAGCCTGCTCAAGCGAGTCTTTGGTCTTTGTGGCTGGTAAGAGCTTTGTTTCACCCTTCTTGTATCTTGTTTCTCCTTTCCAAGCTTTTCTGATTTTTGGTGTATCTTTTTCTCTAGGCTGATAGTTTTTTAGTGGCTTTAGCAACGTAGTATTTACAAATTTTGTCGCGGATCCCAAATTAATGCAATAGCCTATGATAGGATCTCAGAAACGATGATCAAACAAATAAACAAACAAAACCTGGTGGTGAAAATGGTCAATTTCAGAAAGTAAAACTTGTACTATTTAAACTACTACTGAGAAATTTCCCCATCCACTCAAACACTTTCTTCAAGTCATTGGGCGTTAGCCGTAGCATATGAGGGCCCTTGGCACTTGACATATCAACAGCCAGTAATGAAAATTCTTGGTCAAGCCACCTGATAGCTAACACCTCTGTGAAAACTAACCTTAACTGTATAAACGTGCTAGGAACAACCTTCGCTCTATGAAAATTGTTTTCGGCTAGTATCTCTCTGCTTTCACTACTGCTTTTTTTTACTCAACTAATTCTTGTCATTCGGGGCCATGATCAAGTATATAACCAACGGAGGAACAATGTACATCCAATTACGCTGGATCCACGACCTGTTGTCAACCTCCACCACCTCTTCCACCTCTTCCTCTATCTCTTCCTTCTCACCCTGCTCGTTCTCCACGAGTCGCTTCCGAACTACTTTCTTTATTTCCGTCAAAGGCTTCTGCTGTTTCTCACTGGACCGCTGGCTGACTGCATCCAAATTCGGTTTTGGGGCTAGGGCCACGTCCACCACCCGGCTTGCAAGTTGGGTATGGGCTAGGTCTCGTGCAAAGGTTACATCTTCGAGGCCGCCCTGCTCATTGACGAAAACGCGTAGTTCCCCACCAAATGCCCCGTCTACTTCTTGGTATGCAAAGCACTCTTTGCCAGGCAAATCATGCGTGCCTAGGCAATATGCACCGATCTCAACTGGCGCAACTTTACCCTCGAACAGCAGAGTCTTCACAACGGGGTCAAACGATAGTATCCCGAGTTCTTGCTTCTTCCCTGTTGCGATGTTCCGGGCGTAGATGGAGATTTCTGCCAGTGAAACCACCATCAATAGAGTGGATAGTAAAACCAAGTCCGAGTAACGCATGGCCACAAACAAACTCTTACACAGTGTGCGTCCCTAAAAGTTCAAGTACTTGAGATGCAAGAATGCTGGTATCAGGAGAAAATCCAATCAGAGCGGCGAATCTAGGCACGATTGTGGATTCCAACTTAAACTGCGGGGCAACACTCTACTTTCCAACTCACTGCTATCAATGGAAAACTGAAGTACTTTCGCGCACCAAGCTGTAGCGAGCCTCACTGAGACCATGAACTCTAGGTTCAGAGCCCTTTGGAATAGCACACACTGAGGTTTCTGGCGCCTGGAACCTGCTGTTGACATTATTTCCATGCTGATTTGGCTGCAGTCTTTTTTGTACAGCCAGAAATTACCGTCGCCGGTGCTACGCCGCTGTTCACTTCGCACACTTTCCAAAGTCCAGTCTTGCCAGTCTTGCCTAGAATACCTCCGCCAATGTCAGGACCTGGACCTGCTGTTGCAGTCGCACACATTCCGTGGCACTCTCTACGAGCTTACGGTGAAGTCTGTCCTCGAGCAGTCCTTAAATTGCTTCAATATGGTTCGGGTGGGTGGAGCAGGTGACAACGGGCTTGATATTATTGGAAATTGGGATCTCTCCAGGTACTTGGAAGGTAGAGAAGACGTGCCAAATTTAGGAGACGATAATACAAATACACCAGCGGCTGATGAAAGTAAAGTGAATTCCAAATCCCTCCTTCTGCTCTGCAAGCCACATTGCAGTCGCACGAGCCCGGTGGATCTTCTGTCCGACGTCATTGCACTAGTACAGTGCAAGAATTCTCGGCTGAAAATCAAGGCAACTACTGTACGTGAGTTAGCAGGTATCCGGGAGTTCCACATAAATATGAAATCAAAAGTTGACGTGCGCAAAACGTTCATGTTCTTGGCATCTCCACTCCCAATGACAAAACAGGCACAGCTGCAGATGGATATGAGCGAGGTGCCTATGATCCACACGAAAATAGAGCCTTTGCAAAGGACGCTAACGGGAACTGTAGAGGACTATGGTCTCTCGGGCTGGAGTGGCGGGGAGTTGGCATCTGTATATATCAACCACTCTGCCAGACGACTACTACAGGGCCTATCGGTGGAACGTGTCTTGAGTCAACTAGGTAAAGAGCTCTAATGGACTTGAAATACTTCGAATGGGCATTTCTAAGCTCATGAAGCGAGAGCCAACGTGCGTCAGCATTCAACACACGACTATGCCAGTAACTTAGATATCAGACTTTTCTCAGAGGTGCAATTCTACGTTGGTGTTACTCGTGGTTTCCGTTTACAAGTCTGTTTTTTTTTTTCAAACTTGCTGTTGGCTGAACGCGCGGTACCATAAGTAAATATTCAGCCTGCAATACCCGAATTGATTTACGAAGCTGCCGAGCCCTGCTCAACTACCACAGTGTTAACCTAGATTCCCAAATAAGAAACGAGCATAGCCAACTCCCATGTGTGATAGCTCAACATTGAGCTAGCCCAACTTTACACAGGAAAATAACATGCAACAGCTACCAACAATCGAAGGCCATCACTAAGACCACATCTGGCCTATAGACTGGTGTGCTTACCACGCAGGAGATCCCAAATACTTCCTTGATCGAGAGTCTCATAACATATCATTGACAACGTGTATCACTTCGAGTGCTTCCATCACATTGGCTACCATCACATGGGCTACATGAACACTACTAAGACACGGTGTTCATTCTGCAACCGGCCAATCAGAAAGTTCTGTGAAAATGCAGCAGGCGTGCCTAAACGGGTGCTTCTCGCCGGTGAACTCTAGCATGTGCAGAGCCCCGGCGAGATTTCGGCGAAAACACGCTATGTGCACAACCAGAATAGCTTATTAGCGATGTTTATGGCGAATTCCTATTTGCGCAACGAAAAGGGGGGAGATCATCAACATGGTTGCCGAGTAATATAAATATATATAGGCCTCAGGCTGCCCTCTGAAAATTCTCTCCCTCCTTTTTTTCTCCTTTTTTTGTCCCTTTTTTTCTTTCATCACCTTTTTCTTTTATTCTCTACTACTCCTCAATCGTCGAATATGTCTGTCAATTTTAACACCAAAGCAGTGAAAAAAAACGACGCTCTTTACACCAAGTTCACTTATGAGTCCGCAATTGTTGAGAAAGACAGCGCCGGGGCTTTCTCTGTAACTCCTACCGCAACCGAATACGAATTCAAGGTTGACTTGAAGACTCCCAAGACAGGTTTGATGTTGGTTGGACTTGGCGGAAACAACGGTACCACCTTGGTCGGAGCAATCTTAGCCAACAAGAACAAGCTCTCATTCGAGAATAAGGAGGGCACAGTGGAGCCAAACTACTACGGATCGGTGACCCAATCCTCCACCATTAAACTTGGTGTGGACAGTGAGGGAAACGACGTGTACGCTCCATTTAACTCCATATTGCCGTTTGTGAACCCAAATGATTTGATAGTGGGAGGCTGGGATATCTCCAAGTTGCCTTTGGACAAGGCAATGAAGAGAGCCAAGGTCTTGGATGTCGATTTGCAAAGACAATTGGTCGACGACATGTCTAAAATCACACCCTTGCCTTCGGTTTACTACCCGGACTTTATTGCCATGAATCAGAAGGAAAGAGCTGATAACATTTTCAACAAAGACAGCGAAGGTGAACCAAGCACTAGCCGCAAGTGGGAGGACGTCGAGAAAATCCGTGCCGACATCAGAAAGTTCAAGGAAGACAACAAGTTGGATAAGGTCATTGTTTTGTGGACCGCCAACACAGAAAGGTATGCTGATATTATTGAAGGAGTCAACGACACTGCAGACAACTTGATCAAAGCCATCAAGGACAATCAAGCAGAGGTTGCACCTTCAACCATTTTTGCGGTGGCTTGTATTTTGGATCAGATTCCATACATCAATGGTTCTCCTCAGAACACTTTCGTCCCCGGAGCAATCGAGTTGGCTGAAAAGTACAAAAGTTTCATCGGTGGTGACGACTTCAAGAGTGGACAAACCAAAATCAAATCGGTCTTAGCACAGTTCCTTGTGGACGCAGGAATTAAGCCCATATCTATTGCATCTTACAATCACTTGGGAAACAACGACGGCTACAACTTATCTGCTCCTAAGCAGTTCCGGTCCAAGGAAATTTCGAAACAATCGGTGGTGGATGACATGATTGAGTCCAACGAGATATTGTACAACGAAAAATCTGGCAATTCCGTCGACCACTGCATTGTTATCAAATATTTGCCCGCAGTGGGTGACTCTAAGGTGGCCATGGACGAATATTACTCTGAATTAATGTTGGGCGGCCACAATAAAATCTCCATCCACAATGTTTGTGAGGACTCGTTGTTGGCGACTCCTTTGATCATTGACTTGGTGGTGATGACAGAATTCTTCCTGAGAGTTTCGTACCGTAAAAGCGGAGCTAAAGAGTTTGACAACTTCTACTCGGTGTTGACGTTGTTGAGCTACTGGTTAAAGGCACCCTTGTCCAGACCAGGGTTCAAGCCAATCAACGGTTTGAATAAACAACGGTTAGCAATTGAGAATTTGTTGCGCTTGTTGGTGGGAATGCCTATCAACAACGAGTTGCGTTTTGAGGAGAAGCTTGTTTAAAGTAAATGGTGATATTACCTAAGTTATTTAAGCATATAGTGCAATGAAAGTTTTAATAACCCACGGGCTTTGGTGTCCTCGCGTCAATGTCTACCTACAGGATTTTGCACCCAGTCACCGAAACCAGAAACCATGTTCAGTCGGAAACAAAGTTCCTTCCTTGTAGCACTGGAAGATTTCTGAACTTATCCGCTGGTTTGCTAAGAAAGCTCAATCAAGCTCTTGGAGGTCTGGAACTTTCTGTAGCTATCGAGCGTCTTTGATCAAGTCCAAGCGCATCTCCTCCAAATCGTCATGCTCTTCAATAAACTGTTTCAACAGGAAGGAGAATGGAGAAAAATGGAGCCCACGTGAATTAAAAATAATGAGCTATCCAGACACAGCACTGAGCAAAGTAGAAACGACACTCTTTGGCACAGCTAGAGATTGCTGGGCGTCGTCTGGTTTCGTGACTCTCCACTAATTGAGGAAGTACTATGTAATTTCCAGTTGACAATCTGTTGTAGATTCGTACGATATACGTATTGTTTAGGAAAATTCAAAAGCTTAACATTTCCTCTCATCTTCGGCATTATTGCTTGTATGAAAAAAGATAAAGAGTAGCGAGAAGACGGCTCTTTCGATTATTTGCTAGTAAGGCAGAATTGCAATAAAGCCGAGGTTTCCCTGAGTAAGTGCCGTCTTCTATGTTGTGTAGAACTTTTCTTATTGTTTATTGTTAATTTATTTATATTTGTTTTATGGATTTCTTTTCTAGCGTGTTCAACCAGCAGCGGGATGCTAATATTTTGACACCTGACAAAACAAACTTTCCTGGGTTCCCTGGGTTTGGTCCTCGGGTCGGTTGTTAATCACCGAAATAACACTCCCCACAATTCAGGCGGAGGTACAGGTTTCTTCCTCATATCGCTGCCGCCCCACGTTTAAGCTCAGTCCATTCAGCATGCTGAAGGCCCCTTTCAACGAGTCCCGTGACTTCGCACTGCTCCAATACAGAACAGGCTAAAGTATATCCTGCACATAGAGCAGTCACCCAGAAGGAACCTGGCTATATACCGGTTACACAGCTAGCTACCCCATATTTCGGGTAGCTATCATATTCACATTCTCGCCAATAACCCGCTTATACAGAGTCACACTGTATGGCGGGCACGTCAGGAACATTCTCCGCAGCTTCCTGACCGCAGATAATCTTCACCTATAAAGTCTCCGCCTTCGCCCCAATTTTGTGTCTATCCCTATTCTGATTTCGATCTCCAATTCCTCATATTTTACCCATTCGTCTTTACTCACATTCACATTTTCATTTCCAGTTTCGTGCTCATTTTCGACTACTCAGACGAGCTCTTTCACCAAAACTTTCAGAAAATCTAGCTTTCTGACCATATCTTGATAAGGATTAATGTTCTCGAAGTTTTTGAAAAACCAAAAGAATTACAACCCAAGTGGGCTTTCTGATGCCCCAATGAAGCCTGGAATCTCCTCCGCCGATGACATGGCATTGCCAACCCAGAACAGCCACGAGGAACCCAAACGCAGATGGAGCTATGTTACATACCTCAACACAGGCACATTGCACGGAGATGGCGACAACTTAATGATTGGATTATGATAGCTCAATGACTTCGGTTCTCATTTCTTGTTCAGTTAATTTTTCCTTTTTTTTTTTTTTCTTCTTTACCCTTTCTCATGTTATCCTATCTAGCATGTGCTGGTTGCATGCTGATTCAAATATTCAATAGTACATTCTCAACCTTAGTTCTGTCTGTAGGAGTCGGCCGATGGCCTTCGTGGAGTTGAGCGATGGTTTGCTCCAATAGTCTGAACGCCTTTTCATCTTGACAGTTACAAATTGCAACTTCGAAGAGGCCCTCACTTGCCAATACCCGTATTGGTCCAAGAGCGTGGTTCCATGTAAGCCATATAAGCCGCTTACAACACTTCGTCTGAAGCTCTTTACCCACAAAGTCACTAATGCTCATAAGGGAAAAGATGTTTATCACGACCGCAATACGAGCAATATTGGATGTGTTCAAATGAAGGTTGTAGGCCCGTATAAAGAGCGCATCATATGACCACGATGACAGCATCTGCAAGCCCGCATCGAAGAGCTTGGAAAAGACACATAGCGTAGACTCCATTGTTTTTCTTTTTCGAGCTTTTAGTGAGCTGAATTTCTGACCAGGGGCAATCTTTAATTCACGTAGCATCACTGCAAATGCGTTGCCAGCAAATTTACTGTTGGTGAAAAATCGCAAAACTTGTCTGAAGGACAGATTAATCATTTTGTTAACACCAATTGAGCTACCAGCACTGTGAACAATTCCACTCCAGAATGCCTCTTGCATCTCCTCGTCGTCTGCAAACTCCTTATAGAGTGCAAAAAGGTCGGAAAAATATAGATCATAATCGTTAAAATACTTCTGCGAACGGACTTTTACAACTGGGCATTGTAGGAAAAAACAAAGCAATTCATAAGCAAGAAATCGAAGCTTGTCTATGGATTCTCCAGCAATACGAACAAGTTTGAGAGTCAATATCCGCAGAAATCCCACAAACTTGTCTGTGTTATCTTTAATAAATTCCATAGATGCATATCGTAATTTCAGACCCACGTCACCCTGTTCTGTAATCGAATAATCATCGAGTAGCCTGATGAGAGAGGACGCAAACATCGAGAGGTCTTTTTCCTCAATGAAATCAATAGTGAGACTAACAATCATCAGTGCTCGAATATCATGATCAACAGCATCATTAGTGAGAATATCGCAAAATCGTCCCAAAGCGACCGTGTCAAGTCTCTGGCTCGTGATTGCAGCCACAAGAACCAGGTTTCCCACCTCAACATGACGACAAAGTTCGGAAAATTGGGAATATGAAAGCGAAACCTTGGAAAAATACTCTTGAAACTCTAGGCGAAGACCAGGAGTACTTTTCGCTTTTGAAATTGTCATGAGAGAATCCCATAACTTCGGCTTGGAATCATTAGTTTCCTTGTACGAACCAGAATTCAACCAGTGCATTAAACACTCACCCAGAATGCTCAAATTTGAGAGATTACGCTTAATATTGAACGTTTCAACTAAAGCAGAAATCTCACTTGCCTTTTCTGAGATATAGAGTTTGTGGCGTTGAAGTTCAGCGAGAGCATATAATGCATTGAGTGATCCTGAGGCAAGGAAAGACATCAACTCCATCACTACTCTCTCCACCGTCCACAGCGGAAGTCGAGGAAAGTGCAAGTCGAGAATTCTATGTGTTGAATGCTTGGATGCGGCAAAGATTTTTGCAATATGAATGCTTCCGACCTTCTGTACATCAAACGGAGTCAGCTCGGCATTGATTTCATTGAGGAGCAGGGGAACGAAAAAGTCACGAGGGAATCCCAAGTCACCGAGTTTTTCTATGATCTCATGTGACTCCACAAGAGTTCCGACAGCCGACGCATCGAAATGTTGGATGAAGTCAATGGTGAAGGCTCCAATTTGAACGTCGTCAGAACAGCGGGCGATGATTGGAAGAAAAGAAGAACCAAAACGACCCACCAATTCCTGAAGCACAGCAATACCACATCTTCTAATAGTGAAGTCTTCGTCAAATATTGCAACGAGAACCAAATCACGGAAAAGAGTGGGAACGAGCAAGGGGCAAGTTGATTGTAATGACGCAAATTGACTGGGTGTTAGCATGCGCACGGTTGCCCAAGCACAAAAACAGGAAGCGTCTCTAATTTGGGAGCCTTGCACAGAGGCAAAGGTCCTTTGTGAAATGAAGAGAGTTTGATGTACCACAGATAAGAAAATTGGTACAAAGGAGTCATCTAGTGACTTTGTCAAAGCGAGAAACCCCATGAAGAGAAGCACGGTGTGGTATTTAGGCACAGATAAATTCTCCTCAGTGAGCACGATGTCTTCAATGAATTGCTTGCCGTCCAGTAGCTCGCTGATACGGAGCTGCCCCAACATATACCAGATGAGTTGATGCAGGTAGTTTACAGCTTTTGACGATAACCTTGTCACTATTTGTGCTAAGTTTTTCGCAGTGCATTCCCTCAAGGAGGCATCAAAAGTACTTGCCATGAGTTTCATGACGTCGGTGATGTAGTTTATGAGATTTGCAACGTGACTGTACTCTGCTGAGCGGATGAAAAGCCTGCAGATCTTTGCGGAAACCTTGATGAGGTACAAGGCGTGGAGTGAATTGAGACGTGCGTCGGGGTCGTACTTGGCAGCACTAATGTCAGCCATTAGAACAGCACGATGTATTTCATGGGCCCAATCTTCAAGAGCGGGGGTTGAAGGCTTCTTTAATATCTGATTCATGGCCATCAAGTGGCCAAGTTTGTGGTTGACGTCATACTGAGCCCAGTCATTTAGCACTGCGTTGCTGTAGGACACAAACTGGGGCCGGCAATCAGCCCGCAGCACCAACAGAGCAACGAGAGACAGAGCAGCCACCTGGATTTTGGAAGCATTTCCATGCGTCGAGAGATGGGCCACGCCAATGCGGAGAAGCGAGCCAGGCAAGTCCAGGCCTATGGAAGCAAGCGGAAACGGCACGAGCACAAGCACCGAAAGCCATATGAGCATCAAGTAGCACTCACAGTCAAAGCAAGCAATGCTGGGATCATCAATTAGCAGGACGAGCTGAGGGATCAAGTATACTTCGCTGGAAAAATGGTTGGCTATCGTCTTGTGTCCGCAGATCTTAGCGAGCACGTAAACGAGACCAGCCACCGAGTCTGCCACCAGCAGAGCACTGTGCAAGGGAGTCAGGGACAGCGACTCGACATCCGGGGCCCTTTTGATCCGCAAGTAGGCGTCGCAAATGAGGTTGACGTACCGCTGGAGATGGGGTTCAAGACGATGTGGGGCACGTTCAAAGGCATTGATTAGCACGGCAACGGCACGGATTTTGTCCAAAAAAAGCGGCCCGTTCGACACCAGCGCTGCACCAAGAGCAATGGACGCAAGCCCTTCTTCGATAGTGCCAGGATCGGGAATATCAGACGCATCCTGGAGGGCCATCTAGCTCTGGATGGTCGAAAGCGAACTGCACATGGGAAACCAGTAGCACCAGGCCGTAGGCCAAACATCAAGCATCCGCCCGCGGAGGTACGGGTGTGCGCCCAAGGATTTTTTCTCGGGTCGATGTAGTTGAAGAGCACCACCGCTACCAACGACCGCTACCAACGAGCCAGCACAACAGCGCATGTTGCCTAAGGAAATGTTCTACAGGATAAAGCAGATCCGGTCCACGATTGGGTTGCCGCCGCGGGCGCGCAAGAACCTCGTGACGTTGGGGTTGAGAAAGAGACATGCTGTGGTGTACCAGAGGGTTTCTGTGGCTACGGCCCACAAACTCCGGTTGGTCAAGGAACTCGTGGAGATTAATTTGCTAGAAGGCTCGGAAGTTGCGGCTGCTAAAGCCAAGGATAATGAAGGGTTTCCCAGCGGGTTTGAGAAGGTTGGCCAGTTATAGCGCCGGAGTGCAATGTACATAGAACTGTGTAAGTCAAGAGATGGCCGGGAAGAGACGATGTAGGGAGAGGAGGGAGACGAAGGAGAGGAGAGAGACGAGGACGGAAGGGAGAAGAGGAGGAAGAGACGAGGACGGAAGGGAGAAGAGGAGAGAGACGGAGGACGGAAGGGGGAGAAAGCCCAAATACCCTTGCTCAAGGCGCTGGCAATTGCTGTAGTTGACGATTGCTGTAGTTGACGATTGCTGTAGTTGACGATTACGGCTGGCCTAGCTTCGCAACTAAAGAAGGCAGTTGGCATGGTTCAGTGCGCACTGGACCCAAATGGGCCCCAGTAGTGCTTCGAATCCATTGACGGCTGGGTCCATAATGGCCGGAGGTGGCCCGAGCAATGCGCGCATCGGGGCCAAAATGACCTCACGCCCGACCATCCGCCTGGGCGCGGCCCCACGCCAAATGTCGAACCACCTTTTGCGGTCGACCAATCGGCCCCGTGCGATTGGCTTACCACGGGGCGCGACTGCAGAAAAACACCTGCTTCGCCAGTGAAAGTTTTGCCGTACCCATCTTCTTCCGTTGTCTCCGTCCAGCAACTGCCAATTCGCCCCAAACACCATCTCACAATGTTCGTCAGAGCCACACTGAGGAATAGAGTCACGTCGTCGATTTTCAGCTCCACTTTTGCCATTTGCTTTCTTCTAGTTGCCGCTAATTCCGTGCTTCCATGCCCTGTGGACTCGGTGCACGGGAACGACGCCGTTGTTGACAAGAGATTGCGAAGAAAGGCGGAGGAGCAGGCCAAAGAGTGATTGGCCTGATTCTCCTGCCACGCATACACCATCTATTCTGGCCTCGATGTTGTTTTGCTGCGCATCCTAACCATCATTTCGCCTTGATCCTCTTGTCACACTCAGAAACCGATATTTACGCCCGTGGCTGGAATACACAGACTCCCTGGAAACAGGGCCCTCCCGAGTGGAGCATCTCCCTGCTGTTGCATTTGTGTTCCGTGTCGTTCGTCGCATGCTCTACGCCCAGCCTTCTCCAGCATGATTTCCTGTATCGACTTGTTATCTTCCCCGATCGAAGCACCCACATCACACTGAACTAGCACACAACTTGCAACATTACCTCCACCAAACTATTCGGACAAATCGTGACACGGCCAATCACCGCCCAGGCAATGACACACGTGCCACAGATCACGTGCGCGATTTTGTTCCTGGCAAGTCCCGCAGTGCTGGCGTGGTTCGCGGGCCACCATTTTCATATAAACAGCATTATCTAGCAGAATGACCCTGGCCCGGCTGCTTTCCGGAATGTCTTCATTGCTGTCTACAATAGTTTCTCATTTCACGTTCACCAATAAATGCATTTCTCCATTGTCTCGCTTGTGTTCTTCTTTCCTTCGCTATTGGCGACGGCTCATCCCCATACTCCGCATTAGGATGAAAAGTAAATAACCCATCACTGTAATGGCCCTACTATCAAGCCCCCATTTAGAACGAAGGACGGGAAAAAGACCCTTCCACGCCCTTGGTCGCTTTTGTTTATATCGCCTTTCCTTCACTAGCTTCAATTTCTCTAGCCCCACATGTCGCTGGCCCTACATTACACCTTCCCCAGACCACAGCATGATATCAATGGAAAACTCTCGTCCAGTGAGACACAGCACGAGAGACTGGACTCAGGGCTGGTATGTAAAAGGCCCGAGCCAAGCATCACCGCTGAACCCTATATCAAGCGTTTCGATACCAGCTCTTCCACCAGTCCCGATGGTCTTGTGGTATCGTTGGATGATCCCATTGACGACATTCTTGTCGAGAGTCAAACACAAATAGACGAATACGTCATCAAATTGCCTTCAACGGTCGACGATACACAAATGTACAGTCAAGTCTCCCCTGTAAAGAAGTTGTCTCCTTTGCCCAAGCCACATAGATCGGTCTTGGAGAACCTTGACCAAAACACCAAGCCAACTCCAAATCCTATCTTTGCTGCTAAGACTTACGGTTGCTCAGAGACAGAGGCAGAAATCTGCAATCATGTGCCAAATACACATCCTCACAGAGACCTCCAAACTGAACTGCCAAGGTCCAAGCATGACTTCAAGTGTATTGAGGTGCAACCAAGAACAAGCATTGGTAGGCTCTCTGAACAGAGCGACGATTCAACTGCAAATACCACCGGCGACCCTCTTGCATGCCATGCAGAGAACATTATGCGAATGGCTATGGACACTACAACGCATGCGTCGTTCTGTAACCACAGCATTTCATCTAACTTTTCAAACATTGTCGACGACCTGTTCGTGGGCAAAAATGCCGGGGAAGATCCAAAGAAAGCTGGCACCAACCTGCTCAACTTCCAGAGAGCTACCAAAGTTGAAATCAGTGCTGAAGATTTGGTCAACGCTGTCAACGATCCCTTCCGCTTAACTTAGCTGAAAGATTGAACAAGCTGCTCTTTATCGCGGGTATCGAATCCCGAATATACGGCATAGTCTTCCTTATCTTTTGGGATCTGAGGACTAGTTCTGCAGAAATTATTCTGTTCCCAAATGGCATCAATATCACGATCTTGGGATGCTTCATATTCTTTCAACACTCTCGCCAATAGCCTGCCAGCATCATTGAGATTTTTGTACGCATTAATGCGTCGAGCCACTCGAGAGCCAACTCCACCGGGATATGCCTTCAAGTATTCGTACGTATAATATTCTAGAAGTGAGTTGTAGGAATGTCCTCGTAAGCTCGAAAGAATAAAGTTCTGAAAGTTTTGCGCCGTCATCGGATATGTTATCCTTTTCAAGTATTGGAAATACCAATAACCAGTGTGCAATGCTGCCGGGGAGTCTGCAAATGACCGGATAATGATGTCGTGCAGATGGTGGTCGAGCCATTGCAGGGCAAAGGCATTGTTAAGCGATCTCATTTCCCGCAAAACAATAACTATACTGGTAGTATTCTGGTATTTGTGTAGATGGCTAAGTAGACAGTTAACAAATATGACAATCGTGCTCGTGGAATAATTATTTTCCACAATATAGCTCATGTGCTCTCGCACAAACTTCAGCAAGATCTCAGTGTTCATGAGCATGTTTCCGTGGGGAGATTCCCGGAGATTTGTGTTGTTTATTTTCTGAATAGTAGCCTCTTCAGAAGGAGGTTGCGCCCAAACCTGTTCAGATGCTGCAACGTGGTCTCCCACAAAGCCCTCCAAGTTTCTGTCATAAGAATAGTAGTTATGGAAGCAGTGCAGAAAGGCGTCGCTCACGTCGGTGTAGGAGAAGTGGGCCAAGTTTCGAACAGTAAAACTTTCGAGCACATCCACAGCATTACGCACTCCGTAGTCCACATCGGACCGTCGCCATTGTTGTGCCAGTTGGCGATTATGAAAGCAATACGCGTAGATGATGTGGAGACATAGCTGTTTGGTCAAAGCCCGTTCACCTTTTAAGTGTTTGTGAATGAAATGCCATTCCACCAAGTTAAGACACAGAGACACGTCTCCATGCGATGCCAAGGTGTGAAGAACCTGAATAAGCGTGTCAGAGCTTAAGGTTGCTAAAATAGAGTTGTTTGCCTGGACCTCAGCATACCTTACACCAAGCACGTCGTCCTCCACCGCCGCAAGGTCGGAAAGCCCTTCCATTACCACTTGGCTGTAGATAAGCTGCACCAAGTCGTAGTCGTTCTGCTCTAAACCAATCCCTAGATACAGAGACCAGTCCCACGCCGAGATGTAGGCCAGACCTTTGAGGGAGAGAACTATATTGAGCATGCGGACTAAAGTTAGGCAGTCACGGGCACACGATGCGGCCTGTAGGAGCCGAGACAAGGGCATCAGGTCGACAAGATCAGACGTGAAAGCCTCCGAATCCAGAGAATCAAGAAACTGCTCGAGCTGGTCTACAGCCATGGTATACTGACCTGAATTGAGGAGAATTGTTAGCACACACGAATAATAGCTGCAGTCAGACTCCAAGCTGCGCAAGTGAGCAGTTGCCGACAGTTCGTAAACCAACCGTAGACTGAGCAACTGAGTAAAGTCCGGGCACCGAGAAAACTGCTTAGCGAGCAACTTGGTCGCAGCTTGGAAGCAATGGGGCAGGATGTTCATCAAGCAGAGCTCCTCGAAGAGCCGGAGGGTCAAATTGTGGTGTTCACGCAGCGCCTTTCGAGCCAACAGTTGTAGAAGAAGCACGTAGAGCTGTGGGGTAACAAGCGATGCACCGTATGGGCTGTTCTTGATGTCACGAGCAATGGGAAGGATCTTGTGGAAGCGACCAGCGCACAAGTTGATAGCGATGATGTTGTAGATGGCATGCTGTGTCAATCTACTGCTGTCTTTGCTGATCAGTTTTGCGAAATACGCATTGGCACCTTCACTGAGCGCAATTGCCTCAGCGGTCTGGGCCTTAGTGATGCAGCTGAAGTCGATCGTTCCCCACGGAAGACCGGCCACTGGCGTGCAATGGAGCGAACTTGCAAAAGATGCGGCCGCTTTAGGTGTTCGAGCAAGAGCCAGCATTGAGGTTGAGGACCAACAAAACAAAAGCCACGTGATACAGAACCAAGTCACCGGTTGCTGCTTTTTCTTCGACTGCTACTTGTGTTTTTGCTGTGAAGTATCGTGCTGCTGACGACACTACAAACGCGAAGCCTTAGCAGAAGAAGTGATGAGGAGGTGCTCAGTGCGGGAAATGGCGCCAAGCTTTAGGAGCTGGAGCCAGCACGGCCCCAGGGTTTTGTCGATCTGGTGCGGAAATGGCGCCAAGCTTTAGGAGCTGAAGCCAGCACGGCCCCAGGGTTTTGTCGAGCTAGTGCGGGAATGGCGCCAAGCTTCGTTCAGGGCAGACTTGTGGCCCCGCGACCAGTGCGCAGAAAAGCCTCTGAAAAAGACACTGGCAACACAACGACACCACACTATTCCTAGCAATTAAAGCGGTTAACGCCCGAACTTCGTTAGGCCAAGCAAAGACAATGAGTCTCAAATCTCTAAGAAGACTAGCCACGACCCTGGGAAGCGGCAAGTCTCAGTTCAACGTGTTTGATCGCTACGCGAAGCTCATTCAGCGGTCAAGAACACCCCACAAACAGCCGGATGCCTCTCGCAGGGCTGATTTTCTTCGAGACGAGATCGCTAACAGGACTATCGAGCGACTTGCATTCATAACCCGTGACTTCACCCGAACGCTTGATTTCGGTGCACATCTGGGAAATTTCCTCAAGAAACTCTGCAGTGTGTCAGAACCCTCTGCCGATGCCGATGAGGCTGAGAGGGAATTGGTCAAGCAGCTAAATACAGACCGTGAAACAGTTCGTGAAAAGATTTCGGAGTTGGTTTTGGTAGACTCTTCCCGGCTGCTTTTGTTTCGGGACTCGGAAGAGCCGTTTGACGTACCGTTTCCGGGCCAGGTTACCCGTGTTGTTGCCGACGAAGAGGCATTCGACCACACTGTGCTCGCGGGTGAGGGCCAGTACGACGCCGTCATCTCGAACTTATCAATGCATTGGATCAATGATCTTCCACGTGCGCTCCACAACATTAACCGCGTCTTGAAGCCAGACGGACTCTTCATGGGCACATTGTTTGGAGGAGACACACTCTACGAGCTCCGCACATCTCTCCAGCTCGCAGAGCTAGAGCGTTGCGGGGGCATGTCTCCACGTGTATCGCCGCTAGTGCATTTAAATGACGTGGGCAGCCTCTTGAATCGCGCCGGTTTCAGTATGCTCACCATTGACACTGAGGATATCGTGGTGGGCGGATACCCCGACATTGTTGCGATGTGCTACGATATTCAGCATATGGGCGAGCAAAATAGCTTGCTCTCTCGGGCCAGTATGATTCCAAGAGATGTTTTGTTGGCAGCTAATGAGATCTGCAAGAGTCTACACGGTGAAAAGGGTCCTGACGGCACAGTTACAGTTCCAGCTACGTTCAACGTTGTCTTTATGATTGGATGGAAGAAGAGTGATTCTCAGCCACAACCATTAACTCGAGGCTCGGGAGAAGTCAATCTCAAGGATGTTCTTTGAATGGCGAGAAGATTACCAGGCGATATAAAAGACTAATACTGACTTTCGAGTATTCATAGACGTATGGGAATAAAGAGTCAAATTGGACCCAGCAAGTCAAAAGGAACCTTTGGGCACTTGTTCACGCATGTCCTGTTGTAGCCGAACGTTCATCTCGGTGTTGCATTGGCCAAGCAGAAAAACCAAGGGCATCATGCTACTCTCAAGCGTGAAAGAGTCTGACATTGGTCCAAAATCTGCTCGTTCAGGAGCTCGTGATAAGATTACCAACAGCCAACAGGTTGTAGTGATCAAGCGGCTCGAGAGGTCTCTAGGGGCCCTGACTATGCTTAGAGTCTGCATTTGCTTTGTTTTTTTGGGCCACTTTCAGCCATATTATAAGTTGAAAGAACTAATAATGTTAAAAGTGATGTAAATAACATTACCTTTATTTTTTATTAATTATTATAATTTGCTGGGCTTTCCCTCGAAGGGACAGGATTGTCTTGGGAACTGCCATATACCACAGAGCAATCAATGGTATCTCCGGTATTTCCCCCACCAGAAACTTGCACAGCGTGCCGACATCTCCAGCTGAGGGAGAGATGGCAGAAACGTGTAGCAGGTCCCACAAAACTACAAATGCAACGATGTACAACCTTATGATCAAGATGGAGGATCTAATCGGGGCTGAGAAAAAGAGATTTTGCTTGATAACTAGCGACGGTGAACACTTTTTGTAATGTCAAGAGAGCCACGAGATTGGAACTTATTGTACTGATTTACGAAAACTTACCTTCGTGTGACAATTGGATTTTGCCATACTGTGTAAGAATGGATGCAAAATTGCAATAACGACTTCCCTCAAGCCGAGCGTTAATCAAAATAAAGTGCCACGGAAGCAATCAGTAAAAACAAGGCAAGCCAAAATAAAGGCGGGCTGCAAAGACTAATCACATTTCAGTGTGGCGGCAAAAAGAGGGTTTTTGATATCTCTCTATTGCTGCTTACACTGTCGGTCTTACTAAGCGCACGCATAATTCCTAATGGGGCCTATATCCGACGGGAGCCACAATGTGGCCCTGTTCGAATGGCGGAGAGGACCCGTGCCGGAGACCTAGTGGTTTCTCTTCGGACAGGCCATTTTAAAATTTAAAAGGTCATCAAACTTGGGTGGCGCTGGTAGCTGCAAAATATAAAATGGCATAAATCTCAGTCTCCAACGCACCAACGAAGTCTTCGAAGCAAGAAACAAAACATAAAAAAAAAACAAACAACAACATCACGAAATCCTAACCGAAAAGGAATATCTGATACAAAATAACCACAGGAAGTCCACAATGTCTCAATCGGAAACCAATTCTGTGGCATACTTAGTGGGCAAGGGCAAGCCATTAGACATCCAGGATGCGGCAGTGCCCAGCGCGGCTGAAGGGGAGCTTATTGTTCAAAACAAGGCGTTGGCGCTCAATCCCGTGGATGCATACATCCAATCGCTAGGCATCATTATACAAGAGTACCCCGCTATCTTGGGCTTGGACGTTGCGGGCGTTGTGGTGTCGGTGGGACCCAATGTTACCAACTTCAGGCCCGGGGACCGTGTGATGGCAATGAGCGAGAGCATTTTCTCGCCCAAGCACGACAAGGGAGGATTCCAGAAGTACTCTTGTGTTAGAGCTATCCTTACGAGTCATTTGCCAGACTCCTTGTCGTTTGCAGATGGCTCGACGTTCCCATTGGGTTCCCTCACTGCGGCCGTTGGTTTGTTCCGAAAGGATTACTTGGCCTTGGCGTACCCTGAGATCCCTAAACGTGCAGACACGGGCAAGACGGTTTTGATCTGGGGCGGTGCTTCTAGTGTGGGTGCCAATGCCATACAATTGGCCGTAGCTGCAGGCTACTCGGTGGTTTCCACTGCTTCGGAAAAGAACTTGGATGCTGTACGTTCGTTAGGAGCACGCGTTGTTCTTGACTACCACAAGAGCTCGGTAGTAGCTGATGCCGTCGCTGCGTTGAAAGGCTCGGACTACGCTGGCGCACTTGTTGCTGCTGCCCAGGGCGAGTCTTTCCAGCATGTAATTTCGATTGCCGAGGCCGTGGACAAATCCTCGCAAGTCATCGTTGCGCCGTTTTTGCCAGAGGGTCTTAAGCACGAAGTGAAGGTGGCATGGATTCAAATCGGCACTGCCGACTTTCTGGAGGACACTTTGAAAGTCCTCGAACGGCTTTTTGGCGAGTACTTCCCTCGTGGACTTGAGACGGGTGCGGTGAAGGTCTTCCCACCCGCCAAGGTTGTTGGACGTGGATTGGAGTCGTTGCAACTTGGAATTGACACTTTGTTGAAAGGCGCTTCTGCCGAAAAGCTTGTGGTAGAGCTCTAATGCCTGGAGAGAGCTCTAATGCCCGGAAAGAGCTCAACGCCTCACGGTACCGAGATAGGCGAACATCGACACTTCCCTCCTAGTGAATTTAGTGAGTATAATGACATCCCGGTCCTGAAGATTTGAGTACTTTGGGTTTAATAGGCTTAATGTATTTACTATTGTGTGCTCATATCCCGGTAGTTCAGCTACTAGTAAACTTGAGCGTAGCAGCTCTACAGCTCGTTTTTGGATTTACCCCTATAAGTAGAACTGCCATAGAAAACGGACGAATGTGGTCGCTACAGCTACAGAGCCCCAGCATTCGATGCTGTTGGTACTGAGTTCCTTCTCTAGTAATGCGGCTCAAATCTGCCACCGCTCCAGCCGCACGCCTAGCCCCGCTGCGCATGGGTTCCTCGGTGCACCGGCGTGCGTATCTCGCTGGCGGCGATTGTCATGTGCCCGTGCGCACTCGGTTATCCACAATGTGGAGAACGTCTAGCTCAGCTACTCACACCACTTTCTCCTACTGTTAGCTCCGTATTCCCACCCACTTTGCTTTTGTGCACCAAGAAAAGCACTATAAATACCGCCCAAATTATCCTTCCTGTTTCCACCTGTAATTCCAAGCGCGAGGATTCCCATGACGAAAACGCCAAGCTCTACGACGTCCAAGAACGGCCACACCCACCAGACGTTAGTGTTGCCTCAATATACGTTGGATTCTCCGTTGGTGCTCTTGCCTGGCATCATCTACAATGTGACGTTTTCGCGCTTTAAGGCCGCTGCGCTTTTTGCAAGATTTAGGGACAAGGTGGGGCTGGTGCCCTTAATCAAGAATCTCTTATCGGAGTACGACTTTGATTCTCCCGAGTCTGACACATCCACACTCTCCGACGACGCCATCGACGGGATCGGCGAATTCTACCGCGCGGAGACACAAAGGAAACCCGATGCCACCTACGATATGGCTGCGGGGGTGCAGCCCTCTGCGGAGTTCGACTGGTTGCTTATGGTTTTGCTGCCTAATCTCGACAAGATCTTTGATCCAACCGGGCCAGTATCCAGGCCCACATCCGCTGACAGGGCTACTATCTGCCGAGTGGTGGGAATTTCTGACGACTCGAGGAGCGTTAAGATTTCTTTTCAATCGTTGGTTCGTGCTACGATCCTCTCTTCCAGCAAAAAGGGCGAGACTTGTGTGTCCGTCAAATGGGCTGACCATAGTCGAAATGCCAAGGCACACCTCCGTACGCTCAAGGAGTCTACTGCAGCGCTTTTCTCTGTCACCAACAAGTTTGTCGAGAAGTACCGCTACGCGCTCGCCAACCAGGACAAAAAGTCCAACTTGCTTACTCTCAATCCGTTGGCAAACGCGTTGTTTCTACAGTTGGCCGGCTCCAAAGACTTTGAACGTGCATACTCCAGCTTGCAGAAAATATACGACTCTCGCGATTCCAGTGACTCTGCTCGTGGCTTGCTGAGGATTATTGACTTGACCGTGGCCATTGTCCCATTTCCCAACCACGAGAAATTGAAGATACTAACTTTATCTTCGCTTGACGAGCGGGCTATAGAGGCAAATGCCATGATTGAAAAAATCACTCAGGTGTTCCTCACGATTAAGGATAATAACGAAATGGCTAACCACTGGTTTCACAACGAGGCCTCCAATATACAAAAGGCAAATCTTGTGGCCAACCAATTGAAATCCATCAGGCTCGTGTTGGAGGGCTTGACGAAGAATAGCAACCAAACCACTCCTGCTAACCAGAAACAGTTAGTGAGGCGCAAAAACGGCATCACAACATCCAGCAGAAAGTCTACGGATGCTAGCTCCAACGAAATTGATGATGAGGGTGAAGACGACGATCTCAGGACCATTACCGATTTTATCAAGAAAAGACTTCCAGATATCTCCTCCATTTCTGATGATAACAAAAGGTTACTCATTAAGGACTACAAGCGGATCAAGAATTCGCCCCCAGGTAATGCCGATTTTCATGTGATCCGAAACTACTTGGAGATTGTGGCTGACATTCCATGGGATAAGTATGTTGCAAAGTTCAAGGCGAACAAGGACATTGACTTAGATGAAGCTAGACGCCAATTAGATGAAGACCACTACGGCTTGCAACACGTAAAAACGAGATTGCTTCAATACTTGGTTGTTTTAAAACTCTTGGGCGCGAATGCAGAGCGAGAGTTCGAACAAATCAGTATCAGGGACTCTGAGAAAAGAAAAGAGGAGCAGAAGGAAAACAGAAAATTCACTCGTGAATCGAACAATGGAGAGTCCATCATTATTCCAAACAATGATGAGTCTCGTGTACAGAAAGCTCAGGCGGAAGAAGAGATCAACAGAAGCAAAGATTTGAGTGATGGCGAGCGGAATCAAAGCAAGAAAGAGCTTCTTGTATCAAAAAACAACAAGTCGCCCATTATAATGTTGGCTGGTCCGCCTGGTGTGGGTAAGACGTCGTTGGCTAAGTCTATTGCTACGACCTTGGGCAGGAAATTCCAAAGAATCTCTCTTGGAGGTGTCAAAGACGAATCAGAAATCCGTGGTCACAGAAGAACATACATTGGTGCAATGGCTGGAAGTATTGTCCAGGCCTTGCGCAAGGCCAGATCCATGAATCCTGTAATTCTATTGGACGAAATCGACAAAGTGGTTGGTGGTAACAATGGTGCTGCCAAGTTTAATGGGGATCCCGCTGCGGCGTTGTTGGAGGTATTGGACCCGGAACAGAACACTCTGTTTATGGATCACTACCTCGGATTTCCAATTGACTTGTCTCAGGTTATCTTCATATGCACCGCTAACGAGCCACACAATTTGTCGCGGCCACTTCTTGACAGATTAGAAATGATCGAGCTCAGTGCTTATGACTATAATGAAAAACTTGTTATTGGGAACAAATATTTGTTGCCCAGACAGATCAAAAGAAATGGGTTTCCTGAAAGCGATCTAGTGTACATTGATGATGATGTAATGAAGAAGATCATCCTCGATTATACGCGAGAGGCTGGAGTCAGAAATTTGGAGAGACAGTTGGGAACCGTTTGTCGTTTCAAAGCTGTGGAATACTCAGAGAGCCTAACCGATAGCAAAAAGGCGTACCAACCGAAAGTCGAGGAGTACGATTTAGCAAAGTATTTAGGCCTCCCTTTCCCCAGTTTGAGCAATGAGATTGTTGACCTCCCTATCATGTCTAGCAAATACGGGGTCGTCAATGGTATGTCATACAATAGCGATGGATCAGGCTCGGTGTTAATTTTCGAGAGCATAGGATTTCACAGCGACAAAGGAACATCTTTGAACATGACTGGCCGCCTAGGAGAGGTGTTGATGGAGAGTGCAAAGATTGGATTGTACTTTATCAAAAATACATTAGACAAGCGGTTATTAAACTTGGAAAATTCGAAGGAAATATTCGATAGGCTCAATAGCCTTGAGATTCACATGCATGTTCCAAGTGGGGCTATATCAAAGGATGGACCATCCGCTGGAATTACCATGGCCACGCTGTTCCTCTCGTTGATTTTGGAGAAGCCGGTGCCGCTGAACATAGCCATGACCGGGGAAATCACTTTGCGAGGGCTTGTGCTTCCGATTGGCGGATTGAAAGAGAAAATGCTTGGGGCTCACTTGACTGGACACATTGACAAAATCATTGTTCCTAGAGAAAACAGAAGAGATATTCTTGAGGAGTATGTGCACAAGATCAATGAACCCAGGAGGTTGAATGGACTTTTGAAGGACAATGCTCAAATCAAGTACCAGGACCATTCGCCTGAAGACTACTTTGCAGAGAAGTACGGTGTGAGAGTTGTCTATGCTAAAGAATTTTGGGATGTCATCAAGCACGTGTGGGGTGAGGAGCTTTTAGCCAAGATTGAGCACAGTCGATTTGAGGGATATCACTTGTGATGTAGCCAGCAAATTACAGGGGTTTGATGCACGGCTCAACTTACTAACAGATTTCAGCTGTCTGTGTTTGTTTATCCTATCATTGTTTGTATGGGACGCGCTTCGACAGAGCGCGCCCAACGGCGGTGCCCTCAACCTAATGTAACCGAATGTGGCGGGCAGATATAGTTGCTGCAAAGGGCACGAAGGTGAATACGGAATGCGTGGGGCTCAAGATATGGAGGTAAACCAGCTGTTTCGAGCAGTTGCTATAGTTATTTAGGTCACAATATGATGCAAAGAGTCAATAGACGAACTTTTGCAGAAGTACCTGGTGAGCCTCATTATACCTGCGATGTAGGTTAAAAAATTATGCGGGGCACCGCAGCCTAATTCAACTGCAAGCAGCTTATTGAACCTCGCAAAGCACGTAGCAACCCCCAGTTGTCAAGCTTACATCAACCAATCTGTGTCCATTGTTGACAGTTATACATCTGCCAAGATTGTG
Source organism: Metschnikowia agaves (assembly GCA_963678735.1). Taxonomy (NCBI): domain Eukaryota; kingdom Fungi; phylum Ascomycota; class Pichiomycetes; order Serinales; family Metschnikowiaceae; genus Metschnikowia; species Metschnikowia agaves. Next base: position 1,144,592 of record CAVMBV010000003.1, on the reverse strand, counting down.
AACTCTGGCCTGGTTTTTGCAGACACCAGCCTCTGTTGAGCAACACAGCCGATTTCATAATGTCGCTGTAACCATCTTTCCATAGTAAAGTTGCGACACGACTGCAGAGTAGCAGCGAGTGTCGCGGTGCTGAGGCAGAGGTAGTTTCTTTTCTTCACTCTGCATGTTCATGCATAGAGTCTACTCGCTGCGAATGGTCTCCGATTTTTTTTTATCCTGCGCGCATGATCCTGATCTCAGAATCCAATCTTTTCTTAGAAACACACATTGCGTGCATTTGGTGATTTTTTTCTTCTTCTTTTTCTTTGCTGAAACGTCTGCTTTCTCTATCCTTACCTTTTTCCTTTTCCCCTCGCCACTCACATTTTCGTTCGCTACTTCCAGTAGCCTGGGCCATTTTCATTTTGCATTATCCCCGGCTTGTCAGCCATTGATACCCACCGGCAACCTTTACGGAGCGCAATCGTTTTCAACTTGGGAAAATTGTTGGGACAAAGCGAAGACAAGAAAGACACTCCCTTATATAGTGTACGCGCCGAGTACAGATATCCGTTTGCAACAAATCCGAAACAACGTTGTAACAAGCCGAGAAATCACTGTGCAACCCCTCTTACCGCCAGCCTTCGCTTATTTTATTCCACCACACTCCAGTGAAACAAACGTGAAACAGACAACAGCATCATGAACTTACTCCTTGTGTTCTGGCTAACGCTAGCACTTCCGGTTTTCGCTCGGCGTTCGCTCTCGGCCACGTCGTTAGTCACATGCATGGAAAATTCCCAGATCTCCCCGTCATATTTCGAGGTCACCTTCAATCCGGATGACCGGTCTCTAAGATACTCCGTTGATCTAACCACGGAGATCTCCGGCAAAGTCATCGCCGACGTGCAAGTCTATGCCTATGGCTTCCTCATTATCAACAAGGAAATCAACATGTGTAACATTGGCTGGAAGCAGTTTTGTCCGCTTTATCCAGGATCCATGCAGATCGAGTCCATCGAGTACATTTCTAAGCACTACGTCTCGCAGATCCCAGGTATTGCCTACAGCGTGCCGGATATCGATGCCGTGGTCAAGGTTTTGGTGTACGATGCTCTGTCGGGCGAGCTCTTGTCGTGCCTCCAGAGTAACTTTTCCAACGGGAAAACTGTATCGCAAACTGGCATAAAGTGGGCCACAGCCTGTATTGCTGGCTTGGGCTTGTTGATCGCCGCAGTGTTATCGACCTTCGGTAACTCCAATGCTGCCTCGCACATCTCCACCAACGCCGTCTCGTTGTTCTTGTACTTCCAATCAGTGGTGGTTGTGTGTATGCAGGGTGTGGAACGTGTCCCCCCAATTGCTTCTTCGTGGTCAGAGAACTTGGCTTGGTCCATGGGCTTAATTCGTGTTGAGTTCATGCAAGAGATCTTCCGCTGGTACGTACAGAGCACAGGTGGCACGCCAACCTTGTACTTTTTGGGAACCACCAAGCAGATTTTGGTACAACGTGCTCAAAACCTCTTGCTGGACTTGCACGAGTATGTCAGGAACGACTACTCTGTCCGTGTGCGAGAAAAACGGTCTCTAGACTTCGCTTTGAGTTCAAATGCCAACTTAATCATTCTCCGCGGCATAAAGAGAATCGGCTACAACTCGCACATCGAACCAACCTCAATTGTGGTGACTGGTTTCACCTTTTTCGTTCTCGTTGGGTTTCTCTTAGCGGTCATCATTGTTTTCGTGAGGCTGTTGACCGTGCTTCTTATACGGATGAAGAAAATGAACCCTAACAGATTATCTCATTTCAGGAGGTCATTCTCTACCATTCTAAAGGGGACTTTGTTGAGATACATATATATTGGATTTACACAGCTTGTGATCCTCTCTCTTTGGGAGTTTATTCAGCAAGACTCTCCGGCAGTGATCGTGTTGGCAGTGCTCATCTTCTTATTGACGGTAGGCGTTACTGGATTTGCCATGTGGAAGACATTCAAATTGGGCCAGCGTTCGATGGAGAGGTTCAGAAACCCAGCTGCGATTTTATACGGTGACTCCACGGTTTTGGAGAAATATGGATTCTGTTACACCATGTTTCACGCAGATAAGTATTGGTTTGGAATCGTGATAGTCGCCCACTCCTTGGTCAAAGGAATTTTCATTGGCCTTTGCCAAGGATCTGGTAAAGCTTCCTCCGTGGTATTATTTGTCATTGATTTGGCCTACATGATTTTCTTGTTTTATCAACGGCCCTTCATGAACAAGTCCACCAACATATTGAATTACTGTCTAGCGATAGTGATCACTATCAATTCGTTCTTATTCATGTTCTTTTCAGAGATTTTCGGGCAGCCGGCCCAGGTATCCTCAATAATGGGATGGGTCTTTTTCATTTTGAATGCTGCATTTTCTTTAATTTTGTTAATGATGATTATTGTTTTGAGCTCATTGGCTCTTTTATCCAAGAATCCAGATGCAAGGTTTGCGCCAGCAAAGGATGACAGGACTTCGTTCCAGAGAAAGTCCTCACTTAAGCACAAGAGGTCAGAAAAGACTTTGACACAGGAGGCTCGTACACAAAACGAATTGTTCGCGTTGGGAGCTGCTGCTCAGGACCACCAGACAAACTGGGAGGACGAAATGTTCCGTCTTCATGACTTGCAGAAGAAAGGGGATACTACGTCTAGCATGGATGATAGAAACTCTATTCTGAACTCAGATGAGGAGAACAAGTTCGACTTTGTGGATAACTATCGCCGGTTGGACAACAGCGAGCTGGGGGATGAGGAGAAGAACTTTGGGTTGAAGATCAAGCACAAAATCACTAGGAAATTTTCCACGAAGAGCACGCAAGGTCACAAAGGTGACGTAACCCGAGTCAGTGATACATTGGCCGGCTCAGACTCGGACTCTTTGGGAAATCTTGGAAGCTCTCCCGCAACAAGGCCTCTCAAACATCAGAGAAATGAATCCACAAGATCGGAGTCGGCTTTTTCCAACACCTCCGGGGCTGGACCAACCAACGTGAACAAACTTGTATGATAGAAGCATGAACCTATAAAAGAAACGATGAGCTTTTAACACGAGTGTAGAAGGAGCCCGTAGAGCCGATTCAAGTGGTTGTCTACTGTCTTGGGTGATCAGATGTCGCACTGTATCAGGCGGTCGAGTTGTCCCACGTCTTTTGCATTGTCATCAAATGCCGATACGCATTGGCTTGACTGAGCGACGACATCAATAGGGACAAACGAAGGCGGAGATCAAGCGTACGAAGTGACAGAAGGTTAAATGACCAGAGGCCGGACGTAGCTGAGGCCTTGAGTGCAAGGAGTTTCTGCACGTACGAAAGCGAAACAGCTAACGCGTCAGAAATGTGGGCCAATTCCACACTGCTGTACTGATAGGACTCGTTGATGTCAGCTTCTTTGAGCCACAGATCCTGGCCAGAGCGGAATCGAAAGTCCCAGAATGACGGTGACTTCAAGTATGGTACATTATATACTATGGCTGGCGGTGACATCTGCACCGACGCCCAATGGGAAGAGTAGTCATCTGCTAGCAACGGGCACACAGGTTCACCGACGAATTGGGGCTTCTCGGCGCCATCCAGGGATGTTTGATTGTGGGACGGCCCTGCGTCGCCAGACATATCACACGTAAAAAGGACCCCCACGAAAGTGGTGGGTATAAAGATCACCACATTCAGGCGAGCGTAGCGCTTGCGCCTGGCCATCTTCAAGCACTTGTGCTCCAGCAAGGAGGAGCTGTTTGAAGGGACAAAGGCGGCATTTTCCGGGTTTTTCTTCTGTGGAAACGGCCCAGGTGATGTGAACTTGGTGCGTGCAGCTTGGAGTATGCGGCGCCATCGAAGTCGTCCAAGGAGCGACGAAAGACGCGTGAAGGGAGGCGGTCCCTCGCTCAACGGCTCGCTGTTTGAAGCGCAAAAGGGAACAGAAAACTCGTCCGCCGCCGACGGCGTGGGCACTGCTACGGAGTACACCGGTAGGCCCCGGTGGCATTGGGTGAGTACGAGAAAGCTGTGGCTGCGAAGCGGAAAAAAATAAATAACGTGGCGGCGGGCAACCTTGAAGCCCGAGAAAGGAAGAAACGAGTTCGAGGAGCACGAGGCCGCCTCGAGCGCTCGCACGGCTAGCAAAAGCACAAGGAGAAGCAGAAGGGGCATGGCAAACCACAGACAGATTTGCAGTTATTTGGGTTGCCATGGCTGCGCGCACCTGCAGGAGCTGGATATCCAGGTGCACGGGTGTGCCGCCCCACCGAAATAATTTCTGCGATGAGATGGCCCGGCCAACGACATCTTCCCGCCATGGACCAGTCTAAACAGCTGAACAAGCCGCATCGCGGCGGCGACGGCAAGCGGACGACGGCAAAAAAGAAGTTGCACCAAAACGGGCACAACGCGAAGGCGTTTGCGGTGGCAGCGCCTCGCAAGTTGGAGCGAATGGCCCGGAGATCGCATGACGTCAACGAGAAGAAGCTTCACGTTCCCATGGTGGACCGCACGCCCGACGACGACCCGCCGCCGGTGATTGTGGCGGTGGTGGGTCCGCCAGGGACCGGGAAGACGACGCTCATCAAGTCGCTCGTCAAGCGGTTGACCAAGACATCGTTGAGCGAGGTCAAGGGCCCGATCACGGTAGTGAGCGGAAAGAGGCGGCGGCTCACGTTCCTTGAAGTGCAGAACGACTTGAACTCCATGATGGATGCGGCGAAAATTGCGGATTTGGTGCTTTTGCTCGTGGACGGCAACTTTGGTTTGGAGATGGAGACCATGGAGTTCCTCAATATCGCACAGCATCACGGTATGCCCCGAGTGTTGGGCGTGGCCACGCATTTGGACCTATTCAAAAGCCAGAGCACATTGCGCACGTCCAAAAAACGCTTGAAGCACCGTTTCTGGACGGAGGTGTACCAAGGAGCCAAGTTGTTCTATCTTTCGGGAGTGATCAATGGACGGTATCCCGACCGCGAGGTTTTGAACTTGTGTCGGTTCATGTCGGTGATGAAGTTCCGCCCTTTGAAGTGGCGGAACGAGCATCCATACATGTTGGCCGATCGTGTCACAGACCTTACGCATCCTCAGGCCATAGCGGACAATGCCAAGTGTGACCGCCGCGTGGCATTCTATGGCTACTTGCATGGCACGCCGTTACCGGCTGCAAACGCTCATATACACATTGCTGGAGCTGGCGACTTTCATGTACACTCAGTGGAGAAGTTGCCCGATCCTTGTCCCACGCCCTACTTTGAGCAGAAGCTTGATGAAATCGAGCGGGAAAATGCCAAAGCCGCTGCGGAGGCTGGTCAGGAAGTGGCACAACCTCGCAGACGCCGGAGAAAGCGTCTAGATGATAAGCAGAAGATCATTTATGCTCCTATGTCGGACGTCGGTGGCGTTTTGGTTGACCGTGACGCAGTTTACATTGACGTCGGTGACAAGCAGTCGTTTGTGAGTGGCGAAGACCAAGGCGAAGGAGAGCGTCTTGTCACTGGTCTACAGGATGTGGCCAAGACTATGCATGAGCGCTTTGCCGAGGGACCTGGGCTACAGTTGTTTTCGAACTCAGCTGCTGTGGATCACGATGACGCACTGTTGTCCGAGGGCCCCGAAGACGAGCTTGAGGGCTTGCTTCTGGAGGATGATTCCGGTGAAGCAGCAAATAATGATACAGGACGGACTTCCATGCGGCGCCCGAGGATCTACGGTAAGTCCGTGAGAGACGACACCGAGTTTGATGATGTCTCTGATGACGAAAATCTTGATAATAATGGCGTTGAAGGATACGACCTTGATGACAGCGACGAGGCCCAAAGACAGGTGCGCTTCGATTTGGGATCTGCTGCTGCTGAAGGTAGCTTGGAGTATGTAGAGGACACATCTTTGTCCTCGGAGGAGGAGGACTATGCGGCCATGGCCTCAAAATTGAAAGGCTCTGTACAGCGCCGTTGGAACATCAACAAATTGCTTTACTTAGAGAATGTGAGCCCTGCTGAGGTGGTAAGGCGGTGGAAGGAGAAAGTTGCAGACGACGATGAAGAAGAAGACATCGAAGCAGACGATGACGAAGACTTCTTCAAGAAAAGAGACACTGCATCGCCCAACGAGGATCTAGACTCGTTTGTCCCTTTATATCCCGATGTGGAACAGCTTCGTGAGAAGTTTGATGCCTCGCGAGTTGAAGACAGCGACGAGGAGTACGAGAATGGATATAAGCTGCTCAAGCAACGGCTATTAGTTGCACCTAAGATTTCCGATGACTCCACAAGAGGTTCCAGCGGTGGACAAGGAGTGGACGAAGAGGATGAAGAGGTCTATGGTGATTTCGAAGATTTGGAGGGCAATGACGATGAAGACACGGGCGTAGCATCCGAGGATGAGGCAGGCTCTAACAGCGACTCAAGCTCGGGAGATTTTGGACTGGAGGCAGAGAACGACGATTTTGCCGACTTCGACAAAGAAGAACAAGAGTCTGATGTGGAGGAGGATGAAAATTTGACAGTTGAGCAGAAACGAGAACTTAACGCAGCCAAAAAGGCAAAACTCAAAATGCAGTTTGAAGAAGAAGAGGACCGTGAATTCGGGGTCGACGACCCGGAAAAACTCACGGAAGCGGAAACATGGTACGAATTTCAAAAAAACAAGATGGCTAAGCAATTGGAGATCAACAAGGCTCAGTACGACCAGATGGATGCAGACACAAGGCTCAAGATCGAGGGCTACCGTGCTGGATCATATGTCAAAATTGTATTCGAGAATATGCCTTGCGAGATTATCGAAAACTTTCAGCCAGAATACCCGATTGTTTTGGGCGGGTTGTTGGCCACAGAGTCCCGTTTTGGTATCATGAATGTGAGAATCCGGCGGCACAGATGGCATAAAAAGATCCTCAAGTCGCAAGATCCGTTGATCCTCTCCCTCGGATGGAGGCGGTTCCAAACGATCCCAATCTACACAACTTCAGACTCGCGGACAAGAAATAGGATGTTGAAGTACACACCAGAGCATGCGTACTGCTTTGCGTCGTTCTACGGACCGCTTGTGGCACCCAACACAACATTTGTTGGATTCAATATCATCGACCAGAAATCAACCACAGGATCATTTCGTGTTGCTGCAACTGGAATCATCGAAGACTTGAACTCGTCGGTGGAGATTGTCAAGAAGTTGAAGTTGGTAGGACACCCACACAAAATTTTCCGCAACACCGCTTTCATTAAGGACATGTTCAGCAATGCATTGGAGGTGGCCAAGTTTGAGGGAGCTTCGATCCGTACGGTGTCGGGGATCCGAGGCGAGATCAAGCGGGCATTGTCCAAGCCTGATGGATATTTCCGGGCAACTTTTGAAGACAAAATCCTTATGTCCGACACCGTGTTCCTCAAGACATGGTATCCGGTTAAAGTGAAGCAGTTCTACAATCCAGTGACGTCAATGTTGCTCCAGAACCATGAACAGTGGACAGGGATGCGTTTGACGGGCCAAGTGCGTGCCGAACACGGCTTGGCCACTCCATTGGCCAAGGACAGTGCCTACAAGAAAATAGAGAGAGAGGAACGGCGGTTCAACCCCTTGCGAGTGCCTAAGTCGTTGCAACAGGGGTTGCCCTTCAAGTCACAGGTGTCACAGATGAAGCCACAAAAGAAGCAGTCCTACATGACCAAGCGGGCGGTGGTGGTGGACGGCGAAGAGAAGAAGATGAGAGATTTGGTGAACAAGGTTAATTTGCTTAAGAAGACACGCGACCAGAAGCGTAAGGAGAAGAAACAAGAAAAGATCCAAGATCGCTTGAAGCAGATAGCCAAGGTCGAGGAGCTGAAGAAGGAGAAGGAGAGAGAGCGTAAGAAAGAGTATTTCTCCCGCGAGGGCAAGAAGAGAAAGTTGGATCAGAGCTCGGGAGGCAGCGATGCCTTTGGAAAAAAGCGGAGATAAGAATAGACGCGAAATAGAAATACAAGGGCGAAGCCTGCTTTACGACGTTTTCTTGGTGCCTGGTTTGTGCTAAGCGTTAGGAGACTGGGGCCCTCGACTGTTTTCGGAAAGTAAATGAGCTGCGTCGCATCGCGCGTTGGCAGCGTGGGGAAGACCCGTACAGCCGGCGGAGAAGCCGAAGGAAAACAGACCAGAAACGAGCCTTGCAATGACAGCGAGCGCTGGGGCCGGCCAAATCGTCCCATCCCTCGTTCCCCTGTAGCATAAACCTATCAACCCACCTCTGGACCCATGATTCACGGTAGAGTTTCTATATGCAGTACTAGTAAACAGCGTTCGTCTCGCATCGCGCAATCTACCGTCAGCAACCCGCCATTATACGGCAAACGCCGAACACAACCCACTACATATTTTTCTTTGCCTAAGAGAAGATGGCCACTGTTTACAAAAACAGGTATGTGTCGGATATCCCGCTCAAGCGGCCCCAAGAGACGTTTGTGGACGAACCAAGCGCGTTGGACGAGGTGTCGCTCAACGATCTCGTATTGGACCTAGCCAACGACGTCAAGGATATCAACAGCCTCCACACGTTCCACGCCGTTGCTGTGTTCAAGGCGACTCTCGAGGATCTCATTCGCTTGGGCGCCAACAAGAGTGCGTTGCGTGAATTCAGGCGCCGCCGCCTCGAAGCAAACTCCATTGACCTAGATGCTCTACAGTGCCAAATCTACAACGAGACCAATAAGTCTGAGTCCGCCAGCGACAGTGGCGACGGAGACGAAACGGCTACCGCGGGTGGCGAAGACGGGTCGCTGCCAAATTTGTTGTCGCCCGCATCTGGGCTGCCACAGTTGGGCGAACTTGGGCCCTCTGGCAGTTGTAGCAACCGGAACGAGCCTAGATTCGTTAATGTTGCCAGCGTCGATGCGGTACCCACTTCAGCAGTGGAGCAACTAGCCGTCACACAAACAAGCCACGAGAACAGCTCGTGCGGCTCGCTCAACAGCGTGACCCAAGAGCCGGAAAGAGCGTGCCCAGAGTGGGAAGAGACGTGCATTCCGATTGAATTACTAGTGAAAACAACTTCACTCGATGTGGTGGAGAGCCCGATAACCGCACACAGCACAGACAGGCTTCAGGAGGAGATTTTGTTCCACATGTCGCCCAAGATCCGGCAGCAGGCGGGGCGGCTTCTCAAGTGCTTCAGCCTAGCCAAAGCACCGCCAATAACCATCGAGCAATTCCTAACACGCATCAAGACGTACCTGCCATCAATTTCAGTGTCGGTGTATACTCACAGTGCTTTCATGATGTACAAGCTCTGCGTGCTTTTCGATGTGGTGGAATTGACGCCGTTGAACGTGTACCGTTTTATCTTGGCGCTGCTCCGATGTCTGACAAAGAAGTTGGAAGACGTGCACCAGCGCCAGAAGAGCTTTGCCACTGTGGGAGGCGTTGCACTCAAGGAGTTGAGCAAGATTGAAGTCAGCTTCCTCTATCTCTCAAACTTCAAGATGGTTGTGAGCGAGTTCCACCTCAATCAATTTTTGACACAAGAGTTTGTGGCATTGAGGAACTTCTGCGACAGTCTTCAACCAGTTTGTGAACCTGAGCCTACAGTAATGGCACTCCAAACTGGGGAGAACAACGAGTGTTAAAGAAAACCCAAACAGAGGAGTATACCCTTTTTAGACGAAGTCGCTATTTACGAGAAACGATGAACATGAGACTTTCGCTCACCCAAAGGAAAGCGATGCAACAGGCCTTTGGTGACACTAGACTAACGTTTTAGAAGAATAAATTATGACAAGACAAAAGGCTTGAGTAAGAAAAAGAAAAGTAGATGCGATTTCTGTGGATTGAACACAGGACCTCCAGATCTTCAGTCTGGCGCTCTCCCGACTGAGCTAAAACCGCCCTAGAACCCATGCCGGGACTCGAACCCGGAATCTTTTGATTAGAAGTCAAATGCGCTAACCATTACGCCACACAGGCTAGATCGGTTTCTATTTATAGCAAAATGTTCAAATCACGTAAGTGCCATCAAAATTACTATAGAGATGATTAATTGCCCACACCATAGACAAGGAGTGTCCGGGACAGCAATTTAATTACAGTTAAAAATTTATAAGACCCTCCTAACGAAGTAATGTATCGACCAAGACAGCAAACCAAGGATTGATAAGACTTGATAACAACTCCTTCACGAATCAAAGGAGTTTCCGGGAGAGTAAATCTTGATTAGGTTTACGTAACCAGGTAGCTTCTTTTACTACCTGGTTCGGAATTAGCCAGAGGCGGAGAATACAAAAGAAGGCCTTGAACCCTTGATTCAAGAGCTAAGTAACTTTCACCGAACTATAAGTGTTCGTCTTGATAATACAAGAACAAGTGTATTATATCCACATCAAAAGACGTATGTTACCTCCTAGAGATATTGAGAAGTCTATTAACTTGCTCTCTGACCGAAAGTCTCTGTAGATTCGAGAAATCGAGGTCATTATATTTATCCATCCCAACCAGGAAGATAACATGTGATTATATCGATTTAGTCAGATCACTTAAATATTATCAGGTACGTGTTAGATGCAGATGATTACCCTCACCTAGGAAAAGATACCAGCGGAGGAGGCAGGGAAAATGAACTGCTGAAATGGATTCGAACTCGGACTTGGATTAGGAGACAAAACGATTCCGAAGGATGTCTCGGGAACGGAAGACATAAAAGACAACCCTGAACCCACAATTCTGAGATTATAACTTACCCTGATTCACATGTATTCATATTGAATAATACACGAACTGTACTTTGTCTGCATCCAAAAACTAACATTCCTTTCTAGATATAAAGAGAACTATTATTCTACTAACAATTGAGTATCTAAATAACACACTCTGTTAATCTGTAACATCAAGGTCATTGTATTTATCCAATTGAATGGTAAGATTGAACTTCAGTGATGTGCTTTGACGAACATTAGGTGTCATTCATTCATTTACCAAGCGTAAAAGTCTAAAATACAAGTGAAGACATAATATTTCAGAGTTGCAGTTTTAGTAAAGGGCTGGAATATTTCTAAGATTTTGGGAGGAATAGACTGCTACAGTTAGTTCTTATTTCCTGTATTATAGTGAAAGAAGACTTTATTTTGTACGGATGTTGCATAATAAAAGGGCATTGACAATCAAAAGAAAATGCGACTGAAGGTAAAAGACTTAGAAAGGTCTGGCGCAATTCAGACGGTTCCTGTGGGGAAACTCGAACGATGGGGCATTTGCACAAAATGAATTCATTTAGTTCCATATGATTTGAGAGGTTTTGACTGGCTCCAAGAGAAACTGTAACGTTTACAACCTAAGTAGAATGAAAACAAAAACTAAATCACAATCAAGTAGTAAAAAAGAAACCAAGCAAAGAACTAGTTTAGTTGACGATCTGCATGGAAGTTTTTCTCCATGCACAAAATCCGAAAGTGGAACGAATAGAACGAACACAAAAGGTGGTTAGATCATCCCAGGAGCAAATCTGGTCAATCAGAAATGATCATCTTAGCTAGAGAAGCAAATAACAATGAACGATGCCAAAATCGGCTCACTTATTGCAAACTTTCCATTTTAATCTCGAGCAATTTTTGGACTATTGATTCAAGGTACCATAAGTCTTCTTTTGGTTTTGTGAGTTCACTTGCATTGTCTTCTTGTATGTTTCGGGTAATAAGAACGGGGGAAAGTTTGTAGCGAGAAAGGTTAAGATTGTGGGGCAATTTTTCGTTACGCTTGGAAATTTTTCAATGAGTGGTGTTATTTACAAAATATTGAACCAGTTCATGAAATAAAAGGAGGGCAGTTTTTCAACATTTGAGGTTTCTGTTTTAAAATTACTATCAACATATCGTCTTAAATCATGCAATTATCTTTCGCTTTATTACTTATTACCGGCTTTGGTTTATTCAATACCGTCGCCGCTGGCCCCATCGACGACCGATACAAGGATGCTTCTTACTATAACTATAACAGTGACAAGAATAGCAACCAAAAAGAAGTGGGACGCTCTGTTTTTTACGGCCAGGGAAATTCCAAAGATGCTTCTGACAGGAATAACTACCAAAAAGAAGTGGGACGCTCTGTTTTTTACGCCCTGGGAAGTTCCAGAGATTCTTCCAGGAAGCTGAACTATTAGAACTCGAATGGATCTTACAAAAAATCCTCGTAAGATACAAAATTGTTAAGCAAGGATTCTACAGTTATGAGTAGATTTTCAGCATGGAAGTGACGCTTTGTAGCATATATTTACATTGATGTACATCAAGCGTACATTTATAGTTGACATGGTTAGACTGTGTACCACTTCAATACAAGCTTAGCGCAATATTCCCCAGAGGCGGCTTTCACGTTGCCTCTAAGTCAATTGTAGTTTGTATTCTATTCTGATTTTCACATTGTGAGCGCTCATAGGAGAACTCGGTCAACAGTGCTGTTATTATTTTTTGTTCTATTCACTTTCGGCAATATTTGGCCCAATAATTACAAGCTAAATGTAGGAGTCTTTGCTACTTTGAGACTAATAAATACGGTACTGGGATGCACGACTAAACGGAAATGCTAGAACCAAGCAAAGAGTAATTAAGTAACTTCAGCTCGAACGTGACATGATTCTATAGAATGACTGCAAAACATTGTGGACTGGAGAAGTGCATGATTCCAAGCAACAGTGAGTGCATAAAAAGAATTGTTCCCCGATAGAAGATCCTATTTTGATAGTTTTCCGAGACATTTTCCAAATAGAGTACCGTGACGATTGCCTAAACTAGATGATCGGGGCAAACAATAAGATGTGTTATGGAGAGACTAACTCACGTGTTTGCTAAATCGTGTTTCCATTGTTAGTTGGAAGCTACGCCTTTCCATTGTTGGTTGGAAGTTATGCATTTAGAACTTTCGCCTTGCTCGCTTCATGCAACCACATTGAGTTTTTCCATTGTCTTTTGATGTAAATTTGTTAGTGAATATTCTGAACAGCAAGCTTCTTTCCCCCTTCCAGCGATTTCTTCTATGTAGAGAAAACGCTTCCTTTATAGAAGGCCATGAGTTGATGGCATCGGTTCTAGATATTGTCTTGAAAAGTAAACAGAGAATAAATCATTTTTTTAACCGACCATGAAAAAAAGATATAAAAGAGGAGCTCTGTGCCAGGACCATTAGTATTAGAATCACCACAATGAAATTTCAAACTATCTTACTCGTTGCAACCTCTTTAGGATTCCTTGACTGTGCCTACGCAGGTGACAAGTTCACCGGCAAAGGTATGGACCACCGTATTTCCCGTAGAAACGAGAAAGACGACTACAAGAAGAAGGTTGGTGGCTCGACATTTTACTCGGGTCTGTCATCAGGTGGCTACTCTAACGGAGACGACTACAAGAAGAAAGTTGGTGGCTCAACATTTTATTCGGGCCTGTCATCAGGTGGCTACGGAAGTGTGGGAAATAGCCGTTTCTACAACAAGAGAGGTGAGGAGGAGATTGACAACCATATGGCATCGCTTGATGAGTTTTCCGACTACGATTCTGAATACATTCCCGAAGAGTTCGATAACATTCAGCAAGACTAGTTGTCATGTGGATAAGGGTGTTTGACTTGGTTGAAAGCTAACGAGAGTTCACGAGGCGGTTTGGAGAACGAAAGGGAAGCTCATGGGTGCAAAAAATGGATCGAAGAGCAAGGCGAAGTATAGCCAGATCAGCATCGTAGCATTGAAATAGATAGCAATACAAGTCTACACTTGACGAACCTACAGTAGAAACCTGTACCTCCATTTTGGCGAAACAGGGAAAAAAGGACTTTCACTCTGAGTGTTTTTCGTGAGGTAGGATCTTCACCAAATGTAATTCAAGATTAGCTCTGGGGACACGAACGAGCAACAATAGTGATCTGCCTCGCCTAACTGCACCACTGCCCATGCGAGATGCGGACAAGACCTGTGTCGAGTCCTCACTCTGCGTTCGCCAGCATATTGAAGTTAACCAAACGTCTTCCATGCAGCTTGAGCCACCTGCTCTCATACTCTAGGCTTTGTTGGATCAAGTTACCGGAAGGACAGTAGCTGATCTCCCCTTGATGGGGCAGATATTATGTTGATCTCCTTTTAGGAGACTTCTAATTCTGGTTTCGCAACGCACCATTTACACTTCCAGAGAACAGTGAAACCTGTACCTCCCCGCCATTTTCAATTGGCAGTGCCTGACATTTACTTCACCTTAAATTCACGCAGACTCCTAAATCTAAAATACTGTTGAGTTGCTAACGGCGGGCCTGCCAATGGCGACAAGGGCGCGCAATTCGGAGATGATAGCTTAAGGACGGTATAGTGCCTGCCTCTACTTTGCTCGGTACAGAACCTGTCCCCAGGAGTTAGGAGATAACGAAGAGGATGGAAAACTGTTCTTTTGTGTAGTGAGCATTTAGCCCTGGCGCTTTTTATAAGGGTGAAGCATTCGTAGGACGTGCTGCTTGAGTTTTGTAATTTGCATTTATTTCTTTTTGCGATCAGTCGTCTGTTCCTGTTTCTGGGTCGATCTGGATCGGTATTAAACTATCAGATCGCACTACTTCCCAAGAAAATGGTCACGGAATTTCAATCTAAAAGAAAAAAAAACGAGATTATCCGATTGAATACAAGAAAATTCTAAACCGTAAAGCTCTGTTTCGGCCATTTCGCACTCTTGTTTTTTGACATGTAGTGAACGCTTCTGCTCATTAAAAAAGTATCGTCCAGCATATTTTTCGATCTGTGGCTTTGCAAACATGAAAAGAGGAATCCAGCCGCATAGAGAAATTAAAATCATGGAAAAACTGGGGGCGCTCGAAGCTGAGTCCAGAACACCGTTTAGTGACCCGCATTGCAAGGAATGCTGGTGCACCAAGCAGTCGACGGGGAACCCGAAGACCGCGCAGGAGGAACACGATTTGGCAGACGGTTATAGATTCGGTGTGACTCTTCTTGCGAGCAAATTCCCTTTGCAGAGCGGGGCGGGGCCGGAACAACGGCTTGAATACCGTGCCCAGAATATGCACGAAGAGGACATTCTTCAAATACCATGCACGTAAAGGACGTAGGATGCAGATGCTAGATGTGGGTATTGCATACAGTGCTGGGGCTTAAAGTGGCCCTTTACTTTGGTGGTGTTACATGGTGCCAAAATGTTCTAGCGGGTGCTGTTGAGCGATACTGGCGAACACCTTCTCAACCAATGAAGACCCGTTCCATTCTAGGGGATAAGGCAGGTCTTGTGATGCGGTGAATTGAGGAGATTGGAAATGGTAGGCCAGGCTTTTGCTGCCTGCAGATACGCGAGGCATGAATGGCTATGTGCATACGTATCTCCGATTCGTACAGTTCCCCAGACTTCCGCTTTGGGTTACACTCCTCCATCATCGAAGATAGTATATAACTTGTCACGCTTGCTCATGGAATCTTCCTCTGCTTCCGTACCCCAGTGTTTTCTCATAGTTGGAAGACTTCCAAAAATCTCTTTTCTATTACCATTCCAATCGACACGCTCTACAGGCCCCTGTGACTACTGTTTCTTCTGAGAAGGAAAAAAATCTAGGAAAAAATCCCACTGGTCCATTTCCTTGTTTCGGCACTGACCACCAGTTCAACAGTTGAGGTCAATTGTGCAGACTGTTCCAAAGGACATTCACAGATCTAATTTGAGTACCCAGAGCACTATTTATTCGGCTCAGCTCTTGTCTAGCCCAAGCCTGACTCGTCTTTTAACTACTCCAGAACGACTCCAGATATATCACTTCTAGCGTGATGTCCCATACTATTACTGCCACGCGGGGTATGACACCCGATAGCGTGAACCTCAGCGTATTCAGCCATCCAGCGATAGCCAAACTGGAACGGGATCCAACCAGCTTCGACAGCATAATGCAGCAGATCTTACTGTCTAGATCTGGTTCTCCCGTCGCCCTGCCATCACCGGCTGAGGATTTGTTCAATCTCGATATGGTGACTATGGACATGGATTTCGAGCAGGCTTACTCGATGTATGCACAGCCTCATAAGCACACGTTAGATTTGGATCCGGGGTCTCGTACGTTGGGCATGAACACGACTAATGGCAATTTTCCAAGCAGAGATAACAGTCTTCACAATAATGCACAGCTCCAGACAGCTTGCCATGGCAGCGACAGTGTATCGCCATTCTCGCATCCTCACGCTGGCCATGACTTCTCACAACAGCTTGCGAACAAGCAGTGGAGCAACGTGCCCCAACAGACTCGTCCAAAGCAACAGCACCTTCACCATCAGCACACGAACATCCATCATACCCACAATAACCATCTCCACAATAACCATCTCCACAATAACCATCTCCACAATAACCATCTCCACAATCCCCGTCCTACACAACTGCAGCTTCTGTGGTCAAATTTGCGCAAGCTACAGCGCCACAGTATGCCACAAGATACTGTCGGAAGCAACTCGTTGATTTCTCCTCCTGTGGAAACGATTGATAGCTTCAGCAATATTATGAGAGCACCCGGACCGGTAACCCACACCCAAGGTGAAGGGAATTTCAATGAGAATGGACCAGATGTTGACCAGTTCTTCTCAGCCAATGAGTCCAGCGCTTTGGATAAGTTTTTGGACAACTTGGCGTTCTCCTCCGAGGTGAATCCGCTAGAGTTCTACCACCAAAACCAGCCAAAAGTCCCTCGCACAGTCAATTTGCAAACCATGAACCCTGCAGATTCCTTTGCAGCTGCTGACAATGCCCATGCAGAGACTATCAAGCGAGAGATTTCTGAGGCTTTCAAACACTCGCCTGCCCCATGTGCCATGGAGGGCTTCAGTGAGCCTCAGTTAGCTGAGGGGTCCAACAAGCGCCCATTGATTAGCCACGAGCAGCTAGAACTGGTGGATGAAAACTCGGGTACTAAGAAGAAGCGGCGGTCGTCGAAGCCCTTGCTCAGCCTGGAGCAGAAGCGATTAAACCATCTGCACCTGGAACAGAGACGCCGGCAACTTTGTAAGGAGGCTTACGAGCGCTGTTTGCGGTTGGTGGCTAATGTGGACGACTACAAAAACGATTTGGTCTCTGCCTGTCTGTTGACGTCGTCCAAGAAAAAGAGCAAGCGGAAGCAAATTAACAAGGAGGGCTTGCCCAACTTGTCGAAACACACAGCATTGTTGAAGATCAGCTCGGAGATCATGAAGATCCAAAGCAAGAACGAGGGCTTGAAGCGGTTGATTGGTGAAATGTAAACTAATGATAGAAATAGACGAATAATGAACAAGATAGTGAGTAGCCATAGAAGTAAGCAGGGCCGTCTGCCTTTCATCCTGTGCTCCGAGCTTGTGACCTCTTCTTCCCACGTTGCTTGACTTTCAGGTCTTTTACTTTGCATTTTACTTTATATTTTACTTTATATTTTACTTTGTATTTTACTTTGTATTTTACTTTGTATTTTACTTTGTATTTTACTTTGTATTTTACTTTGTATTTTACTTTATATTTTACATTATATTTTACTTTATATTTTACTTTGTATTTTACTTTGTATTTTACTTTGTATTTTACTTTGTATTTTACATTTTACTTTATATTTTACTTTATATTTTACTTTGTATTGTTTCTGTATTTTACATTTACATTTTTTCTTCCAAGTGGGTTTATTCCATTATGGTATTTCGCAGCCGTCCTGCCAAAATTTGATCCACATACAAACCAAACCTCCCAAACACCAACGCCAGACATCAGCAACCAGTTTGCAACCTACTAAAAAAAGTCGCTGCTGCTTGTTAGCAAACCGTGAGACATCGTCTTGGCATTTTGCTTGCATGGGCCGTAACCTTGATTCGCCGCTTCTTTTTTCCTCTTTCGTCATTTGCTACCAACATCTTCCTCCACCATACGCGCTTTTCTTCTCACCTTGAAGCTCTGCCCGCCATCCATCAACATGCCGTCAACAAAAACAGGCACGCCGCCAGCACATGACAACCCGGCGCTTGCACTTGGTGTCGGCTCGGCCGATGAGAAGGCCACCCTCGCGAAGCTTGCTCCAGCGAAGCTTCCGAACGAAGTGCTTTTGGCGCTGCTCCAGCAAAACCACCCAGAAGACAGTCGTTGGCGCACGTTCCGCAACGATTTCCGCTACATTTACGTGCTCAGCTGGATGTGCCAGTGCCGTGGCTATGTCAAGTTGGCCAGCGAGCATTTTGACGTCGACTTGTTCGAGATTGAGCTCTTTGACTTGGTTTCCCCGCCTCCCGTCGATGAAGCTGCGTTGCTTCTCAACAAGCTTCGGCTAGCCTTGATCAGCAAGGTCCATGGTAAACGGGTTTCGTCTTTGGCGATGTTTGACGCGTTGTTTCGGGTGTACTTTGGCAGCGACACACCGTTGGGAGGACCAGCAGAGAATACCATTGCCGAAGCTCCAACCACCGAAACCACCATCGCGAGTACATCTGTCGAGGGCCACCAGGATGCCGCATATCCTTCTTTTGACTCTCTCTATATTGACGAGAAGTTGCAGATACTCTACATTCTCATTTCGGAAGTATCGCTGTACCCCGAATTTCGTGATTACTTGGATAAAGCCAAACTTACACCAGATCAAATGCGGGTACCTGTAATAGGTCGCCCGGGTCTCGGCAGTAAAACTGCCCGGCTGGCCACTGATTATTTGATCTTGTTTGATCGTTGTGCGTTGTACAAGCGGTCTATTGTGGTGCCCGAGCTCCGCGTGCCTAAGAAGAGGAAGCTTGCGCCTGAATACCCCGAGCTTCACTTTAAGGAAGAAGCTTTCGACGTGCTAGATGTGTCATACGAGTTGGTTTTCAAAGATGTTTATGGATACGATGCCTTTGTGCGTAACTTACTAAAGAACAAGAAAGCAAAGGCAAACAAGGCATTGTTGGACTTGCTCAAGGCGCCGCTGTTCGTTTCAAACATGTTTGCTCTGGAGATACGCAAGCGTAAGATTCTTGCCAGCCGCAGAAAAGAGTTTGAGATGGCTCGACTCTTGGCCACACGTAAGCGTTCATCGCGGATTGAAGCGAAGGAAAAACAGAAACACGTGGAAGAACAAGAAAGACGGGCACGGGAGCTCGAAGATCTCCAGCATGCCGCCACTCGCCGATCTCAGCGTGCCCACAACCAGCTTCAGGAGAAGTTAAAGATGGACTTCACTGCTGGTCTCTCCCGCGGCGAACGGCTTGTTCTCCGCAAAGAGAAAGCCGTAGAGACAGATTCTCTATCGCTGACTGCCCAAACACCTGAGCCGCAACTCAAAGCAGAACCACTTACGGAATCCGTTGATCTTGTAGTGCCTGATTCTGTACTGGGCACTGAAGCTGCTGCTGAAAAATATCCCTCAAGTCTTTCTCCCCCAACTGCAAGCTTAGAATCTGTAACTAATTCCCCAAACAAGGAACCACATGTGCTGAGTGAAGGCACCACCTCAAACTGGGAAGAAACCGGAAAACACAACGAAACTGCTGAAACTCAAAAAAATGATCGTTCGTCCTTAAACGATCCAGTGGCTAATGAAGAGTCTTTCAACTCCGAAACTACCAATTCTACTACTCTGAACGGGCACTTTCCCCACCAAACAGTTCAGTCAACTGAAGAACAGCAATAAAAATACAGCTTTATTACGACAAACCATGCACCGATTATATATATCTTCAAGAGCTATAAATAAAACTGTGATTGGAACCACGCAAGAGAATCACAAGTTCAACTCATTCAAAATCTCACTAGCTAAAGCCTTGTAACTCCAGGTGTTTCCAAGGTTTTTCTTGAACTGCACACCGTACAATCCGACGAGTGGAACCTTTACAATGTTGATCTCGAACTTAATCGGAGTCTTCAGAGTCCCGCCTCTATTGCTGTCATCATCACTGGCTGTACTACCAGAATTACGATGTCTAGCCTTTTGTTCAAGGCGAGAAGATACAAGCATGTCACTTCCTCCACCAGCTATTTCACCGTTGATGGAATCCATCGAGTCATCGTAAGAAAATCTTCTTAATTGCGCAAGAGTATCTTCATCAAGATCCTCATCTGCTAAGTCACCATGGCCCAGAAGAACTTTATTCAATTTGGCTGCCGCTGGTGTGTTTGGTGGCATTAATGTTTGGGACCCATTCTTTTTCTTATAGTTATGCACAAACGCTTGTCCAATGGAAAATTTCCTCCGGTGTCCTTGGTTCATGGAGTTAGACGATCTGTGCCCCTTAACAAATGTTGTAGGAGACGTAGCTGCCGCTGGCCCACTTCCTTGTATCGAGCCTTGTCTGCTAGGTTGCTTCGATGTTTGCTGAGGGGTGACAATTTGGGGTATGTTCATGGGTGTCAGTTTACCTTCCGGTGTTTTTACTCCATCGGACTCTTTCTGTTTATTCAATGAGTCAAAGGAAGGGTTAAAAGCATCTCCATAAAGACGCCTTTCCTCAACATTCTCATACAGCCTGTATTCATCAATAATCGTGCTTGCTGTGGGGGTTACTTGACCATCATTTTCCAGTTTTTTCGGCACAGATATGGCAGAATGCGCACAAACAAATCCACCTTTCACTTCATGAAACTTCACCCCCAATTTGCTCAACACTGTCAAAATGTTGTAACGAATGACAGGTAAAGGTTTTGTCGAAGTTGTTTGAACGCTGAAAAATCCTTTCAAAAAAAGCGTCTTAGGATACTCAATCGAAGGCATACTGTTCCTCTTTGCATGGTTGAATTGCTCCACAATCTGCTCTTCAGTTAATGGTGGAAGAACTGAATGAGTTGTATCGTCGATATTGACATCATCGAACATAGAGATTTCGTGACTATCATCTTGCAAGTCAACACCTTCATCACTGTTTTGGGATGCCATAGCATTGGGCAATGCTGGTCTGTCATTGCTCCCTCTATAATATGATGAGTCCTTTCTGACATGCAGACCAACCGACTTTGCCCTTGCTGTTGGGTGGAATTTAGTATTCACTCTTAAACTATTAGAAGTGTCATCGTTAGCTTTATTCGAGTCTGGCAGCACAGTAGTTTTTAACTGATTAGTGTTGATATTTGGCAAAGGTGGTAAATATTCCAGTGGAACATAACCAGGAGGTTTGGTCGCTGTCGAATGGGAACGACCATGTGACTTATGACTCTCAACACCACTGTTCTGCGAGCGATTATCAGTTTGGAGACCACTAAGATTATCAGCAAGTCTTGCATCTGATCTTTCCTTGGCAGTAACCTTCATACTGACACCACGACGAACAAATGGATCTTTCTCCAGAGACACCGATGATTCCGGTTGGCCCCTACGGTTGGTAGGTGGCAAAAGAGCATCGTTGTGTACACCTGAGGATGAAGCGTCCATCGGAGCACGTTGCTCGAATCCGGGCGAGTCTTCCTTTCTGGGAGATGGAGATAAATTTTTCAGTCTCTTGCCAGACATCTTTCTCAACAAACTATTGAAACCATTTGGTTTGCCTGCGTTTGGATCCAAAGTTTCAGGAAAAGCAATTGAGCCCCTTGGACTTTGTTGTTGCAGAAAGGTCTGTTCCGGAGCTTCTTCGCGTTGAAGGTTGGAGGCGCTTCTGTCGATTGAGTTCGACATGACCGAAGTATGTGCTTGTTCTGGAAATGATAGTGCAGGGGGTGCTTGTTGCGAAGGAGGTGGTGGTGGTGGGGAACGGGGTTTGCCCATTGGCGGAGTAGAATAGTTCTGTCGAGATAAATCTTTGGAATTCATGGAAGAGCCTCTTATTGGCATCTTAGATGGACTGGCATCAAAACGGTTAGGGTCATGCGCAGTCGCATCTCTTTGATTTGGCTTAGGTGATGGATAGCTCGGTTGGGGGGGATATACTGGTTCGCTCCGACGTACATTCTCAGCTTCGGTATAAGGTTGGCGCACTTGAACTTGTAATGCTTCTTCCTTGGCGCGCTTCCTCTTTTTCATCTCATCGACCAAAAAATAAATCGAGACAAGAGGATGAAATCCATGCACAGGATCTGCAGTACCCGGAGTTTGGAAACGATTGATTCCTGAGTGCTTGTACCAGTTGTCTGAGCAAAGCTGATACTCAGTACTAGCAACAATCCTGGTCAATTCTTCAGTGAGTGATTGAACAGTACCTAAATCAAAGGAGGCAATCGTTTGAATGATCAGTGGGTCCAATGGCAATGTTAATGGTACCCTTGGTGGCGTATAGCTTGAAACTGGATACTCGTAGCCCTTGTTAAGCCAGGGATGCTGGATAACTTCAGCTAAAGTTGCTCTTTTGCTTGGGTCAACTACAAGCATACGAGAAAGTAGAGATACACACTCCCTAGAGATAAAGGAGGGATACTCAACACGACCCTTTTTGATTTTCTCGTGCAAAACCGAGACAACCGGATCGTCAAATGGTACTTTGCCGCATACGAGAACGTAAAGCACTACGCCAAAAGACCAAACGTCAACCTCAGGGCCCGTGTAAGGTTTAGCACAAAGAAGCTCAGGAGCAGCAAAATAAAGAGAGCCGCAGTATGTTTTGAGCAAATGATGAGGGGTGTAGAGATTAGACAAGCCAAAATCGATAATTTTGATCTCACCTTTCTGATTGATCATGATGTTTTCAATCTTAAGGTCTCGATGAACAACGTTGTTCTTGTGGCAATAATCGAGAGCAGATGCAATACCACGCCCGAACTTACGGGCGTACTTTTCGTTTAATGAGCCATGTGACACAATGTAGTCGAGCAATTGGCCGCCCTCCACGTATTCAAAAAGCATATAGTAGTGGTTTGTCATTGGCACCATCTCGTACAAACGGCAAATATGTGGATGGAAAAGCATGCGGCCCAACGCACCTTCCCTGATGGTCCGCTTATCCCTTGCTATTTCCTTCTCAAACTCTTTTTGCCGCTGATTGGCTTCCTCTGCATTCTTAACCGGAGGATCATGGGCGTGAGCTCGCTGATACAACTTTGCTGCACGCGGGACAATCTTGACAGCACACTTTTCGTTCGTCGTGTTGTGCTTAGCCAACTTTACCTTTCCCATGGAGCCAGCACCAATAGTACGGATGAAATCCCAGTCACCAATAGATCGGCGGTAGAACTGCTGTTGCTGTTGCTGTTGCTGTGGCTGTGGCTGCTGTTGCGGCAGTGGTTGCAGGGCCTTTCTGTGATGCAGACTTTGTTGATTATGCGATGCTTGTGGTGAACGAGACATACTAGGACTGTTCGCGTGAGGCAGCTGGAGCCCTCGCTGCGGCGAAGGCATCACCGGTGGCGGCAACAATTCCTTTTCTTGCCTCAGCTGGGAGTGGCTAAATGAATTCGGTGGATGCGCAGCACTAGAAGAGCTGGGATTCCTGGAATGAGAATGTTGCATTTGTTCGGAGGAGTTTCTGAATGAACCTGACATGCTTCTGAGCATGCGAGGAGTTGCTGGTTGTTGTGCAGTGGATGAAGAGGGAGAGGGCGATTGCTTTGAATCAACCATGTATGTGTGATACTCGGCTGTTCAAGGAACCCCTATAGTGACGTGCTCGAGTAGAAATAAGCAACCACAAACGGAAGCAGGCACAACAAAAGGCCAGCGTTGTTATGGAGTCCCGTTGAGGGTCTGGCAAGCAAATTGGGAGAGGTACAATAACGTGTTGAGCTTCCACAGCGAGCCTCGTATGCCACTGATGAATCCGAGAGGAAAAGGGAGACGCTTAAAAAAATTGAAGAAACGTGTCAGCTCTCCGGGCTAATGCCAGCAGCGCAACAAACGCAAAAACTGGGACCGCTAAAAAGAAGGGGCAAGGCCGGAACACGCGGATGCAGAGACCGATGTCGAGTGGGAGCCGATGGAAAATGAAACCCGTGTTTATTGGCTGGCAATGGTGCACAACAAATCTGTTTGCTATTGGAACGTCCAAGCTAGAAGCAGGTCGTTGTTTGCCAGGGGAAGCTGGGGGAGGCCTGAGTGTTGATTTTGAGCTTCGCACTCCCACATGCACGAGGCTTCGCCAGCAGTGATCACGGCCGTGGAGCTTGCACCAGGCGTTGGGGAAGAACGGGAAATGCTGCAATGATGTTTGTAGAGGTGTTGGATGCATTTGCCGTGTGCGGTTTTGTGACTGCCGTTGGTGCCACAAAAATGGCCTTTTGTGGCGCCTTGCAATTTGCTTTTTGGGGCGCCTTGCGATTTGCCATGTGTCGAGCGAGACCGTTGCTGTGTCTCGTTTGATTTTGCTTTCACGCAGCTTTGGCGGTAGAACGTGTTTGTGACACAAAGGCTGGTCCCTGCACCTGCAAAGCACCAAGCTCGTGTTTCAGCTATATCTGATTTACAGGGGGGGAAGCATGCTATTTATACGTTTTCAGTTTGTGGCCAGTGGTGTTTCCCATTTGCAGCCAACGGTTTGCGCCAGCGTGGAGCGGTCGCAGCTGCGAAGCTGGAGACTATAAAAGGCGGCATTGCCCTGGGCTTTGCCTTACTAATTCTTTCGTTCAGTGCCTCCCGGTTCAGCCTTCAGGCTCACGCCGTTAATTTATACTTTCTTTTTATTTTCTTTATTTTGTTTCTATTTTCTTTTATTTTCTTTTTATTTTTTATTTTCTTTTTGAACATCAATGTTGTAGAGACCAAACGAAGAACAGAGGAGTCAGAGACATCTTCGGGATCCTAAGCAGTTTCGCCGACTCTTCCAGACACGAATAAGCAACACTTCTAGCCACGGCCATTGACCGGCTAGTCAGGTTTTCTGGGAATTGGACTGTTGGGCTGTGCTTCGACTGTGTTTGTGCTTGTTGTCCTGTTGTTGCCTACACTATCCCTACTGTTCTGCACTCATACTTTTTCTTCGTTTTGACTCTTCTACGTGTACTATTGGTGGCTCGTTGCTTGTCTGTGTTTATTGCGTGTTGATATTCAATGCTTGTGGTGCTTCAAATGAGACTGATACTCCCAGATGTATCCCGTGATGATGAGGAAGGCAGCAAGGTGAAGCAAGGGCTTTCCAGAAGCGTTGTCGCCCTCGAAATAAGCAGCCCAGTACTTGCCCCATGGGGTAGTTGGCTTCTTAGATGCTGGAGCAGGTCCGGTTGGCAACTTCTTGTAGAAGGATACCACCTCGGCCATTCTCTTGGCATTTGGGTTGGACCCGATGTTCTAAAGAGTTAGTATACCATGTGGGATAGAGGCCGCCACCAATAAACGGTGATTGTTGAAGGCGACGTTTCAGGAATCGGCCCAAGCTAAGGAATACAACGCGTGGTGCAACACACATTTGCTTAGCCCTGCCTTTGCCTGTACCTCCCTAAGAAATCACAATTTCAGGTGTCGATCATGGCCAGAAAAGTTGCCCGATTAGGCACCCAGACACACACCGGCCTCAGTGGCACATCTGCTCACACCAATGGTGCTTTTCTCAAGCAAACGGAACTGGCACGGGTGTCACAGTCGCCGACAAAAACGGCGGAGTATCAAAACATCACCGTTCCCAAATCTACACTGGTTGTGAGTGTGGTTAACATACCTTTGCAGAAGCGATCTTAGGAGGAATCAAGGTCGACAATTGTCTTCTGATGATAAACGACATGTTGCTGAATAACAGATTGGAAGTAGTAGCTCCGAAGAAGTTCGGTTTTTTCCTTTCGCGGAACGCACTCTCATTCGCTGGTTCTGTATGCAGGCACACAGATCCACCACCAGATCCACCTGCCAGGTGGTGCCGGTCCACGGGCTACAGAGTGGCGGAATGGGACCAGACCAGGCAGGGGCCAAGCGGTTGCCGCCCTAAGGAACAGAACCTCCGGCCGTGCTGCTGCTACAAGAAGGCCCAGAGCGCCGCCCGAGCTGGCGAATAGTGTCACGTGACCACGCCGGGCAGCGGCGGGTACGTAGTCGTTGTCAATTCGGCATTGGAAGGGGTGGAGGGGTCGGTGGAGAGATCATTGGCGGTGGCATGCGACCCGCTATGGGTGTTTTCCGTGGGCCCAAGCACTGACTGGCTGTTTATTCATACACAGTTAAAACTCGCTAATGTACAACACTGGAGGGTTAGTAGGACGCGTGGCATAGCGCTACAGAAACCACCGAAAGGTCTCTGTAGTGGAAGAAAGTGCAAGCACATACCGTTGTTTCCTCTGATGAAGATGTCCCCGTAGCTTCTGGTCTGGGTCTCTTGCACGACTTCCTTGGCGGCGTGGAGCACCACATTCATGTAGCCATCGATGCTCTGCAAATCACCCCGGTACTCGACGCCGTTGTGTAGCTTGACCACCACGGCAGAACCTATGATAGAGCCGAGGAACTTGGTGGGATCTGTTTTGGTTTCAGACATTGGTCTGGACGTCTGGCAGCGTGGAGGGCGGTTGGGATGTAGTGTTCGTGGTCGTGTGCAGCCCAGCAAATCTAGTCGCGGCATCGTGGCTAGACGGTGTACGGGTGTGCGGGTGTTTTTTTTGGGAGGTACTGGTTTGTTCTTGGTGTAGTGGCTATGTCTTTGGGAGGAGGTACTTTGAGCTTCGAGGGGTTGCTCCGGGCGGGCAAAACGTTGGGGCTTGCAGTCTCTTCGTGGGGACCCGGGGCCCTGAAATTGGGTGCATTCCGCCGTGGCCCGCGGCACAATGGCGAAGGCCCAGTTCAGGCGTAATCAGCAGCGCCTTGGGCCGTCGCACACGTGATTCTTGTTTACACGAACAACCTCACCGAAAAAACCGGGAAAAGGACACTCGTCAATTCCCCCTTTCTTCATCGAGATTAACGGAAAACATGGATAAACTCAAGGATGTATGTGAATCTCATCAATTGCAGTAGAGAGAAAACGCAAAGTTGGCTCTGCCCATTTGTGTTTGGTAAAATTTTTGTCTCCAGCTACTAACAAGCGCCAGAAAATCAACAGCTTGAAGTTGGACGCCGAAAAGTGGCAAGAGAAATCGGACGACTTGTCTGCCAAGGTCAAGGAGTTGGAGCAGGAGAACTTGGACAAGGACCACCAGATCCAGGCGTTGACGAGAAAGAACCAGGTTTTGGAGGAGCAGGTGGAAAAGTTGGAGGCGGACGTGACGGAGATCAAGGAAACTGCGGACCAATCGCACTCGTTGAGAACCTCGAACGACAACTACACCAAGAAAAACCAGGTGTTGGAGGAGGAGTTGGAAGAGGCCGACAAGAACTTGAAGGAGACCACAGCCAAGTTGAGAGAAACCGACATCAAAGCCGAGCAATTGGAGCGCAAGGTGGCTTCGTTGGAGGCGGAGAGAGACGAGTGGGAGAAGAAGTACGAGGACTTGCAAGAGCAGTACACCTCTGCCAAGGCCGAGTTGGAGGAGATCAGCCAGCAATTGGAGGCCATCTGAAGTGGCGAGTGCTTTCGCTGGCACGCTTATAACATAATACAAGCAATGACGTGACGCGTTCTGTTTCTCTTTTTGCCTGAATGGAGTGAATAGAGACGTTTTGTTAGTTGTGAATTGCCGGATTTTGCGGCATGGTTCAAACACCCGTTTCTGCTTGTTTCACATCGACGTGTCTCTGTCGTGATTTTAATTCTTTTCTATTGCAAAGTAACCTGTAGTTTCTGCTCTTATTCACACCTCGACGTCCTTTTCTTTTTCCTTTCTTTTTCTTCTTCTTTACTTTTTTTTCCTTTCTTTTCTTTTCTTTTCTTTTCTTTTAGCTGGTACCTTCATGGGCCCGGCGCGTAACAGCGCAGTTTCACAACCAGCTTCGCACTCATCCCCAACACATCTGCTACACCTTATACACGCACCGAATCTCTTTGCAGGCCCTTGCCGGGATATCATTTCATCCTTCAACTGAAACTTACTAATCGCAGAGCTCTGTTTCAACGACGAAACATACCTGAAATCGTCTCGGGCCAAAGCGTCGCCAATTCAACAGAACAACGGAGAACAAAATTATTTATAACACAAAGGAAACAGACCCCAAGCAAACCACTAACTGGTAACCGCCGTGATTTGCTTCAATGGACCGGTCTCCACTGTCTTCGTCTTTGAGCAATCCTTCCCCACAGCGTATTGATGAACAGTATCTACCGCACGCTTCGCATTCTCGGAGAGACCCAAGGCTGAGGTCTCCACAAGGGATAACCAATAGCGACAGAGAGCCCATGATAGTCCAGGACCAATCTTACGACCCTGGCGAAAGAATTCCTTCTTATGAATCCTCTCAGGAACAACATCAACGGCGGTTCCCCCACCTGATGCAAAGGTTGCATGACCTTAGCGCAATACAGCTGTCGGGCTATGTGTCCGACCCATCAACAGCCCCGGTAGGGACAGCGACACCCGGTACGCCTGTGCATAGTGGTGCAGCTCTTGCAGTATCCGGGGTTTTGGCTCACGTTGACATGCCCCCGGTATTGACCACCACCAATATGCGCAGCCGTCCAGGCGTGGTGGACTCTGCAGCTTCCCGCAGCCTTCACCGGGACGCCGTGCAAACTCCCGTGGCTGATGAAAAGCACTCCCTCAAAACATTGGGCCTTAGGTTCCTCACTGCTCGCCAGCACTTTCTTCTCGCTGCATGTAGAGACGCGTCTCTAATTCCCTGTGTGATTGGTTTGTGTCGGTCTTGGTGGTTTTTCTTCCACGGCACAAAGGGTGGTGGCCTTCCTCCCACCGGCATCACGTCTGCTAGGGTCTCCGAGCATTTTCTCACTGGCCTCTGGTGCTTGGTAGCAGGATATTTGCTGTACTCGGTGCTTGACGGACTCATGGTACGGTGGATTGTCAGCTACACCACCACAGGCTCCATTGTGCGTATGGCCACCATGTCTGCTATTCTCGTGGCTTTGGAAGAGTACTTGGTTGCTGCTCTTTCTGCCGAGGGATACAACTACGGGCTTCACTCGTGGATCTTGATCAGTTGTGCACTCACGTTTCTCTACATCGTGCAAAACTTCATTACGTCCAACATAGATCTCCGAGGTAAGCGACGCCCGCGTTTTTTTGACGTCTATAACATTGTTGTATTTGCTGTGGTGCCCGTTGGAATGGCCAGTTTCATCACTATGATTGGCCTTCTTCGGTCGCTTATAATCCTACGACTCGACATCGACCAGCAGTCGAAAGCGTGACTGCCTTTTGACGTACGAATTGCACTCGCCGCCAATGCAAATAAAATACAATAAAATAAAACCCAATCTAGTGCCCTGCTGGAGCTGGACGGACGGGCTCTGCTCGCGGTTCGCTGGGGCCTCTGGGTGTACGGGTGTTTTCTAAAGGAAACCGGCTCGAAAAAAAAGAAAAAACTCCACCTAGCCTCCTACGAAAGCGATGGGTGTCCACATTTTCGGTAAGGCAATCAAGCACAATGCGCTTGTCAGAATCGGCTTGGCCAAGAGGATCTTTGGCGTGGGCTACCGTACGGCGCAGGAGATTTGCGCCAAAGTTGGTATCTATCCCCAGATGCGAATGAATCAACTCACGGAGCCGCAAATCATGGCCATCAATAAAGAGCTTTCTGGTATGTTGATCGAGGGCCTGTTGAAACAGAAGATTTTGGAGGATATCAGTCTCAAGAGGCGTATCGGGTGCTACGAGGGTATAAGACACGCAAACTCGTTGCCTGTGCGTGGCCAGAGAACACGTAACAACTCTCACACCGCCCGGAAGTTGAACAGGCTTGACCGGAAGCTTTGAGCTGACTTGTATATATTTGCGTGGCAGGACCTGCGATTCGCTGACTAAGAGTGGATGGGCGATCCTATGTCATTACCTACGGAGGTCGCCAGTGTTGTTTGTATTCGTTACAATGATACTGCGATAACGATGCCCACGGCTTACATAACGAATTGAATTCGACGAATCTAGAATTGTTTATGTTGTAGGGGCGAAAACTCAAAACGGTTTTCACTCTCAGTTTCCACCAGATGTAGCCCTCAAACAGTAGATACCTGCCAGGTTGATGTTTTCATCCAAACAATTGGATTGAGTCGTTTCCAACGATCTCTGACTCGTCCTCCGAGCCGGCATCTTCTCCATCGGAGCTGTCTGCTTCCTTCATGCTGATTTTCTGGCCCAAGAGCGATGCGAAGAACTCGTCGATCTGGCTATCATTCCACTTCAACCACTGCCGCGGCGTCTCGAAGTTTGCAATAGGCTCCTGGGTGTGGTAGCGCAATTTGCGGCCCTTTGATGCCTTGCTGTCGACGTTCTTCTTCAACTTGGTGGAAGCCGCTCCGCGCAAAGCAAATTGAAGACCTGTTGTGGGGTCGCTGGATTGGATTTTCTTGTCAACCAAATCGTTGAGTAACACCCGATAGAAGTCCTCGTCATCGAAGATCAGTTCCATTTCTTGCATGTTGAGGTATTTCGGCTGCAGCTGTGTGTGAGCTTCGTTCTCCTCCAGCGCTTGACCCTCGGCCGTTTCCAACGAGCCTTTATCTTCGGGCTCTTCGTGCCCCAACGGGGTGATTTTCCGCCGGTTAAGCTTTGTACGCTTCACAAGCCGCTCCATATCCGTGAGGTTGTTCATGACCTGCTGCTCAGCAGACTGGTTCAACGCTTTGAACTTGCTTGCATTCATAGCACTCGAGCCCGACGAGTTCTGGATCTTGGCCAGCCACTTCGTTAACACTGAACCGCGGTACTGGTTTAAAACTGCATCCTGTTTGGCGCCCCATGCTACGTACTGGTCCAAAGTACGTTTTTGCGGGATAACGGCCGTCGCATCGTCCACAAGATTGTCTTTGTGCAAAAGCGCTTGGCGCAACGAGCCTATAGTGTCCAAGATGTCGTAGCAAGCACGCGTTGCCGTCAGGATCTGCTTTTTGGTGTCCTTTGGAGAGAGCCCTAGGCGCTCGGCAGCAAGCGTGCTTGTCGGGAGCAAGTTAGAGTTAGTCACAGCCTTCTGCAACTTCAAGCGGGCATCGATGAGCGCATCGAACTGCTTGTGCTGCTGGAGAACAGCGTATCCTTTGAGTGCATCTTCTGTGGCAGACTGGGAAAGCCTGTTGACGATCCGCTTTCTCTCGGAAGCCATCATGGCCTTGATCTTTGACCTCTGTGCAAGATTTGAGTGCTCTTCGGAGTCGCTTTGCTCGCTGCCCACGCCCGAGTCCTCGCCACTAAACGATGCCTCGTCTGCTGAGCTGCTTTCGTCATCTTCCAGGCCCGCTTTAGCGGACTTCAACGAGTTGACAGAAACAGACTGGTTTGCGTCTTCGTACACACTGCTGCCTTCGCTCTCTCCGGCGTCGCTGCCTTCGCTCTCTCCGCCGCTGCCGTCAGAGCCCCCATAGAGTGCGTCTCTACTCGATAGCGTCCCCTTGTACTTGCTGTCGTTGACCAAGGACCTGTTATGTCTCATTTTTGATTTTGGAACCGGTACGTAGTGGTCTCGATGGCCGTCGTCGCTGAGCGAAGCCTCGTTTTCGCTGGACGCAAAAGGGTCCGCCAACTCGGAGTCCTCGATGTCAAAGTCGTTTCTGGGCTCGCTGAGCCCGGCGATCTGCTCGGCCAACGATTTCTTACCCATTTTGCTCAGGAAAAGTGCTGCGATCGAAGCTCCAAGCCCAGACCATCGCCATGTGCGCGATGGCCCAATGTACTGGGATGTATGGGTGTTGCAAAGGGCTGGGCCGGAGATAGATTCACCGGCCAATGCCCACCCTATTTGTCTGTTTTCCGGAAGTAGTACGGTTTCTAGTGCTCTGGTCTAGTGCTCTGGTCTACATGGAGTTTCGCCTATTTTTTGTTGCTCGTAAACATGTCTTGAAAAAGTGCTTCCGCACGCTTGCTCCAGCTGGAGATGACCCAGGGTAAGCGCAGCCGGGTGTTCCGAAGGCAAAGCGCAAGCTGGAGCGCCCTGGAGCGCCCTGGGAGCTGGCGGGAGCTGGCGGGAGCAGCTGGTATGCAAACATCGAACTCATGCCGAGTTATAGCTCGCTTCTCCGGCCCCTCACAGGCAGAGCCTACTTCACAACTCGTCGTCGTCGTTTTCCACGGCAGCTCCTTCCGCTGCGGCCTCGGAGGGGATGCCCGTGATTATGGCGTCTAAGGTATCCTTTCGCTGGCCCACGAGAGCGTCGTACTCGGCCTGGTTGTCCCTCTTGTTCTGCTCAAGCTGTCTGTATTTCTCCACGGACTCGAGGTACTTCTGCACGTTGTAGCCGGCTGCAGCCTGGCTCTCCAACGGCGTGTACGGCTGCAGCTTCAAGTCCTTGACGCGGCGCTTGTGCACCTTGCCCTTGGTGTGGCGGTCCAAAGTGGTCTGGTTTTCAAAGTACTTGGCACACTCAATGCAATAGTATTGGCCCAAGCCGGGCTTTGTCTCGTCGAGCGGCTGGTTTTTCAACGCGATGATCTTGTCGCGGCTCGAGAGATCGTCGTAGACGAGATCAAGGTCTCTTGTTCTGCGCTTTGTTTTGTATCTCTTTACGCTGTATCTCCCCATTTTGGCCCAGTTTCGATGGGATAGTAGATATGAAGTGAGATGAGGTAATGCGATGCGCAGAGCGACGAAGAGACCGGCCGCAAACGGCGACAGGAAATACACCGAAAGCGAGGACGCAACGGGGCGGCGAAAAGAGCAAAAATACACGGAACAGCAAAAGAGCCACCCGGGAGCCGCCGAGGCCTACAGCGGGCGGGACGAAATAAACGGGTTGGGCTGCTACAGTGGCCAGTCCACAGCAGGGCCGTCCAGCATTGCGACACGCGACATTTTATGGCACCGACATTTAGGGAGGTACGGGTTTCCACAAAGCACGACATTCCCTGGCACCGACATTATTACAGAGGTACCGGTTTATTCGAAACGCGACATTTAGGGAGGTACAGGTTTCCGTGAAACGCGACATTTTTGGGAACGACATTATCATAGAGGTACGGGTTTCTGCGGAACGCGACATTCTCGCCAACGACATTCTCTCGCACCGACAATGCGAGTTCACTAACCCGCCGTCGGGCAATCACGTGCCGCACGGGCGCGTGCCCTGGGCTCTGCACCTGCGGCAGCGGCGCACTGGCTCTCGAAAAAAAAATTGTGCAAATTCCTACCACCTCTTCTTCAGCAACAAAAGGTATGTCGAAATTTGCCAGTGTGGAGTATCAAAATATAAATGAGCCGATTGTGTTCCGTGTCTTTGCACTCTCCGTGACTTTGTACCGTGATCGTTCTTCTCCCGCCTCTTCGGACGGCGGCAACGTCAAATTTAGTGTCACTGTTGAGTGGCGTAATTCCGCAAACTTGGCGCTGTAGGGAGTCCACACCTGGCATTACTTGATTGGTTTAACGTTATAACGAAAAGAAAAAGAAAAGAAAAAGAGAGGGAGAAAAAAAACAGAAGGAGAGGGAGAAATAAAAGAGAAAGAGAGAGAAATAAAAGACAGGGAGAGAGAGAGAGAGAACAAAAGGGAGGGAGAGCGAGAACAAAGTAAACCGCGGAGCAGAGATTCGAAAGCGAGAGCTTGGAATGCACGGCATGTTGGCGGCGACTAGCGAGATTAATAAGCAGGCGCTTTATAAGCGATGTCGCACCTCCGCACACTAAGAAAAATTTTGTACTAACGAATCCAGGACAAAATGGCTAGAAGACCAGCTAGATGCTACAGATACTGTAAGAACAAACCTTACCCAAAGTCCCGGTACAACAGAGCCGTGCCAGACGCCAAGATCAGAATCTACGACTTGGGTAGAAAGAAGGCCACTGTTGACGAGTTCCCCTTGTGTGTTCACTTGGTGTCCAACGAGCTCGAGCAATTGTCTTCCGAGGCTTTGGAAGCTGCTCGTATCTGTGCCAACAAGTACATCACCAAGATCTCGGGCAGAGACTCGTTCCACTTGAGAATCAGAGTGCACCCTTTCCATGTGTTGAGAATCAACAAGATGTTGTCGTGTGCCGGTGCGGATAGATTGCAGCAAGGTATGAGAAACGCCTGGGGTAAGCCCCACGGTTTGGCCGCTAGAGTTAGCATTGGCCAGATTCTCATGTCTGCCAGAACCAAGGACTCCAACAAGGCCACTGTTATTGAGGGGTTGAGAAGAGCCAGATACAAGTTCCCAGGTCAGCAGAAGATCATTATTTCCAAGAAGTGGGGTTTCACTCCTCTCGACAGAGCCGACTATGTTGCCAAGATGAACAACGGTGAGGTTAAGGACGACGGTGCTTACGTGAAGTTCTTGTCTAGAAAGGGTAACTTGATCGAGAACTTGTCCCAGTTCCCAGACTACCAGTACCAAGTTTAAGTAGCTGTATAGGCATCGAATGGTGTTCAAAAATAGAGCCGTAGGGAGAAAAAAAGCCAGAGAGAGTAGGAAAAGAAAGAAGGAAGAGAGAGAGAAGAAGAAAGAGAGAACGAAAGAAACCCGTACCTCCCAATAAAACCGCGACACGTCGGCCAACTCCAAAAACTCTCCCAAACACCTCTACAAACTACCTACAATGTCTTTTGAACACAAGGAAAACCCAAACATCTTGGTGTTGTTCGATGTCGACGGCACTTTGACCCCCGCCAGATTGACCATCTCCGACGAGATGAAGCAGACCTTGCTGGCATTGAGAAAGAAGGTGGTTGTGGGCTTTGTCGGTGGCTCCGACCTTTCCAAGCAAGTCGAGCAGCTCGGCCCCACCGTGCTCCAGGACTTCGACTACTGCTTCTCGGAAAATGGCTTGACTGCGTACAAACAAGGCAAAGAGCTCGCCTCGCAGTCGTTCATTGGGTGGATAGGCAATGAGAAATACAACAAGTTGGTCAAGTTCATCTTGAGGTATTTGGCCGACATTGAGCTTCCGGTCAGAAGAGGAACCTTCATTGAATTCCGCAATGGCATGATCAACGTGTCGCCTGTGGGCAGAAACGCATCGACCGAAGAGAGGAACGAGTTCGAGAAGTACGACAAGCTCCACAGGATCCGTGAGACCATGGTCACTGCGTTGAGGGAGA
Organism: Metschnikowia agaves; assembly: GCA_963678735.1. Lineage (NCBI taxonomy): Eukaryota > Fungi > Ascomycota > Pichiomycetes > Serinales > Metschnikowiaceae > Metschnikowia > Metschnikowia agaves. The sequence goes on along the minus strand of CAVMBV010000003.1, from coordinate 1,109,756 downwards.
ACTTCCCTGACTTTGGCTTGACCTACTCCATTGGAGGCCAGATTTCCTTTGACGTGTTCCCTACCGGCTGGGACAAGACCTACGCCTTGCAGCACGTGGAGAACGAGGGCTTTGACGAGATCCATTTCTTCGGCGACAAGTCCTACAAGGGTGGTAACGACTATGAGATCTACAACGACCCGCGTACCATTGGCCATGCTGTGGAGAAGCCTGAAGACACCATCAAGATTTTGAAGGAGTTGTTTGACTTGTAGAGCGAGGACGCTGTTAAATCTATAGACAAGATTTTGAAGGAGTTGTGACTTGTAGAGCGAGGACTGAGTTAAATCTATAGACAGGTTTATTGAAGCAGTTTCTTGTATCTTTCTCTCTCTCTCTCTCTCTCTCTCCTCTCACTTCCGGCGGTAGAAAATAGCTGAGCTGTTGTCGCCCGCAGCAACAACTTGCTCCACGCCTCTCATTTCACCATCGCCCAACCGGAGCCGGTTTCTCGTTTGGTCATGGACTCGCTTAGCCAATATCGGTCTGCTATCTTCAAAATCGGCTGGCTCAAGAAGACTGGGCATCGGCGATGGCTTGCCACTTTTCACCACTCTCCCGTTTCCAAACTGGCCCCTGCTGTTGTCCCCAAACACCAACAAATCCTTCTGCAAACCGACATTGTCGAGCGTCACAAACACATGGTCGCCTCCTCCAACAACGTCCTTGATGCCAATATTTTTCGTCTGCCTTGCAGCCTCGTCGTATTCTTGCATCCCCACAAGACTTCTTAGTACCTGCGGCGTTGCCGTCATGTGAATGTACCTCGAGAGTCCCAATTGGCCCTTTAGCCCGCCGCCAAAGCTGAGTAGCAATTCTTGCCCCTTCACGTTTTCCTCGTCCGGCAAGTATGCCATTTTCAAGAAAACAGTATCTCCAGCCGCCGCAAGCCCGCCAATCTGAAACTTACCCTTCGTGCCGTGGTCCTCGACGCTGTACTTCAGCAACCGCTCGAGATCTCTCTGCGTATACACAATCTTTGGCACCACTTGCATGTCATCTGCTATAGATACGTCCCGCCCGCACTGGCACAGGCTGTTGTCACCCCACGTCCACAAGTTCCCGGCAGAATCCATAGCTGCACACGAATTTCTCGTTGCGGCAATTGCCGTGAAAACCCGTGGTTGTACGGTCTTGGTGCCATTGACTGTAACCACTTCGTTGTTGATGTTTTTCAACTCAAAAAGAGTGTTCGTTGGTATGTCAGTTTGTCCAGCTAGTCCCGAGTACTGAGGCATGCCAAATTGACCCTTGTTCAAAGGTCTTTCCCTCGTGCACACCTCAAAGAGCCGTCCGGTCGTTGACAAAATAGCCAAGTGTGAGTCGCCGGCAGCAACTGAGGCAATCTTCTCTCCCCGTGCCAAGGCATCCATAGAAACTTTCTGCACCGTGTACAGCACACTGGAACTGAATAGGTTGGTGCGCCGCATAGAGTTGGAGTCTAGTCTGCCACCGTAAAACACATCTTTCCCATTCCGTGCCACATAGTAGAAGCCGTCTCCAGAGCAAAGCACACGTGCAATTTTCTTCGGAACTGCTACCGCAACTGGCTTTGCGAGCGCTCTACTGTAATGCCACGCTGTTCCCTTTTCATCAACAGCCACCAAGTAGTCATCCGTAAGCACAACATCTGCAAGGTACTTGCCGTCGAAACCAGCCACACGCATGGGCAACTTCTTGCCGGCCACAGCACCAAAGATGTAGAGCCCAGGAACGGCACGCGAATCTTGCAACGCCAGCACAAACGAGTCGTCAACTTCTACCGCAAGGCGCTCGGCCAAGTTTGCCACCCGCCTTGTGTTGGCCGTTGGGTCATTCATGTCCTTCAATTGCGATAAGTCAACGTCAAAGTCCTTCCAGCTTCTGAACTTGGTCTTCAAAAGCTTCCAATTCATCACTAGCTGGTACACTGCCACAATTCCTACGATTGCTGCAGCTCCCGCAGCCATGCCTTTCAAGCGCTCGATGAACTCGAACCGGTGATGGTCGTTTTTCTGCTTCTCGTGGAATTCCCGGTGCAATTGGCTGATCGTTTCCTTGGTCTCGGGCGACCCTGGCCGGAGCTGCTGCATTTTCGGATGTGACCCAAGATATTGCTGGAACTCGAAGTTCCGCTCCCGGTCCTGGTAGTCTTGCTGAGCCGGGCGCCGTCCAGGGCCAGTGTCTTCGGTGTCGTCGATTCCGTGACCAAATTTGTATTCTTTCTTGTGCTTGTTGAACTCATCGATAGTCCGCCGTGGATCAGAGTAAAGACGGGCAAACCGGATGTTTGGATGCCCAGATCCGATGCGAAGTACTGGCCTATAACACAACATAATGTCTGGCGCAGTATGAAGCTTTTGTGTGTTGCTGGGAATGGCCCTTCGTTGGGTCGGAGTCAGTGCTTGGGGCGAAAAGACCCAGGGAAGCCGCGATGGTGTAGGGCCGCGAAATACGGCCACTGGCGGCGACTGGGCCAGTTTGGGTCCACACGCTAAACTTCCCCGGCCTAGACGGGGCCAGCGCGCGGGCGCCGGAGCAATCAGCAGTGCACCTCGCCCGCCGTGCGCTAAATGACGCCCCAGCTCGTACATGGAAATCACGCAGAAACACCATACATAAAACTTACGGCAGTCTGGCAACCACAAATACCCAAGCTACATCAAAAGCTCAAGCGTCACAAATTCCGCAGACGCGCCTGAAACACACTTGCGGCATTTCTGTGATACGCTCGACCCTCGAGTGAATTCACGACCCTCCTCGAGTCTCTACCACAACAATGTACCGTCTTGGTCTCTCCTTGCAACGGTCTGCGTTTCGACGGGGCCGTATCCCTGCACATTCTCTCGTTGCAAGAATAGCAGAAGGTGGATCTCGTCCCAGATCCAGGTACCTTAGCAGCGTCACCCGATTCGACACCAAGAAGTTTGTCCAGTCGCTAGAGAAAGGCGGTTTTAGTCCGGAGCAGGCCGAAACAGCGGTGGGAATCGTCAACAAGGCTGTGAACGACGGGATCAGCCTCATTGCTAAAAACCTCGTGACCAAAGAGAAACTCAACTCGGTGGCATACCAACAAAAAGTGGACTTTGCCAAGTTGAAAGGAGAACTCCAGACCATGGACAAGAGCGAGTTCTCGAGCCTCAAAAAGGAGCAGGAGCAGCTTCGCACGAACTTGACAAATCTCCAGAATAGGCTCAAGGAGGAAATCACAAAGAATCTGGCGGGCGTCCGCCTAGACTTGAACTTGGAGAAGGGCCGTATTCGCGAGGAGAGCTCTATTCACGAGCTGAAGATGGAGGACACTTTCACCCGGATCGACGAGGAAATTGCCAATGTACAGATGCAGATCAAGTCTGTTAAGACCCAAGTCATGCAGTGGCTAATTGGTGTGAGCTCTGGTACGGCAGCTTTGATGTTGGCGTTTGTACGGTTTTTTGGTTGAGGAAGCGCATGCTCTCACCTGTTTATTCTCTTGGTTTTGCGGTGCTCCTACGCTACGTCTCCCGGCGTAGAAATGCCTAATGGAGCCGTCATATCAGCAGCCATCAGATCTACCTGCCCTTTTGGGACGGTGCACAGTCACCAGCAGCGCTCCACGCTTTGATCTGCGCTGGCGAACGATAGTAGCATCCCGCGGCCTGCTTCTCGTTATACCCCCTCTCCCTACACTGAAGATCTGTAGAAATCGAAGTACTGCTTTACCTTGTTTGCTGACCAAAATATTGGTTCTGCATATAAGCTGGTTCTCCAGAAGTAGCCTGGAAAACGCAGGCACATCCACGGCACATCACCGAAAGACAGCAGAATTGGGACCCAGGCTTGCAAAATACTCGTGTGTAGTACCATGAACTCGATATACAACCACGGCATTAAGCAGACGCAAGTGCTCGCGCGGGACTTGGCGTCCTTCGAGAAGAATCTCAGTACGTCGCCCATGTCGCTCCAGGGCAGCATCATCACGTCGCTTACTTCGTTCAAGAAGACAATCAAGGAGTACGGGGACTTGATACGGCAGACAAACGCCACCGAGGACAAGCACCAGGTGCGTCTCGAGAAGTTCCGGGCCGACTTGGCACAGTTTCAGGCCAAATTCGACTCTCTTCGGCTGCAGCGAGAGGTGCTGTTGCAGGCAGAATCCCGCCAGGAGCTCATGGGCCGCCGTGTGGCGACCGCCGAGAATCCGTTTGACCACTCTGGTGATGGAACCACTGCTCAGGGCCAGCTGGCGCACATGAGCTATCTGGACGGGCTCTATAAAGAGAAGCAGTCACTCGGGCGGGGGAATCAGCAGCTTGATATGATTTTGGAAATGGGCCAGAACGCGCTAACTGACTTGGTGGACCAGAACGAGACGTTAAAGCGGCTCGGGTCGAAGTTTGAGCAGAGCTTGATGACGCTCGGCGTCAGCCAGACCACTATCCGCCGAGTGGAGCGCCGGGCCAGACAGGACAAGTGGATTTTCTGGGGCTTGGTGCTCTTGTTTTTTGTTGCATGCTACTACTTGATCAAATGGTTCCATTGACTTTGGTGAAGCCACAATCGTGGTACCGGGCTTACAGAAAAGAGAAGCTGAGATCTGGAGAATTGAGAGCACGGAAATAAGATCGACGCGTGCCCAGACTGAAGAACAGGTGAATGCTGGAAATCAAGAAAGCCCACTGAACTGAGCCTCAAAAGTCGAAATTATTTCGTGGAACAACTCTGCAATTAGCAGATTATGTGCACTTCAAAAGCCGTGATTTGCAGACACTTGAACCAAGCTGAAATGTGGGGTATGGCCAGTACAGCTTTCTCTAGGGTTCTACCAAGCAACCGCCGCCCTGGGCATGGGTTCAATCTTCGTGTGCGCAGTACAAGCTAGTGTTTAACGTGCTATGGCCGGAACTCGCCTAGCCAGTGCTGATCCACATAGAAACGGGTGCTGTGTTCCCGTTGTTCGTTCGTCTGCAACCAAAGTTGCTGCCTCTCGACCGCTGATTGTGCGAGGCTGCTCGCGCATGTACTCGTCGGCTTTTCTCGGCATTCAGCATTTTGTTATAATACTTTTCGGCACTTCTGGTGGTTTTGTTCGTACTCCCGGCATTTGAGGCATTGCTGCTCATGTTTTTCTGTTCATGGTTTGTCAAAACAAAACAACTGTGATCGATTTTGCTCCGTCTGTGAACGCAAACACCAAATGTATAATCAGCTTCAAATTGTTTCTTTTTCTTGCCCCTGGAAGCTGTTTGCATCGCCAACTGATGCTTCTATTGCCTAGACCCTGCTCCGTTAGGTGCGCCGTGCGGCAGTTCGACACTTCTCCGACAGGAAAATCAGCAGCAACCCCCCGCATTTCCTCAAAGCCTCGACAGACGCTGCTTTTTGCGGAAATATGGCAGGCCCAGCGACGGTCCGAGAAAACCGGAAAATGCCTAATGTGGAGAATAGGCCCTGCGCTTGCTGGGTCGATGCTCTTGTACGCATTTCCTAATTAGGCAATTCGTGGCTGCGAAATCCTTCCCATTGCCTATTTAGGTCATGTAATGAGACCCATCGTCAACAGGTCTGGTTATATAGAGACAGATATGGGCGCAAAAACACCGTTGGTTTGTTTTAAGATATATGGCTAGTCTTGTTGGCTTTCTCAGTTTTCCATCACTGTCTATCTTCGTTAACCTTCCTTGAGAATCTTGTCGTTCCTTATACCCCGGAGAGTACGCGATCAAGCACAAAAGAGCACCGCAGGCCAGGGCCCAAATATCGTTTCACCTAGAAACTTCTTCTTCCTAGTGACGGCAACTGGCATCCAACTGGACATTTCTACCTGGTGGTGATCTTCACCTTCTTCCAGAGGTCAGTTTTCTCTATACCAGAAACTATTGTACACGCCTCATTTTGGCGCTTTTGCATCGCTCTAAAAAATGTTTCTTTTCAGGTTTTTGTTCCTTTACTTATTGACGCTCACCATGGCGTTACCGGTGGAGATGCCGCAAAAACGTGATACTGGTGGTGTGTTGACGAAAAGAAATATCTGGTCCACGATCTTGTCACTATTCGACGACTCTGACGACTCTACGTCTCTGGCAACCACGACTACTGCTGCTGCTGCAACTACTGCTTCCACTAGCACTAGTGCAGCGTCCACTTCTTCTTCAGGGGGCTGGCTATCGTCTCTTTTGGGATTGTTCGACAACGATGACTCCACAACCTCTTCTACCACGGCAGCAACTGCTTCGGCTGCTTCGACTGCTTCGGCTGCTTCGACTGCTTCGGCTGCTTCGGCTGCTTCGGCTGCTTTGACTGCTTCGACGACCGCAGTGGCTATTGGAGCCACCACGTCTACCGCAAGTGCCTCTACGGCCTTTTTAGATACATCTTCCGGTAGCTCTACGTCCCGCGAAACACCTGGTTTCACAGGCTTGGTCCAAGTTGGTGGAGCAGGAAACGCAGTGTCGTCTACTGCGTCTGTTGTGTCGCAAAGCTCCTCAGCCAGTCTGGCTCTGAATTCAGACATTGCTGAGGTGGCTAAGTATGCCGAGATGGGTGCCGGCATCACATATTCACCTTATACTAAAAGTGGCGCTTGCAAGACAACGTCCGAGGTGAAGCTGGATATCGAAATGCTTCTGGATTACACGTTGATCCGGTTGTACTCTGTAGACTGCTCCGGTATTGAGAACGTTATTGCTGCAATGGGCTCGTCACAGAAGTTGTTCTTGGGCATTTGGGATATCTCGGCAATTGACACTGACTTGCCCAGCATGGCTGAGCAAGTTGCCACAGGTGACCGTGGATGGGATGCTGTGCATTCTGTGTCGATTGGAAATGAGGTGGTCAACTCGGGCACAAATACCGTTGCACAGGTTTCAAGTGCTGTACTGAGTGCCCGTGCATGGTTCGAGGAAAACGCCTCGGACTACGACGGCTACATTGTTGCCGTGGACACGTTATCTGAAACTTTGCAGAATTCGGACATGTGTGACATTGGCGATTACCTCGCGGTCAACTGCCATCCCTATTTCAGCGGAATAGAGGCCTCAACGTCGGGCACGTGGTTGGAGGAGCAGATTGAGAGCTTGCTGTCTTTCTGTGGCAGTGACAGAACCATTCTTATCACCGAGAGCGGATGGCCTACTTATGGAGACACTATAGGTCTGGCTGTTCCGTCTGTCGCGAACCAGTTGCTAGCGATTGAAGGTCTAGGTACCACAGTCGGAGATCAGGTTATTATGTTCACCACGTACAACGATTACTGGAAGGACCCAGGCGAATATAATGTTGAGCAGCACTGGGGGATTTACGGGGACCCAGAATACTAAACTGTATATTATTGAGCCAAACACGATTTGAGGAGAATAACATGTAGAAGAGTAACAAAGAGGCATAAAATAAAATAAATAAATAAACAATCAAAGAAGACGTGTCTCACCCAACGGTCCATTTCTTAAGACGGTGGATTCAATGTTCGTCGTGCGCGGTTCAGTACATCACCGAACCAACAAACACTGCGCACCGAATATCAACTCGGAACGTCAAAACACCCAGCAATCCCTGCCCTCAATGTCAGACAGGGACTTGAAGAAGCTTGTCACGAGGCTCAACAACCTCTTCGAGGCGATCTACTCGCTCACAAACCGTGCGGGCAACCCGATCTACGTGGATTTCCAAAAGCTTCCGCCCAGAACGGGAACCGACTACTACAAGTTCATTACCAAACCAATCTCACTCCACACCGTTGGCCGCACCGTCAAGCGGTTTGCCTATAAGGATGCTCAAGGCTTCATTGATGATTTGGCGCAGATCACATGGAACGCCCGCCACTACAACGAACCCGGATCCGCGATATACGAGAATGCTCTAATCTTGGACAAGTTCATCCGCGACACGGCGATTCCCAAGCTCGCGTCGGACCCCAAGGTCATCAACGGCTCGTCGTTGCACTACCCTGACTTGGGGCCACTAGATGACTACGGAGCTGGACGTGGCGGAGATGACGATGGGGCTCTGGCCAGTCCGTACGTGAAGAACGAGGACTACGACGACGACGACTTGGGCGGCGGTTCGGGGCCACGGTTTGGCGGCGCCAGGCTGCATGCCATTCGGCCGCAGGATGGAGCGGTTAGACGTGGGCGGCCCCCAATCATTGATAAGCCGTACGAGTCGCGGATCAAGGCTATCTTGAAGCTGTTCAAGAGGGTGCGCCACCCCGATGACGACAACCACATTTTGACCAATCTTTTCGAGCGGCTTCCCGACAAGTCGCTGCTGGAATACTACGAAGTGGTTGCTCATCCGATCAGTCTTCACGAGATTCGCACAAAGGTGCGCTCGAGAAAGTACACCACTGTGCAGCAATTCTTGGACGATTTGTCTCTCATGATCAGCAATGCCAAGCTCTACTACTCTTCTGATGCTGAGGTTACCAGTGACATCATGATTTTTGAGAAGGAAGTCGAGGCCATTGTGGCAAAGGAGATGCTGCGCCCAGATAAGGACTTCATCGTGGCCACCAACTCAGGGACGGAGCGCCTCAAGACCCCGTTGGACCAGATTACTGTCAACAACCACAGCTATAAGGTGGGCGACTGGGTGCTTATCCGCAATCCAAATGATGCCAACAAGCCCATCTGCGGTCAAATCTTCCGCTTATGGTCGGCAGACGGTGTCCAATATACCAATGTTTGCTGGTACATTCGTCCAGAGCAAACATGCCATCGTGCAGACCGTCTATTCTACATCAACGAGGTATGTAAGACGGGAGAGTACTCCGACCACCGCGCTGAGGATATTGTAGCACCATGCTACGTGATTTTCTTGACGCATTATCAAAAAGGGGATATTCCACCTAGCTTGCTTCCGCCTGGAACCGAGTGGTTTATTTGCGAGTTCCGCTACAATGCCAATACATATGCATTCAACCGGATAAGAACGTGGAAGGCCTGTTTGCCCGACGAGATTCGCCATGTGGACCAACCCATTGTGCCAATCAACGAGCCTAGAAAGTTGATCAAGTACGACTCTCCCATCAAGAACTTGTTGTCTCCCGACGCTGACGACGCGTCACGAGTAGCGCCCAAGGAGGGTCCGAATGAAAATGGCCCCCCTATCGTGGGTGCAGTATTTCTGAAGCCACCGTATTACAACGATGAATTGGGCCAGTGCTCAACATCTCCAAATGTCACGCCAGCTCCGGAATATGACGACCTCGAGTCCGGCCGCAAGGCCTACATCTTCACGCCCGTGTCTCAGTTGAAAAATATCAATGGGCCTGGTATCTATGCGTCCTCTGGTACTCGTCAGGTTGCTGCTAGTTATAGCCCTGGGCAAATTGAGGACTCGCCCCTTCCATTCGACAGCCCAGGTCTCCGGGACACATCACAGCAAGCAAACTTCTCTACACCGACGCCTGCTGGCTTTGCTGGTGCTCCAATTGGCAAACACTCGCTCAAGAATGAGACGTCGTACTCGGGCCGTGAAACCACGCCAGTGGCAACTCTGCTGCAAACATTCAGTAACCACTATACTTCAACTTCCGTATATTCATCAGTCCTTCCTGGTGGAGTGGTTTCATACGTGGAAAGACCATCGGATGACGACATGGACGACGATGCAGAACAGAGCTTCCAAGAGATCAGCCAGCTGCTCATTACTTCGTCGGGCAATGCTGTATGGTTCCGTGCACCACCCACTGTCATTTCTGAGCGTATGGTGACGCCAGTGGGGCACTCTGCCAAGTACTTGGCATGGAAAGTGAAAAAGTCACAAAAGATGCAGAAGACATAAGAGGTGATTTTACGTTTACTTTCGTTTTCTCGTGTCGCACTCATTACTATTCAGCTAACGTCTATCTTCTTTTTCTTGTTCTTCTTCTTCTGCTTCTTCTCCTTTGGGAGAAATTCATCCTTTCTAATTATCCCAGGTATAAAGAATGCACATCGTCAGGTTCATCGATGATGGTTCCCTAGTACGCTTTGCCCATCTTTTCCAGCCATATGGGGACTGCAGACAACATACAACTACTCCAAGTCTCACCCAAGGTTAGCACCGGCAGAACACAGAACCCAGTGCTCTGTTGGCTCATGGAGCTTCTACAATCAGATCAACGTTAGTATTACTGCGGCAAACAAGGGCAAAATACATGGACCCAATGGCATCACAGCTTTCTGAGTTTCAGGAGTGTCTCAAGTCGTCGAAAAGAATCATTGCATTGGTGGGAGCGGGCCTCTCAGCGTCCAGCGGACTCCCGACGTTCCGAGGGAGTCAGGGGCTATGGAAAAACTTCAATATGATTGACTTGGCGACGCCGGATGCCTTTTATATCGATCCAGGCTTGGTGTGGCAATTCTACTCGTGGCGTCGTCACCATGCGCTTCAAGCAAGGCCCAATGCTGGACATTATGCTTTAGCAAAGCTCTCGAAAAACAAAGACAAAGACTTCATGACAATCACGCAAAATGTGGATGGTTTGCTGGGCCGTGCAGGTCATAATAAGGACAGGCTATACGAAATACACGGCTCACTCTTCGAACTACGCTGTACGAGTTTTACTTGTACGTTTGTGGATCGGGAAAATTCAGAGGATCCTTTGACTCCGGCCTTAGATGTGCCAGATGAGTTTGAAAACTCCAGGAAACACGATTCGGACTTTAGCAAGACACCGTTCGAAGCGTTGCGTGACGCTGGTGGGGCACTTTCGCCCGGCAACTCCCCACAGTTCACTCCTACCAAGGAATTAACGTCTGAGGAACTCCCACTTTGTCCCGTTTGTCATTCACTTATGCGTCCGGGAGTCGTTTGGTTCGGAGAGTCACTTCCGTTCCGAGTGTTAGACGAAATCGACGACTTTTTGCAAGCAGGAAGTGTGGATTTGATCTTGGTCATCGGCACATCAGGAACCGTGTATCCAGCCAATGGGTATGTGGACTTGGTGAGATCACGTGGGGGTGCTGTAGCAATCTTTAATACGGACATTGAGCCTGGAGTCTTGCAGGGCAAAGTTGAACGCACATGGGGATTTCAGGGTGATGCAGCAGTTTGGCTACCAAAAGCATTAGATTGCTTGTGAAGGCCTTTTGAACTCGGAGCAACTATCGTTCTACAACGTGGCATTAGCATGGTTTCATCACATACTAGATAATGAATGCATGTTTAGTAAAGAAGAGATGGTAGTAGCAAACTGGAAGGGGGCAGTAGACAGTTGTGGCCAAGTTGTTTTTATGTGAGAGGTACGGGTTTCTCTAAATACGGCGAGACACCCTCTCCTGATATTTTTCACAAAGAACTTGCAACTCAAGAAAATCCGATATAGTGTAATGGCTATCACAGTTCGCTCTCACCGAGCAGATCCGGGTTCGATTCCCGGTATCGGAGTTTTGTTTTTTATTTTTTCTCTCGTCTAACCGGTATCTAACCCCTGTTTCGTAGTTTGACGCGCGGCAAAAGGCACAGATTCGAACAAATTGATGCAGCATTTGCGAGCGAAACGGCCGCGCCGGCAGGTGTTTTTCGCCTAAACACACCCACTATGCACCAATGTCGCATGCCGCTTAGCTTCACAGGAGCGGCTAATAAATGGCTTAGCCATACACTTATCGTTTAGGGGTATTTTAGGAGACGTTGATCCGTGTGGTTATTCCCTGGCGAAAACATTTTGTTCTGTAACACCTCACACAAATACCGAGCGTTTGTGAACATAGTTTTATGCTCGTCTGAGATTAATTTCACCATCGCTTACAAAGTTCTGTCCTTGTCATTTTTGGCGGCAAAATCGCATCGGCTGATTCTCGTATGTACGGGTGCCATTTCGGCCTATGATGCAGCACTTTATCCTGCTATCTCTGAGGCTGCGTCATAGATGGTGGCAGCGCTATGCACCTTCAAGATTTAGAGAAGGTTGAACCGCAGGCACCGATTGCTTGGACATATAATCCACACATCCGCTGCTTGAAAATGAAGATCGCTAATTCCTGCGTTCGTGCCTAAACGAGATCACGCGGTCGCCTAGTTAGTACGGCAGATTCTCTGGGCTATTTAAATAATCCCTAAGCGCAGAGCTCGTGAGACAATTTCCATACAAGAACACAGTCAAAATAGCCTGAAACAAGCTCTGAAACAAAGGTTCTGAAACAAAGGCTGTGAATTAGTAAAAAAAGGGACAGAAACACAAGCGAACGACCGTGGCACGGCAGTAACAGCTCAGCGCTCGCTAACACTTGGCTCAAAACCCGCACCTGTCAGCCCGCCATGTCTGCTTTCTTGATGGTGGCAGCCGTCCCACCAAAAACCAAAACAAACCGCAAACCGCCAAACCGCCAGCCCTCAATGGAGTCTATTCGCTCTGGGATCCAATCCAGCAATCAGTCTACTTTTACTATGGGCAATTACATGTCGAGCCGCAAGTCGGCTTTCGGCCCTGAGTCCGTGCACGGCACGCCCTCGCTCATTTCTGGAGACAAAAAAGTGTTCGACATCAATACTCTGAGGTACGTGGAATACAAAACGATGTTGTCCCTTTTCGAGCAGAAGCTCCTTCTGTTCAACGAGGAGGTGGCTCGCGTGAAATCGAGTCTTAGCGACCAAGCTCTTCCGCTCATGATCAACGAAGCCGTCTGCTCGGGGGACTCGAGAGGACTTCAGGTACCGCTTTACACGCCTCAGAACTTGCGGATGCTTCAGTACAACTACTTCGAGGCATTTGAGACCAGCGAGCGAGTGGTTGAGAAAAAAACCCAGAAGCAGCGGCCGGCTTATGCGCAGATCATCGAGGCTGATGAGAAGATGGAACTGTTGTTTTCCCTGGGCAAAGATTCACATTTGAAAGGCTCGGTAGCCACTGATGCCAGCCGAGGCAAGATACGGGCGTTGGAGCGCCGGTTGGCGTGTGTCCCGGTGCCTTCAATGGAGCACACGTCTTGTGTGCGGGATGCGTTCCACCAGGCGCTGTTCTGGAGCGATGTCTATCACGATATCAAGTTCGAGTCGTTGGAAAACGATTACTACGGGTGGCTCCCGCCACAGGAGGTAACACAGAAGCTCTTTATCGAGCTCATGGACTTTGCTCTCTACAGGCTCCGCTGTGTGCGGTGTGAGCTCTCGAAAGAGGAGCGGCAGGCCTTGAACGCGGACGAGGTCCATGAGCTAGACAAGAACAACTTCTACTATTTCCAGCAGCACGATATTCTGTTGATGGAGTGCCTCCACCGGTATTTGAATGCCCAATTTCTTGGCCACATGAAGTCGCAGGCGGCGGTAGCGGCCGAGCTCAGCCAGTTGCGACGTTTGATGGATGTGGTGCTCGAGTGCATTTGCAACAACTTGAAGCTCAACTATTACGGACACACCAGCGTGGAAACTGTCACAGGGACATTTTACGATTTCATGCATAGCATCTTTGAATTGGTTTTTATCGCGGACGAAGCTCTGCGTCCATCCGGTCACCTGTCGTCGTTACTAACACTGGAATCAGAGGGTGCGTCCATCAGTGGCTCCTCTGTGGATAAAACGGAGCATAGTGAGTCGAAAGGCTCGGCTTCGTCGCGAACCGATGTCAAGCTGTTGTTGAGTAACGGCAGGAAGAAGTTCTGGCAGAAGTTGCGTAAGTAATGATATTGGCCTAAGCTCCATCCAGCGTGGTAAGGTTTTGGCTCCAACATATGGGAGCAACAAAAGGATTAGGGTACATAATGAAAAGAAATGAAGTGAAAAGAGAAGAAAAGAGAAGAACAAGCAATGGAGGATGACATCAGAGCTATTCATGGATTTGAAGAAAAGGACAACCTTTTGGTCAGTGACAAAAGTGCAGTGAAATTGCAGAACAAGCTACAAGAACAGATGTCCCGCAGGCAAAAAATAGAATCCACCCATGGTGCTAAGCGAATGTCATCGCATGAATTAAAAATAGACAACGGGGGCACTGGGTGAGGGCTCAAAATGAAACGTGGAGAGAAATTTCCACGGGACAGCCAGCGATTCCTGCAAGCGGCTTGGGTGCGGATTTTGTGTTGGTTGCTGCTTCGATGCGTTATCATTGATGAGTTGCTAAAACCAGTACAGAACTTATCACACTCTAATGAAAATGCAAACCAGATGCGCCAGGCGTTACGGAGGAAATCCTCGACCAGATGCTATTGTTGCAATCCCAAGCTAGCTCAGTTGCACCAATGCACGCATAGGTACGGGTAATTAAGGTTACTCCATAATGGAATCACAGGATGCAGTCACACTGTGACGTCTGAGAAACAATTAAGCAAACACAGGATGTAAAAGAAACGAGAGTAAGGGATGAGGCTAATGAAACCAGATAACAGAAAACACTTAAAAACTATCAGTGAATAAAACGTGAGATTCAAAAGACCCGGGGAACATCTCAATGGCACGTGAAGCAGCAATAAACCGAGGGGAGAGAAAAGACAAAGGCAATGAGAGCGAGACACAGGGAGGGACAAAATGTGCTATAATTAAGCAAGCAATATCCATCGCAAGCAACATCCATCCTTATCGATGCCAGCTCACAGAGTGCAACATTCCTCACTATTCAGGATCAGCAAAACATTCTCCAGGGCTGACTATTTGCAGGACTGTTTGGATGTGCATCAACCAAAGTCTTTTTTTGGAAATGTTATTGAGGAACATAGGAGCATGGTGAGATCTCCATGGTTGTCTGCAGGCGTAGTACTTCGAGACGACATGGCCCAACTTGTCCATGCAAGTCGAGCAGGTCAAAGCTGCATTGCCGGTGCCTTCTCTAGTGCCCCCAGGTCGTATTCTGGCTCAGGCGTACATGGCAACGGTGGAAACAATGAAACAAATCACCCTGGCCAAACATAAAGGTGTGGTTGCGCACTGCATGGATGCGTCTGTACTGCATGCGGTACAACATGCAATCACTCGGCTTGCCTTTTCCACTGCTATTTTTGTATGGACGATGAATATAAAGATCGGAGGAATTCCCCTGCGATGCTGCCCGCCATCAGCCAGCAAGTCTACCGTTTAATCTTTGCATTTTTTTCTGTTTGTGTCTTAGTTACATACTGTACTTTCAAGGGCTCTGCTTCACAATTTAACAAGCTTCCTGCCGCACAATAATGCTTCCGGTCGCCGCCAACGATAGGGGCATCATGAGCGAACATGCCTACTACGAAAGAAGTTTGAACGAGCAATCTGGTATAGCAGGAAAGGAGTTGGTGTCGCTTGCCGCTTTCCTCATTCTTGCATTCACCTTGAGCAGGGTAGCGGTTACTGCGTACCAGAAGTACAAGGTCAGAACCGCTGTTTCGTTGCCTGAGCACATGGTGTGAAGTGCGATTACAGCCCTGCACTTTTTACGTCGATGGCAGTGTATGCACAGTGTTCTGGCTGTGTGTCTGTGTGCTCTGGACTAGTTGCCGCATTCCTGGTTTAAACTCCCGCAAGCTGTCACCTTTCGTGGTGGCTGTAATGCGGTATTCCTCGCTTTCTCCGTGCAAATGCGTGCGCCCAGCACTTTGTCCGGAACCCCCTTAATTTCCAAGCGTTTTAAATTCTTGGGCACATGGCGTTGCTTATAATATTTTCTTGTCGTTGTTTTTCTCCCTGTGCTCGCCGCCCTACTTTTTCACTGAGCTGAGCTTGGTCAGCTGTCATTATGTTGTTTTTTTTCATCATCACATAACCGTACCCCATTAGCATCTTAGTCATAGCATTATTAATAATAACAAGGCCGAGGCCTTGGATCCAACTGCGTACGTAGAAGAGCTAGTGTTCAGAGTAACACAGTTTGTTGGTCCTTTAGGGAGGTACAGCTTGGCTCTCGGTTCTGGTCAAGCCATCAATACTCAAAATCAACTCAGTAAACTCAACTGCCCGGAGACGACAGGTTGGAATTTCCTTAGCCTGCCTTTCTTATATATATATATATTTCCCGAAGGCACAGTTCGACAGCCTCGGACCTAAGGTAGTTCGAGCTTCGGAACATGCCTTTTGATTCCCGTAAACCCACCAGTCCGCATAGCCAGCGTTTCAACACACTGGTTTATTGAGGCCCTCACACTCAAGATCCCAAATGTTCCAGTCGTACCAAATTATCGGAGGGAAGATCGTAAAGAAGTGCCAGAGAGAGTGTGCGTCGACCAACAGGAAGATGGGCTCAAAATCAAGAACCTCAAAGCACACGGCCGCCAAAAGATACATGTTCAACACAAGCGGAATAAGAGGTATGGTCTTGGCTTTTGAGATGTTCAAGTACTTCAACTTGGCCATGATGTTGGTTTCGTACGGAACAATGTACATAGAATGGTTCTGGGCCAGCGACCGGGCACGGTATTCCCTGTTGACTCGCAACGAATGTAGTATCCAGAAAATCACTGACGCAAGCCCAAAGGCCACGTTGAACCTCATATTGTATGCATAGTTCCAGTCGACGTAGAGCTTGGTGTAGTGGAACAAGAGCACCACCACAAGGGCCACGTGAAACACGGCACGCCGTGGCATTCTCTGCGGCCAGTGGAGCCCATAGTACCGGATCACCACTGCACTGCAATTTGCCACCGACATGCTGCTGGCGCCGGCGTAGTCGAGTGTTTCGGTGAGCGGCGTGTCCCGAATATGGAAGAGGGTGCTGAATGTCCAGCCCATTAGCGATAAAACCAAGAGCGCCATATACTGCTCGGTCATGGTGGCCTTCTCTGCACTTTTGCCCGCAACAGTCCGGTAGTAGGCGGTAACTTTTTGGAGCTGGGTGTAGTTGACCCACCAGTTAAGAAGCGAGAACACGGTGGAGAAGAGCTCCGTGATGCCAAGCACCCGCTTGAAAGGCCACTTGCCATAAAACTGCACCGTCGGTAGCGCCATTTCTTGGCGCAGCCGACACACCCGCTGCTGGCACTTGTAATTGCAGTCCAGCGCACAATCCCATCCGAAGACCCACGCTGACACTGCGTTGGTGGAGTCTTGCGCATACTTAAGCGACGGAACGGCGGCCAAGCACGTCTCGGACTCGCAGTCGTGACAGCACTGGGCGAACTCGGGGAGCCGGTCGCCAACTGAGGCAGCGGCAAGCGGCGCAAGCAACAATGCCAGGAGAAGCATTGCTGATGCCACCTGGCACCGCCTGCTCAGAGCAGCGGCGATGTTTGGTCACGTGATACATCATGGTGGTCTGGCGTCGCGGCGGGGCACGGCGGGCGCCGCGGTGTTGGCGTGGGCGAGTAGTTGTCACGCCCGAAACTTGAGTTTGTAGCACGCTGCAGCAGGGGCCGCTAAGTCTAAGAATACGGCACTCAGAACGCAGCGCCAAAGCACACTTGGCCAGCAAAGAACATCGCAGGTGCAGGCTCCGCTTATTTCCGCGGCGTTCCCATTCGAGAAGGTGCCCTTGGCAATGGACCAAGCGGGATCGCGGCATTACTAACTTTTTTAGGGCCCTCATGAGCAGTAGGGCGCACGATGAAGACCAAGTTTGGCCGCCAATGTCAGGGTACGAGCTCGGTGAAACAGGCCTGAAGCGTCTTTCAAACACGGCAGAGCGTTTGCAGCATCGCCAAGCGGCCGGTATTTTTTTGTGCATTCTACGACTGGGCTGTTACGAACGGTGTCTCGGGATTCAGTTCAGGTCAGAACGAGAGACTGACAAGCGGCCTAAAAAATAAAAAAAAAACGCAGAAAATAGTTCTTGTCCTGCAGATAAGGCGTTGGCCTGCTACATGCAGCGCCTCTGGGAAAAAGTGACATTCCTCGACTGCCCTCGACAAGCTGAAGAAAGTTCCGTCCCGGGTGGATACCTCCAGCCGCATATGGCAAGAGCCAGGTCCCGACTTCGTCCTCTTCCTGGAAAAATCGAGGAAATTCCTCGTCACGTAGCTTTTTTTGTTTTTTTCCCGTTGTTATTGAGAACATGCTTAGTCTCTTCTATATGCAGTTCCCGGCCATTGAGAAGGATCCCGCATTGAAATTCGCTTTCTCTGGTTCAAAGTTTTTTGTCTTGTAGCAAGCTGGAAAAAAGGATCCGTGCTGCTCCTACTCGCTCTTTTTGCCGAATTAGATTTCTGTTTCAAGATAACCTGCTGGTAATTCGTCACCATTTTTCTATTTATCCGATGGCAAAAAAAAAATCTAATATGCAGAGGTGCATATTCTGCGGCGTTTTTTTTTTTCACTTTCTTATGCCTTACCAATTTTCATTATTTATATCCCTCGTCTACTCCCCTCCCCAAAAATTTGAAGTGCCTTAGCTTCTCTGCAAACTCTCCAGTCTACTTTCTGTACTTTCTGGCAAAGTCATTCTCATTCACATTTCCTGTTTGTGTTTCGAAGATTTGTAGACGTTCGGAGCTCAGCACACAGATTCCCAGTCCATACAAGCACCAGGTTACCATTCCTCAACCGCTGCCTGATTGCCACTTTTTGCATTGCCACCTGTTTCCACTAATTTGTCTTTTAGCTGCTTCTCGCTTGTTTCATATAAGTTACAAGTCAATTGGCTAGATCGAAATATACCGCATCCCAGTCATTATCGCATCTGATCGATGTCATCACGTAAGTCTTGTCGTCGTTCCAACCCCGAAAAGGGAGAGCCCAGCGCAGTGCAAACTAACCTTTCAGGACATGAAGTCAAAAGAAGAAAAGTAAGCACCCAGAAGGCGTTGCCATTGAGCGGGGACCGCCGTGTGGGCAAATCAACTGCGGTGTCTGTGCCCGTGGAAGACAACATTGACCCTGTGGAGAAGCTTCTTAGTTTTTCCTACATTAATAATGACATTTTGCTGCAGTTGAACGAGGCGGACGGAATGGGTTCGGAGCTGCTGAATAATGCCGCTCCCGGCTCGTTTGTTCCCAGCTCATACCCCAACATCTCGTCCAACTTCACCAAGGCCATTCACGAAAGCATGAGATCATACTACTCGAACTTCCGTAAATCGCAGATGGAGATTCACAATGATCACTCTTCGTTTTCTGTGCTCACAAGACCTCAGCAGCCTGAACGGCCCGTGCCAGCTAACCCGGCCACGTATAAGCATCAGGTTCCCTTTTTGAAGAACGTGAACTTCAACCCCACCCCGTCCTTTGGACACCACATCGACGACTACATACACTATGATGACGATGAGCCGCTCTCGACTGATTCTGAGCACGAAGAGCTTCCTGCATCAAAGGAAGTTGTGTCGTTGCCAATTCCTTCATTGTCTGGGAAAATGTCGTTCCACTATCGGCAGAATGACCATCTCAACTTATCGTTGACCGATAAGACCGGAGAGGACTCTGGCGGAGTGTACGATGGGTGTAAATTTATGAAGCAGAGATCTGTGATTTCTGGCAAGGCCAGCGAGATGATTGGCACGCCCAACTTCTTGATCAGCGAGTTTCTCTTTTGATAGGAAAAACTTCTCGTGGTGCATTTTTTCATTCTCTTAATATTCTTTATCTTTATACTAAAGTTACAGTTTTGAAAGTCATGTAGATGCTGTGGCTCCAGCAATAAGAGAACTGGTAGGTGAAGCTGATTCTCTCCTGTGTACAGGGCTCTACTTGGGCTCGCATTCATAGTCGTTCCACCAGAGTTACCCATTGTATTTGTAGCAGCTTCTGGATTTCAGTGTTACGCTAACCCAGTCTGCAGTGGTTGTTAGTGGCTCCCTGTTTGTGTTTTGTCAACGGAAGTAGTGGATTTTTGCCGTTTCTGTTCCAGCGTGTCGTGCCTTACCCAACGTATTTTTGCTGAGGTTTGGCCAAGTATGGCTCAAAATAACTGAGCAAGTGCCAATTTCTATGCGAATGCACAACGAAAGCTCTGCCAAAAATTTGAAAACGTTTTTCAAACAGATTTAAAACATCCCGCAAAACCGCATAGCAGAGCGCTCCACCGTTCCCGAGCTAGAGCCAAATCTGCCAACATTGCGTGGAGAATCGGGAACAAACCAGAGCCATGCTCTGTATTTTGCTCGGCCGCTGGCCGCTTTTTTCTTTCGCAGCAACTTCTCTTCTTGCTGGGCTTGGCGCGCAGGTGGCATTACCCCGGATCTCACTTTCCGCAAGGCACTACTCGGGCCTGACTTCACCCACACCTTCACCCATTCCAGCCGCCATGTCTTTCACCCATATAGTCTATGCCTACCTTTTAGGCGGGGTCACGTTTCTTCCCTTAGTGCTCGTGGCATTTGTGTACTTGCATCCGAAGAAGGAGCACCGCCAAGAGAAGCAGCCGTTGAAGGCAGGCCAGATTGAGGAAGACGCCCAAACAGGGCTCGACTGCTTCAAACAGGGATGGCTATTCGTCACGCACGAGCACTTGGAATCTCAAGATGACATGTCTTCCAAATCTGAAAGCGTGGCCGAATCACAGGACGCCAAGTCCGCTTACTCGTCGCTCTACAAGTTGATGAGCAACACCTCCAAGTCTAGCACGGCGAGCTCCACTTTGGTGCCAGACTCACCATCCGCATCCGTGGACCAGAGCTCCATGTCTGTGCCCACGAACGGTGTTTCTGTGGGGCCGCCCGGAGGCCCGGCACCAGTTCCTGGAGCCCCAGGAAAGCAGACGGCTGCAGGGAAGAAGCACCGGTACTATGCGGTGTTGAAGCATGGCAACCTCTTCTTGTATCGAAACGAGAAGATGCAAGATATGAAGTACGTGATCGTTTTGTCAAATCGCCTTGTGTCTATCTGGCCCCGCTCTCTATCCGAGGCGGCTTTGTTCACAAAGTACTCGTCTATAGCCATCCTCAAGAAGGACTGGTCACGAGCTCGTAGAATCTCCGATTCGCCTGTGCTCAACTACTCGCTGGCGCTGAGTATGCATCTGGAACTGGGCCTGGGACTAGCACGGAGTCTGAGCTGGGCAGACGAAGATCGCATCACCATCCATGACGTGTTGCTGCCAGACTCGGGCGTGCGGGTTCCGCCTGGCACGTTTTTCATTTACACAGATTTGAACATCGACAAAGAAGACTGGTATTTTGCCCTCATTCGTGCGACAAAGACGGACACCTCTTTTCCTCCGGGGCTCAACCCATCCATCTATGCCAGGACGTTGCACTTGGAAACACCCAATATGATGTCATTAATACGGGCGCTCTACGGGTCCGAGGGCCAGCTCCAGTCGAAGTGGTTTAACGCCATTATAGGCCGCATATTTCTTTCTCTACAAAAGACTAGTTTCATGAAAAACTACTTGGTGGCCAAGATCGAGCGCAAGCTCAATAAGATCAAAACCCCAGGCTTTTTAGATAAGTTCCAGATTACCAAGGTCGACGCTGGAAATGCTGCACCAATCATCACATTTCCTGTTTTGAAGGAAATTAACCCCGAGGGTGATCTTTTGGTGTCGCTTAACGTCCACTACGTGGGAGGAATGTCCATCCAGCTAGCCACAAAGGTTAACATTAACTTAGGGTCCCGCTTCAGAACTCGTGAGGTGGACGTGCTATTATCTATCACTCTCGAGAAAATAACCGGTCCTATGCTTATTAAAATCAAACCGCCTCCATCAGCAAGAATCTGGTACACTTACGAACGGGAGCCTGAAATGTCCATCAAAATAGAACCTGTCATCAGTTCCAGACAGATGTCTTACAACATCATAACAAACAGTATCGAGAAGAAGCTCAAGGATGCAATAAGAGATTCTTTGGTACTTCCACACTGGGATGATATAGTGTATTGCCGTTCTCCCGATGAGCTCTATCGTGGTGGAATCTGGGAAAAGGATAGGGAGGCGGAAGATGAAGATTTAAACCAACAAACTAAGGATGCTTCCGAACACACGTCTGACCAATCGAATGGTGACACGTATCTGATAATGACTACAGAAAATGGAGATTTATATAGACCCGATTCAAGTTTGGTTGACTCTTCTCCAACCAGAAACCAGAAGACCAAAGTATCCAGAACATTCAGCGACCTCTCCAAACGATTGAGGAAACCAAAATCGACTCACACACTTGGGGTCGATGGAACAAATTGTCTCTCCGATGGCTCAATGGTTGACTCAGCAAAATCCTCAACAACTTCTTTCTCTAAGACTAATGGCGCTTCACCAGGAGATGCTAGTGACCCGTCGTCCCTCAATTCTACTCCTTTACAGAGGCTAGGTGAATGGTATGCAAAGTCTGAGAAGATTGGCACTCCAAAGGTTTCTGTGCCTCTGGCTTCTACAACTGGATCTACATATCATCCACCTGAAATGATAACTAATCGAAGGTCACGAAAACCATCTCAATCTTCTTTCACAATCAGGTCGGATTTGGAAACAACCCACGAGGGCCAAAGCTACGATTTCGCAGCAAAGGGTAGCGATGAACCAGTTATATCACGAACACTTGATGTGGCACCTCAACAACAAGTAATCCTGAAGAGTTCACCTCCACCATTGCCACCGAGAAATTCCGAATTCAATCCTACCAAAGAGCAACTTGATTCTGAAGATTTAGAAGAGAAGAGTGATATTTCAGATACAGTGTCTGTGTTGCCTAACGTGGGGGGTTCCAGAGCAAACACATCTACCGGGCGGAAACCTCCTTCAGACACAACTGACGAAGAAGTCAATGCATAGACAAACTCTTATAGCATAATCGTACTGGAAACCACACATCTGGATTATTCATATATATTCATCAAATATATGCAGCCCAGCCACCATACATTTGGCTGAGATTAAAACTCGAAGTAGCCTGCTGAATAAGCACATCCACTTGTCCATGTACATTCATGGGGATTTCTTCTTGTTCGTCAAGAAGCCCTCTAATCTTTCTTCGCACTTTTTTGAAGTGCTCTTTCGGCTTTTCATGAGTTTTCCAATCCAATAAAGGATCGTAGATTAATGTTTCCAAAATATTCATAAGCGATGCCTCATTATCTCGGAGCAAGCTTCCAGTAACTTCGCAAGTTACTCTAAAAGTGCCCTCTATCCCAGTTATGCCCATCGCATCCACCATATTTTGCGTTAAGCGAAAAGGGACGATCTCAGGTGTTGGTAGAGTAGCCCCTTTATCAAAGAGACAATCGAAATCAATGTGGAGAACAGATCCATTCTTTTTCAAAAATAAAATATTCTCACAGTGACGATCTCCCAAGCCAATGATATAGCCTACAATGGACATGACAGCAGCTGTTCTTGTGAAACTTTTTCTAGCGGCGTACCACACTGCAGGGTCAGGAAATTGATCCGTGAACCACTGATGTAAGACAGGCCGTACTTCCTCACAGATTCTGTTGAAGAGGGCAACCAAATTGGCTTTTGCATTTGGCTCAGAGGAAATTTGTGCCTTGACCATTTTTTGTTCCTCATTGATCTTAGTAAACAATTTCTTCTCATTTATAGTGATACCAGTCTTTGCTTGTTGCAGGTGAACAACAGATTTCATTGTTGAAACGTCGTGAACAAATTCGATAACACCCAAATCCTCTGCAAGTGGAATGACAGAATAGTTTTCTATTACGAGATTCCTCTTTCTAGCTTCTGTACTGGTAGACAAGAGCCTATTGATCATATTAGTGAATTCAAATACCTTGGCATCTTTTCGTGTATCATCCATCTTGACCATGAGTCGATAAGGCTCATTGTCAGATCCCCTTATAGTAATTTGTTTTGGCATCTGAAGAGATTCGAAAATTTTGACATCCTCATCAAATCCATCAAATGTTATGGAGGCTGCTCGTGGAAATGCTTGCCATGCAGTGCCCAGATTTTGTTTGACATATGAACTCGGAATCCGAATCTCGAGATTAGATTTAACAGGTATGACTAAACAGTCATACTTTTTTTTTGTATCCTTGACGTGGAAATCTTCAGTCAACGTATACCTTTTCCTGCTATTTTTTTTTCACTTTTTGGGCAGCAAGGCGTTCCAAGATTTCAAATAGCTCTTTAGCACTATTTATGTTCGAGCTAAGCGCAGCATTGGTCTGCAATTTACTCAATATCTTTGTGACTCGTTCGCTTCTAATAACATCTTTTGACTTCACATGCGATAAAACATACCAAAGACTGTGTTTTGGATATGCTGACACCAAAGTAGTGATTATTCGCATAATAACGGTTGCAGTCGGGTTATGAGAGTGTGTGATTCTTGAGAGTAATTGTGTGATGGACGTGAACCATACGTATGAAGGAATTTCTTGGCTTTGTTTAGTGATATCTTGCACAATCTGATCCAATCTGCGCAAGGCGTCTCTATTCTTGTGAGTCCGCTGGGCAAAGTCTAACCAGACTGTAATCAATTTTGGAAGTGCCTCGTATATGTAGGTTGTACCCAACTTAAGAGCATGTAGATAAAACCTGATGATGTGCTTCTCGTAGAAGCCGCTATGGTCATCTTGAGCTTCCATGATTTTGCTATAATACTTGCCAAGATCAAAAAACGGCTTTTCCCATTCTTTGTCGAGCTTGTATGCTTTTGTGTACTCCTCAATAATCGTCGATGATGAGCTGTGACTGGATTCATCAAGCCATAATGCGTACTGAAGCTGTCTGCGAGCCCGCTTCGTCGAATTTCCAAATGCAAGACTTTCTGACAAAGTCTTGATGGCCTCTGTTTGTTTTCCTTGTTCCCAAAGTAAATGAGCATATTCAACATTAGCTTCCTGATCATTGAGAACCATAGCTCTTATAATTGATTTTGTTGCAATGTCAAGTCTTTTGTCTTTTCTTGCAATTCGGGAAGAATCTAGGTAAATCTGAGAAATCTGGTCTTCTCTGTTGGTTATCAGGTTACACAATTTGTGCATTGATAATATTTTCCATTGGGTGTTAAACTCAGGATCTGTATTCTTGAGTCTTTCTTTTAGAATGACCAGTAATTCTTCTTGCTGCATGAGGTTATCCATACGACCAGCAGATACAATAAGGCAAGTGTCATACAAAATGTGCAATTGCCGCAACAATTCTGTATTTCGGGAGAATGACGAAGACATAGACAGTGATAGAGATTGTCCGACTATCGCATAAAGCTGCTGGACAGTTTTTGTGAACATTGATTCATCATGCTTTATTAGCGATATGATAATATCAGCATACTTCACAACGACAGATTCTTCGACATCATGAGGTTCTCCGATTATCCCAGCTATATTTCTCCACTTTTTGATTTCGTTCACTTCACCAGAAACTAATGAGGCTTGCAACCCAACCATCGCCCAGGCCATGGGGAATTCATCCATTGATCCATTGCCAATCTTGGAATCTAGAGACAAGAGAACCTTATCATACAAAGCATGATCTGCCAAAGATTTGAATAATTTCGTGTTACAGTCGACTTGAACACTCTTGCTTCCGATATCGCTAAGCACTTGAAAGGATTCCTGTGCTATGGACCAATTTTCATTATATTGGAATGCACTAAGTTTTTGGGCTAAGTTATTGGTTGAGAATTTTTTCAACACACCATCAAGTGCATCATAATCATCAATATTCGAGTAGACAGACTGTAAAGTAGATGCAACATTGATTTTATCCAATGTATCCTTCATTTCATCTTTTCCATATCTATGACACTTTTCAAGATATAGTATAGTTCTCTCATATGAGTCACATTGTGAAGATGTTAAGGCAATCAAGTGTGTTGGAATCTCTCTTAGAAACAGTTCTACCTGTGACCTTCCCCTTTTCAAAATCGATGAATCGTTTTTGGGAAGGTGTAGATTACTTAATTTTTGGGTGGCAGCTGATACCCATTCGTTGAAGTAGTCAATCACTTCAAAAACACTTTGGTAACACAACTTGAGATTTTCTACACGGTCGGAACCAGCGTTGGCACTTGCTTCAGTTCTTAAAACAGCCAAAACTTCTGTTAAAATGTCGCTCTTTGTCTTTTCATCACCATTCAAGACATGAGATAACGCCACATACTTCAAAAGATACAGCGAGATAGATACTTCCTCGTCTCTAATCAACATTGAGCACGTTTGAAAGATCATTGTTCTAGGAGAATTTCCCTTCGTCCTTTGCATCAATGAACTAGATATTGGTCTTCTAAAAAGATTAGTGGTTATGTCAATCAACCACTTTTCGTATTTCATGCCAAAACGAAAGTAAGGGAACGAAATGGGTTCGTATCGGGGATTCTGAGCAAAGTATCTAGAGGAAAGCAAAGGCGTTAGTGTTGACTTGTTTATCTCAGAAAAGCTATCCCAAACTTCGCTGCGTACACCTTGACTCTCGGGTCCCAAAATAGAAGAGTCCAACCCCAAAACAGATAAAAAACTTTGCATTGAATAAACAGAAAAAAGTTGCTTAATTGGGTCATTTGAGGCCCAAAAATTTTTGATGACTTTATTTTGAATGAAGTCAACCAAAAACCTAGCATTTTCTCGGTAGTCTTGGAAATCGTAAAGAATGATGATTTGTGATTTTGCTATCTTAAAATTAAACTTGTTAGAGTCCAAATACCCAAGACTAGCCAACACAGTAGCGCATTTCGTAGAAACCAACGAATCTTTGCTCTTGAACTGAACTGCTGTGTCTAATAAATTTCTTACCAACTCAGAAATCTCGCTTTCACTGGAAACATCTCTTAAGCTCTCGCTTTGCCAAGTATGCTGGTAAGCTTTGGCATAACTGATTAAATCGTCTAAAGCTTGATGTACAACGATCCGATTTCCCGTTCTTATTCTTCTACTTAATTCGGGGAAAAAGCTAATTTTGTTTTTTAGCCTCAGCATGGAACTTGAAGAAGCATCCAACACAAAATATTTATCCAAATCATCAATAAAGGAATAAGAATAGTAATAGGGTCCATATTGATTATATTTTTGACTGATCTCCTTGAATATCTTCTTGAGAATTTCTGCAGCGATAATTCTTGAACGATGATTGAAGGTGCTAAATTTTTGAAAAATCAACGAAATACTTATATCGAACAATGAAACCAAATTCCGGGAATCTAACTTCTGGACTAAGGTATTCCAACACTGAAGAGCATGAACTTCAAGTGAAGGAGAATCTAGCGCTGCCTGAAGGCATGTCGAAATTTGGCCTAGGGCCCATGAAGCTGCCTCCGTGTTCTTTGTGATGAGAAATTGAATTGCTTTGATCGAGCTGACTTTTTCAAGATACGGTTTGATACCCTTGATTTGATGGACAATTTCGGAAAATCGTTGTGCCAACTCTAGCACATGTTCACGCAAAATATCTCCCACATAGTCGAAATCGCTTTCATCGGGAGGATTGCTGTTATCGTCGTTCTCAGACCTTTTTCTCCAATTGATCTTCGCTATGTAGATAATTGCGCGGAATATCCTGGACTCATTGCATATTTTACCATCATCGTCCATTTGCATTTGTAGTAAAATATACCATAGAACAGCACCAACATTAGGTATCAAGTCTGAAATAGTGACCTTGCGGTAGCTCGGGCTTGCATTGCTCAAAACATTAACAATATATTTGGCATCAATATGATCATCTTTACAGAGATAAGTAGCCATAATTCGAGGAAGCATCTTGGTAATCAATTTTAACTTGTCCATGTTGGAAGCGACAGCAATGTCCTCAATAAAGTCATATTTGTAATACTCTAGAACCCGAGGTGTTGTGTACTCTCGAGTATTGCTGAGAAAATATTTTTTTGATATTCCAAGGAGTTCCGTGAGCTTAGTGTACATTCTAGGCTTTTTGATGATGATCTCTGCAATACTCGGAAGAAACGGAGACAAAAGTTTGTAAGGTGTAAGTGATTTTGCAGATGCAACATAAAGAATAGTATTGTATGCTATGTTGACATGCTGCTCATTAGTTTGGCCCAAAAAGTCTATTAGTTTGATCAAGATGACGCAGAGCCACTCGCCTTCACAGACCACTGCAAGCTCTGCAAATGCTAGTAAAGTAGACTCAGCCATATGTGTGTTTCCTTGTGAAGAATCAAAATTGATGCCAGACAAGGTTTGAGTAATGTATTTAAAAAGAAGGTCCAATTGCTTATCTGATTCCCTCATCAAGAAAAGCGGCAAAGCACGTGCTGCTAGAATACGTACGTCCCGATTACTGCTCCTTGTGAGGCAAAATATGATATACTCAAGGCAAGGATTGTCAGGCTTGCAGTCACGGTCAGGTAACCTGAATGTGGCAAGCATATTGAATAAAGTCAACAAAAAGTTGGATGCAAGTAAGTTGTCTTCCTGAAGTTCAGTAGCGCAGACCTTCAATAGAAAGTCACAGATTATCTTGGAGTAAAGAATGATCGCTTCGTTCGTCTCAGTCACCATTCTTCTCTTGTTAGAGATTGAAGCATAAATATTTTTCTGGAACATTGTGGTGCAATGAATGCATTGGCTAGTGGAGAAATCAAAATCTTTCGCTATGATGCAGGGAACATTTCTAAGAACGGACAAAAAGGAGAATAAAGTTATTTTGTTTTCGAAAATGTGATGAATGTGTTTGTTGTGATCTGCTTGCAATAAGGAATTAACGTAGTTGAGCCATTCTTTAATATCGTACAGCACGTTTCTGGGACTGAGATGTTTGTTCGAGAGGAATGCCGAGTAAGAATGTGGAGTATCAACGATGAATGAGAGTTCAGACAATAGATCTGGAGGGTGGTTTCGCAAAACAGTATCATACAACTCATTGAATTCAGGATCAGAGAAGGGCAGGGCTGCATCTGGGTTAATTTGGGAGGCTTTAGATTGTGAGAATCGAGATAATTGGAAGTTAAGAAGATGTAAAACTTTGAAAACAGGAGGAGGAAACTTGGCTTTTGTGTTGGCATTAGGTGCACTAACGGATCCCAGAGAGTCAGTAGAAACATTAGCTGTGAGATCTGGCACGTTTAATAGGGCCAACGGAAAGGAGCTGAAGAAGTTTGAAAGAGTGCACTGTCTTCGGCAAAACAAATAAATTTTCATCAAACACCCACACGTCACCTTATTGTAACGAACCATTTGGAGGTGAAATTCTGCAGAAGAGGACAGAAACAAACTGAAATGCCTATGAATCCACTTTAAAACCAAGTCGACCAGCAGCCAACACACGGCTTTGTCCAAAAGGAGTTTGGATGTCATGTGAAGAAGGAGTACTGACTTGATTGTATCGAGTAACACGATATTCAGCTCGGAATCTAAAAGAGCTGGAGAAAGATCATAATATGAGATCACAAAAGCTAACTTGCGAGCAAAAGAGTCAAACTGGACTCTATAATTAGCAGTGTGGAGCACCAACTTGCTAAGGACATGATGGTCGTTGAGCACAGTAAACAAATGCACAGTTGCCGAAAGAAGAGGCCCCGAAAAACGAAAGGAAGCATTGACGGGGTCATTAGGCAGTAGAACACGCGAGAATACCGAGTCAATGTTGGTAGCAAGCTTACGGAGCAAGATCGTGCGGAGGTTTTTCTTATGCTTTAGGCCATGAAGGTGCACAGCCACAATATCAATGAGTTCAAGCAAAAAACTCTTAATGCAGTTGGTTATCTCCAAGCTGTGTGGGAACAGCGAGAGCCACAGAATCGCAAACGATGCGGACCACTCGTAGAGCATAACACCGTCGTTTGGAGGAGCGAACGGCGAGCGAGAGTCAGAGAGAACCAACGCAGACTCAGAGGTCAGAACAGGTAAGTTGAGAAGATGCTTTTTCTTGGAAAGGACCAGTTCGATTGTGGAGAATAGGCGTGGCACAATTTCCAGCGATTCTTTGCACAGGTTGGAGGTTAGAAATTCAAGTTTAGCGTTGGAGAAGCCAAAAAGGTAAAGCACCAATTTCTTGAAGTCGGTATGGTCGTCATGGGCCACATTCTGGCTGACATCTCGTAGAAACTGGTCTAGCTCTGCCGACAGAATCTTAGCGAATGGGGGCGCCATTGCATGTCGAGAAAGAAGTGGTGGGGTGGAATTAGTTGATCTGATGATGCTATCGCGATGCGCGTAACACTACATGGACAGAGAAGCTAGCGTGGACGAATGCACACGGAGAAAAAGCAAATCGGGTAAGAAAAGAAGCAAACGAGAAAAAGGAGAACAGAAGGAAAAAGCAAGTTCAAGAAAAATCTCTATTCTAGTGTCTTGTCGTACAAAACTGCGCTTGGGGTTAGACTTGATCCTGCGACTCTAGCCAGAGTCCTGAATTCCCCAACACAGCCGCTATAGCCGGCAGTTCACGTACCAGACCCGGTGGTATTGCGGTGGCCGAGTGCCACTTTGATGATCGAGGCCGTTAGAGTAGTCCAGGCGTACTTCGCTTGGCTAAAACACGTCAAGAGGAGCACCGCCGCGCGCCGCGTGTTAATGTCAAGAGCCAAAGATGACCCACAATGCAAACACAAAACATCGGCACATGGCAATTTTAGCTACTGCTCGAAGTTGGTGGGACGCTTGAAGAGTAGAATGTGAGGCTCGGGAGCGTGGGTTTCGTAGTGGATCCACCCTAACGACTGTGTAATCCCTAGGCCGCGCCATTCCTCTTCCATTAGGATCCTCAACGTGCCGGTCTCGGGGTTGAAATAGTCCTGTGGAATCGCCTTGAGCATATTCTTGGGGAGCATAACGTGGCGGTACTCATTGTGGTCGTCGCTGTACCGAGGCGAATAGTGTATCATGTCCAGAAACTCAAGAATTTTTGCCCGCTCGGCATCGGTCAAGTATCTGGGCCTGCTCATGATATGAGGATGTGCGAGGGAGTTTTCAGGTTGCCTTGTACTTCGAGATCGGTATACCTTCAGAATGCTTAGCCAGTGGAGGGCGTTGACGTTGCTTGTTGTGGCCTAGATTTTTGGCACGATGACACAAGGCTACCGTGAAGCTGAATTGCACAGGCCCAATGTTTAACAAGCCACACGACCTTACGCGTGGCAGCCGGCACTAATTTTTAGACGGTTGTCGGAAGCCTGCGAGCGTCCGCCTGCCTGCGCGCCGCCTCACTGGACTGGGCCGACTGAGCCAGGCGCACAGTGATTGAATGAATACCTTCACTGTGGAGCTAGACACAAGCGCTGTTTCTAGCCGAAATCAGTGTATGGCACAGCAGGCGGCCGCTGTATTTTTTGAGCCCTCGGGCGAACGCAACAGGCTAGGGAAGAACACAAAAACGGTCCACTCTCCCGTCCGGCCAATTGTCGATAACAAGCCTGCGGTGGAGGGACGCTTCACGTTTAAGTTGCAATACCCTGTTTTGCTGCATGGCTCAAGCTGCAATGCCCCTGTTTTGCTGTATGGCTTAAGTTGCAAAACTCCTTTTTGCTGTAGGGCTTAGGAGTGGCGCAGACTATTAAGCTGCTTCTGTGGCATATACTAAGTGTTGCCGGGCATAGCCGTGGTAGCAGGCTTGTTCTGAAACAGTTGAAGCACACGAAAGACACCATATTTGCGTGTGGAAGACCGCCGCTAAATGCGTTTCTGGACACAAAAGACTATTTGCTTGCCCCTTCTGGAAACAGTTCTGTTCACCGCTATCAACCTCAACGACTGACTTGCCATTCGCAGCAACGCTAGCTTTTGGGGCCATTTCGCAGCAACTGCCTGGCACCTTATCGGTTGCGCGCTGGTCCTTCTTCTCAGGCTCCACGCTGAATAGCTGAACCCACTCAACTTCATGTTATTACATGCCATTTGGTGTTATTCTCCAGGGCTCTAACAAAAATGTGCCTCCAGCAAATTTTTATATACCCACAGCGCTGGATCGTTCAGAAAAGTCGTGCTGGCTGAAGTCGTCGCACATCTATCTCGAATCACACAAGCTTTCCATTGACAGCATCGTAAAAACGGTACTGCTTCTCGGAATCTCTTCCAGAACAACTGTGATTGTTCGAGTGCCACCAAACGCAAAAGTGCCCGTCTTTTTGCGTGATTTGGCCACTTTGCACACCCCTTTCGCTGTGATTGTGCCCATGGATGAAGACATCGTCCACTGGGCGATGCTAAAAGACGCATATTCTCCGACTGGCCCACTGCTAATCCTTGAATATAGAAACAAGTTGTCTGGGTCCTTTCGAACGCGCTATAAGTGCCTCAAATACTCAGCAATACTCGTTTCCACCGTCCTGCAGACTCGTGACCCGTGTTTTGCATCTGATGTGACCAATCTTCTCATGAAGAAAGACACACCGGCTCTCCTTCTTCCAGAAGACGTCGCTCAATCTCAGCCTGTTCAGTTCTGGGCAGCATTGGCCTTCCCAACAATGGAAAACTACTCTGATGTACTTATTGACGCTTTGCAGCCGCTCAGCATTAACATGCTTCCAGATGTGTACGAAACTTTCCAAAAGGATCGCACAAAATACGCCCAGTATGACTGTGCCATCGAGTTGGCGCTCAGTGATCTACATTTGACCAGCGATTGTCTTGATATTCTCATAATAGGACCGGGAATGGGCCCTTTGTTGGAAATTGTATTGAAGTACGCTACCCAGGCTGACAAAGTAGTGGCTGTAGAGAAGAACGAACATTGCCTCCACAGTTTGGATGCAATAAGCCGGACTGCGCCATGCCATACCACGATTTTACATGCTGACATAAGAAGCTTTACCAAGGAACGGTTGCGGCCCTTTAGATTAGTCGTGTCTGAGATTTTGGGCTCTTTTGGGTGCAATGAGGCTGCCCCAGAAATATTGGCGATATTCGATGGCTTGTCTTCCGTGATGATACCGCAGGAGGTCACAAGCTTCATTCATCCAATTTACACTGATTTAAATCTTCACACAGAGACGAGCCGTCCTTATCTTTGCAAGCTAAACAGCAGCTGCACAGAGAGTGAGCCGCTTTCTGTATTCCAGTTTACCTATCCCGGGACAAACCAGTTGACAAGTTCCATAACTTTAGACTTTCCTGGAGACAACCACGACTCAGCAAACGCCTTATGTGGATACTTCCGGGCCATATTGTATGGCCCTTACAATATTAGCATTCTTCCAAACACCAGTTCTTTGGAGAAGTGTACTTCGTGGTTCCCCATGATTTTCCCAATTCCGGAGACACACTATCCGATGCGAGTCACAATTGAAAGAAAAAGCTCAAAGACTCTAACATACGAATGGACTGCAAATGGTCAAACTTATGGCCACAACTATCATGTAGGATTATAGACTAAGACCAATTTTCAGTGTGGGGAATGACTTGTATTTAACCAGAAGAAATTGCAGTCATTGGTTTGGTAGAGATGTTTTGTGTGGCGATTGTTGTAGTGCCGATATTTGTTCCTCGAGTACTAAGCACTGTCTCCCTCTTTATCCTCATGTCTAGAACGTCCATGATTTCTTGGGTTCCTGTCCCTAGGGGTTCTTTCTCTATCATTTTTTTTCCCTATGACTCCTGTCTCCGGGACTTCTGTGCCTGTTGTCTCCGTCTGTATTCTCTCTCTCTGTGTTCTCTCTCTCTGTGTTCTCTCTCTCTGTGTTCTCTCTCTCTGTGTTCTCTCTCTCTGTGTTCTCTCTCTCTATGTTCTCTCTCTCTGTGTTCTCTCTCTCTATGTTCTCTCTCTCTGTGGTCTCTATCTCTGTGACTCCTGTGCCTGTGGCCTCTGTCCCTGCGAGCGTCGTCTCTATCAGAACTTCGGTGACTTGATTTGTCTCGCGAGTGTCGGCTTGGCGACCGATCTCTCGTGTCTCGACTCTTTTTTAGCTGTTCTTTCCTAATCATCAAGAGTGGGTCGTCGTTCAATTTTCCTGCCAGGGAAGCTGCTCCCACTGAGGCAACCTGATCAAATCTGCTTCCAGCGGAGGATTTAATGGCTTTTGAACCTTGCAATAACTGGGTCACTTCTCCTGAGTTCGCTAAGAAGTCCTCGTCAACTTCTCGGAAACCTGCTTCATTCTCACGAGATTCCTTCGGGCCCTCGCTATACATCCAGCCGAGTTTGTTGAGCTCGAGCTTGACCTTGGAGTCGATTTTTGACGGGTCGCTGCCATACTGGAGACGGATCATGTCCTCCTTTTCTCTCTCTTGAGCGATTTCTTTCTGGCGCTGTTTGATGGTCTGGAGCTCTTTGAGCGCCTGCTGCTCACGCTCCCAGACCTTTTTCTGGTTTTTCATGAGCGCAGGGTTCCATGATTTCTTGAGGTTGAGATCTCCCGGCATTTTCGTCTAGTCTGAGTCTCTGTTTCTGGTCGAAGGCGTTTTGCTGAGCACGATATAGCCGGAGCCATCTCAACCGCAGGCGCACTTTAAGAGTATGTAGGAGAAACTGGGGACGGCAGGACATGAGAGCAAAGTGGCGGAACAGACATACACACAAGCAAAAATAAGGGGCAAATACGAAATGTTTAAACATGCTTAAACAGGCCAGTTAGTGTAACAAACATACATTACTATATATGGAAAGCCCTAGCGGTGGACAGGAGCCTTCGGACCAAAACCAAACCTCGCTAGTCTAGAACCACAGGCTCAAGAAAAGAATGCCACCATCGCCAGAAACTCATGGCGGAAGCACAAACACAACGGAGTGGCGCTCAAAGCCCTAGAGCAGAATCAACGTAGGATAACAGGGCGTGATGGACACACGCACCAGAAACAGCGAGACGGCACTCCGGGGCCCTCCACAGCAAAACGTCTAGAAACCGTGGATCTTGATTTTCTTCTTGGGCAAGGCCAACTGGCTGATCAAGAACTCCGAAACCTTGACTCTTTGATCGCCCTGCAACTGGATCACCTCACCCAAAGCAGTGTCCTTGACAATGTTGCCGTTGCATGCAAAGTCCTTCTTCACAACCTTCAAGATCTTCTTCAAGTCATACTCGGCGGGCAAGCCCTGCACGGTGGTCAAGGTCTTACGGCCGTTTCTTTGCTGGATACGGATATGGATGTAGTTGGTGTCCTGAGCTTCAGAGTCACCAGTGTCGGCGAATGGATCTGACTGTTAGTAGAGGCGAGATGAAGCCTGTGGCAGAAACGTGCACGTGCGTGAAGACATACCAAATGAGTTTAAGTTTTGGATAGTAGACATATAAGGGGAACGACGTCTGTATGGGTGGTTTCTTTGGAGAAGAAGAAGGGTACAAGAATTGCTGATCGTTCGCGGGTTTTTTAGGTGGCTAGTGGTGCGACATCGACGAAATGTCGCGGCCCCGCGAAACACCCGTACCGCTCACCGGTCCTCCCGCAAGTGCGCCCGCCATGAGCTTGGAAAGCTATCTGCACGTGCTAATTTCCGTGCACTAGCTGCAGTACAATCTATAGGAGCACCGAGCAAATGCTGCCTGAAAGTCACGTTGGTGGGAGGTGCGGGCGCTGAAAAGGGCACAGTGAACGCTGCTCCAATCAACGTTCCCCTGGGCTGCTTTTTCTTTTTTTTTGTCGTTTGCCCCGGCCGTTCCCGCTGCGGAGCTCAACGTAGTTCTGACTAAAGCGTCCCCTGTATACATCTTCTCGCGGGCCCACCGTCCGCCTCTAGCATCTTGCCGCGAATCACCGCACTGACAATTTGATAGCAAGAGAAACCTAGGCGTACCAGCACCAACATCCCGAAAATACTCCCACACCGTGGCCGTCGTGACAGCACCAGCCCCCGGAAACCAGCGTGACGATCCTCGAAAGGCTTCCCATTCACCCAATACCTTAATTCCTCTGCCTGCGTCATCCAGCAGCCAGTCTCTGCATAGTTGTGTTGCCGTTTTGCCTGTGGAACACTCCATCATTTGTGCTAGCTTTCGACAGTAATTGCTGTGCTTCGTCTCCCAGTCGAGTTGCCACGATCCAGAGTCGTATAAACCAAGCCGATGGCCAAGTCAAAGAGCCCCGTGGCACATGCTGCCAAAAAAATCGCATTTCCTGGCACCGACCTGACTCCGCAGGCCCCCAAGGAGGTGTCCAAGGAACCTGTGGTCAACGAAAAAGAGAAGACCAAGCAGGCATTTGTCACCAGAACGATCTGGTCGTTGGTGATGATCTTTGGTTTTATTTTGCTCGTGCAAGCTGGACATCTTCTGCTCATTTTGTTTGTGATTCTCTGCCAGTGCCTCATTTTCAAAGAGATCATCACCATGACGTCGGAACCGGCCCGAGAAAAAAACCTTCCTTACAATAGGATCTTGAACTGGTACTTTTTGCTTGCGTCGGTGTACTACTTGGACGGCGAGTCCATCTTTGCATTTATAAGCGAGGTTAGCTTCTCCTCGTTGACTGTGTTTTGGTACAGGAACCACAAAATGGTGTCCTATTCGATGTTCATCGCCGGCTTGATTTTCTTCGTGTGGACATTGAAGAAGGGCCACTACAAGTTCCAGTTTGCTCAGTTGTGCGCCACCCATATGACCTTGCTTGTGGTGGTGTACCAGAGCCATCTTATCATTGACAACATCTTGCACGGGATATTCTGGCTCTTTCTTCCCCTGTCGCTCGTGATTGTCAACGACATTTTTGCCTACCTTTGTGGCATCACCTTTGGGAAAACACAGTTGATCGAGATTTCCCCGAAAAAAACCGTCGAGGGCTTTCTTGGTGCCTGGGTATGCACTGGAGTTGCTGCTGTAATCATCTCCTACTTCTTGAGCATGTCCGACTACTTGATCTGTCCTGCAACAAATTTGCACACCACAATCTACAACTACCCACACTGTGAGCCAAACCCTGTGTTCATCTCTCACTTGTACCAGTTGCCACGCAACATTGCTGACTTTGTTGGAACGGACGTGATCTTTGTTAAGCCAGTGTACTTCCACGCTGCTGCTCTTGCTACCTTTGCGTCTTTGATCGCACCTTTTGGAGGTTTCTTTGCTAGTGGCCTCAAGAGGGCTTTTGGAATCAAGGATTTTGGTGACACTATTCCCGGACACGGGGGTATGACCGACAGATTCGACTGCCAATTCTTGATGGGCTCGTTTTCCTACTTGTACATCCAGACATTCATCTCCTCGTCCAACGTGAACTTGAGTAAAATTGTGCAGTTGGCTGTTTTCAACTTGACCAACGAACAAATTGTCCAGTTGGTGAAGGCCCTTTTGAAGTATTTGAGAACCAGTGACGCCTTGGACCAAAAGACTATCGAAGGTGTGTTTGAAATGTTAGAATAGAGTGTTTCATATGTGTGCCCGGATGTTGTCTGTGTACCAGATGAAATCGACATCCAGTAATTTTATTGTATATTCGCTAGGGGGAATGTAGAGATGCTGGTGCAACTGCCGCATCTTTGTTTGGAATGTTTCTGGCTGTGATCTGTGCTTGCTTGATCCGATCAAGATCATAACCAAGATCGAAACCCCAGTTTGCCTATGCTGGTCCTAAGACCAGTATTATATACAGGTCAAGATGTTGATCTGATATAGAGGAAAAGCAGCTTTGAATAGGAGAAAAACTGGGGTAGCAGGGAAATCGTTAGTTAATTAGATGTGAAGCCGGACCGAAGGGGTTTTCGGGTCTATTGTGGGCAAATATCAGCGGGGCCATCAGACCAGTGGGAAGCGGCTCGCGAACAATGCACAGTGCCAAAATGGCTTGGCATGGAGAAAACAAGATCCCTAGCAAAGGCGCCTAAAAAGAAAAAGCAGGAATGTCAGACTATGCGAGCCGCCCAAAACCACGGCACTTATAATACACTCGAGAGTCCCGTGGTCTAAATTGTTTGCACGACGTAACACGAAATTTCTTCGCCATGGGCTGATCGCAGTAGTAGCCGCACCACCGCCTAGTTGGGCGGAAAAATCGGGCTTCGCAGAGAGTCCAAAGTTAGGCAGCATTGTGGAAGATGGCGCTAAGAGCCCCGTGCTGGCTGTTGATTAAATCGGGGTATTGTACGAGAACATCGAGTCCCAAGTCCCATCAGAAATCACCTGCGCTCCGCTTTGGGGTAGGGCCAGGTCCAAAACGGTTGGCTTGTGGCAGAATTGGGCACCTCGCGCTTGCGAATCCTGCACACCTGCTGGCGCTGGCCTAATGCGGCAAGTGCGCATCCGTTTCGCAGCCATTTACTCTGCACTGAGCCTCCAAGACTCCGATTGCAAGCACTGACTAGTTTGTCCCTATGAGCACTATAAAGCTCATCAGCAACCATGTGTCCCAAGCCCGGCTCCATTTTTTGCATATTCATCTTCATTGAACTACATTCGTTACCACTTGCTATTCCCTTTTCTTTCTTTTTTTTGTTGTTCATTCAGTTAAGCTTCCCCCGACATCACTGTCCGTTTCTTTCGCTCAAGCTTTGAACACAATCACTACCAACAACAAAATAACAAATTCCATCACGACGAGCATTTTCAGCACACCGCACAATGAACTTCCTCCTCACATTGATTTTGTTGGCGCAACTCGCCTTCGCCGTGCCTGTTCCCAAGTTGATCACCAGAGTCCACACCGCATCACCAGTTACTACTACTGTCACTTATGCCACTGCAACCACCACCATCTGGTTGCCTCCTGTCGAGATACTCATCTCTGATGGTGTGACTTATACCATCACTCAATCGGGAGGCCAATGGGACACGACACAGGTGTATCTGACCTCAACTTACCTGCCTGCTGGCCAGGCTGATACCTCAACCACTGATGCTGTGGAGACTGCTCAACTGACCAGTGCCACAGCAGAAGCCACCACCAAACAAGCACCCACCCTGACCACCGAACCCACTGAAAGTTCGACATCGTCTGCCGCAATTACCACGGCTGATGCTGAAAGTTCGACGTCGTCTGCGGCTGATGCAATTACCACAACTGATTCTCCTTCGGAAGTTGACTTTTCTACCACCACCTCCGTCGAGCAAAGCACAGAGTCGGTTGAGTCTGAAACTACTCCAACCACGACTTCCCAAGCACAAACCAGCCTGTATGAAACTACACAAGAGGCCACAACTGAAGCCGAAACATCCCAGGCAGAGACAACTTCCGAGCAGACAACACAGAGCTCGAGTGCTGCCCCAACATCCACAACGCTTTCCACAGAATCCTCGAGTGCTGCTCCAACATCCACAACGCTTTCCACAGAATCCTCGAGTGCTGCTCCAACATCCACAACGCTGTCCACAGAATCCTCGAGTGCTGCTCCAACATCCACAACGCTTTCCACAGAATCCTCGAGTGCTGCTCCAACATCCACAACGCTTTCCACAGACTCCTCGAGTGCATCATCTCTGTCCACCGGATACATCAGTGCTCCAAAATATATTGTCTACTCTCCGTATGCAAATGACTCTTCATGCAAAACGTACGATGAGATAAAGAGTGACTTGGAGCTCATCCAGTCCAAGGGAATCAATCGTGTCAGAATATACAGTACAGACTGTGC
Source organism: Metschnikowia agaves (assembly GCA_963678735.1). NCBI lineage: Eukaryota > Fungi > Ascomycota > Pichiomycetes > Serinales > Metschnikowiaceae > Metschnikowia > Metschnikowia agaves. The sequence continues at coordinate 1,070,659 of CAVMBV010000003.1, read as the reverse complement.
TACCTTGACCGCCGTACTTCCACTTTGTCAGAGTATGGGACTCAGGGTTAATCAGGGTTTCTGGATCTCCCTGTCGGGAGTTGACTCTATTGATACTGATGTTAGCAACTTGGTCAGCTGGGCCGAAACAAATGGCTGGGACATCTTCGATTTCTTTACCATCGGAAACGAGGCTATCAATTCGGGCTACTGTACTGTCTCGGAATTGATCGACAAGATCTCTAGTGTCAAATCCACCTTACAGGACGCGGGCTGGACAGGAAACGTCACCACAGCAGAGCCTCCAGCCACTTTTGTTGCCTCCCCTGAGTTGTGTACTGACTCAGAAATTGACTTTGTTGGTATCAACTCCCATTCCTATTTCAACACCAACTTATACGCCTACCAAGCTGGAGAATACGTTTCGTCGCAGCAGGCTGAAGTTGCCGAGTTGTGTTCCAAGTCTGCCTCTATTCTCGAGACAGGATATCCCCACAAGGGTGACACCAACGGTAACAATGTGCCCTCTCGTGCAAATCAAATCCTTGCGCTCCAGTCCATCATGGATTACACCGGCGGTGACGTGACGATATTGACCACTTACGACGACATGTGGAAGGATCCTGGAGAATACGGCATTGAGCAGTATTTTGGTATGATCCAGCTCGTCAACTAAGTGAAATCCACCTTTCATCGAAGTTCCTTCCCTGCATTAATCTCCTCCCTCTGCATTCAATTGACACCTGATTTTATTCCATTCATAAGAGACGAAAAAAGAAAAGAAGAAAAACCACAAGCATCATTCGCTAAGACTAAAATAAATAAAACTATACGACTAATATCAATATATTAAAGAAATCAGAATAAAAAAGAAAAGAAAAAAACAATGTATAAGTAACAGATCTTCGAAAAGAAGATTAGGCTAGTGTCCCCTAATGTCCCATCAGATTGGCTGACTTGTATGACCCGGCCCATGCAGTTTTGTGAGTCAGAACTCTATAATTTTGGTGGTAAAGTACTCATCTATGAGTTCTTTATAGTACGGTTTGAGCTCCTCCACATCATACTGTTCGTCCGCCTTGGAATATAAGTCGTATTTGTTGAATGAACGCACGGCGTCCAACATTCTTTCGTCCTCCTTATTCATCAAATACTTATAAGCGTTTTCCTGATGCCAAGGGTAGAAAGAATGATAGCGGATCATCGCCAATGCTTCCGGCGGAAGTCGCGAGTTTCCCTTGGCAATATGATACATATATTCATCGTGGCCCCAGCTAAGCATCACCGATGCTAGCCCACAGCCCTTGGAATAGATGCCGTACTTTGTGTTGTACAACGGGTTGTTATAATCGGGGTTTTTGCGGAAGTTGTCGCTGAAAATGATTTTCTTCAGAAATCGACACCCGACTGGAAAAGTGTCGCCCACCACATCCCACTGGCCCCTTGAGTCGAAAAAATAAAGGAGCTTGCCCAAGTCGTGGATGAGCCCGACTAGCTGCATCCACCGTGGCCTCCCATCTCGCCTGATTGCTTCTGCGGTCTGCAAAGCATGATCGATCTGGCTGAGCTCGGTGTCTGGATCACTCTCATCAAGCAACTTGTTTAGTTTCTCGAGCCCCTCCCACACCGTCATTTTTGCTCGCACCTTACTCTTGAAGTTGATGCGGGCATGTAGGTTATAGGCTACTGTCTGGAATTCATGCTGCTCCTCGTAGAAGGACTTGACCCGCTCGCAAGCCAAATCGTACTGCCGAAATGTCTTGCTGTCAATTTGCTGGTAGAGCGTAGATTCTTTCTTCCACTCGTCCGTATCGTGTTCCTGCTCTGCTGCTTCTGCCTCACTGGCCATTTTCTCCATTTGCGCAACCCGAGTTTCTGAAGCTTGTGCACTGTTCAATCTTAGGCGATCTGAATTCGCCTCTTTCTTTGACTGCCGGTCATCCGGCGCTTCTGCCAACTTCACCCTTTTGCTATCTCGTAGATCCTGCTCAAGCTTATGGACCATCTGCACACTGTCCTCCAAATCTTCTAGATTCCTTCCGCTGCGCCTGCTTAGAGTATCGGAGCCAACCGTCGTCACACTGGTACCTGTAGTCGTGGTATTTTCATTGTCCGGGGCCATTTTCTCTACGCTTGGCGCCATCCTACAATAATGTAGTGATGCCTGGAGCTAGTCTAGGAACGACGATATGCACACCGAGTGAGAACTATTGAGCGTACTTCAGCTACTGAAAGAGAGTATAGAAAAAGAAAGAAAAAGAAAGAAAAAGAAGAGAGTAAGCATCTTAGTTCGTGGTTGTGTATTAGCCATGTGTGTATAATAATGCAGTTGACCGACAGACCTGGCGAGTGGCCGTCAATCGTCAATCTTTAATTCATATAAAAAGTTCTGTGGTTCTCTAATGATGAGCAGCAGGGAGTGGGTTGTCAACTACAACACCTTCCTTGACTTTGCCTCCCTCAACCCATCCACCAGGCGCAACAGGCTCGTGGGCTTGCTTGTACTGGTTGATTCTGTCGACCATGACGGGTCTGAAGGACTTGATCAAACCTTGGATGGGCCATGCTGCAGCGTCACCCAACGCACAGATGGTGTGGCCCTCGACCTCCTTCGTCAACTCGAAAATGGTATCAATCTCCCTCTCAGAGGCTTGGCCCTTGACAAATCTTTCCATCATCTTGGCCAACCACGTGGTGCCCTCTCTGCATGGCGTGCACTGGCCGCATGACTCGTGCTTGTAGAACGCAGAGAATCTCTGAATGGCACGAATGATATCTGTTTGCTTGTTCATAACAATGACTGCTGCAGTACCCAAGCCAGAGCCCACATCCTTCAATGCGTCGTAGTCCATCAACACATCGTCACACACTTCCTTGGGCATGACTGGCACAGAGCACCCTCCAGGAACGACTCCGAGCAAGTTGTCCCAGCCTCCTTTGATTCCGCCGCAGTGCTTCTCCAACAACTCCTTCAAGGGAATGGACATCTCCTCCTCGACGGTACAGGGCTCGTTGACATGGCCCGAGATACAGTACAACTTAGTGCCAGCGTTTCTCTCACGGCCCAACCCCGCAAACCAGTCACCACCCCTTCTCAAAATGGTGGGAGCCACCGCAACCGTCTCAACATTGGCCACAGTGGTAGGTCTTCCGAACAAACCAACACCTGCAGGGAATGGGGGCTTCAACCTGGGCTTTCCGGCCTTACCCTCGATGGACTCAATCAATGCGGTCTCCTCTCCGCAGATGTAGGCACCCATCCCACGGTGGATATAGATGTCGAAATCGTAGCCTGAGCCGCAGGCGTTTTTGCCGAGGAAGCCGGCCTTATAGGCTTCGTTGATGGCCTCCTGCAAAACCACCGTCTCGTTATAGAACTCGCCTCTGATATAGATGTACGCAGCAGTGGCGTTCATGCCCCTGCCTGCCAACAAACAGCCCTCCACTAACTTGTGGGGATCCTTTCTGATGATCTCCCTATCCTTGCAGGTGCCGGGCTCACCTTCGTCGGCATTGACCACCAAGTATCTGGGGCCAGGATTCTTCTCCCACCCGGGAGGGTTCATGAACGACCACTTAAGTCCAGAAGGGAAACCTGCCCCGCCTCTGCCTCTCAAGCCCGACTTCTTCATCTCGTCAATGATCCATTTGTCGCCCTTGACGATGATCTCCTTGGTCTTGTACCAGTCTCCCATCTTCATGGCTGACTTCAAGTCGTGGCCGTAGTCACCGTAGATGTTCTGGAAGATTCTGTCTTGATCTTTCAACCCGCCGTGGACCCTGTTCGGTGTGGCGGCAGCGTCGGCATTTGTCGCCAAGAACCTGGCGGTTCTGCTGTAGTTCTTCAAGTTGCGGAGCATGGCAAGAACTGGTGTCTAGGATGTTTCTGGTGTATTTTTTTCTTACTGGTGCTTCTACCATTCGCGCACGTAATATCATTTGTGCGCCTGCCATTGGCCAGGGAAGCGGTGGGCCAGTGCGCACTGGAGCGGGGGCCACGGAGCGCTAATGGACACTGAGAGACGGCGCAAGAGACGGCGCAAGACGTCGCCACGGCCTGCGATCTCCCTCGGCCAACGTGTGGAAATCCACACCCGGAACCACCTTCTTATGTGGCCACGTGCTGTATAGCACGTGACCACTTCGCTGTGCTGGGGTCGCAGCGTGCGTTGGGCCTCGATCCAGGTGCCCGAGCAGGTTAACTGCGGCCGCTCACTAGGCATTTGCACTCTGCCATGGCGTCCGTACCGTACTACATCTTTTCGTGTCTCTTGGTGGTGGTGTCTTTCTTGTACCACTCTAGCCAGGATTCCGCCTACCCGTTTCAGAGCGAGCAGCTCAAGCACATTGCGGGGAACAGCCGCCTAGAGCTTGGCCTAGAGACGCTTCGGAAGTACCTGGAATCCTTCTCACGCCCTCCCAAAGACAGGTTGATCACCGAGTTCGGGTACAATCCAGCATTGAAGGATCAGCAGAAGCTCAGCAGCAACTCGTACTTCGAGGTGCTTTCGACCGACAGGAACAGGGAACAGATCGGGAAGGAGAATGCCACAATGGTGATGCTAGTGAGAAATTCCGAGTTGAAAGGCGCATTGGAGTCGATGCGGTCTCTCGAAGACAGATTCAACCGCAACTACAAGTACCCATGGGTCTTTTTGAACGACGTGCCCTTCGACAAAGAGTTCATAGATCAAACAACCGCCATGGCCAGCGGCAAGACCTACTATGAGCTCATTCCAAGGAAGGACTGGCAGCCTCCGCCACACATAAACAAGTTTAGGCTAGAGGCCAACCTAGTCAAATCACAGCACATCATCTACGGACCTTCCAGGTCGTACCGGAACATGTGCCACTTCAACTCGGGCCACTTCTACCGACAGAAGCGGCTTCTTGACTACGAGTGGTATTTCCGGGTCGAGCCAGACGTCGAGTACATGTGTGACTTCATGTACGACCCTTTCGAATTGCTCCGCACCACAAACAAGACCTATGGCTTCACAGTGGCCATTCCAGAGTACCAGGACACCATCCCCACGCTTTGGGAGACGGTGGAGGATTTCATCAGAAAATACCCGCAGTATTTGCACCCAAATAACGCATTTGATTTCATCACGACCAACGAAACCGATGTGTTTTTCCACACGGTGGCCCTCACCGATACAGACTACAACATGTGCCATTTCTGGTCCAATTTCGAAATCGGCAACTTGGACTTCTTCCGTGGCGAGGCGTACGGTGCGTACTTTGACCACTTGGATAAGGCAGGAGGATTTTACTACGAGAGATGGGGCGACGCCCCGGTGCACTCGATTGGGCTCTCTCTACTCTTGGACAGAAACGCCATCCACCACTTCGAGGATATAGGCTATTTCCATGCCCCGTACTTGTCGTGTCCGCAGTCTAAAGAGGTGCAGAGTGTTAAGCGGTGTATTTGCAAAAAGGTGGATGAGAAGGGAGAGAACAAAGGCGTTGATGTCAACTCGCCAAGTTGTTTGCCCAGATGGTGGAGGTACGGCAGCGGCAAGCGGTTTTTGAACGAAATTGACTATGTTTTTTAGAGAGAAACCAATCGAAGCATTGCATCTATAGGAACTTATGTACTCAGTGGTGTTATGAGGTTCGCACGTCTGCACCCCATCGCATCGCACATCAAAGTTTGCATTGCACTCATCTGCCAGGCGAGTACAAATGGGTAAAGGAAAATTGAAAGCGGCTCTTTTGAATCACAAGGCAGTTGAAGCCGAAGAGAAAAAGCAGGCTACTCAGCACAAAAAGCCCGTGAAGCCCGTGCTCAAAGAGCCGGAGTCTCAATCAAGCTCAGAATCCGAGGAGGAGGTTGACGAGGTGCAGAGTGCGCCATTATCCAAGAAAGAAAAGAGGGTTTTGAAAAAATTAGCGAAGAAGGTTGAAAGGGCAGATTCCGGATCTGAAGAAGATGCGGAAAAAGGCGAGGAAGAGTCTGAAGAGTTGGATCTCGAGAAGTTGGCTGCCAGCGAAAGCGAGAGCGACATAAATGACGAGGAAGAGGAGAAAGAAGAAGAAGAAGAGGAAGAGGAAGAAGATATTCCATTGTCGGATGCGGAGCTCGATTCTGACACAGACGTGGTTCCACATAGCAAGCTCACCATCAACAATAAGGCAGCATTGAAGGACAGCCTTGCCCGAATCCAGTTGCCCTGGGAAAAGCATTCGTTCATTGAACACCAGTCGGTGGTGAGTGCAGAAAAAGCAGAGCTGGGTATCAAAGACATCTACGACGACACAGAGAGGGAGTTGGCCTTTTACAGACAAGGCTTGGATGCATTGAAGCAGGGCCGTGCTGCCCTCTTGAAGCTCAAGGTTCCGTTTTCGAGGCCTCTAGATTATTTTGCCGAGATGGTGAAGAGCGACGAGCATATGGATAAGTTGAAGGGTAAACTATTGAAGGAGGCAGCCGACAAGAAGGCTTCGGAAGACGCCAAAAAACAAAGGCAATTGAAGAAGTTTGGCAAGAAAGTGATGCACGAGACTTTACAGGAGAGGGCCAAGCAAAAGAGAGAGACGTTGGAGCGGATCAAGTCGTTGAAGAAAAAGAGAGGTGCAAGTGAACTTGCGGCCGATAACGAGTTTGAGATTGCGTTGGAAGAGGCTACCAGCGAGGAGCGGCCCAAGCGAGCCAAGCCAAATGGCAAAAGAATGGCCAAGGATGCCAAGTACGGGTTTGGTGGCAAGAAGAGACATTTACGGAAAAACGACGCAGACTCCTCTGCAGACATATACAATCAGCGGGGCAAGAAGGGCAAAGCTGGTAGACCAGGTAAGAGCAAGAGAAGAAGAAACTAGACCACAAGAAAGTGTATTTAGCATGATTTGATTATTACTATCAAAGAAGAACAAGCTTGAAAGCCGTAGAAACGGGCGCCCGCTCCAGTGGACCTCGATGCCTCTCAGTATGGTTTACTCCTGTGCAAGAGCTTCTCCTACTGTCTTCTTCTATAAGCTCTAGCTGCTCGTGCAGTGATGCCGTGCACGAGAGGTATCTGTGCCAGCATCAAAGCACGTCTACGTTGTGCAAGAGCGTCTGTTCAGATATGTTGAGTTGTCAATTAGCCTACGTTCGGAGTGCAAGAGAAAGTGCTAGAGCATTAAGGCAACAGGCTTGAACTAGTTCAACTGCATCAGGTCTCCATACCTGTTCTCTACCTGTTTAGTCTATATACATGTTTTCCAACATGTTTAGTCTACACCTGTTTAGTCTATTCCTGTTTAGTCTTTTCCTGTTTAGAGTCCGTACCTGTTCTCCATACCTGTTCTCCATACCTGTTCTCCATACATGTTTATGGCCCCGTTCAGGATGTGCGACCTAGGGCCTCTGTCGAAACGAGGCCCGGGCGCCTGTGCCAGGCTGGACGCGGCACCATCGCACACCTATACGAGTCTTCCATTTCAACACTTTTTCGTCACCTCTTACAAGGAAAACTTAAGCTAATCCCGCAACACGAACCAAGAATGGATAAAGTGGCCGCACGCACCAAGTTTGTGGGCGAATTCGAAGGCTTGGTCAAGGAATTGCAGCAGATGGCCGCGGACTACAATATGCCCAAAGAGGCTATCGACTGGTACACGGCCAGTTTGCAATACAACACCCCGGGAGGAAAGTTGAACCGTGGCTTGTCAGTGGTTGACACTTACTGCATTCTCAAGGACAAGAAGATCGAAGATCTTTCTACACAGGAGTACAAGAAGGTGGCACTCTTAGGCTGGGCCATCGAATTGTTACAGGCGTACTTTTTGGTCGCCGACGACATGATGGACCAGTCCAAGACCAGAAGAGGGCAGCCATGTTGGTACTTGAAGCCGGGCGTGGGAAACATAGCCATCAACGACTCGTTCATGTTGGAGGGAGCGATCTACATGTTGTTGAAGAAGCATTTCCGGCAGGACTCTTACTACGTGGACTTGTTGGACTTGTTCCACGAGGTGACATTCCAGACGGAGTTAGGCCAGTTGATGGACTTGGTGACTGCCGACGAGGAGCACGTGGACTTGGACAAGTTCTCGTTGGAAAAGCACTCATTCATTGTCATCTTCAAGACCGCATACTACTCGTTCTACTTGCCGGTGGCCTTGGCAATGTTCATGTGCGGCATCAACAGTGAGCAGGACTTGAAGCAGGTAAGGGACGTGTTGATTCCTTTGGGCGAGTACTTCCAGATTCAGGACGACTACTTGGACTGTTTCGGTACTCCCGAGCAGATTGGCAAGATAGGAACCGACATCAAGGACAACAAGTGTTCGTGGGTGGTCAACCAAGCGTTGTTGAAGGTGAATGCCGAGCAAAGAAAGTTGTTGGACGAGAACTACGGGCGCAAGGATGATGCTAGCGAGAAGAAAGTGAAAGACTTGTTTTCCGAGTTGGACATTCCCAAGATTTACGAGCAGTACGAGGAGGAGACTGTGGCCAAGTTGCGGGCCATGATCGGCCAGATCGACGAGTCCCGGGGGTTGAAAAAGGAGGTGTTGACGGCGTTTTTGGCCAAGGTCTACAAGCGCTCCAAGTAGGTGTGAATTAGATTTAATCGAAAACCAAGACAAACACAGTAGATGCGAAAGTAGTGAGACCGACGACAGTTTAGCACAAAGGAGCCAGGCAATGGACACAGGCAATGGACAAAAGCAAGGACAAAAGCAAGGACAAAAGCAAAGGACTCTGGAACGATATCACAAGCAGAAAGGGAAAACGCTACAAAGCCAATCGGAAAGCGTATTGACTCTACATCATTCTATTCATAAAGCCGTGTATTAAGCGGTGTTTTGGTGTTCAATGCATGCTATGTATTAAGCGTTGGCAATCTCCAACTCTTCTCTGCCAGCCTTGGTGTACAAGTACTCGTTACGGTCTCTTGCTACGGCCCAGATGTTCCAGAAAATCACACCAGGCACAATCACAAAGAGAGCTTGGTTCTTGACTCTTCTGAACACATTGAAAATGGCGTTGTGCAAGTTGCCCTTCAAAGGTCTCGTGGCATACGGAGACACGGTGTAAGAAGTCACGTACTTCTGAGTGGGGGATCCCATGGATCCCCACCATCCCATATAAGTTTTTGGTCCCAGGCCACCCATCTTTTTAGCGTTGGTCTTAGTAGGATAGTGGTGAGAAAGTTGACTATGCGAAAAAGACCCGTCGGCCATTGGCCAGTGCGCTGGTCTGGCGTGTACGCACGCCGGGAGACACGCGTAACTGTCAGTATGTTGGTACGGATGTATCGTATGCAGGGAACCTTTACGAGGATTTTTCCGAGGAGGAACTTAGCTGAGCAGAACTTAAGTAGCAGGCCTGGGGCGCGGACTAGGCCCCAGCGAGTGGCCCCAAGGTCCGCGCCCTCGCCGGCGTGACCTACTCACACTGAGCAGCAAGACGCCCCAGGAGCTTTTGATTTTTCATGGTGGACACCACTGTGGCTGGTGTTTGGGTGCTGTTGTCGTTTTCTTTTTCATAAACATTTTCTTAGCATTTTGCGTGCCATGGCCGTCGATAGCGGGCGAATGCGAGTCGGGGCCGCCCTGAGCACATGCCAAAGTAAAAGAACCTAGAACGTCGATCGGTGTCTACTTGACGAGCCACTATCAACGAACACATATATGAGCGTAACGCCGGGCCGACGATAGCCCCCGAATTTTTTTATCTGATTTTTTAGACAAATCCTACTTTCCCCGTACTTAATTCCTGGCTTTGGCTTGCTGCTTAGCTTTATGTGCTCACCAATTGCTCCTCTTCCCTTGGCCTCCTGGGCCGGAGATTACTTGCACTCGCACCCATCCTTTATGCCCGAGTGGCTCGCCAGCACCATCGAGAAGGCGTGCCACTACGTGGCCCTTTTGTTGCACCACACGTTCGAATTGTTTGGCGCAATATCATGCTACGTGGAGAATGTCACAAGGACGTCACAGGAGTCGTGGGATAACGCCAAATTGTGGTTTGAGGTGATACGCAATAACAACGTGAATTGATAGATTGTATAGGGCCATTATGGGAGCGTGCGCACCGTGGAGATTCACCTACAGGTGTGCCGATGGACAGTGTTCATGCTCCGTCACATGATATAATATATTACTTTATATATGAGCCTGATTAAGCAGCAATCCGCTTCTGGAAAGCCAATCTTCCCTTTTGTCTGGAGTTCAATCTGACCTTCTTGGAGTCGTCAGCCTTGGCAACCTCCTCCTCCTCCTCGGTGACAATGATCTCAATGTGCGAGGGAGACGATTGGTAGGCGTTGACTCTACCGTGAGCTCTGTAGGTTCTTCTTCTCTGCTTGGGGGCCTGGTTGACCTGGATGTGAGTGATCTTCAACTTGGAAACGTCCAAGCCCTTGGCCTCAGCGTTGGACTGGGCATTCTTCAACAAGTCCTGGATGTAGTTGACCGACTTGGTGGGCCATCTGGCCTTCTGAAGACCCCACTCCTTGGCCTGAGCAGTTCTACCGATCGAGTGGTTGAATCTTCTGAAGGGAATGGCTCTCTTGTGGTCCAAAACGTCCTCCAAGTACTTCTGGGCCTTCTCCAAGTTCCAGCCGTTGACGGCCTGGGCGGTTTCCCTGGTGTTCTTGAACGACACTCTCAAGTATGCTCCGCGGGCGGAGGCAGACTTGGCTGGGTTGACTGGGGTGGCAGCGTAACGAACCATTATGACGATGTAGATAGAAAAGAAGTGGAGAAAATTTCAAAAATTTTTACCTGGGTGGTGCAGAGTGCGAGCGCGAGCGGTGTGCACTGGGGCAAGGGCACAGCCCTGGGGCGCGGCACGTGACGGCGGTTTTCTCGCCGAAACTTGCAACCTTTCTCCAGCTTGTAGTGGTCTGCATTGCATTCTGGGTAGCATTGCCATTCTGGGTTGTATTGCCATTCTGGCAGTGGCTTTGCCATTCTGGTTGCTTTGCCATTCTGGCTATGGCTTTGCCATTCTGGCTGTGACTGCTCTGGTTGTTGGGGCTTTTCCGTTGTCTTTTGCCAGAGTCTCGCGCCACTCGCTGCCAGGTCCAGTCTAGTACTTGATGGTTCAGCGTGGAGCGGGCTTGAACTCGCCGTGGCCTGCATCGCGCCTGAATTTGGCACAGGTTATCGATGCTCTTTCCACCGTCCCTCAGCAACAAGTGCACCGTTTGTTCTTTTTTTTTGTTTTTTGTTTTTGTTCTTTATGTTTTTTTGTTTTGCTCTTTTTTGTTTTTTTTGTTTTTTTTCTTTTTTTTTTTTCTTTTTTTATTCTGTTGTTCTTTTTTTTTCTGTTGTTTTGTTCTTGTGAAGCTTGGCCGTCTCCGCTCGTCGCAGCCTCGGGCCAAAAGGCAACCTCCACAACCAAATTCACCGTAGGGCAAAACCGGAAAAACAACGGCACCGACAAAATGATGCTTTAGCAAAAAGATCCAAACATTCCCAAATGCAGATCCATCCTGACGTCTAATTGCCGCTTCGGGAACAACTCCTGTTCAGCCGCCTTATTCGTACTGCTTATCCGGTTGGCTCCAGCACATGAACCATGCATGTACAGGCTCCGGACCATCGTACACCAATCTTGTCTCTTTGGGCCACACATGATCACCCCGTTTCTTTTTTTAACCTTTTTCCTTCGTTTTGTTTTTCTTGATTAAAGTGGTTGCATCATCATTGCATTATTTACTTTTCGTGTGCTACCCCGGATTTTCTTTACTCTGTATTTCTTTTACTCCATGTCTACTCTCTTTTTTCTGCCTGGCCTTAGTCTCTGGTGTACTGACTTCGCTGGCCACTGCCCCTAGACCTCATACCAACCCGGCTGGCTCCCTATTCGTGGCTTGCGCACGACCGCTTTGCTCGCACGGCGTATCTTCACAACACTTAACTTGGCTTGTCCAGCCCGAAGACGTGCCCACTGAAAACCGTCCCTGCTTGGTACTTAGGGCCGAATTTTGGTTTTTCTTTTTCATCTTTTCTTCATAGCCCTCCGTCCTTCTTCACTCCCCGTGCAGAGCTGCTGGCTGCCTGTCCCGCAACTTACGCCTGTCAGTTTGGCTCTCTATACATATTTATTACTGCTCAAGTTGCTGTCTTGCCATAAACAACAGCTCCAAAACGCCTTACCGTGATCACCACAACACTTTCACTCCCACCACTGCAACTCTACCTTTGACTCCGCTCACTTGGAATGTCCGACTCGGAATTAATGACCGGTCTACTGCCCGCAAGCGGCCTTGACTCCAACCACATCGACGAAAACATGGACATTGACCAGCCACCACTGGGAGACAAGCCCCAAACTTTCTCCGACATGGATGTTGATATCCCCAATGACTCTGCGTCTGACTCAAGCTTTTTGCATAACAACGATCCTCCACACAACGAAAGCTTCGATTCGCCTTTGTCTTCCAAAGAAAGTTCCAATCCACCGGCCCTTGCTGACACCATTTCCGACTCAGTGCCTCTCTCTGAGCCAAGGAAAACTTCTGAGGAGACCAGTCTAAATATGAACACCGACGTTGGCAGCTTGAGTGAAGATAATGGCAATCTTGAAAGTCTAACAAACGGTTCTTCTGTGAACGTTAAGTCGCCGACTTCACCACTAGAAACAGGTGAAGATAAACACAACATAGAGCTTCATAAGCCCTCTGAAGAAGTAGATTTTTCCGCCAGGGACTCTGAAGCCAACCCGGAGGGTGGTACCGAATCAAGAGACGACGCGAATGTTTCTCCACCTTCTCCAGCACCAGCATCTAAGAATGGGGAAATGAGTTCTCGGCAGCAGTCACCCGCGTCGAGCTCCGAAAGAAGCTCGAGTGTGCGTCCCAAGAGATTGATAGAAAGTGATGATGAAGATGGTTCCGAGACACCATTAAACACGAACGGTTCACTTCAGACTTCTGCAGACGAAGTGCAGGTAAAGCAGGAAGCATCTCATGATGCTGCTGAAAGCTCTGCCAACGATGACTTTGTTCAGGTAGATGTTAATGCCGATGATAAAACACGCGTTCGTCAATCCCATGCCATCATCATTCCGTCGTACGCAAGTTGGTTCAACATGAAGAAAATCCATCAGATTGAACGTGACTCCCTACCAGAGTTTTTTGAGTCCTCGCATCCATCAAAATCTCCTATGATCTATGCTGATTACAGAAACTTTATGATCAACGCCTATAGATTAAACCCCAACGAATATCTTACTCTAACCGCATGTCGCCGTTCGCTAGTTGGTGATGTGGGCACTTTGATGAGGGTGCATCGATTCCTCAACAAATGGGGTCTTATTAACTACCAGGTAAATCCACAATTCAAACCTGCGTATGCACTTGAGAAGCCCGCAAATGGATCGCTGATTGCTTTGCCTTATTGTGGAGATTTCAATGTCCAGTACGATACACCAAGGGGCCTTTTTCCGTTTAATACTTACAAACCCTCTCAGGGAAATGTAAACATTGAAAAATTGAAACAGTTGATGAACGATGGACAGTTGACGAAGGAAAGCAATCATTCCGCGACTTCTCCGAACGAGTCTAAAAGCGAGAAGCCTCCTGCCAAACGCCAGAAGACCGACGAAGGCGACTGGTCGCCAAGAGAACTTGCAGATTTGCTTCTTAATGTTCAAAAATATCAAAACGATTGGTATACGATAGCTAAGAATGTTGGAGGCAAAAGGACGCCACAAGAATGCATCCTCAAGTTTCTTCAGATCCCTATTGAAGACGAATATAACAAGCTTGATGACAAGGACTTGGGTATCTTGAAATTTGCCCCAAATTTTCCAACATTGTCTGCCGACAATCCTGTTATCAGCAACCTTATCTTTATGACTAACCTAGTGGATGCGGATGTTGTCAAGGCTGCGTCCCAGAATGCTTCCAAGGTCATTGATGGCACATTGTTTAAGCGTGTGGAAGAAGTATACGGAAAAAAGCAAAAGAATGAGGATGAGAAGTCCGATAAAACCAATACTGCTACTGAAGAAGTGTCCGGTCAAGACCTGAAGGGCTCGCCAAAGGATGACTTAGATACCTCTTTGCATGAAGAGTTCAAAACCACACCAAAAGAGCCAATTGAAGTCATTAAGGATGCTTCTACCGCAGTGTTAGGATCGGTTGGTGCAAGAAGCCATTTATTTGCCAACTACGAAGAAAGAGAGATGCAAAGACTCACAAATACCATCCTCAATCAGGAAATGAACAAAATAGATGTTAAGGTGAAAAAGGTTGACGAGCTCGAGAAAATATTTCAAAGAGAAAGAAAAATCCTTGCACAGCAGCAAAGTGAGGTATTCATTGATAGATTGGCTTTGACGAAGTCGACAATTGGGATTTCAAAGAAATTGAACGAGATAGTGCGTATCTTGACGCCGCGGGAAGAAGGTTCAGCACCTTCTGTGGACAGTGATGAACTTTCCACTGTGACGAAACTCTTGGCGGAGGCGCAGAATCTTCTTTTGAAACCTGCAAAACATTTGTTGAAAGAAATCGATGACAAAAACATGAGCGAGGGTGAAGACTTGAAAGGCGCCCCCAAAAATGAGGCTGTGGTCGACGACTTTAGCAAGCCTGTGTCAGTTGTTGAACCACAGAACTTCAAGGTTTGGGTCCCATAACAAGACTGGGATAGATTTACGAAACTGTAATATAAAAACGTTTAGAAATAGGTTAGACATTTCAAGCGAAACAAAACAGAGTACAAAGATTCACAATATGCTGTAAGATGCATCTGGTAGCCTAATACGATAGTAAAATCAAGCATAAACCAATGTCGGAATTCATTGATGGTGATAAACCGATGCCAACAAGCCCACTAATTGATATCCACCAGTTGTAGCTATTAAGAAGGCGCGCTTTTTTCCCTGTAACGTTCCCATCTACCGATACGAGACAAAGCAACTACAATCACCGAACCTTCAAAAACCGATTCGTGAATTAGGCCTGATGTCGAATGATTTGGCTGAAGCACTGGACTTAGAAAATACGGAGTTATCCGAGACAGAGCCCGGATTGAATGATCAACATACGCAATCTTCTGGTGCGCAGTTTGAAGTTGCGAAGGCAGAGCAGTTTCAGGAATTGAGTAGCGATGACGACCTTGCAAACAATATTGGGGCCCGTGTTGATGCAGATAATGAACCAGAAGAAGATGACTATAACGGTGGGGCTTCTGTGGACGAAACCCTGAATGACAACGTAGAGGATACGTTAAACTCAACAGATGATAGCGACCTAGAGTTTGTGGAAGAAAAAGCTGTGGACAGAGAAGTAAGGCAAGTTCTGATTATCGATATTGATAGTGAAGAGGATATTGAGAATTTGGAGAGCGAAGAGGAGCCTGTTCCATCACCTTCAAGTCATCTTGTAGAGCTGAATGCTGAGCTGAAAGCTAATGATATAGCAATTGAGAGTGGCATTGGCGATATAGAAGAAGAACTCGAGGAGGACAGCAATGATGATAGAAATGACACCAGTGAGCAGGATGATAACATCGAGCATGAGGCCGTCTCGGAAGACGTAGGGGACGATGAAGGGGAGATTGGCGAGAATCAGAAGGATCGCTACGACTTCCCAATTGTTGTGAAGTTTTTATCTATGGAGTACTTGCTAATACCTTTTCCTAATGGAAGCAGTACAGGCACACAAGAAATGAAAGCCCTTTTTGACCTGAACAAGCATTTGGGGTGGACACTACGAGACTTCTTCAATCTCCTAAAGACAAGTGAGGCTCTTAGTAGCGGATTTTCAGGTGGTAGGAGTGAGCTTGTTTTGACATTTATCGAATTGTCATTGAGCATTAATGAGGACCATGAATGGCTGGCCAATCACAGTATAGATGAGATACTCGTAATCTTTGACGAGTTGAAGCACAATTCTTCAGGCGACGATCAGATGCCTGGCAAGCTCACAATATTGGTTACTGAGAAACGGAGTTTCGTCAAAGAGTATGACTTGGTCAAAAACTTGGTAGAGGAAGGCTTAGGATTTGCTGAATTACGAATGGAGATGGGAGAGGGTGGCTTCGCCGGTATCGAGAGCCCCCATGATATCGAAAGACTGAGAAAAAAATTAAAATTGCACCCCGATGCTCCTTGAGATATTTTTATTTCATGAAGATGCTATTAATATACAATACATTCAACCTATGATGCCGCTCTCTTTCAAACGGGCAAAAAGTTCGGGATCAATGTATTTTTGTAGGTTTGGTTCTCCGCTTAGGCCCTTCCTCTTCCTTGTCTTCATTACGAAGTCTCGGGCCAAAGAAGATCTTGGAACAGGTTTCATCTGAGGTAACGCACAATCCTTGTCCAACGGATCCCCTGGCACAATGTTCCACTTTGAAAACTCCAAACAACAGAATGCTTGGCCTTGAGTATATAGCCGCATGTCAGTATCCAATCCCACAGAATCAATTATGGGAACAAAGCCCTCGATCTCATACAACTGTGTAGCAGGAATGGCATGCTCAGCCACTGCCCATCCTCTCCGTTTTTCCAATATTGTATTCACAGCAGAAATAGACCTATAAGTACAAGTGACATACACTTTATAGACAGGCTCCAAGAGTTTCGGAACTGCTGTCAAAAGTCCACTGTGCACGGCATTTCTTGTCATGGGCATAAGTTGACTGCCACTTTTTTGGATCCCACCGTTTAAGACAGCATCTAGGATCTTGAATTTGGTTCTTCTAATGGGCTCATCACAAAGTGGACCTTCATTGACGCCCATCTGGAAGCCTGCTACTATGGAGTCTTTTGCCTCTTTTAGCTTTTCCTTGTCTACCTCTCCGTCAATGGTGTCATCCAATAGTATCGATGGATTTTGCATATCTTTGGGCCCAAAGGCCCACAATGAACGAGCTGCGAGAGCATCCCACTCGAACTCTTCGCGGAGTATCTTTGCGGTTACTTTAGTTGGTGATCCAAGCGAAATTTTTCCGGTTTCAATAGCCCGTAACAACCTCTTGTCATTCACAGGCTCAGCAATTATAGATATAGAGCTCTTTTTGGATGGTGCGTGATTAGATATCTTTGTAGCAGACCTTTCAAAACATGTTTCGGCAAACTTCACCATAGGATCACTGACACGGATCGATAAATATCGCTCACCTAGGTATCTTAGGTCATGCAAGAAAGAATCCAAGTAAAGTTCCCCTGGTGCGAATAAAACCCTCTCGCCGCTTTCTTCAAGCTTTGTAATAGCTGAAAGATACGTCTTGCAAAGTACTTGTAGGCCCTCGATTAATCTCGGAAGTTCAGCTGGTTTCTCGCACTCAATTGCTACCTTGTAGAAAGATTTCTTGCCAAGGTCAGATCTGTGGACAGGTTCGAGATGCCTTGCCAGAACGTTTTCCGATACCAAGGTTGCCGCTTTGCTAACTGAGCCTGATATTCCACACAAGAAAAAGATGCCTCCAGCTGTAGCATGCTCCACTTCAATGTTGTACCTTCCAACAGGAATAAGTATTCCCTTGATGACCTCAATTCTTGTGTCATTTTTGTCCACTGAACTCTCATTTCCAAGTACACGTACCTTGTCACCAACTTTCAATGTTCCTTTGTGAATCTTGCTTAGACAGAATAATTCTTTCCCGTCACCAGATAGCGATAACTTGAATATCTCTGCAACGGCACTCTCATCAGATAATTCTCTATCACTCACACCATTCTCATCCTGAGAAACATGGTTCTTTGGGTATTGTATGTTAGACACAATCAGGTCAACTAAGTCTCCGCTCTGGCTAAAGATTTCAGAAAACACAGTTTTAAGAAGGGTCTGCGGGTTTTCTTGATACAGAGACTTGGGTATGGAAACACCAAATTGTTCCCACAAAATAGTCGCAAGCTTTTTGTCACTTGGTTCAGAAACTATAGTGTTTGTTACGATTTTGTAGACGGGTTCGAGAATAAAATGTTCAAATGTAGTTGGAGTATCTTGTCCGTGAGTGGGGCTGTGAGAGAACTTTCCATTTTCGTAAAAAACATCCCCCCATAGTAACTGGGCGAAAGTAGGTTCGTCTGGCAAACTACCCGCATACCTCCTGGAGTAAAGCCGGCTCCAAGTGTTGAGATTGAAGCTGAATCCCAAGTTGTGGGAGGTAAAGACAACGTTTTTTTTCAAAGGGCTCACGAGCTTTTCATGAGTGTAAGACTTAATGTACTCATTATGATATACGTGGGAATTTAAGTCGTCTAACACGTACTTGATTTTGAGAAAGCAGTCTTTGGTCGGAAGGCGAGCTTCAAGAATTAATCTGTCTAGTTTGTTGAGAACTACCACGAACGGTAGGTTTCTGCGGACAATTTCGGTGACGATGCCTCTGTCCAATGCAGTGAGACCCTCCATCAAGTCCAACACCACAATGGCTCCCTCTGCTACATTAAGCAGCGATAAAAGCTCATCCCTAAAGTCGGGGTGGCCAGGTGTATCAAGAATGTTGAAAGCGTAGCTCCGATCTTTCGAATCCAGTAGAAGCAATGAAATGGCGGACGTATGGATGGATATTCCCCGCTCTCTCTCGATTTTGTGGGTATCCAGATATCTCATGGGCTTGAACTCGCGAGCCTCTTTCTTCGACTCCGTGACTCTAGGGTGTGTGGAAGACACCAAAGAGTCTACGAGGCTCGTTTTTCCCGTGTGCAAATTTCCCACCACTGCAACATTACGTATTCTCTCTGGAAGGTCCTTGAGAATGTATTTCAAGTAGTCTTTAGAATAGATAGTTTCTGGAAGCTCCTGTTGACTGGTAAACCTGTATTCCAACAGCAACACCTTTTCCTGCGTGGGCACAATCACCGGTTCTTCTCCACCTTCGTTGGTGGGATCAACAAAAATGGTCTCCGCTCCATGGAATGGCTCTTCTTTATCGGTCTTCGGTGCCGTCACAGTACTTGCACGTCCGTTTTCATCAGCGTTATCTAACGAGATGCTCCTACGAGCTTCGGAGGCTTGGCCGGTTTCTCTCGATCTTTGATCTCCATTGTCTTGCGAACCGATCAGTGAATCTGCATCAGAGTCCGCACCGTCACCAATGAAATTGCCGAACTCATCGTAGAGATCAACGCTGTCCATAGTAGCAAGATGAAGAGTCGAGTAGGCGATGGAGGAGTGCACAAGTAGCGATGGACGCGGAACTCTGTTTTGGTGGAGAAACTCTATAGAAGTCAAGATTAGTAGAATCTATGAGGAGAAAAAATGCTCCGGGCTGGTTAACAAAATCAATGAAAAATCGGGAAATATCTCTATTTTTTTATTTGCATCTAAGCTATGTGGTTGTTCAGTGCGGTCCACGCACCTGCAAATGTGGTTTGCCCGAAGCAAGTACTCGTAATCCGTCTATGACAAAGTGTGGTATTTCCTCAACTCGGTCAACAATGTCTTCAACTGTACATCTGACACCTTATTGGCTAAGCTGGGAATCAAAGACTTGGCCTCCTCTGCATCTTCACACTCTAAGTTGCCCAACTGTGCCAATTCAAACGGGTGCAAGGGCTCCGACGCCTGGTTGCTGAAGTCATTCAAGAATTTCTCCACCGCCTCTGTCGACGACGAGTTCTTGAATCGCGAAAATATCGACAAATAGTTCAAGGTCTTGTGGACCACCTCGTTGGAGTTCGGTCCAGCAAGCTCGATGTTGGAAATTTCATCTTCACGCTCGTTCTCTTCTTCTTCCTCCTCATCGTCGAACGGCCTATTCTCCGCTTTCATCTTGCGCTCCTTTAATGCAGCCCGAATCAAGAGCCGTGCCTCGGAGAGGTTCAACGCAATTAGCTGTTCCTCTTCCCCGCTATTGGTTATCTGTGTACGTTGGAACTCCGGCCCTAGCCTCAAAAGCGACGCATTCTCTTCATCGTCTATATTTTGCCCTTTGGCTTTTCTTCTTCTTACACCTAACGCGCTTGTGCTGACATTCATTCTGTGTTTATCCTTGGTGGTAGCAGGGTTAGCGGACGAGACTTTACCCTAAGTGTGAATGCGACGAATGGGGAACGAGTTACTATAGCTGGATCAGAGTGTGTCAGAGTCTTTGTCTTCAAATGCGGCCTTGATGAGATTGTTGAGATGTATTAGCCCAATTAGGAGAGTAGTAAGTGTGACCTATAGACTATTTTTTTTTTTCTTCAACCAACTTCCAGTAACGCTCAGAGTTGTATACGAGTTTCGCCCGCGCACGACCGTGTAGATTTTTCAGCCGATTCCAATCCAACTGGCTAAACTTTCATTGCAACGTCTTCGTTGTTGTCTGTCGTCGCTTGAGCAAAAGATAAAGATGCTGGTGTTGTCGGAGACGTGGATTTTGCAAATGGCGCCACGTCGCTAACAAATGGGTGTTTGAGGGCTTCCTGTGGAGAAAGTCGCTCCAACGGATTAAGATTCAAGACTTTGGACAAGAAATCAACAAGCAATTTCCGATCGTAAGTCTCTTTGTCTATCATACTCTGCGTCATTTTCTTGCTTGGCATTTTATAGTTCATGATAATGTCCCTCAAAAACCGGTGATCAAAGTAGTTTTTGTTAGGTTGTTCAGATTTGGTAGATTCACCCTTATCCTTGGCATCATGTAGAAACTCCAAGTAATCTTCGTACGTCTTTAGTCTATAAGTGGACTTTCCTTCAGGCTCAGATGCTGGTATTTTCTCAAAGTAATTCAACAGGTTTCTTCCGTGTTCCAACATGTGTCGAGGTGGATCTCCTAGCATGTCAACAATCTTGTAAATTTGGTTGTACTCCGAAGAGCCTGGAAACATGGGTAAACCTAGGAATAGCTCCCCCACAATGCAGCCCAAAGACCACATATCTATGGACTCTGTGTACGGCAACCCTAGAATCACCTCAGGAGATCTGTAGAATCGAGATTGGATGTAAGAATAAATTGTTCGGCGGGTGAAACAAGCACTTCCAAAGTCAATCACCTTGATTTCAGGTTTATCCAGCTGACATAGTAGAATATTCTCCGGTTTCAAATCGCAGTGTATAATTTGAAACGATTTAAGTTGAGCACAAGCCTCCAATAACTGTTTTGTGAGAGACTTCACCAACTTCATACTAAGGCCATGGAACTGGTTTTGTTTCACAAGCTCATACAAATTCGAGGCTAATAATTCAAACACAATACAAAGATGCTCTTTGTGCATGAATGTATCTAGAAGCCGAATGAAGTTTCCCGAGTGGCTATTTTGGTTGAGAAACTCTAAAATCTTGACTTCCAAAAGAGACTGATTTAAGTATGCCGATTTAGACTTGACAACTTTCACGGCCACAATAGACTGGTTGGCCAAATTCTGACATTTCACCACCTGGCCAAATGTTCCCGATCCCAAGAGGTCCAAAACCACATACTTTCTTCCCTCCTCTGCTCCTAACATGTCGTTTACATACAAAATGTAGTCGCTGTCCTCGTTATCAAAGCCGTTGTTGAATTTTGGCTCCGATGGCTTGGTGAGGACTCTTTTTGGATTGGAGGTCTTAGAGTAACAAAACTTTTGAGGCTGGCACATGAAGTACGTTTCCGTCAAGTATACTGAGAGCGCATTGGAGGGCGAAATATGGATGGAATTGACCGAGCGTCTTCGGTACTTAGGTTGGCTATGCAGTTTAGGTTTTAGATCCGCCTTGCTTTTTACGTGCACAATACGAGGGAAAATTCTTCTGGGCAGCTGTTTAGTGGGGGAAGCAAAGGTTGCGTTGGAAGATGCCGACCCCACATGTGTGCTGAGGAACCTCGTGTTGATAGGATTTTGGTACTGAGGAGCACCAAATGCAACAGAAGAACGACGGGCAAAGGAGGGCAGGGTATTGGCATGGTTGATGTTCATGACGTATCCTTGGTCGGTGGCGGTCACTCCCGGAGGGTTCGCTTGATTCTGGCTAGCAGCAGACATCCAGGATCCTCCTTCTGCGTAATTGTCACTGTAGGGGTTGTACACGGAACCATCCACCGCAGCAGACATTCTTCTGTCGGGGAAATTATGTAGCGAGACTTCTTGGTTGGTATAGCTATGATTGAAGGGGTTGTCGGACCTCGTAGGCGGCTGTATGTACGGCAGCGCCCTGAGTTGCTGGCCCGAGTTCTCATAAGTGACGGGAAGTTGGTTTGCAAAAGAGTGTTTTTTGGCAGCAAGGAGCGAAAGCTGCGGGGATTGTTGCGGCAGCAGGCCATCGAGTGAGGGCTGGGTCGGGGCAAAGTACCAGGGATTGCGGAAGCCGGGAGATGACGAGAATTGAGCAGCAGGCGGACTGGGATCCTGTTGGGCGCCTAGTGGATTCTTCGGTTGTGTTCCGTTCCAGTTGGCCATCTGATTGGAGTCCTGCCGATTGTAGGGGTAGTTGAAAGACATCCCAATGCACAAATGGAAGAAATGCAACAAAGCAAGAAATGCAACAAAGGGAGAAATGCAACAAAGGCAGTAGGTACTAGCAGGAAGCCCGATGAATGCTGTGGGTGCTCTGATCTAAGGAGTGGTTGGACGAAGAACGGCGCTGTAGCAGGCGGGGAGGCGATTTGGCCCAGACACAGAAGTTGGAGAGTATGTTCCAGGACAGCACGAGCGTACGCGATGGAGGTGGAGGACAAGGTGGAAGTTCAGGCGAAGGGCTGGAAATGCACCAATACAAAATACCACGCTGCTGGGGAATTACAAGGCAAAATGTAGAGCTTAGAGTTTGAGGGGAACGTGCAATGGGCCAGGGTTGATGGTGGATGCGGTGCGTCCCTGCATCGTACGCGCGGCCCAGTGGGGAGCTCTGGCGTTATAGGTTAACATGGCAATGAAAAGCAAGCAAGGAAGGCGGGCAGTAAGGAAAATAGAGAAAATAGAGGTGAGAAAATTGAAAAAATAGAGGTGAAAATAGAGGTGAAAATAGAGGTGACAGAGACTTGCAAATGACAAGTGGAACCAAGCACTGGTCTTTGATTTCGTCTTATTCTGTGAGGCCCCATTGGAATTTGCTGTGCCCAGCGTGGAAGAAACTGAGCAAATATGGAAAGTACGAAGCAGTGGGCGAGTGAATAACGCCGCTGGATGAGAAGCAGACTCGCGCCCCGTGGGGCCAACTGGCGGCGCCCGGCCGGTCAACTGCAGCGGCGGACAAGGTTTTTCTGCGAACATTTGGTTGCGGCGTGGGTCTGGCCAGAAGGCCAAGGAAGCTAGAAGCACCATGCGGAGTCTCCGCCAGAAGCGGAACAGACAACGAAAAACGATAAACGAAAAACGAAAAACGGAAAGCAACGTATACTACATTACACTCTACACTCGCCTCGTGAGCTTGCTCTATCTCGTAGTTTATATGTACATGACTGGCTCCCCGGAGCTCACCGATGCATCCACCTAGGCCCTCATGGGCTCCTCCGGGAACACTGGGCCCACGGTCGGTTGCGCCATAAACCGCTGTAACATCATGCCAACGCCCTCGATGATTCCCAAGAAGCAGGCGCACGAAATGGCCGAGTTTCTCGTGTGCTTCCAGCCTCCTCTGATGGCCAATGCCCCTCCGGTGAAGAATCCAGCAATAATAGCGTTCCATGCGTCCTCTCTGCGCCTGATGCCCTTGACAGTACAGTCGAAGGTGGAGAACAAGCCGCCCCAAACTCCAAAGTTTCCTCCCACCACAGGTGCTCTGGCTCTGATGGCACTCATACTACCGTACATTCTCTCACCGTAAGGCGAGTTTCTGAAGCCCTTGATGCCGTGCCAGAAACACCCGCCAATGACACCCATGGAGAACGCTCCTCCAAAATCACTCAAGATCACAACTGGGCACGGGTCCCTCGTGTGGTCTGCTGCAGACATTGTGAGTTCGTGTAGAGTTGTGGGATATGTCTAGTCTTTGCCTCGTCTTTTCCCTTTTTTTTCTCGCCTGTTGTGTGCACGCTCGCCGTTAGTCGTCCTTCTCGATGGCAGTATGAAGTAGCAGTGTCTACAGTAGACATACAAATATGGGCATGACTTTCTTGGAAAGACGCCTATTAGGATTATTCACTAGTTACTTCTTTCGTGCCTAGTTTTTTTATTTTTTTATTCATTTATTTATTTATTTATTATTTCTTTTTATATTCATTTTTTTATTTATTTATTTAGTTTCCAGATGCTCATGAGCGTTGGTAAGCAAGGCCACGGCTCTGTACCTCAACGTGCTTCCCAGTTCACCTCCAACTGACTTGCGCCAACGTTCCTAGGAAGCTCAAGTGAATACTTGTTCTTTGATGGAAACAGACATTTCATTGGAGGTCTTCATGAATATTGACTTGCTTTTTGAATAATCGATTCACAGTTTTGGTGCGAAACTGCTGGCAAAAACGGAAAGCCCTAGTGGTGAACAGGGAGTTCAACAATGGAGAAAACTAGTAAAAAAAAAAAGAAAAACGAAAAAAGAAAACAGAAAACACGTCCCAACTATTACTTACAACATGCTCAATATAATAAAACATCGTTCAAAAAGTCTATAATACGCCCTCATTCTTTGGATGCGTCAAAGAGAACCTCGTTTTCTTGTCCGCTTCCTGCGGAGTCCTCGTTGGACTCATCGATGATTTCAAACCCAAAGTTATCGTCAAGCTCATCATCCGTGTGGCTTGGTTCTTCATGGTCACCAACACCGAACTCATAGTTCGTGTCAAGTTCCACACCGCTTTCGTCGAATGTTAGATCTTCCAATTCCAAATCTTTCAGGTGACGGTGCACCGAACGGCCTTCTTTCTCAGAAGACTGCAGCTCGCCGTCATTTGAGTCTCTCTGGTAGGAGCAAGACTCGCCTTTCTGCTCATATTCCAAATCCTGCTCATCATTCCTAATTGTATCTTCGTCATCGTCATGCACCGCAAATGCTTCCGCCTTATTGACTTTCAGTGCTTGAGCTTCAATATTATGTAGCTCCATGTAGTCTGTGTCAAGGGGCGGGCCAGTGAAGACATTTGCACCCCAAGTCTTATACCCTATTAAGGCGATCAATGCTAAGACGACAAGCACAACACTGGCATAATTCATAGTTCTCCATGTCAAGTTCTTGATGACTGGAGGAAGACACAAAATCACAAATGAAAGAAACACCCAGAGAACAGATATGCCGTTCACAAGCCACCCGAAGTACCGAAGCTTGAAGGCAGATCCCCTTATCTTGCGTCTTTTGTTAAACATTAAACAAAGAATGGGAATGCCGTTGGCCAAGGCTAGTGACACAACAGAGGCTCCCATGAAGGCATTGAAGGCAGATGGAGAGAGAAGCGCAAGAAACGAAAATATGGCTATGACGCCCAATGATAAAAACAAAGCATTTTTTGGCAAACGAAACTCCTCAACCGAGTCAACCTGAGTCCAGATTTCCTTGAACGGCAAACCCCCATCACGAGCAAAAGCATAGGTGCTTCTTGAAGCAGTCGTAATGGATCCGATGGCCTGGAAGATGACAGTCCCAATGAGGAGAACGATCAACAAAAACGAGACAATGTATGACTCAGTGGCAGTCTTGAACACCAAGTCGATGGGCATGATTTCCGGGTTCGAGTCCAACAACACTGAAAGAGATGGCAAGATAATGAGCACAGGGATAATAAAGAATAAACCTTGCACTATGGACATAAGCATGGAACTCAATGCGCCCTTGGGCATATTTTTTTCTGGTTTCTTCACCTCGTCTGTCATGGAAAAAAGCATTCCATAGCCTGTCAAAGTAAAACAAGAACTTTGCATTCCCACCATGAATGCGAGCGGGTCAGGCCATCCTGAACGCGAGTTATCGAAGTCAGAGAGGATATAGGAGACCGAATTAGTACGCTTAGCAAAAATCAACAAGAGGATATCTATGACAATGACGGTGATGATAGACCATATTATGCACAACTTGTTGATGTGCTCGAGATATTTGGAGAACTTGAAATTGATGAAGCCAACCACAGTGAGCATTATAAAATATACTCCAAGAACAAACAGCATATCTTGCTTGTAGTAGACGTTCTTGAGGCCGAAAATGGATAGAATGAACTGCGAGCCGGAGAACAAGATGCTCACGGCATAGGTCCAATTTCCAATCAACAAGAACCAGCCAGTGAACCACGAGCTGATCAAAGAGTACTTCTCATTACTCAAGATAGCACTGAAATGGTAAACACCACCAGAAGTGGGGTACTTCGCAATGATTTCGCTCAAACTAAGAACCATACACACGCTGAAAAAGCCAACAATCAACCAGCCGTATAAGATGGTCACACTTCCACCGTCAACCAACAGGATCCAGAGCGTTGAGCTGAGCCCAAAGGGAACACCCATTAACGTGAAGCCCAACCCAACAATGGACGTAACGGTCAACTTCCGGTCCAAGTCCTGCTTGTACTTGAACTGCTCTACATGCTCAGCCTCATCATCGTCCAACTCATGGATTATGTGAGTCATGAGCTGTGCTGGCGCCGTATCTCGTAATCTTTGGAAGCTCGTGGTGACATAAGAGGGGCGCAATGTCTCCGGAAGATACGCATGGCTCATTGCGAGAGGGAGCCTTTGATGCCGATAGGGGACCAAGCGTTAAAATGCAAAAATAGGAAGTCAGCGACCGCCGTTCGTGGCTATGTGAAGAACAGAATGGAGGCAACGGCTGGGTCGGAACTGAGGCCTCTTGGTCCGATGAATGTCTATTTGTTCGGCGTATGCTTTTAGAATCTAGAGAAGGAATTTCCGACCACAAGGCAGCACCACAAATATTGCCAGACCCTCTTTTCCTTCAGCCGCTCTAGGCAAATGGATGCAACTGCTTGAAAGCGAAGAGGCTCTATAGGAGAAATCTATCATACAGGCCCAGATTGAACAGTGGGGCAGCGCGCTAGTGCGGACAGGGCCCGAGATGGAGCAGCAAGCCAATGGAGAGGCTCCAGCTGCGAGGAAAAGGAATAGGAAGAGTTGCCGGAAAAGACAGACGAGTTAGAAAGAAACAAAAAAAAAACACAGAAAAGAAAAGAAAAGAAAAGAAAAGAAAAGAAAAGAAAAGATACACAACGTGTAGATGAAGAAAAAGGCTAGAACGTAAATAAAAGGCTGCGTAGTGTAAGCATCCAAGCACTTGATTTCTCACATCCGGGCATCTATTCGTTTGAATGCAAAAAGCAAAGGCGAGTTTTGGCAAAAGCACAAGTAAAGAAAAAGGAAAAAGCACACGTGAAAGAAAAAGGAAAAGGAGATGAAGCTTTGCTTTGAAAAATGTCAGTAGCCTCAAAAATCACTCAGCTCGCTCTCTTCTTGGTCCGTGTCCCGCTTTTCCTTCACTGGCAACGCTACACTGTTGCTTGTCTTGATCAAAACGCTGTGCAAACTTTCCACCGAGCGCAAGAGCCCCCCGACAGGCCGGAATTTCGAATCAGTGAGATATGCGATTACGTCGTTGATATTTGTGAGCACCTCAGACACCTTCCAATCAGTGTAGCCCACCACTATGTGCATACAGGTTCCACCTGCCGGCGGAATGAAAGACGTGTTTCCTAGAATCGACTTTAACTGGGCCCGAACGTACTTGGGCTCACACAGCCGATCCGTGCGGCCATGGGTTTTTTTTCCAGGCACAGGCATCGCCATCAACACCTTGAACGGCACCTTCTTGTTCTTTCCGTAGAACTGCGACCCCAAGATCTCCGGTAGTTGCTTGTAAATGCGGGCATCTGCCACAATCGTGTCATTTTCCTTGAAAAGACGGACCATTGCTTTCTTGCTGTGTGCCATCAGCTTGATTTTCTGGAATGGGATGATCTCATGGAAAAGATCCTCTGTGGGTGACCCTTTCTCAATGAGGTGCGCTCGGTACGACCCGTCCCTCGCAATAAGCGCAACTGCTTTCTCATCCACCTTGCCGAGCTTGTGTGTGATAGGAACTACACGCGGGGTGAAGTCCTTGCTCCTCACTAGCGGCTGCTTTGTGTTGAGGACTAGGAAAAGTGGCTCTCTTGTGGGCCCAGGCCCGCGGGCGGAGCGGTGGTCTGGCTCCAGCTCCAAGCCCTGGCTCTGTGCGTGCGCCCGTAGCGCCTTGATGGACCGCTTGGCGTTTTCCCGGGCCTCCTCCCCTAGCAAAAACGACATGTGCCTGAAGATCCTGTCGGTTTTCAAACCTCATCTCATCTGCCCTGGCTGGACAACGACCGCACGGCCACGGTCACGTGACGCAGCCCCAGACTAGTATGCCTTGATCCTGGCCCCACGGCTCCAGCCACTACTACATTTCGGTGCACCACGGCGTGCCGGCGAGCTTCCCCCAGAAAATGCACATAGCCAAGCATGTCACCAGCGTGTTGGCCGCGGTGCTCCCCGGTCAGGCGTCTTTGCAGGCACTTTCTCTGGGCTTGTACCCGCAGCAGGCGGTGCTTTCCTCAACAACCAACGAGAAACATGCCGCCAACTCACAGGCGATAGTGTTGTGGCATGGTTTGGGCGACCGCTACAACTCAGAAGGAATCAGACGGACGAAGGAGCTCATTTCGGAGCTTATCCCCGGCGCGTATGTGTACTCTGTTGGTCTAGATGACGACCCCGACACAGACGAGCGGCGATCGCTCTTTGGCAATGCCAATTTGGAAGTCGATCTTGTGTGCGACAAGCTATCCAATATCACCGAACTCCAAAACGGATTCGGGGCCATAGGGTTTTCCCAGGGTGGTCTTTTCTTACGCGCATTGGTCGAGCGGTGTGCCTCAGTGTCGGTGTCCCACTTGGTGACGTTTGGCTCCCCACACATGGGTGTGCTGGAGCTCCCCATCTGTCAGCCTGTGGACAACTGGGCATGCAAGCAGCGAAATGCGTTTTTGAAGAGTCAGGTATGGAAGGATTCCGTGCAGAAAACCGTCATTCCCGCCCAGTACTTCCGGGACCCTGCGCAGTACGATAAGTACTTAGAGCACTCCAACTTCTTGGCGGACATCAACAATGAGCGCAGCGGCAAGAGCGGGTATGACGCGAGCATGCGTCTACAAGCGTTGCAGAAATTGGTCTTGATTATGTTCGACCAGGATACCACGGTCGTGCCCAAAGAAAGCGCCTTTTTCCAGGACACGGACCCTAGCACCGGCGAGATCCAGCCAATCACGCACACCCGAGTGTATGCTGAAGATCTCATTGGGCTCAGAACTCTCCACGAGGACGGCAGGATCGCGTTCCACCACGTTGATGACGAGCACATGCGCTTTTCGGATGAGTTTTTGACGGAGATCATACAAAAGTATTTTGCACCCAAGTAGCCTGGTGCACGGGTGCGAGCAGCATTCTGGCGATGTGAGTGGAGCTGGAGTGAGCAGAGGCACGCTTTTTGGCACCCTTGGCATCATCCATACGCAAGGATCTCGTGTGAAACGGCGGCATGTCTGATAGGGTGGCACGCTTGGCAGAAATCCGGCGCAGGCGGCAGGAGGCGGGTGCAAAGCAACAAGACCACGCGAAGCACAACCAGGAGGATGTTGCGTCTGGCGAACACGAAAGCTCACCACAAGTGACAGAGGAGCCACGGAACGAGACCCGGGACACAGATCGGGATGTTCCCGTAACGCGTGCCACTAGCAATAGTGCAGGCGACAAGCAGGGTGAAGATGGTTCTGGAAACAAAGTGCTGGGAACTCCAGGGACGATCGTGGCAGAAACCGAGCAGCCAGATTCTGCGCATCCGAATGATCTGGATACGGACGGAAAAGGCTCGGAGAATCAAAATGCGTCAAAGTTGACCTACAACAGCGATCTCAAACGAGACTTGGAGCCCTACCTCAGGCGTGCTCGCTTGGACACCAAAAAAGCAATCAATCAATACTTGCAAAAACAATACCGCGAGGCGCTAGCGCAGACAGAGAGCGAATGACGACGACTATGGGAGCAGGTTTCCATGTAGTGGTAGTTTGCGACAGAGCTTGGCCCATGCATACGGAACGATACGACAACGGCTGAAACTAGAGATGGCGACATAACGCTACAATGATACAATTTGTCACACGCCACGACCATAGAATCTCCAGCAATAACGAAGGTGCACACATTCAACGATGCTTCACTATGGCGTTCACATAGCTTTAGAATGCTGGCCCTAAACATCCTCGCGCCGCTAGGTGGACCTTCGCTCTAAAAAGGCCCTTGCGCATTCGCACTAGGCCCGGCATAGACTTCGTATGGCCAGTGCAATTGCCCAATCAAAACGCGAAGTTGGGTATTCCCGAGCCCGCTGTGCCGGAAACTGAAAAGATCCAACTGAGAAAAACTACTACTTCCTCCTACCAGTGTTACCAAGCAATCCAGAATGGCCCTCATTTCCAGAATTGCCACTAGAGCCGCCCGCCCAGCTGTGTTTGCTGCCCGTTCTCCGTATGTTCTCACTTTCGTGCGCCTTTTGATTCCTTTGCTTTTCGCTCTTCACGTTGATCTCGATTCCCTTCCCAGCCTCTCGCTACAAGCTACCAACAGCCCGACCCCTGCTATTATTGGCCGATAGAATGAAGAGCGTCTTGTATGAGGGTTGCTTGATTCTGTCTGTACAATTGCCAGTGGTAGCCTGCGGGCCATGTGTTGGATTATGCCAGTTTCCTCGTTTCACTTGAATCCGTTGCACAATTCCTTGCCAAAGCGACAACACCTTCGGTGATTTTTGTGACTTCCTAGACTTCCTAGACTTCCCAACCCCCGGGATGCATTGGCGCCAAGCACGACCATCAATTCGCAACTACTAACCTCTACAGAATCGGCATTCGTTGTTTGTCAACGCCAGTCGAGCCTAAGGAAAAGGCCAACTCCATCATCAACGCCTTGCCAGGCAACAGCTTGATTTCCAAGACCGGAGTGTTGGCCACCTCTGTTGCCGCTGCCGTTTACGGTATCTCCAACGAGTTGGTGATCATCCATGATGAAACCATCTTGGTCGTGACCTTCTCGGCTTTTGCAGCTTTGTGCGTTAAGTTCGTCGCTCCTTTGTACACCGAGTGGGCCGATGGAGAGATTAAAAAAGTCAAAGACATCTTGAACGAGGCTAGAACCAAGCAGGTGACTGCCGTCAAGAGCAGAATTGATGCTGTGTCTCAATTGAAAGACGTTGTGGCCACCACCAAGCAATTGTTCCAAGTTTCCAGAGAAACTGCCAAGTTGGAGGCTGAGAACTTCGAGTTGAAGCAGAAGGTTGCTGTGGCCCAAGAGGCCAAGGCCACCTTGGACTCGTGGGTGAGATTCGAGCAACAACAAAGACAATTGGAGCAGGAGCAATTGATCAAATCTGTCTTGGACAAGGTCAACAAGGAGATCGCCAACCCTAAGTTCCAAGACAAGGTTTTGGCCGAGTCTGTCGCTGAGGTTGAGAAGATCTTTGCTAAGGCCTAGGTGGCGCTTGACCTGACTGCACGTTGTTCAGGAAGAATAACACAAAACGAAAAGAATACATCTACATCAACGAATACACATTTCTAGAAGCAAAACATGTTACTGTAAAAACCTGCACCTTTTATTTGGCTCTGCATAGTCTCACGTGTTACGATATCCCTTAACTATATGATGACTGGGTGTCCACACGTGGAGCGAGTTATCGTCAGCGACGCTGGCCACCATCCAATCCTCGTGTAGCGACCAGTCAAAGTCATTGACTCCAAGCATGTGGCCCTCGTGGCTGAAAAGGAGCATCTCTGAAGCCTTCAGCACATCGTGCAACTTCACCAGCCGATCTGCCGAAGAAGATCCTAGCACAGAGGAAAACTTCGGATGCCACTTAGCTTGCGTAATCGCACCGGAATGGCTGTCGAGTGTTTGGACACTTTCATGCAATGCCCGGATGTCCCACAACGCTATGGAGCCGTCAGAGTCACCAGTTGCTAAGCAAAAGTTGTTGACTGGGTTGATGCAAAGACTGTTGAGAGGGGTCTTCAGAACACGACAGTTTTGTGGAGACTTGTCGTTACGTGTATCGAAGATAGTGACACAGCCAGTATCATCTGCGGCCAAGAAGACGGAATCATGCGACAGAACCCACTCTATATCGTTGATGCCCACCTTGTGGTTAGCTGTCCAAGAAGGGCCAATGCAGTTGTTATTGCGAGCAGCATAGCTTCCACGGATGTCGTGGACATTGACAAGCCCTTCCATCGAAGCCGAAACGATCGCAGATTGCTTCTGTTTATTCCAGTCAAATGCAAATATGTCTTCCGTGGAGGGGTTCCCGACGTTGACCAAGCGCAACTGCGGCTCATTGAGCCTTGTCTCTTCGCCTAGCTTCTTGATGGTGGAGTGTTTAGTTCTGTTGTAGATGAATAAGCCACCCTCGTTATTAGCACTAGCAAGTATATCAGGATTCTGCGGCATGTATCGGAGCTTGTTGACATCGCCATAGTGGTTGATCGACTGTAGCGTCCGGAGCTTGACCTTAGACACCGTTGGAAGCTCAAACTCCTGTTTGTCAGAGTTGTAGGACCAGTGATCGGTACTGATGCATTTGTTCAAGTTCCGGTAATACGGTAGCTGATGAATGTGGATGGCATCAACAGCCTGGCCCAACGTGAAAGTACCTAGAAGCAAGCGTTGATACGCTAGCTGAGACGAGAACTGCGACTGGGCGGAATTGGCTGGTTTTGAAACGGCCACGTCGGAGCAGGCCAGGTGTGGTGTCTCCAAATCAGGGAAGAATTGCACCGTCAAAGAAGGCCATAGAAGCGAATTGGTGCACACGTAGTCATAGAGAAATGGGGTGTTTTTCTTGAAAATGCGGTACCGGCGCTGGGTTTCTTCGTCGATGGCATCTGGTTCCGAGCCACTTGCTGATTGGCTGCTAGAAGCACCGACCATACCATTCACGCCCTGATCGAACCGTGTTGCTGATATGTCGTTTGGAGCGTGGACTTCCATTGTGGTTGAGGTATTGACGCGTCGTGTTCATGTACAGAGGAAAATGGAGTTGACAGATCCTGCGCGAAAGCGATAGTTTTTGGGCCGAAATACGACGAAAGACGAAAACACGAAAGACGGAGGAAAATCAATAGCCACGAAGTAGAACGATAACTCAGGCGAAAGACCACATTCTTTTTGTACGAAACTGCACTTTTGTAGTCACCGGAACCTGGTAGTTCCCAGTTTGGTTGAGTCCGTATGAGCCGATACGCGACCGTGAAGGTCCGTAGTAGTGACCGACTGAGGGAAGTCTGAAGAAAGCACATGGCCTGACTTGAAAGCTCAAATCGAAAGAAGGACGTTTGCACCGAAGCTTCCTGTATAACAGCCATCTATTCGGCGTGATTCCAGTCGATTTGTAACCTTTCAGGCAGGCATGCTGTATTGTCCACATCATATGGGTTCATTTTCCTCCACCCATTCGAATTCTTTAGTTATTCTCTTTTGTGCTTTCTCTCTTTCACCGTTGCCATTAAATTGCTTCAATACCTCCACGATCAAGACTCTTTGCCTCAGAACAGCCAATCAATCGAATTGCCCCATAAACGGCTGCGAAAGGCAGGGATTACCCTTGCAGCTCACATCAATGATCTACGCTTGTCCACTTTATAGGGCATTGGATTTTTCAGCTAGCACGGAACCTCGAGTAGAAAGTGCAAATCAGTGTCCGTGTATCTTCCTCACTCTGCTCATAACTCTAGCGTATAGCCACCGGACTATCTCTCATTCTGCATCAGATTCATCGATTTTGCAAGCCAGACAACTATAGAGCTCGTTGCTACTGACAAAACCTATGCACCGTCATAAAGCATGAAATTATCCTCAGTCTTTCTTTTTGCGTTTGTTTTCACCACAATCTCAGGCTTACCTGTGACGAATAAGCTCAACACAGAACTTGCTCAAAATGTCACTTCTCCAGCTGGCACGAAAGGGGAAGGTGTTTCCCAACGGCCTTCTGTTGACGACATCCGCAAATCATTGGAGAGGCAAAAAACACCAGGCTCCTCTTTGCTCGAGCTGTGCGCTAAACTAGCACACCGTTTTTCCAACAATGTGTTGAGCACCTCCTTCAGTTCAATGTCTCAGAAAGCAGAATACAGAAGATACCCCAATAAGTCCGACTTGAAGTAGATTCGACTTGGTCTTCCCAATAGTTTGATCTTCGTTACATTTAGATCATGACAACACATAATGGCCACAGAATTCCAAGAGCTCATAGTAATTAGAAGAAAACAAAACGAAAAAGAAAACAGGAACGTCTTCCGCTTGCCCGTTAATACTTCATTTTCTCGTGATTCCTTTCCAATCTGTGGGCATGCTAAGAAAAGAAATGAAAATGATTAAGACGAAAACAAAAAAGTGATGTATAGCATGAAGTTATGCCGTTATTAGATGTATGTTTCGTATCCCCCTCAGTGAATTGATTTTATGTCATGCTACTTTGTAGACGCTCATTTGTCGCTCATTTGTCGCCATTTTCTGCAACAATCCCTCTTACACTGGATGAGGAGTCCGCCCCATCAAATGTGGTTGAAATACTGTCCACGACAGCGGAGAACTCCTGGTTGAAAACAGCCGCCTCTGTCGCAAAGAAGTTGCTTAACTCAGCCAAGTATTCATCGACAGTTTTGTTGCTCACTTGCGTCTCCTCAGTGGGAAGCAGAAACGCCGACCTTTCAGCCTTTTCAGTATACACATCGCTGAGAACATGGTTTAGCTTGATCAACTCCGAGTAATTGTTGTAGATGATGGATTTCTTCTCCAGGTCGTGCAAGTTGAGCTTACTTGCTGCGGCATTCCGTGCCCTTAACATTTCACCCACACTAGCCGTCTTCATAAACTCAGCCATGGCGCCTGGGCTATCGAGTTTCTCCACAAGCGTATCTATATCGAGAGCACCGTCCTTGCTGTTAGCTTTCGGCGTTTGGTCCTCGGTACCTGCCAGCGCACTCACCACAGCAGCTGAGGGCCCGTCAGCAGCGGCGTCGGCCTGATTGAGCTTGTAGAAGTCTTGAAGTGCTTTCCTCCTTGACAGCACCTTTCTCGAGCCACCTAATGTTGGCGTTCCTGGCACCGATGTTGGCGTTTGTGGAGCCGACATTTCTGCTGACTTGTCGGCGCTGTGCCGAGCTTGAGAAGCCGCACTGGCGGCTCTGGTACTATTTGTTGTGCTCTTCGGCTTCTTCTTATACGAGAGCACCGGTGCCGGTGGGACTGCCGGCGAGCCCTCTGGCGTCTGTTCATGGCTCATGGTTTCCCTAGTTGTAGATAGTGTATGCGGACCCCAAGTATTGGAGTCGCAGTCGCGATGTAGAGCACACAACCTCTGACCGTTTTGGACCATCTCATCATGAGTGAAGAGCTTCGACTAAACGACTCCCAATTGGGGTCACAGGAGTAGTATGTTACACATTTTCGCTTTCTGCGCCTAAACTTTCGGGTGCTCTTACATACCGTTTTTTGACGGAACCGAATGTTGCGGCCGTCTCCTCTCAGCATCTTATGCTAACCTCACAGCTGGAATGACTTTTACCAGAGGGAGATGCAAAATTTCGGCGAGAACCAGAATGACACCGGCGAGTGCTGGTTTGATGACTCTGACGCTGAGCGGAAGGTGGTGGATTTTTTCTGCCAGTTGGTGGACGATGGAGAAGTCTCTGCTAATGCGAAAGTGCTAGACTTGGGCACCGGAAACGGCCATTTGCTATTTGAGCTCTACGATACAATTTCCCTGGAATGCCCCCACGCATCTTTAGAGTACAACGGAGTCGACTATTCGCCCAGCTCGGTGGAGTTTGCTCGCCAGATTTGTGGACAAAAGTACCCACACCAGCAGTTTTCCTTTGGTATCGTTGATTTCATCAGCAAAGAGTGCCCTTTTTTGCAATCACACGCAGAAAAATTCGACGTGGTTTTCGACAAGGGCACCCTAGATGCCATAGCCTTGAATAACGATCCAGTTCCTGGTTTCAACGGGGCTATTGGCACCCAGGTGTATGCTGGACAGGTCAGCAAGTTGATGCACTCGGGCTCACTTTTGATCATCACATCCTGCAATTTCACCGAGGACGAGCTAACCAAGTTGATTGTTCAGAGTGGCGAAAGTGGCTTCGTTGTTTGGAGGAAGATCAAGTACCCTTCGTTCAAGTTTGGCGGTGCCGAAGGCTCCACCATCTGTAGTATAGCGTTCATCAAGCAATAGCTTGGCCGACAGCACAAGTTGGACCATCAACGAAGGATCAAAATACGCTGCAATTTGCGACTATAATCTTTATTAAATTCCTTTACACCTTTCCTCTTTACATCGCAATATGCATCTACTGAATGTTCCTAAAAAAAAAAACAAAAAGACAGTTTATGCAATTCACTTTGCGTTTTCGCTTTCGGCGTCCACATCAGTCAGCGTCCTCTGCAATCCAATGGACGCTTGGCGCTCGTCAATGGTATCAGGGATTAAGCGGAATCCGGTCTCTTTGCTATTTGGGGCAGACGATGAGGGGCTTCCATCTTTCTCTGCTAAGGCAATCTTCTCTTTCACCTGAGTGATATGGTCGAAGAGACCGTCGCGGATCTCTTCATTGGCAAACTTTAGCATGTACTGAAGAGGCTTTCCATCTGCAGTTACAGAGTTCAACCGCAAAAACTTCCCGGGAGACAAACTGGACTCTAAGCCTTTTATAAGCACGGTAGTGGGACTGATTCTGTAGTTCAACACCACTCTCAACAACCCTTGAGATCGCATAACCAACCTTGCTTCCAGCAGCCTGATCAAGGACTGGTTTAAATGTAGTGGGCCAGTGCCCCTCTCTTTCCAACCTTCGGAAATATTAGATAGATCCAACTCGAAAATCTTGGCCTTGGCTGAGAAAACCGACTTCTCGTTTTCCTCTCCGGTCTCTACTTTTTTCTCCGTCAACTCTACCTGCTTGTACTGCTGTGACGCTACTGAAGGAGATTGCTCTTTTGCGGCTGCGTCGCCGTTGGGTTCATCCAAGAATGATTTTTTTTGTGATGCTTTGCTGAGTGCATTGGAGAATTTGGAGTTTGCGCCAAACGACCCTCCAAACGAAGACGTTGCAGAAGTGGAGGACTCCACAGGCTTTGCATTCTGCTCGGCCTGTGCATCAAATACGTTGTGTTTGTTTTTCATCTTCTCAAAAATGGAAGCATTTCCGAATGTGCTAGTTGCACCGAACACCGGCGTGGAAGTCTCCACAGATTGCTTTTCCTTTGGCTCCACCAGGTCGTTTCCTGGTGACAATGGATTCAGCAGTGATTCGCTTGGGATCGAAGGGCCGTCCGCATTTTCTTTGGCTTTGGCGGGTTCCGTCTTGGGCGCTTTTGTCTCTGAGGCATCCCCAGAGTCTTTGTCGAGGGATGCCTTCTCCGTTGCTTGCTGTGGAGCATCGCTAGAGGCTTCCGACAGCTCCAATCGTTGCTTTTTAGGAGCTGGTGTAGTATCCGACACGCTGGCTCGTTTCCCATTAGAATTGTCGGTCATTTGTGTAAAATGCTTAGGAGGACGCTGAAGATTCGGCGGAGCGAAGGCACGAAAAGAAGCTGGAGCCAGCAAGCGAAGCGCGGGGCCGCACTCACGGCAAACACTAGGGCAGCGAGCCTGGGTCCACGGAGCCTACAGGATAAATAGTGCCCTTGGCGCGCGAAGTTGTGGGGCCTGCCTCCACAGCGAACAATGTCTTCTTCCGTAAGTACGTCGCCCAAGTCCGTTGGAAAACACTGCTAACGCCAGAAACAGGAAATCAAGGATCTCCAGAAGGTCCGAGCAACACTCGAGGTCGTGCGCGAGGCCACACTCAAGATCCACGAGGACTTACAGACTGCGGTTGGAAATCAAGGTGCTATTGCCGACGAGTTGAAGCGAGCGGCGCACGCCATAGAGCGGATGTGACACAGAGGCCCACGGGCCCACGGCTCCTCAATGCGCCACAGACTATGCGGCCACAGACTTCCTGCTGGCGCATTTGTGTGATGCTCCTAAACGACAAGGCGCTGCATTTTCTGGCTTCACGCCTTTTCTCGCCTGTTTCGTACCCGTACTCTCTTTCCATTGGGCCCTGCTTCGCGTGGGCCGCACCCTCCAGCGCGGCCCTGGCCTCGCGGCCCTGGCCTCTGAGCTTGTTTTCTTCTCCGCTGAGCGGACTGCACTGGGCCAAACAATTGATATGTCACGAAGCTCTGCACTTCGATAACCAGTGAAGACTTTTTTTCTAGGGCAAGAAACAAGTCAACCATACAAAACAGACGAAAAGCCAGATCAGGATCGGGGCACTGGAACATCTGACCACGCCCCTCAGCAGCACGTTCGATTTGAAAACGGCGCTCCACAATGCCGGTTTCGTTTGACGATCAGAGGGTGTGGCTGAATATCAACGAGGACCTCAAGGATGCTCTTCTACTAAATATCGTTTCCACGCTAGAATGCCTGGTGTGTTCGGAGGTCATGCATGTGCCGTTTTTGGCCACGTGTGGCCATTCGTTCTGCTACGCTTGCCTCAACGCATGGTTCGAAACCAAGGTCAATTGCCCTACGTGCCGCACCGACTTGGACGAACCGCCTCTCCTCAATCTTCAGTTGAAGGACACCAGCAGAGCGATCACCGACTTGGTGATAGACACGCTTGAAGACGCAGAACACAGGAGAGTGCTCTTGGAAGCCCGCAAGAAACTCATTGATGAGTTCGAGTCAGCAAGCCGCAGCAAGAACTTGTTCGGGGACGCCTTCAAAACGGCACCAACACTTGTGGACAAGTCTGATGGGGTTCCGAGGTGCGGCAACTGCCACTGGGAGGCCCACGGCTCGGTCTGTCTCAACTGTGGATCCCGGTTTCGCACTCCACGGGGAGATCTGTACTATGATTCGGAAGATGGCGACGCATACAACGAGGACCAGGACGAGGTGGAATTGTACGGCGTGGCCAATGAAGACTACGACAGTGAAGACAGCTTTCTTGACAACCGCGACATCCACCAAATCAATAATGATCGGCATCCTTCAGCAAACGACGATATCCTCTCGTCGGGCGAAGACGAGAACTCGGAGACAGAGCTGTGGGAGGGGTTTCGCAGAGACGAGGAGATGTACAGAACCGACAACGAAGATCGAATCAGCTATGAGCACGCTCTTCCCGAGGACGACACCGATTGGGACTCCGAACACAGCATGATCCGTGCTGTGGACCGAATGCACAACCAAGACGTACAAGACTACATTGAGCTAGATGCCACGGAGCTTTCGCCCACAGCTTCCGAAGCCGAAGATGCCAATTCGGGCCCGGAAATTGCCGGCGGTCGGAGAACCATACATGTAATCGAGCTGGACTCAGACTGGGAGTGATCACGTGACCCGCCTATCCAGGCCGAGAGGAGAAAAATACAAGCCAACGGTGAGAGCCCGTAGTAGTCACACGTTGGAGAGATTGCACGGATGCAGTATATCTGACCTTCACCGCCCAAAGGTAGTGGCCCCAGGGCGTAGACGGAGTGCGCCGTGGCCCAGGCGGACCGCTACGCCGGTCGTGCGCGCCCCATTTAATCAAGCGCGAGATTATTGGCTAAAAAAGTGCGCTGATGTTACTGACAACTACTTCTGTTTAGCCATCAGCACAACATGAATCCACAAAGAATCATAGAATTGCAAAAGATATACCAAAGCTCCAACAAGCCCTTGTGGTTGAGAGGTCCCCGCTCCAAGTTCTTGGTCTACCCCTTCTACGCTCTTTTCACCT
Source organism: Metschnikowia agaves (assembly GCA_963678735.1). NCBI lineage: Eukaryota > Fungi > Ascomycota > Pichiomycetes > Serinales > Metschnikowiaceae > Metschnikowia > Metschnikowia agaves. The sequence goes on along the minus strand of CAVMBV010000003.1, from coordinate 1,031,101 downwards.
TCTCCACCACCGTTAGTTTGTACTACACTGGCAGGGCCATTGCAGGTATCAAGGACGAGTAAGGCTTACCAGCAGAGCAAATTACATAACGTATAGCAACTACAATGCATTGAGGAAATTCAAACATGTGTTCCATGAAACTGTAGGTGCTAGCATTTTGTAGGCAAAGCACTGGGGCACATCAAGTGCAAGAAGGAAGAGTCTGGCCTCGTCCAAAGAAAACCCAAGGCAACGTGAAATATCTGAAGCTGGGCCTCTGGCCTCAGACCATGTCCCTTTCATTGAGCCAGTTCACCAGATTGGATTGGAGCAAGAGATTGGCGCACGGGTCGATCAGAGCTACAAACTAGTGGAACCAACAACCGATACATGCTCACTTTACAAGATCCTTTTCGCTTTTGTAGCTAAATCGATTGTGGTTAATCTGCGATAGTGAGCTTATCCAAAGAGAGAGTGGTGTCGGAATTTTGTTGTAAATACCCTGTAACTAACAACAGGTTCTGCAGTCTGGCAATTTGGCAATTAGCATGGGGCAAAATTATAAAGCTAGAAACATAATGATCATGAAGCGGCTCCGTGTCTCAAGTATTAATAGCTTTGTTTAGCACCACACGATTTTGGGTTCCTCCGAAACCTTACTTCAGGCTTTCTCATTGAGTTTTTCTTTTACCAAAAACCTGGAGTATACGTTTTCCCGCAGCTTGTAGATCAACGTACATCCTCATCAACTTTTTATAGATGTCGATGTCGTAGCACCACGTGAACAGTAGTCACAGTTGTTGCTGGCAATGACGAACTACCAGCACCACACAATGTATGAATGCATACATGGCGAGGACAAACTTTCAGGCTTTCGTATTCATATCTTTGATGACCAAACGGTACAAATACAAGACTGGAAAACAGTGCTCATTTATATATGCTTTGTTTCTGATACAAGCACGAGACATTTTGGGAGCTTTCATGTGTATTATTTAACTTTGCTCTTTTGTCTTGCATGACCATGAGTCGGTAACTGAACACAGATAACCTTTGTGATGTAAGACCGGTGCATAAAGCAACAACTAAAGCTAAACATCAGAACGCTAAACATCAGAAAACAAACAAACAACCAAAAATGCATGTACCTCCCAAGCTAAGCTTGCTACTATAACTGAAAAGCAACCACTGTCAGCCAAGTTCCATCTTTCAGCAGACGTTGGGTTTTTAGTAGTGTAGTTGGAATTATCCTGTATCGATCCAAATTGCTGCTTTTACTCACAATTATCATGCTCTTTTGGCCTTTCTGGCCGATTGCTGCTCTACTTCAGCATCATCTTCCTCCACCGCCGTGTGATCTGCCAGTACCTCGAACGGCTGCTCAAGTCCGTCTAGAATGTCTGGCTTTACTGTGCAGTATATACCCAGAGATGTAGACTTGGGCAAGAGCTACCTCGTTCCACCTCGGTGATCTGGGTGAAATCTTTCCAAACTCTCATTTTCTTTTTTCTTTCTTTTCTTTCTTTCTTCTTTCTTTCATCCAATCACTTCAAGCTGTGGACGTTGTTACTATGCACAGCCTCTACGAGCTACCTGATCAGGCCCTCGACAACCTCTTGAGCTTCTTGCCGCAACAGCTGCTTGCCAACCTAGCTCTCACCAACTTTCGCTTCTATCACCCATGCTCCAAATGGCTCTATCGCAGAATAGTCGTTCAGATCGACCCTGTTTTGCGAGATGATTCCTCACTCCGCTCCGCTCGCCGGAGACTCGACTTCATTGATCTGTCGGTGACCACCATTAACGGCTTTAGGTCCACGGCTGTATCACGGCAGGCTCACTTGAGCTTAGTTGGTGCTAAAATAAAGACCTTAACCAATTCTGTAACCATCAACCCAGAGCTAGCACAGCTTGTCACCAGCATCGACGTTCTCGATGTCTTCAATGCTGAAATCCATTCTGCTTTGTTACTGCTCCTCCAGACTTTGGCCGCCGTTCCAAATGCTATATCTTCGATATATATCGCCGACGACGAGCTACGCCGGAGCTTGGATTACCGCGTCTTGAGCCGAACTTTTGCTTTGAGTGCACTTGTCATCGATGATTTAGACCAACTATCCCCAGAGAACTTGAAACTCTTTCCTTCTTTGAACAAAATTATAGTGGCTGGTACGGGCGGGACGTCCCGGCTTGAATTGTCGTCCATTCCCTTCTTGGAGAAATTAGTCCACATGAAAATCAAGGATGACCCTAAGGTGTACGACACCTTCACCGAAGCTTTAACAGAGCTCTACCATCGCCAGCCATTTACCTGCAAGGCACTAAGGACCTTTAATGTGGTCCACACCCACAAGAATAGCAACATAGCGCTCCCCTATTTGGACCTGTCTTTGCTCGCTAATTTCCAAATCTCTGTAGGTTGTGACCGTTACGATACATGCAACATGCATTGCATGCCCGAAAGTTTTGCCCGATTTCAGTTCGACTCACTCAAGAGGCTCTCGGTGGTGCAGAACAGCGATCCTCGGGGCAACTCCCACAAGAACACTGAAAAATGGGACCTTTTGGTGTTTGATTTTGTCAAGAGTGTATTGGATACCTCACAAACGCTAACTTATCTAAGCATAAGGCATCTGGTGCCATTGGATGGTATCATCGTCGACGGTTATGAGGGCAACTATCACAGAAAGCTTAAACTCTATACTATTCTTTTGCCTCGTTTGTTGAGTCAGGTACAGAGCCATGTTATGAACCTAGTACTTCCAAACTTTGTTGCTTCGCTTTCGTGTTACGAGCAACCAATGAACACTATGCTCTGGAACGGTTGTAAATGCAAACATTGCTCTGTCTACTTGGAGAAGTTGGATGATTACCTAATGTACCACCGGTATTTCAGTGCAGAAAAGAAAGTGTTCAAAGATATCCAGACAGTTCAGATGATGCGTACTATGAGTGAAGTACTTGCCGATAGAATGGGATACGATGTCAATGTTGGCGACTTGGAGCAGCTCTGCAGACCCATGCGGAACGTTCAGTGGAATTTCCACAATTGCAAATTCAGCATCCCCTTCAGGTGTCTTGCTGTGAAAACCTACGATCTCCAGGACATGGAAGACGATGCGGAGGAGGCCAACGGTGGCGACGAACGGTTTTTCGATGCGGAAGACACCCCCAACGACTGTGAATTTCTTTGCAAAGAGAAGTTTTATCCAAACTACCTGATCGCCGTCTCGCACTACGTGGATGACTTGATCAGAAGAATGATCAATCTCAATAGAGGCGATGCCGAGGAGGTCGAGATTGGCCAGATCAATGACGAAAATGATGGCTGGACCAATTTGCAGATAAACAAGATGCTAATCAATGGAATTGACTACAACTTCGACCACGAGATGAACGGCACCATCTTCTACACCAATTCCTTCGACGACAACAACCATATATAATTCCCGCTTAAAACATGCATTTCACCGTAACGTCCCATACGACTGTGCACGATCGTGACCGTTTACTTCTGAGCTAACCCGGTCCTGTTTGACTCTGATTCGTTTTCTCTCTCTAGCGTAGTCAGTACGGCTGGGCAGAGCACGCGCGTCATAACGCTCCAAGATTCTCCACATCATCGTGGAAGACCGATTCCCAGGCCAAACACGAATGACGTCTCACCCCCTCATCAAGGTATGTGGCTCTGGCACGCCCTAATTCTTGTTGAAGCAGGTGTTTTGCCTTTTCTGGAAATTAGTGGATCTTTACTGACTCTTAGTACATCGAACTACCGAGAGCCCGCATCACTCTACCCAGTGGAGAGGGTCTAGAGCCAATTCTCTTGGAAAACGAGTATGCGGTGTTGTTGTTCGAGAATTTGCGGGTCAAAATACGCTTCTACACGGACTTGAAGAGAACTGTGGATGATACTGTCGAACACGGTTCTCATGTCCCAGACCTGGACGTGGGAACAGCACCTGAGCCAGGCCAAAACCTCTCTTGTGTGAGTCCTGGCCCACTGATGGTGATTTTGGAATGCGGCCAAAGCACCATAGAGAGAGCTGTGGGCTTTTCACGGGCAGTGTTTGTGAATTGTAGATCTGCACAGCAACTCTTGCAGACGCTACGAGAGATCCCCGATGGGGTAAACGAGAGGATTGGTTCGTGTAGGCTCAACACGCTTGTAATCGAAAACTTGTCTGCATTTTACTGGAGCCAAAAATTACTCCCGAGACATGAGGCTGTGGGCTTCTACCAGGAAATCAACAAGCTACTGCATCTCCTCAAACTGCGTTACATGTGCAACGTCATTGTTACAATGTGGGACCACCGTTTCGACCGTGGCTTCAACTCGCGTGCAACTGAACAGCATTTTCCTCACAAACTCGCCGACATGACGTTCGTTCCAGCAGACCTATTCACAGGTGCACCCATCATCTGTGCGTATAGAGACGTGGATGTGCTACAGCACGAAGAGACGGGCTGGAAAAAGAGAGGGGAGATATCGCTTTGAACAGGCGAAGAAAAGTAATCGTTTGAAGCTTCGGAGAAGGTGTCTCCGGGCCCGGTGTTGCTCCACACATCAGTCTACGCAAATAACACAACTTTCGTATATATTGGTAATGAGTCCCGCAGGAGCAAGCTCCGAGACATGTATAATTGCTTGTTTATCGATACGCATAGGCAGATTTACATAACAGTCAAGTCACCAAACTTCTCCTTGTAGGAGGGAACCTCCCACTTACCGTTCTTGATCATGTAGTCAACCTTCTTGTCCAAGTCTGGTCTAGCAGCAGCGACGTCGTCAACAGTTAATTGATCGAATGGTCTTGCGCCCTCGATATCCTTCAAGGTGGTTTGCAATTGCTGGATCTCCTCCAACACAGACTTCTCGGTCAACTTGGCGTTCTCCACAGCCTTTTCCTCGAAGATGTCGATGGTCTTCAAGGTCTTGGAGACGTCGTAGGTGGCGGGCTTGAAGCCGGACACCGCCTTTTCGATTTCCTCGACCACCTTCTGGTTGTTCAAAACACTCTTGTAGTAGGCAAAGTCAACGTTGACGGTTTGCTCGGATAAGCTTTGTTGTTCCTTCTTGGCCTCGTCGTTTCTCTTTTTGAACGCGTTCAACGAAGCCGCGGTGGAGCCCGTCAAGCCCAACGATTGGATCACCTGGGCCCAGTTCAATTTAGTGGCGGCGCTTTTGGCAACAGCAGACATTGTGTGGTATTGGCTAGGCAAGCTACGTTGTAGGTGCTAAAAATTCACCATGTTCCGAGCGTGCGAAACCCAGAACAATGTTCGGTATTCCAATTGGCCAATAACCAAGAGAGAGTGCGAAGCTGTTCTGGTGTGCGGGTTTTGGCGCTGGAGAGTTTGGCTGAGGAACGAGGAAGCGCGCCAACGGCAGCAAGAGCAGAGCCGAAGCAGGCGTAGCAGTAGCCTCAGCGACCAGAGCAAAAAGCGGGTTTCTGACACCATCTCATTGCGTTTGCACCTTTTATTTTGTTTACAAAATTCCCAAAATGTGTTCCTGAAGCAATGTGCAGGATAAGGCCTAGGCAAAGTACAACTGCCGCATCGTGCACATTACTTCGCCGCCGCAGCCACTGCCCCATCAACCTGGTTGACAGCTTTTGTTCCGGAGCCGCAAAATTTCCGGGCCCGACGGCAGCGCGCCAGAGAACAAACTGAGCCAGAGGGCCCAAGAACCAACAAACGGCCCTAACGGCAAAAATGACAAATGCATCAGAAAGAGGAGCACAGCCTCACATGAGGTCTTGGTCAAGGAAGTAGAAAAGTGGCTGGTGTAATTTTCGTGCCAGAATACAATCAATCATCGCCGTGTACCGGCCCCAGCTGGTGCCGGTTAGCACATAGCTTCGATGCATCCTGGGCCCGCGCTGCCGGTGCGCTTTCCCGCATGTGGCCCCAAAACTGATCTTACGCCAGAATCACTGAAACCCTCTTTCATCGAAACAACAGCAGCCATGGCGCCGCAAATGAAAGGCTTGCACCAATTCATATTGGACCTACGTAATGCTAGCAACCAGGAGCAGGAGCACAAGCGAATCAATTTGGAGATCAATAACATCAACGCTAAGTTCGCCTCAGCAAATCTCAGCTCTTATCAGAAGAAGAAGTATGTTTGCAAGATCCTCTACATCCATTTGCTTGGCCTAACCGACGAGGTCAAGTTCGGGCTCGACCATGCTTTTGCCATGTTGTCCTCGTCCGACTACCTGGAAAAGCTGTTGGCCTATCTTGCTGTGTCCATTCTCCTAACGAACGAGCTGCCCACCAAGCTAGACTTCGTTCACCATTTGATCAGCGTGACTTACGAGCATTTGGTGCGTGATTTGAATTCCAATCTCGAGGACGTCAATGCCTTGGCGTTGCAATTCATAGCATCTACCTTCAACATCATGCACTCTTCCTCATCCGACATAGTCACCATTGTGGACTCGGATTCAACCGCAGAACACTGGCAGCAGATAATTGATCTCGTGTATGGCATGTGCGTGTCCCCAATAATCGTACCTGTCATCAAGAAAAAGGCACTTATAGCCTTGTTGGTGTTGCTAAAGTTGTATCCTCTGTTCATTCTCGCAAACGACACCTGGTTCCCACGTCTTTTGTCCTTGCTTGATGACAAGGACCTCAGTGTCGTGTTGTGTGTGATCCCTCTCGTGACTTATCTCTCTCGGTTGAGACCTAACTTTGCGAAATCAATAATTCCATCTGCCACCACCCGCTTATACGCTCTTGTCGTGGACCAAGCATGCCCTCCGGATTACCTCTATTACAGCGTACCAGCGCCGTGGCTAGTGATAAAGCTCCTGCAGTTGATAGAACATCTCTTTTTATTGGGCAACTCACTACCAAATTCACTGTCTATAGCCGTGTCTGCATTAGATCAACAAACGGTTTTTAAACTCCGCCAATTTGTATCTACTTCCATTCAAAATGCATCCAAACCAGTCAAGGGACATCCAGACAGAAACTCGCGATCTTCCATTCTTTTCCAAGCCGTTTCGATTGCTTCTTTCTTAGATGCCTCAAACGAAGCCATCAATGGTGCTATGCATGCGCTCGTGCAACTTCTCGACTCTCTCGAAACGAACACCAGGTATTTGGTATTGGATGCTTTGATTAAACTTCTTGCAAGATCGCATAGTAAATTTTCCTTTAAGGAGTACTTGCCGCAAGTAATTCTCTCATTACAAGATAGAGACGTTTCGGTTCGGAAGAAAACTCTCGATCTCCTTTACACATCCTGTGACGAGAGCACCTACTCACAGATTGTTAGCCATCTCTTAGACTACTTTCCTACAGCCGATATCTCTCTCAAAGCAGATATATCTATCAAAATTGCTGTCTTGGCTGAACGCTTTGCTACTGATTCTATTTGGTATGTTTCAACCATGTTACGCTTACTCTCTTTAGGTGGTCAAAGCTCGAAGACTGTTTCTGGAATGGACGGTGTGCCGCATGCGAGTGAAGTGTGGGAACGGATCATTCAAATCATTGTCAACAATGAGGATATACAGAAAATGGCTTCCAAATATGTGTTCAACAGCTTAAAAAAGATTGACGGCATTCCGGCCGAAAATATTGTAAAAGTTGCTGCTTTCGTTTTAGGCGACTTTGGTCACTTATTGGACGACCCAGACAACCTGTCCAACCAATTCAGTATCGAAAACCAATTTCGATTACTTTTCGACGTATACGGTTTAGCCTCAGTGAGTACTCGGCCACTTATACTCAATGCCTTTGTCAAGTTTGTGAGGAAAACACCGAATGGGATTTTCGTGCCCGAAGTGTTGGACTTGCTTGAAGCAGAGACACTATCTTTAGATTTGGAGATCCAAACTCGTGCCAGTGAATACCTCAAAGTGGCTACGCTTCTCACAAGCGGGAGTGAGAATGACATGAACTTTGCACGTTCATTGATTCAACCACTTCCGCCTTTCGAAAGTAAGCAAAACAGATTGATCAATCACATGGGAAGTTTGAGCATGATTCAAGGAGCGTCTTCGTCAAGCGTCAATGTTCTGAACATCCCGAAGAATGCGAGCAAAGAGACCCGTGCTTCTCTTACTCGCAAAGACTCGCGTGTTAGTGATTTGGGCGAAGAACTGGACACTAATGCCGACCCGTTTGGGGATGCCACTCTAAAGAGTCCGCCACTTTCACCCAATTGGTATGAGGGCTATCACCGGATGCTTCAGTTTGATACTGGTATTTTCTACGAGGATCAACTAATCAAATTAACGTACCGCATTAGACGTGACGGAGCGAATTTGACCCTCATCTTCACTGTAATTAACATTGCAGCAAAGATAGCAGCTGCATCCATTACTGCTTTTACTGTGGCGGATATTCACAACTTGAGTGGAAAAGCTAATGCAAAGTACACGGCAAACTTGACAAAGGTGCCCGATCTGACAATCGATCAAAAAACAACCATGGAAATTGACGTCAAAATACGCGACGTCATGAGTAACGAGGAGGCCCCGATCATATCTATGACCTACAAATGTAGTGGCTCTTTCAATACTTTGAACTTGAAGATTCCATTGGTCTTGGCAAAAACACTCTCAGGCACCAGCATGAGTTCAATTGATGATTTCAAGAAAAGGTGGCTTCAAATTGGAGAATTACTAGGGACAGAAAAAGGGGAGAAACGCGGCTTGGTAGTTGCATCGCATAGACGGACGTCCTCTACAATTGCCAAAATGCTTGAAAGGCTAGGCTTGGCAACTATTCAAAGCACTTCCGATGAACCCCACTCCCACTTGTTGGTGATGAGTGCAGGAATATCAAAGACGTTGACTGCAAATTGCGGTGTCTTGGTTACTATGAAAAGCACCACGCAAGAAAGCGTCCAGTTTGAAATAATCGTTCGAAGCACAAGACCTGGCGTTGCATTTGTTATCTATGAAACGATAAGGGAGCTACTAGCGCCAAGACACTAGGTTAGCACATGATGTATTTTACCCTTTTCTCCTTCCAATTGTCGTCCCCTCCTCAAATCAAAGTCCTCATTGTGGGGTCAATACACTTGTTGTTCGAGACTCCTAGTACTCCTCCCCAAGTATTGAAATCCCTCCTTTTGCATAGCCAGCTATTGGCGTCGTCAGGTTGTTTCCAAATTGTTTTGCCTATTTAGGATATCTCGCTGCTAATAGCACTGCCCGATTAGGAAACTACATCGTGCGCTGTCCGAGCCCTGCAGGACTATTTTGCAACCATGTTCATCTGGTACTTTCCAATCAGGGAAATTATGTACCATTGGGAAATGTTTTGGATGTGGGAATAAAACCATTCGATGATCTTCGAAAAATTCGCATCAACATTTTCTTGTCATCTGCTCTCTATTCAACTTCTTTTACTACCGAAGCTGGTCGCCCAAAAATGCATAAGTTTGCATGTTTAACAATCATCTTTGCCATGGTGCAAGTATGTATCACAGCACCAGTTCAGTTACTGGAAACCACGGATGCGGTGATCGCTACCACGTCAACAGTTACAGCCAGTACCGCCACTGTCGCAGCCACAACGGCAGCCACGACCTCAACACTGACTCTGAGCAGCAGTAGTTGGGTTAGTGTTCTTAAGAGCATTTACTCAGCGATAACTTCGGATTCAGACTCAGACTCTTCTTCATCTTCATCGTCAGGTACATCTTTATCCAGCTTGTTGTCCCTGTTGCTCGAGAGCTTAACTGGTGGTGACGATGACAGCACCTCTACGACAGCAGACGCGACTACCACGTCCGCAGCAACAAGCACAACGGCAACTAGCACAACTAGTTCAGCCGCTCTTCTTGCGGGGTTATTAGACACTTCGACTTCTTCTTCAACGTCGGCTGCACTGGAAACATCTAGCACATCCTCTTCGTCCGACAGTATCTATGATGCGATCTACAATTCAAGCGAGGAAATTGATGAGGACTTCGCAAAGGCAATCCTTGATGCTCACAACGAAAAAAGAGCATTGCATGGAGTCGGCAACTTATCTTGGGCCTCAGGACCTTATGATTATGCTAAAAGCAATGCCGACAGCTATGACTGTTCGGGTGTGTTGACCCACACGCACGGGCAGTACGGAGAGAACTTGGCCGCAGGATACTCTACCGGTCCGTCTGCTGTGGAGGCGTGGTATGTCGAAGGTGACACATACAACTACACTTCTCATGACGAGTATAATCACTTCACGCAATTGGTGTGGAAGTCATCAACTCAGCTTGGATGTGCCTACAAAGACTGTACAGCAGAAGGGTGGAAGAAGTACATAATCTGCGAGTACAATCCCGTAGGAAACGTGATTGGAGAAGAGGAGGAGAATGTGCTCCCCCTTGTTTCGTCGTCCTAAGTCTGTACAGAAGATCTTGCATTCTATTATATTATCTCGTTTAGTTCTTCCGAGAGCGGGGTTTAGATGCCGTGAAATAAGGAAGTTTTGGATAGTACCCAGGAACTTCACTTTCTCCCACAGTGTTTTCAAAAGATACGTCCTCAAAACTTATTCGGCTCTTCGTACTGTTTTGCATACTCACCACACTGGCCAACGATGCCTGGAACCGCGAGTCGGAATAAACCTTACCTACAGCCTTCATCATGTTTGACTTTAACGAGTTAACTTCTTCCGTAGTTATCGCCACGCAGTGTAATTTGAAGTGGAAGATGCCGCTGACCCGCGACACACACGTCTTGTTGTTGGGCACGATCGCCAACAAAGCTTCATGGAGGCTCCTTTTAACGAGTTTTCTGTTACGTATTCTGGCAGCTGCAGTCCCCATGGGCGAAGGAACAGTTCGAAAGAAGCTCAAGTTCCGCATGGGGCCCTTGTACGACTTGAACTGTTCCTCTAGCCTTCTGCTGTTCATGAACGGGCTCCCGTAGTTTGTAAATGTGTAAGCGATGTTTGATTTCCGGAGCACGGATAGGTAGTGGCTCTCAGGAAAAAACTTGAGAGTGAAAAACGCGTTGGTCAGCACCACCGGAAGAGGTTTGTAGATGGATCTGCGATCCACGAGCTTGAAGCCTGAGCTATCAATGCCACGGATATCGGTTGCCTGCTCGGGTAGCCGATCTGCTGTGATATGGGGCAATTCCAGCCATGGCACGGGCTTCTGGAAAAAGATGGGGTTGTTTGTGTACTGTGGCGGACGGCCTATTAGCGGGTTTGGGCTCACGACATGTTGCACAGATTTGGAAGGGGATGCGTAAGTTACCAGACGTGTCTTGTAGAATCGCCGTGCTGGTCCCAAGCGTGAGTTCATGGGGAGAAGAGCAGTGAGTAGCAAGTACGGTTCTTCGTACAGGCGCAAGCTTGTAGCGCGGCCATGATAGCGCGGCCATGGTAGCACTCTTTCGCTTAACCCAAGAGTGGGAAAAGAACGAGAAATACGGAAGGAAAACACGGGCCCTTCACTTGTATTACAGCGTTAAAGAGTGGTATAAATGGTTTTTTCTGTCGCAAATTGAAGAAAAAAAAAAAGCGAATGTAGGAACCTCGATAGAGCTCTGGTGCGCTCTCATGTAGTAGTGAGTGAAGTATGGAAGAACTCACATCAGAAGTCGTCATAATTCGACGACCACAACACCACGTCGTCATCCGCAGTGGCAAGGAGCAAGAGCTTGGGATCGAAGGCCAACACCTTGGGAAGACCGTGGTTGTTCGGGAGCATGTGAGCGGGCCTTATTTCCAATGGCAGGCGAGACTCAGTCTTGAGGTGGGCCAAGTCAAAAAGCGCAACATTCCTGTTGGAATGGCCAGCTAGCACGAACTTACCGTCCGGGCTAAAACAAGCGGAGCCGGAGCCGATATACTGGAAATGCAACCAATGCATCGATGGAGTCGGATCAAGAATCAAAACGGCGAGAAGCTTTCCCAGAAGAGCATCAAGCACGTAGTGGCGTGGGGTGCCGGTAACAACCAACAAATATTTGCCGTTGTTAGAGAACTCGATCTTTGTCCACGGCTCATCCGGCGTGCCCGGCACAGTCCTTGTCACAAACGGTCCCTTTTCGAAGCTGGACACACTGTAAAGTGACACCACGCCATTGCTCGAGGGCGCTAGTGGGGCCTTGGCAACTGCAAAAACAATGCCGTGCGGGTCGTATGCTACCACGGAAGCCTGGCCCGTGCCAATGCTGCCCATGGGCGTGGACGTTCGTAGATCCCAAGTCTTAACGGTGTGGTCTGCAGACGCAGATAGAAACGTTTCGGAGACCGGATTCACTTCCAACGACACGACCTGATCCTTGTGGCCTTTGAAGTAACGAAGATAGCTCTTTGTTGAGAGAGAGAGATGGCGGATGGAGTGGTCAGCATTCTCGGCGTCCTGGGCTGGTGTTGACGCGTAGAGACACCCGAGGTCATTGTGGGAGAATCTGGCTAAATGGGCACCGTACTTCTGCGACTGGATGTCTTTGTGGCGCACGCCCTTGTAGCAATCGTAGAGCTGGATAGACTTGTCCACCCCGGAGGAGATGAGGTATTGGCCGGAATCGTCAAAGTCGAGGCTGGTGATGGAGGCACCTTCGTGGTTGGAAAGCTTTTTAGCAGGACGAAGCGACGCTAGAACCTCGCGGGTAAGCGGTAAGCTTGAAGCAGCCTTTTTGGTGGCCAGGGACATGCCAACTTCGGGTGACACGAGGAAAGCGGAGAGTTCCACCGGCAACTTACTCAGTAATGGCTACTACTGGCCCAGCGTCGAAGGGCCGCGCGCTATGGCCCTAGTCCGCGGCAGAGATTCCCTCACGCGGTGCTGCTTCGCGCGCTGGCCCGGCCCCGCGAGTTGTGCGAGTCTCATGCCGCCCGCCATGTTGGCCCAAGAAGTTCGCCCGAAAAGGGGCTCAGTTTGGGCCAAAAACCGCAGGCCGGGGACAGCCAAGATGCCAGTGGCTATCGACCACAAAAATTAGCCAGAAAAAAACCACGGATGTAGAAAAAACGCACGTGTGGCAAAACGCCCTTCGCCACAAAGAAGACGGCCCGGCGGCAAAGTACGTGTGCCAGGTTTCGACGGAAGCCTAGCAAACTGCAAAAAACAAGCTGATTAACAACTTGCCGCACTCGCCCCACCGAGCCGTCGTTGCTGCCGATAGCCCCATTTCCGCGAGCTCCACCTCAGGGCCACTCTATACCTGCAGATACCCGCTCGTCAGGCCTCATAGCTCCCCTCCCCCAGATCGATACCAGGCCCTGTTATTCTTTCGGTCTGCCTGGTACACCACTTTACCACCTCTGGAATTTCTGGCTGTACCGAGTGTAATATCTGCGTTTCCCCATAAAGACCTGTATCAATTGACCATTAAGGACCAGGGCTTACTCTTTCCTGAAAATCACCTGACACGTTTGCCACGCCCACCTGTCGCTGGCGTTGGATCTTTCACGTGGGTTTTTCAAGACTCCGCTTGTTTCTTGCTTCCTGGCAAAGCCCACGCATACGAGCCACTGGCGCTTTCTCACGAAGCTATCTTGGTGTACAAAATGGATGTACCTTTCCAAGTAAAGGCTCTCCATGAGTACAAATCCGACTACGATGACGACTTAACTTTCCCCGCAGGCGCTGCAATCACCGTCACCGACATAGAAGACGACGACTGGTACTCAGGAACATATAATGGAAAGACCGGAATGTTTCCGAAGAACTTTGTCGAGAAGATTGCTGCCGAATCGCTAGAGGGGCCCAAGGAAGCTTCTCCGCCGGTTGCGCCTGGTCTGTCCGCTCCTGTTGAAAAGAGCTCCTTCAGTGGCTCGGCCGGTCCTGCCGCTGGCGCTGTTAATGCGCCCATTGATACAAAAGAAATTGTCCAGGGTGACGAAGAAACGGAGTCCCCATCTCCACCTGCTTCCGAGGCTCATCCTGTCCCAATCCCCGGCTCAATTCCCTCAGAAAGGGCTCCAGAGCCGTCAAAGGCCCTCGAGCCCCCAAAGGTGCCAAAGCCTGCTTTATTTCCCCAGCCTCCCCAACTGGACCGTTCTCACGTGGCTCGCGGGTACAATGATGTGGTAGAAAACCAGCGAGTTGTGAGGGAAACCGATGAAACACCGCCAGTGGAATCTAACGAGCCTAAGATGAGTTTGAAAGAGAGAATTGCTATGCTCCAGCAAAGACAGAAAGAAGAGGCCGAGCGTGAGGCAGCAGCTGCCAAACGGAAAGAGGAGCGCAAGAAAAAATTGGAAGAGGAGCGCAAACTCAAAGCTGCGCATGCCCAACCTGCTGTGTCCCATGCGGAACTTGGAGCCACTACCACAGGCGATTCTTTGGATCCGCCTTCTATCTCGCAAGAGATTCCTCAAAGGAATTCCTTGGATCTGGATGTACCTCATGAGGACATTCCGCGCCAAGCAAGCGGTGCTAGCTCGTTGATAACCTCTCACACCACCGAGCACCAACTTGCAAGAAGCTTGACGGGCGATAGTTTCAAAGAAATGAACGAAACTATTCCTGAAAATGATTCAGCAGAGAAGGTAGGAGGCACAGCGACGAATGATGAAGAGATTGAGGAGACAGAGGAGACAGAAGATGACGAGGATTTGAGAAGAAGGCGTTTAGTCGAAAGAATGGCTAAGATATCCGGTGGTAGAAATATGTTTGGAATGATGGGAATGCCGAATCCCTTTGGCGGAACTCCTCCCGCTGCTGTCCTGAAACCCAAAGCGACTGCCGAGCCTGAGGAGAAAGAACAAGATTTGGCTCTAGAGCCACAAATTCAAGGGCCAACTCCCGCAGGGAAGGCCAAGCGAATGGGAATTCCTATTCCTGGAATTGCATCTTTTTCTACTCCTGATTCCCTACTTGAGGAAAAGGTTCCCGAGGCGCTGTTAGCAAAAGAGGCCGAAATCCCTAAATATGATGGCGACGAAGAAGATGATGTTAGTGAAGACAGAGAGTTGACATTCCACTCTGAAGCTGGCATTGCAACTGAAGAAGTTGTTAGGCAAGAGAAAGATGCCTTAGCGCACCCCGAAAACCTCGCCGAGACCAATGATCGAGCCCCTGACACGAAGAACGATCTTCATGACAACCTGAACCCTAGTATGGACATTATGTCAGAGACAGCAGCAGCCCATGATAGCGAAGTGGCAGGCTATGAAGCAGACGCAGATGTTCTGGATCGTGGCAAATTGCCTGAGCTTGACCAATTATCCAACAAGGAGTCTCACGCTGTCGAGTCAAACGACAAAGAGTTCACTCTTACATCACCTCCTATCCCTTCGGTGCCCCCAATTCCTCAGCGGCCTACTGAAAATAAGCTAATTATTGACCCCCTGTCTTCCGCAAGGGCCCCGCCACCTCCCCCACCTGATGCTGCGCCAGCGAGCCCCATCGAGCAGAGGAGAATAAGCGAGAGGGCAGCTCCACCACCAATTCCCACAGATGCTGTTCCAGGTAGCCAGACTGGAAGCCAGCAAATGCGCCAAAAGCCACCACCTCCACCCGTGCCTTCAGAGCTGCCTTTGCCACCAGTTCCTCCAATACCCCCAATTCCGGTATCAGGTTTAGGTCATCAGGATCAAAGAGTTGAAGATGCTGACGATGTAGAAGTCTCGGACGAGGAGGGCTACGTTCGTCTCTCTGACGTACCAGCAAGCAGTTTACCGCCTGACAAGTCAAGCACATTTTCATATCCTCCTCCACCTCCTACAACTGTGCCGCAGGCTCCATTGCGTAAGTCCCTAACTGGATCATTGAAGAGAGCTTCGACAGAAATACCTCGCAGACAGTCTGCCGAATTCAAAGAATCAAAAGCAGAGCAGGACCAATCAGCTTTGAATGCTGCTGACTTGAAAGCCGAACTTGGTAATATTGAGGAATCGAGCGGATGGTGGATAAAAGGTGACGCGCCAGATTCGTTAAATCATAAGTTAGGTGTTGACTTCGTCTACGAGGTTGACACGCATAAGATTGTACGCAGAGGAGGCAAAGAATTCATCTACAAAGACTACTATCTTTTGTTTCATGACTTGTCGCAACTTCTTGTCGAGCTTCAATACGAGGCCCAGGACCCAAGAGCTACAGTGCAAATTAATGACTTCGATATGGAGAGTTCGCCCAAAATCAGGAAAGACTTACTCCATGGCTTCAGTTTTAAATATGGCAGTACTGTTGCCGATTTTGCTGAAGGAACAGTGGGTTCGAAACTTGCTGGGGGAGTGGTGCAGGAGCTGCTTAAGCACTTATACTCGAAGCAGCCCGATTTCATTCAGCCAATTGGCGAGAAGTCATTTGGAGCAGCGATTTACAAAAATGTAAATAATAATGTTTCGAAGATTGATGAAATCAGGCCCGGCGATATATTGTGCATGAGACATGCCAAGTTCCCCAGCCACAAAGGTTTAGGAGGTATAGGCGCTAAAAACCTTATTCTTGGCGAAGGCAATAACATTTATTCTGCGGTGGTAGTAGAATATGATCCTAAGAAGGATAAGGTAAAGGTGATTGAAGATGGAAAGGGCGGTGTGGTGAAGAAGGAAAGCTACAAGTTCAGTGAGATGAGGAGCGGGAAAGTTAGAATTTTTAGAATAATCAGCCGTGACTGTGTAGGCTGGTGAGTAAATTGGATCATTTCATAGCTTGTCACTGCAACACTTTGTATCTCTAGACCAGTATAAGGCGCACGATTTGCTTCTTTCTCCTCATATCCTCAAGGCTCAACAGGCGCAGCTAAACAAATCTACCTAGACAAACAAGAACAGAAGGATCAGAGCAGCTCGCGGGGTGACATGAGGAGAGTGTAGACAGCCTGGAAAAAATGAACCGACACCCATTTTGAGGCAGAAAGGCTGCGTGATCGCCAGTACGACTCAAAAGAGAAATCAGTTTCAGTGTGGAAGAGTTTTCGTTTATGGTGACGGTTGTTATAATCGAGGTTCTTTTCCTCTTTCTGGTTTTTGGACAATAGGACATTTTAAGGAACATAGAAAAAAAAAACAGGGGTAGGAGGATAAATGGAACACGGAGGTTGCCTCCATAGGAAAGGCAATTGAGAAGAATCTGCCTTGGCCCGTGAGAAAGAAGAGGCAACAGGACACAAAATAAAAAGAGCGACGCCAGTGGTTTCAAGTCTGTTTTAAAGCGAAGTAGGCGGGAAGGTAAAGAACATTAAGAGCACAGCAGTACGTTAGGAGGGCGAACACAGGTGACTAATTCTAGCATAGTAACAGGAACAAGAGCCGGAGAAGGAGCCGGATATGTGAGGCAGTAACGAACGCAAAGCGTGTTTTTTCCTTGACTCTTATGCTGGACTAGGGAAACAAAATGTGAGGACAAGCTATGGAAAAGGAGTGGTGAGTGTTCGGGTTGGGGTTGCCATGATCAACTTATATGTCACGGAATGCGGAGGAGGCTTGCACAGAGATACGACAATAGGAAATGACATCAGAGATAACGACAATGGGAAATGACATCAGCGATAACGACAATAGGAAATGACATCAGCGATGTACGGCACAGACAAATGGCAGACATTTTCTTACTACGTATACAAATGCTGTGTGCCTCTTTTCTAAGTGCACCACCTAAGTTGGGCCCTTTGCACATTTGCTTTCTTGTCTTCAGCTACCTTCGTGCCTGCTTCCACATGCCTGGGCTGGGTGCGAAACTCCTAGGGCCAGGAAAATTTAAAAAAATAAAATAATATGATAAATTCGGTGCGAAACTCCGGGCCAGGCGCGAAACTCCACAATGCCTGGGCTGGGGCCTGCGCTGCCCTTCGCTGGGCCCGATGCTACATATTGGTACACAAGGAATTGCACTGATAGCCACAGAAACGCCCCGGCTAGGGCCAAGCTTCTCTTGCGCACACCGCTCCTCGCGCTACTGGTGCAGTGCCGCCTGAACAAAATGCGGCTCCTCCGTATCGGAGCACTTGTCTCTGAGCTTAAGGAGGCAACGCCAGGGCCAGAAAGCACTCGCCCCGCAACCACTGCGGCCTCGGTACGCCGTTTGGAAGCAAGCAACGTTTGGTTACGAGCGATGCGAAATTACGCCGGTGGTGTTCTTTCACAGCCATCTACGCACCCGTGCACCGCACGTCCCCATATTCTGGATCGCAGCAACTATCATAGGACCAGTAGAGTTTTCTGCAAAGTCCCCATTGTCCTCTCCTGAATCCTTGCACGACCATGAGTCTCCAGCAGCTGGACTACATCTTCTTGATCAAGGGTGGCGACTCCGCTAACAAGAATTTGGCTTCTCTCGTGTCTGTGTTACATGAGTACGGCTTCCGCACCCAGGCAAGACCCGGGATCGGTTCTTCGACGCTCTTGTTTGCACGGATATCTTCCAGTGCCTATGCTAAGGTGGTCGAGCAAAGCCTGTCCAAGGCGTTAGAGTTTGGCACCACGTCCAAAGATGACACGCCTGCAGACCGGCCCCGAATGCTTTACACCTACTTGACAAGCCCCACCGCAGCAAATGGTGTTGGCCTCACTCCGGGCAAGGGCGAGTGGGATTTCATTGAGGCGGTGATGCCCAACTCCGCGTACTTGGCAGATAAGTGTGTGACGCAATTGGCCAAAAAACTGGCCATGTCTCCGAACTTGGCGACTTCCTCGTTCCTCAAAGTCTACGGCTCCGAGGTGGCGTTGTACTTCGAGTTTCTCAAGTTTTACATCCTTGCGCTAGGTGGCTTGTCGATCTTTGGTTTTGTGGCCTACTTGAAGTCGAAAACCTATTCCTTGACCTATGCTTTTGTTACTCTTGTGTGGAGTGTGGTATTCATTCTTCTTTGGAAGAAAAGGGAGAGCTACCTCACCAACTTGTGGGGTGTGCAAAACGCTCATGAAGTTGATGAATACGATGCTGCCCTTACCAGGGCCTCTGACGAGCTGCTCAAGTCCTCGTCTCCTGCTGCACGGAAAGAGAACAAGGCTGGTGGCCGCTTTTTGAAGGAATTGTCGTTTATTCCTGTAGCATTGATCTTCACTGCGGTATTGGTGTCGTACCAATTGGGGTGCTTTGTTTTGGAAATCTTTTTGTCTGAGATATATGACGGGCCAGGCAAGACGTTTTTGACCTTGTTACCCACAGTGCTCATTTCGGTATTTGTGCCAATCTTGACTCTAGTCTACAATTTTGTAGTGGACAAGTTCTTGACTTGGGAGAGCCATGACAACAATTCCACTCGCTACGATTCATTCGTGGTGAAAACCTTCACGCTAAATTTCTTAACAGGCTATGTTCCTTTGCTCATAACATCTTTCATATACTTGCCTTTCGCTCACTTGATTCAGCCCGAATTGCCATTCATTCAAAGCTCCATTGCAAACAGCATTCATCACGACCGTTACGCCTACAAGTATTTGACCAAGATTAAGTCGCAAAAGGAGTTTACTATCAACCAGGCAAGGTTGGACGGCCAGTTCTTCTTTTTTGTGGTTACCAATCAAATTGTCCAGTTTCTCATGAAGTACGGCTTGCCGCTAGTTTTGCCACATGTGGTGAAATTTGTCAACACTAAAATCCTCAAGAAGAGTGAAGAGGTTCCTGTCGATGAATCTGATGAACACGAGTGGTTGTCCGCTGTTCGGGAGTACATTCAGTTGCCCACGCACAATGTTCATGATGACTATAGAGGCTTGTGTTTGCAATTTGGTTACCTTGCTATGTTTGGTCCAGTCTGGACTTTGGCTCCGTTCTTGTCACTCATTTTCAACGTTATTACTTTCAAGTTGGATACTGTGAAGTTATCAAATGGTAAGTACTTCCGTCCACCAATTCCAAAAAGATCAGATTCAATTCACCCATGGGATTTGGCATTTTTGGCGTTGGCATGGTTGGGTTCCATCATTTCCCCACTCATTGCAGCGTTGTACCGTCATGGTACTAAGCCACCCAAGCCATTAGGTCAATTTGCCTTGGACAAGGCTAGTGTTAATGTGACTTCGACTACTAAGTTGATGTTGACTCTTTTCTTTGCCGAGCATTTGTTTTTCATTTTGTATCTCACTGGGTCAAAGATTTCCTCATTTTTTCAGTCACTGAAAGAAATAGATAACAATGCAACACTTCATGATGCTGCTTTGAAGAAGGACAGTATCGTATCCGGGGTCAAAAGTGAGTCTGCCTCCGGTGCTGCTGACTGGAACAAAATTTCTATTGAAGAGATCCAGAAACAGGCAATGGGAACAGGGAAGACGATTTCACCGAATTCTAAGCTGGATGCCGAGTCCAGTGGAGCAGACAATGGTGCTAACAAAGGAACATCCAAAGAATCAAATACAGGTGTGTCCACTGGAGTGGCGGCTGGTGCTGTAGCAGGAACTCTGGCTACCACAAGCTCTACAGAACAAAGCTTGAGTAACAGACAGAATAGGCTCGAGGAGCTCGAGAAGAAAAAGAAAGATTTAGAAGATCAGAAGGCTACATTGAGAGAGAAGTTGGAGGCACAGATGCAAGATGGCGACAGCGTGATT
Organism: Metschnikowia agaves; assembly: GCA_963678735.1. Classification (NCBI taxonomy): domain Eukaryota; kingdom Fungi; phylum Ascomycota; class Pichiomycetes; order Serinales; family Metschnikowiaceae; genus Metschnikowia; species Metschnikowia agaves. The sequence continues at coordinate 1,010,704 of CAVMBV010000003.1, read as the reverse complement.
CAAACTAAAGACGAAACAGGCCAACCAACAGAGGGCATCATAGATGATAGCAACCACGTCTCACAAGCAGACATTGACGATATTGACAAAAAACTAACTGAGAAAGAGAAGGAAAGCGCCAAAAAAGGAACCACCGACTCTATTGATGCGGACTCAAAGGCAGAGTCAAAGGCAGAGTCTAAGGCCTCATCGAAGACACCCACAGCAGATGAGTCTCTGGAAGAAGCCTCCAGCAAATCACCCAAGAAAAAGGGCCTCAAGAAGTTATTGAAGAGATCTTAGGAAGGCTTATTGTGGCCATATAAATACACGCGAGAGCTGGTAAGCAAAGATACGTAAACCGCCTAGTGGCCATTCCTTGGAGGACGAGCCCCAAAAATCGAGCTCCCAACTCGCACGCTAGTGGAACCCTGGCGAATAGCAGCAATGAAGTCGTTGCTCATTCCCATGCTCAATTGTAGATCCAAGGAATACTTCTTGTCCAAATCTGTCTTGAGGGCAACCAATGTAGCAAAATCCAGATTTTCATCCTCCTCAGACGTGGACTCAGCAAATGAACCGATTGTCATGAGGCCCTGTAAGCTCAAGTACTTACTCTCGTTAGTGAGGTATTCCACTGTCTCGTAGATCTCGTCCATGTTGTCCACGGTGTAGCCAGATTTCTGTTCCTCGCCGGAAGTGTTCACCTGTAGATACACATTGATTTCCAGGTACCCAGATGCCGCCCTCGCAGACTCTAATTTCTTACATTTCTTCAAAGCGTCGATGGTTTCGACAGCATAGAGATTTTCGATATCCTTACCGAGGTCCTTGCACTTTCCCGTCTGCAAGCCGCCTATAAAATGCCATTTGATGTCTTTAGGCAACTCTTTGGCTTTACCTACAAGCTCCTGGACGTAGTTCTCTCCAAAATGGCGGACTCCGTGATTGTACAAGCCCATGATATCAGATGCTGGCTTTAGCTTGGAGACTGCTACCAACCGAACCGGGGTCGAAGTCAGGTGACTTTTGACCTGAGCCAAGATGCGGTCATAGTTTTCTATGAGTTCGGCCTGTCTTTCGGGGCTTGGCTGAGGAAACGACATGGCGATTGTGCGGTACGAGGTTAAGCGTTGGCCTATGAAACGGAGACGGCTCTTCATGCCAAAACTGGAGCATACAAAAACATCCTCACCTCTTCCACCGAGAGCGAGCACAGGCCAACTCAAAGAAAAAAAAGAGCTCCGCGACGGGGAATTGAACCCCGGTCTACCGCGCGACAAGCGGTAATTCTAGCCACTAAACTATCACGGATTGCTACAAACCCACGCGACTGTGAATTATATGCTGCGGCATGGTGTCAATTTGTGTCTTTCGCGTCGCAATTTCCATCTTAGTATGGCTCTGTGTTAATTTCACTTGCTGTACTGCGCTTTTCAATTCCCTCTCATACTCTTCCATCCATGGAACACAAATATGAACGGCTGATGTTCATGGGTGTACGGGTGTAGGTCTACTGTGCGGGCTCATCCCAGAACAATTGGGTGAAAAAAATCATGAAAGATCGAACCCTACTAAGATACAGCATGTCCGATTCCACCTACACCGGGGAGGATTTCGACGACAGAGTCAAGAAACAGGTGGAATTCTACTTCTCTGACTCCAATCTTCAGACAGATAAGTTCTTGTGGAGAATCTACGAAGCAAATGATGGTTGGGTCGAGTTGAAGACCATATTGACTTTCGGTCGTATGAGACAATACAGGCCGGAGGAAAAAGTCATCGCCGCATTGAAGACCTCGGATAAGTTGATATTATCGGCAAATGAAGACATGATTCGCCGCAAGGATCCATTGAAGGATTACAACGAAATCAAGAACACACGCAAAAGAAACTCTGTGCACATCGAGGGCTTTCCCACCACCGTACTGCAAGAGGAAGTCGAGGAGTGGTTTCAGGAGAAGATCTTGCCCAACTTACCCGAGGAGAAGGCTGTGGCCTCGATTCGTCGTGTGCGTTCTCGTGCTAATAAAGAGTTTTTTGGTGTTGTAGACGTTGAGTTCAAGACCCTTAAAGATGCGGAATACTTCCTAGGAGTGTCGGTGAGTTATGCGGAAGGAATTGTGAATGCCGAGAATGTGGAAGACAACAAGGATCTCTTGAAGAAAATGTCGTTGTTGACGTTTAGACAAATGTGGGAATCGGGCAAACGCTTTGGCGTCAATGAAGTGACCAAAAGACGCAACTCATTCAAGGACAATAACCGTAAGAAGATACGAAAGTCTGAAAAGAAGGAGGATGAAGAAAACACTGACGGGGGCAAGAGCAGCAGCGACAAAAACTCAGTACTGGAGGCAGTAGAGGAGGCAGCAGAAGAGGCAGCAGAAGAGGCAGGTGAAAAAACGGACCAAGGAGACAAGGCAGAGCACGGTGAGAAGACAGATGTGGAAAACAAACCCGAGGAAGGTGCCATACAGGATAACTGAATATAATAATGCACATCAAAGATCATAACGGACAAACGAGAGACAATGTGGCGTTGCACTGCATCGGAGAGTCAATATGTCCTAACAGCTAGAGCGATGGTCGCAGTAGTTTTGATTTCTTCGTGTTTACAACTGGTGAAGGCGAGTCCTCCCTCGTGCGTGAGACTAACAACATGAAGAAGGAAACTAGACGGTGGAAAATGAAGGAAGGAGGCCGGAATTTCATCGAAAGGCATCTTCTAGGGCAGAAACTTCTGCCGAGTGAGGGACCACGCAAACGACACTGTATGTCCTCGTTTGTTTTAAGTTTTGTAGAAACATTCTCTGCTACGCCTCTTTCGAAGAACGACACACGCTGAAGGCAACATGCTTGTACTTGATGGTGGCCGGAGAATTGTGTACGAAACCACCGGGTGACTACGTTGTGGTGCATGGTACATTGGCCCCAAAAATGCTAGCGATCTTACTGCGTCGTTCAAGGTATCTGGCTCCATGACATTAGCATACCCCGTTGGAGACTACTCTGGCGTATAGCAGACTAGCATTTTCAAATAGCTATGTTAACCCTTCGGTCGGAGAGGGCACTCAATTGTATATACCTAGCCATACTGGCTCTACCCAAGGCCCCACCGCATCACGTGACACCACTACTACTGTGCCATACGCGTCCGCGCTCTGTTGACTTTGGTGGAGCGTTCTGGTAGCACCGAACACGCCCTAACTACGCCGTGAGTACTGTGAAAATCCCAGTCTACGCCTTGATTGCAACTGCCCACAAAATGTCTGTCGAATTGGATCCTGGCACCCGGAATTGGATCGCGAAAACCTTCGGCGCGTTGGACGATTTGACCGCGTCCAAGCTTGTGAGCCTCAAGTCGTTGTTCAACCTCTCCAACGACGACATCTTCATCAAGTGGGAGTCCTTTGTTGTCACCACACAGCAGCATGGCGACTTGGATCTTAGTCCGGCCAGTGTGGAGAAGTTTCAACAATACTTGCAGGAGTCGATCGCTGCTTCACACCAGAAGAAGGGCCCCTCACTCAAAAGGAATAGAGATCTCTCGGCTGCCAAAAGAAAGCCGGCGTTGGACTTCTCCTCCAGCCCCGGCGTGGTGCTTCCATCTACGCCGCACTTGAAAAAGAGAAAGCCTGCGTTGAGTAGCGAACCCGACTCGTCGCCCTCGCGAGAGGCATTACCGTCAAGTCCCGGGAACGTCGAAGCTGGACAGGCGGCTGCGGAGCCCAACTCGGTATTGGAATGCTTAAACCCGCTGGTCGAGGTTCCTGAATTCGCAGATACAGTGCAGTTGTCTGTGAACTTCGACGCGGAGAAGTTCAACTTCCGCACCATGGCAATGAAGCTTCTAGAAAGTGCTGATGTATTGGACGAGCAGATTGACAATTTCAGTCTGTTGTTGCTGGAGACGTACAAGAACAAGGACATCCTGCTCAGCAACCCTTGCTTAAGCTCACAGTTTGATATCATTTGCTGCGGTCGGATTGTGCCTGACTCTCCCTTTTTCGACTCCACCTCGCTTGCACCGTTGAACGAGAAGTCTTTATTCCTAGAGACGTCCCGCTTGGGAGGAATCGGGCAACGTATTCCTTTGGACTTGTCCCCATTGCATGAATACTCGTTTTTTCCGGGCCAGATAGTGGGCCTCAGAGGCAGAAACCCAACGGGCCGTGCTTTCATGGTGCACGAGGTGTTGGAGTTACCAATGCTTGGCGCCCCTGTGTCTTCACAAGACGAGCTTCAAGAATTCTACACCACGGAAGACCATGGCACAAAAGTCTTTGTTGCTGCTGGACCTTACTCGAATCTGCAAACCCTCAATTACGATAAGCTTTCGAGCCTCGTCAACACTCTAAACACTGAAATCAAGCCGCAAGTTGCGATCTTCTTCGGCCCTTTCCTCGATATGACAAACAAGGCTGTCGAATCTGGCGACTTGCACTTTGAGGGAATCCCTCAGAGCCATCAGCCGCGCAACTTGGACGAGGTGTTCAAGCTCAAAATCACCCCCGTGCTCAAGCAAGTCGACTCAAGCATCCAAGTCATTCTTCTTCCCTCACTTTCCGATGCCGTAAGCAAACACGCATCTTATCCCCAGTCGCCCCTCGACAGGAAGAGGCTCGGCTTGCCCAAAAACTTCAAGTGCTTCCCCAACCCCAGTGGGTTTTCTGTCAACGAGGTGATGTTTGGCACTTCTAATCTTGATGTGTTCAAGGACCTCAAGGATGTGTACAAAGCGCCAACCACTGGTTCCAAGACCAAGATTTCTTCAAACCGCTTTGATCGCATTGCCTCGCACATATTCGAACAAAGACGTTACTACCCTCTTTTTCCGGGTTCCGTCAAGCGTGCGGTGTGCTCTAAAAGTGATGCTGATAAAATGGGAACCTTGAGAGATGGCGTCATGGGTGAGGATTTAGCGGACCTCGACCTTGGTGGCTCCTGTCTTGAGGTTCCTTACTTGGGGCTCTCTGAGCTTGGGGACTGTCTACCTGATGTGTTGATCATGCCGTCGGAAATGAAGTACTTCGCCAAGGTCGTGCGAGGTGTGGTGGTCATAAATCCAGGCCAGTTTATCAGGCCAAGCAAGGCAGCTGCCAAGCAGGATGGTAGTTATAGTGTTTTGCAAATCAGGCCTCCCAACTTCGGCCAACAGGACGGTAATGTTGACAGAGTTGATGGGGAGAGTACCTATTACCACAACGTTTACAAGAGATGCAGGGTTGATATTCACAAAAGCTGAGCTTGCAGGCAAAGAGAGCAAAGAACTGTATTTATCGGCAAAGAAAGCAAAGAACTGTGTTTATCAGCAAAGAAAGCAAAGAACTGTGTTTATCCTATATATCAGGCTGCCTAAGCGTAACTGTTTACTACGCGTATGTCTTATTCGAAGATGTACTGGCTGGTTAATTGTAGCAGTCAATGAATCGATGTTTCTGGTTGTAGTTGCACGTGCAATGCAACGTAGTACTACTGAGCAGAGCTCACACTGTGCGAAGTCCCGCTCACCAGTACTTATTTCACTGGCTGGTTTATAAGAATGTCCCACAGACGGACTAAAACTTTTCTGCTCATCTAATCAAAGAATCAGCTGAAGCTTTAGGGCGCTTATATTCTATCACGGAGAGTGAGACATGTTCAGGTCTTTTGGCAGAGTTCTACGAAGAGCGCTACATACTCCGAATCCGCCAGCATTCAAACTACGGGACTACCAAGCTACAGCGGTGAACAATGTACTCAAAAGCATAGCAGCCGGAGTCCGCCGGCCTGCAGTGGTGCTAGCGACGGGTGGAGGAAAAACTGTGGTGATGTCCCACCTACTACCACAGATAAAAGCTGCGGACACAACGCGTCGTAAGACTTTGATATTGGCACACAAGGAAGAATTGGTGAGGCAGGCGGCCAAAACTGTGCGGGAAATCAATCCAGATCTCGAGGTGCAAATAGAGATGCGGCGTCAGATCCCAGGGCCGGAGGCTGATGTGATAGTGGGATCTGTACCAACATTAGTCAGACTTTCACGACTCAACCGGTATGATCCAGCGGAGTTCAAGACTATAATTTTGGACGAGTGTCATCATGCCACAGCGTCATCTTGGATAAAGATCTTGAACCATTTCGGGGCTCTAAGTAACGAGCTGGATATCGTGGTGGTAGGCTTCACCGCTACTATGGAACGTGCGGATGGTACTTCTCTCGGCAACGTATTCCAGGAGATTGCGTACGAGCGGAATTTGCTTACCATGATTCGAAGCAAGGAGCTCTGCGATGTACTGTTTTCGACAATGAAAGTAGACTTAAGCTTAGATGGTGTGGGCACCAGGTTTGGCGATTACGATACATCAGAGTTGGCTGCGGTTATGAACCAAGGCCAGATCAATCTACAAGTAGCGAAAGCATACTTGCAGCTAAAGAAAGAGCTTGGCTTGAAATCTACATTGGTGTTCTGCGTCGACATCAACCACTGCAGAACTCTATGTGGTGTCTTGCAGGCAAACGGCATTAATGCTCAGTACGTGACGGGCGAGACGGCTCGACACGAGCGTCGAGATATCTTGGACGACTTCAAAAACGGCAAAATCGACGTGTTGTGTAATGTGTTAGTGTTCACCGAAGGAACGGATATCCCCAACATTGACTCCATGATTCTCGCACGGCCCACTAAATCACGCCCACTACTAACGCAAATGATAGGACGGGGTCTCCGGTTGCACCACGGAAAGGACTGCTGCCATGTTATAGATATGGTCGGGACGCTCAAGATTGGCGTGCTGTCTGTTCCAACGCTTTTCGGTCTTCCAGAAAACCATAACGTAAACCGCAAAACTTTTGAAGAGCTCGAAGAAGAAAAGTTGCAGTTGGACGTAGAGAAAGAGAGGCGTGAGGCTATTGAGAGACAGCTTGAAGTCCAGGAAACATTGGAGCGGCAAAAGCAGATCGAGCAGTTGTCGCTTCAGTTCGACGTGATCAACGGGTTTGCTGCTATGATGGATCGTAAGCTCGAAGTACGGGAGGATACTGCGGATACTAATGCAGCCTTCCGAGACAGCTACATAAATTGGGTCAGGCTCGAGTACAATGTTTGGGGCACGGAAGTCTCCCTAGGAGGCTCATTTCTAACGGTGGAACGTAGCGAGGATGAGCAGGGTCAACTTGTGTATACACTTTACAAAAACGACAAGGCAAGTCGTAAGATGATCATAGCAAGCAATTTCCTGTGTCCTAGAACTCTACGACTGAAACTCAATACCGGAAGTGTTGAGTATCTCATCAACATCGCATCGAATATAGTGCGACGCAAGCATAAAGCCGGAGCCGACAAGTTGATCACTCAGAAGCAAGCTGGTTACCTTTACGGCGGTTTAAGTCGCAAGGTGACTTCGCAATATGGCGAACACCGCCTTGGTGAATTTCGGGACAAAATTCTGGAGTTGAATATGTCGCGAGCATCAGCGATGATATTTGCGTTGAAGTATTCTGTGAACAGCCTCTGGATCAAGTGGGAACTCAAGAACCTTTTAGGGTTGACCCCTAAAGCACAGGCACAGCTCGATAAAAAGATCCAGAAATTGAAGCTGGGGCCCAAGCTAGCGCCCCGTCGACCGACAAGTCGTGCAACTACGGTTAGTTCATAGGGATGTATGACTTACGCGAGCGAGAGAGAGAGAGAGAGATATGAAATCTTACGAAACTCCAGTCATCCCCATCTACTCCTTACCTGCTCTGTATTTTCCTCGACCCTTTGCTCTAGAACAAGTTTGTGCCCCCGTCCTGGACCATAGTGCGCACATGGAGTGAGTGCCCAGCCAGAAATGGTGCGAGCTCTGGGCGCACTGCTTACTAGCACTAGCACTAGCACTAGCACCCCAGTCTGCAAACAATAACCACGGTCCCCACCACAAAATGCATCTAGCGGCCCTATGGATATTCTTTGCTCTTATAGCCCGAGTGTGCCAAGCAAATGTTAATGCCACCGTCGACGAAGCAGAGAAAATCATTAGCTCTTCAGGACACACCAACAATTGGGCCGTGCTTGTGTCCACGTCTAGATTCTGGTTCAACTACAGACACATGGCCAACACATTGAGTTTGTACCGCACGGTGAAGCGGTTAGGCATTCCAGACTCGCAAATAATCTTAATGTTAGCCGATGACATCGCCTGCAATCCCCGCAACGCATTTCCCGGGACGGTGTTTAACAACATGGACCAAGCCATTGATCTCTACGGCGACGACATCGAGGTGGACTACCGTGGCTACGAGGTGACGGTGGAGAACTTCATCCGGCTTCTCACCGACCGATGGGACGATAACCACCCAAGAAGCAAACGGCTACTTACCGATGAAAATTCGAACGTGTTTATCTACATGACTGGCCATGGAGGCAACGAGTTCTTGAAGTTCCAGGATGCCGAGGAGATTGGCGCTTACGACTTGGCGGATGCGTTCCAGCAGATGTACGAAAAGAAGCGGTACCGCGAGATCTTGTTCATGATCGACACCTGCCAAGCTAACACCATGTACGAGCGGTTTTACTCACCCAATATTCTCGGAGTGGGCTCGTCGCGGATTGACGAGCTGTCATACTCTCACCACTCAGACTTGGACGTGGGTGTCGCAGTAATCGACCGTTTTACCTACTACACCTTGGAGTTTTTGGAAAAGGTGGAGAAGAACTCTATGGTTACCATGGATAAGCTTTTTGCTGAGTTCACCTTCAGCAACGTGCACTCCAATCCAGGCATCCGTACCGACTTATACAACAGAGACCCAGCCACTGTGCGCCTCACTGACTTTTTTGGAAACGTGCAAGACGTGGTCGTAGACGATGTGGATGAGAACCTTGTCTCGTTGATGCCAACGGGCTACGAAGAAGGGCAGAATGCTTCCGAACCACACCATGAGCCAGTATTTCGGGTTCCTTTCTCGTCTTCTGCCTACAACAACAAGAAGATGCATATGGTGACACAGAAACACGCAAACATCATCACTGCCGTCCTGGTGGTTGTACTTGGTGTCATTTGGGCTACCACCAAGGAGTTTTGAGCCTTCACCCACTAAAACAATGGCCAAGGCCAAACATAGCGTCAGTTCATAGCAAGACAGATAACATACGCTTTAAGGATACTTTATAGCATGAAGATAAACGATAAAGATGATGCGGATACGAGTGTAAGACGTTGAATGGAGCCTTTGGCCATGCGTAGATTTGTGCCGGATTACGTTGTCTCCGTCGTGCTACTCTGTTTTGTTCCGCTCCTCTCTGCTTATTGAATTTTCTATTTTACTGTTGTGATTACCCAAAAGGCTTATTTTTCCCTCTACTTTATAGTCTTTTACTTGATGTCCTTTAGGACTGATTTCTATCGCCAGCCCAGCCTGAAATGGCTCTTCTTAACTATGATCATTCGCGCTCTGGCGTTGTACCCAAAACATCATCAGAACCGCGCGCTTACTCAACCTCACCTTTGTTTTGCTAGCATATAAACTAAACTTGTGTGTCCATGGATCTCTCTGGTGCTCGTATATACGGCTTAATGATCCGTGGGTCCATTCCCGAAAAGGTCGCAGTGCTTTCTGAGCTCAAGACTCATGTCAAGAAGGACAACATAGACTTGGTCTCTGTCCCCAAGTACTTTGAGGCGGTGTCCGTTGCCATGGATACCGAGGACGCAGCACTCCGATCAGTGGCGTTCAGCTTGGCGTGCCACTTGGTCAAGCGGGTCAGCATCCAAGACTCCAAGGGCAAGCTTCTTCGCCAGCATGGCTTTCTTGTGCTTCCGATCATTGTTTCTCGCATTGCAGACCCCAAGCTTCTGGTGAAATTGTCTGCCAAGCGGGCCCTTGAGGCCCATTGGCTCAGTGCGCCGCAGCAGACCGAGCAGGCTGTTATCGATATTGCCCTTGCAAACCGCAGTCCGCTCTTGGTCAACGAAGCAGTCGCCTGGCTCAACCACATTCTCACTACCATCAACCCGCACTTTAACCTCGATCCCTTTCTTGAGCCCTTGGCCAGAAACTTGAGCAAGCACGAGACCGACCAGACGCTAACCTCGAACATTAGGGTTCTTCTTGAAAACTACTACGAATTGAAGCATAACCGCCTCCACAAGTTCGACCTACAGAAGATTTTAGAAGCAAACAACGTCAGCCCCGCATTGCGCACTTCTATCATGGGCACAGACTCGGTTCTTGCCCATACTTCCGCCAATGAGCAGAATCCGTTTGTGGAATCGAAACATTCGGCCGAGCGTCTTCCCGCCCGGCGTCTGCTGCCTGCGGCGCCTGTCAAGCATGTGCCTTCAACTGCTAATGACCATGTGGCTGGATCGCGAGCTTTCTCTCATGAAACAATCCCCGAGTCCAGTCATCGAACCTTGTCTTCTACCCCTCCTAATTCAGCCCTTACAGCACTATTGAACTCTGTTGCGGGCTATTCATTTGACTCTACTTTCAGGCGCAAGAATGTGTCTAGCTCCTCAGAAGTTCACCAGCTTGCATCAAGCATGCAGCCCCGTTTTGAAGGAAAGGAAACTGAGCGCAATTGGACATTTCGCGAGAAGCATATAATAGAGTTGAGATCCCTTATAAGAGGCAACTCTGCCAATGAGTATTTCAGCGATTTAATGCATATCATTCACGAGCTACAGGAGGGCATATGCAAATCTCTACTGTCTTTGAGGACAACTCTCTCTGTTAATTCGTGTCAGCTTGTCAAGGAAATGGCCTACTTGTTCCACTCCAAGTTCGATGTTCTCGCGGACCTTTTCATTCCTACTCTCATTAAGTTGTGCTCCAATACTAAGCATTTGTCTAACTCCAATGCGCATGCTGCTTTGTGCTCTATTTTTTCCCATTGCTCCTTTGCTAATAAATATGGCCAGCGCATATATTTGGCATCATTGGAAAAGAGTACTAATACCCGTTCTTATGCTCCTATCTGGTTGCAGATATACATTTTACGATCTCATGATTCATGGGGAAGTTCTGGGTCAGAGCTCGTAGATAAGGTCCTACTGAAACTCTTATCTGACTCTAGCATGCAAGTAAGAGCAGCGGCAAGGAATGCTTATTGGGTGTACAATCAATACGTTCCGCTGGCTGCCGCTAAATTACTTCAAAATCTTGATCCTAATGCTGCTAAGGCGCTCGAGCGATCTCGACCACAGACTGCTGAAAATTCAAAGCTTCCAGCTTCTTTCTCTTTGTCCAAACTGCGCCCGTCACTTAAAGAAACCATCATTGCTAAGAACCGAGAATTAAAATCGAGGCAGAGTATTTCTCGGTCGAGTTCGAGGAATAATAATAGTCGGCCAACTCTTCCATCTACTGCTAATGGACATCCCTCGGAATTTCCAATCTCTAAAAATGATAATTCTCTCGCAAATGACGACGTCATTACATCAGTGGCAAGCTTATCAAGAAAGGCATCTGGCTTCCTGACTACGCTTGGAATTTCAGATCATGAGACTGGTTCAATGAATGGAACAAAACTGAGAGCTGTAACACCTTCGAAGACTGTACCTCCCTCTATGGAAGCCCCAAATCACTTGGTCGAACCACATTATGCCCAGTCAACTTTCTCGCAGAGTTCTTCCTCGACCGATTGTTCAGCACGTCATAGCAGAAAACAATCGATACCAAGGCGACAGTCTCGAGACTTGTTTGACTCTTCTGGGACTCATACACCAAATAGGTCTGGCTCGCAAAGTGAAACTACAGAGACGGCAAAAAACAAGCTTGCCAAGTCTGATTGTGCTTTACAATTTACTACTAATGATCTGATAATGCTGCTCTTGTCTTCGAAAAAACAGGACAAGGTGACAGAAGGAGTTGACCTTTTACGAGCTTCATTACTTCGCGATGAAAGTCTTCCCCACGGCATAATTCTGATATTACGCGATATTTCCATTAGCAACCCATTTATTTTGGAGCCATTGTTCGAAGAGAACGAAAAATTATTCAAGAAGACTTGTAAGCTTTTCTCGTCAGAAGATTTTATGAGACTCATATGCCTCATGATTCCTCCGAGTTCTACCTTTATTGATCCAATTGTATCTGTTTTTTCGACTGATTCACTCTATGGTTCTATGGAAACAATACTTTCTTACGCGTGCGATTTGGATAATATTGTTGATGAAAAGCTTTTGGTGATGCAGATAATCAAATACAAAACTGTGATTTTACAGTGCTTGATGCAACTTATGCGCCATGCAATTACCAAAATACCTATCACTGATGTTAATTTCACGAAGTTAACCGGAAGTTTGTTTGATTTAATTCCATTGATATATCAAACTCAATTGATAGACGATTATCTGCATGTACTTCGAAAACTTTATGCTATAAACTCTACACTTTTTGTTTCTCAGCTCGTGTTGGTGCAAAAGTCACACAAGCAAGAAATTGAAAACTTGGTTGGTATTGATAATGTTCTTCACTACCAAAATACGAATGCAGTGTTCTTTAATGTTCCGGAGCTAACTCAAATTGCACCTGGCAAAGATATAGAACAATTGTCGCCGTTAAAGTTTCCATCAGACTTTACTTTGCTACTCCCATCAAATAAAACCAATCCAGACCCAAGATCGAGTTCTAATGAAGTAAAGACTGAGCCAAAGTTACCAGTTAGTTTGGAAGAAGTGAATTCCATGCCTGTGGAGTCAATTCTGTCTCAAGTCATTCCAAAGTTGGAAGAGCGTTCAGATGAAGATGTACTCATGGATGAGGCAACAGATAAGTTTTCAGAGTGTGGTGACAGACTTGGAGGCGAGAATAATACTTTCCATGGTAACATTCAAGATGCTAATATACTCGATACCAAAAAATGTGCTGATATCGACCCTCAGGATGATGAATGTGGTACAAATACTTTTGTGAAGGCTAACAAGAAGAAGCTCGATCCACATTTTCTTACAAGACTCAGCCCTGAATTACAGAATGAATTAGTTGACGATTTTGCGCTGGTATGTCTCACGAATCAAGCTAACTCGATTGAGATGTTCATCGACAAAATTGACCCTCTTCAAAAAATGTCAAGCCGCAGCAGACCGATAACAATTTTCGAAGACTCTCAAGGAGGGTCTCCACAAAAAGTAAAGGAATACAATTATACAGATTTAAACTGGTTTAACTTTTTGATGGCTAGAATGTTGTTGAATCAAGACCTCAGGGAGTTTGAAGACTGTACGATTGAAAGCTTCAGATCTTTGTGTGAAACATTGATAACCAGATCGTCTGGAGAGACAAATATTGCAGGATTATTGAAATGCTTGCAGTCTCCTCGCAGTGAAGAGTTTAACTTATTTTTGGCAAGGGAAGGCTACATTCTTTTGGAAAACTCACTTTTAGTCTTCTTGTCTCACGACGAGTGCGATATCCTTGGTGGACTAATGGTTTTAAAGCAGTTACTTATCAATAGACATGTTGTTGACCCCCAGAGGTTGTGGGAGACTCTTGTTGACATAAGTCAACGTGAAAATGATGACCCGCTCCAAACAATGGATATTGCAGTAGGAGAGACTTTCGACGAAGCACTATGTGGAATTTACAGCAGCTTGGGTCTTTTCCATATTGTGACTGGGTTTCTAATGCAACTGGATGAACGAGATGAAAGAGAACTCAAGTTTGTACTTCGCTCAATTCTCAAGTTAGTGTCTTCCAAAAGTCTTGTTCTAACCATTGACACATCTTTTGTTAGCCGAGCTGATAAAGCTGTCCGCAAGTTCATTAACCATGAACGAGCGGAAATACGAAAACTAACAATTGAGATTTATGGCCGTATTCTTCATGCTGCAAGCTCATATGATCCAACTGGGGTAGCAGCAGAAAGAAGTTCTGAAGAGAAATCTAGTTTAAGAGCTCTCAACGATATAATGGCAGAACTCTCTTACCCCGAACAAAAACTAATCGAGCATTACAGTAGATGATATAACCGGACCAATGGAAATTACCTGCTTCGGAATTCCAAAGAAAGTGTGTATTTAGTATAATATCCATGCAATAACGCGAAATAATTAGAAATGACAGTATATATCACATAATCAATTAAAATGCTGTTGTTTGATGTTGGCAGAGACCCGATTAGAAGACTCAGGGGTAGGAATTAGAGAATCGCCGTTCTCTTGTTTGATTTGAACCCGAAATCGTCCTTCGAGATCGGTTGCGTTAAAGGATCTGCTTGGCTTAGTTACCTTATTGCTCTGGCGAGCATTTTGAAGCTGGCGTCGCTTTCTCATCATCGAAGCAGTTATCTCTTGTTGTCGTTGAGCAGAGTGGGGATTCCGGTTATAGTCAAATTCTTCAGGAAAGCCAAAACCGATTGCAGATGATGCTGGTTCCATGTGAATCATCGGATGTAATGCAGCTAGTGGAGTCATTTGCAGATGATAAAATTCACCATCGTAAGGTAAATGCGAATATATGGAAGGAACGTCGTGAAAGTGGTGATAGCCCTGTTCGAGCGGGAACCCAAATGGAGGCATGATCGCCGATGGAGAGTATTGCATACCAGGAGCATAACCAATTGGCTGATGCATGAAAGGGTGTTCATCGTAGTATTTTGCCAGTCTGGGAAAATACAACTGGTTGGCAGAATTGGTCATACGAACCGGAACAGTCTGTTCAATCAAATAGTCCTCATTGCTCACAAGATTTATAGGGTTTGGAAAAATTGAGGATTCCAAGTTATCGAAGTTAGTGTCACCCGCATTTATGAAGGCACCAGTATGGTGGTTGGAATCGAGAGTGATGTAGTCTTTGGCTGCCCCTTCATTGACAGAGAATTCCTGTTGGTGGAAGTCCTTATCTAGATAGTCAAGTGGAAAGTCATCATCATCATTCGTGTCGAAGCTGGTACCTGCTTCATTTAGAGTGTTGTGCCTCTTGTTTTTCGCATGTTCTGAGTACATATGGTGCTCTGGCTCATGGCTAAGTCCTAGATTCAGATTCTCGGGCGAAGTAGAACAATCAGGCGTATTTGTTTTGGTGTGATCCTCTGACTTGATGGATGTACCAAATTGAGGCTGGCCAATATGGTCAGTAAGCTGTTCGAAAAGGGACTTGGTCAAATCTTCCTTGTATTCAAACAGTGTAGCAGGTTCTCGCAGGGCGACAGAAGTAGCAGGCTGCCCCGCTTTCTCTCTTTTTAAGTCACGTTCGAGGGCATCAGCCATGAGTTTATCATGATTCACATTGAACCAAAAGAAGACCTTTTGCTTCTTCTGGGTTCGTAGACAAGAATTTTTGTAGAGAAACTCCAAGAATTCCAGCTTCGGGTTCTCTAACACGGAATCTGTGCCCGTTTTCATGTTACGCAAATCGGAGAAGATGCCCTCCTCGAACTTTTTCCTATCCGTTACAGTGCGGCCGAAATGCTGGAACTTATATAGTATGCATCTGACAATATCGGTTCCAGTGATGAAGTATAGGTTGTTCCAGAAGACACAGCTCACGAAGCCCTCGTCGTTATTTAAATAGTACCGGCGTATCACCTGATTTTCCTGCCAATTTGCTGGCGCAGTTGCCAAAAAAAATTTCAAGTCCTCAATAAGACTTAGCGATTCCTTGACGTCTTCGGAAACTTCAGACATTGTAGAAATCAACCGATGAAATGTGGGGTACTCTGCGATCAGCTCTGGAGTAAGGCGTCAGCATTCAGCGCTCAACGTGATAAAACAGACGTCCCAAAGATAATAAAGGGCAATTAAAAGAGTGACGAGCAATTATAATGATCCTGGCTAAAGGAATTGCTAAAGGTTGGGCAAAGGGAGAACAGACGGTCTAAATAAGATAGCTGTGTTTCAGGTTTGCCCACCTGAAACAACAATGCGGACGCGCATTCCACACCCCTCCCACATCTTCGCATCAAATCCCTGACACTCAAAGCGCTCAAACAGGAAGCTGAAACACAACTAATACACCCACAGCAAACTCTAATTGCGGCGTTGGGTCTGATAACATGCTGTACTTCTTTGAATTGCCCGTAGAGGTTTTGACATTGTGCGATATTCTTTTATGTTAGGATTTACTCTTTAGGCTCCTTTCGAGGTCTGGAACATTTTTTTTGTCTACAGGCGGCTTATGTGCGGCCAATCTCGATCCGTAAAACAGCGCCTAGGGGGTCTTGAGGAAAACTCAACCGACAAAAACGGATACGTCATTAATATCGTTTAGCCTCGTTTTCTTCTTTCAATTTATAACCAATCGCCCAATCTCCTAGTTGGTGTAAATACCTAGTCTGGCGTCTCTTGTACTATATCAGCAATGAGTTTTAAACTTTTTATCTGGGCAACTGTATTCCATGGACTGCACACAACACAAGATCAAAACGCACGACATAAACTAAACGCAAATGTGCCTGACAAGTATGCAGTGTGTGCGCTTAGTTCAACAAATCTAGAAGCATCCGGACTTTGCGCACAAGGCTCTTTGACTTTGTTTGTACCACAAGATACAAAAAGTCGTGCTCCCTAGGTGTTCTGAGATTTCGAATAAACGTGCTTCGATTTCCATTCGCAATCCAGCTGTTCAACCTCGCTCCAACTTTCACTCTATAATTTCTCTTATCTAGGGCAAGATTCTAGTATGCTCAAAGCAGTAGGCAAAAATGACCATAGCGCAATCACGGATTCTGCTATGCCAAAGTGACGACTGCGTACTCTTCGTCGTCTGTACCCCATTGCTTCAGGGTCTCTTCAACGTCTTGCTTCGAAAGCTGGTTTACACGTCGCTGCTCCCAATACGCCATGTACTTCACATCTTGGCAGCACACAAGTAGGTCGTCGCACCCGAACTTGTGGGCGCCACCTATAGCTCCACCTATGAACCGAGGAGCAGTTTCAGAAACAGGAATAACAGGAACACGCGAGTACTCCGAACAGCTTCGACCTCCAGGCAGAGGCATCCGCCTACCCTCGGTAGACGAGATTCTTTTCAGGATACAAACGCATGAGGGGTACTCGCCAGAACATCCTTTAGATGCACAGTCCATTCCAATATCGTTCAAGAACGCTCACCAGACTCACTCACTTCCTAACCTCTACGTGGCTCCACAAAGACGCGAAACCCATGCGGGACAATCTTCTGCAGTGGGCCGCATTCAGTTTGGAGATTACATAGGCAGAAATGCACAGCAAGCTCACGGTCGAGCAAGTGATATTCAATTTGTCGTTCAAGGCATCGAGCAACATCGTGCCGGTTCGCAGCACGGTGCGCTTGAGCCCATGAGCACGGGCAGAAAACGAGGAAGGAAGAAGAAACTAGACACGATTTGCTCGCACTGCTTGCTGACTCTGACGCCTGAGTGGCGCAAAGGGCCCGACGGATCCCGGACATTGTGCAATGCGTGCGGATTGTTCTATCTGAAGCTTGCAAAGAAGTTCGGGGCCGAAGATGCAAACATGATCTTTGCGTTCAAACGCCAGCGCGACGAGGTCCAGGATAGAGTTGTTCCAACGACACAGCAAAAAAACAGGATCCAAACCATGATGCAAGAGCAGGTGTCTAGCGATTCTGTGGAATCAACAGAGGCAATTCCCTCGCCACAGATGTCTGTAGGCGAGCAGTAAAGAGCAATAAACGCGGAGAGCAATCAATTGTTAGGTAAACTTGTAAGCATGCGATATCTTCCTTTATCCAATAGAGCCTTTTGGCGCTCAACTTGCGAATTTGCTGTGTTGAGCGCCGCAAGCTGCGATGTTAAGAGACTCAAATGTGAGGTCTGAAGCTCATAAGACTGCGGAGCTGCTGCTTCGCCTCTGTACTCTTTCACAAGATGTGCAAGGTGCACCAAATGGCTCTCACTAGCAGCACTGAGCGAGTCTTGAGCAAGAATGGCTTTTAGTTTGACCTCTAGCTGTAGGAAAGACTGCGCCCAGGACTCCAGGTCTTCGGGAACCACAAACTGGTCTTCTTGCGAGTAATTCGCGTGATTGAGCACCGTGGACACCGCCGACTGTTCTGATTCGCCGGGCACCAATTTGGCGTCGATCTGGTTTCCAGAGCAGGCAGAAATGCACCTGAAAGTCTCAGGTGACGATGGTGTGATGAACACCTGTGCGTGCTGGTAGCCAAGCGCATGCAATTGCTCAAAAAGCGGGCGTGGCACCTGTGCTTCCTTCTTGCAACTATACAACCCGAGCAACTCCAAGTTTGGTGTAATTGTTTGGAGGAGGGAGAGCTTTTTCTCTAGGTATGACTGCAAAAGTACACCTCCCGCATTGGCAAGCTCAAAGGCATCAGTCACTGTCACTGCAGAGCCGTCAGTGTATCCGACCAACGCGCCAACGTCGACGTCCAGCTTCCTTGCGATGTGGTCAAAAACGGAGAGCATCACCAAGCCCTTGACTGCTACTTCGCCCGACATTGCTATATGGAGTTGTTAGCAGATGTGAACTGTAGGCCCAGGTAGTGCGGTGGGCGAGCGTTGGTGCGACGAGTATGCCCTACAGTGAGAGACTGCCGTGGAGGAAGCCGATCAATCGACACGAGCACGAAACCGTCAAGCATCCTCCTGACACGTTTAAGCGCCTTCCTGGTAAGCCGGGCTAGTTGATGAAAAAAGGAAAAAACAGTTAGGCGTGCTGTTGGAACTGTGGCTCCAGCAACCGCACAATGTATGGGTGCAATATGGGTGCAATATGGGTGCAATATGGGCGCAATATGGGCGCAATATGGGTGCAAGATATCGCGCGAGAGCCTTAGGCAGCAAGCGAAAATCTACCAAAAACCGAATGGGCTCGAGCTGCAAAACGACCAAAGACAATGAGCTTCTTCCCGTTCTTCTCTTGTCCATATGGAGGACTTTGGCGGTTGGTTCCTTTCCTATTTCATGTCTGTCTAAGCATAGTGGGGAGCACATCCTGCAGGTATACCAGGTAAGCGAAGAGGGAAAAAAAAGTACATTTTCTCATCTCCTACCTCCCCTCTTGAAAATGATCATGTCGTTACATGACCCGATCACTAGGAAAAGAGAAATAGGGACGGACCATCGCAGCGAAGCAAAGCGGGCTCGCATGGACCCGGAACAGGAAGCTTTTTCCGAGAAGATGTACTCGCTTTTTGTCAAATCAGCAATGGAGTCCTTAGAAAAGGTATGTGGCATTTCGTTCTATGGGCAGCGGGCCGTATCAAGCAATCACAGTACTAACATCAACAGGATGATTCGCTCCAAATCAACAACTTGACCTCCAAGATCAATCTCCCTTCGTCGCACAGCGAGTCGATCTCCCTCTCCAACTTCGTGATAGTGTTGAAGTGCCTAATAAGTAACATTTCCAAGCTCGATAATTCGGCATCCACGGCACTCATAAACGCCATTTTGCGCTACCAGTGGCTAGACGCCAGGGGCAAGCCGGGCTTTTTGGCCTTTGTTGACGAGTACGCACTGTTCGTCAGTGTCCTTGTGTCTTCATATCCCAAGTACCTCCATGAGGCGCTCAAAAAGCTCATCCGGGACTTTCCTGGCGTCGCAGACGACTCTTTTCCACATCACAAGCTCCTCAAGCGTTTTGTGACTTACATTCCTACTTGCATCAGTTACCTCTCGCCACTTTTAGCGAGGGAGTTTCCCCACCATTTATCTGCATCCTCTGCCGAGATTGCCAACTACTTTCACAACTCAATGCGTGTTACCACGTATTGTCCTGACTTGCAGTTTCCCATATGGCAAATGTTGGTTGAGTGCTGTATCAAATTGGATGTGGAGTTGCAGAACGAGCTAGACGACTTGGACGACGATCTAATCGAAGAACTAATTAATGAGGATGAAGAAGAGATCGACGACGATTTGGATGACGAATTGGAAGCTGACACGGAAGTTTACCAAGTCACTTCTACTCGAAATATTAAGAAGTTAGTGTCTAAGCTTGACTTGGGCTTGGAAATGCTTCTCAAGTCGACCGAAGACTCGTTTACACGAGAAGAGTTGACCTCAGGAAGTGGCGTTACCCTCTTCAACTCACTTACCTCCTTGTTCAAGACTCACATCTTGCCAACACACTTCACAAAGTCTACTCAGTTCCTCATGTTCCATGTTTCACAATATCAGCCCGAATTAGCAGACTCCTTCTTGGTCTTGCTAATAGATATCGCTTTCAACCCCAGCGAGAACACCGAAAAGAGGTTGAAGTCCTTGCAGTACCTTTCCTCGTACATTTCCAGAGCTAACAAATTGACTCAGCACCAGGTCGTCTTTGTCGTCAGTTACTTGATTGGATGGATCAACAAATATATCACCGAGAGAGAGCATGAGGTTCTTGATGTTTCAGGGTTGTCTTCTGGTGGAATGGAAAGATTCAAGTTATTCTATGCTACATTTCAAGTGCTTCTTTACATCTTCTGCTTTCGTCACAAGGATTTGGCTCGCGCTCCCGAAGACGTAAGCACTGGCGAAAGCGAATGGGAATGCAATATTGACAAATTCTTCCAGCGAGTAATTATTGCGAAGTTCAATCCTTTGAAATACTGTGATGAGACTGTCGTTTACATCTTTGCCAAGATTGCCACTAAGTTGAATGTCTGCTACTGTTATTCTATCATCGAGCACAACAAAAGGGAGCGTATGACTCAAGGCAATTCCAATCTTCCTTCGTCAGTAGGTAACTTCAGGCACAAGCAGGAATTCTTGGACTTAGAAGCATATTTTCCATTCGATCCAATGGTTCTTCCCTTGTGCAAGAAGATTATTAGCTCCAGCTATGTCGAGTGGAAAGATGTTAATCCAAATAACGATGATGACGACGATGATGATGATGAGAGCGGAAGCCATGGTGATGATGATGATAACGATGTTGACGATGTTGATGATGACGACGAAGTTGATGACGAAGATGACGAAGATGATGACGATGCTGTGCTGGATGGACCGGAAGAGGAGAGCGATGATGAGATTGTCAGTGATGGTCAAAGCTAATTGAGCATGAAAATTTATACTCTCTAATCCCAGGTATATACTTTTGACAAGACAGAACGTCTCAATTGCATGGAATTTTAAAAAGAATCACTGTAGGTTGTTATGTATTTACCATGCAACGCTTCAAGCAAAGTAGGAGGTGAAGGACGTTAGAGCAAAAGAGAATGGAGGTTTTGGGTGCCATGCTTTTCGACAGTTGAGTAGTTACGATCCTCAAAAATGGCTTACATTTCAACCATGCTCTTAATAAATTGGAGCTATTAGCTAAACTTGTGAATTTATTATATGGAGCTATGTACTTTGTCAAATCAGGTTGTGGGAGAGAACCGTTGTGTGCAATCACTTACATCAGAAATTATACTAGACATTCCATACTTTGAATTTGAATGATCTAGTCTACTCAAGCCTGGATTTAGTGTAGGCACTTATGTTGTAAATCCATATTCTCTGTTGCTTCTTCCGATTGGAGTATTGGAATCTATTTAAACTGATATTTTGATCGTGACTAGAACCAAGTTGTAGTCAACAAAAGAAGCCTGAAGTTGTTCCATAGATCAACGTGTTAGAGACCTGTTGTGAAATGCTAACAGCTGGCTTTGGTACCTGGTATATCATGCTGGCTGAGGGGTTTCTGATTACTTTTGGCTTCTAGAGTATTCAGGTCACAAAATAACCATACAATAAGCATCTAGTTACCATTAAATAATTTTTCTTGCTAGTAGTGCTCTGGCATCCTTTTTATGATTTCTTTTATCCCTACTTTATACAGTTGAAGATTCTTCTGCTGAGAAGTTTGTTTTCGTTTGTGTGTTCATTACTATCCTTTCGTTAGCTCATTGTTTCAGATTGGCAAAGTATTCTATGGTAATGTGACACATCTAAAACTGTACTTGGGCTGTTCGCTTAACAGAAATTTATTTCCAGTAGGGTTCTCGGGTCCAGCTTGCTTACTCAATCTCAAAATACGGTGGGCTGCCTACTAATATATAAAGTATTGCTGGGAAACAGATTGGTTGAAAGATGTGCGTCACCAGATTCATATAAGGAAATTCTCTTAAGAATGAGGAACTTATTAAACTAAGGAGTTCATTCTGGGTGATATCAGGAATCTGTTACTGACGAGAACAAACAGTAGAAGGTAATGCAACTCTACTGTCTCAGAATCCAAGTCTAACATAAAATTCTCCTTTTTAAACTTAAACAATGCTATTAAAACAAAACAAACTTACCAGCCTCGATAAAACAACGTGAGCCACTATCCATAACATGATTGTTTGGGTAACCACTGGAATCTTTCTAGAAAACATCAGATTCCATGGTCTAGTTGGTCACGACATTCGCTTCACACGCGAGAGGTCTCGAGTTCGATCCTCGATGGAATCATTTTTTTGGTGATATTACCCAGTTGTTTCATTTTTATTTTTCTTTTCGGAGTTTCTACAACTAAACGTCAAATTTCTCTGCTATTACTTTTCTTCTTCTGAGTCCTCCTCTAAGTCCAAGTCCGGTATTTCAATTTCTGAGCCACCGTCAGATTCTAATTCTAACTCATTATTACTCTCCGTAGGTGCCTCCTGGGTGAAACTGTGTTTCGTTGGAGCCTCGGGATTCTCCAGTTTACTCTCTTTTTTAATTTCAACATCATTCTGTATTTTGACCTCATCCAAATCTTCTTGGTTCTCTTGCTCTGACTTAAACAGCTTCGTTGTGAATATGTTCTCCGCATTGGTTACTGGTGTTTTTTGTTCTTCTTCAGCTCTTTGGGTAGATAAGGCCGTCCCATAGTCATTCGCTTTAAAGCGTTTAATTTGTTGTTCAAAAGCAATTGGTTTATCCTGGCTATCATCCTCACTCTCTTCTTCTGGATGCTCTGCTAAAGCGGGATTTGTGATAACAGTGGGCATTGGAGGAAAGCGAGGGGCATTAAAAACACTGAGCAACTTAGAGTCTGCTAAAATTGTTGTAGCTATTGGCAAAATAGAAGCAGACTCAGGGCCGGGGTGGAGCACTGAAGAGACAATAACACGCTTAAGCTTCTCCGGCACTTCCGAATGATGGGATAGGCCAGATTGCTTTATGGCCTCGACGATCACGTATTTGAGAAGCTTATTATACTGTGTCGAAGCAAGCTGTGCTCTGCTGATAATTGTCGAAAAAAAAGTCCAATACGATACTCTTTGTGGATTCGGGAACTGTCTGTTTGAAGAGATGCTCGTGCGAAAGAAGATCTGCCAAAGGCACGGCACCACCTCTCCTTGCGCTTTTCTTACTCGATTTCGAGTGCTGTTTTTGATTTTGTTTGTTGCTAACGCTTTTATCGTTGGAGTCATGTACTCGCGGCTGAATCAAAAACACTGCAGTCTCAACAATTCTTGAAAGAGCAGAATAATCTTGGAAATAGCTGACCAAAGAGAGCCAATTGTTTGCACAAAGGAGAATATTGCAAACCAAAGGCTCGTTATCAAGTATTTTCGAGTGATCCAAGCGTCTTTGTTGTAGGAAAATTAACAGTTCCAAAGATGCCAATATGTTGGTCATGTGGGGCAAAAGTGACCCACCGTATTTGGAGGGAAGCTGAGATAGAAGTGTCAAAGCTGATTCATGACACTCAGCCAAACTCCTTTCTATGTATTTTCGGATGTTGATGTCACGGATTTCACGTTTAAACGGGATGAACTTTGTATTAACAGCAAAAACGAGCTCAATCAACGCAATGACCTTTCCTATTGGCACTGTCACAGTGAATCTCGTGCCGGAAATAAGATATCCTTGGAGTAACTGAAATAAGACATGTATTCTTTGGGAAATGTATAAGATTGTTGAAGGAATATTGACATCGACATTCAAGGCAGGAAAAATGTCTTCTTTCCTCCACTCGCTAAGTGACCTTAGCTGGCCAATCGTGTCTTGCTCATCATTGACGTTGAGAAAGTTGGTGTAAATTTCCATGGTATTCGCAATATTTGAGGCAAGCTGGGCGACTTCATTGAGCCAGTGCTGATCAGGGCCCTCTTTCTCAATAATAGGTAAGCATGATAGAGTAGAGCAAGCTTCGGCTTTCAAGCTACGGGGGAATCCATTGAACTCCGGCTTGGACACGAAGGCCAAAATCTTCATTTTAAGCTTATTAGCAAAAGGACGTGACGTTGTAGGGTGTTCTTGAATGAGCTTCTTAAGCGAAGAGAGCACCAATCGTGGATTCTGGTCAAATCTCTCCAAAAGACCTCCGAAAACGCCGTTCAAGTTTGGTGTCAAAATCTCTCGCGTAAGCGTAGGCTTGCCCCTTATGCTGTCACCCAATTTATTCAAGCACTCTATAGTTGAATCAAGCACGAGGCTATTATTCAGGTGAGTCGAAGCTAAAATCTTCAAAAGCTGGGAGAAAAACGCATTTCCATTTCCGCTCAAAACCTCGGAACTGTCACACAATATATAAATTATATTTGTTCCTTTCCATATACTCTGCGGATCGTTTGACTTGCACAAGTTAAGTGTTCTACTACACAAGTGTGCAAGGTCAACTTTCGAGATGTGGTCTAGATTCAATCGTTCTCGATGTAAAGTTGAGAGAATTGGCAAAACCGAGTCCGGAGTCGCTTTTAGCTCTTCTATGATTTCAGTCAAGGGGAGCGACATAGCGAATATTGAAATAGGAGGTGGACGTTTCTGGTGATACTGCTCTGAATTCTTGTAGTGAATTTTTCCACCAGAGCGATGAGCGATATAGCTACGCGCATCATCGCACTTCCTACAGAGACTCTACGTCAGGGCCAAGTACGAACTGTGTGCGCAATTCTCACCCAGGTGATACTGAAATAATGTTTTGTGCCTTCAGAATCTAAGAAAAAAACGAGTGTCGCTGGTTTCCACTGCAGGCGGTTAAAAGATGTGGCCAAGTAAGTTTTTGAATCCAAATGGTTCGTAAGCGTAACCTTCACCTTCGAAAAATTTGGACATGGACTCGACCCAGTGCAATCTCAAAGAATGCAACATGGCGGAGGTACCTTCCATCATCACCAAAATGACAACAGTCAAGACAAACCACATCGCAAAAAGGCATACTGTCATTATCACACCGATGATGCCTGTGACCCCAAACGCGTTACTGATTGTCATTGTCCACAACACTGTGGATAATTGTGCATGAGCCAAGGACAACGCCCACAATCTCAAGTACGAGGCGGTATGCGAAACACAGTTCAAACAAAATTCTATGGTATGTATGACTTGGTGAATCATGATATCCATGAAACTATGCTCTTCATGACCCTCGTCGTCTTCATCGACGTGCTCCTCGCCACCATTACTTTGCAATTGATCTTCGTCTCCTTCATCATCTTCAACCAATGCTTGGTATTCATGCTGCTTCGACTCTTTATCCATTTGACGCTTCAAGTAGAGAGGCTTGACCAAAATCAACCACGGAACACAAATCAATGCTATCAATAAAAGAAACACTTGTACTGTGGACTGGCCGTTATACAAAGGTTCTGCCACCGTTCCTGGGGACAAAAACATAGAGATCAACATGTTCAATAAGCCGGGTGGTTGTTTTTGGATTTCAAACCAGTTGACAGTCCACTTGTAGACAATACAAAGGGACAAATACCCGAAAATACCTTGCATAAATAACAAACCGGGGATGAAATTACCAATTATGTCAATCACACTTCCAAAGTATAAGGCATTAAACAAGGAAAAGAAATACGAGTATGTCATGTGGACGTATCCCAACAAAACAGACATCTTCATTTTGTAGGAGTTAGAGAACAACAAAGCGTTCTCTGACCCATGCCACGCCGGGTCCAACCCGAAGGCATAGACACCCACTTGTTTAGCAAAAATTGTTTCACCCGGCTTGAACTTTTCAGGCCATTGCCAACCGGAGGGAAAAAAGTCCATAGACTTAGAGAAAATATCGTTGTAAAGCAACCCGGTGTACATTGAGAAAATACCCATGAGCAATAAGATATAACGACCAGAGAAGGCCATATCAAATATCTCGTCTCTTTTCATTGACAGAATAGTCTTTTCATAGAACACCATAACTGCGGCTGCCATGAACATGATCATACCGTGACCTAAGTCACCAAACATAACGGCAAACAAAAAGGGGAAAGTGATGATTGTTGGCAAGCCAGGGTTGATTTCACGGTACGAGGCAATACCGTAAGTATCACAGATACTCTGAAAGCCCGAAGTGAATTTATTGGTCCGGTGAAAAGTTGGAGGAGTCTTTGTAGTCTCTAAAACATTGACAATGGCGGGAATAGAAGAGTTCAATGATACAACAGTTTGAGTTAAGTTCTCGATTTCATCCGTGGGCACCCATCCTTCACCTATCAAGGTTTTTCTGGAAGTGTCGTAGTCGCAAAGATTCATAGTTTTGTAAACAGCCTTTTCTCTGGCAATGACTGCCCACCATCTGCTCAAGTCCTTGGAAATGGCAACAAGCTCAGAGTTTAAGGCACGTTCTGTTTCGTCCAAAACCGTACCAATGTCACTCAACTTACTGGAAACAGAAGCAAGTTGCTCATTTCTCAAGTCACTGGTTGAGTCAACCAAGTATAAATCAGCCTCCAATGACTCGGCAATCTTTTTGATCCTGTCATGGATCATTGAGCCATGGGAAAAGATAATAAAGGCGTTTTTGTCGACGTAAGACTCTGACTTGACATCATATATAGCCTCGGGCAACTCTTGCGTGTAGTAATACAAGTTACCTCTCAACATTCTCCATAAGATTTGTTGAAATGGGCTGACCTTCTTCCTGTCGATGACTCCACAGACGTAGTTTGCTTGGAATTCAGAAACGCCCCCAGACTCCAATTGAGACAACAATGCATCACTTTCAGATGCAGCATGCTCGGGTCCTGAGTTCTCCTTGAAAAACTGCTCCACGGCTTGTATAGTGAACTTGAATTGCTTTAAGTCCTTTTGTTTTTCATACAACCCCTCGGCAGAGTTCGTAAGGTCCTGTGTCCTAGATTCCAAGAGACTGGCGTTCTGGGCATAGAGATCGATTTCCGATTCTGGACAGATTGCTCCATCATCGTCGTAGGGGTAAAGTTTGGCCTCGATTCCCTTCTTGTCGAGCTCTGCCTTGAAGTACGAGTACTGGCGGTCAATATCGTCGACTTTTCTTAATTCTTGGACGAAACTTCGCTGAAACTCGCTCAAGTTCTTGTTCAAGTCCCTGAATTGCACCAAGCTGAGTTTTCCGATCTCATACATCACTTCTCTTGAGATTTCTGCTGGAACGTAGAGCTGCACCAAGGACATTTCCGCCGAGCCTGGAGAAAGTTAGTATGGGTTAATTGATCATTATCATAGCTAGTGCACATACGGAACACGGCCTCGTATTTCTCTGACATGACGACAGACTACACAATGACCTGATGATTGTCAATAAATGGCTTGAAGCGTCCACGGCTACGATTTGAGAGGAGATTGCCTGTGCGGTCGTGTGCCGCACAGTGTGCTGGTGCGAAGCACTTAGGCGAGAGCAAAGCGGAATGGCACCGACGCCTGTGTAAAGGAGCGATTTGCCTAGATAAAAGATAACAACTGCAATTTTGCAATTTCGTGTGCTCCTGACACGCAAAGCAAATTGAACCGAAGGGTTTCTGTACTAGCTGAAAATGCATCAACACGAAGCAAAGTCAAAACAATGAATAATTCCAAAAAGATTGCAGCACCACAATTTCACACATGGTCTCCCACTGTATTACTCACTGTGGCTCTAAGTGGCTTGACTAACGTTGATCGGACGGGAAACAGTATTTTCCACTTGATATGGCCGCAACCGAAAGTGACTTTTTTCTGCCAGCCAAGTTGAGGGCAATGAAATTGAGTAAAGCATGTTTGCAAATTGTATCAAAGTGCAAGTCGCGAGGAGCAAACAATAAAAGCCTAGGGTTTTTTATCTGCTCTAACCCCAACTGCCTGTCTCTTTCTTTGCCTATTGGTGCCCTCTTTTCTCTTTAATGTAACTTCCTTAGGGTGAGGGCTTTTTATGTACTAGGAGAAATATTTTTGATACCTTACGCTCTCCTTCATCTGAATACCTTGAAAGTTGCAATGTTATTTTTTTTGTCTCTCTTTGTTATTTTTAATAGCCAGTTTCTAATTTATTACTCCACAGCCAAACACGCGAACAAAATGTGAATACCCAAGAAGTTACATGATATTCGAAAAAGAAAACAGAGTTTTCCAGACTAATTTTGGATTTTCGTTCTACCGGAAAAATCGTCGATTACGAAAAATGTCATTTATATCAAAAGATGTAACTTTGCTGTTATTCTATAGTTGTGCCTAGGTTAAGAATTAGTGTAAAAATGCAGGAATCAGAGATGAGCATTCCAATTTTCGTTATACTGTCACTTGCTGCCTTTTCAAACACTCCACCATGAGAAACTTGGTTCTCCTCAACAGAGGCAAAATCCAGCCCGAGTCAAGAACGTACCCGGACTTGTCCCTCGTGGAGTCTGTTTTCGATGTGGTCACAGACACTGTGACAGTTGTGCTAACGTCTCAAGAGAGCCAGGTGATTGAGGTTCAACAGTTCATGAAAAACGGCCAATGGCAAGTGCTAGCTTCTTTCCCTAGTCCTGGCCTGAAGATTCTTTCTTTCAACCATTTTACTGACTCCTCCCTATTGGTATTTGTCTTTGAGTGTGGTGATATCATAACCGCACAGTACGATGCTGCCCTCCCAGACTACGACGCTACTGCGGTCGAACTTGTTGGGCTGATAGATGGCGGATTGCTAGCATCTAGTTGGTCCCCAGACGAAGAGACATTGGCCATTTTGACTGCCCAATCCAATCTATTGTTATTGTCGAGGCTTTTCGAGCCCATTTCAGAGAAACAAATTAATCCTGACGACATTCGTGTGGCAGACGCAAAGCACGTCTCAGTAGGGTGGGGAAAGGAAGAAACTCAGTTCAAAGGTAAGGGGTTCAAAGCTCTCGAGAGGGAGCGCCAAGCGATCAAGTACGCTGGCTTGGATCTTAAAGAGGACTCCGAGTTAAGAGATCCCACTGTGGCCCCAGCTCAAAAAGGAACCGTCACTTCGTTCGATGATGGATCGGTCGAGATAAGCTGGAGGGGAGATTGCGAATTTTTTGCTGTTACAACGAAAGAAGAGGCATATGTTGAAGCCACCCTGGAGGTCATTCCTAGAAGAGTAATCCGTGTTTTCAACAGAGAGGGCGAGTTGGACTCGGTTTCCGAAGCCGTCGACGGCATAGAGCATAACTTATCGTGGAGACCATCAGGTTCTCTCATTGCATCCACACAAAGAGGTGTAGATGCTGATGGCGATGATGTGCTCCAAGTTGCATTTTATGAGAGGAATGGCTTGAGACATGGCGAGTTCAATACAAGGCTCAATCCGTTCGAGGAGTCCATATTAGATTTGCAATGGTCTTGTAACAGCGAGATCTTAGCAATTCACCTAAAAAATCGAATTCAAATATGGACTACAAAGAACTACCACTGGTATTTGAAACAAGAAATATACGTTGACGCATCGACGCCAAACAACAAGGTCACATTTATCAAATTTCATCCAGAAAAGCCTCTCCAGATTATGGTTGGCACTTCTCTAGCCGGAGTGCTGATGTACAACTTTGCATATAAAGTCTCCTCTGGCCCAACTGTTGCTGGCAAGGATGTGGGCATGACAATCGTTATTGATGGAATGGAGGCTAAGGTGACACCGTTGGCTATAGCCAATGTGCCTCCCCCCATTGCGTACAGGGAATATTACCTTGATAGTCCTTTGAGTGATCTGGCGGTGAACAGCACCAACACCGCGTTTGCTATGAGTTCGAGCATGAATGATGTATTTGTCCTTTACATTTCTTTAGACGACATGAAAAAAGGAAACGACCCTGCCATAAGCACACTTCGCAGCTCGACATTCCTTGCCCCAGATGAATATTTAAAGCAAGTCTGCTTCATTGGTGCAGATATTCTTGCTGTTTTAGTCGATACACCTCAGTCGTCTAAAGTTGTGTTATACAATATTGCCGACTTACTGACAAGCAGATCTGTGATTGAATTGAGCACACGTGCTGTTCTACTCAAATCAAGTTCAGATTTCCAAAGTGCTGTAGTCGAGTGTGTGGACAATGCTGTCTTCAACCTCCTCAAGGATGGTTCTTGCACATACATAGCTCGTTTTCCCCTCTTGTGTCACGATTTCGAAGTCGCTTCTGTTGAGACTGAGGATGGGAATTTGCTGATTGCATTGGGCGTTTCCAACAATGGTAAGTTGTTTGCAAATGATGTTCAACTTGGAAGCGGTATAACCTCGCTCAAAGTCACTCAAGACCACCTTATTGTCACCAATGCTCATTCGCGCTTATGCTTTGTTCATTTGAAAGACGTCTTAGATCCCTCCAAATTTGCTTTCCTTCAAAGTTCCGATGATACGGTTGATGAAAGAGTCAGACAGATCGAGCGCGGGTCTGTGTTGATTTCGTGTATACCTTCAAAATACTCCATAGTGTTGCAAGCACCGAGAGGGAATTTGGAGACAATCTGTCCAAGAATTATGGTGCTCACAGGTGTGAGGCAGTTTCTCTCTCAGCTTGACTACTATAAAGCGTTTATGGCTTGCAGGACACATCGGGTTGATCTAGACATTCTTTATGACTATGATCCTAAGTTGTTCCTCAGCAATGTGGAGTTATTCGTGAAGCAGATTGAGAAACCTGAATTCCTAGATTTATTTGTATCATGTTTGCACGAAGAGGATGTGACGAAATCAAAATACAGAGACACTCTTAGCGCAGCTATTGACTTATCCAAATTGTACCTTGAAGAGACAAAGGCTGAGGAGGCAATCTCAGGTACACGAAGAATGATAATCAACAAAGAACAAGTCAAGACGTCCTCCAAAGTTAACAAGATATGCAATTCTATACTTGAGGTCTTATCCAAAGAGCCTTATGCGAAGAAGTATTTGAACACCAGAATAACTGCATATGCATGTCAAGCACCACCTGACTTATCAGGTGCATTGAAGCTAGCATCGTCGTTGGATGCCGAAGAACAAGAGTCAGCACTTACTCATTTGTCATTCTTGCTGGACGTTAATAAGTTGTACATTGAGGCATTGCAACTTTACGACATCAAATTGGCTTTGAATGTGGCTCAGAAATCGCAGAAGGATCCAAAAGAATATCTCCCATTTTTGCAGAACTTGCATATTCAAGAGCCACTACGTAGACAGTTTTTGATTGATGACCACTTAAAGCAGTACAGCAAGGCATTGAACTGGTTACATGAGCTCGGTAAAGATGCCACCGAAGAACTCGATAATTATGTGGTTGAACATGCTCTCTACAAAGATGCATTAGCCATTTACAAGTATGATGAAGAGAGAAGCAAACACATATATTTGCTCTATGCGGAATATCTCTACGAAGCAAAGAAGTATGTTGAAGCTGGTTTAGCCTTTGAATATCTCGGGCAGGATGATCAAGCCCTTGAAAGCTACATTTTGGGTAAGAGGTGGAAGGAGGCACTTTCGCTCTCACAAAAATCTTCTCAAAAAGAGCTTGTGAGGTCCGTTGCGGAAAGACTCTCTGCTATGCTTCAGGATGATCATAAGTACGCTCAAGCAGCCGAGATCGAGACAAGAATGCTCAACAACACCCAAGAAGCAGTGACGCTATATTGCAAAAGTTATGATTATGATAGTGCTATACTATTAGCAACAGAAACACAGCAGGCGTCTTTAATCGAGTCTGTGGTAGACAATCAACTTGGAGAAGGCTTTGGGGTTATTGCAGAGCTCTTGGCTGATTGTACTAGCCAAGCAGATTCCCAATTGCGTAGATTGAGAGAATTGAGACAGAAAAAAGAGGATGACCCTTACGGATTTTACGGGATAGCCAATGATGACTTAGACACTCCAGATAACGTATCCATCGCAGCTTCGGAGACTTCAACTACGCCGTCTTTCTTTACGAAATATACCGGCAAAACAGCTGGAACAGCAAAGACAGGAGCGTCGAGAAAGACGTCCAAGAACAGAAAAAGAGAAGAAAGGAAACGGGCCAAAGGGAGAAAGGGGACAATTTACGAGGAAGAATATCTCATAAAGTCTGTTGGAAGATTGATTGAGAGACTAGATCAAACGAGGGAAGATGCATTAAGGTTGGTTGAAGGCATGGTGAGGAGGCACAAAATCCAGCAGGCATACCAGATACAGCAAAGCTGGACTAAGCTCACCAACTTTTTGAAGGAGCACATAAAAGAGATTCACAAGATGAGCGAAAAGGATCGCGAAAGGGTCGACGACGACGGTAACATTTATCTTATTGATGAAATCCCAGAACCAATAATCAGGGAGTTCCCTGCATTGCAAATTTTGGACTTTTGAACATGTGCTAGGCAAGCATGTGCTTTGGCTCAGTTTCTGGGCACGAAGCAGAAAACACCTCAGCGAACTTCAAGAAAGCGTTGCGGAGACCGTATGTGATGGCCATTTTCTTGCTGTTGCCGAGGCACTGGTGCTTATGAGGAACACGCAAAGCCTCTCCACGACCAGTGGCCTCAACTTGCGTTCCATCCAAAAGAGTAATACGCACCGTTGCGATCTGGGTCATGGAGTAGGAGCTGTTAACGACATCGAAATCATGCGAGACTGTTTGGCACTCAATGATCTCGGACGACCAGCCGTTGAATCCAAATGCTTCATTCACCATTCGTATTAGGAGAGCCGACGAGAGTGAATGAATGCCACGGAATTCGGGTGCTCTTGTTCGGTGACTCTGAAGCGCAGCCTCCAACCGTGCCTGGAAAGTACCTATTTTTTTTTGCGCCCAAGGCGAGAGCCCCTGGTACTCGCTGGGCACAGTGTCATCACCAGCCTCCTCTTCAAACATGGAGAGGTCCGGGAAGAGCACCGACTCGACTATATCATGATCTATGGACTGCGAGCTCATAGAGTCGGTGAAGCCGCGATTGAGAGATTCACGCGGTGAGAAATAAGAACTTGGCCGCGCGTGCCGACTAGCTCAATGCCACGGAAAGTCCTCCAATAAACAAGCAATAGCCGGGCACAGCTTGAAATATTCCATTTATATAAGAGCCTTGGTGGCGTATAACTCAATATCAATAAATATATTTAGTTTATTATATGAATTACTCATAAATATATTTAGTGTATTATATGTATTACTCATTGTAGAACCCACCGCAGCACAGCCAAGGTTATCTGGCAAGTTTAGCCATTCTCACTTGATCCACTAGCCCTGCCGCGAAACTGCCTGTTACTGCCCGCGGCCTCCTGCACCTCTGGCCCATTTTCCAGCCTCTCCAGCCTCAGGCAACACGTCACGAAACCAAGCAGCTTTAACCCAATTGGACGCTCCACCAACCCGGACGTCTACAGCGTGAACATGGGATACTTCAACGGTATCTTGCGCTCGCAGACCCAAAAAGCAAACCAAGAAGAAGAGGCCATCCAGACTCTAAGCAATCGGTTGCAGCATGCCACGCTCTCCAGCGACCGCAAGTCCGCCGTTCTTGGGTTGAAGTCGTTCAGCAGACAGTTCCGAGAGTCGGTCATCCAGTACGGCTTGCGAGCACTTCTTCAAACATTGGCAAAGGATCACGACAACGCGCAGTTGGTGAAAGCAGTGTTGGAAACACTTCTTGTGCTTTTCCTACGAGGCGGAGATTCCAGCGAGGACCAGACGCTTGGGTGGATTTCGAACCAGTCTCGTGCACAGAACGGGAAGTACCCGTCTCCGTTGTTGGTTGAGCAAATCGAGATCGACGAGTTTTCCAACTGGATTGCAGACGAAATGATTCTGACCGAAGACCACGTCAAATGCCTCACCGGCATTTTGCTGAACCACACCGGCTTCCAGATAAGGCTCTATTCGCTCCAGCTCTTGGAGGCTGTAGTGGCCACGCGGCCAACTCGTGCAAAGGAATGCCTTATCAATATCCCGCTCGCAGTGCCCATTATCGTGGGCCTATTGGACGACCCCAATGACCCAATTCGCAACGAGGCTATTCTTCTTCTAATGGCGTTGGTCAACAACAACTTTAACATCCAGAAGTTGGTAGCCTTCGAAAACACTTTCGAAAAAATATTTGAGATCATTGAGGAGGAGGGAGGCATCCGTGGGTCCATCTTAGTCCAGGATTGCATGACCCTCCTCACCAATCTACTAATGTACAACGCCTCTAATCAAATATTCTTTTTGGAGACGGATTGTGTTCCCAAATTAGCCAATCTCATAGCTGAGCCCATAGAGGGCTTGGCACAAAATGGCCTCCACGACGATTACGGCAATGCCATTCCTGCTCCTCCAATTGTGTGGACAGAACAGAGAATACAAAACATGTCGATAGCCCTTGAGATCTGCAAATCGTTTGTGGACCCCGACAATCAGCACTTGACGCAAAACCAGAATAAACTCTTTTCCTCTGGTATCTTTTTCAGCATTTTGAGACTCGTATTCTCTCCGGTAATGGAGAACATGATTCGCAAAACGGCTTTACAAGTTACGGGCGACATCGTGGCCAACAACTCACAACTACAGCTCCAATTTGCTCAGATTGACGTCCCTTATGTCGATCCCTCGTTGCCCTTGCAGGTCCAGAACTTTGATACACCTATTCCTGCTCCACTCGCATTGTTGAATTGGGCTCTTTTAATCAATTCGGTTCACATATTTGAAATAAGGCTAACTGCAATGTACTGCCTTGTGTGTTTTTTCAAGGGAAATGATGAATCGAAGATGGCCTTTCTCAATGATCAAATTGAGGCGAGTAAAAACCCCACGTATTTTGAAGAACTTCAAACCATTGCTGCTGCAGAAGCGAACAAAGAAGAAACAGAACGATCCTCCGATGCCAAAGCTGAATCTTCGCAAGACCTTCTCAATCAGAAGAAAACTCCATTCGCCAACATTTTCACAAAATTGACGGTTTACGACTCCGAGATCAAACTCAATCCTTACAGTGTATGGTTTTCTGCTGTCGTTCTAGTGCATCTTATTCAAGATAGTCCAGAGACAAGGGAAATGGCTAGAAGAATGAAAGTAGGAGAACAAGAGGAGGGAGAAGAGGAGATGTCCTCACTCCAAGCAATCGCAAACATGCTCATTGCCAACCTTGAAAATTCAGATCCCAGAATTGCCACTGGCTACCTCACGTTACTCACAATTTGGCTTTTTGAAGATTTCAACGCAGTGAATGATTTTCTCTCCGATTCTTCAATAATCAGGGCAATTTTATCATTTTTGTCGAAGAACTCGACTTCTTCTTCCGAGATTGTTCATGGTATGTGTGCAATTTTAGTTGGTGTTTGCTATGATTTCAGCACGAAATCATCGCCAATGGCTCGTGAAAATTTATATGAACTTGTCACGAAGGGCTTGGGAATAGACAACTACGTGTTAAAAATCAAGCAATTGAAAAATAATCCAATATTTAAACATTTCGATGGTGATCTAGATACGGATTTTGAAAGAGATTCTTCGGGTCTACCCATACTATTTTTCATTCCTGAGTATGTTGAACTTGTCAAAGATAACTTCTACCGAATCAGAAGATCTTTGTTCCGTGGTCCTGAACTTGAGCCTCGTTCAAAAATCTCTTTCGAGGTATTTGAGGAGCTAGAGAATAAAAATTTAGAACTCAATGAAGCCCTCAAAGACTTGAATGAAATTAGTCAGGCCAATGAAAAGAAACTTCAAGAAAAAATCAAGAATATCGAGGCTGAGCTTCAAGAAAATTCAAATCTCCTTGAAACAAGTCGATCCGATGCAGAAAAGGCAAAGGAGTCGGAACTGCAACTTGTTGCCAAGATTGAACTTCTTTCATCAAATATCAAAACATTAGAGGCTGAAAAATCCAAGTTCGAGTCGAGCTCAGACTTTTACACCAAAGAATTCAATCGTGTGTCAAAAATTCTTAGCGGCAACGAAGAATCTATCAAGCAAATACGGCATAAACTTTCGGAGACAGAAGAATCAAAGCGTAAGGCCGAGGATGGTATAAACAAAATGAATCGGGAGTTATTTCAACTAACCAAAGAAAAGAAGGAAGCGGACGCAAAGATTGCAAACTACGAGAAGGAGCTAAACACCCAAAAGACTCAACTTGAAGCAAAGTTGAAGGGCTGTCACGATGAACTTGAAACTGCTCGGAAAATCAATTCTGACCTCAGAGCCAAAATCAATACTCTAGAACTGAATGGTTTGAGTCTTCTGCCGAACGAAACTGAAAATCACAGTCACAGGTTGCGCGAGCTTCAAAACCAAGTCAGCGAGAAAGAGGAGGAGAATGATACCTTGATGGAGAAATTGAGATCAGCAGCGCAGATGGTTCATGGATTGAAGAATGACAAGGCGACACTCGTGAGTGAAAAAGAGGATTTGGAAAGCGAGCTTGAAAAAGCCTACGAGGATCTAGAAGCATTTTCCAAGTTGTTGGATGAGGTGAAAGTCCTTAAGGCACAGAGGGAAGAAAAAAGCCGCGATCCGGAATCTGTAACTGATTTGGAGAATATCAGTATAGAAGCAAGAGCTGCTGTTGAAAGTAAGGACAAAATTGCTTCAGACTTGGCAGAGGCTTTGGAAACTGTCGAAAAATTGCAACTCACGCTTTCTGATGAACGTCTAAGATTCGAAAACGAAATGAGGGAACTTAAGAAGAGTTATGAGGGCTCTGATATTTTTCCAAAGGAAACGTCTTCTACTGGAGAAAAAAGCGGAGTTCAAGTAAACGAGAATGATGAAGAATCGAACGTGGGAGCTTTGGAATCGGAACTAAAGAATTTGAATCAAAAATTAATTGAAACCCAAGAGCTTCATGAAAGTGAGATATCTCGTTATAAAAAGGAGCTTGAATCCCTCAAAGAACAACATTCTAGTCTTCTAGTACAGTACCGACTACTTTCTGACGAGGTGTCTCAACACCTTGAAGCAGAGCGTATGGATGTGGAAACACAAAAATCGTCACATCTGCCCGATTTAGATGAAAAAAATAAAGAGTTAGAGAGCTGTTCAAAGAGGATAAAAGATCTAGAGCGCAATATTGAAGTTCTTTCAGAGAGTGCCAGCAGTTCTCTAGCGTCATTCAAGGCTAGCCAAGCTACTTTAAAATACAGAATTGCCGAGTTAGAGGAGGAAAAAGGTCAAATGCTGGAAGAGATCGAGCATATAAGGCTGGAGTATGAAAAATCTCTCACAGAATATAATCAAGCTTTCGAAGAATTGGAAAACAGCAATGTTGATATGGAGCTAATGATAACAACTCTTGAAAAAAAGAAAGAGGAGTTAGAAAAACAATTACAAAAACAATCTGACGATTCTTCTAAAAGAATTGCACAATTATCTAAAGAAGTCGAAGACTTGAAGATCCAGTTGACCAATACAAAAGAAGAGAAGGAGAAAATTCACCGGGATTACATTGAACTCGAAAAACTGAGTAATATTATTGGCAGCGAGCTTCAAGCAAAGGAAGCTTTACTCCAAGCGTTGAACAATAAAGGTGCAGATTTGGCTGTTAAGGATAAAATCGTGAATGAAATTAAAGATAAATTGAGCTCCACAATTGCTGAATTAGCTGAGACGGCACAAAATTTGAGAATTTTGTCAAAAGAGAAGTCCGATTTGCATAGCCTTCACGAGCAAAATCTAAATGTGTTAGAGGAAACAAAAGCATGCATTGTCAAGTTAGAGAAGGAAAACTCTGAAAAAGACTTGGCACTCGATAACTTGCGCACTGAGAATCGCAAACTACTTGCGTTACAAGACAATTATGCAGAGTTGAGCAAAGCAAACGAGTCCAATGTTGAAAAGGTCACATCGTTGGAGGAACAGCTTTCACGAACGAAAGCGTCTCTTCAGGAAGTCACTCAAAATCTCGAAAGACAGAGAAAACTTAACTTTGAGAATTCAGAGGCTGCAGTGTCAGAATACACAGAGAAAACAGTGAAATTGGAAAAGTCAATTTTGGTGAATCAGCAGGCATACGATGCTGCCCTTGAAGAACTTGAAGTGAAGCATAATGCGGAGCTAGAGACATTGCGCAACGAATTAGAATCACTCAAAATTGAAAAAGACGAACTTTCAGCTAAGTTAGCGAGTTCCAAATATCCTCTGACCGATTTCGAAAGCCGACTCAATGATCTTGAGAAAACCATTCTGGAACTTAACTTGGAAATAAAGAACTTGAACGATGCTAAGCAAGCCAGAGAAATCGAGCTTACAGGAAAGGTTCAGGAATTGGAGCAAAGAGACAGAGAAGCATGTCAGCTTCAAGCAGAACTCCAAAAGCAGAAAGAAGAACTTCAAGCAGCCAATTTAAAGAATAGTGAATTGCTGAAGCAAATTGATGAGTTGCGAACCGAAAAAGAAAAGTCAGAGCTTGAAATGGACTCAAAAGAAGAAGAGAACCTAAGCGAAAATTCCGGAGATAACCGTTCTATTGGAAGTGATTCGAAAAAGAATGAGGAGGCATCGAATGCATTGGAAAAGAAGGATACGGATATGGAGGAGCTAAGAAAAGAAAATACCTCGCAAAGGAAACAGCTTGATTTGTTCAAAGAGAAGCTAATGGTGATGGAGCATGCCTTAGAGGATAAAGCAAGGGAACTAGACGAGACGCATTCTCAACTCACTGAAGCTTTGAACAGTGTTCAGAACTATACTAAAGCAGAAGAGCAAGTAACAACTGAAACAAATGACACTGCCTCAATGAACTGGAAGAATCTTCTTGAGGAAGAAAAGCAAGCTCTGTTGAACAAAGAAAAGAAGGTGAAGCAATTGGAATTCGAGTTGCAGTCGATTAAAGAGAAATACGATACTGAAGTAGCTCTTCAAGAGGCAAATTCAGAATTGGGTTTGGAAAACAAGCAACTTTTGGACCAAGAGATCATTTCACGAAAGAAGGCACAAGAGGACTTCGCTGACTTGATGCTCATGTGCGAGGAACAGGAAAAGAAAATCCTCAAGTATAAAAGCATAATGAGAGCGGTGGATCTCTCAGTATCTAGCGATGATGATGATGAGAAGGAGGCAGAGGGGACAACATTACAGGAAGAAGAGAAAGAAGAGAAAGAAGAAGAAGAAGAAGAAGACTCTCTATTGTGATTCTCGATAGTGACCTATAGCGAATAACCTAAGCGAACGTGGCTTGCACAGATCAGCACATGCGGCTGAGAGTCTAAAAAAATAAAACGTAATTTTTAAGAGCCGTAGCCACGTTAAAACATCAAACGGCAATTGGTTGCAACCAACTCTCGTTTGCACGGGATGATCCTTCTCATTGACTCTTATGATTCATTCTCCAATAACCTACGCAGACTTTTGGAAACGAATTCAGGAAAAAAGGTGGTAACCATATTTAATGACACGTTCTCACGAGATGAGTACCAGCACGCATACGATTCGTGGATAAAGCATTTCGACTATATAGTAGTGGGGCCTGGCCCAGGTCACCCGGAACGGGAGGCCGATGTGGGAATCGTCAAGTGGCTTTTTCAACATTTTGCTGCTTATCCCTCTGAATGTATTCCCGTTCTAGGCGTTTGCCTCGGATTCCAAAGCATGTGCTACGAGTTCGGAAATCCTGTGGTACGATTGAACTCAATCAAACACGGACAAGTATACAAGGTGACTCCCTACTCAAGTCTGCTATTTGGCAGCTCCTGTAAAGATCTCGAAGCATTTGAAAGTGTCAGATATCATTCATTGCACGTGGATTTAGCTACGCTAAACAAGCACATCATACCTTTGGCGGACTGCGATGAGAATGATGGAAGCCAAAGAAAACTATTGATGGCTGCTAGGCACGCTAGTCTTCCACTCTTTGGTGTACAGTATCACCCCGAATCGATTTGTTCTAATAAGGGAGACGACTTGGTCAAGAGGTTCAGTGCATTGGCTCACAGCTATAACAGTGAACATCGACCAGAATTGGCAGACCTACAAAACGAAACATGGCTCGCAAGTGTGCAAGCAAATGCAATGAAAGATCATACCGTACACGAGGATGTCTTAATTCCGGAGGGATTTCATCAAAGCCAAGAGGCACCAATAGTTTTTGCTCAGAAGTTCTCTCCGCACGATCGAACCACAAGCCCCATTGACGTGTGCAATGACCTTTCCTCTCATGGCCAGGACTTTATTCTCCTCAATTCGGCTGCCGACCCGGGTGAATGGTCTATTATAGGTCTCCTCATACCAGGACACACTGAGATTATTACTCACTCTCTTGACGAGCGTACAAAGGTGAAAATCTCAGTTCATAAAACAGAGTCACCTGCGTCTACCCAGACAGTCGAGTCCATGTGGCAATTTTTGGCAGCTAGAATGGCTGAGCATTATATTGATAGAGCGACTTTAGACAAGCAACTCGGCGCACTCCAAACACGCCGTTTCCCCTTTCTTGGTGGTTACATGGGAATGATTTCGTACGAGGAAGGGAAACATTTGGACCATAGCAGCATGCGCTCGTTTTGCACTGAAAGCACTCCGGACACAAAGCTTGCTTTCATAGAGCGGTTCATCTTGTTTGACCACAAGACTAACGAGTGGTTCCTCGTGTCGCTACGAGGCGACATAGACAAGGAGTTTTGCACCGATCTCATTGGGCTGTACTCGCTGGAAACTCATTTGAAAATCAACAAGGAGGACGTGCCTCGCAGTGCAAAAGCATACTTGCTGTCAGAGGACAAGAAGATTATGCACGAGCTACCCTCACAGAAGGTTTACGAGCAACAGTTTGGCCTTTGCCAAGAGTACTTGCACTCTGGAGATTCATATGAGCTTTGTCTCACTACGCAGCTGAAAGTTCATGTTCCTCGGTATGTAAGTGCGTGGGATATATACAAGGTGCTAGCCATTCATCGAAACCCTTCTCCATACTCGAGCTACATGGATTTTGAAGATTGTACACTCATTTCGTCTTCTCCTGAAAGGTTTCTATCCTGGACCGACAGCACGCAGAAACCGGGAAGAAAAATCGCCGAGTTGAGGCCGATCAAGGGCACTGTCAAGAACACAGAGTCGGTGACATTAGCTGACGCCACTCAGATTTTGCGGACACCTAAGGAGATGGGCGAGAACATGATGATAGTGGATCTCATCCGCCACGATCTTCAATCGTTCACTGACGATGTGAGCGTGGACGCTTTGATGACTGTGGAAGAGTACAAAACCGTATACCAGTTGGTGAGTGTGATCCGGGGGCATCTTCCAGAAGCCGGCTTCAAGGGCATTGATATCCTCAAGCTGTCGCTACCACCAGGTTCAATGACTGGAGCGCCAAAAAAGAGGTCCGTGCAGCTTTTACAAAAGATCGAAGAACTACAACCGACAATGGCGCAAGGTGGCAGAAGAGGATTCTACGCCGGGGTTGCCGGATACTGGTCAGTGACAGATGATGCAGACTGGTCAGTGAACATAAGGTCGATGGTGCACTATAAGCAAGATGAAGAGAACAGTGACAAGACAAATGTGTGGCGTATAGGTGCTGGCGGGGCTATCACCGTGCTCAGCGAGAGAGAGAGCGAGTGGGAGGAGATGCATCTAAAGCTTTTGAGCACCCTCCAAATATTCTCCTAACATGTACATAGAAACAATCATACAGCACCAAAGCACCTATGATTAATCTGCGGATGCAAGTTTAGAAGCTAAATACCAGCTGAATAGCAACTTCCAACGAGCTACACCGGCATAATAGATGTGGAATACAAGTTAGCAAAGAAAACCAGAAAATAGTAGAACTCACTATGCGAGTCTTCCCCAGAAACTGCTTAGCCAGATACTCGCGCGCCGACCAGCGTCGTGCACCAACCATAGTTCGACGAGCGTACACCAAAAAACTGAGAAAAATTGATCATACTTATAGCAGCTTCAGAACCACCAATAGCCACGACATTAGCGCCCAACTGACATGTCGTTCTTTGGTATTGACAACCAGAGCTCGCAGTATGAACAACAAAGGAAAGATTCCCAAGTTTACGACTTTCAAGACACCTATGATGGATTGGGAGAGTTTGACACCGAGGATGCCTTGAACTCTGAGACCTTCGGCGTGGGTGAAGTCGGTAAGAACTTCGACTTTTCTGCCACAGCCGTGAACTCTGCATCATCTGCTGCCACGAGGCCCAATCTCAGCTTTGCACGAGCAGCTGCAGCCAATGATGACGACTTCATGAAGGATTTGTGGGGCGACAGCACTCCGGAGCCTGCGGCCAGCCGTTCCCAGCCCCCAAATACCCTCGGCCAAGTTCCAGCCCCGGTTCAGGGTGCCGCAGGTATGAATGGCGACAGGAAGATTTTGAGCTTGCAAGAAATCGAAGCGCAATTGACTGCAATCGACCAGTCCCACCCTCAGGGCCACATGCCCCCACAGCAGCAGTTCTACCCTGGAATGCCTTCTCACTTGGGTGGCTATATGGTTCCTCAGGGCTATATGCCTACTGCTGGCCAATATGGAATGCCTTTTCCAGGTCAATTCATGCCCATGCAAGCCCCTTTCCCTGGACATTACCCTCAACAAGGAATGCCTGGTATGCCAATGCCCCCAGTAGTGGGTGCGCCGAACGCACAGTCATTACTGCGGGAGCCCCAACAACAGCAACCGGCTCCTCCACCTGCATCAATGGCGTATCCTGTCCAACCTAACCAGCAGCCACCGACAACCGTTCCTACTGCCTCAGTGGAGCATGCTCCTATCCCGGCCCCTGTGCCGCACTTAACCAGGCAAAGCGCACCTGAATCTATCACAGGAGGCTCTTCGGCTCGCGACATGTCCCAGTTCCCAGTCCTCGGATCGAAAGAGCAGAGTGTCAGCTCGAAAGAAACCCAAACCCAAACCCAACGTCCAGCCAAACTGTTTGCGCATGCACATACGCTGTCACCTTCTCAATCTCAATTCTCACGTCATCAGGTGCCCCACGAGGACTTGCTGCCAGAAGAGCAACAGAGATTGGCCCGGCGCCATGAAAAGTTCTCTAAGATCATGAGACACTCTGGGGTCATGAATCCTAAGGACAAAGACTTTGTAACTAGATTCCAACTCTCTCAGATTGTTACTGACGACCCTTATAATGAGGATTTCTATGCGCAAGTGTATAAGGTCATTCATCCCAAGTCTGCACCAGACGCACTTGGCAAACCTGCTTCTGACCAAGCGAATTCTATCGCTCAGGCTTACTTAGATCAGAGTGGCCACAGATTGGGTGGAAGATATCGTAGGGCTGATGTTGCGTTGCATCGTATGCAGCAGCAAGTCCAAAAGGCTGTGACTGTTGCCAAAGAAAGACAGAAATTATCCCGTACTTCTAAAGAGGGTGTTCTTGGTAAAATTTCAGTTGGTTCAGGAAAGAAACCCAGGCAACAATTAGTGATTTTGAGCAAGGCAGCCCAAAAAGCTAAGGAAAATGAGGGTGCTGAAGAGTCCAACATCACACAAAAGAAAGAAAGCTCACCTTCTATTGCTGCACCTGCAAAACCAATCAAGAAGTACAGTAAGAAGGATATTATGAGGATTTTGGAAGAAATAATCAACAACTTGATGACTGTCGAAAGCAACTCAAGGTTAACTGCTGATGTGGACACTACAGAGTTGTGGGAATCTTTGCATGTGTTGGACCAGTCCTCATCTTCCGGGGATGACGAGCTGTTTGTCAATCCATTCATCCAATGTCTCAACTATGCCAAAGCATTGAAGATTTTGCCACGTTTATTCAAATTCTTGACTAGGGAGCAGGTATTGACCGTAGTGACTTTGGTGACTTCGAACTTGGAGAATTTGAAGGTCATCAAGGACGGCTCCTACACAACCTACCCAGACAAGAAGGTGCCAACGGAGATTTTGGCCTTGGTTGAAACTTATTCGCTAACCTTCTGCAAAGTGTTGATGAATGCGGTTCAGGACTTCCGATTCAACGAAATCATAGGACTTCTTTTCATCTTGATACAACACAATTCTGTGTCGTTTGTGTCCACGACTAAAATAGGCTTATCAGTATTGACTACTTTGTTGTCAAGAGCGGAGTTAATGCGCGGCGAAGGGTCTATTTCTGCAACAGATTTGTCCGAATGGACGAGTTGTTACGACGAGCTTTTCGCTGCTTTGGAATCGCGGATCAGCGCAATCTTTCCACCAACACACGGGGATACAGAAGACGACTACGTGTGGCAATTCTTAGCCACGCTATCATTGGGGGGAAAACTAAGCCATCAACGGATAATTGTTGATGAGGTCCGTGATGAGATTTTTGGGGTGATGAACAGAGCTAAGGCCATTGACAATAATGATATGGCCAACTTGTACAAGAAGCAGAGCATGTTGAATAATTTGAACATGTATTTGGT
Source organism: Metschnikowia agaves (assembly GCA_963678735.1). Classification (NCBI taxonomy): domain Eukaryota; kingdom Fungi; phylum Ascomycota; class Pichiomycetes; order Serinales; family Metschnikowiaceae; genus Metschnikowia; species Metschnikowia agaves. The sequence goes on along the minus strand of CAVMBV010000003.1, from coordinate 966,442 downwards.
GGTGATGGGGCTTGTTGCAGACGAGAATGAGATCCAAGAATTAAAAACTTAAAAATAATATATGCAATCTTTTTTTTGAAAACGTCCGCTTAGTAAGTGAACTTGATATAAAGCCCTGTAAGAGCATTTGCTGGCACCGGGTCACGTGCTTCACATAAGTCTGATAACCACTACAGTAGTGAAGAGGCTGCCAACTATTGTCCTCAGCTCTTGAATCAGAGGAACGACAAAATCACTTTCCTTTTACGAAGTGCCTTTGAAAGGAGGAGCTGATTTTTGAAACGTCGTTTTTTCATCGTTGTGTTTTACTTTTGTCATTTCTCCAACTGCGACTAGTCTAGGGAGAGATATCTACAACTGGGTGCAATACGGAAGTGAACGGAGCCAGCAGAATTACACCCACTACAAGAGAGAGTGACCAGGAGTTGCAGAATGAGCGATATACTGCAACACAATCGCATATTCACTCACGGCTTTGTGCACGGGCATGTTCATCAACATAATGACCACGTGCATATCCATGGACACATACATAACCATGATCATCTCGGCTATCCTGGAGGCGACTACAATAGCAGCAGTGGCGGGAACGACGAGGGTAATGGCACCAACCAGGGGTGGCTTGTGGATTGCAAGGAGCTCGAGAACGGCTATAATATGTGCAATGATATATTCTGCGATGAGCTCGATGACTGCTACTTCGACGATTGCGACGATCCTACGCCCAGAGCACTGGGGTCTAGTCTGCTAGATAAGAGATACACAGAGGATAGTCTAGAAAAATGTGCGGAGAAAGGCACTTTGGGAAGTGGGCCGGAAGAATGCTTTTCAGAGAGCGGAATCGTCGACCACAGCCAGCATGATAATAGTCTATGCGACTACCAGAAGCCCAAAGTCACGATTTTCGAGAACTTGATTCAAAATGTGCATAAGAACGTCGAGCAGTATTTTGCACCGCAGCCGGATGGCAAAATTCCCCAGATGCTTGATGGCGACCACAGCCACCCACAGTTCCAAGTGCATTTCCCTCATCATTGTCACCAGGACGACGTTGTGCCGGCCGACAACAAGAATGTGTCTGTCATGACAGGCAACGAGCAGTGGAAACAGAGCGATCATACAATGCACAAGTCGTGCTTCCATGCAAAGATCCCGGCATCGTACCACACACACAAGCCCGTCAATGAAGACGCCAAGACTGAGCTGCAGTATGAGAATTTTCTGCTTGGAAGCGAGCTTTCACAAGTGAACGGCAGCCAAACACAGCAGAAGAACGACTACGATTTTTTTGTGCAGTTTAACAACTTCAAGCAGTTGTTTGAAGACCAGTTGACAACCCCCGCAGACGTCCGTGAACAGGAGAATTATTCCAACCCTGAAGATTCCACTTACGCGTGTCAATGGGACAGCTGCTCAGAGCTCGTCAAGAATGACTCACTCGTGGACCATCTTGTAACTGTGCATTTGAAAGATTTGCACCAGACCGGCAGCCTGCTGGACATGGCCAAAGTAGAGTGTGACTGGAACGACTGCCATTTTTCAAACGACGACTGGAGCTCATTCTTGAGTCATTTGAACACACACAAGGTCAGTACCAGTGATAAGTTGCCTGCGGTGGATACACAATTGCCGGACGGCGAAGACGCCCAGAGCAGACTCGATGCACTGCTCCCTACACCTGAGTCTATTGAGGCAACGTCTCTCTCGCCCATTCTTTCCAACGCACGTAAACTGGTGCCAGGGGACAAGGGCAAGGACTTCTTAGATATTCTGCAGGTGAAAATCTCGCCTAAGACAGCCAACGTGGGCGATCCTCTTGACCTGAACTTCACCTGCAAATGGCAGATAGGTACCGATGACAAGGGCGAAGCCATACTATGCGACAAACCCCATTCAAACACAGGTGATTTACAAGAACATCTACAGGAAGAACACATTGGCCGGGGCAAGTCTATCTACCACTGCTGCTGGCACGGCTGTGAAAGAAATCAGGGCAAGCCTTTCACACAACGTCAAAAACTCTTTCGGCATATCCATGTCCACACGGGACACAAACCCTGCACGTGCAACATCTGTGGGGCGCTGTTCGCTGTACCGGCAATGCTCAATCAGCATCATCGGATCCACTCGGGCGAACGGCCGTATGTGTGCAAAGTTTGTGGCAAGTCGTTCACTACGACTTCGTCGTTGGTCATACACAATCGGGTTCATACAAACGAGAAGCCTTTACAGTGCACCTGGCCTGGCTGCGGAAAACGCTTTCGTGAGAATTCCAACTTGACGAAGCACATGAAGATCCACACCCGCAAGTTCACTTGCGACTCCTGTGGAAAAACATTCAACTGCAGGCGACTTTTTTCCAAGCACGTGAAGAGTCACAAAACTTAAATTATCTATAAACAGTTAGCCTATCTTGCTTGACTGCCGTAGCACTGTGTGCAGGAAACTCTTCAATGCGACTGGTAGATTTTTTGTCTTCGTACAACGACCATCACCAAACCCCATTCTCTAGTTTGCCATGAGCGTATCGAACAGGCTCTTGCAGACGACCAAGGTCTTCACTCACGTGGACAAGATCCAGCCGTATGTGGCGCCACTGTTGCGTGCGATCACCCCTGAAGAACTTCCGAACAACCTGTTTGAGCAGCACCAACAGTATTTCATCAAGAAGTCTGCCTTTGGCCACTGGCCTGTCTACAAAAAGGTGCAAAACACCAAGATTACGACTGAAATCAAGCGTGTTCAGGGTAATGTTGCGCTTTTTGCCCAGGAATTGACGAACCTCATCTATAACGGCAACCCTCCAAAGAAGAATATCAAAGTGAACAAGCTTACCGGGGAGGTCAACATCAAAGGTGATTTGGTAAAGAAGATATGTGCCATTCTCGACAAAAAAGCAACGAATCAATAGCGTCAGCACTTAAAGAACTTGTACATAAGAGAATACTAAAGAAATAGGCAAATAACTGTCCGTAGTACTATGTAATTGAGATTTAATCTAAAGTTCAAATTTGTTTTCCGAAACAGGCGTGTTCCCACTTTCGCTGGATCCGAAGGCCACTTGTCTAATTTGGATAATCCAAGGATCCTCCAAGAGCTCGGTTGCACTTGCCCTTTTGCTTGGGTCATGTTCGAGACATCTGGAGAGAAACCTGATTCCCGCTTCACTGAGCTGATCTGCAGAAGGAAGCTGTGGTTTGTGGCCTGCAGCAATATGATACATGATAGCCCATTCATTGTCCAAATTCGCCCAAGGCCGTCTGCCTGTTGCCATTTCAAGCACACAACACCCGAGGGACCAGATGTCAACAACGCCGCTTTTAGAGGAGCTCTGACCCGTGATAACTTCGGGCGACATATACATAGGAGTTCCCGTCATGGAATTTAAATTCTGCGGGTTGTTGGCTCCTCCATTATTTTGCTTTCTGGATGGCTGGCCAGCAACTGTTCTGGTCTTGCCGCTCGCAGCAATGACCTTAGCTGCACCAAAATCAACAAACTTGATCACTCCGTTGTGATCGAGCAAAATATTCTCTGGTTTGATGTCTCGATGCACAACACCAGATTGGTGAAGATATGCCAAACCTTCGAGCATTTGCAAAGTGTATACTTGAATAACCATTTCGTCTTCAATGCGTCCATGAGCCAATAGTCCCGAAAGAGATCCACCCTCACAGAACTCCATGAAAATGTACACCTTATCTCTATGCACCTCAACACCGAAATATTGGACAACGTTGGGATGATTAAGCATCTCAAGAACGGTCATTTCCTCTTTTATTGATGGAATCAATTTCAAAGATTGACTGTCATGAAACACTATCTCTTTCACTGCCATAACCCCTCCGGTATCTAAATTGACAGCTGCAAAAACTTGGCCAAACGACCCACCACCTATAAATTTACCCTTTTGCCATCTAATGGAAACACTTGAAAAAGATGATGCTAGTAAAGTAACAAAATGATACTCCAGATCGGAAATATCTAAAACTCTACCGATCGAGTTCATTTCCTCTTGTACATCTGATCGGTATGCCTCAATCTCATCAATTTGGGCCATGAGGTCAGCTCTGTAGGCCGACAAGATTTCATCATCGCTAGCCGACTTTTCGATTCCTTGCTTTAATGAGTACCACTTCAACAATCTGCGCTGTTCAGCATCACTGGACCTTGCTCCCATGATATCGAAATGAGAAATTAATAGAGACATGCAGCGCGCAACTTTCAACTTTAGTTTATAAAACTGATTCTCTCCGAGAACCAAGATGTTGAAACCGCGAGTCATCTCCATTGCAAACTCCAACGCCAACACACAACATCTGAATGTTTTTCGCTCGGTCGGAACGCAATCATCACAGATGAAACTGACCCAATCGATAGCAAGACGAATGAGTCGCATTATCACAATCTTCTTTCTTCCAGAGTCTGACCATCTTACTGAACTTTTTCCCAAATTTCTGGCTTGAATAAAGAAAGAGTTGACCAAATCTTGGTAACCGCCCTCCGGGAAAAGTTTCCTGCACTTCGCTGTGACTATAGTCACCGAGTCAAAAATCGCCAATATCATCCGGAAAAAAATTTTATTAGTTTTTCTTAACTCTTCATGAAGCTTTGAATGCGACGAACGCTGTTCAATTGGCTTCAAAGCTTCATCAATACTAACACCAGCTAAGAGTTCTAGGAATCTGTCTCGCACGAAAAAGAGATTGTAGGAAGATTGATTCGAAACTAGTAGTAATTCTCCTGGCTTCAAGTCAGTGATAGGAATACCTTTGATTTGCAAGGTGATGCGTGCACCATTCCACACAATAGGCTTTTGAGGGCAGTATGCAATGACGTAGGAGTAGTCATACTTGGCATCCATTCCTTCCTCTAAAGACGGATATGTTGTAGTCACGTTTTCTGAAGCAAGTATCATTCGTGCAAACTGTGAAAGATCTTCACCTCTATCTCTCCCTATATTTGAGCCGTTGATTATTGCTGTTATCTTTGACTCATTCTCCCATAAGTCTGGACTTGCAAAAAAGTACATTCCTTGTGTTTCAGAACAATCATTATAAACAAGAAAGTGGTCAGTATCTTTCAATATGTCAAGAAACCCCTTATTATAAGAGTTCGGCTTGCTGACAACTTCGAAGGAGTAAGCATTCGTTAACTTTTGTGACATTTGATTGGTAAATCTAGCCAATTTACGTCTCATCTGTCCAAAATTCTCGAGAGAAGAAGTATACCATCGGTTCATTTCTTCTATTGTGCTTGAAGGAGGCTCATTTACCTGATGATTCAAGTATGATAAGAGCTTGTAACACAATCTTGTGTTTATTATCGTGATACTTTCTGCCACCACTAATCCACCACCATCAATAAATTCTCCCAAATTTCGTAAGAAGTAAAATGCGTTTTCAAGCTCATCAGGTTCTTTGTTGGTTCGAAAAAGGTAGGGTGACTTCGAACTATCATTTAACTTTCGGTTCAACAAGGTGAGATAGTACCGAACACACTGCAGTACAACACCATCAAAAACCTGAATGTCGTCTTCAAACATGTCTTGAATGTACCAGGCTTTGTCATTATCAGGACGGCAATACTCAATGATTCCTCCTTTTATCTCCATTGCAATAGCAATGTATGCAGTAAAATCATCAATCATTTGGTCAATCATCATCAATGTAGGATTTTGTAGCTTCTTGGCATATCTCATTCTAATCTTAATGATTTCGGTAATTAATCGCATTGGAACCAAGCACAATTGAATGATATCATTTATGTAGTCCGGGAGCTTCAATGCTTCGAATGTCGCACTCAAAGCAATATAATTTTTCTTCGACTTGACCAACAATGGAGCTATTGGAACAAAAACACGCTTTTTGAAGGTTTTGCTCACATCTTTTTCCTTCACAATTCGTTCCGCTAAAGATTTGGAATCTTCCTCAAAAATTTTCTTTACTTCTGATTGTTTGGAGCTCAGGAGATCAGAATCAGCTGGTGGTTCCATATCGGAAGGACCTCGAGTTACATCCAAATCGTCATTTCCAATCCATGCCTTAAAAGAACTTGAAAGTTGAGTAATTGCATCTGTGATAGTGAGCCAGGAAGTGAGAGCGTCAATCCGGTTCAGAAATTCAGGACTTTTGCAGGCAGGCTTGTCGAGCCTCATTTCGTCAAGAGTGGGCCAAAGCTCACAACCTTTGCCGAATCGATTCAAAACATCGGCAACTTGCTCACGTGGTGAGTTTGCAGTGGCGTCATAAGAGACTTCGTAGTTCATGATCTCCTCGATCAACTTATCGAATGTATTTCTCCTGTATAAAGTGATTTTCCGTTCATCATCTTCTGTTCGGTTGAGAAGTTTGGCCCGAATACCAAACCAAAGACTGTCCCTGTAGCTGGAGCGTAGAAATGCTTCTGGACCTACGGATGACGCAGAGGTGTCGATCATTTTGGTCTTCTCCGACCGTACGACGTCTCCTGTGAGAACGGATAGAAGCATGGCCTGCCAATCCAATCTTTCTAACACAGCAGGATCTTTGACGTTGTCTCTGCTAATGGTAGTGAGGTTGTCATCTATGCTGAGTTTTGAATTGCTGCTTTTCATGATATCAGATGCGAGGTTAAAGTCAAACTGGTAGTCTTCGTTGTCCAAGTCCGAGAGAAGCTCGGAGTTACCGTAATTGGAGAGCTCTTCGTCGTCGTCGTCTTCGTTGCTACTCCCAAGGCTCATTCGACTAGCCGTAGAGTCCCGGTGTTCTCCGGTCGTGCCTCCTATTCCCTTCGTGTAGTAGTCGTCGCCATACTGGTTGCGAATCCGCTTCAAGTAGGTCCTCTCTTGCGAGAGATACTGGCTTGTGTTCACCAAGTTGTTCGCGAGCACCTGGCTCAAGGACCGGTGCCTGGTGCTCCCTTTGCGGGAGTCGGAAATCGAACCCACGGAGCCCGAGTTGGAAGAGTTATTGCTGGAAGCAGTGTGTTGGGACTTGGCGTTCAAGGCGTCGTTCTGCGCGTCCCCGCCAGATTGTGTCCTCAAAAGCGGGGGCCGTCGGCTGGAGTTGGAAGAGAGCAGCCGCTGCAAGCTGTGGCTTTGCATGATGTAGTTCAGGTCCCGGTTGGACCCGTAGTTCTGCATTGGGGAGATTAAAGGGTGCCAATGACGGAATAGTAGTGCTGGAGATATAAGTGATGTGGAAAGAAACGGCGAGGCAGATGTACAGAGGGAGGTCTTTCGGACGGTGAAGCGGTTCAGCAATGACAAAAAATGGGGGCAACGGTAGTGGAGGACAGAGAGCAATTAAATCCTGACCTTAAGGTAGCGTTTCTTTGGCCAACGAGACTCTAAAGGTTGACCATTATCCGTTTTTCCCTCGCACCCACTGTGGGAGGCACGGGTTTCTCGCTTCCACCGCCAGCAGTTGCCTATGGAAGTTTCGTGTGGACGAGCGGAGCTTTTCGGAGAGCGCTGACAGCTTGACGTCCCATCCAAATAAATGGCCTTCGGGACATGCTAGGCCAGTTGATCTCGGAGAGTTCTTCCGGGATCTTGGCGTCGTATCAGACGTACTGCAGATGGGACTGCACTCCATCGCTATGATAAACTGGTCCAGGGAGGCTTGGCTACTGCGTGTGCGCGTCTATGCTGATCTCGAGCGGTGCGAAGAAGATAACGCGAAATGGCTGAACGAGGACCTCCATCTTCAAATAGCTTGACGTCAATCTTCTCAGCTCGCTAAGAACTTCTATATTCTATTGACTTCCGTCTCTAAGACCCGCTTCGCGCCTGCGCCTTCCTTTTAGTCGTAAGTGTATCCGATTCCATGCGACTACATCTCTGAAGGGCCCTCACTATGGTCTCTCTCTTTCAAATCGGAACACAGGCCAACTTGTGGCGCCATCTTTCCACGGGAGTGCCTACGTTGGACCAGATGCTCAACTTACAAAGCAACGCCCTTTTCGATTTCCAATCGGTGCCCGGGAATGTGGCTGTTACCGCTTTGTTGTGTAACATGATAGTCAGCCACCTTTCACAGTCGGACCATCTGCGTGTAGTTGTGCTTGAAACACTCAATACGTTTCCGTGGGCCATATTGAAACAGCACCAGTTGTTTGAGGCACGCTGGAATGACGAGGGCAGAATTTCGTGCTACAATGTCTCGTCTTTTGCCAAGATGTACGCCTATTTTGCATTCAACGTTATAGAACGCAGTCCCCCGGGCTCGCTTTTATTGCTTGTTTTGAACTTTCATGAATCGGTCGAGCTATATAAACTTCAGATGGCCGCCACGTATGAGGAGCTCCTACTACAGCACCAAATAGACAAGAACAGATCGCTTTTGCACATAAAGGACAAGATAATGGAGGAGGGCATACTGCTGGCAGACTACTCGAACCTTCTGCCAAAGTCGTCGCTTCTACGGGAAAACCCGCTTGTCAAAGCTCAAAAGCACATAAATGGCCTTTTTCTGATGATGGCCGACCTTGCGTTCAAGCACTCTGCTGTTATTATCCTCCTAGGACATTTGGAGCCTAAGTTTAAGCCATATTCGAAGAGCGAGCTTTCTGTTCCCACCTTAGGCGCTCCTGGTCAAAACACCCATCCCCGCTCTTCTCTGCCGCCACCGTCTGCCTCTCCTTCTTCCAGAGAATCAGCACGTCTTGTACTTACTCCAATCACGTTTGGTAGTCCGTTACCCGACAAACCGAGTCTACCAGAAAGCAAACTCTGGGCACGAGTAGTATTTTATAAGGACTGGTATCACAAAAGCTTTCATTTTCAAAAGGAGGAAACTGACATCCTGAGTGATCACTGGTACTTGGTTTCAGTGGCCAAAGTTTACAATCTCAGCGGAGTGCCAAATATTAACGAACCAGTCTATTTTGACTTCTTGCGCACGGCATCTTCATCGTCCCCGATGCTGTTTATAGATCTCCTGGAGCCAAACTTGAACTCCCAAGAAGGTGGAGAAGATGATCCGCAGCTATTAACATCCATGCTACAACTGTCAATCGCATCGACCCAGCTTCGGGACAGTGTCATTACCAATAGGCCGAAAGCCACACCCGATTCTAGCCCTCAGCTGCAAAGGAGGCATAAATTAAGGCGCATTGCAGTGCCATCCTCGCCTACTCTTCTCCATCTGAATGTTGTTGGGAGTGATGTTCTCTCCTGTAGCGAGACTGAGCACCAAGATGCGGTACCGGACGAGGATGAGCCAAGCTCAACGAGCCTGGAAATGACTCCGCTCCTGTCTCAGAATGTGCACCTGGTCATCGAGGGCTCAGATGTTGAGCTGACGGGAACGCTTCTCGAAGATTTGGAGGATAATGAACCAGATTGGTTACTACGTCACATATAGACAGTGCTAGGTGCAGGAACAAAATAGCCATGATTGCAACATATTCGAACAATATATTCGAAATAGCAAGACGTCGGATCAGTGGACTTTTTCTGTCAAGGAGGTATCATTTTGCTTTGTTTCTCTCCTTTTACTTCGTTCTGCTTTGGCATTAGTCTAAGCTTGTTTATCCAGTTCTGGCGCACTGCACACAATGCGATGAGCATCTATTGGAGAAAATGATCAAGAGGCTTATCACAGCGTTGAAATAACCACAAAATGGCAACTGTGATCCCACCCCCCTCAAAGAAGCAACGAAAGGAAGCGCAAAACACACGTGATGTGGATATCATACCCGAAGACTTGCCCAATGTGCTAATAAAATTTCAGGCTGCAGACTCGGGGGAGTCAGTTGGAGGCTCATTAAGAGTGCCTGGGGGCATTACAGAGAAGCAATTGGAGGAGCTTTTGAACCAGCTTAATGGCGCTAATGACGAACCTGTTCCATATTCGTTCTCCCTTCTCAATCTGCAAGATGGGCTGGCAGAAACACAGCTCGTGGATATTCGGGATAACATCTACCTGTCGATATTGAAGCCTGGAATCAAAACCACAGAAGACTTCTTGACCCTTGTTTACACACCACGAGCAATATTCAAGGTGAAGGCAGTAACACGTTCGAGCACAGCAATTCCCGGACATAGTTCTACCATTTTGTGCTGTCAATTTGCTCCAAACGACTCGGGAAGGATGTGTACAGGTGCAGGTGATTCCACCGCCAGAATATGGGACTGCAACACACAAACACCCTTCAAGACACTCTCGGGTCACACGAATTGGGTCTTGTGTGTAGCATACTCTCCATGTGGCACCATGATAGCTACCGGCTCCATGGACAACACTGTAAGGTTGTGGGATGCTGTTACCGGGGAGTCTCTCGGCAGTTCGTTGGTGGGCCACTCTAAATGGATATCAAGTTTGACATGGGAGCCATTGCATCTCACCAAAGAAGGATGCAAGCCCCGTGTGGCATCCGGGTCGAAAGACGGAACGGTGAAGGTGTGGGACCCAGTCAGCAGGACTTGTGCTTTTACGATGGCAGGTCATACCAATGCAGTCTCTTGCGTCAAATGGTCAGGCAGTAATCTCTTGTACAGTGCATCGCACGACAAAACCATCAAGGCGTGGGATATGTCGGCTGGCGGAAAGTGTGTGCAGACGCTCAAGAGCCATGCCCATTGGGTTAATCACTTATCAATCTCGACAGACTATGTTTTGCGCAAAGGAGGATTCGATCACACATCGTCGAGGGTCAGTGCAAAAGAGGATGGTAAAGAATTGCGCAAAAGAGCACTCGAACAGTACGAGAAAGTAGCTAAGCTTGGCGGAAGGCTAACTGAAAGGCTTGTCACGGCAAGTGATGACTTCACCATGTATTTCTGGGAGCCGTTAAAGTCGCCGAAGCCAGTTTGCCGTATGACTGGGCACCAAAAGCTTGTCAACCATGTACAGTTTTCACCAGATGGGAGATACATTGTGTCCGCGTCATTTGACAACTCTGTCAAACTCTGGGACGGGCTTAAGGGCACGTTTATCGGGACGTTCCGTGGCCATGTTGCCCCGGTTTACCAAACCGCTTGGTCTGCAGACAGTCGGCTTCTTGTGAGCTGCTCCAAAGATACCACTTTGAAGGTTTGGGATGTCCGCACCCGCAAGTTAAATGTAGACTTACCTGGGCATGCTGATGAGGTTTACGCAGTTGACTGGAGCATGGACGGCAAGAAAGTGGCTTCTGGTGGAAAGGACAAGATGGTGCGTATTTGGTCTTCATGAGAGGAAATGTGAAAGTGCATTCAATTTAAAAATAAAAGACGAACGATGAACTAAGGATAGAAGACAGATCACAGAAGATACGATACACTAGAATAAGAACACCCAAAAACCACAAACGATTGCACGGCCCAAGTTGACTTAAGCATGGAGCCAAGAGCCTTGCAATTGTGTTTTTGTCTTGACATACTTTGCACCAGCTTTGTTACCCACTTTAGCCGTGCTTCACTTGGTTAAGTGTTCTGCTGGGCAGGCTCACGGTATCCTCAGAAGCGCACGATACGCAGAAAGCTTTACAATTCAAGAAATACTCACCGAGGCATTTTCTATGCTACATTCTCTTTACTCTTCGATTTTTCGTCTCACTGTTTCTTTCGGTATTTCTATCATTTCTATTTTTTTCTCTTGCTAGATAGAGTGGGTCAGGTCGGGCCATCGGTCGAACCAGACTACTCCGCCATACGGTTTTCGCACGCCTGGCCCGACTACCCAACTACTCACGGCCCGTAACTTCCTCGTCCCCACCAGTACTGATTAACAATGGCCATTGTCAAAAGAGGAGGCCGCACTAAAACGAAAAGTCAGGCGGCTCCTGGTAAGAGCGGTATCAAAAAAGCTGAATTTGATCTAACCAAGAAAAAGGAGGTTGGTGTGTCAGATTTGACGTTGTTGTCCAAGATCACCGATGAAGCCATCAATGATAACCTACACAAACGGTTCATGAATGGGTCGATCTACACGTATATCGGCCACGTGTTGATCTCGGTCAATCCGTTCGAGGACTTGGGAATCTACACGCAACAAACGCTCAACATGTACAAAGGGAAAAACAGATTAGAGGTGCCCCCACATGTTTACGCCATAGCCGAAACCATGTACTATCACTTGAAGTCATACGGCGATAACCAGTGTGTCATTATTTCCGGAGAGTCGGGTGCTGGTAAGACTGAAGCTGCCAAGCAAATCATGCAATATATAGCAAATGTGTCTGTTGATGATCAGATCGCGTCTTCCAATAGCGGTATCACCAAGATCAAAGACATGGTGCTTGCTACCAATCCTTTGTTGGAGTCCTTTGGATGTGCCAAGACATTGCGAAACAACAACTCGTCTAGGCATGGAAAGTATCTTGAGATTTTCTTCAACGAACAGAATCAGCCCAGCGCAGCCCATATAACGAACTACTTGTTGGAGAAACAAAGGGTTGTGCAGCAAATTACCAACGAGAGAAACTTTCACATATTCTATCAGTTTACCAAGAGCTGCCCACCGCAGTACCAACAGGCCTTCGGTGTTCAGGGTCCGGAAACCTACGTTTATACTTGTGCCGCCAAGTGTATTGACGCAGATGGCATTAATGATACGAGCGACTTTCAAGGGACTTTGAATGCAATGAATGTCATTGGATTGACTCAGCCCGAGCAGGACGATATATTCAGAATATTGGCCTCTATCTTGTGGATCGGTAACATTTCTTTCGTTGAAGACGAAAGTGGAAACGCCGCTATTCGTGACGAGGGGGTCACCAATTTTGTGGCATATCTTTTGGAAGTTGACGCTCAGGTGTTAAGAAAATCCATCATCGAAAGAATTATCGAGACCTCTCACGGTATGCGGCGTGGCTCGACATACCACGTCCCCTTAAACATTGTACAAGCAACCGCTGTTCGTGACGCGTTAGCCAAAGGTTTGTACAACAATTTGTTTCAGTGGATTGTTGAAAGAGTCAATTTGTCTCTAAAAGACAGCACACAAAGTTATGCCAAAAAATCTATTGGTATTTTGGATATCTATGGATTTGAAATCTTTGAACAGAACTCCTTCGAGCAAATCTGTATCAACTATGTGAACGAGAAGTTGCAGCAAATCTTCATTCAGTTGACATTGAAGGCCGAACAGGATGAATACGTGCAGGAGCAGATTCAATGGACTCCTATCGATTATTTCAACAACAAAGTTGTGTGTGATCTAATTGAGGCAACCAGGCCCCAACCAGGTTTGTTCGCTGCTTTGAATGACTCCATTAAAACTGCTCACGCTGATTCAGACGCTGCTGACCAAGTTTTTGCTCAAAGATTGAGCATGGTGGGGGCCAATAACAGACATTTTGAGGACAGAAGAGGAAAGTTTATAATCAAGCATTATGCTGGAGATGTGACTTACGAAGTATCTGGTATGACTGATAAAAATAAGGACAATATGTTACGTGATCTTCTTGAAATGTTAAATACTTCTTCGAATTCCTTTGTTGCACAGTCATTGTTTCCTTCGTCCATGTTGGCAGCTCTTACCGATTCAAAGAAACGGCCCGATACTGCTTCAGACAAAATCAAAAAGAGTGCCAACATTCTTGTTGATACTTTGTCTCAGTGTCAGCCGTCCTACATTAGAACAATTAAACCCAATCAAACAAAAAGACCAAAAGATTATGACAATCACCAGGTTTTGCACCAAATCAAGTATTTGGGTTTAAAGGAGAATGTGCGTATCAGAAGAGCTGGTTTTGCTTATAGAACAACCTTTGATAAGTTTGTTCAACGGTTCTATCTTTTGTCACCTGCAACCGGCTACGCAGGTGACTACATCTGGAAAGGGGACGATATCACCGCTGTAAAGGAGATTTTAAAAAGCTGCCACATTCCATCTTCAGAATATCAAATGGGTACCACAAAGGTTTTCATCAAAACTCCCGAGACACTTTTTGCTTTAGAAGATATGAGAGACAAATACTGGCACAACATGGCCGCCCGCATTCAAAGAGCATGGAGACGCTATGTCAAGCGTAAGGAAGACGCAGCTAAGGTCATACAAAATGCATGGAGAGTGAAGAAGCATGGAAATAAATTCGAGCAACTTCGTGATGAAGGAACAGCCATTTTGCAGGGAAGAAAGGAAAGAAGAAGGTTTTCCATGATAGGCTCCAGAGCTTATATGGGTGACTATCTTGGCTGTAATCAATCAAGCGGATACGGACGTTTTGTCGTTAGTCAAACGGGTATTACAGATGTAGTAGTTTTCTCCGCCAAGGGAGAAGTGCTTTTGTCTAAGTTTGGAAGGTCTTCCAAAAGACTTGCAAGAACTTTTGTGCTCACCAATTCAACGCTTTATGTGATTGCTGAAGTGGTTGTTGAAAAGAGACTTCAAATTCAGAAAGAGTTTTCAATCCCCGTGGGAAGTATCAATTTTGTGAGTTTGTCAACCTTTCAAGACAACTGGATAGCTATTTCTTTACATTCACCTACTACAACAACTCCAGATTTACTTGTGAATTTGGACTTCAAGACAGAATTAGTGACACATTTGAAGAAAATCAACCGAGGCTTAACAGTGAAGATCGAGCCAACAATTCTGTATCAAAAAAAGCCAGGTAAGTTTCATGTTGTGAAAGTACAGCATGGCACTGCTCCTTCAAACAGCGATGTTTACAAATCGGGTGTGATTACTGTTGCTCAAGGCTTGAGTGCAAACAGCAAGAATCCCAAAAGGCCAAGGGGCAAATCGAGCACTGTGGACTACAGTAAATATTACAATCGCGGCGTTCAAAGAAGAACAGGAAACTATTCTGCTCCTGTTCCTGTTACAAGGAATACGTCATCGCAACAGCCTTACCAACCCCCACAACCTACAGTTTTGCAATCCCAGGCACAACAGACTTATCACCAACAATCTTTAGAAGAGCAAAATTCGGTGCCATCTCAACCCAGACCTGTTCAAAGAAAGCCTATTCCATCTATTCCTCAGAGGCCACAAAATAACAGCCTGACTCAAGTTATTAAGCCCGCAGCACCAGCTAAACCTGCTCAGAAGGGCCCAGCACCCAAACCACCTGCTAAAAAAGCAGCTCCCCCGCCTCCCCCTCCACCTCCTTCGGTAGCAGTTACTAAGCCCAAGCATCCAACGTACAAAGTACTCTACGACTATGATGGATCTGTTAGTGGATCTGTGCCCCTTGTGAAGGATGACGTGGTTTATGTTGCGAGTGTGAACGGTAAATGGGGCCTTGTAAAAGACTTGAAGGAAACGAAAGAAGGATGGGCACCGCTTGACTACATGAAGGAAATTGAACCACCAGCTGAACTTTTTGGAGGCAAGAAGATACCAGGACCTCCTCCTCCTCCTCCTAACATTGGTAACAAGCCTGAGCAAAGTCGGAGTACATCGCAGAGTGTAGTGACTTCTAATGGAAGCCTAGGTAATGGACTCGCCGATGCTTTGCGGGCAAAGAAAACAGAAGAGACCACTTTGGCAGGATCGTTGGCAGACGCATTGATGAAGAGAAAAGGGGCAACAACCGAAAACAGCGACGATGATGATAACGATGATGATGACGACTGGTGATCTGCCGATCTGGTAAGCTTGTGTGAAGTTCTGAGTAGACATGCGACAAATGTGTCGATGTTTATGACAATGCAATAGACTGTGCCGCTAATTTAGCTATCAACTAAACTGTAGGGCGTATAAAAGTTGGAAAAGAAAAGCAAGGTAATAGAATAACAGTGTGGAAGAAAATCTAAACTAACCACCCGAATCTTCTAGTCCCAACGCTGAAGCGCAACATCTCCCAGATACAGTAAGTATGCGCACACTAAAAGTGAGTAATGGGGAAGACTAACAGCACCTTTACAAGTCAATCGATCGACCATTTTAAGTATTCTGAGCACAGATACCGATTGTGTACGCCTTATAAGCATGTCCAGGCACAAAAACAGAAACGCTTTGCTCTCCGGCAGCAGCGGGATAGCTGAGACACTGTCGGCCAAGGACGAGCTTATGGCCATGATGTTTTCCATGAGGAAGCCTATGGAACCAGTGTATCCTCTAGACGATAAGCTACCAGAAAAGACGTATCCTGACTACATGCCGTGGAATGAAGATGACTCCAACAATGAGAAGTTGACCAATGCAGAATACCTCAACAATGGCTACTTCAAGCCTCCGCAGGTTTCGAACGAATACTTCTCTGCCCGCAATTTGATCCAAGAAACGCTATTCTCGTCCCCACTGAACTGTACCAACATTCTTCAAGAGCTTTCCTTGAATCTAACTAAGTCCTATAAGACTCGACATGAAGTTATCAACAAGATAAGACTCAGTTCCAACAACTTCAAACTCCCTCCGCGGGTTACCTTGACTGCACTGAAAAAGGAAGCTTGGCTACGGGACTTGGCAAACCCTGACTTGCCGCTCAAACTGGTCTCTTCCAAGATCCCTCACGGTATCCGTAACAAGGTATTGATCGATAGCATGTGTAGCATGAACGTTCCCTTGTCTAAAGCCATCTGGTTCACCAAGTGTGTTTTGTGCAGTGAGCAGATGTTGCTCCAAAAGAAGTTCCAAGCAAGGCGTAGCTCTATTTCGGCTACGTTCCACCTGTCATCATTACCCAGCATTGATCTTATTGAGAGCAGATGGCTCCAGGAATGGACGCTGCAGGTCACGGATTATCTCTTGAAGTTTTCTCGAGAGATGCCATCCATTACCACGCCCGACAAGCGCTCAGCATATCAGTCCAAGTTGACTTATCTCTTGAGCTTTACTCTGGCCTTGTACATTGAACAATTGATCGATAAGTCGTTTTTTTTGACCAATATCATCCAGCTATTGCTGGAAGGTCTTCCTTTTCTGGCCGAACACCTTCCTGAGCTTTTGGAAGTGTCGAAGGTTGATGTTGGGGAGTATTCTCCTGCCTTAGAACAGTTTCTTCGAGAGTGGCAATTTAATCCTGGTCAATTACTAGTAGCGTTGACGCTAGTGAAAATCTACTGGATTGACATTCTCGAGGAAGATTTTCTTTGTAAGACTCTCAGCGAATTGCTCCTACTAAACTACTTTCTTGTAGAGCGATTGCCAGTACTGTCTTACAAATCCATCTCGGCAAAGCAAGCTCTTCATCTGGACCTTTCTCTGTCGTTACAAAACGACATTCTTCAGCTTATTGCCACTTCTATATGTGAGCTCTTCCAACATAACTCGAACGCATTCATAATACCTAACTTTTGGGTACTAACTGGCGAGATACTCTATCGCATTTTAACCCAATGTGGCTCTTTTACGGATCCGAAGCTCCAAGAGGGCCTCACATCTATTTTGAGATTAATCAACTTCAGAAATGAGAGTCTTATGTTGAACATGAGGTTTTTTACGACAGAAAGTAAGCTGAACTCTAACTCTAAATTAACATCTATTCGACGTGCTGCGTCAATGCTGTCTGAAAAACCTTCGGGGTTTCTCTCGGAAGAGCTTGCGGTGGCGCTGAATGGAGATGTTGGGGTTATCAATCGTACCAACGATGACAACTTGAAATTCATCGAGCATCTTGACAAGCTAAACTTGAAGTCTTACTTGACTGAACATCTTCAACCAAGGCATCCATCGGCTTTAAACAAGGATGGAGACACGTGGAAGGTTAAGCTAAAGCTTTTGATTTATTGGTGCGTGAGTGAATACAGATCCATGGGTGACGCTTCAGAAAAGATACTTATTGTGTGTAACTTTGCCAAAAAGAGAGTGTTACAAACGTTGCCCAGCAAAGGCTCTGCCCTGTTGAAGGCGGAGTTCGAAAATGAGATTTTTGAGAGCATCTTCTCTTTGGCGCAGCAACCTAAGGGCACAATTCGTATGGACAATCTATTTGTTCTTATCAATGAGCTCTACCAATTGAAGGTTATCTCCATCTCTTCATATTTGCGAAAAATCATTGCATGTGGTATATTCTATATATCATCGCTGAAGGAACTGACAGCAAATGAAGAGAATCCGGAAATTCAATTTCACCTAGCCATAATTCTGAACTTGCCCTCTTTGACCAACAAACAACTCCACCAGATTTTATCTAAATGGACAGATAATAGTGCTCAGTCATCCTCGAACTTTGAGCGTGGGGTTGAAATCTGTAAGTCTAACATTCTAGACAGCTTGGTCTCGAACACATTTCCTGATAGCTACGATGAATTTCTCCGTGAGATTAGTACGTTCAGCGTGGGCGTTAAGTACCTTCTTTCCAACTGGCTAACATCTCAAATCAAAAGCACCATCAATCAGTCTCCGAAGCTCATTCGCATATCACTCTCCACCATTGCCAACATTTACCGATTCTACTTGTCTACAAACACTTTGTCGACATTTTTTCGTGTGTTGGTTAAGTTCGTCCTCAAGAATGAAAACAAGATCATTATTTACTACCTAGATACGCTCTACTTTATTTGCAGACTAGTCCGGCATCACTTCCTTCTTGTTAATTTCATCGCTGGAAGCTCCACGGAGAGCCATTCAGTGGCATATGATATATACACTTTGCTAGTGAATTCTTACGATGATTTGTCCTCACGAGAGGCAGATCTTTACAACTTCAAGAGTATTTGGGAATTTATGAATACGTCAGTTGAAAAGAAGCAATCTCTGAATGTTGCTTCGGGGAACCATAAATCTGCGAAACTCTTTAGGAAAACAATTTTCAGCAAGGAAACCGTTGAATCGCCTCTCAAGATTCAAGCCCCAAACACAAACTCTAGCGATAACGTTTCGCCAGGGCAACTAACTGGCAATTTGTCCGCGTTACTCGCCTCAGAGTCTAAGACACTTTCGAACGAGGAAATACAAGACATTCTTGGAGAGGTTGAAACAGTTTGTCCTGATTGGTCTTTGACTCAGTTTACTAGCAAACTGCTGGCTGCCGTCATGGCTGAACAAGTTTTGGTTCGGTGGTTAAAAAATGATTCTGATAAGTTGGATTCTTCTTTTTGCAAACTCTTCGAAATTTTAGCAAGATCCTCAAAGTTAGTTGATCGCAAAGCTGTCATTAAGTCGGCAATACTACCGCTTTTTGAACCTGACGCTCATTCTAGAAACTGCAAATTTTTGATAAAACTTCTTGTTTTTGAAATTTTGTCGTTTGCGGACTTGATCGTCTTGTTGAGAGAGCCGGTTCCAAATCAAGCCGCCCTTGATTATATCCAGTTTGATTTGATGATAGCGTGTCAAGTTGATGATTATCATCTTTCAACCTCTCAAGCCACAACCTTTCGGATTTTGCAAACTGAGTATCAGCTGAAATACGTCGAAGACATAATTATGCTTATCATCAATCATATGGAAAATGAGCAGTTCATGAACCGGAATCGGGAAACAATTCTAAGTCATATAATGGTGGCGTTGACGCATTTCAAAAGTTGGACAATCAATTTGATTTCCAGCAAATGTTCCGTAGAAATGACACTAAATTTGTGCCAGAGTCTACTTGGTCTTTCAGAACCCGTTGATGATCCGGTTACTTTGTCTCATGTTACGAATGAATTTTCATTACCAATCATCCAATTAGCACTTCGAGTAATCAGCTTGCATAATACATCGTCAGTTGAGTTTTTAAAGACATTCAGCCTCGAAACTGCCAAAAACTCATCATTTCCTTTTGGACGCTGGAACTCATTTTATGGAGAGATGTTCAATTATCTTCAGTGGGAGGATAAAGTGGCTTTATTCATCTTCCTTGAAGATATGTTTTTGAATGTCAGAAGCGTTTTCACATTTTGGTTGAATGGTACCTTCTGGAGCACGGATGGCTCTATGCTCATGGAGCTGCAAGAGGCAAGAGAAAGTCTCAAATTACTACCCGTTCTAAAGGATGTGTTCAAAAAGTTTACAATTTCGAGTTCAGAGGCTTTACACACGCTGTACGCTACTTTTCAAAGATATTCCGAGCTTCTTGAAAACCTAGTTGCAGTAATAGATAATGATACAGTAATGCTGCAAGAAGAACACCGTGTCCATGATATCATTTCAATCTTTTTGCGACTTTTGGTTATCCATAATGCATCCTTAACAGAGATCTTGGCTAAGCATGATTCAATGCTGTTCCAATTTTTGCAAAATTTAGTGGCTCTTCTCAACTCCCAATATTTGAACTATCACGAAAAACTCAAAATTTTGCTCTACGATCTACTTCTACTTATGAAAGGTGCACTCACTCAGGCTTTGAGTGTCACGAACAATGATGACATCATCGGAGTTTCTCCGGGTGCATTGAACATTGCAGCGAGCCACGACGAGAAAAATGATAAAAAGGATTCTCCTATTGATAGCACGCAATTTGGTATTTTGGGAGGATCTGCAATCACCAGTGTTACCTCTATTCTCACTCTTGCAGAGCCTTATTCCAGCAAAGTCGAACTTGGGCAAGTTGAGCATCAGTGTCTAATCACGTTGGACAAGGATGAACTTCGCAACAGCAGTGATATCTCGTTTATAAATGGTGGTCAGTTAATGTTGTGCCTGAAAGAAAGAGATAGTGTTGACATGAACGATCCATTTGCCAAATCTCCTGACCACTCTCTTACGCCCTTCAATATCAACAGTGTTAGAGTCATTGAGGATACGACTGAAGGTCTCAATAATGGGTGTATCAGTCTCTCAATGTTTGATGCTTACACCACAAACGAGAATCCTTACTGAATTTCCACTGCAACGCAGATGGAAAATTTTACGAGAATAACCTAACATTACGAGAATAGAGTACACTTGCTGGTGATTTTGTTCCAAACAAGATAACTGCTAAGGTGATTTTGTACTGCATACACTCTATGTTGAAGTACTTGTTAGGTGAAAGAATGAGCGTTCTGCACAACCTTCTTCATTGTATTGGGCAGACTGAAGCCCCGCTGTTATATTGGAGATACCTTCGTTGTACTGAGATTCATTCCACAGTCCATTGCGCTCCTTGTAGAGCCCTGGTATTTAATTTATTGAGCTCAAACTGAAAATGCCGCAAGAAACCTACGATTCTCCGCAATACCCTCAATCTCCAGCATTTGGCCACATAGACATTGACTCTCCTAAAAGCGACAACGAGGAGTCTGCTGCAATGGGCAATGACCGAGTTCCTGACTTGTCTTTTCTAAGCGCAAACTTCTCAACAGACTCGTTTCATAATGGTGTAGAGGATGTGCCAACCACACCTCTTCATACCCAGTTTCTGACCAGCAATACTGCGATGCCTAACGCGTCGAGCTTGAACAATCCCTATGGCAACCGGAGAGCATCTGTTCATGGAAGTAACTCCTCACTCCCGAGCGTATCAGTGCCTGTAGGACAGGCCTCATTCTCTTATCACCAGAGGACTAGCTCAAGTTCAGCTAGCAATCGCGCCAGACCAAAATCATTCATGGGTATGGATCAGCCGGGACAGGCAATCTGGGAAAGCGGATCGGAGTCTCCTATTCAAACATCCACATACCAATTTGATGCTACAAAGAACAGAAACTCACTTCAATTGCCGTCAAGGCGTTCTAGCTTCACACCAGCTAACCTACCTCCTCCGGCTGATTCTCGACGCCCAAGATCACGTTCAGGGTCTCCTTCCAGAAGCAGTTCCCCTGTTCGTCGTGGAAACACATCTCCTTATCGTAGCAGAGCAGGTTCTCCATCTAAGCTACAGCCGTTTAACTTCAAACCTCAGGATTTCAGCATGCCCAACAGCGCCAATGGAAGTCCGTCATTGGTCATGAAACCCGCTCACAGAAAAGGTCACCGCTATAAGCATTCTTCGGTCTCAATGAATTTTTTTCAGGAGCCACTTCCAATAGCTGATGTAAATCAGCAACCAAATCTCATTCCGGATCTGTATCCCATTCCTAACCTTCGAGAATCATTCAGTAGCGCTGGTCCCCCGCAAAAGTTCAAACTAGCATTGTCATTGGCACATTTTGCTACAGCCGTTGTTGTTTTTGTTGTTGGAGTCCAGATTCATCAACCAGCATTTTCCACATTAGCACATCTCGTGTTCTACGACTCGTTGGGGTCTCTCATGGTTTCTTGTGTGGACATCATGTCCAATTTTGAGGTATGGGGAAAGTCCTCAATTGCATATCCCTTCGGATTAGGGAGATTAGAAACACTTGCGGGGTTTGCTTTGAGCACTTCCCTGGTAATGGTGGGCTGCGATTTGGTGAGTCATTTCCTCGAAGAAACTATCATTGGTTTAGTAGACTCTTCAACTGGTGAATCTGCAGAGCATGGATCACACCATATCCATGAATCCAATCATGGTCCTGTTGACTGGATAATCTTTGAAGTTGTGTTGGCATTGGTGATCGGCATCACCTGGTTCACGTCCAGCTTCATATTCGGTACAGCTTCGATCTCTAAGTTGATGGCCATGTCGAGTCCTGGCGTGCATAATGGTAAGGGCAAGGGTCTTTTGGATACAAATAATCCTAAATCACTCTCAGATAATATTTTGTTAAGCCGTCTAAAAGGCATTCTGCGAGTACTAATCAATAATCCTATCCGTTTACTCACTCTTGTTTACTCCATGTTCTTGACTGTTTCTCCTTTATTGCAAGACGGGTTTGGAGGCTTTGACTTGGACGAAGTGTCGACATTGGTGGTTGCGTCTTTACTTTGCTATGCTGGCTGGAAATTGGTGAAAAGCTTGGGAGGTGTGTTGTTGGTGTCTTTTCCCTATTCTGGCTATGACTATAATGTCATTAGAGCTACTATTTATGATAAAATTATCAATCTGGCCAGCTACAAAACCTCGTACCACATCGAAAAACTATACGTGGCAAAAGTGGACCCCAAGCTTTTTATTTCTGGCATCGAAGTAATTATGAAGGGCGGGAGTTCGGATGATGAGTCACGGCTCGTATTTGAAATCAATCGAATAATAACCAACACTGTGAAGGACTTCGAGCGTGACTGCGTGGTGGAAACCACTATCAGCACTGACAGAGCATGATATAGGTACACATATGATGCCAATAATCGGGGCTAATAAAATTACGCATTTTTTTCGCTTCTCATACTGTTGTTAATTTTTTTGTTTCAAGTAGTCTTTCCCCCGTTTGCTTCGGTGAAATCCATTCTGCCATTTTCGACGCTGCACCCGGGCTTTCCAAATAGGGTAATATTACTCATCTAAGCGCGGTGCTGAAAATCTTTTCGATCGATAAGCTTATATAGTACTGGTATTTCTCCACAGTCACTCTTCTCTTGGAACAATGTCCAAACTATTTTCAGCAACCAAGAAAACGGTTACCCGAATGCGGTTTTTGTCAAGTACAAGCTTGCTTAGCACAAAGGTGCCCATTGCAGATGCCAACGCAGACTCAATGAGTGGAAAGTTCATCGACGACATCACTAAACCGTACACAGTGACGACATATGCTCGGCCTGATTTGGTGGTTGCTAGGGGGAAAGGATCTTATCTCTATGATCTCGAGGACAGAGAGTATGTCGATTTTACAGCGGGCATTGCAGTGACATGCTTGGGCCATAGCAATGAGGAAGTCAGCAAGATCATAGCCAAGCAGTCGCAGACATTGATGCATTGCTCCAACCTCTACTATAATCTCCCCGCAGGAGAGTTGGCCAACAAGTTGGTCTTGAAGACAATCGACGCTGGCGGAATGAAGGATGCGCAGCGGGTTTTCCTATGCAATTCGGG
This sequence comes from Metschnikowia agaves, assembly GCA_963678735.1. Lineage (NCBI taxonomy): Eukaryota > Fungi > Ascomycota > Pichiomycetes > Serinales > Metschnikowiaceae > Metschnikowia > Metschnikowia agaves. The sequence continues at coordinate 942,847 of CAVMBV010000003.1, read as the reverse complement.
CACTGAAGCGAACGAGGGAGCATTGAAGTTCGCCAGAAGATACGCCAAAAGCAAGAGCAGCGACAAGACAGAGATCATCTGCTTTGCCAATGGCTTTCATGGTCGGACAATGGGCGCGTTATCGGTAACGGCCAACGCGAAGTACCAACTGCCATTCACGCCGCTTGTTCCTGGAATCCATGTTGCGGATACCACCAGCATTGACTCGGTAAAGGCAGTGATCAGCAAGGAAAAGACCGCCGCTGTGATCATCGAACCTATCCAGGGTGAAGGAGGAGTCAACACTGTCGACACGGAGTTTTTGGTGGAATTGAAGAAGTTGTGTGTGGAGAACGAGGTGGTGCTCATCTACGACGAGATCCAGTGTGGGCTCGGGCGCACGGGCCAGTTGTGGGCACATTGTGCTTTGAGCCCCGAGGCCCATCCCGACATTGTGACCATGGCCAAGGCGCTAGGAAATGGGTTTCCCATTGGTGCAGTGATGATCAGTGAAGAGATTGAAAGCAAGTTGCAGGTGGGAGACCATGGCACCACCTACGGGGGAAATCCCTTGGGTGCGGCAGTCGGTAGCTATGTTGTGGATCAGGTTAGTGACGCTAAATTCTTGAATGCTGTGGATGCCTCCAGCAAGAAGTTTGTCGATTCTTTGACCAAGATCATGGAGGACAACCTGGACAAGGTGGCTGGAGTTAAGGGCAGAGGTCTCTTATTGGGATTGCAGCTCCACGATGGTGTGGATGCCGGTGCAATTGTCAATAAATGCAGAGAATATGGCTTGCTTGTTATCACGGCTGGTGGGAACGTGATCAGACTAGTGCCTGCGTTAAACATTCCGGAGGAAACCATCTCGCAAGGTATGGAGATCTTGGCCCGTGCTGTGAAAGAGACTTAGAAAGAGCCGGGAAGACAGCATTACTCGATGGCTCGAACGCACTTTGTTGACGAGGAGTAGTTTTCTGTTGACGAGGATTGGTCTTCTTCTCTAGCACTACGACAGAGACTTCTACGTAAAGTGACAGTGGACTACTGAAATACAAGATTGTTGTTTTTATTTTGAATTCATTTGCGGCCAATGCTTTTCTACTAACCATAGCTCTGGTCCCATTCTTCTTTCTGGCGTAGTGATTTGTCCAAGCATCCTCCGGAGGTGGCTGACTGCGACCGTCCACCGCTATTGCAATCAATCTGCGTACTCTCGGTCTTTCGCTCCAGAGAAGGAGTGGATGGCCATCTGGTTCATGCTTTGTGATCTAGTTGTCTATACTGTATCGTTGTTTTATTGCTTTGTAATGTATTCGTCTTTATTGTATCGTTGGTTATTCCCTATTTTCTCTCTTTGTTCTAGCCCTCGTTTTCTTAAATCTCTTAGCTTTGCAGTCGCTCGTCAGAGTCAACCCCACAGAGCCATGAGGCCCTAGAGAGTCGCGAGCTGGGCACGAAACTTTGAGCGCGCCCGCACCGCCGCACTAGCGCCAGACAAAAGAGGCCCAAGTGCGTCGGTATCTCAACACAGAATAACGACAGGCGAACGGCACATCTTACCACAGCAAGGCCCAGATTTCCCATGACGGTCGCCTTCTCAATACCGACGGCCGATCTAGATTATTGCCTCGAGCAATTGCTAGACCATAGGACGCCTCGCATTTTGCCGGAGGACACCGTCCACGAGCTCTGCCATCAACTCAAAACACAGCTCCTCAACGATCCCAACATCATCTCGCTCTCGTCGCCATGCACGCTTGTTGGAGACATCCATGGCCAATTCCACGACTTGTTGGAGATCTTCAACATCGGCGGTGCTCCGCCCGATACAAACTACTTGTTTTTGGGTGACTACGTTGACCGTGGTTATTATTCGGTGGAAACGATCTCTCTCTTGATTACACTCAAGCTTCGGTATCCCAGCCGGGTCTCGCTAATACGTGGAAACCACGAGTCGCGCACCATCACAACCAATTATGGCTTCTACACCGAGATTCTAAACAAGTACAACGGCTCGCTAAAGGTGTGGAACTACTTCACCGATCTTTTCGACTACTTGCCGCTCGGCGCCACCATCGACGGCAAGATCTTTGCCACGCACGGCGGACTATCGCCGTCCTGCCAGCAGCTCGACCAGATCCGCATTGTTGACCGCTTCAAGGAGATCCCGCACGACGGCATTATGGCTGACTTGGTATGGTCAGATCCAGACCCGGAGATCACCGATTTCAAACTCTCCCCACGGGGGGCAGGTTACCTTTTCGGCAGCGAAATCATCAACAAGTTCTGTCACGACAACGATTTAGTGCAGCTCGTGCGAGCTCATCAGTTGTGCAACGAGGGTTTCATCAGCTACTGGCAAGGCAAATGTCTAACGATCTGGTCCGCGCCCAACTACTGTTATCGGTGCGGCAACATGGCTAGTGTGCTCGAGATTTCACACTCCAACTACGAGAGCCGTACTAAGAACGCACAGGGTTGCCTTCCGGGCCAATTCTGTAATGTGTTCGAGGCGTCTCCGGAAAACAACGAGGACACGGCGGAGGGACGCGGGGTCAACGGAATGGCCAGTAACGACGCTGGGAAAGATGTCTTCAGCGCGTACTTTGATGGCCGGGCCAGTTCTCGGCAGATCGAGTACTTTTTATAGAGAGGGTCACCAGGGTGCCATTTACTTCTTGAGTGTTTTACTACTTTGGGACAACTTTGCGTCGCAACCTATGTAACTTATTTTATTGAGCCTCCGTTCATATGCTACTTATCCGTAATAGAGTTCGAAGTTGAACCCGTGGTGAACCTCGTAGTCGTCCAATGTGATGTGGTCCTTGTAGACAAGATGGCCCTTCTTCAACACCAACTTGTCTGAGGATGTTCCTACTTGCAAAGAGATGATTTTCTTCAAGTCGCCTATCGTGTCTGACGGAAGACACTTGACTTTGATTTTCTTGCCAAGTCGGTCGTTGGCCTGGACCTCGATCATTGCTGGGCTTGAGTGCTGGCGAGTGGTTGTGGTTGAGGTGCACTATTCTTCGCAGAGTGAGTAGAAGCCGAGAGTTGAGCCGGTGTTCAGGTTTTGTTCGCGGCCCCAAATGATGGGGCGACCGGCCGCGATATCTGCTATGCGGCTGGAAAGCCGGCGCCATGCCAATTTTGTTATCGCACTGGCCCACCGCCATCACCGTTGGGTATTATGTTCGATTTGGATATCGTATTTCATTTCTGATTCCAAGCTTCTCCATTTAGCAAGGCATATAAACTTATCAAGAGGCCCATTTTGTTCTGTATCTGGGGCCAACCAACGTTACAAAAACTTAGATGATTAGTAAAATAGCTAATTTTTCGGCGCCTCGCCTTATCGTATGCCCTTGGGCGGCCGGCGCGCTTCCTCACATGCAGCGGTTTTGACCTCTGTCGCCCGCAACTTATCTCTTTTTTTGTTCTGTCATACTGTTCATCGTTAACGTCCAGATAGTTTGTTTCTGAAGAGCGGATAAACGGAAGTGAATCCTCTTTGGGAGATTTTTGAACAAACGTCCTCCTGCCGTTTTTGCTATTCTCAGCAGTGGCCATCTCTGCCCATCCTCTGGCTCCACGATCTGCCATTCCAATGGTCTTCTCGTCATGAACACCTTTGCATACCTGCCATATTTGTCGGTCAATGCCACCAACGAGCTTCCTGGTGACTTCGTTGTTATTTCGTCTATATCCAAGGCTTCGGGCATTTTACTGTTGAGTGTCTGGCTTTTTGCTCAGCTACCCCAAGTATTGGAGAACTATTTGAACCAATCGGTGGCTGGAGTGTCCGCTGCTTTTTTGGCGCTCTGGATTGCTGGAGATACCACTAATCTCTTTGGGTGTGTCCTCACTCGGGCCCTTCCATTCCAGACATGCCTTGCATCATACTATTGTTTCATCGACCTCATTCTCTCTCTCCAGTACTGGTACTACACTAAGGTGTATCCCCGTCAGCACGTGCACCACAATATGTTGCAGAGCCCAGATATGATGAGACCGGTGGTGTCCAACGAGTTCAAGGCGTCTAAATTCCTGTCGAGGCCCAACCGCTTTGAAGCCTCTCCAATCGGTCGTGGCTCTGGTGACCGCAACTCTCATTCTTCCGAGCGACAACCCAGGAGAATCAGACGCAACTTCATCAAACAAGTTCTTTCTGGCTCGGTCATACATGGCTCTTTCAAGAAGGTCAGTGCAATGCCTTTGGATCAGGTTTCGCCTGATCATCCTTCGCATGAGCACTCAAAGCTTTTCGCTGCGTCGGCATTGCAAATAGTGAATTCTATCATGCATCGCTTCTCCCATATTCATTACAATCAAACTTTTATCGGCGCCCTTAGCGCCTGGTGCAGCACATGTTTTTATATCTTTTCTAGAACTCCACAAATTTGGAAGAACTTCTCAAGCAAATCCACAAAAGGGGTTTCTCCATACTTATTTATGTTCGCTATGACAGGCAACATTCTTTACACCATATCTGTCTCTAGCGACCTTTATCTTCTAGCAAATTATGAGGATTACTTGGGCGATGCTGAATTCTATACCGTTTTCATGAGTCAGCTTCCGTTCCTAATAGGCAGCTTAGGTACTGTATTGTTTGACGCTGTTATTCTATTTCAATTTTGGTTTTACCGGAGAACGTCTAAGTCCAAACATGCCACTCCTAGAATCTCTTCACATAAGCATCTGGCGGAATTCCAAACATCGACTACGTTCTTCACCAAACCCGATTGGTATACTCACACTTATGTCATGCCAGAGTCTGAAAACGATGTTTTCTATGGTGGTCTGAATCAGGAGCATGTGCCTTTTCAAAACAACCTGTCTCGTCGTGCCGAAGGCTTCCAGCTGGAAAGTACATTTCGCATGACCGAAAACTCTTCGTTATCGCATGACCATCAATACATCATTAGTCCCCCACTGCATTATATCTTTTCCTCCCCACAAGGAAAAAATGGAAACAGCTCGCAAAAAGAAAGAAAAAAGCTCTCAGAGTCAATCAGCGCCTTTGCAAAGTCATCATCCACTAAATCACTACTACGATCTCCATCGATTTCTTCCTCTTATGGTTCTGTACCGGCAGGTACTTCGCTTATACCGTCCTTAGTGGGAACCTATTCGTCTTATTCAAGAAAAATGATGAATGAAACGAAAATTCCCTTTCTGCCCATTGACTTTTTGCATGACGACTTTCTCAGTCGAAGTGCTGGGCTGAGCAGTGATCAGCGGGGCTAATTTTGCTTTTCATTTGCAACAAGACAAATTGTTTGTCATTTTTTTTGTCTAAGCCTCTTTAACTCTCCAAGACGATTGCGGTAATGCTTGCAAGTGGGTCACCTTCCGCTTCACCCAAAACCATATGAATACACCAGTTATCAAGCAGATTGTGCTGGTGTAGAAATAGCCATCTCTAATCATATTTACCGAACCGCCAGAGGAGCTACACAACTGCTTCTGATCTTCAGACTTGATCTCATAAGTAGAAGAATCTGACGGGTTATAGCACGTGGCGTAGGTAAACTTATCAATCAAATAGAAAATAATGAGTCGAGGCCATGTCCCTCCATAATTGGAAAGCGTATTCAACGTAGTCATATATGTTCCTCCAATTGCGGGATCTGCAATTTTGGTATGAAACGCACAAAGCGAAACAAACTGAATGGTAGACATAAACGAGTTAAGTAGATGCTGGACAATTATCACGAGGAACAATTTGTAAGGGACCTTACCGTTCTCAATTTTGGGGAAGAACAAGAGAATCAAGTGAGCCCACGCAGCAGAGAATAACCTTCCTGCAAAACCAAACAACCAAGGCTTTAAAGGGCCTTTCCCAGACGACCATCGGCCAGCGTAGTATCCGAAGATCATTTCGAATGGGAAATCAATCAACACAGTGATAGACAAGTCTTCTTTGGAGAGTCCTTTTTCAAGAAGCTTCAAATTTGTGGCAGCCTCATTGACCTGGAAACCAAACTTGGCAATCAACAAAATCACAACAAAAGTCTGCACATTTGGAAGCTTGAGCACTTGGATCATTGATTTATATACGGAGACCAACTCTTGAAAGTATCTGGCGGGTCTACTAGGCGGATTGTGATGATCCTCATTCTTGTAATAGTCAGCAGAGAACTTATCCAAATTCTTTTTGCGCAAATGGGGAGGCTCTTCTGGAATGAACACGAGGATTGCAGTTACAATCAAGTAAACCCAACCCCAGAAAGACAAGTAGGATCCGAGGTCAAACAAGCCGCGGTCTAGGGGAGTGGAGCGTAAATATTTGTTTGCAAACTCAGGAGAACTGAGAGCCAAAAACACCGTAAAGCTCAGGAAGTAGCCGCAGTTCATGCCAATTGTTTGAGCTGTGGACGCAAATGACAAGCTTTCGGGAGAGAGACAAGTAAGAGCCCAGCCATCAACGGCAATGTCCTGAGTTGCGCATAGAAAAACCAACAAGAAGAAACAGAAGGTGATCGTACGCAAGTAAATGGAGGGGTCGGCCATGAGATCATTGATGCCTGCTCCTAAATATAGAAGAGTGAGTCCTGAGACCATTTGGACAGGCAAGATCCAGGATTTGCGTCTTCCAATCTTTCTGCTCCAAACGGCATCGACAATCGGTGACCACAAGAGCTTGAGTGAATATGGGTAAGCAGCCAAAGAGAATATGCCGACCTGGGAGTAAGAGAGCTTCGACTTCAACAAGAATGGCACTGAACCAAATGCAAGCCCCACGGGTACGCCTTGAAGCGTGTAGAGCACAATCAAAATGACAAAGTTAAGGTAGTCTTTACGGTGCAACTTACCTTTGGCAGAGCTGGTGTTTCCTTTCGGCTGAAGAGCGGTAGTCGGGAGCATTCCGTCATTTTCCTCTCCGAATGCAGGCCGTCCAATGGACCTTGGAATATAGGCGTCATTGATTGGGGGCTTTTCATTGAATTCTGTAGACCCATCCACAGAGCCTGCTCGCTTATGAACGTTCATGGCCAGGAGTTGCTGATGCAAGAATGAGTTATGGCAGTGACTTGGACCGAAAATAGACAAATTCGGTCAGCGCCGATTGCTTGTAATAATGTTCTATCGGGATGGATGTGGTTTGAATTCACAAGCTGGCAGTGTCTGGTTTGGAAAAGAATGTGACTTGAATTCACAAGCTGGCAGTGTCTTTGGAAAAGAATGTGCCAGTACTACGAGAGGTGAAGCGCGATCTGGTAAAATCAAAGCCCGTGAATAGCGTGAATGCGGAGGAAGAGGCAGCACTGAAAACAACGGTAATCCAGAAAGAAAAGTAAACTGCTAATCAATAATACAATGCAATATTCGAATTGTCTTGAACATTGAGTATCTTGTCCTTACAATTGCTGTTGCTGTATCAAAATACTCTATTGCTTAAGAGACGGTGGAAACGTAGTATATATAAGAGCCTCCCAAATGCCACATCTAATAACGTTACAAACCCAAAACCTTTCTGGAGGCTCTTAAAATAACATCTGGATCAGGGAAAGCAAAGTCCTCCAATTCCTTCGCGTATGGAGTTGGAACCTCGCAGCCAGTGACTCTCTCAACTGGAGCATCCAAGTAGTCAAAAGCCTCAGATTCCATGATTTGGGCGCAGATCTCGGAACCAACACCGAAAGCAGGGAAGCCAGCCTCAACGGTGACCAAGTGGCCGGTCTTCTTGACAGACTCGACGATGGCAGGAACATCCATTGGTTTGATGGATCTCAAGTTGATGACCTCAGCATTGACACCGTACTGTTTCTCGAGAAGCTCTGCGGTTTGGAGACAGTGCAGCACGTTCCTCGTGTGGGACACCAAGGTAATGTCAGTACCCTCCTTTTCGATCTTAGCCTTGCCGAAAGGAAGAACAAAGTCTGGGGAAAGGGCCTCTTCCGAAACCTCGAAGGTCTCGTTGTAGGAGATCTCGTTCTCCAAAAACACAACAGGGTTAGGGTCTCTCACAGCAGCCTTGAACAAGCCCCTGTAGTCCTCAGCCGAATATGGAGAAACGACCTTCAACCCTGGAATGGAGCCGTACCATGCAGAGTAATCTTGAGAATGCTGGGCAGCGACACCGGCAGCTGCACCGTTAGGGCCTCTGAAGGTGATGTTACATGGCTGGATACCGCCAGACATATACAAGGTCTTGGCAGCGGAGTTCACAATATGGTCAATGGATTGCATAGCGAAGTTGAATGTCATGAATTCACAAATGGGCTTCAAGCCGGCCAACGCAGAGCCAACAGCCAATCCGGTGAAACCCATCTCGGTGATTGGGGTGTCGATGACTCTTCTCTCGCCGAACCTGTCAAGCAATCCTCTCGAAATCTTGTAGGCACCGTTGTATTGGGCGACTTCCTCACCCAAGAGGAAGACGTCGTCGTCTCTGTCCAATTCTTCAGCGATAGCTGCGTTCAAGGCGTCTCTGACAGTCATGGATTTAGGGCCGGAGGCTCCCGAAGCCATTCTCAAAGGAGCCGCGGCTCTGGCCTTGGCGGCCATAAGAGAGGTCTTGGCGACACTGGACAACTTAGACATTGTTGTTGGGGAAAATTGGTGAGTGTTGGTGAGAAAAAGACGATAGGGCAGAAGTTGACGTGAGACGGAACGATGAGGACCGGGTGTTGTGCGCACGGAGGTACAGTTCCGGCGGTACCGGTAGACTTGTGTAGGGAGTGAACTGGGCCCGAGAGCGGCGTGCGAGGAATGGCCGGCGTGACACAAGGCCAAGTCTTGCGCCGATTGAGTCTGGATGAGTTCGATAGAAGCACCGGTGGAATTACGATGGTGGAGAACGTCGGTTTTGTTTGTCGGGAGCGCATCTTTCCGGTGCGGAATCGAGCTTGGTGGCTGCGAGGCCCGGTGAGGAACGGGGTTGCAAAATGGCTGGAGCCGGGAAAGAGAGAAAAGGAAGAAAGAAAAGAAAAGAAAGAAAAGTAAAAAAATAACAAAAAATAACAAAAAACAAAAACAAAAACAAAAACAAAAACAAAAACAACGACACGTTTAGACGTTTACGCTAATTCAACGGGCTCTTCTTGGTTTCTTGCACTCGCTCTTTTCTCGCTCCGCCCTTCTATCGTGCTATCTTTACCTGCAATGTGCATTTCGGCAATCGCGTGTCGAATAATGCAAAAACTGTAGAACACTATTTCGTAAGATTCTAAACGCTTTAGCCAAAGAACAATACGCTTATTTTCGGCAGCTATAAATGTGAAATATGTCCTTACTCTACAGGCCTATGCCAGATTATCTGGAGTTGTCGTTCTGCAGCACTCCCAGCTGGCAGATGCCAAATGCCCTGCAGAATCTATAACTCGCTAGTCCAATCAGGCCTTCCAATTGACAAGATGGATTTATTGAAACTAAAGGTTTAGCAAATAGAATTAATAATAATAATTCTTTTACTATTTAGTAAAACAAAGAAAAGAAATAAATGTAGTGCCAAAACACATTTAAGAAAGTGCTCACTAAATCTGAAGGCTACGGCTCACTACTGAACTGCCCGGTGGCCCATTCTCGATCCCGGCTTCTTATCTCTGACCCAACATGGGCACGCAGTAGACCCGTGCACCAACACCCCACCATACCATATATGAAAGCATAAGTACGACGCTACCAGGCACCGCCGACGTACCGCCATGCTGTTTTTACCGAGACACTCGTTCCACTCGTTCCACGCTTTGCGCCGGAGCTCCCTGGTGCGCAAAATCTTCTTGGCCAAATGCAGACCCGAACACTCGACTGTGTCGTTCAGGTGCTACTCCATTGAATCTACTTCTCCCGCCGCGGCTGCTGATGCCACGGCTACTGTCAACGCAGACCAAAGAGATAATAAGATCTCTTCGCATGCGGCTACCTGGTTGGATGCTTTGACTGAACGTGAGAAGCAATCCAAGGATGGAAAGATCTTGGACTCCTATTGTTACATCAACCCCAAGACCACCAAGGTTACCGAAAAGACCCGGAGCGAGTCGTTCTCCTACCTTGTTCTTCCTTTCAAGGACGACAAATGGCTCTGCGACTCCTACATCAACGCCTTTGGCCGTTTGCGTGTGGGCCAATTGTTTCAGGATTTGGATGCTTTGGCGGGCCGAATCGCCTACAAGCACTGTGCCCCAGCAGAGCCCGTCAACGTCACCGCCTCTGTGGACAGAATCTTGATGTTGAAGAAAGTCGATGAAATCCACGACTACAACTTCCTCTTGGCCGGTGCAGTTTCGTGGACAGGACGCTCTTCTATGGAGATTACCGTTAAAGGCTATGCATTTGAGGGTTCCGTGCCTTCGACAATCGAAGATCACGAATTGCCGGCGGACAAAGTCTTCTTGACGGCAAACTTCACTTTTGTCGCTAGAAACCCATTGACACACAAGTCCTTTGCTATCAACCGCCTTCTTCCTGTGAATGAACAAGAGTGGTTGGACTACAGAAGAGCAGAATCCTACAATGCGAAGAAAAAGTTGGCGGCAAAGAACAACTCTGTCATTGAACCAAGTGACGAAGAATACAAACTTGTTCATGACATGTGGAAGGCATCAAAGCTTATACCTCCCGGTGATGGTGAACAATATATGAAGGACTCCAGGTTTACCTCCACCTTGTTCATGCAACCTCAATACAGAAATAGGCACTCGTACATGATTTTTGGCGGTTACCTATTGAGACAAACATTCGAGTTGGCATACTGTGCTGCTGCTGCTTTTACCTCTGCCGGACCAAGATTTGTGTCCTTGGACTCAACTAATTTCAAGGCTCCAGTTCCCGTGGGTTCTGTCTTGTCAATGGAGGCTTCTGTTTGCTATACAGAGCGTTTACGCGATGATTCAGACGACCCGGAGTACTACTCTCCCTTCAATTTACCTCCCACTAATAAAATCTCTAAGAACGCCAATGCATTCTTGCTGGAACCTGGCGTTTTAGTCCAAGTGAAAGTCGACACTACCATCAAGAGTTTAGAATCTACAAAGTCAAAGGAGGCAGGTTCTTTTATCTATTCGTTTTTCATTCCTAAGAGTGCAACAACCTCGGAGTGCACCACTACTGTAGTGCCACAGACATACTCTGAAATGATGGATTACGTTGAAGGCAGAAGAAGGGCACAAGATACCGCAAACTATGTTGCCACTATATCTACTGACAGCTAAGTGAAACAATGCCACTCTATAAGGTCCACGCAATTCATGACATGGTTCGTTTTTTCATAAATGTCTTTTTCTTATAGAATACACAATTATTAATGCTATTATTGTTTACGTTAGGTTATTGTTTTGCCCCAAACCAAAGAAGTTGTCCTAGAAAAAGACTTTTGAAATGCAGAATTAGACTCGATTTTAATCACTGTCGTCTAATATTTGTGCGGTATTGGCCAGATGATCAACATATTGTTGATGCGACGAGTCTCTCAAGCTGGCTTTTCTTGTGAATTCCACCAATTTAGCCTTGATTCCTCTTTTCCCATCATCCCCAACCATATTGCTGAAAGACAACTCGGAATAAACTGATCCTCTTGATAAGGTAGCTTCCTTGTTCTTACTTGGATACACACCGTCCCTTGTCCTGATCTCGGGGTCTAGTAGAAATGACTCGGCATCTGGAGAATGCACGAAGGCGTCCTCGCTCTCTTTCCACTTCACCTCATTTTCTGCATTAGTTGTAGGTTGAAACTCATCATGAAGACTGTTAGCAGTTCTTGCGTCAACACTAGATTCTTCCGATATTTGGTTCAGACCTAAAAACTTGTTTAAAAGATTATAGCTAGAGGACTCTTGCGTGTAATAGGTGCTGTTAGACGTATCCTCTTCCAGGATATTATTGAGGCTGGGTGAGGATTTTGCTCCCGCACCCTTTGTGGGAGAGGATGTGGCTGTAGAGAATTCAACAATGTTACCATCGCTATCTAGCCTTTGAATATTGGCAGAAGAGTTATCGTTCAGGATAGGTAGATTCGAGACATATGCCGTTTTAGTGCCGAAGCTCTGGCTGGAATTTCGATTCGACAAATTGTCGTCCACAAGACGTACTGAAAACAATTGGTCAGTATTCACAGTATCAACTGACATCTCTGAGGCATGCTTTTGCAGAAGCAAAAACTTCTTCATAGCGCTTGAGTCAGAAGTCTCATTAGCCCTCCATGACACCATTGGCTTTTCTGAGGCATCATAAAATGCGTCCTCGCCGTTAGAGTCAACATGAGTTAGACTGGACAGAGTTGAGCTGTTGTCATGATCAAGTTTCAAGGCGTTCAACGCACCCAACTGTACAGCTCTTTCATTATGATCATCATGGGAATCGATTTTGCCGAAGCCAGGGCCTGTAAGTTCAGGTTCCACGTCTGTGATGGATTGAGTTTCTTCATCTTTATTGGTATGCTTTTTGCGGTAACAACAGAAAAGCAAAAGAAGAATAGCTAGGACTAAGGCAAACAATGGAAGACCGATCGCTAAGCCTAGTATAAGCTTGTGATTGTTTGAGGAAGAATTTTTGTTAGTGTTTGCTACTGTACTTGTTGCGGAGCCACTGGTTGCAACTGAAGTAGTCGATGACAGAGAAGTGGAGGAGGATGTAGAAGAGCTGCTGGAACTGTACCCCGGGTCAATTCCAATAATTTCAAAAGAAAGCAGTCCATCTCCAAACTCCGAGGAAGCTTTAACAGTGACTTTCACCAGGTCAAGGTCTTCTGGTGTTTCTCCATTCATGGTCAAATTGGAACTGTGGTAGGTCAACCACGACGAATCGTTAGCGAAAGTCACGTCTATTGTGGTGTCGTTAAAGTCAGTGAAGTCAGAACGCAATAATTGGTGTTGGAAATACTCGCCCCTAGTGGCATTTACATCCAGCAATTGAGATATGGTAAACACGGAATCGATCGAATCAAACAGATAAGGTATGGAAACCAGATCACCATAGGAATCCGTGACGACCACAGTAAAATTCTGGAAGGACGAAGCATTGGGAAACGTTCCCGTCAAAGCGTAGTCAGTAGAATCGAACAGTACATAATCCGGCAAATCCTCAGTGTACACAGAGGAGATGTTCGATTTTTCAATTAACAGCCCATCCAAATAAACGGCAGACAATATAGGTACGGTGTAGTCGAAGTCAGAGCCGTAGGATCCGTTAATCTTGATGGATTCGTTGAGCGAAGTACTCAACTGGTGAGCACCAACGATGAGCTTGAACGTACCCTCAGCGCCCGTGTATCCAACATAGTCTGAGCCAATAAAGGCAAAGGTGTATTCCATGGAAGGAGCTATTTCTGAAGTAACGTGTGGAACTGTGCCTTTAAAAGTGAGGGTGTCCTCGTCAAAGGACATCCAATTAGGAAGCGAAGTTCTGTCGCCAGATCTGCCGTAGTATGCGATAATAGGCCTGGTAGCACCGCTATTGCTTTTGAACACCGACTTAGTGAAGTTGATGGAGATGTCTTCTCCCTGCTTGACAACTAAGCCATCAAGCCCGTTGGTCATTCCGTACTGAGCAATGGTAGTAAACATCACGTCGGAACTAGATAATGAAAGACCAGAGCTGTTCGACACAATCATGGAGTAGTTCGCAGAGTACAGTGAGCTGTCGGCCGAGTCTGTGCCGATTAATGTGATCTCGAAACTCAGAGCAGCATCCAGCGACGGAGTACCCAGGAACGTTCGGGACAGATCATCGAACAGTAGCCACGAAGGAAGGTTCTCTACCGAATAGGATATGGTGCCACCGGCACTGGACTTGTAAGTGGAGTTGGCCAACGTGAACAGATACAGCTCGTCAACACGAGCTACGTTCGGGAGCTGTTCGTCCATGGGCCAGCCAACGTACACCGCACAGGCGTAAGTGGCCAAAAATACCCAGTAGAGTATCATTGGCAGGCGGTGGGAGGAGCAATGACGTTCACGGTAGCGGGGATAGGAATGGCCAAGAAGGAAAAACGAAAGGGAGTTGCACCACCGGAGGCTTCTATGCTTGCTATGAAGAGGGTATGGCAAGAAGCAGGGCCAGGAGGATATGCTCAACAGTGAGTCAATGGAGCGAAAGTGGATGGAGCCGCAAACGGTAAAGAAACAAGAAAGTGAAAGAGCACAAGAAAGAAAGGGGAGCGTGTGCCAGAGCGAGAAGATGTGCACGACTGGTGGACGCGGCTTGCAACGGTTTTGGGAAATGATTTGCAGGGCAGCAAGAAGACGTAAGTGGACACGCTATTGGCGTACGGTGGTGGAACGGGCATTGTGTTTGTTGGCAGGAGTCAATGAGCGAGTCGCGGTGGGACAAGAACAGACGTGTAGGGCGAGAAACGCGCAGAGCCACGCTTGCAAAACGCGCTCTCCATTGTTTAAGGTGTGCACGGGCAGGAGTGCTGGGGCCGTGAGTTGGGGGGTGGGGCCGGGGAGAGGCAGGGCTGGAGAGAAGAGGCCGAAGGGGGAATTTCATTTGGCCCCTCTGGAACATGCCTGCATTTTGTGGCTGTAAGCTGAGGGCATAGTCAGTTCAGTTCAGTTCAGTTCAGTTCTGTATTATTTCTTTTGTTTTGTATTATTTGTTTTGTTTTGTTTTGGTCTTCATATTGGTACTTTTTCTACTTGGCCCTAATATCGATCGACAGTGCAGCGCGGCTTGCGCCAGAAACTAACGCGCAGAGCTGTTAGGGCCAACAATGCTTGGGCGAGCTGACCAGTTCCACTACAACCTCAATGGTACAACGAAATACATGACCGCCTCGGGCAGCCTGTAAATTTTATTCTGCCCTAAAGATTACAGCACCAGCACTCGAAGCACATTCGCTGCGATGGCTGGGACAAGGTTCGTATTAGTGTTAATAACTTCAAAATACTCTGGGTGCACAGGTGCACCTCGCTGCCCATATGTATTCTAGGTTAGGGCACTAGATTGCAATTTTAGTTGGGCGTCTCAGGCTCGGCTCTCGACCATAAAAATAAGTCGTAACTATAGCTCCAGTCTACGACGTCTTGCGGGCCTTTTTTTCTTTCTTGATCCATCTGGGCAAGTAGTATACCAAACCAACTGCCATGTAGCCAAATAGAAGCCCCACTAATTTCTCAGCTAACGAATGAAAGTACATGTTCGTGACTAGAAGCATGAACCACCACAACACAAGCAACGGCACAACCGAGACATGAGGCATAACTTGGGCAAGCGCCTTGAGCCGCTGTAACGCCGAGCCAGGACCTCTGGCCAGCTCCCTAAGCAGGGAAAAAAACTTGATCCAGCCGGGCCAGAACGGTTTCACTTCGTGAAACAAGTAAAGAGAGGCATGCACCAACAAGAAAACATGGCCCGAAGGATCGTGGCCGCCCACCCACGATCCTCTCAATCTCCGACAGCTATACGACGAAATGGCTCGCGACTCGTAGTCCTCGCCGTTCAAGAGAAATTTCAGGCTCAATGCCTGATCGAGCCCAGCGTATGCCTCATATTTGGCCGGAGAAATGCCAGCACATTTTCCGCCGCTCAACAAAAACACCCTGTCCATTATCGGGAGCCCAAAGCACCACTGCGTGAACAAGATCCACCAGCCTGTGGCCACAAGCCATCGAAGAAACGCAAGTCCAAGGAGCTTTGGTCTTCCGTGCGGGGTTCTCACGGCATGGAAGGCGTAAAACACGAATATGGCAAGCGTGGTCCAGCCCCAGCCTTTTTTGACAAAATATTGGTTGAAGACATTGTTCTTGTTATTGTAGTAATTGTACACCTCTTCCTTCTGGCCGTACAAGTGAAGCAATTTGCCGGAGATGAAGTTGAACACAAACGACAAATCGAACATGAATTCCGAAGCGCTGACCTTGAACTTCGCAAGTTTGCCCATGTGCTTCTGCGCTAGCTGGGCATGTTTCTGGTAGATCTGGCTCGAGCTTGACATCTGGTAACCAGGATTGCGAACGATGGATAAGAACGATAGTTGTCCTTTGGCAGCAACTGTGCGCAACGCAATGTCCAGGTCAGCTTGGTGATATGAAAATGAAAACATCGAGAAAACAGAAAGAAAGACAAGTAAACGTAGAAGAAAAAGAAAAGCAAGCCAAAATGTAAAGCATAAAAGTAAACTGGCGCATGTTCTATAGTGCCGTGTGGTCGGCCGAAGCATTTGTTGTGGTTAGTTTTAGGGCTCATGAGATAAAACCTAGGCCCAGTTTAGTAGATAAAACCTAGGGCCCAGTTTAGTAGAAGACCGACTAAACAGCAAGTTGGGCCTCGTCCGCATGGAGCTCCGGGCTTGCAGAAGCGGTTTCGCCATCGCCGAGTGCCCCGAACTTGTTTCCGTGTTTTCCCTCGTCTGTGTGGCCGTTTTCGTTCTCAGGTCCGCTGCCTTCGTCTGCCTTTGCCGCAAACGTCTCAGTATCGGCTTCGTTCCTCTGCCACTTCTTGACCATGTCATTCATAAGCATATTCATGAAGTCGGGATTAACGATGTTTCGTCGGAAACTCTCTTTCTGAAGTAATGTGAGTATATGGAGACAGTTGGGGTACACCAAAAAACGGGCATACTTGGCGTCTTTCCAGTAATTGAGGTACTCGAGGTAAGCGATGAAGTCTGGGTCCGCCAAGTAGCCATTTTGTGCAAGAAAGTTCACGTAGGGTATGTTGGCTAGTGACTGGACGAACTCAAGCTCCACCTCCCATCTTGTAGGTAGGTCGTCCATTTCCGTCCACTTCGGGCGTACAAAAGCTAGCTACGAAACTTTTAAGGCGGTGTATCTCGAAGGTAGCCGGTATGTTTGTTTGTTCGCCTTTTGTCCACCACAGCTTCCAGGTTGGTTTTCCTTGACGTCTTCTAGTGTCCCACTGGTCTGCTCGCTGTCCACCTCGACTGCCTGTTGAGTGAGTGCGCGCTGGGTGCCCATACAAAATGAACTAACAATCCTCCCGGCTTTTATTTCCTAGTCTACCTTAACACTACTCGCTTACCGGTGTTGCACTCTTGATCAGTGTCGCCAGCCCCACGTTAGCTACTCCTGGTCCTAACTTCCAGTCGTGCCAGAGCACCCGTTTTCTTGTGACTATGTCTCGCGAGACTGCCCTAGAAAGGGAGTTGGAGCATCTCACCGATCTCAATTCAACAGTGGACTTGCTTCTAGCCACGTTCGATAAGTTGCAGGCGGATGTGTCTACCGCAAAGAGTGCCACGGACAGCACCTCTGCGTTGATGGAAGACTGGATCAAGATCCTCAACCAGACGCGTTTTGCCAGTGCTGTCCTCCAGGATCCGCTGTGGGACGGCTCACAAGAAAATGACAATGACGAGACGGTGGAACTGCTATCGAAACAAGAAGCCCAGCTCCAAACGGAGCTCCGAAAACTCGAGAGAGAAAACGAAGTGCTAGTTGAAAACTTAAGGGCAGGTCCGTCCCCAGACAGAGCCTACAAGCGCACGCGCAGATAACTTGGGGGATATGGCCATCCCACCATCTCACACGCTCTGGTAGTTAACATGTATAATTAAAGACATCATATATTTCGTTTAGGTGTGTTCACTTGAGAATACTGGTAATCAAGTCACCTGCATCAACCGAGTCGCCTTCTTTGATCACAATGTCGCCTACTTTTCCACTCACCGGCGAAGAAATAATCATCTCCATCTTCATTGCACTTAAAACAGCAATTGGGTCTCCCTTCTTCACTTCTTGGTCCTTCTTGACCCGGGTTTCAATAACGACACCCGCCATTGGTGCTCCAACATCATTTGGTTGAGAAGCCTTTGGCCTGGATACTGTTTCCACAGATACCTTGTGGTCATCGACGGTAACAGATCTCATTTCTCCATTCAACTCAAAAAACACCTCACGGGTACCGGTGTTCTTTGAGATCTCCCCGACTGCCAACAATCTGATGATCAATGTCTTTCCCTGTTCGATGTCAACAGCAATCTCGTCGCCCACTTCCAAAGGCTTCAAGAAGTACCTTGTGGGCAAAACAGACAAATCACCGTATTTTTCAACAACAGTGCGGTATGCCTCGTAGACTTTAGGGTACATCACATACGATGCAATGTCACACTCGGTTATGCCGTCTCCATAGCGAGAGGTCAAATCCTGTCTCACTTTAGCAAAATCCACAGAAGGTAAAGTCAAACCGGGCCTCTTGTCCAACTTTGGTCTCTTGTTGCCCAAAATATTGCTTCTCAACGGCTCAGGGAAACCTCCATAAGGTGTACCCATCAAGCCTTCCATGAAATCCAAAACTGAGTCTGGGAAGTCCAATTCAGGTGCCATTTTTATCACATCCTCCTCGGTTAAGTTGTTAGAGACCATGAATTGAGCTAAGTCTCCAACGACTTTCGAAGTAGGGGTCACCTTGACAACATCGCCTAAAAGACGGTTTGCAACCTTGTAGTTTTCTTTCGTTAACAACCATTTTTCACCCAACCCCAATTGCTGTGCTTGGAAGATTAAGTTTGTCAACTGTCCTCCTGGAATTTCGTGCTGGTAAACTTCTGGATCTGGACCCTTCAAGTCAGCTTCAAAGCACGAGTACAACAATCTCATCTGAGCCCAATAATTGTCTAATTGTCTAACCAACCCCTCATCCAAGCCGTGCTTAGTGTCACCTTCGAAAGAGGCCAACAAAGCACTGATAGAAGGCTGTGAGGTCATGCCCGACATGGCGTTAGAGGCCGCATCAACAACGTCAGCTCCAGCCTTTGCTGCAGCATCCATACTTGCAACTCCTGTACCTGCAGAGTCGTGAGTATGAACATGGATAGGCAAGTCTGGGTACTTAGCTCTAATACTTTCGACCAAAATATAGGCTGCCTTTGGTTTCAAAGTACCTGCCATATCCTTGATACCCAAGAAATGAGTACCCATCTCGACAATGCGGTCCACAACATTCAAGTAGTAGTCTAAGTTGTATTTCTTACCTTTTTGCAACATATCACCTGAGTAACACACAGTTGCTTCGATGACACCACCAGCCTTTCTGACGGCGTCAACACCTACCTTCAATTGTTCCAAGTCGTTGAGCGCATCGAACACTCTAAAGATGTCTACACCATTGTCCTTCGCTTGTTTCACAAATTGGTCAATAGCATTGTCGGGCAAAGATGAGTAAGCAACACCGTTTGCACCTCTCAACAACATCTGGAAAGGAATGTTTGGTACCAACTTTCTCAACTTCCTCAAACGGTCCCATGGGTCTTCGTGAAGGAATCTCATGCTGACATCAAAAGTAGCACCACCCCAACACTCCAAAGAGAACGCTCCATTTAATGCGTGGGCGGTTGTTGGGGCGATATTCAACAAATCAATTGTTCTGACACGGGTTGCTAGCAATGATTGATGGGCATCTCTCCAAGTTGTATCGGTCACCAAAGTACCGTCGAAGTTTCTGACCTTCTTGGCGAACTGTGCAGGCCCTTCCTCAAGAAGTACTTGTCTCCAACCTCGTGGTTGAACAGGAGAGTCTACGTCAATTGGAATTCCGGTCTTTGTGTCAAGCAAAATGGGGATCAAAGCCTCCGTTGTGAGCTTAGGAAGTCCAACTTGTCCCTTGATGGATGAGCCATTGACGGCCATCTCACCAAGATAAGACAATAATTTGGTGGCCCTGTTCTGAGAACTCACCATCTGGAACAAGGAAGGAGTGTCATCAATAAAAGTAGTCCAGCATTCTCCCTTTATGAATGTCTCGTTAGTGAGCATAGCAAGCAAAAAAGGAATATTAGTCTTGACACCTCTGATTCTGAACTCAATCAAGGATCTCAACATCTTTCTCCGAGCTATTTCATAGGTGGAGCCCGAACAAGAGCACTTCACCAACATAGAATCGTAGTGAGGAGAAATCACCGCACCTGCGAAACCGTTACCACCATCCAATCTAACACCATTACCACCAGCGGAACGATAGACTTCGATTTTACCGGTATCGGGTTGAAAGTTCTTAGCAGGGTCTTCGGTGGTAATTCTGCACTGAATCGCATAGCCACGAGTGGTGATTTTGTCCTGAAGCAAGCCTAATTGCTTCAAAGAAGCACCAGCAGCAATTTGGATCTGCGCAGCGACAATGTCCACACCTGTGATTTCCTCGGTGATGGTATGCTCAACCTGGATTCTGGGGTTGATTTCAATGAAGTAGTGTCTGTTCTGGGTGTCAACAAGGAACTCAGCAGTACCGGCATTGCGGTAGTTTGCGGACTTGGCTAATTTCACGGCATCAGTCAAAATAGCATCACGCACAGACTTAGGCAAATTCTTTGCTGGCGCAATCTCAACCACCTTCTGGTGTCTTCTTTGCACTGAACAGTCTCTCTCAAATAAGTGAATGACGTTGCCGTAGTTGTCAGCAAGCAACTGCACCTCGATGTGCTTTGGTTTGTCTAGAAATCTCTCGATAAAACAGGTGCCATTTCCGAAAGCCGTCAATGCTTCGGAACGGGCTCTAGAGAAAGCATCGGCAATGTTGTCACCTTCTCTCACTACTCTCATGCCTCGACCGCCGCCTCCGAAGGCAGCCTTGATGATCACCGGGTAGCCGTACTTCTCAACAAAAGCAGCAGCCTCCTCGGTGGTGTCAATGGGACCAGGAGTTCCCGGAACGACGGGAACATCATTCGCCAAAGCCAAGGATCTGGCCGAGACCTTGTCGCCCACAGCATCGATAGTTTCGTACGAGGGCCCGATCCAAGCGATGCCAGCCTCCTCGACTTTGCGAGCAAACGTGGAGTTTTCCGAGAGAAACCCGTAGCCCGGGTGAATCATGTTAACGTTATGCCTCTTGGCAATGTTGATGATCTCGTCGATCTGCAAGTACGCTTGCACGGGGGAGTATTGGCCCTTTCTGCCAATGACGTAGGACTCGTCGGCCTTGAGCCGATGCATTGACAATCTGTCCTCGTGAGCGTAGATGGCCACGGTCTGCATGGACAATTCGTGGGCCGTTCTGAAGATACGGATGGGGATCTCGCCTCTGTTGGCCACGAGAATCTTGTTCATGGGGCCCATCACGGTGGATTCTCTCCGCATTTTGTTGAGCTTGCCCTCCTCGCTGGAGTTGGAAAGAAGCGAGGTCATGTCTAGATTTCGGCACAGGTCAAATCGGTGGAAAGCAGCAAAAAAATAAAGTGGAAAGGGAGCACCGGTGCCAAACTTGGGCTTGAAGTAAGATCAAGGAGCCAGTACAGGAATGCAGCAACAGAAGACAATTGAAGATACGGGCTCCACTTGCACTGCAGAGAACTAAGCTTCGCTCACACTGGGAGCAAAATTAAACTTGGCCTGTGTAATGGTTATCGGAGCCAGGGAGCCGGCAAATAGAAGATAGGCTCTAGAGTCGGGGGGCCTCTTAAAGCGCAGTCGGGGTTTTTGGAGGGAAGACTGGGCGAAAAAAGCAGAAGGGAAAAGGGGGCGGAAGCCTCCAGTTATATAGCTACATTGTGTGGGCCATTTTTCCATGGATGTGCTTGGTAGTTCTCCGGTCTGTACTGCATGGGAGCCAAGGAAGTTGAACTCCGAAAATTAGCACCGAGCATTCCATTATTGTTTTCGAGAACAAAGCGCCTCGGAGTGGGCCCGGTTCAGGCAGCTAAGGCGGTGCGGTGTACGTTTTTGGCGGCGAAGCATGGGTGCTTTTTCGGGGAGGGAGATGTTCAGTTTAGGTCTTTCAATTGCAATGGTTTCTAGTGCCTTTCGCCCGAGGCTATTTTCTTTTATTTTTTTTTTTGAGCGCTGTTGGGATATTTTTTTGCTGGAGGGCCGGAAGCTCTGGAAATCAGGTCAGTGGCTATCGGAGTAGCCGAGTGCCAACTCCGGCGGTATTCTGCAGGACGATGACTCAAGAAAGCCGCTAGTGACCGCCATTGGCTGGAGATACTCACCGAAGGGCAGGTCAAGCTCCAAAAACAAACAACCTCCAGGGAGGTACAGGTTTGTGCGAAAAGACGAGGAAAATCTTCGCCTGGCTCATCTCCAGTGAAATCGGTCCATGTGGCGCGACAGCGCTGTGTGGCCGCACCGGCCGCGGCGTATCTGCCGATTTGCTTATGCCCGAGTCGCGCCACTCGGGCGTAAATTATCCCATTGCTCCACCATTATCACGCCAAGCGGGGAGCCGATGATAAAATGGCTGCGCTAGATAGCGAGCACTTGCATGCATCTGCACTACTATAAAGAGGGTGGAATGCTTTTTATTTTTCTGATCCGTTTTTTCTTCACCAACGTTTAGTATGATTAGAAGACTCTCGACCTCGGCCTTCAACGCTTTCCAAAAGGAATCTGCTGCGCAATTTAAGAACTTAGTCAAGCCACAACCCACCTCTAAGAAGTGGCTGCCCACCGCAGGCAATTCCTTCAGATCGTTTGCTGAGTACCGATTGCGGGCCGTGAACCAGTCTCCTTTGAACGTGAGAAGTGTTGCTAGAAGGGGCAAGTAAATCTTTTCTTTAACGCCAGATGTTGCTAGAAGGGGCAAGTAAATCGCTACATTTGGGCACTCGGAGCTTTGTTCATTAGTTTGGCAATTCAAAAAATAAAACATTAATGGGAGAAGTCCGGTTTATGGCACGGCGATGCCTGACGGGAGAAAAATAAAAACATAAAAAAATTACTGATAGTTTTTGCGAGCACGTCCAAATGTGGACAGTTGGTGTTACTGGACTAATGGTTTGTTCTTCAGTTCTTCAGTATTCATTTTAATCGATATTTTCAGCTAGTGGAGTGACGTAGATCGGTACTTAAAGTGCGAAATGCAAATGCGTGGCCGAGCTACAGCTCCGAGTCACATGGAACGCTGCGAAATCACTTAGACCCGTACACCGGCATCGCACCCGTACACCGAAAATATACATCCGTACACCACATCCGTACACCAGGATAGTTCTCACGTGACTTTGCGAAACCCGCGTGGCCCGCCTTCTGCTGTGTCACGTGTGTTTGCACCATCCGCCCCAGACCGGCCCTTGCGCTTGGCTACTGTAACAGTGTGAATCCGGCTCCAGTGTCTTGCGCTAGCGCGCACCGGGGCCAGGCATGCGGCTCAAGAGACTCCACAGTCTTCATTTGGTTGACATGTCTAAACTTCAAATAATGCACTAACCCGGCAGAATTTGTCATCCGAAAAAGCAGAAAAGAAAATTTTCGCCCATCGACACAAACACCTTTGCTCCCTGTTTTTCGTGCCAACGACTCCGCCTGAGCTTCCCTCGTTCTCCGGCTCTTGTCTAGCCAAGCACTTTGCCAGAAATCCCCCACCGCCATATCAATAACTCCTGACAACTCGGCCATGCAAGAGACCTCGGCCGCTCTCATTGAGCAACTAGTGTATCTAGACAATTTTTTGCTGAACTCGGACACCCCCAACCTAGAGGCCGATGCTCCGCAGAACCTAGATTTGGCTGCGTTTGCAGATGCCTCGTTCATTTTCGCCGACGAGGATAAACCAAACTACCACGATAGTGACGACGAAAACGGCCCCGAAGAAAGCTCCTCCGGATATGCAAACCCTCGGCAGCACAACTTGGATGTGTCCGAATTCAGTGGTTCCAACGCGCCGTTAGAGCCTCTGAGCAACTTCTTCCAGCTAGGCTCACCTAACTTGCCCGACTTATCGTCCAGGCACCCGGGCGACGCAGACCGGAACGCAAACATGCTCCATAGCCACGACTTTGGCGATTCAGGCAGCAAAAACGGCTTTGATTCTCGTGCTGGTGATGGGCACCAGCTACACAGTCTTCTAAATGACAAGATCGAAACCGCAAAGCGCAACAAATTCAACAGCTACACCACCCACTCGGCTGCCCAACAAGCGTCGCACAACGAGCCTGTAGAAGGATCTCTGTCGCAGAGCATGTACCATTCCAATAACCAAGAACACCAAAATGCTCATCTGCAACAGGTGCCCACCTTCAACATGCCTGATCTCTCACGTCTCCCCAAATTTCCTGTTCCGCCCGGAGCAAAAACATCTTTGAAGCAAGCAGGTCTTTCTCAAAACCAGATCGATTTGCTCTCTGCACTCATAGTGCAGCACCAGACCTCGCTTAGTGAAGATATTCAGCAGCGGCGCCAACAAGAAAAGATTTCCAGCGCCAAACAAGATCATGTGTTCGGAGAGTCTTTGATACCTGACTCCAAAAACCACACGTCACCCATCAGCGCAACGCCGGCAAATGAGCCTGATCGGTTCAATCGAACAACGTTGGGCCACCTAACCCGAAACAATCTGTTAACTTTACTAGAGAGTCCAGCATCTAATTTTGGCTCCGAGCACAGTAGCGGGAGCACTTCATCGACACAACCGCTCTTCAGAGATAACGATTCACGTAAAGCTGAAGAGTCTCCTCGCACCGACCCCGACAAGAGGCGGCGCAATACTGAAGCAAGTGCACGGTTCCGGGTAAAGAAGAAGCTACGGGAGAAGGAGATGGAGAGCCGCATTGTGGACTTGACCAAATCGATAGAGAGGTTTGAACTGAAGATCAGTTTGTTGGAGTCCGAGAACAAGCTACTCAAAAGTCTCATTGTCGAGCGAGGCAACCGCAATTCGGATGAGGAATTGAGGATGCTCAAGACCAAAGCCATGCAACCGAATACTTGAATGCGACGAAGCAGCACAGAAGATGAGAGGATTAAAAAAAAAGGTCACCGAGTAATGATACAAAACTTAAAAAGAGGGACTTAGAAAGAAGGGGAGATCTGCAAGCGCTTTTTCCATAGTCAACATATTAAAGCGAGTGATTATACAATACACTAAAATTTAGCCCACTCACCTAGTATGCGGCTGAACGTGAGCACCGATATACGGGAAGGTTTAAGAGACGGTGCGTCTCAAAGAAAAAGAAAGAAACAATGCAGAATGTGCAAGTCTAAGTCATTTGGCACAACAGTTGCTAGTTCTGGGCATGTTGCAGTGTCGTACCCATCTTGGCGAGGGGTGAGAGAGTTTTGGAACAGTGGAGAATTTAGGTTGCAGCAAGCTGGGTATATCGATATCAAGTCTATAAAGTACAAAGGAGTGGTCTATAAATGTCCAAATAACAAGTAAAATGACTACCGTGTCCGCGTAACACGATCGGCAGTTGAAGGCCGCCCGAACCACGCACGGAGCACGGGCTGTAGGTCAGAGACGAGGCACTGTCAGAGACGAAGCACTGTCAGAGACTAAGCACTGTCAGAGACTAAGCACTGTCAGAGACTAAGCACTGTCAGAGACTAAGTATGTCGGGCTTTTCCAGCGAGGAGCGGCGCGGACGTAGTTTCTTCACAGTTTTCCTCCATGCGTTCAAGTCCCGAATGGTCTCCATGATTGAGCCAAACGAGGAACCTCGTGATGTGGAGCGTGTGGAGATGGTGCCGGCAGAGTTGTTTCTGCTCTGCAGACACTCCGACTTGGAAGAGCACTCTAGGTGCAGAGTCTCGTACTCCTCCAATGCCTTCTCCCACTGTGCCAGCAACTCCAGGCTCTCGTGGTTGAGCCAGCTCGGCAGCGGGCGCATTGGCCGTGGGTGCTGCTCCGGACAAAGCGACTCGGGCGCAACTGTTTCCAGGCGGCGACGGACAGGCCGGCCTGGGACTCGCAGCTCTCCCTGGGACTCGCGGGTATAAGTTAGGAAGTCGTTGTAGTTGGACGAGAGAAGCTCGTAGGCCAACTTGCGAATGGTGGTCAAGTCGGTAGTATCGGGCAAAGTGTAGGGCAGAAGGTGGTCGGTGAACTTGCCAGGAATGTTGAGCTCCTTGGGAGCATTGCAGTTTAGAAACGCATTGTAGATGGCGGCCCAGTGGCGGAGAAGCGCCAGGTTTTCGATGATGGCAGCATCGTCCAAGAACGCTGCGTTCTCGCTTGACTTCAACCGCAGCACAAACCGGTCCACCTCCTGGATGAACTCCCAGTTCTCGGCACAGTGCGACGTGGCCAAGAAGTCGAGAAACGAGGACCGGCTGAACGGCCCTCCAGAGCATGTGTACGGATCGGACAAGACGATATCATCGAGGCTGGGCGCAGGGGGGTGGTAGAATTTGGCTGTCTCCATGGAACCTGATGGCCTGCTCGGGCTGATCAGGTGCGTGTGTAGCGTGTATGGATTTCGAGCTCTAGCGGGTCACAGCGGCAGCTGGCTCTTGTTTCCTTTGGCGCCGTCTGTGTTTGCTCTTTGCGTGGAGTAGGGCTCTTTATCTATAGGAGATAGACAGTGACAAGAAGACGGGGAACGTCACACAAGCGCAAGGCAAAGAAACGGATTTGTCGCTAAAGACGGAAGAAGCAGAAAAACAGGGAGGGCGGAAACCTGGAGCTTAAAACAGCAAGTGGCAGCAAAAAGAAGAGGAAAAGCACCAGCCAGGCCCCGGTGAGCAGAAGCTACAGCGACGGTGGAGCACCGCGAGAATCTAGAGATACTGGTCCGGTGCACAGGATCCTGTACGCGAGAAATAGGCTTGAGCGCATCGTAGCCATGCGCAAATAACCACAGTAGGGCCTCACAGAAGGGCAGGAACTGCGACCACGGAGAACGTGTTCGGGGCCGCAAGTTCCGGGGCAATGGTTAAATGGCTCAGCGGCCCGTGCGGCGCTGGAGACGCCTGGCCTGGTTTTGTGTCTGGCGCCGGGTGGCCTGGCCTCGGAGGAGATTGTTTTTATCTCTTACCCCATCCAGTCGGTGTATTAGAGTTTAAATTAATCTTAGGTGCCTGCTTATCTCGGGCGGTGCAGGACCCGTTGCAACTGTGGAGAAATAGCCGTGGTGCGAATGGGAAAGTAGTCATTCCAAACCTTGTTTGGCGCTTTCTCTGGCGCTTTCTCTGGCGCCTTCTCTGGCGCCTTCTCTGGCGTACCTGGGCTAGAATGGTCCGTACGCTTCCGGCGTTTGGTCCTGCTCTACGTTGTGTTTTCTGTTTCTGGCTTGTTCGCAGCCAGCGCTGCGGGAGAGTTAGCCCACCCAATCTCGCGTTATCGGAGCAGTGCGCCGGCCCGTTTCGCGGGCCACGGCTCGGCTGCTGCTGCCTTTCTCTCGCCTAGGGATTTTGCGCATGCAAGCCAAGCTGAGAATGTCAAAAATTCCTTTTTGCAGTAGTGGATCGGCCTTGCCGTGTTTTCTGGTTGTTTGCTCTGATCAGCCTCTGCTTTTCTTTTTTTTTTTTTTTGCGCTTTTCCTTTTTTTGCTTTTTCTTGCCTTTTCTGTACTTCGGCTTTTTCTGGGCCTGCGAACCCTGTCTCGCCGTTCTAGTCCTCGATTGCTGGCCCCGTGGCCAATGCCGCGTTTAGTGCACTGCAGCGACCGTTGATAGCTTTGCCCCGCTCTCGAGCCATGTTTTTTTTTCCGCACCGCTTGCCACGCCGCACCGCTTAAAAATGCCCTCCGGCAGTGCCACTACCCTCGTTCACGCCTACTTCATGGACTCAGGAAACACTAAACTCATTGGCAAAAACTACTGTTTTCGGAAGCTGCTCCCTACCGTCTTGCGCTACCTGTTCTGTTCCGAACATACAAGCGCACTTGTCTTCGGCCAGCTAAGGCGATTCGCTGAGGCGAGTCGCTGACTACCAGTTCTCGTCCCGTGCTGGCCGCGTCTCTCGTGGCCTGGGGCCGCGCAAAAAACCCGTGGACACTTCTCAAACTGGCTACTTCCGTGCGACGGCAACTTCCGTTCAGCCTAAACCGTGTTACTTCCGTCCTACAAAAAGGTTCTTCTGTCCCCCACACTCAGATAAAGTTTAAGTCCTGAGTAGAAAAAAAAATTAAAGAACCTACGCTATGTTCTGTGCCAGAACACTGCTGTGGAAACACCTGAACGCAGGACGGTCTTGTCTCAGAGATAATCCGAGAGCCTGCCCTGTCGATCCCCGCTTCCTCATGCTCTGGATCTCTCTTAGCAAAAACCTCTATTCACTAATTATTTCGTATATGTAGCTTTTCGGCATTCGCCATATGCCTCGGTGAAGTGTTCTGTCTCGAGCAAGCCTGCTGGCGTTGGAGCACCACTCCGCCTTCTCTCCACGAGCGACACTGATGGGTGTGCTCATTTCTTCGAGTCCTGGCTCCCGTTGACATTCACCGAGATCGCATGGTACACAAGCACCAAGCCCACAGACACAAACCCAAACGTCAACACCACGGTATTCAATTGGCCATCGGTAATCATGTCCACAGATGTCCTTTTGCACTTGGATGGGTGTTTCGTGTCCAGTGTCGCCTGTTGATCGATGCTCGCTCCACTTCGCGGGCTGTATGCCGGCCCCGGTGCCAACTCTGTCATCCACCTATTTCGTTAACTGCCCAAATTACTCCAACCAACAACATGAGACGCCCGTCCTCCTTGGAGGAGCTCCTCTACCAGAGGTTGATGAGCTCGCATGCGTTCCACGCCTGGGTCAGAAGGGTCCACGCCCGGATCAACAGAATTCCGCTAGAGGAGCAGACCCTCGAAACCGACTCGTCGGTGCGGTTGCTGGACTACCGTCCCACAACCTGGCATAAGGTGAACGCATTTCGAATACTTTTCTGGGACGAACTAAAAAAGTCCTTCACGTTTCGCTCATAAACATTTGCATTCCACTCTTTCAACCACCGCGCCGCACCTGGCTGATCGATTTTTTATTTGCTTGCTGGAACACGTCTTGCTCTGCTGTGACCACATCGTTCTGCAATGCTGCCACGATGTTGCTCTGTGAGTTGAACGAGAAGTTCTCTGTGATCACATCCTCATTGTACCGTATAATCTTATAGTTAGCTGCCTTCTGCCCGTTCTTGATGACATCCTTCAACAACCACGATATCATGTACGGTCCTGTTGACGTCACAATGGCGGTTTCTTTCAGAGTTAACAGTGTGTTGAACACCGCCCTTGTAAAGTTTATTTTCGAACTCCCGCTGGTGTGTGTGATGAGCGCAACATGCTCGGGACGAAGTGTCAATCTCTTTGGCACGGGCTTTTTATCGGCATCAAAATATTTTTTGAACCCGTTTTCACCTGAATGTCGTTGGCCGCTTCCTATCAAGGTGTCAATGAGAATCAACAGTGATGCGCATGTGGCGATAATCCAACGCCCATCTTTTGTTACGTCCAAACCAATATACCGCTCTCCAATAGAAGGTAACGTTGCAGTAGCACGTTTGCCGAGTTTCTCGTAGAGACGAATCGTTCCATCCTTCAGCCCGACAGCAAAGAACCCTTCATCCGTCACAGCTAAGTTTTCAAATCCTGGGTTAGTTTTGTACACCTTTTGGGAGCTGTCGGTAACAATCTTGCTTCCACTCAATCTAGGATCAATCCGGAAGATGGAATTTGAAGAAGTGCCGTACAACGTCTGCTCATCAGTGAGGGGCGCAAATTTGGATGTTGGTGCGTAAGAAGAAAGGCCGTATTTCCCACCTACATCCCATGTTTCCACAATCTGGCCCCTGCTCAAGTCCATCTTGCGTATAAGAGAATCGTTTTCTTTTGCGCTAGTCATGAGCATTTCACCATCACGCCGGTATAACATAGTCAGGCCGGGAATAAAACGCGTTCCGTCTAGGTCCTTGATTGAATCGATTGTAGTCACGTACGATAAGTTATCATTGAAATGTTTGAATACTCCTAGGCGATCTCCTCTGGTAACATATGACCGGTCATTGGCGTTTCCAACCGCTAGTCCGGAGTTGGCGTCCTTCAGATGTAAAAACCGTTTTTGCTCTAGGGCCTCAGGTTCTTCGTCATCTTCGCTGTCAGAGGGAACAAATAAGCTTCGTGGTGTTGAGTTCTTGTATTGGACTTGACTTCTAATAATGTTCCTGATTTCTTCTTCATCTGAGCCACGCTCATCTCTCTCATCTTCGCTGGAAGAAGAAGATTCATCGCTCAATTCACTAAGACTCAAAGCATTGAGAGCATCTTGGATATATTGGGTATCACTTTCGGTCGTGTTGCGCGTAAGACGGGCACTAAGAGAGGTTGTGAGGATGCTATTGAATCGCTCCATATCTGCGCCTGAAATGAAGCGAAAGAGCAATGAAAACGATGCACCATTGCCTTGGACATCAGTGGAGTAATAATTAAAGATAAAAGACAAGTACTCTGTGTTGAAAGCAGGGTTCAACTCCTGGTTTATAGGCACAGAGAATCCAAACTTATCATGGGCCGATACCAAATAGTAAACGCCATTTTTGGATTTCACGACCAGTACAATGGCTTTGGGAGTGAGTAGCGAAAACAGATCTGTTTCGGGGTCGAAAATACGTAGCTCCACGTCAAATTCCTCTTCGGTAGTTCCTTGCACTGGCACAGTTCTATTAAAGATGAAGTAAGGAACATTGGACGCATCGCCGAAAAGCTCATCATCAGACAGATCAGCACTGGCTTGGGACATGGGCGACTTTTCCACCTCGTTTTTGAACGACGCTAAATTGTGCAACGCATCCAAGGACTCTTCTGTCACAGCCATATTCAGGCGACGACCAGAGCCGAACTCATGCAGCAAATCTTCTTGGGAAACCGTCGCGGCCGACTTACCGTATTTCAGTTCATATAGACAGCGGTAAACGGCCAGCATGAAAAGGTCCACGTCGGAGAACTTGATTTCCTCGTCCACAGCAAACTCAAGCATCTCGCCATCGTCGCCACTTATATCTCGCCACGCAATCACCTGGGTGCCGTCATCCTTGGTGTAGAGGCGAATATCCAACTCCTCGGTGAGGAAAAACAGTCTTTCGTCACTCTTGCGAGCATCTTCAGAAGAGCTTTTATCGTCCGCATCCTCCTCGTCATCATCGCTGGAATGCGAGGCCAACTCATCTTCTTGGTACGCTCTTGTGACGGAAAGCTGGTAGCAGAAGGGTGTTGAGGTCATGTTGATGGAAAGACTGGAGTCGTTGAAAAGGCATTCCAATGCGCCTTTGGGTGACCGGAGAGAACGGGCCAAGAAGAATTTGCCCATAGGAATGGATGCAATCTCGCCCCGCGGCGATGTAGCTATGAATTTCCTGAGAAGATTCATTGTGCCGAGCAAGCCTAAGTATTGGTCTGCTATATTTTAGTGGAGGTTGCTGTTAGCCCGAATGGAGTTGTGCGCTAATAGAGAAGTGCGGTTGAGAATAGGCTTGACGACTCGAGCCGCAGGCAGAGCACAAATAAATTGAGTAGGAGATGAAGCGGAGAAAGAACTTGGGTTCTGCTTCGCAATTCAAGTAGCCGGACCAGAATCTCGGCAGAAATCAACTAACTCGGCAGAAATCAACTGTGCTCGTGCTATGGACGCAGAGCACTGAGGATACATCATCATTATGTTGGGCAACATACAGGAAAAGCACTGGGCGTGGGGGAATGTGAAGAACAGGCACGGAAGCAAAAATGAGTCAAGAGCAAATAGAAAATACGGTACGGAAGCACAGAAGCAGCCGTTGCTCAAGCGGCCGTTCGGCAGTGCCCCAGCCCATCTTCCTTGGTGAATAGCCCACTAAAGCTGGGACGAAGAGTGGTCACGTGACCCGGTTCTCATCGACAAGACGGTGAAGCGGTGCTGTGCACCGACAAGTTTCATCATGTACCGGCTACTCCGACAAGGCGCGTGGGGCGTGAGGCAGATGCCTGTGCTACGGTGCTACAGTGTGAAGCCCGATGCTGCGGAGTTAGCCTTCCGGCGCAAGGTGGCCGAGGCAGAAAAGCAGCGCCTGAAACAGGCGCCTGAGTGGGAGAAGCGGGAGCAGGCTCTTCGCAAGAGATACGGCTTCTGGAACCCCACCCGCAAGATCTCGCGGCAGCAAATGGAGGATGTTCGAGAGCTCAAGGAGCAGGCGCCGCAGTTGAAGACCAAGCAGATAGCGGACTTTTTCAACATGAACCCCGAGAGTATTCGTCGGATTTTGCGCTCGAAATGGGTTCCGACCGAGCAGGAGCGCGCCAGTTTGGAAGAGCGGGCCCAAAAGCGAAAGGAGCTCAGCAGGCAGCGCAAGTCGAAAGAACGAGAGCTCGCGTTGGCCATTTCAGGAGAGCTGGGTGGCGAGCTGTTGGCAGCAGCTCTGAGCAAGCCGCCGGTGAACATAAACTTGCTAATGCAGGGCCGTGGACTGCGCGGGGCCAAAACCCAGGGCCGTGGACTGCGCGGGGCCAAAACCCAGGGCCATGGACTGCGCAGGGCCACATCCCAGGGCCACGGTCTGGGCACGCAGCGCAAGCGCAGAAGGCCCTATACTCAAGGCATAGGAGATCTCATAGACTAACACCGGCACTTGTACATAGAATTAGCGTGCCCGGATGGGTGAAGACGGAACATTGCAGAGCTTAAGGTGTAGAGAACAGACGTGGAATTGAGACTGGTGAAGCTAGAGCCGCAAGGGAAATAATCCTCTGAGCGGCCCCACGCACCGGTGCACCAGGCAACCTCGGTCCATGCCCAGCTAGTCCCCACCCCGACTCCACCGCCATCACCAATTACACTCCGATGGCCGTTCCTATCTTGACGATCCCGGAGGCTGCCTATGACCCACATGCATATACTCAGTCATCCCGCGGCCGCCAGCTACGGTTGCTTCGGTTCTTGCTCCTGCTAACGAGGACTTCGGCAGCTGCCCTCGTGCTAGCTTATGCCATAGGCTATTTGGCATTGAAGCCTCTTTTGCAATCCACCACAGAGCAACGGCTCGACTTCCTTGAGGCCTGCAGAGGCCG
This sequence comes from Metschnikowia agaves, assembly GCA_963678735.1. Taxonomy (NCBI): domain Eukaryota; kingdom Fungi; phylum Ascomycota; class Pichiomycetes; order Serinales; family Metschnikowiaceae; genus Metschnikowia; species Metschnikowia agaves. The sequence continues at coordinate 910,280 of CAVMBV010000003.1, read as the reverse complement.
CTTACGGGACTTGTACCTTAACGTGATCGGCCGTGTTGAATACATCCCCAGCATACGCGTGAATCGCTCAGCAAACGAGACAAGAATCTACTCTGACGCTGTTTGCCAAACAGTTGACATACAACAAACTGCAGACAACAGAGGTGCTGCTGACCGATCCGGATACCAGGCACTCTTGCGGAAGCTACACACACTTCTGGATAGGCTCCAGGAGTGTCTGGGATTTGTGCTCACCGAGATGGAGCATTTCCGGGTGGTTGACTTTTCGCTCAAGGATTTGCGGCAGAAAACCGATATGGTGTACTTTGACCAGTCTAAGCTTTTTGTGAGGGACGCTACGGCGCAGCCACACGTGCGCCAGATAAACATGGCACAAGATGTTCGGCAGAAGATTCGTGGGATTAAGGGTATGTTTATGAGTGGGCAGGCGTAGCTTTCAGAACGGGCAAGGCAAGTAAGAGTTGCTGGTATATTATTCTATCATTACTGGCATATTATTCTATCATTACAGGCGTTGTTGTTGTTATGAGAAGTCTTTTTTGCATTTCGTTTATAGCCTAGTTGTACTGTTTGCACTCATTCTTGACCGGACTGCGGTCTATGGCCCTCGCCGTTTTGGTGCCCTGAGCGCGAGGCATAGCGCACTGGTTTTCATGGCCAGACAACTGTTTTTCTACAACATACTTTTCTACAAATAGATTGTCTACAAATAGATTATCGACATAGTTTGTCTACAACTCCTTGCACAACAGAAGTTGGTGGAGGTCTTACTACAAACGCCACTATAAGCCCGGACATGGCTTCCAGGAGATCAAGACAGACAGTGGTGTCGAGCGACGAGGACTTTGACGAAGCGCCTCCCAAAAGCGCCAGCGATTCTGAGGAAAGCAGCGAGCCCTCGCAAGAGAACTACGATGATGACGAAGACGAAGACGACGAAGACGAAGACGACGATGACGACGATGACGAAGATGACGATGAGAACAATAACAACTTCGACAGTAATGATGCGGCAGAGCTCTCTGAAGAAGTGTACATGACGGAGGAGCCGGTGGTTGTGCGTCCGTCGCGTGGAACTAGGCCAATGCGAGAGACCAAGAAGCGGCAGCTCTCGTTCTACGAAGAAGATGATTTGTTGGATAGCGAGGAAGAGCAGGCCAAGCCGAAGCCGAAAAGCAAGCCCAAGTCTAAGTCCAATGTATCTGTGAAGCTCAAGATTCCTAAACGAGCGGCCGCCAAGGCGGCGCTGGCCGCTGTGAAAATGCAAGAGGCCGAGCTTTCGGAGCCAGAGGCCGAATATCAACCGGACGTGCTGCGCATGACTGAGCGCCAGCGAGCTCGACTTGTTGACGAAGAGCCTCCAGAAAAATACGAGGACCTGATGTTCGCACGGATGGACGAGCAGCTCTTGGCATTGAACCGAAAGACCGCCAAGAAGAAGGAGACAGCGGAGCAGATCGCTTTACGCAAGGCCGAGAATGCTCGTAAGCGGGCACATTACAAAACAAAGCAGCTTGAGGAGGAAAAGAGAGACACTTTGAACAAGTTGTTGAAACGAAGGGCCACCAAGACCCGGGAGAACGTGGATGAGGAAGCGCAAGAAACTAAACAGGCGTTGAAGCCGCGCCGTCCTGTCGTGGGGCACTCTGCGTTGCACAGGTGGGTGTGCAAGCCGGAAGTGTCGCTCTTGGGGTTTACTGAGTAGAGAAATGTGATTTTGGACATGGAAGAATAGTGAGAAGATCAAAGCGGTGGCGATGCACTGCCAGCTTGCTTCAGCCTCCATCTGCGGTAGTGATTAGTATAAACAGCAGGGTTACGATGAATATACGAGAATCGCAACCTTGCTACGAGTTGAAAGAGCAGCACTAGAGAAGCAATGTGCGGTTTGATTTACCTGGACCAACCTGGCCTCTTTATGGAGCTGCGGCCGAGTCGTGGTTAAGTCAATAGCCGCAAGCCGCACCAGGCGAATGGCGCTATCGGCCGTTCAGTAACGTAAGGTAATGAGCCTCTGCACAGGAAGACCCGCACTGCAACACCTTTTTTGATTTAGCCCGTCAAGGTTTTCTGTCGAGCCTTTCGAGCCGTCGGCATTTTTATTTCAACCCTACTCCTTTTCTGGCCGCTGTTTTCCTGAGTTTTTGACCAGGCGTTTGTTTGAGCCAGTGAAGCTATTTTGCAGCGTGCTGTTGCTTTGCAGCATACGTCCCGAGCCTGAAAACTTACACCAGGCTACTCCGACCGCCTTGTCTGGCGCAACAAAGTTCCAAATAACAGTGCATACCACTGAATCCGACTGCCGTCATAGTAGCAGCCCAGCTGATTCAGAGCAGAGCAATCGGGCTGTGCTTGCGATTGTTTTTCTGGTGGATTTAGTCGTGTTTTGAGCCGTTTAGTCTACTCCAGCGCCAATTACAATGAACAACTTCTCCATGCAAACCATGCCCAGCTTTGATTTCTCGGCTCTGCTGGAACAGCCAAAACAAGTCATGAACTCCGACAGCCATGCTGCCATGTTTGCGCCCGCTCCCTACGGCCACCAGGTGGGTAATCCTGGTGCGGAGCCCTTGAGCGCAGGGGCTGCTCTTCCGCTGGGCCTGCCTCATAACGAATCCCTTCCGCCTGGCTTGTCCCGTGTTCAACTGGTGCCTGTGTTCTCTGGTGCAGACCATGGCGCTGCTAAACTAGATAATTCGAAACCTAGCATGCATCGTAACAATACGCCCGTTATGCCCCAGAAAATGCCGCAAAACAATTCCGGCCAGAGAGAGCGTCCTGTCCAAGTACAGCAACGCATACAGCTCCGTCAACTGCAAGATGGCAACCCACAGGAGCAGAAAGCAGGAGATGTGCAAAAGGCATCCCAGGATCAAAATCAGCAGCAATCACCCCTTCAACAACTTCCTCGGCAGGTGCTGCAACTGCTGCAGCAGTTGCAGCCGCAAAACCTTCAACCGCCTCCGAATAAGTCGCCGTTAAGTTCAGTGTCTAACGGTTCAAATGCAACGCCGTGGAATGCCAACGCGAATGCTAGCCCGCAATCACTCGCTTTGCAAGCTGGTGGTCCGTCTGTATTGCTGAGTGCGCTGCAACAGGACGCTATGAATGTCAAGATTTTCCGTCGGAACTTTGGCAATGCCAGTATAGTGCGGATTCTTGATATGGTAGATCAAATCAGCAATACATCACGAGAAGCACTCTCTACGCTAGCATTCTGGGTGCGCGTGTGCCAGGTTAACTTCAGGCCGACTTCTTTCATAAAGCTTACGATAGGCGAGGGTATCTCAGAGAAATTTGCGAGCAACTCCCTCCTAGGATCACTTGCCGGTTCACCTGACCACTCTAGGGTATACCTGCTCGATGTAAACACAGCACCAAGGTTTTTCTTGGCTAGTGTACTCACCAATAATGTTAAGAAACACCATGTTACTTTGACAGGCTTCAAGTATCAAATATTCAACAATGGCACTATTCTCTTGGTGTGCCACCTGGCAGTCACATTCCACTTCGACGACGACTCCTCCGGTGTCTCGTCAGGAATGTGTCGGTTTTTCGTCAGCAGAGATCTCCTAATCCAACTGATAGAGTACAAGATCACAGACTATCAGCGGCATCTATCACTCGACGTGTTAGAGAATAAGATGCGTGCTTCAAACACTAAAGAAGGTATTTCTCCGTCAACTACATCTATAGATGTCATCCAAAAAACTATGAAGGACGCTCGTTGTTCTCAAAAGGCCGACAATCTTGGCTTCAGCAATGATGCTATACGCCTCATGAAGATAGGTGACGTTATGTCTCATCTTCGACGGCTCATGCAGTTTTCGCTTGGGGGCAATTTAAACTCTCCGTTGAAAGCACTTGACGTGTACATCAACTCCAACTCCCTGCAGCAACAAGGTCAAGTATCGGGAGGGTTTCCTACAGACGTTTCTAGTCCGTCGCCTAGAACACAGGTTGATGAAGGCAAAGTTACTAAAAAGCAGAAAACCTTAAGTTCAGCCCAGAGCCCTGCGAATTCAGAACCTAGGCGGACTTAGCCCATGACACGCTTTGGTTTGTTCGGGACCTATGTAAAATCTGCAATGGACATTTAATAATCGAGAGACAATTTACTGAGAGCTAGTCCAATTTCAAATTTAGTTTGGGAGACCGTAGTCCAAGCTCCCACCTTGTAGCGCGATGTGTTCCATTTTGATCTGTTGAGAAATGCACATAATAAGCTACAGAGTTATTTGCCATGCGTGGATTACGATCACCTTTTCTTGAAAACCACAGAGGCGGCAAATGAGCACATCTAGCTTCAACAAGTTAGTGGCGTCTTTCAACCAGCCTTTAGCCGAATTGATAAGGCCAACAAGCTTGGCCCAGTACGAGGGACAGGAACATCTTCTCAATCACAGCAATGGCCAGATCTATAACTATATTCGCTTGGGCTACCTACCTTCCATGATCCTCGCAGGTCCACCGGGCGTTGGGAAAACCAGTTTGGCGGCAATCTTGGCTGACGCAGCAAACTACGTTTTCGTGGAGCTCTCGGCCACTTCGTCTACTGTTGCAGAGCTCAAGGAGCTACTGGGTGCCATAGAATCTGAAAATAAAGAGAGAAGATGTCGTGGTCTGCCACGACTCCGAGTTGTGGTATTCATTGACGAGATACATAGGTTCACTACGGTTCAACAGGATTTCCTTCTTCCATTCATCGAGTCTGGGTCCTTTGTATTCATTGGTGCCACTACAGTCGCTCCACGCAAACGAATAAGAAAGGCGATCCTATCACGTTGCCAAGTGTTTGAACTTAGGCCCTTGGATTCGCTGTATATTGGTCTGGTCTGCAAGAGGGCGACTCTTCTTGAAAACATCCGCCGTAGGGTAAGGTCTAACCTTCGGTTTCTACAGTATTCGGAGAAGGACATATCTGAAATTGTGAGTCATGCCAAAGGAGATATGAGATATGCAGTGAATCTTATCGAACTTATCAGCTTGCGTATGGCCTCTCCGGAGCTCCAAGTTACCGATGAGAAGGATCCCATACGTGTTGACTCCTTGATTTTGCGGTCTGCGTTCGAGTCACTCAGCAGCATGCGCTTGGGACTCAATCACGAAGCCAATTTGCCTTTGCTTGATGAACTACGAGAGTGCTTATCAAAGCCGTACTCGACTTCATGTGCTAAAAAATTACAACCGAACCAGCGCCAGTTTCTAGACTCAGTTAAGTCCAAGTGTTCTTCCATAGATCTGCAGGACTCGGATCTAGAAAGCTGGATTGATGATAGTGAGCGGGTTTGGGATAAAATCCCGCTTTCACTGAACCAAGATTGGGAAGATCGCTTTGTTCATTCGGACAACAGTGATGGAGAACAGTGTGATTTATATTCCGATAACGAAGAATTCAATCGCCCAGTCGAATACTCTTCAAAGCTTTCTGCTTCGAAATTTCGTGTTTTCACAGCAGTTCATAAATGCTTGGTGTTGCTACAAAAAGGGGAGTCTCCTTTACTTGTTCTCACAACATTACTAACACACATCTGTTCATATTCTGATCCCGCAAAGAATGAACTCATCAATGTCATGGCTGCTATAAAGGCATTTAACAAAAGTAACATTCCTCAATTACGTGTGTTGAGCGATTTTATTGAGAGAATAGCTGGAGCGGCATGTGTTGAAAAGCAGCCGCTCCTGGAAGTCATACAAAGAATGAAAAACTCGATGAATCAAAAGCTGCCAAAGTTTGATAATGAAGTGCCAGATCTGCAATTTGAAGTGATATGTGATAAAACCTTAGCAGATGCTCTTTTGAATCCTTGTACCAATGAGCAGTCTAAAATTCATGTTTTGGAAGTCATCCCCATTTCAAAAGTTGGTTCGGATTACTCCTACGGTAACGGACTCGATAGATACCCGTTGCTTACAGTTAATAAGTCTAGCTAAGCAATTTGAATTATTTACTTTCGTTCTTCATTCCATAGAATGTAAAGAAAAGTGTAGTTCTGAAGAACTATATTACAAGTTGTTTGGGAATGGAAATGCAAAGTTGGCGCGATAACTTGTGTCTCAGTTACCATGTGCCTCAGTACCTTCTTCATCGTTATCGCCGCCCAAAGCAGCAAATATGTTGGATGCCATTGAGTCAGTTCTCTTCGAGGATTCGCGAGATGCCATGTTTGTCGAAGACGCACTTGTTTCTAAGGCAGGTCTATTGGACTGCGTTCTTGACACAGAAGTAAACCCTCTAGAGTCTTTGGTTGGTGCACGAGAATCTTTCTTGTTGCCCCACGAGGAACTTCCTCTCGCAGAGTAAGATCTCGAATCACCACCACCGTAATTTGAGGAGTTATATGAACCCTTATTTTGTCTTCTTCTCTCTGCCTGAGCCCTACTTTCTTCGATTTTCTTTAACTCAGCTTCATTGTGGATTTCCTTAATCGTCTTGGGCCCTGCATCTTGTTTGATAGACTTCCAGTTGTTCTTTCTTAAATCTTGCAAGTCAATCAATATGAATCTGATTCTCGATGAAAGCTTGCAGTTATCCAAAATCTCTTGGATATTATCATAAACCACTCCCAAGGCAGCTCTGTTTCTGTCGGTAGATTCAAACCTTGGTCCAACAGTTTTAATGAGTTGAGCCAAGTTCTCCAACGAATCCTCGGATGGATCAGTCACGTTCTTTGACTGGTCCCTCAAACAATGCAAAATAACCAGATCGTTCAACATGTTCAAGATGTATAGATTACCAATAAACTTCAACAAACCAAGACCCCTTCTTTTTGCAGCAGCCATTGCATAATATTCATCTGACATCATTTCAGGCTCTAATGGTGATCCGTCTTCCTTAGTAGGAAGTTTGTCAGTCCATCCCTTCTCATATTCAACTTGACAAGTTGCTAAAAGAATTCTTCTAGCCAATGCACCGCCGGTGGCAGGCTCTCCTGTCTTCAAAATTGTGTTAACATCTTTTATTTCTTCTGGAACTTCTCTCGTCATTTTTGCACAGAATTGAGCATACACTGAAGACCAATAAGGTTCGTCACAAGCCTTTGCGAAAGTCAAAGAAATAACTTGTTTGATTGTTTGAGCATCTTCTTCCCAGACCGATTGTTTAACGATGTCCAACAACTCCTTGCTGATAGGCTCGAACATCTCTAATGTCAATTTGTTTAATGCAGAGTTAGTCTTTCTCTCGACTTCATCGCGATCAAGAATCACTGATCCATCAGGAGCGTACTTTATCTCTTCTTTCTTCATTCTAGATCTGGGAACCCATCTGTTGGCAGAAGGAACCAATGGCTTGACTTCTTCAGTAGGAATTTTTGGTGCTTCCTCTTCACGGTTGGTTTCCTTTCCTCTCTTGGACTGATTTTTGTTTCTAGAAGATTTATCTCTAGCGCCACCAGCGCTAGAACCACCTCTTCTCTTCGATCCATTGCGAGAATTTTGCCTGCCATCGAATTGACCAAGTCTTCCTGGGATAGATCCATTAAATCTTCCACCTTGATTGTTGAACTTATTGGAGTTCATTCTTTGTGGGCCGGAAAATGATCTCTTATTTGGCACAATTCCTAATCCTTCAAGCTTGTTCTTCCAAGCATCATCAATAGGATATTGGACAAAGTCACGGAACTGAAGCAAAAATTGAGGATCGTATCTATACTTTTTTGATCCCAGTTTCCATCTTCCATCGACTCCTGTTAATGGATATGGGTAAGAAAATGAGAATGGGTCTTCAATCTTAGAGGCTGTAGACAATCTGTCAAAGTACAGAGAAAGGTCAAAAACGGCATCCTCCTCAAGGTCATCTTCATCTTCATCATCAACGTCTTGTTCCAGTTCCTGGTCTTGTTCTTGTTCTTGTTCTTGTTTCTGGTCCTGTTCTTGTTCTTGTTGTTCTTGTACTTGTTCTTGTTCATCTGGATTTGTGGTTGCATCTTCGACATTCTCTTTCTTCAAAGCATATTGAGGCTCAACTTCAACGTCTTCCAGGACATTCGCCTCGGTCTCTTTTTCAACGAACGTCGGAGTAGCAGCCTCCTCTACATCGAGCTCCTCGTTTGTAAGCGACAGATCCACTGGCTTCTTTTCAATGGAAGGCTTGGCAGCGATAGTCAGTGGAGCAATCTCCGTGTGCTCCTTTTCTTCTGCAGAGGGCGTTGGTATAGCTGTATCTGTGTTCTGTGTAGGCTCAGGAAGCTTAGAGGACTCATGGTGAGCATCAGTGCCAACAGCTGGCTCATGAGACTGTATGTCAGATTTGAGTTCAGCCTTTGGTTCTTCAACGAGTGGCGGGGAAGCCACAGACGCAGCTTTTGCTTTCTCTTCTTCCGCTTTCTTTTGTTTTGCTTTTTGTGCTCTTTCGAAAATCTTCCTTCTGAATTCATCAGCGGCCGAGGACTTTCCCGCAGCAGAAGGTGCAGGAGATGATGTTGCAGAGGGAGATGAAGAGGACAAAGCAGAGGGTGCAGAAGCAGCTGCCGGAGCAGCTGGGGCAAGAGAGGCAGTAGCTGGGATTCGAGAAGGAGGCTCTGCGACAGGGGATGCGGGCGTTGCCACTTGAGCAGGGACGGCCTTAGGAGTGGAGGAAGAAGACTTCTTTTCCTCCAAGTCCACTTGCTTTCCATCCTTATCAGTGATCTTTACCTTCGACACGCTAGGAGAACCACTGAATTGAGGAATTGGCTGCGGCAGTTGAGGAGGGTAAGCAGGCATACCATTGACGTTGGGCATCATACCCTGGGGGTAAGTGTAAGGGTAAAAGTAGTTGCCACTATACATATTTGGGGAAAAGGCGTAAGCATTAGGATATTGCTTATTGTGGTTGTTGCCCTTCTGGTTATTGTAATTGCGCTTATTGTAGTACTTGTTACCCTGGCCCGAATAGGATTGTCTTGGGTTCACTGTTCCCGATGCCGGAGAGCCAGAAGCGTTCGGTTGAACCACAGGGATCGAGGGGTCACTAACACCATGATTGACATTTTGTGGCTTCTTGTAGGGCTTCCCTTGATATCCCTGTTGATGCTGAGGATGCGGCGCTTGTACTTGCGAATTGCCACCGGAGGACAGGGTGGTAATGGACGCCAGGCGCAGATGGGACAGCTGGGGGCTCTTGTTGTCGGGTTTATCTGCCATGATTCTGATCAGTAATTAATGCCTGGATCTTACTTTGCACGAAAGTATCAGATCTTATTGCTGTATGAGTGAGATAATCCGGGTGGCAAACTGAAGGGGGGATACTTGCCAGAAATACTTTTTTTTTTTTTGGTAGGGGGATAAATTCTAATAAAAAAAAAAAAAAGTAAGCGGGTAGGAGATAGGGAAGATCTCCAGGAATTTGTAGGCGAAAAAAAAGCTATTTCTAAACTTGCGACCAATTAAATTAATAACTAGATACACAAGATGAGAGTGGGCTATTCGCTCGACAAACTGGGGCCTCTTTCTTGTGGATTGAAGAGGAGATGTGTTGAAGAGTTAAGGAAACTAAGCGATCGGCGAGGGAATTGAGGTAAAAATTTTCAGGCATGGGGCTTTGGCTTGGCACGACTTTTTTCGCGTTGGCGTGGCCCTCACCTGAGACACTGTGGTTACCGATGGGAAAGGCGGGGGACTTGTGCCAGTTTTCGGGGCGGATTTCCTAAAATGCAATGGCATTAGCTGATTTAGTTAGTTGCCCCGCAGCCGTTTTTGTGGCTTCCTAAGGCTCCATCTTGGCCACTGTTGCGCATGTGTATGGGAATGGTCGCGGGTGGCCCGCGATAGTTGGGGCTTCAGATAACAGGAAGGGCCGCGCGGGCGAACCTGGACTTTGATAGCAAAGAGTAGAGTAAGCAAGGCATGGAGCAGAAAGCAAAAAACACGGAGTAACAAGCAAAAAACACGGATTTGGAATAGAGCTGAAACTGGGCTGAAGCTATGTTTTATGCCGCTTGAAACACAAGATTTTGGAATTGGATTTACGGCCGTAGTGTTTTTTTCCGTGCACTTATTTGCTGGCGGGCCTGAGCTAGTCGGGGTCGATTTCGCCCATTTGCAGTTCCGCAACCAAACCTGCGGATGTGAACAAATGTCTACGGCTATTTATATTGCAACAATAGTTACACAAAAGCAGGGCAAAGGTCATCGAATAGCACAAAACCGTGGAGGTGCCCGATCAGAAACAGAAAACCAAAGGAGGGAAAGAAAACCAAAGGAGAGAAAGAACATCCTCGGCCGCTGGAATCTGGCCCACGGCCCAGAGCTGGCCCGAGCAACGCGGGCCGCAACTGTCGCACGCTACTAAACTTGGCCCAAAACGTCTATTCTTCATTATATCCGTATTCTTCATTATATCCATACGCAGTCCACTGGCTCGACATTTCCATTGTAGCAAAACACCAGGACCAACTACGTTCGGGTCCTACATAAAATTGCTTGTCTTACCAAAAGCACCACTATCGCCGAAACAAAGGCCCAGATCAAAACCTGTTCCTTTCGGGATTCCCGCTGGAAACAGCTGATTATCATTGCATCGGTGGAATCCAGAGGGGAGCAGAGTTGCGGCTCCTGCTCAAGACACCACGCCTTGGTGCACAGGCTGCACAGGTCGATTGTTTTGATCAGCAACCCTTCGTTGCACTGGCATTTACAAAAATGCAGGAAACCTGCCACAGCGGTGCAACAGAGGACTATAGCGAAGAGCCTCATTGGGGTTTTGCTTCTGGCTGGAAGCTTCTCTACGCTGTTAGGCTAGCTCTACTACACCCGTACACCACCTCTTGGGCCTGCTGCTGAGAACCCGATGTAGACGACTCTTTTGCGACTGTTTTGCGACTGTCTTGCGACTCTTTTGCGGATACTTCTGGCTCAGGCAATGTTGCTGTGGCAAGTTCGCCGTAGTGTTCTTCTTTCTTTCTTTCTTTCTTTCTTTCTCCACCACAAGAACATGTCCTGCATACAACGCGGCGGCCGACATCCTCGAGCCCGGAAGGCGAACGTCTTGTGCCACCCCAAGAACACATTCCTTCCACAATGGCCGCCGTCGACGCCCCTTACGTCCACGAGGGAGGGATCAAGCCTTACTTTGAGCAGCAAATACAGGATGCCGAGATCAAGCTCCAAGCCACATCACAGAACTTGCGCAGATTGGAGGCCCAGCGTAACAAGTTGAACACCAAAGTGCGCCAGTTGAAAGACGAGCTCAGGCTTTTGCAGGAGCCGGGCTCCTATGTTGGCGAGGTCGTTAAGGTGATGGGTCTAAAGAAAGTCTTGGTCAAGATCCACCCCGAGGGGAAGTACATTGTGAATGTCACCAAGGATATTGACATCAAGAAGTTGACACCGAGCTTGCGGGTGTGCCTTAAGTCCGACTCGTACGACTTGCACAAGATCTTGCCCAATAAGGTCGACCCCTTGGTGTCGTTGATGATGTTGGAGAAAGTTCCGGACTCAACATACGACATGGTGGGCGGTTTGGACAAACAAATTAAAGAGATCAAAGAGGTGATTGAATTGCCCGTGAAGCACCCTGAGCTCTTCGAGAGCTTGGGAATCGCCCAGCCAAAAGGTGTGATTCTATATGGTCCTCCCGGTACCGGAAAGACGCTTTTGGCTCGGTCGGTGGCTCACCACACCGACTGTAAGTTCATCAGGGTCTCGGGCTCTGAGTTGGTGCAGAAATATATTGGTGAAGGTTCGCGAATGGTCAGAGAGCTTTTCGTAATGGCCAGGGAACATGCGCCTTCCATCATATTCATGGATGAGATTGATTCCATTGGCTCTTCGCGGGTGGAAGGCTCGTCGGGCGGTGATTCGGAGGTGCAGAGAACGATGTTGGAGTTGCTCAACCAGTTGGATGGTTTCGAGAGCTCCAAAGACATTAAAATCATCATGGCCACCAACAGATTGGACATCTTGGACCCTGCGTTGTTGAGGCCGGGCCGGATTGATAGGAAGATCGAGTTTCCTGCGCCAACAGTTGCAGCCAGAACAGACATCTTGAAGATACACTCGCGGTCAATGAACTTGACCAGGGGCATCAACTTGCGCAAGATAGCAGAGAAGATGAACGGCTGCTCGGGCGCAGATGTCAAAGGTGTCTGTACGGAAGCAGGCATGTATGCATTGAGAGAAAGAAGAATTCACATCACCCAGGAGGACTTTGAGCTTGCGGTCGCCAAGGTCATGTCCAAGAATGATGAAGGCGCGGTGTCGTTGGCCAAGCTTTTCAAGTAGAAATCGAATAATACGGGCATCCATCCTTACGCCTTTTTTTGGCCGGTCTGCAACAGCGTTGCTGGGCTTCGCTAGGCACTCGTGTAGAAGTTCTTGTCTATTCCATCTCTGGCGCATGTGTACAGTCGCACATAACCTTCCACGTCGCGCTAAGTTCCATAGATATCTCTCACACCCAAGAATCCACTGAAATCCTGACAAATGCGTTCGGTATTACTTGCTTTTTTGCTTGTGGCTGTGAGTGCGTTGGCCAAGGATGCTGATTTTACGTTGCGTATCCAGGAGGCACAAAATGCGCTTCTTCTGCTGGGATCGACCAAAGAAGTACTCTTCCAATATGACACGTTGATCGCAGACATCAACAAGGCACAGTCCACGATCTCCGCCGCCACGCTTGCCCAGGTCTACTACCGCCGGTCATTGGTTGAATTGAGCATGAATAAAATCCACCCGGCAATCTCCGACTTGGTGCTGGCGATAGATCTAGATCCGTCGTTGACTCCCGCAGCCACCAAGTTGCGAGACATCTGGCTCGAGCGTGGCCAGTTTGCTGACCTCCGACGTCGCTTTTCCGAGCAAGAAAATCCAGATTTATACCATCGGATGAGCGCCTGGGAGAATGCCTATGCACAAGCTCTGGGCCCCGTGGAAAAGTGGGACGAACTGCGTATAGACGAGAGCTTGGAGCTTGTGAAGGACGTTCTTTTGCCAACTACGCCGCATTCCCTAGCTGTGTATGAGCTCCACATCCGGCTCTTGAAGCGGAAGGCGGTCTTTGCTGGCGACAAGGGCGAGTCCTTCCCTTTTGAATTGATTGTTCGCGATTACTCCCAGCTCATCAAACTTGCACCGCTAAAAGACTTGAACGTCTACCTGGAAATGGCACAGTTCCTTCTTTTTACGCAAGGTAAATTTCAAGACGGCTGGAGTCTTCTTAAAACCTGCCTACGGATAGATAACGAGAACTCTCAATGTGGAAGGCTAACGAAGATGTACAGTAGACTACAATCGGTGCTTGGTCCTTTTGAGGAGTACTACATTCTTCACAGCTATTTGTATCCAGACAGCTCAGCGAATGCAGAAATCCCTAGCGATAAGTTAGACGCCAATCGGATCGACTACCAAAAAATCTACTCTGCGCTCACTGGTCCAGTCAATATGCCTCAGAAGGAAATGGAGAATCTTCCCGAAGAACTCGACTCCGTATATGATTTTGTGATGTACCAGGCTCGTGAGTTTGCAAGCAAGCAATTTGCCGACAAGAAAGTAGCGAAGATCTTTCCATTTGTCGATGTGATGAACAAATTGGCTTGCGAGGCGAGTGTAAGAGCCAAAGGGAACACGAAGAAATACTGCGGGCTTGTGAGTGACAGGGAACATGCATTCTTGCCCAAACACTTGGCGGACATCGATGCACTTTTGAAGAGAAAGAAGTATCACGAGGCAAAACAGCGTCTTTCAAAGTACAGCTCCAACGTGCAAAAAACAGACTTGTTTCGGAAAAGATGGCGTTCGATTCAAGAGTACGAGACAATGCAACACCGAAAACAGCAGCAGCAACATCATAGACAACACCAACAACACCAACAGCACCAAAGACAGCAGCAACAGCAGCAACAGCAGCAGGCGCGGTTGGATAGAAACAAAGACTACTACAAAATCTTGGACGTCAGCAAAGACGCAGATGAGAAGACGCTCAAGAAAGCTTACAGAACACAGACATTGAAGTATCACCCAGACAAGAACAGAGGCACTAACATGTCGGAGGAAGAGATGGAACTGAAGATGCAAGACATTAATGAGGCTTATGAAGTTTTGTCGAACCCAGATACTAGAGCCAACTACGATCACGGCCCACAGCAGCATCAACAGCATCATAGGCCCCGTGGAGGAGGTTCGCATTTTCAGCAGCAGAGCGGCCATCAGTTTCATTTCAATCCAGAGGAATTCATGGGCCAGTTCATGGGCCGAGGCAGAGGAGGATTTAACGTACGGTTTCTGTAGGTGAGCTGACTAGAAATGTTTTAAATAAAAGTGAAGAACGCTGCTTCCCGTACGCACACTGCAACTTCGGTGAACGCCGACAGAATGAGATGCAAATTGATTGAGGAAAACGTGAATGTTAATACACACGAGCAACGAGTTCAGGAAGAAATTGAAGAGATTTATAATTAGAAGGAAAAGGAATTTGGAGAGGACGTGGAGAGAATTGATGGAAAGAAAAAAGAGAAGAAAAGAGAAGAAAAGAGAAGAAAAGAAAAAAGAGAAGAAAAGAGACCAGAAAAAATAGGCATGCTGATTTAGGCTGCTGATTTAGGCTGGCCCTAGCCTGCCGGTTAGCACAGAAGAAAAACCGGCGCTCGCTGCTCGCACCATGCGGCAGGCCGGTTTCTGCGTCTCAGTCATAAGCTCGCACGGCTGCACGGGTGCGGTGCTATAAAGAGTGCGCCTTTCCACCAAGTTTGCCTGGCTATCTTTTTTTGGATAAACCACAAAAAGTACACGACAATGAAATTGACGTTTGCTACTTCAGTTGCTATTCTAGGCTTGGCGTCCGCACTCCCAACCTACCCTGCGCAGAAGGTCCAGGCGGTTTTTGACGGCGCTTCAATCGATGATGTTGCTTCGCAAACTTGGTTCCCCTGGCCCCCATTCTTGAAGCCTGTGGTCGATACCGAGAAGTTACAGGATTCCATTACCGCAGAGGCCTTGAAAGCGAGAGCGGAAACACTCTACAACATTTCCAAGAACTCAATTAAGGAGTACGGCCACCCTACGCGTGTCATAGGCTCGAAGGGCCACTGGGGAACTGTGCACTACATCTTGGGCGAATTGCACAAAATGGCAAAACACTACTCGTGGGACGTGCAGCGGTTTGATGCCATAGACGGACGCGTAAAGTCATTTTCGCTTCTTATTGATGGTGTCAAGCCCAAACTGTTGCTGGCCTTGGCTTTGACACCACCCACTCCGCATCACAAGCCCGTGTCGGGCCAGTTAGTGTTGGTGGACAACTTTGGATGCGACGCCTCAGACTACCCAGCCAACTTGACTGCTGGCAACATTGCTTTAATTGCTAGAGGCGAGTGTGCTTTTGGCGTCAAGCTGGCTGTTGCAGGTACCGCGGGCGCCTCTGCTGTGGTGATTTACGACAAAGAAGCTCCTTTGCATGGAACATTGGGTGAGCCTACCGGCAAAGAGGTGCCCACTTTGGCCATCAGTCAGAAGGATGCTCAAGAATACATCGATGTGTTGCAGAAAAAGCCAGGGTACAAGTTCGAAGTTACTCTTTATGTTGACTCGTACGTGAAGAAAATAAAAACCTTGAATGTCATTGCAGAGACTAGAGGGGGTGACCACGACAATGTTGTATCGTTGGGAGCTCACTCTGACTCAGTGGCTGAGGGTCCAGGTATCAATGACGATGGCTCCGGAACCATTTCGTTATTGGAAGTTGCCAAGCAATTGACCAAGTTCAAGGTCAACAACGCTGTTCGTTTTGCATGGTGGGCTGCCGAGGAAGAGGGACTTTTGGGTTCTTACGCTTATGCAAACTCGCTTTCGCCAGAGGAAAACTCCAAGCTCCGTCTTTTCATGGACTACGACATGATGGCTTCTCCTAACTACGAGTACCAGGTGTATGACGCTAACAATAAGGACCACCCTAACGGATCTGGTGACTTGAAGGAACTCTACATTGACTGGTACAAATCCCAAGGCTTAAACTACTCCATGGTTCCTTTTGATGGTAGATCAGACTACGTTGGTTTCATTGACGCGGGAATTCCTGCCGGAGGAATTGCCACTGGTGCAGAAGGAGTGAAGACCAAAAAGGGACAAGAGTCCTTTGGTGGTGAGGCCGGTAAGTGGTTCGACCCTTGCTACCATCAACTCTGTGACGACTTGGCAAACCCCGACTACGACGCTTGGGTAGTCAATACTAAGTTGATTGCACACTCTGTGGCCACCTACGCGAAAAGTTTCGATGGCTTCCCTGAAAGAGAGGCTTCAGTTACCTCGATGTCTAGTGGGAAGTTCAGCGATGGACTCAAGTATCGTGGTTCTCAGCTTATAATGTGAACAGTGTACGTATGAGAGTTTTCTCTATACTTTAGATGATGAACGCTAAGAATGGGCCCAATAAAAAGAATAATTTTATAGAGATTGCATGTTGCAATGTAGAGTCGAGAAAAGAGCCAATCAGCTTCCAATCGATTGCGAAACATTCACTTCCATGGAACTAGTGAAGAGTGTTCTCCGTACGCTTACTATCTCCTCTAATGTTACGAAAATGACGTTTGGATTTGGATTTGGACCGTGAGTGCTAATTTATGCCATTTGCAGTAAAGTTTCGCGGGAGCGCAGTCAAAATGACTCGGTGCACATCACTGGCCCCTAAGGGAGGGGATCAGATGGAAGGGCACTATACCTCAAGAGACAAGTCACCTTCCCTAGACGCTAATCTGGGTGTAGAAAGAGCCCGTATATGGCTTAATGCTGTAGTTGTCATTTTCTGTGCATCTGTGAGCCAAGTGCGTGGGGGAGTGTAAGACAAAAAGTGGAGGAGCTGACGTCCAACGTGGGGGAAAATACCCACACCCGCACCTGTGGGGGCTCAGGCTTATCCGATTAGTATTTAAGGAATACCAAAGCCACCCTTCGATGCTTCGGTTTTTTTCCAGACCTAAAGCCACATTTAAGATCGCTATACGTACAATGACACACAGCAAGCCCAAGGTTCTCAGGCTCGGTAGCTGGAACAGCTCCACTGAAGCATGGGAGAAGCTCGGCGAAATCGCTCAGGTAGTGGACTGTGAGTCAAAGTCTAGAGAGGAGTTCTTCAAAGATTTGAAGACCAAGTACGCAGATATTGTCAGCATCGCAAGGACCTTTGCGTCAGTTTCACAAACAGGACGGTTCGATGAAGAATTGGCCGCCAGCTTGCCCGAGTCAGTGTTGAGCATCTCCCACAATGGAGCAGGATACGACCAGATCGACGTGCAAGCATTCACTGACAAGAACATTCAAGTTTCAAATGTTACCACACCAGTTGAGGCACCGACCGCGTTAACGGCAGTGTACTTGACCCTTGGTGCCTTGAGGAACTTTCAGCAGGGACATGACTTGCTTGTACAGGGCAAGTGGTCCACCGGAAAGTGTGGTGGAGCTGCTGTCGGCAAGGATCCCGTGGGACAGACGGTAGGTATCTTGGGGATGGGAGGAATCGGCAGGGCAATTCGCGACCGTTTAGAGCCATTTGGGTTTGAGAAGTTTATCTACTACAATCGATCTCGGTTGAGCCCTGAGTTGGAAAAGGGTGCCGAGTACGTTAGCTTTGACGAGTTGATCTCCACCGCGGATGTTATCATGGTGAGTGTGCCATTGAATGCCAAAACCCACCACTTGCTCAATGCAGAGGTGCTTGCGAAAACGAAGAAAGGTGTTGTTATCGTTAACACGGCTCGTGGAGCGGTCATTGACGAGGCTGCCATTACCAAGGCGTTGAAGGAGGGCCACGTCGGTGCCCTTGGCTCTGACGTGTTTGAATTCGAGCCGCAGGTATCACCCGAGTTGTTCAGTATGCCCAACGTAGTGTCTTTGCCGCACATGGGGACTCATTCAGTTCAGGCCATGCGGATCATGGAGGAGTTTGTGGTGGAAAACGTGAAGACCTTTTTGACCACAGGCAAAGTTGCAACGGTTGTTCCTGAGCAATATGGTGTGCTGTTTGGCCACAAGGCCGTGGTGTGAGAGCTAGATGTTATAGATTCTTTGGTGGTAGCAGTGCACAAGCTGGAGTATTTGCATCCATTTGCACCCACAGAGTATGCTGCCATACGTAAATTACAATTATCAGTAATTCAAGACCGACTTGACCTTTAATGGTGGGGGTAGTGCTCCACGTCACATTGTTCCTTGCAACTTCAAGTGTGCACGTGTATGCTACGGACG
This sequence comes from Metschnikowia agaves, assembly GCA_963678735.1. Lineage (NCBI taxonomy): Eukaryota > Fungi > Ascomycota > Pichiomycetes > Serinales > Metschnikowiaceae > Metschnikowia > Metschnikowia agaves. The sequence goes on along the minus strand of CAVMBV010000003.1, from coordinate 892,124 downwards.
ATTCGCTCGACGGCCCCAGGTCGCTATAGCGTAGAAGCCCGTGGGTGTTCGGAGCGACTACCAAATAGGGAGCAGAAAAAAAATTGACAAAACGAAAAACCCCGAGCTATAAATACGACTGAACATGATCACACCAAATAAAAACAGAGGCGAGCACAAAAGGAGAATGCAGGCGCAAAACAAGGCCGAAACAAATGTCAAGCATGGACGTACCCTTCTTGCAGCATATAAAGTGGCAGGTTTCCCCAAGGGCTTTGCGGTAATTTGGCCGCACCTGAGGTGTCCGTTAGTGTACTCCCAATTTTGCCCAATTGCCGAAACGGCTACCTCGCTGCGGCGCGAGAACTGGACCCGCACATTCTCATCGACTCCGCGCACTGTGACTTCACTCGGCTCCGAGAGAAGGTGAATTTTGGCCATGCGACTGTGACTACGAAAAAAAAAATTGAGCTAAAACCACCTCTTGCAACAAAGGAATAAAATCTGGCATAAGAAAAAGCGTCTCGATCGTCAAGCCAATCCAAGCTGATCTACTGCCGTTCGTGCTCCTTGATCTCTATTCTCCACTTTTTTTTCCGTGTCCTGTTCGTCGATTGCTCATCTAGCGCAAGTCTTCGTGAGGTGAAAGAACTCCGTCGCTAGCAAAAACCACGCAAGGGCAATTTCTCAAGAATATCACTAAGCGTCAGCCAAGCCGTGTGGCCGTGATTGTCCAGCCTTCAAATAAATTATTTAGAGCAAGCTCATCGAAAAAACGAAAAAACGGAGAAGAAAATCCAGACACCCAGACCCAATTGGACTCTTGCGGTGACGATTTGTTCCATTGAAAGTTTCCCTCTGCATTTTCCCAGCACGTCACCAATATGTCCGACCACCCACACCATCTCGGAGCAGAGCTGCTTGAAATAGATTATGAAGCCCTCCCTGATGACGCCAGCATAGCTGCCCATCTATCTGCGGGAGCCTTTGCTGGAATCATGGAGCATACTGTCATGTACCCAATAGACTCCATCAAGACAAGAATGCAGATTTTTGCATCGGGCCAGCCGATGAGCAAGTCTGTGGTATCGTCGATCTCCAAAATCTCCTCTAGCGAGGGCGCCTACGCTTTGTGGCGGGGTGTTTCCTCGGTGGTGTTGGGCGCAGGGCCGGCCCACGCAGTTTACTTTTCTACATTTGAGGCAACCAAAACATTTTTAGTCAATAGATTAACGCAGCCGCAAGTCAGGCTGACCACAAGCAAATGGGTCACCGACGAGAGCCACCCGCTCATTGCTTCTGGTGCAGGGATTGCTGCCACCGTAGCATCCGATGCGTTGATGACCCCGTTCGACGTGATCAAACAAAGGATGCAAGTCGGGGAGCCGTCGGGGGCTTCAAGCAGAAAGCTTTTTCGAACTGCGCTTTCGGTTTACCGTGCCGAGGGATTGAGAGCCTTCTTCATTTCATATCCAACGACATTGCTCACAAACATCCCGTTTGCGGCATTGAACTTCGGCTTCTACGAGTACTCGTCATCCATGTTGAACCCTTCCAATATTTACAATCCATATTACCATTGTATTTCCGGAGGCATCGCCGGTGGCGTTGCTGCTGCTTTGACCAACCCGCTCGATTGCATCAAGACTGCGTTGCAAACCAGAGGCATATCCGCAAACGAACATTATAGAGCCATCGACGGTTTTGTCAGTGCTTGCAAAGTAATGTACCGCCAGGAAGGCGTTTCTGCGTTCATGAGGGGCTGGAAGCCTCGGATCATTTTTAACATACCAAGCACTGCCATCTCCTGGACGGCCTACGAAATGGCAAAGGAGATATTATTGAGAGACTAGCTGTGCCTCTTACCTGCTGTATATTAGAATTCGCTGGTCTGTACATATTATATAAAGCTGACTCCAATCCCTGCTAGAAGCGTGTGCCAATTTCTGCTAGACCAATAGAATCTACATGAGCAGATGGGGCTGCTTCGAGAGTTTCTGCGCCACGAACGAGAACATCACGCAGCTGCCCAAAAAGCCTAGGAGGTTGAAGAATGCACTTCGCGAGTACAACTTTTCCTCCTCCTCTGTGCGGAACGACGAGAACATCCGGCGAATACTGGCTATGATCATGTAGTCGGTTGTTGTTGAACGTAGTTGTTGATCACGTGGCGGTCTGACCGGTGCGGATGAGCTGGCACATGGGCACGAAAGTCCGTGCACCGGCTTTGACCAACAATAGCGCAAATTCTACCGACAAAAACCTGACTCCTAACAATGATCGGTATCGGGTGCCAGCGGCCGCAAATTGCACTCAACAGCCTCCCCTCGAACGGGGAGACCAACCATCCGCGCCGCCTCCCATGCACCGGAGTGCTTGTTTTCTGATGGCGACGCCCGGCGTAAATTTCTACGCCCGGGAAGCTCTCAAGAGCAGGATATACCCCCAGAGCAGACTGTGGGCTGGATGGAGAGAACCACCGAATTTCCCACCCGCACTGGATGCAAGCATCCGAGCGCCCATCCTAGATTCGCACCTCGGGCGAGCGCGCTTCAGTAAGCGGGTATTTGCGGCATGCCAGGAGAAAGGCTAACCACTGCGCCATATAGCGCACTGACCCAGATGTTTCCCAGTTGCTTTCATAGTATGTGTCAACTGATATTCTTGACCACTGACATTCTTGACCAACACTACAAAAGATTGTTCCGCTTTCTGAATTCAACCTAACTTCTATTTTCCTCATAGCTAACATAACCCAATACTTCAACTCAAACTAACATTTTGCAGCCAATGAAGTATATTTTTATAAAGATATTGATACTCTGTTCTTGTTTTTTGAACTTCGAAAATTTAGCATCCTCTAATTGACATTTCTGCAAAGAAGTTTCCTTCTCATCCTCATCGAATGAGGCAGCGCCTTCATCAACGGGACCTTTGTTTCGGCTTCTCAATGTCAAAGTCCATAGGAAATCCATTTGCTTTTCAATCCAAATCAAGAGGCAGCATAAACCACAAAAACAATGGAAGCACGAAGTAGTTCAAATAAGGAAATAAGACTGAATGGGGCAAATCAGCCACGTTTCTGCCAGCTTGGTCCAGCAGCATTGACCAAAGATTGACCAAAGCAATAGTCATTGGGGAGTGCCTTGTCAGATCACCAAGCATGCCGACTGGCAAAGTAATAAGACCAACAGGACCGCTGGCCCGAGGGCAGAGCCATACCAATGAACACGGGCCTATGCCTGCAAGTCCATCATATAAGTCTAGTCTTGGCCGAGCTCTGAGTCTTGACTGCGATCAACGGTTGCGATAGTATTTGTCTGCGATAGTGCTTGGGGTCTAATGCACGAACGGACATAGTTAGAACGGGAAACGACTCCAGGCCGTAAAAGAAAAAGAAGAAACTTGAAGTAGAAGAAACTTGAAGTAGTCTTTTGCACGAGAGATCATGTCCTACCACTACAAACCACCAGCAGTCAAACCACCAGCAGTGGGTCAATTCCACCTCTTCCCAGGCATCGGCAAATGTAAGCTGGTGTTCCAGGTTATCATTGAAGTTCATCCGACCGAGCGGAAAGTGATTGGCCGAGCGGAATGTGCATTTCAATTACGAACTATCGCAGTCAGATAAGAAGTGCTATGTGCATGAGCGTGGACCGAACGGAGCCGTACGAATTTCGATAACGTCGGAATACGAGGCCCGCCACAACAAAAAGAACCACATCACATCAATCACTCTCTGACCCAATCGTGACGTAATGTCGATTTCCGATCGCTTCGAAGCTTTGGCCCGCAAAGGCCCCATCATAGACACCCACAATGACTTCCCCTATCTCGTGCGTGAGCAGCTCCACTACGAAGTGCAAAACGACTCCAAGTTTACGTTCGAAAGTGGCCTCACGTGTCACACCGACTTGGCCAAACTCATTAAGGGCCGAGTGGGAGTGCAGTTCTTCAGTTGCTTCATCGAGGGCAAGGACAAGGACCCGCTTAGCCACGACTTCAACAAACCCACTACTGTGGTGCGAGACACTGTCGAACAGATCGATTTTGTGCGCCGGTTAGCGCAGATGTACCCGGAACACCTCCAGTATGTTGCCAGTAGCACCGAGGCCCGGGACGCGTTTGAGAAATCCGGCAAATTGGCCGTGACCATGGGCGTGGAGGGCCTTCATCAGGTGGACGCATCACTCGGGGTTGTTCGGCAGTACTTCGAACTCGGGTGCCGCTACATTACGTTAACCCACAACTGCGATAACCCATTCGCTACGGCGGCATCCTCTGTGGCCGGCGGCTTGCCTGATACAGGCTTGAGTGACTACGGCAGAGCATGCATCAAAGAGATGAATCGCTTGGGTATGATGGTCGACCTCTCTCACGTGAGTGAGCAGACTATGCACGATGCCCTTGAAGCCTCTGCTTCTCCGGTGATGTTTTCCCACTCCTCGGCGTATGCCCTTTGCAAGCATCCCCGCAATGTTCCCGACGATGTATTGCTCAAGGTTAAGGAGAACCGTGGCGTTGTGTGTGTGAACTTCTTCCCTGCGTTCATTTCCCCAAAAGGGGACGGTACCGCTACTATCGATGACGCTGTAGACCACATCTTGTATATTGCTGGACTCATTGGCTGGGAGCATGTGGGGCTCGGGTCAGACTTTGACGGGATTCCTGCCGGCCCTGTGGGCTTGGAAGATGTGTCTAAATACCCGGACTTGATCCAAAAGGTCATGGCCAAGTCGGGAGCATCTGATGAGGAGATAAGCATGCTTATGGGCGGCAATGTTTTGCGGGTATGGGCCGAAAACGAGAGGGTTGCCGACCTGCTCCGTAATGCTCCGGTAGTTGACCGTAATTGGCCCGACCGTGAATGGAAGTTCCTCAGCTACTGCAAGGACTTCCCTGAGGTGTACCCAGGAGCCAGAGAAAACAGCAACAACGACTACGGCGACTATCAAAACTTAGATGTGTTCAAGGACTTAAAGAAATAAATCAAAAAAAGTATACTTAAACGACCCCGGTGAGGATCGAACTCACGATCTTAAGATTAACAGTCTTACGCCTTAGCCAGCTTGGCCACGGAGTCGCTTCGTGTTGATAGAAAAAACCTGCATTACCTAGTTGCACGTGACCCGCGCGGCCGCCGTTGGAGTTTTGTCTATGTAGAGCCAATGTTAGCAGTGGCTTTAGTGGCTTAACCATTCAAAGCTCTAGTTGCAAAAACTAGCAGCTCAACTTGAACTCAATTAAATGTCACCTTATCCGGCATAAAGCAGAGCAATGGCATGTACTGCTCAACTCACTACGTCCTTTATCCTTCCCGTCCACATACCGTGGCACTCTCCTTAACAAGAAGTGAATAGCATTTTCACACCAACAAAACGAGCGGATAACTCCAGCAACACAGAGCCATTTCATCAAGCTCTACAAGTCGTTCTGGGCCTGTCAATATAATTGCGCTTTTCGCAACCGTGGGTATCCATAGAGAGCAGGCTCAGCCGTGGGGAGAGAACACGGAGAAAAAAGATGCAATGAATAAAGATGACAAGATCCAAAACCGGCACCCAAACCATGGCTCCAAAACATGGTTTGGGATTAGAGCCAAAAACTGTTGATATCACATGACCTTGGGGTCCAGTGACGGCCCGTAGCGTGGCCCCGCAAAACACGGTGTACAGGATCAACAAACATACATCGCGACCGAGAATAATTTCGCCTAACATAAGCCGTCACCATATCCTCCCCACGCTCGCTTTACTAAACCAAAAAGACAATTCCAATGAGCAAGTTGGACCCGACAGCCAAGGCGGGGCTCCACGGGCTGTTTGTCAACTTCCTTATAGTGGTGAGCTCGGCCATCGGCTCGTTTCTCTTTGTTTTCCTGGTGTACTTCGGCTCGGTATTCTATCATCTCCGGGACCTAGCCAGCGGCAGAGAAAAAGCCAACAAGCCCAGAAAAGAAAACGCCCTGGCGAACTACATCCCGGTGGAGCCGTACCCGGACCTTAAGAAGCTCAAGGTCACACGGGACTTGAAGTACTATGCTCAGCTTTTAGGCTTTGACTTGGAAGAGCGCACTATCACCACGAAAGACGGCTACATTTTAGTGTTGCACCGGCTTGTGGATCTGGCCGAGTCCGCGGAGGACCGCGAGAAAAGAAAACCCATTCTCTTGCAACACGGCCTCTTGCTGTGCTCGGGCGCATGGTTGACGCCTGGTAGAAACTCCCTCGCATACTACTTCATGCACCAGGGCTACGACGTGTGGATGGGCAACAACAGATGCGGTTTTCGTCCACAGCATCTGCAACTCAAGGGCAACTTGATGCACAATGAGCGGTTCTGGAACTGGGACGTGCGCCATTTGGCGTTTTACGACTTGCCCTGTATCATCGATAGCGTGTTGCTGCACAAGCCGCTGCACAGCACGTTGATTTTGGTGGGACACTCTCAGGGATGTACACAATCGCTTCTCCTCCTCCGTAATGAAAAACTCAAGGAGCACCAGGCTAAAATTGAGCACTTCTTTGCCTTGGCTCCCGCCGCGTTCCCAGGAAGCTTGTTCCACGACCGCCGCTTCATCAAGTTTATTCATAGTAAGTCCCCGCGTATGTACAAGTTGATTTTCGGAAACTGCTGTTTCTTGGCCATCATGACGCAAGCCCGAAATCTTATTGGAACCACCAGAATCTTCAGTCTTATGTCTTACCAAATCTTTAAGTACTTGTTTGGCTGGAGTATCAGAAATTGTTACAGTAATGACAAGGTGATTCATGTACAGTTCCTTTTCAATGTCAGCCTTGTTTCTTCCAAACTAATGTCTTGGTGGCTCTCGTACTCGGTGGAGGAAGGCTTCCTGAACCAGCTTTTGCCTAAAGAGATGTATAACGATGGCTCCAACTCTTCCTTCACTCCCGTGAATAGTGCAGCTGCCGCCTCTGAGTCGCAGAATCACGATCTTGAGAAAAATGCTCCTGTTGAAGAGGAAGAAAAGCAAAGAAAGGAACTTGAAGACTCAAAAACGCTTTTCCCGTACAAGTCAGAATGGTTTGCACATGCATCCAAAGAGGAAATAGTTCCTATGATGATTTTTACTGGAGGCGAAGATTTCTTGGTTGATGGGAGCCGCTTTGCGACACATATGACTCACTACGAGCATAACTACTACCAGATGGGTGGGAACCTAGACGTTATAGAGATTGAAGATTACAACCACCTCGATGTCATCTGGGCGCTGAACTGCATTGGTAAAATTGGTATGCCGATTGTGGAGAGACTCCAATCTTTGCAGAATCTACCTGCTAAGAGCGAATCAACTGATGCTTGAGACATTTATAGAAAAGTTAAGATATATACGTTCAGTTTGTTACTTGGCAATACTCTAAAATAATACTTTACTAATTTTCGGATTTTGATGCATGCACCGAGCTTGGCTTATGTTCGTTTGAAATATTGCTTCTCGGCAGCCTCCAAAGCACTTAGAATGTGGTTCCAGAAAATAGGAATGTTCACACTTTGGCCCACAAACACCCCTCCTTTCTCGGTTCTCAACGGGTTCAAATTGCTGTTTCTATACGTGGTCTGGCCCGAGTGTTTTCCTGCGGTTGCAATATCCAAATGTCTCTGAAGATAATGGAAATCGCATGATTCAGTAAAAGATTCCAACTGTGGGTCGGAGCTTGCTATCATTGGTAAGAGCAAAAACAACGCCAACGGATCGTGTAATGGTGGGCCCAGATAGTGGTGGTAAGCTCTCTCATAGACTTGACGGGAAAACTCGATTATAGCAACAAACATTTCCCTTAAGGGAGAGCTCTTGGCTTTACTAGGGCCAGAAATAGCCCGGCAAACGTGTTCAGTGGCCAAAGCAGTATGTGTGATATTTAGAGGTGCAAGAATGATCTTGCCTGCTAAACATGCGGCATTGAGGACCAAGCTGGCAGCGTGCGGATCCACATGGAGATTGAACTCAGCATATGGAGTGATGTTTCCAAAGCTAAATGCGCCACCCATGATGGACACGAATTTGATCTTTGCGGCATCTTCAGGGTATTTCTGGATGAACTTGGCCATGTTGGTTAAAGTGCCAGTACATGCAAAGCATATCTCTCCTTCGTGCTGGAGCACGGCCATGTGCATCGCCTCGAGGTACGACATATCGGTTGAAGCAACGAGCTTTGGATTTTCGGGTAGCTGTGCACCTCCAATCCCAGAGTTTCCGTGAATGTCTTCCGCATGCAACGGCTCTAACTGCAACGGCGTAGCTTCACCGGCATATACCTTGATTTCCTCCTGACGAAACTTCATCGTTTCGAGCAATGCAAGCACGTTCCGTGTGGTCTTTTTCAACGAGACATTGCCGTGTACCGTGGAGATTCCAACAAGGCTAAATGATGGATGAAAAGCTGCTAGAAGAAGCGCAAAAGCGTCGTCGTTACCTGGATCGCAGTCAAACCATAAAGGCACACCAGTCACGGTACGTGTGTAAGTGGAAGGCATTCTATGTGTGCTTCTGAAGCCAAGACTGGGGATTTAGCGACAGCAAATAACGGCCGAAAGCGGTTTAGTTATGACTTACTACAGCGAAGCGAGTGATGACGGGTGGCTTTTTGCGCGCGGCATGTCGTCCCCCACGTTTGACGGGCCGGCGCCGGAGAAAACGAGAAACTGGAATATGTGATGCAATCGTCGGTCATCAGTTTCTACACTTTGAGGCAAATGCCAACCCGCGGGTCGCTGCTGTTTGACGCTGTTTGAATTTCTATCTTTTTGTTTTTACTGCTGTGGTTGGCTCTCGGTACGCATAATTTCTCCACAAGACTGAGCACTCCAATGTCTAAAACTCGTCTCTAAATCCGAACGCAAGCTCGGCTTATCTAGCGATCAACGTTCAGCATCCCGCTCCTCCACTGGTACCACAAACGCACCGGAAAGGTCGAACGCAGGCTCGTTGATATTGCAGTGCTGGTAACTCAACACACCCACACCTCCAGCATTCAAAACCATGTCCGGGTTGACGTCAAGAGGACGGCCTACCCACCGTGCAGCGAAGCATCGGAGGATGTGGCCGTGGCCAATAATAAGAATGTCACAAGGCGCTTGGTCTTCGATGGCCTGCGCATGTAGCACACGGATCTTGGCAATAAGACGGTCTATTCTCTCGGCCACCTGATGGTGCTGTTCACCATTCTCGCAGCCATACTTGAAGATATTCCAGAGCTCGCCGTTCTTTTCGTGGCCCCGCAGCTTGCGCAATTCGATGATTTGCTGTGTCGTGAGCCCTTCGTAATCACCGTACTCCCATTCCCGCAAGTCTTCGTCGATCTCCAAGGGGATCTGCTGCCTCACTGTTGCATCCACACCCTCAAGTAGCAAGTCGGCCGTTTGTCTGGCCCTTCGTCTGGGCGAAGTGATGACCAACTTGAGATTCTGCGGCTTGATCATCTGGAATGGCGAGTCCCCAATCAACTGCTTGCCGGTGTTCCGCATCTGCGTTACCCCAAAAGGCGTGAGTTCCAAGTCAGTCACCGATGTGTACTGGCCCGATTTAGACCACTCCGTCTGGCCATGGCGGACGAATATCAACCTTGGTGTAATTTTATGCATTGCTTGTAGCACGAGCTTCGCCAGCACCTCGAACAAAGCGAACTGGCACTTCTGCCCGCTGTGTTGTCACGTGACGTGCGTGCTACAGCAAGCCGCTTTCAGCTCCGTGGCCTTCGTTTCGGGCCAGCTGCATTGCGGGACATGTGGCTGCGGCCGTGCTGAGTGTACTTGCCTCTTCACGAGCAATTCTAGTAGCTGGTGTTCTGTGTGGCTGCTAGTGTCGGTTAGCCGGGAGTGCACTGATGCTCGTAGCGACGAGCAGCGAGAAATCACTGTAGGGAAAAAAACCGATAACAGTTGCCCAGTAGCATGTCATCCAAAACTCAGCTCACAGAGAAGATCATATCCCTATTGAGGACGCTCCCTAAGGACAGGGTCAAGCACTTTGCGTCGTTCAAGGATACGCAGATTGCCCGGTTTCTGGATCCCGAGAGAGTCAAAGACATTTCTGAACATGACTTGAAGCTCCAGTATTTCTCTTTGCGAGACATGGTGAACGACAAGTACAAAAACTACTACAAGCTTGACGACAAGTTATTCAAGCCCAAAGGCAATCCTCAGTACTATGAGCGGCTCATGGCTGAGATTAAGGGTGAGCGCAAGGAGACGTGGTTGAGTGCCATGAGAACAGTGGTGTATGGCAAATGAACGAGCGAGATGCACGGTTTATATAGGCTGGAATAAATAGCACGGTACAAAAGTAACTGTTTCGGGTTTGTGTAACTTGGCCGTTTCAAGATATGCAGCGGGGTTTCTTTTTCGGTCTCGAGTATTAAATGCTCTACATTTCCTCGTTGCAGTTTGGTTGTTTGTTTTATCTTTTCTTTTCTTTTCTTTTCTTTTTTTTTTTTTTTTTTTTTTTTTTTGGCCCATCTTTCTCTCCATTTTGGTCGCCGGGCCTCGTATTTTGAGTGGAGGCTGCTTGCCGAGCCCGGCGCTGGACACCCAGTGCTGAACTCTGAGATGCAAACAACAAGAAATGTGAAACAACAAGAAATGTGAAACACAAAACATGCTTACAACCAGCGAACCAGATGACGTATCCAGTAAGCAGAGAATTGGCTATATAAACGGGTACAAAAGTCACAAATATCAAGTTGCGTTCTAAATTGCAGCCACCACGAGTGCGTCACCGAACGCTCGCTCGTGCCCTGTTCGCCGCACCTGGGGCCGCACCGAAGCGAGACGAAATCAAATTCGTCTGACCATTCTCCGCATATCTTACTCGACGTTTTGACGTGAGAGAGCCCACTCTTGCGCTGGAAACACTGCTGCATCTCAGTCATGGCTCTATCGAAATTGGGAAAGCGGCTGTTGGCCACTTTTGGCGCCGTCTCCGCGTTGGTCATACTCTATTGGTTTTTTTTCACTTCCTCCAACTCGCAGGCGTTTACGCCCGAGCAAATCAACGATATGTTTCAGAATAAAGCCCTGGAGATCAAGGTCAAGAAAATAGAGTTGCCTTCGCATGCCATATCCTCGCCTTACTTGGATAAGCAGACTTTGAAGCTGCCCAACTGGGACTTCTTTGGTGACATAATTGTTGAAAATGGAAAACACATCAGCCTTACATCTGACAAGAAACATCAAGCATCAGTGATGTTTGCCAAGACGCCTTTGAAGGCGCAGTCCTTCGAAATGGAGTTGACCTTCCACATGCACGGCATTGACAACATAAATGCCGATGGAATGGCCATCTGGTTTGTCGATAAGCCTTCGGACGTGGGGGAGGTATTTGGATCGCAAAACGACTTTACAGGTATGGGTGTCATTATAGATACCTTCAGGAATGGCAAAAGGGGCAATTTTCCCTACGTCAATGCGCAATACTCCACAGCACAGCATCATTATACCAAGTTTGATGATGGACTAGACTCGGCACTAGCAGGGTGCACTGCCAAGTCTCTCTTGAACCCGATATCCAAGAAGTCCCGTATGCGCATTATCCATACCAGAAACGGGTATTTTTCTGTCGATTTCAATTACAACCCTGACCACTCTGATACGTGGGTGAACTGTTTTACTGTGATGGACGTACATCTCCCTCAGGAGTTGTACCTAGGTATTTCTGCTGAGACGGGAGAGTTGACAGAAAATGTGGATATCATTGAGAGCAGAATTTTCGCATTATACCTGCCGGATGGAAACCACTACATTGACTCTGTTGACGAGCTAGAGGAAATCCTCGAAAAGCAGGCTCCTCCAGAGGGCCCTGAAGGGAAGAAGGAGAAGAAAAGAAGGAGAAGATCTGCACTCCGGTTGAGAAATGCCGAGCGCAGGATCAAAAAGCAAGAGAGGGAATACCGTTTGCAGAAGTACGGAGACCCAGATGCCACTTTCTTGCGTCGCTGGGCACGCAGGGTAGTCAAGGCAATCAAGGTCTTGCTATATACGACCCTACTCGTTGTCTTTGGCTGGATTGTGCGTATTGTGATCAAAACCAAACGCAGCTCTCGTGGCTACAAAAAGAGCGGTCTCTTGGATTAGGACTTCCTCCCTAGGTGGCCAATTCATACCTATTTCGATAGTAGGATTTAAAGATGAATGTAAATAAGCTCAAAATAATGAAGCAAATATTAAAATTTCACTTACAACAATTAAAAAAAGAAACTTGAATTTAACCTGTTTTAACTCTTTTACGAGTACCATAATAAAAGTAAAGGTTTGGATAATTTCCCGAATTCTTATATACAAAGATAATTAATCTGGCATCGGTTCCTTAGCGTCTTCTTTGTTTAGCCTTTTGTTTCACAGACAGCGAGCCTGTGGTCAAGTCGATGGTATTGTCGATTTGGAGTTCATATGTAACTCTGAAGATGCCTAGGATCTTCATGCACAAAGCTGTCAATGCTTCAGACCGGCTACCTGTTCCTTTGGCGAAAGGATTCAAGTGGTACGAGCTGTTTTTCACGAAGAAGTTGTTCTGTTCGTAAAGCCTAGTTAGTTGGGCATCCACAGAATACGACTCTGCCACAATCACGATCCTCAAGTTTGTGGTTTTCAAGTTGTTATCATGGACGTAGCGGTCGCAGAGCATTCTGGCCTTTTCCTTAGCATATGCTAAGAGCTCGTTCTCCAAGCCCGCCTTTCTGTACGCTTTCCTCACATGGAGCCCAGTGATCTTGCAGTAGAACGTGTCCTTGTTCGACTTCTCGGGCAAGGGAATGACAGTGACAACAGCAATGGGCGAGCCTCTGTATTCGATAAAGTCTGTGCTTTGCGATGCAGATGTAACGAACCCGGATTGCATGTCTTCAGGTCTAGCATTGGCGTACACACGCAAGGGGAAGCGGAACACTTGAGCCAAGTAGGCCTCCGTGGACAAGTTGTCAGTTATGACCCTGAAGTCGTCGGAGAGAGTAAAGCCAGCAAGACCCACGGTCGCTGCAACGAAGATCAACGGAGGAAAGAAACTGGTAAGTATGAACTTGTTTCTCCAAAACAACGCAGCAAACTCAGCAGCAGAATCGGAGATGGCATAGAGATCCCAAAAGATGTAGACCGTACTGCCGAAAAAGACACCCCAGATATAGAGCTGGACCAAAGGGTGCCAGAGGAGGCGGTGGTTGGTCTTGCTCTGCAACTGGCGATAGTAATCGCCATGCAATGTCAAGGCCACGGTAGCCATCGACGGATCCAATGGCACGCGGCGAATGGTTGTGGCAGTGTCAGCCGGAATGGGCACGTTGAGGTTGATTTCTTTCTGTTCTACCATGGCATGGACAGTGGTAAATGGACGGTGGAATTTGCGATGAGAGATGGACAATTCAACTCTCTGCACGTGGGGCATAACTCAATATGTCTTTCCGGCACCGTGCGCCTCGTACACGGGCTCTATGTGCAGGCATAAACACACTCTCTCAACTGGCCGTGCGTACATGGCGCAAACGATCGCGCGAGCCAGTGCAATCTCCTCCAACTGTGGCTGCAAACCACAGTACCACCGCTGATTAATCAGGCGACTGGCATGTTCAGGCTTCACATGTATATAACACGAGCGTCCTCTTTCTGGCAACGGCTGCTGTTTTTGCACTTGAGTAAATTGCAGCACCACCGATTCACCATTTCCACACCGTGTCAATCGCCATGCCCACCAGAAAAAACCCTAGCCCCACCATAGCGCCAGATGTGCCAGTTGGCCTCGACAAAAACCAGGTGCGCCGGGTAGCGATTATCGGCGGCGGGGCCTCGGGGGCCATCGTCCTTGATTCGTTGGTGCAGCAGGGCCACTTTGATGAGATTGTGCTTTTCGAGAGGCGGCCGGTTTTTGGCGGCATCTGGGTGTTTGACGATAAGAGCAAGTTGACTTTCGACGCAGGGGATTCCGGCGCCAGCGGCCGCGCAGCGCAGCCGCAGATTGAGATGGGTGCAACACCTGCGCACTTGGACCCACCGTTGCAAAACCCCTTCCATGCCATTAACGGTTCCGGCAGCGAAGAAAACGCCGGCCCTGAGTCTGGCCAAACGTCGCTTCGCCTCGCCAGGCCCTCACAGCAGAGGTTCGAAGAGACTCCGGCGTACGAGCGTATGCGGACCAACGTTATAGAGAATATGATGACTTTCAGCGACCGCAGGCACTGGCACGACGAGCCCGGCCACACCTACGTCGACCGTGCGGTGGTGCAGCAGTACATTGCAGACTACATTGCCCGGAACGCAGACCATGCCAAGGTCCGCATCATCACCAGCACTACCGTGGAAGACATTGAGCGTATAGACAAACCTGGGGCACGGTTGCCGTACAAATTCCGGCTCACGCTTCGGAAAGCGATCGGCAGCGATGGCGGCAGTGACAGCAATGGCGGCAGTGACAGCGACGAATGGAGCCAGCAGGAGTTCGACAGCGTGGTGGTGTGCACTGGCCACTACCATATTCCCTTCATCCCAAGCATTCCAGGCGGAAGGGAGGTGCAGAAGAAGTATCCGGAAGTTTTCCAGCATGCCAAGTTCTTCTACAACGGCCGTATCTACAAAGACAAGACGGTGGTGGTGGTTGGCTCGAGAGCGCTGGGGGTGGATTTGACGAAGTTTACCTCAGAGCATGCAAGCAGAGTTTACCAGGTGATCCGGAGCTTGGAGAATACCCGCAAGTTTGTGGACAGTCCCAATGTGGAGATCAAGCCTGTCATTGAGAGGCTCGTGCTCTCGGACTCGGGCTTCGATGTAGTCTTCCTGGACGGCTCCAAGGTTTCCAACCCCGACCACATAATCTTCGCCACAGGCTACCAATTCCTGTACCCGTTCTTGATAAGTGAGTACGGCGACATCACCTCCGACGGCGCCATCGTGCCCCAACTATACCAGCACACATTCCTTATAAATGATCCGCTCGTGTCCTTCGTGGGTGTCCCCACTGATGCGATCTCCTTCCGGGCTTTCGAATTTCAGGCCATCTTGGTGGCACGCTATTTGGCGGGCTTGGTGCAGCTCCCTTCGCTCGATGAACAGAAGAAGTGGATCTCTGACCGCTACAATGCTCATGGCAGAGCTAGGGCCTACCATACTATCGGTGCGCTTGAAGCTAAGAATTATATGGACGAACTAACGAGGTTGGGCCACATCAAGGGCCAGAGCCCCGTGAATGGCCGCCAATTCCCTATAACAACCGAAGCCGAGGTGCAGAATTACAAGGATGCTGCTATACTGTTGGCTCAGGCTAAGTTGTGGGACTAGCAGTGTTGGTACTCTCGCTTCAATAACCTTTCTCTTTCTGAAACTTGTCTCCAGCTACATACTAATTTATATTTGTTCACCAGCTACGGTCCAGTCCGAATTCAAGCAGTATATTGCTGATACTTACATCCTCTTTTATACTCGTTCCAATGCACCACGCTCTGTAAATGACTCCACAACCATCGTCCGTAAATCAATCCAACCCAAGCCCCCACAATAAGCTAGCAGTGGGTTTTCACCCACCCGCAAGTGTGTGTCGGCTCCAAAAGCCTCTCCAAGCACTCGCTACCCTCGAGCACTTTCCATACAATCTACAAATAAAATCAAACGTGCCCCTTTAAGGGCTCCACCACCAACTTCTCGAAGGTGAACATTTGCGAAATAGTGGTCTGTCTCTTTAGCAAGGCCAAGTTGTTGACACCCTCGTTGTAAAATGTGGCGATTTTCTCCTCGTCTTTCAAGCCCTTGTTTGACTTGAACGAGTCGTGGATTTTCCTTGTGGAGTACTCCCTGAAGTTGTAGTTATCGAACTTCTTGGCCGTAGACAAGAGCTGTCTGTATAGCGACAATATCTGTTTGGTACTGGGCGCCATTGTGTGAGTCACTGTCGGTTGCCGGTAGAACTGGGTGAAGCCATGTCAATTCGCATGGAAAATTGAGTGGTGCACTTAACACTAGTGTGGCTTGAGGGCAGCAGAGAAATTGCCCTTACCTAAAAAAAGAAGAGGAAAATAAAATAAAATAAAATGAAATGAAATTCAGCATACAGCTTCCCAGAATACCGATCCGTTGTAGATGATGTATGGCCACATAAATCGGCCAGCTCAGTAGCCCATGGTTCTTGCCGAACACTGCGCGGAGCGCTCGCTTCAAGAAGACAACTCCGGGTCAGCCTTAGCCATGTAAGTCTCGTAGTCTTGCTGATCCATCTTTTTCTTCTTGCCACGCGACTTCTTGGTGCTGGCCTCCGCCATCATCTCCTCGAAGATTCGAGCTTCCTCTTCCTCCTCGTCGGAACGGCGAGTAGCAAGCATCTCCTTGCCTATGAAGCCAAGTGCCTGAGCACGGGACACCCTCTCTTTCCTGCTCAAAGCCTTATCGTACAACACACGGCGAGTGACCTTGTTCAATATTCCACTCACCTCGAAACGAGTAGACGCCCACGCGGTGGCCAAAAACTTGCCGGTCATCAAACGCTCGGCCTCCATTTGCTTGACCTGTTCTTCCTCTGTGAGCTCAACGCCGCTTTGCTCTCGAGCAGCCTGCTGCTGCACCATTTCCTCCGCCGACGCCTGGGCGTCCAACGCGCTCTTCAAAATCAGAAACCCTCCCTTCACTCTCTCGCCCTTGGACTTGACGTTTGTGAAAATCTTGGACACCCCGAATGTCTTGCTGGCCAGCAACGCGGCGTGCGCCTCCGTCACGTAGGTTTTTCCTATCAAATGCAAAAGTTGGATTCCAAACGACTCGATTTTCAAATCTTCGAGCTCTTCACGGAGCTTCTTGCGGAAGTTCTCCTTGCTCTCGGAGTTGGTGCAGTTCTGAAGACTATCGATTCTAGAGAGAAGGTTGGCGGTCAACTTCGCGATACGCTCCTCCTTGGCCTTTCGGGACGCCTCGCGTGACTCCATGAGCTTCTCTCTCTGCTCGCGGGTGATCTTGTTCTTCTTCTTTTTCTTATTAATCTCGTTGTTCAAGTCCGTGTAGCGGTTTGTGGAGTACTTCTCAGTGGTGTTCTGCGGGTTCAGGGCAGTCGCCAAGTCGGTCACGGAAGATGTCTGGGCACCAGCGGCACCTTCGGCCGCTCTTTCGTCCAGCGCCCGCTCTGCTGCAGCGGGCTCCGGCTCGTCCTCGCCCAAAATCTCTGCCGTCTGCGACATCTCGTCAAACATCGAGAGCTTGCCGAACCACAGCTCGAAGCTGTCGCCGCCGAAGATCATCTTGAAGAACTCGCTGGGGTCAATGTCTGCATCGCCCGCGACCTGCTTTTCCTTCAACCCGTCACGGCCAACCTCGTCGTATAATTTTCTCGAATCGGGGTTGGAAAGCACCGCGTACGCCTCTCCCAACTCTTGGAACTTGGCTGCTGCGTCGGGGTCATTTCCGTTTTTGTCTGGGTGGAGCTGGATGGCCTTTTTCCGGTAGGCCTTCTTCAATTCCACGTCCGTGGCTGTCACCGACGCGTCCAAGATCTCGTAGTACGTCACGTCAACCACCATTTTATTGTTGCTGATTGCAGCACACTGTACGCTTGCCTCAGCCATAACTAACCAGATCCCGTCGTGCGTGCACCAGCCTCTGCGCCTGCTGCGAGCCGCTCCGTGCGACGTGGTGCCCCGGCCCGAGCTGGCGCCTCGAGCGGCCGAACGCTGGCCCGCTGCTTGACGGCCCCACCCAACGATGACAAACTGTCGCACCCTTGTTCGTGGCTCCGTTGCGGAATACATGCCATTTTAGGTGAGCGCACTTGTGACCGCTCAAGCCGGTCGCATCACTGTTTGCAACCCGTTTAGAACAGAGCACAAACACGCCATGTTGTGGCGGTTTTGGCGATACTTGCGTGTGAAGGTGTCCGCCAGGGTTCTTTTCCGTGCATGAAATCAACGGAAGTCGCTCCTCTTCGTGGCTCCAGCGTCGATGTCGGTGCAGAAACGGCTTACCTAGTTCCGAGCGCTGCACAGGGCTCGCAATCGTGCGTTGACAGGTTAACTGCAACATATAAAGGCTACAGATTCCGCATCTGTGGGGAGACACTTCCATGTAAGTGCAACCCTGGTATAGCAAATCCCGGTTTGGTTTTGCTTTTTGTTTGTTGGAAAAAGCCTGTCGTTCCCTTGCACAACTCGGCGACCCGACAACTCTAGCCTGGATCACCAAAGGCCTGCGCTACGACAATTCTACCATCCGCACAATGGCTTCTACTACTACTGCTCTCCCGGCGCCAGCTCACACAAAGGAAGCTTCTGGTGAACAAATCGAGGATGAGGAGTTCCCTGATGGTGGGGCAGACGACCTGACTGCAGACGTGCCTCATATCATGGAGGAGGAGATCCCGATGTTGGAGGACAAGATCGGTGAAGCCCACGTCAATATCTTGCCCACCAAGAAACTCATCATTTGCATGCTCGGGCTTTCTCTTCCGTTATTTGCTGCTTTTATTGACCAAACCAGTGTCACCGTTGCGCTCACTTACATAGCGAAGGACCTCAACGCGGAGAAATCCATCAATTGGGCGGGAACCTCGTCGCTTTTGGCTAACACGGTGTGCCAAGTGCTTTTTGGGAGATTTGCTGACATCTTTGGCAGGAAGGAGATCTTACTTTTCTGCATGGCTCTACTTCTTGTTTCGAACTTACTCTGCGGATTTGCTGAGTCGGGGCCAGAGTTCTACATCTTTCGAGCTATGGCTGGTATCGGAAGCGGTGGGATCTCGTGCTTGGTGATGGTGATCGTGAGCGATGTGGTTACCTTGAAACAGAGAGGCAAATTCCAGGGCTTCACGGGTGTGAGCGTGGCCCTTGGAAATGGGGTGGGGCCCATTATTATGGCGGCTTTTGCCATGGGCTCCACATGGAGAAACTTTTACCGTGTTGTGCCCCCTGTTATGGCTGTCCTACTTGTGGTTGTATTCTTTGTGGTTCCCAGCAACAGGAGCCGTGTCAACTCCAGTGTCCCCGTTAAGACCCGTGTAGGCAAAATCGACTACATTGGTATTTTCTTTGCTACTGCGGCGTTGACTTTACTACTCATCCCCATCAGTGGAGGGGGTTCCACGTATGCATGGGACAGTGCACTTGTGATCTCTATGTTTGTAGTAGGAGGCTTGTGCTTGATTGTTTTCTTGGTTGTCGAAGGCACCATCCCTGAGCTTCCCATGATTCCGCTTTCTCTTTTCAAGAATAAGCTGCTCTGCATCCACTTGATGTCATCTTGTCTCTTTGGCATGGCGTGGTACTCCTTTGTGTTTGCTGTTCCTTACTATTTTGAGTTGGTGAAGGGCTACTCGATCATGAGGTCTGCTTTATTGCTTCTTCCCTTGACACTTCCACAGACTGTATTTTCGACCTTGGCTGGTTCGCTCATGTCATATTTCGGCCATTATCTCCACATTGTCATCATTGGCTATGCTATCTGGCTCGCGGCCCATGCAATGACTCTTTGTTGGAGCGTTGACACCCGGATTTCTCTCATTGTGGGAAATCTTTTTCTCTTAGGCACAGGAAGTGGGTTAATTTTTCAGCCCACCATTGTTGCTGCTCAGGCAAACTCGAGAAAGGCACAAAGAGCCGTCGTTATTAGCACAAGGAATGTAGCAAGATCTTTTGGTGGTGCCTTGGGCACGGCTATCTCCAGTTTGATCATCACCAACACCTTGCTCAAAGAGATTGACAGCCAATCTGATCTGTCTGAATTGCCAGCGCTGTACTTGAAGTATTTGAAGGATCACATTTTCGGCCATCCTGAGATCTCTACGTTGACATCTTCTCAACGTGCTGTGGTGAGCAAAATGTATATGAAGGCGATGAAGAACTACTTTTATTTCACCGTGCCTTTACTTGGAATATGCTTCCTAAGTTGCTTTTTAACCAAAGATAATGGGCTTCAATGTTTGGACGAGCTTCCCGCCCAAGAGGAGAAACCTTCCTCGATGAAGCAATAAAATTGGTAATGGTGTTTCATTACACAATGCTTTGCTCATCTTCAACGCCTATCCGCATTCACGCTGTCTGGTTATTTATTTGTCATTTCTGCTTCTTTTTACTTCTTTGCACTCATCTGTTAGACTCTTTTCATAGATTGATAAATCGGCCTCCTATTGTTGTTGGGTTCAACTTCAGAGTTAGTTAGGCATCAATATATTTATAATACGTAGTCACATAATCGCCAATTATCACCAGAATTTCTTACCTCGTTTGGTTCGTTATTGTAATTTATTAGTTATTGATTATACTTAGTTTTTGTTTTATATTATCTCGCTCTTGCCTAGCAACAAAGGCGTTTGTATATATCAAAAGTTACCGAGGTTTCCGAAGCCCATATTCATGAACTTCTTGATTCTATCATTTCCCATTAAGTTTTGGATATTCTCCATGTTGT
This sequence comes from Metschnikowia agaves, assembly GCA_963678735.1. Classification (NCBI taxonomy): domain Eukaryota; kingdom Fungi; phylum Ascomycota; class Pichiomycetes; order Serinales; family Metschnikowiaceae; genus Metschnikowia; species Metschnikowia agaves. The sequence continues at coordinate 871,772 of CAVMBV010000003.1, read as the reverse complement.
CACGGACAAAATCCTCGGCATTGCTCTTGTCTATATTTTGAACATTTTCGGAAAACCACTGAGATGCGCTTTCTCTGAAAGACTCCCCATCAGCTCCATCATCGGTGAAAAAGTTAGCGTATTCCATGGCATGGGCAAGTTTACGGGCCTCGTAGTCATCTTTGACCATCTTGAAGAACCTCCATGCCAGCGGAAGATCAGTAGTCAAGAAGCGCTGCGGACCTCTAACGTAGAGTCCAAAAAGTAGACAGATGAATAGGAACCCAAACACCAACTTTGCAGCAAATTTCATCATACGCCACCACATGCGGACGAGCCTGGTGAAGCTCTTAAACAAGACATATGCGCCAATGGCCAAGCCAATGATCCGAGAGGCCTCCGGGTAAGAAATAATGAAGTAACGGGCGAGCACAAATATTTGCGTCATGACAAATACTAAAACGTCCACTGCTCTCTTGGACACAAGGTCCACATAGTCAGGAAAAGATGCCATTCTGGAGATGGCAAAGGCAGGCTGGTGAGTTGGAGGTTTATAGATCAACTACTCGACATGCAGAATAGCCCAAACAATGGGGTAATTGCGCGGAAGGCTGACGTGTGCTTAGTGCGAAGCGCTGTCCCCTGGGCTCACCAAGCTACCACCAGGAAAATACAGCTTTACGGGGATTTTCTTGTCAGAGACGATCCAACATCACGCAAGTAAGGCACACAGACATTACCACTTGTAGAAAGGCAAAAGAAAAAAAAATTGAAAACCGCCAACCAGCTTACCAAAGCAAAAATTCATCAGTTATGGACCCAAGCGTCTGCTCGCCGGGCGCTGCCCTAGCCCTGGAATCTGTTCGCGTGCGAGGACGGGCTTGTTGCTGGCGTGCGAGAACACAAGGAACACAAAGAGAAATACTAGAAGAAAAACAGATATCAAAAGGTGTAAGGAAAAAGGAGGCTAAAAAGCGCAGGTGCTTAGAAGGCGGATAGCGGCATATTTATAGACGCTCGAATCAGTAAGTGTGCAAACACATATTTGCAGCCATGACCGTGCCTGGCTCTACAGCAGGATGCCGCACAACCGGCTTACCCGGCCAGCGCCGCTCACATATATAAGACGCGAAGGCCGCACTAGCAGAAAAGTTTTCCTCTCCAGAAAGTTGACCGCCAAGCTTGCTTGCAGAAGTGTTTGGCCGCAAGGGCGTCTGAAACGAGCCTGCTACCGTTTTTGCTCAGCCATGTGCTGAAAGCTTCTCTGTCCGTGCCTCGCCTATTAGCTTAGGGAGGTACATCATGGGCGAGGAAGTCAGAGAATGGTGGGAGGAGCGCTCCAGGCACTGCGCTTGTGGTTGAACATGTTTGGCCAGACAAACTGTGGTTATTTAGAATATGCTTGAGGTGTCAAACTCGAGTGTGTCCCGTTACATCACTACATCTCCGAAAGCCACGCGGGCTTTCCGGTTAAAATTCAAGCGATTGTGTTGACTGAGTCGAGCTTGGTTGGGTCGCCAGGCGAGGCTGGGTTGTGGGTGACGGCCTGTCATTTTTTGCAGTTTGTCGCACCTGCGAACGCCCATCCATCTCGCAGTTTTCTTACGATCTACCTCAGCTATCCGACACTTATCTCTTTCCTTCTCTGCCGAACTTTACATTTTCTGCCCACTCCTTTCTCGTGCGTGGCGATGGTTCTATTTTTACCACTGAACGCTCGTTCGCCCCGTAGCTCGCCCGGGCCCGTAAGTGATATGCCTGGGGTGGTGCACACAGCCGCACGCATATACAGTTGGGCCAGCGACATGTTCAACTGCTACCATCTATCGCAGTGCACTGCTACCAGTTCCTCGGCATCAGCCCTCATTTTTCCTTCGCCACAACCCTGATCTGGACCCGAAATCCCAATTGGTGCCGTACTTCTTTTTTCTACTCCCGCTTCTCGTCTCTCCGCTCTGTCCAGCCTTGGTTTCCCATGTTTCTGCGGAGAAAAGCGCCGCAAGGCCAGTTGCTAGAAGAACTCCAGCAAACTTACAATGACGTCAGCAACACCACCATCAACAACTTAGCATTAGAAGACAAGGAGCTTTTTGGCGACGCTCTCAAGGGCTGGAAGGCCCTACACACTCTGTTGCTCTACAAAATCGATATCTTCGAGCGCAAGTACGCGAAGCTCGGCCCAGACGAGACCGCCTTGCTTGCCGAACTCAAGGCTATTCGTGACGAGAATGTCAAGCACTTGGTCCGTATGCAACTACGTCTTGATGAGCAGACGCGCAAGGCCCAGCGTGCTGCGGCTAATGGCGGTTCGCCGTCGTCGACGTTGCTGCCTGCTGCGGCACCTGGGGCCAGTTCACTGGCGCATAAGATGAGCATTCCGTCTTTGCGGACGGCCAATGCTGCGAGCCGATCGTTGACCGGCAGCGGTGGCGGCCAGCGGCACATGGTGAAGTCGCTCCGCAGCGGTGGTTCCAGTGCCAACTATCAATTGCTGCCGCAGCATCGCGACACTGTCAAGGCGGCGGCCAATATCTCATGGGCCAGGCCCAAGCCGGCGTCGGTTGGGTCTGCGGCCACGGTGCCGGCGTCCAAAAAGTATGACGGCGGCATTTTCGAAGATTTCGATCAGAACGAAATCTCGGTGGACCGTTGGGAGCGTCTCAACTCGGTGGGCTCATCCGACCTGCACGAGTCCGTCAATCTAATCGACTTGGACGACAGCCACAGCTCCGTAGCACATAAATCTTTGGAGGACTTGTCAATTTCCAAGAAAAAACCGCCGCCCGTTCCTCCCAAGCGGGGCGGTTTGCGCCTTTCCCCCACTAAGAGCAAAGAGCCGTCATCTTCGCTGCACAACCTGGGACTGTCACTTGCAAGACCGGTGATTAAAAGCAATATCAAGTCAACTTCCGACATTCCCGACACGAAAAACTCGGAGAAGAAGTTTGTCTACAAGCAACCACAGCCCCTCAATGTGTCTAAGATGATGCAGCAAAGTGGTGCCCGTAGCAAGCCGCAACAAAACGGAAAGCTCAAGCGGCCCACGGTGGCTGGGCTGGCTCCACGGGCCCATTCTGCAACCGATACATCGCGTGGGCACGGCTCGCCGTCGAAGAAGAGTACTATTACCTATAATTACAAGCCGATTGAAAAGCCCAAGACCACAGCAACACGGCCCAAGAAGCAAACTGCTAAATCCACTCCCAAGCTGACGGTGGCAAGGACCGCACCCACCTCTCCGTATCTAAATAGCATCATTGACGATTACGACTCTGATGGCGCCGGGCAGCCTCAAGAGCCAGTTGTGGGTGATCCCGCGGAGATTGAAGAAACTGGTCCCGAGGAAGACGAAGCTTTGATTCGATCCATCAAGGGAATAGACGAACTTGCCGCTCATCAGATTCTCAATGACATCGTTGTCACTGGTGACGAAGTCTACTGGGACGATATTGTGGGGCTCGAGAGCGCAAAGAACTCTCTTAAGGAAGCGGTGGTGTACCCATTCTTGCGTCCCGATTTGTTTCGTGGTCTTCGAGAGCCTACACGCGGTATGCTCTTGTTTGGCCCTCCAGGTACAGGTAAAACCATGCTTGCGAGGGCGGTGGCTACCGAGTCGAAGTCGACATTTTTCTCCATTAGCTCTTCGTCATTGACTAGCAAATATTTGGGTGAGAGTGAGAAGCTAGTCAAGGCATTATTCTTATTGGCCAAGCGTTTGAGCCCATCCATAGTATTTATTGACGAAATCGACTCGTTGCTTGGCACCAGAAACGAAGGAGAGGTGGAAAGTATGAGACGTATCAAAAATGAGTTTTTGGTGCAGTGGTCCGAGCTCTCGTCTGCAGCCGCAGGTCGAGACACTACAGATGGCGACGTCAGCAGAGTACTCATTCTCGGTGCTACAAACTTGCCTTGGGCTATCGACGAGGCTGCACGAAGACGTTTCGCCAAAAGAGTGTACATCCCACTACCCGAAGATGAAACTAGGAAGCTTCAAATTTCCAAACTTCTAGCGTATCAAAAGCACACGCTTCTGGATGATGATTACGATCGACTTGTGGAGCTTACACGTGGTTTCAGTGGAAGTGATATCACGCTCTTGGCGAAAGACAGTGCCATGGGCCCGTTGCGCTCGTTGGGAGATAAATTGTTGAGTACGCCTACAGAGGAAATTCGGCCTATTCAGCTCGAGGACTTCATCGAAAGTCTCAAGTACATCCGGCCCTCTGTGTCAAGTGAAGGCTTGGGGGAGTACGAGAAGTGGTCTGCCAAGTTTGGTTCTTCCGGAGCATGAGCCGTGCCTTACTGTGTCGAACAATCTACAGTGGTTTCATTCTGGATGAGTCTTATTTCCTATTTTGCCAACTGCCCCCGCAATCTCGCATTTTGTTATAACATCCAAGTCGTCTTGGACTAGCCCCATGCATGTTGACTAAGTAATAAATAGTCAGTTGATCCTATCTTGTAATATGATGCACCGATGGAACAATTTCAAAGTTGAACGAAGCCGCGTAATTGTGTTTGCTTTTAAAATCCGTCAGCAAAACCTCCCACAACGGATTTTGAGAAGCCACCTTCCTTCACAGCCAACTCATAGTAGCCATAAATGGTAGTGACACTTAATAAAATTGAAGTGCCACTTCCCAAGCAGCCGAGCATGTCACTAATAACAGACAAGGCGCCGATTGCTACACCGCCCAATGCAGCAGCAGTTGGGATGATCTTCTTCAACTCCTTATAAGCACTAGTGCTTCTGTAGCCAACAATCACCAATCCCTGCTCCTTGAACTGCTTTGCCACGTCTCTGGGCGAAGTCCCGCTGATTTCAATCCAGGTAGTGGAGAACACTGCGCACGAACCCAACACAAACACTACGTAGATCACGGTCTTGATGGGGTCTACCAATGCATCTGCGAGAGAGCTGGGTGGCTGGATGTAGTATGATAAGCCACTAGTGGCGTATAATTGGGAAGAGCCACCTTTAGCGCCCCAGGAACCTAAAAGCTTAACAAAAATGTTGCTGGGCCATCTCATGAAAAGCATCTGCGAAATAAGAAAGATGTTGGACGATAACGCAGACTGCAACATGATAGGCGTGTTCGAGGTGTAGAACAACCTGATTGGATACAACATGTAGGGACCTCTTTGTCTCACTGAACTGACCGGAAGCTCGACTCGTACACCTTGCAAGTACACCACAGCGAAGAAAACTAGCACGGTGGAGAGAACCTGGAGCATGTTGGGCAAGTTCTGTCTGTAGAAGGCCTCCAAAAGGGCTCTCTTCTTATCCTTTCTGGAACCTAACAAGTGGAACAACGCCACCACAGCACCCTCGAACTCAGCGCCCTTTCCTGATGCCGCTGTGGTAGGGGCAAACGCCTTCCACATCACCTGCTCACACACGTTGGTGGCAGTGAACAACGAGATGCCGGAACCAAGACCGTAGCCCTTTTGCAACAACTCGTCCAACATGATAACAATTATTCCCGCAAACACCAATTGCAACACCAACAACAAACACACACCGGTGCCCAACGAGCGTGGCGGGCCGTACATGCCGGTCAAAACGTACACAGTCGCCTGCCCCACCGCCAAGATAATGGCGAAGAGCTTCTGGGCAACCTGGAACTGCTCCCTGTCCTCTTTGTTGGACATGTCCACGTGAATCAACTTTGTGCCCTGCAACAACTGGAAAACCATCGACGCCGACACAATGGGCGTGATCCCAAGCTCCATCAACGTACCTCTATTGGAGGCCAACATCATTCTGAGCCAAAGCAACGGGTCGGAGCCGTCTGACGACACAATTCCGTAGAGTGGAATCTCCGACATCACGAGGAAAATCAACAAGGTGATTCCGGTCCACATCACACGCTGGTTGAACGGCACCTTGCGTTCTGGCGCGATGACCTCTACCACATAGGGCTCGAAGGGCTTGACTAGATCCAACACGCGGAAACTCATTGCTGAAGAAGAACAGTAGTCGGTGGTGGAAAAAAAAGCCTAGGCAGGCTGACGATTGACGTGTTCCGAATCGTGCACGTGACCTCGACGTGCGCGGGCCTGGCAGAGGGTGCGGCCGGGGAAGATTTGTCACGTGACATAGATCACGTGACAAATGTGCAGACGCCGGTTGTTTGGCGGAGTGCTTGGTGTGGACCACGACTCGTACAGAAGAGCCTCCCAGCTGTTTTTAGTGACGGCGAGCGTTCCTTTCTTGAAAGCATTTTCTGGCTGCTGTGTAGGCCCGTTTGTAGATTTATTCTTGTTACTGCGCACGCTCCGCGTAGACCAGACTAAGCGCAGGCCTCAACTCCACTACGCTGATCCAGAGAAGAAAGAGCAAAGCTCCGGCGCTAAGCAGTACGGTAAACTTCGAACAACATGTCTGATTGGGCTGCGAATCTCCTGAAGAAGCCACAGCCGCCTCAAGCCGGCCCAGCTTTGCCAAAGAACTTTTCTTCTCGCGAAAAGTCCCCACCCAGTGTAGCTCACCAAAAACAACCTCAAGGGACCAAAAACACAGATAAACAGGGCGACAAACAAACTGCCAAGGCTTCAGATGACAAACAAACTGCCAAGGCTTCAGATAGGCACGTGGAGAAGCCGCCTGAGAAGCATGCGGTTAAGCCTGCGGCAAAACACCAGAAGCCAGCGAAGTCGGGGCATAAGCAAGAAGCCAGAACGCGAGAATCGGCACTGCCTGAACCGTTCAGTTCCAGCGAGGTTTTGCGTTTTCTAAGCGGGCGGTTCGAAGCTGAGCTTGCTGAAGCAAAGCTGGATAAGGAGGGTGCCCATGCTGTGGTGTACCGGTCGTTGGACTCCTCTTCGTCCTGGAAAACTAGAGCGTATGCAAATGGGAAGGGCTTTCCCAAAGAAGGAGGAAGTTTCAATATTTTGCATGAAATCAACAGATCCATGCATCAGAAGTTCAAGAAATGAAGCATGATCTTACTGGCTGTTCAAGATTATGTTGTATTTATTTTGAATACCATCTTTCCCACGTGTTTGTGTATGGTATTTGGTCAGAAAGATTGAAACACAACGCATTACATAGCATGAAATAAGATAAAAGAGAAACAGAGAAACAGAGAAAGAACTAGCCCCCCGTGTTCGATTATTTCGTTAACAACTGTAGAAGACATTCATTTGTTGGTTACATTCTTGTCTCACTTGGCTCGCAGCTCGTCTCTGGAGGCAATGCGATGTCAACAGCACAGAGGTGCACCGCAAGGCAATGCAAATGTACAACAAATGCAAGCAAGCGAGCTGCTCAGTTTGGATTTTTCATCTCAAGTACATTAGAATTGCGGAGGGAGACGTGATGTCAATCTGTGGAAGCTACGGGATTTACTAAGGTAGTCCACAAAAACCTACAGATGTTTGATGAACGTTTCTTACGACCGACGCTGGTAAACAGTTGTTCCCACACGAACTTCGCTGTGGTCTTTGGCGTCTGCAGATTCCCGGTACAATGTCGCACTTTCACCTCCGGCCAAATTCCCACTATGCTATCTCGACTTGCTGTCGTCCGCGCATCAGTGGCCCCGTGCTAAGGTGAACCCGGCCGATAGCTATAGGAGCTACTAGCACGGTGTTAGCTAAACAGTGTTCCAAAAAAACGACAGCTTGAACCCAGCTCTTGAAACTAACCGAGTGTCGAATTTCGGCCGTTAGTTGTGCATGGATGAAGTTCCCTTCGTCCAGCAAATGCGTTTGCCCCACACCCGGGGTGTTGCGGGTACGAGGGCCACATGCATGCCGGTCGCCTGAGGTTCCCTCGAAATTCCGGGCCCAGCTATAAAAGTCTGGGGCATTACTTTACCGGCAATCAGAACCTTGTTTTTTTCTTTTGTTTCTTTTGATAGGCGACTTTTCCCGCAAAATCCTGAACAGTCCTGAACACTCTTCACTGCTCTGCCTAACTTTGCTGTGCATTGTTGAAAAGCATAAAGAACCAACTTTCTAAACAACGCCAAATCACCACATCTCTCTAACCCCACACATACCATGTCGCATTCGGTTTCCGAGCAGATGAAAGTCGACACCGACATTATCACATTGACCCGGTTCATTCTCGAAGAACAGCAAAAGTATGCACCCAATGCCACTGGGGAATTGTCGCTCTTATTGAACGGCCTCCAGTTTGCATTCAAGTTCATTGCCCACAACATTAGAAGAGCGGAGTTGGTCAATCTCATAGGAATCTCGGGCACTGCCAACTCGACCGGTGATGTACAGAAGAAATTGGATGTCATTGGAGATGAAATTTTCATTAACGCAATGAAGTCCAGCGGAAACGTCAAGGTGCTTGTTTCCGAGGAGCAAGAGGACCTCATTGTGTTTGAGGGCGGCGGCCGGTACGCCGTATGCACAGACCCTATTGATGGCTCGTCCAACATCGACGCAGGTGTTTCGGTCGGCACGATTTTTGGCGTGTATCGTTTGAAGGACGACCTGAGCGGTTCCATCCGGGATGTTTTGAGAAAGGGGACCGAGATGGTGGCTGCAGGCTACACCATGTACGGTGCTTCTGCACACCTTATGTTGACCACAGGCCACGGTGTGAACGGGTTTACCTTGGACACTCAATTGGGCGAGTTTATCTTGACACTGCCTGCTTTGAGAATCCCGGAGAAGCGTGCGATCTACTCCGTCAACGAAGGCAACTCGTACTACTGGCCAGACAACATCAAGAAGTACGTCGAAGACTTGAAGAAGCCCCAGGACGATTTGAAGGGCAAGCCCTACTCTGCACGGTACATTGGGTCGATGGTGGCTGACATTCACAGAACGTTGTTGTACGGGGGCATTTTTGCGTACCCTGCGGACTCCAAGCTGAAGTCCGGCAAGTTGCGGATTTTGTACGAGTGTTTCCCCATGGCGTTGTTGATGGAGGAGGCAGGCGGTGCTGCTGTCAACGATAAAGGTGAGCGGATCTTGGACATTTTGCCCAAGGGCATCCATGACAAGTCCGGCATCTGGCTCGGCTCCAAGGGCGAGATCGACCGTTTTTTGAGTTACCTTTAGGTATGCCAATACAAGTAAAGAGTAAGAGTAGCGAGAAACGAAGCAACGGACATGTAACATGGGATGAGAGTAGCGAGAAAACGAAGAGCAAGGCTGGGAGAAAACAGAACACTGGTCACCGACGACCTGAAGCGAGTGGCAGCGGATTGCACGAGCTGGTTGGTGAAGCAGGCCCAACCCGTCCTGCTTCCTTTCTACATGTACACCACCGCTTCCTTTCGTGTGTAGTGTGCTTGTTACGTCAGTCCACTGCCAGTTTTTTTTCTCTGTTTTTGCTGTGTTTCCGTGCGTTCTATTTCCGTCTTTTCTGACCTCCAGTTTTCTCACCATCCAAGCCGTATTCCGCACCCACCTCCACCACCACCGACGGACAGTGCTCCACAAAACGAGCAGCTTCCTCACCCGACCGGACATCCTGCTCCTGCCAGCGCCGAATTTGCTCCTGCCAGCGCTGATTTGCTCCCAACCCACTTTCCGCTTTCGAAACTTTGCTCTCAGAAACTTTGCTGCTACTTTCTCGTCTTCTGCTTCTGTCCCGAACTGTCACTTGAGCTGCTGCCATTGTGAGACCACTGGTGGAGATCCTGACTACTCCCCGACCCACATAAATATCCACAATGAAAGCGTTGGCTCACAGGCTCATATATAAATTGAAGTACTCGCTAGCGTCGCGCTACGACTTGGTGCATCTCAAGCGGCTTGCTTTCATGCTCGCGTTGATAACGTGTCTCTCGCTGGGATCGATCTTGCTCTTCTCGTTGTTCTCGCTGGGGCTCCGCCACTCGGCGGGCCTCACCTACACCCAGATCAACATGATAGCGTCGTCGTCTGCCATTGGCATGTACCTATGCTTGCCTGTGTTGGGGTACTTGGCCGACTGCTATGGGCCGGCGCTTCTCAGCTTGATCTCCATCTGGGCTTTCTGCCCTGCTTACTTCGTCAACGCCGTTTTGGTCAAACAGCTGCCCTACGCCCCCGACGATGCTGCTGGGCTCTCGCCCAAGGGCGTCATGGTGATGGCAGTCAGCTTCTGCTTCATTGGCCTCGCCACAAGCTCTCTTTTCTTCTCGAGCTTGATCACCTGTGCCAAGATCTTCCCGCACCACAAAGGCTTGGCGATTTCGTTGCCTGTGACGTGCTACGGTGTTTCTTCCTTGATAGGCGCACAAATACTCAAGCTCAAGTACTTTCACCGTCTGAAAGATGTGCTCGACTTGTACAAGGTGTTTCTGTTCTTTGCGGTTCTTTATCTTGTGGTGGGCGTGCTCAACCTCTTTTCCAATACCATCGTGACCATCGAGCAGGATGTCATTTTCGGCGAGCGTGAGCCATTGTTGCCTGCGGCCGACGACGAAGATACCATGCCGCTCACTCCACAACGGTCGGCCATCGAACCGCCCAATCACCGTGAGCGGTACGTGAAATTCTTGAAGGACAAGTCCGCGTGGATCTGCCTTCTTGCGTTGTTCTTTTCGACCGGCCCCCTCGAAAGTTTCCAGAATAACTTGAGCCTGATCATTGAATCTGCTGCACAACCCACGGTACACTTGTCGGACCAGGTATCAGTTTTTGCTGCGCTGTCCACAGCTAGCCGGCTATTGATGGGGGTGAGTCTGGACTGGCTTTCGAGTGAAAACCGCAAACACCCCGTCAGCAAAATGTGGTTTTTGCTCTTTTTAACTGTGCTCGGGGCTGCGGGCCAATTTGCACCGCTTTTCCATGTTGATTTCAACTACGTCACGCTTCTCAGCGGCGTTTGCTACGGCGGCACTTTTACCACCTACCCGACGGTGATTGCGTCTATCTGGGGCGTTGATTTGTTGGGGTCTACATGGGGATCTTTCATGGTAGCGCCTGCGTTTGGAAGCATTACTTATTCCCTTTTGCACGGACAACAAAGAGACGTTTGCTCGCCGGACGTCGGTCGTGGTACGTGTCTCGACCGCTACTTCAAGGTATCTGGATTGAGTCTCTGCTTGAGCTTTTTGTGTATTCTCCTCGTGTGGAGAATGTGGTGGAGCAGAGAGTTGCGAGTGTTGTAGAAATGACTGAGGAAGAGAGACAGAGAGAATAAAAAGCAAATGGAAAGAAAAGGCAAGAACAAATGGGGGTTGATTTTATGCCCAAACTCTTTCATTTAATACGCATATTGCATACTCAGCGTCATTACTGCTGGCAGCATAGCTTGCAAATTGGGCTTTGCAACTCTAAAGAAAAAAAGGTCAGAGACCGCTCGCGTTGCCTGGCGCTGGACTCAGGTACCAATCCTGCCGGTGGCACGTTTCGCACCGGATGTCCGGCACCCTGTCATGTTGAACATAGCTTAATGTGAGAGAAGTTTGAATGGCGAGGGCTGGATATTCCGAACAAATGGGTTTCTGCGGTGCGCGGCACAGGCGCTGGCAAAAATAGACGAGCGTATGAAAGTGCCCAGACGATCAAAGTATTACGTTGCAGAAAGCGTAAACCACCAAAAATAGGGGAGCGACCAGGTCGATAGACAAAGCGTGATCAAAGCAAAGAAGAAGCGGTGTCATTCAAAAAACGATGTCAAAGGCAAGCATTATCCAACAATCGTTGAGGCTAGAAAAGTTGGTATGGAGCGACCGATCAACGTAATCTGAAGTGACGGACTCAGGTAAACAGTCTCAACAAAAACACTAATTTAAAAATAACACTGATGTGGATAATAATAGAAACCGCTAAATGAACTTTAGAAATAGAAACACCTTCAAGCAAATTGGCAACGTTCGGAATCCCCAATAGTGAGATCAACGAATCAGACACGTTCCAGACTACGTCCCGTCTAATGAACGTCCCGAAAGGCAGGCTGCCAACCAAGACCACTTAAAAAAAAAGGGCAATGATTCAAGCATCCAACAGCGGCTATATAGAGGAGAAGCGAGGGAATGCAGATGTTAACGGTGGAATTATGGTTACTATCTTTGTCATTACTAGCTTGGCACGATGCCCACGGTGGGCGACGGGAGGAACCGGGCACACAGCACCGACGACAATTGATCCGCACAGCGTGGCCGGATGTCGAGAAAAACGACATTTCCCAGCAGCTGCAGCGCCAGCGTAAGTCCCGGCCTCTGGCAACGCGGTGCGCTGGCCGCGCGCTGGCAGCGCGCCATGTTTTGCTCACTGCAAAACTCCGGCATGGTACGGCGCAATCTGCAGGGGTCGCCAGATTTGGCTCCGCAAGCACTGTTTCTATAAAGGCTCGCTGCACGGATTCATCTGGCTCTCCTGCACACATGTGCGGACTACGGCGACCGCGACTTTTTGTCCATGGTGGACTTTTCAGTGCACGTCTCACAATTTATATAAGGCTGCGGCGACTGCAACCAACGTTTTTTCTGCTTCTCCTCTTTCTCTTTGAGGCTATTAGCTTTTTTGTTCACCGCCTTTTCCCACCCATCCTTCTACACATCTCCCAAAATGAAGGCCATTATTCTCGTTGGCGGTTACGGTACCCGCTTAAGACCCTTGACGTTGACGTTGCCCAAACCCATGGTGGAGTTTGGCAACCAGCCCATGATCTTTCACCAGATCGAGGCATTGGCCGAGGCCGGTGTAACCGACATTGTGTTGGCTGTGTCGTACAAGGCCGAGGTTATGGAGGCCTTGTTGGAGGAATACAAGGCCAAGTTCGGAATCAACATTTCCTGCTCCAAGGAGGAGGAGCCTTTGGGCACAGCCGGACCTTTGAAGCTCGCCGAGAAGGTGTTGAAGAAGGACGACTCGCCGTTCTTTGTGTTGAACTCAGACGTGATTTGTGACTACCCATTCAAGGAGTTGGCTGCCTTCCACAAGAAGCACGGCGCCGCAGGAACCATTGTTGCGACAAAGGTGGACGAGCCTTCCAAGTACGGTGTCATTGTGCACGACAGAGACACCCCCAACTTGATTGACCGTTTCGTTGAGAAGCCGGTGGAGTTTGTTGGTAACAGAATCAATGCTGGTATGTACATCTTGAACCCATCGGTGCTTGATTTGATTGAGTTGAAGCCTACTTCCATTGAGAAGGAGACCTTCCCCATCTTGGTTGACCAGAAACAGTTGTACTCTTTCGATTTGGAAGGCTACTGGATGGACGTTGGACAACCCAAGGACTTTTTGACCGGTACTTGTCTCTACTTGAGCTCATTGACCAAAAGAAAGCCTGAGCAGATGTGCACTGAGAGCTTCGTGCACCAGGGTAACGTGTTGGTGGACCCCAGTGCCCAGATCCACCCCAATGCCTTGATTGGGCCTAATGTAGTGATTGGGCCTGGTGTTGTGGTTGGTGAGGGTGCTAGAATTCAAAGATCTGTGTTGTTGGCCAACTCCCAGGTCAAGGACCACGCATGGGTGAAGTCCACCATTGTGGGTTGGAACTCTAGAATCGGTAAGTGGGCCAGGACCGAGGGCTGCACTGTCTTGGGTGATGACGTCGAGATCAAGAACGAGATCTACGTCAACGGCGCCAAGGTCTTGCCCCACAAGTCCATTTCCAACAATGTGGAGAAGGAGGCTATCATCATGTAATAGGGTGCTAGCCACCCGCTACATAATTTGCAAATCATTTCCTTTATACTTTTTCTCTGTACACGTTATTTTCTTATTATTTTCTTGTGACTTTCTTCTTGAAGTTAATAGACGTTTTGCCGATTACCTCTCATTGAAACTTGCCCGCAATGTACGATACGAAGCTCTGTCTGAGTGGTTCGCTCAATGGCTTTGCACTGCTCAAATACAGCACCAACAACACCTTGGCAATCCACGGCTCGCTAACTTGGCCCAATGTCTTGACTGTTCTTCCCTCGTACATAATGGTAGTCTGCCTGGTGTTGGAAAGAACCCACAAAGTGTCGTTCTTTGGAACTGAGCCCTTGAAGCCTTGGAAAAGTCCGCGGAGCTGTTCCACCCCGGCGGCCACCTCCTCTCTCACAGTTTTGGCCAACGGGTTGGCCAAGATTGATTTGGTGAGTCCATCACGCAAGTGTCCAAAATCTGTATTTCTAACCGGGGTGATCTTCAACGCATAAGGCACTTTCTCCGAAAGCTGCGCAATGAGCTCTTCCGAAATTGTTTTGTCGTTGAGGAGAGACTGGGGCGTTGCTGAAGGATGCTTTTTCAAGAACTCCGACACGAGCGAGATCACCGTGGCATCACTGTTCTCGGGTATGTATAGCCCGACACCATAAACTTTAAACAGAACAAAAGTCACCGACCGCACGCCAGTGGCCACTAGTTTGTAATCCTCCGAGAAGATCTTCAGGTCTGCACTCTTTTTCGTGGTGGGAAATGGATCGATAGATGAATCAACCGAGATTCCATCCAACGACTTGGAGCTATGATCATTTAGCACTACAGACCCACCAATAAATAGCGATGCTGACGAAAAAGCCACTAACGAACTGCGGAATTTCCAAGACGCACTGGTGGAGCGCAATGCAGCTCCGTTCCGTGAAAAAGCTCGAAAAATGCTCCACATCGTCGTTTGTTCTTGACGATTCGAAGTTGCGGAGAGCCTTGCGAACCTTGCTAACGTGCGAAACTTAGTGTTCTCGCGACGATTAGTGAGCTGATAAGTTTGCGTGAGCGCAGCCTATTAGCACAAGCATAACAGCAATCACCGCAGCCTGTGAGCAAAAGACGCCAGCTCGTTCGGGCTTATTTGCTTTGTTATGTTTTGGTATGTTTTGTTTTCTCCTCGTTTCCTCTTAATTGAGTTACATAGAGCGAATCTCCCTGCTCACCGCATCTGCACTTTGTAAAGTCCGCCCACTGGCTACTTGTGCTTTGTAAATAGCCTCCCATTTCCCCCATTCTTGCTCCAACGACGACACCTCAGAGCCGAGCCAGTCGTTATGAACCAATGTTGCACAAATATAACCTAAAAGCGAGTCTCCAGCGCCGGTAACGTTAACAATCGGTATGCTCCTATTCTCCTCCGGTAGTCCGTAATGTTCCACGACCACACCAAATACCTTACCGCCATCGTGCGTTTTCCCCCGAGATACCACAGTTGTTGTGGGTTTAAATTTTGATGTCGTTGGGATCGATTTGTAGTCATCGGCACTAGTGCTGAGCTTGACGTAGACGCATCCGTATGCACCCAATTTTACTAGGATGTTGGGCACGTAGGGAAGAAGACAAAATGCCTGCTGAAAAACACCATTCTTAACAAGCTCCTTAAAGACAGGGTTCTTGCTGCCTGCAGCATTGAGCTTCTCTCTGAAAGTGCCGTCGAGTCCGAGGCTGTCGAGAGCAGGGAACCATGCGTCGAGGTCATCTAGAAGCTCTCGCTCGACAAAAGACGCGTAGAGTTGCTCGAGTTCTTTCACTGTCGGTGTAATCAAAGAAATATGGTTGTTAGGGAACACTTGAAGCAAGTTGCGGTCAACCTGACTGAGCCTGCTCAGCTTTGGGCTAGACGTAGGCTCCAAAATCACACGTGGTTTCTTGAGTAAGTCTTTGCTGGTATTCAATACCTTTGAAAGATTTTGTGGCAGGAGATTACAGTCAACTATGACGACCTCGGGTTCTGCTCTTTTAATCTGGGTTGCAAGATGCTCGGCTATACTGTCATCCTCGAATATCCCCATGTCTGCTGCGGCCAACAACAACTCACCTTGTGGTGTTAGATTGGCGGTATATTGTGCTGTTGCAAGGCCGGTGGCTGACAAAATACCCGAGCAGTCCATTCCGTTTTGCTCCATTTTCTGCGTGATTGACCCAGCAGCCGCATCACTGCCTGTGACGGATACAAAGCGGTACGTTGCCCTGCTGTTGAGGCTTGCAAGGCTGTACCCAAGTGCAAGCAGGACATTGTAGCCCACGCCTCCTATAGAAGAGTTCATTTTTCCCGGATTCGAATCGTTCCATACTGGCTTCTTGTCAAAGGTGCAAATCGTATCAAGCGCCACCAGACCAATGATTAAGACATCAACATTATTTGGCGCTTTCAGGCTAGTTGTTTCAACAGCAGTAGATTCAGAACTTCTTTCCGGCAGCTTATCAATCTGGGGCATACCCATCTGCGTAGTGACTTCTGGCGCCAGTTCCAAGCCTGTGCTGGGTCGAAACGAACACGGCCTTTTTTTGAAACTGGCATTGCGGTGTGTCGGTGGTAGAAGACATAGCTCTGACGCAATTTTACAAGCCGCATCAGCGTTGTTGATGACAAAGTGCTTGTTGCACTCGACAGACTTGCCGCCAGTTTCAGTGGCGATCCTCAGAAGCAAAAATGGAGTAAGGGCTTTGCCTGAGATTCCCCGGCGCACAGCCTCGTCGTTGGCCCGCAAAATGACTTCCTCGATGAAGTCACTATCCAAAGAAGTGTCCGCTGGTGGTGGCACGCATACTAAGCTTCCAGATGAGAGACCCATGATGGAGTTTTGGTTGTGGATAATGTTGGCAATCTCGCGCCACGAAGCAAATGAATAGGGAGATGCTACGCCAGAGGAACGGCAGAAAAATCCCGGCACGTCCACGCTCGTGCGCTTATTATCATTGTACGTTGCCACTAACACGCCTTGTGTCTCCAAGAACTCCATTGTGCGAGGTATATCCAAGATCAGCTTAGGCCCAGCGCACACAACAGTGACTGGCGTGCGGGACAATTCGGTCAAGTCTGCACTGATGTCCATGGTGATATGCCCATCGCGGTGAACGCCTCCCAATCCGCCCGTGGCAAACACCCTGATGCCTGCAATGTGTGAAAGGATCATCGTGCCTGCAATGGTGGTCCCGCCGTTGAGGCCCTGAGCCATAGTGGGTCCGATGTCTCTACGCGAAACTTTGTTTGCGTTTTTGAGCTCCGCTAGCATCTCTATTTGCAGATCCAGAAGCCCGACGTATGGCACTCCTTTTATGAAAGCACAAGTGGCAGGCACACATCCATTTTCCCGGATTTTGCTCTCGACAGCTCGCGCCATGTCGAGGTTGGCAGGATACGGAAACCCATGGGTGATGATGGTGGACTCCAATGCCACCACAGGCACATTTTCGTGAAGCGCGTGGATTATCTCATCAGAGACACGCACGGGGAGTTGAGCTGAGGACAACCTTCTGGCGAAAATGTGGTTGGAGAAACGGCGAACTGAGTTGAGCATTGTGAATGGAAGCGGCAAGTAAGCAGGCGCCTTGAACCAACTAGAAGCGGAATGAAACAAAGATGAGACACGGCGTGACAGCACAAAGACGTTCAATGGCACAAATAGCCGGAAGGTGTGCAAAAAAGCGTCTGTGCTCGTGTTCTCACAATATTTAAAGCAACAATTGTAAGAAGCTTGGGCCCTGCAAGAGTAGGAAATGCACCGGTTCATGTCTGCGCGCGAAAACAGTATCAACGCCGACATTCGAAGCAGCAGTCGGATTTCTTATATAACGCACAAACTCAGCTAAGTAGAGTTTTTGAAACTTCATTGAAACTTGATTTGAAGTCATATATAAATATCTTCGCACATGGGCTTCATCTCGGAGCCCAGCTCTCTACAACCTGTGGAGCTTCTCCGGGAGGGTCTGATACAGCTGCTTACCCTGCTTAAAGAGTACTTCCATGACCAAAAGAGAGCAAATGCAGGTATTAGTGACTCTGAAGTGACCAGAGAGCTCGTATCAGAACTTTGTCTAAGACTCCAGGTGAAACACAATCGCTTGCGGTGGCTTTACGAGGCCCAGCCAGATCTTCTTAGGGCCCTTGTTCTCGAGGTCGCTGTAGCATGCCTTGAAATCTGCAATAGCAAACAAATGCAGCTTATGTTGCTAACTTCTATTTCGCTCTACTTAAGCCCGCATGTGCCTTGGAGTAACGTGCCGCTTTCCACTATTTCCCACCGGGCACTCTCTGGCGAATGCAAGAGTAAGTGCGTTGAATTGTTGGATCAGTTCACGCAGCAAACCACGCCAAATCTACTAAGTATCAAGGGGCCAAAGTTTACTACAGTGGCTAGTGGAGACCGCTCAAATGCCAGGTTCCACCGTGTGAGGACCACCCGGCCTGCGCTAGGACTTTCCGTGGCCACTAATGACGAAGAAACCCAGCGAGCAGAATGGAAAAATAGCGATAAAGTCACCGCCTTGTCATCGGTTCTCGTAATTGCAACTCTCGATATGTCAAGTGAGGCTTCAGCCATGTGTTGCACTTTTGCGCTCAACGTTTTGGACGACGGAGACCCACTTTTTCGGGCGCAGGGATGCCTTTTGCTCCAGAGTCTTATCTCATTGGGACATGGCGCTTTCTTGTGCACCAAGGGTCTTCTTCCTGTGTTAGAGGAGTCTGTGAAAACCTCTTTGACGTACTTGCCGCAACTCACTACTGCGGAGGTTTCTCTTCGCTTGTTGAAAGACGGTGCATATCCAGTTCTTTTCCAACTTTTCGCCCTTGACAAAGAAGCTACATATGTCAGGTACGTAGAGGTTCTAGATGGCCACCTTCTATCCCTGATTTCCCACGTGTTTGGCAGGAAGAATGACGAGTCCACAAACAGCTTATTGTCGTTTCTTCTAGTGCAGGTTGCACTGGTGGTGAAAGATCATATAGGACTATCTGTGCTTGTGTGCTTTTCTCGATTGGTGCTCATGCTCAACCAAATCCTCGCAGACCCTTTCTTGATTGATACCGATGGCGGACCAGGTGTTGTCGATGCAACATTAGCCGTGCAAAAAGAGACTCTACAGCTTTTCGAGGACTCCTCTGATGTCCTGGCACTTCAGTGTCTTTTGCGATACAAGTACGACTTTCTTGGTGCTTGGGCTATTCTTGCAAAACGTGTTATCAAGTTTGGAGTTGGTTCCGGTGGCACTTTATCTACTCTCAAGTCCCTTTTTGCTCAGTTCAAATGCATTGCATGTCGTGCATCGGATCCTGAGTTTGAAAGCGATGAGCAGGCAATTTTATCGCAGCATCCAGAACTACAGCAGATTTTTGATGGCGCATAGAATGAAAGTCCAGAGAAAATACTCCTACACAAGACCGTGTCAAATCATTCATTCGCCGTATTTACAAGATAGTCGATTTCTGGGCGCTGATCACCTGTGGCCCTGCAACGCATGCACCACCTGGATGTTGGTATCCAAAAACCGGTTTACGCAGTTAGCCAAGCACTTTTCCTCGGTGCCAGACAAAGCGTTGGAGGTGATGGGGCCCTCGTTGCACTTTTTGAAGCAAATGTCGGTGAAATTGTGGATGGACATTTGCACCTTCGACTTGGCGTTTTCCGTTTCAATGAACTGCAAAATGTCCTTGCGTGAGGCTTCGTCGAGGCTCTGCAAAGCTGTCTGTGAGATCTGAGACATTAGTGGTTTTTTGGAGGAAGAGTTCGAAAGCGTTTTCGTTGTGACTCGATTATCGCCAATGCGCGGTGTATGGGTGTATGAATTGTACGTTCATATACTTCGAGCGTGCAAGCGGCTTCAGTACGATGCCCATCAGATGCAAACAAAAGCACAAAAGCTCGTGCAATTGCTCCGGGAGGAGCCCGTCACCGAGGGTGGCGCCTCCAGAAGCCACACACAAGGTACGTTCCAGCGAAAACTTGATACTGACATCTCAAGGACCAAGAAGTTCTTGGACCAGGCTAATGCGGCCATTGAAAAGCTAGCACAGCAGGATGGCCCCATGCCTGATCAGTGGGACGGTGGTGCGTGTGATGCAGCGACTCTTCCTCCTGGCTGGACGCCCGAAACTGCATTTCAGGCCCACCTCCTCTCGCTCCATGAGGTGTACGCGCAATTGCCTTATCAACCGATGAAGAACGATCTGATCGGCGTGGCGACCGCATATGCATTGACGCTGGATTCTGTCGATCAACAATCAAGGGCGTCCACAGAGCTCAGTGCACGGGGCGCAAAACTAGCGAGAACGGTGGAGGATCTCAAGTCCATCTTGGCCGACTACAAACTTGCGGACCAGCTTATCCAGGAACGCATCCACGCACACCCGGAAAGAATGGCTATATTGCAACAGAAGCTCGAGAATCTCACTACACTGAAATCAGCGGCAGCCAGGAAACTTGATGCCGTGCACGCTGCGGCCGACGGCGCAAAGGCTCTTGAAGCAAGACTACACCAGCACTTGCAACGCGTGATCATGAAGTTGTACGCCATGCTAGACTGGGAAAACAAGCACGCAATGGACGAGCAGACTTTCAAGCGGAGTCTCTCGCGCTCGGCCACTCTTGTGAAAAGCCTTGTGGCCAAATTGGCCAGTGGCACCGACGACAAGTGGATCACTGTAGAGCGCAACGCGCCAGAGAAACGGCTCGTCGACATCTTAGTGCGCAACGACATTTTACTTATAAGAGAGACCCCGGAAATCCAGGTGAGACTACGAGACTACGGGCTTCCCTGAGGAGATGTGCGGTCCCGCCAAGGGACTGTGGGCCGTACCTGGACAGCTCCATCGGATCGTGGCTGGGGCACGCGAACTGTTCCACGCGCGCGTTCCGGCCCTCACATATTACGTCAAGATGCACTGGTGTTCGGGCAGCTGGAACCGGCCTTTCGGGCAACCTGTGATTGCACTTTCGAAAACAGCCCTATCCACTAGAAGTCAACAATGAGCAGTCTGCCGCCGGCAAAGCGGCGGAGAAACCGCATGGTAGTTGTGTGCCAACGGTGTAGAAAAAAAGAAAGCAAAATGTGATAAAAATCTGCCGTGTGATCAATGTATTAAGGCCAAGCATCCGGAAGAGTGCTACTACGAACAAAACATGATGCCTTCGAAGAAGGAGGCTCTGGAGCAGTTGGCAAAATCTGTCAAGGAACGTATGGCCGATATCATATTTGGCCATGGTCCATCCTCGCAGGAAAATCTTGATGAGTTTGCCAGCAAGCTCCTTCTTCCAGAACACAACAAGTACCTTATTGGGGAAAACCCCATGGTGTCTGCTTCTGACATGATGAATTTGCACATGGTGCTCTCGCAGGCGAGGAAGTCATCCGGCTCATCGACCGCTTTCGAGACGATGGACTATATGCAACCAAGATTTACTCAGGTGTACCAGAATTTCAAGACATCCCAAAGATTGCCCTATCTAGTGGAGTTGTCGCAGCAGGAGCCTTCATTGAAGCTCTATTGGAAGTGCAATGCTAATACCAAAAAGCTAAAATTGATGACACTTCTGCACTTCAATGAGCCTAAAAGAACTGAGGTGGTAAAGATGACCAGCAGGTACTACGGTCACCAGTTCATCTTCAGCAATCAGCAGACTCCTGCGGCAGCTCGAAAACAACTTTCAGACTTTGGCCTTCCCCTTGGGTTCACCTTTGCCCCTGATTTTAGCGAGAGTGAAGATTATCACGTCAGTTTGGCACGTGTTTTGCCCATAAAGCCAGTGTTTTTCATCTACTTGCATAGATTTTTTGAGAAAATATATCCAATCTACCCAATAATTGATGAAGAATGGTTGTTTACTCTGGTGCAAAGGATATTCTGTTTCTCGCCGGATGGCACATTTCACTCTGTTAACGTGTTGAAGAGGGAGGATATGATTATCATTTCTGTGGTGCTTTTCATTCTTCGTCTTTCATATCTCTCGTGTCTAACGAACTCACGATACCAGAATGAGGAGGTTTTGGATTCTATGTTAATCAAAGGCGTCCGCATGCGCAACTATCCTATATCGTTGAATGTTGTGGACCTAGCGAAGCTGCTCTTCCATAAAGGGAGCTATCGCATGAAGGCCCTGATTGTACTTCTTCAAGCAAACCTCTTGAGGTTAGTTCATCAAATGATGTCCTTTGACAATGAGATCGCATTTCGAGATACGGAAGGTGATACTGGCTCGGCCTCGGTAACTCTGTTGGCGATTACGCTTTTATTGGAACGTGATCCGGACAATATTATCAATTTCCCCGGCGATGAAAGGGAGCGGAACCTCAGAAGAAAAATCTGGTATACTATTATTCAAATTGACTGGTCGATGACCCTTTTGTTTTTCACTCCTCGAAGCATCAGTCCGAAGCTGTACAGTACAAAACTTCCACGGTTCAGTGCACAAGGCTCAAATTTGAGAGATCTAGAATTGGAGGAGAGGACGATTGCGCAAATCAATGAGTTCCAAGAAATCATGGCTGCGGGAAATGACCTTCTAGACATTTCTGTTGATATGAAGCTGAAGTTTCGAGCAGTAGACGTTGTTCACCATTTGAATCAGTTTGAAAAAGCCGTTTACAACAAGCTTGGTTGTGTTGATGACTACATTAAAAAGAGAGAGCCCGAGGAGGTGGTGGATGTATTTCCTATCATTCGAGTCAAAATGCTCATTTGCTTTCGACTCCACATGGGGTATATTTACTACTTCTTGTTCATTTATTACAAGTATAAAGGCGAAAATTCGTTAAGTTTCCACTTTATAAAGAAAACTGTCATTACTATCTTTGGCGAATTGGGCGATTTTTGTTCTGAGTTGATGCTCGAACAGAAAAAGTATTTTGATACAAGCTTTGCGCTAGTTGCAACCCCTATCATTTTAATATTACAGCAGGCCATTGCTATTATCTCTCTTCATTTGGGTATCAGTCTCAATTGTGGTATCATTCAACATGTTGCATCTCAAGGGTCTAGCGAATTGCTTGTTTTAATGAAGGAAGCTTATAAAAGAGTTGATGGGTTCGCTGCAAGAAGTCAAAAAACATGCAAAATGCTAAGTGAGCGCTACTTTTATGCTTGGAAATGCTCCAAGATCAATGCTTCTGGCTATCGTGTCGTGTCTAGTGACGGCCTCTACCTGATTGACCCCGAATCCTTGAAAGACGCAACCGATGACTGGACAAAAGAAAAGCTTATTGATATAATGCGTTACATACCCGTAAGACTGAAAATCGAAGTCGAGGATGAGAGTTTGCTTCGAGAGCATTGCTATTATTCGAAGATGGCATTGACTGATGTTGACTTGGAGGGGCCGGATTTGTACAAGACCATCCAAACTGATAATTTCTGGATCCTTATCAACACCTTAACGGAAAGGGAGCCCACACAATTATTTAGATCAAAGCTGAGCCTGACAACAAGCACCGGATTTTCGCCTCCCAACAACAGCAATGACTCAGAGAATCGTCCGCTTGTACAGTCCAAGGTTGGACCACCGAATTTGGAGATCCTAAACCCCATTGATAATAATTCCATTGACCTGAATGTTTCGCTGATGATTGATATGAGTTTGTTCAATGCAGACTGGAGCATCGACGATTTTTTCCCACTAAATAGTGGGAATTAAAAGTTATAAGACTTTTTTTTTCTTTATTTCATCTACAGACGAAGAATCTAGGAAAGCAGGATGGCTTCGTGGTCTTTATACATGTAGAACTGTAAAAAGATGATACAATCTTCAAAGATTGTTCCCAACGAGCCCAACAACCAACTAAAGTTCAACAAAAGGTATTGAGAGTCACTTCTGTAAAATAAGATTTGCCCAGCGTATGTTATGTTTCCTAAGGTTGAAAACAAGAAAAAAAGCAAACTTAAGCCTTCCACGGAGCGTCTTTGGTGGTTTTGCACAATTTGAGGGATTCTTGCACCAAGGTACAAGATTGCGGAGAGGTATCCAACAACTTGTGGCCCCAAAGAGATTTTGGAGTCTCCTTGATTACCACTGTCAGGTGAGTCTGCGCCGGAAAAGAAGTAACCGCAACAGCCTGCGGCAACAACAATAACAATGGGTAAAATGTATTTGGTGAGCACGCTGTGCGATTGGGGCTCAAGTGCTATATCAGTTAAAGCCGATGATCTTCTTCTAATTGGTGTATGCTCGTTGGCAGCAGTCTCTGTGCTGTGTAGGTGGGCATGGCCACTGTGTGACTTTGGGTAAATTCTAGTGTAATAGAAGTAAGAGAAAATCATCAAGGAGTCAGCAATGCAAAACCAAATGGCAAGGAAGATTACTTCTGGCAATAAGTGAGCCCAAAGTGCCCCAATCAAGTTTAGTAAATCTCCCAAAAACCAAATGGAAATGAACCCAATGGCTATTCCTTCAGCTGACTTCATTCTCCACTGTTCGATCAACTGTGGCATGAGCAAAACCACCCAGCATGCGAGTGAGGTCGAGCCCATAACCCCAGAGAGGGATGTTCTCCATGACGAAGCATTTGTTGCAGCCTCCTGGAGCAAAAAGTTCATAATCACTGGGTCTATGATGGAACGATAACAGAACAGCAGAAACCACTAGTATGATATGAGGTGAGTCGTGCGGAAATTTTGCGCTAAGATAAAGGGGAGTCGCGCCAGAACCATCCATCTGTGCATAATCTTATCAATTTGTTCCTGCTTTTCTTGTTTCTGCCCTCTTTCATCGAAACAAGATCAAACAACATCTCAATTTTGTACACGTTGTTCTTCATTGAATTCTTATCTATGCTGAAACTGTCCTGAAATATGGGCGACTGTTCGGGTGACGTGCTCAACTAGACTTCGCATTGGTGCCAGCCACTACCGTTCCAAAACGGCCGGCACCACATGCTTCCATTCGCACAACGACTTTCTAGACGCACACCTGTTATGAACAATACCCAACGTGTGCTACTCTTTCTTCTTTATTTGTTGCCCAACCACTGGTCCTTTCTTATCTTTAGACCACACGTCCATTTATTCTAAGATTTTTAAACTTTCTGAGAAACTGGGCTCTTGTTCTTGCTGTCATTGTCCATCGCTTACTGCAACGAACAGTCACATAAACAGTATTTAGTAGATCCGTACACCAAAACTTGTTCATTTCTCGCGGGAAGGGCCCTGAAAATTTTTTTCCACTCTTCATCCACTTCTTCAAACAAATACAATGGTATGTTTAGAATCCTAGATGACATCACCTACACGAACCTTCATTGGTTGCGTTCTGGGATGCGGATCATTTTTGTCTAATTTGCTGTGAGAGGTAGATTCCGTGAATAAAGGTTTCCCTGGTGATTGATTCTCCAGGTAGTAGAACTCACAGACTCCTCTAGGGAAATTTCCGATTCCGGGATTGAAACGCCTTTAACATAACAATTTTAGTTTAGCAAGAATGTGCATCCGTTTCCTGGTGCGCAGGCTGAGTATTTTAGAATACTGTAGAGTGAGCTTTTGCAAAATGCCCTTAAGGGCAGACTTGAACAAAAACTAACTCAATGACACAGCCTCCATCCAGAAAAGTTGCCCCAGCCCCTTTGGCTACCAAGACTCGAACATCCAAAGCCCCAAAGAACCCTCTTTTGGAGTCCACTCCTAAGAACTTTGGTATTGGTCAGGCAATTCAACCCAAGAGAAACTTGTCTAGATTTGTGAAATGGCCCCAGTACGTCAGATTGCAAAGACAGAAGAAGATCTTGTCCTTGAGATTGAAGGTTCCACCTGCAATCGCTCAGTTCCAGAATGTATTAGACAAGAACACCGCCACACAGGCCTTCAAGTTGTTTAACAAATACAGACCAGAGACAGCTGTTGAGAAGAAGGAGAGATTAACCAAGGAAGCTGCTGCTGTTGCCGACGGCAAGAAGGCCTTCGATGTTTCCTCTAAGCCAGTAGTAGTCAAATACGGTTTGAACCATGTTGTTTCTCTTATCGAGAACAAGAAAGCCAAGTTGGTTTTGATTGCCAATGACGTCGACCCAATTGAGTTGGTTATCTTCTTGCCAGCTTTATGTAGAAAAATGGGTGTGCCATACGCTATTGTCAAAGGTAAGGCCAGATTGGGAACGTTGGTTCACAAGAAGAATTCGTCCGTGGCTGCCCTCACCGAGGTCTCCTCTGCTGATGAAGCTGAATTGGCCAAGTTGATTTCGACCATTAACGCTAACTTCATTGAGAAATACGACGAGTCCAGAAAGCACTGGGGTGGTGGTGTCATGGGCTCCAAGCACAACGACAAGAAGGCCAAGAAGGCTAAGCAGATGGATTTGGTTTCCCAAGTTTAGGTGCGATAAATATAACCATTTTTATATGTAAAATAGCTGCTTGCCATTTGTAATGATGTCTGTAACATACATCTGTGCTGAAGGCACTGGTAGTAGTTGCCCACAGTAGTCGCAATGGGTGCAAATACTGCAGAAGATACGGGTGTCCCAGGAGACGTTCAATTCACAAAAACACGATGACCAGCGTATGCTAGAGCAGCTAGAAACAAAGAGAAGCTGCCAGTTGAGCTCCTTACTTGCAACGTCATTCAAATATGTCAAATGTGGTGGGGTTTTCCTTTTTCTAGGATTATTCTGTTGTCAACTGTAGTCACGTGAGTAGTGTGACTGTCTGGAGTGTGCACAAGCTCAAAATTTTCCTCACTCCCGACTATGCTCGAAAAAATTCCATCGTGAACGAAACAGTTTCTTCTCAACTCATAGACAAGAAGTATGTTGTTCAATTCTAATCCCAATATCACCACATTTTGAATGTTGAAATGGACTGTATCCGTGTGCTTTACCATAGGGTCTAATTTTGTTCTTCGACGTCCACTTGAAGCTTTTGATAGTCCATGATTTTCTCGTGAAAAACACCAGTAACATCCTGAGACTTTACAGAGACTGGCACCGGATGTCTTAATGCAAAGTTCGATCCTATCCTGTTGAAATCGCCAATCAATGTGTTGATTTTCTGTCACAATCAGTTACTAACAAGTAAGGAAAAATGGCTAAGTCTAAGAACCATACCAACCACAACCAAATCAAAAAGGCTCACAAGAACGGTATCAAGAAGCCTAAGACTTTCAGATACAGATCTTTGAGAAATGTTGACGCCAAGTTTAGAAGAAACCACAGATACGCTTTGCGTGGTACTGCCAAGGCTTTGGCTGCTGCTAGAGAGAACTAAACTTGTTCCTAGCTCATATATCACATGTGTATTTGAATAATATATCTCTAACGTCTGAAAGTTGCAAGGTGAGTTTGTAACCACACTGTATTTTTCCTGTTTTCGACTGAGACGGCTCTCTCTACTGCTCGTGTGTGTTTTAAATCCGAAACCTGGGATTATTTCAGACGCAAAATGTGAGATGCTTGTCCCTAGTCAGCTCTGCTAAGACTCGAGTTACAGTTAAGGCATCGGTGGACACATGACCTTGTCTGTTTCGTTGTAATTTGAACACGATCTTGTTGAAAATAGTATATAATTTCAGAAAAGAGGCAGGGCTTGGGTAACTATGCCACGGGCAACAAAGAGGCACGACGTGGTTAGAAAGAAAAAATAAATAAGTAAAGTAAAGTAAAGTAAGGAGAATTAAATCAATTAGCCAGGTACCCTATTTATATTACAGCAAGCATTACTGACGCGTGACCAAAGATACGACTCGTGTGTTTGTGTTGTGTGTGGTACTCCTAGTTTGGTTTATGCAGCATTGTTCACAAAACTGGGAGGCTGCAAAAAAAATTGAAACATATAAAATAGCGGCATCCGCTCCAATACGGAATTGAAAACAGTTTTTTCCTTTGTTTTATTATTAATTTTAGCTGGGGTTGTTTTGTATCACTCTTTTCATCTGGATTTTCTTCTTCCTTTTCTTCTTTGTTGTTGTTTTAATTCTAACCTGAACCACATCATGGCGACTAGCACTAAAGTTTATCTCTCCAATCTTAATTATCTTACTACCGAGGACGAATTGAGAGATTTTTTAAGCACAACTAACGCGTATGTATTTGAAAAACTCAAACACAGCCTTTTGGAAAATGAGCAATTTGTATTAACGGCATTAGTTCCAATGTTTTCATTCCCAATTACTTTGTAGGATTTGGGCGTTACCGCTTCAAGCCTTTGGGAATTGCTTACGCAGACTTCCCCAATGAAGAAGAAGCAGCAAACTTTATCAGTGTGTATGATGGAAAATTGTACAAGAATAGAAAGCTTAAGGCTCGATTTCATGTTCCTTATGAGCCGAAGTCTTCACTTTCCAAGCTTTCTAGAGCAAGCTCCACAAAAAGTCTTTCTAAAAAGACCGAACATGCTGTCAATTCTGATCATGTAGACTCTTCCGAATCTCCAGGTGAAGGCATACCTCTGAAAGAAGAGATATATTCTGATTCTAGTGTCTTCGTGAAAGGGCTTAGAGGAAAGAATATTGAAAATGATCTCAGAGAGTTTTTCAAACAATTCAACCCCATTGATATTAAGGTTTTACGGCCTAAACGTTGGATCAGAAGCTTCAACCATCGCAGTACTAATGCCTTAGTAACTTTTGATTTACCTTCTGACACGACTGTTGCAGATGTGGTCAAAAGCACAACAGGCGAAAAATGTGGTTTCAGCACAGTCACTGTTGTGAAAGCTTTTGCCAATAAAGCTCAAAGGAGTAAAGCTACTTCAGCTACAGATAATGAAGTGCTGGAAGCAGCTGTTAAATCGGGTGAACAATCACAAACTGTCACGAAAGAGGAATTTGCTGCTAATACTCCTGAGGGGGTGTGCTGTGAGGGTGCATGCGATACTACAGAACCTAATTTGGTTACAGACGAGGTTACTCTGAATAATCTGCCAGTTGGTGAAGATGCTGGTTCTAGTGCTAGTAAGTCTGAGCCCGAGAAGACACCGGTTTCTGTTACAAATACTTCGGTTGCTCTTAATGAAGAAGCACCTCCAAGTCAGGATGCAGCTCCTTCGACTTCCGGTGAAGGGACTGATGAGCTTTTGAAGGAGAAAACAGAGAAGTGATGTTTATGTAATACTGTAACCGAAGAGGTAATATAACTAATTTTAGAATGGTTTGTTAATTTTCACTGGAGACTTACAGTAGCGTGTCAGCTCAGATTACATTTTGTGCAGCATCACTATTTATACATTAGAACTAGCAAGTTGCTTAATCGGAGGTCTTTTGGGTACCTCTCAACAAACCGGTTCTTCTGGCAGCGATCAAACCAGCCTTTTGACCTGGGACGGCACCTCTGGAGATGGTAGAGGCCTTACCAATATGTTGATGGTTACCACCACCGTGAGGGTGGTCAACTGGGTTCATGGCAACACCTCTTGTCTTTGGCCACGAGTTTCTCTTGACCTTGTATTTGTGGAATGCTCTACCAGCCTTCAACAATGGCTTGTCAATTCTACCACCACCAGCGATAACACCAATGACACCTCTGGCTTCGGAGGAGATGACCTTCTTAGCACCGGATGGCAACTTGACTCTGGTCTTACCCTCCTCTGGGTTGTGTCCAATAATGATGACGTAGTTACCGGAAGTTCTTCCCAAAGCACCTCTGTCACCAACCTTCTCCTCGACGTTAGAGACAATGGTACCTTCGGGGCAAGCACCCAAAGGCAACACATTACCAACGTTAAGAGAAGCCTTGGCACCACAGTAAACAAACTGACCAGTGTAGACACCTTCATTGGCGATGAAGGTCTCCTCTCTCAACTTGTATCTGTATGGGTCTCTGAAGACAACCTTGGCCAAAGGAGCACCTCTACCGGCGTCGTGGATGATTTGCTTAACAACACCACGAATGTAGCCATGACGTTCAGCGTAGTCCAAGGTTCTCAACTTGGCAGCACCTTTTCTCAATCTGGTGTGAGCGGTGAAGATGGAGCCAGCACCTTTTCTCTGGTTACGAATAACTCTACCCATTGTTAGTGATTAGCAATAAGACAGGAAACGTCAGGTTTGAGTAGATAATTTTCAGGACGGGTGAGAATTTTTCTGTTTCGCGATAACTGCATACAGCATGCAGCCCACCCAAGGGCTTGAGCCCTTGTTGCGTATGGTCACGTGGTGTGGTGTACCCTGGCACCGGTGCTGGGTACGTTTTGTATTGTTCAGTGGCCGAACCTGGTCGTTCGAGCAGTAGCGGGGCTGGAGCTATCTTGCGGGGCTGGGACTGCGAAGAAAAGGCTCTTTGTTTTGTGTTGCCCGGTGCGTTTACCACGAGGAGCCGCGTCTGACCCTCACGCCAATGAACCTGGCGAAGTCGTCGAAAAGGTCGGCTAAGTCGTCGCTGGAAAACAGTTGTAGCTTTTGTTCGAGGGACAATTTACTTGAGGACGTGCCCACCAATTTCTGTGCATCCTCGGGGGTCAATTCTTCGGACTTGACGATAGCCGCCAACTCGAGGTTAGCGTCATCTTCTATCACGAGGTCATAGAACTCGCATAAGCGCAACAAGTCGGCGTCATCGATCTCATTCAACTGCCCGATAGTTCGAGGGAAGTATTCGGGGGGCTCTTCGCCGTCCTTATTACATAAGGGAGCCACCTTCTCTGCAGAGGCGCTGTCCTGAGTCAAATGGCTATTATAAGTGCGAGCTATGGACCGCAGCTCCATGTAGTCGAGTTGGCCCTGGAGCTCACCGACTAGCTGGACAATATCCTCGTTCGACGCATAGTCTTCTGGGTTGAACTTTTGCGGAGTGTTGTCCATCAGCGCCATACGTGTCTTGACGTCACTCAATTGCATTTCCATCACCTGCTTGCCTGTTTTGGCAATCATCTCGCTCTGTTTGTGAACTAGCTCTGCGAGTTGCTGGACTCTTTGCTCGAGCTCTTGTTCGCTGGCCATTTTGTGTTGCTTCTTTAGCTCGTTGTACGCTTATCGGTAAGAAGCGTGTATCTACGCTTAGCCGTTGAAAGTGCGCACCTCATTCGCAGCCGGGTGTTGGCAGCAATATATAGGCAGCACCACTTGCTCTATCTTCGGATTCTCGGCGTTCTTATTAGTGGTGCATTCTGATACCGTTTGTTTGAGTCTGTAGATATGCCAAAGTGTGCTTGTGCAGTCTAAATCCCGAAGTAGCTAAATCCCAAGTAGCTAAATCCAAGTAGCTAAATCCAAGTAGCTAAATCCCCAAGTAGCTAAATCCCAAGCACATGTCTGCGAAACTCTCGCAAGTCTAGCATCGAGCTGCCCTACTTTGAGCCACACGGAATCAACTCAGGCTCAAACTTAAATTATTGGCAGAGCAGGACCAGGGCGTGGTTCTTAATGTGTGCAATTTCTTTTGTTAAAATAGTACGCGAGCCATGAGTGTAGCACGAGTGTAGCTTCTGTTGGTAAGACTAGGCTGGCTCGTTACTAAATGGCTCGAAAGTGCTGGAAACGGCGGTGATACGACAGAGCTCGCCTCGGGTGGTTCTTCGGCATCTTCACTTTTTCCGTAGTCGTCTTTTCGTTGAGTTGGGCCAAGTTTGGATTTTTCGTTGCTATTGTTGTTTTTCACCAGGAACGAGGAAGGCCTGCTAATTTTTGCAAAGTGATAGTACATTCTGGAGCCTAGTGTGAACTTGCTGCCGAGAGCACTCAGCAGAAATCAGAAATTGAGCCAGGGACCGGTCGAAACGAAAATGCCGTTTCCCGGCGAATTTCGTCTCAGCACAAACGTAGGTTCTGTAGCACCGAGCCTGGCTAAATCGAGTGATGTGAGTAATCTGGCTGAATCACCGAGTGTCCGAATCAGGCTACAGTGCAAGCAGAATACGCCGCCGGTGCAGTACGCGGCTTGGGTATTCTCGTGATGTGGTTCCAGTCTGGAAAACTTCAAGCACCATAGCAATACCGCAACACGCAGTTTTGGGTTTCCCACGCAGTTTTGGATTTCCCAGCAGGGTTGAGTTTCCCAGCAGTGTTGAAGTTCAGGACTAGTATGTGTTCGCTTCGAAAACTGGGGTTTTTCCAGTATCTTTCCAGGGTCCTCTGGGTCCTGCAGTGTCCGGCTGTTTTCGCGCAGCGCTGGCTGCGGTCCCGATCCATCGATTGATCCAAGGCGTAGTGATGCGTGCCTTCTCATGAAGTATATAAAACTGGGTATATCCTCAGGCCAGGCGGGTTTTATTAATTGTAAAGTTTCCGTACCAGCAGGAAAAAGAAAGTCTTACAAAGAATTGGCTTAAGTTAACGTTAATCGAGGAGCAGTCTACAGGAAGACTGCGAGCACCAGAACAACCACACCGTGAAGCGGTTCCAAACGAATAAGACAAACGGCGAAAAAAGACACCCGATAGGCGAAAACAGCACAGAGGACTGAAAACGACAATAAAAAGAAGCGTCTAAAAAGCATCTAAAAAGCATCTAAAAAAGCACCTTGCAAAAACCTCATTTACGAGTGCTTCGCAGTCTCGTTCAGCATGCTCAGACGGATCTCCAGGCTTGTGCCTCTTGTCCTACTTGCGGGCTCCGCCACAATGTTGGCCTTCATCAACGTCAGCGGAACAACCAACAACTCGTTCGTCAACAAGTTCTACTTCTCGGAAACAGACGACTACCGCTGGACCATGTACAACCTTTGTCAGGTGACAGACTCAGGCTACAACTGTACGAAGGTGGAGGCAGCGTACCCGTTTAGCCCGTCCGATAACTTCGATACGGATGTGCCCGACGCCTTTGTCAAGCACAGAGACACGTACTACTACTTGCTGAGAATCGGGTACGCGATGCTTGTATTGGCGTTGTTTTTCACCCTCCTTTCGTTGGTGCCGGTGTTGTTCACGTGCTGCTTGGCTGGGTTCTTATCTGGGTTTTTCGCATCCGCAGTGGTAATGTGCGCACTCGTGTTCTCTGCTCTCGGGGCCACCTTCAAAACGGCGTCCCACGTCATGGGCGTCAATGTGTTCAAGGATGCCGGGTATCTGTCGAAATTGGGAATAGACATGTTTGTGTGTATGTGGCTTGCGGTGGCACTGTTGCTTGTCACGTATGTATGGATGCTTTGTGTTGGTGTTGATGGCGCCGAACGGCATTTCCAGCCCTCGCGCTCGGACTCGGAGCTGTATTCCAGCTTCGAGAAATAGTGCGCACCATTGTCTAACCTATCTATTCTCAAGCTGACTTCCCTTTGCTTTGCATCGGGGATTTTCAGCGCTCTTGGTTCTTGGCGTTGCATGTCCTTCGAGAACTCGCGTTCTTTGTTCTTTGCCAAACTCTATCTTTTCCTTCACTTCTCGTTACTTTGGCTTTGCTTACCTCTGCCTGCGTACTTTCTTCCTCGAGGCTGTTGCTGTGTCAAACGTTGAGGTCACGAATATGTTTATTGTTAATCCACATTTGAATTTGTACACTCACATTTGAATTTGTACACTTGGCTACGGTCGTTGTCTATGCGTACATTCCGTTGCAATCGCTCTCTGCTCCGGTCGTAGCTCGCACGCCTGTCAACTGTTGCTGTGCACTAGCCGCACCGCCTATCTGGCCCCAACCCCGCGCTTCGGCCCCACCAAGGCACATCGGGTCACGCTGGGGCCACGAGCATGTAGCAAACTGGGGCCCGGTCGGGCATACTGGCACTGGCCAACGTCATTGCATCGCCATAAAACACAGGAACTCTGCTCCAAAGCACTTTTCCTCTCTCCACTGCCCACCGCTTTGTTCCATCATTCTCTTCCTCACGTTCCCTTTACATATAATTCAATCGCACTGCTTCTATACTCTCCACACTGCGCAATGCTGACTTCAGGCGAAAACACAAGTCTGAAGAAGGGCGAGGCCAAGCCTCCGCTGCCTCACCAAACCAGCCAGGACGAAACGCAACAGGACGACAAGGCCGAGAATCACAACAAAATCAAGGTAATGGGCCAGCCGGAGCCGAACGAGAAGCGTGGAGATGTGCGCGGGCGTACTGTGCGCAAGTTGAAGACGTTGGTAGCGCAAGACGTGGAGAGCAAGCACAACGAGGACTCGGACCTGGACGACTACGATGTCGACGGCTTCAAGATCCCCAACGGCAAGATCCCGTTGGATGGGCAATTCTCGCCGCAAGAGGTCGAACAGTTGGTCGTGATGAGTAAGGAGGAGGGGCTCCTAAAGCATGATGTCGACGTCAAGGTCGGGGAAGGAAATGCCATTGCCAGCCATATTGAGGTGGTGGAGCCGCACCTGGAGTAACAGGGCCGGCCTCACTCAACTTTGCTTGACCTCTATGGTTCGAAACACCACGGTTTGTTGATTTGTTGATTATTGCCTCGGCCCCGAGTCACCAAATTAACCTATTTATCATGGCTACGTCACCACTCAAATGACAAATAGCACCCTCTGTGGGCAAGAGCTGCTAAAGACAAGTGCGACATGGGCCTATGCCCCCACCGATGGTACATTCAGAGGAAAATAATTCTGCCGGTGATACTGCTTTTCGATATAGAAATGGCCAGTTTTGAACTGTTCATCTACTCTCGGTAATACTTTTAGTTAATCTGACTTCTTTCCTTTGTTTTTCTGGTCTCTGCCCGTGCGCTGTACGAGACCTGTTCCTCACTGCGAGTGCGACCAGAAGGGCATTCCAAGTAGTTCTCCTTCTCCAGCCAGGCCACGCTCCAAAATGAGGGACTCACTACGAAAGCCCTTCTACCCGATTGTCCTAGTAGGGCTCGCTCTTCTAGTGCTTACTTCCACCTTGTACCTCTTTGGTGCCGTGGAGAGCGTCGACCGGAGCACGTGCAAGCCCATCTACATGTATCCGTCGTATGCCCGAATCAGATCCTTCGACGAGTCCCACACCAAGTTTGCTTCAAAGTTCTCTCTATATCTTTACAGGGAGCAGGGCACAGACCCCGTGCCGAGTGCTGAAAATGCTGGTTTTGATTCTCTCGACGGAGTCCCTGTATTATTTATTCCTGGGAACGCCGGATCATACCGCCAAGTGCGTTCCATTGCAGCCGAGTGTTCCATCTTATACTTTGACGAGAACATCAATGTGGTCGAGAACACGAACATGAGAAATCTAGACTTCTTTGCTGCCGACTTCAATGAAGACTACACCGCTTTCCACGGCCGAACCTTGCTCGACCAGGCCGAGTACTTAAACGAGGCGATAAAGTTCATTCTTCTGTTGTATTCTAACTCGTCACCGAACCCTCCCACTTCGGTGCTAATTTTGGCCCACTCAATGGGTGGTATTGTGGCACGCGTGATGCCCACGTTGCCGTCCTATCTTCCGGGTTCCATCAATACAATGGTAACCTTGGCATCGCCGCACTCTGCTGCTCCCTTAACTTTCGATGGTGACATCTTGAAGTTGTATCTGGCAGCTGATCGCTTTTGGCACGATGCATTTAACAGCCCCGGGTCCTTCGCCCACAAGCGTCTACACAATGTGTCTGTTATTTCAATCACTGGCGGCTCGACCGACAAGATTTTACCAGCTGACTACACCTCCCTTGGGTTTTTGGTGCCTCCTTCTAATGGCTTCACCGTATACTCTACAGGAATCAAAGACGTCTGGACTACTATGGACCACTTAGCCATTGTTTGGTGCCGCCAGCTCAGGCGTGTCATTCTGAAAGCCCTCTTGGAAGTGGTTGACTATTCCTCACCACAACGAATATATCCCCTTGAGAAAAGGATGTCCATATTCAAAAGAAATTTCCTATCTGGGTTTGAGACATGTGCCAAACAGGACTTCTTCCAAAATCTAGCTGAGAGAAGAGCAAATGAAGCCTTCAGATTAAAACTTGATGCACGAGACGTGGCTGTGCATGAACCAATAGCCACCTGGAAGTCAACACAAGAGTTTAGGAAGCTGCAGAAGTTTGAACTCATGCCTCTTTCAAACCAATCCACGGTTCTGATTATTACCAGTAAACAAGTGAAGCCAATGTCAGATTCAACCCGGCTAGAAGACAATGCCTTTGGCATATATTTGTGCAAGGCTGACGGAGAGGCAGCTAGAAGTTTTGACGTCAGAAGCTCCACCTCTAAAGAATCCCTCGAGTTTTTTTGTATGGATATATCCACTGGTTTGAACCAAATACCCAGATCATCAAAAGACTCTCAATCTTTAGCAGACTCTGCTTTGGATGGAAGTCTCGACCCTTATTATGCTCTTCATTACAAAGGCTCAGAGCTCGAAGGCTTTGATTTCCTTCTTCTTTTCAAAAATCCCAAGCATCCAATAGAATCCCCTGAATTTATTATAGCCCAAACAAGCGATTCTCGCCTATCCGAGCATACTATTCGTGGCGATTTGATTTCACTCATTGCTAAGGGGGCTTATACTTCCCTACCGCCAAGACGTCCTAATCAACCTGTGTCATTCAGCATTAATATACCTGGCGCTTGGTCGAGTTTATTGGCATATAAAATTCATTTAAAAGAATCCAGTGGAGAGTTGTTTGAACCCTTCATCTGTCAATCGATTGAAGAACCTTACGAAACTAAATGGCTCACAAATCTAAGAGGTGAGTCATTCTTTCTGGTCAGTATGCACGGTGTTGCTCCGTACGTCCCATTCGCCAATGAAAAAACACTAAATGGAATCAGCTTACAACTTTGGGCTGATCCTGACAACAATGCAGTCGACGATAGTACTCCGGTGATGCAATTTAGACTCACAGTGGACTGGACCAATAGTCTAAAGCTATTGATATTGAGATACAGACTTGCCATTGTATCACATTGTCTCGCTGTAGCCACATTAGTCAACATAATTCTGCTCCTCAAGTACAAAAATTCTGGCAAGTTCCCTGATTTCGTTTCTGGATTATCAAAACTCACAGAACTTAATTTGTTTATCCCTGCTTTCTTGTTCCTTTGCTTGATCACTCCTTTAACCAAAATCAGAGCAGTCCAGACATTACTCAACGTGATAGATCCAGTTGTTCTTCAGGATCCAAATGAAGTTAATCTTAGTCTTCAGGATGATTTCAGCTTAAACTCTTTTTATCTTGGTTTGGAAGAAACGCCATTATGTGGCCTTGGTGGACTATTCTATGTCATGGCAATTGGAGTCAATTACCTTATTTACGAGGTCTTCATGGTAATTGGTAGATTGATTTCGCAATTCGGGGAAATGTACAGAGCTATGCTAGACCGCAAGTTGGTTAGCCAGGAACAAAAGACCACAAACCAGCGCCCAAATCACAACATAAAAAAGAAAGCCCTAGTCTCCACTTTCTTGCTTCTTGTTATCCCCATATTTTTACCCTACCAATTTGCTTACGTGATATCGTTTGCAATTCAAGCAACAACGTGCGTCAAAATACTATGGAGCAAGTGCCCCAAAACCAGCTGGAATTTTAACGTCAGCCTATTGATGATGATGGTGTGGGTTCTTCCCATCAATATTCCGGTTGTGATTGTATTTGTACACAATCTCGATGTTAAGTGGAAAACACCATTCTCGCCATTTCACAGCTTGCTCTCAGTGGCACCGATTATTGTATTGGTCAAACTTTGCAATTACTTTAGGAGTGTGAATCCATTGGATATGGGAAAAAGTAAGGCTTGTACGGAAAGCTTGCCAAACAAATTTACATTGGGTGCGCTTGCGTACTTGGCATGGTACAGCATAATCTATGGAATCCGCCATACTTTCTGGCTCCACCACCTATTCAACTTTTGGAGTTGCTGCATGTGCATTCAGATTGCCTTTCAGGCATCGGAGGAGACATGGGAAGAAACATAAGACTTAACCAAAGGAAGCAAAGCGTGCACAAATAGAGAACACAAGTGTGCTAACTAAGATACAAAAATAATTTCCATTACTAATATACAAATACACATTGCACCAGCCAATCCTTGCCCGTGCGCTGAGACAACGGATGATCAGGAAATCAAACAACACGCAGTGTTTCAGACGACCGTCACACCCCCACAAACCTTAACATCATAATTAGTTAGCAGCAGAAGAGTACTTAGTAACAGCTCTAGTACCTTCAGAGACAGCGTGCTTGGCCAACTCACCTGGCAAGATCAATCTGACAGCAGTCTGGATTTCTCTAGCGGAAATGGTGGACTTCTTGGTGTAAGCAGCCAACTTGGAAGCCTCGGTAGCGATTCTCTCGAAGATGTCGTTCACGAAAGAGTTCATGATGGACATAGCCTTTTGGGAAATACCGGTGTCAGGGTGGGTTTGCTTCAAGACCTTGTAGATGTAAGAAGAGTAAGTCTCCTTTCTGGTCTTAGACTTCTTCTTACCCTCGGAGGAAGAGGCGGTCTTCTTAGCAGCTGGTTTCTTCTCAGCTGGAGCCTTGGATGCTGGTTTCTTTTCTGCCTTTGGAGCCATTGTTATGAATTTGGATGTAAGATGAAGTTCTGGAAAAACTAGGACAAACCTGGCGTAGCAGATGGGATTGTCCGCAATTAAATACCGCTTGCCACAAGAGTGAGTGCAGGGGCAATCGCGTTGTGCGGGAGAAACTTGTCGTCGCGCTCCTGCAGGATACGCTCTCTCCTCCAACAACATCAGCACTTTTTTCGCACCGCACTGCGTACATCTCAGCACACAGTACTCCTCGCTCGTTGTTGTTGTTGTTGGTTTGGTGCGGTTTTTCGTTCCCAGTGCGCCGCCGTTCGGCTCCACTGCAGCCGTTTTTCTAAGTATTATTGTTTTTTTCGCACCCACCGAACGCTAATTTGGCAGCGCTAGAGAGCGGATTTGTAGAGAGGAGCACTGCCGTTTGCAACCACAACCTCCGTATTTTTCTACGAACAGCGCTCTACATTTCCACCAATCAGCTGCCTTCAATTGTTGGCTCCTTTTTTTCTTTTCTTTTTTTTTCCGTTTTCGGCGACTCGATTTTCTGTCTTCGCCCTCGTTCTCGCATTACCTCAGCCGCCTGTAATGGCACTGTAGACCCACCAAACACGGCCCACGGCGCGGTGACCTGGGACGGACGCAGCGCCGGTGGCAGTAACCATCAGAACGCGCACGACGCTCGTTTGCGTGCTGTAGGTTACGAGAGCGCAGGCGTAACTCGAGGCACGGACGGTGGCGCGCGTAACTATGGGAATCTGCGTGGAGAAGAGGGAACGCCTCCGTTGAGGAACGCTACTGAGGTAGGTGCAGGAGTATGGTTACAAGCAGCGGTGGCAGGCGCACTCCTGACTGGCATTTCAAAGGTAATATAAAAGGTTTGGAAATCGCACCAAACACTCGCTCCGATTCCTCTTTTGTTCCCATCTATTCTATCCAGAAAAATCAAATCATAAGAAATGTCCGGTAAAGGTAAAGCAGGCTCGACCGAAAAGGCTTCAACTTCTAGATCTGCCAAGGCAGGTTTGACCTTCCCAGTCGGAAGAGTCCACAGATTGTTGAGAAAGGGCAACTACGCTCAGAGAGTTGGTTCTGGTGCTCCAGTGTACTTGACCTCCGTGTTGGAGTACTTGGCTGCTGAAATCTTGGAGTTGGCTGGTAACGCCGCCAGAGACAACAAGAAGTCCAGAATTATCCCAAGACACTTGCAGTTGGCTATCAGAAACGATGAGGAGTTGAACAAGTTGTTGGGCCACGTCACCATCGCTCAAGGTGGTGTCTTGCCAAACATCCACCAATCCTTGTTGCCAGCCAAGAAGGCTTCCTCCAAGGCTTCCCAAGAATTGTAAATGGGCAGCGCTTGAGAAAATTGATTTTTTTCTGGTGTTCCTCTATTATAATTGACGCAATGGCGGTCTGGTCGCCTTGTTGTTGTGTATATTAGTATGTGGTCAATATAATGTTAAAGTGCATTATTGCTGTAGCTTTGTAGCGTGTTTGGCTTGTATGTGCTGGTAAAGTCGGGTCTGTTCTGGTTTGATGCATCACGTGCTCAGCTCACCGTCGTTATTTCAGCTTCATCAGTTCAACAGAACCGTCCTCCGCCAATGGAAAAGTTCAGCAACTGGAGAGACAAGGGCACGGGAATCTCCCCCTTTCTTCCCACGGAGTCCACTGACCCTCCGCTACGAAAATACCTAATCAATCCGCTTGTTTTGGCCGTGAAGTGGCCCGTATTCATTGCGTTGTACGTTCTCGCTTCGGTGGCCCCCAAACCAGCCACAAGGGCCATCGTCAAACACCTTTTTTCTATATCTGACATTGATTTTCTGATTGAGGGTGTGCGCAAGTCCAAGCGGGATGAAATAGACCGCCATAGGCCCACCAAAAACGAGATTGTACTCTCTAACTTTGTGTCTCCACTTGACATCATAGTCATTTTTTTGGTATCGGCTTTGAACTCATTGAATGGCATCACCGTGGTGATTCCTTCGGACGATGCGCTCTATCTGTTCACTGCTTGGCAGGTTATCCGCTTATACTTTGACCCCATCGCAGGTTCAGTGGAGAAAGGCACCAGGCTAGGGGAAAACATAGAGCAGACTTTGCAAGGGAAATTGGTGGTGTTATTTGCAGAGAGCAGTCCGAGCAACAACAAAGCAATTTTGCCATTAAAACCCAAGTCCTTGGATGTCATATCGTTGAAATCGTTCGACTTGAAAGTCATGGTTTTGAGATACTATCCTGGCTCTTTGAGCGTACCAGTGCCACACGTGTCGGCAGTTCTGTATGTCTCCAAATTGCTTACTTTGCTGGGAAAAGCATTTATCAAGGCCAAACTTATACCCTTGGACCTGCGAACACTCAAGGCATGTCAAAATGCCTTTGTGGAAAATGGCTTGAGCCAAGTTGAGTTGGGAGTCGATGAGAAGACGAAGTTTTTCGAATATTATAAGAACTATGCATTGGCCGATTTCCGCAAGTAGTCCAATTTAATAATATCAGCAAAAGGATTGTAACAGCGTAATTGAGGAGTGGGTGCAAGGAAAGGCCCCATCAATGTCGATCACCATCGCTGTCCTTGGGGTTTTCCTTGGGTTTCTTTTCTCTATGTTCGCTTTGCTCATACTTGTGCGGCCGTCGCTTGTGGCGCCCCTTGTGCACATCATCTCTGCGATGGTTGCTCTCGCTTTCGGGCAGTTTTTCCTTCAACATTCCTGCCATCGGGTCGCCAAAGTCATCATCTTTGAAGGAAACCATAGGATCAGCGAAATCGTTATCGTTGAAGCGCACTCTTGGGTCCGCGGGACTCTTTTCTGTAGAGCCTGTATTATTATCGAGTGAACTCTGGTCTTGATCAGCTTCATCCGGCGGAAGCTCTCCGATCGCTGTGTTGTGTGGACTGACTCCGTATCTCGAGTCCCCCGCTCGTTGCCTGTGTGCGTTGTCCGTCAATAGCTTCTTTGGCATGTCGATCTGCTTTTTCTTCTCTGCTTTCGGATACTCAATCCGGAAGTCGTCCTCGGTTTGGCCTTTCATCAACTTGTAGTAGGTGTGATCCACTTTCAAGGGCTTCCCGTAGATTAGTACCCCATTGAAGTTGTCTACCGCTAGGACACACGACCGCTGATCCTCGTACTTAAGGTAGCAGAAGCCCCTGGACTTGCCGCTCTCTCTATCCTTCACCAAGTTAATGTGCGTCGGGTTCCCGTACTGAGAAAAAATCGCCAAGATATCGTTTACCGTAAGGCTCTCGTGTAGGTTGCCTACGTAGATGTATGGAGTATCGGCGAAGTCCGCATGCCACGACGCCAGGTCGGGGACATTTTGCTCCAATTCTTTATTGTTGATGGCGATGATTTTGTGGATGGCATTCATGGCAAAACTGTTGTTCACGGCTAGTTTTGATGTCCCGAGCTGGTTCGGGGCTCCAGCGCTGTAGGCTGCGGGGCCGTGCGACGGCTGTAGAGCGTAGATAGCGTGAGAAGGCCGAGCCTAAAGAGGGGAAGACAGAAGAGCACAAAAACAGATATGACTCAAACGTGAATGAAACAGAGCTCAAACATACCATTGGTTTATATATAAGGAACCCACCCAAAAATATTGTTGGGGGCTTTTTCTGCTGCTGGGCTTATTCTGCTGCTGTTCTAAGTTCGCTTGTTACACTCCATTGGCAACCTAAAAGCGCCCTCTCTGCAGTGCGCATCGCAGATGCTCTTCGCAGTTTTTTCTTACCAGCTTCTGCTTCTCAGTGATTATCATGGCTCAGAAGGGAAAGGGCCTGGCTGCGCCCGCTGTAGCACCGGTTGAGCAGAAGAAAAGAAAGCCCAGTGATGACGGTGGCGACGCTTTATCCGACGATTTCAATGTGAACGGTCTTCTAGACATAGACGACGATGATGATGATGATGATGATGATGATGATGATGATGATGATGATGATGATGATGATGACGATGATGCCAGCGAGTATGGTGACAACGACGATGTGGAGCCAGCTTCCGAAGCAATAGACAATGCCGAGGCCGAGTCTACAGAGGATGAGGAGGACGAAGAGGACGAAGAGGAAGCGGAGCTCAACAGACTTCTTGCGGAGGAAGGGCCTGAGGAAGACGAGGCAAGCACCGATGGGGAGTCGAGCTCTGACACTGATTCTGGCTCCGAGCCCGAAACCATCAGTGACAGGCTCAGCGGAACTTCGTTAAAGGTCGTAAGTGCAGACGACGATAAGACGTTCTACACAAAATATTCCGATGGCCGTCCTCGTGAGATCAAGCCGGAGATCGAGCCAGTGTATGATTCAGACGATTCAGACGCTGGTGATTTTAACACCATAGGCAACATCCCCCTCTCTGCGTATGATGAGATGCCCCACATTGGTTATGATATCAACGGGAAACGAATCATGCGCCCGGCAAAGGGAAGTGCGTTGGACCAGCTTTTGGAGCAGATCGAGTTGCCCGAGGGCTGGACGGGTCTATTGGACCAAAACACGGGCGAGCTGTTGAAGCTTACTGCAGAAGAGTTGGAG
Source organism: Metschnikowia agaves (assembly GCA_963678735.1). Taxonomy (NCBI): domain Eukaryota; kingdom Fungi; phylum Ascomycota; class Pichiomycetes; order Serinales; family Metschnikowiaceae; genus Metschnikowia; species Metschnikowia agaves. Next base: position 829,396 of record CAVMBV010000003.1, on the reverse strand, counting down.
TTGATCCGCAAGATCCAGAACAATGAGAACACCGACTCCTCCATCAACCCATATGAACCCACCATCGAGTGGTTTACTTCTAAAACTGAGGTCATGCCGCTTACGGCAGTGCCCGAACCCAAGCGCCGCTTCATGCCTTCAAAACACGAGGCAAAGCGTGTCATGAAGATCGTACGTGCCATCCGCGAAGGCAGGATCATTCCTCCTGACCAGGTAAAGGAGGAAAAAGAAGAAGAGAGCCGCAACTTTGATTTGTGGGAGAAGGAAGAAGGTCCTAACAATCATATCATGAACCTTCGTGCTCCAAAATTACCTCCTCCTACGAACGACGAGTCATATAACCCTCCTGAGGAGTACTTGTTCACCGAAGAAGAAAAGCAGGAGTGGCTCAAAGCTGAACCCCTGGACAGGGAATCAACCTATGTGCCCCAGAAGTACCTGGCTTTACGTAAGGTTCCGGGGTACCAGGAATCTGTGCGAGAGAGATTTGAGCGATGCTTAGATTTGTACTTGGCTCCCCGTGTCCGCCACAACAAGTTGAACATTGACCCTGACTCTTTAATCCCCGAGTTGCCCTCACCAAAAGACTTGCGTCCGTTCCCTATCAAGTGCTCCACGATTTACACTGGTCACACCAGGCGTATCAGAACTGTGTCGGTTGATCCGCTGGGCTTATGGTTGGCCACAGGCTCTGACGATGGGTCTGTACGTGTGTGGGAGGTTCTTTCCGGTAGACAAGTATACAAGATCCAAGCAATTGATCCTGAAGAGAACCCTGAGGACAAGATCGATGCTGTGGAGTGGCACCCGGACCCAACGACACCGATCTTGGCCCTTGCTGTCTCTGAACGGGTGTTCCTTGTTGTTCCACCCGTGTTCGGCTTTGATATTGAAAACAATGCTCGTGTCAAGCTAGAAGCTGGGTGGGGTTATGGTACCTTCGGTAACAAGAACAAGGATGTAGAGATCAACGTCAACTCCGACGATGACCACGAAGAACAAGCAGCAAAGGCATTGGAAAACAAGAAGGATGTAGCCAAATGGTATACACCAAACGAAAGACAGGCACAAGATTGTGTATGTGCAATCGTTGAATGTAAACATCCGATTAAGAAGCTCTCGTGGCACAGAAAAGGTGATTACTTCGTCACGGTATCGCCAGACGCTAAAAACACCTCTGTTCTCATCCACCAGCTATCAAAGCACTTCTCTCAGTCGCCATTCCGCAAAGCTAAGGGCATCCTTGTCGATGCGAAGTTCCATCCTACCAAGCCCCAACTTTTTGTCAGTTCACAGCGCACAATACGGATTTACGACTTGGCGCAACAAGTTTTGGTGAAGAAGTTGATGCCGGGAGCAAGAATGCTTTCATCGATTGACATCCATCCGCGTGGTGACAATCTTTTAGCATCGTCTTACGATAAAAGAGTGTTGTGGCACGACTTAGACTTGAGTGCCACACCTTACAAGACTTTAAGATACCATGAGAAGGCGGTTCGTACCATCAAGTTCCACAAAGGGAAGTTGCCGCTTTTTGCCTCTGCATCGGACGATGGATCCATCCATGTGTTTCACGGTACAGTTTACGATGACTACATGACTAACCCGTTACTTGTTCCATTGAAGAAGTTGACTGGCCACAAAGTGGTGTCGAGCATCGGAGTGTTGGACTTGGTTTGGCATCCTAAAGAGGCATGGTTGTTCAGTGCTGGAGCAGATAACACTGCTCGTCTCTGGACTACTTAATGTTTTTTTAAGTATAATATTCATTCACTAGCATCATTAAAAGTACAGCTCTGTAAGGTCCTTCCCTCGTAGGTCGAAACCCATAGAGCTTTAGGGCTTGCAGTAAAAAGAGTACGGAGCATAACCTGAACATTATCGACCACACCTGTGTTTTCCTCGTGCAAGAGCCAATCCATGGACTTCCAATCCAAAATGCCTTCATGACAGTGGCATCTGGGGGTTTTGTACTTCTCCATCTCGTGCTGCAGCACGTCGGCTGTGAAAATATGGACACCACCGAGATGCTTTCCGTCGCGCACCCACTTCATCACACCTCTGTCCTGGTATTGAGGCAAAAGGAGGCCGGTTTCTTCTTGGGTCTCTCTCACAATGCACTCATAAGGAGTTTCATCAGGTAGCAATTTTCCACCCACACCGTTCCAACGGCCCATCCATGGGGCCTTTTGGCGGTTCAAGAAGAGAACGTGCCCCGTGTCTGCACGAATGAAGCCTAGGGTGTATTTCTGATATTCAGACTTAGTCATTATAGAGTCGAAACACGTATTCACGCAAGTAAGTCAGGTGGCCGCGTGTTGGTGGCCGCGTGTGCAGAGTACTGGTAAACAATGCGCCCTACGCGGGCACTTTTGTCCAGGGCCTACGACAGTTCGGGGCGGAGGTGGCACCGTTTCAAGCACTTCATCAAAAGCGGCCAATCAAGAGGCACGTCCGTGGCCAGAGAGTTCACCAATTTTGCCTCGTGTGTCAAATGCGCTTCAATGGCAGCCACATCGGCGGGCACGACAAACTTGGTATAATCCTTGCCCAAGAATAGTAGAGTGGCAGCGGCCCTGGCCATGGGCTCCACGCACAAGAAAAAAAGACCAATGGCGCCACACATTAGGCGCGCCGCATCGCTCGGCAGCACACCGCCGTGGCCGGCGCCAAGCGCAGGCAAAATAACGGTATCAAACTTGTCTCTGGTGGCCAACAACACATTCCACATGCAAGAGAACACGGTGAATTTGGCTATGTTGTCGGGAACCACCATGGTGGGAACTTGGATGAGGGTGCCCACCTGGTGCGCAACATTGGACCCCACTGGCCCCGCGTGGAGCGCCATGCCTGCAGCCGTGAAGGCGCCCTTGATATCGATGATGTTAGCAGATGCCGGTGGGATAAAGCCATTGAACTTGTCCAAAGCGTGGTTTTGGATGACCGACTCGAACTCTTTATAGTTCCCGTTGGGTCCGCAATACGCCTCGGCGATCGCCTTGTCAAAGCCGCCTCCCATCATGGAGAGTGAGTTTGCCGGCGCGACAAGAGCCGACCTCTGGCCCTGGGGATTTACGTAGGACGCTAGGTAATTCTTCACATTCCCTTCAAACAACTGCATGGACACTGATTCGGGGAGGAAGGGCCGGATTTCCCTGACACATTGCTGGAACGCCTGGATTGTTGCTGAGTTGGAGTTGACAAGAATGAACCTCATGGCACCGTGGGGCGCGAGTCCTGTGCGCACGGCCAGAGCTGAAATGCTCGTTTAGTCACCTGACTGCCACGAAAGATGCCAGGCTACTTGAGAGATGGCAGGCTGCTTCCAAATTCGGTCTTTGCATGGCAGAGTGGTCAGGCACGTCACCACAAAATAGAAGAACAAAAGAAAGCAAAACAAAAGCAAAACAAAAGCAAAACGAAAGCAAAACGAAAGCAAGAAATCGGGTATCAGCGCCAGGCCCAGGGCCGTGTGCGCACGTGCACGAAATCTGGGGTGGCTCGCCCAAGGTCACGTTGTATGGTGGTAAATGGCCACGTTCGCACCGCCAGCTATCACCGAGTGGAGAAGTAAACGGGCCGTGTCAGAGAACAGAAACTAGAGGCGGTGCCCCAAGCAACGGAGCGCCTCCCACACGAGTGTCGAATCACACCGAACATGTTGCGCCAAGAATTGGCCCGCAGGCCTCGACTCCAAACGAGGACTGGCTAGTACAACAGTGCCAAACCCACAGCCTAATTGGCTTCTCTCAGGCCGCTCGCGCCAGCCCAATTTCTCCCACAGCGCTGGCGCCCGGGAAAAGCGCGGGACGGCGGTGTCGCCTCCACACTCTACACCACGGAATGGCCCACCGACCCAAACTTTGGCATTATGCAGGCCGCGGGCGCCAATACTCCTCGGCGTATAAAGGTTGTCGCTCGTCCTCTCGCGGCGTGCTCGCGGTTTTTCGCTTCCCACCTCTGACCTCCAGATCTACCCACAACAATGGCTCCTGTTGCTTTCTCCGATATCCAGAAACCTTCCAACGACTTGTTGAACAAGGACTTCTTCCACTTGTCCACAGCCGCTGTCGATGTCAAGACCGTCGCTCCCAACGGCGTTGGTTTCACCGTCAAGGGTAAGACCGCCAAGGACAACGCTATTGCTGCCTCCGTCGAGGCCAAGTACGCCGACAAGGCCACTGGCTTGACCTTGACCGAGGGTTGGAACAATGCCAACACATTGACCACCAAGATCGAGTTGTCCGAGTTGTTGACCCCGGGCTTGAAGGGTGAATTGGACACCTCGGTCGTCCCCAACGGTGCCAAGAACGCCAAGTTGAACTTCTTCTACCAACAATCTGCTGTCAACGCCAGATTGTTCTTCGACTTGCTCAAGGGTCCCATTGCCACTGCTGACTTGGCCGTTGCCCATGACGGTTTCACTGCAGGTGCTGAGTTGGGCTACGACATTGCCTCTGCCAAGCTCAACAAGTACTCTGTTGGTGTCGGTTACGCCAGCCCATTGTACACTGTTGGTGTCACCTCCACCTCCAACTTGTCTGTCTTCACTGCTGCTTACTACCACAAGGTGTCTCCCTTCGTTGAGGCTGGTGCCAGAGCCACCTGGGACTCTGTCAAGTCCCAGAGCGTCAACGTTGAATTCGCCACCAAGTACAAGTTGGACTCTTCTGCTTTTGTGAAGGCCAAGATCGCCGACTCTGGTTTGACTGCCTTGTCTTACTCCCAAGAGTTGAGACCTGGTGTCAGGTTGGGCTTGGGTGCTTCTTTTGACGCTTTGAAGTTGGCTGAGCCTGTCCACAAGTTGGGTGTCTCTTTGTCATTCTCCGCCTAAAAGTGATTTCGAGCTCGGATCGTTGTTTATAACTCAATAGATAACCGTTGATGGTTTAAATCTCGCCTAGTATGTTTACGGCGTCACATCCGTACCTCCGCGACATGGGTCCTCATCAAAAAGTTCTTGAGCCGTGTCCAGCTTTCTGCACCAGCCATGGCCGAAAACAAGAATCCCAAGCAGGATCCTCCGGGGACGCCAACGCTGGTAAAAAAAGAGAAGGACAAGCCAACCATTCTACAGGTTTCTCGGCCGTTTCTCTCCCATGCAGAGCTATCCTACCTTCATGCGAACACCATTCCTGATAATAAGAAGCTAGCCTACAACCAACGTAAGCACCAAATGTACCAGTTTTTGTTCCAAGTGGTAAGGACGATGAAGTTCCCTTTGCGTGTTCTCAGCTTGTCCATGAACTACTACCAGAGGTATTATTTGTTCAACATGTTTGAGGAGCTGTCGGACCAAAACCCAGACAACGACCCTCTTGTAGAGCTCGAAAAAGACCCTTATCTAGTGGCTTACACGTGTCTCTTTTTGGCCACCAAGAACGAAGATTGCATCAAGAAGTTAAGAGAGATTCAAGCGGTTGCCAACAAACTCCGAGACATTGATGGTGAGTCCCGAAGCCATTACAGAAACATCTCATCCAACAGTACAGTGCATGAAATACAGCGGAAAGTCATCATGAGCCTAGAGTTCAAGTTGCTTCAGGTCCTCAAGTTTGACTTTTTGAGCGGCGCTGCAAACATTCCTTCTGTGGATCAGTTGGTGGTGATTTTCGGTAAGAGATTGAAGCTAGAGTACAACCTCACATTCTTTGCGTGGCTTGTTTCGTTTGACATTATGTCGACACCGCTTTCGCTTGTCATCCCGCCACACTGCATTGCGTTGGCCATCATCATAGTAACACTAAACCTAAAGCCCTTCGATGTCTTGTCAAAGTACGGGGGAAAAGGAGATCGCGAGAAAACACGCAGTATCCTCGAGAGCATTGATTGTATGAAAGACTTCAGGTGTCCGGAGTCGTTGGTCAATGAAGGAATCGTGTATATTTTGGACTACTATGTGCATCAAATGAAGTATTCCGTGCTCAATGAGTACATGCCTGCGATAAACGAGGAATTCGGCAAGGAGCAGATTTTCAAATTCATGGAGCTCAAATCAAGGTTCAATGACTTGACCATTCTCAGCGAGCAGTCTGTTTCCACAAATGGCTTGCTCAAGCAGGACAACTATTTGCGTAAGTGGGACTACAAAGTGGGCAACAAAGGGGCAGTAAGATTCATGATTGGGAACAAGCGTCGTCGCTTTGACCACGAGTTTTCCATATTGCGCCCTCCGAAACAAAACAATGTATCATAGATTAATGATGACTTTCCGTCTTTATTTCCTCTTGCTATTTGGGAAGAAGATGCCAATGCACAAAACCTATCTAAAGCGACTTTATCATTTATACATGAGCAGCAGGTATCAACCCAACTTGTAGCTTACACATGTGCCGACGTTATGCAAATTAGTTTGAAATGTAGAGAATTTTACCTCGTCAGAGTCACCTTGGATCATCTTCCCATCGCCTTCTGTGTCTGCCCATTCTAACGGGATATTACGAGTGTCATAGGAGGGGTCCGTGTAAACCAAAACATTGAACGTATACTCATCGTCTTTCAAAAACGGTAGATAGGATACAGATGCGGTGATCTGTCGGATAATTGCCTGAATTTCTTTCTGGATGGCGGCTTTGCTTTTCTTCTCGTCGGTGGTGATATCATCGTTCAAATCAAGGGAGAACTCCCAGCGCTCAAAACTCTCTGTAGTGGCCTTATTCAAGATCACAACCACAAGCTTGGAAAGTTTGCCGCCATAAATCCATTTTTTGACTTGTTCCATGATTTTCTGCACATATGCTTTGACGTCGTCGTCAGCACTCACCAACATCGGCAAGTCATACTTCTTCACGGTGATGAAATCTTCCGCAGGATATATGCCACGCTGGAATAGTATGCTGTGTATCGCAAACTCGAAGTAGTCTGCAACGATTTTGGAAGATCCTTTAAGAGCCAACTTGGACAACGACTCTGTCATCGCTAAGTGCCTTATGGTAAGGTGGGAACGCGCTCCCATCATATAGCGGTGCCCATGTCGCGCGTTATATGGGCATAGACTGGGCAGAAGTCAATGCAAAGTAGAGTATTATTTGTAGAATAAAATAGCTGAGAACTTATGGTCAGATAATTTGGCTGCTCTGTTTATGTTCAGACGGTTTTAAAGGCATTTTGTTAAGGTTTGGATTTTTGGTCTCACTTTAATGTTCTCAGACATCGGCACACTAGGTACCAATAATATGATATTGCAGAGGCTTTACTGGACCGCAGCCAAAATGTGAATGAGTCCTATAGGCACCAAATATAATGAACAATTAAATATAAATATTTTAAATAATAAAAATCAATACGGCAGTTACTACAAAAAAAGCAAAGAAAAGCACGATTCTATTCCGATACCTGTTTGTTGGTATAAAAAAATACACGAGCCTCCACCGTGAGTGTTCGCTGATAAATACTCTTGTTCAAAGAACGTTCCAAAAGACCTAAGCCAGCGAGATAGGCGCCATTTTTTTTCTTCACTAGTTCAATTCTATAATAAGCATTCAAAAATGAGATGCCTGGACCCAAACAGGGCCACCAATTCACATATGTAGATCGACCGAGCCCAACACCGTCCAATCGTTGACGTCCCCTTCACAAAGCACCAATTTCAACACGCCTCCTTCCCAAGAGTACCGATTTCCAGTAGCATCCCAGTCTTCCAGATCACAGTCTTCCAATGAGAGATAGTCCAGCACACGCGAACGAATGGTGTGCCATAAGGCACTGTCGATGTGGTGCAAATTGCTATAAACTAACGAAAGATGTGGGTCAAAATCCGTTGCTGACCACTGAGCGGCCTCCTCAGCCAGCTCGCGCAGAAGCTGGGCCATGTCCAAGGCAACGTCTATAGGTGGGTTCAGTTTCTGCGAAGTTGCACGGCTGCTGATGCTCTTCTTGCGTACTATGTTGCCGTGATTGTCTGTTTGGTATAGGTGAGGGTTCTTCTTCTTATTCTCGAGGTCCACCTTTTCAGGCAAGATGACAAAGAGCTCACGGACAATCCGGGCAAACGAAAGAAGCATCGGGTGTCGAAGAACCTGGAAGTAAAGCTTCTTAAAGAACTTACGCTGGCTATTAACTCGTCCGAGCCGAACCCAATCGGTATCGGAAGCGTGTTTGGGAAACGAGTTGAGCGCTATACAGCATGCCGTGAGAATGCGACTGACATCGTCTTTGGCGTTATCTAAATCCATGGCAATGTTGGTGCTGATGGTGACATGGGGCTCGAACTTCGGAGGTTGTCCTGGGAACACTGTTGAGAGTGAGTTCATCAACACCTCTAGTTTGTCGTACAACGGCGTGTTTTTTTTTGGACAAAGCCATAATGCCACACCCATGTCTTGAACGTTAGTATGCTTCCGCTAGTGTCAATGAATTCGCGGCTGATACGTACTCATTATGTGGTTCTAGGGCTTTGAGAAGTGCGCTCTTTGGGAATTAGGAAACTGTGGGGAGGACGTGCGATTGAGTGGACTGGCGAGCATGGAGGAAAACGTGAAACGTAGTCCTCTTAACACAAGACAAGATTTTAGAGAAACATAGAAAAAAAAAGAATAGATGACAGCCACGAAGATATCGAAGAACTTAAAAGTAAGTGTTGAGAAAGACAAGAAGAAAACGTGTGGTGAAAAGTGTTCGAGTCTAATATTGGAGGTACGAATCCAAGTCTGGCGATTACTCAGTTACGTAAAAAAGCTTCAGTATTTCGAAGCGGGAATTTTGGTGCCTTTGAGCGCGGCATCGTTGACAAACCAGGAAACAGGTACGTCAAGATCGTTCACAAGCTTGCAAGGCAATTCAGACGACTTATCGTTGAAAATCGCGTCGAGCACCGGCGCCTTTCCCTCTCCCTCCGCAATGAACGCAATGGCACCTGCCTTACTCAACACAGGGAACGTGAAGCTGATCCGTCTTGGAGGAGGTTTTGGAGAGTCTCTAATGAGCGCAATAGTCTTGCTCTTCTCGTGCAACAAGGCATGGCCAGGAAACAACGAGCAAGTGTGTCCATCAGGCCCGCACCCCAAAAGAACCAAGTCAATCCTGGAGTCTGCAGGGAAAGCCTTGGCGTAGGCATCTGCAATAGCCTCGTCCTGCTTCTCATCAGCACCCTCGACCTTGCCGTCGCTTCCTGTGAGAAGAGACGAATCAATTGTAGTCACTTTAGGCTTATCTCCAGCCAAGTTCTTGAGAACCAACTCATTTAGAAGCCCGTAATTGGACTCTGGGTGGTCCAAAGGAACCAACCTCTCATCTGAGAAGAAAATTTCCCACTTGGACCATTGGACGTGGCTTGCAGCCTGGGGATTATCGATTAATCCCGCCTTCAAAACCTTACCCATAGACCCCCCAGACACTGCAACCTTGAATGTGTTTGCCTTGGAGAGCACATCGTCCTGGATTTTGAGGATGTAAGACGCAACGGAGTCGGCAACCTCCGAAGACGAGGAACTCGTGTAAACTTGGACCATTGTGTGTAGTTTTGCTATTGGCGATGCAAAGGGTGTTGTATCTGGTTCAACCTCCGTAGTTCTTGGACTTCACTTCTCGGACTCCAATGAACACCATAAAATGCAGGAACATGGCAAGCGACAATGTGCGCGCATCCTCACAGATCGAGGAAATGGGAGTATTCAGCGCTCTCCTTGACCTTTTTCGTAAGAAATTTGTCGAGCTTCGTGGCATTCTTGTAGTAAGTGGTTGTCTCAGCGTTGTAGGCTCTGCAGTTATTGAAAATCAATCTACAGTCATAGAGGAATTGGTCAAAGGACTCGTACTTGTCGTTTTCAAGTTTCAGTTCCATGGTGGAGAGATCCATGGGCTCCTCAATGACATCGTAGTAATCACCCACCTCATCTTTGTTGACGGGCACGGCAAATGGCCACGCCAGCGGGTGGTTTGTGAGTTCCGATAGTAGTGTGACCATGAAGTTGTAATGGGGCCCACGCTTGGGCTTTTGCGCGAGCTTATCCATTTCCTCCAGCCAGCCGCTTTCTATCAAGCCCGGGATCTCTTTAGCCAGCAACCTGAAGCCATTCTTGGCGTTTTTAAAAACCTGGAGCCCCGGGCGTACCACGTGCGAGTTGGACCTCATTTTGATCTTCTTTTCTATGGCCGCCTTCTGAAGCAAAAGAATCTTGCCCGAATCCAAATACCTCAACCGCGACGGAAGCATAGCGCATTGCATGAGTGTGCCGCCCTCGTAGTCCTTGATGTAGCCCATCCAGACCAGCTTATCGAGGGTCACATCTTTGGTGAAGCCTTGCTTCTTGAAGTATCCAATAGCGTAGTTGTCTGCGTACGTCAAGAAGTACTTCACTGGCGACGTGGCACGCACATAGTCTTTCAAGTGATTCATCAAATGTGCACCATATCCGCGGACCTGCTCAGTCGAGGAAATGGCACAAAACACGATTTCGGCAAACTCTCTGTTCTCGAAAGGGCGGTAGGTGATTCCTCCCACTACCGTCAACGGCTTGCGCACCACCGCCATGGACAAGTGAGACCGGTCGTAGACCAACCTCGAAATGTATTCCCTCGGCATCTTGGGCAACTGTTTTTGGAAGATGTTCTTTAGGCCCGTAAGCACAATCATATTTTCCTTGGTATTGTCGTTGTTGACCACGCGGAATTCGATCTTACCCTCGCGCTCTTCTAGCACCGATGGACGTTCCTTGAAAGAGTACTCTACGCCGTCGAACCTGAAGGTGGTGATCCGCCGTTTTTCCTCCGCATCGTCGTCATCGTCGTCGTCGTCGTCATTTTCATTTTCATTTTCGTTTTCGTTGTCATTGTCGTTGTCGTGTTCTTTGTCATGCCCATTTCCATCTTGTCCCGCGCTATGCTCAACATCAGCGTCTTCCGATCCCGCGCCCTCCTCTTCCTTATCGTGGGCGCCATCCACCTTTTCCTCGGCTGTCTCGGCGTCTTCGAATGCATCGTCGCCATTGCCATCCCCCCCGCCGTCCAGTTCGTCGTTGGAATCCGACTCCAACTTCGGGCTTGAATACTGAACCGACTCTGCATCCGAGTCCTCGACTTCCTCCGTCTTTTTGACCTTTTTCATCTTCTTGGGCGGCTCACCGGACACCCGGCCACCACCTCGTTTGCGGTCCACCATTTGCCACGTCTTGCTAGATACGGTTTTTTGGACTCACTCCAAACAATCTCCATGGCACTGCGGTGGAGCTCCACCATAAAACCGCCGGTGCACGGGTGCGCGTACGGCCACTTCCTCCTCCACCATGAAGGATCTCATCTCTGCTCGCTTTTTGGGCTGCCATCTTCGACATTTTCTTTATTAATAAGCACGTTTTCCTCGCAAGGTGTACACGAGGATAGAGATAAACGGTATTGTTAATCTCCGAGTCGCAAGAGGCACTTTAAGGAATCGCCGTTTTAGTTCGTACCTTGAACTTCATCCTCGAAGCAGATTTTAGCCACTGATTAAAAAAGGTCAGTTTCTGTTACCGCATCGACTTCATTACATAACACAATGTCCTATACTCCAATACAAAACCACAACCAAGGCGGTGTCGCCACAGTGCTCTGCTGCAACTGTGGTGTGCCCATGGATGGTTCTCTGGGACTTGTGATGTGTTACGACTGTATAAAGTTGAATGTCGACATCACCGAGGGCATTCCAAGAGAGGCCAATATCAGCTTTTGCAGAAACTGCGAGAGGTTCTTGCAACCACCGGGCCAGTGGGTCCGGGCCGAGTTGGAGTCGCGTGAGTTGTTGGCAATCTGTTTGCGCAAGTTGAAGGGCTTGTCTAAGGTCAGATTGGTGGACGCTTCGTTTATCTGGACAGAGCCACACTCAAGAAGAATTCGAATCAAGTTGACCATCCAGGGCGAGGCGTTGCAAAACACGATCGTGCAACAGACTTTTGAGGTCGAGTACGTGGTCATTGCAATGCAGTGTCCCGACTGTGCCAAGTCTTTCACGGCCAATACGTGGAGAGCCACAGTACAGATTCGTCAGAAGGTGGCGCATAAGAGGACATTCTTGTACTTGGAGCAGCTAATTTTGAAGCACAACGCCCACGTCGATACCATTCTGATCCAGGAGGCCAAGGACGGGCTCGATTTCTTCTACTCGCAAAGAAACCATGCCACCAAAATGGTGGATTTTTTGAGCGCAGTTGCACCTATCAAGTCCAAAAAATCCGAGGAATTGGTTAGCATAGACACCCAGTCGGGACTGTCATCTTACAAGTTCACCTTCTCGATTGAGATCGTGCCAATCTGTCGTGATGATCTTGTTGTTCTTCCCAAAAAGTTGGCCAACCAGCTTGGCAACATCACGCGCTTGGTGGTGTGCAATAAGGTTACCAACATGCTACAGTTCATTGATCCCAACACGTTGCAAACGGCCGACTTGCCTGCAAACGTTTATTGGCGGTCTCCATTTTTGTCACTCTTAGATGTGACACAACTAGTTGAGTTTGTGGTCTTGGATGTGGAGCCCACGGGTGACGTTAGGGGCAAGCATGTTCTTGCGGACATCACCGTTTGCCGTGCCAGTGATTTAGGAGTCAATGATCGTACCTTTTACGTTCGGTCACACTTGGGAGCCATCCTACACGCAGGTGACTCGTGTATGGGATACTACTTGACCAACACTAATTTTAACTCCGACCTCTGGGACACTTTGGACACGGACAACACACCTGAGGTGGTGTTGATCAAGAAACACTACGCAAGAAAGTCCAAGAAGAGCAAGTACAGAAACTGGAAGTTGAAGAGAATGGCCAAGGAGCACGAGGATATAGTTGCCAACGACGAGTCGAGACAAGCCAGACAAGAACAGGAGCGGGCCGAAAGAGACTACGAATTGTTCTTGCAGGAATTGGAGGAAGACCAGGAATTGAGGCAGACTATTAACTTGTACAAGGCCGGCGAGCAGGCGGCTGCTGAGACTGACGCAGAGAACGATATGAGTGACGACGACGGGATCGAGATTGGTATTGACGAATTGTTAGATGAAATCGACGGCATGACGTTGGACTAATTACAGGGTAGAAAGGTACGTAAAGTAATTGCATGATAGAAAGAAGGCAAACAGCTGGCACTCAAAAAAAAAAAAATAAGATACAAGAAATAAGGAGATAAGTCAAGTAAAGTTGTACTCATGGAAAAGGAGGAAGAACAGTGGTAGAAATTGGTTACCCCAGAAAAGTCGCAGCTGCGCATCACTGTAGATAGATAACCAGCAGGCTCAGCATAATCGCTCCAGGCTTATCACTCGTTTTCTGAATACAAAGAACAAGACACGAAACACACAAAAATGGAAGATCCCACTCTGCAGAAAGGTGGCTTGATGCGGTTCAATGCTATACAGTCGTATGTTGACTCGTCGTTCTTCACCAAACTCTCTGAAAGAAAACTCAGCGAGTACAAATTGGACTCCACGCCTCGGCAAATCTACGGCTTCATGACACAGCCCAAACGGCTCAATAAATTCAACGACAGACCCATAATAAACCTAGACCACAACTGCTTTGATACGGAATATAGTGATGAGCTATCTAGGCCCATAAAAGGGTCTTTGCACAATGTGAACACCATTGAGGAGTTCAAAAGCATAGACAAGAAGCAGCTTTTGAAACAGTGGGGCAACGAAATTCTCGAAGGAATTTGCCAAGATGGCACTGTCTCAGAAAGGTTTCATTTGTTGACCTTCTCAGACTTGAAGAAGTACAAATTCTATTACTGGTTTGCGTTCCCAGTGCTCCACTCTTCATGGAGAGTGAAGCTGTCCACGAGCGAGCACCGTTTTAAGGCAATAGTCGAGCAACACTTGGACACCAGCGAAAGTCTATTCTTTCAGTTGGTGCAAGAAGATTCAGGAAACTACAAAACTGCTACCAGGGCATCTCAATTCACTGAGAATGGAACATTTATATACGTCGATACGTGCTTGAATGCAGACGGAACTCCTTCCATACAGCTCAAAAACCATCTTTACTTACTAGCAAGAATGGGCCTTGCACAGATTGAGATAATTATTCACAGAAACGACATGAACTCCAAGACTTTGGTGCTAGAGCTTGAGAAAAATTTTGATGAGTCGCAGGAACCCATTGTTACGGGTTGGGAGCGGACGGCCCAAGGCAAACTTGGCCCGAAATTAGCTGACTTAGGATCACTCATAGACCCCAAGCAGTTGGCAGATCAGGCAGTAGACTTGAACCTCAAGCTTATGAAGTGGCGTGTAGCGCCGCAGTTGGACTTGGAAGTCATCAAGAATCAGAAGGTGCTCTTACTAGGTGCGGGCACGTTGGGCAGCTACGTGTCTCGAGCCCTAATGGGATGGGGAGTCAGAACAATCACATTTGTTGACAATGGCCGCGTTTCGTACTCGAATCCTGTGCGGCAGCCATTATTCACTTTCAAGGACTGTTTTGGGGATGCAAACCAAGGCTATCACAAGGCCACCAGGGCAAGCGAGGCACTCATGGAGGTTTTCCCTGGCGTGGACGCTACCGGCCACAACATGGAGGTACCCATGATTGGCCATCCTGTAAGTGGCGAGCGAGAGGCTGAAGCACGAGAAAATTACGAAAAATTGCTACAACTCTTCAAGGACCACGACGTGATCTTTCTTCTCATGGACTCCCGAGAGTCACGGTGGCTTCCTACTCTAATGGGCGTGGCAATGGACAAGGTGGTGCTCAACGCGGCGCTTGGTTTCGACAGCTACCTTGTCTCGAGACACAGTCCCTCTGACATGGAGGACCGCTTGGGGTGTTACTATTGCAACGACGTGGTTGCACCTTTAGACTCTCTTTCTGACCGCACCTTGGATCAGATGTGTACGGTCACGCGTCCCGGAGGAGCTTTAATTGCTTCGTCACTTGCAGTTGAACTTTTGGTGTCGATGCTCCAGCACGCTCAGAGAAACAAGGCTCCCCATAATTCTGCGTCCAAGTTCGGCGAGGTACCTCATCAGATAAGAGGGTTTCTACACAACTTCACACAGACTAAGCTCAGCACACCGGCATACCCACATTGTTCAGCTTGCTCAGAACCTGTGATAGATATGTACAGAAAGCACGGGTGGGAATTTGTACGCAACTGTTTAAATAGCACTGACTACTTAGAGGAGATCTGCGGGCTAAAGCAGGTGCAAGAGCAGGCCGAGAAGGCATCTGCAGCGTTGATGGAGGACTTTGACTTGAGCGATGACGACTTTGGCAGCTGAGCATTTTCAAGGGAAAGAAATGACAGCACGGAAGAAAAGCACAAAGCACGTTTCTCCGTTCCGTCTCTACATCCGGCTTCTTGCTCCAAAATCTCTTGCCGGCGTTATCTGTGGTGCGCGCGAACCTTCGGGCACTGTTAGCCTTGTTTACATCGCAAGCCGCGAGCGCATCTCCACGCAAACAACATTTTCACAAAGGCAGAATCACCCCTATCTGACAATAGCTGAAAACAGAGACGCTGTGCTTGAGCGATCAACATATAGCCAGCCGAAATGGACCTCAGCCCATCTCTCGCGGAGAGCGTTGCGCAGCCGCCTGGCCATACTGTCCAGCTCACAGAATCATTCTACCTCCAGTCCACCCTTCAGACTGCCAGAATGTCAACACACGACAAGCCGATAGCGTTGAACGAAATTCTGGACTCAAAGGCACAGGAGGCGTTGGTGGTCAAAGACTTGCTACTCGCTTTACTTGGATACGAAGGCTCCTATATGAAGTTCAGCGAGCGATACGATCTGTCATTACTCCACGATCGCATCCATGGGCCCGATCACAAAGTGGCCAAGCACCTTGACATTAGCTTGAAAGCAATCACTAAAAGGGTTCTACGGTATGGCAAATACTACTCTGGAATTAGCAATTTTGCCCAAATATACGACAGTCCGCTCTTCGGCAGAGTTAACCAGCGCTTGTGCCTTGAAATCAATAGATTTTGCTCTGATTATCGCTTGCTCGTTCTTTCTTTTGAGGAATCTTTTATCAGCAGCCCAAGCTTCTCCATAACGCTGCTTGAGAATGAATTGAATCGTGTTTGTGCCGACAACATGAAACACCTCTACGATATCTGCTGTGCGATTCATCTGGAAACAGAGAACAGAAACCCTCGTTTCCGACACGCCAAGACAGTTGCACAATGCGAGGCCGTAAATTATCATGCCAGCGATCCCAAATTTGGCACATTTTTGGAGTCTGTCAGAAACGACATTACTTTCGGTAACAATGCCTCTATTTCTTCCGATCCCAATCGGTTGGAGGTGTGTAAAGGTGGCCTCGTTTTGACATTGATTCAGAACAGAAGTTCACAGTACAAAGGCGACGCTGTATCCGTATCGTTCATCTCTGCGCTCTTCGAAGCTGTCAGCGTCGAATATGTTGCGTTGCTTAATCTATGGCTCTCGGAGGGCAAGGTAAACGATCCATTCCAGGAATTTTTTGTCAAGAAGAACGATTTACCAAAGAACATATTTTACTCAAACATGGAAAGATATTGGGAAGAGCTCTATGTCATCAAATTAGACGGTCTTGTGGAACAGTTCACGAGCAAGGAAACTCAATCCAAAGTTCTAACCACAGGAAAATACCTAAACATCTTTACACAATGTCTTGATATTGCCGATATTCAGAGTATACAAGATGATGACACGATTCCTAAGCTTCCGGCTGCAATTGAGAGCTTGTGTGCACCAGACGTGAACTTCAAAATCTCACAGTTTTACGAACGCGCAAACAATCTCCTTTTGAAGTTATTTTTTCAAGGTTACAAGTTCGGTAACTTTTTAGTCAATCTCCACAAGAGCTACCTTTTGTGCGACTCATTTTATGTGGACATATTTCTAGAAAAATCACTCCATGAGCTAGGTAAAAGCAAGAAATCTGCCTCGACGATCGTTCCCATAAACTTATTCAATGAGCTTTTTCGACTCGGAGAATTTCAATCAAAAACTGGAAGATACGCTCAAGAACAATCTAACAAATCGATAAACATTGTGGCTTTATTTCAAAAATTTAGCATTGATGCAAACAATTTCTATGACATCGCCGAGGAGATTATCAACATCAAGTCCTTTGACGCATCAGATACTGTGCATGGCAACGAACAAGCTTCAAGTGCTATCAAAAAGTTAGTCACTCAGTCTTTACAGCGGCATGATTTTGGTCAGAGCAAATCTAGTGAGCTGGAGAGTAGTGATGGAATTCTAGATGCGGTTATTACCGGGGTAAACATAGATATTGACCTACCATTTCCCATTAATTTGATGATTAGTGAAAACTTCATTTTCGAATATCAGCTCATCTTTAAACTACAAATGATCCTCAAGTACACGAGCAAACTTGCAGAAGCAGCATGGCGGGACACTATGTTTTCTACAGTGTGGACATACAAGAACCGGTCGAGTAGTGTGAGGAAACTCAAATTGAGAATGAGAGTCTTAATCTCTCGAATGAAAGCTTTAGTCACGGAGTTACAAAGCTACGTGAACTACTCTGTTATTGAGTCGAACTTCAAGTCCTTAAGCGAAGTGTTTGCAGCATACAACAACAGTACCAGAATGAGTTGCCCCACACTGAGATCGTCACAGTCGGCCTCCCCACTCAAAAGTGGTGCTCATCTCTTTATGAAACATGGGCATAGAAACAATAATATTTTTGATGAAAAGATCTCGGATTCCAATAACCGCCAGGCTGCGTACGAGAGGCGAGAAACAGGGGACAATTACAACGACTTCAACGAACTACATAATCATATTGGAACGTATTTAAACAACATACTTCGGGACTCCATGATTACAAATAGTCGGTTGCTAGCCAACTTGCGAACATTGTTAGGTGTGATCACCGAATTTACAAGCATCACCACCAGACTTAAGAAAACATTAATACTGATCGATGCCGAATTGCTTGAGGCTTTTGCCAGGGACTATCCCGAGAAGTTCAGCGATATTGAATACACTGAGGCATTGGCAGAAAAGAGGATTACGGGACTAAGTGAGGTGCTTAGCAGATACTGGTCGAACTTCGATGCGACACTCCAAGACTTTATTGTAGAACTTCAAAACACAAGCACAGAGAATAACACGTTTGCAGTGCTTAGAGACAAATTCTCTTCTATTTGACAAATATACATCTCGTCCAGCAACAGTGTCGTGGGGCTGCAAAGGCTTCATTCCATATATTAGATGATGCACAGTTAGGCACTCGCCAGTACGCTAAAGCAGAGACTCATCGGTGGCAGTTTCGTTCAATTCCTTTATAAGGGCATCGGTTTTTTCATCCGAGTACACCTGAAAGCCCGCATCCTTCGTCACGGAGGCCAACTGAGCGTTCTTGCAGTCCAACTTTTCCTCCATGACCTGCTTCAAAATCTTTAACGCCAAAAGCTCAGCTTCTTTCAAGGTCAACGACTTGTGGTACTCGTTCTGTAACTCTGTTTGTGCACCCTCCGAGCCCGATCCAATAGCCTTGGCATCGTAACGGTAAAATGTCCCCGAGGGCTCTGCGTGGTACAACTGGGGCCCCTTCTCGTCGTAACCGGCAATCAACAAGGCCACACCAAAAGGCCGTGACATCAAGCGCTTCTCGCCGGACGCCCCCTCCCCAAAACGCAAGGCCAAGTCGCACACAGACTGGGTCAAGCTTTCCACCTGCATCTCCTCGTCGTAGTATAAGTTGTGGGTCAACGACGATACGCGAGCGTGGTCGATCATGGAACGAGCATCAGCGATCAAGCCCGACATCGCACAGCCAATATGCCTGTCAATTTCAACAATTTTCTCAATCGACGACGACTCCAAGAGAGAAGAGGTAACTCTCTTTTCCACGCCGAGAATGACGCCCTCGGACGTCAGGATGCCTATAGCAGTACTGCCCAATTTGATGGCCTCGAGCGAGTACTCGACCTGGAAGAGTCGGCCCTCAGGCGAGAACGTCGAGACACCTCTGTCGTACTCGGATCTGGTTAAAAACATTGTGGTGGTGCAGAAATACGTGGAGGGTGTGGAGAAGACAAGGCTGGTTCGAATCGAGTTGTTGAGGTAGTGGCAACGCGACATCGCGACATCGCGACATCTGGCTGCGAAACGACACACGAACGACACTAGCAGACAAGGCACAGTGTACTGGACCAAGAATAGACATGCTTAATGAAGAGCAGTCGTTGACAGTCGACCTGACTACAGCGCTGTCTGCCTTACGTCTAACCAGAATATATTCATATGTAAAGCGCCTAGTTTGCAGGGGCCAAAGACACAATCTTCTCTGCGGCAGTATCCAAGTCCTCGAACGGGTACAATTTCAAGCCTGATTGGTCGATCAAATCTTTGGCCTCTTGCATGTTGGTGCCTTGTAATCTAACGACGACGGGGATGTCCAAGCCCAAGTTCTTGGTAGCAGCAATCAAGCCCTTAGCAACGTAGTCGCATCTGACAATACCACCGAAGATGTTGACGAAAATACCATTGACCTTCTTGTCAGACAAGATTAATTCGAAAGCCTTCTCAATGGTCTCTGGAGTGGCAGTGCCACCACAGTCTAAGAAGTTGGCAGGTTCTCCACCGTACAACTTAATGATGTCCATGGTGGCCATGGCCAAACCGGCACCATTGACAATGTTAGCGATGTTGCCGTCCAACTTGATGAAGTTCAAGCCATACTTGGCAGCCTCCACTTCCTCGGGGTCCTCCTGCGTAGGGTCTCTCCACGAGAACACCTCCTTTTGTCTGAACTCGGCGTTGTCGTCAAATCCCAACTTGGCATCCATGGCCAACACCTTGTGGTCTGGGGTCTCTGACAATGGGTTGATTTCTACCTGCGTGCAATCCTTGTCGATGAAAACCCTATACAAGTTCTTCACAGCCTCAGCAGCCTCGGGGATGGCCTCCTCAGAATAGCCCAAGGAGCCGGCAACCTCAGTGGCCAACTTGTCAGTAACTCCCTCGCTCAAGTCAACGGAGAAGGTCTTGATGGCGTCTGGGTCAGTGGCGGCAACTCCCTCGATGTCCATACCACCTTGTGCAGAAGCCACAATCATGGGCAACTGAGTGGCTCTGTCCATCAAGATAGCCAAGTAAGCCTCGGTCTTGGCATCTCTTCTCTCAACAACAAATACAGCAGTGACTTCCTTACCAGCAGCACCAGTTTGCTTGGTGATCAATTTGTGGTGCAACATCTTAGAGGCGAGGTCCTTGGCCTCCTCTGGCGAGGAGATCAACTTGACACCACCTTGGAAGCCGTTGTCGAAGTGACCTTTACCTCTACCACCAGTCAAAGCCTGGGCCTTAATGACCAATTTGTCAGTGCCCAACTTCTTGGCAGCTTCGTAGGCACCCTCTGGGGTGGTAGCGGGGTAACCTTTTGGAACACCAACTCCGTAAGACTCCAAAAGAGCAGCGGAGCGGTACTCATGCAAAGACAAACATCTTTTCTGCACAACCTGAACGTTAGTAAGAATTCCTGGGCGGCTCGCAATTGCACCGTTGAGAGCCGAAGGACTGGAGGCCAATGATCATTTTCGGCACCGATGGCCCTCACTGAGCATGTGGAATTGGACATGAGTCGGTAGAGAGTTCGCCGAATCTCAGAGTGGAGAATCGAGAAACCAGAACGAAGCCCACGGTACACCGAAGAAGAAGAAAATGCACCACGGGAGACCGCTAGTACGCTTGCTGAGTGAACAATAGCTACACTAGGGCAGGGCCGAGGAACTCATCACTAGCGGCCCACAAACGGCAGCAAGCAAGTAATCGAACGACATCTGGACATGAGCCCCACGGCACGGAAATCAACATACTCTTGAAGCACGAACAACTCTAGACAACATTGTTTTTTTTAAAGATTTGTGGAAGAGAATGAAAAAAAAACACTAAGTGTTCGGAAGCAAGAAGTAACCGTTTGCTTGTTCACGGTGCCGGCTACGCATAGACCGGACGGAACAACAGTGGCCTCGGACACGTCTGGTCCTTCGTGCCTACACACAAGCACATTACCGTGCGTGGGCCCCGGGGGTTCCAGGGAAGACACACAAAAGGTATAGCCCACGGACCACAGAGGAGCGAGTGCGCGTGCGGCTTGGGAGCGTTGGGCCACCAGAGACTCCACAGATCTGGCACTTTTGTGCGGCTGCGGGCTTCCTGCGGCGATGAGAAAATCGCGGAGGGAGGCTGCTAGAACAGTGGGCGAGCGAGAACACGCAGAGGAAACCACCGAGAAGTTGAGGCGATGGAAAGAAGGCAACGGCAGAGACGGGGAACGCAGTTCTTTATATACTGCTGCTGTTTCAAGGTGTTTGAGTCGTGTTTGAGACCGGTTGCAAACACGGTAGCTCTGCAATTGTGTACGTAGCTCTAGCAGCGTTTGGAAGAGTTCTGTCGCGGCTCTGCAACCGAACACGGGGGAAAGAGTGGGAAGATGCGGAAGGTTAGCTGGAAAATAAGACCGGATTACCATCAAATGCCACTTTTTGCTTTTGTGATTTTACTTCCTCTCCTTTCCTTTTCTCCTCCTTTATTTTCCCCTTTATTTTCCCCTTTTCTTCCCTTTCTCTTCCTTTCTTTTTTCCTTTCTTTCTCTTCTTTTCTCCCTATCTATTTTTTACCTCTGCGAGCTTAGTTTTTTCGCTGCCAGACCTGCCCTGCGTTTTCCTGCATGGCCCGAGATGACCTTAGAGACTTCTTTTCTTATCATGAGTTCAGCAAGATTCCAGCCGCAAATAGACGATTCAGATCCAGAAGATGACTATCTAGGGTCGTTGCTCAACCGGAATTCCCAAGAGAGCGATGACGACTTTTCATCATTGTCTTTCAGCGCGTTGAGCTCAGCGCAGAAGAAGCTCAACGAGCAAGACAAGAACAGTCGAAAGGCGTCGAAAAGAAAACAAAACAAGCCCTCGTCTCCCGAAGAATACCGCAGCGGCCTGGAGAGTGATGGCGAGTTCTTCGAAAACGACAACGCTGATGGCAAGAAAAAGCCGGGAAACATCCAGAAAAGGAACAAGCATGCACCAACAGAGTCCAGCTCCAAGAGACCAGTATCAAAGATCCGTGAAATCCCTGGCTTGAAGTCCCAAAAGGACAGCACGCTTTACCAAGACATCCGGTTTGATGCAGCGTACGGAAAGGCGGACTGGAACCGCATTCGTAAGGACTACGCATTTCTCGACCAATACAGAGAACAGGAAATCAACGACATGCAACGTACTCTCAAAGATAAGAAGAGAATGCAGGGCATGTCGGAGCAAGAGGCAGCAGAGCTCAAGTTGCAGATGCAATCCCTCAAGTCGCGGTTGGATACTCTTCGAAACCGGGATTTGGCGGACAAGATTGTCAGCAACCACCGCAAGGAGCAGATGCAGAAGTTGCGCAGCGGAGAACAAGTGAATCCGTACTACTTGAAGAAGTCCGATAAGCGCAAGATGATACAGAAGGCCAAGTTTGAGAGCATGAGGTCGGGCCAGAGAGAGAAGGTCATGGAAAGAAAGCGGAAGAGACGCTTGGGCAAAGAGTTCAAGCAGCTTGAGTTCCGTAGTCAGCAATAACACTTAGGACTGAGTAAAACACACGAAAACAAATGGAGAATACAAGACAAAGACGTTGAACAAAATAGACCTCAGCCCTTTATCACCACTATCGTTGTATATTTAGAGTTGAATCGTCAAATTGCGAGTGAAGTTATATATACAGAAATTAATGGACAATGCAAAACTCTCCAGCCTCAAGTATTCAGGCCTTTTTGGAAGCGTTCTCATGCGAGATCCAGTCCTCCCATGAGCCAATATAGTTGCCCCGCTTAGTGTATCCGAACGAATCAGCCAACTCCTCGGCAGCAGTCAGCCGCACGCCGCCCAAGCAGTAGAACACCAACTTCTTGTTTTTGTCCGGCTTCTGAAACCCGAAGCTCTCCTCGAACTCTTCCTCTGATAAGTCAAATGCTCCAGGAGAAGACTTGAACGGAACATTTAAAGCGCCTGGGATGTGGCCCTCCTGGTACTCCACGGGCTCCCGCACGTCAATGAGAAGGGTATCTTTTTCAGCAGGGGCCGCCTGCACAAGTTTCTTGATATCCTCGTACTTGTACTCCTCGGCAGCATTCTGAGACAATACACTGTAGCTTCTAAAACCAGGAACAAACCGGCTTCTGGCAATAGCCACTGGCGCGAGCTTATAGCTTGGCACATTTGCCTGGAGCGGAATGGCTAACGCCCGAGCCGAGGCAATTGTAACAGATCTGCCGAGCAGACGGGCAAGTGCAGCGCGGGCCAAAGTAGTTCTGGCACCAGCGAACATGGTTTCTATGTTTGTTTCGGTGAGAGAAAGGAATGGAGAGGAGGAAAATAGGGATCGTTGTTTTTTTGAGCGTTTTTTCTGGTTAGCGGGCTCCGACTGCGAACCCTGGCGGCGTGCAGGATTCCCACCGGTGTCTTCGTTTGACTTCAGGTCGGTGCTCTCGGGGTGCAACAGCCGTATCCCGTTAGCGGGCAAATACCGTCCACTGTAGGCTCACGATGTAATAGTGAGTGAGCTCACAGTCTAGCCGTGTCCTATGTCTAGCTTTTAATGTATAATGACTATTAATATTTCTCAGTTTCGTAACATCATAAAGTGTTGAACTTCATAACTTCTGGATACCCTAGAACAATCCATCAATTTCTCCGTCCTCATTGACCTCAACGTTCATGAAGCCACAGTGTGTTGGTAAGCCAGGGATCGTTTGGATCTCGGCGGCCAATGCGTACAAATATCCCGCACCAATTGATGCTCTCACATCACGGATTGGGAACTTGAACCCTGTTGGAACACCCTTCAACGAAGCGTCATGAGACAAAGAGTACTGCGTTTTGGCAATACAGATTGGCAAGTTGCCGAACCCTTGCTTGGTGTAGAGGTCAATCTTCTTTTGAGCTTCTGGCAAGAACTCAACCTCACCTGCTCCATACATCTTAGTGGCAATGGTGTTAATCTTCTCTTCGACACTTGGCTTGGTGTCATACAAGAATTGGAAGTCCTTGTCGATCGAGTTGGAGGCTTCGATGACTCCCTTGGCAAGTTCAATTGCTCCCTTTCCACCCTCTTCCCAATGGTTGGATACAATTGCATCAACGGCACCAGCCTTCAACGCTTCTTCACGAATGACTTCATGTTCTTTGTCAGAGTCGGACGACATCTTGTTGATGGCCACAACAACAGGCAAGCCGTACGCCTTGGCGTTAGCAATGTGCTTGCCCAAGTTTGAGCATCCCTCCCTCAACAAGTCCACGTTTTCCTGAGTATATTCTGGCGCCAATGGAGCGCCAGCCTTGACCTCTGGACCACCACCATGCACTTTCAATGCACGAACAGTAGCAACAATAACAATGACATCCGGAGACAAGCCCGACGCTCTGCACTTGATGTTCATGAATCTCTCGCCACCCATGGTGAAGTCGAAACCAGCCTCAGTAACGACATACCCTTCTTGCTGCTGTCTCTCCTCCTCACTCAAGTTTGGAGAGGTTCCTGCCAATTTCAAGGCCATCTTATCAGCCAAAACGGACGAAGCACCAATGGAAATATTAGCAAACGGTCCGGCATGAACGAAAACTGGAGTTCCCTCCAAGGTTTGCATGATGTTTGGCTTAATGGCATCCTTCAATAAAGCGGTCAAGGCACCAGCACATCCAATATCCTCACATGTGATTGGTTCGCCTGATCTCGACGCAGCTACAACCATCTTGCCCAATCTCTCTCTCATGTCAGACAACGAAGTGCACAAAGCCAAAATGGCCATACATTCCGAAGCAACGGAAATGTCGAATCCCGTCTTCCTTGTCATACCCTTTTCAGTGGGAGCCTCACCGATGGTGATACCTCTAAGAAATCTATCGTTGCAGTCCACTACTCTTCTCCACGTAATAGTATCCGGATCTATGTCCAATCTTACGAATCTAGAGATTTCCTCATCAGTCAAGTCATTTGGATTGGTTTTATTGATTCCGAGCTTCTCCAATCTCTTCAAGAAAGTAACTGGAAACTTTCTTTCACCTTTCTTGGCAGGCACCAAGCGCTTGTACAAGGCGGCGTCCTTCTGAGTGTTTTCGTGGAAAATTCTGGTGTCAATAGCGGCTGCCAACAAGTTGTTGGCCATGGAGATGGCATGAATATCACCTGTGACATGCATGTTGAATTCGTCCATAGGAATGACCTGCGAGTAGCCCCCTCCTGCTGCACCACCCTTGATACCGAAAGTTGGACCCATGGATGGTTGTCTCACATTGGCAAAGACGTTTTTCCCCAAGTGAGCACCAAGGGCTTGAGCTAAACCCACAGTGGTGGTGGATTTACCTTCTCCCAAAGGAGTAGGGGTGATACCAGTGACCAAGACGTACTTACCATCAACTTTGTTCTCCAAACGCTTCAAGATGTCCAAAGAAACCTTAGCCTTATAGAAACCAAAAGGTTCCAACTCAGAATCCAAGATTCCAGCCTCCTCTGCAACTTGATTTATTCTTTTAGGTTGCTGAGATCTGGAGATCTCGAAATCAGATGGAACTGGAGTCTGTAAGTCCAACTTGAGAGGCGTAGCGAATTGTGGAGTCAGGTTATTCTTGGTGTAATTCTTTTTTGCGGCAATAACAACATTATCCAAAAGATTGGCCACAGTCATTGGGCCCACACCACCAGGTACTGGAGTGATCAAAGAGGCCACAGAGAGGGCAGAGTCAAAGTCCACATCACCCACCATTCTGGAGCCAGATTTTTTAGAGTCGTCTGGTACAAAGTTTGCGCCCACGTCAATCACGACAGCACCCTTCTTCAACCATTCACCGCGGACAAAGTTGGTGACGCCAATGGCAACCACCACGATGTCTGCAGAAGCCAAGTAGGCCCTCAAGTTATCGTCAGGGGTCTTGGAGTGCAACAAAGTGACGTTAGCGTTGGCCTTGGTCAACAAGTTGGCAATGGGGCGGCCAACAATGTCGGATCTGCCCAAGACAACTGCGTTCTTACCTGACACGTCCACACCAGCGTGTTCGAGCAATTGCATAATACCCTTTGGAGTGCAAGGCAAGAAAGAGGGGGTTGCCGCCCTTTTTGCCCAACTCGCCGACGTTATGTGGACCGAAGCCGTCGACGTCTTTGGTGGCAGCCACGGCATTGGTGACCTTAGCCTCGTCCAAGTGAGCAGGAATGGGCAACTGCACCAAGATGCCGTCCACCGTAATGTCGTTGTTCAAAATGGAGATCTTGGAGAGAAGCTCGAACTCGGTCACATCCTCAGGAAATTTGATCAAGGTGCACGAAATGGCAGCCTCTTCCGCAGCCTTCAACTTCATTTTGACGTAGGTCGACGAGTCCGGGCGGTCGCCTACTTGGACAATGGTCAAATGAGGCTTGAAGTCAGCATGTTTGCTCTGCACGCTCTTGATCTCCGCATGTACTTTTTGGCGAAGTTGGAAGGCAATTGCCTTGCCGTCGATCAACTTTGCGCTCATGATGCTGGAGGAAAATAGCCGGTGCACGCGCGAGGAATGCGAGCACTTTTTATATTGGGTGTTTTTCATGATGAGGCCTGGTTCTCCTGACTCTGGTGCGCGGAGTCAACTTAGAGGTTATGGTGGACCGAGCGGCGCGGGCCGTTAGCGTTCTTTCTGCTGGCCCAATAAGATTACGGCCGCATTTGTCACTTGCTGCATTTTGTGCCTTGGTCCTCGTTTCTTTCTTTTCAGCCCACTCCTTTTTTATTCTGCTGTCATGACTTCCTTCGCTAATGGATTAACCTGGTCTTTTCTCCTATTCCTTCTCGGCGATCTACGCACTGCACACAACCCTCTTCCCATGGGCTTCACATGGTGGATTGCCTAGAATCGCCAGTATTTCACCCGTTCTTCGATAAAAGGAGCATAATTCAAACAATGTAACCTCCCCCTAAGTTTTTTTAAGAAGTTGTGACTTCTTAAAAAATGAGAACTATTGTTCTATGAGGCTGTGCGTAACGACCAAGACAAACCTGCCCAAGTAGGACAGCCTGTGCAATATTTAGCACTGAAGCAATTGGGCTAGGACTCCGTAATGACTAATGTTTTGTCATATTTCGATATTTCCCACATTGTGGCATCAACACTGTGAAAAGATCACTTAGCCATAAGTGCTGGAGTCTCATGGTCAGTAAATCAGCTTGTGAGAAAAGGCTTGAAATCACAGCAAAGCAACCAAGACAAAAATGAGCAGGTCTTAAACACGATACGTATATACCGGGTTGTGGATGTTTTAAAGAAAAAAATTTGTCAAGGTAGGCAGCTCGTCCAATGTACAGCAGTATATTGGTCTTGGGCCCCACGCGCAAATATCCATTCGCAGCATTTTGCACCTAAAAAGTAGACTGGCCAAAATAAACGATATCAATGCAGTAGAACACAAATGACATCAACAGGCATTGTGGTGTCCACATTTGCCCCCTGCGGAGGATTTTGTCCTCCAATTAAACCTTTCAGACTGCTGCAGTAAGGTTTCCCCTGCACTTTTTTGTCACAGCAGATGCTTGACTGCTACTCAAACTAGAAGAGCGTGAACAAAATCCACACAAGTTAACCACACAGTAACTCACAGTACAGCGAGTGCTTCAGCTAGCTTCTCCATATCGCCGCAGTCTTTCAATGCGAAGTTCTGCAACTTGTATTTTGCGTTTATTGCGTCCAACGCATTGCCGGGCCCTAAATTGACAACACCACCCACACCTTTACTTTCGAGTAGCTCCATAGACTTCTTCCACTGAACGGGGGCCGAGTTTGCCAGTACGGTTTCCAAGTAAGGTGTGGCGCTGCTCACATCACCTGTGATATTGCTGATGATGGGCTTGCTACTAGCACGGTGGCCGGCAACCAACTTCGATAACCGTGGCTCAATCGAGCGTAAAACCTTATTGTGGAAAGGAACAGTCACAGGAAGCGTCACCAGACGCAATACCGTCTTTCTGGCACTGTTGATATCGGCTACGGCTCCATCTAGCTCGGCAGGCTCACCCGAAATCAGAATCTGAGTTGAGTTATTGGCGCACGCCAATACTCCCCGGGCCAAGCACGTTTGGTACACCGTCTCATACAGAGCAGGTTTGAACAACAACACCCGCATCTCATAAGTGTTACCTTTGATCAATTTCTCCATCAAAAGCCCTCTTTTGCGCACCACCTGGACGGCCTGTTCAAGAGTGAGTACTCCCCCAAGCAAGAGCGCTGTGTATTCTCCAAGCGAGTGGCCCAAAATATACGAGACTCGGCTATCGGACGCCAACGACACACCGTACTTTCTTTTCATGAGTTTGCTCAATACAAACGTGGACGCTACAATAGCAGGCTGAGCATTTGCAGTGGATAAGCTCCAGATGTCGGGAGCCTGCGGCGGGGCATCGAGAAGATTGCGGCAGAAGTGTTCGCCGAGCGCCAGGTCTACAGTATCAAGAACATCGTCGAAAAGCAGCTTGTATTGCTGGAGATGGTGAAGACATCCACGAGCAACTATGCCTTGGCCCGGGCAGGCAATTGCGAGCGACGAAAGCTTGGTCACTGAAGACATGAGGAACCCCAGATTTGATGCCGCGCGCTCAGTAGCCTATCCAGCATTGGGGCCGAGTGAGAGTGGAGCGAAAAGACGTGAAAACCAACACGGGGCAAGCTGGGTGAAATTGGGCAAGCAAGAAGGAAAAACAAATTAGGAATATGGGACAAACCAAAAAAAGGCAGAGAGGAAAACCAGACTGTGAATTGCCGGGCGAGGCGAAGAGAATATTAGTTCGGCCAGCAAGCAGAACTTGAGCAAGTCCAGTTGTTCCACCCAAGCCGTTCGGCGTATTCGCGCCCTAGTTCCTTCTTGACTGGAGAACCTGCCCAGCCAACGCGCGGGGCCGAGGCCCTCCGAGCGAGAGCGTACTACTGCCTTCAGTGCCAGAGTATCAATGTAGCACGAAATGTTGACAAACAGTAGGGGAGGCGGAGTTAAGGAATTGTGTATCTTGACTATACGCGGTATTCTGTTTTGCCGTAATAGGCCAAATTCAGCCGCTTACTGGTACACTCTAGGCCGTCCTGGAGTTGGGCGTACGCTAGTGCCGCGGAACGCTCTGCGATTTCTTCACCCGCTTCGCCCGCCTTTCGCCCCACGGCTCCACATCGCCCCGCCGCGCTCGCCCATGAACATGGCCAAGGAACCCGAATCCGGACTCCGCCGAGGCCCGAGGCCCGAGTGCCGCGCCCCACCTGAGGTTTCTCGGTACTCACACTGGACCTGCGCTCTGGCGCCGTTCTAGACCGTCACTATTTCGTATTGGCATTGTTATAAATATGGTAAGTTTCAACCTGGTTTCATTTTCATTTCATTTTCATTTCCGCTCTTGACATCTTCACATTGCTGCCTTTTTCCCTCTTTTCTATGAGCTCGAGATCTCTTTTAAATACCCATTCGTTGTTCTCGTTGTCATCACATTGCGCGTACGGAACCATCTTACGGGCGGTGCCAATCTTACGCGGTGCTTGTGCCGACGCCGGTGGGCTCACCACGCAAGAAGCATTGCCTGGCTCGCCCGCATACGCGTGCTCCACGCCCGCAACCTTTTTTTCCTTCCTTCCTGCCTAGAGAGCCCCAGGCAAAAGGCCCGACGCACCCCAGCGAATGGCGCCAGTCGCCCGCCCCTGCTTCTCCCTCCCCTCGCCCCGTCCACATTTTTTTTGCTCCGTCCAAGCACTTGTTTATTTACTTTTTTTCCTCTAGCCGTTGTTCCACGCTACCTTATTTGTTGCCATTGTTCTCGTCTGTCGCTAGACGAATTGTTGCTACATCATCCTGGCTCGCTCAAATCTCCCCGAGCGACTAACCTTTGGTTCGAGAGCAACTCCCTTTGTTGTTATCCAATTGCACTTTCTGGCCCCGGCTCAATTATCACCTCGCTTTCGGTCCATAACCACCTGTCCAGCGACCGGCCACAACACGCCCTCCACGCCCGCCAGCTCGTCGTTTCTCCATAAAACAACGAGTGCCCTTTGACCTGCCAACCACTGCACCAAAAAACAAACCACAACGAGTTTGTTTCGTCACCGCAATGGACCCCTCAATTCACCAGGCCAAGAATGCTCTCGTGGCATCTCTTTTCGAGCTCTCTAATGCCGCCACCGAGGCTGCCACGGCAACCGTCAATTTCTACAAAGCTGCTGGGTTTGAGGGCAGCGACGTTGCCGGCGAGTCGTTGAAGTCTTTGAGTGACTCTGTTTCCGAGGCTGCTCGTTCGGCCACCAGTGCTCTCACCAATGGCAGCGTGGACCCCAAAAAGGCAGTAAAAGCGAAGAAAAAGCCCA
Organism: Metschnikowia agaves; assembly: GCA_963678735.1. Classification (NCBI taxonomy): domain Eukaryota; kingdom Fungi; phylum Ascomycota; class Pichiomycetes; order Serinales; family Metschnikowiaceae; genus Metschnikowia; species Metschnikowia agaves. The sequence continues at coordinate 799,120 of CAVMBV010000003.1, read as the reverse complement.
CCGACTCCACCCCAAAGCTTGGCCTTCCTGACGCAGATTTGATTGCGAAGGCAAGCTTGTCCGAGGCTCTTGTTCCCGAAGCTTTGACTCCGCCAGATGCCAGCGGAAAGGCTGAAAAGTTGAAGAAGAAGCGCGCAGAGAAGGATCCGAATGCACCCAAGAAACCCTTGACTTCCTACTTGCGCTTCAACCTCTCTGTGCGTGATGAATTGAGAAAGCAGAGGTTTGAGACTGGGCAACCCACATTCCAGGCCACTGAGCTCAATCAAATCATAGCTGATAAATGGGCAAACTTGAGTGAGCCCGAGAAGCAAAAGTTGCAAAAGGCTTACGAGACCGAATTCGAGCAGTACAAGAAAAACCTAGAGGAATATAAGTTGAAGAAGCAGAACGAGGCTGGTGCCCCTTCTGCCAATGGCACCTCCGAAGTGTCTGTGGAGGCCCCCAAAGAGGAAAAGAAAAAGAAGTCCTCCAAGAAGTCTGTTGAGCTTCCAGATGCTTCCATACTTGCCGCAGAGGCTGTTGCTGCAGCTGTGGCCGAAGCAACCAAGGATACCGCCAAGGAGCCAGGTGCAACGGATGAACATCTGTCATCTTCGTCTTCCAAGAAGTCTAAGAAGAGAAAAGACAAAGACTCCGATGAGAAAAAGTCGAAGAAGAAAAAGAGCGAACACGCTGAGAAATAATCGTCCTTTAATAGCTCGCTTCGATGTCACTTTCATTTCTTATCCTGTTGTATTTTTGTTAGATCAGCTTAGAGAATGACGCTCGTGCTCCTGCTCCTTATATAGTGAGATGTACTTTTACTCCATATTTGTTCTTATATGATACACACACCGCGTAATAAATTACTGTGTAATGCTTTACAAGGCTAATGACCCTGTTTCTTTTGCTTGGTGATATGTGCTCTCAACACCTTTTGTCTATCGCGTAATGATAACTTCTGTTTACCTTGCACCGCTTTCTTATGGATCATCATCACAAAGTTCTTCTTCCTGGCCTTCTCCTTATTGGTGGTGGAGTGAGGGGCGTCCCGTTTACCCTTTCTTGAACCGAACTTCTCTCTGTCTTCTCTTCCTTCTCTCGCATGTGCAATTCTCTCCTCACGCAATTGTTTGTATTTCACTTTGCCAACCAATGATGTAGAGTCCACCTCTTCCTCATTGTGTTGCTTTGTACCTAGAACCTTGTCAACTCCGGCTTGCACTCTAAGTTCCTCCAACTTGGCGAAGTCTGCCGGCGTCAAAATTCGGCTTGATAAAAGCTCATTCATATGCTGCTCGGCACTGGCGACCTTGCTTTCCAGCTCGGTCTTCAACTTCTTGGTAGGGGGTTCTTCTTTTTCATCCTCTGAGAGCTCGAGATCAGAATCCTCGTCCCCAAGGTTAGAGGCTGGTGACTTATCATCGTCTTTACCGTCGCCATTTTCATCGTCCTCCAGATCAGAGTCGGAAATCTCGATTTCTTTGTCAGACTCCACAGTGACCCAATCCCCTTCAATATCACTGCCCTCACGGTCTGAGTGCACTTCCCAGTTAGCATCAACCTCATCAGCATTGGAGTCCTGGAGACCCTGTTCCTTCCTCCACTTGGCCAAGAGTTCGAGACCGGGAATCGAAGTAACCGTTCCACCCTCCACACCAAAAGCAGGCAAGCCCTTTTTCTCTCCGTTGAGCAACTCAATCGCAGCCGTCTTGCCACGGTCTTTTCTCTGCAACATCTCAGGCGCCACCTCTCGGTACAAGGAAATCAACGAGCGAGCAGCCATCATCACAGGCTTGGATTTGGATCCCTTGTAGGTGGTCAAATCGTGCAACAATGGAGGTTCAATCGCCAAAGGTGCACGGGCCAAGATTTCACGGATAGTATTGATTCCTGCGGCCGCAACCTCTGCTGCCACACCATCGCTAACGAATTCATCGGCAATTTTGCGCACCACTGCTGAGATCGAGTCTGGCGGCACCAAGTCATGCGATGCTTGCGCTGCGGCAGCCATAATCTGTGTAACATTGCGCTGCTTGGGTGTCAAATACTTCAAGAAGAACGAGTAAAGTCCCAACACAGTTAGCTTGTGCGTTCCGATCAAACGGGACACAAGATTCATGAACAAGATTCTTTGCTCCAAGGTGTAACGGTTAACATTCTTGTGGCTGAGATGCCCGTCAAAAAGCTGTTCAGCAAAGCCCTGTGGGTCTCGAAGCAAGTGGATTGCAGAGAAGTTCAAGTAAGTCGCAGACACCCTGGCACTGTTTTTCTTCTTGATAGCCCGAAGAGCCAGTTCGACTTTCTTGCTACGCTTTCCGGTCTTTTTGTTGTGCTGAGCCTTGTGTTTCAATGCGTTCATGTCAAAGCCTTCCTCGTCTGACAGCTGCTCCTCGAGATGCTCATTTCGTTCTTTGTCGGCACCCAAGAAGAACTGTGCTCCTGCCACTGAGACTTTGGTGTCAGGATGCAACGCAGCCTGTGTCATGATTTCCACCGTTCTCAGATCATCCCAGATTCCTCGGCGCCATAGCTCCCTCGTCAACCGAGTAGCCCAGAAGCCTTGCGAATCACGCTGCTCCAATAAGTTGAAGAGCAACGCCTGTGTTGACCGGTTAATCTTCTGGTTCTTGGCCCCCGTATTCACAGATTTTAACAACGAAACTAACGTGGTATAGATCTGCTTACGCACCGCCTTGGCATTCTGCGACGAAGTGGACGAGTTCTGAGCTGAGCTGCTGTAAGCCAGCAAAAGCGGAAACAACGTCAGAATGAGAGTTTCTGCACTGATGATATCTTTATTGCGCAACATAGTCAAACATTGGATGATTTTTTCCCGCAATGCGGGCGACAAGTCTCTGTGGTTGTTCATCAAAATCCCCTTCAATTCTTCGGGAAAGTTGGCAGTTTCCTTAGGATAGCACGAGCACACCGCACTAACAAACCCGATCAAATCGCTGAATTCTGTACCGTCATCTGCACTGGGGCTCATTAAGAAAATGTCTCTGAGTGACTCGTAGTGTGAATACTGCTGCACGAATTCTTCATGGTACGATTCGGGATCTCTTCTAACCACGTTCTGGAGGAGAATGATGTTTGTGGGGAGGATTGCTGCTCTTCTCTTTTTCCCCATCTTTTATTATATGGTCAACAGGATGCTTCTTTCTGAAGAGAATTTATGTATGAATGCTCTAAATCTATTCTGCAGCTGAGTTAATAAAACCTGCTATTTAGCTGTGAATTACCGTCAGCTGTAGTTCAAAAATTCTGCCCATCGCAGTCGCAGGCAACGATGATGCCTGGTACAGGAATGGAAAAGTGATGGGGACCGCGCAGCTCTCGCATAAATAGAACAGAAGAACGAGAAAAGACGGCGAAGAAATTAGAGAAACAGTAACGGAGAGCAAAGAAAACGATGCAAATATAGCGACTTTTCAAGTATCGCTTTTCGCTCTTTCTGGAATCTTCTTCCACCTTTCTTTCTCATCCCTCGTTAAACAACTCACCAATACTGCTGTAATTGATCTTTCTCGAAAAAGATTTCCTTTGTAGCATCTGCTTAGCGTTCTCGGCCGGTGAGACTATCCGACTCCCCTCACCTATCAGATGGATAGCGTTCGCCACTGCTGCGTCGTCCAATACGCGGTCTGGTTGCTCCTTGACTCTTTTTCGTTTCCGTGGTTGTCCTGACGTATTGCCAGTCAATTCATCTGCCTCCACCTTCAAACGTTTCTTTTCTTGCGCAATTAAAAAGTCGTGATTGAGGGCTATCCAGATGCGTTCCTTCTGCGCCCTTTCTTCTTCATTTAGTGTGATTGCTAGAACCTCATCATCCTCGTCATCAGTATTCAATAACTCCTCATCCGGGACTCTCGAAAGGATCTCACTGGTTGTGGGGTTATTCTTCACTAAGTTCCTCGGTCTGTCCATTTCAATTTGCTTTGCAAGATCCCTTTCGTTTCTCATCTCAGCAGGCGTCTTGTACAAAGAGCTTTCAAGGGCTCTTTTTTGGCCCTGGAGAAGCTTGTCCAAGGCAATCTCGAGATCTTCTTCTTTAATATCTCCGCCACTCAAAACAGATTTCAAAAGATCATCATTACGCGCGTCATTTTCCTCCTTACTCATAACTTGCTTTGTCCTTTTCTTCTTCAATGAGTGCAGACGTTGCTGAGTCTTATTCTCTCTATTTTCAGATAGAAGTTTGCGACGACTTGCTGCAGGCGTATCATATATGCTACCAAGTCTACTGGAGCGCAGAATTGAAGAGGATTTTAAAGTGCTGCTTCTGAGTCTCATTCGCCGCTCAGCCATAATGTTTTTGTGACGCAGCTCGAAATCAGGATCTGCATTATCATCATTATCGGGAAGAAGGTCGAAACCGAATTCATCATCATCGTCATCTTCAGGTAGAAAGAGCTCGTTAAATTCTTCTTCATCGGAGTTGTCTTCAGACTGGGACTTACTTTCTTTCTCCTTCTGGTTCGCTTCCGTTACCCCATTCTTTAATGTGTCTGCATCACCTGCATGTGTTTTATCCTGGGCAGAAGGTGTTTCGGGCGACGGACGAATAGTTCCACCATTTCCGTCATCCGCATCGACAAACTCTGTTTCGGAATCAGAATCAATGTCATCAGGTTTCTCCTTTTCAGATTTATCAGTACGGGTTGGCTCCTGACTAGTTGAGTTTTCCGCTTTGGAAGTGGTGTTTGTCGTTTGAGCATCATCCACCGCAGGTGTCGCTTCAGGCAGTAGAGCACGGGACGCTAGATCCGGAACATTCAAATGCTGCAATAGCCTGCGCTCCTTGGCCATTTTGTGGTATCTTTCAAGGGTTTTGTTTCGTTGCAATAGAAGCTTCTCAACCTTCTTTTCGATTTCCCTATTTTTCTTGAAAGATGGCGGGTGGGAATCGTTCGTGTTGGAAGAATCCCTGAATTTCGAGATAGAGAGAAGTGCAGAAGAAGTTTTTTTAAACTCGTTGAGTCTTTTTTGCAAAGTTTCCTCGCCTACCTTTGCGACAGCCACAATCTCCGCGTGGGACCTCCGGAAGTTGTTCATTCGAGCCGCCAATAAAAGGCAGGCCCCTGCGATTCCAGCAGGCCGTCTACCTTCGTAGATCCAGTCGGAGGACATTCTTTGAGCAATTTTGGTGGCATCTCGGCAGACTTTATTCGTGTACTCGGCAAAACCCAAGCGCTCTGCAAAGTGCTGGATGAACAAAGATGGGTCTGCTAGCGGGAGCTTTTGGATCTGAAGTGCACGCACTAGCTTGAGGTAGGTGGCACCTAACGAATAGACAGAAATTTGTAGTCTCGAGCTGAAGTCGATTAATAAATGGTGAGTCTTTTCGTGGCGGCAAGCAACGTACAAGCACGCAGCAATGACGTTTTGCGATCTTCGGCCTTGTACGAAGTTTTGAACCAAAGCCAACTTAAACCAGCCAAAGGCGGATTCGTGGATGTAGTCAGGAATCTTCATGGCGGCAGCTAGCAGCTTGATTTTAGACTTAGCATTGAGGATGGTCTGTTCTCTGCTCTCCAACGAGTTCCTTGCGTTGAACACCCTTGACTGGCCGGCGGCAACCATCGAGCCTTGTACGGTGGCAGCACCACTAGCAGACTCGCTGAACTGGACCTCGGAAACGATAGGGTTTTCCACCTGCACCATACCACAGTTCAGACACAACACATCGCCTGCTGTGGCCTGTAGGTCTCGGGTAAAAACAGTGCCATTGCACCCGGGGCATGGTTTTGCCGTGGCTACCTTGCTCATAGTGAGTGGTGGTGGGTGCTTGTTGATGGAGATGGGGCAGAGGGCGGAACGGGCCTTTTCTTTTGGTACGGGTTAACTTTGTTGCAAAGCTCAAATGGCTCTTGGATTATTGGGGAAGTTCAAGGATGTGCACAAAATACGGGCCGTAGATCGCCTATAGTTTTGTTTCTCTATAGTTTTGTTTCTCTTTTTTATGTGTAAAAAGCGATATGGTGCAGGTCTTCGTAGATAGTGTACTTGGGGCAGCGCGAGCAGGGCCGAGAGAGCAGAACAGCTCGTTTATTAGTCGAATTAATGTAATTAAAAACACAAAAAACACAAAAACGACAGAGCCAAGAATGGGCACAAAGCCGCAAGTGGAGAACGAGATAGAACGACAGAGGCGAAGATTCCCGAAAAGGCCACTCTTCCTCCGATTCTCGCCGCTCACTGAAGGGCACTAGTTATGCCTTGGCCCGGCTCCGTAGTGTCTATGGCCCCAAAGGTCGCACTACAGCTCCCGTCTAGGAAAGTGTGGCTCCGCAAATCTACTTGGTATACCATGGAGGTAAAATGAGACCGGCCCCAAGAAAAGAAGACAAAGTTGCCGGACTGGTATTTGGACTGGTTTCCACAGGCTCAGACAGAAATCTACCAAAGAAACACGAAGCTTCTCTTGGCCCTACGGAAGCCGTGGCTCCTCCTACTACGCAGTTTTTGCACCCTCTCTTGGAGTCGAACCCGCCAACGGAATTAGCCTCAGCTCTTTTGAGACGTCCTAGCTCGGTATCGCTTGAACAAGTCCACAGCCAGCCGCAGGCGGAGTTGGCAAAGGATCCGCAGGAAAATCCACGCCACATGTGGTTTCCTCGTGCCCGGATTCTCCGTGTCAGTCTCAGTGAGCCTCGGGACGTGCTCCAGAGCGAACGCACATTTCTTGGGTTTCTTCGCTTTGCCCTCTCGCTTTGTTTCACGGCGGTGACATTGATATTGGGCTATCACATGCACACCGGTGGAAGTCCTGGTGATGGCAAGACACGCCCGGACTATAGCTCGTCCCTCTTCATCCGCATAGTAGCAGTGTTGCTCCTGTTTTTGGCATTCTCCACCTTGATCTTGGCCGGTGTGGTGTACTTTCAGACGGTCCGTCGTTACTCGCAGCTGCGGGTTCGGACCCATGGCAAGCACCACGCTGTGATGGTGGCTTGCGTCACTGCCGTGGTTCTAACGTTGGCTGGCCTCAATATCTCACTAATCGTAGACCGTTTTCTACACAAAGAGTAGATTACATGGCAATGGATGATGCTTATTACAGTTTAGATTACATGACAATGGATGATGTTTATTGCAGTTTATTATGATGTAAGGCTTTTTTTTTTTCTGTTCTTCTTGGCCTGGCCATCATCACGGGCCTCTTTCTTTCGCTTGTTTATCATGCGCTTTTCGCCGAAGTTCTCCCGCTCCATGTCCATCAAAGCCTCGCGTTTGGCAGTCCCGAACTTGGTTAACGACGAGCTGATCACTTTGTCGTCATCAACATCCGCCAAAAGCTCCATCTTCTTATTCGCCCGCTCCTCGATCGCGTGAATACGCTCCACGTCCCGCTCGGTGACTATACACACAGAATCGCCGTGCCTGCCGGCTCTAGCTGTTCTTCCGGCTCTGTGGATGAAATCATCCGCGTCTGCGGGGATGTCAAAGTTCACCACAAGCTCCACGGTGGGGATATCTAACCCTCTCGAAGCGACGTCTGTAGCGATCAAAATACGAGCAGCCTGCGCCTTGAACCGGTGCAAAGAGCTTGTTCGCTCCAGCTGAGGCATCTGCGAGTGAAGCGATGCCACCCGGAAATCTAGCTTGCGCAATGCCCGCCGCAAGAGCTCGGCCGTCACGGTGCGGTTCACGAAGATGATGATGTTTGCCTTCAGGTACTTGTCGAGCGATATGATGCTGTGGAGATACGCCTCCTTGACATAGGATGGCACAAACACGTAGTATAGCAGCAACGTGGACGGAATGGCCACCGTGTCCACACTCTCCACCTCATGTAAGAAGACTGGAGGCTTTCCTTCGCCCTGTGGCTTGTTTTTCAAGGAGCGCACCGCATCAGTCACCGTAGCAGTAAACAAGAGTGTCTGCCTTTTGGAAGGTTCAGGGAGCACCGCCAAACAACGCAGAAGGTCCTTGCTGAAGGTGTTGCTGAGCATGCGGTCAGCTTCGTCGAGCACCAAGAATTTGACACTTCGGAGCCCGCCAATGGTCTCCTCCCCGCTATGCAAGATGTGATCTGCCAACCTGCCTGGCGTGGCAATGACAAAATGGGGCCGTTTTTGGAGCTCGATGGCCTGCTTGACGTTATCCTCTCCGCCAACGACAACACTGAGCCGAATATTCATCTGTGCTCCTAATGCCGCAAACTGTTCTGCTATTTGCATCGCCAACTCTCGCGTGGGCGTCAAAATCAAGCCAAATATCCCCGTCGGGTCTTCCGACCACTTACTAAGCATCGGAGCCCCGAACGCTATTGTTTTGCCCGAGCCTGTTTTGGCTCCTCCAATACAGTCTCTACCCTGTAGAATCTGCGGAATACATGCCTTCTGAATAAGCGTGGGTGTGTGAATCTTCATAGCAGCCAAGGACTCGTCAAGCCACTTGGCAACGCCGAGCTCTGTAAATGACATTAAGTATACCGAAGGGCTGTTCAGCTTCGCTGGGGCGGATTTATGATGCCTATGGAGACTGAGTTTTTTTGGCCCGATGCTCATCGGCTCTCGCCTGCTGCGGGCCGCTTCCGCGAGGAACCACTGCCCACAAATATACGAATTCTTACACAAAAATATGAATTCTTACACGTATAGAGAATGCCAAAAACAGAAGAACACTCTTGCAAGAACAGTCTAGAGAACAACGCAAAGCGGCCAGCAGGACGGCGGAACGGCAAACTGTAAGACTGTAGGTCACGTGACATGTCGGTGTTCAGCTCGCGTTCTCTGGGCAGCTTGCGAGGCAGTTGCACCACGGTTTCCCATATTAACCCGCCATGTTGAGAGCGTTTGCCCGGATTGGAAGGTTACGAAGAGCCGAATTCGGCTCGCTCGCGTCGCAGAGTCCGGAACTCGTTGGTGCGTGCCACACGACGGGCGTGGCCCACGAGGCTGTTGATCCATACGCTAACATTCCACATAGCACATACCAGCTCACGTCCCAGGGACCTGAAGGCGGAAATGAAAAGGAATACCATGGAATAGCATATCGCACGTATGGGCAAGATCTGTTGGGCCAGATCGAAACGAAAATCTCAATGGAGCAGTACTTCGTGGGAGATATCCACCACACGCACAAGGTGTTTAGTGGGCGACACATGGACTACAAACAGGGCCAGAAGGTGGAGCAGAAGACCTTTGTGGACTTGAAGATGATACGGCTCCTGACTGGAAGCGGCGGCAATGGATGCGTGTCGTTCTTTCGAGATGCACATCGGCCTGTGGGCCCCCCGGACGGCGGCGATGGCGGCGATGGCGGCAACATATACGTGCAAGCCAAAGAGGGCATCAGTCTGTTGCACAAAGTGAAGCGGTCGCATATTGCGGGCGACGGAAGGGCTGGTACTGGCAGCCAGTTGGACGGGAGGAGAGGAGAAGACGTCATTTTAGAGGTTCCCGTTGGAACAACTTTGAGGTGGATTCCCGACCCGGCAGCCGCGAGAAATGCTATCCAGGAGGCAGGGGGAGACTTGTCGAAGGTGACGTTGGGCTTGAAAACGTCGGGGAAAATGGACATCCAGTTTTTCAAGGAAGACTACTTGCCTGGCGAAGGCTGGCAGTTCAAAGAGAAGAACGAACAGTACCACGCGGAGCGTGATTACTTCAATGACCTCAACAGAGAGGTCAAGGACTACGATCGGGAAATCATCGCCGAGGAATTAATGTACAACCGGTTTCCCTTGGTGGGGATTGACTTCGACAAGCCCAGCGAGAAGCCGCTCCTCCTCATGCGGGGCGGGAAGGGAGGGATGGGCAACATGCATTTTCTTACACCTAACGTGAGGAATCCTCGTTTTAGTAAGAAGGGCCGCAAGGGAATTACGGAAAATTTCCTCTTGGAACTTAAACTTATCGCTGACTTAGGGCTCGTGGGGCTCCCAAACGCAGGTAAGCTGACATTACTACGGGCCATCTCCAAGGCCCGCCCGCGCGTGGGCCACTGGGAGTTCACTACGCTCCAGCCTACAATAGGAACAATCTTCACACGGATCGACCAGGAACCGTTTACTGTGGCCGATATTCCAGGAATCATCAAGGGTGCGTCGGAGAACAAAGGCATGGGCATGGACTTCTTGAGGCACATCGAACGAAGCGGTGGGTTGGTATTTGTGGTATCACTTGAAAGCGAAAATGCAGTAGCGGACCTCACATTATTGATTGACGAAATTGGGCCACGCAGGATGAAGGGTAAGAAGGTGATGGTGATTGCAACCAAGGCCGATTTAGTACAGAACGCTACGGGTTTTCGCGGGCTACAGGATTTTATTAAGGGTTATGATAACGAGTGGTTGTGTATTCCCGTATGCGCGCCTAGGGGAGAAAACATTGAGGAATGTATTCATATGATGGGAAGTTTGGCGGAAGACGGAAAGAAACAACAGGCGAGAAAAGAGAGATCTGCTGACTGAAGAACGCGACTGCAAATTGTGCGGAACGGAAAAACTAGCCGTTGCAAAATGAGCAGAGACGACACAAAAAAAAAAATACAAAGTGCGGACATTGCAGACTGCAGCTTAAAGTGTGAAGATCTTGTGAATTACGAACGTTGTTACAGTCCAATGGAACAGGCGCAATGGCCATGTTCGACCGGTGTTTCTTGGAGGCGGAGAAACTCTTTGTTAGGACTAGCTCCGATCGCTTGGTGCAAGATCCGCGGGCATGCACTGGCAAGCAAGCTAAAAAAAAAGGAAAAAAGAAAAACACAGGCTAAACTCTAACCACAACATTTAGCTTCCATCGAAAATAAAGTTTACCAAGAAAAAGGCCACGTTCTGGCAAGCAATGTGAGGAATATTTCGGCACGAAAGAAAATCAAATGATTCAGAATCGGCCCAGGCTACCCCTTTTCCGGACCCTTCGGTTGGCAGTGGCTTAGCCTAGATCAGACAAAAGATTGCCTAGACGGGTGTCGGCACATGCGACTTAGACCCACCGAAGCAAAGGGCCTCGCCCCATAACTAGATCCGCCGGCGCAAGGCGGGCTAGCTTTCATATTCTGTGCAGAGTACTGTGCATTGGCCCTCCGCGCTGGCCGGCTAGCTTTCATATTCTGTGCAGAGAACTGCGCAATGGCTCCACCCTCCGCACTGGCCGAGTCTAGCTATGTGCCTCAAGAAGATGTGGACCGAATGATCAGAGGCTTGTAATGTTAATATGCCGAAAAAGACAACATCATCAACAATCTCATGCGCATAATCTATACAGACTAGGGAGTGTAATTGCTCGTAGTTTGTTGTGGTTTACCGTGCAATACAGCTCTGCCAGTTGGTAGCAGGATATTGAGTAGTGAGGTTAATTTCCTTCTATAAACACCATAAAAACCTTCCCCACAAGGAGAACAAATTGCAGAAACTGCAAGAAAAAAGAATAAAATATGAATTAAAACAATACTGTCAACGCAGTTGCGTGTAGAATTGAAAACCTCCGCCAAGAATTACCCAAGTTGTCGTCATGAAGCGTACGACTCGTTGCAAGAGGTACGGAAAATTAAGCACCGATGCACGAGCCGCTATCGTGAGTCGTTACTCATAAAGAAAAGGCAGACTTCGCTGCCTTGCCGGAGCCCAGCTCCGAACGATCCACCATCACCTGCTCGATATGGCGGAGAATCTCCCCATACTTCCAGAACATGGGTTTGGGGAAGGTGAAGTCGAAGCCGCACTGCTCGTACAGCATCAAGTCCGCCTGGGAGCTTTTTGTGGTGACAGCGATAAGACCTACGTTATCCAAGGCAGATTTCAGACGGATGTCACGAGCGATATCGACACCTGTGACCTGAGGCATCTCGATATCTAGAAAAATCACTTCGTACTGCAGAAGCTCGGACAGCTCAACGAGACACGAGTCTTGGATGGTGCAGATGGACGAGTTGGGGAATATTCTTTGCAATATGCGCTCCAAGATGCGGATGTTGATTTCGTTGTCATCGACAATCATGAACAGGAACGGTTGGTAGTTCGGCGTGAATATGTCCTTGCTCTCGCTAGGAGCAGAGTATAATGGGGCTCTAACGGTGGAAGGAGAGGGATAGGAGACACTCTTGAGTGAGAGCCAGCTCTTGGAGACAATCTGACCAATTTCAGTAACGGGCGACATCATCGTATGCTAGCCGGGGCGGAGAGTAAAAGGTGTGAGTACGGAGCCGGGCAGTTGGAGCCTTATATATGGATAAGGAAGCCTCGGCCTACAATATCGCCTTGTTTCTTATGCAAGCTGCAACAGATGCACAAGATGCAAGTATGGTGATAGCAGACAGACTCGATGCGCCCGCGCCTGCATACAATTGCAGAATGCTTTGTGGCGAGTTTGTTTGCAAAGTAGCTTCCCAAAGAAGAAAGTGCCAAATGGAGAAAGTGCCAAATGGAGTGCTCCAGGGGACGGGCAATAGAGGTGGGGTAGAGCCGGAGTGGAAACATAGGGCCGACAACCACAACGGGGCTTCCAGGCGGTACGGAAGAGCTTTCCTGGTTGACCGAAGTAGGGAATTATTAGTCGGAGCGGAGCTTCCTGTAGAAACCGGAACAGCATGATTCATTAAACCCGAAAGCGCAATTCACATTGCGAAGAACGCTCATGCGCAAAGATGGAAAGGGTCCGGACTTCCACACGTGCGGGACCTGACAAGCGGAAGCAGAGTCAACGCAGCCACCTGACTCATGGCACGAGCACACGCACAGTCTAGAGCGAAGAGAAAATGCAGTTACTGCAGAGCCGGCCGGGAGCATGCATGTAGAAGAAGCCTTTTCTTCTCTCAGTTACGATCTAGATGGAGTCTGCCTTACTTGCAAGTGCAACGTGACGCTATTGCCCTGGGTCCAACAAACGACTTGCCCATGCTAGCGACGCCACAGGGCCTGCGGGCCATGCAAAACTTGTTAATTAAACGGTAATGTAGCCTGGGGTACAGGTTTCTTGGGAGGGGAAGCAGCGGCTTCGTGGCGAGTTGCTTTGCTTTGCGCCGGCCTCGTGGCTTTTTCGGTTTTCAGCTTTTCTTGGGTGCAATTTGCTTGCCGTCTTGCTACGGCACTACTAATACTGTTGCAGTTGTTCGCCTCAGCTTCGCAACTTTCTGCGGAACAGAAAAAAAAAAAAAAAAAAAAAGAGCCTTCTTGCCCGCAAAAAGTGGGGAATGCGGGACAAGGTAGCATCTTCATTTCCTTCTGGAAATCCACGCCGCCTCGGATTCAGATTTTCGGGCCTCGCCAAGCTCCCAGCTTTGATGTTGGCTGTGGTTGCTAGCAATGCTGGACGTCTGCCCTAGCCTCGCCCCAACTAGTGCGCACGGGCTGCAGGGCGCTAGTTCCAGATTAGAACGAACGAAGATGTTCTGCGAAATCAACGTCTTTTCGTTTCTTAACTCCTTCCAGTTGCAAGTAAACTCCAAGTCGAGCCTGGCCGCCTGGCTATAATTCGCATTGATCCAGGTGTTAACGCCATCCTCTCAATTCTGCCAATCCCGAAAGTTTTGCAATTGTTCTTGGACTGCTTTTCTGTATTTGCTCAGCACGTAATCTCCGCCGCCCGTTAGCTCCGATTGCCTGAACTGTGCGCGCGCCCTGTCATGTCATCGAGGCGCCGTTGGCCGCATTACTGCCGGGGCGCAAGTTGCTAGCCAGAATAGAGGCTTCCACGGCAAAATGCTTCCACAGAAAATGCTTCCACAGAAAATGCTTCCACAGAAAATGCTTCCACAGAAAATGCTTCCACAGAAAATGCTTCCACACAGAGACTCTCCCATTGCGGCTAATGCCCGGGCCAAGCCCGTTTTTGGTCGGTTCTCTGCTTCATATACGAGGCTCGGGCCTGATTCAGCTGGTGCTCAGGCCAATATCTTTCGCACTGAATCTTTTTTCGCTCCTCTGTGGCCTTCGGGCCTGGCTTGGGGCGGCGGGCCACCACCATCTCGTTCTGGCCCATCTCGCACTGGCCCACCTCACACTGGCCCACCTCACACCCGAACACCACACTTCTTCGTCTCACTACATCTGCTTCACTAGGCTCCAGATGTCTGGCAATCTGTTCAAAGTTACCGTCAATGAGTACTTAGAGGGTCTCCCCAAGGTGGTGCAGTCCAAACTCTATGATGCACCGGCCACGTGTCTTTCCATCTACAGGCTACTTCCGCCGCTTGCCAAGTTCTACATCGTCAGCATGATCTTCACAGAAAAGCCGGTGGCTGTCAAAGACTTGGAGAAATGGTGTCAGCCCCACGCCCGCAAGCTCCAGTTCGAGGCGACCAAGCGACTACGAGCATTGCATTTGCTTGAAGAAGATACGGGCGGAACCCATGTTCGTTTGCACCAGACCTTCCGCAAAAACTTCCGAGGGTGCTTGACTGGCTCACAGGCCCCGAATGCTTTCGGCATAATTGATGCATCGCCAGATAAGCACCATGTCGACACCAAGTTCCTCGACAAGTTTGCTTCCCAGAAATGGGAGACCATTTTGCACTTTATGGTGGGCTCTGAGCTCCAGACGGTGCCCTCGCGCTCGGTGCTTTCCTTGCTTAAGCTGGGCGGCTTGATGGAAGGCTCTGGTAACTCGTCTGCCTCGTTGAAAATCACAAACAGCGGCTTTCAATTTTTGCTTCAGGATGTGAACATCCAAATTTGGACTATTCTACTCGAATACTTGAATTTGACTCAGGACCTCAACATGGATCCCGTTGATGTGCTCAATTTCATCTTCATTCTTGGCTCTTTGGAATTGGGCAAAGCCTACTCGGTATCGAGCTTGAGCGAAACCCAACTCAGCATGTTGCCTGATCTTAGGGACTATGGTCTCGTGTACCAACGGTCCGAAGGTTCGTCGCGTTTCTACCCCACCCGATTGGCCACCACTTTGACCTCGGAGTCGACAGGATTAAAGACTCCTTCAATGGCTCTAGACCAGGCTGTTCATGATGTGGAATCGACCGACCCGAACCAGGAGTCGCTCAATGCTTCCCATTCTGATTCTCCTCTGGGCCAAATTGTCATCGAGACGAACTTCAAGGTCTATGCATACACCAATTCCCCTTTGGAAATTGCTATTCTCAATCTCTTCGTCTCTTTGAAGACCCGCTTTGCAAACATGGTCATCGGGCAGGTCACACGAGAGTCCATCAGAAATGCCCTTTACAACGGTATCACCGCCGACCAGATCATTCGTTTTCTAGAATCGCATGCCCATTCGCAAATGAGACTTTCTGCCAAAGAAAAATTGGACAAGAAAATCGAGTTTGATGCCAGTCACAACATCAATACCGCAGGAGGTGCGCCCCAGTCTAAGTCTGCCGATTCTGACGTAGCACAGCACAAACTAGAGATCCTACCACCTAATGTTGTTGATCAAATCCGTTTGTGGCAATTAGAGATGGACCGTATTCAAACATTTGAGGGATATCTTTTCAAAGATTTCAAGAACTTAAATGAATACGAGGTATTGTGTAACTATGCAACTGAGATTGGTGTGTTGTTGTGGTCAGATAAAACAAAGATGAGATTCTTTGTTACCTCCGACGGCATGGCACAAGTAGCGGACTTTGCTGGTCGGTTTCGTTGAAACGCTCTCCCCATGTTTTTTTTTTTTATCTTTTTCTTTTTTCTTTTTTTTTTTCTTTCAATTTAGGGGACCTCCTTTGGGTCTCGAATGAATAATTAATTGAGCTATTTACAGTAGTTTATTTACATGGGTTGCCTTTACTCAGCCCGAACAAGAATCGCAGCTGCCAGGATTTGCTATAGCACAAGCCACAGGTGTTCTGTCGAACATTTTAATGGTATACACCTCATTGCCCCCATCCAGCCTTTCATCAAGATTTTCATCATTAGTGCCATTACTGATCAGAGGAATATCTGCTTGGGCATTATCAGGAGTAATCAATGGGCCATTGGGATATCCTAGTTTTGGCTTGGGCTCAAAAAGCACTGGCGCTTTTGAATCTGTACGTTTCTCCTTTCGTAAGGGAAATTCCTCCTCTAGGCTTCTTTTCCTTCTGTATTTCCCCGCATAGCGAGAATACTTGGGTCGCAGTAAATGGGATATATCAGCCTTTTCCAACGCAGAAAGTTGAGTAATCGCATGCTCTTTGTCAATTGTGAATTGAATGGCTCGTGCCGCAGCCTGACTTCTTAGGTAATACATGCCTGTTTTCAAACCCTTCTCCCAAGCGTAGAAATGACAAGAAGTTAAAACTCCCATGCTAGGAGTTTGTAGATGAATGTTCATGCTCTGCAGCTGATCTATAAAGCATCCTCTGTCGGCAGCCATTTGCACTATTGTCTTCTGACTTATTTCCCAAACAGTCTTATAAATTTCCTTCAACTGTTGGGGTATAGAGTCTATCTTCTGAATCAGACCATTGTCCATCATTATTTGTTCTTTCATAGCAGTATTCCAGATACCGAGGTCCTGTAAGTCTTTGATAAGATACTTGTTGACTACTTGAAACTCTCCTGAGAGAACACGCCGCAGATACAAATTGGAAGTGAAAGGCTCAAAGCATTCATTGAAGCCCAAGATTTGAGAAGTGGAAGCAGTAGGCATGGGAGCGACTAGAAGCGAGTTCCTAAGGCCATGTACTTTCACTTTGGCTTTTAGTTCATCCCAATCATCGAAAAACTCCGGTTTATGACCCCATAAGTCAAACTGGAGCTTTCCTTCCGAAGCAGGTGAACCGTTGAAACTCTCATAGCGGCCCATTTCTATAGCCATTTCCATCGAGGCTTCGATTGCACCATGGTATATGGTCTCAAAGATTTGCCGGTTGAGTTCTTTTGCGTCGTTCGATTCGAAGGGTAGCCGCATCTCCATGAACAAGTCGGCTAGACCCTGAACCCCAATAGCAATGGGACGATGCCTCATATTCGAGATTCTGGCACTTTCCACTGGGTATTTTGTCACATCGATAACCCGATCAAGATTTCTAGCCAATATCTTTACGACGTTATGTAGCTTGCTAAAATCAAACAGTACCAGCGACCCGGACATAGAAACAAAAGAAGGTAGACCCAACAGCGCCAAGTTGCAAACAGCGGTCTCTTCGGGTGAAGAGTATTCGACTACTTCGCAGCATAGGTTAGAAGATTTAATCGTGCCCAAGTTCTTTTGGTTCAGCTTTCGATTGCAAGAATCTTTATAGAGCATAAACGGCATACCTGTCTCCATTTGAGTCTCCAAAATTTGCACCCAAAGCTTTCGTGCATCCACGACCTGAGTGGCAAGACCAGAGCGTTCATACTTTGAATAAAGTTGCTCGAAATCGTTGCCCCAAACATCTGAAAGACCCGGAGCTTCGTTAGGAGAGAAAAAGCTCCACTTCTCATCATTTTTAACCCTTTTCATAAACAAATCCGGTATCCACAAGGCGTAAAAGAGATCTCGAGCGCGTAACTCCTCCGGGCCGTGGTTCTTTCTGAGCTCAAGCACTTGCTGGACGTCGCTATGCCAGGGCTCTAGGTAAATAGCTATTGCTCCAGGTCTCTTGTTTCCTCCCTGGTCCACATATCGTGCAGTAGTATTGAAAACGCGAAGCATAGGGACAAGACCGTTTGAAGTGCCATTAGATGATTTGATCATGGAGCCGGAAGCTCTTACGTTGTGCACATGGATACCTATTCCTCCAGAACCCTTCAGAATGAGTGCTGCTTTATGGAGTGTTTTATAAATCCCATCGATGGAGTCATCCTCCATGGCCATGAGAAAGCACAGTGAGAGATAGTTGTTCTCTGTACCACTATTGAACAATGTCGGCGAAGAGTGGATGAAATGCTTGGTAGACATGAGGTCATACGTCTCTTTGACTCGATAGATTGTATTTTTGTCTTCTAGAGATCCATGTATTCCCACAGCAACCCGTAGAAATAGGTACTGTGGAGTTTCGGCCACAACCTGATCCCTTTTCAAAAGGTACGAGCTGGCCAAGGTACGCATACCAAAATAGGATATGTCGTAGTCTCTTTCCGGCACAATTAAGCCATCCAAAAAGTCACTATGTTCTTGAACAAAGGCATTTGCTGTCTCGGACACCAAAGGGTAACTTTCTTTTGTTTTCGGATGCACATTATTTCGGAATCCTTTAAATGCCTGTGAAAATGATGAAGGGACCAACCTTTTGATGCGATACGCTTCTACTCGGCCGGCCAAATCACCAAAGCTTGGATATTCAGTCATTCTCAGAGCCAAAGACTCGGCTGTTAAAGTCAAAAGCTCGTCAATGGTCATCGTATCGGCCAAAGAAGCCTCAATACTAGAGATGGCACTCTGAAACGCAGAGCCAGGAATATCGAGAGAAAAAGCCAATTCCAGAAGCAATTGTTCAAGCCGTTGGGCAGCGAACGGCAGAATGCGCCCATCAGATAAAACGATTGCAATCATACAGAAGCTTGTGTCTTG
The DNA here is from genome assembly GCA_963678735.1 of Metschnikowia agaves. NCBI lineage: Eukaryota > Fungi > Ascomycota > Pichiomycetes > Serinales > Metschnikowiaceae > Metschnikowia > Metschnikowia agaves. Next base: position 780,749 of record CAVMBV010000003.1, on the reverse strand, counting down.
GTTTGCTAGAATTAAGTGATTATGAATTGGCGATGGCAATTGAGAAAAGTTATTTAAAAAAAAATAAGCTCGCACTCAGGTTCGAACTAAGGACCAACAGATTTGCAATCTGCTGCGCTACCACTGCGCCATACGAGCATTATCGAGAAGATAAGAAAACTGCAGATTTATCAAATGGGATATACTAAATATATTTGCCTTGATACTTTTAAAGCCCACACCCACTAACTTCTTTTCTTTCTGCTATTCAGCAGCCGTTAAAGCCATTGAATTGTTGGGATTGAAGAGGTCGTTATACGAATTTTGTGGAGTACACCCGTACATCACAGATTCAGAAGAGCTAGAAAAAATCCATCGGATCACCACTAATCTGACCCCAAGTCGCCCCCTCCACCATGGTCAGAAGCGAGGCCAAGAGGCCGCAGACGGAGATCGATGACACTTTTCTGCCACTCCTACAAGACGAATATAAGGGGAAAAAACTCACCGATGCTATTAACACGGCAGAAGACAAATGGCATCTCTTACCTGCATTCTTGAAAGTCAAAGGCTTAGTCAAACAACACTTAGACTCATTCAACTATTTTGTCGATGTGGACCTCAAGAAAATCATCAGGGCCAATGAGCTTGTGCTCTCAGAGGTAGATCCCCAATTCTACCTTAAGTATCTCGATATTCGTGTTGGACACAAGAGTTCACTGGCTCCTGGCACAAAAGAGGTTATAATGGCACCCCACGAGTGCCGATTACGGGACTTAACGTACTCTGCTCCAATATATGTGGATGTGGAGTATACTCGAGGTAGGAAAATCATAATGCATAGAGACTTGGAGATAGGGCGCATGCCCATCATGTTACGCTCGAATAAGTGCGTGTTGGATGGCATTGACGGATACCAAATGGCACAGTTAGAGGAATGCCCTATAGATCCTGGAGGATATTTTATTGTCAACGGAACAGAGAAAGTGATTTTGATTCAGGAACAGCTTTCTAAAAACAGGATCATCGTGGAAGCCGATGAGAAAAAGGGCATTGTGCAAGCGTCCGTTACCTCGTCGACTCACGAAAGGAAATCCAAGACGTACGTTCTTGCCAAAAATGAGAAAATATATCTCAAGCACAACTCCATCGCTGATGATGTGCCCATTGTTGTGTTCTTGAAAGCCGCAGGCATTACGTCTGACCTAGAGATCTTGCAGCTTGTGTGTGGGGCCAATTCACAATACCAAGACTTATTCGCAATTAACTTCGAGGAGGCTGCCAAGCTCGAGATATTCACGCAACAACAGGCACTTCTCTTTATTGGGAGGAGAGTGAAGACTGTCCGTCGTGCCGGTGCTCCCAAGCTTTCACAATTACAAGAGGGAATTGAGGCCATTGCTACCACCGTGGTAGCGCACTTAACGGTCACAGATCTCAACTTCCGCGAGAAGGCTCTATACGTTGCAACTATGGCTAGAAAGGTATTAATGACCATGCACAACCCATCAATGGTAGATGACAGGGACTACGTGGGAAACAAGCGGTTGGAATTGGCTGGTCAATTAATGTCTTTGCTCTTTGAGGACTTGTTCAAAAAGTTTAATCTGGACTTCAAAACCAATATAGACAAAATATTAAAAAAGCCTGGGAAGACTTCGGAATTTGATGCGCTACTTTCCATCAACATCCACTCCAATAATATCTCCATGGGTATGAACAGAGCCATTTCCACCGGCAACTGGTCATTAAAACGTTTCAAGATGGAGCGTGCTGGTGTTACTCATGTTCTCTCGCGTTTGTCCTACATATCTGCATTGGGAATGATGACAAGAATATCATCTCAATTCGAGAAATCCCGGAAAGTGTCTGGGCCAAGAGCGTTGCAGCCCTCGCAATTTGGTATGCTATGTACATCAGATACCCCCGAAGGTGAGGCGTGTGGTTTGGTCAAGAACTTGGCTTTGATGACCCACATTACAACTGACGACGAGGAGGAGCCTATTCGGCGCCTTTGTTACTATTTAGGCTGTGAGGATATTATGAGTGTTGATTCTGCTTCATTGTACTCGGATGGCAACTTTGGCATTTTCTTAAACGGTACGATGATTGGAGTTACTCGTTTCCCGATTAAGTTTGTTAATGACTTCCGTGCGTTGAGAAGATCTGGTCGCTTTTCTGAGTTCGTGTCTATCTTCACCAACATTCATCAAGCTGCTGTGCATATTGCCACTGATGGTGGCAGGGTATGTCGCCCGTTGATCATCGTTGACTCAAAAACAGGCGAACCCCGTGTCAAGGCTGATCATTTGGAGAAATTACTAAACGGGGTATGGGTATTTGACGATTTTTTGAAGAACGGCCTCATTGAATACTTAGATGTCAATGAGGAAAACGATGCCTTGATTGCATTATATGAGAAGAACATTGCGGAAAGCCCAAACCTTCGCTTTACGCATTTGGAAATTGAGCCTTTCACCATCCTTGGTGCTGTGGCTGGCTTGATTCCTTATCCACATCACAATCAATCCCCAAGAAACACATACCAATGTGCTATGGGTAAACAAGCGATCGGTGCTATTGCATACAATCAATTCCGCAGAATTGACACCTTGTTGTACTTCATGGTATATCCTCAGCAACCACTTGTGAAAACCAAAACAATAGAATTGATAGATTACGATAAGCTACCGGCTGGTCAGAACGCCACAGTTGCGGTGATGTCATACTCCGGCTACGACATTGAGGATGCTTTGGTGTTGAACAAATCATCCATTGATAGAGGATTTGGACGTTGCCAAGTTGTGCGTAAAAATACGGTGCATTTGAAAAGATACCCCAACCATACCAAGGATATTGTTGCCGGTATGCGAGTGGACGAAAATGGCGACCCGATTTTTGCTCATTCTGCTTTAGGGCCCGATGGACTTGGAGAAGTGGGCATGAAAGTCGAAAGTGGCCAGGTGTATGCCAACAAACAGGTTCCAACTAACGCAGGCGAGTCTGTGCTTGGTGAACATAATCAAATGCAAGGTGAGGAGTCGCATAGAGAGACTCCTGCTTACTACAAAGGTCCCGAACCTTCATACGTGGATCAGGTGATGATGTCAGTGAGTGACAACGACCAAGCTCTTATTAAAGTGCTCTTGCGACAAACTAGGAGACCGGAGCTTGGAGACAAGTTTTCATCAAGACATGGTCAAAAGGGCGTCTGTGGTATCATCGTGCAACAGGAGGATATGCCTTTCAACGATGACGGTATAAGCCCTGATATCATTATGAATCCGCATGGTTTTCCATCGCGTATGACAGTCGGTAAGATGATTGAATTGATATCCGGCAAGGCTGGAGTTTTGAATGGTACTCTTGAGTACGGCACATGTTTTGGAGGATCTGACTTGAAAGATATGTCACAAATATTGGTGGATAAAGGATTCAACTACTCTGGTAAGGACATGTTGTACTCTGGGATCACCGGTGAATGCTTGCAGGCCTACATTTTCTTCGGCCCAATATACTACCAAAAATTAAAGCACATGGTTTTAGACAAGATGCATGCTAGAGCCAGAGGCCCCAGAGCCGTTCTTACAAGACAACCCACCGAAGGTAGATCCAGAGACGGTGGTTTGAGATTGGGTGAAATGGAGAGAGACTGTGTGATTGCATATGGTGCATCACAGCTTCTTCTTGAGCGGCTAATGCTCTCGTCAGATGCCTTTGAAGTGGATGTGTGCAACAGCTGCGGTTTGATGGGCTACAAGTCATGGTGTAATTCTTGCAAAAGCTCTGAGCATGTGATCAAGATGACCATCCCATACGCCGCCAAGCTTTTGTTCCAAGAACTTTTGTCAATGAACATCGCCCCACGTTTGAGATTAGGCGATGTTTTCTGAAACATTTATAAATGCATAGATATATAATACGCCCTACAACTAAGCTACATCACGGGATCTTGTTGAATGGAGCAAGGTCGCGGACATGTTCAAATGGTTGACGGGCGCACTCACTGGGCCGGCTTAAGTCACCTGCGCATCGACATAGCGAGGTTCTTCGTTCCCGATCTCCAATCTTTCAATTGCCCGCTCGAGCCTTATCTCCGTTGTTTTTCAACACTTCGTGGCGGGTCTGTTCCAAAGTAAGTGCCTCCCTCATGGTCGGCAAGAAGCATTACTATGCTGTCGCCGTAGGCAGAGTGCCTGGAGTCTACATGACCTGGGACGAGTGCAAGGAGAATGTGCTGGGATACTCTAAAGCTCGATATAAAAAATTTAGCACACAGCAGGATGCCGAGGAATTCATTGAAGAAAACAAGCCGCAGGAACCGGAGGCTGAAGAGTCCTACCTGCTGCCTACTCTGCCTACTCTGCCACCACATCCTCCAAGCCTGTCTATGCTCTCACAGATCACCCAAAGAAAGCGGCCTAGACTAGAATTGCAGTCCATACAAAACGTTCGGTTTCAAGAAATATATATTGATGGTGCTGCTCGAGGCAATGGCAAAGACCCTTATCCTCAAGCTGGATATGGGCTTTTTTATGGTCCTGGGGATCCTCGGAACTCTGCTGTGCCACTTTCAGAAGTTGATGATGTGCGACAGACTCCACCTACTAATCAAAGAGCAGAGCTCCATGCAATGTACCATGCACTCAAAAACATTGAACTTGAACGTGTCGATTACGGAGGAGAGCGTACGGCTTACAGGATCTATACAGATTCGTCCTATGCTAAACAGTGCGTAGAAACTTGGGCACCCCTATGGCGAAAAAATGACTGGAAAAACACTCAACGGAGATCCGTGGTGAATAGGGACATAATTGAACCTGCCAGTTCGCTTCTTGAAGAACTAAGAGAAAAGGGCGTAATCGTGGAGCTATATCACGTTAAAGGTCATCTGGGAAATATAGGGAACGAGCAAGCTGATCGTCTTGCTAATTTGGGTGCCGATCAAATGAAAATCAGAGATTGAACTATAACTTTCTTCTGTTAGTTATACGTATAGAGAGTAACAAGAGATTTAATCTTTGGACTTTCCAAAAGAAAGTCCTTTTTTGAAGCCTTTGCCAACTGTACCTACTCCCTTTCCGAGTCCTTTACCAACCCCCTTTCCAACTCCTTTTCCTACATTGCCAACTCCCTTACCAACGGTACCAACTCCAGATCCAACCACACCGAAGGTGTCACCGATAGTGGACGAGCTCTCGGGAACGACATTGAGAACGAACTCTTTCTTGAAGCCGACCTTGAAATGAACGACACCAGCGTCCTTGTCGTCCTCATCAAACAATGGAACGTCAATTTCGATCTTGTCATCTTCTGTCACCTCGGTAAGATGCAAGTAGCCAACTCCCAATAGGTCGTCAGCTTCTGGACCAACATCCCAATCATAGCATTTGACTTTAATTACAGAGTCGTACTTGTTTGGTGTGAGGACATCCGTAGACTCGTTCCAAGTTGGTGACAAAGTCTTCTTCACCTTCTTACTCTTGAAAAAACTTTCCTTCTCGGTGTTCAAAAACAACTTGACGTAAGGATCAGACTTCCCGTTTCTGTCTCCTGCTGGTAAGCCTTCTGCACTTAACAAGTCAATAAGAACTTTACCAGAGTTACTGGCAGTATCTTGGGGTGGGATTGCAGAGCGATAAATGATGGGGATCCATGAAACTTGTATAGTAACCTTGACCGAAGCAGCTCCAGTTAAATCGAGAGTCATTGGCTTTTCTAACCCATTTCTTAACAATTGCAACGTGGGAATTTCAACTTCGCTGATAGCTTTTTCTGCTCTGTTGTGTTCAGCTTTTTTCACAAGTCTGAAGTTAGCTTTTGAATACTCTAGTTCTTTGATTACAACATCTCCCGTGGTGGTTATCTTGTTATGCTTGTTTCTGAGCTTAGGAGAAACGTAGTCATGAAGCCCATGGTTGTCGAAGAAGGCCTGCAAGTAGCAATCATCCTTGGATGTGTCCACTTGTTTAACCTCCATAATGAGAACACCACTTTTGTATTCTTCCAACTCCAGGACACCTAATCTTAATTTGTTGAACTCCTCCAGCTCATCGTCATCCTCTTCTTCCTCTTCTTCTGCTTTCTTGGTCTCCTCAATCCCATTTGCTTTATCCTCCTCAGCTTTCTTCAATTTCTTGGCTTTGTCTTCCTCAACCTTTTTCTTGTCTTCCTCCATTTCTTTAATTTCCTCCAACGTCATTACTGGCAATGTCGGATAGAAAGACAATGAGTATGTCAAGGTACCCTTAGGACCTCTCTTGTGAATCAATTTGGAAGTTCTCTTCTTAGGGTCGACCGTTTCGATGTAATTACCCTTTTCATCTTTATTGATAAGTTCATTCAACTTCACATCAAATGAACCAAGAGTGCGGTCTGGTCTAGTTCTCTCAACATCCATGACTTCTAAAGTTAATTTCTGGTTAGCTGAAGATAAGGTGACATAATGGACCTCATTCCAAGTCGGATTCAAGGTGCCATCGCAAGCAACAGTTCTTGCTCTTTGAGTATTATTGACCAAGAGACGGGTGTAAGGATCAACTTTTCCTATAGTCTCTAAATTTCTCAAGTCTTCGGCGCCTTCAATAGAAACTCTAAGAACACCAATAGGCGGAGTGTAACCACCAGCTCCAGAAGCTCCTTCCAACATAACTGGCTTCCAGTTAGTACTGAGTTGGATCTCACCGCCCTTAGATAATTGAAACCAAGGATCATCAACCTGCGAAGCATCAATCAAATTGTTCAAATTTGTCTTGATAACACTATAAATTTTTTTATCGGCTGTTCTCACAATAACCTTTACTCTAGTCTTTGCACGATTAAAAACAATATGCTCCTTTCCTTCGCTATAGGAGGGATTATTGTTATTTTTCACAACAGAAGATTTAATAAAGGTTTCACCATCAATGAACATCTCAACATAAGTTGAAACGGGTTTACCATCAACTCCCCTTAAGTTTCTTGCAGCAGCAACATCAATTCTTGCCACACCAGTGTTCAAGTCAGGAGGAGGAATAAGTGCACCATCAGCTTGTCTTTGGGGAACTAAGGCCGGCATGAAATGTAAGCCAAACAGCAATTCACCAACTGGCTTGTTATTACGCACAACGGGAGCAGTGATGTTTGAAATCTTTTTCTCATTGTTCAACACATCCAAGTCGTACTGAACAGAGCCAATCAAATTATCTTTTCTCAATTGGTTTCCATTATAATCCATGACAGTCAAATTTAAAGGCTCAGAAAAGGAAGAAACCGGAATGTGGACAGTTTCATTCCATACTGGTCTGCTTGTGCTATTCTTATGTTTGGTTAAAGCTAAGACATTCAGGAAGAAACCAAGAGTACAATAAGGATCCACTGTATTGTTAGCACGACCATAATTCTTCAAGTTCTTCGCAGATTTCACTGTAATAACTAAAACACCAATTGCAGAGTTCAAAGGTGCACCAGCCATTAACTGTTGCACATTCAACTGAAATGAAAGTGGAGAAAACAAGATTGCTCCCACGTATTTCCTGATCATCTCATTGATGAAGGGGTACAACCCAGGGAAAGCCAAGACTTCCCAGTTGAAAGTTGAATCGCCAAGCAATCTACAGTTGAAATCAAACTGTGGAGGTTCCATCAAACACACACTGACTGTCTCAACATGAGGAAATGCAGACATCATTCTCAATCTCACTCTGAGCAAACACCTGAATGCTACATCCGATACTGTTACAGGCAACTGAATTCCAAAAAGATTTGCCTTCACAGTGATTTTTTGATTGACGTTACTTTTCAACTGTTTATTGTTGGAGTCTGCTAGCTCGTTGGGAGTAAAAGAGCAACCCCAATCCATGACAACAACGTCGTCAGCAGTGCCTGCTAAGGTTTTAACCATGTCAATTCTAGGGGGCTTTGTACCAGCGGTGAAAGCATCAATCCACAAAGACTTGATGAAAGCAGGAATGGGAGAAGAAGCCAAGATAGGATTCACTTGCTCGGTGACAATCTGAGAAATGGAGGGCTCCAAAAAGTGCCAGAACTTCTCCAAGAACACATTGAGCCAATCCATGGTCTCGTAGTCATTCTCGATAGGCTTGATGGAAAATTCCCGTTGTGCCTGTTCTCTCAAGTTCTGTCTATACTTTCTAACAGAGCTTCTGTACATGATGGCAGTAGCCACCATGATGAAAAACACCGGAGCCAACGAGAAGCGGAACCACCCGAAAATCCAAGACAATAACCCGGCAGCAATGAGATAGCCCACATTATGGTACCAGTCACCGTAGACGACCTGGGGAAGATAGAGATCGAAAAAGGACCCACGAGACAACAAGTCCACCGCTTCGTCATCCGCAGTCAAGACGTCAGCTTGCTCGAAGTGTCCGACTTCTCTCCAACCACGATACGTGGGCTCCACGGCGGCTCTTGGCGGAGGCTTCGATTTCGCGTCCGAGACGTCGTAGTCCTCGCTGATTGACCAATCGGTTGTTGTCTCAGTGACGTCCTCGTCTATCTTCGTTCCGTTCAATTCTTCTGAGTCGAGGTCCTCGACGCTTGCTTGCTTGGGAGGCTCCAATACCTCTGCGGGCTGTAGATGTTAGTAAAATCGGGGTCGCGTGTGTCGACGAAGGTCACGTACCGTTGTGGCGGCGTCCGCGGTACTCATGTCAAAGGAATTGGAAGAATTGACGCAACTGGGGGAAGCGGAGGAGTCCCAACAGCACGGCAGAAGCTTGAGTTGCGGGTCGTGCGCCGGCCAGAGAACCGAAGTGCGCCGCTGTTATGCACGGTAGTCTTCTCACGCTTGCACTTTGCTGCACCGGTGCCTGTAATTTGTTCTCGTGCGTCTTTTCGGCTAGTTGCGCGGTGTCTCAACGTCTTCTTGCTACAGAGTTGCTTTGCCCAATTGTAGAAGCCGAAACCTGGTTGCACCAGGTTTAATTTCTTCCGGTGAGATGCTTTCGAAATTCTTTCGGCTGTAGTCATGGAGATGTTCTTCATTGCGCTTGCACGCTTTTTGCCATGAGCGTTTATGCTCTCGTTTTTACAGAAAGGTACGGCACCTTTGGGTTTTCGGTGCATTTTGTACGAGCTTTATCTCCGGGGTCAAGGTTTTTGTCCGCCGCTCCAGTGCGGAATTGCGGTAAGAGTTTGGGTGCAACCGGCCTCGGAGCCATCTACTGAAAAGACGGACCGAACAGACCAAGCGGTCATGACCAATTTTCCTTTATGCTGTCCTTTCACTGCTCATATGTTTCTGTAATGTATTTCTTAGTATGACCCACAAAAAATAAAGAAGTTCTTTTTTCTGAGGAGCCAACCTCCGCCTATGGGCTGATATATTGATTTTCGCATGTTGGAGGCACGGTTTGTGGAGTTCTGTGGAAGTCCAGCCAAAAATCAAAAATCGAGCCAACGTGCCCCAAACGCCCGATAACACTTACCCAATGAACAAACAGGCAGTTTACGCATTCCGCCATTAATTGCAGCTTTGCAAGTCTGTTTTAGTGTGCTTTTGCCGGTTCGGGCTCTGACTTGCCTGGCGCACGCATGCACACCTGCTTTTGTCACGCGTAACTTAGTATCGTACCCACTAGATCAAGAGCTATCGTGCCAGGCTAGCCTTGAAGCCCTTACAGTGCATGCCATATACAAGCGAGACGCTCGAAAATGCAACGGATGCCGAAGCTCGTGGTGACTTTCGTGGTGGTGTTGGTGCTTGTATTGTACTGCCACTCCCTTGTCACACCGCAGCTCCCACTCGAGGACGCCCTCTTCTTGACCAAAAACAGCCTTAAAGATCTTCGGCGCAGCTATTTATGCAAGGAAAGGGGGTTCATTTGCCTATGGAACGAAGAGGACTCCACCGACACAGGCGAAGGCGAGGGCCAGGCAAAAATTATTCATCCAGGTACAAATCGCCCTGCGAGATGGTTGGACTCGGTGCCGGGCTTTTGGGGCCGGGAAATGGACCCGTCATTCTCTAATGTGGTCAACTCGGTGATTCCAATTGACCTGATTGTTTCGTACAATCGCACGGATACGTCCTCGACGAAGTTAGTGGCTCGCTATGCCTCGTTCAGCCCTATTCTCAATGGCGAACTACGCAGCCAGTACGCCATAGTAGCTGAGGACGGGTGCTCGAAGCTCAACAACTCAAAATACCCACACTACATGGATAAAATCCTCATCATCGAGAGAGGCTCCTGCTCATTCGTCGACAAGGTGAAAAACCTCTTGGGCTCTGAACTCCGGCCTCTCGCAATAATAGTCGCAAACAACGAACCCCGCAGTGGATTGATCACCATGTACTCAAGAACCTTCAACAGAGATGGTCTGCTAAAACTACCGGTGCTATTCATGACAAATGAAGATTACGTTGAACTACGTGAGATCCAAGACTTGGGTATTTCTCTCTCCATCCGCACAGCTTCCATTGATAGCTTCATTGGTCTTCTCGTTCTGATGGCATTATCCCCACCCCTTTTGATTCTCATCTGCTACCTAATTGTACGTTCCATGCAGCTTTGGGGAAAGCATCGAAGGAACTCGCGAAACCAAAAGTTTGTGGAGCTGCTTCCAGTTTACATCTTCAATGGCAGTCACTTGATCCGCTCCACTAATTTCTTCGACTATCTCACTGCTACCAACCAGACGAGCAACATTCCGCTGTTGCTGTCATCATCAGAGGATATTTCTGCTGGCCAGGAATCCGATATGGCTCCTAACTCTTCCTTCAATGGCACTGCAGATATGGATCTGATGTTGGATAACATCGAGCTTCTCTTCGCAAACAAAGACTACTACGCCACTCACAAGTGCTCTATCTGTCTAGGTAGATTTATCCCGCTCAAATCGCGAGTTCTAATTCTTGATTGCAGACACGTGTTTCACGAGAAATGTCTCTCGAATTGGCTCATCAACTTCAGGAAAACTTGCCCCTTGTGCAACGAGTCTCTATCTGCGCTCGAAGCTCAGCCCTTGTCTTTGAGCGAATCGAGCAACTACGGGACTTTCGGCACTGATTTGGAGAGTAATGGACACGATATGCATCAAATACAGTCAAACGCTGCTGTAAGAAGTCTACAGATACACCCGGTTATGTCTTTATCCGAATCCACAGTATCGCAGCCTTCTTACATTCGCGAGTATACACAAGGATCTCTGTTCCATACGGCGAAAAGTACAGCTAGCCCAAATGTTGTCAGTGAATTCATGAATGAAGAACGGCAAGAACGGTTTGACGACGCAAGGTCTTTTGTGACGACCCGGTCTCATATGTCGGAAACTTCTGTGAGCATCCCAGCTCCGGGAGCAGGTCAACTCGAAGATTCCGCGATGTCTAATGAAACTGACGCCGAGCTGTATGAATCTGGGCGATCGACCATTCGGTTTGAGTAAGGTAGAAAAAACAAGACCAATTGCTCGTTGCTGCAAAAATTTTCTTTGAGCAATTACGGCGAAAATGGTGATTTTAATGTACCCCACAAAGTCTATATCGTTTGGCACGTGACCAATTTTAATGTTTTTCCCGCACGAGACATGTTGACCAAGACATAGAGGTAGTTAACGTCTTACTAATCCAACGCACCTCTGGCTACTGCTTTGCATGCACGGCCCTTTGTGGGAGGAGTTTATTGTCAAATATCATATAGTGTTCTCAAGCTTCTCCAGTATACGGAAATAATGGAGCCTAAAACCGAGCAAGAGACCAGCTCTAAACCAGAGGATAACATGCAAATGGAACCCAGCAGAAGCAATTCTGTTGATAGTGATGCAACACACACCAAGCCGAGAAAGCGGAAAAAGAAGGTTGAAATGGCTTGTGTTTATTGTCGGCGCTCGCACATGATCTGTGATGACTCGCGACCATGCCAGCGGTGTATCAAAAGAGGAATAGGCCATTTATGTCATGATGAGCCTACAGCTGCTAAACAAAAAAGAACTACGGACAAGTCAGACTTGGGTCCAGGTACACAAAACTCCCTTGACATTGATCAGGGCCGAGATCCACCCACGATTGGAGAAGGCATGGCCATCGGTTCCTACGGCCAAGATCCCCGGGGTGCGAATGATGGCCGGGAGAAGCTGCTTTCTAATAACCTGATGCTCAAGAACCCTAACCTCGCAAAGTCTCTTGCATTTAATCAGGAACCATTTTTCTATTCCGAACACGCGGGTAGCGAGTTCAGTTCACTCAATGATTTCCTTTCTATGATTGATGACCCGGAATTAGTGAATGGAGCCTTGAACGACGAGTCTGGGGCCAACGACACCCTCCTACCGTTTTCTATGAACCCAGAAAATGGCCTACCATCGTCGAGTCTCAATAATCTCTTTCTGTTTTCGTCAAACTCCCTCAATACGCTCCCGGAGAACCAGTTGGGTGGTGGCCTGGTGAAACAGGAACTGGCATCTATACCGCAGAGCGGCAACCGCATGTACGAACAAGAAAATATGCATGTTAACCAAAACAACAGAAAGACTGCTGTACCGGGTGTCTCGGAGAAAAATAGCGGCCATCCAGTAATCTCAGACTCTGCACGAGACAAATTTTTCTTGACAGCTGCTGACCCTACCACAGAAATTTCACCAGAGGAAAGATTGAAGCAAGTCATAAAGGCTAAACTCGAGGCCGGTTTACTACAGCCCTATAACTATGCCAAGGGCTACGCCAGGCTACAGGCATACATGGATAACTACATGAACCAATCGTCTCGACAAAGAATCTTGAAACCCCTTCTGGTCTTCCGACCAGCTTTTCGTGCCATCGCAAGAACTCTCAAGGACGTGGATTTGGTTTTGGTAGAAGAGAGTTTTGAGCGGATGCTTTTAGACTACGATAGAGTGTTCACTTCTATGGCCATTCCCGCGTGTCTCTGGAGGCGTACCGGGGAGATATACAGAGGGAACAAAGAGTTTGCATCTTTGGTGGGCGTTACAACTGATGATTTGAAAGATGGAAAACTTGCAATCTATGAGCTCATGAGTGAGGAAAGTGCAGTGAACTTTTGGGAAAAGTATGGAGCTATCGCTTTTGACAAAGGGCAAAAGGCTGTATTGACCAGCTGTAACTTGCGGACCAAAGATGGATTCAAGCGTAAGAGCTGTTGCTTCAGTTTCACAATTAGACGCGACCGTTACAATATCCCAAGTTGTATCGTAGGGAATTTCATCCCGATCGACCCCTAATGCCCATCAACAATTCAAATCCTACGAATAATACAAATATCCTGAGAATTAAATGATACTGCTTCAATTTGAGCTGCTGTAAAATACTTATATGCCAATTTACTCTTCGTCAATATCTTCATCTTCATCTTCGTCCTCGCGATCCTCGTTAAGCTCATCTTCCAGCATGCCTCCTTCATCATCACTGGCATCGATGGCATTTTCCATGTCAACATCGGCATCAGCTTTCTCCATTTTCGCCTTTTCTTCCTCAGCGATCGCCTCTTTCAAGATTCTGGCCTTCTCCTCCCGGCTCTTTCTGTGAACAACCACGTATTGGCCTAAGGGAGTGGACTGCCACTGCTCATCCTTAAGGAATGCCTGCACCTCAGCCTTGTTTGATGGACCATATTCAACATTGCTTCTTCTCGTGGTGATGTATGCAGCATTAGCATTGAGTTTTTCAACGAGCTGCTGAAGCTGCTTATTGAACTTGTTGTTCTTGGACTTTTTCATAAATCTCCGGAGAGATAATATCACCGGTGTGACAAGCTCAGGGAAAGCTATACTCTTGGAGTACAAGACCAAAAATTCGCTGGTCAAAACCAAAAATTGTTCACACAAGCCTTCTTGGTATACCCGTGTGCCTAAGTACTGCTGGTTGACTTTAATGACATGGTCGAAATCGACAGCAGGTAAGGTAACATTCTTTGGAGGTTTTGTGAAAGCGGTAGAGGTCAAAATCTCCCCAATTAGCGGGTAAATAGGAATATAAACTTGCGATCCCTGAGATAATCTAATCAATGAGCGGATTAAGTAGAAACGTAAAGGAAAGAATTGTGCGGTAGGAATCAAGCGCATTGCACCTAGGGTTACTTGTACCAAGGGATATATCAATGGGCGCAATGGAGATTCTTGAGACTTGTGATTAGCGAGTTCCACTTCTGGATTGCACAACTGTGAGAGAACCCTGGACCAAAAGTCTAACGAGTGGCAGAACTGCCAGTTATATATAGCCTTATATGCGTCTTTACCCAGGGTCGCAGACACATTGCTTGTGGAGGATATCGTGTTCCGCAAGTGAACAGCCAACTGTCGAATAAACTCAAAGCCTACCGTGTACGATAGCTGCTCATTGATAGAGAACAACTCTGCCGCAGAATTCTTTGCAAAGTTGATAGAGTCCATGTTGTGAACATTTGTCTTTCTGCAATTCTTCACGAACGACGAGTACGAGGCCCGCAAAATGATCTCTAGAGTGGATTTGGGATACTCTCTTGCAATATTGTTCATGAACGCATAAGTAGCTACCTGAGTTTCAACGTCAGTGGATGAAGCCCAAACATCCACCACAGCATTGAGAACTTGCTTGAGGATCTTTCTTTGCGACACGTAGAAGGGTAACACCTCTTGAACCGACGCTAACACCAATGCCGCTGTTTCTGTATTATTGATTTCCAGCAAAAGTGTAATGTAAGCACCAGCCTGGCTCTTCAATAAACGACTGGCCACGTTGGTTTTATCGTTCTTGTCGTCGAGGGTCCGCACACCTCTCAGGTTCTTCTTATAAGGTGCTAATTTCTGGATAGCTTCCGGAATTCTCCTCAAGCCCACGAACATTAAGTCAGTGAACACTGCAGGATCAGTAAATGCATATCGGGTTTCGTTTGTGTCCGAGGAGTTGATGTAGACCACTGTTTTGAATGCTGAGATGACATTTTGAATGGTTTTGGCATTGGGCAGCGACTTCAATTGTGTATCCCATTTTGCAACGAGACTTTTCGTGATCTGCGTCTGTTTTCTCTGCGCTTGCTTCTCTGGTTCATCAACAGTCGCTGTTTCTTCCTCCTCTCCACTACTTTGGTCGCTAATAGCTTCCATGGGATTCACCCCCTCGAAATCTAACAAGCTCTTCTCGTTTGACTTCAAATACTTGTAAAACTCGGGGTCATTCTTTTCCAAGTTTGCCATGTCTTGCTTCATCATCTCTTCGTCTTCCTCTTCCGAAGACTCCTCGTCCGCTTGAGCGTCCTCTGCATTGCTCAGAGAATCTTCCAGTTCTTCCAGTTCTTCCAGCAGGTTGTCGCTTTGTTCACTCTCTAGATCCGATTCCACTGTATCCTGCTTTAAGCCAGAGCTTTTCTTTGGCTTGGGAACCTCAAATCCTCCCTCGAAAAACTCTTCAACGGACATATCATCGAAAATGGGCCTGGTAGACTTCTTCTCCTGTGGCTCGTTGGGATGTTCCAGTCCATCTTTATTTCCTCTCCGTCTTGCAATTTTTTTGTTTTGTTTCTGCACCTCCCGACGGTGGTCGAGCGTATGCTTCAAGTGTTTGTTTTGAAACTTTTTCGTGGCCTTGGATGTCTTAGCCATGGTTGAAGAGTGCAAGCTGAAAAATAAATTCGAGATGAGATGATGTCTTCCTCCGCCCGCCTGCAGGAACAAGTATATTTCGAAGCGTTTTTTGAACTCCAGCGACCGATTCTTTGGTAATTGATGCCCGCTACATTGGATTTCAAACCTCGAGTACTATATGAAATAAAGAGCAATTTTCTTTCGTCCGTTTCTGCTATTTCGGCACGAACCCTGAGCTTGGTGGATTTTGAGAGTGTATACGCAGCGACACTTAAACGTTCTGCAGTATTAAAGATGATAGTACATAGTAATACACTGACCTATTAATGCAAACAAATAGCTCAGTAAAAGCTTCACTGTACTCATTGGCAATTTTTATACTGGTTTCTCAAATGCCTTGGTACACTCCATTGAATGCATTTTTTAGCCACCAAAATAGGCGATCGTACACCATGTTGTTCGCATTGTGGTAGATGATCGAATGGTCGCTATCGGGAAAAAAATGCACATCATAATTTTCCACCCCTGCAATATCAAAATTATCTAGAAGCCAGAGTGTATTTTGCATGTGGACATTGTCATCAGCAGTTCCCTGCATAATAAGGAATCTCTGAACGTCTTTGAAAGCTTCGAATCCATTGATACGAGAGATAGCCTTGTAATTTTCGTTTTCCGCAGGACTGCCCATGATTCTTTCAGTGTAAATTGAATCATAGAATAGCCAGTTCGTCACGGGGGCCACCGCCGCACCATATTTGAAGGTCTCGCCCTTATCGTATTCGAGAGTTTTCAAAGCGGTGAAACCTCCGTACGACCAACCCCAAATCGCAGTTTTATCTGCATCTATGTACTTGTTCTTCTTCACATAATCCTTCGTAATTGACGTGATGTCTCGAGGTTCCCAAAAGCCCAATCGGTTCTTTGCATTTGACTTGAGATTCCAGTCATCACTTCCTGTGCCCCTAGGATCAATAATAAGAACCACTGCATTGAGTTGACTACTAACGATATCCTGAAAGTCAACGTTATAAGAGTAATCAACTGTGGTTGATCCTGGTCCACCGTATGCAAAAACCAAGAGGGGAAGCTTGGCCTTTCCATTGAAATTTGGGGGAAAGATCTCGATCATGTTAACCCGAGCACGCTCAGTGCCTACCTCGACACTCGTATAAACTTTTGTAGGAAGATTCGTCTTTGACAATATCTCGGCAAGACGGCCCCTTTCGTTTGAAGCTTCGATTTGATCTATTTTTATCTTTCCATCTACTAAAACCGCCATGTTCACTAACTTTTGCCAGGGCTGCCCCGGCCCCATATAACTTAACTCCACAAATCGACCACTGGGGTTAGGATTAATCTGGTACTTGCCGTCACAAGCAAAGGTGGTTTTTTCACCGCTAGACAACTGAACCAGACCAAAGGACGAGTTCAAGTTGGTGCCAAAAAGACCGAAGACACAGTCTTCCGCCTTGTCGTAGACAATGGGCGAATTGTACTGTATTGGACCTAACAATTTGGAGTAAGTTTCTGCCTGAGGCAGGTCAAATAGTGCCAATTGCACTAGATTGTTGACCACAACTCGATCAAGATACTTGACTGAATCTTTGTTTTTCACAACAGTAATTGGCGGAGCCTTTTCAAACCACCCATTGAATGTTGCGGAGTCGACCACTGCTACTGTTTCAGCAGGTTGGGAAGCCAGGGGATGGAAAAGCTTTTTTTCCATCACTGAGCTTGCACGATCTGTAATCTTAATAAGCAAATCGTCGATACTTAGCCAAATCACGTCGTATAAAATATAATCAGTGTTAACCACATTATCTTGCAAACCAGAAATTTCAACATTTGAGCCAGATGCCACATTGTAGCAAAATAGCTTGATGGTAGGGTTCTTAGTTCCGGTTTTTGGGTATTTCACACTTGTGTGTTTTGGGTACTGATTAATTTCGTCTTTTCTTTCCTCCAAATCAGCATACGACATTGCTACTTCTCCTTCGCCCTTCACATAGTAGTTGAAGTCATAAGAGCTGACTTCTGTGTCATTGGTTACAGCATAGACCAAATATTTCAGATCTGGACTCCACCAGCACATATGATCTTTTGGGTATACCTCCTCTTCATAAACCCAATCCGGTTTGCCATTGAGTATATTTGCATCGCCTGTATCTGTTATTTGGGTAACCTCCAATGTGGCAATGTTCAAAAGATGAAGATTGTGCCTATATCCAAACACCACGTTTTCACCTGTGGGATCGAATTTGGCAAAATGTAGTTTGCACAAACTTTTGGCAGACTTACTACCACTGGGCTGAATAGGTACAACACTTCCGGTTACTGGGTGCCAGAGCCAATACAAGCCGAAGCTTGAGTGCCGCCACTGACTGACCAAATCTGACAGAAGGATGTGCCAAGCATCGCCGGTGTCAATGGGGTGGCCCGGATTAAGGTCTATATCCAGTGCATAGTAGAACGTATTGTCGTAGGCGAACTGGTTAGAGTCCAAAAGTTTCCTCTCATATGACGAGTCAGCCAGGAGGACTCGGAGACTTCCGTCTTTTAGCGTGACATAATAGCCCTTGGAGGTATCGTCTTCGGAAGCAGGAAACTGCGCAGGAGCTAGCCATCTTACTTTAATGTAAGAAGGAGCATATATGCCCCTCCGAAATCCGTCAAAAGTGACATTCTCACTGCGTGGGCTGTACAGGTTGAGGGATATGTTTCTATTGTTCAATGAAACAATATTGGTATTGGAAGTGTGCCATAGCTGCGCTGCCCTCTGTCTGGCATTGCCATGAGAATACACCATGAGAAGGACTACCCACAAAGCAAGGCATGCAATAGAGAATACTGCGAATACGAGCTTTGGGCTCGTGGGCTTTGCTCTATATGCGTTCCAGCGAGCTTGGAACCCATGATCATTCTCGAAAGTTTCCTCTGTGCCCAGTGATTTGGCGAAAGTATCGATTTCAGCGAAAATCTGCGAGGTGTCTGAAGCACCGTCAGAGTCATCATCAAACTGCTCGACACCGCCTGCGAGCCGGTAGTCTACCTGAGACTCAATGTCCGGAGCCTGAAGATCCTCTAAAGGAATCTGGTCGACGGGTTGGTATGGATTGCGGGGCATGCCATGGAACTTGGGGCCAAACGATTTGCACGGGCAAATTCCAATTGAGTTTCACAGAGACGAAAAGATGAGTATCTCTATACTAGGCCACTTTGGGAAGAAATTCGCTTCTGCTCAGCTAGTCAAGAAGTTTGATTGATGGGTGCCAAGAGCGATTGGAGTGGCCTGGACTGCAGCTACGCAATGGAACTAGGACGCTTGAGATAGAATGAGGTGAAAGCAAGGCACAGAAAAATAAGTAGAGAAAGAGCGCTCGTCCTAATAAAGCAGAGTACTAGAAGCCACTCAGAGGAATGTAGTGGAACTCAAGGCCCTTAAACGGCTCTGTTTCAGGGAGAAACTTGTCAACGAAAGCAGCACTCTTTATGCCTCAGCCCCGCGCCCGTTTGGTTCGTGAAAGGGCAACGTGAAGCTGGTGCCTGCGCGGCCCTACGACTTGGAATGAGAGAAAAGCGGACGTAAGTGATAATTGTAAAAAGCCACTGCAGCGAGCTTTGGGGCGCTTTCTGTTTTTTATTTTCCCGTTCTGCTCTGTATATTGTTAATGTTTGGGCCATCTTTGGGCCCGAGTTGGTGAGCTGTTCCGAACTACTGCACGGCTTTCTGCCTGCTATTTTTGGCCCCACTGCCTCGCACGCCGATTCATTCCATTCTGGCGCGCCGCCAAACATACGATTCTGCACTAGCAGGCGAGAACGACTCTCATGGCCCACGGAACACAATATTTCCTCCACGTTTGATCAGTTGTGTCCTTCTGCCGAGCCGCTATGGATTACAAATCGGTTTTCATCAACGACGCCCCGGAAACAGATTTGGTCCAGCTATTCACCGAGCCTCTTGACCTGGACCTGTTCGCCCTGGCCCTTACTGCTGCGGCACTTCCACTTTGGTCGGGCAATTCAAAACAGGCTTCTTCGCTTGCACGGCTAATCCGCTGTGGAGGTTCGCTTCTTGTTAAATATACGAGTGCCAATGTTTTGGCGAGTGGCACTGAAGACGATACGGACTTACAGCCCACCGAAGCGAGCAACGGGCCACCTGACCTGAACACTCCGCCACAGGAAACGCCTCCGGGCTCCCCAAAGGGCGATGTGGACGACGGAGAGGATATTACTACGTTTGCTGCAATCAGCACCGATCCCAGGAAGCACAGCGCTTCTTCTGCTCAGCCAAATCTTGATGCTGACAAGGCTATCGAAGACGACATCACCAACCTCGGCACGAACAGCCGCCGCGGCTCTGTTTTCACACCCAGTGGGCTTGATTTCAGCCAAGGAGCCCAATTGGGTATCGACAACCCAGAGGCTATTTCAATTGATGCTGACGAAAGGAACAGAATGGTATCTCAGGTAGCTGGAGTGCTCCGAGCAGTTTTCACCCAACTTTCGGAATTGTCAAAAACTCACAAGAAAGATGGCCTCTCTGTTCTCTTTGGACCACCAGGTTCCGACAGCATGATTACCGAGGCCCATTTACACTCAATACTTTTCCACGTAAAGCCCTACATGGCTGATTCAATAGCCTCCAACGACTATACTCGTGCCGAGTCTTTGAAGCAACTAATTTTGTTGCTCCACGCAATCTTGCATTCATTGTTCATGGCATTCAAAATAGAGCCGCTTGCAGAAACCTCAAACAGAGTCCTCATTATCAAAGGCTTACTTTTCACCTTTTTTAGAGTCGATTTTGCTGAGACGTTCCATCTGCTTTTAGCAGTAACAACTGGCAAAACTTTCATACGAGAAAGCTTGGAAGAAAAGCAACCTGAGGTTATCCATCAGTCCCAGATACCGTCCCTTCGACTTTCGTACGAAACTGTGATGAAAGTCAATGTGATGGTGATAGCCCTTTCTAATTGCCCGATTGATTTGATCTTTGTCGACAAAGTCTCTCTCTCGCTAGACTTGACAACACCTACAGAAAGCTCACCCAATGTCTACTCGAGATACGTAGAGAACTTAGACTTCAAAAACCTGGATCTACCCAAGCAGCTCGATTCAGTTATCGTTCCTCAGTTAGCTGCAATGTTTAATTACTACTATGAAGTATTTCCGGATTTGTTAACCCACAGCTTAAGACATTCTTCTTTCTTCGGATGGATAACCTGGAACACCCTAAGCTCAGGTCCATACTTGTCAGTGGACACATGTAATACGTTGACTAAGTGTCATGAAACTACTTATGACACTAAAGACCCTTACCTATACGAGGTTGCTTTTCATGAACACATCAAAAGACTCAAATATGCAAAACGCCAATTCACCGAAAGGAACGTGAGCAGCCCATCGTACCTTGTGGTGACGTTTATACTTTTCGGACTAATGAAAAACAGGTCTTTTGCTGAATATTTTGCCTCGCCAAGTGACTCGAAAATTCCACTTCTTGATATTTGGCTTTGTGTTTCATCGTACGTGCATCAATATCAGTACCGGACTATTCACAACACGTTTGGTGCCAGAATTGCACTCCTTGTGACTCTCAAACTTACTTCTCGAAAACATGGTCACTTAGACCTTCTAAGAGACCGGAAAATCGATGAAAATACATGGAAGCTTTGTCATCACAAAAACCCTCTTATTCCTTTGGATGAGAACATACCCAAGAAGCCAGCACTCTTGTACATGTTGGATGTACTTCAGGCTACCTTGAGATACAACCTCTCCAAAAAAATCGATCTCCAGAACGCAAAGTTAGCATTGACCACCATATACCAAATACTCTTGGAACTTGAAGCGAATCCAAATGAAGGGATGCGTACCTATGCGTGGCGAGACTTTTGTATTACGATTTTTCAATTTCTCGTGTTTCTTTTCAAAAACCACAATGAAGAGGCGGTAAAGACCGTTGTTGAGGAAGTTTTCTCCATCTTCGAGATCTTGCTCGGTCCTGTTTATGATAAAACACTCGTGAAAAGTACAGACTTCTTCTCTATTGGTAGCCATATTGCAAAATCTGTTAACTTTGATCTTATGTACATCATGCTTCAGCAACGTGACCATCTCGAGGAATTGTTCGATAGATTCATTACGCGAAAGGGCAATTTTGAGAGAGTTGAAAGAACTTTCAACGCATTAAATGAAATGTTCTCAAAAGAACATAAAGAACTCAACCCTAATGAAGTTACCAGTAAGTTGAACGAACTTTCCATACTCCGGGATGAGGAAAACACATTGACTACTGTGGACATGGGCAAGTTCAACTACGCGGACACTTTTAAATTTTTAGACTCATTGAATCACTACGAAAGCTTTGATAAGCAGCAAGACTTAGTGCATTTGTTTGTTCTTCTCTTCGAAGTTCCTTGGGTCGGCAAGCACTGAGAGAGAATGAATCAAACCATGACATAGCTTAGTCCGGGCAGCAAAGGATGAAACACATGCATAAAATATAGAATATATTAAGTACACAATCTAGCACGATACTCGTAGCGGATTCAATACTCCTATTGAAGAGTTCTGAAGAAGTCCATACAAGCAGTAAAGACAACCAAAAGAATACCACCACCAGGGCCCAATCTTAAAACCTTGGGAACGAAGCCCTTGTACAAAGCAGCAACACCCTCCTCCTTGGCTACAGTAAAAACCGAAGGTATTGTCCAAATGTACTTGGAGGAACCGGCCTGAATTCTAGACTTGACCACATCGAATGGAGTGTTCAACATGGTACCAAAAGTACCACCGATCGTACCACAGGTCAAGTCAATGAGGGTCTTTTCGGAAGAAGACTTAGGTTTTGGCATCAATGATCTCACTTGGAAAATTAAACCAAAGTAGCCAGCGTTCCAAGCAACGTGTCTCCACATGGTGGACTCCAAACCCTTGTAGAAGCCGAAGAGGCCGTCATTCTTGAAGATGTGCTTGACAACTTCACCAGCGCTATTGAACTTGGAGGTTCTGTCTTGCACACGGATTTTCACCAACTCGAAAGGCACCACGGCGAAAGACTCTGTTGCTCCAGCAGTGGCACCAGTCAAAACAGCCAAGGGCTGGGTCATTGCAGGCACGTCGAAGGTCTTCCTGTAGAACTTGCCCCATTCGTCGTTGGCAGCAAACTTGATTGCTCTCTTCGGAGCCTCCATCAAAATTGGGGCGGAAATACCCTTGTATAATCTCGAGAACCCTTCCTCCGCAACAATCTTCTTTAAACATCTGATAGTACCGTTGTAATCAGAGGTGGTGGCCAATTGCTGTCTGGTCTTGACGACATCCAACGGATACATGACCAAGATCTCCGATACGCCTGCAATGGCGCCAGACAAGAACTGGTAGATGAAGGGTAAAGGCTTGGGCTCAGACATTCTTGCTAAGTAGGGTACTGTGAGACGATTTCTTGGAATTGATTGGACGTAGAAAGCCACGAGGAGATGAAGCAGAAACTAAGCTGAAACCGTTTGTAGAGGAGTTTTGACAAGCTGGTAAAGATGAGGCTTTTCGTTCGGTCAAGAGGAAGAAGTAGGAAAAAAAAAGACCAGGAATTTCTGCAATCTGGGGTTGGCCCAGTGTGCAATACGCCCGGTGTTTTCTCCACCGCGCCAAAAACCGAATCGAGAGCACCATCTGGCGAGGTTCACAGCGCCGGCGATAACACTACCTAGAGCGTCATACGAGGAAAATTTGCAGTCGTCATTGTGGAGTCCCGCTGTGATTGTGGCCGGGTTTCGCCCTGTTAATGGCAGCGGTACGGCCAAGTACTTGAAGAATGATTACCAATTACTTGAAGAATTACCAATAGAGGTGAGACAATAGGGCCGTCCAGCGCAGGACCGGCGCGGTGCCGGAGAAACGTAAGACTCGTGCGACTAGCCAAAACTAAGCCCACAGACGAGCAAGAAGACTCGACAAAAGGAGAAAAAACGCAACGAATAAGAATGCTATTGGCGGCCGACGTGGCTGCTTACAAGTTCCAGCAGAAAATATTCCGAACTAAAAATCAAACGGACAAAGTAGAACGGTGAGCTCTAATGAGGGGAAGTCAAAAAAGTATTGGCTGCGAGGTGCCAGAAAGTGCGTATTCGCGCCGCCGCCCTAAGTCCTGGGCAGGGCCAGAGTCGCCTGTGGCTCTGGAGCCTCAGCAGAAAAAAAAATGGCTCGCGCGGGTAACCCGCCGCAGGCTATAAGGCATCGCGACGGCGCAGCGTTTCTTGCTTCTTCTTCTTTTCTCTTCGTGCGGCGCCAGAACTTATACCGTGTTGCTTGTCTATTCACGTCATCCCCACGAGTTGGCGAGTGTCAAGTTCTGGTCTGAACAACATCCAGTGATGGACATCGACCATCTAAACGCCCTTTCATGAATCCCGCTACCGTCCCGGCTGGCCCTGCCACCTGAGGGCATGGGGATTCTTGAGGGCTGGCAGGTCATACATTTCCCACGAACACCGTAGATTTCAAACCCAAGTTAGCTCTCTCTCATGCACTGTAGACGGTTCCTACTCTCATAAAGGCTATGAACATGTTGATGGAGATCCCGAGAACCATGGCCATTTTCTGGGTATCGTTGAACGGCGAGTCATCCATTGCAAGAAACACAAGCGCAATGGCGCCCAAGAACGTCCCAATCAAGAGTCCCACGAGCAAGTTCTCGTTATGGCGCGAGCCTTCCATCTCCGCTGCTGCCCGCTCGGCGGCGGCCGCCCCAGCATCTGTGATGTTCTCGTCTCGAGCGCTCTCGGGAGCAAACCGTCCACCGCCCGTCGTGCTGCCGTTGTTGGTAGACTCTAGCCACCTTTCTTCGAGCTGCCGCACAATCTCTTGTCGTGTTTCGTCCTCCTCGACGTCTGCTACGCCGCTATCATTCCGACGCTCCGCGTCCGGAAAGTACATCTGTTGAAACTGGCGCCGTAAGTCATTCACGTCCAGCAAACTGACTCCTTGCAGAAGAAGCCGGTCGAACCCGATCACAGGCGCACTGGTTGTGGTGTGCTGCTGCGAGCGGCGGTCCATTTCCTTCTCCTGCTCGAGTTGTGCAGCGGTCAACTCGTCTCCTATGAGACAATGGATGTAGATTTTCACCGTCGAGCCTTGTTCGTCTTGCGCATTGCTGAGCTGCTTTAGCTTTGGCCCCAACACCTCCTGTTTGAAGTTGGTTTCATCATTAAGAACTCTTCCGTTGTATATCAATCGAAGCCTGCGTCGCTCCGTACCAGCCACCTTGTTGCGGATCATCAATTTTATCCATGAGGTATTCACAAGCTGGTTGACGTCATCACGTTGAAGGTTCACAGTGAGCGGGATATTCAAGTCTGAGTGCAGGCTCGAGCCAGCTCCAGGGTCAGTGAAACGTATTACTATGGTCACTTTCATTTCAACGCTTCACTGAATATGGACGTGGCCGCCTCCACATGTTAGTAGAGTGCGAGTGCGACGTGCATACCAACGGCAGCACTCTGACGAAAACACACCGTCGACGGAGCCGGCTCGTAGTCACAGGGACTAGTCGCCTTCAGGCACACCCATGCCATGACTAAAAGGTAACAGCCTTGAAATTTTAGATTGTCATTTTTGCTTAAACTCACATATAGCCGCTGGAAAGCAACACAGCAGGCTTCGTTCCTCATGGCCCAATGGTCAAGGCGTCTGGCTACGAAAGTAACCACTTCTGTTGGAACCAGAAGATTCCAGGTTCGACTCCTGGTGGGGAAGCTAATTTTTAACGGCTGTTGCTTTTTGCTTTGCGTTCTAATCCCGTTCCTGAAGACTCTGGGGTGTAATAACTTATAAATCAGTTTATCTTAAAGTTATTATAGAAGTATAAATTATAGTTATTAAACATATCATATATATTATAGGTGTATGTAATATAGTAGCATCCGATAAAGTAGGGAACATTAATTTAATTATAGCAAATATAGCTATTTTAATACTGAATGATATAAAATATATTGTTAAGAAATATGAAAATGATATAGCGGAGGCTTATTAAGAAAGACTTTAGATTGGTTGAGGGGTTACAGAATAAACTGGTCGAATCAATCGAAGGTGTAACCTGTACCTCCCTACGTAACATTTTGGAGCCTTAGAATTGTGATTTCTAATAATCGAGCATTTTAAGCTTGGCGCACAGAAATCGCACCATAAGTCGCACCGGCTATAAACGACTGATTACGAGTCACCTAGAAATCGGTTTGCAGCTTCGAATTCTTCCATCGTGAGGCGACTAATTGCAAAACAAATACTCCCACTCAATGCTTGCTCCGCCAATAAACATTAAGAAGTGGATCGAAGAAAACTCGAACCTCCTCCAGCCTCCTGTGAACAACTTTTGTCTCCATCGGGGCGGGGCCACGGTGATGATCGTGGGAGGCCCCAACGAGAGAACGGATTACCACATTAACCAAACGCCCGAGTACTTCCACCAGCTCAAGGGCCACATGTGCCTCAAGGTGGTCGACGATGGACAGTTCAGGGATATTATCATTGGGGAAGGAGACTCGTTCTTATTGCCCGGCAACGTTCCCCACAATCCAGTGCGATTTGCCGATACAATCGGCATAGTCGTCGAACAGGATAGGCCAGAGGGGACCAATGACAAGCTCCGGTGGTACTGCAGAGGCTGTAAGGAGCAGTTGCACGAGAAGGAGTTTTACTGCAGCGATTTGGGGACTCAGGTGAAGAGCGCCATTCTCGATTTCGATGGCGATTTGGACGCGAGAACGTGCAAGAAGTGTGGCGAGTTGAACTACTCGAAGCCGCAATAAGACGGAGACGACGGACGGGAGATGATGCATGTGTGAGGCGAGGTTATAGGGATGAGAGAGGAAACCCAAGGACGAGGGACTAACAAAAGTTAGCATAGAGTACGTAGGTATATTCCAGTATAAATAGTGGATGTCTGAGGCATTTGTTCTAGTCTAGTTTCTGGCTCTTGTACAAGTGCTCACCTCTTTCAAATACCCAGTCGACAGCATGCTCCACCGGCTCATCAAAAACGTAGGGCAACAAAGGCACGATGCCCAAGCCCACGGCCACCGGGCCGTATGTTCGGAGTTGCTTCACCGAGCTGTTCTTGAAGAGCGCCGACGAGTAGCGCACGGCAGAGTGGATGGTGAACGCAGGAAGCGCCATCGAGGCCAAGCTCTGGAAGATACCTCGCTTGACAAACATAACTCTCCAATCGGAATCGGCCAAACTGCCGTGGGCCTCCCGTTTGTACAAGGCAGCAGCCTCAGGGTTCGCCGGAGGAATGGAGTTCCAGGGCTTCAAGCCTGGCGTGTACCTGCCGTCACACTTCATCTTGACTTTCCACGAAGCGTACGAAACATCTCCAATGAGATAGGCCCACGACACTCCGTAGCCGAATTTCACGAGATAAGGATGGGCCACGGGGCGGAAACTCTCTCCAATGTCCGAGGTATAGGCGACGTATCTGTGAGAGGCGAGGAGGATTGTTCTGAAGCGGTTGGCGTAGGCGGCGTATCTCAAGGTTCCTTCCTCCTGTAACTGGTCCTCTCCAGAAACAGGGTCGATCTGCTTTTGGTCGACGGGTTCGCTCATGGTGCAAAAGTGCTTATTGGAGTAGCTGAAACGGGGGCCAGCACGAAGTTGATGGTTGATGTCAAAGACGCTTTGGAACTGACAATTGTGGAGCACGAGTTGTTAGTTGAGCACTCGGTCCGGTTCCTTCAGTCCGCGCGCTCCCGTAGTTCGCAGAATTGCAAGCAGTGGCTGATCCGCTTGGCCCGAGCAAATGTGGGGCCGCGCAAACAACGCTCGCATGAAAAAGCTAGAAACCAAGGAACAGGAAAAAAACTAAAATGGCCCTAGAAAAAGGAAGAACAAGGAAAGCAAGGAAAAATGAAGACCAGCACAGAAAAAGGAAAAACAAGAAAAACAAGGAAAACAAGAAAAACAAGGAAAAACAAGGAAAAACAAAGAAAAGCAAAGAAAAGCAAGTACTAGTCGGCCACAACGGAAGTCACATGTTTAAGCTCCCAAAACCTCATTAATAATAGCATCACGAAGCGCATGGGCCCTGATGATTCACGCTCTATTCATGCTTCGTGTTCGAGAAAAAGTACCCTCATCAGCCCCGTACGTTCCGGCTCGAACTGCCGCGCCTCACGTGAGGGTTCGCAGGCAAGTGGCACTGTGTCTACGGCATGAACACACTCACGTGGCAGCGCTCCTCCCACTTTCCGCACAAGCGTGGCCTCAGGTTATGCACATGTAGGGCCACCCGGGTCTCGGCAGCTGGCCAACAGGGCCTGCTCCCGGGGTTTTTAAGTTGTGGGGTCAAGTCCAACGAACGCTGGCCAACACCAGGCACAAAGCCACAAAGCCATCCGCGGTTTGGCCTGGCTGGCAAGCCGTGGGCGGTGGATCTCAGTATGATTGCGGGATTTTTCAGGGTAGCCTGGTCTGGGGAGTATACGCTTACACGGAGGGCCGCCATGACGTGACATTTTTTGCGAGATTGCCCCGTCGGGCTCGGACTTTACTGCGGACGACCAGGACCCGGAGCGCCACTTGTAGTATAATCACGGCGGTGCTGCACACAGCGCATGTGCCCATGGAGCGGATTGCCCCGGCGCAACGAGATATAAAAAAGACAAATCCCGGCCTGCCCCAACTTCTTTCTCAATTGGTTATTCACTAACATCTTAATCTTCTAAAAAAATGGCTATCACTATCGGTATCAACGGTTTCGGCAGAATCGGTCGTCTCGTCTTGAGAATTGCGCTCAGCAGAAAGGACATCAAAGTCGTCGCTGTCAACGACCCCTTCATTGCTCCAGACTACGCTGCTTACATGTTCAAGTACGACTCCACCCACGGCCAATACCCCGGCGAGGTGAAGTCCGAGGACGGCAAGTTGGTCATTGACGGCCAGGCCATCACCGTTTACGGCGAGAAGGACCCCTCTCAAATCCCATGGGGCAAGGCTGGTGTCGACTTCGTGATTGAGTCCACCGGTGTTTTCACCACCAAGGAGGGCGCCCAGAAGCACATTGACGGCGGTGCCAAGAAGGTCATCATCACTGCTCCTTCCTCCGACGCCCCAATGTTCGTTGTTGGTGTCAACGAGGACAAGTACGCTGGCCAAACAATTGTGTCCAACGCTTCTTGTACCACCAACTGTTTGGCTCCATTGGCCAAGGTTGTCAACGACGTTTTCGGTATCGAGGAGGGTTTGATGACCACTGTGCACTCCATCACTGCCACCCAAAAGACCGTTGACGGTCCATCTCACAAGGACTGGAGAGGAGGTAGAACTGCCTCGGGCAACATCATCCCATCTTCCACTGGTGCTGCCAAGGCCGTGGGTAAGGTTATCCCAGAATTGAACGGTAAATTGACTGGTATGTCCTTGAGAGTGCCAACCGTCGACGTTTCCGTTGTCGACTTGACCGTCAGATTGAAGAAGCCTGCTTCGTACGAGGAGATCTCCCAGGCCATCAAGAAGGCCTCCGAGGGTGAGTTGAAGGGTATCTTGGGCTACACTGAGGATGCTGTCGTTTCCACCGACTTCTTGGGCTCTCCCTACTCCTCCATCTTTGACCAAAAGGCTGGTATCTTGTTGTCGCCAACCTTTGTTAAGTTGGTTTCCTGGTACGACAATGAGTTCGGTTACTCCACCAGAGTCGTCGACTTGTTGGAGCACGTTGCCAAGAGCTCTTAACTAGCCAACAAGTTGTAGGTTTGCATGGCGGATTTACAGCTTAGAGGATTCTCCTTCACGGACTTGAGAATATAGTAATTGAAACTTATGAAGAGTTTAGTTATTTGTAGAAGTGGGCAAAGTTTCTCTGTGCCCCATGGCTTGTAATGCCATAGTATTGTCTGGGGAACTACGAATCAGACCTGCATTCACTGCTGATGCATGCTTGTGAAAAGACAACCTACATCGTACTGGTCAAGGGCGTCTTTGGATCCGGTATTCGACAAGAATGGACCGCCTAATAGACACTAGTTTTCGACTATATAAGAGTAATGTTTTTCCTGAATTTGGCAGTGCTCAGCAACACCGAATAGCCCTGCTAGTTTCCAATTATCTATACTCACAGTATATCTCCAACACATCAGATTTGATTCCGAGATACAAGGCCCCACAGGACATCGATGTCTCTGTGGAAGCCGAAACTTACCACATTGCGGATTTGGATATCACGACGGTTCTAATAGTATGTCTGTCCGGCTCCCAAATTGCGTCGTTTGTGGCTTCACATGGCAAAGTCACACTACTCCTCAAGTCCTCAACGCAAGTCTTCATGATCCATGCTTTGGAATCTCTAGACCTAGAGACTCCACTTGCTCTACAGCTACTACAGCCATCTGGTGCCGTGCTAAGTGCGATTTTCAATGGATTCAAGGATTTGGTAGCCAAGGACCATTCTGTCTTAGGCGAAATACAATTGAGCTTCTTGCCCAAGCAAAAACTTACCAACGACTCGTTGAGAGAAATCTTGGTGACAATTCCAAGTCAGGATGCCAGTGTAATTGTCCAGAAAAGCGCAGAACAGCCGTTACAAGGCATCTATGATTGGCTCAAAACAACAACTACGCTCCGCTTTGACAATCTTGAATTGAGCAGCTTTTGCTGTAGTCTAATTAGTATTAATTCACAGTCTATGAAGCTATTGAGTCGTAATACCTCCGAAGCAGATACTGCCCAGAGACTAGGTGTGGTGATAAGAGGTGTGCAAGATAATTATTAGCTCAAGAAATGAATGAACGGCCACACAATGGTGGCCAACACAACGGTAAAACCTGTCCATAATAGTGCCGAATGAATTCCTGGAGATTCGCTGAATCTGTGGAAATTGAGATGGATACTAGCCATAGTAAATGCCAACGAGAAGAAGGACCCAATTGTGAGCAATCCAACCAACAAAGTGTTGTCGAAAATACTAAATTTGGTCTCGTCATTCTCCATATTCATTAGGGAAAACAAGATTCCAATGTTTATACCAGCAATGAATATTGCGCTAAAGCAAAACGTGAGGTATAGGAGCGAGAGGATGTAGTCGTAGTCGGCCACAAGTTGCAAGTGGTAGTCGTTTGAATTGTCAAGGAACGCATTGTCGTCGTTGATTGAATCATAAACCGTGTCACCATCTGTTCGTTCGTTATACTTGTCAACATGCCGCTTATTGATGAGAGGATATTTTTCGACGTTTGCGGCCATACCGAGAATTTTCTTCGCTCTGTACTTGAATCTTATGAGTGATAAGATCATGCTGTTCAACACGTTTTCCTCGAGGTCGTTATAGAAATTAAGGTATACAACGTAACTGTCCTCATTTGCGTCCTCGTTGTAATCTTCAGATTCCATCAATTTTGTCAATTGATGCTCATACTGGTGCTCAAAAGGATTGTAGTAGGAATCTTCATGTCGCTGGGTAGTATTGTTTTGAGCAGCGACCGACAGTTTCGCTTCAGTGCTCCGAAGCGATCTATAA
Organism: Metschnikowia agaves; assembly: GCA_963678735.1. Classification (NCBI taxonomy): domain Eukaryota; kingdom Fungi; phylum Ascomycota; class Pichiomycetes; order Serinales; family Metschnikowiaceae; genus Metschnikowia; species Metschnikowia agaves. The sequence goes on along the minus strand of CAVMBV010000003.1, from coordinate 749,737 downwards.
GACATCTGCCTATTCAATATCATACGACTCTTGTCATGAATAATACTTCCGTCAATGCTATCCTGATTATTGACAGTTTCGATATTTTCATAATTTTTAAACAAGTTAACAATGAGAAGGCGCGAGTAGTGGTTATTCTTCTCTGTCGGCATGATGTTTGAGTAGCATGACCTCATGTAATCAAACAAACTGAGGTTTTTATATAAGTACACTGATGTAATTTTCAAAAAATTCTGGAGCTTAAATGGCAATTTCTTCAACGTTATGGCTCTGAACTTGTTCTGAAGTACGTTTCCTTCGATGTGTGTACTTAGAGTGGTCTCGAAATTATGCAAATTAGAGTCGTTGGAATAAATGCAAAAAGAATTGAAAGGAAACGGGTCCATATTCTGCGAATTAAAGGAAATCACTTCGCAAACCGAGCTCGTAGTATGGATCAGCTCATCGTGTGTCATGTAGTAGTTATCCTCGAAGTTCCTATTGTCGACAGTCGAGCTGGTTTCGGAGTGGGCTTCTGCTGACATGGGCGACATGGACATCTTATCGACATTTCCATCCAGGGTCAGATGCCTTAATTGGCTGTGAAAAGAACTTTTGGGCAAGAAATAACGCGTTCTATCGTAAACCATCTGGTACATGGGAAAAACATCGCTGTGGAGCAATGAGTGGACTGTCATTTTTGTCATAGTTGATAGATTTTCATCTTCTAAATAACGGAAGATATTTCGAAAGGCACGCTCTTTTCGATTAGCATTTTCACCTGACATGAAGTAGCTAAGCATCATGTTAACAACTGAGTTCGGGAGGCAGCAATAGGAATATTTGCGTAGACCACCAGTGAAGGCGATGACAACAGACACAAGCGAATCCTCGTAGGATATAATACGCGATGGATTTTCATCGTTGGTATCGGTCATTAAATACACAACGGATACACGGACTGTAGAGGCCACTTTCGGGATGTTGAGATACACGTTAATGCTGAGGTCGAGGTCGTTTCGACACGCCACGTCGTTAGGAATGAGAGTATGTAGAGTGAAGTTCTTTTTCAAGGCAGTGATAAGGTCAAACTTTGCAGTCAGATTGATACTGAGGTCAAAATTGACATCGAAATTGACATCTTCAGGAGGAGCTACGCCCGAAAAAATCGACGACTTGGCCGTGCCAGAAGTGGACACCGAGCTGTTTTGGCGCACCCTACTGGGCACCTTCAGTAAAGGTCTGCGGTGTAGCATGTCGTGCAAACATTTCAGCTCGTCATCCACATTGGCGAGAAGAACACGTAGGCGCGTGGTAAGGTCGGACGAATCAAAGTTCATGAATGAATGCTTGTTTTCGTAGAGCGACTCGGTCAACGAACTAATGAGACGCTTGCTGGCAGCGGGGTCAGGATAGTGTTTAGCCAACTTCTTGAATATTTTCTTGACAGCGAGCTTTTGCACGAGAATGAATTTGTTGAGCTTGCGGAGCTCGATTGATACGTCGTTGATGAGGCGATAATGGAGGCTGTCCAAGAGCTCGAGCTTGACTACCAAGGGCCCATTGTTGGAGATAAGCTCCTCGAGTTCAGCCGCATCGGATCTAAGCTTGCGGGACAACTCACCGGACTTTGTCGCAGTGAAGAGATTCAAGTAGTCGAAATTCTCCACGAACGCTTGGCGAAGGTCGGTTAACGACGGTGCTGAGGATTTTGTGGCAGCCCTAATTCTTGACTTAAGGTCATTGTAGTCAAGGTTGTAGTCTTTCCACTCTTCTATGGATAAATGCGGCAAGTTTTTGCCGAACTTCATCAGGAGGAGTCTTGCTGGGCGGAACACAGGTGGCACGCACAGTGAAGAAGTTATGGAATACGATCTATGGAGAGTGGTGAAAGAAGCAGTCGAAGCCGGTTGGAATTCTCATCTTTCGAGGCAAGGGCCGAGTGAATGCAGGAGTCCATGGCTTTATCACTGATCTGTATGCGATCTCATGTAGGACTGTTCTCATGTGCACACTGGCTGGGCCTAACGAGTGGCTTCTGCAGGAAATTCTTCTGCGCGAGCGCCAGGTACCGGGAGCCATGTGCTATAATATTTGTTGTGCGCAGTGCACGGGAGTAGTGTTCGGACGTAAGTGCATCACCAATTACTTGTATGGCACTGTCGACTTGCCTTAAGAGTCTCCGGGTGCACAAAGCGCAAAGTACCCGGCTTGATCAAAAGACGGAGAGCGGCCATCATTTACCCGTTTGCAGAGTGGGCAAGGCTTCTTCGGGGCTCTCCGGTCTATGCGAGCTTTGGGCACATTCCTTAATACAGTAGATTGGTTTACGAGAGCGTATTCCTTCGTGTGCGTCGTACGTTCTTTGGGCGAGTGACACTAACCGGTCTAGGCATCGGGGATTCCAAAACACTGGAAAGGACAAAGAAACTTGCCGTTATTCAGCAGTTGCGAGGCAGGAGCTGTGGCCGCAGTTTATTGGGATATTCCGTGTGTTTCCATTGCACTTCTGGAGTTTTCTTCATTAGCATTCCTTTTTTTATTTTTTTTTTATTTTTTTTTTTTTTCTTCTGCTTATGCTTGAAGAATTCTGGCAATGTCGATTGCACTGCACACCGCACCAGGCCTGTTATTGCATGCGAGTCCCATCGCCAGCACCGGAGGAAAGGGCGGAACGGCAAGCAATGGAGCAAATGGAGCAAATGAGAGTGGCTAGGATTTAAGAAATCTCCAAGCGGGAGATTATAGCTGGTTCGGAACGGCTCCAGGCTTTAGGGCCGTCCTCAGTCGTGCCGCAAATTACCTCGCACCCGCACGGCACTCGTTCCTTCGGCTTCACGGTTCCAAGCCGAATGCTGATTTGTTGCACTATACATTTTGCAGTATTTTGATATTGAGACCGAAGTACTCTCCTTATCTCCGATGTTATCTTTTTCTGTTTCTTCTGCTGTTCTCTTGCTCATCCAGTAATGTCCATGGCGGACTGCAATTCACGTGAGCTAATTTCAGCTAGGCTCGATGGAGCCAGGCAGCAACGAATGAGTACAGGCCAGCCAAACCAGAACAGTAGACATTCGGCACATCTTCATGGTCTTTAGGTAAAATAATAATTATAGGGATAATAATTATAATAGGATACTAATCTTTGAGCTAGAACAATAAACTGTACAGTATAAATTTCCTTCTGACTCCGAAATATTCTTGACTCCAAGTTGTCTTGTCTTCCGTTCAGTGCTAAACCCCAGGTGGAACTGGAACTCACCTTCGGCTGCGTTTTTACACCAATGGAAAGCAGATCGGGTTGCCTAATTCTCCAGATTAAGTATGCCGTGTTGTAGTTCCCACAAACAGTGCCGGGGCCAAGTTGTGTGTTGCTAATGTACTCGTTTGCATCCATTCTTTGCATCTGAACCTGCTTAGAACTCACAGTCCTTGAACCTCAACTTTCACTTCTAGACAGCCTGGGTTATTATATACTTCTTTTCACTTTACAAATAATGCATGCTTCTTCCGTAGGTCGATTCTTAAAGCACCTAGATCTAGACCTACGAAGTACGACACTCATTTCACCTATTTTGCACTGACAAGCTTTGATGTATTTTGCTAGGTGAATCGACAACGACAGCATTCCATAATTTGCATCCATGACTAACAGCTTAATCAGCTTGGTGCTGGACCAACTTTTTTGCGCCCCGGCACCTGACATTTCCCCATCGATCGGGCCAATAAACTCGCCCACCTATGCTATTATACTGGAGCACGTGAGATCACTCAATGACAAAAATTTTGCAGCTGCCTTATACGCACGCCTATCAACATCGACCTGGGGTCCACCGCTCTAAATACCCAGCTCTGCTGCTCTCGACACTTTCTTCCTTGAAAAAAAAGCAGTCCAAAGCAACGCTCTTCACTAAACTTTCACGCAAGCAAGACGTTCCATTTCTTTGACGTCCCATTTCCTTTGGCGCTACTCCTGTGATTTGTCTTGCTCCTACTGCTCTTTCTCGCCAGCCTTTTCTCTCGCGGCGACCTACAGTTAAGTCATCTCCACACTTGATTAAGAGCAATTTTTGTCACTATGGGCGTCTCACAGACCGAGGCCATTGCTTCTGTCATCAGGCTTGCAGGAGGCACGGCTTTCTTCACCCAGCCTGCAAAGGCTGTTGCTTCGGCCTTCGCTCAATATGTGCCTGACTACGTACCTTTGATTGACTCCAATGAGCCCTTTTCCTTGGTAGCCGGGTATATCGATGAGATCAAAGACCAAAACCCGGAGGTGAGCAGCGTTGTAACAATCACCACTGATTCCGCAACCTTGTTCAGGAATTTGCCCTTTTTGAGCTTGTCTGCCTTTAGATCTAGTCTGGTAGTTATTCATGTGGAACTCATCTCATTCGATTATGATATCGTCACTTCATTGACCAATTCTAATTATCTGGTCTTTGTCTCTCAGACCCCCACCGATGCTTACTCCTATTCGCAAGCTGCTTACAGTGCTGCAATAGCTGCTAAGGAGGCTGTTTTCCACTTCTACGCTCCCACCTCGAGAAAAGAAAATGTTAATGTTTCAAAGCCCTCGATTCCATCAGGTATCACCTCGCTTGCCGATGCACTTGCTCATTTTAACATAAAACCCTTTCTGGCACTCAATAAGGTATCCAATGCAAAAGATGCAGTGGTTGTTTTGGGCCACGTCACTTCTGAACTTGTGAGCTCGGCTACTGCAGAAAAAGCCCTTCTTTACAATATCAATGTTTTCCAGCCACTAGATTTGAAGAACTTGCTTTCATTGATTCCTTCTTCAGTGGAAACATTAACGTTGGTTGAGCAATCATTCAAGGTGACCTCTTTCTCGCCATTGGTTTTGGAATTCTTCCAAAACTACGCTTCTCACCAACATTTGAAGAACTTCAGCAAAGTCGTGGGCGCTAAATTGGGATACGTGACTGCTGAAAAAACACACGCCGCCTTTGCAAACTTGATATCTAACACTAGATCTGAAAACCCCACTCAAAATGTGTTGTTCGGTAAGCTTACTGAGTTGTCCACTAAGTCCTACCAACAGAAGCAAGCAGACAAAATAAAGGGTCAAAAGAAGGTCTACCAATTGGAACAAGCATATATGAAGGTGTTATCTCAAGTTAGTGATAATGCTGTCATTTTGAACGACTATTCTGAAGGGAACCTAGGCAGTGCCTCTAACCCGGAGTACGGCTTTGGTTCTTTCTTGTACAGCAAACTGAAACTGAAGGCCTTTTTCGATTTGATCTCTTCCGCTGTTCAGAAGAAAGCTTTTAGTTCATTGAACAACGAGAAATTAATAGATCTCTTGTCCCAATGGCTCGTTCACTACAAGGAGAACAAGCCTTTCGCCGCTGTCTCAGAAATTATCAAATATTTGAGCTCCGATGAGTCACCTATTGCTGCTGAAATACTCAACTCAAAGCAATATTTCAACGTCATCTCGAGTTGGTTGGTTGGGTCTGATGCTTGGTCATACGATTTGGGTTCTTCTGGTGTTCACGGTGTGATTGCATCGGGTGAAAATGTCAATATGCTTATTATCGATTCGGAGCCATTTTCTTCCAAAAAAGCCGGAGCTCTTAGAAAGAAGGACGTTGGCTTGTATGCAATGAACTACGGTAACTGTTATGTCGCCTCGATAGCTATTTACTCTTCTTACACTCAAGTGCTACAGGCATTCATCGAGGCTGAAAAGTTCAAGGGACCTTCCATTGTGTTAGCCTACTTGCCATATGAGACTGAAAACTCTGACATGTTGAGTATCTTAAAAGAAACAAAATCTGCTGTTGACACCGGGTACTGGCCACTTTACAGATATGATCCAAGCATCGAGGACGATAAGCTCAGATTTAAGCTCGACTCTTCTTCGTTGAGAAACCAGTTGAAAGAATTCTTGGATCGCGAAAACAAACTCACACTTTTGGCTCAAAGAGACCCACTGCTTCTGAGGAATTTAACTGCTACTGCTAATAGTGAAATCAAGAAACAACAAAAGAGAGTTGAGGATGAGTCTTTCAAGCAATTGTTACAGGGATTGTCTGGCCCACCTTTGACAATTGGTTTTGCGTCAGACGGAGGTAATGCGGAAGCAGTTGCTAAAAAGATCAACAGACAGGCTTTGGGTAGAGGCTTAAAGTCAGTTGTCTTGTCCATGGACGATATGTCTGTTGAAGATTTGCCAACTGAGACGAATGTGATCTTCGTTACCTCCACCGCGGGTCAAGGTGAAATTCCAAACAATGGTAAAGCATATTGGGACGAACTCAAACAGTCCCAAGATTTGGACCTCTCGTCTGTGAAGTTTTCTGTTTTTGGTTTGGGTGACTCGAAGTACTGGCCAAGAAAAGAAGACAAGCACTACTATAATAAGCCAGGCCAAGACTTGTACGCTAAATTGAAGCTTTATGGTGGTGTTGAGTTAGCAGACTTAGGTTTGGGTGATGATCAAGATCCTGACGGGTTTACAACAGGTTACGAAGAATGGCTTCCAAAGATCTGGAAAGCTTTAGGAGTAGATAATGTTCAAGGAGTCGAGGAACCTAAACCCTTGACTAACGAGGATATGAAGATTCAATCTGACTTCTTGAGGGGAACAATTGCTGAAGGCTTGAAGGATGAGTCTACTGGTGCTATTTGTGCCGTTGACCAACAATTGACCAAGTTCCATGGTATCTACATGCAAGACGACCGTGATATCAGAGAGGAGCGCAAACTGCAAGGGTTAGAGCCTGCTTATGCATTCATGGTTCGTTTGAGATTACCTGGAGGCTTTGCTACTCCACATCAATACTTGAAATTGGATGAGCTCGCTGATGTCAGAGGAAATGGCACATTGAAGATTACTACCAGAGCCACATTCCAATTGCATGGTATTGTTAAGCATAATATGAAACCTGCAATCAGAGGTATGAACTCTGTTTTGTTGGACACCCTTGCCGCTTGTGGTGATGTTAACAGAAATGTGATGGTTTCGGCACTCCCCGAAAACGCTAAGGTCCATAGCCAAATAGCAGAGACCGGTACTTTGATTTCTGAATACTTGTTGCCACAAACTACAGCCTACCATGAAATTTGGTTGGAAGGTGCTGATGAGTCTGACAAGCCAGGTGACCGTGAGGCTTGGGAAAACAGAAAAGATGGACCAAAGAAGAAGAAGACAATGGTGGCAGGAAATGCTTTGGTTGACTACGAACCACAATATGGTCCAACCTATTTACCAAGAAAGTTCAAGATTGTTATTACGGTTCCTCCTTACAACGATGTGGATGTTTATGCTCACGATATTGGTTTGATCGCTATTGTTGAGAATAATGTGGTGCTTGGCTATAATCTTTGTGCTGGTGGAGGTATGGGATCTACACACAATAATGTGAAAACCTACCCAAGAACTGGATCTATGATGGGTTATGTCTCTAAAGAAAAGGTTCACATTGCGTGCGAGAACATCATGTTGGTGCAAAGAGATAACGGTGATAGAACTAACAGAAAGCACGCTAGATTGAAGTACACAATCGATGATATGGGTGTGGAGAACTTCAAGAAAACGGTAGAAGAGTACTGGGGTGAAAAATTCGAAGAACCAAGACCTTTTGAAATCAAGAGTAATATTGATTACTTTGGTTGGGTCAAGGACGAATTGAACTATAACCACTTCACTGCATTCATTGAAAACGGAAGAATCGAGGACACTCCAGAGTTGCCGCAAAAAACCGGTTTAAAGAAGATCGCAGAATATCTTCTTGAAAATGAGTTGTCCGGCGAGTTTAGGCTTACGGGTAATCAACACATGGTACTTTCTAACATTGAGGATAAGGACATGCCTGCTATCAAAAGTTTACTCGCACAATACAAGTTGGACAACACCAATTTCAGTGCATTGAGATTGTCCTCATCTTCTTGCGTTGCTCTCCCTACATGTGGATTAGCTATGGCAGAGTCCGAACGTTACTTACCTCAGTTAATTTCCAAGTTAGAAGAGGCATTGGAAGAGTACGGCTTGAGGCATGATTCTGTGGTGATGAGAATGACCGGATGTCCAAATGGATGTGCAAGACCATGGGTGGCAGAGGTGGCGTTGGTTGGTAAAGCACTTGGTGCTTACAACTTGATGTTGGGAGGAGGTCACCACGGCCAAAGATTGAATAAGATCTACAGATACTCTATCAAGGAAGATGAAATTCTAGGAATTCTCAAACCATTGTTCAAGAGATGGAGTCTAGAGAGACATGATGGTGAGCCTTTTGGAGACTTTTGCATCAGAGTTGGTGTAATCCAGGAGACTACCGAGGGGAAGTACTTCCATGAGGGTATCCCAGAAGACGCATAGATAGGCAGCCGCCGATTGGTTTTCAGAGCTAGCCTTCTACACAGCCTACAGGCTTGCATAAGGAAATTTATTTAAGAAACTCTATCTATGATACAACTTAATGCTAAGTATAATCGAGCTGACATGCCGTAGCCCATCGTCACGAAAGAAGAAGCAGGCTTCATGGGACTATATAGTAAGGAGAGCCAAGCCTAATCACTTTCGATTCATTTCCATCTGGCGAATTTTAGCAATTGTAGGGGGTGTGATTCTTTCCAAGCTGAGCACGTCCCTCATAGGAACTGCTCGCACAGTCATGCTGACCTTGTTCAATCGCCGTTGTACTTTTCGCTCGGAGTTTGAAGCAACCTTAGCAACCACTCTCCGTAGATATTCCACATGTGAGCGCTTGAGCAGCTCGAGGTCCTTGATTAGTCTCGCCTTTTCTTCTTTTGTTAGTGACGGACTCATCACCCACGAACACACCAAAAGCAATATGAAGATATACCTTCTAGTCGAAATGCATCAAACAAGAAACACCAATGACGTAAGACGTTCTAGCCTTCCTCACAAGCCAGATGGCGATTTTACATGCACTTCAGCACACCAACCGTTGACGGACCACCTCACTAGTAGTAACTTGCCCCGAGCCCCAGTCTGAAGCGAGTCGCACACGACCGGCCATATTGCCTTCCACACCTAGCGCTAGCAGCGGCATAAGCAGTGATTCTAGCCAGACTTCAAAGATGGTTCTCGAGGCGACAATGATTGCTATTGATAACTCTGAATACATGCGCAATGGAGATTATCTAACTACGAGGTACGATGCCCAGATCACCGCGACCGAGTTTGTGTTCCAGAATAAGTTGAACTCCAATCCCGAGAACACGGTGGGCTTGTTATCGTACGGAGGCAATGGCCCACAAGTGTTGTCCACATTAACAACAGACTTCGGAAAGATTTTGTCTGGCGCACACGGCACGAAGATTAGCGGCGAGAACCACTTTTCCAGTGGCATCCAAGTGGCGGCGTTGGCTTTGAAGCACCGCCAGAACAAAGTCCAGAGCCAACGGATAATTGCGTTTGTCGGCAGTCCCATCCGTGAAAGTGATAAGGAGTTGGAGAAATTGGCCAAGAAAATGAAGAAGAATAACGTGGCTGTAGACATCATCAACTTTGGGGAGGAGAACGTCAACACACCGAAGTTGGAGAAGTTCAATGCTGCGGTAAACAATCACGATAACTCCCATTTGGTAACTGTGCCACCTGGGCCGCGCTTGTTGTATGAAGTTATTGCGACCTCGCCTATATTGGTTGAGGATGGATTTGATGTAGGCGAGTCGGGTGATTTCTTCGGTGTTGGTGGTGTGGATGCCAACATGGACCCGGACTTGGCCTTGGCTTTGAGATTATCGCTAGAGGAAGAGAAACAAAGGCAAGAAAGAGAGAATGAGGCTGCTGCTGCTGCTGCTAATGGAGGAGACTTGGACAAGATTGAGGAGGAAGACGAGGAGAAGAAGGACGACAAAAAGACCAGCGACGCTCAGTAATACGGTGTTCTCTCGCTACAACGTGATAGACGAGACATATATGTCTTAGATAAGTTCTAATGAAACGGCAATTTTGCATTTTATGACTGAAAAGTGAAGAGTATATACTTATCGGCTGTATTCAGCCTTTCCAGTGTTTGCTTCCTTTTGTCGTTCTGACTTGCATTCGCCGGTTGTGTTTTTTCATCTCGCTTTATAACGGATGACCCAAACGCAGTTTACCGTTTATCGGGCTTTCTATTGAACTTCATGTTTTGATATTCATTCGTTCTCCTCACAAGATCAACTGCCACCCGTCGCGCACCGGCCGAGGGCTTCTCGCACAACTTCATTTGTGCTGTTTTTCGCAACCACTGAAAGACCTTGCCATCCGAACACTGATACGCAAAAGCAAGAAAGAAACTTCAATGGCTGCTGAAGAGTGTACTCAGCTTAAACCAAAGTTGTTGCCTCCGTTTCTGCAGGGCATATACAATGAGTCCCCCCTCACTGTATCCCAATTTATGGATAGTTATTCGAAAGTACGTAACCTCGTTTAATCGTCAAACCATTATTTCTTGTCTAACGCTTAATGAAGGGATTGAAAAACTTATCAGATACACCTTGCCCACCTTGTTTGATGAATACAGGGTTTTTTGCTCCCCCAGACTCATATAGAGAGCACGCACGCACACCTGTTGTCGAGCAATACCTAAATCTACAGCATTGGACAAACCGTAAAATATTTCATGACATAGTTTTGCAAGTCCGCAAAGCGCTTGGAACAGTAGGAATCAGCATAGCTTTGATCCACAAAGAATTCACATACGTGAAGTATGAAACGATGTTGGATTTCAAGAAGTTGCCCAGAATGGTTCTGATTGATGCACATACTATCCTCTCAAAAGGTTCATTCACATTGAGAGACGCCAGTAAAGATTGGAGGACAGCTCAGAATCCATTCGTAGCAGGTGCTCCTTCTATTAGGTTCTATTCTGGAGTCAATTTGATAGCTCTGACTGGAGACGTGATTGGGGTTCTTGCAGTATTCAGTGCTCTTCCAAAACCTAACTTTGCCAGTAGTAATATCAAGCATCTAACAAAAATAGCAGACAAATTAATGAAAATATTGGACACTCCGTATGACCAATTCTTCGTGGAAAGTGGTAAGAAGTTGGTCGACAATTTCAATTCCATTGATGTGGAGTTAGCACACTTGACTTCTAAATTAGGAAGAGCAACATTCCACGGAGGACACATGGCAATATTCGAAAAAGATGGCTCGGGTAGCGCTTATTCTCGTGATCACATCTTCAGGCTTTTGCATTATGAAGAAGACGGAATCATTGCCGCCAACATGATCTCCAAATTGCATCGAAACGAAATCCGACAGAACATGAAAAAAGCTAAAAATATCAAAGATGCGTTTAAAACGGCAGCCAAATCCATTCTATCGCATAACAAGTTCGACTTTGTCACCGTAGTCGAGATCAGATTCATAGAACAGTACACTATCTCGCGAGCCGACTTGCCAGATAATAGCACAAAGGCGTACCAACGAAGTCCCCAAAAATTCCGCACGCTGGTACTCAAACTGGCATCAGCAAAATCAGAGAAGTGTCAAATTAGAGCATTGGCTTCCTGTGGGGGGACTTATGACATTCTTGCTACAGATTTAAAGATCTGGCAAGAGGCATTTTCAAGTGAGCTGGGGTACCAAATCTCGAGTGCTACTTCGGATCATATCTTCAATTTCGGAGTAATATTCCCGTTTTTCGAATCTAAGCCAAACGTCATTCGGAATTCAAATAAGGGAGCGGAGGGGAGCGTGTCTGAGGACATTATCCTTCGTTCAGGCGGATACTTATTGGGAGCCTTTAACAAAACAAGCGGCAATAGCCATATAAGTGCAACGACAGTTTCCAAAATGCACAATCACGTTCAGATTGCTTGTAAGCTATATTTGCGGAAATAGAAGGGTCTCACATGCCCATTTCCCTCATGATTTCCAATTCCTGGTCATGGCCGTCTTCGGGGTCATCTGAGTCTGCAAAATCCCACTCCTGCTCTAAAGAGCTCAGTCCCTCCTCTGTTTGAGTAGGTTCTGATACATTTTTGGTAGAGACTGTGGCAGTCGATGAGGCAGGCAAAACGACCGAGCTTGGGGCATCATCATCATCATCCTCTTCACCGACGAAAAGGCCGTTGGTTTTCCTTCTGCTCACAGACAAGAACCCCCAGTCCTCATCATCGCTATCCGTCTGGTTAGGATGAGCGGAAGCTGGGTCGGAAACTCTTCGTGGTTCTTCGAATGAAGCCGCAATATCGTTCTGAGGTGTTCCGTACAAGCCATCCTCAGTGGCCGAGCCGTTTCCTAAATCAGCATCGTCAACAATGATACCTTTTTCAATTTTCAAGCGGCGAATTTCGTTGCTTAGGAGTCCTCTCCGGTATGCTTTTAGGGCCACCGACTTATGTCTGCGGAGCATCTTCAAGCAATCGCTAAAGGTTGCTCGTGGAAAAAGGCCATGGCACCAGAGCTGGTAGAACAGCAAAACCTTTTGCAAATTTTCGACCTCGCATTCAATTGTCAGACGAGACGTGGAGCTTTTTTTCCCTGACGCATCTGGGAGTTTCTTATCATTTCTGTTGATAGACCTGATCAACTTGCGGTAGTTGTTTCTCACCTGAACTAGGCCTCGTGGACTATCGAGAAGAAGCTCGTCGGTGAGCTTGGGAATTCTTGACACACGGCCAAGTTTGAGAGGCTGGTCTAAACCCAAATGGTCGTTTTCCTGGTCCATTGGTGATACTAGCTGACGCGACCCACGCACAGCTTTGGAGAGCTCACGCGTTGTTCGCGTTGATGCGAGTGCACTATGCGGAGAGATAGAAGGGAATAAAGATAGCACGAAAAGTGGAAAAGCGGATTTACGAGCAAATGCAGAAGCGGATTTACGAAGAAAATGCAAAGGCTGGTTTTATTTCTACTTTTCCTGAACTTTCTGGCCAAGCTCGTCTAGTTCGTTGCTAGTATATTGGTTACTGCCCTCTTCCTCGCTTCGCACTATCGCGGGGCCGGCCCAAGATATTGCGAAACTCTTGAAATATTTATATAATATGTATTTATCTAAATTAAATTCTTATATTAAAATTTATTTAATAACTTTTAAGACATATAATATATTTCAATTAAATCTAATTAAATATGGGTGGTGCTCCGTAACTCGGCCACCATAGAAAATGTAAGTAGAAGCAAAGAATACTGAACCCGTTTCCAGAGACCTTCGGCCAAAGAAGCCTCGCAGCAAAACTGGCGCCGAGGGCCTGCAAATGTGCACCCGGCCAGCAATCAGTCCCGTTCCACCGTACCGTCTTTTGGGCCGTCTCGCAGCGAATGTTCGCTTGCAGGCCCTGAATCCCCGAACAATGTCGTTCGCCGGGCCACGTGATGTCACTTCACCAATTGCCAGCTAAGTATGGCCCTGCGCAGCAGCTAAATGTTTTAGTGTCTGCTGAGCAATTCCTTTATCGGCTCTATCAAGCATATTTTGGCACGGCAAAACTTTGCTCCAGAAACTCCTCAGCCAGACCCAGCCCTGGTCGAATTCCAGTGTCGTTTAGTGTCCGCACACGTCCTTTGTACTCATTGGACCTCCTGCTCCCTGCTGGTTTGCCCAATTAGACCAGCACAGAGCTGAGTCTGAGACCGGGTCTCTAAAATCTGCAATCTACCATCCCCGTATATCCCCCTGGGCACGACCGTATCCACTGCTTTTCGGCCACACACCATGTTCAGCTTGAGCCCGATTGTATCAGTGTTTACGTTCTGGTTCCCGCTTCTCCTATCGGCCAAGGCGCTTCGAAGACCGTCGCAGAATGTGCAATTCCTCCTCATCTACTGGGTGGCTTATAACTGCGTATCGAATGTCCAGTACCACCTCCAGGGCCTGAAAGTGCCGTTCGCTGGCCCGCTAAGTTTGCTTTGTGATTTGTTCGACATGTGGATGTTTTACTCTCACGGCTGTCTAGTTATTGCATACTATTACGTCCCAGGGCTCATCGGCACTCGGCCCGGATATTCTCTAGTCGAGTCCATCGACCACAAATTTCTCGACCCCTTTGTCAGCATGTTTGTGGTAAAGAATACCGTTTTTCAGAATGCCATCAACCTCTTTTCCGTGAGCGTGCTGCCTCTTGATGACTTGATGGCATTTAACTGTGAGCTTTGTCGGCATTACAAGCAACAGCCGAAGCATCTTTCGTTTCTCCTGTTTGGCTTGGAGTATTTTTGTTACATGGACCTGCCAAACGAATTGCGAGCTCGTTATTTGAAGTCCAGACGTTTTCTATGGAGCCTCAGCTCTGCTTTGCACTCGACCCAGCGCAGGCCAACTGGCTCCAGAGCTTCCGGGCGACTGCCACCAGCAGCCAACGACTACTTGCGTCCGTCGGACTCTCCTCGTGTTGCGAAAATCAAATCTAACAAGACAGGGAGCCCACGCCAACGTGCGCCTGTGCCTACAGAGGCTGATACTTCCACTGATTCACTTGACACGTACTTGGAGAGCGTTTCATTCCGCGATGCTGTGTCTTCACCTCCAAGCAATTATAATAGCCAGACTAATACCCCCAAAAAGGCAGCAGCGCCCCCATTATTGCCCCCTAAGAGAGGTGATATGGACGAACTGACGAAGCCTCGCGCAGTGAGCACTGATGCCCAGCTAGGTGCTCAGAAAAACAGAAGAGCCCCGAGTCATGGCTCGATCGACCTCCCATATCCTGTCCGTTCTGACTCGGTGTTCTGATGGGAAAGTGCAAATGCCAGGCAATGAAGCATTGGCATCGTTATTTATTTCGTCTTAGAGCGTTCAACAGCGTTCAGTGGATCAAAGTTTATAGAGCAGCGTAATTAGAGTGACTGTATTTAGAGTGACTGTATTTAGAGTAACTGTATTTAAAGTAACAGAGTACGTTTTTATTTAACGCAAATATCTCCACGTTTCCTTCGTCTCACAGCTCTTCAGACTAGTCCGACTTCTTGAACCATTCAGCTATTTAAGTGCATCAGTTCGCGCACACTAAGTTGAACTCTGCAATGTACTTGGCTGAATATCTACCGAGATTGCACCAGATATCAGTCATCGCCGATATCCCAGACGGCCCATGCAAACTAAAAAGTCTTTCAATTCTTGAAAATACTCTTTTTTTGAGTTTACAACGTTCGAAATCTGAAGGTACAGATGACCCTTCTTCGCCAGTTGATGAAACCGCATTGGAGATTCCTTTGCCTATATCTGACAGCAGCAGACTAAAGGACGCTAAAATCAACAAGCTCTCAGCCAGCCAGGGAACGCTACTGATTGGAATCTCTTTGGGTAAAACGGACTTTGCTTTGCCTTCGACGCCGTTCACGCAACTTCCTGAATCAAGCAGCATTTGGTCGGTGAGCGATCTTCTACGGAAAACTCCTCGGAACAAAGAGGACATCAATCAGTTCAAGTTTGTATGCGCCGACTGTAACGGGGAAATCGTCGATTCGGGCTCGTACAAGTTTGTCGACATGCCCCTGGAGTTCTGGCATGAGATGATGGATTTCTGGCATTGTCACAAACCTCACGAGGATCACCATAATATCAATGACAAAAACTACAACGGGCTCCTTCTTCCGCGGCCTGGCTTCGTAAATGTGGGTTCAACCTACATTGTAATCCAAAGCGACAGTGATCGCTGTGCTCTGTGTGGTACCATACTTGGGACTATGGAACAACTGGCCCTAAAAATCAACAAGTGGAAACTCCGCCTACAGTACTCCGGAGCATACGAAACATATCTGCCGTTTGCATTCGTGTACTTTGCTATCTTGGATAGAATCAATTCGGCCGGCAGCCGCAAGTTTTCTCTCAAGTTGAAGGATTCGATGTCTGCCTACACCATTTGGGTTTCGAGCGTAGGATTAGAAGTGTGTTACGACAACCAGACTCTTTCGCAATGCTTGAAGATGCTCTACTACACATCTGACGTAATGGAGGAGGACGTATTAGAGCTTCCTAGGGAGGTTTGGGACTCATTACGGCTGTATTTCACTGAAAATACCGTCAGGCTTCCGGAAGCGCTGCGCTCTTTGAGAATAATGGAGGGTGATTGCAGTCGGACCTACAATGTATGCTACTTGAGCCAGAACCCCGGCCAATGAAAAGTGTATTAGAGACATAATGTACATGCTGTGAAAACTGTTTGAGTAGTTGCCGCCAGAGTCGTCAAAAGTGATGCTCCACAATGGCTTTGACCGCAGGTACTACTTGCTTGCGTGACGCAGCAATATTATGCTGGTTAAACACCTTGAAGAACCAAACCTTATTGACTTCAGCCATGGACTGTTCGATTTCAGCAGCCCGGTAAACATCAGAATTCAAGTTCAATGTATCCGCAAACAGTGCCAAGTTGTAAAATCTTTCGTTTTGCGTACCGTAGCAAAACTCCCTCGTGTATATGCCATTCTCCTTCTGTGTGTAAGAGGTTGTGATCACCACAACATCCAAAGTAAAGGTTTCTGTCATTCTTTCGAGTGTTTGTACTACCTCTGCGGGCGAGAATTTGGTTAAAAGCCAACCGGTGGATTTGCCTACTGAGCTAAAGCCAATACGCACAGGCAGACCAGAACCACTTTCAAACTGGAACTGCTTGTAGTCTTTTCGCAAAACGTCGTAGAACAGAAATCGGCTCATGTCCTTCTTTGCAGCCTTCAATTCAGTGAAAAACGACGTAAAACTGGCTTCGCCCAAAGTCACCCCAAGCGCACCAACTGCACTGGATGGCTTCTCACTCAATACCTTCTTATATTGTTCGAACGCAGCAATATCACCTTCCTCGACTTTGTGGGCCATGTTGGTGGTATCGATGAGAAGCGGCCCCAAAAGCAACAGTATCACATCTACATCTTGAATGAATGGGAGCTGCGCGTTCCAATAATTGAACACCAATGCAGAACATGAGCCGTTCGGCCGGATAATACGGGGGTTTGCATCCAAAAATTCCTTCTCATCCGCATGGTGATCGATGATACCAGATACTCGGAGCCGGCCTTCATTGTGAAGACTGATCAACGTGTCACCTTGGAGATTGCAGTGGTCCACAAGAACCACCTCTAATGTGGAGCTGGGCCTTTGCAAAGCCGCAACTCTCACATCGTCAATGAAGGAGAGAGCACTAGTAGCTATACTGTGTTTCTCAAAAAGTAACACGATATCCTTGCGAAGTCTCAATTCGTCTCTGGTTATGTTGATCAACGGAAGAAAGGGAGGTTCCAGTGGGTATTTCTCATGGTAGAAGTACGCGTAGGAAATAGCACTTACAACAGAGTCCATGTCTGCGGACTGATTGCCGGTGACGTATCTGAGCACGGCAGACGACTTTGCATTTGCACAGACAGTTTCCAAGAATGCTTTAATTGACATTTTTGACGATTCAATGGCGATCTGGAAATAAGAAGCTACTGGTGCGCGAGTTGTTGAGTGAGATCGTACGGTCTGCGCCGTGGTTATCCGAGCGAAACTATACTTATTTCTTGTGACCATGGTGCCATTACCAAAGCCTCTGGATAAAGTTGATCGAATAGAAAATTCTTTTTTATACACAATTCCAACGTGGACTCTGTGGCCCACCGAGTTGTATGGCGGTGTCGATGTTAAATAAATTTGCTCTATCGCGGACATTGGAAATTACGCTTATTTGGTGTAGTGCAACACAATATCCAACCACTGTCTCTTTTTGAGTTCGTCTGGCGGCAAAGTAAAGTTTCCGTAGACAATAACCCGCGTAAACCAGAAAAACCAAGCCATCGATGAAACTATCAAGATAGCCATCAAAGATAATCTCAATTTAGAAATTGCATTGGGCGCTAAATCTCTCGATTCCTTGACAGTCCTATTCGTGCAGAGGAATTCGGCAAACCCTCCGGTGAAGAGACCTGCTAACAAATGAGCAGGCAAGTAGTGATGCAAGAATTTCTGTCTGTTCATTAAGAAAAATGGGAAATAGTGAGCTGCCCATCCGGCGAACAAAAACCCTAACGTATTGTACAACCTTGATTTGGACCTTGGATTCAAGATAGGGTAGTCTCTACGAGTAGTGACCATGTCTGCAGCAACAAATCCGACGTAAATAGCAAGAAACGCTACTTCAATCCAAAAGCCGATCACATTACCAATAAAGAATATCTGTTTCCTTTCGTCATTGTCGTTCCAAAACGATACTCCAGATATGGCAAGTGGCCAGGAGTCTGGCTGGGAGGCGAATGGATGCTCCGACGTCAATTGGTTGTTGTGCATAAACATCAATCCTTGTAACTCCCACCATTTCTTCAAAAATGGCATCTTCTTGACTTGTTTTGCAATGTATTTGTTTCTGGCATCCTCTGGAGGCAAATCTATGATGGTGTCGAAAGTCCACACATTGTCCAGGTCTTGAACCTTTTTGTTCCCACTGACCTCTTGTTGTCCCAATGCCCAGTCGGGTAAAAGTTCGTCGTCGTGAGTCCACATGGCAACCACGGTATCTACATGAACAACCCTGAATGGTACAGCCTTAGTCTTGATTAGCTTGCGCTTATTTTGGTTGCTCTTACCACCCTCGGCAAAACGTAAACGGAATAGAGTCTCGTTATATCTCTTTTCGGCAATTTCCTCGTTTACCACAACAAACTCTTCATTTGTAGCTTTCAAAGGTGAAGCCACATCATGTGTTAACAAGTAACCCCCAGTGCCAATATGCCTAAAACGCACAATGTCATTAGTATAGACAGGCTCGCTCTTTTGTGCTCCATTAGTGGGTAAAATCTCCCAATGCGAGTTCTTATCACTTAATTGAGCATCTTCTTCGTCAAACACGCAGGTCACTTGTTGCAAGTTTGACGAAATACGCCCATTCTCATATCTCAAAGGATAGACTAAGCTGTGCGAGTGCAAGAATGCTTCAGTATCCTTGTGCTGGATAGTCAAGACATCATTGTAGTTGACGACTTTGGCTTCTTTGACCAACGATGACTCGGCTAAGGTCTCTTGGAAGTCAGAGGACATGAAGGCATCACCGGGACCCGAATTGGAAAGAATTTGGAAGTGCAAGTAGAACCAAAACAAGTAAATACAGAACGGAAATACAATCAATGAGAAGAAGCGAGCAAAAAAATGCAGAGCAAACTGCTCAAGTGTGAGACCCTTCTTTATATCCAATAATATCCACAATTCGTGGACGACAGCTAAGCCAATGGTGAAATACGTGAACACACCAACGTACTTGGTGGAAATCACGCACGATAAAGAAACCCCTGTGAGAAGTAACCAAGTCCACCACCACAAACTGAAGGGTTGGCGACGGTACACACTGAATTTACAGTAACAGAATATTGTCAATGCTACACTCAAAAGTAGAGTGGCATCCAACAAAATCAACCTCGAATCGATAACTTGAGCATTGTCCATTGCAACAAACGACGACGAGATAATACATGCAAGTGCAGAAAATCCAAGTGTCTTCATGGTCAAGAACATAACTGGCACTACAAGGGTTCCTTGAATAGCCAGCAAGGCACGATATGCCACATACGGAGCTTTGTGTGTGATGTAGTTATCTCCAATGCTGTCAAACTTGAAGCGGCCATCGTAGCCTACGAGCCAACCAGCGAAAGCAATGAGAAGCTTTGCAAAGGGAGGATGTAAGTCGAAGAAGTACGTTCCTTCCAAGTAGTAAGAAGCAAACTTTCCGAAGTGTACCTCATCAAAAACGACCTTGTCGGGCCATCCAAGTATGCGGAATCTGAGAAATGCTGCGACTAGTGTAACACCAGCTAATCCAGCCCAATAGTAGACTTCTGGATCCTGTTTCACCGACGCATACTTGGGGATATCATCACTCTCTTCAGCAACAACTTCGGAGACCACCGTGCTTGTTTTCTTTCCTCTCTTTTTTAGATTTTGAGACATCTAGCGAATTTCGGGCCACAATGTTAAGACACTCGTGGAGAAAAATATGTACGTGAAACTCGTCCAACAAACGAGCTCATGGAAGCACAAGTCACGTGACATACTCCGCTATTACCCTGTTTCCTGTTCTTTGTGAGGCTTAGTCTACATAGCCTTTTTCGACCGCTTCTGGTAGCCGCCCCTGCCCTTGATGATTGGCATAGAACTGGAGGAGGGTTGCCTAGGTGGGCCATTTACCGCTCCTATTGTGGCGGCCCTTTGGGACAATTCTGGGGGATGTGGTACAAGGCTTGACGACACCGAGGCGTTAGATGCGTCTCGCGGCGGATCGGTGGATATATCAAGCAGGGCAGCATGCTCGCTTTCGAATGCCCCGTTATTTTTTATTTCCTTTCTCATTAGTCCTGGGATATTCATTGGCTTTGCTTTTGATAGTTGTATGATTTGCGCTTTTTGCTCTCCAACTTTGGACTCGTATTGTAACATAATTGTATTTAGCTCTTGAATCTTGCGTTCATACAGCCTGGCTTGCTCGCGGAGAGCTTCGCTTAGTTTGAGTTTCTCATCAGCAGCTTGGCTTTCAAGCATTTTGTTGGTGAGGTCGAGCTCTTGCGTGCGTTGAGACAATTCAGAGACAATTTTCAGCTTCTGGTCTTGCATCAACTTCAATCTGGTTTCAAGGTCAAAGATCGTTTGGTCTCTTTCGCTCAAAAAGGGCAGGCTACACCTTGTTTCCAACTCTGGACTCTTCGATCTTTCCACCGGTCGAGGTAATTCGTCCTTTGCCGCTCGCGTTCTATTGGCCATACTGTTCGAAAGAAGCGACATTCTCTCGTCCTTGGCAGATAAATCCGCCCTCAATTTCTCTATCAACTGGTTTTTCTCTTCCAAGATCTTTTCTTTGGCATTTTGGGAAGTAGCAAGTGCCCTGTTTTCCTCTTTAAGATTTTCTATAACGAGCAGTAGCTGGTTGCATTCTGTCAGTTTTTGCACGGCAAGCTCATCGTGCTTGAGCTGCAATTCTTTTATAGTACCAACTAAAGCATTGAATTCCGATATTGATACTGCTTTTTCAGCAACCTTACCTCCCAGAGACATCTCGAGTGTCTGTTCCTTAAGAAGTTGATTATACTTCAGTTTTAGCTTTATGTAATTAATCTTGGTGACATGTTTCATATAACTCGAAAACTCCATCTCATTTTTCATCAAAAGTAGCTCTCTTTGATAGAAATCCAAAGCCGTTCCAACCTCCAGGCTCAAGACTTCTTTCGTAGCTTCCACTGGAGCCTCACTCTTGATGTCTGGCTTGAGGTGCTTCGAAAGCAGATCTGATGCAGTCCCAAACGCTGCCAGAGACGCTGCAGTCGAGCTTTCAACTGTATCAACGTTCAATGTGGTTGCATTACTCGATTGCGTACTGGAAGTCGAAAAGAGTCTCTCATGTACTGTGTGCAAGTCAGTTAAGAAGTCTTTCTTAGGCTGTTTTTCCTCTTTGGCGGTGGGCTCAGGCGTCTTACGATCTCCATCGAAATCAATCGACTTGAACTTAATCTCACTGTTGTCTGGATTCGGTTGAGCACCGCTACTCTCTAAAACTAGACTAGTTGGCACTATTGACACTCGGCGGTCTAAGTACTGCCAATAGTTAGCTAACTTGCCGTCCTGCGGATTGTTTGACGTGTGAATTGGGTCGTGATGCAGTAAAACAGAACCGCGATGCGAACTTGGCGATGAATGGTCCTTGAGTTGATATCCCAGCATTGAGTGCAAGAAGCGGCGATCAGAGCCCTCGCTAGTGAAGCTTGTGGTGGATTGAATTTTTTGAAGGACTTTGTCAGGAAGGATTATATCATCGGGAAATGCTACCATGATTTCGGGATTGAACTTAAAGCACTCAATGAGGACCTCTTCTTCACCTATATCATCATGTTGATGTCTATCGAGCACCCATTTGATGGGGTTTTCCCACTCCTGGGCCGGTGTGAGGGCATTGAGGATGTTTGGATGCAACAAGAAGCGTAGCTGATAGTCAAAGCACTTGAGCGCTATTGTGTAATTCACGTCAGTCAGTGAAAGAAACTTCAACATGTAGTCCGTCTCTCTGGTTAGCACTTTTGGCGGATAGGTAGCGAAGTATGCACTAGGAGACCTGCTGAAGGAAAGCAAATTTAGTGGAAACAACCCATACATCAAGGTCAAATAGTACAGCATGTTAAACTCCCCTTCGGAATAGATCTGAGTCTGCATTATGGAGACGTTTTGGTCTGTGACGGCAAAGTCCCAGTCAAATGCTTTGGTGTCTAGAATGTTGGCATCAACAAAACGTTTCCAACATGCAAGCCGACAGTATAAAGCCAATAATTCAGGCAAATACTCAGCGATTCTGTGGCAGACCTTACACACGGTCATCATGAGTACGCTCAAACAGCCACAGATGATGCTTTCGCTCATGTCTAGTAGCGCAGAACGAAGTAGACTATTGAAGAAGCGAGAGTCCATGATTGTCTGCACCTTGGAGCTATTGGATGAAGCCACGGAAGAAGCTAGCAAGAGCACCTTGCATCGCATTTTGGCGTCCTGGAAGTATCTGTCGAGCAAGTCGAAGAAGGGCCTAGGGTTCTTCAAGCCCCATTCACGGAGCAACGAAGAGGCGTTGTTCTCTATGAACCGGATCCTCTCTATATAAAGCTGAGTGTTCCTTTCTTGGACAGAAGCTTTTAGTCCTATCATTTTGTACGCATTGGGATTGATTCCAATGAATATTTGCAAGATGTAGTCCATTACCATTTCAGCAATTGCAGCTCTTGTCAAGTACAAGTTGCGGTCGGGCGTGGGGTATATTTCCATGGTAAGCTGCTTTAGAAATGCCTTGGCTTTGGCAACAAATTTAAGATCAAGGCCAGCGCAGTCAACGGCAGGTCGTAGGTATGTTTCGAGCCACAATCGTATTTCGGACGTGCCAAGAGTGGGCAGGAGCCTGGAGAGAATCTCCAAGAAAAAGGTTTCCTTCGAAACGTTTTCCGAGCCCTTCACGTGCGCCAAGTATGCTTCTCTCAAGTCCGGATCGAAGCTGGAGCCCATGCTGCTCAATGTATTGTGTCTTTCTGTGTATGCATCGATGGTGTTGTAGAGCGCACTTATCTCTGGCAGCGGGTGGTTCTCCCACTCGGCGGCATTATCCCATGCTTCAAAAGCGGCAGAGAGTGCACGCTGTAGCTCTCTTGTGGTGCCTGGCATTTTGACGCAAGAGCCCACCACGAAATAGAACTATTCGTGTAGAGTGCTGGTGCGTTTAGAGATTGGTTTTCGCTCCAGGGCTCGCTAAAAGTCGCTTTGGAGATAAGGCGCCCAGTGCTTGCGATTGTGCCGGCCGCACGAGATGCGGTCCGCGAATTCCAAAGCTGGCTGAAGCTCTTAGGGCTGCTTGGGTATTTCGCGGCCCCATTTTTCGTGCCTAGCTTCCTGGCCGCGCGCCAAGTCCTCGCCTCGCGCCAAGGCCTCGCTGGAGTGCGTAACTGTAACGTGCTCTCTCATTGCCTCCAAGCTCTTTCTCTCCAAAATGAGCTCGAATCCTACACATCATACAGAGGATGCTGCAAATGCCGTCCGTGATGCAGCTGGCCTGTACTGGGATGACGTGCCCGATCCCCTGACCTTAATCGACAGCATTGTGTTCCACTTGGATGAGCGCCTTTCAAGGTATAAAGATGTCTCCTCTCGGGATTCGTTTCTACTGGCGGCACTCAGCTTCCTGGATACGTTCACCGAATATTTTTACATTTTGCGGAGCCACGACATCCGGTCGCATCGGTGGCTTTGGATGCTTGTTCTTGGCCGCTTGGGGACCATTGGTGCCGCTCTTTGCATTCTGAAAGACTCCTTGCATGGCTCTGCTGATGTTCAGATCGCCAGCGCATCTGCTACTTTGCCTGGCATTCTCCTGCAGTTGAGAAAATACTACGAAATCTTCTTCAGGTCGTTTCGACTCGACCGCTTTATCGAGGCAGGGCCCTTGCATCAGGCGAGAAAGTGCTATCTTGCTTGTGTGGCCTCGGCTTTGACACTATGTGCGGCTACGAGAACAGACTCTCAAAATGCAATTGTATTGGAGCTTGTTGCACGTAGTGTTTTGGAATATTATGCTTGTCTAGCTGTGAGGCCATCTAAGGTGGTGGCTCTGGCTCACCTCGTGAAGGTGGAGCTTCTACCGATCTTGACCGAGCTCGCAAGAACAGCGTTCTATTCCGGAAACTCCAACTCTCTCCTTCCGCTCATTGAAATGTCTCATGGCCTATTTTTGGTCTCGGAAAAGTTCGTTCCTTCAATCATACTTGATGCGAGCGTGCCTTTAAACTCTATAATAGACTACTACAGATATTTTGCCTTTTGTCTTGTATCCATTGTCGTGGAACAGGACGAGATTGATCAGAAACTTGCTGATTTAGCCAGTGTCCTCTTCAAAGTACTTTTGAGTATCCCGAATCTTCACTTGAGCAATTATATGCCTGTTGTGATGGCATCATCAGAGTACACGGAGCTTCCTGATACGCTTGTTTCGAACGCCGAACGCGAACAAATAGCGTTCTTCTTTCTTCTTAATTATTTGCTCGGACTTCGTACGTTGTCCGCATTATCTTTGCCTCATAGGGATTTTAAAAATGAAAGAAAATACTTCATGGCTTCTTTCAACAAGCGGCTGACTGCAGAACTAGATCAGTCTGCGTCAACCTCTCTGTCACGAGCATCAAGCTATGTTTCTTTGTTAAAATCCACAGATACAAATCTATCAGCTTTGGAAGTCGACTACATGAATCTTGGTGCCATTCTCAGTGACGGGACCTACAAAGAAAAAGTTCGCTTAGTAGGCGACTTTTTCAAGCTAATTGGAGACACTGAAACCCCTGGAGCAATTCCTTTTTTGGTACAAAATTTTGACCTAGCTACTTTGCATCAACGGTCGCAGTGGAGTTCAGAATCTCGGGATACACTCAATACTTGCAGCAGGATCTACAATCTGCAGCATCCAGGGAAAATGCTTGTTGTAAAAGCAATCGATAAAACCATCCGCTTAGTAATGCTTCTTTCAATGCAGATGTTCGCTAAGCTCAACAGAGAGTCTTTTGATCCGGAGCTGTTTTTGTCGGAATTTCTTCGCTCAAATTACCTGCTTGCTCAAGTTCTTCTGGTCAAGAAAATACTCTCTTTGAATGAGGATGGCTTACTTTCTTTATACTCCAGGGATTCCATACCTGAAATTGAAATTATCGATAGGAACTTTGCAATCTTGGATCTAACACGTGAGTTAAAGGAAAATATCCAGCAGCTACTGTGAGAATCCAATTTGGGTGATAAGCGTTATGTTTCACCCCGATGAATTGCAAAAGAAAGTTTCATTATTATAAAGCAAGAGTACACAAGCAGAGCATACATTACATGATGTCATTTTTCTAATTTTTTTCCTTACATGCCGCTAATCATTCCTATATCTCTCCTTTATATCCGCATCCGGACTTTGTGAAAGCTTTGTAAAGCCCAAAAAGTAAGTTCTGCCCTTTTAGCTCCATGAATCTTAGCGAACTTGCTTGAGCACATAACATTCAGGAGTATTGCGATATAAAGGAAACACCGTCATCAGCCTTACAAGCACTGGTAGATGGGCAGTGTCCAGAAATTTTCTAGTGAAGTGAGTCTTTGAACGTTTTAATCAAATTTATTTGCTGATACTCCTCAACTTCTATCTTGAAGACGTCGAACGTCGAAAATGTGGCGCTTCGCACGTCCAACATCAACTGGCATACATTAGGTTGATTAGACAAACACAATGTAATATTTAACTGACTTGTCTAGTTGCACAAGGTTGGCCAATAATATTATAATTACACATGTCTGCCTCCTGTGTGCTGGGCGTTTCAAACCAGGTTGCTTCACTAGCTCAGTAGGCAGAGCGTCAGTCTCATAGTTTGTGCTGTGAAATCTGAAGGTCGACAGTTCGAACCTGCCGTGGAGCACTTTGTTTTTGCCTTGTTTCTTTTGCATCCAAATCTACACGAAATTCGTTTTACGTCGTCTTTCACATTTGCTTAAGATTTTTTTATTCATGGTTTTCCGTGGTACCTTCTTGCAAATCTAGTTATTTACTCCGCGTATTATACATAGTATCTAAGCTGCAAAATAATACATCATTCCTTCTGTCGCTTAAAATTCAGCCCGTCGGCATGATTATGATCATCTAATGACCTTTTGGCCACATTTTCAGTATTTAGATTGGTTGAAAGTCCATTAATTTGCACATAGTTTGAACTATCGGGTCCTTGATGGAATTCTGATGAAACCACAAACTTATCATCGGTACTTCTTGTTTTACTTTCGCCAATGTCCTCCTTGAAATTGGAACTAACTTCGTTCCGTAGTGGTGAAGACTCTAAAGGAGCACTTATGTCAGAATCATTGGAATTGATGCTGATAACCGATTGGAGAATGGTGTTCGTGCGACCATGCTCTCTGTCTGCATCTGAATCAACCATCAAGACTTGTGGCATCAAGACTTGTGGCCCTGGCCGATACGCCAAACCCGCACTCTGAGGCGTTGAATACACAGAGGGAAGATCTATCTGTGTTTTCAGTTGAACAGTGAAAACTCCCTGAGGAGGGGTATGTGGGTCATCAACGATTATCACGTCCGGAGAAACATTATCAGTAATAATGGTCCTCTTCAGAATTGAGGCGTGAAGCATCTGTGACATCGCCTTTACTTGCTGTTGCATGATTTCTTTCACCGCTTGATACCTTTGCGTTCTGCATTCTTCAGCAAAAACTCGCTTGTCATAGATGTCTTTTTCTTGCCGATATTGAGCAACATAGTCATTAAATAAGTCGGGGTTCTCCTTTATTAGCAGTTCAGTTCCTCTCTTACATTTTGTTGAGAGTTCAATGGTAAAGGGGAAGAAATCCCGCTTAGCAAGCCTTTTCACCTTTCCGTTTGGAGAATCGGTAGTTGAAACTGTCGAAGAACTGACAGCTAGAGACGGATACTCTTTCAAAACCTTAACAAACAAAGCAGTAAAAGTATCATCAATCAATGAAGTGGGACCAAATCCGTTGTTTAGTCTTCTTACCTCTGTGATGACATGGATTAGCGCAAGAAGTTTCTGGACTTGTGCCGAAGGTTCATCACTCTGTACAGCCTCAATAACTGATTTGGCTTGGCGAACGAAGTGAGAATGGGAAGTTGTGTTTAGAAACGATTCCACGTAGTTGTCGTCAATCCATGCAACTTCACGAACGATGTTGCAAAGCAGTGAGCACATTTGATCCCACGCAAAATAAAGCAGAATCATAGTAGAATTTGCTCTCCTCAATTTTGGGAACATGAGAACCAAGGACGAGAGGTCTTTTTGCCTGCTCAACAAAGTAATATAAAAACGAGTATATTGATACATGTAGATGAAATGCTTACCAGCCCTTTCATGCTCTGGCTTCCACATTTGGAGGAAAGTTTTGTTGTTAGACTTCAAAGTAAAGTACTTGGACATGATTTCTTCAGCACCCTCAACATCATCAAACTCGTTGAGTGTTATCATGGCAAGTCTATAGGACGGCTTATGATACCATGCCTTTTTGTCCAAACTAATTATTTTTTTCAAGCACAGATTGATCCCATAATAAAACTCTTTTATATCAAGCAGCTTAAACTCGTGGTCTAGTTGTAAAACTGAGTCCGATTTCAAGTAGTCAATACCGGTCTTTGTAGAAAGTACCTTGGTTTTGACGAATTTGTAAAGGAGACTGTAGTACTTGTATAACGGCTCTAATATTGGATCACTTGCAACACTATGCTTCATTGCCAAGTCTATGGCTGTTGACATGACAGACAATACTTCATCTGGATGCATCCTTAATTCAGCTTTCACCTTGGCCAAATAATAAAAAGAGCTCCAGTCTTCTGAGTTTGACTTCACAGCAATTTCTAAACATCGATGCATTAGAGTCAAACAAAATTTAAATGAAATGCATGGTTTCTCCGCAACCATTAGGTACATTGTTTCATTTTTCTTTTTGACAAATCTTGAATTATTGTGAACTTTGAATGCGATCATGCCCATCGGATCCTTGGCCGCACTATACAATTCTCTTGCAAAGGAGTTCATGAGTACAGCGATGACTGGTCGAAGCATATTCTTACTCTCATTTTGATTTCTTGTAATGGTGCTAACAGCCATCATGAAACAGATCAAGGATTTTCGTTGAAGATTTGCCGTGACGACTTTTCTATCAACTATGTTTAACTTGTCGGATGTCCATATTAAATCATCCTCCACGATAAAGCTAAATGACTGGCCAAGAAGAATCCAGCTCTCGGCTCTGTTACTGCCAAAAATCAAGTCATACATAAGTAACGTATTAATTCGTTCTAACTCGACAGTTCGACTCTGTGCAGACTTCTTTCTGATTTTGTAAAAATTGAACATTAAAATTGCTTCCAAAAAGTATAATCCCTCTGAAGCGCTCTTTTGTTGAGTTTTTGGATCAAGAAAACTGAGTGATCTGAGGCCATAAAACGCTTCTTTAATGAATCTAGGCCCAAGTGTTGTTTGATCAAGAAACTTTTCGAACATGGCAACATTCTCGACAAGAGCGTCATCACTTTCAAGATTTGGATCACCAATCTTCTCAAACAAGTCTTCAACAACTTGCTTCAAGTCGTTTCTGGGATTCTGTGTCAAGGGATTTTTCTTAAAACAAAGGGGAAGAATAAATGCAGCAAGTTCTTCTGCACTGTTTGCATCCAAATCTGCACTTTTGACAGTATAGTGATCGACCGGGAATTGACCGTTTAATTTGACTTTGTAATGGTACCGGCATGACATTATTTGAGTTAGTTCCTTTTCGGGGATATCCGATAACAGAACTAGCGTATCTTCAGAGAATTTCAAGAATAAACCCTTTGACGAGTCACATAGTCGCCTTAAGCCGAGTTGATGGTGTATGAAAGTAAGAAATTCGGCAATATTCGAGCCAAGAACCTCATGCTTTTTCATATAGTGTACGCAATAAATTGTTATTGTCGTTATCACATCAATGAAGTAGTCTTTAAAGTATTGGTAGCAGGATTCTGCCTTAGTTGCTAAAGAGATTTTGCGACTCGTAATGAGTGCTGATTCTTCGTGCAAACTGAAGCAATAGCAAACTTCAAACAATTTTGCAAGATTAGTTAACGCTTGGTTATCAAATTCATCGGAAAGTGTCCATTTGTTCTTGGAAAGTTGATCCAAGAATTCAAGAAGATGACCACGATACGCCGCAAGAAGAGTGAGCAACAAAACACTGCGATCTTCCTTATGATTTTTGTAGTTATCTGCGTTCATGTAATCGAATAAAAATTGCAAAAATTGTTCTAAGCCATGTTGGAAATTTGAGAGAGAATCTTTCTGATAGTACAGAAACAAAATATTCCATAAATTTAGTTTCAAGTCAACAGGACATTCGTTGAAAAACTCCTTCACACTATTCAAAGAAGCTTTGTCTAACACCGCTAGACCATGAATCACGGAATTGACAAGGGAGCTTGACTCTGAGGGATTGCGATCAATCATTGTGATTTCTGAATCGAGCAGTCCATTTTCATGCTTCTGGTTAATGAGGATGCTCTCTAACAAGGAAATGGTTTCATTTGTACTGTTCAATTCTGAGGAACTTCCGTCTAAGATCTTTGAAAAGATCGATAATATAGATGCTGTAGACAATCTCCGGTGTAAACTTTCGAATGAAAAGTGCCCTATTGCAGAGTAATTTGGAAATAGAATGTGAACATCCGAAACTTGAAGCGAGTTGAGTATCACGCTAAGTTGATGCAATTGTACTACGACATACTTTTTCTCTCTCCACAGTGAACTGTTCGATGCAGTGTAGTAATTTGAAGTCCACAAATATCTTACCACGAATTGAAGTTCTGATTCTGAAATGTCTTTTACTTCTCCGTCTTTCAAAAGAATCCCGCTGAGAACACTTGACCAACGTGAGATCCTGTCTTTAAGCCGTAAAAGCTCTATAGCAGAAGAGTTGAAGTTGCTTTTGATCGATTTCAAAAAGTGGTTATGGGCTCCTGACTGAATGGACTGTTCCAATGCTTCCTTAGAATTAATGTAGTTATTGATGAGAATTTCATAAATCCCTACGGCAAGAGAAATATAAAGTTGCTTGTCGTCAAAATCTTTCCACTCGCATTGATGCAAAATTTGGGCCTCAAGCTCCAAAGCCCAATCTGACACTGCTTGATATAAAGACAGTGACCAAGCTGTACTAGCTATCGAGCATAACAAATGTCGGAGAATGCTTAGCTTTGCCTCGTTGAGTTGAGGTGTAGGTTTGATTTGCAGTGACAAGAAGGACTTGACATATTCAGGATCCTCAGAATCCTCGAAGGCTTCTGGATTGTGAATGGAACTGGTGAGCTTATTCCCAAAGGTTGTGAGAACTTCAATAAGGTTTTTTCTATCACTCTGAGTTTTGGTCTCTGGTGCAGATTTTGATTCCGCAAAAAGTGCATCCGAGTATACTTTGGGTTTCCACTCATTTAGTGTCGTAACAAAGTCTCTGATGTAGAGAGGGTCGTCTAGGTCAGAGTCTGAGATAACACTATCAATGATGTCATTAAACACAGGATGATTGGAACCGAAAATGCTTGACATCGAATCGTTGAGCAAGTCAAAGAACGTTTCAGTTTCAATAAAGTAGCGTCTGGATAAGACTATATTGTCAGCATCAACGGGACGCAGGTCTCCCGGATTGAGTCTTTTGGAAAGTCTCATTGTTGATTTTTCAGCAATAATCAGTGGTTCAGCCAGCAAACCAGGGACTTCTTCTGCGACTTCATTACTTGAATCATTTCCATTGTTTACATCCGAGGCAATGGTTGGCTGTTTCTCTTCATTTGCATTGCTCTCAGTTGATGGAGATTCTTCAACGTCCGCATTCTCGGCATCCACAAAGGAAAACTCGATTTTATCTAGAGTCGTATCTGACGTAAGGTAGGGATCAAAATGCTTGACTGTGATTTTGGAAAACTCCTGCGTCTTTTCCTTGTTTTGGTTTTCCTTGAGAGCGCTGTTTATAGCTTGGATTACATCACACCACAAAGATCCGAATTTGACAGAAACCTTCAAAACACTCGGCTGCCTTTTACTTTTGAGCTGGGATATGAAATCGTCCTTGAGGGGCCGAAGGAACGAGAATTTCTCTTCTAGTTTGGCAGAGCATAGATTAGAACCATCATCCTCGATGTAACGCTCCCACAAAGGACGTGCCCACTCGTTTAGACACAAATGGTTGTAAATGTCATCGCTTTCGTTTGAAAATGATAAGGAGTACTCTAGGGTAAATCTCGCAAGCTTCCGTATCTCTAGGTAGGAGTATATGTCGAATAGAAGCCGGAGCATTGACTCGTCAGCCTCTTGGTACATTAGACAGGTAACGAGACCATCGACAACGTTGTAAAATAGATCCTTTTGAAAGTCGAAAAAAGACATTCGTGCTGCTTCATTTTCCTCTTTATACTCTGCTTCGAGAGCATCATTGATGCCTTCTTCCCCCGCCTTCAATATACGGAAGTTCAAGAAGGCCTTGTTGCGGAAATAAAGAAACCGGATGCTTTTCACGTTTTGTGGAAGATAACTCAAGTCGTCCGACTGCACGGTGCTGCCAGCATTCTGGATGCCACGGATATAGTGGAGTTCCTCGTAATAGTGGTTGATAATCACGTTGGAGTTGGCCAACTCTTTGTACTTCTTGTATGAGTCGGTCAAGAGGCCCTGGTTCTGTAGAGCGATCGCCTCCTGATAGACTTTGAAGGCGTTTTCGATTTCAATTTCTCTGGTGTGCTCTTCTTCAAGATCTTTTTTGCTGGCATCTTCCACTAGATTGAGTGGGGAGAAAGCAGACTAGAATTAGTATGTTAGCCCGGTGGTTTGGCCAGCGCAGGTCGCAGTCAAATACTCCTATGAAACGTACCATGAGACTTATTGGATGCAATTCCTTCCGCCACCGTGGTGCTGTAGAAAAGAAGGAAGAGATTGTATTTTTATGACAGATGTTCTAGGCGAGCTTGTGCTGCCAGAGATGCCAGGGCCATGTTCGCGGGCCATCAGGCGCGGTTCGTTCTTCGCGCTCGATTGTGGGGCCACAAAGTTTGCGGAGGAAAAAAAAGGCACCAAAAGAAAATAAAAAAAAAAGTTCCGTCCGAGAAAGGTCGGGGGATTATTCTCGAATGAGGAGTTGTGGAGGGCTATTTTGAACTCTTTCATCTGTGTCTTGTAGTTGCTACCCTATTGTATATTTGAAGTTTTCGCAGTAGCAGAAGGGCCGCAGCATCGCAGCTTTAAGCCGTGAACCACCAGGCCCAGCATAGGGCATGTCACTGTGCTTTTACATCAACAATTGATTATATTTCATTATTACTAAGCCTCTATATACGCAATAGGAAAGAGCTGTGGACCTCCGTCAACTACCTTTCACAAAAATAAATAATCATGCCTTTGAAAATATGTGAGAGGTGTCTCTCTCGTTTTCTATAGCCTCTGCTGTCTCCGTCTCGTCTGTCTCGCTTAGCTTTTCGTCTTGAGATCTCTCCGCTTTCTCTATCCTCTCCTGCTTCAAGATCGTTCTTCCTCCCATCAAATACCACACAGCTTGGCTGGTGAAAATGCCGATCTCCAATCCGAGTACAATTGCGTAAAGGACGAAACTCATCGCATCCATAGTGCCAACAAGAACGCTCAACATGGAGAAGAGTGCACCAGCAGAGTCCATACTCAAAAACACAAAGTTAATGCCTACAACTCGGCCCTTGCGTTTAGCCAACTCAAAGTACGGTGGTATTAGACCTAGAGCCAAGAGTATCGAAGCGATAATGCCAATCACGAGCATGGGCCATTCAATGCCGTCACGGTGAAGTGGACGGAGCCAGAGAATGAAACCGACTTCTAGCCCTATAGCGAGCAAAACGAAGCCACCCACCAAAACCACAAGTCGTTTCTTCAGTAAGCTCACGGGAGGATAGTAGAGGGCCTGACCCCAGGATATAACGCAGAAAAGCGTGAAGAGCTCTGGCTGGACCCGTAGCGGGATCGACCCGTCGATACCAAAGAAGTATATCGAGAAAGGAATGCCACTCAATGCCCACAAGAACATCATTAGTGGCGGTAGTCCCGTGCAATCTTTGATTTTGTAGTTCCTGATGATCTGGGGAATAAGTTGAATACACCATAGCACTGTTCCTATAGTGGCTAGGACGTTTTCTGCCACGTCATTCGCCATTTCACCTTTTGTACTGCTATCTCACAAAATGTGCGATGTAGATGCTGTACGGATAGATGGACGTAATATATAAGACCCCGAGCTTCCAGGCCCATTGGTCTGATATCTCAGAATTCCGTGAGCGCAAATTTCGGGATGCGCCGCACTTGTTAAGCCATGCTTCGCGGTCAGACCTTGAGTCGCCAGTCCCGTGATTTCCAGAGCAAGCTTGGCCATATGACTCTTAATACTTGTGTGAACTCTTGCTCCCCTCCGCAAATATATATTCCTCATCTGACTTGTATACTTCGTAGTCTCAGATTTATTTCACTGGCACTTATTGTTGCCGGGGAATTATGCATTAGGTAACCGATCGCGGAAACTCGATGACATTAAATTGCGCTTTTCGTATGTCGGTTGTTTTTTTTTTTTTTTGGGCTGCTGCACCCTCCAGAGTCTAAAAAGTTACAACTCACAACTCAATCAGCGTCACTGTACTCGATCTCTAATTCTTTTTCCTCTTGCTGAATACGTTGTCCATGTAAATCCTCCTCTTTCAAATCAGGCCTGCTGGAAGAAGACTCTGTTTCTACATTGTTAATCAGGCTTGAACCGAGCATATTTTCTGCTTTTGTTTTCTCCGGATTGCTATTCTCAGGAAAACCTTGACTCATTTCGGTCATACTATTTTCGGTGTATTGCCGATGGACTGGAACTGGCTCGTCGATCCTCAAGCCGATCTCCATGTTCGGTTGTGGTTTCCTATTTCGATAAGTGTATCCCTCATCGCCTTCAACGTCTAGATTTTGAACCACGTTGGCCAGCTCTGATTTAGCCAGTCTCGTTAACTTGCCCGTTGATAAGGCATCCAGGCTTGTCCGTGGCAATGCGGTTTGTTTCCTTGGCTCTCGTCTGATTCTGAATTGAATCCTCCTTGCGTACTGTCATTGTGCTTCATCTCTGTGTCAAAGAAAAAGCCACCTTCTTCAGCTGCAGAATCGGTTTCTTCGTTAGCAGTATGACTCGTTACGACGAATCCACCTCCTTGCTCTTCTTCACTCTTGTCCACTTCCATAGACTCTCTCTCCTGCGTTTTACGCAGCCGCCTGGTTGACCTAGGAATATACACATCGTTCTCAGAGTTTGCACCTTCGCTACCAACACTAAAATAACCTCCGTCTTCTTCTTCTTCTTCCTCGTCTTCCCCCACCTCACCATTTTGCGAGATTGGTTTAAGTGGCTTCCAATCTTCTTTTTCTTGCGTTATCTTACCGTGTTGCACCTCTAGTCTTTTGACAATTTGTAATTTTGTTAAAAAGAACTTCCAACTTCTCAAAGCTTTGAGCTCGGTTTCTTCTCTCTTTTTAGATTCTTCGATTTCCCTCAATCCTTCAACCACGGCCAAGAAACCCTCCTTGTATTGGCTATCAATAACTATGCCACCCTCTTTCGCAGTGGCTGACCCTCGGCCACGCTGGGCTTTTCCAAACTCAAATCCCACAATTGCCTTTGCATAATCTATATTGAGGACCACTCTTGCCGCCATTTCAAGCATTTTCAATGGTACTGCTGGTGACACTGTCGCTAGAAATCCATTTTCTGGAAGCATTGTTGGCTTGAAAATTTCGATGTTTCCATATGCATTTTTGGGGATTTTCCCATCGACTATTGGAGCTGGCCGGAATAACTCAGTCTGAAACTCAGCATACATTCTTATCTGGCCATCGTCGTCCGGATTTTCGTCTGATAATTGAACATGATCTCTGGTTGTCTTTAAAGGTTGTGCACCAACTTTCAAAACCCTGCCATTCATATACCAGGCCTTGGCTGTTTTGAGCCTGTGCACATTAGAGCGTTTGTATATGGTTATAATTTTACCCTTTTGCGCAGATCTGAATGTTCCACACTTACTGGTGTCATCGTTTGGGTAAATAACTTCATCTTTTCGCAATTGTGACTCTAGAGCATACACTGGATGATCCTTAAAGTCGGCCATATTGTTTGGCGTTCCCTCACAAACATGTCGATCGTGAAATTCACGTAGTTCAACGGCCTCTGCAAACGAAATGGGTCTTCGGGAACATGCCACAGCTCGTAAAATCCGATTATACCAGTTGGCGTCTTCTTCAGACGCATAGTTTATGCGTTTCTTCACTGTCTTTGCGTTAAAAAACTGGGTATATCGTCTCGTAATATCTCTTGCACAACCATATTTGTCGTAACCAATCACATACCAGGTTTGATGAGTTTCGTCGGTGGCTGGTGCCTCAAGTTTGCTTTTTCTCCTCATGGGAATGACCTCGACAATTCCTAGAACTATGGGATCGATTGTAATCCACTTCTTTGAATATTTGTTGTAAACCTCTATCCAGAAGTTGGGAATCTTTGCGGCTGGCTTAGTCTTCTTCATTTGGGGATCAGATGGTTCACTCTTGGTTTGAGTACGCACTTTTTGCAACATAGCTTGTCTGGGATTGGGTATGAACACAGGAGCAAATTCCGAAGCAGGATTCAGTGCTTTAGTGGAAGTGCTTATCCCCAGAGAATGGGAGTTTTTTGCCGGCCGAATTGAGCGGAAATCAGGAGTTTGTATGGAAAACACCAAGCGTGCATTCACGCCAATTGATCGAAGAAGAGCCACAAATGCCTGTGCACCCAAGTCACGAGAACCCTTGAAAGACTTCAAGCCCTTGAGGAAATCGTCGAACGTTAAGTTATGCTCCAGCGAGCTTTGCACGTTGATGCCAGAGCCCCAATCTGTACGTTCTATGCCACGCGACGTGACGCGGAACCTTCTACGGAATACCAGCACCAATTTTCGTAGGCCGTCAATGAATCGTTTGGATTTCACATAATCTAGAACGTCGCTCTCATCCTGGTCAAACAATTGGATAATTTCGGAAGATACTACTTTGCGCATGGTCCGCAAGGCTCGTTCATCACTGCACCAAGCATTGCGCACGGCTCCATGGCACAACATGGCAAAAAGAATTAGCTTGTGGGCTAGCTTACGTGCCCGACGCTCATTTTTTGGGATCGGAGTGAATGTCCGCTTAGATCCTTTTGTGGCCCGGCTCTCCTCTTCGTGATTTGTGATGGCGAAGGTAAGCGTCTCTTCTTGAGTGTTTTCACCTATATCCTTCTCGGACATGGGTATGCCCATGTCTACCTCGGCAATGTCTTCGAAATCATCGGAATCAAATTCATCGTCGTCGCCGTAGCCATGTGGAAATGAAGCCGGTGTTTCGTGGGGCTCTGGGGTAGCGCGTGGTGTATCGGCCAATATACCAAGATCCACATCTTCAAGGTCAACATCGGCAAAGTCGTCAGTAGAATCTGAGTCTTTGCTCCCTTCCGAGTCAATGACGATCGGCTCTGAAGACGGATGCCGGGCATCTCTCGTTCTCCGCCTTTTTCTCGGCCCTTCTCTCTGCTCTTGTTGCCGTAGGGTCTCGCGCATTAGCGCACGATGGTTCTTGTTCAACATGGCAACTGGTAGGTCGTGCTGTTATGCATTGAAACTGGACGATACTCCTTTTATTGACGGTGTGCGCCGCCTCTCTGGACACTGACGAGTTACGGCGTCGGTCTTTCGAAGTGGATCTGAGAGCAAGAGTGCGAACCTAAGTAAGATTAGGCAGACGTAGACTGCAAACTGACTAGTACATGGATGCGAAAACCAAAAAAAAGATAAAGAAGAAAGACATAATGGCCACAAATGGAATGCAATAGAAAATGCCAAACAACGCTGAACAAATGCTGAAACGCTGAAGCTGAACAGGCGGTCGTGGACTCACCATGCTTCGTTGCCGGCTTTTGTTGCCACTCCGTCCATTCTGTTGTCGTCTGTTTTGTCGTCTGTTTTGTCGGCCCTGGTGCTGATGTCGTGCTCGCCAGGCCGCACTACTCCATCGACATCTCCGGTGCCTTCTGCATCTGCGTCTTTACACCTGCCTACGCCCACAATAGCATAGTCACGAGGCTCCTGCCGTGGCCCAAAATGCGTCTTCTACCCTGGTTCAAATCCCGTCTACGACATCCACACCTTGGTGCTGGTGTCCGTGCGCAATGCACTGTCTACCGCAGGTTGGCAGACAAGAACCACCGCAGTCTCTACGCAAGCTTGAAGCGTGAGGCATCATTGCATAAGTCGTCGGGGCACAAGCTAAAGCTCCGTCCGACCATGGCGCATTTTCTTCTCTTTCTCCAGCAGAAACGTGATCAAAATCTCCTGGAAACTACCTTGGCTAACAGTCTTCCCACTCTGCGTAAGACACATGCAGTCTTGGAGATGGTGATGTTCCACTTGCTAACATGCCTCCACTCCGACGTTGGTGATGCTGCGTGGTTGCGCCAGCAGCTGCGGCATTTGAACCTATTAATTGACTATGTGAAGCCCGGCCGCAGAAGTGACGGTCGTGGTGTGGCCTTTTCCGTGGAGGATGCCCAGCTGTTGGCCCGTAGCATCAATGTCCAGATTCTGCAGCAACAAACTGAAATGATTCTCCAGGCCCTAGCTTGCGTTGCTGCGTCAGGCGGTGCTGCTACTGCTCCTTCTACTTTTGGGCCCTGGCTTCGGTCACTTGCTGCTCCCAGCGTCCGAGATGCTTGCTCGGAGCTCACGAACCTCACCTACATTCCAGCATGCGTTTCCTCAGACATCTTGCTCCGCACACCCATGACCAAACAAGAACTAGATCTTCAACTCGACTTGTGGAAACTTTTCATCGAGCCCATCTCCGAGGCCTATGTGGAAAACCAGACGCGCTTGTGCAAAATCATCGAGAACCTCGTCTACTATTGCGTGCAGTTGGATGCGCTGAGATTAGTGGAACTTCTTAATGTTTCGTTGGCTTACCTCACGTCTGCCAAAAAGGGATTCCAGTACAGAGTAATGACTTCCAAATTTGCCAATTCCCTTATTTTTTCATTGGCTCTAGCATATATTAAGAACGGCTCTATATCGCGCCCTCTGGCCGCCTTTATCATCAGGGCCCAGAGCGTGATTGTCGAGTATTTGGGTCAAAGCAAGCTCGACCAGCAAGGCTATATCGGGATTGTGCTAGCCGTATCGCACGAGTCGGCAGCGAAGGCTACTAAACTTTTTGAAATTTGCAAAAGTCACTTCCCCGAGCAGTCTGACCTATACCACATCACCAACATATACTTATCAGCTTCGCCTGAAGAACTCTTGCACACCTTTAATACAGGCGTGGTGGAGTATCCGAAATCGGCCAATATGTGGCTCTTCTTAGTGAAAAAATTGCATGTGTTCCACCTTCTCACCGAGCGCCGAAGTCGAAAGTTGCTCGCGGAGATCTTGGGCCGCAAGTGTGACATTGTCATCTCAAAAGAAATCATTATGGCACTAATTGCTCCCATTGAAAGCATCAGTGGCATTGAGGATTTCATTGCCACTCTACAACAGTCTGGACTCTTTGCCATGTTCCGCAGAATTGTCCATTTCAAGTACATGGCGCTTCTCTACAAGTACGGAGGAGAAAAGAATGTGCATAAACCCTACCTCAACCAAATCATTCGCCGGAACTCCAACTTAGAGTGTGCTCGCTACATGTTCCATGCCAACGAAACCAAGCTGGTTGGCGCTGTGGGAGTGATGCTTAACGGTGAGAGCCACCATCAACCGGAACAACTATTCGATCTTTATACCAGAGAGTTGCAAGGAAGGGCACCAGATGAAATGTGTCTTGGGGCACTACTCAAGGCAAGCATGAAAAGGATCAACGGCAGGGTGTTGATTTGGGATCAAATGTATGCGCCGCAGGTGGCTGTTCACGAATTCAAGCAATACGTGCAAGAAGACGCCAATCCCAACCCCATGCTGTTGTATCCATCCGAGAAGTTGTGGCTGATCTACATTGAAGCTCTAGCTTCTGCAGAGTACATGGCTGAGTTGGCCGACATCATACGGTGGTGGGAAAAGATACAGCTAGTGCCATCGCAGAAGTTGCTTCTTCTACTTTTGAGGGCCCTACCTCGGGAGCACGTTGAGCGGCACATCAAGCACGTCGAAGCGTTGCCTGAGGGGGGATCCAAGTGGCCTTGGCCAAACCTTAACGAGGTGTAGGCTAGACCGAATGGATACATATACAACTATAACTAGAAAAAGAGGCAGTGGATTGGATCAGAGACAGAATTGGGACAGAATTGGGACAGAATTGGGACAGAATTGGATCAGAATTGGATCAGAATTGGATCAGAATTGGATCAGAATTGGATCAGAATTGGATCAGAATTACATCAGAATTACATCAGAATTGGTCAAAGGGATTGAATCCAAACGTGTACATAGAAAGGAAAAACTCAATACTTGGGTTCGGCTACAAGGCACAGAGATTCATTAACTGTAGGTAAAACTCCAAACTGCAACTCTCAGGCCCAGCTCTCAGGCCCAGCTCTCTGCCAACTGCATGGAACCCGCACTCGGCGCCGGCCGCGCGGCATAAAAGTGGACACCACTGCCAATCAAATCCCGAGATTCACCGGGCCCATCCTATATATTACCGCGGCCCAGCCCCAGATCAGAGAACTGAAATCAAACGCCCCACGTTTCCACAAGAATGTTGAGAGCCTCAAAATCAGGCATTGCTACAGTCGCTAGAAACTTTTCCTCCACCACTTTGAAGATGAGCGCCTCTACTAGAATAGAGACCGATGCATTTGGTGAAATTGAAGTCGACTCCTCCAAGTACTACGGAGCCCAGACCGCCAGATCGAAGAAAAACTTTGACATTGGCGGGCCCGCCGCAAGAATGCCAATTCCTGTTGTCAGAGCCTTCGGTATCTTGAAGAAGGCAGCCGCGATTGTCAACGAGGGCTACGGTGCTTTGGACCCCAAGGTTGCCGGTGCTATTAAGCAGGCAGCTACCGAGGTGGCTGAGGGCAAGTTGGACGACCACTTCCCCTTGGTTGTGTTCCAGACAGGCTCGGGCACGCAGTCCAACATGAATGCCAACGAGGTGATCTCCAACAGGGCCATTGAGATATTGGGTGGCGTTTTGGGCTCCAAAAAGCCTGTGCACCCCAACGACCACTGCAACATGTCACAGTCGTCCAACGACACTTTCCCCACGGTGATGCACATTGCGGCAGTCACAGAAATTTCCAGGTCGTTGATCCCGGAGTTGCAGGCTTTGCGCGACTCGTTGAAGAAGAAGTCTGACGAGTTCGCCGACATCATCAAAATCGGTAGAACCCACTTGCAGGACGCCACGCCCTTGACATTGGGCCAGGAGTTTTCCGGGTATGTGCAGCAGCTCGAAAACGGCATAGCCAGAGTTGAGGGCGTGCTTCCTCGTTTGTCGTTGTTGGCTCAGGGTGGTACCGCTGTTGGAACCGGTTTGAACACCAGAAAGGGCTGGGACGCTAAGATCGCCGAGGAGGTGTCGAAGTTGACTGGCTTGCCTTTCAAGACCGCCCCCAACAAGTTCGAGGCCTTGGCCACCCACGACGCCGTTGTGGAGGCTTCGGGTTCCTTGAACACCGTCGCGGTGTCTTTGTACAAGATCGCCAACGACATCAGATACTTGGGATCAGGCCCAAGATGCGGGTACGGCGAATTGTCGTTGCCTGAAAACGAGCCAGGCTCGTCCATCATGCCTGGTAAGGTTAACCCTACCCAGAACGAGGCTTTGACCATGGTGGCATGCCAGGTGATGGGCAACAACAGTGCCATTACTTTTGCTGGTGCCTCCGGCCAGTTTGAGTTAAACGTCTTCAAGCCAGTGATGATTTCTAACTTGTTGAGCTCCATCAGATTGATTGCTGATGGGTGCAGATCTTTCAGACTCAACTGTGTGGATGGTATCTCTGCCAATACTGACAAGATTGAGAAGGTTTTGCACGAGTCCTTGATGTTGGTGACTGCTTTGAACCCTAAAATCGGATACGACGCCGCATCCAAGGTTGCCAAGAACGCCCACAAGAAGGGCTTGACCTTGAAGGAGTCCACCTTGGAGTTGGGCGTGTTGTCGAGCGAGGAGTTCGATGAATGGGTTAGACCAGAGAAGATGATCGGTCCAAAGGACTAACTAACTTCGATATACTCTGGTGTATTGAATGTACATACGAATCCGATTTACGAGAGTCCACCTGAGGCTGAATCTTTATGATATGATATATCTACCGGATGATCTCTTGTAGCATAGACTGCATCCAAAAGGACATGTTCTATCCCCCTTCGGTTGTCGGTGCTTTTGAAACGCTTTCGCTCTGCTCCTTCTTGGGGGTTCAGCCTGGGATTTGCTTGTCTAGTGCTCTTCAAAGGCCTCGTCTAAATCTTTAACCGTATTGGTTTTCCGTCTTAGCTTCGTCGTAAGCAAGCTTGTCCTGTATATTGACACTGTATGCGCTTGGAGGGAAAATGGCTGCGATAATTAACAACCAAGTTGCAGTCTGTGGGGAAACGACGGTTAACGCAGATTCAATCCAGAGTTCCCCTACCTGGCGTCTAGGATTCAAAACGGCCCTGCGACAATCATGAAACCAGATTATAGCATATACTTGGTAACCGACTCCGCAATAGTCCCTGAAACATGTGATTTCCTTACCCAGGTGGAGCAAGCCGTGGGTAACGGCGCAACGGTTGTTCAGCTTCGGGAGAAAAACCTACCCACGGTGGACTTCGTTCAGCAGGGGCAAAAAGTGCTTGCCATAACAAGAAGTGCAGGCATTCCGCTAATTGTCAATGATCGGATTGACGTTGCTCTCGCTATTGGCGCCGACGGGGTCCATGTTGGCCAGGACGATATGCCAGCATCCACGGCCCGCCGGCTCATTGGGCCCAACATGATTTTGGGTGTCTCCTGTTCGTCCGAGGCAGAAACAGCACAAGTGTGTGCGGAGGGAGTTGCGGATTACGTGGGCTTGGGCACGTTATTTCCCACTAAAACTAAAGATACTAACACAGTCTGCGGGCCCTTGGGGATCCGACGTCTGTTGGAGGTCTTGAAGGGCCACAATGAGAATGCCAGCAAGAAGATATCGTGTGTGGCGATTGGCGGAATCAACAGCGGGAACGTTTCCAAGGTGATGCATCAGTGCTGTGTTGTGGGTCAGAAGTTGGATGGCGTAGCCGTGGTGTCATGTATCATGGCCGCTCCAGACTCTGCGCAGGCAACGAAAGTGCTTGTTGAAGCTTTTCACAAACCTTATGGTCCACTATCGCATGGAGGCAGCTTCCCTTCTTCCTGGAATCAGGCTCCTATGGTACATCACATCACTAACAATGTGGTGAAGAACTTTTGTGCAAATGTCACCTTGGCAACCGGGGGCCTGCCGATTATGTCTGAATTGCCCGAGGAGTTCGGTGAGTTTGCTTCGTTGAGGGTGCCCGTATGCTTAGTAGTAAATTTAGGGACTCCCAGTTCGGGGTTGTTGGAGGTCATGCAAGCAGGTGTGGACGCATACAACAAACAGGGAAAACCTGTGTTGTTCGACCCCGTCGCGGCCGGGGCATCAAGGGCACGGCTTGCTGCATGTCGACGTTTGTTGAACGCCGGACAGTTCACCGTCATAAAAGGCAATTTGGGAGAAATCATGGCGCTTGAAAGTCTCACGCGCAGCGAGGTCCCGACAGAGCTGCTGGACCTGTCAACAATGCAAGGTGTGGACTCTATTGCCCAGCTAAGTGAAGACGAAATCGTGCACGTCGCAACACGAGTTGCTCGCGAGTTTCGAACCGTGGTTGTTGTTACAGGTGCCATGAATTACGTTGTTAGTGGAGACCTTGAGGCGGGTGCTGGTGCAGGCTCTCCACGCTGGGCAAAGGTCCCGGGCGGACACCATCTAATGGGATCCATTACCGGCATGGGCTGTGCGTTGGGAAGCCTGATTGGGTGCTTCGTCGCTTATGCCGTGTATACTGGATGCGATGTTTGGGCAGCAGTCCATGAAGCGTTGAAGAGATACAATAAGGCAGGCAGCATTCTGTCTCCACTTGGAGCTACCAAGTCTGCACTAGGCCCAGGGACTTTTAGCGCTTTGTTTTTGGACAATCTTTACAAAGGAAGAAGTATTGAGCAATAGGAACTGAACTGCGTGTCTATATCGGCAGAATATGAACCAAGCACTGGCAACTGTCGGAGGCACAAGACTTGATACATAGCCATATTTGTTGTATTTCTATGTCTGGCTCTTCTCTGCTCTGACCAGTGTGTTACAATTTCTATATTGCTCTATAAATCACCTTGCCTCGTTTTTGATTTTCTATCTGTTTTCCCAACGCAAGCACCATATCGATATATCTACTATCATCTTTTCGCAGGTGTAAAGCATCAACACCCTGGTCGCGCACGCATATCATATCTCCTATCGCCTCTACAAAGGACGGTGCCAGGCTCCTCGCCAACTTCTGCTCCGTTTATTGCTCCATCTGCAGCAGATTGCGAAGGACTCTGCCACGTTGAACGGGGGCTCCTGTGAAATCTTTATGGTGCTTTTTTGCTGTGTCCTAACTTCAAAACACTCAAGAACCCCGATTCAAGCTCTCCATGGTTGTGGAAGCAAAGAGGTCTGCTACACCCAAATCCGGGCCGCGGGCATCGCCGGTCTCCAAAATTAGCAACATCGCCTCGTTGAAGAG
This sequence comes from Metschnikowia agaves, assembly GCA_963678735.1. Taxonomy (NCBI): domain Eukaryota; kingdom Fungi; phylum Ascomycota; class Pichiomycetes; order Serinales; family Metschnikowiaceae; genus Metschnikowia; species Metschnikowia agaves. Next base: position 706,027 of record CAVMBV010000003.1, on the reverse strand, counting down.
ATTTCCTGATAAGGATTATGCGTTGGACCTCCTCCATCAGATTGCGCGAGCTGTGGCGCCTATCATCCACCAGTTTGATTTCCGTGTGGGCACTCTCTGCGAGATGTATCCCAAAAGCCCCAATTTGCTTGGGCTCAATGTTAACAAGGGGCAGAAGATCCTCATCCGGTTGCGGCAGCCTTCCAATGAGCGCGCTTTCTATCCCATGGGTGACCTCATAGGCACTTTTCTCCATGAGTTGGTGCACAATGTGCACGGGCCACACGACGCTAAATTCTATGCTCTTCTAGATCAGCTCAAGGACAAGTACGAGCATGGCGTGTTTCTGGCCAGTGACTACGTGTGCGAAGAAAACAGATTGGGCTCGGCTTACGTGCCGCCGTGGTCTACGCCTCGCTCGATCAGGCAGAAGCGTCTCGAAGCGCTCTCGAAGGGAAAGTACATGGCGGAGGCCAGGCGTGTTGGTGGCTCGTTGCCTGCCCCAAGGGACGTACGGAAGGCTATGCTTGAAGCGGCAGAAAAACGCTTGCGCGATTCTAAGTGGTGCTCGCAGACCGGCCATGTTGATCAAGTGGGTGACGAGGAACTAGAGGTGCAAGAGCTTCCGAATTCCGAATTTGGTGCATCTCGTGTTTCCGAAGGCAGCAGGGAGAGCTACAAGGATGTGGTTGACTTGACGCAGGAGGATATTGGAGATGAGGATCCAGTGGAAATCATTGATGTGGATGCGTGCGAGCTACCGAGCAGCGAAGACAAGCGGGATCCTCTTTCGGGTGCTCTGGACGAATTGGGCTTTTCGGTGGAGCCGGGCACCATCAGGCTATGTTCGACAGTCCAATATTACATATCAAGCTCTCCGCGAACATTCATCGGTAACGATGTTAAGTACCCCAGGCGGAAACTCGTTGCTGACGTGAACTTCAAACAAATAATCGACAGTGCCACCGTGGTTAAGATGGATTCCTGCTCCAGGCGAGTAGGGGCTCATGGGAAGCAGGGAGAGAAGCTACTGACGAACAAAGGTGGGAGGAGGCGTGCGAAAAGACTCGGTGAGAAGAAAGAGCAAAAATACAAGATTGCTAACAAATCTACGGACGTTACTGAAGAGGTGGATTCGGGTGAAGATGAAGATTCTCTGAGCAAAGACGACAAGCGACGTAAACGCATTGCAGAGGAGAAAGTTGAGGATGCAACTAACAGAACAGACGGCAGCAACCGAAGGACAAAAACTCGGCAACGGAAGGAACCCCCGCCACACAAAGACAAAAGTGGAGAACCTATACCTCCCAAGCAAAAGACGCTGACCAAAACGGTCCAGAAGAAAATGAAGCACGTCCGCAGCGTTTCGTTTTCCGAGTTGTTCTAGCTTATCCGAAGCTTAAAGAAAGAGGTCTGCTGCACGTGATCCACTCCGCAGATCGATCGCGCGCTCTCGTGGCCAAGCATGTGAGGTTTTACCATCGTCCCAGCAGGATATACCACTACTCCATCTGCCATGCAACAGACGGATTCGGTTCTCAATCTAACTAAATCAGCGCTATACGGCATCTACAACTCGTCGTCCACTAATATCAGCCAGGAAAATGAGGAGGTTGAGGAGTATTTCGATGGCTCGCAGCTCCACATCCGAGCCAAGGAGAATAACCCGACACTGGCAAAAGACAGTTCCGAGAATTCTCCATCGCCGCCTTCAGGAGCAATGTGGCTGTTGTACACGGCGTTACGGTTGGCGGTGGTGGTAGCTGCTGCTTTTGCTTACAATGAAGTGACGAAAAATATCCATACAACCCATGTTGATGGTGATGGTGCCGAGATCAACGCGTATTTGAACTACTTCATGGAGAGCTTCCGGCCAGGCAACGTTCTCTTCCAAAAACGGAGCTTAGGCTTGCCCGACAAATTGTTTACGTTGCTTTTGGAGGGCTTGGCATTGAGCAGTATTGTTCCTATACTCGACAAGATCATGCCTACGTGGTGCACCACGCGGGTGTTGTCGTCTAATCCCAATAAGCGGCGGCGTGCCAACTTGTCTAACGATATTGTGAGGTCGCTGATTGCATTTCTCGGTATTTCATACGCCATCCGGAACATTCAGTGGGAATCATCACTCCAGATGGCTATGACATGGACATTGCTCAACCCGGGGTTGTGGTTGATTTTGGATGGGACAATAAATGGCTTTGTAGCTTCGCTCTCTGTGGCCTTCGGTGGCTCGGCGGTGATCTACATGCAAAATGGTGTACACTTCTCGGGTGACTCGGAGAGCTTATTCTCGATTTTTCTTTTCATAGCTAGTTTCTTTTTCTGTGGTGTGATTATTTTTGGCAAGTTGGGCCGCTTTCTCTTTGGACAGTAAGTCTACTGTTGCCATCGGAGCCGGAGGATCTCCAAGACTCGTGTCACAGCAACTCGCTTGCTCAACTGATTGCATTCCGCAGACGTGGTTGCCGGTTTCAATACACACTGAAGCATCTCCAAGTACAACACAGCGTATAGAAGACGCTCCCGTGTGCGGAAACATGCCGTAATCTACAACTTCCTCTTGCAAATGCGGGCCCTCCTCCGGCCAACCATGCCATAGTCTATGGCTACACTGTCAATGGTGTTGGTCCTGTATACAACGCGACCAATGAAGTGAGACTCAAATCTCACCTCTAAAAATCCTCCTCAGGACGAAGGCTAGCAGTTTGACATTGATACTATGAGTGGAGGCCCCGTTCCAGTGTGGAAGAAATACACGAGCAGACCCTTGGGAATCTGGGAGAAGGTCAGGCAGTTGTTGGTGCTTGTGCCTAACAGATCCAGTGGAAATCCCGTGGTGGAGCATTTCAGAGCCAAGCCTCCAGGAGACAGAATCCAAGAGGCAAGAAACTACAAGGATCCCATCACCATTCCTGCTGGCGACATCAAGGGCAACCCTTACTACAAGCGTGACTACCGCCGAAACCATCCGCGGGTGCATGCTTTTGACCAGACTAAGGTTTCTGGTTTGTTGACGCTCGGTAGCGCAGCTACCCCCCGAATCTCGGTGGGAAACAAGGGAACCAAGGAGTTGGAGGTGTTTGGCAATGGCAACAGTATCAGCTTGTCCACAACATTGTCGGGCGTGGACCAGGGCGTGATCCGCGGCCAGGTCTTGGGCAGCTCTGGTGAGCCCATTGTGGCTCCTGCGATGCACAAGTTCAAGTGGAAGATTCTAAAGGAGCCCGAGCATGGGATGTACACGGACAACTATCCTTGCCGTGCCTTTTCCACAGAGAAGGCCCAATAGGCGAGCCGGGCGAATCGCCATCCCATGCATCATATCTAGAGTAGTCAAAATATAAGTAATCGTGCTACAGTTCTGTGAGTTATTATTTCTAATTTTTCAAAATCTATGGGTCTGTATTGGCCGTATTCGTTGCCACTGTCTGTAACTTCTCGGCTACCACTGTTACCTTCCTAAGAATCTATACTTCATGAATTGAGGTCGAGATGTGCACCCCGTAGCAGCAACTCGGGAGCAAAAAGCGCCACCAGCATCGTGAACCAGAGCTTGAGATACTCCACTCCTGCCAAGCCAGTTGTAGCCATGGTGCTTTCCGTCTCGCACGGGTGAACTGCCATATACGGAGTGTGGAGAATAGGGTGCATGTCCATCATCACATACTTGTTCACTGGGGCCACCAGATAGTTTTCCCGGAAGTGCAACACAGGCACACGGTAGCACGGGTCGAACGACACCGTCATTTCGAGCGGCTGTCCGTTGTGCTGGAGCTGGATGTAGGCGAACTTGGACCGGCCGCTGTTTCGGAGATAGTGGTTCGAAACCTTCAAGTTATGGTGCGAGTTGATGTTGCTTACTAGGAAAAAGAGGAACTCGCCTATAGACTCGTCGAAAGATGCCAGGTCCATTGTAATGGCTTCACCTAGTTAGTTTTGCCCGGGTGTGGCCTGACTTGGCATGGCCCAGTAGGCTTTTGCGAGCGAGCAGGGCACGCAAGTCCCCGTCCCACGTTTACTGGTGGCACGGATAAGTCTACAGATGTGGATCTCGTATCCTCATTGAATTCTGATGCATACACATTTATATAGAAGGAAAAGCAGATCCACTAGCGAGTTTGGCCGGGAGGTTCTATGCTCCGTACCAGTGACCGCTTCCACGAGCGGCCAAACGCAATTACCAAGAATCACCAACAAACCATAGCGCAAAATGCTTAGGACACAACAACACTTTGGTTGGCCTGGTGCAGAACCTGTACGGTGGCACAAATCGACACCACCTACAGCTCAAGTGAGCAGGACCACCGGGCCCGTACTACGGAACACGAACAAGTTGAACTGAAGACACGTGGAGAGGTCGGAGAGGTCAATTGGAGACGGTGGACGCACGTGAAACCGGCACCAAGAACTGTGATGTGTCCATGCTCCTCAGCACCTACTCTTCGGACTTCTTCTCCTCCTCCACGGTCGACTCGCTCAACAAGTTCAGCTTCCCGTTGAAGAGAATGCCTGAGTTGCTCGCAGTTATGGAGTTCCGGTTGTACATTTCCTTGACTTTCTCAGCATTAGGGTGTCTCATGGGGAGCCCGCCCATGGCAGACTTGGGGCCGCCAAGCTGCTTTTGCATGGCGTAGTCGCCACTGTCAAAGTACTTCTTGTCCTGTAATTTGGAGGCAAGAATTTGCTGTTTTGTGGGAAGCTTGCCATACATCTTGAACACCCGCAACTCCTGCGGCGACAACTTGGACACATCGATGCCTTGCTCGTTTTTGGGAGGGCCCAAAGGGTCTTCGTCGGACGACATCGTTTGCTTCGGAAGATTGTCCAAATGGGTTTGGGCCAGGCGAGAAGGAATAGTGGTGACGTGGGGAGGAATTTCCTGTATCTAGCCCGGAGAATGGGGCGGCCTGGGTCCGCAGCCTCCAGCAGCAGGGGTAACTTGGAGAGAGCAGCAGCACCAAGCCGTGTCTCGAATTGAACGCACTGCCTGGGGCCGCGGAAAAGCTTTGCTTTGTAGTCTTTTGTTTTTTGAACTTTTTCTGATGTTTGGTTTTGAGCGTGCCCTTTTTCTCTGTTACGATGTTGTTCCTGAGCTGCGCCAATTTCGCAGCTGCCAGGGCCCCGTAGCAACAGTGGCTCAAACACAGCGCGGCCAGAGCCAAAAGAACTGGCGAAAAAAGAACAATTGGACAGGAAAAATGCTAAGTCGTCCGAAAAGACAAGGACCTCCAAAATCTTGCTCTTTATACCTTCATCCTGCTCTTTAGAGCTTCACCCCCACCACCCTATACAAGAGGCGCATCACCGCTGGCAACACCGTCGCACTCAAGACTAAAAGGTCCAAAAGGTACAATATGTAGTCGTAGAGCTCGATGGGAATCGGGACCCGGCTCGGAAGCTTGCTCACAAGTAAAAGAACCTCAAAGCTGGTATCGGGAATGTCAGAAAGCGCATAGAAGTCGGGTCGGAGTTCAATCGCAATATAAATGTCCAACGAATCCCGCCCTTGCGGCGTGGTGCCAAACTGCGTCTCCTTGAGGTATTGGTGCTGGATGCGGAAGTCTATCGGCGTTGTGGCAGGCCAACAGAGCTTTACGTGAATTAGGTCGTTGCAATCAAAGCTGGAGTCGTTATAGTTGTTGAGCCTTACGAACAACGTTTGCCGTTGTTTGGTGTGGAAATCATACGGGATGCTTATCACCAGGTTTGCCGTGGAGTAGTGGTCGATCGCAAGCACCGGGTGGTCGCTCAAGAGAAGCGTGGATTCATTGACTTTGACCACCTCGTGGTTGTAGCTCTGCCGATCATGCTGCGGGATGCTGTAGTAGTTTGGCACTTGAAATAAGTATGCCTCCGTGTTGGCCCACGCTTGGGCACAGAGTGAAAGAATGAGAAGAAGGCAGATCATGTGGAGATAAACGACAGACAGCGGCGGGGTTTCTTCCGGGAGCGGCGCACAGTCTCACCACCGGGGAATAATATGCTCTCTTGTTGTGCTAAACCCCGATTTGTAGAAATGCCTTTGTTTTCGTGCCTTTGGAGAAACGATGTTCACGGCTCAATAGACGGTGGAGGTGGAGATGGGGCCCGGGATGTCTGGGTGCACACCATCGCGTCGGCGACCACCTCAGTGCAGTTTGATACACCATCTCTATACAGTGTATTAGTGGTCATATCGACAGAATATGCAAGCGTAGATTCTCGTGCTGTGCAGCCATGGTGCGCAAAAGGGCTCCGTATTTGCAGCCATCCAAGTTCTCTAGTTTCAAATGGAGTTTCATCGGAGTTCGGAACAGGCGGCGCCCGATCACGCTCGCCAAGTTCGATGTGTTTGCGGTCCATCCGATAAGCGCAAGCGACTGTAAATTGGAGAACGAGTCGAGAAACTGCTCCAAGATATGCGGCGTGAGTAGTCTTTTGTGCTTCGTTATGCCAATGAAACTGACGGTCAAGTCTCGTAGGCTCTTCAGGTGGTCGCAGAAAGGGTGCTCTAGGAAATTGACAAACCGCTCCAGAAGCATGAACGAGTTGTTTCTGGAGTATGTCACACTGAGCGTATGCAACGAATCGAGCCGGTTGAAATTGGAAAGTTCAAACGGGTATTCCCATGTGCAATCGTGGAGCCGTAGCTCGTGGAGCGCTACCTGCGGTGGCTTTTCCTCTTCCTCGGTCCAGTTGAAATGGTAGCTGTGTAGAGTCACCAGGCGCAACCCCGTAAACTTGTTGACATGCGAGAGGTGGAAGATCTTGACGCTCTGGATGGTATTGTCCGAGTATAGCGTGAGGTGCCGAATATGGGAGCACGTGTTGTATTTGAGCCAGTACGACAGGTTGGCCGAGTTGACGGCCACATGTTTGAGTCTTGGAAACAACTCGCGAGAGACTAGCTGGCCAAACGTATCCATTTGGTACTCGTTGTAGGAGTTTGCCGACGATATTCGGAGGCTCTCTACATGGCATCTGCACTGGAGCAAATTGCCCGTGGACCCCGGCTTTTGGAGGTCCAAAACCTCGGTCCACGAGAGGCGAATATGCTTCATTATATAGGGCAAGAATACTGCTCGCACCTGCCGGCTTGTTAGCGCGAGTTGTTTCAAGTCTTTGCCGTCCACATGGGCAATTATTAACTCAAGCACGTCTTGGGGAAGATCCACGAGGCCCATGCAAGGCTTGCACGTACGGGCACGTTTGAGCGGTGGTTGCATGTGGCGAAACTGGTAGATGACAGGCCTGAAACAGAGGCGATTTTCTATAAAAAGAGTGACCTATTCTCCCTGAAATCGGCGTGTGTTTCGCTATCAGTTCCCTGCGCCTTTGCTCCGTTATGTGTCACTTCTTCCCCGGACTTCGGCTGGCGCACTGACCAGGCAGGAACAGAAGCGGAGCATCGCCAGGCGCGACGCTAGAGACCCGCTTCAACACTGCAGAACACCTCTGGAACAGTGAGCAGTGAACAATGGCAGAATCCAAGGAAGCTCCTGGCGGCAAGCGGCGAGTACGGCAACTTTTGAGATCCGTGTCAGGGCGGACAGTTCTAGGGTCGGTGGTGTTGGCGCCAGCGTCGCTTTTTCTATGGTACGTGCTTCGCGGAAACCAGGCCGAGTCTTCCCATCCTGGCCACGACTTCAACTTCGAATATGATCCCATTGAGCGGTTCAGCTTGGATAAGACAAACAGCTGGATTGTAACGGCGCTTGTGATTGTGCTTGCGGTGATTTACATGGCGTAGCTGTTGCAATGCGTGCTGGGGAACGATGGGGGACGTTCGCTCGAAAGGAGTCGGAGTCTGGATCCACTCAGATGTGCCAAGCTGTATGCACGGTGTTCACCATGTAGTTCGAAGCTGTATAATGCGTCGATTGCCGTGGAAATTGTTGGATCTTGCCCAGAATTAACGAGCATGTTTTCGCACTGGTAGGTTCCTCTAAGGGACCGCCGCAACGATAAATACACCTCAAAGCCTAGTGTTTTTGCCTGGGTTCTGTATTATTAACTTTTGTTGTTTTGCGTTAGTTTTGCTTCTGTTTCATGTTGTCTTGCTTTGTTTCTATTTTTGTTTTCTTCCTTGTTGTCTTCCTTGTTACCTCACTACTGTCTCCGAAACCTGCTTCGGTGTGCGCATCGCAGGCCGCAGAGCACATCGCTCACTGCTTCTTCGCTACTTACGTCTGGCAATGGACGAACAACTACAAGACTTGAAACTGCAGGTGCGGCGATTAGAGGCAGAAAACTTGCTGCTTCGCGCTCGCTTACAAGAATCTAACCCAGCTGGTGTTTCAGCTCAAGGGAACGCCGTGCCTGTGTCTGATTCCTTGTCTCTAGATGAGTACAAACGGTATGGACGCCAGATGATCGTGCCTGGGTTCGGGTCTCTCTCAGCGCAGCTAAAGCTCAAGCGCTCCCGTGTATTAGTCATTGGTGCCGGCGGCTTGGGCTGCCCAGCTTTGCTTTATTTGTGCGGTGCTGGCATTGGCCGGCTTGGCATTCTAGATGACGACATAGTTGACTACAGCAATCTCCATCGCCAGGTTCTTCATACTACTGACTCTGTCGGCATGCTCAAATGTGACTCGGCGAAGAGGCACCTCAACCGGCTCAACCCCAATGTGTCTGTTATGACGTACCCAGTGCGACTAGTGAACCAGAACGCTTTTGGCATAATTGAACAGTTCGACTTGGTTGTGGATTGCACAGATACGCCTGCTACACGGTACCTTATTAACGATGTGTGTGTTCTACTAGGGAAAACCGTAATCAGTGGCTCCGGTGTCAAAACTGATGGGCAATTCACGGTGCTTAACTTCGAGAACCGTGGCCCTTGTTACCGCTGCCTCTACCCACAGCCTCCGGCCCCGGAATCTGTGTCATCTTGCGGGGACGCCGGCGTTCTTGGTCCTGCAATCGGGCTCACGGGTATAGCATTGGCTACAGAGACAATCAAGGTCATCACGGGCTACTACAAGCACAATTTTGCCCCTTTTCTTGCCCTGTATTCAGCATATCCCCAACAGAGTCTTCGAGTGTTCAAGATGCGGGGCAAGAAGCCATCCTGTGCTGTTTGCAGTGATCAAAGAACCATCACCAAACTAGCTATTGAAAACTGCACCATCGACTATGCAGCCTTCTGTGGCGCACGCCAATACAATGTAATTGCTGAAGAGTCCCGGAGGTCTGTTCAAGAACTACACCGCGAGCTTCACTCTAGTCATGCACCTCTCTTGTTGGATGTGCGTCCTCCCGAGCAGTTTGAAATCGCAAGTCTTCCCAACTCGATAAACATAGACTGGGAGCGGAAACTCTCTAAGTTGTCGTCGATCGACCTGTTTTTTCCAGAAGGCTTCGACAAGGAACGTGATGTTGTGTTTACCATTTGCCGATACGGCAATGATTCGCAGCTTGCGGCACAAAGGCTCTCCCAAGAACTCGGGTTCAAAAATGTTTATGACGTAAAAGGTGGACTCAACAGGTGGAGTCAGGAGGTGGACGAAAACTTTCCTGTCTATTAGTTGATACATTCTTTTTATATAAGAACTGGATCAAGGCGCTCCAATACAAGTAGTCCGTTATATGTGCCGAATGCATAAGCAGAGCTTCCTGATAGGTTTTCATTCCAAGCAGCTGCCGAAATAACCACCTCGGGGGGCGTGAATGTGTACATGATTTCACCCCTATCCGGGGCTACCGGGATGTAATCTCCCAAAAGGGTAAGTCCGGTTTCCCCTGGAGCCCTGAAAAGCGACCAAATCTTAAGAGGCACAACCAATTTGTTGTGAGCTTTTGGAACACCAAATATCTTTCTTCCTATATTCATGACAAAGACATCACCGCAAGAGTTGCCGACCACAGCAAAGGGATGGTTAAGAAACTCGCTGATGTGGAAAGTAGAGATGAGTTCTGTCTTCAAGAGTAGGCTGTGTTTCTGCTGTGGATGTCTGACAAAAGTATAGCCTATGCTCTCTGCGCTGTCAGGGTAAATAAATATGCGATATGCTCGGTGGTACAACGGCTGGAGTGTGGAGATGGTGAAGCCTGTCTCCACTCTACCCTGCCGTAGCTGGTCATATTGCAATGCAAAATTCAGCGTTGTGGCGGTATTTATCAAGACTATATTCGATGTTTTTACTTCGGCAATGCATATAGAAGTAATCATCGAGTTAGTAATGTAGGTCACAAAAGAGGGGATCAGAAGATCATCGTCTGCAGCTGCCGGCAGCGGAAGGAGAAATTCTGCCACAGATCCATCCAAAGCGCCCACCAATACCTTGGTATGGTCGAGAATGTCATACGCGGTGATTGGAAGGAGCGAGGGCTCCTTTCTTCGCTCGTCTGTCAAAGAGATGGACCACGACGGCTTTGCCACAAGGCTATACACTGTGCGTGCGGATGTTTGGTCCTTGATACTGAAAAAATGGACTTTTCCGTCGGTGAACACACCAGAGAGTATACCCTCGTTATCATTGGAGTACTTCACCGGAAGCCACTTGATATTCGAAGAAACACCAAACCGTGAGGTGTCCAACACCTGAGACAACGTGAGGGTAGATTTTTCTACGTCGTACTTCCATAACTGGAGAGCCGAGCGAACATTCTCACCGTGGCTCCTCCCTGCAAAAACGCTCAACTCTGGCTCACTGACCAGTGCGCGGAGTCCATCCTTGTTGTTGATGATAAACACAGCCAAAAGTGAGGACGACGAGTAAGGGAGCCACTTCATCGCAGTCACGTAGCCGCCCACATTGAGGGCGAGGCCGTTGCGGTCAATGGCTTCTTTCAATGAAATGCAATCGCCTTTTGCAAGCTGATGGTGCGCGGCCCGCCCGCCCTTCGAGATCTTAAGGTCGACTGGTTCAAGAGATCCGAACGATTTGTCGAACTCCTGCTCCAGCAACGACGTGAGCTCCATATCAGGGAACGGAGGGAAGCCACGGAAAACCGGGATTTCCCTGATCATGTGCCGCTCTTCCTCAATCCATTTGCGGAACTGTTTTTCGTTCATGTAGAAAAGACGGTCGCCCCACATATCCTTCTGATCGAGGAGATACTCGAACAAATCATCTTCAAAGCCGAAGTTATGGTGGAACCGGCCAACAAAGCTCAAGTCCCTGGTCCGAGGCAAATTGGCCTTTAGAATCAATTTGTTTGTTTCTGAGCTCATAACTTGGTAACTGGGGAAAAGGGCGACGGATGTTTGTCGGAGGCGAGCCGCGTGGATCTGGACCTGGCGCACATTCCGCAGCAGATCTAGAGCCACGCAAAGCTAGGCAAGCAATAACAAAGAAAAATAACAAAGAAAAAAACAGGGATCAGAGACGGCGCAAAACTGCACTGCGGGCATTTCTGTCTATCCCAGCCGTGTTGTATTTTGCCACTGCTGCAGGGGGAGCCACTCTGCTTGTTTTTAAGGCGTCCATCCTTTAGCGTATTACGTTTTGGCCCTTGCAGTGTGCGCGTTCACCTCCGCTTTAAGGCGGCCCCGGGGCGCGGCAGTGCGACAGTTTAACAAGCCTAAACCTCTGCTGGCCCCGTGAGAGAATCCCTGCTGGCCCCGTGAGAGAACAGCCGGGGCGGGGGAAGTGAGCCTCGGGTGCGGCTCCTGCCATTCTCAGCCTTGTGAGCTCACAGCCGCCTCGCCTAAATTTTGCTTCTTACGAAGAGCTCCAGCGTGGGCCAGGTTGGGAACCCCTCCGGTGAGTTTCTCTTCTGGATTTTGTTTGGTTTGGTTTGCTCTGCCCCGTTGCGTCTTTTTGGGCGAGCCGGGTTATGTTCATTTATGTTGTGGCGCCAATAGCGTCGCGCTCTGGCGCGAGAAACCGGTCCGGCCCCAGAACCACCGACTATCAGGCCTCGCTCAGGGCCATCGACTTCAGTCGCCCACAAAGCAACCAGTCAACTCCCCACTCTCGTTGAAATCGCTTTGTCGGCCCTGCCAATTCGACGCTTTTATTTCGTTACCCCCAAGACTTCTCAACCGGCGTCTCACTGCCATTTGCCTGACACACTGCCGCTCTCTGTGTTATGCTCTCCGAACGCTTCTGGTGATAACTATCTGGCCCTGCTCGTCCATCGCACAAAGTAATAGCGATATCTGGATGCATCAAGGTGTTCCGCTGCCTCGCAAGGCGAAAAAGAAAAAAAGGTCGTTTCTTGAAGATGACGACTTTTTCCTGTTGAAAAAAACAAGAAAGACAAAATCTCCGTCGGCCCTGGCGCCGTCCACACGTCTATCGTCGCCTCCCCACACATCTCCCCTGCCCAAGAAGTGTGGCCCTAGTCGAAGTATTAAAGCCGAAGCCTTGAGCTCGGAGCAGTCGTACTATTCTGCAAACGAGGGTTTTTCCGATTCTGGTCCAATCGATTATCATAGTGCTTCTGGTGAATACGGCGGCCGTTCTGCTGCCAACCAAGAGCATGCTTCTGCGCCTGTGCCTTCCGTTTCTTCGCTTGGCCACGACTACCCAAAACACAAATTTCCCGACAATCATACTGGGCCTGACACTCCTCCAGGTGGAGCAGAAGAAAGTGTCAGGGGCACTCAGATCGTATTGACGGACTCGGACAACGCAAACGAAGAGGACGATGTAGATTCAGACCTCAAGTCATTTTTCAATGGCATCTCGAAAGCCAACGACAGGCTTATTGACGAGCTGCTGAGGCTCTACAGAGTGAAGGTGACGTCGCGTTTGGGACGTGAAATGGAGTTGGAAAAGCTCATTTCCGGAAATACAACTTTTGAGCAGCTTTTGGACCAGCTTCGCCGAGACACTCTACGAGATAGTGGCGACCCACTTTACTGGGATCATGGCGTGTTGGTGTGGGTGGAGGGCAGGTCGGAGCTCAAGCCTATCTTCAGGCCCAGTACGCTCCGGATTCCCATGGACCCTGACAACCCCACAACGCAAATCTCTTGTTTATATATACCACAGGAGCATTTGCCGAATTTCGAAAAGCTTTATTCTGAGTTTGATAAAGCTCTATATTTGGACAGCGACGCCGATACTTCAGAGCAAGCAGACATCTACGAGGTAGTAGATGAGGCCCCGTTGGGGGAACAAGCTACGGCAAGAAAACTGGAGTACTTTGTTATTGGACTCAAGGGAAAGGACAACAAGCGTATTGAGGCGGAGGTGTGTGGTACCACCAAAATAAGACTGCTACTAGAGTACTACTTGGATGTAAAGAGAATTGATCTGTCACAGTGCAAGGCGTGCCGACTCGTGTTCGATGACGAAGAGCTCGACCTTGATGCAACGGTTGGCGACACCGAGTTGGAAGAAGACTTTGAGGTTCAAGTGTACATATAAAGTCGTTGCATGGATTAAAATCGTATTCAGAAGATGCTGGAGAAAATGCCACCCACGTAGCCCACGAGGTAGCTGGAAAACCACGTCACTGTGGACGCGCCGAATGGAAAGTAGCTGAAGGCATAATAGAAAATGGCGAAGATTTCGATTACACTGGAGATAATGGTCAAGATGGTGGACTTGAGGATGGCAGCGCAGTACATGGTGGTCAACACAGAGCCAAAAAACACTGCGGAGAAGAGGATCCTGCCCAGGCTCGTTATGTGCTTGATATATGCGTTGGGGCCCTGGAGAATGCCAAACGATACCACGAAAAGAAGCGAGCCCATCAGCCAAAGGAAGGCGAACTTGGTGGGGCGCAACGCGAGAACAGGGAACATGAAGAACCCCAAGATAAAACATAGCATCGATGCTCCCAAGCAGCATCCGAATCCGACAATGCGCTCGAATCTGCTGAGCTGGAACCACGAGGGCTCTTGCGAGGCCGATGCACTTGTATTGTACGAAGGTAGAGAGTCGTACAAGTTGTTTGCGCCGGAGCGCACGTAATCTGACCACTCCAGCAATGGCGGAACCGCGGGCCGGGAGCCCAGGTTGTTGATGCGAGAAGTCCAGTTGCCGAATTGGGCTCTGAAGTCCAGTTCTGGCTGAGACATAGCAGGGTTGGCGTTGGCGTGTGGAGTTGCGGTGGAACGTAGTTCGTTGCTTTGGCGGAGGAGCGCGACCGTGGAGCCGATAGCGCCGCTTGGCCCTGCGCTGCGTTGATCTCTTGGGCCAGAACGCGGGTTTGGGCCGTTCATTTTGCCCACGCCTGTTTGCTTTTGCCTCTTCGGCTGTATTTGCTGAGGCTGAGTTTATTTTGCGGGCCGTATGTTTTTTAGTTACGTCCTGAAAGGCAGTGGTCATTGCTGGTGCACCGTTCCAGCATGCGACGAGCGTTGTCTACAGCAAAGTGCAAATATGAAGTATATTCTAAGCCGATTCTCCGTAGCAAACCAGAAAAAGAAACAGGCTTGGTAGAATTCAAAAAGCTGCGCAAAACCAAACTATTCATACCGCAAAACATACCGCAAAACTGCCTCACCCAAGCCATGTCATCACTCATTTCCTCGTACCGTATCAGCCAATCAGCTCACAACTTCTCCAAAGCAGACTTCAAAGACTCGTGCAACTTGCCCAACTTGTCAAAGTCCGTGGCCTGTGCTGGCCAGCCCACGACCAAGCCCGTGTCTGCATCCTTTTTGGGGATCAAATGGAAGTGCACATGGTCCACTTCCTGGTGGGCGATTCTGCCGTTGTTCTGCAACACGTTGTAGCCATCGCCTTCCGGGGTATTGTTCTCGTCGAGGTTCAACACGGCGGTCAACTTCTTGACCACAGGAAGAAGGTCTGCCAAGTACTCGTCGGGGATGTTGTGCAATTTTGCACCGTGGTGCTTTGGGATGATTAGGCAGTGGGCCTCGGCAGTAGGCTGGATGTCCAAGAAAGAGTAGGTATACTTTGTCTCGAGCAACTTGAACGAGGGGATTTCGCCCTTGATGATTTTGCAGAAGATGCACGAAGCGTTGCTGGCCATGTTTGGTATCCTTTTGGGTTGGTATCCTTCTTTTGCTTTGGGTTGGTATGCTTTTGCTTTGGACCTGGAGCGTATGTTCATGCTCAGTGCGTTGGTGCCGCTTTATGTAGGCCCCCAGCACCGGGCACCGGCTGGGCCCGTTTGGTGCGGAGCTCGCCCGCGCTGGCCATTTCTGGCGCCAACCTGAGTCCTCGCACTGTCGCGCGCTCCACATTGTGTGGCCGCAATCGAGCCGGTCGGTATTGAGCCCACGCCGACGGATCCACGTGATACTGCTACGATAAGGTCAAGACTACAGCGGGATGCACCCAATGCCCCTGCAACGGGTTTGTGTTCTGTACTCCCTAGCAATCCGCCCTGCTCTTCTCTCCAGGTTTTTCTCCTTCGTTGGGCCCACTCCCGCTTTCTACGGCCGGCCCACGTATCTGCCCTTGTCCGATTCGCACCACGCTCCCCTTCTCAACCCTTCCACAATCTTCTCTCCTCGGGCATCCGTACATCCGCGCGGTGCCCGCTGTTCAATCCACACTAGTGGCAATCAAGCACGGACTCCTTAGAAATTCTAGTGGATACTTCACTTTTCTACTTGATTTCACCATGTCGGACAAGAAGCCTTTGTTGGACGCCTCCGGCGCCGAAAGTAAAGAAGACAAAACCGCCACTGCCATCTTAAGAAGAAAAAAGAAAGATAACGCCTTGATTGTGGATGACGCCACCAACGACGACAACTCCGTGATCACCATGTCCTCCGCCACCATGGAGCTTTTGGAGTTGTTCCGGGGTGATACCGTTCTAGTGAAGGGGAAGAAGCGGAAAGACACGGTGTTGATCGTGTTGGCCGACGACGACATGGAAGATGGCGTCGCTCGCATCAATAGATGTGTAAGAAATAACTTGCGTGTTCGGTTGAGCGACATAGTCACCATTCACCCGTGTCCGGACATCAAGTATGCCACGAGGATCTCCGTCTTGCCTATCTCTGACACTGTCGAGGGTATTACCGGCTCGTTGTTTGATGTTTACTTGAAACCCTACTTTGTCGAAACTTACAGACCAGTCCGCAAGGGTGACTTGTTCACTGTGAGAGGAGGCATGAGGCAGGTTGAGTTCAAGGTCGTTGATGTGGAACCAGAGGAGTTTGCCATTGTGGCTCAGGACACCATCATTCACTGTGAGGGTGAGCCAATCAATCGTGAGGACGAGGAGAACAACTTGAATGAGGTCGGCTACGACGACATTGGTGGGTGCAAGAAACAAATGGCCCAGATCAGAGAGTTGGTCGAGTTGCCCTTGAGACATCCACAATTGTTCAAATCTATTGGTATAAAGCCACCCAAGGGTATCTTAATGTACGGCCCGCCTGGAACTGGTAAAACTATCATGGCTAGGGCTGTCGCAAATGAGACTGGTGCGTTCTTTTTCTTGATCAATGGTCCAGAAATCATGTCCAAGATGGCCGGTGAGTCTGAGTCGAACTTGAGAAAGGCCTTCGAAGAGGCCGAGAAGAACTCACCTTCGATCATTTTCATCGATGAGATTGATTCTATTGCACCTAAGAGAGACAAAACCAACGGTGAAGTAGAGAGAAGAGTTGTGTCGCAGTTATTGACCTTGATGGACGGCATGAAGGCAAGATCGAACGTTGTTGTGATTGCTGCTACCAACAGACCAAATTCCATCGATCCTGCTTTGAGAAGATTTGGTAGATTTGACAGGGAAGTCGACATTGGTGTTCCTGATGCTGCTGGTCGGTTGGAAATTTTAAAGATCCATACAAAGAACATGAAATTGGCCGGAGATGTGGATTTGGAGGCTATTGCTTCGGAGACTCACGGTTTCGTTGGTGCCGACGTCGCTTCTTTGTGTTCGGAAGCTGCAATGCAACAAATTCGTGAAAAGATGGATCTCATCGACTTGGAAGAGGAGACTATTGATGCTGAAATCTTGGACTCTTTGGGGGTCACCATGGAGAACTTCAGGTTTGCCTTGGGCAACTCCAACCCTTCTGCTTTACGTGAAACCGTTGTCGAGAATGTGAACGTCACATGGGACGATATTGGTGGCTTGGACGGTATCAAGGAGGAGTTGAAAGAAACTGTTGAGTACCCTGTTTTGCATGCAGACCAATACCAAAAGTTCGGTTTGGCTGCCTCTAAAGGTGTCTTGTTTTACGGTCCTCCTGGTACTGGTAAGACTTTATTGGCCAAAGCAGTTGCTACGGAAGTGTCTGCCAACTTCATTTCTGTTAAAGGTCCTGAATTGTTGAGTATGTGGTACGGTGAGTCTGAATCAAACATCCGTGACATTTTCGACAAGGCTCGTGCTGCAGCCCCTACGGTTGTCTTTTTGGATGAGTTGGACTCTATCGCCAAAGCCAGAGGTGGCTCTCACGGAGATGCTGGAGGTGCCTCCGACCGTGTTGTCAACCAGTTGTTGACAGAGATGGACGGTATGAATGCTAAGAAGAATGTTTTCGTGATTGGTGCAACAAATAGACCTGACCAGATTGACCCAGCATTGTTGAGACCAGGTAGATTGGATCAATTGATTTATGTCCCATTGCCCGACGAAGCAGCTAGATTATCTATCTTGGAAGCTCAATTGAGAAACTCGCCATTGGAGCCTGAGATGGACTTGCAAGAAATTGCCAAGATCACCCACGGGTTCTCGGGTGCTGACTTGTTGTATATTGTGCAGAGAGCAGCCAAGTTCGCTATCAAAGACTCGATTGAGGCTAATGTTAGACGTGCTAAGGCGGAGGAGGCAGTCAAGCAAGAGACTGATGACGTTGAGATGACTGATAAGTCTAAGGTCGAAGAGGAAGAAGAAGAAGAAGAAGACCCAGTTCCTTACATTTCGAGAGCCCATTTCGAGGAAGCCATGAAGACTGCTAAGCGTTCCGTTTCAGATGCAGAGTTGCGTCGTTACGAAGCGTACGCTCAACAGTTGCAAGCCTCGAGGGGCCAGTTCACCAACTTCAGATTCTCTGAGAACGGCGAGTCTTCTGCCAACACTGGCGGCGCGTCATTTGGTGACGTGCCAGAAGATGATGACTTGTACAGTTAGATAAGTTAATTAGCGTGTTCGACGGAACTTATATAATGCGATAGATTCGAATTCAGTATGTAAGTGATCGATTAGCGAAAGTACGAAGATCAGGCTGTCCGCCAAATGAAAATATCGACCTATGATAGCATAAGCATAAGCTAAAGAGCAGGCGGAATCTGATTATCTATTTAATGTAGATACATTGCATTGGCAAACTCGTCAATCAAATCTTGTTGACCCCGGGCATGGCCTTACCAACTCTGGCAGCTATTCCCACCGGATGAGCGATCACACTATCTAAATCCCAAATCCCAGTCTTGTAGTATATATCCTTCTTCAAGAACTCGAGAATCTCCTCCTTGGACTCTGCCATGATGTGGAACGTCGAGCCAGCAAACTGGGTCTTTTCCACATCCTTGTAAATGGCACCCACGGAGGTCACAGTTCCAGAGTTGACGGCTTCTGGGATAGCAGCAACATGCTGCGGACGCACTTGTGACCTGTCTGTGCCCTCCTTGTCGAAAACTATCACGTTCCACTCGATTTTAGTCATATTTATGCCAGTTAGTGGAATCTGATGGAGGCCTCGCAAGTTCGCGGGGGATCACTACGGACGACAAAGCCACGGTATTGAGCACGCACTCTCACTACACTGGCAAAACTATTAAGCTTTCGTTAAACTAGCCTTATTGGTAAAAGTGTGATAAATAGAGAGTAGAGCGTACATAAAAATAAAGAGAATATGCTCCCTAAACATCAATGCAAATGGACACACATTCCTGCGTCCAGAGAAATGGATATTGAAAACAATGCCCCTGGTTCTTGGCAGTGTTGGCACAGTTTGGCACAGGCGGTCTCCCCTCTTCCACGTGAAGTTTGCAGGGGAAAACAGCCAAAAGGCGCTGGAGTCAACACGGCCCGATACCAAAGCACAAAGCTCCATCGAGGTGCGGCAGTCGATACGCATAACCAAGTTAGTTCTCCAAGGGAGCAAAGTACTTGGGTGCTTGTCTTCGAGGACCCAACTTGTCCGTCTTGATGCCAGCACCAAACTGGTCACCGTACGGCGCGTGCGCTGGGATGACGGTCTGAAGAAGCGGACCCAGGGCCTGTCTTCTGAAATGTCTCTGCCCGATTCCACCTTTGTCCCTCATGAACTCCTTGACAAACGAGGACTTGTATTTCTTCAAGTACGCTTCATTCCTCAATTGTTCGCGCTCTTCGACGTGTTTGTATGCTGCCGTTTGGACGACTGGCTCCTTGCTGCTTCTGTAGAAAAACAACGAGACGCCGGCCAACAATGCCACGCCAAACACCTTGGTGACATCGATCTCGGTCTCTGTGGAGGCTGGGGCGTCGTGGTGGTGGTCCGAAGAATACATTCTTCTGAAGCCCGACCTGGCGCCCGACCTGGCGGTGCGGAGTGTGGCTCTGAACATTTGATTGTGGAGTTGAAAGTGCCTGGGGACGGAGACAGAGGTGAGTCTTGATGGGAGGTAGTGAAAACGTTCTGGCCAATGGCGGGCGACAGATTTCGCACCGCGTCACGTGCGCGCCGCTCTGGCCATTGGCGGTGCACGGCCCTTCTGGGCCCGCCCGCGCCGGCTCCACTGGGTCGGTTACGGAAGGTCGCGCGGCCTGGAGTGCAAGTTTAGCTTGTAGGGAGCGTGCGCCCAGTCGGTCGGCTTCAGGCTGGACAGTCAACCAAGTAGTGCTCCGGTGCGTGGGGCCCGTCCGCCGGGCCGCTGTAGCGTTACAATCGGCTATACGTTTTCTGTCTTTTGTACTCTATCTTTCCTTTTCCAGCCTTCTTCGCTTATTTGCCCTTTCTCTCCTCGGCCTCTTATTATTTCTCTCCTCGGCCTTTTATTATTTCTCTCCTCGGCCCTCTTATTATCGAGACGGTCTCAGATGCGCGGGCTGACGGATACCTTGTCTACAGTGGAACACAATTGCAGCTCACACGCAAATGGTTTCTCGCCTACGTAAGAAAGGCTCGGCTCTTGCTTTCTATGTGCCATTGTGCTTTCTGTCCTGTTGATTTAGGCGCATTGCAGCGTCCACATTGGACTCAAAACTGTGCTCTCGAGGCACGAAACGCAAGAGGCGGTTTACGCCGTGAACACGCCATGTCAAACATCAATCTGTATTTATTACGATGAGCTTATATGGTATTTAGTAGCCCAGAGAAATTAAGTAGTCGGCCAATTTCTCTACTACCGCAGTGGCCTCTTGAGCCTGGACTCCAGAAGGGTAGTGTGCAATGACTATAGCCTGCTTTGTTTTCACGGCAATGACTCCTTGGTCTTCTTGCTTACCGTAAATAGAGCGCTCGTCGGCCTTCAACAAAAAAAACTTCTTGCCCTCCACATGCAACCCGTGGGCCTGCAAGTTGGAGGGGTCAGCGTACCCAGCAGCAATGTTGGAGATCTCCTGTGGAGCAATGTTGTAGCCGCCGGACTGTGCCCAGAGCGAGTCGCCAGCGGCAGAGTAAATGGCGGCCTTGCTGATTTTGCCGGTCGAAATGAGACTGTCTGTGTAAGCGTTCCAAGACATTTTCTGGGAGGAGAAGAGTGAGAGGCGGTGGTGGCCCGCATCTCCTACCGCCCGCTCCACCAACTGCCTGGTGCACTGGTGTCTGGGCCTTCTTACGTGGCCGTCTACCGTGCGCTTGCGAGGAGCCACGACTGGCATGGCTTCTCTTGCCAACTTATGTTCTGTTTGCGATTATGTTCTCTTGGCGATTATGTTCTCTTTACGGTTATATTCTCTTGGCGATTATGTTCTCTTTGCGGTTATATTCTCTTATTGGTGTTCTCTCTTCTCCACAGCGGCCTGATCTCTTATATAGTCTACTGGCTGTGTTGTCTATGTAGAAAAGCTCATAGAATCTCCACAAAACTCTCTTCCACCCTGCGCTTCTTGGATGGAGGCTCTTCGTCTTCAATGACAATAGTTTCGTCAGTCACACCGTTTGCGTCTTGCATCGTGACATCTGCCTCTGGCTCCTTTTCTGCTTTGCGCCTTTTCGCACGAAGCTCTATGTCAGGAAGATGGAGCTCGTCACCTTCGCCAACGACGAGGGAAAGCTCTAGGTTCTCGTATTCCTCGCTATCGTCTTCAATGTGTATCAATTGGTTGTTGTGGAATGCAAGTTCCAGAAGCAGTCGTGTAAGGTTGTCATCATAGTCCACATCGTAGATAAGCTTGCTCTTTCCCAAAATCAACGACACGTCGTCTGCATAGTTGTATTTTGCTTTGACTTGGTCCAAAAATTGCCCAAGTGACATGGCAAGTGCATCTTTAGGTATGCTGGCAATTCCCTTACTTACGATTCCACACGCGGCACAATCGGGATTCGGTTTCTCCACTAGTGCAGACGTGACTCTTTTGTTCTCCTTTATGCTAATGAAAGTAGACTTAACCTGATTCGGGGAGAACTTCTCCAGCCAGAAGCTTAACGACGCAAGGTTGGATAGTCCACTGATTATAGCATTGGTTGTTGCAATTGCTGGAATGATGTTTCCAGCAATTTGCTTGATATCAAACCTCGACTTAAGCTCAATATGAAACACATGCGAACGCAAGTTGGCAGCGGCAGCCACGAAATCCATGGTGTCGTCATCATCTTTGTCAAAAATGATCTCTGACTCTCCAGATTGCATCCTTTGTTGCAATTGACCAATGCTATGGCTAAGAACATAGAGGTTTTCTACTACAGACCACACCTTTGTCTCTTTTTCAAGAATGAGCTCCTCGTCAGCACGTCGTAAAAGCTCCACGAGCGATGGTTTAAAAGAAGCTTCAAAATCTAAAGGAACAGGCTTCTTTCTTGCCTTCCAGAGACTCTCTAGTAGAAGCGCCTTCTCGATATCTTCAACGAATATCTTTTTGATAACCTCCTCAGCAAAACTCTTTTTTCCAGCATGTTTTTTTAACACAGAAAGTTCGTTAGCCTCTGCAAGAATCCTTTCGATTTCCTTTGCGTCGCTTGTTTCTTTACTGAGGTCGGCGGCGGTCACTTCCTTCTCTGACGCAGATGAAAAGAGCTGGTTGAATAGGAATTCTTTCGCCCAGACTATGCAATGAACAGGCTGAGATGGGGTCGATCTGATTGTGCATACTGGGTATGTCTTGGGGGTAGCTTTTGGTTGGCATTCAAAGCATTCCGTCTTGTACGGCATAATAGGCTGGATCTGCCCTTCGAATCCCGTTGTTCCACTTTCCATCAAGGGCTTTCTCAATAACAACGCCATACTGTTCACATACCTCCGCGCCTCCAAGTTATCTAGAGCGTTGTAGATGTAATGAAACTGGTTCCACCAACCGATTGGGAAAAGACTCAGGTCCATTACATTCCCGTGATGAGGCACGAGTTTGCAGCCAAAATAATTGAAGTTTTCTACCGCCTTGACCACCGTTAGCGACTTCAGCTTGTCGATATCTTTTTGGCGAAACAAGAACTGTCTGTTCAAGTTAGATAGTGTGATAGTGTCAAGATCAACAACATGTACCTCGCCAAATCCTGAGAGGAGCAAGTCTTTGAGAAGCTCGCAGCCAATGCCTCCTGCGCCTACCATCAAAACTTTGCTTTCTTTGATCGCATTGTATCTTTCCGTGCCAAGGACCTTTTTTAAGTACGTATCCTTCGCCATAGTGCCGATGCTAGAGTCTTCCACAGAGTGAGCAGCGAGAACAGAACGCCTGGTGTACGGGTGTTGATGTGGCACAATCGTCTTAGTGGGTTGAGTTACTGTGGTAGCTGGCTGTATTGGACAAAAAAGCCCCTTGATTGGCCTGGGCGCTCGGGCGGGTGTTCAGCCACCTCGAAGTTTCATTTTAGTGCAACTTCGAGTTTTGTGGTGCGTTTTGTCGAGTAAGAAAGGCAATATTGGTTCGAACGTAATTTCGCAACCGAATGTCATAAGTGACATGGAACGCAAATTGATCAGGAGAGAACAATGAAGACTATAAAAAAAAAAAATAGGCAAAAAGCGCCTCCTTACACAGCTACGCTCCCCGGTGCGTATCTTTCATTGGGACTTAATCCAATATCTTGAGTCCCTTTCGCCTACACTGGCTATCTCTTCTCACTTTACTAAAACCGAGAGTCCGGCATTTATCATATTTCTGTCGTGGAGTTGCGTCCAAAAAACATCTAAACCCTATCAATCAAACGTTTACAAACAAAGAAAACACCCCCTTCAAGTACTGGACAATTTCGTCCCCACCCAACTTGGATTCACCGTAAACACGGTCGACAAAGTTGATAGGAACTTCGCCAACACGATAGCCCAAGGCTTTGGCTCTCACCATCATCTCCATCTGAAAAACGTAGCCCTTGGACTTCGTTTCGCTGATGACCTTGCTCAAGACATCCTTTTTGTACAATCTGAATGAGCCAGTTAAGTCAGACACTCCTGGTCTCAACACGGTGGAAGCCAAGAAGTTTGCGCCTCTAGACACCAACTTTCTTTTCAAGTCCCAGCCGTAAACGCCGCCATTTCCAGCGTAACGTGTGCCAGTCACAATGTCGTAGTCCCCTTCTTTCTGTGCAGCGACGAACTGGGGAATAGCCTCTGGGTGATGTGAGAAGTCTGCGTCCATGATAATTACGAAGTTTCCGGTCACAAACTGCATGCCATGAACATAGGCTGTGCCCAAGCCCAACTTGCCGGCTCTTGGCCGTAATTGGATGCGGTCTGCACCAAACACATCGATCAACTTTTTGGCAATTTCCTGAGTTCCATCAGGCGAGTTGTCGTCCACGATGATCACTTCCCATTCCAATTTCGCCTGCTTGAACGTCTTGTCCAAGAGGTACACGAGAATTGGTAGGTTTTTCTTTTCGTTGTAAGTGGGGAGAATCACCGAGTATTTGTCCGCCATGGCTTTGGTTTCTGGGCTTGCTGAGTGCTCTAAGTATGTCGTGCCCACTATTTCGCTTGTTGTCCTCTACGCTCACTGCGACTCTGCACGAACTACGGGGAAGGAAGCAGGACAGAAAGGTAGTATACTAACCATGGCTTTCTGCCTACTACTCTAGTAATGTGTGAGTGTCTTTTTTAGATCTACTTGATTTTCTATATTCTCCAAATCCTCTAGACTGTTGTTATTGTACCAGCCATCTAAATAAATTACCTTACTACCAAATTACCAACCTTGACCACCATATCCATGGTGAGTGTCCCTGTAAAACCAGTCACGAGCATGACAACAAGTAAAGGAAAGAAATAGAACATAAAAGCAGGAGCAGCGGATTAGCAGCACCACGGTGAGACGGGCGCTAAGAGCCCGTGTTCAAATTAATTGAACTAATCTGAGTAGTGAGTGAGTTGAGAGTGGAGCTGTTGGTATACCCACCCTCTGAAGATTCGCGAGCCCCACGGTACGAGTACCCCTGGTTTGGCAAATACAAGCCTGGGGAGTTGTTTGC
Organism: Metschnikowia agaves; assembly: GCA_963678735.1. Classification (NCBI taxonomy): domain Eukaryota; kingdom Fungi; phylum Ascomycota; class Pichiomycetes; order Serinales; family Metschnikowiaceae; genus Metschnikowia; species Metschnikowia agaves. The sequence goes on along the minus strand of CAVMBV010000003.1, from coordinate 681,684 downwards.
CGAGTGTGCTGCATTCTGTCTTGTCGAATTGCCGGGGCCTGGAGACAGGTTTTGTGTATGGTTCAGCCTTTGCCCATGCGACATGGGATACTGTTGCAACACATGTGAATTTCCGTGCGCTTTGCTTTGCTGAAATTGAAGTTGCTGCAACTGTGAAATGTTTGAATAAAGCCCATTTTGATGAATTGGAGACGACGAAGATGATGACTGCGACCCAGGACTGTGCCTGGAGTGATTTGGCTGGGGCTGTTGCAAGTTGAAAAAGTTATTGCTTAGGTTCAACGGTTGTCCGCTTGCCGTGGCAGTAGCAATAGCCGCAGCCGTGTTGCTCACCGAGTGAATTGATCCGTTTGCTGATGCATTCCCAGCAGAGCTATTATGAGACACTGGCCCATTAGGTTGAGCATGTCCTTGCGATCCAGCAGATTCCGGCTTAGATGCTCCACACTTTAAACAACAGATATTCTTCGCAAAGTTGTGGTACTGACATGATTCATTGATACACTTCCAATCACCCGCTCTGAACGGAACTGAGTTTCCGTAGTTGGATCTTTGTCCATTACCACTATGGTTGTGGTTGTGGTTGTGGTTGAATCCATGACCATAGAGACCATAGGTGTTTCCGGTTTTGACCCCATTATGCGATATGTTTTGCTTGTCGTCAGTCTTGTGCCTCCTCATGCTGGTGACCGGCAACAACCCATCGTGAGAATTGTTTCCAGAACCCGTGTAAATTTGTTCATTAATGGCAACAGCCGAAGTGGCGGGAAAGGAGCAGCGAAAACAAGCAATTCTGCGCTGGAAATTGGAAAAACCACAAGACGGACAGGTCCAGTCACCAGGTCTCGGGCGGTTTTTGGAAGACGGAAAAGGGGCGAGGATGCCCGATGCACGGTCAAGCACTCGGGTGGAGGAGGCTTGCACCTCGACTACTCTGTCCATGAGAGCACGTCCATTCATGTAAAGCGACTCCGCAGCCTCCTCATGGCTGGAGAAAACAGCGAAGCCTGAAATTCCCTTTGTTTTAGGTGCAGTAATGTTTTTCGTGTCGGAATCTGCGTTCTTGAGAGCCCAGAACGCAACCGGATGGCCGCCCAACTGGCCAAACCAAGACTCAAGCTCGGCATTTGTAGTGTCCGAGGGCAAGTTTGAGAGATACAAAATCTTGGACCGTTCAGACAAGAATACCTTCGCGTCGAGCGCAGAGTCAAATGGCTTCGTTAATACAGACGAGTGGGAATCGACTGGAACAGACTTCTTGGCTAACTGCACCAAGATGCTAGCATAAACATCCACAGTCAGCCTGTCGTCATTGGAAGCTTCTTCGGACCATTTTTCCGGAACGTCTACGGCCAACGCAGTGATGATGTTGGCCAAGCTGGAACTAGGATAGCTCATGGCCTCTGGGTGGGTAGACTGCCATTTGGAGTATTCGTTGCACAAGTCAAAGATGCGAGGGTGCTGCAAGTAAACAGGCAAGACTACGCCCTTGTCCCGAGCCTCTCTCGGAAGCAGCACACGCAAGTCGTGGGTGTCGCCGGTTACGAACGAGAAGGACTTGTCGGCGATCTGGGCCGAGAGAACATGGTCGAACTCGGCGATGGCGTCCTTGAACGAGGAGCCCGTTTTGACAGTGTCCCACGAGAGCTTGTGCTTGAGCAGACACTCTGGAGTGATGGGAGTGTGGCTGGGCTTAACCAAGATGGACTGGGGCGGCAGGATCTCCAACGAAGCGGCGTCGACTGTGCACCAAGATAACGCTATGAGCTCGCAGGCATCTCGCGGCACGTACACGGCAGCGTCGTCGAATGTCGTGGCGATATGGATCACCACATAGACATCGGCCATTATTGGAAACGTGTGTGTCTTCGTCAGGAGAAAATCTTTTTGAATTGCGGAGACGCAGCGACGAGAACAGAGAAGGTAATCGGCTTTTTTTTTCCGTGCGCACAGTCCTCGAGGAAAGTGCGGGTGCTGCGAAGCGATTACTGCGGAAGCAGGGCGAGGCCCCATGGATGGCATGGCGCGATTGAAGGTTTCTGACTGCGAACGTGCCACGAACTGAAGGTTTCCCGACTGCGAGTCCGTGCCACGATTTGTACGGAGCCGCTCAATGTGCTAATCTGCCTGCCTAAGTACGACAATCCGCGTCCATGGGCCATTTCTGGAAGTGGCTTTCCTAACATTCGGCCACGGCCATCCTCTCATTTTATGGCATGCTGCCTTGCTTCGCGGTGCGCGGTGGACGCTTTCTTGGCCCGAGCCGTCGTAGAGTTGCCAGTTCCGCCCGCAAACATGGCGTGCCACCGCGAACTTCAGGGCCTGGCACAAAAACCGCAGGTCACCAGATCAGCTCTCGTGCAATGGCTTTAGACAACGGCAATAACAACATCTACGGCCCCAGCCAGCTGCGTGTGTTCAAGACCCAGCTTGTGCTTTCGCTAGCTACCGGCATCTCCACGTTTCTCCTCTTCTGTTTTCTCCGCAGAAAATGGCCCCACATGTATGCTGTGCGTACGCTCCGAAACAAACTGATCCGTCGTCGCCAGCTTCCCAATGACCTCTTCAAGTGGGTCCCCGCCGTCTTGGCCATCTCGGACGACGAGGTACTAGAGTGCTCGGGACTTGACGCGTATGTGGTGTTGTGTTTCTTCAAAATGGGCATCACCGTGTTTCTAATGCTTCTGGTGTTTGGCGTGTTGATCTTGAGCCCGATCCGCTACTACTTCACCGGGAATTACGACAAAGACAACATATCCTGGCTGGCTGTGCCGATGCAGGCATCTTTGGCCAACCTGCCGCCATTAGATGAGGAGTTTGCAAAGTATTTGTGGGTCTATCCTATCTTTACCTATGTGTTTTCCGTGATCGTATACATGATGTTGTTCAAGTACACCAAGGTCATAATCAAGACACGCCAAAAGTACCTAGCTTCGCAGAACTCTATCACGGACAGAACCATTCGCATTGACGGCATACCGAAGCGCATAATTCGCAAGAACGACCCTGTGGTTTTGAAGAACTTCATCGAGGACTTGGGAATCGGCCGCGTTGAGCATGTGAAGCTCATCTACAATTGGTCGCCTTTGGAAGCGCTCTTTGACCAAAGAAACGCTCTTATTTCCCACCTAGAGAAGCTTTTTGCGAGATACTTCGGTCTACAAGTCGATTTATACAATGAAAGTCGTGTTCCTAAAGTCATTCCCGAAAATCCTCCCGAGCTTCCTTTGGTCGCTACAAAAAAAAACTCTGCAATAAAGGCTAAGATAGACTCTTTGTCCGCAGAATTGCGTGTGCTTGATAAGAAAATATGCTGTGCTCAAAAGAAGTACGACCCCAACCTGTCCACTTACCCTGTTGACGAGATGTGCGGATACACTCTTGTACAGTCGGCATTCGTCACCATGGATTCTGTTGCCTCTGCACAGATGGCTGCCCAAACTGTGTTAGATCCCAGAGTTTACAAGCTAATTGTAACGTTGGCTCCTGCCGCTAAGGATATATACTGGAAGAACCTTAAGCTTTCCTACTATGAAAAGCTTGTAAAATCATACATGATCACATTTTCCATTATATTGAGCTATTCGGTGATATTCTTCTTGGTCACATCGTTATCCACATTACTTGATGTTAAAACAATCACGAAAGTTTGGCCAGCGTTGGGTCACATGATTTCGAAGTCGAAATGGTTATCTACATTTGTCACTGGTATCTTGCCTCCACTATTGTTCTCGCTAATGAACCTCTCATTCCCATATCTTTACAAATACCTCACCCTCAAGCAAGGCTACTCGCTGTCAAGTGAGGTAGAGTTATCTACATTGCTGAAGAACTTTTTCTTCATCTTTTTCATATTGTTTCTAGTTTTCACCATCACTGGAACTTTATGGGACTATTTTACCTCAATTGGAGACACAACGAAATTCGCTGCTCATCTTGCAACATCCTTAAAAAAATTATCGTTGTTCTATGTGGACCTAATTCTTTTGCAAGGGTTGGCAATGTTTCCTGTTAAACTTCTTCAAGTTGGCGACTTTGTCGTTTTAAATGTCCTTGGGAAGCTCTTTCTTTTGAAGAGCATTTTCTTGAAAACTCCAAGAGACTACCGCTTCTTTTACTACACACCCCCTGTTTTCGACTTTGGAATCAACATGCCTCAGCATATTTTAATTTTCATCATCATTCTCATTTATTCTGTCGTTTCAACCAAAATAGTTACTAGCGGGCTAGTATATTTTGCATTAGGATATTTCGTTTACAAATATCAATTATTCTACAGCTTTGTTCACCCGCCACATTCGACGGGAAAAGTCTGGCCGATGATTTTCAGACGATTGATTTTTGGATTGATCATTTTTCAACTTTTCATGTGCGGAACGTTGGCATTGGAAGGAGCAATATTATTGGCAATATTGTGTACACCATTATTTGTGGTAACATTAATCGTGGCCTGGAATTTTGAGCGGTATTATCTCCCGCTTCACAATTTCATCGCTTTGAGGGCTATCCAAAATCCTACCAAATTTGATCAGGAGTTTGACGATGATCTGCTGCTCGCCACGTCTGGTATATCATTGCCAGATGGCAACGCGAGCTCAAGCAGTTTGGTGCTGAAACAGAGGCAAAAGCTGAGCGAGACAAGATCTGAATTATCGCCAGAAGAGCTAGAGCCACAAAATTCAGAAAACTCAATGCTTTTAGATGGGGATTTTTCAGTATCATATAGCTCAGGTGAAATACGCCACAGACGTAAAGTGTCAACAGTTGACGAGGAACGAGAAAAATTCACGGACTACACGTATCCATATCTACAAGATCCTTTGGACGGACCATGGATTGGATTTGAAGGCGACTTTATTTCGATGATCGAAAACAGGGGGCCAAGCAGATCAGAAGCCGATTTAGAGACAGGCACCGCATCCATGCCCAGCGTCAATGGCCTGGACGCAGGGGAAGAGTTTGTTTTGCGTAAGCAGATAGATGTCCTGGAATGGGAGTGAATAGCATTTCTTCTGAAATTGTACTCTGCCTTTCGATAGTTGAAAAGTGGGAAGTAGCATGACTCCTACGTTTGGAGAAATATGCAAAATGCCTCCTCGCTAAAGTAACCGCAGTTACATCATCACATAATTAAGTACCGCGCTTTCTTCATAAGCAATATAGAGACACAGCATTAGACACATCATTAGACGCAGCATTAGACGCAGCATTAGACGCAGCATTAGACGCAGCATAGGACGCAGCATAAGACGCAGCATAAGACGCAGCAGTAGACGCAGCAGTAGACGCAACATCAGACGCAAACATCAAACGCAACATCAGGCGGTCTTTCACACATATAGTCCGGTAATGCATCATAATCTTAGGCTAGCGGATACGATTTGTTGCGGGTTATTTTAGTTCTGCAGTGCCACAATGAGATCTTAATACGATGCCATCAGCTATATGCTTCTGCAGGCCTCGTTTAATACGCACCTCTCGCGATCGTACCTGGAAAGGAGTAGATATAAAACTCTTAACCTATAAATCTAAAACATGAATTTGTTTTCCTGACAACTCAAAACAAAAAGCTGAGCAGGAACGAAAAAGTAGTAAAATGCATTGTGGCTATTCTGGTTTCTGCACTGGCCGAGTGCGCCGTTTCTTCTTTGTAATTGAGTCCAACTTCTGTCTGCGTAGCTCTCTGTTCAGAACGTAATCTGGCCTATCTTCCGAGTAGTCACATTGGATCCCAAAACGGTTGCAGTTTTTGCATGTTGGCTTTAATTCGTCGCACTTCAAATGCTTGATTCTACAAATCCAGCACCCACTCCTCGAACGGGCCATAATATGCTTTCGCGTATGCTTCTTCGGTGCAGGTTTCGGTACCATCGGGGATGTATTCTCGTCAAAGTTTTTATGGCTTTGCGCGGAATCTAACACCGGAAGAAATTCGGGTGTAGGAATCGTCTCGTTGACCGAAGTAAACAGCCCGTTCATTATGGGTGTAATCGGGGTGTTGCCAGCAGAAACAGCACCAATGGTTTCCCTTCCACTTGAGCTATTGAACGAGCTGCCATTGCGGAGGTCTTGCAACGCACCATGTCTTCGTAGTTCCTGGAGGTACTGGTATTGCTGATTGTCGTCCATGAAAGAATGTTGCAGTTGCGGATAAAAGGGGCCGCAGTTCACCTGAGGATAGAAATTAGGCTGAACGTGGTACGCCTTTGGGTTGATGTCGCCATACATTGTACAGAAGGAATTTGCGTCAAGAGAGTGCAGCTCCACAGGGTATGTGTCGACGTAGTGGTACGGCATCATACCGACGTAATTGAAATTGGAGTTAGGCGAATTCATGTCGGACTCTGACAAACCAACAAGCCTCGAAGGATACTGATCTGTCTCTAAGGTGGCCGTTGGAGGCGGGGTGGACTCTCTCAGCAACTTTAGTGAAGTGGAAGTGATCCTTCAAGATGCAAATGTTCTATAACACAGATATGAGATGGTATTTCCGGACGACTCTCCTGCAATGGAGTGCAGTTTCAGGATGTAGGGGTATCAACTTGAGAGGCAAGTAGAGTGAGTAGAGAAGGGTATCAGGAACGTAAAGTCACAAAGAAAATGGAGTCGATTGGCCACCGGTGTGAGTGGTGAAAGCCCAGACTGTTGAGTGGACAACCAGAATGGAGAACAGCAGCTGTTTGAAGCACAAAAGCAAACTGAGCTGGGAAGGAAAACAAAGAGACGAAAGGAAGGAAATGCGGACTCTGAATATTATAAATTCGAGTGCCTGGTGTATAGCGACGCATCTCCGCTAGTTGATAACGTACACCTCTTAATTTTAGTACTTCTGTATTGGGTACTTACATGACGGTCGTGCGACGTTTGTGTACCGATCATGCATTGTTGTGCTGGAAGCGAACGCATTGCACTTGCATAGAAGAAGCGCACCACTAGGAAGAGAGATAATTTTACCTAGCACTTAGCTGCAACCAAATTACGAAAATTTCCTGAGACTTAGTATTACGAGTTGTCCAGCTTTTGGACCAAATTCTCTAGATTCTCCCCCAGTTACAGTTGAAACACTTCTACTTTCAATTCTCCGGTTAACAGCCCGGCGATTCAAGATCTTATGTGCAGCAAACTGTTTGCTTTTTATGTTACCACTTTTAAGCCTTCATTCCGCCCTCTCGCTATTAATTCATCCTGCTCCTTCTTGAGATTGAATACATGCATGCACTGCGAATATTTGAACAAATGACTAAAATGAATAACTGAACAAATGAATCTTTAGAATCTTCTACATTAATCTGGCCCACATACCAAGTAATCTTATTTATTAGGGAAATGTACGCAGTCCACTTCTGCCGTTGTTCATTTCCAAGCCATTCAACTGATTTGTTTAAAACCTAACCTTCTCCGAGATTGAAACAATGCGAAAGGTAATGTTTTCCGGCTACAGATTAGACGAAAATGCTCGTGCCGGACAAGTTCTAGTTAAGCATCGGTGGTCTGCTAACCTGCTCAATGGATCCAATTCTATCACCCTTCCAGGAAATTATACTGTAGCTAATATGATACCTCGCTTAAAACAACAGAAACTTAAAAGGTGTCTCTCGTCTAAAATCCCGGGCTTATGGGATAGCCTCGAGAGGTCTATAGAATGCAGCCAGCATCCTCGTATTGCAGTTTTGTATGAGAACCAGCCTTTTACTATTTATTTTTATATTTTATAAAAACGTGAAGTAAACAAATGCTTCTGTTGAAGTTTTTTGCTACTTGTAATTATTACTGATTTTCTGTGGCAGTTCTATTATTAGCACCATTTATGATTATTGGTTGCCACATTCTGCTATTCCTTCCTAAAAACCATTATAATAAGAAGTTAATAGGAAGCCTTATAATTGTCGGGCTCACGCAAAAAAAAAAAAAAATTCCAAATCTACCATTGTTTGGCCAAGACACTTTAAACAAAGCAAAGTAAGGATAGTATATTCTTATACATGTTGGCTAAATCAGAGATCGAAACTGTACAGTGGAACACATTCTATTTTACTGATTGTCTCACGAACAGACTTTGTGTAAGAGCCACATTAGTCAGTGCCAGACAATAATGGAATTCTATGTAAAAAAGGAAAAAGAAAACACTCCGTTCTATTCATAGGAATCGAGATATACGAGAATGTCATCACTTAACGAGTAATTAGGGCGTCACAGCAGTTTGACACAAAACTTGATATTATTAGCTTGAATTACTGTCGGAGGCAAACTAGAGAGTTTTTCGGAGTTGAAGATTTTGCAGAATTGCAAACGACATGTATTCAGGCATATCTTCATCTCGATTTGTGTTTCAAACCCGGCGAACTTTGCTTAAGATGTAGTGTTCCCGTTGGCTCACCTGTCGATGTCCCTTATCTTTACAGTCATTGGACTCATTTTGAAACTATGACTATTGAAAATAAGTCGGGCCAAAGTGGAACAGAAATAATTAAGAAATAACAAACATGACAGAGAATAAGGATAGAAACGCTAGAATTTTCAAAACTCCTTGAAGCAGTAGCAACGTTGGAACGCCTATAAACCAACGAAAAAGTTCCAAATAATACAATTCTCCTACACGTCTTTTTGAGACTGATTACTTGCTTTTCTTAAATAGTCATTAGTCACTCTTCCTACAACGAGCTTCTATTCTACGGAACAACTGCCCCCAGAGAGTACTTGCATGCTTTCTTCGGGTTCTCATACACCTGCATATAAACCAAACCGTAACAAAAATTTTCTCTTCGCTTGGAGAATTTTTTTCTCTTCACATATTTTACTACCCATCTGGATTACCAGCGAGACCGAGAATACCTCTATTTGGTTAAGCACAAATGGCCGGATGCAGAAGAATAGCCCCAGTGGCCCAGCTTATATATCCGATGGAGCAGCTTTCACGCTTCTTCGGTTCGCTTGCTGGAAACATCCTGCTAACATCGTCGTGTCAGTTCGGAAGTGACACGGAATGTGGCTTGCAAAATAACTCTAAACCTGCAAGATTAGCCCAAAGAGCTGCGGCCAGTCTATTTTGTCGTAGCTCGAACGTCGGAGCAAGTGCAAGACGATCAGAAACAACGTAGAGAGGTAGGGTATTCAACTATAGTAAACTTTGCTTATCCTTCTTGTGCCCAAATTTACTGACTTGATGTTTCGATATCGGTCTAGAGGAGTACTCTGTCGCACCATGAAATCTACTCTGTGCACAGGCTCCTGGCTTCAATTTTCATACTTCCTGCAATCCGCAAATCCTAGTTCTCAAAGGTGCACGGCTACTACGCCAACGCACCCCTGATTTTTCTCGCTTCCGATGGTGGCGGGCGGTACGACGCAGATGAGCATGCGCATAACATACTCTAACCTCATCCTAATCACTCTCAGGTATTAGGGTCGTTTCAGCTGTACTCCATCAATTGCTCCTACTTGGCTATTTTTATACTTATTTCATTCTTTTGGATGTCACACCTTTCCCCCTATTACTTGTTTCAAAAAGATTTAAAGTTAATCTCACGCGCCTCCAGAATAAGCATACCGCGTCATTGCACTACCCATACGAACACGCGCAGTAATTCCACCAGCTTCTCTGCTTGAAAATTGAGGCAATTTCAACTTGCTCCTATCATGCCAGCGACTGTTCACGAGGAATAATTGCAGGTTGATACCAACGACAGATATGGTAGGTTCGACACATTTCTCTCAATGCTAATTGAGTATTTTTGGTGCAGCATACCCTATAGATGGGCAACTCTAAATATAGGACTGTACATAGACACAGTCGCGTCGTGGGCCACATGAACTCAACTCACTCCATAGCAAGGCATTAGCAATTGGGGAACGCGCAAGCTGCACCGGTGACTGAAAGTGGTGCGGCGAGAATTTCCAGCGTGTTATGTGCACGTTTCAACACAAGCGCGACGCTAGCGAGTGCCAGCCGTGCATAAGACAGTCGCGTTTCCTCCAATTCTTGACCAGGATTCAAGGAACCAAAAACAAAAAAAAACAAAAAGATTTAATCTGAAACAATTCAAAACAACCATTTCACTTCTTTCTCAGCTCCTTTTTCAAAACAACAAAGAAGCATTGTCTCTTGATGCCGATGTCGAAAGTTTACTTACACGGCGTCAAGGACTTGAAGATATCTGCACCCACCAAAATTGGTCTGATAGCTAATAAACTCAAAGGCAAAGTAATTCTTATTGCCAAATACGATTTCAACTCGGAATCCGCTGATGAACTCTCCGTCAAGAAAGGAGATGTTCTCAAGCTTCTCGACAAAATATCCAACGGCTGGGTGTTGGTCGAGTTTATTGATAAGATTGCTAGTCCTGGTTTGGTGCCGTCGTTATATGTGGATATTGGTGTCAATGACCCTATGAATCCAATCACGCTTCTGTGGCTACACGAACTGAAAACCCCGGGATCCAGCTCGGCTTATGCCTTTAACGATATCCAGGTCGAAAAACTCCTCGAAGATAACTCACCCTTATCCATCAATAATAAGCTTTATCCCTTGACAGTGTCCGTGACCAATTACCTCATGTTTGAGAACAGGTTTTGGTACAGGGTCGACGTCACCTACAGCTCTGGCGAGCAGGGATATCTCGCTAGATATTATCTGGACTTTTATGACTTGCACTCGCGGTTGCTCGAATATTTAAGCCATATGGCACAACCAATTAGCGGAGAGCCACAGTTGAAGCTACCAAAGCTTCCAGAGCCAGTGCCTAGCCAGAAGAGGGCGTCCGCTGAGCAGCAAGATTTGTTCTCAAAGCGCTGCAGGGAATTGAGTGCTTATATGAGTGAGTTAATATCAGTGAAGCGTTTTCAGGTGTGCACTGCGTTGGTGGACTGGCTTTCCGAGAAATACAACGGCTTGCCAGGGTTTGTCGTACAAGAAGCTCCTAATGATAGTAGCGACGTTATAAACCAGCGCATTTTGCCTGGGTCTGTGATATTAGGCTCCAAGAATATGGTGCCAACCTCCTCCGAGATTCCTCTGGATGCCAACAAATCGCTTGATAGTAGCAAATACTTTGTACCTTCAAAGGGCGGCCCTAAGACACCCAAGTCCAAAAACATCTACAATCATTACCAACAGGCTGCAAATGCGAAGGTAAACTTTACCAGATCCATGTCAACAAACGAGGGCCCATATCCTGGTAGAAAGACATCACAACTCGGACGTTCAAAAACTGTCAGTACTCCTGGACATCAGAACCAAAGGAAGAACAGTAATACTGCCTCCAGTCCACATAATGACATATATGGTAGCCTGAAGAAGAGTGGTAACAACAACGGAGGCACAAATAGTAGCTCAACTCCGTCCACGCCCCAGTTGCAGATGTCGAAGTCTTTCAAACATACTGCTTCAGGAGTGGTGACCCCACGAAAGACACCAACTCAGAAGTATGTACCTGAATCCCACCACGCCCAGACGCCCTCGAAAAGCGTGGTAATCCCTCGTTCCACTATGGGACTAAACGCGGAAAGCAATGATCATGGCATGCAAACACCCCTGTCGGCTAACGTTACTCTTCAAACTGCCAAGATAAGCCTGGGTTCTCCATCCTCTTCTCCCTATGATACACCCACAGCTCGCAAGTCACAGAAAATTCCTCCTGGCCTCCAGCTACGGTGCGAGGTAAAGACTCTGAGTAACGATCAGATAGTTATACGCTTAGACAAGAAGAGGATTTCCAGCGCTGAGACGTTTAGGTACGCGGTATACCAGAAGTTTGCTTTCAACAATTTGTTTATAAAGCTTAAAGACTCTGATTCGTACGAAGAGGTTGACTCCCTCGAGGAGGAAGATATCAAGACAATTTTGCTGCATGAGAAGGTTTTGCTTCTTGTCACGTAGGTGAGGCAAATGGGCCTTACCTTTTCTTCGTTCATTTGACTATTAATAATTTGGCGTTACCTGGTGCAACGTTTAAACACGAACCATTGTTCAAAACTAATTTTATGAAGTGGCCATTGGAAAAAATATTTGTTATGTTTGTCCATGAGTAGGCGATGTGATTGTATAACTAATGAAATAAATCTTAATCTGAATGTTGGGTGCAGTAGGATTTAATTTCCCAAAAGGCTTTTTAGCCAGCTGAACTGCAATAGGTAGCTCAGTGGGGCTGAAGAATTTAGGAGACAGAAAGAGGGAAAGGACAACAAAAAGCGAGAGTACACAATGACAGAGAATCCACCGGAAGTCGTACAGTATAAAACGTCAGCCACCAATAACAGTTTTTTTACCTTTACGAGCTTCTAGTCAATTATAAATAGCATGCTATACAAAAACCCAGGCGTGGAAGAACAAAGTAGAATGCCAACCAAAAATAACAAAAAAAAACACTAAGCCTGCCAACATGCGTCGAATACTTATGGCATAAGTCCTTTGGCGCCAGCCCTTAGTTTACGAGTGCTTTGATGAGCAGCAACAAAAATGACGGGTAAACATTCTCAGAGTGGGGGAATGATGAGCAGTTGCCCGAAATATCACGTACGATAGCTCTAAAATTCATTATTACCGACCGTTGTTTCTACGTCGGTAAACTACAACATCGTGGTGTAGAAAGCCTGTTCTGTGCCCCATGCGGGCATTCGGTAATCACATTACGGATAAAAGTGCAACTTGAAGCTTATTTTTTATGCCTTGACACGCAGGTGCGTAATCCGACTGCAAAAGCTATTCACACGTACAGGAAATAAAATGCATTAACTTGAGGCTGCGTATTTTGCGCATATTAGTACATAACCGCAACCGTTATACGACAAACACTATGCTCTCTACCTGCAGTAAACAAAACATACTGCCCTACCGATGTTGATGTCTTTTTTTTTGAGCACATAACCGTGTTTTATTTCAAGCAGATACGCCGCAACATACAATTTCCGCTCAGAAGTTCCTTAAGAATACCTGCTCTTGCTCGTGCCAATATTTTGCCTCAAGCATTTTTTTTGGCCTTGACTGGGTATTGTTTTCTTTTCCTTCATTCTGTCATCCACAACACAGTAGGCAGATCCTACCCTGAACAGCCCTGGCATATTGGCGATCCAAGAAGGAAGTTCTGAAGCTACACACGTCATGTCTTCCAGTCTCTTCTCATCCAAGCGACACAAGTCACTCCGAAACTTGAAAGCTGTCGTGATTTCACCGCCATTGAGACAAGGCGAGTTTAGCACAAGCTCCGATAGCACTAGTGCAATGTATTCGGAAAAAAACAGCGAATCCACTGAATTCTCTGTTATATTGAAGGCAAAGTACAAGTTCGAGGCACTGGCCAGCCCTGAAATCTCCCTTAGACGTGGGGAGTTTGTCAAATTTCTCAAGCGTCCAGGGAATGGATGGCTAGAAATAAAACGCATCGACCAGCTTGAGGTTGGAATTGTGCCTGCGCTGTACGTCGAGATAGCCGTTAACGATCCCAACCACCCAATAACTACAGAGTGGTTGAATGACTACGTTGTGCAAGATGCAGATGACAAGATCGTGACAGCCAAAATCGTCGACTTGTTCTGTGACATCAACAACCAGTTGTGGTATTGCGTCCACGCAACCACGAAGGATGGGCATACCTTCTACTGCAGATTCTTCTACCAAGATTTCAAGGACCTACAAGCAATGTTTCTCGAGGTGTACGGCCGGCTGGATGGCTTTGACCTTCCACCATATCCTCGGAACAGCTCGGCCAAAGGTGCCGACGGTGTTCTCAGCGAAGGCATATTCAAGACATATTCTATAATCATTCCCCAACTTGAAGACTTTCTCGACTCGGTGAACAAGTTTGCACAATCGCATCCAAATATGATCTTGACAGACTACATTCACAATCACTGTGCAAGAACTTTCATGGTGAACAAAGACGCACCGACACCCGCAGATGAAGATATCACAAAGGTTCTACTGCAAGGTTCCTATAAAGTTACCTCGTCTAATGAGTATTCGCGGAATAACTCCTATTCCACAACACTTCCTCTTCCACCGGTGGCAGAAGATGGGTCTGCATCGGGTATGCGCCTTAAGTTTAGTACACCCTACATCAACTCCAATGTCAAGTACCTGTCGTATTTGACCCAAAACCACAAACCGCAATCGCATATACTGGCGGAAAAACAGAGTACAGAATTACCGCGTTCGACATCCTCCAACACCATCACCAGCTTCTCATCATTGATAGAGTACTACGACAATTCGAGCCTAGAAGACAAGGAGACAGCATCACAATCTCTCACGAATTCGTCATACGAGACAACGATATCAAAGAAGGATGTTACGTCAACATCGAGTGATCCAACAACAAGAACTTACGAGACTCGCTCTAGAAGCTTCTCGAATTCTTGTACATATTCTGGCGTGACGAGCATTTCCTCTCACGAGCCCCATACGCCTACAATTGGTAGTCACTCATATTGCCCTGTAATCGAGGTTATACCAAGTGACACGTCTTTCAGCTTTAGCGATTGTGAATTCAGTCCATTGATGCCCAGAAAACATAATGACTCTTTGCTGCTGTCCTACAAAATATCAGGTCTAGAAACTCAAGCAGATAATGCATTGTGAGATATATCTAGCAGATAATGCGTTGATTGTCAACTGCAATTAACTCTAAATGAAACACAAGCAGAAATCTAAGTGAGTGTTTTCTTTGTCATGAATGGCAAATTTCAGTATTTGTTTACTAGTGGGGTTACTGCTGGCACACAGTCCGGAACAGCCCTTCAGGAAGAGCAAATCGGGGCACCATCCAGCGGACTTTGACTTTTTTTGCATATGCAGGTAACGGCAGAAAAGCAATTCAAAAGTGGCATGTTCTTTTCCGGTCCATCTCGCGCGCGTTCGGGTGCTTGAGACTTTTTTTCTCACTTTATGCAGATGTATGGTTAATAGATTTCGATAAGATAACGTTTAATGGAAACATACACCTGCATACTGCTGAAAGTTCGGGCAACATGCGTTTTGTAACGTGTAACGCCTTTGGCGTTTGAATTGGCACCGCTTCTGGCCGACTTGGCTTACAACCAGAAACGAGACAAACGCCACGTGTACTGATACTTGAACATACGAATGTCAGCTGAAAGTGTTGAGACATTCCAAGCGATGCGTGTAGTGTTAATGCGCATGCGAGTACTTAAACGAGTAGTATAGCAGCACGCTCCGCAGGGTGTGAGATGTTGGTATTAACTTAGCATTTTCAAGGGGAAAACCCCTGCATCCTGGACAACTCCTATTGTGACATGCATGATCAACATAATTAAGCCGTCCAAAGAACATACTTTGCTTTGGAATGGGGGGCTTTGTGCATACAAAGGAGAACTAAAACTGCACGGAAAAAAAATTTAATGCGTGAAATCTGCAAGGCGGCCAAAGTTGCCCGGCTGGATGTAGAGCATTTCGCGCTTAAAGCAGAATGCTTTTCAAAGAAAATATCTTTGAAATATGGAGTCTGCGTTTGCAAGGCTTGGGACTCGCTTCAGCAGAACTGCCAAAATTCTCATATGTAAATTTGCAGGAGAATTTATAAGCTCGCAAGAGTATTTTCAAAAGTTAGAACCGTTTTTTTTTTCTCTCTTTCCTATTTATTTTTCCAGTATATATCCAGCATTATCATATGTCTCCCCTCTTTCTGCATGATACTTCCGACCCATGTCCGGAGCCAGATGATGCCAGTGTGATTTCTCGCAGCTCTTCAGTCTTCAGCAAGGTCCCAGATAGTCCCAATTCATGGAGAGACAGTAGCTTCAGCGGAGATAAACCCAAAACTGCTGTGTTTGCCAAACTACGAGAATGTACGATTGACAGCAAAACACAGACTCACATCTCCGAGCCGTTGCTTCGACCCGAAGCGAAGAAAGCGCTGTTGCAGGCAACATGCGTTCCTCCACTACCTACATTTAAGAAAGAAGCAACTGGCATAGAGAGTTCAGAATCGAACCCTTGTGAACATCAGAAGAGGCATGCCCGAGCACATGCCAGCATACTACATAAAAATACAGCAAGTACACGGAAACCTGCGCCATTGCGGGCACCCTCGGATGCCAACAGGCGAAGGTCACATTACGAAACGCATCCTACCAACCAGCTAATGGCGAGGGACCACCAATGCTTAAAAATCAAGGTGGTATGCCCCAACACGGATGATATCTTAGCATTGAAGATCCGCAAGGAAAAGCTTCGTTGCATGCTGGAACTCATTGAGGCGGTCAGCTTCAAGTTGAACATACGCTATTGTGTGGAGCCGGAGAAGATCACCTATTATCTTTTGTTTCCAGGCAGCTCCTTGCAGAAGGTCAAACTAGAAGCATCCTCGGATTTGTATCTGTTCGAAGATCTTGTTATGGACTACATCAAGATGAAGTCGAGAATTTACCTTGAGGCGAAGTTTGGATGAATATGCCCTAAACCGATATTTATATAGCACACCATGGTCTATGGCTGGTATTCAATACACACTCATCACCGTGTTTTGTTTCATTTCATTCTTTGGCTTTACCTGCGACTCTGTGTAGAAATGAGGGCCCACAAATGTCCAGCACCAGCCAAAATACGAATTTGGAATGTATCCAACTGGCTTCAATCCGGCTCTACACATACCTGGGCTTCTATCAGCGCCACATCTCGGACTTCGGCCGTCTCCGCGATGCCCCAACTTCACTAAACTTTCACTTGGTTAGATTGCACTGCTTGTAGTGCATATCGCCTGCGCATTGTTGGCACACCACGTTTATCTCGCTTGATGATTAGACGTGAAAAACACCACGAGCAGTGCAACCAACAGCGCCTTTGCAGCTGGCTAATTTCTGCTGAATAGTGTGGGAATGGCGGACATATTTGCCATGGATGGCTATGAGGCCGAGTTGGCGAACGGCGTCTCGAAGCTAAACTATAGATTACTTGACGAGGAAGAAGCAGAGGATGCACCAGTCCCTTTTACTGCAGACGAAGTAGTGCCGGGCCTTGTGAAAAGCTCGCCGGATAGTGACACCGTGGCAGATCTTCTAGCGAAACCTATACCAATGAGGTCACGGCGTCGCAGTAGTGTCTCGAAATACTCGTCCTCGTACGAGGTTGACATCCACGAGTCGTTTGTGTCTTCTTCACTCCATAACAAGCAGTATAAACCAAAGCTAGCGGATTTCGAACCCATCAAAGTCTTGGGCCAAGGATCATATGGTAAGGTTCTCTTAGTACAGGAGAAGAGCACGGGTAAGTTGTTTGCCCAGAAGCAGTTGGCAAAAGCGTCTTTGATCATCAACGAGACCAATGAGGTTCACAAGAAAAACTACCAGAGGACGTTGAATGAGAAGGCTATCTTGGAGAATGTGAACCACCCCAATATTGTGAAACTCTACTACGCATTTCAGGATAACAACAAGGTGTACTTGATCTTGGAGTACCTAGATGGTGGTGAGATATTCCATCATTTGGCACAGCAAAAGTTCCTCAGTGAGAGGGATGCGTCCTTTTACATAGCGGAAATGGCATTGGCTCTACGGTACCTTCACTCCAACCCCAAGATCATCTACCGAGATCTAAAGCCCGAGAATTGCATGCTCAACTCTTCTGGCCACTTGGTGCTTACTGACTTTGGTCTCTCGAAAGTGTCTTCTGATGATGGCGATGCGAATCACTCAATGATTGGCACCGCACAATACATGGCCCCCGAGGTCATAAAAGGAGAGGACTATGACTTCAGCGTCGACTGGTGGTCGCTCGGATGTGTTGCGTTTGATATTCTCACAGGCGCTCCGCCGTTCACTGGTCATACCAACGAGAAGATCATGGACAAAATCGTCCACTCGAAGAAATACTTGAAATTCCCCTTCTACTTATCGCAGGATGCCAAAGATTTGCTCCGCAAGCTTTTGCAGGCCAACCCAAGCAAAAGATTTGATGTTGATGGCGATTTCGAGAAATTCAAGCAGCACAGATTTTTTCGATACATTGACTGGAGCATCTTCGAACCTGAAAACAGAGAAGGTACACTTCCACCGATCTTGCCAGTGATTACAGACCCAATTTTGGCGGAAAATTTCGACGAGCAGTTCACAAGCATGCAGTTTACTCCTCCCAATCAAAGCTCAATACCCGGAAGAAGCAACGACGATATTTTGCACATAAAAGGATTCACTTTCACCAACGAAAGCTTTTTGTTAAACTTACCAAATGCAAAATAGCATCTAGAAAAACAATTCAATTCTTTCTTTTATTATTGGATGAATACTAAACACACTCTATTTATTGGATGCAAGGAGATAATAATAAAACAAGGCTGATACGTACATGCAGATGTTGATAATAAATTCAAGGCCCACAGAGAACTTATAAGACCGAGTGCACTGGCCATACAAGTAATTCACACAGTAGAGCTTCACCACAATGACCACCGGAACAATTAGTGTTACCGACACAAGGAGGTGGTTGGGGTAAACTAAGGGCAAAGCGACCCAGAGAAGAGACGAATACTGCCATAAGCAGTGACTGAACCCATGCATAATGAATAATTTCGTTGAAAGCCGAAGGATAGGGGTACCGAATCTCATATAAGCCGGGTCAACGAAACTCAAGATTCCTCCAAAGTCTGGAGACCAAATATCAAGATACTTGTTGGCAAATTGCGCGAACTTGTAGTACGTATGAGAGTTACATACACCCTTATAATCAAAAGACGACTGACTCTCAAGGTCAATACTTCCGTACAGCCTTAAAGAACGCGATGTGTTCATTTGGGCAATCTCGCTGTTGAGCGAATGGATGGAGAACTTTCTGCGGAACAGACGCTCGCTGTCAAGTGTATAGGTGGAAAGCTTTTTCCGCAATGTGGCACCTTCTGTCTTCCGTGAAGGCACACCACCTTCTTTGGTATTTGCCAGCAAAGGCAATAGCCATGCTAAACACAACAAATAGGCGGAGAAAGGCTTGTTGGTAGCGCAACGGGTTGAATCTGTTGAAGGTCTGCTGTGCAGGTAATCGAAGCCAGCGCCTCCTCCAAACTCAATCTTTGAGCCATCGGGGAAAGTGTGCTGGTAGTTACCACCACCTCCGCCTCCGAAATGGGTCCCAATTGAGTGAACCAGAGATACATCGGTTTCGTCACACGTCTCGTCACGATTATGACTATTAGCATCATCAATATCCTCTCCTATGTTTAAGATAGAGTGACGATGAGCATCGGCAGCAGCATCGGCACCGTCGTCTTCAACAGTCCCCGCATCTTGATCAAAGTCAGGATAGTATTCGTGTTGCAAGTAAAATGTGTCTTTGGGAGAAACACAGTAGAGACGCTCAATGGTATCTAGATGAGCTGCGTTAAGGTTGGGTTCGCCAGGAATAGTGATTTGGTTTGTGGATGCCGATTGGAAAGAGTCCAAATTGAATACAGGCGTACTATTCGCATCACTGCATGGCAGGATGATAGTCGACCTTGTGTTGGAGTGAGAATCGATCGAGTCCGAACGATAAGGCGTCTCGAATATGTGCGAAGGTTCATCGGGAGGCTTATTTCGAAGGTTGTGCACGGAGATCCCATCAACAACCTTCATTGTGTCGCGGCGAGCAGATCCAAAACCGTCCTCAAACTTTTCAAGTGACGATATAAACTGAGCGTAGTTCTGCTCATAGTGCACTGGGGAGAAAAGCACAAGCATGCCCAACACCTTGTTACTGGCATACACAAATGACACCAAAAACACGTAAGAAAGTCGGTTTTGCGGTTGAGCTATGAAACATAGACAAACCGCCAATGTGACAAGCTTTACAACCCCCTCAGCCATGGGCAATACAAACTTATCGAGTATTCCGTTCGAGGGTTGCTCGGGCAACTTGCCCCTGAATGTCCGAAGACACATCACCGATTTTAGGACCGCCATCAACAACCGAAAGAGCAACAATACAAACTGGCACAATAATGCACCCCTGATATACGCCCTGAAGGAGCCGTACGAGAGATTAAACCAAAGTAGCGGGCCAATTGCCAGTGCAAGAGCACAGGTGGTTAGGAGCGGCACCACAAGCACACAAAACAGAAATGTGTGCATGGTACAAACGGGGAAAGGCGGCCAAGCACGAGGGGGCGGCGTCAAGGCAATCGAACGTCCAGACCGGATTCCAGTGGGTTTGGAGGAAGGACGCCGTTGTCGACTTGTGCCAGGGAAAGTGGGGAAGATTTTAGGGAGAAGGATCGCCAAAACACGAGAAGACCCGTGCACCGCAATGGAGCGCATTGTGAGATCCGAGTGGTGGGGAGACGAGAATCTACCTAGGTTTATCTCTATTAATCGGTATTAGCCGCTACCCAGCTATAAAGGCGAACCAATTCGAAATGCTGGATTCGAAGCGAGTCATTCCCCTCGAGTCCAACCCCGAGATCTTCAACGAGCTTGCTCACAAAAGCGGCCTTTCGCCGGTTCTTCTGTTCCAAGATGTCTATTCGATAACCGACCCGGACCTTCTCGCCTTCTTGCCGCTGCCGGTGATGGCAGTTGTGATGTTGTTCCCAATCACCAAGCAGTACGAAGAGTATCGCAAGGAGCAGGATGCACAAAACCCCAACAATTCGCCGAGCGTGAAGTGGTTTAAGCAGACCATCGGCAATGGGTGCGGCCTCTATGCGCTCCTCCATGCTTTGAGCAACTTGCCTCAAGACTTCATCATCAGAGACCTGTTAATGGACAAGGTGTTGCTCCTGCAGCTCCAAGAAGGGATGTCGGAGCAGGAGGTGGCTGCATTGGTGGAGCAGTTCGAACAGATCATTCAGCTTGACTCAAACTACGGCTCGCAGGGCCAGACCGAAGCACCGCCAGCCGAAGAGTCGGTGGAGTTCCACTTTATCACCTACGTGAAGGGAACAGACGGGCATTTGTACGAGCTTGATGGAAGACGCACCGGCCCCGTGGATCTCGGGCAATCAGTTGAGGATGCCCACATATTGAACGACCCCAATCTCATTGACAAGATCCAGTTCTATATGAACAACACGTCCGAGGACCAGCGGAACTATTTTGCGCTCATGGCAATTGCGCCTGGCTTGTAAATGGACATTGATTGAGAATACTGTGGGTGAAGATATTGGTTACACCTGGCCCTTGATGTCAACCTTTTTGAAGTTGCCCTGGTCCACGAGCGCCTGCAATTTGGGCCGTGCAGCCATGCAGTCAAAATCCGTATCAGACACAAATATGCTGAGCTCATGATCCTTAAAGAACGTCGCACCTGGCTCCAATGCGAGTTCTTGTGATAGATAGTCCACCGGAAGCTTCTTGTACGCCTTACATATGGCGTTGAGTGTGATGAGCCGCTGTTTGGCCGCCATGAAGTGTTCAAGTAAGAGGAATGCACAGTCCATACCTTCGTGTGTTTTATACCATGTGTATATCTTGAAAAAGTGGTGGTAACTCCCCAACACGACGTAGTCGAGTAACCTCAATGCGTTGTACACTCCTTGTCGGCGAAGCTGGAAAATTCTCTCCAACAGTTCTTCGTTGGTAGCAGAATCCGCGTGCAAAAGATCAAGCCGCGTGAGACAGATATCCAGATAGTTGCCGGTGAGAAGAAGATAGAGAATCCGGTAGCACGTGAATTCGTAAGTATGCTTGTAAAACGCTCTGTCTGTTTTGAGCGCATAAAGATGCTTCAACTGCGACTGGCACTGATTGAACTCTCCCAAATCTCTGTTTTCAATCGCAATACGGCCATGGGTTTCGTAAACCTCAATGGCTAAATCATTCTTAATGTGCTGGACTGTCAAATCCTGCCGGATGGCCTTGAGCTGGTCGTTGATGTACAGATACAGGTTATTTGAGGTTCGGTACTTCTCCACCACGAACGCCAAACACTTGCGGAGTACAGCTTCCGGGCGCACAACACCGGGGTCCGGCTCCGATGTAAGCCGAAGATAGCGCTTTTCTAGCGCGGTCAGAGTCCCGATTATTTGGCGATTTGATGGAGATGGCGAGGTGCCTTTCGGCGAAGCCGACGACTGGTTGTTGAACCTTGCGGCACGCTGCCTTTTTCTCTCATTGGAGTCATAGCTTCCCGAGGGAGCAATGTTGTTATTCCTGGGGAGATCCTGGTGCAAAGCGAGCGGCACTTCGGGATTGAATATGGGCAAACACTGTGCTTCCCAGTCGTTCGTCCATATCTTCTTGTCGCGAGCGGCGGAGTAAATGATAGTCTGTATTTGCTGGTTGAAAACCGCCTTGTCGTTCGGAGATAGAGCCTCAGATCGAGCAAACGATCTGTTGACAAAATCCTGCAATGACTGAGGCCACGATGCTTGGTCAGGAGATGTTGCGTTGCTGGGAGGGGGAGCCAGCGAGTCCCCCGTAGTGGTACTTTTCCGTTTGTTCTTCTTTTTGCGCCCAAGCTGAGTGGCTTGCACCTCGTTGTACGTGCCTACCATCCTGGCAGTTTCTGCCCAGTGAAGCGGTGTATGATTTGTGTGAGCTATGAGTTTCAAGCCCAGTTAGACTAGTGAGTTTCACCATCATCTCACTTCTCTCCATGCACGTCGAAGACTACTCAACGCGCAGCATTGGGAAAAAGAGAACGAAATCAGAGAAAAGGCAAGAGACAAAAGGGAAAGAAAAAAAGAGAAACAAAGCAGGTGCAAAAGTGGAACCAAACCCGGATAAGACTGAAACATAGCCCTTACACAGATGCCTATCCAAGCACACTGGATTTCCTCCAGTGGTCTTATCTTCTTTCGTTCTTTTGTGCTCTTAAGACGCTGCGACAAGGCTAAGCGACATGCACGGCCTACGCTTGCACCTTACGCACGAGTGCAGGAAACTCAGTGGTGTAAAGCGAGTAGCATACCCTTCCTACTGCTGGAGCCAAACACGCCATGAAGTCAGCAATATTCCAAGACCAGGCTACGGGCACCCAACCACGAATTCACAAAAAGCTGCAGTTCAGAAAGCGCCCTCGCACGTCCTCGCCGTTCATCGCGTCCCCTGTTTCTTTCAATGCTCCCAAATGGAACTTGGAGGAAATGATATCCAATTACACCTCGACAGGCGCATTACCCACTCCACTTTCGCCAACATTACCTCCCAGATTCTCTGCACCGTCCAGTACGAGTGATCCGCGGCAGCTTGGGGGCCATTCTGCGGACGAGAGCGATATTGACGCCATTCCCATGTCGCTTCTATCTCCCACGCTACCTGGCATCTTTCGAGACTATGACTCCAAGTCTACCGCGTCCCCTATAGCACATCCGCTTCCTGAGAAACCACGAATGCCACATGTTTCTGCTAACGCTGGCCGTAAGAACGTTAAGGTACGGTGGGTTGACAAAATGAATGATACGCAACGGCCCCGCTTTTTGGTGCGGATCTCGTTTGACACCATGACTGATACATTGAGGCTGGGAACGCGTGCAAGAGTATCAGGCAATGAACAGGGGCTTGCCATCTTCCCGGCGCGTAAAGAACCGGAACAAGCATCGCTGGGGACGCTTTGGCCCAAGCTGTTCAAACAGTTTGTGGCCAAGTACGGCCACCTGGCCCGTGCCGACCTGCTTCTCTCAATTGTGGTGCAATTCGACTGGATTATCTGCTCCGCAATCTCTTGTGACATGGAGGAAAAGTCTACTAGACTCGTCAAGGAAGCCGAAATCCGCTGGGCCAATTTGCACGCAGACATTCCCTCGTTTGTACAGCGTATCGAGAGATTCCTCAAGACCCACTCGGTTTCAGACAAAAGGAAGTCTTATCTTTCTTTCTTGGTGGCTATACTAGCAGTCTGCAAAGCTCTCATTCTAAAACGTGCCAATGCCCAGCTCATTGTGGCTGCCAGCAAGAAACTCAAGGACGATAGTCCTGAAGGAAAGGAAAGTGTAATTGGCATTCAGCAACAGATTATAGAAAATTACAGCCTTATTGAAAGTCACTTTGCCGAGTCACAGTCATTTTTCAATAACAGCCCCTCACCTTTGACGCTCTTTCCCAAAGCGTGGGCCAATAGAATGTCAACTCTTCCCAAAGTGGACGACCTGGTCATTGTCCCTTCCCAAGATAAATACTGCTTGCCGCTCGGCCCGTATTCTGACCTACGAGAGTCATTTGCTTTTTTATACTGCTGTGTACGAGAGTTCTGCCAGATATTGGGCCCAGACAACCTAGGAGAGGTGAAGTACAATCTTCAGTCAGGACTGAAGAGATGAGGGACGAGGCCAAGTAAGGCCGCCGGGCCTTACGCATTGTATATTAAAGACTACTTTTTCTTCCTCTCTAAGTACTTATTCTTGTAAATCCAGCTGTTGCCGATGTCCTGCTTGCCGAAAATCTCCCCCAAGCGAAGCCACGCGGAAGCGATGTAATAGTCCTTTTTGTAGTGCTTTGTCTTTCCGCAAAAAAGCATGCCTAACCTGGTCATAGCGTCCGCATATGCCATCGACGCTGATTTGGCAAGGAAAGTTCGTCCGGTCTCCTCGTCCCTGAATGGCGTGCCTAGGCCCAGGATGAGAGACTCGGCAAGCAAGTAGTATGCACCTCCCACGACGTTCTTGTCGCTGGAATTAAGTTGGATGATCTTGCCAATGGCCACATCGCTCAACGAGTGGAATTTCTCGTACAAAACAAAGGGGTCGTTGTTCTCTGACGGGAGATTCTTCACCATGTCAAGGAGCGACTGGGGTGGTAATAGGGCCAACTTCGCCGCGTAGCTAGTGAACGCAGGCAGTTCCGGAGATGTCTGCTCGACAAAGTTAGACGTTAGGATGCACCGACAGAGCCATCTCATGCACTGAGTCTCGTTTAGCTTGACACCCTGCCCAAGTCTGAGTGCTTGAGCGTAAAGATACATTGCCTTAGGGTAGTTGTATGGTGCATTTGCTAGCGTTTGCAACCGGTATGACGACTCCCGAAAATTACCTTCTGCCCGCAATGCAAGCGCGGCTTTTGTCAACTTCTCCACAGAAGAATCGAACTTTGAGCTGGGGTTGAGTAATACCCCGCTGTACTCTAGAGATGATGTCGAGTTATTTGACGAGGATGACACGGACCTCACACCACCGGGCGAGAATTGCCCAAGCATCCGTGGTGCGGGTTGTCTATATGGCAAGGCTAGCTTTGGCTCCGGGTGAGGGATAGAGTCGGAATGCTGGGGCTCAGGAAGGGATTTAGGAATCTGCGAGCCGGTATTGTAGCGAAGATACGACTTCAGAGACTGGAGTTTGGGTGCATGCATAGGTGCCAGCGCTGAAGAGTCCCGCAGCAGAGCGAGCGATACAGACGAGCCATGGCCAGACGACACCTCGCCTTGCAAGGACTCAAAAGAAAAATTGGATTTCTGCAGCAATACGCTTGCTGGGGCTGGTTTGAGCGAAAGTTTGGAGTTCAGTGATAACGACCTCACTGGGCCACTGGGTTTTGCCGAGCGTGCCCGCTCCAAACCCATAGCAGAGTTGGCACGGATTGGTCGCAGCCGTGAAAGCGACATCTGTGAAGGAGAGTTATT
The DNA here is from genome assembly GCA_963678735.1 of Metschnikowia agaves. NCBI lineage: Eukaryota > Fungi > Ascomycota > Pichiomycetes > Serinales > Metschnikowiaceae > Metschnikowia > Metschnikowia agaves. The sequence goes on along the minus strand of CAVMBV010000003.1, from coordinate 656,216 downwards.
CCAAGTCGACGTTGGCGCCACGCCATTCCAGTCATCGCCAACCTCGTCAGATCCTCGCCGAGTCGAGCTCTGCAACAGAGTCGTCGAGTCGCGTCTTCGTATAAGGTCCTCGTATTCCGTGTAATCATCAGCGTCCAAGTCTAGACGGTCGAGGAGACGACCGTTTGTTGACACAGAGTCAAAAGAGAGAATGCTGTCGGTATCGAAGTTACCATTTCGAGACATGGCGACTTGGGCATCTAGCAGTGACGGCGTAGGACTTTCACGTGACACGACGTAGGGCAAGTCGCCTGCAATGTCTGTCTGGAGCTTGTGCAACGGCGACTGTAGGTTTTCCGTGCTCGTGTCTGTGTTTGGTGGTTTGGACATGGCGAACGGTGCTTGCTGGTGTGTTTATGTACAAGAAAGACGTCGTCAGCCAAAATGAAACAGGTCTGAAACGTGGGACTAACAGATCTCACACAAGAGAAAAGGCTCCTATCTAACAGATCACGGATGCGCCCGACAATGCTCAGCAGCTGCTTGGTGGTGACTGGCAGCGTGCGATGATACTGGGTATTTTTAGGACGATGCTGGTCCACAACGCAGTCCGGGGATGGTCACGTGACCCCACCGCCAGGCCCGCCGTGCCTTCCCGGCGGACGGCGGCACGGCTGGTGGCGGCCACGGAGGCGGACAGCACGGGTGTACGTGCACTTTACTGCAAGCCGCTGTCGGTGGGTGTGCAATGGCCAGGCAACGTGCAAAGTAGGCACTTATAATGTGGTGTGCATATAGTGCCCATTTACGACGAAGATGTCAAAACCTGCTGGCATTTCGAGAGGAGAGGCAAGAATTACACCTAGAGCCGTCTGAACATGGAAGCAAGCGTTGCCGCCCGCCGCCCGACGACTCACCCGGAACACGATCCCTCGACCTTGTCGAACTACCACGACTTTGAGTTCGGCACCACACGCTTATCGTTGAAAATAGACTTCGCTAAGAAAGTTGTTCAAGGCACCGTCACCTACACGCTTAAGACCATCAATGGAACCACCAAAGCAGTGTTGGACACCTCGCATTTGAAGGTTGCTGCGGCGCGGGTTGATGGCAGTGCGGCAGAGCATTCCCTAGGCACCACCGTGGAAGCGTTGGGCACGCCTTTGACAATCTCGCTCGGCGACAAGAGCCAAATGGAGGTGGCTATCGATTTCGAGACCACCGAGGAATGCACGGCATTGCAGTTCCTCGAGAAGGAAGCCACCGATGGAAAGGTAGCGCCATACTTGTTTTCGCAGTGTCAGGCGATTCACGCCAGAAGCATGTTCCCTTGTTTCGACACGCCAGCGGTCAAGACCAAGTATGAATTTGAGGCCTCATCACCGCTCCCAACCATAATGAGCGGCAGGCCCAACGGCTCGAAGGAGAATGTGTACAAGTTCTCGCAGCCGATCCCCATTCCTTCATATCTCGTGGCGGTAGCCTCGGGAGACATCACCAAGTTGCCCATTGGGCCACGGTCGCACGTTTACAGTGAGCCATCGAAGGTTGGTGCATGCCAGCATGAGTTCGAGGACGACATGGAACCTTTTTTGCAAGTTGCAGAGAAATTGGTGTACGAGTACCCTTGGGGCCAATATGATGCCCTTGTATTGCCTCTGAGCTTTCCGTATGGTGGGATGGAGAACCCCAATGCCACCTTTGTCACGCCCACGCTCATCAGTGGTGACCGCCAGAATGTCGACGTGATTGCACACGAGCTAGCCCACTCGTGGTCTGGCAATTTGGTGACAAGCTGCTCGTGGGAGCACTTCTGGCTCAACGAGGGCTGGACAGTGTACTTGGAGCGTAGGATCCAGGGCCAAATACATGGCGAGGCAACAAGGCACTTCTCTGCGATCATTGGCTGGAGCGATTTGGAAAACTCTATCCGGGCAATGGGAGACTCTGCCAAGCGGTTCTCCACGTTGGTGCAAGACTTGAAGGACCAGTGCTCGCCTGAAGATTCGTTCTCGACCGTTCCGTACGAGAAAGGGTTCAACTTGTTGTTCCACATTGAGAAGCTTGTGGGCATAGCTAACTTTGATGGCTTCATTCGCCACTACTTCGAAAAGTATAAGTACAGGTCGTTAGACACGTACGAGTTTTTAGATACGTTGTATGCATACTTTGCAGACAAGACGAAGGTGTTGGACTCGATTGACTGGCACACGTGGCTCTACGAGCCCGGCATGCCTCCTGTTGATCCCGGCTTCGACACCACAATGGTCGACCAATGCTACAGATTGGCAGACAAATGGTACAATGCCGTGACCAAGGGCTTGGACATCAAAAGGACGTTTTCGAGCCTCGACATCGCCAAGTTCACAGCCAACCAGGCGGTGGTATTCTTGGACACGCTTGCGTCCTTCGACAAAAGGGAGGACTTTAAGTGGAAGAACAATCTTGAAGTATGCAAGGTGATGAGCGAAATCTACAGTGCATATAATGAGTCGTCCAATGCAGAAGTTCTTTTCCGGTGGTTTGTGGTGCAAGTCAGTGGCCACAACGAGGTGTTCTATGACAGACTAGGCGAATGGCTTGGAACCGTGGGCCGGATGAAGTTCGTGAGGCCTGGCTATGTTCTCCTCAAGGACGTTGACCGCGACCTTGCTGTGAAGTACTTCAGGCGCTACGAGTCGACTTATCATCCGATTTGCCAGGCTCGTGTCAAGAAAGACTTAGGGTTGGACTAGAGAAAGAGGCTGAGACGTACAAACGAACGTGGAGTCAACAGGGAGGGAGGGTAGAGCGATGAAGAAATCAAGCATGTAGCTTAAGCCACCTCCGATCTAAACAAGTCTGAATGCTGAACTGTAGCAGTGAGAAACCCAATGACATTAATTCCTACGAGATTTTTTCCTAGCACCGAAAAAGGAAACACGACAAAAAAAACTACAATTAAAAATAAACAGAAAACCGCATAACAGCATTCTCACCAAGGCTTGGGCAAGGCATATGCGGTTCTCTTGGAGCCGCGCTTGCCTGCAGGGGCGCGGCCTGGCAAGGGCTGACAGAACGAAAAATCAACACCGGGCACGTCAATCCAAACCATATATTCTTTGGCATTTCCCCTCAGCACGCTCCTGTTCAAAAGCAAACATGTCTCTTGCTCTTCCAAACATCTCGGTACGTATATCAAAAGGCCTGCTCGGTTTGGAGCCGGGTGAAGCGCAATTTCAACCAACCAATTCACCGCAACCAGTGCTAACCGCCAGCTTGGTCAGTTATCTGACAGACTCAGTCTTGATAGAATCAGAACCGATGTGAGCTCTCTCCAGGCCACAATATCCAAGATCAGACCGCCACAGGAGTTCTTCGACTACCGCCGACTTTCCAAACCGGCCAACTTTGGCGAGATCCAGAGCAGGGTTGGCTACAATTTGGGCTACTTCCAGGGCAACTACATTGCCATTGTTTCGGTGTTGTCCATCTACGCGCTTGTGACCAATTTGTTGTTGTTGTTTGTGATTATCTTTGTTGTAGGCGGCGTGTTTGGCATCGGCAAGTTGGGGGGCAACGACTTGGTTTTGCCAGTAGGCAGATTCACGTCTTCTCAGTTGTACACCGGGTTGTTGGTTATCGCCGTGCCCTTGGGCTTCTTGGCCAGCCCCATCTCCACGATGATGTGGTTGATCGGGTCTTCCGCCGTGTCTGTTTTGTCTCACGCGTCGTTTATGGAGAAGCCCATCGAAACGGTGTTCGAGGAGGAAGTCTAGATGCCAGTCAGCGGGTCGGAGAGTGGCGCACACTACACTTGGTACATACGATTTAATCTCGAAGACGTTTGAGCGTGCATCCTGCTGTACAACATCGGCCATGCGGCATAGCCACCAGTAGGCAGCTTCCACCACCTGCTACGCGGCACGAGGACAACACCTCTCTACTCGATATCGGCGATTAAGCTTGCTGTATTGCTATAGAATATACGAGAGAATGACAAAGGCAAAGCGGGAACTTAGATGTTCAACTTGGTTCTTCTCCAGTGTCTTCTCTTGGCGTTGTATCTGATCTTGTTGTCAGTCTTCAATCTGATCCATTGAGGAAGAGGTCTGTTTTGCTTGGAGGCCTTAGCCAACTTTTGCTTGACCTTGAAACTCTTGTTAGCCTGACATTGTTAGTATTCTGTGTGGCTTGAGAGAAGCGCCCGGACTAAAAGAACAGACGTTACTCTGCTCTCGATTCGTGCGAGCTTCGACCAGCCTCGGCTCAGAGAGTGCAACTATTTTCTTCGTTTGCAATAGCCCGCTTTCCTCAGCAGAGTCTCTGAACGCCATGGGAAGTGTGATGAAGCTGGACAGCCGAACAGGGAGCAAGGAGCGTTGCTTCAGGCAGGTTGCTGCACGTGGGCCAAGCTCAAAGGATTGTGTTGATACATACGGGCATCGTCAGTTGAGTTAGAGTGGAGTTGGAGCTAGCGAGTTGGAAAAGTTTTTTTTAATGGGAGCTGTGAGCGAGGGCGGCCGCCTGCAGGACGCGGCCACTGGGTGTTCACTGGAGCGCGCGTGACTGCTTTCTCGGGATGCACTGGTGTAAGCGGGGCAGCGAGTGAAAAAAAACCCGAAAAGTTCACAGTCTGCCATCGCCAGTCTATCTTTATTCCACACAACAATGACGAGAACCTCCGTTCTTGCAGACGCCCTCAACGCCATCAACAACGCCGAGAAGACCGGAAAGAGACAAGTCTTGCTCAGACCATCGTCCAAGGTCATCATCAAGTTCTTGCAGGTTATGCAAAAGCACGGTTACATTGGTGAGTTCGAGTACATCGACGACCACAGATCCGGCAAGATTGTTGTGCAGTTGACCGGCAGATTGAACAAGTGTGGTGTGATCTCGCCAAGATTCAACGTCAAGATTGGCGACATTGAAAGATGGACTGACAACTTGTTGCCAGCCAGACAATTCGGTTACGTGATCTTGACCACTTCTGCGGGTATCATGGACCACGAGGAGGCCAGAAGAAAGCACGTTTCTGGAAAGATCTTGGGTTTCGTCTACTAGACGTGCGTTGTGTCTATAGCTAATAGAAAAGTACCGATTGAAAGAACCACTGGAGATGCACGCTGTACTGTAGAGATGGGCTCTTCTGCTGTAAGGCCAGGTATCGTGCATCTGATACTAGCACGCTGTGTCCTCCCACTGCTTTCGGGCCCACGGGGCCACGACTTGGCTGCCTGCTCGAACCGGAACTCATGGCAGTCCATTGCTTAGGGCACAAGCCCTGACCGCTGTTTCTGAGCACCTGACTCGAACCGTGCTGTATGCAGTCCCACCATCCCAGGAAAATTTCTCAGGAACCACCGAACCAAAATTTTCGTTTCCACCCTCATTCATACACCACAAGTTAACATGTCTACTGGTATGTCGAAACTCCCTCCACGCTATAGTAGTTGGAATCCAACGCTTCCTGCTGATCCTGGGCTCGCAGAGTGCAGTTTTCCATGGTTCCGCAATGATCCACTCGGGTGATGTTCAAGCTGGGCATGCTGATGAAGGTCCACCTGGGCTGGAGAGGAAGAAAGGGCGGAACTCACGTGGCGAAACAGCTCAGCAGCCCCCGGAAGTGCCTGTCATGCGGTGTGCTGTATGACTCTGCTCTCAGTGCCTGTCATGCTGTCTGTATGACTCTGCTTTCAGTGCCTGTCGTGCTGTGTGTACGACTCTGCTTTCAGTATAGTTACTAACTTCTAGACCGTTCCCAAGTGTTTGGTGTTGCTCGTATCTTCGCCTCATTCAACGATACTTTCGTCCATGTCACCGATCTTTCCGGTAGAGAGACCATCGCCAGAGTCACTGGTGGTATGAAGGTCAAAGCCGACAGAGACGAGTCGTCTCCATACGCGGCCATGTTGGCTGCTCAGGACGTTGCCGAGAAATGTAAAGAGGTTGGAATCACCGCTGTCCACGTCAAGATCAGAGCTACTGGCGGTACCAAGACCAAGACCCCAGGTCCAGGTGGGCAATCTGCTTTGAGAGCCTTGGCCAGATCCGGTTTGAGAATCGGCAGAATCGAGGACGTCACTCCAGTTCCATCTGACTCCACCAGAAGAAAGGGTGGTAGAAGAGGTAGAAGATTGTAGGAGTGCCTGGAATCTTGTCTCTTTTATAATGTTTAATTAGTTGGCGTCGGGATGATATTCTGGTGCCGATTTGGAGTTGATGTGCCTCATGCTCTCCACATATAGAGATCACTCTGTAGCACTTAAATGCACATATATCATGAGGTTGGTGTAGAGATTGGGCTCTTGGTAAAAACTAGTGGTGCCGCCTGGTGGATTCCTCGGCCCAAACAACGCTGTGGCGCTTTGGAAACACAAGGAGTCCCCAAACTTGAAACGCTAAACGTGGAGCGCCCAATCTTGAACTCAAAGGAGAACTGGAACTGAGTTAACGGGTAGCTAATCGCGTTACAGTAGCTCTTGCTTCAGAAAGTGCACTTGAGACACCAAGTGAAACACACGGCTTGCGCCAAACGCAAAACCACTCCACGAGCTTTTACGCATAAATACCATTGTAGTCGCCTGAACAGGAAAGCCATCAAACAACACTTGGAGAACCCAAATAAGCATATAAATGCCTCCTCTCTTCTTCTGCCGTGGCCGCTGCCACATCCGCCGGTTTCCTGCGGTTTCCACCCCAGGCTCCTTCATGTCCTCACGGCTTCATGTGTCAAAGCAACTACCATGTGTCCCTTCTGGTGCGAGAAAGCCGCAGGCAGGGGTGTTTACTAAAGGAATAAAACCACAGACGCCCTTGGCACAATACAAAAAGGCGCCGGTTGTGGGAGTTGAAACTCTTGTTAACGCATTCTCAGGCTCACTCTCTTTGCCTGCCTTGTGCGTGAAACTTGATACCAAATTGAAGTTTGCAAATGCACTGTTCACAAAAACCAAGCCTCACGAAAAGCAGACGACGCTTTGTTCGAACAGGTCGTCCGCAGAGAAGGCGGCAAGCCCTGGCAGGACTAAAACGAGTACCGGTGCGGGAAGCGCAAGATTGGTTACATCTACTGCTGGTAAGCTTTGTAACAGGGCCAAAACACCGGCTCCAGCAAGCTCGCTGCAAGTAGAGGAGTTCCATTCTCTTCCAACACAAAAGGCAAGAGGAGTCAAGCCACCGCCGCAACGGCGCAACGCTGCAAAACAACGGGCCTCTGACAAACACGAGACCGCAAACCAGGCTGCGCATCAACGGTTGGAGGGCAGGCAAAAGACCGAGCTCACAAGACTCAAGCATTGCTACAAAGACTTGTTTGGGGAGAACAAGCCCTTGAAACGTATCCCTGACGCCTACGGCATAATGGAGATCAATGGCCACCGCAGGGTTTCGGCTGGGTTTCGTTTGAAGACCCGCTTAGTGTGCTCGCCAAGCGTGCCATCGGGTGTTTTACAAGAATACCGGGCGTCCGACCTCGCTAAGGCGGTCCCAGAATTGGTCCGTGCTTATGCGTTGAAGAACGACTTGGCCAAGCTCTTGCAACTCTCCAGCATAGGGAGCCACCTTGGTGAGGCCCCGACACCGAGCAAACCCTGAGAAGCTACGGAAGTTCAGAATAGTGCGGAGGAGACGGAAAAAGAGTAGAGCAGAAATCAATTTGGCCTATACTTGGATTGCTTGGAGGAGTCGGCGATAAGGAAAAAGCAGTCAGGGTTTTTTTCTCTCTGAGAACTAAAAAAGAGCAAATAAAATACTCCAACAGAAGATAAAATAAAATGATAATACCAAACAGAAGATAAAATAAATAAATCCCCAACAGAAGATAAATACCACGGGAGTGAAGGCTACAAGGCTGCTCAAAGAAAAATGAATAAATCCAATAACAGCATTGTGCAACAACACCGAGAATGGATTTCGAGAATGGTTTCGAGAATGGATTTCCATGTTGTCCGGGCCTCTGCTGGCAGTCCCACTTCCTGGTCTGGGCAACGCTCCCATAACCTGGCGCTGCCTCGCGAAACATTCCCGATCAAGTAATGATATCCAGAATGCGACATCCTTCACCTCGCGTTTTTCGCACCCATTTCAAGACAAACTATCCTTATCTATGGCAATGCTGAGTCTTGTATAAATGGAACCGTCACCCTAGAAATCGGAAGTGCTCTTTGCTATTGGAATTTTTGCTTAGATTAGGAGTCTAACTTTTGCTGCTTTTACTTCTCCGTTGCCCAGGAAAAAAACACCTTATCGAATCTGGTGGAAGACCTGGATAGCCACAAATAGCTTGGAAAGAGAAACAGAAGCATAATCTTTTAAACAGAAGGCTCAATCAAAGAGAAAGAAATGCGGCTGGATATCTTTACGCTTCCTTCCCTTCCGGACTCGTTGGCCATTCCTGTGGGGGCAGTGATTATTTTTCTCTTGGTGTGTATGCCCCAATGCCAACAGTACTTACAAAAAACGTACAAGACGTACTTCGGAAAGGCAGCACCAAAGCAGAAAAGTACACCGAAGTACGGCACCGCGGCAGCCGAACTCCCCGCTCCAACACCTCTCATGATCACTCCCGACCAGGTCAAAAACTACGACGACAGACCATGGAGACCCTTCAGATGGCCTTATCACCAGACTATGTCCATTTTCAAATTGGACATAAACCACTGGTTGGACATGGACAAGTATTACTGGCACTACATAGAAGAGAAGAAGCGGATCTGGCACACCTACGGCAAACAGAACATTGACTGGCTCCCCGAGGGTTACGACGCATGCTTGGAGTTGATGCAAATGACAGCCGATCATATGATCCAGAGATACCCGCTTCTTTTCACGGTATTGGTCGACAAAAAGTCGAAAGGCAAGGTCGTGCGCAACGAAATGACAAAAGAGATCTTGGACATGACGCTTCCTTTGAAGGAACATCCTTTGCTCTACGTGACGAAGATGGCCAAAGAGGACTTCTATATAGTGAAGAAAAACCCTGACGATGACATGCACTACTTGGTGGCTGCTGCTGTGCCTTTCCCCGGTGGCTCGTTCGGCATCGACGAGAAGATCGGGAAGCATCTCGATGTAATCCACGAAGGCGTGCCCTACTACCACGAAAAGTTGAAAAGGTCCATGGAGAGGTGGTTTGACAGGTTGGAGCCCAACAACCCTGTCGAGAGGGCGTCCTGGTACATCACATGGGACCACAAGTTAAAGGTCAACAACATTTATCAGATGCCCAAGTTCGTGCCCAATTTGGAGTCGGACATGAAGTCGACTGAGCCCAAAGAATTCAATGTCCGTGTCGAGAGACAAACGTTGAGGAGATTGCCCAAGTCCAGGGCCATCATCTTCACCAACCATCCAATCTTCTACTCCATCGAGGAGATGAAAGACGAGCCCAATGTGCCTTCGCTCCTCAAGAAGATAATCTACGAAGCTCCCGAGAAGATCATCAAATACAAAAACTTTGAGTTCATCAGGGACCATATCTCAGACTATTTGGATTCTTTGATCCAGGCGCAAAAAGACAAGGGCCTCATCACAGACGATACACCCGTCAAAACATTGCCCAGCTACCCTTTTGCGCACTGGGCAGCCACCGACTTTGACTATGTGAATGGCTGGTCCAACCCCACCTACCAAGGCAAGAAGCCCGACTACAGTGAGAAAATGAAGCAGGAGGCCAAGTACGGCAACGAGTAATCAGTTAGGCTGCATAAGCCCAGCTGCTCCGGGAACCATAAGTTCAGCGGGAGCATTAACATCTATTGGCTAGAATATAATTGCTGGTTTGCATTATCGTAGTACTGTAATAGACCAAACCGCCAATTGTACATGAGTCAAGTAACAGAAACGCAATGCTGCGCACGCTAAAGTGCATTTCCTGCAGTGGGCGCAGACGGCTTCCGCCCCGCACAGCATTCTGCATGCTTGACTCATTTGCATCTTCCCATCGCTCCATTAACCAATCGGCTCAGCGATATTGGGCAGAAACTCACAACAAAAACATCACATTTGCTATGTCAACGCACCCAATCGAGCTCCGCAGATTGTCTGTGAGTGGCCGCGCCACGGCTGATCCCACACCGCCCGAAGACCAAACAGTCAAGGCTGTGACTGATACCAGAGACTTGGAGCCCATCCTGTCGCCCGACTCGCCGGGGAACGGCGACAAAAACCCAGACAATTTCCCCGACGGTGGATGGAAAGCATACCTGGTAGTGTTGGGCTCGTTTCTTGGTCTTTTGGTCGACTTTGGCGCCCTCAACTCCGTCGGTGCAGTGCAGGCTTACGTCTCAGACCACCAGTTGGCAGGCGAGAAGGTCTCGTCCGTTTCGTGGGTCTTCTCTATCTACATGTGCCTTCCTTTTTTCTTGGGTGCAATTGTAGGGCCGATATTTGACCGCAAGGGGGCCGCAAAGCTCTTGTCTGCGTCAACAGTGTTGCTTTTCGTGGGGTACCTTGCACTCAGCTTCAGCAAGTCAATTGTGGCGTTCATCTTTTCGCTCTCCCTCTGTCTTGGTACCGCACATGCTTTGGCGATCCCACCACTCGTGTCGCTGTTGAGCCACTGGTTTTTGCTCAACCGGGGCAAGGCATTAGGGCTCGCCACGTTGGGGGGCTCGCTAGGAGGAGCTGTTTGGCCATTGATCTTGCAACGCTTGTATAGCACAGTTGGATTTGCTTGGGCGATCCGCATCATGGGAGCCGTCTGCGTGTTGCTTCTGTTGCTGGCATTGGCATTGGTGAAGCTGCGTTTTCATCTGGAGCCCGCCTCTCCAACGGCTGAGGAACAGTCAAAGACTGAGCGCATAACTCAAGGCATGCGGCAGCATTTGGATTTCAGCCCGTTTCGTGACTGGCGTTTCACGTTTTTGGTGCTGGGCGTCTTTTTCACCGAAATTGCTCTTATGAGCATACTCACCTACTTGGCGTCTTATGCTCTTGCGCACGGCTTCACCGAGTCGGAGTCGTTGATGTTGTTGACCATCCTCAATGCAATGGGAATTCCCGGCCGGTATCTTCCGGGCCTTTTTGCAGACCGCTACGGCAACTTGAACGCGATGATCCTAATGCTAGTCGGATTCTGTATATCCATCTTGGTGGTATGGTACCCCTTTGGCGATCGCCGTAGCGGGCTCTACGCATTCTCCACGCTAGTGGGCTTTTTCAGCTCGTCGATCTTGAGCTTGACGCCACTATGCTTGGGTTCCTTCACTCCTGTGGACATTTTCGGCCGCTGCTACGGCCTAATGTATACTTTTTCCAGTACCGGGATTCTTTTTGGCATTCCCGTCGGCTCGGTTATTATTGGCAACGGATCGCTGACGAGCTACAAAAACTTCACTATGTTTTGTGGCGTTTTTGCCGTGGTTGGCACCTTTTGCTGGAGCGTGTGCAGATACCTCATTGTTGGCTTCAAAGTCAATACTCGAGTTTGAATTTGAAGTTCACTTAACGCCGCCTGCGTCCCCTTTCACGCAAAGAATTTCCCGCTGTGCTTGCAGCTGCCTTCTGCATCAAGCTACCTGTGGATTCGGTGGTCTTTGACTGCGAATCCTGTTGAGCTTCGTCTCTTCTTGACGTTTGCATAGTCTGCAACTCTCGGGCGTACTCCGGGTCGATGAAAGAGAGAATATATGGGAACGCCATGATAACCAAGCTGGCCACGAAAAGCGCTGTGTAGACCCGGCTTCTGAATATAAACCCTAACGGGCTGGACATCACCATTTCACGGAGCTTGCCCTCTGACCGCTCATAGTAGTCTTTATAGTCTACCACCTCCACTTCAAGGGATTTGCCGAGCCCGACATTCTGTCTGGAAGTGCCATTGGGCGCCTTAGAGCCTACTGGGTCCTCCAAAACCTCCACTTCGTTGTCGCTCACAATGATCCGGAACCGAGATCTTCGAAGAATGAAATCGAGCGAGTGAATCCGGAGCTCGTACTCCCCATTGGTCAAAGCCGGTACCTCGAACGTATAGTTCCGTGCAACCGGGAGTTTTTCGGTTCTAGCGTCACTGGAATTGCAGATTTCGAGAACCTGAACGTCGATTCTGGATTGGAAGTTGAGTCCATTCATAACGGGCGCAGGCATTCCCAACTGCGCCACGTCAAAAGCAGCTTGTGGCACGTTTACTATGCGGCCATAGAGAGTGTTCGCGTGTACGAAGGGTACGATAGCAAGAATGTAAATCCAGATTTGCATGGTCGAATTTAGCTGGTCTGGATGTGTCGGACTTGATGGGCTCTATTGTGGAGACCTTCCGTGGGTTACCCGGCCTCGGTGTTCCGACTATATAAACCAGCGCGTTCGCTTCATCTCGAACAGCTTTTTCTCTATTGTACTGAATGCGTATTATTGTAGGGCTACAGTTCACCGCCGAGCTCCGTGCTCAAGGACCCAGGACTGCAGCTCTCTACAACGCATCCTAGAGTATACTAGTCTTCAGCTTTATGGCTGATGATGGTAGTGGAAGAGTTGGGCGTGGCCGATGATACCTATATAATGTATGTACATGACGGCTGTGCATTTCAGCAATTCCGAACACTTATTCCGCTCTATATCTGACCCAGGCCGCTTCAAGCGTCTATTTATGTCCTCGAGTAGCCTTGGAGCCCCACCGGTCGTAGCTGTACAACCCAAGCCCGATCAGTAGTAGCCCCAATAACTGACAAGTAGAGATGCGTCCAAACCACTTGTCCTGAGGAGCGCCAAATGCACTAGCTGAGCACAAAATGCTCACCACTATAATCACAATCCGCTTCATCATCGATGCAATTGAATAGCTTAGTGCTGGGATGGATCCAAGTAGGAAATATGAAATCAACGTCTGACCGAAATGGCACACCGATACCGCTATTATCCAGAGCAGCAACATTATTGGTCTGGTTTCTGCACCAGCAACCCCTTCAAAGGCCGATCTGTCACTTACGCTTTGGTACGTTCCGTATGCCTCTTTCGTCAAAAACCCCACCAGAGAGATGCAGAAGCCGATGAGGGAAATATACAAGATCACAGAGAGCTTGTCAGGTTTCACTACTTCTCCGTGATTCGTGCTGAGGCCTGCCAACGGATTGATACTAGATCGTGCCTCCTCAACCTTGAGACTATAAGGATTCGTTTTTGAATGCGGATCGAGGTCGTTTAAGCTCAAATCTGACACAGAATACGGTAATCTAACATTCGGTGGCCTGCGAGTGAAACTTTTGGCTAAGGCTTTGGGCAGAATCAGAAAAAGCAGCGAGTTCGTACTGTTCCCATGCGCGCCTGTCGAGGGAACTTCAAGACGTTGTCCGTAAGTTGGGTCCGGTGTCAGAGGTGGGATTGGGCTCGAATAGTCTAATACTAGAGAGATCGGATTGGCAGCGTCGGCCTGATTCCACGTAATCAACTCTTTCCCGTAGATCTGTTGCGCAGCCATTAGTACCACACTTATAACACACAAAATTAGCCCTTTCAAATGATCTGCCTCCATAGTCACTTGAAGAAGTTGACTGCCGGCACTTTCGTGGTCTAGTGTATCCGCATAGATTATCATGAGTACTCCCCCCAAAAGAGGCACCAACAGCAAGTAGGTCCAAATCGGTAGGTGAACGCGGTAGAGCAAACGATACCCTGCTACTACGAGCAATGGTGAAAGGGCTTTGAGACTGGCTATTGTGGCCACAGGAACTTTCTGAGTAGCACTCAAGGAAAAGTACTTACCCGATGATTGGAGCAATCCCAACGGAAGAATCTTCAAGAACACATTCTTTCTAAGAAGAGGTGCATGTGGATCCGTGGGAACCGTCCCAGGAGGAAAGTTGGTACCAATTTGGGGAAAATGATAGCTTAATTGGATAAACGAAAATGCAAGACATCCACTGACAATAAATTGAATCTGTGTTAACAAAAACGGAAGAGGCATTTTAGTGAGGATATATTTTGTCATCTGCGAAGTGAACGACAGTAGCAAATACCACAAGCAGCACATGGAAATTGTTCTCACAGCCGCATGGGCAGAATGGCTCATTGTTAGTTTTTCTGTGATTAAAGTATCATATATCGATTGCAGTCTCAAGTAAGGGAACCTCCAGTTGGAATTGCTGTTGCGAGAGGCTTGTGAGGCTATGGCTTGAACTCACGTGTGCAACTTCGCGGTCAAGAAACATATACCCTTCCAGTAGAATCTCCCAACACCACTAGGAGATGTCCTCGACACAACCTTTCTTCCTCGTCGATTTCTGTTTGCTTGAAGGTTAGTAGTGCAGATATTTCTCCCTTGATAGAATCTTTCATATCAATGGTTTGTAGCAACTTGAATTGCCATCCCGCACCCCCCGGTACAAGCTCGTATACAAGCAAGTCTTTCTGGGGAGATGAATAGCTCAACGCTATTAACTCATTGCTCCAGAAGGAATGCCGGAACTCTGTTTTAAGCAGTTCCACCAATGAATCATTCGTAGATGCAATGCTTAAAGCAGTAATCCTTCCAGGTTTGAGTGTTGCCTGAGTGATTTTGTCTCCATTTAATGTGTAAACCATCAATGTGTTGGAGTACTTTGTGCTGTGGATTGTGCAAATGTTTCCGGAATCGTTTGAGACGGTTATCAACAATTTTCCACGTTCGCTACTCGATAGTGAAGGAATTCGTCGGATGAACTTGAACCGAGTGATATCCCAGAGAATAATTCCTCCTTCGGCATCAGAACTTACACAGACATGATAAGTTTTGCTGAATGTCAACGTCTTAATTGCAGTCAGATGACCTCTCAATACAGCATGTAGTGATACACTCAAATTCGGTTGTAGCATGCTCTTCCAAACGTGGATGACACCATCCTCAGATCCAGTTAGGAAATATCTGTTACCAATTTGAAGAAGTGCTGTTATGTTGGTTGGGTGCAAGTTCATGAATAGAGTCGAATTAACAAGTAGTGAGCCGCATTCCACCTTTGAATGGTACGGTGATGGCTTTCGGAGGAGAAGTTTGTCCTCGGATGAAGTGCATGCCGGCCGACCAATCCATTTTCTGGTCTTTGAGCTGATTTCCAACTTACAGATTGGTGCGTTTAACTTCGATTCAAACGAGACAACAAAGGGTTTCTTATTAGGGTCGAGCTTCGAGAAGTAAAAATTGGGAATATTCAAGATCTCCTTAGCTGGATGTGGTTTGGAGAACAATTTAATAGGTGTTTGTCCAAAATTATTAATCATTCCTATAACTGCACGTTTTTCCACATCGTCTTTGATGTGATCAAGGTTTATGGCTCCGTCGTATGACAGATGATGGAATACATTCAACGCGTCAACCGCTTCTTTGCCATTTTGCTTGTACCCAAAGATCAAATCTATCCATTTATGAAGGTTCGCGGACACGTAAGGACTCTCAAGTGCCTCTCGATTTTTTGCAATAAATATATTAGGATCATCGTGCGCCCATCTGGGTAGCTTGACATCATTTGAATGTTCTCCATTCTGAAGCTTACCAAATTCAAAATTATTAGAGTTCAGCAAAAATTCGGGCAAGTAAAAAAACTCAGGAGTAAGTTCTCGTACATCTGTCGTATTCTCCATTGAAGCAGATAACCATGCCTTACCAACAGAGTTGAATAGGCGATCTGCATGGTCGAACTTACCTCCTTGGAGTAGCAAATACGATTGTACATATGGCTTTAGACGAATCAAATATGATGCGACTATCATAGCCGATGAATAATGTGTACCATAATGAAATGGTGGAGTGTTGGCATCATTCATGCTTTCTAAAGCCTCATATCGCTCTTCAAATTCTTTGGCACGTTTGGGGGTTTGTGCTCCCATTGGCTTTGACAAGTCTCTGAAGGTCTCAGGTTTGCTTAAGTCCAATTCTTCACTCTCATAATCTGCAATAATCCAAGGGAAAACGGGATATTGAGTTAAGTCATTATATGTTCTTCCTGCCATAGTATTGATAGACATCAAGTAGTAAAAATTTGATAATTTGCCCATTCTCCATTTCTTTGTTATTTCCTGGAAACTTGCGCCTGAGATGAAATTATTGGAGAAGACTGAGGCAATTTTTGACCTTAAGAACAACCCGGAACCGTTTTGATTTGTTTGTTGTTGCAGAGACGACGACGAGACTTCCAATGTCGTTAACAAATCTTTGTCCATATTTTTCCCCGATGCATATGGTTGGATCTTGGAATATAGCAAGTCTCTTTGCTTTGTCGATAAACATGTAATCAAAAGACTCGCATTATCGTCGAAAAATATCTCAAGGGCGATGTCTCGAAGTAAAAATTTCCTCTTGCAAATACACCCGACATTCTCCAAACTCCACGCTCTGGTTCTATAGTTCTTAGAGTTGTTTGTCTCAGAATTTGGTTTGATTAATTGAAGATATGGATCCCTAAGATCTTTCGGAGCAGCTTCAATATCAACGACATTTCCATCTGCACAATGGAAGAAATTCTCAATGAAATAGATGTGACTGAAACCTAATATCATCAAGCTTTCCACCGCATCCAAGCCATTGATTCGTGAAATATTGAAAATGCTTTGAATTTGGTCTCCCCAAAATAGGCTGTGTAGAACTTTTCGGTTCTGATCTTCATTAGCTTTCTTATTTCCAACTGAATCTCCATTTTCGTCAATTTCTTCATAGTCATCCAAATCAGTTCCAGAAAGAGAAATTTCAGAAAGGCTTAGATCCTGAATTCCGAATGTGGAAAATGCTGAATCTAAGTTGCTTTGGCTTCCATTGTCAGCATCAATGCTGAGCTGTTTGATGGGTACCTCTACTGTATAAGTAAGTTTTTCGGAATCTGGGAGCTGATCTTCAACTACTAGTAGTTTTCTCATTCTATCAGCAACCTCAATATAGTCAAGAATGTAATCAGATTTGTTAATAGGAGATCCTGAAAGTAGCCGGTAAACTTCGAGTTTGAGGGCATTATAACTCGTAGAGAAAAATCGAGTGTTTTCCTCCTTATCTTGAAGCTCTCTGTTAGCTTTTGAGAGCTCTGCATTCAAAGTAATCAACTTGAGATTTTTGCAATCTGACTCAAAATTTTGAAGCTGCATATTGTTCATCTTTCCGAGTGAACCGCCGCCATTAAGCACAACTTGCACCATGTCGGAGACATTAATTCCACCAACATCTCTTAGTTTGCTGAGCCGGAAATGAAAGTTCTTACTAAAGATGTGCTTGACTGTTGGAAATCTTTGAAGATACTTTAGAGTATCTTCGTCATTTCGTGAAGCCAAAAAGTCGAAGAATTCATTCAAAATAACAGTTGAGTTTTGATAATCCGATATATCGGACAACTGCTCTATTATAGAATCAAATGTTTCATGCCTAACCATAGCTGCTGTTCTCACAAAGTTGAGAACATGTTCGGATAATTGGAGTTGTTTTGCTGACGACAACTTCAAAAAATTTCCCATGATGAGTTCAATCACTTGTCGTAACAAAGAGTCACTCAAGACTTGTGTTTGTAGGAACAAAGTCAGTTTGTATAAACATAACTTCACATTTTCATCAATGTCAACCGCAAACTTGTCCCCTGCCAATTCATCTGTTTCCTCGCCGTCCGACGGGAAGTATTGTATATTTGATAATTTCAAAACGAGAGCCTGTCCCAAAATTGGCCCAAGCCGAGTCAATGAGTGACTAGTTTTGTCTTTCGATTCGATTATAGCAATTAAACATGTGATGTACTCATTTAGGTCACTTGGAGTAACATTATAATTCTGTGAAATAAAGTCGTTGTGGTACAAAATTATGAGATCGATAACTCCCTTGAAAAAATCGACCTCTTTAAAGATAAAATTTGACTGACTAATAAAGCCATTGATATGCTTGAAAACTCGTGGGAAGACTGTATTGAGAATTAACTTTGAGGTAATATCATTTAAGGATTTCAAGATCGTAAGTAGCTTATTTTGGTCTAGGAGCATTGTCACGAATATTGAGCTAAGAACAGAAATAAGTCTCTCCACACATTCCAGGAAGTTTTTTTGAAGAGAGTTGGGGCTTGAGCTGGTCTGTAGAATCTGAAGGTGCGCCATCATTTCGAACGCACTTTCAAGCCAATCTTTTCTTTCGAACAAACTTTGAAGAGCCAATGAATCTGCAAGTCCAGTCTCTATCATATCTGAAATTTGGTTTACTAGATGAATGATATCAAAAGATATATCTGTGATTTCATCATCCACGGTGTTTTTGCTCAAGGAACTCTTGATAGGTGAGCTAGGTACACTTAAAACCTTACCTAGTTTTTGTCCCAAATGGTTAATGCCGGTCAAAGCTAGATTGTTTAAAAGAAGAATAAATTCTGGTATTGGCAAGCTATTAGTGGACTGAACAATTGTCTTTTCCTTTGCTAGTTCAGGTAGCGTGCGTGTGTATGCATCAGTGAAGAGTTTATCCTCACCAAACGCAGATAAGAACAAAATTCCTGCGACAGAATCATTGTTCCAAAAGCTCTGAAGAAAATATGTTAAGATTTCTGTGCCTCTGTTCGCATGAAAGAACCTTGAGATGACATTTGGACCAAGAACCCGAAGAAATCTAGCTAATAATGCAAGAGCACAACACGCTATTTTTGCCGAAAGAGTCTTCTTGTCGCTCCTAAAGCTCAAAAGGAGCAAAATCCAATGAATTGAGATCGAACGAGAAAATTTTTTGAGCTGTTTGATTGAAGATGAAGGACCACATAGCTTTTCAGTTAAAGCCTGCAAGGACACTAATCCGATTTCCTGGAACTTCACATTTGAGGATTCGTGGTATAGGGAAAATATGACAAACTGTGAAATCGACTTAATTGAATCCACTGAAACATCAAATTTGATGACGATCTCAAGTAAGGAGCCGATTTCTTTTATATTAATTTCATGTTCGCTTTGCTCGAGTAGAAGCAATTTGATATGCTGTAGAGTCTTCTTCAACAACTTCATTTTACTTAACTCCTTGAAATTGAACTCTTCGTACTTGCTAATGGATAGCAAATTCAAGATCAGATTTTGAAGGAGCATGACACCCAGAGTCTCGTGATAAATGTCAAAATCCAAAACCAAGATTTTATAAGCGAGTGCATTCGAAATAAAAGATTCAGGTCGATCATCCTTCGAAAATGTGGAATAGTCAATGAACATCTCAAGAAAGGAAGTCTTTTCATGGAAAAGGTTGTCTGATTTAGAAGATTCAGGTAAAGCAGATACATTTGTAGCTGTGTTTTGGGGCTGTTCGGAGGTAATCTTGGAGCTGAAGTTCATTTTATAGTAAGACACTAGCAATATCAAGATGGAATAGCCATCAATACTTTCGAATTCTTTGTTTAGTCTCCAGTCCTGATGTAGGCACTGTAAAAGCAAGCTAATTGACATGAGAAGCAAAAACTCCCTGTTTTTCTTTGAGATACAATCGTCCTTTAATACTGCTTCCACCAAAGTGAGTAATAACGCTGATCCTCCCCAGCAATATAGCGAATCGTATATCGAAGTTGGCTTATGATGAAGAATCTCATTACTTTTAGAGCCATGTATGAACTCGATAAAATCGCAGTCCGCACTATCAAAAAGAATGTTGTGTTTATCAAATTTGCTTTTCACCAAGAGGTTGACAACAGTCAGTTTCTCAGGGACCTGATTTGCAGCGTGAGATTTGAAGTTAAAGGATTTACTTGTTAGTTCGTGGCGTAATTTGTTTCCCAGGACAGAATGCAGCATCTTGGCATCCATGATCTGTTTGAAACATAGACGTAATTTCACTAGGTTCTGTGGGAGCAAGCTGTCGATTAGTGCCTTGACATTGGCGTCCGAAAACTCTTTCTGTGACCAGTTGAAGCCAAGGCCGAGATGGTACATTAAGATCACCCATTCAAAAGCACAAGGGGTATCAAGGACCAAAAGATCTTTAATAAGAAGTTCGTCCTTTCCAAATATGTTAGTATGAGCGTCGATTTGGTCCAAAGACTGGCCGATGTAGATCTTATTCCATTTAATCCTGTTCTTCAAGATTGAAGAGCATGGGATGGACTCGCTATATTCACCATCCACGTAAAGATTGAGGTTCAGGTAAGAGTCGAATGAAAGGACAAAATGTGAGTATCCTTGATTTCGTTGGTTCACAGGGCTTAGTGTGTGATTGAACGTGAATTGTTGTCTAGCACGGTCGGCTGTATTGTAGATTGTGACAATAAACTTATTGTTGACGAGCTCAACCTGGAGTGTCGAAGATTTGTTGTCAGAAGAGTCAGCCAACAGTACAAGTGGGAAAGAACGACTTTCAGAACCGGCAGACGTAGACTGCGGGCTGCTGATTTTGAACCAAGTACATATGGTGAAACTCTTCAGCACAGATGATTCGGAGTTTATGGGGATTGACACACGACGCGAAACAAAGTTATTGAAAAGAAGAAAGGGAAAGTGGGAAGGATATAATCGGAACAATGACATGAGAAAAGAGAGAATCATACATTTTGTGTCGTACCCGACTCTGGAGGTTTTGGCAAATAATGGATACATCAACTTTTGCAATTGCTTGGTGGTGCAGCCTAACTCCAAGAGTGAAACTAGTATTTGTATCTTGCTGGTCAACAAATAGATCTGATCTTCGGGCAATTGTTGAGAGGCATTCTTGGTTATGCTTGTGAAGTCTTGGAGCAAAATCTCGGCGAAATTTAGCCTGAAAAGCTGGATCTTCGCTGTGTAAAGGGAAGTGGCAGCACAGTTGACTAGTTGGAGAATTATCAACTTGAAGTCCAAGTAAACGTCGTCTTCAAGGGCATCGAGGCTCTTTAGGCACTCTGCTAGAGCCGTAGCACTCTGAGAAGTGAAATAGACTGTAGTCTGCGGAAACAGAAGGAGTACCTCGGAGCGGATAGCGTTGAGCAAGAGCTCAGGGGTTCGTGCCACGTCACTCAACTCAGCCTGCCAGTTATGAAGAAGATCGGTATTGAGCGTAAAGTCCGGAAGGGCACTATTGGCCAACGCCTCAATGATGGCGGAATCAGGACTGCCGCCCGTGTCCAGACTGCCATGCACGGTAGCCATAGTAGCAGCAAGGATACTGTCAGAATGTGAATATGGACCTAGTGGGTTTGAAAGCGCGGTTTCAATTTTGTTTTGTCTTGGGGTTTTGGTTTTGAAGAAGCTGACAATGAGTTGGCTGTGGAAGCGGTGTGTAATCTGGGGTCAGAGGTACTGGTTTCAGCGGCGCGAAGATCTGGCCTCAGGCGCTTGGACGTACGGTTACTACAAGAAGGGAAAGCAAAGATACACTTCTTTCATTGGCTCGCACAGCAGAGGTGCCGGCCTGGTTTGACTCAGCTTTTCCGATTGTAGGCATTTTGTTCCGGTGCTAGTTTTTGCTTATTCATGGCTTGCGGTACCTCGCCAGCGTCGTTCTGGCACCAGCCACAAGTACTTTCTCTGTATCAAACTCTATAAAGGGAGGCCCCTAGCTTTGTATTCGTATTTACTCATGGCCAATGGCAGCAGCCCTGGTTCGTGCGATGAGCAGAGCTTTTTTCAATGTTTCAAGCGTTACGTTTGCTCCTCCGCCCACTATGCTCACGTGCTTCAACACGTCGGCGTTTCGGACCACAGTGATTCTGGTCTCGGCACATGCCTCTTCTGCCTCGCCCTCCAAATCAGCCATGAGAACCGTGCTGTTTGCTTCTCCGTCGCTCAACTCGACTAGTCCGAACGAAGACGAGACTCCGATGTTGCGGACATCCAAGTGCAACGGGCGGGCCAGCAGGCGCAGGTCATCCATGCAAAAGCGGCTGGAAGCTTGCCCTAAGTGGCCAAAGTTCCCCCTGGATCTCACCGGCACTTTTATGTTGGGGTCAATTCCTGAATCTACCAAGTAAACTCTCGGAAGAGATACGTTCTTGAGCGCGGCCACCAACGCATAGTGAACGAGGTCAAATAAAGGGCCCACACGCGAAAACACTTTGATATGGGCGTATAGAACATATCTGTACGATTTTTTCGACACGTTGATGGTTGAGCTCAAGCTGGACAAGCTGGTGTCGGACATTGATTCGTTGTCCGGGTATGCCACGTACGTCTCCGCGGTGTTCTCGTCGGTGAGCTGATATCCGGGGATGAGGTCTAGCAGCTGGAGCGGAAGCATGTGCAGCTGGAGCACATGGTCATGTAGTTTCTGTGAAAGAATCATTTCCTCGTCAGTTGGGGCACCGGACCGGCCGCGAGCCACCTCGACCACCGGGTATACCGAGGCGTACCTCAGCACATGGTCCTGAGAGGCAAGAAGCTCGTCCACCTTGGCAACCTCTTCTATGCCGAGGGATATGCCACAGAAGGCGTGTGTGGCACCGTTCTTTACCGTGGCCAGGCCAACCAAAGAGTTAGTGCCGAGACTATTGAAGGAGCCAGGGTTCGCAGAGAGGGTCCGGAACTCTTCATTTTTGCGCAAACTGGGCCGAAACCCAAGCGCCAAGTGACGCTCAAGGGCAATCTGCGGCGATATCCGAGCAAGCACCCCGGGGGGAAACACAATGTGGTCGGTAGAAGACATGATGGCGGTGCTGGGACGGCCCAAGATGAGATGCCCTCCATGAAGCGAGCGCACCTGGTGGATGGCACGTGATCGTGGGTCCAGCTACTGAGACTTTCGGGGCAAGAGGCAGTTGTCTGGTGTTTACTTCAATGCGCTGACGGCTTGTACGTGGTGTTGCTGGACGTTTGGTTCGGGCCTAGAAGGTCGCCTTCCCGGGTTCTTTTTTTTTTCTAGGTGTTTTTGTTTTTTTTTGGCTGTTGGATTGGTTTTCTATTTTGTCGTCTGCGCGACTCTGGTGTGGAAAAGTGAGAGTCGCTTCGCCTATTCTCTGGTTTTTATTCGTTTTTACACTTTGGATCTTATTCATTTTTACAGCTTTCATCGAACACAAACTAGGGCAAAAATTGAAAATACGACTTGAGCCATTTGCAGGAAAGTGGGCAGATTCTGGATCGGCTCTCTAGAACTGTGTTTTCGCCTGCGATTCTTTATCAAGGTAATTTTTTTGCTTGAGTAGATTCGTCTCCTCCATTTTCCGGCCTTTGCGCGGGACAACCGGGGGGAGCTTGCGCCGCGCTCGCCTTACCGCCGAATCCACCGCCGGCCCGCAACCGCAAATTGTTAGTTAGGGAGAAGTGGGGAATTCCGGAGCAGGTAATCGGGACGCGCACTACCAGAAAAGTTTTCACCTCGGTGTTTTCCGGCATGCATTGGGGTCGAGTGCGACTCGATGCAGGCACCTCCACCGGGAAAAACAATGTAGATAAAGAAAAATGACGTTCAAGTCGGCATTCATTGGCCACAGTGCTCGAGAAACCTGCCCGCATGCAGGTTTATCTTCTGCTATCACGATATCATGTCCGCCGCACGACCGTCTTTTTTGAGTAGTATGAGCCGGTTCAGAGCAGGGAGAAAAAAATGCCCTATAACGCCTATAACTCCCACGGATCTCACATAGAATTTCCTTTTTTTTTTTCTTCTTTTTTTTCTTCTTTTTTTTTTTTTCCTTTCCACTTTCTGTTTTTCAATTCCGCTTTTCTTTCTCGTATTCTTCCCCCCGTTCCACCCTAGACCTGCTGGATTGAATTTGATTAAAACTTGGTAAGCCTGGAGCCACGTTTTTCTAATATATTTTCACATCAAAGAACTTGGGAAAGAAGAGCAGCTCGAAGTCTGTATGTATTACTACTCAACATAAACGGGGTTTCTGAACAGCCTTCCCTAGTTTAGGGGGGTTCATAAGATTCTGCATTGTCATGTTGTCCCAAGACAGACATTACTAACTCCGCAGGTCATGGCCTCCTACGTACCGCAAGAGGAATTCGAAACAAATATTTACAATTATGACGAGGTGCCCCAAAACAAGTCGTGGGCTTCGGCATTACCTGTAGCTAAAGGTTTGTACAACCCAGAATATGAGAAAGATGCCTGTGGTGTCGGGTTTGCCTGCCACTTGAAAGGAGTCAGCTCCCACAAGATCGTTTCCGATGCTAAAGATCTACTTTGCAACATGACTCACAGAGGAGGTGAGTTAAACCCTAAAGATGGTGACGGTGCTGGTTTGTTGTCCTCCTTGCCACACAAATTCTTGGTCAGAGAGTTCCAATACCACTGTAACGTGACCTTACCTCCTTTGGGCCAATACGGTACTGGCAACGTGTTCTTCAAAAAGGACGAACTTGTATACGAGAAGTCTAAGCAAACCTTCGAGTCCATTGCCTCTTCCTTGGGCTTGAAGATCTTGGGCTGGAGACCTGTGCCCCACGACTCCAGCATCTTGGGCCCAGCTTCATTGTCCAGAGAGCCGTTAATCTTGCAACCTGCTGTTGTTCTTGCTGAGACCTATGGCCAAGACATCTCTGCCGAGGACTTTGACAAGACATACAGAAAGGACTTTGAAAAGAACTTGTTTATTTTGAGAAAGCAGTCCTCTCACACCATTGGTTTACACAACTGGTTCTACATCTGTTCTTTGTCCACCAAGACCATTGTCTACAAGGGCCAGTTAGCTCCAAACCAAGTCTACAACTACTACTACGATTTGCTCAATTCGGAGTATGAGGCACACTTTGCCCTTGTGCACTCTCGTTTCTCTACAAACACTTTCCCCTCTTGGGACAGGGCCCAGCCATTGAGAATCGCCGCTCACAATGGTGAGATCAATACCTTGAGAGGAAACAAAAATTGGATGAGAGCTAAGGAAGGTGTGATGTCTTCCGAACTTTTTGGAGACGAATTGGAGAAGTTGTACCCAATCATAGAAGAAGGTGGCTCTGACTCTGCTGCTTTTGACAACGTCTTGGAATTGTTGGTCATCAACGGCGTTTTGTCTTTGCCCGAGGCTGTTATGATGATGATTCCTGAAGCTTGGCAAAACGACAAAAACATAGACATGAAGAAAAAGGCTTTTTACGAGTGGGCAGCATGTTTGATGGAGCCATGGGATGGTCCAGCTTTGTTTACTTTTGCTGACGACAGGTACTGTGGTGCTAACTTGGATAGAAACGGATTGAGACCCTGCCGTTACTATGTTACCAAAGACGACATCATCATCTGTGCTTCAGAGGTCGGTGTCATTGATGTTGACCCAGCAAAGGTGTTACAAAAGGGTAGATTACAGCCTGGTAGAATGTTGTTGGTGGATACCCACGAGGGAAGAATCGTCGATGACCGTGAGTTGAAAAACAAGGTGGCATCCAGATACGACTTCAAGTCATGGGTGACTGCTAGCGGAATTACATTAGACGATTTGTGCGAGAAGTTGTTGGCTAGAGACTTGGATATCTCTTCCTCACCCTATGACACAAACTTCAAAGTCCAGACTGACCCCAGAATGTTAGCTTTTGGTTATTCCAACGAGCAAATGGGGACAATCTTAGCTCCAATGGCTGAGGCTAAAGAATCCCTCGGTTCTATGGGTAATGACACTGCATTGGCTTGTATCTCTGAACAACCAAGATTGTTGTACGAATATTTCCGTCAATTGTTTGCCCAGGTTACCAATCCTCCCATCGATCCAATCAGAGAAGAAATTGTCATGTCTTTGGAGTGTTACGTCGGTCCTCAAGGTAACTTATTGGAAATGAAGCCTAGTCAGTGTAACAGATTGATGTTGAAGTCGCCAGTTCTTTCCAACAAGCAGCTTAATGCAATCAGAAAGATTGAAACTGTTTACCCATCGTGGTCTGTTGCAACTATTGATACTACTTTTGAGAGATCTGAAGGTATTCAGGGCTACATAAACAAGATCGAGGAAATTTGTCAAGAGGCCTCAAAAGCTATTGCTGCTGAAAACAAAATCATTGTTTTGACTGACCGTGCGACGAGCTTCAATAGAGTCCCGATCTCTGCTTTAATTGCTACAGGTGCGGTACACCACCATTTGGTCAGGCAAAAACAACGTTCAAAAGTAGCACTTTTACTCGAGACTGCCGAAGCCAGAGAAGTTCACCATGTCTGTTGTTTGGTGGGTTACGGGGCTGATGGTATCAACCCGTACTTGGCTGTTGAGACTTTGTGCAAGATGAGAGACGAAGGTTTGTTGAAAGTTGACTTCTCTGACGACAAAATTTTCAGCAACTATAAAGAAGCTGTTGATGCAGGTATCTTGAAGGTTATGTCTAAGATGGGTATTTCTACTTTAGCTTCTTATAAGGGTGCACAAATTTTTGAGGCTCTCGGTATTGATAATTCTGTTATTGACCGCTGTTTTGTTGGTACAGCTTCAAGAATCAAAGGTATCACTTTTGAGTATATTGCTCAAGATGCATTTTCCTTGCATGAGGCTGGTTATCCATCGAGAGAAACCATCAAACCAATCACTTTGCCAGAGACTGGTGAATACCACTGGAGAGATGGTGGTGAGAAGAAAGTCAACGACCCTGCTGCCATTGCTTCCATACAAGATGCGGTAAGAAACAAAAATGAAAAGGCATACGAGGCTTACTCCAAGAAGGAATATGAAGCAATCAAGAACTGTACTTTGAGAGGTTTGTTGGACTTTGATTACGAGAACACCACCTCTGTTCCAATTGACCAAGTTGAACCTTGGACTGAGATTGTAAGAAGATTTTTCACTGGTGCCATGTCCTATGGTTCGATTTCCATGGAGTCTCACTCGACTCTTGCTGTTGCTATGAACAGATTAGGTGGTAAATCTAACACCGGTGAAGGTGGTGAAGATTCTGCAAGATCTCAGGTTAATGCGAACGGTGATACAATGCGTTCTGCTATCAAACAGATCGCTTCTGGGAGATTTGGTGTGACTTCTTACTATTTGGCCGATGCTGACGAATTACAGATTAAAATGGCACAAGGAGCCAAACCAGGTGAAGGTGGTGAATTGCCAGGTCACAAAGTTACCGAATCGATCGGTAAAACCAGACATTCTACACCTGGTGTCGGTTTGATCTCACCACCACCTCATCATGATATCTATTCCATTGAAGATTTGAAACAATTGTTGTATGACTTGAAGTGTTCCAACCCAAGAGCTAGAACCTCAGTTAAGCTTGTCTCTGAAGTTGGTGTTGGTATCGTTGCAGCTGGTGTTGCCAAAGCAGGTTCTGAAAATATTTTAGTTTCCGGTGGAGATGGTGGTACTGGTGCTGCTAAGTGGACCTCCATCAAATATGCTGGGTTGCCATGGGAGTTGGGTCTTGCTGAATCCCATCAAACTTTAGTGTTGAACGACTTGAGAGGCAGAGTTATTTTGCAAACTGACGGTCAGATTCGTACTGGTCGTGATGTGGCTATTGCTTGTTTGCTTGGTGCAGAAGAATGGGGTTTTGCTACAACTCCATTGATTGCAATGGGCTGCATCATGATGAAGAAGTGTCATCTTAATACTTGTCCAGTTGGTATTGCCACGCAAGACCCAGAGCTTAGAAAGAAGTTCAAGGGTACTCCCGAACATGTAATCAACTTCTTCTATTACATTGCGAACGAGCTCAGACAATACATGGCCAAGTTGGGCTTCCGCACAGTTAATGAGATGATTGGTAAGACAGAAGTTTTGAAGGTAAGAGACGATTTGAGAAACACTAAGAACGCCAACATTGATTTGTCTCCAATTTTGACTCCAGCTCATACCATTAGACCGGGAGTTGCAACACACTGTGTCAGAAAACAAGACCACCGTTTACATGTTCGTCTTGACAACAAGTTGATTGATGAGTCTGAATTGACATTATCCAAGGGGTTGCCAGTCACCATAGACTGTGACGTTGTGAACACTGATCGTTCTTTGGGAACCACATTGTCTTACAGAGTGTCTAAAATCTTTGGTGAACAAGGTTTGCCACACGACACCATTCATGTGAATGTGAAGGGATCTGCCGGTCAATCTTTCGGTGCATTTTTGGCCTCTGGTATCACATTGGAATTGGAAGGTGATGCGAATGATTACATTGGAAAGGGGTTGTCTGGAGGAAGAATCATTGTATACCCTCCCAGAGGCTCTACCTTCAAAGCTGAGGATCAAATCATTGCAGGTAATACTGCTTTCTTCGGTGCTACATCTGGAAATGCCTTCATTAGAGGTGTAGCAGCAGAGAGATTCGCCGTCAGGAATTCTGGTGCTACTATTGTTACAGAGGGTACTGGTGATCACGGATGTGAGTACATGTCTGGCGGAAGAGTAGTCGTTTTAGGTGGTACTGGACGTAACTTTGGTGCGGGTATGTGTGGTGGTATTGCTTACGTTTTGGACATGGCCCAAGATTTCATTACGAAGGTGAATCAACAAACTGTTGGCTTGTCTAGTGTTACTGAGCCTTCGGAAATTGCATTTTTGAGATCGTTGATTGAAGATCACCGTCATTACACAGGCTCCGAGGTTGCCGACAACATCTTGAACGACTTCAACAGAATTTTACCAAGATTCGTGAAAGTTTTACCTCATGACTACAAGAAGGTTCTTGAAAAGGAAAAACAAAAGGCTTTGGAAGCTAAAAACAACGAGCTTAACACTTTCTTAAAATCGATTAAAGAAGATCCAGAGAGTGATGTGACTAACGGTGAGGCATCCAAGATTAAGAGAGGTCATGTTCATGCTGCTGCAAAGAGTGGTGCAAAAGAACCAAAGGTTCTGGACCTCGAAGACACTATCAAAGATCTCGAAGTCGAGAAAAAGGCCATAGCCAAGATTGACAAGGTTAGAGGTTTCATGAAGTACAAGAGAAGAAATGAGAAGTACCGCCCAGCCAAAGAGAGAACAAGCGACTGGAACGAAATGACATCGAGATTGACTAAGGAGGAATTGAAATATGAAACCGCTAGATGCATGGACTGCGGTGTTCCATTCTGTACTTCCGATACTGGGTGTCCTATTTCCAATATCATTCCAAAGTGGAACGAATTAGTTTTCCAGGACAGATGGTACGATGCTTTGCAGAGGTTGATGATGACAAACAACTTCCCTGAATTCACGGGTAGAATTTGCCCAGCTCCTTGTAATGGTGCATGTGTCTTGGGTATTAATGAAGATCCAGTGAACATTAAATCTGTGGAGTGTGCAATAATTGACCATGGTTTCGAGCAGGGTTGGATTAAACCAAACCCACCTCACACTAGAACTGGCAAGAAAATTGCCATTATTGGATCTGGACCCGCAGGCTTATCCGCAGCTGATCAATTAAATAAAGCAGGACATCTTGTCACTGTTTATGAAAGATCTGATAGACCTGGTGGCTTGATGATGTACGGTATTCCTAACATGAAGTTAGACAAGCGTATCGTCAAGAGAAGAACTGACTTGATGGAGGCAGAAGGTGTAAGTTTCGTTTGCAACACTACTGTTGGTGAAGATGTCACCATCGAGGAGTTGAAATCGTCGAATGATGCTGTGATTTTTGCAGTTGGCTCAACAATCCCAAGAGACTTGAAAATCCCAGGACGTGATTTGAGCAACATTGATTTTGCCATGAAGTTGTTACACAGCAACACCAAGGCATTGTTAGAGAACAACTTGGAGGAGATCAGAAAGTCAATCGAAGGAAAGAATGTTATTGTCATTGGTGGTGGTGATACAGGTAATGACTGCTTGGGTACTTCTACCAGACACGGCGCAAAATCTGTGACTAACTTTGAGTTGTTGCCAACACCTCCCAATGCAAGACCAAAGGACAATCCATGGCCACAATGGCCTCGTATATTCAGAGTCGACTACGGTCACACTGAAGTTGCTACGCACTACGGTAAAGACCCCAGAGAATATTCCATCTTATCCAAGGAATTCGTTGGAGATGAAGATGGAAATGTTAAGGGTATCAAAACAGTAAGAGTTGAGTGGAAGAGATCGGACTCTGGAGCTTGGCAGATGGCCGAGGTTCCTGGATCAGAGGAATTCTTCGAGGCTGAGGTAGTTTTGTTGTCAATGGGTTTTGTCGGCCCTGAGACCGACAAACTTGCGGTGGAAAAGACCAAGAGGGGTACGATTGGAACTACTGATCCAAGTGGTTACAGAGTGTCTGCGAATGACAACTTGTTCGCAGCTGGCGATTGTAGAAGAGGGCAGTCGTTAGTTGTGTGGGGTATTCAAGAAGGTAGACAGTGTGCGAGAGAAGTTGACTTGTTTTTGATGGGATCTACAAGGTTACCAGGAAACGGATCCGTTGAGCAACGTAACTTCAACCTCTTGGAAGAATTGGCCGAGAAAGTTTGATTTTTGTCTCGTGACATTTCAAATAGACAGTGTTAAATATGAGCTTCACGAATGAAAATAAGAATTAAAAGAAAGAAAAGAAAAGAAAAATAAGAAAAGAAACTAAAATGAACAAAGCAAAACAACAGGAGAAGCTAAATTTAAAATCCTAAAAAAAGAAGACAATAGCCCGACTGGAGGCGCAGAAAACGAATATCAACGGGCTGTAGCGCAGACAATTTATCCAAAGACTGCAAAGCCGGAAATCAACAAGGCTGGCAGATCATAGGTTCCAGCATAGATCAAAGGTACAATATCTACCCAGCAGAAGCCTTGCGCTAAGATAAAAATAGAAACTCGGGCTTGGAAAATTGAGAAAGCGCACATGACGATATTTCCGAGGGCACCCATGCACCTTCAGCTCGGAAACAGACAGATTTACGGAGCATTGCATAAAATCCTCGCCAGGACCTAGAGAAAAATCACCGACTTGCGAATAGCCCGATAATGGAACCATTGCGTCAGCTTCTCGAAGACATATAGTTTCTCATCACGGAAAAGAAAACAAACAAAAACAAATATGGAAAAGAAAAGACAACTCTCCTGAAAATACTGAAAAATGTGCTCGCCTAAAGGAGGCGAATTTAATAGAAAAGACGAAAGCATTTAAAAAAAGAAAATTCAAGAAATACAAAAGCCCCCAAAAGTGGGGCTTGAGAAGAACCCCATGCACTACAGAAATAAATACGGAACACGAAGACAAGAAACATAGGTTACGGAAAACAGGACCTCAAATTGATGTAAGATAGATAAGTGCTACTGGAAGACGCAAGAGGTCTATTCTTTGGAAAACTGTGGGCATAAGTCGACTGTCTAGGTAAAAAGTATAACCGGGGCCCGCCCTATTAACTGCAGGTTTTTTGACCGACTTGCCCTCGGAAAGTATGGCCGGGTTTTCCGCATCAGGGAACGTAATGAGAGACAGCTGTTTTAGTTGGTTCTGCGAAGGGTGCACCGGTACACCGTATAATTATCCGGGTGTCCCATGCTGCAATGGACTACGGTGGAGGGCAAGTACAACGGGAAACATGGTCAAGATAAAGCACAGACACACACACAGGCACAAGTGGACAGACAACGACAGACAAAGACAAAGACAAAAAGGCTTGCACATAATGGCATTTAGGCACAGATTCAGACAACCAGCTTGTATCTCCCAATTAACAATGGACTAATCGCACCGATCCAAATATGGGGAAGCACCCCCGTTATCCTCGTGAAACTTGGTTATTGTCAACAAAGTGCTGGGGGGCCGGAAATAGCGGTCGTGTGAGAGTCACGAAGGATGAGGGCTTTTCCGAGGGTGCTCTCGGTGGGCAGCGCAGAAAATTTCGGTGACTCGGTGTTACAAAGGCGGGTGTCTGTATGTCCCGCACTCCAAATATTGCCCTCGGAACTGCCCATTAGGCTACCACCTGCAGTGGGCGCAGCGACGGCACCCTCGGTTGAGTTGCATTTTCCTGAGGGCTTTTTTTCTCTTGATCTACCGCTTTCAATCGAAACTATATAAATCGTTCGACTCCCCTATATCTCGCGGCGTTCCGATTTTTCTTACCAACTAAAGAACTTGTTCTTTCACGATCGCTATGCAATTCAAGTCCTTAGTTGCTGTTGCTGCTCTTGCCGGCATAGCTGTTGCTAATAGTATGTAATTTCCACCCGGCTCCAATTTTTTTTTTTTTTTTTTTTTCACCCGGATCACCGGCAAAAATTACTCCGTCTGCCAAGTTTACTAACCCCCACCAGACTCTACCTTAACTACAGCAACTCCTACTGTCGCTTCAGCCTGTTCGTTTGACGATTTCACAGCAACTAATTCTGCGCAGGTCAATTCTATCGCCGCATGTGCTACTGTTGTAGGTAACATTGAAATCAGTGGTGACGGTTTCGGAGCCATTGATATCACCGGAACCAAGGCTATATACGGAGACCTTTTTGTCAACGGTACACAACAGGCAACCAGCTTCAATGCGCCAACGTTGGAATTGGTTTCTGGCCAACTCAGTATTGAGTATGCCACGATTTTGGCCACTGTCAACTTGGCTCAGTTGACGACCGTTGGCTCCTTGGTTTACAACGCCTTACCTGCTTTGGCAGCCACTGGTTTGACTTCCGGTATCACTTCTGCTGAGGAAATCACCTTCACTAACACCGGGTTGACCTCGTTGTCCGGTATCAACGTTTATGAGTTGGAGACCTTCAACGTCAACAACAACGGAGATCTCGATTCCATTGACTCTGGATTGGAGTCCGTCACTGGAACCTTGTCCATTCTCTACAACGCCGACAAGGTGGAGGTTTACTTGAACCAATTGACTTCTGCCAAGAACATTAATTTCGGTTCTATCAACTCGTTTTCTGCAAGCAACTTGACGACCATCAACGGTTCGCTCTCTTTGGATTCCAACACTTTCGAGTCGTTTGACTTCCCTGAATTGACCGAAATCGGAAAGTCGCTTTCCATCATTGAGAACGCCGACTTGGAGGAGTTTGACTTCCCCAAGTTGAAAAGTGTTGGCGGTGCGTTCATCATTGAGAAAAACGATAAATTGACTTCTTTCTCTTACTTCCCTGAGTTGACCACCATTGGCGGCTCTGTGGTTATTGACGGTGACTTCAATAATGGTTCTTTCCCTAACTTGACAACTGTTGATGGTGGTTTCAACTTGACCACCACCGGTACCTTGTCCTGTGACGCTTTCACCAAGTTGAACAGCAAAGGTGACATCAAGGGTGACAAGTTTTACTGTGAGGCTGCATCGTCCACCGTGTCGTCATCTTCTTCTAAGAGCGGCAACTCCAACGGAGAGTCTACTGGCGGCACATCTAGTTCCTCTGGTTCCTCATCCCGTTCTTCTGAGGCTGTTGCTGCCCCAGTTGCTGCTACTCAGATGATGAGCATTATTGCTGTCATTGCTGGTGTCGGTGCTTTCTTGTACTGATGAATTAATTAGAACGGCTCCATATCGGCCAAAGCTCATTTAATATCAAGACAGTGCAAGCCTTTGGCCGACTAGTTATTTTCTTTCCGTCTAAATTCAAAAATTTCGAAGATGTATATTGTTAATTGTCTGGGCCGTTTGCCCATCGAAAAAGATTGTTCACTATCGTACAACTATACCCAAAGACTACGTATATACAAGCCGATAGCCCTAGACCGCTATCCCGCTCAACGCTCCTCTCCTAAGTGGATCTCCACTGTTAATCATTTCTCTAATTAAAAAGTAATTTAAAAACTTAAGATCTCGAAAAAGTACTTATGATTTAGAAAAGCCAAATCTAATACTTGTCGAAATGCTCGGCCAAGACTTGTAGCTCCCATGCAGTACCAACTGAGAAGTCATGAAGTACTATAGTAGCGCTCTTCTTTAGTCCCATAGGAGAGAAATAAATACCGTGCAAGATTACCAAATGAAGTGGACAAAGCTAGTGATCCTTGCCTGCGCTTCTGTGGCGGCAGGCGTCAACGTTGCAGACTTTTCGGAGCTCACGAAGTCTGGCGGAAAGGTGGACTTCACCTCCAAGAACGAAAAGAGAGAGGCAAGAAATATCGTGTCTCTCGATGAACTCAGGGCTGCGGCAGAGAAAGCCAACGAGAAAGCCATCGGCTCACGGTCAGCCAACGATGAGCAAGAACTACAAAAACGTTCCGAACAGGAAGTGCTCGGCGCACCAGCTCCCATGCTCCAGAGCTTGCTTCCTCAAGTAAGCAGCATTTCGATATTCTCGGGCTATTTGCGTGACAACAAGGCGGTTCTCGAAAGATTGGACAACAAGGACGGGTTCACAATGTTTGTGGCTCCTACAAACAAGGCATTTTCCGACTTCTCCGCAAGAACAGGATTGAAGCCTTGGGAGTACCCTAAGACGATCCAAAACGACGACACTGACGATAAGGTGATCGAGGAAAATATTGACTTTTTCGTCAAGGCTCACACATCTTACGATATCAGGGTCGAACCATCTAACGAGATGACGTCGACCTTGTTGAATGGCGAAAAAATTGCCATTGAGCACTCCGAGGCTACGTCGTCGTATCTCTTGAGATACAAGGGCCGCAAGTTGCCTGTGCTCTCAGTGCACCTGGCGGAGAATGGAATTGTGTTTGTTATTGATACAGTGTTGGTGCAATGAGCGCTGGCATCTTGTGTTCTCCCGAGATTTGGCAACGTCTCTTTTACTTTGTAGTCTAGTTTTTGCTTTTAGTTCGTATGTTTATCCCATTTATTGCTAGCATTCAATATCCCGATGTGTATTGGAAGTAATTATATCTGTCATGTATAGAAGCGTCTGTCTAGTCCAACGTCACCACACCTTGCTCAACATTAGCCTGGCCAGAGGATTTAAACTCGAGCTTCCATTTAATCTTCAACGGTTTGGACAAAGAGTTTTCGATTGTGAACTCCTGCGAAAACCCCCGCTTGGCTAACCCGTAGATAGTGTCCCCGCTCTGAGGTTTCAAGTCCAATTTGCAGCCCTTGGCCGCAGCCACCATTAGCGTGACATTTGTCTTGGGCACATTTTCCTTGTTGCTCACGTAGAATTTGCCATGGCGAAGTGTAGGCGTCGAGTCTGAGAGCGTCTCTGCCTCCAAGCAAAAGCTATTGTTCTCAAACAATGTCACACAGCTCTTAGACGAGACTTGCGACGGCGTTGAAGACGGGAAATTGAGACCAAACGGATCCAACTGTTTGGATGTGTTGGACTGGAGCTGGGGGGATGGAGATGCCATACTGCCCAAAAGATCTACATTGCCCGAAGAAGTGGTGGTCTGTCTGCCTCCGAAAGTGGGCACCGGGTGCTGGATGGCACTGCCTGAGGATCCGGTGGACGTGGGCTGCGCACCAAGCGATATAGATCCACCAGAACCGAAAAAGTCAAGCGGGTTGACCTGAGCAGGTTTGCCTTGAGCCTGGGTGCCACTATCGTTAAACGCAAGACTGGATAAGTCACTCAACAAGTCTTCATAACCTTGCTGGTCTTTACCAGTGTCATCGTTACTGATAGGCTCGTCGTCAAAATCGATCAAATTCAACTCTCGAGCAGCTGACGAGCCGAAAGCACCGCCGGAAACCTGGATCTTAGAGGCCGCATCAGACTGGCCACCTTTCAAGAGTTGGAACTTCTGTACCAACTGATTGATCAAGTCATTCAACGCCAACAACTCCTGCACGTACTCGTCGTTGTCGTGCTCCTCCTCGATGATTTTACCCACAATGGGTTGCGACGTCTTGACTGCGCTATATAATTCAAACAACGTCTCATTGGAGTCGTCGATAGCACCTCCGGAGGACTCAATGGAGTTCAACATCTCGGCAAATATCTCCGCCTTGCGCTTTAACCGTGCGATATCCTCTGACACCTGCTTGCGGTTCTCCTCAATATTTTCGTCCTTGAACCCAGCCATGATCTTCATCAACTTGTTGGCCTCCTGCAAGTCCTGAGGCTTGCCACGGCGGATCAACTCCTGCAATTTGGCACTGTGCACCACCGCCTCTTCTTTTTGGATCTCCTCC
Source organism: Metschnikowia agaves (assembly GCA_963678735.1). Taxonomy (NCBI): domain Eukaryota; kingdom Fungi; phylum Ascomycota; class Pichiomycetes; order Serinales; family Metschnikowiaceae; genus Metschnikowia; species Metschnikowia agaves. The sequence continues at coordinate 620,554 of CAVMBV010000003.1, read as the reverse complement.
AACGACTTGATAGTGTCGGAGGGGTTCAAAACCGCCACGTCCTCCAACTTCACCTCAGGAAACACGTAGCCCTTATTGGCCAACAAGCGGTGCATATCCCGGATGTAGCCAAACTCATCCTTGTAACGCGAGGTCTTGCAAATCGTCTGATACCACTCCTCAATCTGCGCCAAGATCATGCGCTGCACCCTGCTGTAGCGCAAGGTTGGCCGTTCCGGGAACTTCTTCACCAACTCGTTCAAAAACTCCTTGCGCGAGATTTGCAATTGGAACGGAAACCCACAGTTCTTCACTAAATTGTCCAACAAATGGAGCGCCAACTCAGAAGTCTGCGGATCACGCTGATTGATCAACTTGACCACAGCAATTGCTGTTTCCCGCGGCGTGGACCCCTGTTTTGCGTTCACGTAGTCACATATCTCCAAATTGAGCGCAAGGTTCGGCTCGTCCATGGTTGGCCGGCATGCCCGGTCTGAATGTTAGTAATTGTGAAAACACACGATACAGACGGCGAAGAAAAACCGCTGTTTTTTGGAGATTTGTTCCGATCCCCAGCTACTGCCCGGCGGTGACGGCACGGCAGCCGAGAGCCGGAGCCAATCAGCTTATCGTGAGAGATTGAGCACAAATTCCGTTTGTGGTACATACAGATCCTCCGCAAAAGCTTCGGGTTGATATTAGAGAGGGAGTACCCGGAGGAGCTTGAGGACATTGGGGTGAAGTGTGTGGAGTAGTTAAGCCAGGCGATTGTAGCATGACGATCAGACCGCCAGCACCGGGATGCACGGGTGCCCGCCTCTCCGCGGATGGTCCACATTTCGGCCACTAAGCATTGAAGTACTAAAACGAAAAAAAGACCAGATTAGAAAACAGTGAAAATAAAGACAAGAGAAAAAAACAGAGAAAAAAGAAGCAACAGAGCACCACACGTCAGTTGACTAAACACGCCAGGTGGCTAGAGCGATTTCTGTTGCAGGCCTCAGGAGAAAGTTCAGAGTAAAACGCAATCATAGCCCATGACTGAAGAGAATGATGATCCGTTGCAGTTGAAAAACCTCGCCGTCCACTTCGACTACCTAATGTACAAAATCAAGGACCGGATCACCAGCCTCTCGGAGCTAACTCACCAGTCAGTAGTACTGAAGAAGGACTTGATCGAAAACGACTATTTTGGAAATCAGTTGCAGCTCGACAAACAGCTTGCTGAGGCCGACGCACTACTCAAAGAATGTGCAGAGTTGGAATTGTTATTTATGAAGGTGGATCAGCTAACCGCTTTCGTACGCGACTTCAGGACCCGCGTGGCCGTGCTTGAAGAAGAATTCAGTGCGTTGTAGCACACGATATTAAGCACACCAGACCGGACAACAACGTGAAATACAACTCACACGGCTCGCGCTGGATCGCCATAACCGGGTGTCACCTGCGGAGATTTCACAGTTTCGGATTTTGCGTTGCTTGCAAGCTTGTCCCGCGGAGGCAAGTTTGGATTTTCCTTAGCAGCTGATGGATCCGATGAGATGGCCGACGCAGTTTGCTTCTGGTACTTTTCCACAAGATACTTTTCCAACATGACGAAATTTCGCAGGTTACACTTGTAAGCTATATTCACCAAGTCGCCCACAATGGGAATCAACCCAATACCAAAATCAAAAGCTATATTGGCCATCATCTTCTGGCGCAAGTGACCTGGGAGCCCTCCTTCAATCTTTTGCGCCTTTCTCACGAGCTGTAATGCAAGGGCAACCGCAATAAGGTCTCCGATCCATGGAATAAGTCCAATGATTCCTGCCCACCCAAGGCGAAAGCCACATATACTCAATTGCAAGTCGAGGCGGTATGCTTTGCGCTTCACCGACTCAAGCACTTTGAGGTCATGTGGCGCAATGAAGCCAGGGAGTCTTCTCTTTCTCTTGGCTCCTTTTCTCTGGTAGAAATGTAAATCGTCCTCGGGAATGTCTTCAAAGTACGGGTCATCTGTGACACCGCTAACCTTGAGCACCTGGTCTAGATTGGTCTAGATATGGTTAGTCACTGAATGTTTTGCTCAGCAATGTTGCAAAATGCATACCTTTTTCAAAAAGTAGTTGTAGAATATCTGAGACATGTTCTGATGGCGGTATTATTTCCTTCAGTATACAATATGTGCCAGGTAAATTGTTTGCTTATTTGTAGTCAAAGCAAAGACACAAAGCATCGATTTAGCTGGTTTGCTTTTTCCTGTGTGTCCATGCAGGGAACATTACTTCCCAGAGAAGGCGTGCGTGCTTGCGCAGCACAGACATCATTCTTGTCGCACGGCTGTGCCACAGGCTCGCTAAATTCGATTCTGTGCCTTTAACTTTGCAAAGTACTCTTTTCTCATGTTTCTCAAGTCGGGGGGCTGTTCAATACCTATGCGCTTGCGGAATTGGTCCACGTCTTCTTCGAGAATTTCCTCCCAGTACACATTGATTAGTGGTTTGGAATTAAGTCCACTTCTTATTGCCCAAGGATAGTAGATGTTGTAGAGCCGTTCCTTCTGCGCCTTCTTGAGACGGAGCGGTGCGAGGAGCGCACCTAAGCCAGGCATAATGATGCCCATATTCATAAATTCCAAAACCTTCACGGCTATTTCTCCTTCAATGATGATGGGCAAGCCTGTAATAGCATGATAAAAGTCATGGCACTCTCTGTATCGCTGGAAAATATAAGCAAGCTCTTCATCATCGATGTACCTGACTGCCACTCTCGTGTCTGGAGAGACACCCTCACGATCGAGCCACTTCACATATGTTTTACCAATAGAATTTTCGGGCAATGACCGTAAGTGCTCCAAATCCAAGGATGTGCTGGTAATTCTGGGCCGATCCTTAAGGATCTTCCGCCCAATTGGATCTGAGAGCATTTGAGTCTGTAACCTTTTTAATACTGGCCTTATAGCAGTGGATTCTCCGAGTGCAACAATGTTTTCGTTTCTTTCTGGGTGGAAGTAAGATCCAATCCCTGACCCCACGAACATGAGCAACCGCTCGATATTACTGAGCGGCACATGTCCCGGATACTGTGGCTCAGGCCTCTTGAAATACTTATTACCGGCTTGACTTTTCTTGTTTAGTTCAGCATTGTAGTTCTCATAGTGAAGCTCGCCCCTCTCCATCTTGGAGGCTAGTCGATTGTTCTTGTTAAATATCATTGCACCCATAACCGACGCTATTCCACCAAGGACAAATGGTCGTCTCTGGGTCACAGTCTGTGCCATGCGATTGGGTGTAAGCATTTCCAAGTGGTCCGATTAGAGTCGACAATCAAATGATGGTTCAACAGTATTTAAAGGCTCGAATGCGGTTATCTTTCAAGATTCAAAACCCGGAAGAGATTATGTTGGCTACCACAATCCCTTTTCTTTTATGTTATTTTGAACTATGAGACGCAAGCAATATGACAGATCATCGGAGCCAGTGAGCGAACGACCGGACAATAGTCGCACCACCGCGCAAATATGTACTCTCACTTGGTATTCTGATATATGAAGCCAGCCACAACAACAGCAAAACCAATGACTACGCCCTGGTTTTTGTACTGTGAAAGCGCGTGGTTTAATGGCCCAATATATGGGGCGATTCCCTTGGATGACTGAATACCAGATGACTTGAGAATGTCAAAGACAGCATTTTTCTGTCCCTCTGTAGTGTGTACCTCGCTCGTCTTCTCAAGCACTCCATTTGTAGAATGTGAAGAACCATGCAGAGTTAGCGAACCATTACCCAGTGGCATGCCACAATTCTCTGAAGTTGAGCTTAAAGCCTCGGGTTGCGGCAGCTTGTCATTATGGTCATCTGAAGCAGTAACTTGGCCAGGCTCCTGGAAATCGAAGTCGTTATCTGTGATGTTTTCGCCCAGAGCAGACTCGTAGGCCAGGATTCTTGCCGCAAGACTTTGCAGCTCCAGTTTCAACCTGGCAACTTCTAGCTCCAAAGAAGACATTATGCGTGCTTGTGTTGTAATCTTGTTTTCTTTCTCCTGAATGATTTGAGAGGAAATGTTTGCTTCTTCTCTCTGCTTCTTTTCTAATTTCTGCGCGTGTTGTCTCATTGTTTCATTGAGGTATTTCGAATTTAGTTCTTCAACGTTGGATGAGTAGTTCTCAAAGAAAGTTCCCAAAGAGCTCAAGGCGGAGTTTTGCTGCTTGATTTTGGCCAAGCACACATTCAAATAGTCCAATGTAGTGCGTAGTTCCGTGGAGTTGATGATGTCAGAGTTAGAGTAGATTCCAGCGTCGTTGTCTGGATAGGCAGAGGTATCGAACATCTCCTTCAATGATGGCACGATGTCGGAAAACATTGCACGGTCAAAGAAGCGCATTGCTTCGGCATGGTCCTCGGTTTCTTCAGCTCCGTCGCCGCTCGTTAGGCTCTCTGTTGATGGGTTTGGCCCCAGGATGCGAGCCAAAAGATTTTGCATAAACTCGAAATGCAGAGAGTCAGCCTCAGAAAAGCTAAGGATCACCTGGTTGGTTAAACCCGGAAGGCCCTTCAGGACCGTGGCATCGGGATTATTGGACACGACATTGATGCTTTCGATTCGAGCACTGATCTGTTTGTGGTTGGTTTCCACTTGGATATTGAACCCAAGGTTAATGGTGTCGCCCACGTTGACCTGCACGGGTTCCGAGGAGATTTTCTCCAGGTTGACAAACGTGCCGTTCGAGGAGCCCATGTCCTGGACCATGAGCTTGCCTGACTTTGGGTTGATGAACATACACGCGTGGTTTCGGCTCAAAACTCGTGAATCAAAGTAGCCGTTGGACACATGCGGCTTTACTTTGGTGCCGGTCGGCCTGCCGAGTTTACACGTTTCAGGAAAATACGGCACGTGTATGTGTTTTGTGATGAACGTGTCGTTCAACGGCACGAGTGTGACGTAGTACTCGGTCTGGTGTCTCTTTTGCGGCCGATCTTTGGGTGGCACAAGGGTTGAGCGGGATGTCTGCTCTGCGTTTGTTCGGCGATTTAGAAATTGTGGAGCGCTGATAACCTGTGACTGAGAGTTGGATCTTTTGCGGGTTACGATGTCGTCCGAGGCGGCCACAAGAGGTACGGCTCCAGGAGGATCACGCGTTGTCATGATGAAGGGAGGAGGAGGTTTGGATAGATCAAATGAAGATAGCGCTAACTGAGTAGAAGCGCGGGGCCACAAGCAGTTGCAGCGGCCCTGCGCCGGCCAGACATTTGACAGTGGGCCGCTGCCGCCGCTGCTGCCATGCCGCGCAGGCTGGCCCCGTCTGCAAGCCCAAACCCCGGCCCTATGCTGCAGCGCTGGCCTGGTAGAAATATCAAAACGTATTTGTACGAGCGATACAAATTTAGCTATCTTTTTCTTCTCTTTCTGTACTTTGTTCTGATTGGTCCGTCTATAGATTTTCTCTATCTTCGGTCTATCTCGCTTTAACTGCTCTCTAGTCTACGCTCTATCTTGCTTTATCTGTCTTTTTATTCTACGCTCCAACTTGCGCTCTTCCTCAATCGCGCACATTATCGCGAGTATCAAAACACAGCTACTTCTCATTCAATGTCGTCCACATCCCTCGCTACCAGTTCCCGGATTCTAGAAAGCTCCGCCTCAATTCTCAATAACACAATCAAGACGCTTGATCTGACCATTCACGATGTTGCACGGCTCAAAAAGGTCCTCAACACGCAGAAGGTATTCGGGCTAGTGCCTGCGGTGGATGTTGAGGCTGCCAAGAAAGAGTCCCAAACAGAAAAAAACCCGCAGGTCCAGGTGCTCATGGAGCGCATCAACAGCGAGGTTGCCCGTCTTCGACGCAGAAAGGCCTCGTTGGAGAGCAAGTTTCAGCTCAATCAAGTGCGGCTTGACACTGCTCGGAAGAGAACTCCAGACGTCCTCTTGCGGAGTCGCCGAGCGTCCAGCGAGCCAACGTATCAGGACAAGCTAGCCCGGTTGAAGTTTCTACAGATGAAAAAGGACCGCTTGAACGACCGCTTGTCGAGGTTGCGCTCGCAAAGTACAAGGTCGGGGCTCAGTCAGATACCCTCGCTTCCGCCCCAGTAGCCAAGTCGAATGTGTATGTATATTAACGAAGCGCAATAAAACACCAAAGTAGTGTTGCTTTAGCCCAATCAAAGTCAGGAAACAAGAGCTATGTATAGGGTGATATTCGAGAGGCTTCACCCACACCCTATGACTCTTCTGCCGGGAAGTCTTGCAGCCCTTCCGGCCCATTCAACATGTCGGAGCCGTTCATATGCTCGACGGTGCTGATATTGAGCCTGAGTGCAATTTCTTTAGCAAACTTTTCGCCTACTTCCTTGATACTCATTCCACTTCCGGGCTTCAACTCCTCAATGGAAGTTGCCTGGATGTTGGGTAGACCACACATCACATAAGAATTCAAAAACTTGAGGTCCGGCCGCACATTGAGTCCGACCCCGTATGACGTTATAGCTCGCTGGATGTTGCAGCCCACAGAGCAGATCTTCAAGTCGTTCGGCGCCATCCATACGCCCGGGTTTTCATTCACATAGCTATCAAGGCCCCAGTTCTTTTTGAGCAAGTTTTGCACCGCTGTGAGTAGCACAGAGTCGACGTGGCATCGCACAGTCAAGTTCGAGAACTGCTTCAAGTCCATGATGAGGTACGCCGTCATTTGGCCCTGTCCGTGCCATGTGACCTGCCCCCCACGCTCAAGCTGATGATACTCGCAACCAAGGCGCCCATACTCAGCAATTAGCAGTGGGAGTCCTGGATTCTGCTTCATTTGCTTGCCTCCAGTGTAAATATTATTGAACTCAAAAGTGAGAAGCGTTGGAAAGGGCTTCATGGCCAAGACACGTTTGATGAAAGCCTGCTCATAATCTTGTAGCTGCAAGCCCTGTTTTGCAAAGTCTTTTTGCTGCTTGCGGATCTTAGCCTCCATTTTCTTGAAGTCCAAGTTTGCGCTTACCATGGCATTCTGGATCTCTTCACCCTTGGAAAAAGGCGTGATCCCGTCGAAGTGAATGTGCCTCAATGTTTCGTAATTGTCACACAACGGCTTGAACTGTGTTGCACATGTGGACTGGAAGCGTTTCGGTAGCTTGTGCATATTCTGTCCACTGTTCTCTTCTCTCTGGTGAGACTGAAGGGCGAGGAAAACGACTGCGAAAACCAGTCGCTAATGATTGGCATGCCGCAATTGTTCATTCTTTAAGGTTGGACTAGCTCGGAGTGGTTTGTGCACCAACAATTCGAAACAGGTTCAAAACACACCCGCTATATATAAAAGAGAACGTGTACCCAATTTTCTTTTGCGTCTTCTTTTTTTGCTTCGGTTTTAATGGACTCACTTCTCAACAGAGGCCCTGTCCTGGTCGCGCCGCATTTCGCCTAGCTTGGCCCCGCGCTACCAGGCCTACGGCTCAAGAGCTCCACCTGATCCCTTCACAATACAGAAATTCTCTTGAAACCTGTTTTGGGACCCGTTTTCGTTTTTGAGATGGAGAGCCTCGAACTCAACACAGATAGAGTGCTACACAGAAGGGCGGCAAAAAAGGGCGGCAGTTTCAAAGAAAACAAGGTGGTGATTACTGAGTCCAGAAGTAGGGCCACCCGTACGAAGAAGAGCGATCCACATGTTGCAATCGAGTCGCCCGAGTTTCAGTTGCTAGTGAGGCTTTACGTCCCAGCAAATCTCCTTATTAAGAACAACAAGGTTTCCTTGAAGCAGTTGACAAAATACCTCCCGGTCATCTTGAACGACAACTTTCCCGAACTCAACTTCGAGCTACATATCTTCCTCAGCACGATCGTCACGTCGTATGTTCTGTCTTGGTATCTTCAGAAGCTTAACACAGACAACCTCGAGTTCATTCACTTGGTCTATACTACCTTGTGTGCCTTCGTCAAGGACCTCTCGCGCCGAATTCTGGTTGTGTTTGAGCTGGAGGATCTTCTTAACTTGATCAATGAACTTGCCTCGATAATCGACAATCACTTGAAGGATAATGAGCTCATTGATGGTATAGCACAGTACAACTGGGATATTTTGAAACGTCACGCAAATAATGTCGCTGAACAACGCACTGTCTCCGACTTGAGGCAGACTTACTTACGTGAGAGCCATGCACTGTTTAACGACGCTTGGGCAGCAGAACGGCGCTTTGATTCATCGGATGTTTCAGGCACAGATGAGGACCCGAGCGCAACACCGTTGGTTACCTATCTACGAGTGCTCGTAAAAAATGTTTTGGATTCGACGTTTTCGGGCTCAGAAATCGCCGAGCAGGGTCCGGCATCGTCTGCAATAACCACAAATCTTGTCACGTTGATCCTTGCTGATTTGGTGCTTGGAAAAGTCGTCGCTAAGCTCTCTTCGCCGCGGTTTCTCCTAGGCGGTTTGGCGAAGAACGCAATCGACAAGCTTGGCAAACAGCTTGGCCAAAGGCTCAAGCGTACCAACAACACTTCTAACCCACTGCTTTCGCAAAGGCTAAAGAGATCGGCCCAGTCGGTATATTTCAACTTCAGTTCCATCTCACTTGCCCTTCACCAGCACATTTGGGACCACACACCGAGACCCACGGTGTTCTTCTCTCCAGTGATATCCTTGTTCAACACAGTGACGGGAGTTGCTACCCGCAAGGCAATAATATGCAAAGCAATAGAAACAGCTCGCTCGGTGCTTTTCATTTCAGAAAAGGCTGGTGCCAAACTTGACAGCTTTGTTGGCACGATAATACTACACAACATACGGTGCTCTTCAGTTCTAAACGACTCATCCGTGGCGCAGGCCGTTGCAAGTTTGAGACACACTCTCTTCGACAAAACTCCAGAGTCCACCAACACATCAGGCGAAAGTCTCTCCATAAAAGATCTAACAGACCTCGCCTTTGAGGTGTTACAAAATAAAGCTGGCCAAAGCCTCCCCTTCGGGTTGTCATTAATGTGGTTTTCCTACAGTGGAGAGGACGAGCGGGCGATGAAAAGCCGCATCAGCCAGTTTTTCTCTATTTTCGACCGGACGTATCCGGAAGTCACGCTGCCGCTTAACGAGTCTAGCGATATCAATCTTTTGCTAGTCATGAAGCTAATGGACTGTGTTATTCAGCACGTGTATCCCGAATTGACCACAGCTTTGGTCTAGGGCACATACATCACCGCGCGCACATTTCCCCATAATCCGAAAATCACCTGGCCCAGTGCGATTGCCGGTCTGTTAATTGAGGGACTGCTGTTTGAGCAGTCGATGTTGCCGTGATGTTAACCCAAGAACAGTTGCTAGTGTGCTTGTCCGAGAGACATGCGTATAATTACCGGGAACTTTTGGAGAACGAAGCCGTCAGTGTTGACTCTTCGAACGAGGCGAGTGCCCGTATCCTAAACACGTTGGAAATTTTTGCCTTTGGCGACTGCAAAGCCTTTGACACCCATCAGGCTGCGTGTGTAGCACTAAATGAAGCGACAAGGAAGAAGTTGGTGGAACTCAGTCTCCTTTCTGTTCTCAACAGAAACGTGGGCAACTACGTGAACTACAGAGTGCTTCTTGAGGCGGTGGGGCCCGAAATCAGAAATGCTGCCGAGTTAGAAGCCGTGCTCATCACAATGGTCGACGAGAAGGTGGTCGGTGTGACGCTCGATGACATAAACGAACGTGTGCGTGTGATCAACACGCCCGTGCTCCGAGACGCCTTCAACGAGCACACTTATCAATTGCGTGTATTGCGGCCCTGTGATGTTGAATCAATTTCTGTCACGCAAGCACGTGTTGACTTGAAGAAGTGGTTGGACGAGAAGATCACGCCAACACGTGCAGAGCTTGAATCGTGAACGTGGCCGACCTACGAGTAAGAATATTAGCATGGTCGCTCTTGGTCAAGTCTACAGCACAAGTTTACACTGGGATAATGGCACACGGCCTCATTCTCGAATAAGTTTATTTCTTTATGCACGTCGGATGGAACAGCCTGGCTCAAGCGTGCCAGATTCTGGACACAATACCACCTAAACCACCTTCCTCTTTCTTCTCCATATCATAAACACCATAAGCAGCTACACCAGTGCCGAATGTTAACAAATACATGGCGCAATTGTGCCAAGTGCCGTACACTCTCTTGGGAATGTAGTCAATGATACAGGACTGGAAGCCGGTGTAACAGTGGAACAACAAGAATGAAGACAACGTGGTGTCAAGAATGGTGGAAGCAGCGGAAGTGAATGAAGTGGCAACCAAAGGAATCAAGCTCACGGCTACGATTCTCTCGGAGGTCCAGTGCCACGAGCCGTGGGACTTGGCGGACTTTGGAGGAACGTAGGCGTCGTTGACGGTGCCCACAATGTAGCCCGGAGGTTGCGGAATGGTCTTGATGCCACGCACAAGTGACGCCTTGAGCAAGTTGCTGTATGCTGAAGTCTTGTGAAAGATGCCGACACGGGAAACAGAAAGCATTTTTCGTGGTGGTGATTTCTTGGAAAGGAACCTGGAGAAGCAATATTTTTTCCTGGCTCCCCGTTCCTAGAAATTCACTCTGTGTAGTACCGAGCACCCCGGACTTCCTGACAGATAGTTGGGATGTGATTGGTTGCGAGCAGGCGCATACAGTACGCTCACGACGTTAGCGCGACTGCGAATGGATGCAAACTAGCCAACAGGAATAAGAGCTCTTTAGTAAGAGAAAAGAGGGAAAACACATCGGACAACATCAAATTTCCCAGCTAACAACATCAAATTATACGGGTGCGTTCATCCGCTCACATCTCGGGTAGTGTACTTTCCGGGGCCTTTTGTCTCGTGTAGCACGTGCTTGTCTCTGCCTACTCTTCGTCCTCGTCCTCATAGTCCTCGATGTTCGGAAGAGGCTGCGCTCCGCCAAAACGCTCCTTCAAGGCCTTTTCGAGGATGCCAAGGGGGCCCTTGTAGTAAATGACTCTGGTGAATTTTTCTACCACACGGTCATACAGCGACAGGCCGCCGGTGTCGAATACACGTAAGTTCTTGCGCAAGGCCGCACACCTCTCGGCTCCCTCTTGGTCCTTGACCTTGGTGTACATTAATTTGAGGTTCTCCAAGACGTCCACAAGAATCGGGGCTGCACGGGCTAAACTGGCATGGTCAAAGTAGATTTCTTCCACGACTTCTTCTCCCCACGCTATGGCATCTTTCTTGTATCCTTTTGCCCAGAGGATCTCACTCACATGTGCCTTCATTTCAGCCTCCAACATGCGAATATTGTCGGATGAAACGTCAAACAATGGGAACGAGCGCTGCGTCAATTCTCCTTCCTGAACCTTCTCTCCAGCCGCCGACACCACGCTCAAGTTGGCCAAGTAGATATTGAGCGCCCGCGAGAGTGCCTTGTCCTTGTCGCGGCGACGAAGCTGCTTTGACTGGAGCGCAAACGACGCCGCTAGTGCATTCAAGCTAGAGATGAGTTCATCCGTGATGAGCGTCTTGTCCTCGAGTAAGTAGTCGGAGTTTAGCCGAATGTTCTGGAAGGTTGCTTGGAGCATCGATACCGACCGTTCGAGGTAGCGGATCCGGTCGGCCACTTCTGGACACACTTTGCTTAGCGCCCGGCTGCACTGGCACAATTTTTCAGCATCGCCAAGCTTGTAAAAGAGCGCGTCGTCATCCACCACCGCCTTCAAGAGTGTGACGGAAACATCAAGCTTACCCTTGGCCAATAGCGCCTTGGCGTACCGTAAAACCATATCCACGTAGAAGTTCGCCAAGCCTCGGGATTTCAAATGCACAATCTGCTCAGCGGTTAGCAAGGGTACCATGTAGTTGCGCAGGCCATCAGGCAATGTCTCACTGTATGACAAGTCGGGGTCGGCAGCCCTAGCAAAGTCTAACAAGACCCTGCGATAGTGCTTAACGGCGTACCGCGGGTTTTTCATCACGTCGTCTTTGCTGATAGCCTTGATTGTATTCAACTGCTCGGCAAAGGGGAGCTCAAACGGGATGTATTGTCTTTTCTGAGCATCCTGGTAGATAAAGTAGAGCGACCCACCACATACGATCATGGTTCCGAGGTATGCTCCGGTGGCTATATTGACGACGGTTCCGTACCGGCTCAAACTCCCCGAAAAACGGGAACCGAACGAAAAATGTCTTGCGGTGGACGCCGCAGCGACCGGTCGACGCCACGACAAGAGTCTCGGGCCCAGGGCCAATGTCCTGAACATGAGCGGAGTGAAGAAGAGTGACTGTGAAATGGAATGGTGAAAATGGAACCCGATGCATTTCCGCGCCAAGTGCGTGTCCCGGCCCGGCAGAGCTGGCCCTGGCCCTGCAAACACAGCTGTCTGAGGAATTGCTTAAAAGCAGATTATGGAGCAACGAGCACGCAAGCGAACAAGGCGGTGGGCAGCTGATTCTACACTTGGACCTGAATGAGCATTTATAGATGATTGTAGCAACGGGAAATACCGAACTTGTTCTTTCTTATGCGCTAGAAAACGCTTCGTGGTGTGTGCGATTGCAGCCGCACGTTCCAGCCAGAAAAACATGAAGTGGCGAAAAATTGCGCTATATATATTGCAGAGAAACCCCAGCAGATGGTACAAAAAGGCTTGTATCTAATGGTCACAAAAACGCTCGAAGTGCAAGCTTGTAAGCATATTGATGAGCTTTGGGGAGCGTCCCGGAACGAGCGTGGCCCCACAATCAGCCGCGCGTTGGCCCCAGTTGGCGCCATTGCCGCACCATGCGCAACCCATGCTCGGTAGTGAACTACACCAACTGCAAAAAGAACTAAGTTGGCTGGAGCGTTCTGCGGTGGAAGCTCGTTCAAATGGCACCCTTGACGCTGCGGCCCCAGTTGCGGCCCGGCCTCTCACTTTTCCATCGGCTCATGGCCAACTGGCTCATCACAGACCCAAACTATATCGTGAGCTCCGAAGGCGGCCCGCTCAGGCGGTACCAGGTGCAGATGCACGAAAATATGCCCACCGAATTCCTTTGCGGCGGCAGGCTACGGACGATCCGCCGGTTCCCGCTCAACGTGCTTGTTGGGCTTGTCATCGTGGCGTTGGGTGTGCTCTATTTCGTGTTCGAGGCCGCCTGGACGTGGCACCACTTGAGCCCCGCGGTGGTGATTATCTTTGCATATTTGTGGTTGTTGACGTTCATGTTCTTCCTTCGGGCAGCCATGTCCGACCCGGGGATCCAGCCCAGGAACGTCCATATCCCCATGGACGTGGCCCTACTTGCTCTGGAATGCGGGCCCGAAGAGTACTTCAACACGGTTTCTTTGCCGTACTACTCAGACAAGAAGCACGGAGTCACCGTCAAATATTGCGCCACTTGCCACATCTGGCGGGCCCCCCGTACGAGCCATTGTGCGGTGTGCAACGTGTGTGTTGCCAACCACGACCACCACTGCAAGTTTCTCAATAATTGTGTTGGATATCGCAATTATCGCTACTTCATTTGGTTTCTCGTCTGCGCTGTGCTCGTCACCATATACCTCGTGGTGTTTTCCTTCATCCACTGCTACTTCTACTTGTGGCACCAGGTATCGGACCACGGTGCCATCGTCACTACTTTCCGCCAGTCCATCTCCCATACTCCCGTATCACTCTTGTTGGCGGTGGCTGGGTGCGTGAGCCTTGTTTACCCACTCATGCTTTTTGTGTTCCACGTATTTCTAAGTGCCAATAACTTTACAACGCGTGAGTACCTCAACTATGTGCTTCCACTGCTTGGCTCTGATGATCGCTACGTGAATGTGTTTGATCGTGGCGGAATACTCCGCAACTTGTGGACAAACTGCATGGCCACCCCACAAGGCGTGTCCTTCGTTCGCCCACGTGAAACTTATGTGGCTGGTGACATCACCATGGAAGGCATCCCGGCATTGCGGATGTTTGACTCCACGTGAAGAAACGGACCAGCTTGGCACGGCTCGTCCACACATGTACTATAGCTGCGAAAGCGCACCGCAGCCCTAACGTAATCCACCAGCTCTCGGCCCTCCTAATCTACTCCAACACCACGCAGCGTGGCCGAATAAAAAAACCAGAATAACAAAAAAACCAGAATATAGTCTGAACTCACCTGAATTTTTATTTGCGCTTCCGTCACTGCGCTACGCTCACAATACACATTGTGCAACTTCTCTAGGCTACTACCTCGCATGTGCACCGCGCTATGCGACTCGTGCTCTGTAAAGCATCAAGCATTGCGTGTCGCAGTTTGTACCATCCTCTACCGCTGCTACATGACTATATAAAGCGGGTCATTTCCCGGCACCTGAACCGCATACAATCTTCATCCGTTAGCATGGATCCCCCGCACGATGCTGTGCCCTCAAATTTGACGGAGCTTCTTGCCGTTGCCCCACTCTACCATTTAGCTCCAACACAGGATTTGGCACCTCTAGTCTCCGTTTCTCGGATCCAGCCACACTGCCTTGAGCCCGGTGATTACCTTCTGAACGAGGCAAACCAGCTATTCAAGGTTGCTGAAGATACCCTCAACAGTGACCCCGGGCGGGCATCGCAGTTGATTGCTGGAATTGCTCAAAAGTTCAATACGTTCCAGAGCGATGAATTGGACTCACTCACATTTAAGCGACCGGTCATTTCGGGCCAGACAGGCGCTCTCCTTTCGGTAGAACCCCTTCCTGGTGTTTTCCTGGGGCTATGCTCGGATGCCGATCTCATCGAAGATGGGAATCTCGTGGATTTTGACATTGACCTCGATATGTCTGACATGGCTGAAAATCACCTTCACATCCTTAAAGGCGACGACACCGAGGCACAGGTTCTTGATCACGTTAATCTTTACAAACGTAAATGCGATGTGGAGGTTGAGATGTCAATGAAGAAGAAAGCAAGACGAGTGGTCTCTACCAGGGACCACAGTCGTTTCTTTCGCAACTCTGCGGCAATGGATTGCTCTGGACTAAACGACGCCCGGCTAGATGCATTTTACGTAGCGGTCAACCACATGTGTGACGGAGTGGATGAATCGGTGAACACCACTAACACTTCAGGTTGGTCACATCCACTGCTGGGGTCTCACTGGACAACTTTCTCAGGTGACGTCATGGTCTTAACTGCTCTAGGAGTATCAGAAATCAAAAGGCTTTTATTGTCGCTTACAGACTCAAAACTAGTACTGGAATGTGACTCTGAGTATCTCCAGAAGGTTCAACGCCTTCTCGTAGATACCATCCGCGCTGCAGAGGATCTCGTTGTTCGAGGCGACTTTACACACCTTACAAAACCACTAGAGGCCATTATGGCTCTATTTCTAATTTTAAATTCGAACCACACTGATCGCAAACTACATCTAGATTCCCATTTGAGCAGTGTGGTCGGTTTTTTATCCACATTGATTCAGTCAGAACTCATTGCACTCTCCAACACTCTCATATTGAATCTCATAATTGAGTGTTTAGAAAATCTTCTGGCTCAAGTTGCAAACATGACCATTGACGAGCAGATTCTAACCCAAATTGAATACATGTGCTTTAGAGGTGCTTTGGAAACATGGCTGAAAAACTATAGTGACGTGAAAAACGTGCTAGTTATGATCCTTGTTCAGATATTCAAACATTACGAAAGTCAGAGAGCGTTCGTTGTGAATGAAATGCTTCTTAATTTCAGCAAGTTACCTCTTGAGAAGGGACTCATTCGTGAATGTGTTCTTTCTCTGACAGTCAATGTCCTGTTCTTTACTCTTTTCTTGGTGAGATTAACACAAAGTTATGATGCTTTGGAACTTCGTAAAGATATTACGAATCTATATTCTTCAACCAAAAGCCGCAATCCGCGTAGCTCTTTCAGCTTGAAACGGGAGGCACTTCTTAATGACGTAAATGATATCCATGAAAAAGCATTAATGACTGCGCAACAAGTGGCTGATTTTTTTCTCACCAAACTTGAAGATGCAGATCTACAGTTTAAGAATACCTTTCTGGGTATGATGGAGGATATATTCGCGATGATGCTGATGGCCGAATGGCCAGGTGCTGAGATCTTGGCAATTTCAATTGTGCAAAGCTTGATTTATGCAATTCGTTCCCAGAAAGCTAAACCAGCGATAGAACCATACTTTCTAGAAATTCTTGGGAAATTTGGCTTGGAAACTCTTCGTTTGAAGTTAAAAAGTAGCTCTTTTGCCCAGTTGGCAGATTCAGAAGACCAAAAATTTGTTCAAGCTCAAAAAACAAATCAACAAATTTTGAGGTACTTAAGAAAACGGTCTTCTAAACCTTTTCATTCTAACTCTGAGTTTCACTTTCATTTAGTCAGAAATTTAAGTGATCTACATGTTCAACTCACTGAATTACTGCATTTCCAAACTGAGCATCCTGGTCTGGAGATTGATTCTACTGACAAGCACAATTCTGGCTTGACTTTTGAAATATTGCGATTTGTTGATGAATATTTATTAACCATTGCCAACGGCTCGAAATTGCTTGAATTTGGCTCAGAAGACTTAGATGTGTCAAGATCAAATCAAATTCACAGACAGCTAATTCTTGATAGGTCATTTGGGCATTTGTATGATGATTTTCTTCAGCTTCTCACTGAGTCCCTAGATTCTAAAAAGGTCAAGGTCGCAGCTAGGGCAATAAAGGTTCTATCATCCCTAGTGGAACTAGAAGCATCTATACTTCTTCATCAGAGAATTGCAAAGTCAATATCAAGGCTTTTGATGGAAGGTTCGACCCTTTCTAAAGATGCAGTGATCGAGCTCTTAGCTAATTACATGTTCTCGAACAAAAATCTTCTAGGTAAATACTACTTAGTCATCGGCGACAGAGCCGACGATGAAGGCATTCTGGTACGAAAGAGAGTCTTGAAGATAATGAAAGCATGTTATCTCCAGGCAGAAGATCAATCTATAAAGATTTTTTCTGCTCTTAAGATTCTCAAGAGACTCGAAGATGAAGAATCAACAATTGTTGAATCTGCCTATAACAATCTATATGAACTTTTGCTCGACAAAGTGGATGCCAAAATCACATCTGAAGTTATCATCGAAATGGTGGGTAACGATCGTGGCGCTATTGATTTGTTCAAAGGTTTCATCGAACGAGCTACTCAAACACCAAATCGAAAAGATGCATTATCAGCTTTCAAACTAATATTTAACACCACGTTTGATCGAATTATCGATGATGTCGATCTGCAGTCAAAAATAATAAACTCCGAGAAATCCTTCCATCTAATTGCAATTCTCGCGGAGTGCATCTCTGATCTTGTCACCCAGGATCAACTAGTCTCATTGCTTCCATTCTTGGTTCCAAGTGGTCTGGAGAATGGACTTGTTTGCCTTAATGCCTTAATAATCTTCAAAATAGCAATTCCTGACCTTGACGTCTTGCGTCCTGAATTTGTTGTTAAAATTGAATCCTTGCTTTTGAAGGAACTCACTAAATTTGATAACAGGGAATTACATGAAGCTGTGCAAATTATAAACATGCTTTCACCCATATCAAAGAAATGTGTTCTCCATATAGCCACGATTTCAACTATGAAGCTTTTGTGGCTGTCAGTTAGAGAGAATGATTTTAATCTTTTGCGCAAAGAAGTTCTGAAAACAAAGAAATTAATATCCTTACTCGGCTGTTTTGGAAGTTACTGCGATTTCGAGAGCTTAAGAGATGCCTTTATGAAGTCGAAGCTCGGACTAAAGGAGAATGAGAGTGTTGTGAGTCTTATTGTGAGATACTTACTCTATTTCTGCTCTTCGGGTGTTCCCGATGAACTACGTTTAGCAGCAATCCGAAACATTCTTTCAATAGCAATCTTCAATCCTCGCTTGTTTTTATCCCAGTCACTTCTATCAATCTTGGATCAGGAGTTGGAATCCTCCTCTGTGCGTATTAAGTTTGAGATTATTCGCGGTTTAGCTAAATTCTTATCAAGAGAAGAGAATGAGTCGAGAAAGAAGCATCGCATAAAAAGCAATAGTTTTTTGGTCGAAGATGTGGAACAAAATAGTTTTATCAAGACGTCTATTAGCTCTTTCAGGGATGGCGTCTGTTCCAGTGTTATTCAAAGATACATTGGAGTTGCGCTTAAATTGTGTCTCATAAATTCAAGCATAGATGCAGAAATACCCGTTTCATTTTTGAACTTGGTTACGAAAATGGGATTTGCCAATCCTAAAATCTGTATTGCCACAATCATGGCGCTTGAAGCATCTCCAAACAAAAGGATCAAGCGGATTGCTATCGACATGCATACTGAAATCTTCGAGAAACACGAGTCACTAGTGGACCGGAACTATGTTGATGCGGTCAAATTAGCTGCAGAATACACAAAGAAGTGTGCACCAAACGGCCATTTCAAGGAAACTCTGTTCCTTCGGTCGGTGTACCGCGTCGTTGGTAAATCATATCTGTCAAAGAAGAAGTTTGTTCTATCGATCGCAAAACTTTTCATGTTGAAAACCGCTACGGATCTGCTTGAGGAAGCCGTGGTTCAACGAGACGTGGCTGTTTTCTTAGCATTGAATCTACAAGTGTTGAATTTCTCTTCGATGGAAGAAATTCTTCTAACAATCTATCACCTTGACAGATGCATCTCTCTAGATGGCCTAGACCTCTCCGAGAGAGTATCTCTGATCATCGTGTCACAAGACGGGTCAGGTATGTCTGTTTCGAACTTGCAATTACTATTTGTGTTTCTGCAAACAATGCTCGCATTCGTGTATTTGAGACAAACATTAGCGGAAACTTACAGTGTCCATGCACCGATGATGGATGGATTTCGGCCAAGTAGACCCGACTTAGAGTTGAGGCAGCAGCCCAAAATAGCAACATTTGTCGACTATCCAGTTCACAAATTAGGGTTGAATACTAAGTTGTCAGACCCTAGTTTATTTGGACCCATATTCACACGTATTGTTCTGGCTGCAAAATATTTCACTTCTTAGCATCTAAATCAACAAAAACTTATGAATTCTAATGTTGTATTAATGTTATAATAATGCATAATCATATTCCAGATGCCAGAAAAACTCAGCTCTAATCTCTTTCATAGTCTCTCGATCTCAGAGTCGCTGGGCACCACCGCAGCCTTCGGCGAACGAAATGGATTTAGCTCGATATTGAAGCCATTGCGTAGACAAATCTTCACAGGAACTCCATAGCGATTAGCTCTTTTAGCACGCCGCTCGTGAGCAACCCGCTCAACTGGTCTCGATAAGATAGACTCATCGTCGTCCTCATCTTCCTCTTCCGTGAGATTATCAAGCAGAATGTGGCCAATTCTGGAGCTATCAAGGCGCTTCAATTGCATTGTGAGCCCGGCACAGCGAGCTTCCCAGTTTGCAAATTTGCTGAGTATCTTTTCTATCTCAGCAATAGTCAACCTACGCTTTCGCAGAAGCTCAGCAACATCGCTGCGATCATTAATCACCGTGATAGCCGGTAGATGTTTCTGCCAATCGTGCTGTCGAAGAAGAGCTAGTTGCGATTTCAAATTGTCCATTTCAAAATAAATCCGATTTCTGTCCTCGACCGTGTGCGATTTCTCTTCCTTCTTCATTCGGCGGTGGAACACGCTGTAGACCTCGTCCTTCAAAGGATCCTCGAGTGTCCTACGCCGCGGCAAGTCTAGTTCATGCCACTTGATTTCTGAGTGGTCCCTAAGGCCCACCGGCATCTTGCTGGCGTCCTTGTAGAACTGATAGAGGTTTTCTTTGCAAGCCAGGTGTTTTCTGTCGATGCGAAGTGGTTCATTTAGGTACAAGAGCTTGTTGGGGTTATCGAAATTGAAGAGATTCGCCGACCGGCTATCCGGGGCATCGCTCAGTCGAAGCTTTCTCTTTTTGTGCTCAGACATGGCTTCCTTGGTGGGTTTGCTGTGGTGCTGGGCGCCAAACACCGTCGTCGATAGCCGGCATGCTTCACTTTGGCCCGAAGTGCGATTTTCCTAGCGCCTGCCATGGTGCAAATCGAAAGCCGGGCCCGCGGATTCAGGCCGCAACTTGGCGCGCGGCCCGATCGGCGTCAAACAGGTTGGCGCCACGCGTGGTCGCGGTCGAATCTGTCCGCACTGTCTTCGGCACCAAGATCACACCGCAAGCTCAACATCATTAGCATGAATTTCAGGCGAAGAGAACGGAAAGATGATTCGTCGATCTCCGCACATTCCAAAGAGCCATCGGGATATGCTCCTAGCGAGAAAACCGCCAAAAACCGGCCCCGGCCCCCCCTCCGCTTCAACCCCAGGCTCATTCTGGTGATCGGACTATACTGGCTTATTATCGTCCACTATATTGAACGTGTTCGCGTCAAAAATGCTATGGACCGCTGTCAATGGGATAGTTGGGAATCATGGAAGGGCGAGAAAGCAGAAATAATACCTCACCGTGTGGCGTTGGTGGCAGATCCACAGCTAGTCGACGAGCACACTTACCCCAAACTTCCCACGCTTGCATACCGCTTAATCAGGAAGATGAGTGATAACTATCTCTACATCAATTTCAAGTATATGCAAGCGTATCTTGACCCAGACACCACGGTATTCGTCGGCGATCTCTTTGATGGCGGACGAGAATGGGACGATGACGCGTGGCTTGACGAGTACGACCGTTTCAACCGCATCTTCCCCGAAAAACCTAATCGCCGTTCGATCAGGGGACTACCAGGAAATCACGATATAGGTTTCCAGAACGTCAGCACGTACAACCAGAACCGATTTGCGGCATTTTTTGGCGAGCCCAACGACTACTACGTTCTTGGGAACCACACCTTTGTACAGTTGGATACGATCTCCTTTTCCCACGAGGATCCCAAAGTGCACGCGGAAGCCCGGGCATTTTTCGAGCAAAGCAAGGCCAAAATCGACCCTTCATTGCCCCGCATTGTTCTCACCCACGTACCATTGTATCGGGACCCTCGGGTAGAGACTTGCGGGCCCGGTCGTGAGTCGCAAAGACCCTTCCCATTGCAAAGAGGACATCAGTACCAAACAGTGATCGACTACCCATACACAAGGGAAATACTACACGGTCTTAAGCCTTCTCTAGTTATCAGTGGTGATGACCATGATTACTGTGATATTGTACACGTTGACTATGATGACAACTCCAAGAAATTGGCACGCGAAATTTCCTGTAAAACCAACTCCATGACTAATGGAATCAAGTACCCTGCATTCCACTTGCTATCTTTAAACCATCCCATTGATCCAGCTGACTCCACAAATATAGTGGGTGAACCAACTTACCAAACGGTTATGTGCTACTTGCCGCACCCGTATCTAGGAGTGAAAATCTATCTCGTGAGCTTTTTGGTCTGTTGTTGTGTATTTTATTTGCGGGCCTATCATCCATCTAAGCTTGAGAGTTACTTAGAAGACGATCGTGAGAAGAATCTCTTACCGCTGTCATTGAAATCAACGAGTCTGCACTCTTCCAAAAACCATAATGACAACAGACAGACCATATTCTGGTCTCACTGTGTACTTCTATTTGTTTCAATTTTGCTTTTGCTTGCGCTTTATAACAGGCGGTAATATTAGTATCTATTTTAGCATATCACATGCTATCTGCGTCCAAATATTTTTTCCATATAAGTAGGACTAAAGTCGGTCCTCTTCGAAATATATTGCCTTACTGTCGAAATCTTGAGAGTGGCCAAATGGCCCTCAGTGATCAAAGAATTGATTAAGATGGGTTGCACGGTGAACAAATTACTGATTTCACGTAATATTTGGAACCGTTCACTCAACTCTGGTATTCCCCACGAGTCAATTACAGACTGATACTTAATCACATCTTGAGTCAAGATAATTCCACCGGTGGAATTGACAGAGAAGCGCTTGAAATGGTCTAGAAGCAAGTTCAAAAGAATCACACCAATCTTGATTAATGCGTTGCTGAGATTTTTGTCGCTTAATTGACTTTTAAAGATGGTTTCAAAATGTACAAGAAAGTCAGAGATCTCCTCGCACACTTCTGTATAATCCTGAACAGTATCAATAGTTTCTGACAAGAAATCCTTCTTCTTCTGTTTCTGCAAGAGATGACTTAACCTTTCGGTCACAAGCTCCACAATACATTCTAAGATCAAATTCAATGATGTCTCGCACCTCTGAACAAAATTGTTAGTCAAGCTGATCATACGTTCTCTGATTGGGGGACTGTTCACAGTACATGGCAAGATTATCTTTTTGATGCATGAGGAAAGCAAAAATAAAACTTCACTCGTGAGGTTGAACACTCGCAAGTAGTCGAACTGGGGATCACGCGCTTGTAATGCGTTTGAAAGCTCTTGTTTAGCCATATCATAGGCTACATTCAACCCACCACCGATGTAAAGGCCACCAAAGTCCAAAATAAGAATTTCCAAAATTTCTAGAGAGAAATCGGGAGCTTTACCTGGGGTCAACTCTAATACACGGGCCACAGACTCAATCGCAATCTTCAAGACTATGCGAACATCTGATATTTGAATGAATACTTGAGCTGGGTTCGGAACGGGCGAGCTAGAATCTTTGTTCGAAATACCATCTGGAAGATGCACTTTCACAAAATCTTTGAATTTATTAAGCCTCCGCTTGTCAACGAATAGGAACTTGCTCCTTTCATGTAAAGGGTGCAGTGCTCCAATTGCAGTCATGTTCAGCGCAGTGGCCTCGTATTCATGCTCTTGCAACCTCGATTCTAGCTCTTTCTTGGCCAAAGCCCTCTCATTGTTTGAAATATAGTCCTGCGCAATACCATAAATAAGGCCCTCGAGCATTTCTTTCTCTAACTTGAAGTAGGAGTGATCAGCGAGGTAATCTATGAATAGATCGCTATAGCACTGGTCGAGATTGTAACTAATTTCGTTATTGTCGTCAAACTCATTGGTCACGAAAAATTCCTTCATATCTTTAGTGAAATCTCCAACCAAAATGTATAGCGAGTTCAAAACTCGAACATGAGCTAATGAACCAGATTGCTGAGAGTACAGTAGAAGCGTAGAGATCTTGTTCTGGATCATTTGTGCATAGAGCCGCTGAACCATGATTTTGAGAACTGGGACAGGCTTCTCAAAGACTTGCTTCACAAGACGGGCCTGACCCTTCACGGAAACCTTCAACTTATTTAGAAGATGGTCCGTCACTTCGTTTTCAAAGATGTCGGGCAAGTCAAAGTTCGGATCGGCAAGTTTGTCCCATATGAGCTCATCGTCTATGATAGAGTATACGTCCTCATCGTCGTCATCATCAGGATTGCTGGCAAGAAATAAGTCGCTTTTGTTCATGAAGGCCAGAATGACACTGCTCCCACCGTTGAAATCTATCAAAATCTTGGCAATCTCGTTCATTTCGTCAAAGTCGTTTTCTTCGGAAGCGATTTCAAACCTGTCGACGAGAGCCTGCTCCATGGTTTCGCCATATTTCTCTATAACTGTAACGCATTTGCTCACCTTCGGAAGACCGCCAGTCAGGGTGTTGATTTTTTTAGCAAGAACGAGAAGATTGTTGATGGTCTTTGCGCATTTAATCTTCAGCTCAGAATCCTTGGCAGTCCTCAACTTCTCCAACGGCTCGTACTTCTCCTTAGTGTAGAAGCCGTGAAAACTCCGGATCAAAAAGATGGTCTCGACGGACCGATCACGGGAGCTTGTTATTTTGTTCAACGCCTGGTTTAACGGGTCGATTTTCTCGGCAATGCTGGAGATTTGAGTATCCAAGTTCTCGAATCGGGAGACGATCTCCTCGACCTCCGACGAGAGCTTGAGCACGTTTCTGCTGTGACTCAACTCGTACTCGTCAACGCGCTTCGCAGCATGGTCTCTTCGTGCCTGGGCCTCTTCGGCCAATTGCTTCAAATGCCGTAACGTGGACTCGAACGTGCGGATGTACGGTTTCGGGTCCAAGTACTCGAGGCTGTTGACCTCGGCCCCTTTAAGAATGTGGTCCTTGCTCAACTCCTCGATGAAGTCGTTCGAAGTGAGTCCATCGAGAAAGTTGTCAATGTTGAGGAGCTTCCTCACGTCATCTTCGAGATCGTAGATGGCGAAACTCATGGGCTTACTCTGATGTTGTTGTACGACTATCGCACACAGGACGGTAGTAGTAGATGATCTCGGTGGAGTCGCGTTTTAGCTGGGCTGCTAACGGATAAAGAAGTGACAAGATGGGTGGAAAAGAGGGAGAATATTGTGCAATGATAAGCGAATGGCCTTATTCTTTTAATAGTAAGAGCACAAGTAAAAGCAACGGGATTCGGCAGAGCGCAGACAACAACTCGTCGAGTGGGATTGCTACTGGAGAAACAGAACTACTTATTCGTAACATCATGCCCACAAAAGTAAGTCACATCAACTCTACAAACTGTTGCTTCCAAGCAGCTTGTCTATTTGCTATATCAATCTAATGATTAACCCTAAACTTAAGCGTTGAGCTTGAAGGTGGTGTGACACTTACCACAGTATTGTCTGTCAGGGTGGTTGGCCATGAAAACACCAGCACCGCAAGTTGGGCACTCTCTTCTCAATCTCTCAACCTTTCCATCGTCATCAACCTTGTAGTAAGTCAACACAGCCAACTTGTGCTTTCTGTGCTTGTGCTTGATCTTCTTTGGGGTGGTGTACACCTTCTTTTTTCTCTTTCTACCACCACCTCTCAATCTGAGAACCAAGTGAAGCGTGGACTCCTTTTGGATGTTGTAGTCCGACAAGGTTCTACCGTCCTCCAACTGCTTACCAGCAAAGATCAATCTTTGTTGGTCTGGGGGGATTCCTTCCTTGTCCTGGATCTTAGACTTGACATTGTCGATGGTGTCGGAGGACTCGACCTCCAAGGTAATGGTCTTACCGGTTAAGGTCTTGACGAAAATTTGCATACTGGCTTGTCTGCAAAAAAAAGTGCTTCTTTCTTACCAATAAGGCTGGGGGAAGAAGTATAACAAGTTTTCGTGGGCTTTTTTTTTCCAGCGGTGGTCGATGCGGCTGGTGGCGCGCACGACCCGGCTAGGGCTCTAGCCCTGGGCCTCTTGCTGCCGCACCGTGCACGGAAAGCGGCGAGCGCGCAACTGCCATTTGCAACCGGGACGGCAAGAGGAAACGGTCGAGAACAGCCGTCTCATAGAACGTAAATGATAACAAGGCTGGCGTGTAAATTTGAGGCAGCCATGAAACCAACTCGTTGCGTTGCTTGTTGAGTGCGTTGCTTGTTGAGTGCGTTGTCCGTATTGTTCCTTGGTAGCAGAAAATGCGCTGGTAGGTGAAGCATATGTACCACAATTGCACCAACATGATGCGTAGAACCGGCCAACCGGACGAATGATGCTGAAGTTTGCGCCATTTTTGGATAGGGCTTTTCTTGTGGCATTCTTGTACTCGCAATACAAACAGCACACCCACTTTTCACGCTATCGTATCGTATCGTATCGTATTGTCTTCTCAGCCGTGATGTCTGTGTTGGGTGATAAGGTGCTCCGCAACCGCAAGCAGCTCTACAACAGCAGCAGCAGCTCACAAAGGAGTTCGAGCAACAAGCAGACTGGCAAGAAACGGTTGAAGCTCCGTCTCCACGGACTAAGGAATATATGGAAGTGTCTTATATTCAGCTTCTTTTGTGTAGCTTGACCGTGCCGAGACTGGGCACTTCCCTTCATGGTCAAGCCCACTTGCAATTGTGCATCCGGACCATCCTCCTCTTTCAAAACCAATCATCTTCCGAGTCGTCCTTTTCGGCAGCCTTCTGACGAGAGACCGGGTTCTGGTGGATGCTACGGTGGGCAATAGCACCACACAGAATGAGCTTCGTCTCCAATTGATCGACCGTGACCCCTTCCACGCCTCCAACACCCTCGAACCCTACAATGCGGGCTATTTCCATCCCGTTTCGGTACACAACCACAAACGGTAGAACTTTGATCTTCAATTTGGCGACTAGAAACGTGGCCTTTTCTGCGGGAATGGCAAGCACGTTGAGCTCCAAGTGCCTCTCCGCTATTGCTTCAAGCATGCCGTTCATTTGCACACATTTGGCAAACTTTGGCTGGTAGAAATGCACCACCGCAATCTCGGACGACGTCACGTCGGCCATGAGCTCCTGCTCGCTGTCGACTACATGCAACTTTCCCGTACTGTCGCCGTGTATAGCTGCAGCCCGGTCGATTGCTGCGAGACGCAGATTTAGTTGCAGAAGCCGCTGTTCCTTGTATCGGGCTGTGACCTCGTCGTCTTGTTCAAGGGCCTCAAGCATCTCCAGGAGCGACTCGTTGTCGGAGTCGTTGTCGGGCGTTGCAGACGTGTTGCCCGCGCCATTGCTGACTATGTGCTGCTGGTACTTTTCAACATACCGTGTCAGTTGAGAGTCCATTGCGGCCGGCTTCGGTAGGATGGCTATTGCTCAGTTTCTGGCCAAATCTACAGCGTAGTCTAGGCCGGAATCGGTGCGCGCTTTCGATCAACACTCAAGGTGACGAGAGGGCTACTACGAGCAGTAACATCTTGAGGAAGAGCCTCTAGTCTGGTTGGTTCTCTGTATCGCAAACGCCTACACCAGCTCCAACGCGGCCATGATTTTCCGTAGTCCCTCTGCATTTTGTTTGACCAATTCCTGGTAGCGACCTGGGTTGGCCATGTTCGTGGGCGAGGCCCGCAAAAGTGCGATCGAGCTCTCGAGATTTTGGTTGATTTGATGCACGGTGGTGAGGATCATTTCAAGTTCCAAGAGTACTTTCTCTTGCTCGTCGGTCATTGTGTCTGGAGCAAAGTGTAGTATGGATGAAAACAGTGATGGTCCAGGCCAATCCATTGCGAGAGCGCGGATGGACCGTGGAACCAGCAACCATTCAATGGACATTTAGCGTCACCTTCGGAGGCAGCGCTTTTTCTCCTCCGCCTTCTTCTTTCCGGTGATTTAGCTGATTCGTTTTTTGCGGATACTTCTATTTCGATTTTCTATTACTGCCTTACTATATTCAGCATTACTGTATGCCGTTCACTCTGTGTCTTGAGGGCCGGTGGATCTAGCCACCGCTCCGGAGGGCTTGTATTTCCGCCTTGTACCGTTTCCGATCGAGCTCCTTGTCCCTCACCGTCTCCCAAAGCATCTCCCGGAGCTTGTTGTTTTCGTTAATTAGTTCGATTTTGATGCGCTCGTTCTCGTTGAACTTGCCCAAGAGGTAGTTGAACTCCTTGCAAAGCTTCAAGTACGTGGACCGGAGGACGGAGAACGTTTCAATTAGTCGGCTGTTGCTGGCCATTGTCTTCTTAAACCTGGAAACAGTATCGTGGTTGTATTGGGCCTTCGTTGGCGCCCCGCCAGTGCATGCTGGATGAGTCTCGTTGGCTTTTCCATTGGCCCTATCGTTGTCGATATCGGTGCTGGATATGCTTGTGGCACAGTGCTCGCTGGCGTGGCACATGCTGTCGACAGGCGACGTCGCCGATGTCGACGTGGACTCGGTGCCGGCCTCAGTGCATATTCCTTCAATGGTTCGCAAGTCGAAGTTGGCGCCGCTTTGAAAGAAGGGAAGATTGAAGGAGCTTTTCGCCAAGTGTGGAGAGTCGCTTTGCGGTTTGAAGTTTGGTGGTTGTTCGTTTCTGGGGTGGGCACAATCTTTCAGGCTGGCTTCACTGTAGCTGTTTTGCTCAGTGTGACTGCTACTGCTCTCCATATGTGTTTGTAAACAATGTGCCAAAGTGTGCTGGTGTTATTTAAGAAACTGGTGGAGAGGAGATGCGATGAGATGTGCGGACGTGGAGCGACAGTGCCAAATCAACCAGGCCAAGCAGGAAAAAGATGAACGCAAATCCAAAAGCAAATAATGATAATTAATAAATAAATAAATAAATAAAATGAGAGGATTTTAACATTATATTTTGTGAAAGGCAGAAGCTTCAAATCGACGATACCCAATTTTCTACATCTGCCATAAAAACATGAGCGCCCATCGTGTGAGCTTACCCAAACCGCAGGTCTACAGCACAGCACATAGTGCGCTGAAATGTGTATAGGTATCTATAAATGGGAATAAATATGCCAGTAGGAACATGCAGACAGAAATACGTCACTAAACAGAGATGTAAAGTTAGGACATGATTGGCGGGCAAAGCATCAACTTGCACGCCGAGGGAAATGAAAGGAACGTGAACTTGCACAGATCGATGAATGATTAGCCCAGGTCGAGCAAAGCCAGTCCAAGGCTGCAATAGGCACCACCAAGGCTGGAAAAGGCACCACCAAGGCTGGAAAAGGCACCACCAAGGCTGGAAAAGGCACCACCAAGGTCGCTCACTCTTTGGGCATCAAGCCGAGCCGGCGCACCTCGCTCAAGACCGAGGACGTTTTCTCCGACATCTCGTTGACCAACTCTTGGGTCTTGTCGTTGACCTCGTCGATTTCCTTGAGGATTTGCGAGCTCACGTCACGCACCAACACGCCCGACT
The DNA here is from genome assembly GCA_963678735.1 of Metschnikowia agaves. Lineage (NCBI taxonomy): Eukaryota > Fungi > Ascomycota > Pichiomycetes > Serinales > Metschnikowiaceae > Metschnikowia > Metschnikowia agaves. Next base: position 592,208 of record CAVMBV010000003.1, on the reverse strand, counting down.
CTTCCCATTTCTTGGACAATGCGTGCAACACCGTCTCGAAGCCTCGCTTGCCCACATGGGCATTCTGGTTGTAGCGCTCTACAGACCAGTCTTCGATCTTGTTGCAGATGCTCTTGAAGCTCAGAAATGCAGTGAACTCGGCGCTCTGCTCCAAGATGGTACGTCCGCTCTCCAATAACGGATCTGGCCGGTAGGTGATGTTCTCGTTGACGATGAGGAGATGGCTCATCGTCATGTTGGCCGACCTCATCTTCAACGTTTTGTTGACCAAGTCGACTTCGCTGATCTCCCGCACATACGAGCACTCGTCTCCCCCAACGATGGCCCGGAGCCACCGGGGAATGGGCTGTTTGCAAGCGATCAATCTCTCTGTTTTGAGCGTTTTCGCAGCCGGATCGATCTCCCGGCTCAAGATGTCAACACTGACCACGTGCGTGGCCAACTCATTGGGGTACTTCTGCCAGTTGGCGGCGGTGACCTGCTCCCACGAGTAGTCAAAGTAATGCTTGGTCTCGAACACCTTCATAGTGGTCGTGTGATCGGAGTGTTTTGTTTTTGGTGTCGATGTGACCGGTTTGGGCTTGTACGAATTAACAACACCGGGCTCGACCAAGATGCAGTTGGAACGAGATATATAAAGCCGGAGATCTGATGGACTACTATCTGGTCCGTTTCTTTTCTCGAAATTTTTCTGTTTAGTGCGACCTGTGCATCAGATCGGCTATATAAGCTCGCGGGCCACCTTCGCTATCAGGGCGTCGTTTCTTTTTTTGCATTCCGCAGCGTTCCTAGATTCACCCATCGAAAATGTCAACATTACGAGATATGACTTGGAAGAAAGAGTAGGATTACTATTATCATAATTGATAATAAGTATTATTATTATTCTGAGCCCGAAAATAAAGCAGTCCCCCGAGACTGGAAAGCGCACGACGGCTGCTGGGGACAACCTAAAGGCGTTCATTTTAACCTTCTCTAGAGCACCGCGGCATTTCCCGGGCCAAAGCTGGGGCCTCCCTTGGCCCGCGATGCTAGAATCCTGGCGGAGTTTAGGCGGGCCATACGTGCAAAACTTGGCCAACGCGGAAACGTTTGGCACCAGACTCGTTCTCTGTTTTGATGTACTTTACGTAGAAATTCAAATCCAGAACAGAAAGTTCAATAGAGCTTCACATAATTTTTTTGCTAGGACAGCTTTCTCCGCATGTCGTAATGTGCCGGTTTCACTTCTTGTTTCTGCTTATATATTCTGATTCTGGCCTGGCCTGCTTACTCTCACAGAAGGACCGCCTGCACAGATACGCAGGCTAAGAGTGCCATCGCTCTGGCTTCCACCACTCTCTAACCAACCATGCTTAGAAACATTGCAAGAGCCGGCCAACACGCAAGCAGGAGGTTTTCAACCGAGGCGGTGCCGTCCTACTACAAAACCACCGTGCTCCCTAACGGTTTGACCGTGGCTAGTGAGGCCATGCCGGGAACCAAAACTGCCACAGTCGGCATGTGGATCAACGCTGGGTCCAGAGCAGACAACCCAGAAAGCAGTGGCACAGCACACTTCCTCGAGCACTTGGCATTCAAGGGCACTGTCAAGAGGTCCCAGTACGGCCTCGAGCTTGAGGTGGAGGATTTGGGCTCGCAGATCAACGCCTACACCTCGCGGGAGAATACCGTCTATTACACCAAGTGCTTGTCGCGGGACTTGGAGCAGAATGTCGACATCTTGAGCGACTTGCTCACCAAGTCGCGTCTCGAAAACCAGGCAATAGAGAAGGAGCGTGCTGTGATTTTGCAGGAGAGTGATGAGGTCGATAAGATGTTCGACGAAGTGGTGTTTGACCATCTCCACGAGATTGTTTTCAAGGGCCAGGATTTGGGCAGAACTATCTTGGGCCCGAGGGAGAAGATCAGAACCATCAACAGAGACGACTTGGTCAGCTACATTGGCAAGAACTACAAGGGAGACCGTATGGCGTTGATTGGTGTGGGCTGCGTGGATCACGACACTTTAGTGGCCAACGCAAAGAAATACTTTGGCCACATCAAGAAGAGCGATGTACCTTTCAAGCAACACGGAGACGAAGTCCCTATTTTCAACGGTGCTGAGAGGCGCATTCAGGATAACTCCATGCCCGTGACCCACGTAGCCTTGGCGGTCGAGGGCGTGAGCTGGTCTGCGCCGGACTTCTTCACCTCCTCTGTTGCGAACGGTATTATCGGCTCGTGGGACAGGTCCATTGGTATAGGTTCGGACTCTCCCTCGCCGCTTACGGTGGCTGCTGCGATGGGCGGCCGTGGCTCCTCTCCACTAGTCAACTCTTATATGGCATACACCACTTCCTATGCTGACACAGGCTTGATGGGATTGTACTTTACTGCTGAAAGCAACACCGATATGTCATTGTTCGTGAAGGCCATTCTCAAGGAGTGGGCCCGGTTGAAATCCGGTGGTATCACTGAGGAGGAGGTGGAGAGGTCAAAAGCACAGCTAAAGGCGTCGTTGGTATTGGCTCTTGATGATTCGACGGCCATTGCTGAGGATATTGGCAGACAGCTTGTGAACACTGGCTTTCGTTTGTCGCCAGAAGACGTATTCGAAAGGGTGGAGAAAATTACAAGAGACGACGTGATCCAGTGGGCTAACTACCGATTAAAGGACAAGCCCATTGCCATGTGTGCGCTTGGAAACTGCAAGACTTTGCCACCATACAAAGCCTTGACAGAGGGAATGAAGTGGTGAAAACGTCAAGTGGTCAGTCTATACTTTAGATAGAGTTCACTGTTTTTAGAATATCTCTAATGCATGTAAATAAATTTTGATTAAGCTCCGTCTGTGGCGACCACATCAACTTCTGCCTCTCCCTCTTCGTCATCTGACTGTTCAGAATTGTCAAAAATGGACTTGGACGGAATACGCTTCATGACCTCGGGAGGAGGGAAAAGTTTTCCTATATTAGTCAACCACCGTGTCCTCTTTTCTAGGAGTGATCTCAACCCGCTGTTAGCCGCCTGCTGTTGGGCGACGTTGTTATTTTCTTGCGCTAATTTCTTTTTCTTGCTCTTTGCTTTTAGTCTTCTCAAGTATGCTTGATCGACTTGCTTATCTAAGTCCTCAGCAATAGTACAGTACTCTTGGTAGGCCAATTGTTCTTCTAATATCTTGCCTAATACTCGTTTGCGTTTTCTGTTCCGGACCACAGCACCTTTTAGTTGTTCTTGAAGCGCCCTCATCTCCGCACACACTTCATCGTCCTCTCTGTTGAGAATCCAGTCATCTGAATCGATAATAGTGCCTTTTTTTGGTTTGCCGTCGTCCGAATTTGGGAGATTCATGAAAATGCCAATATATTTTAATTCCCTCTTGAGGCGTTCCTCCATGGAGTAGAAATCGTTATTTTCGGACGATTCTTTGAATCCGTTCGGAGCGTTGAGTTGGCTAGCCGCATCCTCTGGAAAAACGTTCGCTCCGAGGATTGAATCTTCGTTCTTTGGTGTTTCTGAGTGCTCGTCGTTCTCACCCGATTTAAGCGCTTCGTCCTTCACCTCGTGAATGCTTAGAATTGCGGAAAGCAAGCGGTTGGATAATGGTCCACAGGACACATCCTCGGTCAACAAGTTCTCGTCTACAAGACCATCGGCATCACCTTTGGGCTTGTATGCCTCTAATGGCGGTCTTTGGAATGAAGGAGAACTCAACTTGGACCCCAAGGCAGCATCCTCTTCCGCCCAAGCCTCGGTGTAAAAAGGACCCAATTTCGGAATCAAATACGGACTGACTTGTGGATCGTAGTTCTTTTCCATTCCCGGTGGTATAATATTCTTCTCGTTGATGAAGGTGATATCTTCATTCAGAAATGGCCGGAAATAGGACTCAATATACGACTGATATGTTGTGAATTGAACTTGGTTCGACGGAGCTTTCGTTTTCGAAAAGTCAATATTAGGTATCTCTCCAGGAAGCATGCTCTTCAAATCATTCTCAGGGTATGAGGCAACTCCGTATTTTCGTTTCAAGTATTCGACACCTTGTGTTTCCAAGCCGTTATTTTCCTCGGAAAAAAGTCCAAGCTCTGCTACGGCCGATGCAGAAAGGGTTTGAGAACTCACAAACTCTGACTTGGGGTTCTTGAGTCTGGTATCATTGTTTTGCGTGTAGGATCCGTTTTGGACGGGAGGCACCGGGTCGTCTTTGGCATTCACTAGGGCCGACCCACTCTCCTTCTCCTCGGCATCAACTTCAACACTTGGGACATCGTCCAGACGTTGCCCTTTCGCGTTACTGTCGCCGTCATCCTCCTCTACAGTCTGTTTCCTTCGCTTTGCGAGAGGTATAGACTCATCTTCAATATCTGCATCCGGTCTTTCTCTCTTGACCACTTTTTCGTCTTCTTCAATTTCAGCAGTGTTCTGAACATCTCCAGCATCAGTATCACCATCTTCCTTCGGGATTCTTGACTCAATCTTGGTAAGAAGAACTTTGTCCTTTTCCTCGCTGGAGTCTAGACTCTTGGAGAGCTTGGATAAGAGTTTACTGAGATTCTGAAGCATGTTTAGGCTTGGGATTTCTCTCACTGCATCTCCATCCAAAAGACCCAGTGACAGGTCGTATTTGAGTCGTAATTCATCAATAATATCGTCTAGCACCGTTGATGCAGAGTGCATGCCCATGGCTGAATAGTTAAATTTGGATTTGAACAAGTGAGCCGGAAATACCAAGCTATAGAAGCGTCTTTGACAGCGAGCACCAGTTTCAGGTAGCGGCTCCAACCAGTATTGATGTGGCCGATGAAGCAATCTATGATCTTTACTCAGTATACTGTTCAAGTGCATATCTCGTTGCACGCTAGGTATTGTGGTGTACGGGTGTATTTGTCCAACAGTCAGAGAGGTTTAGAAAGAATCTTAAGAGTCACAGAGTTAATTTCTATATACATCGTGTCCTACTGTGGTGACAAGCTTTGAACGTACTCTGCATCTTTTCTGCGTTTCACGGCGTCAACGCAGCTCCGCAAAACCCTGTGTCTCTTGATAGGTGCATCCTGTGGTCTTTTCCACTCTGCTGGGAAAACAGGCGCAACCTTGCGGGGCTTGCAATGGCGAGTATCCACAGGGACATCGTCAAACGTGTTCTTAGTCAAGTCCTTGGCCTCGGCAAGCAACCTGTTGAATGTTTCGGTCAACCAACGAGCGTTTTGGGTGGACTCCGGATACCGGTCAGTGGACATGCCAAACACCGCGGAGTTGTGGTTGAACTTATTGCCAGCCAAGAGCTTGAACTTTCTTTCTTGTTGGGCATCAAGCTGCAAGTCCCTAAGCTTCACTGAAAGCTTGACCTTCCTGTTTGCAGGCGTTGACTCATCCGAGAAGTCCGAGGTAAACTTGAAACGGAGTGGTGTCTGTGTGCCAGGAAGCGGTCTGTATTCTTGGCGGTATTTGGCCAAGAGCGGCATTTCGAACGCACTGATACGGTGTATCTGTTCGATCTTTCTCTTCTCGTGGGGGGTCTGCCCCTTGTCGCTGACTAGAACATTGGACAACTTCTTGGGAAGGCCACGAAGATAGTGTGGTGTGTTGTTCATGACACGCTCCTTGAAGTTATCGATCTCATACCTGTACTTCAATGCTGGTGAGGCGGTGGCCAAGTCGCTGAACGTGGTCAAGATGGCATTGCGCTCGGCGTCGTTTGGAACGTATTTCTCGCCAAGGGCAGCTTTCCTTAACTCGTGCAACTCAAATATTCTGTCTGCGGGCAAGCCGTGCCATTTGTGGGGGTTCAAATAGAGCGGCTGCAGCGCGGACGAGTTGTAGCGCAACCCAATCACTGGTCTGGGGCCCAAGCCACGTGCCGTGAGATTGCGGACCGCCATTTTGTGTAGCTGTTGATGAAAGGACTGAGGTCGAGGTTAGTTGGATATGGCAGTGAGAAAAAATTCTTGGTGCGCACACTGCACGGAAGAGATAAGTATTAGTGCGTGGGGCCAGCTACAGTGAGCTGCAAACCGGCAACCAGCAAAGGGAGATACGAGGATTTGGGCCTTTGCTCCAGGCCCGTTTGTGCTTACGGTGAAATGCGGCTATTCTGTGGCTTGGATGGTGGTACGACGCCTTTTCGTTTTTTAGTGGGCCAGTTTCTGTCTGTACGGTCCTGGTTCTCTCATTCTTGGTTTTTCGCACCCAATGTATACACCTGCCAAAATGCTCCACGGCACTATAAAAACATAACTACTCGGTCTTGACTTTTTTTCTTGTATGGCACTCGCCCTGGTCTTCCTCACTGGGGCCTCTCGCATTTGCCTTCTTCTCTTGTGCGTTCCCTTGTGCGTTCTCTGGTATGTTCTTTTGTATGTTCTTCTCTTGTACGTTAGTCCTGCTACCTTCTACAGCGGCCCCGTTTCGGGAGCCGCCATTTTCACTCTTCTTCTTGGCTGGCAGGAGAAAGGCGGAAATTGACGACTGCTTGGACTTCTCTTCCTTGATGACATCCCGGCTCTTGTTACTGGGGTTGCCCACAGCCTTCAGCACCTTGTGCCACAGTAGAAGCTCGTACACGGGATTGGACGTGGTATCCAAACAATCCCGGAGGAGATCTCCACTCCATCGAACGTCGGGGTCCAACCACTCTAGCCACGCCTTGGAGTTCGGCTCGATGAAAATCGGCTTGCGCGAGTGGAGCCACAGCATGTCGTTCTTGCTTTTCCCAGCTGCGGGCCCCGTTACTATGGAGAACGAAGAGAAGTACGGATTGCCCTCGGGCACGAGGCCAGTATCGTTGTAGTTGAAGTTGTGTGCATAGAGCCCGGCCAAATACAACACGGGACTCTTCTCCAGGTACACGTAGTAGGGCACCTTGCCCAGCTTGGATGAGAGCCACTCGAAATATCCCTGGATAGGAACGACACACCGGCTGCCGTTTCTTGGCCCGGCCCACACGGTCTTTTCCTGCGCAAGAGTCTCCTTTCTGCAATTGAAGAGTTTGGCCTGCTGCAGTTGAACCTCTCTGGAGTAAGCGGCGCCGTTGCGATTACCCTTCTTCACAGGCAGCGAGTCCCGAGGCTTGCACCACACCGGAAGCAAGCCAAACTTCAGGGCCTCAACCTTATAGCTGTACACCGAGCGGCCTTCTGTTTTGTCCATGTAAATGATAACGCCTGTGCTCGTGGGAGGGATGTTGTAGGAAGCGTCATAGTGGGACAATGTAACTGTGATTTGCACGGGATGGCGTTTGCCGTCGACCTCGGTCCACAGTCCATAATGGCCATCATCTGCTCTGCCGAGGGCCTCGGCCGGCTGCCCCTGGTTGAGCACGGTCTCGTTGAACTTTTGGGGTAGTTCTTCGATAGCCTGCTAGTTAGCAACTTCGCTTATAATACTGCGAACATAGCAACATACGATACCTTGAGCAAATCTCCCACACATGACTCAAACGGATAGTAGGTGGGCCAATTAGGAGAAACGGCTGTGTTGCAGTTGCGGTGTTTTTTTTGCCACCACTGCTTGTCAAAATAGTGCTTGCACTCTGATGTTGAGTTCTGCCACCACTCGTCGCACTCGTCCGCTTACCCCACAGTTTTTTCGTTGATACTCAATATTCATTAAGCCCAGTTTATGATGGCTACTCAATCCACAGGCTTGGTTATCTGCAGAAGCCTCCGGCCAGCACATATCAGTTCTTGCGGCCCTCCTCTGAATGCCTTGATTCGGATACCTTTTTTACTCTAGACTTATTAAGTATATTTGATAGTAATTTTTTCGCAGTCTACCGGTTTTTCCTCTCATCCGTATCTACTCTCATCTATCTACTCTCAATTCACTCAGCAACCACTTGCATTCTCTATAGTTCTATGTATGATGCCTAATCATCTTGGTACAAGTTGTTGAAGAAGCCCCGGAAGTGGAACTTCGAACCTTCCTCGTCAATCAAGCGCACGTCCTCGTCATCCAACAGGAAGTCATACACAGCCAAAGCCTCTCTCTGTCTCTCAGGCTTTGACGACGTGGTTATTGGCAAGAGCCCCTTTTGCAACGTGTAGCGCAACAAGATCTGCGCATCCGTTTTGCCATACTTCTTCGCCAACTTGGGCACGAGGTGCTTCAACGGGTGATCTTCCACCTCAACACCGTCCTTTACTACCCGGAAGAGTGGCGACAATGGGCCGTACGCCTCTACAAGAATGTTGTGCTCCTTGCAGAAGTCACGGATACCTTCACTCTGGTTTTGCAAGTAGGGATGGAATTCGATCTGGTTCACTTGAGGAGAGTAGTCGGGATTCCCTTCTGCTACCTTGAAGCACCGCTCTAAATACTCACGAGAGAAGTTCGACACGCCAATGTATCTCACTTTGCCCTGCTTCTTGGCCTCTATTAAATCGGCCCACACATTCTCAAGAGTTTGACCGTGCGAGTATTTTGCCTGAAAGAACGGGAAGTGAATCATGAACAAGTCCACGTAGTCCACTTCAAGTTCCTTCAATGCCGCATCCACCGCTTCACGGCCAGACTTGTGCAACGCAGGCTGCATTTCCACGCCAGGATTGTATTTGGTGGCGATGAATAATTCTTCACGGGGCACTTTGCTCTTCTTGATGGCCTCTGCGATTTCCGGGTGGGTGGTGTAAATTTCGGCCGTATCAAGGTGCCTGAACCCATTCTCCACGCTAGATACCAAGTAGTCGACCAATTCGTCAACCAAAGTGTTCTTCAAAGCTGGATCTCTGGACTTTTTGAACTTTTGCCATTTGGTACCAGAACCCGTCCCGATTTGGACCGGGTGTCCGGATTTGGTGGTGAGCTTGGGTCCATATGTCTCGACGGAGTTTGCTTGGGTCATGGTGTTTTGCTGCTTGGGTTTGCTAAATTGGGGTTTGTGCTTGCTCGGAAAATTCAATTGCACACTATGGAAATTCCGACGACATGTGTGGTTTTCTACTTAGCCTGGTGACCTGTATCTGGCGGCGGTGTTTCCTTATCGCGCTGTGGCTTGAGCCTAATTCCGCTGACTCACCATAAGTGTGGCTTGCACAAAAGAGTCCTGTCAAAAAGTCTATTTGGCATAGCGAGTCATATTGGATGCCAACTGTGGATACAGTCGATTGCCTTCTATCGGCGTGGCTTTGGCCCTTTTTAGTGGTGTCCTCTCATAGACTCTTATGGTGTTCCTAAAATCGTAACGCCCAGTATCTTAGGTCACCGCAAGGCTAGAAGAATAATCCAATCGTAATGCTAGAATGGTCAACATTTCCACTGAAATTCATTCACTGTTCTTTTGGTCACAAAATCAATATGCATATAAATGATAGGACAAAAGTATACAAAGGCAGTGATGATTGATATGTTCCGTTATTCAGGAGGAGACACCAGTTGTTTCACTGATTTTATTTTTCCGCGAATAGGGGTGGTTGGTGTAATGGCTAGCATTAATGCCTTCCAAGCATTAGACATGGGTTCGATTCCCGTACCACTCATTTTTTCTTATGGCAGGCTGCTTTCTTTATATTTTTTTTATTACAGTGATTGGATTTCGTTATACATCCTTTTTACAGATGGTGTTTCTTTTCTTGCCTCCGTTTGCGGCGCAAAAACTCCTGTGTTCGTGAGTAGGCCCCCCTTTTGAGAATGATCTGAACAATATCCCTTGTAAAACTCAGGAAATATATCTTGGAGAATGCGTAGACCCTGGAGATCATCTCTTGTCTTTCTTTTCGTGGAATGGCTCTGCTCCAAGAGCCTTTTCCAATTTTGAATCCGCATAATTGTTCAAACATAGAAAGAATGATAGTCTCAACATCTTTGACTAAGGTGAGGTTATATTCCTGGAGACCTAAAATAAGTGCAAGCTGATTTAATGTGAGACGAGAATCATATCTTCTTATGGAGATCTTATTCTTGGTCTCTGTCAGGATCACCTCAACCTCTGGGTCAGAGTTGAGGACAGTCGTAGCCTTGTATTTTGCTTTCAATTTCATTGAATCTAAGGGCACCAATTCAGCAAAGATTGGAAGTTTGTATTCCATGTTTGGCCCACTATTCTTTACGACACAAAGAAATTCTCTGCGTGTTCGGAACCTAAGCTTCACGAAGCAGTTCTCAGCAGTGAGGACTACCAGCCTTTCTTCCTCTGAGCTCGTTCGAGGAGATTCTGCAAGTTGCAACATGTTTTTTTCTACCTTTGGTATTGAAAGCGTTTTAGGTGTTCTTACTTTAGAAAGAGCTTTAGCGTTTGGTATTTCAACATCTCCCAAAACTGAATTGAGAAATATATCATTATTTCTATCATCATCATTGCAGAAACCATAAGCGTCGTTTGGACCACTGGATGATAGATGACACTCATCTAAAAAAGACCATTCCGAAGAATCGGAGATTATCATGGACTGTGAACTTTCCAAAGTCATTTGGAAAGAAGTGTCGTTTTCGAAAATATTTGACTCTGTGCTATAAACTGAGTCTAAACTCTCTGGTGAAGTTGATTTTAGGGGCATTGTAGAAAAAAGAAAGTCACCAACTTCATTTTTTTCTTGGCGATCAAACCAGATATCAGTAGGCGCAATAAACTTTGAATATGAAGAAGGTTCAATTTCTGTTTCCATGTTAGTCCAGACCGCCTCTGTGAAAGTAAATGGTGAAGACGAAAAGTTTAATTTTCCAGAGAACATTTTTCGCAGCCAAATTTTCTCGAGACCAAACTCTCTGCGTGAGGGGGAAATTAACGTTCATAGACTAAACAAGCAGCAGAGAAGGAAGAAAGAAGGAGGGTGGGAAGACAAATAACCCCTTTCTGAAATATAGAACTAGAACGTGAAATTCGTTTAACAGTCCACTCAATGAGCACAGAAAATTCTAGAAAGTGCCATATGGGCAACCGGGGGTTTTTATGTTGAGATAGAGGGATAAAAAAAAGAAATGAGAACCGTGCTTATCCAATCCAACGGTTTTCCACCGTGCCACTAGGGCTGCAAAAAAAAAAAAAACAGTAGATAATAATAAAGTAAAGCAGCGAAGAACCCCTCCTGTGATTCATGCATAATCTGAGAAATTTCCGCATATAGGTTCGCGATTTGTGTACGGGGTAACCAGGGTTTGTTTATTTCTACCAAGACGCGCCGAGGTGTAATTGGGCCAGTAACCGTATGGAATTACCTATTGTGTAGACATGTCTATTTTTTTGCCTGGCTCAAAAGGAGTTTTTTTTTTTAGATTGCCGAGTGGACTGAGCCTAAGTAAATAACTAGAGCATATGCGAATACAATTAACAAGTGAGACAATTAAAAAAAAATGGTTTCTAAGATAGGCTGGGCCCTGAATTAAAAGCAGGAAAAAGAAATAAACATCCATGTGTCTCTGCGTGACCAGTGATATTCAAATAGACTAGTCGTCTGAGCGGATCAATACCCATCCCCGTCCTCATCACTGTGGACCTGCTTCATGCACCATGTATAGATTTCGCTCAAGAGATGCAACTTCAGCCAACCACATTCGTTGAAGCATGCAGGGAGACAAAGTAGGTAACAACCGCTGCAAGGAAGACGGCATTAACTGTGGCAACGAGTTTTTACTATTCAGAGGTTGAACTTGATAATCAACCTTGTTGGCCACATCGTGACCAATGTATGCTTCTGCAAGGAGTTGTGCAACCGTGATAACAAGAAGTGGGAAGTTTCCCCTCAACAATTGATAACATTATTGCAACCTCAAACGCAATGCAAGAAAAAGACAAGTCAATTCATCCAGCAGATACCCACACTCTGTATGAAACGTATTTAATCAAGCTACTTGAGCTTCCAATAGATTTTCCACTACGGTATTGACATCTGCTCTGAGATAATTACAGTTCATCAACACCTGAATCAATTTCTTGATACTGAGATCAAGCGTGCCATCACCGTAGGAAGAGAGTTGCTGCAAAATCGCACTTCTCAGGCCAGAGTCCATGAATTGAAGTTCGTTAAGAACAACACTCACCTCGTCAATCAGCTTAAGCTTCCTTAATTCAATAGCTTTAGTAAAATTCTCTACCAAGCTCATGTGTTTCATCACAGAGTACTGAGACGTTGTGCCGATTATGAGTAATCTCCTCCCATTAGGAGGCTTCTTGTTGAGATTTACAATCAACATCTGCAAAATCTCATTAGAGAAACGAGGACCAATGGGAACATAGTTGATAAGAGTTTCGATCTTGTCGATAACCAAAACATTCAAAGGTGACTTGTAGACATCACGGAACACATTATCAATGGTGGTCATTTTCATAGCCTCCGACATTCCCACCAAGCTCTCTGCGCTTAGCATTTTTATGAATGGAAACTGCGAGTTTAATGCAATCATCGATGCTATAGCTGTCTTGCCAACTCCAGGATCACCATGTAACAAAACACTGACGAGACGCTCGGTATCCGAGTTCTTGACTTGTTCGATGTATGATTTTAATTGCTCGAACACAGAGTGTACTTTTTTGTTGTACTCGATGATCCCATAGGGGAAGTTCATGTTCAAGTCCTCCTCGTTCACACCAAAAGCTGGTTTCACTTCGTTCAATGCCAACAAAAAGTCATTTCTAGTCAACTTCATCTTGGCAATATTTTCATCAACTTTGGCAATGTTCTCACTTTTCGTAAACTGGCTGATGGCGAATGATGATGCAGAGTTACACAAACCCTCAAGCTCAGCTCCCGTAAAGTTCTTAGTGAGCAGTGCTAACTCATCGAAATCGACATCCTTGCTCAAAATATTGTTCTCCGACATTTTTTTCGTGTGAATCAACAAAATTTCCTTGCGTCCTTTCTCGTCTGGGAGAGAAATTTCAATCTGAATTTCAAAACGGCCAGGACGCAACAAAGCATTATCGATCAAGTCCAATCTGTTTGTCATACCAATGATCAAAATATTGTTCAATTGATCGACACCATCCATTTTAGCCAAAAGTTGATTAACCACATTATCACCCACACCGGTGCCATCACTCCTACCGCCTCCTCTCTGCTTGAAAACAGAGTCCAACTCGTCAAATATAATGATGTGGAGTTGAGAATTCTCACCCTTTGCCTTGTACTCGGCCTCAGCATCCTTGAACAAGTTTCTAATGTTTTCTTCCGAAGATCCAACGTACTTGGAAAGCATTTCAGGACCGTTAACAATCTTGGGTTCCTTCACATTCAACATCTTACCAATTTGCCTAGCGATCAAAGTTTTACCAGTACCAGGAGGGCCATACAACAACAAACCTTTGACATGGCGCAAACCTAACTTGTCGACCAAATCAGGAGAGATTACCCGCGAGGCAAAGGCTCTTCTAAAAATCTGCTGGAACTCAGTATCTAAACCACCAATACCCATATTCTCCAATTTGAAGTCTGGATTAATGATAGGATTTGCTCTTGGTTTGTTGATCATGGCCGAGGACTTGCCACCCTTTTTCTTCTGCAACTTTATCAACGAGTTCTCTGTGGGGAAGAAGTTGAGCGACGTGCCTCCCTTCATCAAAATCCCCTTGGTGGAGATATCTTGGGACATCTGCTTGTTTGGTTCGCCAATTTGACTTAAGTTAATGACTTGGCACGCGTATACAAACACAGAGAGGATCTTGCCTTTGTAATCCATCACTACCGGCTGCGAGGGTTGCAAGATTTGGTTTTCATAGTTGCTGAGGAATACGTTGATGAGGTCATCCTCCGAAATGGTAGTTGGTGTGCCTTTAGAAGCATTTCTGAAGTCCACTAGAAAATCCACCTCGCCCAAGTAGTGGGTGTTGTCTGTGCTGCGGTCAAAAATGTTGTATGATTCCACGGTGACAGTTTGACCTAAGGAGGTTTTGCACCATTGACGGAGATTCCCGGCCAAGCCGAGGCATCCGGGCTTCATGCCCGAGTCCTTGGTGATTCCGTAGACGAATACTCCATCCAAGATGATGTTGTCGCGTTCATTGAGTTCAGGGAAATCGCCAGGGTTGACTGCAATCAAGTTGGCAAGGGCCACCAGATTCGATGGAGCCACGTCGATCTTTAAGTGTTTCTTGAAGTACGGAACAGTCGGCGCTTTGGCGTCGGGCTGGCTGTGCGTGATTGTCGGGTTCCCCGGCTTCGGGTTATTGCTCACACGGTGAAAGCCAAATTTCTCCATGGTCCACCGTTTGCAAATGGCTCACGTACGCTGTTCAGTTGAGGTCGCTGTAGCACGCCGCGGTGGACTGCATGTGACCCGTATCACGTGTATCAACGAGAGGAGCATGAGAGGAGCAAAGCGGGTTGCTGGTTCACGGGAATGCTCTTGGGGCGGTCTACATGCTCAAAGAGAGATGATCTGTCGTGGGCGGAGGACGAAGTTTTGCCGGCGAGCAACCGGGCTGTCACTGGTATAGCCAGGGCAGCAAGCGGTTCCGCAAACGGAAAAGAAATGCGCGATCTCTCGAAACATCGGGAGTTCGATGGAAGCAGTGCGAACAAATGACCAGAGCTCTAAGCGTTCATAATGTGAACGTGGGCCGACAATCGCATTGCTGGGAGATGCAGGGATGTTGTAATTGGTTGCAAAACTACAGGCAAAAGCAATTTAGACTTTTGCGTTTGGCCAGGGTTTCTACGGTGCACCAAGCTAAGGCTCGGGAAAAGTGGCAAGTTTATTTCCCCATTGTAAGCTGGGGTGACGTGGCGGGTGAGATCCCGATCGCTGGGGCTACGCGTGGGTAAAACTGTGGCTCGCGACCGTCGGGGGTAGTTGCTGGGGGCCAATCTCGGGAACACCAGCCGAGCCAGCTGAACGGGGCACAACTACATGCGACCGCTCTATGGGTGTGCAGCAGTATCGCGAGACTTCGGATCAGAAAATAAACATAAAGGGGGCTAGATTGGGGGATGCTTAGTCAGGGACTGGATCGAATGTCGGTGGATAACCATGTTGGCAACCTGCATATAGGCACCGGCACCCTATATCGGGTAAGAAAGCGGGCGTCTAGATTGTGTCGCTTACTAAACTGTGGACTATAAATTCAGCGAGATTTCCCAGGAGTGGAGGAAAGCGCAGTTAGAAACTACACAAAACTACACAAAACTTATACTTCAAAATGGCCCCAGTTATCCAAAAACCAGCTCCAACTTTCAAGAAGACCGCCGTTGTCGACGGTGTGTTTGAGGAGGTTTCTCTCGAACAATACAAGGGTAAGTGGGTGTTGTTGGCTTTCATCCCATTGGCGTTCACTTTCGTGTGCCCAACCGAAATTATTGCATACTCTGACGCCGTCAAGAAGTTCGCTGGCAAGGACACCCAAGTGTTGTTTGCCTCGACCGACTCCGAGTACTCGTTGTTGGCTTGGACCAACGTCGAGAGAAAGGACGGTGGTTTGGGCCCAGTCAACATCCCATTGATTGCCGACACCAACCACAGCTTGTCCAAGGACTACGGTGTGTTGATCGAGGAGGAGGGTGTTGCCTTGAGAGGTATTTTCTTGATTGACCCTAAGGGTGTCTTGAGACAAATCACCATCAACGACTTGCCAGTGGGTAGATCTGTGGACGAGTCGTTGAGGTTGGTGGACGCTTTCCAGTTCACCGAGAAGTACGGTGAGGTTTGCCCTGCCAACTGGCACGAGGGTGCAGAGACCATCAAGCCAACCCCCGAGTCTTCTAAGGAGTACTTCGGTAAGGTGAACAAGTAAGCGACGTTCAAGACCTACAATATAGATGAATAAATAGATGTTGATTTCTCCGACTACCAATTGGTGACTACCAATTGGTGGATGTAGACGGCAACGTGCGATAAAGATCAGTAAGACGAAATCAGCAAGACGAAATCAGCAAGACGAAATCAGCAAGACGAAATCAGCAAGACGAAATCAGGAAGACGTTCAGCAGCCAAGCAGCTTCCTGTTGTGCGCTCGCCCCCGGCCCGAAGCGGGGCGGAGATGTGGCGCGATCGCGGTTTTTCCCTCCAGGCGGCCCGAAGCCCGCGATAGCGTGGCCCCATTTTCAAGCGCAATGCCTCCGCTCGCACGCGGCACGGCAGCGCCAGACCGCAGAAAGAGCAAACCGCAACGAAGGAGCAGACCACGACACCAGACCACAACACCAGACCACAACACCAGACCACAACACCAGACCACCAACAGCACGCCCGGACCATGCCAAAAGAGCTGGTTTTCTTCTACAAGTTTGCCGTGGACTCCCAGGTGTTCTACAAGTCGAAGTACTCGTATGCGCTAGTCAACCTAAAGCCATTGGTGCCGGGCCACGTGCTCGTGGTGCCTCTCCGAACAAGCGTGCTTCGGTTCGGCGACTTGACGCCGCAGGAATCGCAAGACTACATGGACGCCCTACAAGTTGTCCAGAGGCTCATACTGAAGGTGTATAAGGCCGACGCCCTCAACTTGGCGATCCAGGACGGGCCCGAGTCGGGCCAGTCGGTGCCCCACCTCCACACGCACGTGATTCCCCGATTCCGGACCGACCACTTTGACGATAATATCCACAAGAAGATAGAGAAAACCGACTTGGCCAAGGCGTACGAGGACTTTTTCGTTCGCAAAGAGAGGTTTCGGCAGTCTGCTGGCTTTGTGCCGGTCGCCGACGAGGATAGGCATCCTCGGTCGGAGGAAGTCATGGCCCGGGAAGCGGCGTGGTTGCGCGACGAGCTTGCAAAGTATGGGCCAGAAATGACGGGCCAGAAATGACAAGAGCGCACGCAGCTGTCGATGGGCAAACTTAGAGTAGTGAACGTGTCGCAGGCGTGTTTTATCGGCGTCGCCGAATCCGTTGTCGTTTGTGTTAAGCCAATTCAAGTTTTTCTTTTGTGTGCAATTTGCCCAGTTCTGTCGATTTCTCTCGCTCTGTTCTTTCTCTCGCTCTGTCTCGCTCTGCGCTAGACACGGCGCGCGACGCTACTACGTTCAAGCCCATTCTGCCTATAAACACAGCTTTGTATTAACGCACTAACTTGATTTAAACGACCACAAATGTCGGCCGAGCCCTTGGACGAAATCCAATGGAAATCCCCCGAGTGGATCCAGCAGTTTGGCCTACACACGGGAAATGTGCTCGACTACTTCTCCGAGTCGCCCTTCTACGACCGTACCTCCAACAACCAGGTTCTCCGCATGCAATTCCAGTTCCAGCAAGTCCCGCCCAACGTCCACCCACAGAAATATCTACAGAGCAAGCTAACGGAAATGGTGGGCACCGAGTTTGTGGTCGCCTACGTCCGCGAGCCGGACTTCTGGGTCATCCGGAAGCAGAAACGCTTGGACCCGCACAGTGCCATCACCGAGCAGGACTACTACATCATTGGAGCCAACGTCTACCAAAGCCCCATGATCTACGATCTACTCTCCTCCCGGCTTCTCTCCACGGTGCTCTCGGTGAAGAAGTCGCTAGGCTTGCTCAACAAGATGAGCATGCTCTCTTCCGCCGAAGCATCTGACAGTTCTGCTGTAGGAGCAAGTGCTGGCAAGCAGGCCGTGAACTCCGCCTCGGGCTTTGTCAGCACCCCCGCCTCGGTGTCGAACCCAGGCACGGTAGCACAGACCACCGGCGTTGCCGATTTCGGGCTGTCCTCGTTAGCAGGCGCCGGCGGTGCTGGCGAATCCGGCGTGCTGGCGGCGGCGTTTGAAAATCTACTTGCAAATGTCTTCAGCTCTACGGACCAAAGCATATATTTGGACGATATTCCTTTGTATGGCACTGGCAGCACAGTGGAGCAGCTTGGTGTCAAGTTGAACTTGAATGACGACATGGAGTAAACCGCCATACGCTCAAAAGCTTCGCACGTCACCCTAAAGCTCGTCCTTGTCGTTCTTGTCCACGGGCAACTCGCCACTGGCACTGATCTTGATTTCCTTGACTGGTCTGTCGCCGGCTGAAGTTTTGGTCTTCTCGATCTTCTCCACCACATCAAAGCCCTCGAGCACTTCGCCAAACACGACGTGGTGGTTGTCCAACCACGAAGTAACTACGGTGGTGATGAAGAACTGCGACCCGTTGGTGTTCTTTCCTGAGTTTGCCATCGACAACCGGTAGCGGCGGTCGTGCTTCAACTGGAAGTTTTCGTCTTCGAACTTCTTTCCATAGATGGACTTGCCTCCAAAGCCCTTACCAGTCTCGAAATCTCCGCCCTGGATCATGAAGTTTGGAATCACACGGTGGAAGATGGAGTCCTTGTATCCGAACGTGGGGTCCTCGGAAACGGCCAACTGGCGGAAGTTTTCCACGGTCTTTGGCACGATGGTACCGAATAACCCGATGGTGATTCTGCCGAGCTTCTCGCCATCCTGCTCAATGTCGAAGTACACCTTGTTCGTGATTGGCGGGTTTTCGGGCAATTCCGCCGCTGCAGAGAACTTGAAGAACGCGATTATTGAGATCACAATGGCCAAGAATGAGAAAGTCTTCATCATTGGCGGGGCTGTGGATGGTGGGATTTGAAGTGTGGTGGGTGGAAAGGAATAGGCCGATGTCAAGTTTGGCCAAAGTGCGTTGAACACTGCCTGTGTGCAGGTGGAGCCCGGCCGGTGAACGGAAAAGCTATAGCGGCTCCAAACGATTGGCTTTTGGAAATAGAGCTGTGGAGAAGCTGCAGATGTTTAGCGCCAGTTCAGTTTCAGAGGTCTTTTGTTTTGTGTGGTTAGCACATGGAAATTGTATTTTTCCCCTGTCTTTATAGTATTTGGCGACGTTCGCAACTCAGCACCGAAAGTAGTAACGCATTGCAAAAGAAGAAGATAAGAGGAAAGCAGAAAGCAGAAAGAAGAAAGCAGAAAGCATAAAACAATAAAAGCAGAAAAGCAAAAAACAATAAAACCATAAACCAGAAACCAGATACGCAAAGGGGAAAGGTGTAGAACAATACGAAAACACAAGGTTCGTCGAGCAAACATACAAAGCCCCTCCAAAGCCCTCCAAAGCCCTCCAAGAAAACATGTCCGGGTTCTACAGCTACAGCAGCCGTCGTAGTATCTTATGCCTTTATTATGTACATGTTCAAAACTGCCTCTCGCCCTTCCTCTCGGCCTCCAACTCCTCGGCGAAAAACCGCTTCTTTTCCTCGGACCGCTCCATCGCCCACCTCTTGGCCTTGACCGTCTTGGCCTTTCTCTCCCCGCCGTTCTTCTTGCGGCCACGCTTGTGCTCACGCAATGGCTCCAAGTCGTTGATAAACTTATGCTTCCACCGCAACATGTATCTTCTGGTCGAAACGTCGATGCCCTGCTGTTTCATTTGCTTGGATGTGGTACCGAGAAACTTGTTTAAGTCGCCGTCAAACACATTGAGATGCTCCACGGTGTTTCTGCCGATCAACGTGAAAAACGTCTCCAAGTCGTGCACGTTCTCCTTGGTGCGTGTGGAGGTGTTCGTTTTGAGTGCCATGGCCGACGATGCAAATGTTCTTGCCAGCGCCGCTCTCAAGCCCACGGGCCCAAGAAGCTTGGTCAACGAAAACATACTGAGGTCTGGAAGCTCACCAACTGATGGTATGCTCACTTAGGCGTAGGTAATTTTTTCGGTCGTGCGGCAACCACACAACAGTACTGGTGATCTGACCAGCTGAGTCCGTTTCCATCTACGGCCCCACCTATTCATCTACAGAAATGCTAACCGTAAGGCTTATTCTCTAATCATGTGCAAGATGCTCTACAACAAACCCTTGTTCTTGAATTCCTTCAACAACGAGTTGCCCAATCTGGCGGGCGACTTCTCCACGACAACACCAGCAGATTCCAAAGAGGCAATCTTAGACTTGGCGTCACCCTTCCCACCAGCAACAATGGCTCCTGCGTGTCCCATACGTCTACCAGGGGGCGCAGACACTCCGGCAATGAACGACACAACCGGCTTAGGGCCCTCCGGTCTGGTCAAGTTGTGCTGCTTCAAGAACTCAGAGGCCTCCTCCTCGGCAGTACCACCAATCTCTCCAATCAAGATGATACCCTCGGTCTCCGAGTCGTTCAAGAACAACGTCAACGCGTCGATGAAGTTGGTACCTGGGAATGGATCTCCACCCATACCAATCACCAACGACTGGCCCAAGCCAACCTGAGTGGTCTGTGCAACGGCCTCATAGGTCAACGTTCCGGATCTCGAGATCACACCAACCTTGCCCCTCTTGTGGATGTGCGAGGGCATGATTCCGATCTTGCACTGGTCTGGCGCGATGATTCCGGGACAGTTGGGGCCGACTAACCGTGTCTTGGACTGAGTCTTCAACATCTGAGCAATTCTCACCATGTCGTGCTGGGGAATACCCTCTGTGATGGCCACGGCCAATGGAATCTCGGCCTCAATGGCCTCCTCGATGGCTCCGGCTGCGATCGAAGGAGGAACGAAGATTCCGGAAGCCGTTGCACCCGCTTCCCTCATGGCGTCCTTGACCGTAGCAAACACTGGCCTGTCCAAGTGCGTGGTGCCGGCTTTCTTGGGGTTGGTGCCTCCCACAACGTTGGTGTTGTAGGCGATGGCCTGCTCCGCGTGGAACGTGGCCTGTTTTCCGGTGAAACCTTGGTAGATGACTCTGGTGTCCTTGCTGATTCTCAAGTTCTTAATGGTGGAAGCATAGTTTTTGGCGGCCTTGGTGGAGGCGAACCCACGAGTAAATTGCTTGGACAACATTCCGACAAATTTTTTTACACTAACAAGATAGTGGACGGTAATCAATGGACGAAAAAGAGTCTTGGTGTCGAAAAACGTCTACAACCGCAATGCGCATGCTGTTGGCATCGGGCGTATAGTCTCCGCAACGGCACCGGTACACCACACCTCCCGGCTGTTTTCCTTTGTGTATGGCAAAACTGCGCGTTGTACGCGGTAGTTTGCCAGGCCGTTTGCCGAGAGCCGCACCAAATGCCCGAGGCTCGCCGGGTTTTTGTGCTGGCTCGGGTGTCTGCAGAAGTGCGACGGGCCGTTACTCACTCTCATTGTGCGGATGGATCCGTCACGTGGTGTTCTTTTGCTCTGCACATCTTGAGCAGATACTAATGTACCACTTTCACTTGTTTCGCTATCATTTGATCATCTTTTTTTTTTTCATCTTTTTTTTTTTTCTGGGACTCGGCCGCCTTGTATTAACTTTTCTTCAGCCGCTTTATTTCGCTTGTCCTTTTCAACTGGGTCTCTCTCATCCCTAATAATTGAACAAACTCTTGTAATACAAGCATCTCGAGTTCAACAGTTCCCAGTCTTCCTTGGCGATCCACATCTCGTTGATCACTTTCAACCGGCTGTAGACACTTCCACCCTTCCACGTGATCATTTGTGGGTCAAACTCTTTGGGTGCTGGAAGCACATTTACTGGAATGATCGAGCCCTGGTCCGCAACTGCGTCCGCCTGGGCAAGATCCACTGTAAGCGTCGTCTCCTCCTCAATTCTCTGGAGTTCTTCCTCTGCCAATTCAGCGTCCTCTTCTTTCTGACTCTCCTTCTTCTTGGCCGTGGCGTCTGCAATCATCTGTTTCCTCTTGGCATCTAGCTGCTCCTTTTCTTTCCCAACATAGCTTAAAATGTCGTCTAAATTGGATGTAGACAAAAATTTGGGCCGCCAAATATTGATTCTGTCATTGAGCAACACGTCAAACCCGGGAAACTTAGCAAGCCCTCCACCTACCACTATCACATTGTCGTACATCTTTTTAGCTCTGTTAAAGTCGGTCGCTATTCCTGCGTTTGTAATGGATTCGATGATAGCTTTGTCCAAGGGATAAGTGGGCCGTTTGCGGGAGTCATCTTCGGACGAAGTTCGGTTGGGCAAAGGCTTGGCGTATGCAGCATTAGCCTGCTTGAATATCTGTTTATCTTCGATGATCTTCAATATGAGCTGCTCATCGGTGAGCTCCGTGAACCCAGCATCATTCTGCAAATTGTCCTGTGCTTTGGAGTAGGGGTTGTTGTATTCGCCCGTGTAGTGGTCGTAAGATTCTGGGAAGAGTTCGTTGGACGCTGCTACTTCTTCGGAAAGTTCAAACAACTTAGGATGAAAGAGGCCAAGCGGCGCTAACATCACCTCATCATAGACCTTGAATTGGTACTTGTATGTCTCACCACCTGCCCGACGAATGTGGAAATTATATAGTTGCACGGCAATATCCGCATCATCAAACGTAGCAAAGTTCCGTTTTAAACGATCGGCAAACTCCCAATCGTCGTTTCTATTTTGCAAATTGATATCCTGAACAGGGAACCTCTGCTGCAACAAGAGCTTGGTCAACGTCTCTGTTATGTTGTCTCCTCCATAGTGCAACAAGACTCGCGAGTCATTGATCACCATCCCCTCGTCGACGCACGAAATGCTAGTTTTTTGGGCACCGACGTCCACCACACAAGCACATGAGATGCCGGAGCCAAAAGTGGCCGCAACCGCCTCCTGCAAAATGCTTGCATGGCTGAAGCCTATGGTTTTGAGTAAAAGGTTAACCCAGGCCTCCACAACCTCCTTGCTGTACAAGTCCGGAATAATAAGAAGACACTTCAACTTGGATGCGTCCGAAAGCAGCACATTGATCGCCTTCAACGCCTCTTCAACAATCCTGCTCAAGTCAGCGAGAAATTCTTGCTGTGAGCCGTAGTCGTCTGCAGATTTGTTGAAGGTCCCGTTAACAATGGGAAAACGCAATCGCCACTCAGTGTAGTCTTCACTGAGCGGCACCTTGAGGGCATCGTGGCCCGCTAGAAAGCTTTTGCACTTTAGCTCCGGATCAGCTGGATCGTAAAACTCCTTGTAGTCCGGGTCGCTGTTGTCAGGAACCACCTCGGGCTTCTGATTCTTGTTGAAGTTGGCTGCGCTCTCACGCGAGTTGGGCATCATCCTCCGTTTGTAGAACCGCATGCGAGCCTTGAAATCCTTGGTTACCAACGCCTTCGCCGCATCGAACGCCTCGCCAAAGTCCACCAGTCCATCGTCATACTCTTCGCGACGAGGCAAAAGAGGATACTCGTCGAACTTGTGCAGATTGGGCACTGCCACCACCATCGGTACACTGGTCGGGAAGCTATCAGTGCCCCTGCCTATACGCAACCACTGAGACCCCGGGTGGATGACTATGGTGTCTTCACCCATACGCACGTTGCCGGGGCTGGCGTCGTCATTATCGTCATCGTCGTCTTCATCATCATCGTCGTCCATCGCCTTCTTTGACTCGGAACCTGCACTCTTGGGCACCGGCTCCTTGCTCCTCTCATTCTTCCAGTTACGCATCACAGATATCTGGTCGTCCTTCTTCAAGTAATCGGCGAAATAGTTCTTCTGGTTGATCAACGGGATGGTCTTGACACTAGTAAGTGCAAAGCCGTTCTGCTCCTCAAACCGTCCAATCCCTGTCTTCTTCAAGTTTTGCGCAATTGTGGCTGCTGCCTTGAGACGGCCCTCCCGGCGTCGCTGGAGAACTTCGTCTGATGGTTTTTTTGCGCCACCGCCGCTTTTGGTTGATGTCTTCTGCCTTTTCTTGTCACTGTCTCCAGCTGAGTCCAGCTTGGCCCTAGCCGGCTCTGGGGTGCCGATGTCAGTTGCCGAGGGCGCAGGCGAAGATACAAGACCAAGCCCGTCCTCCTGTTCTTCTTTCAATGCAGGTGTAGGCGACATGATGATATTGGTCTGGAATGTAGTGCTAAACTGCTGGCCAGATTTGTTCATCAGCTACGCTTGACGCGACCTATGTGCGCACACTGGTGGCCTATCCTAAACTGGAGTGAAGTACTCGAGTTCTAGACTGAACAAGACAGAAAAAGAAAAGAAGCAAGAACACACAAAGGTCGTTTCTGACCTGTTTACTTGGCGTGATGCTGTTTACACTCGTCAGCTGTAAGTTACGTGTCAAACTTCAATATTACGTTATCTAAATCAGACTGCTGGTATGCATGGGCCAATATAGCGCGCTATAAATCCAACCCGCTGCTAAAGCCCTTGAGCGGAAGAATGTAGTGTGGTGTCCTGTAGCATATTCAGTAATTCAACGTCACCTTGGCCTTGGCTTGCACAGGCCTCTCAACCAACGCCTGCTTTCTTACACTGTCGAGGGTACTGGGAGGCGGGCGATCGCCAAGTAACTGTCCGCTTGGCGGCTTATGGAAACGCTCGCTGGTGTGAAGAATCGACGACAGCGGCACCAGCGACGGATATTTGGAGGCACTGTTCAGTTTGCGGTGTTTGGAAAGATGCATAATGCCTTCTTCCATACTATTTTCGTTGTGAAAGTCCCAGATTCTTTGCTTCCACTCAGAGAGCAATGTGTGCAACTCATAGAGCTTTATCACATTTCGCTTCTTCTCAGAAGCCGTGCTCTTGCTGGGGCCTTTGCTCAACTGCTTATGGAGCCGCTCATATTCTTTATATTTGAGACGGAACTTGTCTGCTAACTGCATGTAGAACTGAAGTCTTTTCTCATGGCTTGAAAATGCACTGGGTGGCCGTGAGGGAAGAGGTGGAATGGTCTTTGTCAGGCCACGAGCACGCGAGTCGTGGTCGCTGTGATCCAGATGCAAATCGTCGTTTGTCGACGAGGGCAGCGTGTACGAGGCGTTGCCGATGTTGCTTGTGTTGCTGTTGACACTGCTGTTGCTTGTGTTGCTCGCATTACTGAATCTTTTCCGACTCCCTTGAATCTTTTGATTGAGTTTCTCATCCTCGGATGACAGAGCCAGAGACAGCGATGAAACGACATGCGACCTGTCGTTGCGTTTTTCAGGCAACGCCGCCACACGGTTTCCCTTTAGCGGCGCTCTTTTGCGGGCTTCACTTTCTAACCGGGGAGATTCAGTAAATGCACGATTGGCAAATGGAATGGAATGCGATGGAACAGGAGAAGCAGGGACAGGGGTAGCGGTCAGAGATACGGGCTGGTGCTTTTTGGCCCCACTACCTAGAAGCCCTCCACCCAAGGTGGTGGATTTCTTGGGGGCAGCACGAATCGGACTGGTTTTCTCAACAAGCCGAAGCCGGAGAGGATGCGTTTCCAGGTAGCCCAATCTGCTTAATGCACGATTCAAGTTATCAACGACCAAGCTGCGCTCAAAATCAGTGTAGGGCCACTGCCACGGACGCAATTCTTTGTAGGCTTTGTCCTTCAATATTAAATACGGCTTATTGGGCTCGTCTCTGAAGGAACCTAGAGCAACGAGTGGGTAAACATCACCTTCCTTAAAGGCATCATTCGCCGAATAGGCCTGCGTATGCATAGAGATTAACGAGCTCAATTCGGACTTGGGTATAGTCAGCCTAGGATCGATCTTTGTGACAATTTCTTCGGCAGTCATGGGCCCCAAAGCAAGAAGGGAGATAAAGCGGGAAGTAATGTCGGAAGGGGAGTCCTTCGAAAGTACCTGATAGGCGGGCAGATCAATGGACAAAGAGTGCACCAGAGCGGTGGCGGGCAGATCGGGCCTTGTGGGAGAAGGTTTGGACGAAGCAGCCGTGGAAGCAGCCGATGCAGAAGATTTCAAATGCTCTTTTATTTGTTTGGGATCACTGATCACGTTGAGCCGGTTGGTTACCGTGCCGGTGAAGCTGTAATCATGCGAGGAGGATGCGAGGGAGTAGATGTCGAAGCGAAGTGTTTCCACAGACGTCGAGCATGGGAAATTGACCGAGTCCGAGAGCTTAATCAGCTGGGCGAGTTAGTAACGGGCTATAGAGCAAATGGAGAAGGCGAACACGAGGGAGATTGACGTTTTTCAGCGGGCCCACGCCGCTTCAAGACGAGCGAGGAGGAGCAAAACGCCCTTAATGCATTGCAATTTCCCAAGGAGAGATACATACGAATTTTCCGTTTTTGACCACCAACTTGGGCGTTTCGTTGCCGCTGTGAAGGGCGCGTAGCTGGTGCAAAACTTCGGGGTTCAACTTCAAGGCTAGCGCAGTGGGTCTGGAGTGAGAAGCCGGGTGCAAGGTCGAAATCGACGGAGCCATTCGGGAAAGAGCCAGTGGAAAAGGGCAGTAGGACGAGATTCGGAGGGGGAGATCCAAACGGAGGGAAAACGTGAGGCACGAGAAAGAAATGGGTGGGACGGAGAGGGAAAAAAAAGAGGAGAAAAAGGAAAAAAGCCAAAAAACGGGTAACCTAGATAACTGACCATGTTACTACATGCGGCGTAGCTGCGAAGGAGGACCTAATAATGCATTCCGGTGCGAAAGATCGACTTGGCGAGCGAGGCAGGAAACCAGGAGACACGGGGAGGCACGGGTGCGGGGCTGTAGGCGAGTACGTGAGCTGGCCACCCTGGGAGGGGAGGAGGTGGCAGCCGGTGGTTCGGGCGGTCTCCACTTAGGGCAGGACGCAAGCTCTTGCCGCAAGTCTCGCGCTGCGTGTTAGTACGTTTACGTAAGAGAGTCCGGTTTTCCGGGGCGCTGTTCGGGTGAGATTTCTTGTATGGCAGGCAATTTCAAGGTGCTGGGGCCAGTGGGCGTGGTGGTTTGGGCCGCGGCGCTGCGGCTTTCGGGGCGAGCGCCAGAATTAGGCAGTGGCAACGTTTTTTTATTTCTTATTCGGCGCCAGAATTAGGCACTAGGCACCATTTGCACCATTTGCGCTATTTGCACCATTTGCGCTATTTGCACTATTTGCACTATTTGCACTTCCTGCCCTTTCTTGACTGGGGGTCGCGATTGGTACGATCAGCGGTGCCCGCACATGTATAGTCAGCGTAACTGCAAGTGTTTCGCCTATTAGCCGAGCACGGCTTCCCAAGCTGAGCCAGGCCGGCCACACTTGGCCCGATGACTGGGCGGCACCGCCGAGCGTCGCGCCGGCGAAACCAACAACCAAGCTGGTCCACGGCACGGCAGCCCGGGCATTCAATGTCAACCTGTGCTGCTGCCAGGGCCAGCGATGGTGTGGGCAAGTGTGTGTAGATAGCGCAGGGCTAACGGCAGGCGAGCGTGGCGCCCGCAGGCTGTGAGCGACTGGGGCCGAAAAGGGTAAATTTATGCCGCACTGGGCTTACGTGGAAAACACTAGCCTGGGCCAGCCACATGAACGACAAACTGGCACACTCTGCTGCCGAGCGAGGGATCGCTTGGCCCAGGAATCACTTGGCCCTGGGAATGACTTGGCCCTGGGAATGACTTGGCCCTGGGAATGACTTGGCCCTGGGAATGACTTGGCCCTGGGAATGACTTGGCCCCAGGAATCGCTTGGCCCCAGGAATGACTTGGCCCCGGGAATCACATTCACCGGTGCAGCGTCGTGCAAGCTCCTACGGTGGTACGTTATCTTCCACCGTAATCGTGGGCCCGCGAAGTGCTTATGTGCATTAGACTCACGACGGCATGTAGCGTCCAGCTAGCGAGCCTCTTGGTGCCCAATTAATATATCGTCCGTAGAAAGTTTATCCGAACTCCGCCCTAGCCTGTAGACTTTCGACTGTTCCATCGCACCACCCCGCAGCCATAAATTATAACATTCAATATTATAAATATATTTTATTATATATATAAAATAATATAAATAAATATAAAATAATATAAATATAAAATAATATAAATATAAAATAATATAAATAGAATCTTATTGTGCGGGGCCTTGTTAGCGCGAGCGGAGAATCACTTCACAACCTGGCACAGCAGGTGGCCCGCTCCACTGATGATGGCCTGAAGCTGGAGCCTGTAGCTTGGTCGATCTGGCCATCCCGTCTGGCCCGCTGCGGCAGGGCCTTTTCGCACTCGGGGCCAGACGTATTGGTCGCGCTCCAATGACAGGCTTGGCCCCAAACTCCGCAAGAACAAACCTTGCTCTAAAACAATCCGCCCGAACACCGCAACATACGCAGCAGTGTAAACTAAAAACGGCCCGTTTGCTTCCGGCCTGAGAATTACCTTGTTAGGCTCTACTTGCCCATTTCCGCCGCATCTCGCTTATACAGGCTCATGCGACTATGAGACGACAACTGGCTCTGAGTGCACTGAACGACGAGCACGTGACCAACAGATCGGCGCCGCCCGCAGGAAAACGACATAGGGCAAACCCACATTCCCACTGCTAGAATCAGCACTGCTAGAATCTCCACCATCAATCACCAAACTGCTGATCCGCTAAGAAAAGCTGGCAGCAGCACCGGGCCACGCAGTAAGAATTCGGCGGGCCGTTTCTCGAGCTCCAACGTCCCGCACATGCTTCTATTGTAATTTATTCGCCTCACTCGGGGCCCGCGCCTCCGTAGCAGCTGGGCCCACGCCCTGTTGGCGCAGATCGATTGGGGCCAAACTTCGAGCGTCTCTCACCGCGCGCCATGCCCCATTCGGCCCTAGGGGTCGTGCGCCCGCAGCAATCCATCGCAACCCACTACAGCTAAACACCCACGGCCCAGCCCTCCCCAAAAACTACTCTTTCTGAAAATGTTAAAGTGGGTCCAATCTGGTTTATCTGTCGTTGCAGGCACTGCCGAGCCCGAGTACGGCCGCGGTGCCATCCACCCGGTCACCGACTTCATCGAAAAGTCCCAGCAAGTGTCACGCCCCACCACGTTGGACGACTTTGTCTGGAACCACCCTAACTACACCAATGTGGAGACCCAGACGTTCTACTTCACCGACTTGAACTCGGGTTACACCGGCTTTGCCCAGGTCATCCACTCCAACATTATGGGCATCAAAACGACTGCCCAGTTTACGTTCCGCTTGTACAACAACAAGACCGGTGGCGACGATCCCAATTGTATCTGGACATCCACAGCACTAGAAAACTTCCGTTCCGAAGGTGCCAATTTCTATGCCGACAATTTGTCTATTGTCAACTCCGGTGATGACCAAGACACCTTCACCATCAAGTCGTCCGTCAACAAAGACTCCCGGGTAGAGTTGGTGGTGACGAGATTGGTCCCGGGCGTCATCTTCGGTGCAGATGGCACCACTTTGTACGGCGAGGATATCAAGGAGCCCTGGGGCTCTATGAGACACGCTTTCTGGCCCAGATGTTCCGTCAAGGGTACCATAAAGTTGAAGACCGGTACGGTCACTATCGATGGCTTGACCATGTTTGTCATGGCTTTGCAGGGCATGAAGCCCCATCACGCTGCAAAGTCGTGGAACTTTTTGAACTTCCAATCGGAAAACTTTAGTGCGGTGCAGATGGAGTTCACCACCCCCAAGTCTTACGCATCTACCAAGGTTAACATTGCTATTTTGACTTCTAAGGATCTGATCATTGCAACTTCGATCAACAACGAAATTGTTCATGAAAATGCCCTGGTGGACGAAGTGGGCTGGAGTGTTCCGAAGGCCATCACTTTCAACTTTTCCGATGGGCTTGCTAAGCAGCCTCTCGCCAAGGTTTCTGGTGACTTGGATAATCTCATCGAGCGGGTTGATGTCATGGCTGAAATCCCGCAGTTCGTCAAGAATATCGTGAGTGGAGTTGCTGGTACCAGACCCTACATTTATCAATTTTGCAATACCTTGTCTGTTACTGTTGACGGAAAATCAGAGGATGGAATTGGCTTCAATGAGGCAACCTTCATCTCTGATTAGCTTAACCACAAGTTCTTAATCTGGTACAGCAAATCACACTGTCCTGCTACTCAGCCAGAAATACCTAATTTTTTTTTCATGCTTTTTAATAATAACAATTCTATATAATCGTTTCGGATGTGCATGTTTGTGAAGCTACACTCTCATACCGTGGGGCCACGAAACGGGATAATGGATCTCTTTATCTCGCAGGGCATTTGATAATAGTTCAATGACTTACTTAATATTTCACCATTCCCAGCACTAATACTAAATCTTGACAGATCAATGCCACTTTGTACTGACGGTTTGATTCCTGTCACTTTTCGGTGTATTGATAGTAGTCTCAAGCACTTCTTGCTATACGCGTAGATGCTTCTGCCTACTTGTGGCTCAAAATTAATGTATTTTGTATTCTATTTTTATTGTTCCTGGTTCTTCTAGACCCAAGAAAACTATTCGAAATCACCTTTGTTCATATGTGAATTTGTGCAAGAAAACATAGCCCAAGACAACAAATGCCAAACTCCACGCTAACAAGTACATGATGTCATCCCAAAGCGCTGTAACATCAAAACCAAATGTACTGAGAATAACAGCACCTGGAACCTCAATCGAGAGACCATACTTCTTTTCTCTTAAGATCAAATCTTTGACTTCATTGATTGTCAAAGCCTCGTACGCGTAATGAAAAAGAGAGATCCATTGGAGCCATTTTGTCTGAGCTTTGAGGTCCTCACTATTAATGAACAAACCAGCAAATAATAGTGAGAACAAAAGAATCAAAACACTTACTATAGTGGAAGTACCAGGGTCTCTCAAGAGAATTCCTATGTTCAAAATTTCAAATGCAACTGCAAGATTAAACAATATGAGGATTGCGAGAGCCTTGAAGAACCCGTTGTGTTCCATGGTCAACCCAACCAAGGGGTACATGATACTGAGTAAAATGACTGGAGGAAGCACTCTCAATGGAAGTATATCACAAATAATTTTGCTCAAGTAGTACGCAGCCGGGTGATAGTAGTTGTTGGCTCTTTCGCGTATAAATATGATTCTCTCTTGTGAAAACGAATGTAACCCTGTCAATGAGGAAAACCCAAATAAGGCCAAGATGAAAAAGAATACACCTAATCTATTTTGGAATCCACTAATGTCATTGCTGACATGAAAGTAAAGGTAGCCACAGAACAAACCAACCACAAGAGATAATACATAGTTAGTTAAAAGTAACCTGGGGTTCCGGTAAAGATTCTTGAAAGTCCTGAAACACAAAATAGACAATTGAGAGAAAAACGAAGCCTTTTTCAACATGTACTGGTTCATTTCAATCTCTTTAGGATTTTCAGCAAGCTGTTGAATCTGGTGTCTGATATCGATAGCGTAGGATGATTCCTCGAACAATTGGGGAAGTTTATTGTCCAATCGAACAAATGCTTCTCCAGTTACGGAAGAGTCCCCTACTTTCTGATAATTGTATTCATCCCGGTGAACGGCGTAGTGTTCCCACTCTCGTGTTACGTCGGTCTCCCCAGTGACGTTTGAAAGAAATCTCTCATGAATGTCTTCTGAGCTCAGTTCGGTTGGAACCTTAATTACCTTTTTGTGGTCCATTGTTATGTCAATTAAATAGTCTGCGATGTTATATCCAAGTGGACATTGGTACCCATTGTTAGCAAAGAATTCGTTACATGTAATCATGTCTCCTGAATAAATCAAGTCACCTTCACTGAGCAACACAAGCTTGTCAAATAAAGAAACAATATTACTCCTGGGTTGATGAATCGTAAACACAATAGTTCTGTTGAAATCTTTTGCCAATTTCACCAAAGAATCCACAACATTTTTCGCATTGTAAGCATCTAAGCCTGAGGTAGGCTCATCGAGAAACAAAATAGAAGGGGATGTCACGAGTTCACAGGCAATTGAGACCCTTCTTTTTTCTCCCCCGGAGATCCCACGCTCGAAGTCAGAGCCGATTACCCTGTCTCTAATATTGAGGATTCTCAACTCATTCAAGACTTCAGTAACTCTGGCAATTTTTGTATTCAAACTCATCGCCCTTGGCAATCTCAATAGCGCACTATTCAATACAGTTTCATATACTGTCAAAGTTGGAATTAACTGGTCCTCCTGGTCAACGAAGCCCAGAATCTTCTTGAACAACGCAATTGGCAAGACTTGTCCATTCACATAAATATCACCTGTAACAGAACCTGACTTGGTTTTAGCGGCAAGGATATCGAGCATGGTGGTTTTTCCAGCGCCAGATCCGCCCATAATAGCCAAGCACTGACCAGGCTCAACTAACCCATACAAATTGTTGAGAACCTTAGAGCCGTTAGGCAAGGTATACGATATATTTTTAAATGACAAAGTTGCAGGCGTAAAACCATCGCTCAAAGGATTGTCTTCGTCCGAGAAGGATGAGTCCAACGAAATGCTTTTAGACGTGAATAAGGGATTCTTTCCAATGCTATACGCAGACCACGAGATTATGATTCCACAAACCACAAATACAGCAGCTATTGTAATGAAGTTGTATATGCTGAATTTGCGTTTACCTGGCAGATCGTAGCCCGGAATCTCACTCTTATGCACACACTCGCCAGATTCACATCCAAGTGTGATGTAGGGGTCACCGAAAACCGAAGCTATTAAGTCGTTCATGCTAGGCTCAGAGAACCTGCAATTTTTTGAGTTCACATCACACTTAAAGCTGCCAGGACCTCTGATAGTTTCAGTTAAGAACTCCGAAATGTCGATTGAGCCATCCTCACCGCATAGCATCCGGTCAGGCAAGCATTTGCATGCAACCTCTTCGCACTTGTAATCAGTGGTATTCTTCTTCAAATCATACTGATAATCACATTTGGACAAGTCGCAGTAAAAAGACTCCTTTTGGTCTATCCAAAACTGGAAGTCACACGTGGCAGCTGTTGAATTACAACTGAAAGTTGCCTGTGGGATTTTACCACCCAAAATCAGTAGAATTTTCTTGTTTGTCACATCACACATCAGATGAAACTTCTTCACGAGAATCCCGCCCTTGTAGCATGTTCCCTTTATGCCTTCAGGCATGAAAACATCACACGATGCATCATTGCTACACAAGTTGCAATTGATACCCGTCCACCCAGGTTTGCAGTCACAAGTGGCATTATGTCGCGTAGGTCTATTCCTGTTGCCGTCGGAAAGAGCCCCACATAATGGTTCTGAGCAATCCAGACCGCCAAAACCATCTCGGCATTCGCACATGCCGGTGAAGGTGTTACATTGGGAAAATTGCGTGCATTCGAAATTGGGGAGATTGCAATTGAAACAAGGAGGACATTCGTCATCCTCAGAGTCGAACGAATTAATATCTCTCTCGTAATACAGCAGGGAAGCCTGGAAGGCCTGATGAAGTTGCAAGCTGTTCTGAATACGATTAAGGAGTACTTCCTTGGCGCTTTCCGGTGAGGTGAAACATGAACTTGGGCTGATTAGTGAAACGAGCGAAAGCCAAGTGATTGGCCTCATATTGGACGGTTGGGACTACTTAAATAGCCAAGGCCAACGCTTGAATGTGTTTGTCAACGGACTGAATTGCGCTTTCTCCAGACTCTAGAAGGCAATTGAATACTTCGCATTTCCGCGTGCCCCATTATTTGCTGCTTGGTAGTCGCACTGGTGCGCAATTTCGTGCCATGTGCATAGCAAATTACTTCGTATATATAGGCATCTGTATTAGGACCAGCACACAATTTCATTCAAGAGCTCGTATTATTCGTCTTCAAGTTCCAAACTTGACATTTGCATAGTATACATATGGTAAATGTTTTTCTTTTTTGCCCTTTTCTTTAATTTTTTATTCCACCTCAACACTTGATCACTCGCTTGAGAGGCTCGATATATTCCTCCATTAACTCTTCCTTTACATAGACCATATAGTAAGGAGTAGCGGTATTGGTTTCAGTGAAATTGAACACCTCTGAAAATGGCACTTCTGTCACTGTGTCGTCATTGTACTTCCTGTAAATATTTTTGTGTGGATCTTTGATGTAGACCCAGTAATGACCATAGGAAGCCTCGCCCCGATGTATGAAAATTGCAAACAACGAAAATCCAAACTTCTTGTATCCAGTGAATTGATTCGAAATTTTCTCTTGCAAAATATCCAGTTGAACTTTAATTTGCTCAAGACGATTCTTTAATATCTGTACTTGGTTTTCGATGGCTGTAATAGTTTCCTGCTGTATGGCTAGCTTGTCGTTATCCAAAACTTTCGTTTTTAAGTATTTTACAGTAGCGGATAATGTGTCAACGACTGAGAGTTTGGTGTCTGGGTCAACATCTGTGATGGCCCTCTTTTCATCTTCGAGCTTGTTCATTTCGGTCTTCCACTCAAATACTTCCTGTCTCTTAGCCAAAATTTCTGGATCTTCAGAAGTGAGATATCTATCGAGGTAAATGCTTTCACCAAACGGAATTACTTCTAGGGACTTGTAGGCCATGAGTCTTTCCCTATCAAAAAGAACACGCTGTACATGAAACTGCAAGATTTCTGGTGTTTCCAGAATCGTGGCAGACATCTTCACTTTTCCCTCATCCAAACCGACCATATTCTCACCGAAATAGTTGTCTAGAGCATCATAAATGTCTTTTGGATGGTCGCCAACATTGATGATTAGACTGAAAAACCGTTCAAAAGACACACGAGGGGGCCTATCGGTCTCCAATGGGGTGATGGTTTGCTTCGTTTTCCCACTGAAAAGACGTCTTATAAGATCATAGTGCTCATCCCCATCATCTAGATGTTCAGGCTCTAACGCTGTCTCAATTTGAAAAGTAACGTTTTCGATACACTCAGTCACATCTTGTTGCCGACCGGTTTCAATAGCGCTCTCTATTTGTTCCGATCCGATGCTTAATATTTTTGTTTGATGCTGGTCCCGTACCTCATCCTTGTTTACAGCAGGACTCACTTCCATATTCGTATCACTCTCGGGAGTCATGTCATCCACTTCGATTAAATCCAGCTCCAGATTCATTGGCTCGGTACATGATGAAACTTCCAGTAGAGATGGTGCCACCTCCATACTGTTTACGCTTTTCACATCCACGTTATCTGAACTCAACATTTCCACGTCTTTGTCATTATCATCTTCCTGGAAGTTAACCGTCTGGGATAAGGGCAAAAAAGACAAGTAGGCCAATTCCTTACTTGGCAGAATAAATCTTTTCGGAGTACTAATCATTTCAATGAAGAGTTCTTGAAGTCGGTAGATGAATTGAAAAGACCTGTAAATCTCCGACTCTTCTACAACACGACCTCCAATCTTCCTCGACTTGAGTTTGTTAATGTCGACATCCTTTTCATCAAAATTCAAAATTGCATCTCGCAATGGTTTGATGGAAAAGTAATACTGAAGCAACGAATTTAAATAGCACGTGTTACCGATATTATCGAGCCCAGTTGGCCAATTCTCTGGTGGCAAGAGCGATTCATCGATTTTTCCATTTTTTAAAAAGCTCATTAAAATCTTGGAGCCCTTCACCAGCGCAATAATCTCGAGTGCATACCTGATAGTTCTGATATCTATGTCTTCGTCATAGGATAATTGTGTGACTTTTTCCTGGAATTTCGAAATGATGTCAAAGTCACTGCTGGCAGCATCAACATCAAGAATTTGCATAGCTTCTTCAACAGATATTTCTTGGGGTGGCCTCAGTAAGTCTGGAATATGCTTCTCGATGTATGCCATCAATATATAGCTTTTTCTCTCAATGGCGACTGAAAGGAGACATCTTTGGAGAAAATTGATCTCAGGACTCGAGACATTGAAATTAACAGATTGCATTACCTCGTCAAGCCTGAACTCATAAGCGGTCACTACCACTTCGTCTTCTGTGATATTTTCAATACGTAATTCTTCGAGAGCGGTCGACGATGGAATGAGCTCCGTACGCAAGAAATCGCGGATCTTGGGACTATCCTTGATGGCACATATAATTCTCAACTGCTTATTAAAGTAGGTGTAATTTTTGGGATCCCCTTTGCAAGATGCCTTATACATTTCAATGACAACGTCTTCATCTGCGCTTGCATCATTGGGAATACCGTCGATGCCTAGGGCCCTTAGAGTATCGCGATAATCGGAGAAGCCGTACATGTGGCCCTTCAGATGCTGAATATTGTAGTAGCTATGGAGTCTGCTGGTGTTACTGTAAGACCGGTGGGACATGATGGATTTGAAGCTGTCGACATAGCTCAACTTGTTGCTGGGATCCGAATTGACGGTGTGCTCGTAACATCGGATTATCAACTCATCCTGGAAAAATGCATAGGCGCTCAAAGACACGTAATCAGGGTTGCGATTTGAGGAGTCAGCGCCCGACATAGTCAAGGTTGAGTGTTTATCGACCTCGGCCAAGATTGTGTGCACCTGAGACAAATTGTCACTGAAAGAGTAGTTAACATCGAAATCATTAACTTTGTGGGTTTTGAGATATTTACCTAGAAATATCAACTCATAGGATTTGCGAATGTAGCTTTCACGTAAGCCTTTGTTGACGGAAAGGTTTGGTGGTACCAAATTGTCATTGTCATCAGCAATGGTGAAGGATAATTTTTGAAATAGGAGATCAATATCAATCTTAGCATCTAGGCTTGTCTTCGACTTACTGATAGTGTGTATGGCTTCAGAGGCAGGAAGGAGAATCGGGCCCTTGAGCACCTTCAAAAGCGTTTGAAAACAATGCACTGGGTTGGGGATCACTTCAGGAGATAAGGATGTGGCTGGGTTGTTCTCAATACCCTGAAGATAACGAGCTTTTATTTCGTTTTGATCCACGAGAGGGTGTAAATCTTCCCTTGAAAACTCAGCCCCATAGACCGACACTCGCAACAATAGGTTTGTTTGAGAGGATAGACTTTTGAAGAACACATCGTCAAGAAGAGCGCCCGCTGCAGTGGCAACGTCTTCAAGAAGATTCAAATCGTCGACTGAGACCATTTTACGGTCAATGACATGGAACTGAAGCTTGTCCACCAGCGAGGAATGGCCCGTGGGCAGCGCATTGAGGATCTGTATCTTGAAATGGTTGATGTGGGTACGGTCCTGGTCTACAATCAAGCCTCGGACAGTGTGTACGACGACTTGGTTATCTCCATGCCATGTCTTGCATACCGCAGGTACTTGACTGATGGCGTTGTTTAGGACTAGGCATTTCCAGCGAGCAGTCGCCAATTTGGTTGCCATGAGCGTCTTGTACTCGATTGGTCGGGCAGAGAGGAGGGACGCAAGCAGGCCCGAGTACTCATTGGATTCCTTCAAGGCCACAAATGCCGGAGTGTAGCGCATGTCATCAAAAATACGATTGGAGGTTTTGTATGGAAGGCTCCTCAACGTCTGCTGGGGCACGTTGGTGGAGATATAGGGGAAGTGGGCAGAGATGGGGATCTCCGTCAGCGCTTGGGTGGGAAAGCTCCCATTGGAGAAGGGGTTGGAAGCATTGCCCTTCGGCGAAGTAGAGCCTGTCTTGGAAGTGGCACTCGAGTCGCCAAGGGGCCCGTCAAGATTGTGGGTGCTCATTTAGGAAGAGTAAAATGGAGTATTATTGATGGATTTGTTGAAGATGGTATCAGCTAATGTGCGTTGTGCGGTGTGCGGTGGAGAGAGCGCGGGCGGAGCTGGGGCGGAAGGCGGCAGCAGCTTGAGCCAAGCGTGGAAGCGTCTCTCGCCAAGATTCAGCGCAGCAAACTTGGGGAGGGCCAACATCAAAGGAGACAAAGCCACACAAAAATCACAAAAATGGACACAAAAAAAGAAGCGCCCAGCGAAGAAAAAGGAGAGGGACGTCTGAAAAAAGTGGAAATGTATTCGTCTATTTATACTGGGCGCTTGCCGCCACTTTTGTGGACAAGTACAGAAGCTCCTCCAACGGTTTCGCACTGCGGGCGCCGACCGCGGTGCCGCACCTCCATCAACTCTCGCTCTTACTTGGCATCGCCGCACCTGGTAAACCCGCCTGGCACCAAAATGGCCAACGCTCAGCCACCTTCGTTCGACTTTGAAAAAATAAGGAGCAGCTCCGATGGCACCTACACCAGCATGGCCCGCACTACGTTCAAGGAGGTGATCGGCAACAACCCGTACTTTGCTGCCGGTGGAGGTCTCATGCTCTTGGGCACCGGGCTCGCGTTGGCTCGCCTGGGAATGGTTAAGGGCGCAGGATTTATCTATCGCCAGATGCTTGTGGACTTGGAAATCCCGTCCAAGGACAAGCTGTATTTGTGGTTTCTCGAGTGGATGGCCCAGTACAAGCACCGGCGCTCGAAGCATCTCTCGGTGGAAACGAATTTCATCCAGCACGACAATGGTGCCCTGACCACGAAATTCTCTTTGGTCCCAGGCCCAGGAAAACACTTGATCAGATACAAGGGCGCGTACATGCTTGTCAACAGAGAGCGGTCCGGGAAGTTGTTGGACATGACCAATGGAGCTCCGTTCGAGACGGTTAAGCTCACCACGTTGTATAGTGACCGTCACTTATTCCCGGAGCTTCTAGCTGAGGCCAAGAGTATGGCTCTCAAGGCACAGGAGGGCAAGACGGTGCTCTACTCGTCGTGGGGGCCCGAGTGGCGCCCCTTCGGCAATCCTCGTCGCAAGCGGATGCTTGGCTCGGTAATTTTGGATGAGGGTATCAGTGAGGCGATTCTTGCTGACGTGCGAGACTTTCTTTCAAACGGCGAATGGTATCATGAGCGGGGGATTCCTTATCGCCGGGGATATTTGTTGTACGGTCCGCCAGGGAGCGGCAAGACGTCCTACATCCAAGCATTAGCTGGAGAGTTGGATTACGACATATGCATACTTAACCTTTCAGAAAACAACCTCACCGACGACAGGCTCAACCACTTGATGAACCACCTCCCCAAGCGGTCAATTTTGTTGCTAGAGGACATCGATGCTGCCTTCAACAAACGTGCGCAGACGACTGACCTGGGCTACCAGAGCGGTGTGACATTCTCGGGGCTTTTGAACGCGTTGGACGGCGTGGCCAGCGCTGAGGAATGCATAACGTTCATGACGACCAACCATCCCGAGCGTTTGGACCCTGCACTTTTGCGTCCGGGCAGGATCGACTACAAGGTCATGGTCAACAATGCCACGGAGTCCCAGGTACGCCGCATGTTCTTGCGCTTTTATGACGATCTTGATTTGTGCGAACAATTCCTCTCCAAGTTCAAGCAGCTCGGCCTTCTTGGCAAAGTAAGCACTGCCCAGCTCCAGGGTTTGTTTGTGCTAAACAAAAGCGATCCATATTCAGCGGTGGCCACCGTCGAGACCTTGCGCAACCCCAGGGCTGAGTTCTGATTCGTGGAACTTGCTCTGCTCAAAAACGTTCTCTGTATATAATATGAGCACATCCATGTCATCAGTTGACGTCAAGATATCAGTTATTCGCCTCACAACAAACGCACTACATCCTTCCATCAAGGGACTCGTCTCGTGGTCCAAAACAAAGTAACCGGCTAGCCACGATATTTCCTCATGAGGCTCTCGTGGGCACCATCGATATCTCGCTCGGTTATGGTGTTGCTATTTGTGTTTTCTAGTAGTTGTTTGAGATAATCCATGTAGATTAGGTAGATCAACATGTCGGTGTTGTCGTTTGCGACGCGGAGCTCGGTCTTGCGCTCCAAGAGCTTTCTGAATTTAGTCTGTGGATAGGACTTGTAAACTCCACGTTTAGCCATACGGAAGTATTTTTTTTGGCGAGTCAAGAGGAGTCAAATTGCCCCGGATTATCTTGTACGATCAGCTCGTAGATTTCAGCAACGGAGCACTATACACAGGACATGATAGTTGAGCAAAGCGCCCACTGTCAATAGTTCTATTATATTTATTCAAAATCTATTTTCCATGATTAAGCGCCGAGTTAGCAGGCTAATCTTCTATTTTTCGTTTCTTATTCGTCTCTTCGTCTCCCGTGCTGTTTTGGTGCAAGTTGAAAATACCAGAAGTAGGGGACCCGCTCCTCAACGACTTGTTTAGCTCTTCCATCGAGGGTAGTTGATTTTTGATGCCTTGCTGCTCTTCTTGCTCACTTCCAACCGATGCCTCCTTGTAAGGGGCAAACGGTTTGGACGTAATAGGTGGTGTAACAGGGGCTCTCGTACTCATGGATGATTTCCTCATCAGATCGGGCTCCGTACTTTGATAGCCAGAGAATTGAATGTTGTGTGATGAATGTCTTTGGGGAGCGTATTGCTCCATACGAACAGGTAAGGAGCTAGGCATTGCAGGTAATGATGTGGTTCGAGTTTGGTTGTTATGTGCTTGGAACACATGTTTATAATAAACATGCGCAGGTGCCCTTGGTTGATACTGCTGGATGTATGTAGGAGCAAACGGCTGCAGATTAGCATCCTTGGAACCTTGTGGTCGGCTATTTTCTTCCATCGGAGGCATGCTGGTTACTGGGGTTGTTGAGTTTTCTTTGTTTCCCGGAGCGTTTTGCGCAACTGGAACCCCAATCGAGGACGGAGTTGACCGCAGGGGGACTGGTTGTAGTGGGTCTAGTAACATTGAAAAGTGACGGTGGTTGGACTGTGCCGATTGGACAGGTGTCGATTTTTCGTCGACAGTCGCGGGAAAGGGAGTCAAAGGAGTTTCTGGTTTATTATACAACGTATAGTTGGGGTTGAGGGGATAATGCTGAGGAATAATGACAGAGCCCGGCACCTTGGGGAGATTATCGCTTGCAGGGGCTTTTAGTTGTATCCCCACGCTTTGTGCAGCCGCTTCAGCTGGTTCGCTTAGTCTTGCTTTAAGATTATTTTTGAAAAGCGTAATATCGAGTTCCTCAGGCGATGGACGGACTGTTGTGGGAGACGCGTTTACGTTTCCAGGAGATTGAGCCCGATTCACGGGCGTCAACGCCATTTTCCTGTCGATGATGGTTTCAGGCTTTGACTCGGTATCCTTGTTGGCACTTTGCTGTTTCAGTCTTGTTAAATGTTCCACGATCTCTGTCAATTGTAAGAGATCAGTCTGGCCCTTTCTGTACATAGCACTTAATGTCTCGTGTCTAGCTAGCAAGTCTTGGTAGCATGCACCGAGATTGTTGATTACACTACTCAACTCGATCAACTTTAGGTTGATGGACAGGTCCAAGGAAAGAGCAGGCGTCTGAACTGAGGTTTGTCTCAGCTGTGGTTGCAGACTCAGCGGCTGCAGTGGCAGCTGGACAAAGTACGATTGGGTGGAGCCAGAAGCGTCGGGCACCGAAGGAGACCCAGGAGATTGGGGAGGAAGCATGTTCTGTGGAAAGGGAGGAAAGTGAGGATGAGCGAGGGCGTTTGGGGGATGTTGTCTTGGGATGTCCTTCGGGTTAGGGGGCAGTTTGCCGCCGGCAGCGCCAAGCTGGGACCACAGCTGGTTGAAAACAGACAGGTGGTATCTCTCTTGTGACAGGGGATCATTTTGGGACCGTGGATCATCAACAGGTGCATCGGAAGTAGGCGGAAGGGTTTTCAAGCTAACAATCTCCTTGTGAGAATTCATCACCTTCGAGGATTTTCTTTTGATCAAATTCAAGGATTCGACATCCCCCTTCCGAAAATGATTGGCAGAATGACGAAACTCCCACTTGGTGGGCTGCGACTGCTGCAGCAGGTTGTTGGAGCCACCACTGGAACTGTGCATTTTATCGTCGCTTTGGAAGTTGTCGCTGACTTTTTGGAACCCATACATATTCAACTGTCTGATGAAGGATGCTATGTTGGTGTGCTTGAAAAAATGGGCCAAGACATTGGAGAACTCCTCACCGGGATAAAGGCAGAAGGAGTCGTCGGTCGGAGACCACCAGATGAGATGAGATAGGCTTGGGTCTTCGAGCATGTCGTATAGCTTGTGGATGAACACCGTCTGTGGTTTGCTCGTTGAAGAGTTGGGAGCTGGACTAATATTACTGCTCCGGGGCGCCGACACCGGGTCCAGATTGTGGGCATGGCGTTGTAGTTGCGAGGGAGATTCGTTCGTTCTAGAGTTGTCGTGGTCGTGGTCCAAAGGCGAAACCCTAGGTACATTGGTCTGTTGCGGCTGTACATTCTGGGTTATTGGCGACTGAACTGGAGACGAATTCAGGAACGCCACTGGGCCAACTCCATGAGAAGGCGGGGTCATGCTGCAGAAGTGTTTCGAGAGTTTCGACGGAGTTTCGACGGAGTATCGGCGGAGTATCGACGGAGTATCGGTAGGGACGTTGTCAGATAGAATACCAAGAGAAAGGTTTGCGATGGACAGCGGGTTCACGGATCTCAGGCGAACGAGTGTAACTGGCAGTCGAGGGTGCTATCGCCTAGTAAGTTCAATATGGAGCTTTTGGTTTTGCTTGTTCTCTATTCTGTGGTTTCAGGAGCGTTCTATCTTTGGCATAAGTGAGACGAAATAGGTTGGAAAACCTGAGGTCAGAATACCAATAGATTGCCTTAATAAGAGGATATGAAAAAAAAAAGGGGGTGGAAAAAAGGCGGCCGCCAACCAGGATAAATGAAAGTAGGTTGAGGCTCGTGTTGAGGTGGGCCTGGGCGTTTGAATAGGAACTTAAAGTGGTTCAAAGTGGAAAACGTGAAGACGAAAAGTGAAGTAAAAAGGCAAAACGAAAAAAAAAAAAAAATACCCGCTCCAGGAACTGCGCTTGGGCCAAATGCGGCGAGCTGCTTAACGCTCAAATGCAAACACTCAACCGGTTTTTAGATCTGTTGCAATTTAACCCGACATGCATACGGATAAATCAGTGACCACATAATATTTCTTTTTTTTTTTTTCTTCTTTCCACGCCAACCACCTCCCAAACCGGCTAGATGCATGAACGGGGACACACCCTTGATACACCCTTGCATACACTGCGGTATTTAAGATATATTCGAGGTGTTTCCTCGCGGATTCGTTTAAGGGCAAGAGGGGTATCAAGCTTGTTATGCCCGGCGCAAATTCTCGTTTTAGTATGGAGAACCTCGTAGTCGCTCCTTTACGCATAAACTTTATTTGTGGGCGCACTCTAATGCGCTAGGCGAAGGAACAGCTTCTGCGGTCTTTCAACTTATTCCCTCCAGATTGAGCGCTTTCTGAAAGTCCTGTTGTGTCCACTTAGTCCGTGCACAAGCCTGTTTCATTGACACCAGCGTATACTGCCGCTTGTCCAATTAAAACGAAGAAACCTGTTATCGGTATCTGAGAAAAGGTCGACTGTCGCACATACATGTACCACCTACACACGAGAAAACATTAGTGTGTCTCTGTTGGCTGCTCGCATTCCATTCCGATTTCCCCCACACGGTAGGCGAGTTGCCAGTCCCATAGTACAACTATGTGATAGTGGATTGATTCGTTACGTC
The DNA here is from genome assembly GCA_963678735.1 of Metschnikowia agaves. Lineage (NCBI taxonomy): Eukaryota > Fungi > Ascomycota > Pichiomycetes > Serinales > Metschnikowiaceae > Metschnikowia > Metschnikowia agaves. The sequence continues at coordinate 549,418 of CAVMBV010000003.1, read as the reverse complement.
CCTATACTCACGTGAATCTAGACCGCGAGATTGCGACCCCGACTGGAAGTGCAGACATTCGCTGTACTCCAGAGTTCTCAACGAGATTTGTGCCAAAGCTCATTGCATCGGTGGCGCAGCGCGCATACATCCTCGGCAAGGTACCTGCAGGAGGAGAGCATCGAATGATGCATTGTAGTCCGCCGACCGCTTGTGGTGTTGGGTTTACTTCGTGAGGTTGTTCTCACTCGAGGGTGGCTACATGAATCCTCACGCACACGGGGGAAAAAACGAATCTGGATGAAGGATATGCAGGAAATACGAACCAATAAAGCATCCCAAGGCATACGTGCGTGAAGTCGTGGAGGTTCGCATTTGGTTTCTTTTACCTGGTGAGAGGTTTTTGGTGGTTTTTTTGTTTTGGCTTTTTCCAAGCGCGCGCTCGTGGATGCAGCATGTTAAGCCCCAACAATTGATTGATTGCCGGCCCGAGAATTACGTTCTTCAAGTTCCGGCTGCTGGCACAGAAGCAAGATCTCCTGATGTTTTCTGCCAACTCTGCGCATGTATGTCCTATTAACGCTTTGCCGCTCTTTGCATCCAATCATAATCAGGGAAAATGTGCCATATATATTCCCTAATTGTTTTGAGATAGCAAACATTGCAGACACGACTGCTGCGAGTTTTTCGTAATCTCCTTAGATGGACTTCTCTGCTTCTCGTTTACTCGTATTTATTTATTTTCGTTCACTCTTGATGTAGGTTTTTTTTTTTTTTTTTTTTTTTTTTCTTTTGGTTTTTCGAATTATATGCTGGTGTGTCTGATGCTGCTTGTCGTCAATGCTAGATGAGGTTTTGCTGCTGTAGGTTATCTTTCCTGACTCTGTGGTTGACATTGTGAACCTCTCCATTGTGGTCTTTACTATGCCCCTATTTCGGTTGGGACGAAAGTGCATTTTGCTACTGTTCGGGAGGCGGGTTTGACGGGCAGTCTTGCCTTTTCAGTGTCTTGTCTTTGAGTTGGTTTTGCCTTTTCGGTGTTGTCTTTGAGTTGGTTTTGCCTTTTCCGTCTTACCTTTTCGGTGTCTTACCTTTCGGTGTTGTCTTTGATTTGGTTTTCTTCATCATTCTCTCTGGCATATTCTTTCCTGCAGTTTTGCTAATCTCCGAATCTCTTCTCCCGCAGATCTAATTGAGACGTAACGGTCGCTGCATCCACTTGCCCAATCAGTGTGCGTAGCGTTCGGTACTCAGTGCAACTTACTACAGGCATGGAGAGAAAAGCATTTGTCGTGCCATTGCACCGCTCTCGGGCTTGCATCCGAATGTTGTCCCAGTGTTTGCTGGCCTTCGCAGCCAATTCCATAGTAAGCCCATTAGCTAACAAAATTCCCTGCTGTATCCGATAAATGTCCGGCACCGCGGCCTTTCTGCCTGGCTTCCTATTTATGTCCGCGCACTGGTTCTCCGGCCCAGTTCGGTGCTCGATGTGAGATTGCCGTCAACCATCTGAGAAGCTAATTTATCGCTCAACTCGTCACCACTATCACAGGAATGGGGCTTGTACTGTTTTATCATATTGGAGAGAATCCACTTAGCCGTTTACGTAGAGTACTTTTGGATTGCTGCTATAGCACTTGTCGTTCGGTGTTTGAACGGGCGTTCTTTTATGTTTTACGAACTTCCAACGCATGTCTCAACTTCTTCCAAAAGCCTCGTCGCCCTCTCGTCGCCTTTCCTGCCGTCTACCTTTTCTTCCAACAGATGCTTTGTTTTTTGTATTTTTATACCTTTATTTTTCGCCAGATTCGACCTACTGTTAGAACTGACAATCTTCACTCTGCGTTATATCATTCTTCTATCACTGCGTTATATCATTCTTCTGTCACTGCGTTATACTCTTCTCTGTTTTGGGCTCTCGTTTCCTTGAATTCTCCTAATCCATTCGCCTTGCCTGTTGCCAAATGGCACGGCCCCAGTGTTCGCAGTTCCGCGTAGATGCCCGACCAGAATAACCTATGATCGAAGTTCTTTTTTTAGGCCCCTACTCCCCCGTCCGACCCGTACTCGTGTACCGGATTCCCACCGGTTGCGTGTGACTGGTGGGTCGGGGATTCCTCGCCCATTTACACGGTTCTTTTTTCCGTTGTACTGTCCGCTCTTTCATTGTTTCCTTATGTCGCATCGGCCCGTCTAACACCAGGGCGGGGCCCTCTTGCCCAGCTCGTCTTGTTCGTCTTGTTCGTGTTCTTCCTTTCGTGTGATTTAGCTGCGTCTGGTTCTCTTGCATGATTTTCTTTCTTTCTTTTTGCTGGGGCCCCCTTGCAAATTCCGCATCCCATGTGCCCTGGTCAACGGACCTTGGCGCTAGCCGATTTGCGCATCGGGCCCATCTGCCCTTCCTATTTCGGCATTCTCTTCTATCTTGCCGCATAAGCACTGTAAATCTCTTGCATTTTTTCCGCCTGACAATACCTCCTGCTCACTCCATTCGACCTGCATTTCAATTGTTACTTCCTTGTCACGCTGACACAATACAATGTCTACCGTTGTAAATCTCGCTTTGTGAGTTTGCCTTTCTTCCTGGTTCCGGGGCCTGGGGATTTCAACCCTCATGAAATCCGCCTGCCTTGTTTCCTTTTGTGTGATGTCATTTCTCTTGTCTATCGTGTGTTTGTATTGTGTTTCGGAATCGATTGTCTCTGGTCTTGCAACATTCTTCTGCTGTGCTTGCGGCTTCTGCTGTGCTTGCGGCTTCTTATCGTTCTTACCTTTACTGCGGCGGCCCTTCTTTATTTTTTTTTGCTTTTCTTGATTTTCCTCTTTTCTTTTTTCTGTTCTTTTTTTTTTCTGTCCTGCTCACACTTTCTTTTTTATCCGCAGCCTCTGACTCCCTGCCGCTCCACCTGCGCCTGATCATCTTTGCTCACTCACTTCTTTTCTTTCCTCTTCTTTCTCTTCCTCTCTCACACTTAATCTACGCTTTTTTTTTCCCGCTTTCCTGTTAGGATCCTTTTTATACTATTTTTTTTTTCTCCTGTCCCAGGCTTTTTGTGTTATTTCGGGCTCCATCCTAATTTGTCCATATTCCCCGGGTGCTCTCCCCCGCCCACTTTATTCCATACCCCGTTAAGGCAATTTCTCACCCTACCCAAGTTAAAATCCAACTTCAAGTGCTCTTGAGCCGAGTGTCTTGAACCTGACTTACCCTTCCAACGCCGCGTGGACTCCCCGTAATTTATTTGTCTTCATTCCTGTTCGGATTTGCCGCCGCCCCTAATCGGCTCCAGCCTCATGACCTCCCAACTCAACAACACGAATGAAAACCAGGACCAGGTCCTCCAGGAACCGGATGCCTTACGACCTGTGTTTTTCGAAAAGACCTCCGCCAGAAACTCCACCAGTGGCCCAAGCGACAAGTCCAAGAGATCTCGTTTAGACGTGTCTGTCATGGCCCACAAGGAGCCTGTGGCGGACTCTCAGGTTCCCTCTCAGCCACAAGTGTCCCATGGTGCCCATGACAACTCCTCGTCGCTGACCCCTACTTCGGCCTCCGTTTTAGGCTTGGACCCCCACCACTCGCAACTGCACCACCACAGGCACATGCTTTTTCAGCATCACATCTTTGGCAAATCCAATCTCATGCGCAATGACGACTTATCCAGTGACTCCATTTCCACTCTTGACATGGCTCCGGCTTCTTCCGTTGACCCATCTCCCTCCTCGCATTTCACTTCCGTACAAAAAGACAAAAAACCTTTCGACTCTTCCTTTGGGAGAAAAAACTCAATCCTGAGATCCCCGCACGTCACTAAGAAATTGTCGAGGGCCCCTGCTACATCTTCCTCTAGTTTAAACAAAGCCCCCAAGTCATTTCGCCGTTTCCGTTCGCGCTCATTGCCCATAATTAACTACACCTCAAGGAATCAAATGTTGCAACTGCAAATCTTCCCTTCCCGTTCCAAGACCGGCCAGACTGTGGTCTCTAATGCAACCCCTACAGGCACCAAACCTCCTTCGTCGCGTCACAAGCACCTGCAACACGACCAAGCCTCCGTCTCTGTTTCTATACCTTCCTTGCCCCCAATCAACCTTCAATCTTTGAAGGAGATTGATTTGCAGGAGATATTGAAAAACCCGCAGTTGAGGCATGATATACTATTCGACCCTCAGCTTCAGTTCAGGCCCAACCTTGATGGTGACAGGGGCAGAAAGAAGAAGAGCATAATTGAGAAGTATTGGAAGGAAATTGAGTCGGAATGCAATCAATTTTTCGAGCCCAGTGTTATCTCGGGCGCCAAGCAGGCCCAAATCATAAGATTGCCGGCATTGTTCACCACTTTGAGAGATATCTTGTTGTCGCTTCTTCCGGTAAAGGATCGCGCTCCAGTCAATGAAATTATGGACATTGAACTTGTGGTGCAGCAGTTTTCTCATGGCTCTTTCGACTTTGTTGCAATGGCCAACTGGCTCGGAGAAGTATTCAAGTCTCACTGTGCTCCGATGAGAGACCAGTGGGTCTCTGAAATGATTATCAAGTTTCAGGAGGCCAGCTTTGAAAATTCTGTCGGAAAGCTCGTACAGGGCTTGAGATGCGTGTTTTCGATCTTGGAGGCAATGAAGTTGGATGTGGCAAATCATCAGATTAGAATCTTGAGACCTGTGTTGATGGAGACCGCTGTTGACTTTGAACGCGACTATTTCAGCCAGCTCATCAACCACTGCAAGATTGATATTACCGACTCTTTGAAGTGGTTCAGTAAGAACTACCTCAAGAGGATGGATTTGGACATTCTCAAAGGCGCAACCAACATGAGCGACAACGAAGCAGTGATTACTGCCTCTATCATCGAACTTCTTTCTTGCCGCAACATGGCCACTGAATTTCCATCGACTTTGGCCTTTGATCACACCAGATTGGTGTTGTTGAGGGCTGATGTTAGACAGTTGGTGTGTGTGCAATTGTGCGTGGTTTTGTACAAACAACTTGTTGTTAACTACGAACATTCTGCTGGTTATAGACAACTCAGCCTCAGTGTTGAAAATGTCACGAGAGTTCAAGAAGAGATATTGGCGATCGTCACGGATGAGCACGGTAACGTGAAATGGACCAGAAACATTCAGGCCATTGCTATTCAGTTGGTTAAGAATGTTATTACTGATCCAACCTCGGGCTCCCAAACTGTGCCAAAGTTACCTCAATCGTTGATTGATTTCAGTTATAAATGGCTTATGAAACAAATCCAACCCAGCTCCGAAGTATATGGATTGATGGAAATACGAATCTTCAAGGATATCTTGAAAGAAATTAGTCGATCCAACACCCCCGACTTCTCTCTCAATAAATTGAACAGTGAGGCGAAGTTGGGTTCCAACAAGGTGTCGTTGAAAAATAAGAAATCTGAGTCTGAACTCTCGGGAATAGCGTGTCGTGTTCACACGCTTGTGAAATTTCATTGGAGTGTTTTTGGCGACTTCTACTCTGAATACCTTCCAAACTACAAGCAATGACCCAGTCATTTATATCATTAGCATAACGAATTTTCAATAGAAGATTATCATTTGCATACGCATTGTAGCCTCGTGTTGTCAAAGCACGATTTCAAGCCCGTTGATCAGACAATAGGCAAAAGTCAAAAACAAGTAATGTCTCATCCTGATTTCAGTTAGCGGCGCACTGTTGCGACCATGAACTACGAGATCAAAAAGCCAGTCCGCCACGTTGCTGGCTGTCAAGCCGTGAGACGCACGGGCGTACTCTTCGCGTCTAAAGGTGTAGTTGAGATCAAGAACAAGCTGGAACTGTTGATTAGCAAACTCCAAGTTGATTTGAAATTTGCAAACAAACTCCAGCAGCGTATTGTTGTCACTGTCACTATCAATTACTCCGTCGTACAAATCGAGGATTCCGATTTGCCCTAAATGTTGACTGAATGCCCGACCCACCGTCACAATGGGCAAGCTGGGCGCCTCTACCTCTATGTACTCGGAGTCGAGCTCGAGCAGTCTTGTGTCCACTAGCCACTTTGGAAAGCTTTCCGCATCTTTGGACTCGAATGTGACTTTTTTCTTAACTGTGTTGTTTGTATGAGAATAGTGGAGTTTCATGTTTCGCTAAGTGGACGTTGTACACGTGATAGTGAGACAACAGTGGATTCAGCTTGAGAACATCCACACTGGAAGCAACAGTGGAAATAGTGGAAAGAACTGACCCCGAAACAATGGATCTTATAGTATTTTCGAAACTGTTTCACGAAAGCCTCACATCTGCCTCAAGTGTCACCCCCATGTGCTTCAGAACCCAAGGGAGTGTTTCGCAACCACATCGATGCAGGCGTTGCAACTATCACACATCGCAACCAACACTCCCTCCTTGCTTCCTGCCAGAACACAAACACAAACACATGTGTGAAAACTATAAAGTAGGTAGATTGGCCGTAAAATGGGCCCTGCAGTTTTTCTTGTGAGCTCTGTTCACGGGATTATCCTTTCTAGTTATATTTTCGTATGTGGGTCCACTGACCTCTTGTCTTCATCATCCGAAGAATCCTGAACCGCCAGTTCCTCTCTACGGAGACGGGATGGGCCCTTAGTCTTGCTAAACAAGGAGTCTTGGGTGGTGAATGACTTGGATGAGTCGGAAGAGCCTGTAGCATAGCTCGTGACGATCTGACCTGGAGGGGTGTGCGTGAAAGAATAAGTATTAGGATCAGGTGTGTGTTCAGTTTCCGAAACTTCCTCTATAGTCATTTGTGCCGGTGGCGCAAGTCCAGAACTGGCACGTCTCACTCTGGGCTCTGGCTCCTTTCCTTTGGGTACATTTTGCATGCTTGGAGCAGTGGTGGCATACGTGACAAAACTGTATCCATCGTCATCCTCGTACACGCCTTGTGCATCGGTGATGTAGTCAAACAGTTCTCTACGGGGCACGAAGGAGGAAGTATCATCTGGCTCCGATTTGACTTTGGGAACATTGGCAAGATCGAGTCTTCCAGATGTGGGCAATCTGGGGATCTCCTTGATGGTGGTGGCATCGGTAGCAGACGAGGAGTCGTTCGTTCTCATGCTGATGGTGGAGGGAACGCTGCCGGAGCGCTCTTCTCGCTTCACTTTGGTTTCCGATTCCAGCTCGGCAAGTGTGAAAATGTGGCCCACTAGGCTGATATTAAGACCAGCCACTATGCCAACAAACGAACCCACAAACAAGCTCACCATGAAGTAATGCACGAAGTGGTAGAGAAACAGCGAGATATGGGGAATTGAGTTGCGAGCTAGACGGTATAGTGATTTTTCCACGGACACATCTGAGTCGTAGTGGACTTGAGCAATCAGAAGCACTGGTGTGAGAGGCACATAGACCAAACCGAAGAGTAGCGTGCGAAGGATGAGGAAGATGGGAATGAAGAAAAGGTGTTTTAAAAGCGTATAGAAAACGCGGTACGCTGGAAAGATCACATGTGTGAAGGGGAAGAGTACGGCTATGGTGAATAGCCGTATAGCATAGAATGCTGGAAGCGTGATGGCATCCATGAGGAGAGAAACCGTTTTCGGTGAGTGGGTTTATACGGGACGAGACGTTGGGTAGCGCGGGATCGGGGGGAAAGCAAAGAATGCTGGGGTAGAGAACAGGACGCAAAAAAAAATTAAAAAAAACATTAATACCAAAAAAAATACCAAAAAAAAGAAAAAGAATTAATACCAAACCTTCAAGCATACAGAATTTGGAGGTGAGTGGTCATGTCGACACGATGCAGCTTCCTGAGACTTAGCAGAAGTATATGAGGTGTTAACCTGTGTTGTTAGGTCACTGCTTTCTTGAGCCTAATTATGTTTTCGCTAATTGGGGCCGAAACGGGGTGAGAGTACATTTGGCATAGGCGAAATCGATCCGGCAAAAAACCGGTAAAAGCAGTACGAAAGAAAATGAGACATCCTATTGAATTCAACAGCGGTATGTATTACTGGTCACACTTAAACACATACTGACAAAGGAAACCATCCGTCCTCTCCATTCAGAGCACACGACCTCGCCCGAAAGTGCTCCACCAACACCACCCAGATGATTCACAAAGCATTGTCACGTGACCATGCCACTCACATGGCCTGTGTCTCTATAGCAATGCACAGCCACTTGATACTGTGGTGGTTTCGGATCCTTAGATCTCTTTGACAAATGAGTGGAGATCCGTGCAAAAGCTCTGCCAAACAAAAATGAACTCTGTTGGCATTTTTACGTACGGAGCTGAACCATCGCTATATATGAGCAAAATTTGCGGCCCGACCCTCTCAGTTCAAAAGCGCGAGTCACTTGCGAATCCTACTGACTCCTACAGTTATAACCACCAAATACTACGGCCATCATTTCTACTTGGCATCATGGCAATGGGACTTCCTTCCTCATTTGACACCGACGGGGTCGACGAAAGGTATGCATAACATATTTCTCAGTCTATACAAATGCGTTACTAACATTGCAAGCGACATGGATACCATCCAGAAGCTTATCTTCAAGAGCAAGCAGCAACCGCTCGTTCCGCTCGGAACACTCTTGACCACTGGCGCAGTGGTGCTTGCAGCCAAGTCGCTAAAGCAAGGCAGGAAAAAAGACACCCAGAAATACTTCAGGTACAGAGTTGGCTTCCAGGGGTTCACGTTAGCAGCGTTGGTTGCTGGAGGAATATACTACCAGCGCGAAACCTCTGAGCAGAAAAAGACACGCGAGGAGCTAGCCAGGGAAAAGGCTAAGCTCAGAGAGCTGTTGTGGATCGAGGAGTTGGAGCGCAGAGACGCACTTATCCAGGCCCGGAAACAGCGGTTGGAGGAGTCCAAGAAGGAGCTTCTTCGTGTTGCTCAAGAAGGCTTCGAACAGGAGCGCAGCAGCATTGACTCTGCCATCAAAGCAACTGCCGAGTCCCCGTCATCTGAAAAGGAGTAGGGCTTTCAGGAATGCCCTCTTGTTCGGTCCCGCCACAGTTTTGTCGAATTCTCTCCCTATAGGTTCTTGTACATACTTAATTTCTGACAAAACGAATCCCAGCATCTAGCGGAGGACGTGCTACCGCTTGCATCCTGGCCTGGATCATCAAGCTTTCCCGAGTCATCGGGAATTCCGGGCGGTATTCCAGACCTCGTTTGTGCCGGATGTGGTTCTGAAGCATCCAGAGTCTGTCTGCTGGTGTCGACATGCTGTGAGAGGGATTTCTCGTGTTTGGCTTCGGTAGTAATCAATAATACACTGGCTGTAGCCACCAAACGTAGGATATGGGTCTATTCTAATGAATATGTACTTGCTGACAATCACTTTGCAGACCGAATCTCATCTGATGAAGCAACGGCACGTGACTTCATCTATTCATCGAGGCCCCAGAGATGCCGGACACCCTGGTGAAGATAGAAATCAATATCCGTCACGCCAAGCCTTGCTCCTCGCCTTAAGCAGTTCAATTGTCCACCCCTTGAAGTCTAAACTCCTTAGCAAACTCAAAATACCCCTCCATCATCTCTGTTACTCCGTGACTGCCCGCGTCTTCGGTCTGATTCACATCGTGCGAGTACACCGCCTGCACCAAAGAGTGGACTTTGATCAAGCCTTCTTTTGCAACCAAGTCGGCAAACACGTTCATGAGCTCCGGAGAGAAGTCATTGTACCATCTGTGATTCCATACCAACAATTTTATGAGTCCTTCGAGAATCTTCTCGTTCAATTGGTTGATTGTCTTGGCGTAGTTCTGCAAAGCTCCTTTCTGGCTGTCGGAAGTGGTAGAATTAGACATGAGCTTGGCTCTTTCCAACTGGTAGTACTTTAAGATCTCTCTTTGAGATTTTGCAGAGAATCTGCCTCTCAAGGCATTGGAGAACGCTACCGAGCCCTCCTTATAGTGCTTTAACCTGAACGCAACCAGACCCAAGATCTCCCACTCTAGCGTGCTCTTCTTGAGTTCCATTTGTTGAGCCTGGAGGTGCACAGATTCAGCTTGCCACAGCGTGAACACACGCAAATCTTCGTAAAGCAACATGAACAAGTTATCCAACCATCTTTCACAAAGACGCTTTTTCTTCAACTCCATCTCGACATTGAAGTCACTTTTTCTGTCACTCTCTCGGTTTGGCGACTTCACAGCCATAGTAGAAGAATCGTCGGGAGCGGTAATGGGATCCGCTGATACATTGTTTTTTTCGATTGCAGAGCCATTGGATGTGTCCACTGAAGCGTTGATATCAGACCTCGACGCACGGTTTACGTTTGAGCCGTTAATCCGATCTTTGCGGTACTCCTCTTCCATGACAAAAACCTTGGCTCTGTGCTTCAACAAAGCCTCCCATCCTGTTCTTGCCGCAATGTCTGCAAGCAATTCATAAGCCACCGCAAATGTAGATTTCAAGTTTGCCGCAGGTAAGTTAAGTAGTTGCGGATCAATGTTTTTCTGCTCCACTGTGATCGAGCTGCTCAGCAAACTGGTCACATCGTCTAGGGTCACGTCAACAGGCGATGGCAAATGCAAGTCGTCGCTTCCTCCTTTGAGACCAATTACTCTTTTCAACGCAAACTTCTCCTTGTTGGAGTTCATGGGACACGAATTCAAGGTGAGTAAGGCATTTTCAATGTCATTCATTTTCGTGTACACTTGGACCAAAGCCGCCCAAGTTTTGAAGTCCGAAGGGGACGAGTACACTGCCTGGCGAGCCAAGCACAATGCCAAGTCGAACCTCTTCTTCTCCATCAAGAACTCAACCTCCAAGAGCAAAACCTCCGGCTCACGGCGGTTTCGCTCAATTCCCTCGTCCATAACTTGCACAGCCTTGATTTCCTCATCTTTCATAAGTAGCACACGGGCTATCAACGCGTTGACCGAGGGCTCCTTCTCCTCCAACCGAGTCAAGACCTCTAAGGCTACGTCATAGTGCTGGGTCAATTGGATACACTTGAGAAACCCGTCAACCAAGTAGTTCGAAGTGAGAGTAGGCTGGGGAATGTCAATACCGCACCCGAGCTTTGGGCCCTGTTCAAAGAGCTCTTCGAAACCCTGGACAAAGTTGGAAAGCAACTCTTTGGAGACCTTTCCATTGGCGAACGGATTCTCACGACGGATTTCCACCAAACCACCGACCTTGTTTGCATCGTCGTCGCCATTATCGAGCAAGCACCGCACCATGGAGGAAACAAACGTCTCGAGCCACAACTTGTCAACGTCGTGTTCTGCCAACTTGTCTTGAATTAGCTTTCCGTCGCTGGCGACAATCTGGCTCTCGAACTTGCCAGGAATGTGGACAATGACCCTGATGTCGACCTTGGAAAACGCATTGAACGTACAATAGGTCAAATCGGGCACCTTCCAGTGCTTCTTCTCGCCAAACCAGTACTGAGACTTGGATGTGATAAGCGTGGCCAACGACTGCAAATGCGCAGCTATGGACGCCGAGTTGGAAGTGTCGATACCTGTGAAGTAGAGGAAGGTGCTCAAGTCGTGCTTGGACTGCGCCGAGATCTTGTGGATATTGCACAAGTCTGCTGGGCCCACGTCATGGAATGAGTGTAACCGACTGGTGCGCTCCACCACAGACGAGCCAACGTACTCTTCGATCGCTCTGGCAAAATTAGTATAAAGCTCTGGCAATTGTGTCTGCTGCTGGGAACTGTACTTACTCCGGCACTGACGCCAAGGACTTGGGGATCATGAGTTGTGGTGAATGTGGTTTAGAGTGACGCTTGGGTGAGGACGTCGAATGCAGGCGGTGCGGCAGTGCCCAGGCCAGCGAGCCAGTAGTGGTGGACTAGGAAGCAGCGAACGGGGCCCGATCATATGGTAATTAAAGTTAATTAATAAATCAGTTAATAAATGATGCTTGATTATCAGGTTTTAGTGATGCTGATGGTTTGAATGTAAGTACATCTAAAAAATCATGAATTATATGAAGTTAAATTATTTTTTAATAAAATAATATATTGTTATTAAATTAGATATATTGGATCAAAAGATGAAATAACTTAAATAAAATTAAAAATTACTTAATTTAGGAAAGTTACATATACTAATACTAATAATGTTTATACTATAACTGGATTGAAATCAATAATAAAGTAGTATCTTATTTAATATATATCCATTATATACTACATATCTAGTTAATAGATGAAGAGAACATGTTGGTTCAGACCAAATGCTATATAGAGACATAACACATGCAAGTTAATGAAAATATAAAGGTAATATATAAGAATATATATATTAGAGTTCCATTACATACATTATATTCTATTTAGGTTCTATTCTTTATCCCTATCCATGATATTTATTTGTAGCCAGTTTAGGAGCATTTGGTATTATTTTTTACCTATATTAATAGGAGCAGTAGATATGGCTTTTGCTAGATTATATAAGTTTTTGATGTTTACCATCACTAAATTCAAAGAAAATAAAATATAACAATTTGAATACTAATAACAATATAAAGTATGCTCTATTAGAAGGAAATATTCCAGTTATAAAGGGCATATATAATAAAAATATAACTGGTAATTTAGATAGAACACCTATGCATAATTATTTTATATTTAAAGATCATTACAGTGTTTGTATTGTTATTTATATTTAATTATATTAATCAGTTAAATTACCTAATTTAACAGCTATATGTTTAATACTAGCTTTATTCTCATTAATTGGTATTTCAGCCACGGCTGTGCTTGTGAGTGCAATTGAACACCCAAAACTCAGTGCTGGACACTTAGGGTTATCGCCTGGTAGACGTTGTTGCTGCGTGGGCACGGCTTCCAAAGTTGAACTGGCGTACGCTCGTAGATCTGCGATTTTGCTTCTTTTTATCTGCTTTTTGTTTTGTTTCGTTTCATCTATTTTGTTTCTTTCTATCTCCATATTCTGTTTCTTTTTATCTTCATATTTCTTTTGCTTCACTATTTTTATATTATCTCCTCTTTGACTACCTGGTGTGCTTCGTTCCGTCCTTCGCCGTTTTCCAGCACTTGCCTCCACCCGCTCTCCGTGTTTCCGCAGTGGCCTCACTTTCTCCGCTTGTTGGGCTCGAGCTCTTCCTGCTCCTCCTCCAAGCTACTCCAGTCCCTCGCGGTAAGACAATACTTCTCGGGCGGCAAGTGAAGCCCCCACTTCGGAATCACCGGCGGAAGACTCTTGGAGTTTCTCTCATGCGCAAGCTCCAACAAAAGCTCCTTGGCCGGCGTGGGCTTGAACTGGTAGTTTGTCTTGGCCGCGATCGCCAACCGTATATCGTCAGTGTTCACGGTGTTGTTGGCACTCGAGCCGCCGCCCACGTTCTTCGCATGGTCGTCGTATGTGAGCGCATCCTTCAACACCAGCGTGGTATAGCGGTGGGCAAAATCCACGAGTTGCAACGGCACATGGTCCTCGTAGCTTTGGATGCCCTGCGTAGCAAAGATCAAGTGCAAGAGCCGCACATCTCTCGGAACCACCGCCAGATCGGTACCCTGTCCCGGGCCTGCCGAGGATTGGCCGTTTTGCGACATTGGACAACAATCAATCCACACTTGGGGTATACCAGTCTCTGGGCCGTGACACCGCCCGACGCCAGAACAACGAGCGGGCCCGTGCACGTGATGCGAGTCACGTGGCTCTTCTTTACCGTTGATCTGGTGGTTCCGCCTTGTTGTGCCACACTCCTCAACGATGTCTGTTGTGGAGCGGCCGGACGGTTTCGTTGTGGCTGTGCCCGGGCGCGTGGACAAGGTGGTCGAGCCCTTCGGCGTGTTCGAAAAGCCACCGCCCGCGGCGCCTGTCAAGTCGCTCATAGTACTCAACACCGAGCTCCAGCAGATCGATGTCCGCCGCCTCTGGGCGCTGGCGGAGCTCCAGGTCTGTGCGGACGGCGGCGCTAACAGGCTCTACGAGTTTTTCCAAGACGAGGAAGAGAGGGCACGGTATGTCCCACGCTTCATCACTGGCGACTGTGACTCTCTTAGAGACGAGGTCCGGGCCTACTATGCGGAGAAGGGAAGCGTGGTGATCCCACAGACGTCACAGTACTCCACCGACTTCATGAAGGCAATGAAGGTGATTCTTCTCCACGGGACGGAGGCGTGCTCGAGTCTCCAGGCTCCCATCGAACCGTGCGACGGCTTGAGCACGCTCATGGACAAGCACGTGGGAAGAAAGAGCGTGGGTGGGCAGAAGCACGCCCAGGTTATTGTGAACGTTGCGGGGGGCATCGGTGGCCGTTTTGACCAGACGTTCCATCTGATCAACCAGCTCTACACCGTGCGCAGGGAGTACCCGTGGGTTGACTTGTACTTTTTCACCGGCTATGACGTGATCTTTCTCTTGCCGAAGGGCGTCACCTACGTGAAGTACTCGTCCCGGGAAATCTTCTACCGGCCGAACAAAGTTCCGCTGTGCGGGCTACTTCCTTTCGGGCGCAAGACATTGCTCCGCACGCTTGGCCTACGGTACGACGTGGACCAGTGGGCTTCGGAAGTAGGCGGCGCTGTTTCGTCCAGCAACGGCGTGGTAGGTATAGACGGGTTCGTTGTCGAGTCGACGGAAGATATTGTCATGAACGTGGAGGTCTGCGGGCCGTAGCTCGTGCTCAGTACTTGGCAACGCTTACTATACTTGGCAGACTCACTATATTGGCAGACTCACTATATTGGCAGAATCACTAAATTGGCAGACTCACTAAATTGACAGACTCACTATATTGGCAGAATCACTATATTGGCAGACTCACTAAATTGACAGAATCACTATATTGGCAGAATCACTATATTGGCAGAATCACTATACTTGGCAGAATAAGTAGAAGTTAAGTCAGCAAAAAAAATATGTAAACGAAAAATAACAGAAAACACACGCTTCGAAGCCACTTTATGAAAACACCGCCAAATACCGCCCGGCTGGCAGAGTCGCCTTTGCCCAGCCAAAGCTGCCAGCGCCTTTACCAGCCAGTGGCCCCAACAGTAGCGCGCACAAGTTTGCACCTAAAGAACGGCTCGAGAAAAAGACGAAAAAAAAAGTAGCCAGTCGTTGGAGCAGTCAAACCCATGTTCAAGCCTTCCTTCTTCCATAGAATCGCTGGTGCAGCAGCAAGAACGTACGCGCTAGCCACCAGAGCTGCTGTGCCGCTAGCCATAAGCGGCCCGGCTGTAGCCTCGCTTTCGCTGCCTCTCTTGAGGCTTCCGGCCACCCAATCGCACTGTGTTTCTCAAGCATGGAGAATAACTCCCCAACTGATTGAGCCAGCAGAGCCCAGGGGCTTGCCTGAGGACGACAGCACGATGCACATGGACTCGGTTTTGAGAAAAAGAAGACTCAAAATGAAGAAGCACAAGTTGAGAAAGAGAAGAAGGTTGCAGAGGGCGTTGAAGAAGAGATTGGGCAAAATCTAGCGGCCGTCTCTCACGTTGTTCCAACAACCACAAAAAGCTTGAAGGGGGCTTTAGGGCCGAAACGCGTGACATACACACATGGCGCCGTATGACTCGTTGTCGGGCGAACTGTAAATATAAGGCAATGCATATCCCGTCGCCTCACTGGAGGCTACATGTGTAGGAAAGCGACGAACAGTGGCACCGGCGGAAAAGCGCCCACGCTAGCAAGAATGGGCAGCAGCAACAAAAATCCACGTGTTCGCAACGTTAGTTTGGCCTCATACGTGGATTTTTGTTGCTGCTCCATGTTTTCGCCATGGCTCTTGCACGGAGGCATTTCTCGCATGGGCCGCACTACTTCCTCCTCCTAACAACAATGTCCACGTTAACGTTTGTGACGGGAAACGAAAACAAGAGGATCGAGGTGGTGGCCATTCTTGGCGGCAACCAGTCCGAAAAAGGCGCCAAGGTGGGCGACTACTACATCGTCAACAAGAGCCTTGACATCGAGGAGATCCAGGGCTCCATCGACGACGTCACCATTCACAAGGCACGGTCGGCAGCAGCTTTGGTCAACGGCCCAGTCTTGGTGGAGGACACGTGCTTGGCCTTCTCGGCCTTTAACGACCTTCCTGGGCCATACATCAAGTGGTTTGTGCAAGGCGTTGGTCTTCAGGGCTTGGTGGATATGCTCTACAAGTTCGAAGACAAGAGCGCCAGGGCCATCTGTACTTTTGGCTTTTGCGAGGGCCCAGGAAAGGACGTCAAGCTATTCCAGGGCATCACATGTGGCCGGATCGTGGAGAGCAGGGGCCACCAGAACTTTGGCTGGGACTCGATCTTTGAGCCCGAAGGCTTTGATCAGACCTACGCGGAAATGGACAAGACAGTGAAAAACGGCATTTCTCATAGATATAAGGCATTAAGCGAACTCAAGCAGTTTCTAGGATAGAGGCCGGCCCTAAGCTTGGGGGTCGTCCCCATATATAGGATCTATAAACTTGAGTTCACCGACTGAAGGAATAAGGAATATACTCACCCAAACATTTCTTTCACCTTCAGCAAGAACGACCCCGAGCCCTTCTTCTTTTCGTTCTTCTTCTTCTCGCCATGACTCATCACCGTGTACAAGTTAGTGGTGCCAGACCCCTGACTACTTCCATTGGAGCGTGTTTTAGAAACAACATTGCCAAACCCTCCACGTCCCACTGTGAATGATCTATTGGAAGCCACCGCGTGCAACTCATCATCGTTCTTAGACGAGTCCACATCCTGCAACTTTCGGGTGAGCTCAGGATTCTTGTTGTCCACCATATTGCCGAACCCACCCCTTCCTGTTGTCACCTTACTAGTCGTCAAAACCGGAGTGTTGGAGCCTTGCGGCACGAGTTTAGGCGAGGGCGCATCGCTCGATGACTTTATATTCCCAGCTCCTCCTCGGCCGGTTGAGTAGTAGTACTTCTTGTCGTGACTCTGCTCCCTGGGAGCAGCGGGGGCATCAGTTCCAACCTCATCAGCGTTGACTATATTTCCTGCGCCTCCCCTTCCTGTGGAGACCATTCTTGATGTGATGTAAGGGCCAATGAGTCGTGGTAAAAGCCGGTGGGCAAAGTTATAAATAGAAAAAGTGCTGTGGTTGAGTTGATGTGCAGACGCTGCTCTCTTGCGAGGAAACCAATGTGAAATTTATGAAAGAATGATGTAGACCAGTCAGCAACGGTTGAACGGTGGGGTCAGTCGCCAGCACTGAACGCCGCATATACCAAGAAATCGGCACGTGACTCGTGCCTCATGCAATTCGCCATTTCTTTGGCAATGCCAAGTCATGCACATAAACGTGGACAAGAAAACTTAGGCAGGGCTGGGGTGGTAATATCTAACTCTATTCTGGCTTTTTTGCAGTGCCAAAAAGTGGTCCAATCTTACTGGCGTTTACCAATCTTTTCGCTCCATTTTTTTGCTTTTCTTCACCTTCTGTTCTGTTGTTGGCATTTCGTATTTAATGATGTGCTGCGTTCGATACCGTCCTACTCAGACTGTAGCTTCACAATTCACCTCACTATTCTCGCTGGTCAATCAATGGCATTCTCTTCGTCTAGAATAAATATCAAAGAGCCAACTGCAGATTCGTCAAGATTTAATTGCTTTGCTAGCTTCGAGATCCTTATATAGAAACCATCGGATTCCTGAGGCTGCAAATCCGTTCGAGAAGTGGTTCGAGAGATGATTCGAGGCAGAACGGCGAGGGGAGCAGCGAACTTTGGTCTATCCTTAGATCTCTCGGGGATTATGATATCGTCGCTGGTGGTCTTTTTTCGCTTTCTGGGTAAGGACAACGATCTAATAAGTTTCACAGACGCCTCTCGCACACTATGCTTCGCATCTGCAAGGGTGCTGGTGGCTTTAGTACGAGAAGGACCACTTCGCCGTCTTCTACTGACCTGGTCAAAAAGAACGTGCTTCAAATTGAATGTATTCGTCGTATTGCTATAGGCCCTAAACGTACCCAAATTGGAAGAGAACGAGAAGTCTTTGTGACTGTCTGACTTTTTTGGGTTGCCTTGTTGTAAATTTGTAGGTACAGCGTTAGCCACTAGTCCGCTTCTGAGCGGCGCTTCAAACTCTGTCTCTCGTATGGGGATGATGGTCGAAGACGCGGAGAAGACGGGCTCCGGCTCGCTGATGGTCTCAAGGGAAGAATTATCTTCCGTTTCTGAATCAGTCCCTTTTTTGGGATTTTTAACGTTCATCATTGTCAAGTCATTTTCCGATCTGGAGGTAAAAGATAGCTGCGAAAAAGAGCGCTTGATCCTTTGCCAGGGCTGTGCTTCAATGAACTTGCCCATTGTACTTGAGTTTTGTTGATGCGCCCAGATGAATATTTTGCTCAAGGATATGAGGCGGGTTAAGTAGAAGATATGAAAAGTCATGAAACCTCTTCATTGGCTGTGGGTGTGATTTGGATACGTCGGAGATGTGAAACGAATGTGGGGTGCGGCCTCCTGTTGCCAGCAGTCAAAAAAAAAATTTGGGAATAGGCACTGCCGACAAACACTCAACATGTTTCAGAGTTGTTGCTGTGAGCAGACTGGACATATATAAGATACAAGCTACCTACCACCGGTCAGTCTTGGGGAATTTTCTTCCTGGTACCTTGCACTGGCTGAAATGCTTTATTTTTAGATCTGGTAAGGCTAGCTGAAGAGTGGCGCAAAATATAACAATGCGCCGTTCAATGCCTGCTGAGCCTTCGACTGGACTTGTCTTTATAAATAATAAGAAAAATGTATGTCACACCAAACGTGGCGGGAGCAAAGTGCTCGTCTGCATGGCTACAATGAAGACAATGAGACCGTATAAGGACAATTTCAGGCTATTCTTGACAGGGACTAGATCGCGCCTTGGGCGAGCTGTTTGTTGCTAGAAAAAAGCACACGCCGCGCCTATCTGCATACTTCTGGGATTTTCTAATGCACAAATACGCTTCTCCTTCGTCTAAGCGAGCACTATGAAGGACTTGGAGGGGACGCATTCAATTTAAATGGACACAGAAGGCAAATGCATACACGTCGCGTCCTTCTTTTGCAGGAAGACCCGTTCCGCCGGGCGATATAAAACCTGAAGCTCCCTGTTGCTTTGGTGGGTATAACCTTTTTTTTTTTGACCCATCACTTCTTTTGTTCACTTCCCAGAACCATTATTTAACCAAATGAAATTTTCTCAATTGTTTTCCCTCGCTACTGTGTTTGTTGCTGTTCAGGCTGCCAACAACTCCTCGGAAGAGTCCTCCTCCAGTGACTCTGGCGCCCATGCGCCGCTTGCTGGGTCCGCCGTTGGTGCTGGATTGGCTCTTGCTGGTGTGGTCGCTGTTTTGATTTAAGTAGGATCACCTAATAAACTCTTAATATTTCACAATAGCCTACTTCTGTAGTGAGAACACCTGCTCCACGTCGATTTTGCTCTTCTGCCTTACCCCTCTGCCCCCCCTCGGGCAGAGGCAGAATCCGTCTGTTGTCGATTGGCAAACCTACGGCGACGAGGGTCCTGTAGAAAACAGCCTGGGCAAGGCTGGGCAAGGCTGGGCAACAAGGTTCAGGTCTTGCTTTCCTACTTCATACGTCTGCGCTACAAAATCATCGAATGAATCCTTGTTTTTCCCGCTAATAATAATCCTAAAACACATCAGGCAACCTTTCCACAACATAGGAGTGGCCCCCAACACTCATAAGAGGTATACCGGGCACCTTTCGGATGCGTCGTTTCAAATCGGCATCATTGGTGGCCACTATGTAACATTTGTGCTGCATCACACGGTTGACCAAGCAGTCGTCGGCATAGGTTCCTCCATGAGAGCAACTAAGACGTTGGATACGGGGGTCTTTTGCTAGTTTTAGTGCTATTCTGTACTTGGGACCAAGCTTCTCCAACTCGGCCATCACGCAGTCAGTGACGAGAGGAATACACTTTGCGTATAGGCAGTCCATGAGGCCACGAACAATATCGATCTTTTTCTGGATGGAGAAGTTGAAGAAGTTGGTGTCAATCAATACCTGGTATGGTGGTTTGATGGCCTGGTTATACTGGAAGAACAACGCACTGGAGACCTGGGGCACTGACTTGGTGAGTTCTGCATCGGATGACTTGGGCTTGGCCGGCTCCTTTTTTAACCTGAGGTCGTTGCTTTTGATGGCTCTTTTCATCGTGGCAAATTTTCTCGTCTTTTTTGCTTTCCCCATGGTGATTTTGCTGGGCCGGTTTAATGGAGAAGGTGTTTAAAAGCGATTTGCAGAGATGAGGCGCACAACCGTACACCGAGGCTAGTTATCGCTGCGGGCTCTGGGCTGCTGAACAGAGAGAAAAAGAACTGAACAGGAAGTAAAAGCAAAAGAAATGCACGCTGATAGAGGCGGAGCCTGAGAGGATTGTGCTGTTTTTATTTTGTTTTTATTTTGTTTTTTTTTTTTGTTTTTTTTGTTTTTTTTGTTTTCGTTTTTTGACAGAACGTAAGTTACTTTTGCGCTTACACCGCTAGCCACTTGAACAAAGCGGATCAAAAGATATTTGCAGTGGTAACCAATCACTTGCTTCAATGGCTGATTGCTTAACTTACACACATCTCTACTGTACTATTTCTTTGTTATACTGTTTCGTACTCTGCAAACATTAATATTTATAATACATATTGTGACGACAGTGATCAGCTTTCGGATTTGGGTTCCGACCAGATCTCCTGAGGATCAATGGTATCATCCTGATTGCGCTTCCAACTAAGAATTCTATCGTTTTCGAAGTCAAACTCAAACACTCGCAACCGGCGCTTGTAGTCCTCGTTTAGTCGAGTATTAGCCGACTCTCCTGTCACACCCGAGTAGCATAAAAGAATCTGTTGCCCCTCAGATTCATCCCATATACATGCGTCATTTTCATGCTCATGTCCCACAGCAACTGCTTTGTAACCACTGGCCTTCACGTCCTGTAGGAATTTTTTATCTGTTGCCGTCACCAAAGGATGCTTTTCGTTGTATGTTCCGATTAATTTAATCTTTCCTTGAGGTCGAAAGTTCGGAAGCGGGTAATGGAGGAAAAGTAGCTTCTGCTTCAAATCGGCATTGAACTTGTGATTGACACGATAAATATAATTTGCCTGCGAAGACTCCACCCTTTGATCCTCAGAGTCGAGATATGTTACAATGGCATTGGGGCTTTCCAAAGCAACGTCGTTGAGGTCAAGAGCTGCCTTGTCTTCACCCTTGGGCAATACACTGTATACCTTGATGTTGCCATTGGAAAGTCCGTGCATTTTGTGGTCCAAATCAGACCATTTTTTGTTGTAGCACCTGGGTAAACTTGAAATAAAGCTTAACACTCTTCTCTTTGTATCGTAATTCAGAGCATCGTAGTCAGTGTCTCCAAAAACAAACACAAACGGAATACCACTCTCGAGAATGGGCGACAACGCCTTCAAAATAACAGACTCGTAGTGCACAGTCCGCTTGAAATCAATCACATCTCCCGTGAGAACTATGAGCTGCACGTCTTTTTCACTTTGAATTGCCGACTCCACAAAGTTAAGCGTGTTAATATCGTACTTACACTTCTCGTAGCATGCACCAGTATCCTGGCCTATGTGCAAATCACTGATTTGCATAATTTTAAACTTGGACTCCGGTGTTGCAATCATCTCATTCTTCTTCATGAACGTCTCAAACTCTTGTTCTTTCAAAATCTCGATTTCGTCTGTAACTGCAACTCTCAAAGTCGAGAGTTTGGCTTGAATGGTGTAGCTTCCAGGAAGTGGGATCGAAGCGGGATCAAATTTCCAGTACGACCGAGAGTCTTTCATGTCTTGCTTACCATAAAAGACATTCGCGTCCCTGACAACGGGCACCTCAAATGCGATAGTATCCATGTAATTTATCCACAAAAACGACGAGGATCCGATCTTGTGCTTAAGCCATTTGGTGCCCTCGACTTTCGTGTCAGGCTTAGCATCTGTTAATGTGAAGGAGGTGTCGACAACAAAGCGTTCGGCATCATTAGCAGAGACCTTTTCCACATACATGTAGTAGTTAAAAAGGCTGAAACTCCGAGGAAATAAGTTCAACTTAGTGGGGATTTTCAGCCAGTACGCCGGACTGTTAGCTCGTGGACCTGAGCAGGTAAAGCCGCGGAGACACTTTCGGATTTGGATATCCGTCACAACTTCATTGAAAGAGATTTTGTCCAGCGTTGACATATAAATAGGATGACTGCTAACGTTGACTCCACTCGGGTAGCTCACAGAAATGCCCTGACCTCTAAATGTATGGAAAATCGCTAGCACGAACACCAACGAGGCAAGCACCAAATGCACCTTTTTGTTGCGGACAACAAAGCCCAAATTGGTTTTCATGGTGCTGTGGTAGAAAGGTACCGGGTACTTTGCGGAGTGCTATTGATAAAAGCGAATGCGCGTACTTTTTAAGCTGCGCGACTTGGAGCTGGGGGGCGCCTCACAGACTAAAACGGGTATATGTTGACGGAACCAGTAAGATTTTTTCTTCGCACAACAGCACGCGCATGCAAAGAAAGCGTAATATACGAGACGAGCGAAAAACGAACCAACACCAGACACACGGAAAGTAGGGAAAAAGCCACGGAAACCAAAAAGCCCTCTTTAAAACAGCAGGCAAAAGGTAAGCTTGCTGAAATAAACAGCAGTGAAAAAGAACACGGCCGAGGGAATAAACAGCAAGAAAAGAAGTACAACCGCAAGAGCTAACAAAAATAGATCCCCGCCTAACCTTATTTGCCCATTTAAGCTAGATCCGCATTAGCGGCCAGCTTCTCATCTTCGTCAAACTGTTGAATTGTGTGGGGCTTGACCTTAACAGGAATCGAAGGCATGGAAGAGTACTTAAAGAGGTCGGGGTCAGTGCTCATGGATTCACGTGAAGTGCCCCATTTAGGACGCTTGACTGCTTCCTGAGTAACCTTAATTTCTCCACTCAGATCACGGCCTAGACCGTTTGCGTCAGCGATGCAAGTTGCGTCGCGTGCAGAATCGCGCAACGGCATAGCACTGGGCAGCTCCTCCTCACGCCCACCTGACTCTTCGTGGACCCGAGAGCTAGTGTCGAAATTAGTGCCAGGTTCTGAACTGTAAGTTTCGGCACCCGGCAGATCGGCCCCAGTGATTTCTGAAGTTTCTTGTGCTTCGTGCTGTCTATCTGCGATGCGCAGCAGTGGTCTGGAACCCTGGTCTAGCGATATCAAAGCCTCTGGATCTTGCTTTTCCTCCTCGAGTGCGACAGGCGCGCATCCTTCTGCGTCACCATAGATCAAGGTAATAAGATGGGCGCCGGTACACCTTTCGACGCTTTGTTTGATGCACTCGAAATCCACTGTAACACCGGAATTCATCTCAGTCCACGTGTCTCCGGTCCGTGTGTAGTACTTGAAGTCGGAAAAAATGACACCTATCAAATTATACGGCCTCAAGTCTGGGAGGCTCTCAATCACCGGCTCAAACAGACGAAGCCGCCTGGACGACGCCTCCTCCTTGTACTGCGCTTGCTTCGTAATCTCCTCCAGCCGGAGCTTGGAAACTGACCGTTGAAGCTCTTCGATATCTTGGCTAGCAACATAATCAGACTGCTTCAAGACTTTAGCCGTTCGTTTGAGAAGGCCATCAATCTTTTTCCCTTCAAAAAAATTAAGCTCCATTAGCCTTCTGCTCAGCGAGCCATACGACTGTTGCGCTGCCTTGATACTTGCAATTTCTTCTCGTATTCTTTCGGTAGCTTTGTCGCTGTATATTTCAGGATAGACCACCTCCAGCAATTGGAACGGAATACTGTAGGAGTCTTCATCTGCCACAAGCTGGAAAATAACCACTGGCGCAACCGAACTGTACTTGATCTTGCCTAGAAAGTCAAAGTCCTTCTGCCAAAATAGCTCATTGAGCGTCTCGTATAGCGTTGCAGACCGTGAATCCGACTCGATTTCCAACACGGTCAAGTCTTTGGTGATTTCCTCGTCCAAGCTCTCGACCATGGACTCAAAGACCGGCCTCAATTGCGGCTCTTCCAGCATGAGATGTTCAATCATATTGAGAACCATCTCATCATCGTGATATGACCCACAAGGTGAGCCTGGCGTTTTTTTCTCCGCAAGGCCTTCAGTTGACACATACCACCGTTTGCTGTGGTTGAACTTCTGAATGAAGTACACAATACGCTGGACCTCTTGCATGAATGGCAGCGGGGACTTCGCCTCCAATACCCGTTTAGCGAACCACGAGTAGTTGGATAAAATGTGTAGGAGGGGCACCCAGCACCGAGTTCCGTAGTCAGCACTATAGACGTATGGAGAAGTGTGGAGATCGGTTTTCTGATTGGGTGGGAGCGTGTTGGCCATAGATATTTCTGAGTCGCTGGTATCCATGTCGGATTTAAGTAGGGCAACAGGCTCCTCGGGGGTGTCACTTTTGGAACCGCTTTCCTCATTCTCCAAATCGTCATCACTGTGGTGTGAGGTGGCTCCATGGAACACTGGCCGTTCGGCTTTCGGCAAATCCGGAGCAGCTGCCTGCGAGGGATAGCCACGTACAAACTCGGGAATGTCCTGTGGATTGCTTACGTTGACCGAGCTCTGTGTGCTTGGAGGAGGATCTTCCACAATGAAGGGCGATTGTTGCGTGCCTGTTCCCGCTGGTTCTTCGTCGCCAAAAAGAAAGGCAATTGCCTTTGTGAGATCGTTTCCCGCAGCACTGAGAGCCTCTGCGGCCTGGTCTCGCGAGAAACCCATCTCTTGGAGTGTTTGCAAATGGGACTCTTTGTCCATTTTTGGTGTTTCCCGTTGGGCGAAACGAGTGCCCTGTTGCTCTACATTGGCGAGAGCTAAACGGCCTGGTGCATGGATGTCTGGTGGGGCGTGGGGCGAGAGACGAGAGGCGGTGGAGCGAAAATCGGCACGAGGAAACAAGAAGGAACAAGTTCTAGGTCAAGACAGCTTCACCGATACGTTTGCAATTTAAAACAAACTGCAGTTACTACACGGCCATACACATTTTCGTCATATTGCTTTATTTTATTTTATTTTATTTATTTTACTTTGTTTCTTTCCCTTTCAACGCCCAATCGTACCGCAGCTCAACCTTGCTCGCACTGCCTTTTTTATGGCCCTGGCCCGATTACTCGCGCCAATTTAGGCACTGGCCGGTTCTCAAATTGGGCCCACTGTATGGCTTGGAGCTCACAGTAAGAATGACTTTGTTGTTCATCGGCTCTTACCGGTTTAGCTTGTAGTTTTTTTATTTCTTTTTTTTTTTCTTTTTTCTTTTCTTTTTTTTCGTCTACTTTCAGTTAGTTTTCTTTTTGGTTTTCTTTCTGGTTTTTGGCTTGTCGTCCTGCCCCACTAATTCGGCCTTATCTTGGGTGCATATGGCCCTATCCTCATCACCTCGCTGAATCGCGGCAGACAAGAGAAAAAAAAATTACTCATTACATGTCCATTTGGCGACCCGCAATCTACTTCAGAAATACCATTCGCAGGTTCACCATGTCAGCTGACTCCATTACCAATTCGTTATCTGCATTGGGGCTCAAAGAGACCAGCACGATGGCAGGCTCACACCCTGACTACAACGTGGTAGATGTGATGAGAAACTACATAACTCTGCAATTGCACTCCCTCACTGGAGTTTCTCAAGATACGATCTTCCAGGCTTTGGATTCTCCTTCGACGTTAGACAAGGGAGACATTCTCGTTCCTCTTCCCCGTTTGAGGCTTCCTAAGGGAACCGATTTCAAAAGCAAAGCAAGTGAAATTGCCCTGTCTTTCGACAAAGGTGCGTTCTTGGATGATGTCAGAGCTGAGGGCCAGTTTTTGCAATTTTTCTTTTCCAAAAAACTTCTCTACAACTTGGTCATAAAGGATGTCTTGACCAGAACTACGCAATATGGCTACTTGCCTTTGGGTGTTGGTAAAAAGGTTGTGGTTGAGTTCTCGTCTCCCAACATCGCAAAGCCATTCCATGCCGGCCATTTGCGTTCCACTATCATCGGTGGATTTTTGTCTAATTTGTACGAAAAGCTTGGCTGGGACGTGACCCGTATCAACTACTTAGGTGACTGGGGTAAACAGTTTGGTTTGTTAGCTGTAGGTTTTGAAAAGTACGGCGATGAAGAGAAATTGGCCAAGGACCCCATCAACCACTTGTTTGACGTGTATGTGAGAGTCAACAAAGACATCACCGACGAAGGGGACGTCGAGGGTGGGACTAATGACAAGGCTAGAGCCTACTTCAAGAAAATGGAGGACGGGGATGAAGCAGCTTTGGCCATTTGGAAGAAATTCAGAGAATTATCCATTGAGAAATACATCGACACATACTCCAGACTCAACATTCACTACGACGTGTACTCCGGCGAGTCGCAGGTTTCGTTAGACAAAATGAAGGAAGTGATTGAGTTATTCAACCAGAAAGGCTTAGTGCACGAGGACAGAGGTGCCAAGCTCATCGACTTATCCAAGTTCAATAAGAAGTTGGGCAAGTGTCTCGTTCAAAAGTCTGATGGTACTTCATTATACTTGACAAGGGACGTTGGTGAGGCCATCAAGCGTTATGAGACGTACAAGTTCGACAAAATGATTTACGTCATTGCATCTCAGCAAGACTTGCACACCGCTCAATTCTTCGAGATTTTGAAGCAGTTGGGTTTCGAATGGGCCAAGAATTTGGAACACATCTCGTTTGGAATGGTGCAGGGCATGTCCACAAGAAAGGGTACCGTTGTGTTTTTGGACAATATTTTAGAGGAGACCAAGGACAAGATGCACGAGGTAATGAAGAGAAATGAATCTAAATATGCGCAAATCCAGGAGCCAGAAAAGATCGCCGACTTGGTGGGAATATCGGCGGTGATGGTACAGGACTTCCAGTCCAAGCGGATCAACAACTACGAGTTCAAGTGG
This sequence comes from Metschnikowia agaves, assembly GCA_963678735.1. NCBI lineage: Eukaryota > Fungi > Ascomycota > Pichiomycetes > Serinales > Metschnikowiaceae > Metschnikowia > Metschnikowia agaves. Next base: position 522,624 of record CAVMBV010000003.1, on the reverse strand, counting down.
GACCGGATGCTCTCATTTGAGGGTGACACCGGCCCATACTTGCAGTACGCACACTCTCGGTTGAGCTCTGTGCAAAGAAAGGCCAACATTCCTGAGGAGAAACTCAAGTCCGCCAACTTTGACTTGTTGACTGAGCCGGCAGCCGCAGACTTGATCAGAATCTTGGCCCAATACCCAGACGTGATCAAGAAAGCTCTGAAAACGAGCGAACCCTCGACGATTGTTACCTACTTGTTCAACTTGACGCATATTGTATCGTCTTGTTATGATATTTTGTGGGTCGCCGGGCAAGAGGAGGAGTTGGCCACGGCAAGATTGGCTTTATACGCAGCGGCCAAGCAGGTTTTGTTTAATGGTATGCTGTTGTTGGGATTAACACCTGTTGAAAGAATGTAACACAGGGCCGCACTAAAGCCACGAACTGAGGTGTATAATAAATTTAACTATAGCAACTTCAAAGATGTGAATTTACGGAACTATAGCTACAAGTCTATTCTCGCACCAGGTGTATTCATGACGCCGGATTCTGGTTTCGCATTGCATTTTACTTTGGTATTTCTTCGTTTTCATCCGGTGGGTTCATACTCTATTGGTACGACTATATGCGCTCAAAAGCCTGTACACACCGCACCCTCTCTTCCATGTTGGAAACTGATTCATTGTCGCTAATGGAAGTGATCCTCACATCCAAAAAGTTCAGCTCTGGTGTGGATCTCCTTATATATTTATTCATTGATTCAGAGCAACAAACAGTGCCCACATGAGTCACAACCTCCCGGCGTCTTCTGGCGTTGATTTCAGGGCAAATATGGAGGTTTTGCGTACCAAACTTGCAGAAATGAAAGCCAAACAAGTTAAAGAAGTCTGTCGGGCTCTAGGCTTAATTCTCAAGGGCAGAAAACAGGAGCTTATCGATAGGATCATACAATGCTTGGAAATCTTTGAAAGAAACAAAGCACGGGTCGATTTTTTGGCGGCCCAAACAATCATCCTCAAGGCCAGTCTCGACCAGCCCTTACCTCCTATATCCACACTCATCAGCATAATCAGTAGCAGCAACCATAATTTTCAGCAATTCCAAGATCTGGTTTCACAGTTTCAGCAAGCTAGCTCGCTTCAAGGCTCACTCCACAGACTGTTATATGGGTCCCACCCAATCGGTTTTAGTACTCGTGCATCTCCGTCTATACCGAGCTATGGATCCCAAATCGGAGAAACGTATAATGGCCCAATGCTCATGTTTCACAGATCTATGTTCTATAACCTACGGCTGATGGTAGGTCCCGTCCAAGTGCTAAGGCCAAGCAAGGGCCGTGCAAACAAGCATTTTACCATTTCACTTACTGAGGCTCAGATTGATATTTTGAATGAGAGCCTGGCCAATCGCATATATTTATTTGGTGCGCCAAGCTCCACTCCTAATAAGTCGGATGTCATGATCCTGTTCCCCCCTATCGAGGTGCATGTGAACGGAGTGTTGACTAAACAATATCTTCGAGGAATCAAGGGTAAAGCTGGAACTGCCCGCCCTGCCGATCTCACGCCATATGTTCATCACCGAGACAAGCCCATAGATGTTCGCATAATATACTCAGATGCCACAGATCAATATCTACTATATACGTACGTCGTGGAGGAAATCTCGCCAGAAACGTTGGTCGAACGTATCCAGATTACCTCACATATACCACCAGAGGTCACCAAGCATGAAATTCAAGAAGAAAATAGAAGAAATGAAGAAGATGACATGATCATAGATAATGTCAGTCTTTCAACAAAATGTCCACTCACTTACGCCAGAATGAAGTACCCAATGAAGAGCACCCAATGTGAGCATATTCAGTGCTTTGATGGCCTCTCCTTTTTGACCATGCAGAGCCAGATCCCTTCTTGGCAATGTCCTGTTTGCTCAAAGAAAGTGGACAAAAATCTGTTAGCAATATCCGACTATATGATAGAGATTCTCTCTTGCACATCTGAAGATGTCGAAAGTGTGATTTTGAATGCAGATGGCTCGTGGAGGCTTGCTTCCGAAGAAGAGGGATTCAAAGCGGAACCAAAATTGCTCGCAAAAGGAGATGCCAACCATGAAATTGTAACTGAGCATCTACCGGCAGACTCATCAATCGAAATAATCTCTCTAGATAGTAGCAGTGAAGATGAAGGTGATGCGCCTGTTCCTCGCACAGTTCCAGTTCAAAATCAAACTCTTGAAGCTGAAATGGATGAGACTATGGTAACGGACAATATACAAACGCAAACTCAAATATGTGAGTCCGAAAACACAGCCGATAATTCCTCGAATGCTAAAATCCAAGCTGAAACCATTGGCTCAGATTCAAATTTTACCGAAAGCCTCCAAATATCCACAAATGTTGGGCCTGAGGGTCTCGCAAAGGCTTCGGAGGCTGCTAGCAATAACCTGGAGTCTCCTTTGACCCAAATAAATTCCAATGCAGAGTCATCATCTCTCTCAGCATATATCAACTCAAACCAAAGTTATTCTCCGCTTTCGTTGCCTACAACAGCGTCCTCACTCATTAATGCGGAACCGGTGATAGCCTTGACTCAAGGACAAATCAACACCAGTACAGAGTTACCTCCTTCGGGAGTGATCGAACAAACCGAGGCCTCCATTGAAAGTGTTTCAAACGATTCAGCGACCATTTCAGCGCATGTACAAGATGATCTTTACGATCCTGAGGATATTCCCATATCACACCTCACGCGCGAGAAGCATGTTATAGCAGATCTGTTGAGTCACACACCTGACCCCTTGCAATCAGTCTCAAATTCAAGCGCTGATTCAGGTCAGCGAAGTATTGAAGTTATAGCTAGCGAAAGCAGTGTAACTAAAGCCAATGGCCCTGAAAAGATTCCGCATGTCTCAGACTTGTCTACCAATTACCGAAGAGATTCTGAATGTTTCAATGGCACGGAAAGTAATACAAGTGGTTTCTTCTCGCCTAAGAGTGTGGATCAAGTAGAAAGGGATAAAGGAACCGACGCTGAGCTTTGTGCAAAAAGTGCAAACAGACTGGTTCATGACCCTGTTCCCCTGAGTCAGAAGATTAGCCCTCTAGACATTCATACGTTTAGACGTACTTTCAGCCCACTGTCTTCGGTCGAAGATACAAGATGCATAACTGATCAGCTGAATGACCAAGCTCAGAATGGTGTATCCATATTGAATACCATACAGAAGCAAGTCTGTCATGGTCTAAAAGATTCTTGTTTGGAAGATACAACGGTAGACCCGATAAGGAACGACAATGATGATGCGGAATTACTGAAGTCTTATGAGCATTTTAGTGGTGAAATCAATGGCTCGAAAAGGCTTGCGAACCAGCCAGCAACATCTGTTGTTGCTGAAAGACCTACAGCAGAAGCCATGGGTGGAGCCTATCCAAATGGTTATAAAAGTTTACACTCTTCTCCTCAGAATCTGTTCACCTTTAGGTTTAATTCGACGGGTCATTTGCCATCATCGAAAGGTCCCACCATAGGGCCTGCAACAGGCTTGAAAGTTCACGCGAAGGATTTAGACAATCTGAGGCAATCTTACCAGCACCTTGTTCGGGAGTCTTCTCGCAAAATATCGCTCCACAATCAAGCGTTGGCTGCTCACCCCAATGGGTCGAGACATTTCATCCCACAGGAAGAAACATTTGCACAAAATGGGCCATTGAACTTTGCGCTGGAAAACCTGATCGGCCCTAGGAACGGAGGAAGCCCACAGCTTGAAGGAACAGCATATTCTGGCACAAACCGCTATATGAGATCTTATCTGGACCTGACAGCTATAATTCCAGCTGCCCATACATTAAATGCTAACACATCGCAACTGTTTTGTCTCAGGGCAAATGGAACCAGAAGAAACTCTGATTTGAGAGAGAGAGATTCAAGTCAAGTCAGGAATTCAAATTTTGCCTCAATACAGTTGCAAAGTAATTCACAAGCAATGGAGAGAAATGGCGTATCTTATCGTGGGCCAGAAAGCAATCAACGGTTTTCGAGAAGTGCATTCGACGAGTTCAACAGCGACATGAACAGGGTCAAAGGACTTCTTGGCATTGAGGTCTCAAAGGATGCATTGGGCGCTGGTGCTCTGGACCCTGTATCTCAACATATTGCTACTCAACCTACAATACGGCAACCAAACACACAATCACCTCTAAATAGCCGAATCCAGGATATGTACCTTCAATCTCCTGCTGGAAGGAAAAGAAGCATTCCTGGAAGTTCAGATCATGAGAGAACTTGGAATAACAAGGTCAGTAGAGTTTCAAAAAGGAACAGAAATCCTGTTGACTTGAACCAAGTTGAAGTCATTGAGCTTGACGACTAACTAGTAACGATTCAATAGAGGTGCGAGTTTCTTGCACAGTTATGATTCTAATTTATTACTAACTCAAGTATTAACTCTTCGTTTACTCTTCCCTACTCTCATTCAGGACTTTTTTTTTTCCATCCTCGTTCTTTCGCTCTCTTATTTCCTTCCATTCCCCTCACTGTGTGGAATCCATCTGGTACGTGGATCTCTTGATTTTCTGATAGAAGCTATGATACATGTAAATAAACGTTCCAACGGACGTACGAGAGGTTACATTGGACTTGGGCCCAAGTAGTCCTCTTTGATACTGCCAATGGCATATATTTCGTTGACATCAGTTCTGGTACCAACGATTTTTAACCGAACTCGGGAGCCCTTTTCAATGGTCTCGTCCGCACTAACATAGGCAGGGGGATTGGCGGAGGGATTGAACTTCATGTCAGAGGGAATCAAGTGAGTACTCACGAACACAGACAATGGACCAACGTCAGCAAAAAACCCCATCTTGTTCACAGTCGTGACAACAGCGTCCACAACCTCACCTTTAAACGGCTTCCATACCACAGCACGGTACTTAACCTCGAACTCTGCCAGGCCACTTCCAGGGATAATACGACCGCGGCCAACGTCGATGTTCATACAATCCAAGACGCATACTATGTAGCCAAACTGCCCCGTGCAAGTGCCTTCCACGTCACTGAGCAATTTGTCCCGCAAATACTGGTCCATCTGAGGCCCGAAGTACGACGGGTGGAGCGTCAAGTTCAACGACAAATCCTTGAGGAAAAACATGGCGACACTCTTCTAGCAAGCACAGCCACACGCTCCAGGATAGACGGACGTACAAGGAAGGAGGAAGAGGGCAACAGCAACACAGGTCTGCCCAAAGTACACAAGTTGTAGTCGAGGTGCAAGCGAAATTTGTTCCCAGTGCGACCACAACCTCCGGAGGCACGGGTGTTGCCCATTTAGCTGGTTTTCTTCGTTTGTCGTGCACTGAGGTGGATAATTTTCGTTTTCTTCGCTCAAGCCTGGACCAGAAACCACACCAGATGTCCCAGAGACTAGGCAACGCTACTGCTGCGTTAACGCGATCATGGCACCACGTTGACGTGGCCGCCGATCCCCGCACGTTGGGCCGTTTGGCCGCCAGTATAGCGCTCACTTTACAGGGAAAGCACAAGCCCACCTATTCTCCCAACAGAGACAATGGGGACTATGTGGTGGTGACTAACTGTGCCCACTTGAAGGTCACAGGCAACAAAATGAAAGAAAAAACATACTGGTCGCACACCACCCGGCCGGGCTCGTTGAAATTGATCCCCATGGAAAGGATGATCGCCAACAAGGGATATGGCGAGGTGTTGAGGCGGGCAGTTAAGGGTATGATTCCCAAAAACAAGCTCAGGCTCGACCGTATGGACCGCCTCAAGATATTCGACGGTGACAGCCATCCTTATAAGCAGAATTTGGTAGCCTTTGCTGATGAGGCGCCGGAGGTGCGGGCCAAGATCGACGCGTTGGAGAAGCGGACGGCCCGTATGGCAGAGCTTCGTGCCCGGTTTGCCCAGTGATGAACATGTACATAGCCTCAACTTAGAATATACGTTGATTTACGCCGTAATTTAAAGTTCAAAGTAGCTGGCTAAATGTGAATGTTTATGTGCAAAATGTTTTTGTTGGTAATCTTTGTTTTTCTGTATAATACAAGCCATCGCATTCCATAACTGATTTTTTTTTTCTCTCTTTCTTTCTAAACCCGAACACTGATTCCCGATCTCTCTGTGTACAACCTGGGAGAGATGTTCATGGCCATCAACTCCTGGAACAACAACTTGGCCGCATACGGAATGTGAATCTGGTAAATGTTAGTCTTGTTCTTGCACGACCGACACTCAAATTGGTTCTTCTTCAAATTGGCAATTACAGACATCAAACCACAGATTCCACATACGTGAACTCTGAAAGCATCCGAGGCCTCCATCAATCTCTCTTTCAAGAACCCTGCTGCACCGTGTGCAATCATACAATCTCTTTCCATCTCTCCGAAACGCAAGCCTCCATCTCTCGATCTACCTTCCACAGGTTGTCTGGTTAAAACTTGCACAGGTCCTCTAGCTCTAGCATGGATTTTGTCATCCACCATATGTCTCAATCTCTGGTAGTACGTTGGTCCAAAAAATATTTGTGCCATCAACTTTTTGCCTGTGTGGCCATTGTACATGACCTCGAATCCTCTAGATTGATATCCATGTTCTCTCAATAACTTGGACACCGCCTCAGCAGTGACATCCGTGAAAGGTGTGGCATCACCTTCTAATCCGGACAATGATGAAACTTTCGACAACAAACATTCTATCAAATGCGCGACTGTCATACGCGATGGAATAGCATGTGGGTTGATAATTAAGTCTGGAACAATGCCTTGTGCGCTGAATGGCATATCTTCGTGTCTGTAAGTGACACCGATAGTACCCTTTTGACCGTGCCTGGAGGCGAACTTGTCACCGATTTGAGGAACCTTAGTTGTTCTCATTCTAACCTTCACAAACTTGGCACCATCGCCGTTGGTAGTCAACAACACTTGGTCAACAATACCGGACTCTGTGCTTCTCAACGGTGTCGAGGCATCACGTTTAACATGGTATTGTGTTCTTTGTCCCAACTCTTCAGTGTCCGGTGGAATAGGAGTTGTTTTTCCAATAATGATATCTTCACCACTAACTCTAACACCTGGAGCAATCAAGCCATCATCATCCAATTTTTCGTATGTTCCGTGCTTCAATCTCAAAGTGTCAGACCTAGAAGGTTTCTCGAACGTCTCCAATGCCTTCATTCCCTGTCTCTTTTCTAGATCCATGTAAGATCTAAAGAATAAAGACCTAAACAATCCTCGATCAATAGATGATTGATTCATGATCATAGAATCTTCTTGGTTATAACCCGAGTAACAAGCAATAGCCACGATGGCATTTTGACCAGCAGGTAATTCGCGGAACTTCAAATGTTCCATACCTCTGGTAGTAGCCAAAGGTTTCTGTGGATAGTACAAAATATTGGCCATTGTATCCATTCTTACCGAATAGTTAGTTAAGAATACACCCATAGCTTGCTTACCCATAGCGGATTGGTAAGTATTACGAGGTGATTGATTGTGATCAGGGAAAGGAATAATAGATGCAGCAACTCCCAAAATCATCGAAGGATGAATTTCACAATGAGTGAATGTATGCGTAGACGCACTGTAAGTAGGCTTGATTCTCTTGGCAGGATCAAGCTCCTGTTCCTCCATTTGAATATCTTGTTGTTGTGTCTCAGACAAGGAGCTTTTGGAGGCTTCCAAGTCTTCTGGAGTCATGGCGATCATAATAGTCTCTTCTTCTTCCGCATCGACATATTCAACAACTCCATCGTTTACCAACGAAGACCAGGTGTAAGCATTAGAGTTGTCATCATCGTACTCGTCGTATGCAGAATCCAACAACTTGTGAACATGTTCCTTCTGCAACATTAATTCACCCTTGGTCTCGGACTCAGGATCATCATCAACAATGAACAAAGGACGGTAAACTCTTCCAGCATCAGTGAAAATCTTGAATTCCTTCTCTCTAATATCTCTAATTATAGACACTTCTGGCGAAATGTCACCCTTTCGTCTCAATCTCCTCATTGTATCAACCAACTGTGCTGGTTCTCTGTGGGTTCCGACCCAAACACCATTGACGAATACCCTGGTGCAGTCGGGGGCATTCGATGGAACATAATCTTCCAATGGCTCCATACCCCATTCCTCCAAGAAATACAAGATAGGCTCGGAAGACGTACCAACAGAAATACAACTCATCAAGGACAAATTCTTGACCAAACCACATGCTTGACCTTCTGGAGTCTCAGCTGGACAAACAAGACCCCAATGAGTATTATGCAATTGTCTAGGCTTAGCAATCTTACCATCACGGCCAATTGGAGTGTTTGTTCTTCTCAAATGCGACAACGTGGACGAATATGTATAACGGTTCAACACCTGGGAAACACCAGCACGTGCACTCATTGCCTTTCTTTGCTCACCCCAGTTACCTGTCGCCAAGGAATAGCGCAAACCATCTGTAATGGTCTGAGACTTGACAGCCAATGTAAGATTGAACTCCTTGTCGTTCTCCACACATCTTTGCATGTAATTGTAAATGTCTCTGGTCAATTTCTTAAAGAGAATGCGGAACAAAGAAGCCAACAAAGGGCCAGCCAAGTCCAATCTCTTTTTACCGAAATGATCTCTGTCGTCCGGCTCCTTTCTTTCCAAAGCACATAAGAGCAACCTGTTGACCATGTAACCCAAAAAAAAAGCCTTCCTGGACTCGAAGCCCGCTTCTTGTGTGATGTTCGGTAACAATTCCTTCTGCAAAATGTCCTTTGCGTATTGAATACGTTTTTCTCTGCGTATGCCTAGAACACCTCTTCTTCCGATAAAGTCAAGGGCAACCTCACGCTCCTGGATTACAAAACCCTCCTCCACACAAGGCTTCAACATTTCCAACATTTGCCAATCGTTAGCATCGTAGCAGATGTGCTCCAAAATATCACCGTCAGGAACAACCCCAAGCGCTCTAAAGACAATGACAATGGGAATGTCTTCTTTTATGTATGGCAAGGTGGCCTTGATAGTTCTACCAGTTGTGCCCTTATCGTCTCTTCCGTACAACTTGATCTGCATGGAGGAGATCAAACGAGAGCCTTTTTCCAAGGCGGAACGAATCTCGGCTACATGAGATATGGGCGAAGGCGCAGCCTTCTTGAAGACTTGGACGATGTTCGCCGCCGAACGCTCTTGGGCGATCAACACTTTCTCCGAACCGTTGATGACGAAGTAGCCTCCCATGTCGTAGGGACACTCCTTTAATTCGTAGAACTCGTGTTCCCCCAAGTCCCGCAACATACAGAACTTGGACCTTAGCATGATGGGGACCTTGCCCAAGAACACCTTGGATTGGGCCTCCTCGCCTGCCACTCTCTCTTCAACCCACTCCAACTCGTTATCCTTCCGCACTCTATCGTCGGACAAAAACTTCTTCTTGGTCATGTCCACGTAGAGCGGCGACGAGTACGTCAAGTTCCGCAACCGGGCCTCCTGTGGAAACATAGGGTGGGTGGTTCCGTCACCTTCGGTTTGGGTGGGCTTGGAAATGTAAATCTTACCGAACGTGATCTCAAACCGCTTGTTCTCGTACTGGTCCTCCGACGTGTGCTGCGCAGGCTGGTCCAAGATCAAGTGAGAATCCTCCCACACCAACTCCTGGATGGTGGACTCAATGAACTCGTCGAAAGAGTCCAACTGTTGAGACACTAAACCTTTCTCTTGGAAAAACGAGGTGATCACCGTCCAGCAATCCTCAGGGGTGATCGTGTTGGCGTCCACATCGTACGAGTAAGGGTCATCAACTGGCTGCTCCTGCGACATTTGATGGGATTTCTATGTGGATAGAGAGTGCTAGCTAGACGTCAAGCCGAATTCTCTGTTGGCAAATAATCACAGTGGGACCGAGCTCTTTTGTGCCGCGCACGTCCGCGCTAGACAAAAAAATTTTAGGTTGACTTTTCCTCTCTCACTGTAGTTTCTCTGCGCTGAGAGTGCGAATCGCTTTCTTCCATAGTGATACTTTCCGCCAACACTCCACTCCGCTTCTCGTCCCTTTTTGCAAGAAGTCAGGCCCAACTCCAGCGCAAAGCTTGCTTCGTCTCTCTAGGCCGTTCGTGAATTATCCTCCTTGCTGCGGCCATGGAATCCTTACGTTGGGGAATCCAAACACTAGTGATAGCGTCCAGAGGCGTCCACCACAAAGTGCTGCCAAAGGCGTACCCTCAAGTCAATATCAAGGACGTGACGCTCGAAAAGCCCCGGTATGGCTTCAGGAAAAAGTTGGCTCCGCTTCTCTCGCAGTCCATCAAGAATGAGATCTTTCCAGCAGAAAAGATCAAGCAGGCGTACCTTGAGGCCGGTAAGCCAGTGCCCATCAAGTTCCTGTCTAAAAGTGATGCCATCGCTAGAAGAAATTACGAGTTCTACAAGGAGCTGGTTTCGTATGGTCTTCCGCACTTCAAGGTCGGAGAGAAGAAGGTGTACTTGCCCAAGGCCCGTATTTGCTTGTTGAGGCCCAACGCTAAACACACGCCCTACCAAGCTAAATTTTTAGTGCCTAGGAACTTCAACAAGATGGATTTGAGGGACTACTTGTGGCACGTCTACGGCTTGAGAGCCTTGAATGTCACGGTGCAGTTGCTCCATGCCCGCTTCACGCGAGGCATGAACGACCATGCTCGTTACAGAGCTCCTCAATACAAGAAGATGACTGTAGACATGGAAAATCCGTTCATCTGGCCTGAGTTGCCGGAGGGTTTGGAGAAAAGAGCTGAGAATATGATTGCGAACCAGATGGAAGCTGCAAAGATGATCAACGCCATTCGGTCCGACAAAGCTAAGCCCAACGATGCCTTTGACGGGTTGTACAAGAAACCCGAGTTGCCAAACATATTTGTGACACGGAGAACAAAAAGAGCTGTTGGTTCACTCGCAGACAAGGTCATGGAAGCTGAGAATATCAGCGCTGATAGAGCTGCCGTTGCCCGGTACTTGAACCTTTAGTGAGAGAACCACGTGCCAATGTGCCTCATGTATATACTGAATTCAAACCACTAGTTTTCTAGACAGTCTTACTCCATGTAGAAGTAGAGGTATTGGACAATATATAATAAATAAAAATTAAAGAATAAAAAATAGAGAATAAAAAATAAAAAATAAAAAATAAAAATAAAAAAGTGAAGGTTAAACACTATAGCCACGTCAAAAACAAACCGCCTAAAGTCAAGCACTAAATACCAGCTTCAATACCACGATACAACCAGCGCACGGTCCAAGTTTCACCAAAACCAGCCCCGCTTGAGCTCGTGAGCTTGATTTCCGCCGGAACCATCGGCACTGGAAGTGACAGGAGCATCCACAGATCCTTCCGTAGTGACAGGGGCACCCACAGATCCTTCGGTGGGTTTCCGTACACGGCTTCTGACATCATCCTCGCTTGGACGCACAGGCTTGTCTACCACGTCGTACTCCGACAATTCGTTTTCGAGGGCGTTGCTGAGATTCGAGGTGGGGCTTGCTGCCGTGAACTTCCTGGCGTATTCCCCGAGCATCAGCGTGTAAGAACTCAGCGGTTCCGAGCCCCTACGCGATTTGAATGCTCGCATACCAGCTTGTTGAGCTAGTGGCAACACGAACTTGCTACTGGCGGCGGCCAAGAGCGGCTCGACGTTCATCTTGTCCAAGAAGCCACGATGCTCGTCCATGAAAGGCTTCAAATACTTGAAATATAGCAATCCGCAACCCTGTGTAGAGAACACAGCCCATTCCTTCTGCATATCAGAAGCCGACAACCACTGTGAACTCCTCATCCGGGAACTGCTAACGATTATGGGTGCAATGAGCCATACAGAGAAGAACAACCTCACAGTGGAGTAGAATGGCAAAGACTTGAGGAGAAGGAGGCTCTCAGCAACAGAGACTGTGGCATGGACCACCCAATAGATCATCCACATTTGCACGGTGAGAAGACGGAAGTTCAACGTATCTTCTTCGACGGCCCCCTCTGATGTGGTGGCCTTCTTAAGGATTGTCCCTAGGGGAATGCTCACGCCTCCCACGTTTATAGTCGAGTATCCAGCTTTGGTGCTGATCCGAGCATAGTTGTCGTAGGCATTGTAGGAGGCCACAATCGGGTACACGGATGAGGCAAGCAAGCTTCGTGTGTTAGTACTGGTGGTTTTGGGGATGCTGTAGACGAGGAAGTGAACCCCACATAGAGGTTCAATGGACTGCAGTATACGTACTTCAAAATGCTCAGAATCCCAAACATCAGGGCGAGGGCAAGCAGAGACGGAGCAGTTTATGGGGCTCACAGGTGTAAAGAAGAGCTTGTAAGTTTCGCTTAGTATTGCTAGGCAAGAGCGGTGTTCCTCCTACCAGATAAAGAGTGATTACGATAAGAAACGGCGATAGACAGGAACAGCGAGCATAAATGCGAGCTCTCAAGTTGGGAGGAAGACTTTTAGCGTTGAGGAATTTTGCGCACGTTGACCATCTTTGGGCTGCACCAGTGAAGTCTATCAACCATTACGTAAGCAGTTGACGTCAGTTACCGGATAATTTTGGAGTACCTATGTCTGGGTGCGTGCCCACACGTTTTGTACTGAAGTGGACCGTAGTGTTAGCCAGTATGGGTCCTGTCACGTGCAGTGCCACAGTCCTAATGCAACAGGAGAGACTGTGAATTAAAGCTCCAGTTGGCATAGCTTCACTGTCCCGTTTGGCCACAGACGTATCAGTGCAATGCATGTCTACCAAGGCCACTATGGAAACTTGCCATGTAAAGCCGAATGGGTCCGGTGAAACCTGTGGTTTCCTGCACATCTGTTGAGGCCTCTGCACATTTATAAGCTGCTTGCGTGCTCGCGGAAGCCACTATCGAATCTGACAATTCACTCACTCCATAAAAAACTGATTTTCCCGCCATGACCCACAGTTACCAGTTCAATGTTACCATGTCTTGCTCCGGCTGCTCGAATGCGGTGCTGAAGGCTTTGGGCAGATTGCAAGGCGTCACCGATACCAACGTCGACTTGGCTTCTCAAACTGTGGATGTCACCACCGAAGACTCCCTTGACTACGACACTGTGTTCAACACAATCTCAAAAACGGGCAAGAAGATCAATGATGGCAAGACGATAAACTAAAAGTGCTCCGCTCAACTATCTCGAATATCTTTGATCTCGCGAATGCAGCTTTCTCGCAAATCGCTAGGAATAAATATACCTTTGATAAGACTGACCAATTCCTCCGTAGAAAATTCGTATAGCTCACCTTGGTAGAAAGACTCCATTATGTTTTTTAGATGGTTGTTGAGCAAGAACTTGGTCTGCATTACTTTGTTCATAGTTGCCAATAGTGCTGAGTTCTCCTTCACTCTCAGCAAGGTGTCTTCTTCTATAGTCTGGAGTGATTCCAAGAATTGAGTGTATTCCTCGGAAAGATACTCGGTGATCTCGTCACTACCAAAGATCTTCTTCAATATAAGTGTGTTCATTAGATTCAGAATTTGGATCAAGAGACCTCTTAGCTCGTGTTCGTTGGTGCTGGGAAGCTCGTTGTCAAACAACGAGCTGATAATATGTCCGATTTCAGTCAAGGTACCGGCAACCCCATCGGCCAGAGACTCGTCGTAATCGGCATCGTCAAAAGAAACCTTGGAAATGATTGCTGTCACTTGTTTGAGGATTTTCTGGTAGAAGTTGTTGCGCTCAGCATTTGCCAATTGAGTCAAGTACTCGTTACCACACTCGATACTTGTCAAATCGTTGTATAACAAGAACAGCCGCGACAATGGAGGGTAAGATACGGAGGCCATTGCAAAGACCGAGTCCAATAGATCTCTGTTATCTGCACCCTCCGTTTGCTTTTCGAAGTTCTGAAGAATTTTTGATATTAGACCAGGAACCAGGCTCTGCGTGATGGTGAAAGTAAGCGTACGTGTAGTGGGAACAGAATTGCTCTCTGCAGACACGAATGTGTCAGCTGGCCGAGTCGTATATTGCCGCTCGTCTGTAAGAGTTCTGTTTTGTTTCAGTGCTTTAGCATTCAGCTGCGTATCGTCAAAGGAGTCTTCGTTGTCATCGTCATCCCACTCTTCATCCCACGAATTATCCCACGAGGCACTATGAGTTGAGTTTCGTTTTGGCTGTGGCTGTGGCTGCTCCTCGTCAGTTTCTGAGCCCCAATTCTCATTCCAGTCGAGTTCGTCGGAAGCATTGTCCGCAGCTTGGCTAGAAAGATCATTGCTTGCATCAGAAATTGGTTGAGGAGCTGCAGGAGCGGGAGCTACCATTTGGATTGTTTTCTCGATGCTGCTGTGTGTCTTCAAATGTAGTTCAAACTCAGGCGAAGTGAAAACTGTTCTTATCTCGTTGATGTACTTATCCAAGGTCCAGTTCATGTAGAGATCATGTATACTCTTGTTGATGTTTTCCTGAGACACGAACACGTTTCTGATGGGAATGGCCCAGCCTGACTGGGCAAATGTATTGATGGTCTGCATCAAATCTTCGGTCAACTGTACTTGGTCATTCATGAAACTATGGATGTTTTGTGATATGACGTCCACCAAGCTGTTTGAGATTTTGGTGGAATAATAATTTTTCAACGACTGAAGAGTCGTTGCGTTGACAAAAGAGACAAAATTTCTAAGTGATTCGAAGTATTTTCCCAAGTGGAACCCACCAGCATCAGCAACCGTGACAGTAGAAATGCAATATAGCCTATTTTCTTCAGTATACCTCAGAAAACAATGCGTAGAGATCAAAGGCTCTAACAAGTCCTTTTCCCAGGCCAGTTTGGTAGTATTCAACAAATCGGTAACAGGGGAAGTTGACGTGTATGATTCGTATGTGTGTACAAGATCAAAGAACTCGTGGAGATTCATTTCAGCATCTCCAGCCTGGTGACACCGGCAAATGGCAAACAGGCCAACAGCTGTTTCGGGAATGAAGATGCGGAATAGAAATCTCATTGCAGACAGGAATTTCATCAAGAGCTTCTCGTAGAGATCGTTGAACACCGATACAATGGCCAATTTCGCTTCGGAAAATGTCTTGAGCTTTTGGTGGAATTTTTTCAAGTTGTCAAGCGCACTGTCAAGTCCCTGCTTGTCAAAGCCCAATGAGCCCTCCAACAATAAGTCAAGGGTAGCATTAAGCTCAGTGTATAAGCTCTTGGTGATCCAGAGCTCGTGCAACTGTATACCAGCCTGTTCTAAGTCTTTCAGCTTGGCATTCAACTGGTAGATTGATAAGCTCTGTAAATGAGAGAGCGAGTCTTTGCGGTTGGGGGTCTCCAAGTGAAAGGCCGGGTCGTCGAGGATATCACGAGCAGACACGCCTTGAGCCAACAGTGTTATGTCCGAGTCCAAGACATGGAGACAGTGGGAGTTCTGCTGAAGTTTTTCTGCAATCGACATAACTTACCAGAGGTGGAGAAGGTGTAGTGCCTTGTAACACGCATTGACTGTCGCGCGAATAACTACAGCTCTTGCTCTATGGGGACATAAATTAGACTGTCTATGTGAACAAAAAGGTGTAATTTTTATAGAATTTAGAGGGAAAAAAATTTACTTTTCAGCAACACCCGGGCTATTAAATCATGTCGTCAGTAATATCGTCGTCAAGGTACTCGTCGTCCTTATTCATTCGGTAGATGGTCATGGCCATGCTGGCTAGGTTCAAGGTGCTCATTATCCACTGGGGCACAGGCACATGGTAGAGCTCTATTGCATTGAAACTCAAGTCTAGCAAGTTCCCAAGTAGCTCGAACTTGAGCATCATCTTGTCGAACTTCAAATTCCGAAGCACCCTGTCGTACTTGCGGAAGATGTTGCTGTCGCCTGCAGACGAGTCTTGCTCCAACAACTTGGAGTTGGAGTTGCACTTCAAAATTGCCAACTCGTTTGCGACCTTGCGCTCCTTTCGGCGAACATTTAGGAGCTGTGAAACGGTCTTCCGGATCAAAAAGATTAGGATAAGCACCCATATGCGATTTGTATGGCTCAACAACCGCGTCAAGCTCTTAGGAAACACCGGCACCATGGAAAGAAGATGAAGGTTGTCGAGAATGTTGGCAAGCGTTTCCAAGATTGCAATTACAGTTGTTTCCACGCGCTTGAATGTCCACTCTGAGCTGCGCCGTGGACGGGGTTTGTCAACAGGTGCCGGTTTCTGCGGAGGCTTGAACTTCTGGAAGATGGGTGGATAGAGAGGCGCAGGCAACGGCGGAGGAGACGTTTCGTGGTGTGGCTCCGGGCCCGCGTGAAGACTCTGTAGCTTCAAAAACGCCTCGTACTTCTCGTTTGTGACTGTACGGTTTCCGCTGTGGTACTCCTTCTCGATGATTCGGATGATGTCTCTGACCACCGCAGATTGGTTCTTGCTAGCAACAGGTTTTTTGGCAACAGCAGGGGCCTCGGTTTCTGTGGAGCTGAGGATTGATATTGCCATCAATGAATCGGAGACTAGCTAAACAAAAAAAAACCCCAAAAAAAAAAGGGCGGCAGTGAACGAAAAAGAAAGACTGGTTTGCAGTTGTAGGCTCCCCACTTGAGAAGGGTTCTTCAGTGCCGGCTCGCCATTTGGAACCGCGGCTGCCTTCCCCGGTGCCTGCGCGCACAGTCGACCTAGCTTCTCTACAAGGTAACAGGAGGAACAAGGGCAACAGTAACAAGGGCAACACAGTATTTATATTCATTGAGGGCGTTTCAAAAATGCTTCAAGTGCCCGTCTCAACTGGCTGCTTTTTTTGCCACCCGGCGCGTTGTTAACTGCTTCTATCATCGCCCGGTCTAGCGTTGCCTCAGTGCACAGCACTATGCTCAACGTGCGGTCCACCACCACACTGTTCTTGCCCACGCTCAACGTGACAAGCCCATCTGTCTCTTCCACGGCCACTTCGCTCGGCACGAGTTTCCGTAGCAACGCGTTGAGCTCGCGTAGGCTCTGCGCATAGATTTGTTCCGGGTCTTGTTCAGGCTCTGCTCTTTGGTTCGCCTGCTGCGACAAAGATTGCAAGCTTTGTAACTTGTTTTCCAACTCCTTTCTCGTTTTTTCTTGCGCCTGCTCTTTCGTTTTCAAGCTTCGCTCTTCGTCAGAGAGTTCCGAAAGCGTGATCATGTCTTGGTCCAATGCATTCTGGGCGATGTCGATAGCCTCGTTGAGTCCTAAATCCTCAGAGTCAATCATCTTGTTGAGATTGAAAAGCATCTTATAATTTTCACTGCTTGATGCATTGAGAAGCTCGTCTAGTTCTTTCTGGGCCAATTCCAAGTCTTCGCTCGCTTGCGCCAAACTGGCCTTGCGTGCCTCGTATATACGATTCATAGATATAACTTCTTCTGCCACTTGCTCGCTGCTCTGAATAACACTCTCAAGCTCGGTTTTGAGTTGCTTGACTTCAGCCTTCGCTCTTGCATTGTCCTTCTCAAGAACATCCACTGCCTCCTGGCTTACACTGCTACTGTCGTCGATTAGAAGAAGCCTAAGAAACTTGTCTCTCGACTCTTGTTCCAAGTACTGGAACTTCAACTTAGACGAGAATCCTTTTAGATCTGAGATTTCATCCTTGATCATTCGAGGATCGCTGATGTTCAGCACAGAGCCACTGATCGCTTCTTTGAAGATCGTGTCGGCCTGTGCTAGAAAGTTCTCTTCACTGGGGCCCTCCATTGATGGTTCTGGCGCTTCTTGCTGTTTACCAGCTGGGCCGCGTTTCCATTCGCACCCAAGCCAGAGCTAATGCTCCAAAGACATTACGTAATCAATGAGAGAATAAAATAAAAATAAGTTAATTGAGAGCGTAGACAGGGACTATCGCCCAAACTATATACTGTAAATATTGCATTGTAGAGAGTTATTCAGACGGATCCTGCCATTTTGATTGTGTGTGGTGCCCGTGCTTAGCTAGAGCCGTCCTTGAACTTATCGAGCTGCGCGCTAAGTGTGTCGGGCACCTCGACAGATTCATGTTCGTCCACACTTCTGAGATTCTTGATCTTGTCCTTTTCTTCTTTCTCTTTCTTCTCGCTAGGAGTCATAACGAAATCGTTGAAGTTAATCTTGGACGATGACCTGCTTGCGCTGGCAGTGTCCTCGTCAGTGGCCGTCTCGTTCCACTCCTTCAACTCCAACGCATGCTCTCTTTCAATAGCAAACTTTACAGCCTCTAGAACATTGTCACAAAGATACTTTGGCTTGTACTTTGGCTCGGTTCCCTCTTGGTAGACACCAGTCTTTACAAGGATCGAGAACCAGGAGTCGTCGTGTGAGTTGGCAAATCTAATGTCGGATTCGGGGGTGTCACCGACAAAATATACAGTGGAAGCAGGGGGGAATTGTAACGTTATTTTTTCTTGCAATGATAGTTCTCCCAACTTGTCAATCACGCCACCCTCCTCTTCGTCCTCTTCTGCGTCGTAGTTTCCTGACTCCAATTTGGCTTGATTGATGAATTCCTCTCCGTCATCATTGATCAAAATGTCAGCCTCGCTGGCATTTGGATCATTCACATTCAATTTCTTCAAATGCTCGTCTAACATACCCTTTCTCCACTTGCTCAAAACTTTGTTGGCAAATTTGAAAGTGCCAGCTTGTGGCTTTCCAAAACGGTGAACTTTCAACTCGTGACCAGTGTGTTCTCTGTACAACGCGGCAATGGATACTTGTAAAGCACCCATTCCGTACCGCGACAACTTATAGTTTGTTGCCCAGATGAAGTCAGAGTGAGCAAAGTAGATCTCAGGACCTTCATCGTACGTCTTAGACTGGGTTCCCATCACACCATTTTTGGATAAGAGTAATTCCAAGATGATTTGCTGGTCAGCAGCCCAGTTTCTGGAGTCGGCAAATACCAAAATGGCATGGATTGGAATCTTGGAGAAATCGACATCCTCTTTGCAGCAAATCTTCTCCTCCTCGGTCAAGTCATGGTAAGGGGAAACGGCAGGGTTCCACTTCAAAATGTCCAAAGGAGTGTAGACGTTTTTGAAGCCATAGGATTCAGCAACATGCCTGCAGACATTACCGACTCCGCCAACAACCAAGACGTTTTCATAAAGAGGCACTAGATCCCTCATAGGAGTGTGACCTTGGATGATCTGGTCGACTCTAATCTCGGTATTCAATCTCTTGGATAGGTCTTCGGCCCTCACTTTCTCGGGCTTGCCGCCTCCATTGGTGACATAGATAGAAGGTACCTTGATATTGTATTTGTTCTCACCATTCAACATTCTGATGGCCTCTGCGGCCTGAGGAATGGTGTCGGGGCCCCTCAAAATGACACCATCAATATCGAAGCAGAATGCGTAGGAAGCAACACGAGGATGGTCGATGATGGTTTTCTTCTTTCTCTTGATGATAGAGGAGTTTCTCGATAACTTGGCCAAGGAGTCCACCTTCTTCAAGTTTGCATGCGAACCTTGCTTGCTCAAGGACGTCGAGGACGACAATTTCGTCAAGCCGTTCTGCCATTGGTTCAAGTCTGACAATGACAACGACGACACTCTGTGTTTCCTCGTGGCGGGAGTCAAGTCATCGATTCCATCATTATTAAGGTAAGATTGGAAAGCGGGCGACTCGGGCTTCAGTTCTTGGTTTGGGTTTGACATTGTGAATGGCTGCTTCTTTTCTCTCGACGGGGATCACGGATGATACGTGGTTAGTTTAGTGCCGGAAGGCTAGCGTAGAAGCGACTGCAGAAAAATAGATTTTCCGAAGTATACAGAAAAAAAGCAAAAAGTAGTTGCAAGGGGATTCGTCCTTAATTATATAGGAGATGTAGTACATCCTACATTACACTCACCCACGCGCGAGGAGAGGCTATGTGCCCTACTGCATGAAACTTAATGGGAAGTTACGGTGGGAGACATTTTGCCATAGCATAGCAAGGGTAGTTAGGCCGCACGCAGAAGCACGAATTATTAGGCCATGTCGGCGGACTCCGCAGGAGAAGTTTTTCCGGAGCGACTCCCGTGGAGCGGAAATACGACATTGCCTGTGTGAAGCATGGTTGTGTCGTCTTCAAAGTCAAAAATCACTATGGGCCGTTCAAGAGCGCTGCTGCTACTGTATGCTTGCTAAATGAGTATTACGCCCCTGCGCAGGTGCGTTTTCCCAGATTGTCTCACTCTGACGTGACGTCGGTGGAATGGTCGATGGAAGCTGCCGGAACAAAAATACGAGGCACTAAACTAGCTGGAGGGTCTGAACAGAGCAGCACCCGTGAGTCCCACGGTTGGGTTTGCGGATGTTGCGTCTTGTAGTTTTGTTTCTCTTTTTGCCAGTGCGAAGTTTTGCTGCTTAGCGAAATAGCCGTAAGCATACGTGGCGCGGGGCAAGTCTGGGGAAGACGGAGCTTGATCTACTCTTCTACTGTAAACAATGATCAGGCCTGGCTCGTGTGGCTTACTACCGAACTGACGGTGTGGGTGCGGATCGGCTTCAGCTAGTACGGTGAAAAAATACATTCACGGTTAATCTCTCTCTGGGCCAGCCGCACCACCCGACTGTTAAACAGCAATGGCCTCTGTTGCTAGGTTGCTAGGGTCGCCTCATGCACGCTACGTAAATATTCAGAAGAGCACGGGATAGAAAGAGGAAGCTTGTCCGATATGAGCCAGGGCCAAACACTGATGTGGGCCGCGCTTGAAGATGCCTAAAAACTGGCCGTGGAGCGCACATAGTTGAAGATAGTGCTACTAAAAAACAGTGCTACACTAAAAATGCTTTACTAAAAAACACTGCTACTAAAAAACACTGCTACTAAAAAACACTGCTACTAAAAAACACTGCTACTAAAAAACACTGCTACTAAGAAACAGTGCTACTTTCCTGAACCACTAGTGTAGAAACCGGTCTGAGGAAAAAACTTGGAACACGCTGATCTGTAAAGCTCACCAAGGGCAAACTGATGGTACTCTCAGTGTTGGCTTAGCACCATAGCTTTAAATGTCCTGGAGATAGGCCCAATACCTTACTAGCAGCGAAGCAGAACTTACTTCACTCATTATTCTAGTTAATTACCTATTGCTGTCTTGGAGCCTCTCTCCTATAAAAAGAAGAGATACTACTTCAAAACCTTTTTCTGGTTTCTTACACTATAGCTATAACCTTCAATTGCTATTCGTTGTGTATCATAGATTATGTGCTCTTTTGTTATAGGAGTGTGTTTTACTTGGCTAGTTTGGTAATCCCAGTAAACATTCGTTGTTTTTGTTTTATTTTGCTTTTGCTTTCTGTTCTTTATACTGGACCGTTTTTCCTGCTACGTCAAATTTGTATCCTTGTTCTTCAATCGACACTTTTCTGCTCGGGTATGCATCCACTGGAATTTCAGAGCGCTCAAATCCACTATAGCCCGCGCCAGCTACGCGACACTAACTAGCCTCTGATTGCAAGAACCCACAGCGTTCTCCTCAACGAATAATATGGAGAATGTGAACAACCTGGTGGACCACTTGGAAGACGAAATTCTAAGTAGTCCGACGGGCGTTCCGTCAATGGGCCAGTTCTTGGACGAAACTTTTCAGAACAAGTTGAATGAGCGAGCTAATCAGATCCTGAATGCTTCGGCCTGGGCCACCACTGATCCCCGTGGTGACCTTGTTGAGCTGAACTCCAGCAAGTCTTCTTTGCTGTTTTTGCTCACAAAGCCCCTTCTCGTTTACTCCTACTCTGATCTAGGTGATCTACTTAAGGAGTTATCTCAGTGGTTTGTCGTTTCAGACTACGATGCCATGGGCGCTGAGCAGTTGAAGACGATGCAAACTGTGAAGGTCACGCTCCAATCCCCAGTAACAGAGGTTGATTTGTCATCCCAGTCAGTGTTTATTGATCTGCTTACGTATTTTGTGCTCGGCGAATTCAACGATGCACAGACTGAACTGGACCAATTCGCAAAGATTGAAGAAAACTGCAAATCCCTTATAACTCAAAAATGCTTACTAGATGTTGTCGATCTACTCGCTAGAGCCCTTGAAATATGTGCTGAATCTCACAAGACACAAGCTCTCTCTAATGGCATCTTCGCCACGAACTACTTCAAGTTAATGACTATCATTTATTTTGCCATCAATTCTGCATTAGCATCGAAAGACTTGCCCGAATCACTACGGCTCAAATTGAGTGAAGTCGACCTTCTCACAAAGCTTGTGAAGCTCTCAGATATCTGGAAACTACAACCCTGCTCATCTGCACGCCTTCGTAATTGTTTGTTGCTTCTCTGGAAATTGATCCTATTGGAATTCGGTGACACAACCCATTTAAAGAGAGTGGATGACTTTCTCGTTCACAAATATAAAATCAAGAACAAGGAACGGAAGTCGGGTAATAGCAAACGTTTGACTTGTTCTCGTCTTGAATACTTCACATTCGAGGAAGATCTACATGATAAGTACCCACTCAAAAACAGTGACGAGTGTTTTGACTCTCTTGAAAGCAATTTAAACTCTTTGGCTGATGGTGAGGAAGCACTCTTACAAGTCCCCGAAAACTCCGAAATGGAACGGCAGATATTCTTGGCCAAAACGACTAGTTCGAACTCTCTCTCCAATTTGATCGAGTTTCCCACTACTAATAAAGTGCACTCCGTGTTTGGAAGCATGCCAGTCCAAACAGTCCACATAGCCACCCCAGTTCCTTCCCCTCCAAAAACACCTTCTGAATTTATGACTGGTGGTGAGAAAGTCCGCAAACTGTACCATGTTAATCAAGGCATGCCCTTCATATATCCGTCTGAGAGTGAAATTAAGATTCCTGATGCAATAGATGAAGCGTCCACACTCTTTCAAAAGGGTATCTATGAGAGCTATCTGTCCAAACGATTACTAAGAGAGCGTGAGGTATTTGCTGCTCTGGAAAGAGGATATCTGAGAGATACAAATAAGAGCCAAGAGGAGGAAGGGTTCGAATCCGATTTATTGAATGAGCATTTTTCCACTTACGAAAAAGAGATCACTTCTCTTCTCCGTGTTGAGTCGTTTTATTCAAAGTCCATGCACCACTTACGCGGATTTGTTGAAGTGATGATCAATATAATAGCCTCAAGCAAGATTAATAAAAGCTTAAGAGATTTTGAGGTTGAACTAGACCCTGAGACTTCATTCACGCATAGATTCGGAACTGATACGACCACAGAGGAAAAAATTCACAGGATGATTTACCATGATTTGGACATGCTTAGAGCGAAAGAAATAGTGCTCAAGGCAGTTTCTGCCATAATGATTCTTATGTTGCGATGGTTTAAAAAGAGTCACGTCCTCAAATATTACTATCTCAGCACATTGCTATTTGATTCTCAGTTCCATGGCGTGTTTATCGATTTTTTGGCGGACAGCTTTGATAACTCTGCATTGCAAAACTCTCATGCAGAAAACAAGAGCCTACAACTATTTGATGTATTGTCTTCTCAAAATCGCCTTATGAATCCAGCTATCAGCATAGGTCATTATGATTTCTTCTCCCGTTGCCGTGGACAAAAATTCACCATAGCAAAGGTCGGATTGGTCAACAAGATCCCCATAAGCAAGTTGCCGCATGACATAGACAAATCTAATAGCAGTGTGGTGAAAATCTCACATTTCAACGAAGATTTTTGTTTTATCTTGGTCAATTTGTTTAATTCGCTAAACAAAATTCTCCTCAAAAACCATCTGCAAAGAGTGATTATGTTTAACGAGCTAAAGCCTACTGACCTCATGAAGGTAGTTCTCCTTAACTATATTAATGATGAACTTCAAACGCCAATTTTGAAAATCTTCAAGAAAATAACCCCTTTCCAGGGCCGCAAATGGCGAGCACTTAATATGGACGTTGTTTCGCTAATTTTTTTGCATTTGAAATTGTCCTTGAAAGATAACTGGCTCAGCGGAAGGGACCTTGAGAGCGACCTCAACACCTCATTCGATCAAGAGGTGTCACTTCGCTCTCTCTTGCAATTTTACAACATGCGAAACTACACCACAGAGATGAGATATCTCGGCTATTCAATGCAAAGTCATTGAGTTTTATTGCACCTTATGTCTAATGTCGCTGCTGTAGGTGCTCCCCGAAAACATCTATCACGTAGCAGATCCAGCTTACTGCGGAAAGGTTCGCAACCAAACGCAGATATATTCTCCATACATTTCAGTAAATTCGTCACAACGCGCATTCCCAGTCGTGTGTGGCATCAATAAAATTTTTGAACTTGCTTCAATCTCACAAGAACTAGTGCTCACGCAGCTGTTACGAAAATCTAATACTCAAGAATGGTCAAATTAACCCAGGTCGACGACGAAACTGCCAACAAATTCGAAAAAAGCACTCGCGCTAATGCTGCTGCCACTTACAGTGATTCCGACTCGGAAGCAGACTTTGGCTACGATGATGACTTCGACCTCGAAAATGAAACTTTCTACGACAGAATCGTAGCTTTGAAGGACGTTATTCCACCAAACCAAAGAACTCAAATTGTTAACAGTGTTGAAAGCGTGAAAAGTCTTGCCTCGACTTTGGTCAACAAAGGTGGCGCTTTATTATGGGGTGTTACCTCTTCGGTATTGTTGTTGGGTGTCCCATTGTCTTTGGCTATTTTGGCTGAAACTCAGTTGCAAGAAATGGAGAAAGAAATGTCTTTACAGAAGTCTGCGCAGGAAGTCCTTGCCCCAGGCTCTGACAATGCCTTCAATGGCGAAAAAGCCAGCGCTTAAACAAGAAATTGAATGAGAGGTGATCTCACTTGGCGTTTCCTACGACTCTCCGTAATGACTGTGGTTTGCCACAAATTTGGAACATATTTGATGACTTGTACATAAAACAATATAGGTATCTTGACGTATTGAGGCTGTGATTCAATTGGCTCCCTTGCTGCATGCATTATGAATCTCTAAACGTATAACTCATTGCTTTTACCTCAGTAGCAGCATGCAGCAACTACGATTTTTTGTGTTTGATCTTCAACGCGTAGATATCCAAGAATGTGGTGAACTCAGATACAACATCAGCGACAAAGATTGCGTGGATGCCAAAGGTTACACCGGCGCCAAGCCACATAAGAGCAGAAATGGTCTTAGCTCTATCATAGCCGTAAAACCCTACTAAGACCTTTCCGATCACAAGTTGAAAGAGAGGTACAACGAGCGGTACCTGCTTATATGGAAATTTTTGCAATGTCAAATGATTCACGATTATACGACCGACACAGAAGGCCATGCTGAATCCAATCGAAATGATTAAGGGGAAAGTGTAGTCATATATGATCTCGTGAAATCCGTAAATGAGAACAAGAATGGAAGCATAGTAAGCAAAAAACGGAATAAGACCCTTGTATGCTTCTTTAATCGCTTTGTCGGCATCTGCTCTCAGCATCTTCTTATCAGACCTGTATTTCTTCGAAACATTCTGCATTGCTGAAGAAATGTTGAGATACAATTGACCCAAGCCTGCGCAGACAGACAAGTTCTGAGCCGTGACGCCATAGACACCCCAGCCACGACCAAGCGAGGTCAAGTTAAGCTGAAAAAGCTCGGTTTTCCAGATCAGCGGACCAAAAACGCCCGTGGCAATGTAAACTAAACACATGAGTAAAATTCCTTCCACAGGCCCACTGAAAGCAGACAAGTACAACGTGTGAGTGTGGTATTCCTCCCATGTCGAAGCGTAGAAGTTGCACAATGCCGCAAGCTGAGCAATAAAAAGCATCCAGCCCCAACCCAACTGCACCACAGAGGCTATAACAAACGTTCCAAGAGTGGTGTTGATAGCATCAATGGAGTGATCGAACAATTCGCCCAAGGGTCCGCTTTGGCCAGTATTTCTGGCATGGCATCCATCACAGCCATCGAACGTTTGATACATAAAGAGACCAAACGCATAGAAAAAGTAGCACCAGCGAGGAGAGTCGGTCTCTAAGTACGGGTCATAGTAGAACAAGCAAAGAAGATTGGCAACAATGAAGAACAACCCGAGCAACGTGATAACGTTGGGAGCCATGTCTTGGGGGAATAGTTTCACAAAGAAGTTCCACCATCTCTTCAACACAAACTGAGATACGAATGAGTGGTCCTCAGACGAGTACTTGTAGGCCTTCAAGTTACCGAGGTCTTTGCTCGAGATAAAGATTCCCATGTTCAATCGAGGTTGCTTGCTAATGTAGTTGCAACTGTTGCACTTTAGAGGTCGAGATCAAACACGTGATAGCAGCCTCGTTTCCCCATGTGGGTTTTTTGATTTGCACCTGCGCTGAGTATCAAATGCTTGCTATTGCCGTGAAGATGACGTCTGTGACAAGGTACAGAGGTTTGGAACAAAACTTCTCTCGTAGCTATCATCATTGATAATACGAAACTGGAATAAGCAAACAAAAATATATGGATATATTTTTAATTTAAAATTTAACACGAAAGTAAAGGGTTGTCTGTTAACATCTGTTTCGCAATATCCTGCAAAACCGGCCATTTCTAAAATGTATGCTAGTGGGCAACTTATTAAATTTCTTAAAACCACAGTGAAGTGATAATTCAGGTGCATGAATGCGAGACAGTAAACAACAAACAAGAAATCGGCATTTTCGGGCAGTAGCTTTTGGGTTTTTGTTGCTTCGGCTTCAAAGTACCCTCAGGTTCTTATGCTGATGTTGAACTGGCAGAAGAAAGTGTGCACTAAACAAAGAAAGCTGCAAAACCACCTTTTGCTTAGCACGTCTCCACCGAATAGAGTTTATGTGCATACGAAGGAATGCCTCTTCATTCATACAATTTTACTTAGAGAGATACCTGAAGAGAGCTGCGATGCTTCATCTCGTAAGCCATTATCTGTCATCAGCTTGTCTTCAAACATTTCCTCAGCAAAGACATTCTAGTTTACGTTCAAGCAGCCACTTTGATTTTCATTGCGCCAAGGAGAATCGACTCCAAATTTATCCACGACCATTCGAACCCACGCCGGATGTGAACTCTTGGATGTGGTAGTACACCAGTACACCCGGGCCACAGAGGCCTGTCTAGTGCCAACCTTTCCGACATACTGAACAGTGACATAGGGTTCATACCATCAAGTCGTTTTGTCTTCCACAAGACGCCCAAGAAAGAATCGGCACATATTTAACCGGGTAACTTTCCTTCATTGTTTATCGTCTGCATTATAATTAATATTCTTCTTTGCATCGTCCTGAGACTCCTGTGGCATCCATCATGAATTCTATAGATCAGATCATTGATTTAAAAGTGAAAATTACTAATCTTTTGGATCAAACCACCGTGGGGACTATCTATGCACTTTCGCCAAAACAGAATGTGTTGGCTTTGAAAATCCCACCACTGCACCTGACGAAAGCCGGATCCCCGCCACTGGAAGATGTTTTCAAAGTGATCAATTCCGCATTTATTAAATCGATCCTGGTCTTGTCGCCCATCCCCAAGAAAAGCACTAAGCCATCTCAGCAAGTAACTTCGAAGATAGACATCGCTAAGCTTGAAGCACAGCTTAACAAGATTCTCAACTCAAGCAAAACTCAGAATAGTCCTGCCATTGCTGCTCAGGCCACCCCCTCAAACAGTACCGTGAATAAGAGGGCAGAAACAAGCCCGCTAGCTTTGAAAGTCTTCGATAGTCTCTGTGAAAAATTAGGCAAAGAGAATGTCCAGTGGCAAGGTAACGAATCTATTTTGCTTTTCAAAGAAATCGGTATTTCCAAGCCCTATGCCCTCAATAAAATCAGTGTATCAAAGAAAGGCCAATCTTCCAAACACTTAGACAAGGTCAAAAGGGCCTTGCGTGAGGTGTGGTTACTGAGTGACAGTTCAAGACGCGGGGGCTGAGGACTTACAAAGATAAAAATTGCATGCCATAATCCCATGTTGTTCTCGTAGTGACGCAATTGCATAACCAACATACAGTTCGAAAGAAAAGTGTAGCTTTAAAGTAGAGTTTAAAAATGAAACACCCATTGCACTTCGATTTTGTCAAATAATCTAACCCCCGAACTCAACCTGGTTCCTCGAATTCCATCAAAATCCTCCCAAGCTATGACTAGTCTTTTTGCAAGAAACGGATGTTCTTTGTTCTTGCAAAAAGACTCATCATTGGGTCCTAAACTCTCAAAATATAAATTGAACCACGTACATGCAAGGCAAATTTGCCTCTCGAACGCAATTTTGAGGTCTTTAAGTTTCGATGTGATGGGAAGCTTGACGGAAATATCTAAGCATGACGAAGTTGCACTGATATTGGGGAATCCTAAACTTTTTGCAAAAATCTGTTCAGTTTCAATGCCATTGCCTTTTTCGATATAAGTGAAGAGTTTCAACTTACTTAAAATTAGCATCAGCGACGGCCGTATTACTTTGATTCCAGTTATTACAGACTTTTCGGCATTGAACATAAGATCCAGTTGCTTGCTATGAAAATCAAAGAAGTTTTTCATATTGATATCAGGAAGCTGAAGGAACCTTTTCCAGTATTCCAAATACTTGATTTGACTTGAGATCGATACACCCTGGCCACAAAACTTCCGCATTCTTCTCCGAGTAAAGATGGCAATGGCTTCTTCTACGGACATATAAACTCCCCGAACTTTTGCCTCATACATGAGATAAGCACAACATATAGTACCTGATCTTCCCTTGCCTTCTTTACAATGTACAAGTGCAACGTGCTTTGGGGACGCTCGTAAAAATACATCAATTTCCTGGACAATTGTGTGCAATAACGTCAAACTAGGAGGCAGGTGGTCTGGAAAGGGGTGGTATGTCCAGTTCTCTTCAAGACAGCTATCCACGCTATATCCTGAGCCCTCACCTCTCAAATTCCACATATGCCAATGTTTCTGTGCCCCAGACTTATACCTGTTGAGATGAGATACTATCTCATTGACTGGCGAACGATAGATCGTGGAAAGGAAGTTGTCTGTCGGCCCAGCTGCTACGATGAGTCTAGGAGAGATATAAGAGAGGTCTAAGAAGTTTTCGGCGTCATAGTATGCCTTCTTTGGTGTTGAGACCAACGCTCGAATCAAGTTCTGGGGATGCATGGTTTGGGTGCAAAAACTATTAAGTCAGGAAGGATGTACGCAAGAGTAGGATTCGCACAGTCTGATTTCAAAAGTCAAACAAAACAAATCGAAAGTAGAAAAAAAGCCACAAAAAAAGAGAAGGGTCTAAAACAAAAAAAATGAAGATAAAATAGATTGGAAGGAGGCCAAAAAAGTAAAATATGTACAAATAAACAGCTTTTCATCTTAAACGCATAGCAATCAGATAATCATTTCCAAGAAAAAATCACAAGATCTATTGTTGATAATTAGTGAGCAACAAGTGTCGATGCTCGTGTCAATCACGCTGAAGAAGTTCGCCTCTCCTTTTATTTTGATTTTCTCTTTTTACTTTTATTCTCCCACTCAGACATTCTTAAACCAAAGAAGTATGCATGTTCTCGTAAGCTTCGTTAGTGGCATAACGGGTAACTTACATACTAGCAGCCAAATACTCACGCACTTTAGCGCTTAAGACTGGGTCAACCTTAATTTTCAATTGCATCTTGGTTGCTTCAGCAAACGAAGTAGCTTGGACTTTTTCATCAAAAGTTCTAGCTAAATCAGAGCCCTCTTCAAACAAAGAAACGGCTTCCTCTGGCTTGTCAGTCTGCAATTTGACTTGAGCAAGAGAGATTCTGGCTATCTCAGATTTAGGGTCTAATTCACAAGCTTTAGTGAGTAGCTCTTCCGCCAATGGCAACTGCTCAACACCCTCTCTAGAAATTAAGGATGCCTTGTTTATCAAGGGAATAGCACCAACACTATAATTTGGCAAAGCCTCTTGCAATCTAGCAGCGATCTCGTATTGCTTAATAGCACCCAGGATGTCACCATGATCAGCCAAAATCTCTCCGTAATAATTCAAGATCTCAGGAGATGTGGGGAATTTCAATCTAGCTTCGGTGAATGCCTTTTCAGACTCATCAAACTTACCTTGCTTGTAGATGATACAAGCTAATTGGATATAGGCGTAAAGGTTTTCAGGGTTGTACTCCTTAGCCTTCAAGAAGTTCTCCTCAGCCTTGTTGAGGTCCGAAGTGAGGTAGTACAATTGTCCCAAATGGTAGTAGACGTCGCCATTTTCGGGATCCATCTTCTTGGCAGTGTCAAAATCAGCAAGAGCCTCAGCAAAAGAAGATCTATCAGCGTTAATCAATGCTCTCATTATGTATGTTCTTGGTCTTGGCTTCAAGTTCATTGCCTTCTCAATGAGGTCCGAAGCCTCGGTGGGAACGTTCTTCATAAACTTGAAAGCAGCAAAGTACTCTAAAGCAATTGTGGCCTTTGCAGCATCAGGAGACTTGTCAGTCAAAGTGTCGACCTTGTATTCTTCAATGGCCTGGTTCAACAAAGTGTCGGCGGACTCGTAGCCTTCAACAGTGTTGGCGTTGATGGCAGCCAAGGCATCGAACAAAAATTTGTCTGCACCTGTGGACTCTTTAGAGATTCCTTCAGGGGTGGATTCAGGAACATAAGTACCAAAGAAAGAGCCAATAGTAGAAGCTGAGGGCAATTCAGGGACTCTGTTCTTCAAGTTAGCCTCAACGATCTTCAAAGAATGTTTCTGCAAGACCTTCTCCAACGATTGTTCAACAGACTTCGAGTTGAAGCCTCCAAAGATGGTCAAAGCAGTTAAATCAAGCATAGACTCTGGATACATTTCCAAAGCCTCATAAGAGTTTGCACGGCGTAAGATACACTTGACGTAGTCACGTTTGATGTTTATGGCAGCGGTGGCGTCCTCAATCACTTGCTCATGCTTATTCAATGTAGCATAACAAGCAGATCTATTTGAGTAAAAGACAGGGTCCTTTTTAATTTGCAAAGCAGCAGAATAGAACACAATTGCGTCCTCGAACTTTTCAGCCTTGTACTTGTCGTTTCCGGCCTTCTTCAATGCAAGCGCCCACTCCTCCTTCTCATCGCTAGAAAGCTTTTCAATCATCTCGTCGGTGATATCAGGGAACCCTTTCAGGTTAACGGGGTAAGGAGGCTTGGCTTCAGAGCCACTTTTGCCAGCCTTGGCATCGCCGTTGCTGGTCTTGCCATCGGCATCCTTGGCACTCTTCTTCTTCTTAGATCTCTTCTTCTTGGACGATGGCTCTGAACGACCTTCAATGCTTTGTTGCTGAATATAGTAGTAGTACGCACCTGCAGCAGAGGCAGATGCCAAGACCGTGGCAATAATAGCCGTCTTGTTTCTGGTGAAAAAGTTGGACTCAGACATGGCACCAAATCAGAAGTTACCTATGGCAAAATGCGGTGATAATGATTGGAGGGAAGTTGAGAAAATGAAGCAGAGCCAAACGCAATATTTCTCCTTGAAGTCAGCCTTTCCAAAGTCCCAAAAGAAATGTGCTTTTGAGATAGATATGGGAACAAAATGGGCGAGTGTTCGACAGTGTCTTTTGGTGATAAATGGTTGTGTTGCAGCTCGTTCAACCGTAGGCTCGTCCAGAATTTTTTAATTTTTTCACCGAGATATGAAGGAATGGCAAAACATGACACAAAACCGGGGGTACCTTCCGCGCAGGAGATGAATTCCGGCCCCGCTCATGTTCAAGTCCAGCCTGTGAGAACTACGACAGTTTCCTTTAGAAGACAGATGGTTCGAAATCACTGGAAGAAAAATATCGGATACCATTGTTTTATACAATGTCTGCTGAGGGTTCTCACCAATATGTGAATTTCGCACATCACTATTACGCATTGGTGTTCACGACATAACTTACGTAGTTCGCCCGGATTTCGCAGCAACTTCTGGTTGGGCGAGGGTGTACTGCAGGTAGTCATGGCTTGTCAGGATTCTCCGGCGATTCAATGATGAATCACCAATGGTTATCCTGATCAACAGTTTATGCTTGTACCTCCCTAAGAACATGAAACCGGAGGTGCGGCACAATTAAATATCATCCACTTGTTTTTTTCTTGCTTGTTAAATTCGAATCTCAAGAATTGTATCTGTATCGCGCTCGTTGATGCTCTGAGTCGTCCTGATATGAGCTTTCTCTCACAACATCGTCGTAGGTTGGTAATCTAGAAGAATCTTCTCCTACACCAGGAGAGGATGTTCCATTTTTCGGCAGTGGGCACTGTGAGGGCCTATTAGGGAGTGATGGCTTGCGATCACTTGAAAAACTGTTCGTGTTGCTATTGCTGCGACTGACCTTACGCGTGTCAGTCAGCTTCTCTATGCTCGTCCCAGATGCATTAGAATGCAAGTGGCTAGTGAGCTTCAATCCACTTAGAACTTGTATGTCCGGACAGGTAATGTCCACGTACTTGACAGCGTTGCTCAGTACCACGTTTTCCTGAAAGTCACTGGTAAACCCAGCAACGACAGTGAAATTGTAGGATCTGGAGATGTTGCAGGTCTGAAATGAAGGTGCAAGATTCCCTGGAAGTTGAAAGTTTTCGTAGTATTTTTTTGGGATTTCTAACTCAAACGCATTTCCATCAACATAAGTGGAACTGGTAGCTGATGACGATTTTTGCCTCTTGCAGTTCATCAAGTCAAACTGCAAGTTTAGGTAGGTATTGTTACAGATTGGTATAATTTCCTCAACCTTAGACTGATGGATTTCAGTGGTCCCACCATCATTATCTAAAACTGAAATGTATGTCGTTGATTTCAACTCAAACCTTAGGCTTTGAATATAAATGATGCCTAACCCATTAGATTGATCTGGCTTTCCATATTGTGCTAGAGAATATTTGGATGGGTCGATGTTGGAAACTAAATACAACTTGAAAGTTGGTCTCTGAGTCGGGGACAAATATGTGGGATGTGGCATCCTCATTTCAAACGAAAAAGGTACATCAACGCTTTTAAACTCGGGGCCAGTCAGCGGGGATTTTTTTGGAGAACTAGTAGGAGGCCGAGAGCCACCACCGATAAACATATTGAGAATACTTCCTTTTTTAGTTGAATTCACTGGAATTTGAGGCAAATACTTAGCTTTATTAGGAGCCCCACGGACCTTAGGGCTTCTGTCTCGAAAAATCAAGTCTTTGCGAAAAAACCGCTCTCTGTATTCTTGGTAATTCTGTCCCTCTCTATACGGTACGTAGTTCGGATCCAAGTCTAGAGGTAAAAACGTGAAGGAGTCAAATGATCGTAAATTTACTTTCAATAGCGATGATCTTTTGCATGTCACTTTGATAAAGTATTTCACAGACGCCATGCCGCCCATGTTTTCCAAAGATGGAGGCAATTGGCTCTCAACATGGTATGACTGGGGCCCCATATTTCTCGAATCCTGCTTACCATTGGTATTATTGAGAGACAGGGCGTATCTCTGGGCCTGTTTAGTCACATACTTACGCCCGAAATTCCCGTTGTTTATGACAAAATCGAAGTTCTTTTTGTTAAACTGTACTTTGTTGGTAATGCCGCCCATTTTGACACACGAACTGTTTAGAGGAATTCGGAACTGAAAATCGTAGGTGTAGGTGCCTGGAAGAAGCGTGAAATCTTTTGACTGAGAAACATTCCGGATATTTTCTGGTGGAAATACCACAACCGAATCATAGAGTATCTTGTGTGTATCTTGCCGGAATTTGTCTTTCTTCTCGTTCAAGGGGATTGTAAGTTGCGTATGTGCTACTCCCTCTAGCTTGACCAGGATGTAAGACAATGCCAATGAGCTTGTCGTGGTGAGCTTGACAAATCCACTGATAATGTCATAGTTGGTGAAAACTCCACCGGTCCGTGACTTGTCAATCTCCACTCGCACGTCGTAGCCCATGATGCCGTTTCCGAAACTATTCTAATGCTGCTGTATTGTGGAGAATCTGAAGCAACGATATCGTCAATGCAGTAGTGCAGTATCAGCGGCGGCATTGCCCCGAAAGCCCGTTCCCTGTATGAACACTCACGCACTCCGTGAGGTTCCATTTAAGCATTGCTCGCACCTCCTCTGTACTGAGCATGTCAAGACAGCAAAACAATACGATTGGGGGCACTCAAAAAAAAAACAAAAAAACTCAAAGAGCATCTAGATCCATATCGTACTAAGTCAGTACAAGAGTGATATGCTCTTATCGTTGGGAATAAGAATACACATTCGTTGCCACTGTGCTACTGGTCACATGAAATCCTGCACATTGGTGGGCACTCGCTCCATGCCAACCCGTTTTTTCTTAACTCGACACTCGTACTCCATGTTCCGCATCGGTAGAACTCAATTACCCAAGCAATTGCAAAGTTATCACAGATTCCACAGGTCCTTAAGCTCTTCATTACCAATGTCTGCACCACAAACTACTCAGGTTGATATCATACAAGAAGGTGATGGCAAGACCTTTCCTAAGGTTGGAGACACTGTAACCATTCATTATACTGGAACTTTGGAGAATGGTAAGAAGTTCGACTCTTCTCGTGACAGAGGTAAGCCATTCCAATGCGTGATCGGTGTTGGCCAAGTCATTAAGGGCTGGGACACTGGAATTCCAAAGTTGTCTGTTGGCTCCAAGGCTAACTTGACCATTCCTGGACATGAGGCTTATGGCCCAAGAGGCTTCCCAGGCTTGATCCCACCAAATGCCACGTTGGTTTTCGATGTTGAATTGTTGGGTGTTAACTAAACAAGAAACCAAACAACAGGGTGAAAAAGCCGATGTTTTATAGTGATATAATCAAACCTGCTTTTGTCTCAGTGATCTCATCTTGTAGCGATAGCGTTGGAAGGTTCACTTTATACTGCAAATCGTAAACTATAAGATGTGGCAATTCGATTGACTCTCTCTCTTCTTCAAATTTGCATTGAGCGTAAAAGTCAAGTTCATGTTGACTGAATGGCAAAACAGGGAAGATGCTCTGCTTGAGAGAAAGCTCGTTTTTAGCATTGTCAAAAGTCCAATTGACTCCTTGTCTCAATGCTTCGTCAGTCGTCATTGTTGACGAGAAGGTGAAAATTCTAGAAGTCGGGTTTTCAATTGTGTAATGTAGCCAGAACTCGTCTCCTTGTTTTTCTACTTCCAAAAGAAGTCTAGGATCTTGCAAGGGGAGAATGATCTTATAGTCATCTGTCTTAAAATTGTTTTCTTCCGCAAAGCCATCTCGCTTATACATGATGGTGGCATTTGCAAATATGCAAACATTATGAGCTGTAAGCCGATGCTTACTTTGTGTAACAAATTTTCGCTTGAAAATGTTATCCAGGCTGTGCATTTCATCAACCCAATTTGCACTAATTTCCGGGTTTTCTGACAGGAGGTTAAAATCAACACCTGTGATTTTGATTCCCTGTAGTTTATGTATTTGTTTTGAAGTCTGCTCATCCAACTCCATTTGCCAACAACGTGACGGCAGCGGTATAGAATGTCCACCTGAGTTGGCATGATATATGAATGGATTAGGAATGCCTTCCCTGTAAGGTCGAGGAGATACAGTGCATTTGACAGGGAAAGCATTCACCAAGACGTTCAATTCCAAAGACTTAAGTTCAAAATCAGTTTGTTCACCAGAACAGTCTGTGGCAAATAGTCGAAATTGAAAAGCAATTTTAGGGAGACTTTCTTTTGGAAGAGCACCGCTAGGTGATTTTCCTATTCTGGAGTAGAACTTTTTTTCTAGCCGTGTATTATTTGAGTTCAAAAATTCAAGAATGTTTAGCGGTTCGTCATCCTTTTGTGATTCCCAATTCACTCGAGCCTGAATAGCTTTGGTTTCCACCATGTCATTGTAAAATGTCGAGGAAATCTCTACCAGTGCACTTTGAAACTTCATTTCTGCTTGAACGTTTTCGCAGCGAGTAAAACAAACAGTAATTCCTAGTTGCTCCCCAATAATGGTGGACTCAAATGGAAAGTCAATTTCTGCAGATATCTGCGGCCGGTAAGGTTTCACCACTAATCTGTTAGGGCTCCGACCCATTAATCTTTTATCGAAAGTAAGTTTTCCAGTTTCATCAAGGTCATAGATGTTCGCCGAGTGCACGATTTTGTCGCTACAAAATCGATGGAATTCCGCCTTATCGAGGGTGAATTCACCTTCTTTTGACTTAAAGTGAAGAGATGATTCAATAGTGACACCAGTAATCTGAAATAATCCAGGCTTCTGAATTTTCTGAGGAAACTGTAAAACCAACAATCCAGAGCTAGTTAAAGGATGGAAGTTGAAGACTGGATTCCCATTCGCCCCTGATATTTGTAAACATTCTTCTTGAGAGCCGTTAGGCAAAATTTCAAAGACATTCCCGCCATCGTAAGTGACGGTCATACATTTCACCCATAATTGTACGTCACTTTCAGTAAAAACTTTCTTGAAGAAGGAGACGTCTAGTAACTGTTCAATATACAATTGTGTCATGACTGTATCAAGTGCTCTCACCTCATTAGCCTTAGATTTATTGTATAGTATCGCTTCAAGAGAAAAAAAAGTTTTCAGACCCATCAAGATTGATCGAAGATAACGGATAACAATCAATCTTCGGAAAGATAATTGAAGATTTGTCAAATTTGCTCACTGATAAATTAGCGAGCTGCTCGAATATTTGCTCAGGGTTCTTGAGTTCTTCAGATACCTTTAAAAGTTTTCTGGATATCAGACTGTGAATATGGCTCCAAGGTGCAACCCTCTTATCACTAAATGCCAAGCGGTAAAGACTGTACGCTTTTGAATACTGCTTTAGATCCATGTGGATATCAGCGATTTCGCATGTCAAGAGAGTATCCATTGAAGAAATATCCAGATGCTGCTTTGCCATTTCTAGAAGCTTGATTCTGTGCCGCTTGATATCATCTGGAGTGGAAAATTGAGAATTCCCATAGTTGAAAGTCAGACTAATTTCTTCAATATTATTGAGCACATCGGCAGCTTTCTTCAATAAAAGACTTGGTGCAGTGATCACATGAGACTTGTCGGGCAAAGAAACACCTCCATAAAACGACACACGAGATTGTGACTTTTTTGTCTTTCCGCCTTCCACTGTAGTGAAAAGTTCCTTCACAATGCTGTCAGGAATTAGAACTAGTAGCTCAGCCAACCACTCATATTGAATTGCTACCCAAAAATGACGTGGCTCTGGGGCAGTTGACTGTAAAATTGCATTCATTGCCAAGATGTGCGCCAGATGTCTGCGCAAGGCAGCCAAGGGATCCTCAAGCGAGAAATAGCCCCGAACAAGATGGATAGCAATCGCATCGAGAATAGTCCGCCATTGTAAAAAGACCTTCTTATCATGTGGATACAGTGATTTACTGAAGTAGTGTGATTTGTTTTTGGTGATGATGTCTACCATGTTGTCGTAAGCGTGTTCAAGAACTTGTAGGCTAGATTCGACATTGTGAGGATGCATAAGCTGGAGGAGAATGCCTTGCTTGATCAAGTTTCTTGTTTCTAAGATCTTTGGGGTTAGCTCAATGGCAGATCTGACTTCCAGCTTTGGCATGGTGTAGTACTTCTGAAACCTTTGTTCAACCCGGAGTTCGATATTAGAGTAGAAGTCAGTTGCAGATGTTTTCAAGGAAGTCAAGATTGCAGAAGCAAGCGACTCGCAATCGCCAGCTATAGAAGCACTAGATGTGTCGAAGTAAAACAAGCTGGAGAGATTGGCCAAACCAGACTGCTGTCTAACATAGGAGAGTCTTTGGGTGACTTCTTCCACGGGAGAACCTTCGGCTACGATAATGGCAATGAACTTCACATTGAACAGCGCATACTTCTCTCTCAATGACTTCAAGTTTTGCCCAAGCACAGCATCATTGGCAGCATCATGGTCTAAGTCCAAGGCACAGAGAACAGCAAATGGCACATCATTAGCATACTTGTGGAACCAGTTGGAAGAGATGATGCCATTTGGAAAGATGTCGGACAGGGCATTGAATGGTGAAATGGGAGAGTGCACGCCTCTAGTTTTCAGGTAGTGGGGCAGGATCTTCAGGACGATGGCAGACTCATCTGCTTCGTAACGGAACCGGAATTTTGCAGTCATTAGTCTGTTTTTGATGATGACGTTGTCCCAGAGCAGGTCACTTAGAGTGGCACGGTCGAAGTGGGGACGAAGCGCTTCGGCAACTTGTCCGGAAAACGCCACTGCCACAAGCGGCGCCTGCTGCTGTACCAACGCTTTGTCATAAAACTCCATGGCGCCTTTTCCCGGAGCAAAATTCACTGCAAGAGTCTGCTTGAGCGGGCGCGATCCAGTACAGGAGAACTGTGCTGTTAGCTAGCGCGAGCGTGGAACCAGGGCAAGAGAAAAGCACTACATTCAAATGTATGTTTACTTCTATCTATAAATATTTGCCATCAGTTGCTTTTCTATTTGTTTGGAAGAACTTGAATTGAATACGCTCTTGAACTTCTATGAGCTTCTGTTTTTTTTTTTCTTTCTTTTCTTGATTCAAGCCAGTAACTGCAAAAGCCGTTAAGCTTCAGCAAGTAACTGGCATGCCTTATCGTGGAAGTCGCGCACCCAGCCGTTGATTACGCACCATCACTAGCGAAAACTCTTTTGACGTCTTTAATTGCGCCAAAAATGTCCGACCCCATCAACGCTAATCCCACAGTTATCGACGCATCCAGTCTACCTACGCGGCTCACACCGAAGTCCAAGCAGAAAGATGCAAAACAGGAGTTGGTAGACAACATCCTCGCACTCTCCATAGACCCTCTGCGCTTGAATCCACAGACATCGGCATGCGTTCCCGAGCTAGACTCTGAAGGAGGATCAGCTACCGATGCGAGCGGGGATGAGCTTGAGGATGATGAGGAGGAAGAATGTATCGATGCACAAGAGATTTTTGACTTGATTTCGTCAATTTCCGATCCTGAGCACCCTCTCACATTGGCTCAACTAGCGGTAGTGAACTTGAGTGATATTACTGTTAACAACGCCCAGAATAACGAATCTGATCTTTCAGAGGTTACCATCAAAATCACACCCACAATCACGCATTGCTCGTTGGCAACCTTGATTGGACTCGGGATTCGTGTCAGACTCGACCGGCTGCTTCCGCCAAGATTTCGCATCCGGATCTTGGTAAAGGAGGGCACTCATCAGTCGGAAAACCAGGTGAATAAACAGCTCAATGATAAAGAGAGGGTTGCTGCTGCTTGCGAGAATGACCAGCTTCTCGGCGTCATTCTGCAGATGCTCAGCACATGTAAATGATTACAGAAAACGTGGAGGCCTCGAAGCATATACATCAATTCAATTAAGCTAGCTTACGGACACAAAATCAAAACCATATGCAAACTACGTAAGTGTATTATCATCCTATTAGTCTTTAAATGCGTACCATTTTGTTTAAACCTTTTGCGATTATCATGTGGCATACGTCAACAATGATGAACTTGAATACATTGTTCTTGATGAACTCCAAAAGCGTCATTAGGTTCGATTGCAGGCCTGTTCTACCGATGTGGCTGACGAGCTGCAGAATATTTTCGCTCAAGACACGGACCTGGAAATAGTACTCGTACTTGGTCTTTTGGTTTTCTATTCTCTGCGCCACAGCACTTTGAGAATTTTTTCGGGCATTACTGGACATATCTGGTAGGTCTCCCACAAGAGGATTTCGGAGGGAAGGCACTGCACTTGAGTTGCCATTACCCGAGCCAACGTTCAGACTCAAATGATCTCTTCTTTTACCCTTTATTTTGTTGTAAAGCTTATACTTGAAAAAACTCCCATGTGCTTGAGTTGTCTTTTGACTTGCTTGTACCTGCATCGTTGGTGGCGCAATTGTGGGGGTTTGGGGAGGAGTTTGGGCCAGGATCATGGAACTACGATCATCATGTTGCGAAATTGGGGAATTAACTTTAGTTGACAGGGTCTGGCTCAAAAAAGACAACTTACGCATTCCACTTATTGAATCGCGGGAGAAGGATGCCATGCGCATTGTGTTTCTATTGCTGGAAAAGCTAGATGGACGAGCGGTTGACGGCAGACTTTGGGAATTTGGATCTTCGACGGGCAGCTTAGCAGATGTGAAAAAGTCGGTGCTGTTCTCCAGCGCCAGCTCATCAGTGCTGTCGAAGGGCAGTTTAGGCTGTAAAAGAAAAGCTTGGAAGTCATTCTCGAAGATCTGATGTTTGAAATTCTCCAATAGGCTTTCCTCTAGCAATAGATAGTTGTTCTGCTCGAGGCTGGACACACACAGAGCAAGCATTGAGTTGAAGTCCCGTAAGAGGACATTCTTCAACTTGACATCCTTGATGCCAATGTCATCGGCAAGCCACAAATCACCCGGAACCGCAATCTGAGGCAAAATTTCAACAGGTGGCTTGTGCTGTCGCTTGTGATAGGAGGAAGGGTCTAGGATTTCGCTTTCATTGCTGAGATTCAATACTCTGGCAATGAACATATTCATGAAGGAGTACTTGGTGCTGTTCAAAGAAGCAGACAACAGTAGGGCCTGAAGCTCCTCCAAGTCAACCAGCGGATCGTTGTCAACTTGCATTTCTATGTTGGGCACCGCAACAGAAACCATTGGAGGAAGAAAAGTCGTACGATATGTCCAGCGATACTATTGTGAAAGATAATTGGATGCTGTACGGTGAGAA
Source organism: Metschnikowia agaves (assembly GCA_963678735.1). Lineage (NCBI taxonomy): Eukaryota > Fungi > Ascomycota > Pichiomycetes > Serinales > Metschnikowiaceae > Metschnikowia > Metschnikowia agaves. The sequence continues at coordinate 482,133 of CAVMBV010000003.1, read as the reverse complement.
TAAATGGTCAACACAGGCGGATTCAAACAGAAAAATGTTTTCAAAAGGGCCACTTAGCCGAAATCTCGTGATTTCTTCAAAGGATGGTTCCTCGTTGATTGGGAGGGACTCGGGGCACACCAAACGGGGCAGACGAAACACAGGGTCACAACACACAAGTCTGCGGGTGGAATTGGCTGAGCCTATGGCGGAGACGGCTAAGGCGAGGAGTGGAGGTGGCGTGAAAATGCGCTCAAGTGATCTGCAAAAGTTAAATAATGGAGAACACTCTTATGCTTTCCTTTCACGGGTCGCGCACAACGGTACCTCTGAAGTGTGCATGAGTCTGCATGGCGATAGAATTAAACCCACTTAGCCGAGGTCTCCGAGGACCCAGGCTATGTGTCTGTTTCCTACGTAGCCTTCCTGAACATTTTGGTGATGGTTGAGAGAGTTCGGTAGCCGACTCCCGTTCCAGCCCGGGACTGATTGTGCGTATGTTCTACTGCGTTCTATTGTCATGGCCCGTATAGTGTTTAATGCGAATGTTCCAAGTTCTATGCACCGAACATCGCTACAAACGTCAACGTCTGAGTATAGTTGTTCCTGAGTACACTAAAAGCAGCCAGAGAAAAAACAGGATAACAAGGAATCCACGTTATCAGGAAATGCAAAAAAACAAAAGACGACTCTGGCAAACAACGAGCCGCTAAAGTAGCCGATAGCGTTGTCCTCGTGCCGCATTCGCTACGCACAATTCGCAAGGCTTTTCTGCCAATACACGGAGCAGCTCAGAACTACCAAGTGCAATGTTTGGAAGATTTACTGGGCATCCTTCACTACAGGAACTAAATGCTCAAAAGGACGTGAGCAAACCTTCGAATTCCACGGACTGGGACTGGCAAAAGCATGCACATAATCGAGTAGCTAGCCGTTCCATCATCGGGCCGCATTCCATTTACCGTTTTGGGATTATTTACTGAGGTACACCGTCGCATTCTAGGTAGCTGGTTTGCGGGCGGAGAAGGACGTAGAGCGACGACAAAATGAAACCGAATGGCAAACAATTCAACGGAAGCTATGTCGTTTGCTAGAATTGAACGTGGAACAGTTCTTTCAGTTTACAAAAGCCGGCTGGAAGTCTTTTGCAACTTGCGATACTAACACCAGCTCGAGCCTCCATATTCTTAGTTCAATGTTTCTTTGAGCTCTCTCATGTTATTTAAGTTTACTCCTGGTTGACTAAAACACTTGTGTCTGCTTCTGTCTACAGTAGCATTTGAAAATATTATTGTTTCATTTGGTGAACCTATATCAACATGCCAGTCCTGCGTACACACCACTCACTCTCCTACCTTGCTAACAGCTTCCAGTTACCACGGAGCTATATCCATCTCCATCTCCATACCACCTGCAATGGGAAAAAGACCAAAGTTCAAATTCACCTTCACCATCAATGAGATATCAAACATCCCGCACACCTCGGGGTTTTGCTTCATTGACTTAACCATTTCCGATAGTGGCTCCACGGGTCTTTCGGGTACGTTTTCGTCCCTCAAACAGTTCCAGCTACCGCAAAAAGAGTCTTCTAAGCCAAGCTCTGCTACGGAATTGTCGACTGAACTGCAAGCTTCCGAATCCTCGGCATCTTACCATGCATCGTCGCGTAACATTCAAGTTCGGACCTCTAAGTACAAGATCAACAACTTCAAGTGTCACATAAACTTGAAGCTAACTTGCAATTTGAAGTTCCCTTTCAAAAAGAAAGACAACATGATTGGAAATAAGTTTTTGTCTATGCGGGTGCTCTACAAGGCAGATAAGAGCTCCAAATCCGGTGCCGCTGTCGAGCTAGGTACTCTCAAGTTGAATTTGGCCGAGTACTTGAACTTCAACGAGCTGGTCAGTGCTAAATACCTTCTTCAAGAATCTAAAATCAATTCCATTCTTAATCTCACCATCAATTTGGAAGAGCTACCTCCTGATTTTGAGTTTCACACTCAGCTTCATATCGACGAAACAAAGCAAATACCCACTGCTCAGAATTCGAAATTGAGTATATCAAAAGCGAAGGACAAGACAAACAAGTCGTTTAAAGTTCCTGAATTCCTGAAAAAGGGTGTTTTTGGGGGTCTCGACGAAGTTATCAATCCAAACTCTTCCAAAGCATCAGACAAAAACGAAGAAATTTCTGAGCTGGAAGACGTCTCTTTTTCTTCTTCCGACGACAACGACGATAACACCGACAGCGGCGTTTCACACAAAAATCGCCATGTTTCGACGGTTGGAGCCAAGTCCTACGATAATGTAATAGTTGACCCCATAATAGGAAGCCTTTTCCGCAAGCTCTTAGAATCGTTTTGGGATCCTGAGTTACATTCTTTACTTAAGATTACGCCTCAACAAGTAATTGATGATATTTTTGAAGCGCCAGAGAATCCTGAAAAACTCAACAAGGATATTCAATTTTACAAAGATCTATGTGCTGAGCATGATGAGGAAGACTTGAAAGACAGTAATGGTTTGATCAGTGAGTCTAAACTCAGGGGTGACTTGAAAAGTTGGTCGGTTTCTTGGACATGATGGAACTGAACCTCGATGGGCTTGGCTCGCTTGTCCAAGTCGATGGCTCAGACTGAAAGATTCTTTCTTTTGTCCAGAGTTTGTGCTTGAGTCTAGATATACGAGCGCGTGCTCTAAGGAGAGGTTGGCTACTCACATTCCGCCAAACACTTACTGACGAACCTGAAACGTCTGCAGTATGGCCTTTGAAAGGAAGTTCCTCAATAAAGGGGGTCGAGTGATTCTGCATAGCGGCTTTTCTCCGCTGATTGTCTCTTGTAATTGCAGGTTTGATTGATCGCAAACTATTCACTTTGGAGGTTTCTCGAAGGTTGGACGAGACATACGGAAGCACTGTACAATAGGTACAATGTGCATGGATTTGTTCTTGACAAGCTCGGTTCGTACAACGTGTGCCTCTTGTGTCTCTATATCCCTTGAATTTACCGTAAGGTACGAATCGTGGTGATTCAGGCTCGACCCCATCAAATCCAAGATTTTCGTCCTGGTACATATGACTACTTATTGATGATTGAAGATCTGTCAAATCTTTGTCTTTAAACATTATGTGACTTTTTTAGCCATTAGAACAGCAATTTTGGTAATTAAAGCAAGAACGAAAGCCTATAAGCTGTCACTGTTGATAGCAAGCTGCTATGAAGGAATATTTGAAATGGAAGTATCTCTAAGCAACTTTCAAATGAACGATTAGTGTTTTATTGTTTTTTTTTTGTTTCTTATGGTTTATATATGTGTGTTTTTAAAATATCTGTTGGGGCTTTTAAATACACTGTTTGTGAACTAGCAGCCAAAACCCAAATCGCACCCGATGAATGTTACAATGTCAAATTTATGCCTGAATACAATTATGATTTTATAACTTAAGTCCGACATGAAGCTTTCTCTAAAAAAAAAAAACATCAAAAGCATTAGTGCCCTTTTCTTCGTGAACACCTAATTATCATTCGACACAAGAATCGATTCTTCCCATAGTAATACATTAATGCAGAATAAATCCATTGTTCGCCATGTCTAGTTGGCATAACTCCGTCTTCCTCCACCACTGTTCTTGAAATTCCCGTTGTACCCTCTTCCTTCACGGTTGTAGTCATTTCTTCTCGGGCCACTACTTTGACCTCTTCTCTTCTGGTTCCTGTTTCTTTGCTCTTGGTTCATCATGCTATGCTCTTTAGCTTGATCCATCACCAGATCCGGCAAACGAAGAAACTTTATGTGGGCACCTCTGACATACACTTCATTCATTTTACAGAATTTTTCACCGTTATTGAAGTTGTAAACAACATCCGTTAAAGTAAGATTCATCCAAGAATCGCAATCGTTCAACTTGCCATATATTGTTTCGCCATTCTTTAACTCAACGAGAATCTCTTGCTTTTTAATGCTCGTGAGCATGTACAAAGGCAACTGGTATTGTTAGTAATGGCTACGCTGCAACTAGATAGTAAGGGCGACACATACCATGCTGTTTGTGGTTCGAACGTCCTGACAGTCCTGGCACCACCTTCTCAAAGGGCTTGTCTGTTTCTCTGGTGCATACACGACTTCATAATGGTAAGGCGCACAGAGAGTGTAGTAGCTTATTCTTGCCGCATACTTCAAAGAGTACGTGTTTTGAGCCTACAAAGTGTGCTGTAAGATGAGGCACATGCCAGAATTTTGCACGATTCTATTTCTTTTCCTCTGGGGGAGCAGAAGCACCTCTCAAGGTCAATGGATAGTGAGACGAGCCTCCGTCTTCGTCATCTTCATCTCCTAGTTTGAAACCAACGTAGTCATCTGTCTCTAAGCTCTGGGCAGCTTCTTGCAAGGATCCCAAGTCACCTGGAGTCATTATGCCTACTCTACCTCTAGGCGAGCCTGGAACAGAGAGCGGCCGAGTCAACTTTAAATTCAGACTATTCTGGAAAGGATTTGCACCGTTCTTAAACAAATGAGGATAAGCTCGCTTCAAAGACAACTGTCTAGCCTTTACATACTCGAGGCCCATTCTCTTCCAGTCTAATAAATCAGATAATCTCTCTGTTCTGTTTCTTTGGTTAATTCTCTGCCTTCTTGTTTTCTCAGTGAAATCAAACATGTAGTCTACCAACTGATTGATGGACTCGTCGACGGACTTTTGTCTTCTGTCAACGATATAAATACCGTAATCGCTGGTGTTCTCAATCAAGTCCTCCATATAGCCTCCAAACCCAGACAAATTTGTTGTGATAGATGGAACCCCCATCACCGTACACTCAGCAGGGGTATATCCCCAGGGTTCGTAGTACGAGGGGAAAACACCCAAGTGACATCCTCTCACAAACTCTTCGTAGTCTAATGACAAGATGGGGTTATTGGCGTTGAGAAACTCAGGGTGGAAAATGATCTTGACTCTGTCCTCGGGTCTGTTGAATAACTGAACTCTGCGAATATGGTTCAAAATTGGATCATTTGCATCATCAGTCATGTTGTGTGTCACGATTGGAGGCAATCCATCTCTCTTCAAAGCAAAAATTCTTCTCTTCAATAAGACCCTATCAGCAGGCTTGATCAAGTCATCAATTGATGGAACCTCTTCCCCGTGAGAGTTAGAAACATGGGAGTTGGGAAACCTGGCACAATGCTCAAACAAACGTTCACCAATCTTCTTCTGCACCTCGGAAATTGTGTTTTCTAATTGTTTGACTACAGCCTGTCCTTTCAAGGTCTCGACGGTATAGGAATTGATCTTTCCAGGCATGATGATGAAAGCCACAATCGTCATCTTGGAGTTTGCCATCTTCAACCTGTGATTCAATCTAGCTAAGGACTCAATGAAGAAATCGGCACCTTTGTTTCTAAACTCGTATCTGCCTGCGATGAAGAAGTACAAGGTGTTGTCCAAATCGAAGTCATAATTACCGTAGAAATGACCCTTCACAAACTCATTGATCTTATCCTTGTTCAAGGCGTGCAAGTTCTGGAACTCGTGCACAGCAGAGAACTTGACCACATTCAAACCGTTTGGCAATACACCGTCGGGCTTTCGTTTCAAAAGGTGTTCCGACTCATATGCGGTAATATGAGACACGGTGGTGAAAACGTCAGCAGTATGAGTGGCCGACCGCTCGATACAGTAGCGATGATAAATTCCTCTTTTGCCAGCCTCAGCATCGACATCAAAGTATTGCAAATTGTTGTAGAAGTCGGTCGACCCAGCACACAAGTATCTACCAAGCAAAGTAGCATGGGTGGTGAAAATGGTGGTGACGTCGAGCTCCCTCTTTCTGCAAAGAGGCAACGCAACGCCCGCTAACCACTCATGGCAATGGCAAATGACAGCACGGTCACGGTCATGGTACACCAATTCACCCAAGAACCACGCAACAAGATAGCCCAATAGAATAGCATCATTGGTCTCGGAGTCGTGGTCTGGGGTTGGGATTCCTGCAGTGTTCCATAGGTCAGTCTTCCATTCGTTGAGCTTGTAGCCCGCAGAGTGAATGTCGAAGAGCAACACCCGGGGAGCACCTTCTATCAACCAGCGGCCATACATCCATCTTATACCACGTTCGCTCATGGAGTCCAATGCAGTTTGGATGAGGTGGTCTGCAACAGGAATCTCCTCGACCTCGATTTGTGCGCTTTCGTAGTGGAGCGGGCCGATCAAGGTGTATCTTTCCCTGTACTCAGCTACCGTGATTGGGGCCTTGGACTTGAGAACGGAGTAGATTCCTCCCACCTTGTGTGCAACCTCAGTTGCCACCTCGAAAAGGAGGTGGTTCTGGATGTCCCTGGTCATTGGTGTGAAAGGATGAGACAGTAAGGGCCAAGCAGCAGCCGGAATTAAACGAGAAAACGGGGCCGGGACTCGGAATAGTGTGAGCCAAAGTAACTTTTACAAGTTAATCCCAAGTGTGTTGTTCTTCTCTGGTAACAAGAAAAATACCGCCGTGTCCCTTTATGACGTAGCGTCGAAGAATGAGGGGAACTTTTGGACGGTGATGGAGAGCACGAACTTGGGACAGTCTATCGGGTCCTGTATCGGAGGCGAGATCTGGGGGCTTCTAAAACACTCTAGTGCCCAATGCAAGATTTCACCACCTGGTTCCGAACGCGATTAAGCCAGATGAGTCGGTTCGAGGAGATGCTCAGAGCAGTTTGAAATAAAGAAGAAAAACGAAAGCGAAAAAAAAGAAATGGAAAAGAGCTACCTAAATGTGTGGGTGCTGGGGCTTGGTGGGACGATTTATCGACCTGATTGCGGTGCGCACCATCCTTTTTTGCGCGGGGTGTACAGGCGACTTATGCGACTATTTATACACACAGGGCGCCCATGGTAGGGCCTTCCATGCGTTAACTGAGCGAGCCTTTGGGGGACAGCTGGACGTATAGAAAAAGAAGGATAGGATGAAAAAGAAGGATAGGATAAAACAAAAGGGAGGGGGGGTCACCCTAAACGGGTTTTCTATGTGTCTAATAAGATCCCTTTTTTTTTTCGGTGGTGGGTTCCTCTGGCCAGCACGGAAAAATTTCCCTCCGCACGGGGCGCAATATCTCTGGCACACTGGGGAAACTCTGCGATAACCTGCAATTTTAATGCTGGCGGCCTGCACCAGCTTGGACCAGCCCCAGTACAAATATCTGCGTTGGGCCAGAAGAAAAAACAGTTTGCTCGCTCCGACAACTGTCCTACTCTTGTAGCTCCCCAGATGTGGTTTCCACGTTCAGCTGCGTATTCGTGTAAGGAAAGATAATATTTGTTCTTTAATTAAATTTAATTAAATTATAATAATGATCTGGACATTTGGCTTCATCTACGTTCCTTTCGGGCACTACTAAATTCACCAATCGTCAATGACCTCGTAATCCGTCTATATAGCTCTCTAGTCCATTTCGGAGTCTGAAGCGTCTTCAAACTGTGCCACATTGGCTTTGCCGTTGAAGCCTTCCCATCTTTCATCATTCTCTTCGCTGCTGCTTTCGCTATTTTCCATACTGTCATCTTCAGAGTCATGCTGCAAAATGTTGTCGGTTTCTTGTGGTGAAGTGTCTTCGTCTTGAGCGTGCTCTCGGGGAGCAACAAGAAAAGAATGCATGAACCCCGACTTCTTGCTAACCAATACGACTTCCTTTGCAATCCGCGCCAAGAACCTCTGGATCATTCTCAAATTAGGCTGGTACTCAAACTTGTTCTGATTGATATGCTTTCCGTGTTGACTTAGTATCTCTTTTACCCAAATTAAGTTAAATTCAATATGCTGACTTCCTTCTAAACCAGTCATCTTTTCTGCTAAATGATGCAACAACTTATTGACGTAAACCACTGGAATGTCCGTACAAACCAACTTGATATCTGAGACGGGAACGAGTTCCAATGCTTTATCAATGAAGTCGGTCTCATTCAATCTGAACGCCATTATCAATGCCACCACCCAGTTCTTCTCCTCCAAGCTCTCGGCGATACTCTGTGGAGTCACGTCCATGTCCAAATCATACGGATCAAAAACAAGCGAAGAATCACTCGAATATATCAAGAGCCCTTCAGTAGACGCAGCTGCAAAAGCCGACGAAGTAGGAGAAAACTTCACAGACATCACTCGCATTTCAGGCCGCAGACTCCTCACACTGGGGTCCCCACGCTGAGATCCTGGCAAACTTCTATCTATTCTGTTGACTCTGTCAACCTCTTCTCCCTGAGTATCTACCAAGTCGATTGATGTTCCAGCGTCCGTAATCTTGGAACTATTGAGCATTGTCAAGGTTCCATCTAGCGACATGTTCTCCGATACAACGAACTTCTTTAGAAGAACCTCGCCAGCAATGTCGTAAATGCAAATGCTATTATTGTTGCCTCCCGCAATGAGATTAAGCCCATCAAAAGAGTATGCAATGGTGGTGAAGTTTTTTGCCCGTGCACTGTTCTTCAGCGCAAAACGGTCGCTGGAATGTCTTCCGGAAAACACGTCCTTTCTAATATCAAGCTGGTGAATCTGCTTAGCTTCTTCAACATCAAAGAAAGTGATGTTACCATTTAATGTGCTGACCGCCACCTGCTTGCTATCAGGGCTGAGGGCAAGAGCTAATACATCATGTTCAACTTCAATTGGTTCCACTTGCTGGGACCTGCTGAAAATACTCCAGATCCGTATGGTCTTGTCCCATGAGCTAGAAGCAAGAACTGAATTCTCTGATCCAAAAGCCAAGCACGATATTGGACCTTCATGGCCTGCTAGAGAGTCCAACAATGAACCTGTCTGCACAGACCACACGTAAATCTCAAATTCATCCTCCAGGCCAGCTACGACAACTTCTCCTGAAGGATCAACGGCCATTGTGTTGAATTGAACTCTTTTGGGTCCCGTAAATGTTCGAAAGTTTCTAAAGCGGATCAAATCCCAAGCACGCACAGTGCCATCCATTGAAGCAGAAAAAAGAACGTTTCCTTTCTTGGCAAATTCGATAGCAGTTACTGCACCCGAGTGTTCACTAAAAGTGAAGAGACAGAAGCCTGAGTTGATATCCCATACTTTAATCTTTCCATCGTCAGAGGCAGTCACTGCTCTAGAACCATCTGGAGAGTAGCAAACAGCATTCATCGAATCGTAATGTCCCTGCTGTTTGAGGATATAAGACTCAGACTGCCACTCGTAAACCAATAATTGACCAGCTTTCGCAGATCCGAAGGCAAACCATTCACCACTCTTATTGATGGTCACCGTGTTGATGGAGTTCTGTCCCATACTCAACAGTTGAATCAAATTGAATTCCGGAAGCTCGTAGAGCCTAAACTCTCCTGAGGTGAATCCTACAACCAACGTATTGCTGCTGGCATGGAAATCTGCACATGTCACCTTGATGCCATCAAGGTGAAAATAATTTTTAGAAACAATTCGCCATTGAGACCTTGTATCTTCTTCTTTCTTATCTTGTTCGTCCTCCGATGTTTGATCAGTCTCCATTTGTTCCACATCTGATGAGTCTTCTTCCTCTATGTATTCCCATTGAAATAAGGCTCCGTCCTTACTTAGAGTGTACATCACTTCTTGTGTGGCGTTGAAAAAAGCCCGTATGACGAAGTCTCTGTGTCCACTCAAAGTCATGGCAGCCTCTCGATCTTCGCTATGAAGCGAGAATACTCTAGAAGTCATATCTTCGGAGGTAGATATGAGAAACCTTGAGTCCTGGGACCAAGTGACCGAAATCACATTGCTAAAGTGACCAGCATAGTTTTTATAGCGTACAAACGGAGCAAACTGACGGTCTTCTGTAAAGTCTGGCGTCTTCCAAATTTGAACAAACCTGTCAAGGCCAACAGCAAAGTAGTGCCCATCGGTTGAGAACTGTAAATCGTGTACAACTCCATTGAAGTTGAAATGGTACAAAACGACACGCGAAACGAAATTAACCAAAATTCCTCTTCCGTCCTCATCGACTGTAAGCAAGAGTGTAGATTGTTTGTTTAGCGAAATTCGGGAAATATTCTTGCGATGCTGATAGTTAAAGGTGAATGATTTGTTACTGATCAAGTCGAAGCAGCTCACCCTATTTCCAACAGGGCTCAATACCTTTGTGCCATCATCAGTGAATATCAAGTTCCCTTGACTATAGACGGTTCCTATCAAGTTAGACAACTTGAAGTCTGACTTCATGGCGTGTTGCAGATATTTTGACTAGAATCTTGGAGTACATTTTTCAAACTTAGACAAGAGCGATGAGAAGATTGTATGCAGGTACACATCGGTTACCACCCAACCTACTTGTCGGATATGAGCAGAATATTTTGGTAGGAAGTCAAGTTAAGCATATGGCCAGATGGGATGTCCGAAAGTCCATATCCACTTTGTATATCTAGTACTAAACAGGGTGTAATCAAGTGGCTTAACGATCGAACATACAGTGAGACCCGTACACCACAAGACTCCATAGTGCTGAGAGTTCAGAAACGAACGTTACATGGGACCAAGGCAAGAATGGCAGGCCTTTCCAAAAATGTTATGAATATGAAGTTCATGCAGAAAGCGTTGCTGAAAGAGGCGGGCGGAACTGAAGAGGAGAAACTCGCAAAAGTGAAGGATTCTTCTGAATGGCTGTTGCCTGGTAGCTTGGCTAAGCGTAAGAGTCTCTCTCCCACAGTGAAAGTGCAGACTGTGGGATACGGAAGCATAGCATCCATAACTGCACAAGCCGATGCGGAGACAGAAGAAGAAAGAAAGCAGGATTCGACTCCTGTGAGGAAGAGTGTATGTATATATCTGTCACCACGGTACTCTTTCATGTACTAACATATCTCAGCAAACACCGGAAGATGAAGCGCTGAAATTCTTGAACGGAATCGAGGGCAAAGCAAAGAGAAGTAAAAAGCGAAGTCAGAAGGAGAGCAAGCGGCCACACAAAAGGACCAAGACACTGAAGTCGTGAAAATTCCGCTTTCTCACCTTTTCTTTTTCATGCTCTCTTGACAAAACTGTCCTTTAACAAGAACGTCTCTCGTGGCAGCATTGATGTGTTTGAATCGGTCGGGCCCTATATGTGTTCCACCGAACCATCTGCTGACCACAACAATCACATCCCAAACATCCATAATCTAAATGTTAGTACTGGGCATTATCTTGTGAACTCGCAAAATACTTACCGTCATGAGATGAAGCATTCGCAGCCCAGCAGCTGTCTCTCCATCATCGTCACAATCTTGATACGATATACCGTTGGCGCCCTTTATTCTCATGGCATTCATGTTGTGGGTCGCTTTCGAGATCTTTCTGTCGCACGTCAAATCGTTCACGGCTCTTCTGGCTTCGTCTACAGAGTGTACTTCTCTAGCAAACGCAATGAACGTGGACCCCCGATCGACAATCGGGTCAGACTGGATCCATCCTTGAAGATAATCTTCTGTGGTTTCTTGTTTTTCTTGTAGATGCTCCGAGCTCTTCATTTTCTCGAGTGGAGGTGACGCAGATTGCCCTTTTTCTGACTGTTTCATTGCGGCTAGTAATTCTAGGTTTTTCTCATGCTCCTCTAAAAATCGATGTAGTTCCTCGTATAACTCAAATATCATCACATTACCGTTCATAAATAATGAATCAATTAGCTTATTGACTTTGTCCTCAACATACTTGTCGTCCGAATACTTGATTGGGTTCGAGGATATAGCCTGTACCACTGTTGGCTTTTCTGATGGGTACCTCTCAGGAAAAGCTAGTTGAACAGTCATCTCAGGATAGCCGTCGACTCGTAGGTTGATGATTCCTGGTGCAATTTTTTCGATGCTCTGAGGATAAATTGCGTCAATAGCATCAATTTCATTATCTAGTTCGGATTCAGTCATGATTCACGTGAGAGCACCAATTGAGTCCTATTCAATCCTGTGATACGGTTTCCTTCCCTCAAGCAAAAAACTCCTGTTTCGGCTGGCGTGGTCCTCAACGGTGCGTTGAAAATGTGGAGTGTTCTCTCCTGTGCTTCCTAAATAGAGAACACTGTTGGATGATATATTTTCTCGCGCTACTTATGTATGATCGCTGCGCATACTCTTCATTAGAATAAATGTCAACCATTGACGAATTCAAACAGCAAGGCAAACGGGCATTTGCTAATAAAGAGTATAAAAAGGCTGCAAAAATCTACAGGGATGCGATTTCAGAATTTGGCAATGATCCTGTTCTCTTCTCGAACAGATCCCAGTGCTTCTTGAACTTGAGTGACTGGTCCCGCGCATTTAAAGATGCTCTGGATGGGCTACGTTGTAACCCTGATCACCAAATGAGGATCAAGCTCTTGTTTCGAAAAGGCGTCGCCTCTCGCCATTTGAAGGAGTATTCGGACTCGATAATCTGTTTCCGAGAAGTGCTCACTTTGGATCCTACAAATCTCAAGGCTCAAGAAGAACTAAAGCTCCTGCTTGAAATGGCTCGTCAGGTACGTCCACACGATCAAAAAGAAATCGTTGTTCCTATGGTCTACACGGACCTGCTTCCGGAGGACTTTGCTCGTATAGTTTCTGGGCATGGTTTGCTAAGGCCAGCTGAAAAGCTGACCAACTCAAGTCTTATCGAACAAACTTCCGAGGAATTATTTGGAAAGCAGCAATATGAGACCGAAAGCACAAATAATTCCATAGGAGATACAGCTCCTGAACCCACTATAATGTCTCCCATGGTGCGATTGAGAGCTCTTAAGCTGGCTACACCCGAGCAGAAGCAATCGGCGTTCCGTTACGTTCTTAGCATAGATGACGTTACTCTTACTTCACTATTCAAAATCCTGGGCGTCGATCAGGAGTTTTTCGATCTTTTTATTGAAGCTTCATCAGAGTCATTCGCAAATAGATGTGATCTTGACACGGCCCAAGACATAATCAAAAAGTTCAAGCTTATGTCGACATTTAACAGATTTCTACTTACTATTAGCTTATGCGACAAGCATCAGATTTCCTCTCTACTAAGGTTTGCCGAGTCTTACTCACCTGCATTCTATCAAGAGCTTCATGAGCTCTTCAAACTCCAATTGTAGGTGGATCTTCAATTGTGCAAAACGAGATCTTTTTTGAGCCCATAGTCATCATGATAGTTCCTTGGCTGGATTAAGTCCAAAAGTATTATAGGTAAGCATTGCTCAATATCATACCTAGCAAATATTATCCATTTGAATGGCAAAATAATAATTGTCGCCAAAAGTGCTGAGATCACGAGGAACAATGCAATTGAAGTATAAAGAGTCTGTGCCTCTCGCCTTCTCTCGATTTTTGAAAAGTGCTGCTGTCGCAATTGCCGACTGGGTTTTAACCACATCAATATCATAGAGTGAAACGTGTTTGATAATGGTATAAGTAAAATTGGGATCTGTGCGTAAAAGATCATGTGTCCTATCATGAAGTCAGCAGCGAAGTATGTCAGTTCCAAAACCTTACAAAAATATTCCCGAATCGACAGTGTAAATATTCGCCAACCCAAGCCAGCTGTCAACCATTTTCCAGACCACCATGCTCGATTGGAACGTCCGTCCATGTATTCTCTTGTTAGAAAAATTGTATTCACCAACTGGAGGATAATTTTTTGCAAAATAGTAACTAGACACAACCCAAGCACTGTTTGCTCAAAATCAAAGTTTTGAAAGAACGCCAACATCAAAATGGACATCAAATGTGCTAATATTGATAATGAATGTACAATTGCAGCAATAATGGAAGGATATGGTTTAATGAAGCATGTCATTATTGGCCCTATGCATGGAGATGTGATGAACATAAAGAACATTATAATCATGTTGAATAGTATAGGAAATAGCCCAACGAAGACGATGCGAGAAAGCGCTGATGAAGGATCTTCATTTGTTTCGCCAGTCTGTGAGTTTGCAAACAAATAAGCTGTCATCACGAATAAGGCAGTCAACATGTGAGGAGTTAAAACGGTTGTTATCACGTTAAATCTTGAAGGACGGACTTTATTGGTGAATTTGACTTCTTTTTCTCCATAGTGGATTCTCAGCTTCACACCAGTGAGTCGACTTCTTCCAATTTGCGTGTAATTGAACCAAGACTTGTCTGAGGCATTGCTGTTTCCCGAATGGAGCCAGCATATAAAATTTCTGTAATCAACAAAAAATTGATTCCAAACAAACTGGTTGGGGTTGAAAATAAAAGGACTGATAATTAAGCCTAACACCGTCACCCAGAAAAATATGAACACTGGCTTCCATATGCTCGTTGAAAAATAGACGACCAATACAAAGAAGAAGGTTCCAAAACTTAAGGACTCATTACCAAACCTTGAATAAAGATCAGAAAATGGCTCTCTCCTTGTCGCAAAGCCTCTCCCAGTTGCAATATATTGTGCACCACCTAGTGTAATATCACTCACAAGCGAATAGGAATAGATTTTGCAAACAAAGATTTCGAACAAGGGAGAAAAGCACAAAATTTGCTTTCCTATTCTTGTAATTGATTTGTATATACCCCTTTCGGATAGTTCATAGATCGCCAATGGCATCAAAGAAGTGAAGAAAACTAGGATGATTGATAGTATGCATTTTTCAAGCCAATTTATTACAGGAATGAGATTTGCACACTCTTCAGGCATCCGGGGATCTGTAATAGGTTGAAACTTGTGATATTTGCAAATTAACGAACCATGTACTAATGACGCAAGATTAACACCGATTAGGATAAAGATCTGAATGGAAAGTATGATAAAATAGTTGTTGAGATGAAATCCAAGATGCGCATAATAGAAAGATAGCATTCTGTCTAAGGGCAACTGAGTTCCTAGATAAAAATACTCTCTTGATAGAGTTTGTTCACCCATACCAGCTCCTATTTTAGTGATGAAGTTTGAAATTGTTGTGAAACCTAGATCACGGCCTTTCCCACATTGCATATACTCACAGTGTTTGATTCTTCCACCTCGGGCAATGGCAGTCATTCCAGCATAAATGTCTTCGTTTAAGTGAAGCCCTCTTTGGGCTTTCGACACACCTCCTCTAGTTGTCATAAAGATGCCGTTGAGAAAGTCAGGATGGCCATAATGCAATTTCCCTCCGATTTGGGCGAGTGTTCTTGCAAATAATGTACCAAAGGTTTGTTCTTTGCAAGCGGCAATGTCTCCAAGTACACCTGTATTTTCCGAAAAAATATACTCTCTGGTTCCAACAATGGCAACTGGGTTTTTGTCAAAAGATTTTTCAAGCTCATATGCGTATGGGTCAACAAGCAGCTGTTCCTCGAACTCCGCTAAAATGTTCCGTATTTTTAAACATTCTTCAATATAGCTGTCCTGATTAGCATCAATCAACTGAATGTATTCTCCCCTTGTGAATATGATGCCATGGTTCTGGTTGTCTGATTTTCCATCACCTAGTATTGGATACCCTGAGAGCCTGACTTTGTATTTGGGAACACGTTCGAAACTTTCATTCTTGGGACAAAATCCGTCGATGAGACACGAGTAGTATGTCATGGTACCATTCCCGTCTAACTCCTCATCAATGTATGCAATCTGAACCTCTGGATATGCTCGCAAAAGTGCTTCAGTATCCTCCATTTCTTCTGGTGAAAAATGTTTGTATCGTTGCATAGAGACTGTGAGGTAAAATTTCCGAAATGTTAATTCATGAATATTCCTTAATCTGTCCTCCTCAAAAATTTCCAGTTTGGCCGTGCCATCCATCTCCAAGTCAAGAAGTATTTTTATAGCTTTCGAGTAATTCATAAATCCTAATATGGTACGATAGAGTGTCTGAGACCTTAACGATGCCCAAACTCGAGTTCGCATTATATAGACTGGTGTTGCTTCCTTGAATCCAATCAAGCTATACGGATTTTCTTCGCCATCATTTTTAGATACCGCTGAGGAAGCACTCTTACATTCGTACTCCTCCGCCATCATTTTCGTATCGCGAACAAAGTTCGTCCATTCCAGAGAATATAGATGCTTGAGATATTCTAATAATGTCAAACGAGAGTATCTATCTTCCTCTTTTATGATTTCTTTGAGCAGAAGTATAATTTTCTCACTATAATGAGGGATGAAAACAGTAAAGGTTGGCATGCTGAGAATACTTCTGGACTCTGGCAAAGAAGCTGTTAATGACTGTGCAAAAAAAGAGATTCTGCGAAACGCTTCAGAGTTCTCTGGCAAAACTTTGGATTTCGAAGCTTTATCCTCTTGTGAAATAAAGAAATTGGGCTCACTGACATCTGCTGATAATCCATTAATCGATGTTTGAAGATAGAGAAGTCTCTGGACTTGCTCAATTGATAAGTAGTGCTCTCTGTACATTGATATTATAATTGCATTCCAAATTTTCGACACCGCATAAGTTTGGTCCGAATTCTGGACCCCCATATTTGAAATAAGTTTGAGATACATTCTTTTGGGAAGCCTCGAGAATGAATTATTCCATGGTGTCCAAATGGATGTGCCCAAATAATAGCATTTTGCCATCGAGAATATCGTAGTCCAGATCACGTACCAGATATACGTATCGAGAAAAAATAAGACAAACTCCAAGATGTATATGAGAAAAAGAACAATGTGAGGTTGAAACCTGCAAGCAAAATGACCAATCCATTTGTCCCCAAGGCAGATTGTACGCATGTGGCTTAATTCTCTTACTGGATGTCTTAAGGGAAGAGTTAGAAAAAGATATGCTTCGATGAATTTTGATCCGAAGATAACAAACCAAAGACCAATGGAGGCTATCCTATCTTCTCCTTTCAATTGGTGAAAAGAAGCGGTAAATGTTTTGCTAGCATAATCTGCCCTATTTTTGAGCTTCGAACCAAAAGTAGTCAAGGGAGGAGCGATTGAAAGATACACAACAGTGACAACTGATACCACGAAGTGGCTTGCTGCAACAGAAATCCCAACACTATCCCCGTATTCATCTAACGCAAATATTTTAATGGCAACAAATGGACCAGCATTTAGCACCATTAAAATACAAAGACCAAAGAAGCGCCTGAAAAACGGATACGAGCCTTCCCATCTTCTAGGCAGAAATCTAAGCTCTAAAAATAATGCGACCAAATTTATAAATGTCAGAATTGCACCAGCAATGGCCATAATTGATAACCGAATTTGCACGGGGGGTCTGTTATCAAACATAATCTCATATTCTCTAGTATAGAGCGGATATGAGTGGAAGGATGTGTAGTACCAAAAGACAGAGAGGTGAAGTATCACTACTCTGTTGAAGTTGACTATGATATGTAGCCAGGTCCTTGTCTCTCTGAAAGTTTTAACCAAAGTTCTATTCCACTCAACGTCTTGCAAAGCTTTATAGCGCTCCTCCTTTGGTAATTCCAATATCTGAGTTTTATCGGCTGTGATAATACGTTGTAAGCCACTCCGGTGCCAAAAGCTCTGATTCATGTCGTCGTATCCGATTATTGTATCATGATCCTTATCAACAGGTTCCAACTTTCCCAGGTGCTCAGTATAGATCTGAGACCTTAAAGTCAAATATATTGGTGTAATACAATGGTCCAAAAAGTTGTTTCTCGGGTGCTCATATTGCCCATGTATAGAGATTGAGGAGTAAAAGTCAATGCAGCACTTGAAAATAAAACATATGCATTCAGGCATGAATCTTACATTATTTGCTTCACCCCACACTAAGAGAAATAGAGCCACATGGGTAACCTGATCGAGAGGGGTTAGCCTGGCCATTTTAGCTTTCCACTGTCTTTTCGAATACTCAAACCTCTCCGTTGCCAGTCCCCTGTGTGTTTTGTGCTTCTTTTCGTAACGTGCTGGTAAGTCTTCCAAATCCATGGCTGCAGCAAAGTACCATTTGCGGAAATTGGCATTCTGTCCACCAATGTAGTCACCATGGATACTGCGAAGAGCAAGATGAGGCCCTGACCTAGAGGCTCGAGAGTCTAACAAAGTCATGAAATACTCAAACATGTTCCTGACATTGTCTGTCTGAAAAAAGAACACTTTTTGAAGGCGTTGGAAGATTGCTTCAATCTCTTCTAGAGATATTGGAACCGATTCAGGTGGTCCCCAGGCTGGAAATTTCGCTCTATCCTGATCTTCTTTGCTAAGTACTTCCAATCTGTCATTATCAGCGTTGTGGCCTATGGTTTTGCGGTTATTGGGAAGGTGTGGTGAGTTGAAGTATGGGGTCGTTTCGTCGTTCACCAATTCTGGCACAGAAAAAGACCCCGATGGCTCTTCAAAGCTTCCTTCAAGCCTAGACTTCTGCCCTATTCCCGTTGACCACGAAAGTGAATTTTTAGGGGACAGGAACATTTTTGTGACGAATCTATGTTTTCAGCCTACAAGAGTCACAAAGTTAGAAGTAACGGTTGTGTATGCAAGTGGTTATGGTTGCAACTTGGCTGCGAAAAAGAGGTGCACAACAAAAAACTAGATCCAGAAAAAAATGAAAGGTGAAGGACATGGTAAAGAAAAAACGAGGGACCTTTTGGAAAGCTTCTACAAACGTTTGAAAATTACATAGTAATTGGTGCATCCATATTTTCATGAGAATGACTCACTTGTTATTCCATCAAGCTTTAATCGCTATCTGAATCTGTGTCGGAGCCACTGTCTAGTGTGGCAGGATCACAGCCATTGTAGGCAACTAGGTTGGGAGAGCCGTTTTTTCCCAATAAAGACTTCTCGCTGATTCTTCCAGGACTAGCAAGCTCAATCAATTTTTGTTTCACTTGGCTTACATCCATTCCCTGACTGAGTAAATTAGCTACGAGCCCAGATATAATAGGAGCAGCCATCGATGTTCCGGAAAGCCTCAGAGGTTTTTTAGTTTTCTTCACGTCTATGCTTGCAATATTGACACCCGTGGTGAATATATCTACACATGAACCCCAATTGGAAAACTCAGCCACTTTATTTGAGCTGTCGTCAATGGCACCAACGGTGATCGCTCCTTCTGCACTTGCCGGCAGCATGTTGCACGCATCCATGTTTTGATTTCCGGCTGCCACAACTACAGTAATACCCGCTTCAACCGCAGAGTTGATGACTCTGTTGAGAAGTTTGTTTGTCTGCGAACCCAAACTGAGGTTTATAACGCCTCGTCGTTTGCTCTCTTGGCTGTGATTGACTGCAAATTCGATGGCACCTATTATGTTGCTCAAAGACCCGTGACCTGACATATCCAAAGTCTTGATGGCTATCAAGTTGACTTTTTTTGCGACTCCATAAGTTTCGGAGCCGACTATGCCTGCTACATGAGTTCCATGCCCATTTAGGTCCGTGGGGCCTTCGGATGAAAAGTCGATTCCAAACAGTGCTCTACCTCCAAATTCGATGTTGTCTGTCTGCACCCCCGTATCTACTATGTATACATTCACATCTTGTCCTTGCGCATCAGCATCATAGTAATATGATCTCCTTGTGGCTCGATCTCTGAACTCTTGAGAAAGCTTCACCAAGTGGAGAGGAGCATTATCCTGTTCACTTAGCACAAGTGCCTCGAACTCTACGTCATCTGCAATTTCTGCAATCAATGGGCATTTCTTTAACCTTTCCAAGGCCGATCTCGAGAATGTCCCTGAAAACCCGACTAAATCGCCAATCTTGTAATATTTGCTTATGAGCTTTTTGAAGCGTTGCCCAACTGGATACGTAAAATCATACTTCATAAACTTTTCTACAGTCTGACTCCTTTTTAAAAGAACGAGATGGTTACAGTTGACTAATGTCAACCCAAAAATTATGCAGAGTAAAGGAAAAACTCTTTGCATTCTCATGTTGGATTTTGTGTGTTTTTGTAATTTCTCAATGCTCATTTGCTCTTTGGCTTTTTACCAGTGCGATGATCTTACGCTTTTTTTTTCTTAACAAATATCATTAATTATCTATGTAGCTGTCAGTCAAAGCCAAATCATATTCACATCTCAACAACAACAAAATGAAACGGGTTACGATCAGAGCATGACTTATAACTTAATTAGCTCTTTTTTTTCTTTTTCCTTAAAAAAAATTCCCATCTTTGAATCGTTACAAAGACCCGATAAACTTCTGTCTTTCATTGTCTGAAAGAGTCATCAAATAGTCCTTCACAGCATCGACCGCAGATGCAGAGTCTTTACTCAAAAGAGCACTGAGTTCCCTTCTGTTCTTCTCGGATGCAAGGTCCTGAATCTTTTCCTGCAACTTCTCGTGATTGCTTTCAATAAAATTGCTAACCGCCTGATCGTCGGAATAGTCAACAGTTGGCATCCAACTCTTCAATCTAGCAACCTTCTCCAATTTATTTTTGCAAGGAACAGTCTCCGCAATTCTCTTCAACAAGTACTCTTCATTCAAACGACGACGTAAACGCCAGAAGAAGAATCTTCTAGCATCTCTCCACTTAAGTTCCTTGCTGATAACTCCCTTAGCTAACATACGACCTGATCTATCGTGCAAGTCAGCAAATTGGACAGATATCTGGCTGTAGATAGGCATCAATGCCTTTTCCCTGGCAGCCAATTGCATCGACACCTTAGAATGCTCTTCAGGTCCTAATTCGGATGTTAATTTCTTCTTTAATTCAGAATATTGGGGATCTAACCTTTCCATTGCTGCAATGAGTTTGTCGCGTCTGAATTTGATTCCTACCATACCCTCAGGCTCCAAGACACCTGCTCTCGAATCGACATCTGCATACATTTCCATCATGTCAGGGTTAATTGTAGGATCAACAACAACCCACGAACCACCTCTTAACTCACCATGTGGTGGGATGTAAGTGAAAATTGGTTGCTTAAAGTCAACTAAGGCATCCACAATGAAGGAACCATACTTGAGTACTTCATTATACATGTCTCGCTGACCTCCTGAAAACCCTCTCCAGTTGGCAAGAATCATCAACGGTAATTGTTCACCATAATTAAAGTCATTAATTGCTTGGGCCGTCTTGAATGCTGAGTTGGGGTACCAGACTTGTCCGGCCTCTTGGATTGTCACCTCAGTCGAATCTGGATTAGCTGGATCGGCCGGGATAATGTTTTCAACCATTCTAGTCTCAACACCAATAACACCGACTGGTATACCCCCGAGCCTAGCTCTACCTACAACAACGCCTCTAGCCCATCCGGATAAGGTTTCCTGGAATGAGTTTTTGTCAAACAAACCAGACTCAAAAGAGCCATCTTCACCCTCACGACCAGAAATCATCCATCTCACATCATACGGCTCATTCTTTGGTGGGTAGTATTCAATTTCTCTGTCCCAAGAATCAAGAGAGTTCAAAATAGGAATAGGTGTGTCACGCTTGGCAGGTATGTAAGACATCCAGTCCATAATCTGCTCCACACCAGCCAAGTCATCAGTAGCGGTCATATGGGAGACACCATTCTTATACATAACCTGAGTTCCACCCAATTGTAAATTAGAAGAGTAAACCTCTCTACCCATCAACTTGTTAATGGCGGGAGCACCGGTTAAAATGATAGGCTGACCCTCAATTTGAATAGCTCTTTGGCCCAATCTCACTAAATAAGCACCAATACCAACAGACCTACAGGTAACCAAGGTAATAGTGAAAATATCCTTATAAGCTCTCGAGGTTGCTCCAGCAATCAAACCAGAGCCTTTAAGACACTCAACACCCAACCCATTCTCGGCTCCTACTATGGATGTGATCATGTGACGCTCAGAGCCATTTTCAACGAGTCTTTCGGTAACCACGGTCTTCAAATTTCCTTTTTTATCAAGAGCAGCTTGATCTTCGGAGGTCAAATACAAGTATTTGAAACCTTTGTCAGGCTTTCCTTCCTCGTTCCAAGCAACCTTAAAATATGGTAATAATTCTTCAGCAATACCAATTCTTGCACCAGAGTTAGCGGATAAGTATATTCTTGGAATTCCTAGCTTTCTAGCCAACTCTGTACATCTTTTGAAATATTCATCCTCATCAGGTCCAAAGGAGCCGATCTTGTGAGTGATATCATTTGCCACAATGATAAATTGACGACCACGTGGGTATTCAGGAGTTTTGGCAGTCACCTTGAAACCTACCATACCAATTTTGTTCGAGCCAGGTTCTCTCTCAACAGCAATTAATCCACCGTTCTCGTCCTGGATCAACTCTTGAGAAACAAATACATCTTTTGGAATCTTCGCGTCCTTTGCATGCTTTTTCCACTGCGATGCAGTAGCTTGTCTAAATAACTCTGGGAAATCGTATACATACGTTGTACCCATGTTGTGTGCTTTATAACGCTTTGGTTGTAAAGATTCCTTAGCCGGATAAGGCGTGCTGATAGGTCTCAAGTGCATCGATCCCGGTGCTCCGATAGACTTAAACACCCAGTCACCTTTAGTATTCTTGATTTCCATGTATAGCTCTGACTTGACAACATATCCAGACACATTGTTTATGATAGCACGTAATGGGAATGGCTGTCCAGATGGACCAATGCAAGAGATACAAATTTCAGCACCCGTAACTCTTAACCGCCATAATCTTCGTCCGAACCTTTCTAAGAACGATTCAAATGCAGCCTCGACTTCCTCTGGCAAAATATTAAACACAGTAGAAAAGTTGATGAAAATGTGGTTCAAGTCGGAATTAGATGTGTCAATAATCTCTAAAGCATCCAAAATGTCAGACATCAAACGGTTTGACTCAGCAATCAAGTACTCTTGAACACTAATATCATCACTCAAAACACCTGTTCTGATGAGTCCTCTTGTGAAAAATCTTTTGTCCGAAGGAGAGTTCTTGCCGATTGCCTCATACACATGGATGTTTCTGTTGTCAGTGAAAATAGGTTTGATGTCAAAATTTTCTAATCTGGCTAATTCCAACTGGAAAGCCAAAGCAGGCTCAATGTGTCTAATCACCTTATTCTCAACATAGTCTGGAGCAGTGAAGGTGTAATACTTGGGGTAGATACCAACATTATTTGCAACAACAAAGGTAATACGGCGAACAGCTGCTGATTTCAAATCATCTTTCAAATCATCCAAAGTTTCTTTGAGGGTTGATAAGACTTCTTCTTCAGATTCAACTCCATCAATACTTAAGATGATCACATTCACAACGTTCGTGTACTCTGGGTCGTTTCCTTTTGTACTGAAGGTGATAGCATCAGCTGGTTGCAACTTTTCTAAACCTGCGAGAAGCATCTCATCAATGTCATCAATGTGCTTGACTGGAACCAATACACCCACTCTACTGCTCTTGCCTGAACTGTCAGTAACATATGACAAGTCCGAGATAGAAGCAGCTCTATTCATCGAATTGGATTCGTTCTTTTTGGAGAAGATTGATGTATCAGAAGCCTTGGAGTTTGAAGGTAATTGAAATTTCCAGCTTATGATAGGAAGTTTCTCATGTTCGTGGAAGTCATAACTGATGTTCTCCAAAATATAAGCCCTATAGGAACGACGTACATACACCTCTGCGGCGGCCATTGCAACCCATTCATCGGCGTTGATGAGGAATTGGGGTAAAACGTCAAAAACAGTGTGCTTCGAGTCAACCACTTCACGAATAATATTCATATTAGGAGAGGTGTATTTCGCATATACTTCACCATAGGCAGCTTGCATCACAGATGATCTCAATATGTGTTCCAATTGATCGGATCTTTCCTTGATTGAAGGCAAGGAGCATTGAATCAAAATTTCTCTTGCCTTCAAGGCCACTTTTGCTGTGCCTCTAGATTCTAAATCGACAAGGTTTTTCAATGCTTCTCTAATTGGAGAGGCAATTGTAGCTGATTGCTGTAAAACTGGTTGATAATGCTCAGCAATAGCCAAAATTAAGTTATTTTTAGCAGATACTTTTGAGTGCGACAAAGCGAGCAATAACACTTGGCCCAAGTCAGATCTGTTTGCCTCTCTAAGCTTCAAAATGACATCTTCATCACGCACGTTAGCGCCAGAGAAGTTCTTCTCTACATCGTAATACTGATTGAGTAGGTCGGCCATGAATGTGAACTCATACTCAAGCAAGCCACCAGCATACTTAGATGCAACCTCGATCAATGGAGCGATCACTGCACCAAAAAGAGAATCTTTAGATTCCTTCTCAGCTTTGCTAAGCAATTTCAAAACTTGTTTTGCAGGAAACTCTACGCCTCTGCTTTGAGACCTTTCAATCAAAACAGATAAATTTTCATCCAATTTAGCTGGCAATCTCGAATGCAAGGCAGAGATAAATAATCCCCACTCAGAGTAGGGTAAATCTTTGTCTTTTAAAACTTCAATCACGTTCTTAAGTGTAGAGTTCATGATAACTTGATTGTCAAATCCATTTAAAATGTTTTTCAAAATCGAAGAGTATATGTTGAATTTGTGAATAGCCTTGCTTCCTTGGACAGTTGGCTCACCAAGATCAGGCAAAGTGCCTTCGAAAGGCAATGCGTGCTTGACCTTTGAAGGATCATCCAAGGACAAAATAGCCAAAATATCACCAGCATTAACCGTTGAACCTGGTTGCTTGATCGTTTGTAGGATACCATTTTCTTGAGCGACCAAAGGCATGCACATTTTCATGACCTCAACTTCGGCATATGGCTGACCAGCAGTAACGTGGTCGCCGCTTTCAAGTAAATACTTTACCAACTTTCCTGGAGATGGAGTTCTCAACTGGGTTGGGTCATTCTCAACTTCCAATAAGCATGTCTTGCCATCAACTGACAATCTAGTAGCTGAAGTCTCTTCCTTCCAGTAGATAGCATGAGATTTGCCATCGATGGAACACAAAAGTCCACCATCAGATAATGAACGAACTCCAACCACAGCTCTTGTACCGTTTAAGAACAAAGTGTATGTTTCGTCCGAGGACTTGGTGGCAGTAAATTTGTACTTCTTACCCTCATAGATGAACTCAATAGGGTATATCGTTCTCAATAAATTCTTGCCAGGAACTTGACCTCTCTCTAAAGAAGATGTGTACTCGGACTTGTCTTCGGAAGAAAGCAAATGAGCTTTCGTTGCTGCACCGCACAAAACTGCAAGAATAGGGTCGGGTCTTTCAGCAGTCAATTTCTTCGAAATCAATTCATCTAACCAACCGGTAGTGATAGTGTTACCTTCAAAATCAGGTGTTTCTAATAATTTAATCAAGTACTCAACGGTTGTTCTAAAGTCACCCCTAATGGATAATTCCTTTAAAGCAACAACCATATGCTTTCTCGAGGCTTGACGGTTTTCTCCGAATGCGAAAATATGACCGAACTGAGAATCGGAGAAAGAATGGATAGAAGATTGATTTGTCACAGAGAAGTAACCCCAGACATTCGAAGATGATCTGAAATTCAACTCGTGCAAGTTACCACCGGATGGCTTGAAACCTTCGCCTGGGTCTTCTGAGGTAATACGACAAGCAGTGCAGTGACCTTTTGGAGAAGGACGACGTTGAGAGGATAAAGAATTTTCATCTTTGAACTCGAAATCAATTGGAGTAGACGTATGTGGGTCAACACCATAGAGAGTTCTGATATCTCTAATTCTGTGCATAGGAATACCCATAGCAATTTGCAATTGAGCAGCCGGTAAGTTGACGCCAGTCACCATTTCCGTTGTTGGATGCTCGACTTGTAATCTTGGATTCAATTCTAAGAAGTAGAATTTGTCCTCGGCGTGAGAATACAAGTATTCAACAGTACCAGCCGATACATAACCGACCAACTTACCTAATCTGACAGCGGCATTCTCCATAGAGCGGAAAGTATCCTTATTGGCAATAGTGACAGGAGCTTCTTCAATAATTTTTTGGTGTCTTCTTTGAACAGAACAGTCTCTACCGAATAAAGAGATGTTTGTGCCGTATTGATCAGCCAATAATTGCACCTCCAAATGTCTAGCATCTCCAGCTAACTTCATTATAAAGATAGGAGAGCCAGGGATTTCATTAGCAGCTTGGTTATACAAGGTAACAAAGTCTTTCTCGTCGTCAACTTTTCTAATACCTTTACCACCACCACCTTCAGAGGCCTTTATCATCACTGGAAATCCAATCTTTCTAGCTTTTTCCAAACCGTCTTCTGGACCAGTGCAACAGCCTTTCGCATAAACTTCATCTGTGACAGAAACCAAGTTGGTCTCCTTGTTGACATCAACTTCGTCGACGCCAGTTCCAGACCAAGGAATACATGGAACATTGGCATGTTGAGCAACAATGGTGGAGGAAATCTTGTCACCCAAGGATCTCATTGCCGAGCCTGGAGGACCGATGAATACGATCTTTTTTGGCGATTGGGCCAACATCTCGGGTAAGAGAGGGTTCTCGGAGGCATGACCCCAGCCAGCCCAAACAGCGTGGACATTTGTTCTTTCGGCTATTTCCACAATCAATTCAACATTGGCATAGTTGTTGTTGTTGGTGCCACCTGGCACCTCGACACACTGGTCAGCCATACGAATATATTCGGCATTGGCTGCCATATCTTCAGGGGTAGCCATGACAGTAAACTGTATAGCTCTTTCGTCACCGAACGTCTCATATGCCCATTTTCTCACTGATCTGATCTCTTTCACAGCGGCAATACCGTTGTTGGCGATCAAGACTTTTGAAATGACGGTGTGACCTTGGCTCTTTTTCACAAAGTCGGTGACCGCAGAGGGCTCGGCAACATGGACCGAATTTAAGCCCTTGAACTGCTCGTTGAGGTTGTCATGGAGTTCGCTGTAATTGACCTCTGACATTTTTCTTGAATAATTCTGTCCGCGTTTGAGGTAGTTAATTAACGGACCAAACGCTTTTCTTCTGAGTATGGAGACGCTTAAATACCTTTGATTTCGAGGATGACGGCTCGAGACGTAAGAAGGGAGTCGGTAATGTGGGGAGTAAGTATGTACAAAAGATCTAGAAAAATAAGCACGGTGGGAGATTCTGTAGCGAGTGTTAGTAGTGAAAGATAGTAGCACGGTGTCTATACGCCGCATACGACGCAATCCTATTTAGAGCCAGTTGCGGACGATGAGGTCGATGAAGCTGTTGGAGGACATTGGAGTATTTTCTCGCGTTCTTGAAATGGTTTGCCCGGAGTTCCGAGGGTGCGGCCAGTTCCGAGGGACCGTTTTTTTGGGATTTGAGTCTGGCAGTTTGGCGGAGGCAGAGCCATTGATTCACGGCCCGACGTCTCTGTTGGATCTTGATTTGTGTATGGATCAATCTAGCCTCCTCTGTTTGGTCCGCGTGAATCTTTCTCCGATGGACCAGCATCGCCGGACAAGTGTGACACTCGGCAGCGTAGCGAAGCAGAGTTCTCGGCTATCAAGCTCTGCTGCCAACACGGGACTTCAGACGGATCAGCAAAAGGAAAAGGAAAAGGGATAACCAGAAGTAAAGTACATACCGAAATGTTATGCTGTTAGGTATAGACGAAATGGTATAACACTGACAATTATAGGAGAGTATTGATTAGTTAGTTTGTTGTTGTTGTTGTTGTTGTTGCTGCTGCTGTTGTTGCTGTTCTTAAATAACCAAAACTAATTGTCGGTTCGACTATCCTGGATGTCAGTCTTTATCAACCAATTGGCTTGAAATATCAAAATTCAGAAAAGAGTGTGATAGCCCGGCTTGGACGCTTATAACACTGTGTTCGCAGCCCACAATTCCAGCGCCTGTACGCGCGACCACATCTCAACTTTGGCCCCAACATTGAAAAGTTGGCCCAAAAGTACGGTGTGCAACTACCGGACACTCTGCAAGGGTCTTGACGTAACTGTTTTTTTCATTAATCCCTTGGAACACTAGCTGAGCCTGGAGGAACAAAACCACTCCTCTCGGAACCGGCTCGCCGCTTGTGGGCTGTTCCATCATAAATCCGAGTATGCTACATTCTCTCAGTCTACATCTCACCAGCTTAGCATTCGAAAGTTTTTCCGCATTCCCTGAAAATTGATCCGGTGTAAGCAGATAAGCAATAATATTGTAGTTCTACAGATGGTGCATTGGGCGCGGCCTGGTTTGCTCAACGGACCTTCCAGTGCACTCCAAGAATATAAATAATGAATACATTTAAGGCAATTAATAATTTACCTCAATGAGACATTTGTCCATAAACTAAACAATAAGGAATTCAATATTGGTACGTAGAAAGATTAGCAAAGAATATAAAAGACTATCTAATAGTATTAACGGGTCCTGCTCTCGGCTTCTGCCAATCGCACATCAGGCTGACTGGCCCCGAACTTCAACGAACACGGGCAGGCCTCCGTCATGTAACATTATCCTTCCCTGGGAGCGAGCTTATCTTCGGATCCCACTCTGTTTTCACACTAAGAACATGGCTGGCTTCACACACAATTGCTGTCTCCTACGCTGCGTGGATGTTGTTAGTTCTGGCCTCTTTTTCTGCCGTTGAGTTCTGCGAACTGCCCTGGGCATCGGAAAGTTATTCTGGCCAAACACGAATACTGGGATGTGTCATTTGATTTGCTCTCTTCGCTGTTCGCTCAATTATTCTATTCAAGAATATTTGATTTAGAAAGCTAATCATCCCCTCCACTTTTAGTGGAGAGTATTTATTTATTATATATATGTCATTTAGAAAAAGGTAATTATATAACACACGTATGGTCTCTGAAGATCCTACTTTCAAGCTGAATGATTTGGTTACTTGCGGATTATTGAATTTTAATATTTTTACTTTAATGGTATATCTGTATCGAGAATCTGTACCTCTAAGAAGTATTTACTGCTCTCGGCCGTGGTTTTACTCAGAGGAAGGCATGCCCATTCATGGCGAGCATTCAGCAAAAAGAATAGCACACTTTACTGTAGAAAGCGAATGTACCTCCTTATTTTTTCCTTTCTCAAACCATCTAAGAATGAGCTAAAGATCGTGAGACAGAGAACGGTGTAAGCCGAAACTAGTGCAGGATTTCGATAGAGGAAGATAGAGGCAGCTTATTGACAGAGTTGCTTGCAAAAATTTAACTGTTCTGTTCTCTCAGCGGTGTTTTCTGCCATTCCTTTTAACACCATGCAATGGTAAACATTAGTAAAAAAACTCGTAATTATGCATTGTAAGGAATATTCGGCCGTCACACTGTCTTTCTCATTCCACAATGCAAGTGAGTAGCAACCCTGGTGCTACTCAAAAACTGTGTGCCGTCTGAAGTGCTTTTTACTTTTTTCGTGCATCCACATGACTCTAGTGTAGAACGCGAAGAAAGGTACTGGGAAGTGCTGTCGGCGTTGTCGCCCTCGTCTCCGAAGCTGATTATATCTGCTGCTTTTTTGTTTTTTTTGTATTTTTGTATTTACCATTTTTCGTTGTCCGGTTCTTTCTTTAGCCCTTGGTCACCACCAATGGTCAGGAGCAGTGCGCTGAAATAGTCAGGAACAAGTTCAGCCCTCATGATATAGTTTCAAGATTTGTGTTTACACTTCAGCAAGGCAAATTCCCGAACGCCATGTATTGTAGGTTATGAAGGCCAGCTGAGTGCTGTAAGATTGCATCATACGTAAACTACTCGAATCCGGTAAATGACGCGGCGCATCATTATCACATTCGCTAATCTCCACATAGATGGAGCCACTCGACTGTACAGAGTACGGAACGGCAGAAACAGACGCATAGAGATGAGTCTGTTGAAGGCTGAAACCTTCCTCTGACTCGACGAACTAGAATCTGAAACCCGTTTCCTGGTCACAACTCTTTTTGTTTTGGGCACTTTTCAGCGAATTTGCATGTTTTCGCCCTGTCCCTTTCCTTGCAAGCCGTCCTGATAGAAATGGAACATGGTGTGTATTTAAGCCGCGTGCCGCGTTTCTAGTTGCACTGGCGTGGGGTGCAGTTGTGTTCTGCACTTAATGTGGTCAGTTTGCAGTCAAAGACAGCTTATGACGGATGCTAAGAACTCTTCTGGCAACCTTTTGCTGTCGCCTACTCTCAGCATGTCTCAGTACTGTATCTCGATGTTACTCGCTACTAGAAATATGTCGGAAAACAAAATGCACCTATGACTTGTGGGGGTACCCGGGGTTAGGTTGGGAGCTGTCTATAAATACCCGGTTATCTAGTTTACCCACTTTTGTGCTTTTCTAGATCCCACTTCGAAGTAGACAAAAATATGACACTGGTCTCTTCATCATCCTCTACCAATTCTAAAACTTTTGATACCAATCAGGAGGTACCTACTTACCTTGGTGCTAAGGGAACCAAACTTGGCCGCCTTATAACATGTATTTGTGGTGTTGGTTTTCTCCTCTTCGGCTATGACCAAGGTGTCATGGGCTCGCTTCTCACATTGAAGCCTTTTAACGAGACTTATACCCAAATTGATGAAAATGTAAAAGGAACCTCAACTTTGCAGGGAGCAGTTGTTGCCATTTACGAAGTTGGTTGTTTGCTCGGTGCCTTGTCTACAATTTACTTTGGCGACAAGTTGGGTCGGTTGAAAGTCATTTTCCTTGGATGTGTGATTATGATTATAGGAGGTGCATTGCAAGCAGGTTCTACTAATGTTCCCTTTTTGGCTGTTGCCCGGGTTATATCAGGTGTTGGTAATGGTTTTCTCACTTCTACTGTTCCCTTGTACGCAGCTGAGTGCTCCAAGGCACAGCATAGAGGAAAGACCCTATGCATTCAAGGATGTTTGATCACATTTGGAATTTGTGTCTCTTACTGGGTTGATTTTGCTTTTTACTTCACTGAAAAGTATGGTGAGATTTCGTTCAGATTTCCCATTGCCTTCCAGTGCATTTTCCCTATAATTATTGTGTTTTTCATCTTCAAGTTGCCAGAATCGCCTAGATGGTTGATGGCCAAGGGTAGAGAGCAAGAAGCCGCCCACGTTTTTGCTGCCCTCTATGACACACCACCCGGCCACCCCCTTGTTGCTCAACAAATCGAAGAAATTAGAATCAGTCTTACAATGGAACAGAAGAGAGGAAGTGGCGCGTCCATGTTGCTTAAACAAGGCAGGCTTAAGCATTTTCAAAGAGCAAACTTGGCAGGTTGGTCCCAAATCATGCAACAAATTTGTGGTATCAATTTGATCACATATTACGCGGGCACAATATATCAAAACTATATCGGGATGAGTGCTTTCAATGCTAGGGTCGTGGCTGCTTGCAACGGTACTGAGTACTTCTTAGCCTCGCTCATTCCTATTTTCATCATTGATAAAGTTGGAAGACGGCCCCTTTTCGTTTGGGGAGCAGTCGGCCAATTTCTAACCATGTTGTTTTTGTACGTTTCCATGGAGATGGCGGCCCAAGGACACAAGGGAGGATCTTACGGTGCAGCATTTTTGTTGTTCGTGTTCAACACCTTCTTTGGCCTCACCTACTTGTCTATTACTTGGTTGTATCCTCCCGAAATCTCTTCCCTCGAGGTGAGAGCCCCTACTACAGCAATCTCAACGGCGTGTAACTGGAGTTTCAATTTCATGGTTGTCATGATCACACCCGTCAGTTTTGATAGCATCGAACACCACACTTACTTGATTTTCGCCGCAATCAATTTCTTGATGATCCCCGTCACGTACTTCTTATACCCCGAAACTAAGGGCAGGACTTTGGAAGAAATGGACTTGATTTTCGCCAATACTCCAGTTAACGCGCCATGGAAGAGTGTTGCCATTGCCAATACCATGCCATTTGCCCACCAGGGAGACCTGGCGGACTTGGAGGATTACAAAGCCCAAGCAGAGTTCCGGGAGATCGTAGAGGATGAGTCGCTTTTCGAGCAGAACGGTTCGGAAAAGGCTTAGAAGAGTTCAATTCCACTCAGAGTAGTATCTAGTTTTAGTGTAGTACCTAGTTTTAGTTTAGTAATTGTATTACTATTGTTAGCACTGGTACTGTAAGTTGCAGCTTTCGCGCAGGACTGTTCCCAGTATTATGCAGCATTACCAGAGCAAGACAGTATGGGCGTACTGCAGATCGTCACGTGCGGGTAATTACTAAAGGAACCGTTCAACTTCGTAGAGATACCTCCTCATTCAAGACTACCAGAAGTGTGTATATCGACTGCGGTGTGGGGAGCATGTTGGTTTATTTGCGATGTAGTTGAGGTTGGTTAGGGCCAGTCGCAGCAGTGGGATTGCCACTATGAAGCATTTCGACAGAGTGCGAAGTTCGCACTGGCGAAGTCGAAAAAAAAAAGTAGCGGAAAAAAAACGCTTCAACAGCATCTCACATATAGATCGCACACTTCATTTCACCAAAGTCAACATAACATGTCTTGGTTGTTTGGTAGCAAGCCTCAGAGCCAGACACAGTCGCAGTCAGACGTGGGTTTGGGCTTTGACCCCGCACAAGTGTCAGACATCTCCGCAATCATACAGTCTCCGGGAGTTTTGGACTCCAGCAAATTGCATCCATTGGCTGGATTGGACAAAGGTATCGAGTACTTGGATTTGGAAGACGACCACTTGACCGATGTTGAGAACGGGTCCAGTATCATTGCTGCTAGAAATTGGAGAGACAACTTATGTTACGGAACCGGTACGATGTATTTGCTCGGATTGGGAGTCGGTGGTGCGTACGGATTCCAAGAAGGCTTGAATAACTTGCCTGCAAACTCCACGGCCAAGTTGAAGTTGAACACTGTATTGAATCACATTACAAGAAGAGGCCCATTTTTAGGTAACTCGTGTGGTGTGCTTGCCTTAATCTACAACATTTTGGATTCCACCCTAGACAACCTCAGAGGTAAGCACGACGACCTTAACTCTCTTGCTGCTGGAGCTCTTGCGGGAGCGTTGTTCAGAAGCTCTGCTGGTCTCAAACCCATGGCCTACTCCACCGCCATCATGACTGCCTGCACCGGTGCTTGGTGTGGATTGAAACGTGTTCTTTCATAATTGCATGGCTCGGGTGGGCGTCCTTTAACCTTTCGCCCTCGACTGTATATATATGTATTGCAAAATTACCGGGACATACAAGTACATGCTGGTGATGAATCTCTCTTCCGAGTGTACATTTATGTAGTGAGTCTTGCCGTTGAGTTAAATTACATTACTCTGCTGTGCTATGCGGCAATCGTTTTTGGGCGTTTTTCCAACGATTCTGGTGCTTCTGGTGCTGGTCGCTTTTCTGGCTTGGAGGGCTCATTGCCGGCAACTTCATACTGCTTATCCTTTTGCTTAACACGAATAAATACTTTGTTTCCTTCATCGCCGATGGTCTCCGCTAGCGTCAAGAAATCTTGATTGTTTTTGATCTTGCAAAAATCTTGATAAAATCTGGATTTACCCGGAAGCTGGTTAAGCAATATGTACTTTGTATTGCTGGGATGGTTGTCGCAGGAAATGCATGTTCTGATGAACTCGGGAATGACGTACCGCCAGGGTAATGGATTCGAGCTGAAAACCGTGGGGTTGGATTCTGCAGCTTCAGCCATCATGCCTCCAATTTCGTGGTTGGCGATTTCTTTTTGAAATTCTTTGAAATCCGCTTTGCCTTCAAAGGCGCCGTTGATCACTAACGAAACCCCATGCTTCTTGGTGACCTCATGTATCTGGTTCACGAAATCTCGAATTGGGGTGTCCTTGTTACGCATATCCCTGGTTCGGCAATGCACCGTCAAGTTTGACACGCCTGTCAAGCAAATTTTTTCGGCAAGCTGGAGAGTTGGCAATGGGTCTTTGGCATCTAGTAGCCGAATTTTGGCACTGATGGGCTTTTTGTGAGGGATCCCGACTTCTTTTACGAGCAGAGTGAGAATCTGCGTTAATAGATCTGGGGTGGAAAGCAAAGCAGCACCCATTCCAGCGTGCGTGGAAAACGGCTTTGGGCATCCACAGTTTAGGTCAATGCCGTCTACATCTTCGATGACCTTCAACGCGCCTGACACGGCGAAATCGGGATTTGCCGATCCTAGTTGGAATATGAGATGGCCCCGCTCGATTTCTCGTTTGGTACGGAACACTAGGCCATTCCGTTGGTGCTCCTTGCCCTTGGCATAGAAATCAACCGTTGCAAGCTCGGTGTTCTCGATCCTAGTACAGCTCATGATCTTACGGTCGATGATCTCAGGCGACCAGACCAAGTCCGCCCCGTATTTGAGAGCCATGAGACGCATCGGGAGTTCGCCGCTGCGTACCATGGGCGCAAGACAGAGTTTGTTCGCGTACGTTACCATCGGTCTTAGCAGGCTGAGGATACTAGTCGTGCGAGCCAGGAACCCAAGTCGCATGAAGCTCAGTACGAAAGGTTGAGCTGCGATGGGTAAGAAAAACGAGAAAGCCGTTTCGCGGCACGTGACCAGCGCAACCAGCTCCCACTACTGGCTGAGACATGGTACCGGAAATCTGCCAAGTGCCTCGGGCCCTTCTGTCTCTCGGGCCCTTCTGTCTCGGGCCAGGCAGTTTCGGGCCACGCTGCATTTGCATCTCAGCTGTGTCGTAGGAAGAGAATGGCACATGAGGAAGATGCCCTGTCACCAGACGAGAGTCGGCAGAGAGTTTCGCGGCCAACCGAGCCAGTGCCGAATGTCATCGTTTTCCTCGGACTTTGCAGCACGTGATGCCCCAGTCATCAATTGCGATAAGTGCTTGGTCACAAGTGACTTTTATCAACGTGACAATAGCATAGAAGCTGCTAGCAAAAGGCCCTATTTGAAACGGCTTGGGGCAGTGCAGCGCGGGCACGCAAGCTCTCTTGGTATGGCAGTATCCTGCTCGCTGAAGCCAAGCTCCATTGCTTCATAAACTGTGAGTCGCCGCACTGAAATTAGAGTTGTGCGGATAAAAAGAAAGTGTCGCAGCTCTTTCATGCCAAAATCTGTTCGAGAAGCTGTTATACTGTATACAGCACACGTTTGAGATGGATTGCAAGTCAATTGATAGCCGGGAATAACAATTCAGGCGCCATGTAACTGGTGTATGCAATTGAGGCTTCAGCCACGGGATTGAGTGATCGCTGGCAAAAGCGTGGACTATCTCGTACTGTTCTTCGGAGTTCCATAGGTCATCACGCATTATCCGGAATAAAGAATAATGGAGTATCCTGCAGAATCGCAGCCAGGCGCGCATCGATCACCTTTTGCGAAGTTCGCATGCAAAAGCCATAATCTCATGGAAAACGGTTCAGGCGATCGCTCAACTCAATGGCTTCATTTCCGACAGCTCCTGATGTGCCGATACAGCATTGCCAAGATGGTACAGATATCGCCTAGTTTGTGCTGGATCCTTGCGAGCTTTTCGGCAAGCTTCCAAGATAAACCCAACTGGGCGTGCAGGAAAAAAGAAATTCGGATAGCTTACATGCAAAAATAAGTGCAACATTTCTGTTTTTTTTTCTTCTTTCTTTTTCTTTCTTTTATATGTCATGCCTAGTCCAGGTACATTTATTATTATTTTTTCCCTTTTGTTTTGATATAGTTATCTTTTCCATTTTTTCTCTTTAGCCCTGGTATTCAAATTATTCAGCTGAAACGATGACCTTGTTGTACCAGCCCATATCCAGAACCTTCGGACAACGGGATGGCTGTCTTACGCCAAACACCAACCAAGAGGATAAATCCCATGTTTCCAGAGTAGAGCCCAAATCGAAAATTGTTATTCTCGGCTCCACTGTCCCAAACATGAGCTCGACCCATGAGATTTTGTCTCCTCCTTTATCGCCTTATCAGAGTACATCGCAGGACGCGGGCGATGACTTCTCTGCAGCATTACAAACAAAAAATTACCTAACGAGTGCCCATCCATTTAGGATCGAAAACTTCAAAAGCTACTCATTGAATATCGACCCATGGCGGAACTTGAACACCAACTACAAGCAGAAGCAATTGGGTTTCTTAGAGCAATACTCCACCGGCACTGCAAAAGAACTGACCAGTCGGTACCTGCGTTATGTGGAGCGCAGAGTGGAGAAGAGAAAGGCGGGGCCCAGAAGCATAAGTTCTGACTCTGAGTCGGAGTCGGTTGAAAGGGTAAGAACTCGGAGGTTGGTCAAAGAAAACCATGCTCCATTATCGGAATTTGAATCGTCGAACGAGAATTCTGTTCCAAGTACTCCGCTTGCCAAAAAGAGGAAAGCAAGAAGAGAAGTGTCTTACGCGACATCTCCACTTGCTGCTCAACAAGCTGCTTTAATTGACGAGTCCATTCCCGACTACTCTCCTGATCCTGCTCTGACGCTTCCAAGTGATAACAACAGAGCTCTCAAAATCGAATGGAAAGGCCAGCCAATGGACTTGAGGGATGACCCAGATATTGGCAAACTTCACCCTGCCGAAGTCGTGTTGGCCTCCACCTTGAGGTTGCGCTGCAATGTTTATCTTGATTCAAAGAGGCGCTTGTTTCACGAGAAGGTTAGTCGGGCCCGTGACAACATGCCGTTCAGAAGAACTGACGCACAAAAAGCATGCAGAATCGATGTGAACAAAGCTAGCAGGCTCTTTGCTGCTTTTGAGAAAGTGGGCTGGTTGGACGATAAACATTTCAAGAAATACTTGTAATTGGGATAGGTTAAAAACACGTTTGTGTTAATGGTTTTGGGTCATGGCTATTTATTTCAACTTTAAGGCTGGTGTGAGTCCTGGGACTTACGCTGAGATCTTCAAAGAGAACATGTTGTATACTTTTGTTTTCATTTTTTTTATTGGTTTTTTTATATGTATCCAGGTTTGGTTATGGACGGAATTGGTTGCAAGAGATGGACGGTTTCTCGGCAAGTTTACCTATATATACTCAAAATAATATTGTGTGATTATTGACATTTACTATGGTAAGCTTTATGTTTTATTCTTTTTTTCTTGTTTGTTTAGATATGTGTGTGATATTATTTCTATTTCGGTTTATCGTAATAGCACTTCAAATCAGTACTGTAATTTTTTTATTCAGCATCGGATAATTTTTGCTCTGGAGAGTACCACTATCATTTGCAAGTTGCGAACGTTTTCCTCACCTTGCTCATAAATTAGGCCGCTCGGAAATTAGCAAGAAACCCAAAACATCAAACAAAAAACAAAAAACAAAAAACAAAAAACAAAAAACAAACAAAACTCAAGAATAAAAAGATTTAATTCAAATGGAAAGAAATCTCCTTCGCCCCCAAGTATATTACCTGAAAAATGCTCTCCTCGGAAGAACACCGCTAATTACCTCTCGTCAAAATGCTGGACACTGCCCATTTGAGACTATTGCAAGCACTCGGGGTGTAAGGGTGCACCTCCACCTCTAGCTCGACTTATGCTAAACTTCTTAGTCCGGGCTTTCGAGATACAGAAAATCACGTTCTTTAAGTCTTTTTTCGAATAAACCCTTCCAAGATATCAATTTGTTGATACCCTTGAAAAAACGACATACGGTCGTTAACTCTATTGTTCAATTGTCAGATCGAGCATTACCTATTGTTGTCGCATCTTCCCAATTAACCTACTCTGAGGAGCAATCACGATAGGACGAAGTGTCAAAATTCCACAATCAAGTGGCCACATCGTTTGACTCACTACAGCTTGTACATCCTCACTCTTCGGCTCTTCACCTTGTGTTTTGAAGTTTCGGCTGTCAACAAATATCCATAAGCATCCAAGGCATAGCTGCCCATATCTACACCAACCCAATGTCTCGCTATTCGTCAGCCACGGCTCATGAGTCCTTTCCAATCAACCACAGTGTGGAGACGATTGAAACCTTCCACAGTGATCACAGCTCTGCGCCGGGCTCTGAAACAATGTTCTTTCGGGAACAGGATTTTCTGAGCGATACCCACTTTAGAACAACCGCAGCTGCAAAACCCCATTCTCTATATCAGCAAGCACAAACTGCCACGCCAGTCCAAGCACCCGTCTCGGCTTTTTATTTCGAAAGCCCGAGCATGCCACAGGCCCACTCATTTTTTCCTACACCTCCTTCAGTTCTTGGCTTTCACGACCAATTTGTGTCGCCCGAAGCCGGGGCAGCAAGTCGCCGTGCGTCCATTGCTGCCTCCCAGCTTTCATTTAACGAACCCCTAATTCCTTATACGGAGGCAATTCCACCCTCTTCGAGACAGGTAAGTGTTGCTTCCCACAATGTGGAGTCTCCCCAGTTAGGCTCTAGTCATCAATACAGTAATCCCGAAATGGGGCTGGGAATCCACGACACTTCTCCTACAACAACTTACTGCTCGTCGTTAAACTCTCAAACCAAATCGAGCAACTTGGAAAAAGAAAATATAAGTTTGGAAGATATTTTGAAGGAGGATCCATTTGCGGAGGTTAAGAGCCCTGATAACTGGTCGTTGGATTTCGCTAGATGTGAAGAGGAGTTGGACGGCTTTGCACTGCAGCAGAAGAAACCGAACCCTGCTCATATATCTACAGAATCTGATCAGGTGCCTAATGCATTTCTAACAAGCCAACCTCCTAGCTCCATATCTACACCTACCAAAAGCTCCAGCTTTGCACCAAAAAAGGTGCGCAAAGCGAAGTCATTTACATCAGGCTCTTTGCGTAGCAGTTCTGGTTCGACTTTTTCGTTGGAGGATTGTTCTAACGAATTTCATGTCACCGAGGGAAGGATTGCGTTTGAAGACGAAACTGCTCGTGTGTTCATGCAACTTGGAAATTCAGCCGTCACTAAGAAGCGGTCATACTCATCCAAACTTCCACAATCGTTTCAAGCCCTAAGAAAATCCAAAACCTCAACAAGCTTGTGTCTGCGACTGGTCTCAAGTTCAAATAAGCATGTCTTCAGGGATATGGAGTCGGGCCTTGTGTCATTTCAACTTCAACTAAACACCGAGAATGCAGAGTGAGCATATTGACAGTGGCTTTATTACTCAGTTGTAACACAACCAATTGCTCACCGAAGGCATTATTTCTCCTTGCTTAGTTTTCTTTCGCTTAAAGGCATTTGTCTCTAATTGCCCTCACCACCGTCGGAGTTGTCTCACTTGGAACTCATTTGCTGTACATTCCTCATATTCAATGTATGCTATAACCTGGTGAAGCTCCGCAAATTACAATACCATGGCTGAATGCTACATATGAGTCAACAGATTCGATAATGGTATTTATGTGCTATAGTAATATATAATAATGTTTATCAGTTAAGGTGTCAAAAGTACGTATGTAACATGCGCCTTTCACAAATCCTTCTTTCTTGGCACGTATTCTTGATTTAAGACGGCATCTTTCCTAAACACCCGCGAGAAAGAGAGTTGACCCTCTTTATTGTATGCTAGAAGAGACAAACCGACGGGGATGATGCCCATTGCGATCACGTTAAACAATGCAGACCTCGTGGTGAATCGGAAATAGTGCCCCATCTTTTCCTTGGCAGTGTTAAATCTTTGGAACTCGGGATCAGGTTTCAATGTGCCAGCCATCTTGGGGATATTTAGAAGAGCTGAACCTCGGTAGATGTTGGTAATAGAACTCAATGAGATTTCATTGGTTCCATGGACGTGCGCGCACCAGCTTCAGTGCGAGCGTAGGCACTGGATAATCTATTAGCCCAAGTAGCTATACACTATGCGAAGACAACGGGACAATTAATAAAAGAAAAAAGAAAATGTTAGTCGACTTGTAGGTGGGAATAGAATAAAAGTTATTTAGTAATAGTACATCGTCGCAAGAAAATTATGTCTTGGTGTGGTAAGTAGGCTCTGCATTGCCATGCGCAGTAACAACATCTTCACTGTGGGGAGTAAGTGTTCCCAGAGCGCACCACCCCAATCTCCTCCAATATCTTCAAAGATTTTTCTCGTATATATATGTCCCGATTTGACGGACCAAGTTTCGCCTGCCGAATGTCTTCTAGCGATTGATCGGCCTTCAACTTGTCGCTTAAGCGAAAAACCTGCTGCACTAGAGTGTCAACCTGCCCAAATAAATAGTAGATATTCTCGTTAAGCGGCTCTAGACTGTCTTTCATCATGGAAATAATTTCGGGAGTGAGCTGGGAGTTAGCGTTCGCCAGAATCACCGCTTCCACACTCTGGCGATGCTTCGAAAGCAACGCGAGCAACTTTTTAGCTTTGGCCAACTGTAGTCTCAAGATTTTTCGTAGCTGGAGCTCCATAGCAATGTTGTCAACTAGAGTCCTGATGCTGGTCTTTGGCTCCTGCAATTCGCCGGAAAGCCGCAGGAAGTCCAAGTGTTCATGATGCTTTAAACGGATCCAGCCCCCCTCCACAAGATCCTTGGGGATTGTAAGGATGTTGCGTAGCGTGTAGAGCTCGAACTTATCAAAGTTCTTATCCACATGCGACACCAAGAGCGTTTCCAATTCAGCGGTACCAGCATGAATCTCGTCCAAAGGGAAAAGTTTACCTTCCTTTTCCAACTTTCTGGTCTCTTCATCTTCGACGCTTTTATCTCGTTCCAGGCTATGTGCTGAAAGCTGTTGTAGCTGGCTTCCTCTTCTCTTTAGAAGAAACGTCTCCAACGCGTCTGTGCAATTGTACATGATTTGATTGACCGAGTTGATCACCTCATCGATCAAACTCAATGGAGCAAATCCTAGATGCTCTGTTAGTAGAGCAGTTGCTCTGTAGTCGCCAGAGTTCATTCGTGTTGCACGTGGACCACACCTCCGGCGTGGTTTGTTTATCAGAATCCTGCAATCCTCCTCAGTGCTGCAAATCACGTGACAACAGTCCCAAGACGGCTGGTTGCCAATGTCAGTGCCGTTCTTCCTGCAAAAGGTCCATTCTAGAACAAAGTGGCAGAGATATAGCTTATGTCAAGTCACCCCGTCTTCTTTTTCACGCGGCTTGCTTCTTGCCTTTTGGTTGCTTATGGCGCCGTGGTTTGTTATCTTCCTCGCACGCCTTGCCATCTGCCATTCCCGTCCGCGCCTACTCTAGAGCACGAATTGCCAGGAAAAATCTTCGGTCAGCAACCACGACGTGCCTAGTTGTATTTGATCAACCATAGCCTAATATCCCTACAGTACCATTATATTCGCTGCCTGATAATCGCTTGCGGTCGTTTTTTGTTTTGGAGCCTTACTTACTGGCAAGTTTTTGACGAAGTCGATAACACTTGAGGCAATTGCAAGTCGGCGTAATGCTGAGCGAAGGAGGCACCAGCGATTATGAAGCAGACATCCATTTGAGTTTCGAGCCACAGTTTATTGACTCTTTAGATGCTAAAATTCTCCAATACAAATATGCTTTGGTCAAATTGAAAAGCCTCATTGACGCGCTTGATGTCATCCTCAACGATGTACCCAACCGTGACTCGAGCGGCCACTACATCATTTTGATACAATACATAATATTCCTCAGTTCCAACTTATTTGCAATCAACGAGAGCGGGTTCTCTCAGAAGTTGGCGGCCTTGGAGAATTTCAAGATCCCGAAGTCCCTCAATGTCCCCGTGTCGAAAGTACTTACACATGTCCCCTATGACACAAAAGACCAACCAGTCACGCCGCTCGTCGAGCTTCCCAGTTCCTCTGTATCAATTGCGGCTTTGAAAGCTTTCAGAGCTTTGTGCTTGAACTGTCAAGATGCGTACCAAAAGCGATACGACAATGCGAGCGAGGAATTGAAGAACGACAAATTTCTTTCCGATCTTGACTCCTTATTCACTCATAAATTCTTCAATCCAAAGAAAGACTTCGATTTAACACTAACCAGCGCTTTAACCCAAAGATCTTCTGTCATATACCTGAGCTCTTCCGGAGTACTTTCCATGATTGATGACCAAGAGGCGTCTCTTATCGATTTTGACTTGTGCTCCTTGTTAACTATTACCTGGGAGGTTTCTGACTGTGTGAATGCCCAAAAGCTGAGTATTGTGATATACAAAAACTTGAAACCATCCCCCTTGCGAGATCACCAACTCCGGAACATGCCATACTATGCATATTCTTTGCATAAAATCCTCTTTTGTGCTTTGCGAATCAATGACTTGTACTTCATAACCCGCAGATACTGCCGGCAGATTTTGACATCAAATCATGATCATTTACATGATCGGAACTTTGTTACGCAAATGTCTAATGTAACTCGTTTCTGTGAACTTCGACAGAACATGGAAGACAGTTTTTTAACAACAAAGAAGAATGGAGTTCTCATAGCCACTATCACTCGTTTCGTGCGCATGAACTCAAGATATGATATCAATGCAAAGAATATCTTTGATTTATTTGGCTTCATACTGCAAAGTATCACTTACCTCGAGAGTCTTTTGACATTAATCAAACAATTCACAAACATCTGGATTGTGGGTGAAATTGCATTCAGAAAAGCACACAAGCTACCTGTAGTAAATTTGTACAAGTTGGCAAAAATAATGGATGCTGAAAATGTGAAACAAGCCCAACAAGTGAGACTCAACGCATCTATAGCCCAGAAACATGTTAACAATTCTGGTATCACAAGACAATCCAACTCCAAGGAATCAAGTCCAATGACCCAGCAACTAAGAGCAAAGGAAAAGATCAGGGTCAATGGCACAGCAGCTAACGTACAAGTTGAGAAGACATCAGCTGCAAGTTCTTCAAGAGCGTCATCAAATGACACCTCTAGTACAACAAAGAGCACGTTGTTTTTACACAAACAAATCTCGTCATCCTCACTTGGTGAGAGCTTTCTGCCAACATCTAATACTTCTGAAAAGAACGAGGCTGTGTCCACTACTTCGAATGGCCGTCGTCGCTCTTCATCTCAACCGTTATCCTTTAACGCAGCAGCAGTAGCTTTGAAAAATAATAGAACACCGCCGCCCCCCGGATCTGTGAATTCTCTCAGATCGCCAAGTGGTAGTATTCGACGTACGAACTCATTGACTAGAAATAGTGCTCATCCAAGCATAACATCTCCACTAAGCAAAAAGTCATCCGTACCAATTGTTCCCGAGGAACAGAAAGAGGAGGAACTCCAATCTAGATCAGCTAAGCAAAGGTTTCAGCAGCATTTGTTGGAAGCTTCAAAATCAGGTGCACTATACGGGAAAGAGAAGGAGACATTCAGTAATGTTGTTTTCGACCCAAACAATCCATCGGCGTTTAAGGTTAAGCGACTGGTGAAACACGAAAAAGTCCCTCAAGTGGAAAATGTTCCACATAAAGAAGAACCTCGTTCCGAACAACATATTGACGCACCAAAGACTCTTGCAAAAAGTGTTCATACGGCGAATGCTGCTCCACCGAGTGCTGCGGTTGTGTCTTCTCGAAATGAGCAAAAATCCTCCAGAGCACAAATAACTAAACTAAATACGAAGAGAAACAGTGTCCTAGTGCAAGTGGAGGAAACAGAAGTACACAGTGACATTAGCAGAAATTCTGTAATCTCAGAACTGTCTCAGTCGCTGAATACAAATGAAAGCTTATTGGTCAAAAAGGTTAGATTTTCTGGTGTTCCAAATTACACACCTGCTGAAGATGCTCCCTCGAGTCAATCCAGCCGCAT
Organism: Metschnikowia agaves; assembly: GCA_963678735.1. NCBI lineage: Eukaryota > Fungi > Ascomycota > Pichiomycetes > Serinales > Metschnikowiaceae > Metschnikowia > Metschnikowia agaves. Next base: position 438,891 of record CAVMBV010000003.1, on the reverse strand, counting down.
TTTGAAGAGCTTTGCTGCTTTGAAAATCCCGTCTGTTAGTAGAAATACTTTCAAACAAAAGGATAACGATTTCAAAATGGAGGAGAGTCTACATTTCAAGCAATACTTGAGTATGGGAGAACATGCGACTTTACGAACAGATGCTGCGATCGGCACTGTTTCTTCGCTGGGCAACCTGAAACTTGCTAGATTTAGAAACAAATTTTGAGGCGATGTAACCAAAAGCATCCAACGAGATCTTGATAAGCTATTTCATAATCACTTGATTAGATTTTTTCCTTTTTCATTATTGCTCTCTTCTATTCAGCATTTACAGGCATTCTCGCGCAATTCAAAAACTGGCCGCAAATGGCTGCGATGTTTCCAGTTCGCGGTGTACAGGTGTTGATACAATTTTTCGAACTATGCTCATCAAGGCGCACCAAAGGAACCGAGCTCATCGCTTCTCAGTCATTGCACATGCCTTCCGAAACTAGAAAAGCTCCGTCATCACTTGAGGAGCCCCTTCCAAAACGAAGAGCTCTTGCCAAAAGTACCAACGAAATCAACTCAGCGGGATTTTCTGAGTGTTTTAAGGTTGTTAGAACTTCGATGTACGTCTCACTCGCTCCATGTTATATTGATAATCCTATAAATGGAATAAAAACACAGCACTTAGACCCCATGGTTATGACTTATTTCTCAAAAGCACATGGGGTGGTCATTTCTTATTTTAATATCTCCATAGAAGACAAGTGTGAAGACCAAAGTTCCCATCAACTTCTAGCAAAGATTACGGATTCTTCCGCCTTTTCCTTCAAATGGATTAGTGTAGATCTACTTATATGGCTGCCTCAAATCGGCGACAAACTTGAGGGATTTGTCTACATGCAAACAAGTTCTCATATCGGTTTGTTGGTTCACGATACTTTCAATGCATCCATCAAGTTTAGAAACATTCCACAGGACTGGGAGTTTGTGCCCAATAAAGCAGACGAAACTATCGAGGGTGATGTTGACCCAGGGAAACAGGGAAAATTCAGGTCATATGGATATTGGGTGGATGGTAATGGTTCGAAGGTGGACGGAAAGATATCCTTTACCGTCAGAACCGTACATACTACTGGCAGAATGCTCTCAATTGAAGGTACTTTGGTTTCCCCAGAGAGTGAACTAGAAGAGCAGTCAGACTTATCCAACGCAATTGCAAATGGGTCAGTGACCACATCGGCCAAGCATATTACTTTTGATGATGAGCCTCTTCCAGAGGTTACCAAATCGACACAGGAAAACGGCGAAAGTGATAGCAGCAACGAAGAAGCTGAATCAAATTCGTCCTCCAGTTCTAGTTCTGCAGAAGAAAGCGATTAGAGTTGGTAAATATAAATAAAAGAATACTCTAACTTTCTAATGTATATACAATTTGATGGTTTATGCATGAAGTTCTTCCCTGCAATGGACTAGCGCAAAGACTTATCACTCTTGATCATACGCCAAATCACATCCTTTTCTTGATTGGTAGGTGGAGGATGGTTCCGCTTGCGGTCTCTGCCAAATATCAAGTTGGCACACGTCGTGGATAATTTGAATTTTCGAGAAATAAGTTTCTGCTTGATTGACGAAGGAATACCATCCATCATTGTTAACGTTTGAACCTTATGTAATTTCTTGAAGTTCCATGCTGTGACCAAAATCCCCTGAAGAATAGAAACACCAAGAACAACAGCGAAACCTAAATTAGACTCTTCGATATAGTTCTTGAGATTCATTCCGTAAAATGCCGGAACTAACGTCGCCACAGTAAAGCCGAGTGTATATATGGTTACTTTCAACTCGAACAACATCAAAGAATTGCGATTAGCATCGAGCATGATGTTGACTATTTCGTCCGTAGCTTTGATGTCGCTTAGCAAAGACCCTGCGTGCTGAACAACTTCATCACAATGGCGATAGTATGTTTCTAGAATCATTTCGATGTCGGAATAATCTGTGGCCACACCCGTGGGGTTGTATTTTTGGGTCTTAGTGAGATACATATTATTCAAATCTTCGTCATTATCAAGCAACTCTTCAAGAACGTCTCGAATCAAAGATGCCCGGCGAAAAAAATTCCCTAGGCTCTTCAGCTTTATCAAGAGATCCTGCAAGCTATCTCGGTTGATGTTATCTTCCAACTCAGCTAGAATTTGTCCACACTTGCTCACATGCGTTTGAAGTTCTGCTTCCAAATAGCTTAAAACGCTTATTAAGATACACTCTAGTGCCTTGAATTCAAAAGGAAGGGAACTGGGAGCTTTGAGCTTAAGTTCCAAATCGTACATGAAGAGTCCCAACCTCTTCGCAACAGAAGGATTTGCAGTGTCGAAGATCTTGATGTTATCTTTTTTGATGATAGCTTTGATATGAAGCATGTTAACAACAATAGCATTTTTAGGCCTCACCATCACAGTGGGTGCCACGTCAATGGAGGAAGAGTCGATTTTTCTTAGGTCTCTAGGAAACAAACGGTTATCATTGAGAAACTTGGCCTTTGGATATTTCTCAGAAATTGCCTTGACATTTCCCTGTTCGTCGAATGTAGTAAAGGAAACATACAGATCATTGGGGGCGATTGGCTTGACCATTTGCTGAGCAATGTTCTCAGCTGTCTCGCCGATGTAAGGAAGCCTGTGTGATTGTTCCAGCAGCAGATTTGTTCTTGAAGAGCGAGCTTCACTATTTAGTCGAATAGACCCAATACAACTTCGACTCACCGGTAGCCACAGAGCCACGGTGAATCTGCTCATACACCGCACAACCCTGCAATATCGTAGCATTTCAACTCGATTGACAGCGATAGAGGGCCGAAGTACTGTGCGAACAAAGCTATCTGCGTTGCGATGATTTGTGGTCCCGTGGCCGGCACGAGGGACCGAAGGAAGCGAGAGACAAAAGTTCGCTGAGAAATGGAATAGACAGGGAAGGCAGAAAATAAGGAAAGTTAGTTAAAAAAATAAAAAAGGAAAAAGGAACAGGGAAATGAAGAAGACGGTTTGCATTAGCAAATAAAAATGTAATCGTGACCAAGAGAAAACTACACAATTAACTCCGCAGCAAGCTTAGCTGGGCAAATCAATCTTATCAATGTTCTTTTTTTTGCGATATCGAGAAGTAAAGGTAAATGATGTAAGTTACTGTAAATTGCGCCTAGTCAAAGAACTTTCTGCTTGCCGAGGGACCGAGCAATTCCAAACGTACACCAGGCAAGGCTTCCTGGGACAACAACTTCAATCTCTCTTCCAACGTGTTGTTGACCTCAATCTTACCGGACTTGCTGATGATGACAACACCACCAGCCAGAGAAGAATCTAAAAAGTTGTTTTCGTCAACAGTGATCGACACTTCAAATTTCGCCTTAGACGCAAAAGCCTGGGCGGCAGTCTCTGCTGCCTCCTTGGCCAATGCAACGTCAGCCTCTCTAACTTTGAGGGTGACGGCATCTTCCAAAATGGCATACAAGCCCTCCTCGATCAAGCCCTCCAATACTGGTTTGTAGTCACCTTTGTTTGAGGTCAAGGACTTCAAGCTCTTTTCCGCTTCCTCAAATATGTCTTCCAAAACCTTCTCCTTTTCCGCCAACACCCTCAATCTGGTCTTGTTGCCAATGGTAGATCTGGCAATTTGTTGCACTAAGGAAGCCTTCTTGAACTTTTGTTCGTATGCGCTGTCGATTGCGGCAGTTTCAGATCTCACTATCGAAGCCTTCTCGATCTCGTACTCTTCGTCGGCTTTCAATCTGATCTCCTTGGCTTTTTCTTGGGCCTCCTTCTCAATGAAGGCCTTCATCTTACGAAGTTCAGCATTCACCTAAGCATGTTAGTAATAGGTTCCTTTACATAAATGTTATGAGCGATTATCAAGCAATTGCTCAGATAGCGTTCAAAGCAGACCGCCACATACCTGGTCATCGGTTAAAGACATTGTGTTTTGCAGGCGTACCGTGTAGTCGAGCTTATCATTGTCGACTCGAGGGTGAGTACTGAGCCTAGAGGGTGTGCGAAGGACCATTTGGACTGCATTCAAATAAGCCAACTCTGGCATGTTCGCTCTACGTCTGATGTACAAGAGGTGAGTGAATGTAAGGGGATACTTGTAGTTAAATACTTCGAGTGGCTGCCACGAAACCAAGATCGAAAAAGCTCTCTACATTTTGGCAAGGAAGTTTTTGGCCACTTCTACGCCCACAAACGTAGCCGCATTCGCAGGGAACGACCTGGCCAAAGCAGGTCCTATACCGGGGAAAAAGCCCTTGAAACCAGCCTTTTGGTAGATACTCTTGGCAGCGGTGCCCATGGAAATACTGATGTTGGACGACTGTTGCGTAGACTTGATGGTGTCAATAGGGAAGACGGCCAACCACATGGACGAGCCAGCACAACCACCAGCAAGCGAAATTGCAAGCAAGGATAAGTCTTCGCCCGGTTTCGACAAGGCCCTCTTCACGTACTCATAAGTAGCAAAATAAAGCAGTGAGCCAGGCCCGTCTCTGGCCAAAGTAGCAGCAGATCCTTTGAAAATGGATCTGAGGCCACCGGTCCGGTACATTTCAGCCACAACCGACGCCATTGAGGACTTGCCGCTTTGTATCTGCATCATGACTTTGACTCTTTCAAACGGAGCTGCCACCGCGGTTGTTGGGATTGCGGATATGAAACCAGCAGTGGACGTCTCGCCAATAGTAAAAGCCTCGGCCTTGCTTCCCGTGTAGCCAGAAACAAGCTTTTTCCCCATATCATAACCCCAAAAAGACACTGCAAACATGGGGGTAACACCTAATAACGGCGGCAACACTCCTCGGTAAAAGCCCAATAATCCATCCGTGGCAAGTGTGCCTTTGATACATTGGGCAGTGGTGTTGTAGACGCCTGTTTGTAATCTAACCTTAACCAAGTCAAATGGATGTCCTGTCAACACAGCACACACACCTCCAAAACCACCAGCTCCAAAAGACTTGATGTTGTCCACCAATACGCTATCAGTTTCGTCCATGGTAAGTTAAAGCTTGTAAAGAGAGAGTGAGAATGAATCAGAATGAACAAAATAAATATGACGAATGACTCTCGGACAACAATGCTATGCTTCCGTGATAGTCTTCAAGTAATAGATATTGGAATATAGGAAATATAGGGTGGCCTGAGAAAAAATGACAGACTTGTCGAATAAAAAAGTTGCTCAGACTTCCTACATACATCCGTGTGATTTTTCGCTCGAAATCTGGGGTGGTGCATCCGCCCGCATATCCTCGGTCCAGCGCAAGTCTCGGCGAACGCTCCGAAATCTTGAGTTTCAACCTCAAGCAAACTTTCGTATAACGCTATGGCCTTGGCATCAAGAGAGGTCACTATTGACGCAGAAGAACTTTTGTCCTGCAAGTACATCCCGGCGTGATTGGTGTTGGTGTGATTGGTGTTGGTGTGATTGGTGTGATTTGTATATTCTTCTTGTTAACCATAGCGGCCTAATTTCAGATGCTAGTACCCTCACGGAAGCGAGGAAGCTCCAAAATTAGGTTAAGAAAAAAAAACACACACAAAAAAATATACCAAACAAACAGCCGAGAAAACTGAACTTCAGGACTGAAAAATAAGTCCATAAAACAAACAAATATTAATCGAACATCACTTCTTCACCCTCCAAGAGGAATATTCATCAACGGCAGGTCAATGAGCACGAAGTGGCTAATAGTTGTTATGTCCTTCTCATGCTAATTCACACGAATATTCAATCCAAAAATCATGACTGGCCAATTTGTGGGGTCATTACGTAACAGAGGGTTTGCATCGTAAACACGTAAACAGGTATCTAGCATGCGTTGTTCGGTAGCATGCAGGCGTCTAAATTAACTTACTTAAGTCCTTAAGCTCCATATCGGACTTTAAATCCTGACCGAAAACCTCTAGTGCAGGCTTGAATCTTCCGACAAACAAATCCTTCACTATGACTGTTTTAACAGAGTTCATCCGGTGGAAGATATGGTTCAAATTTTCGTCGAAATCTTCTTCGGAGATATCAGGCCGCACATTGAAAAGATTGATGTAGTTACTCATTGAAGCGCCAAACTCTTCGCTGCTTTTAACAAAAGCAAACGCAATCTCTAGAAAGTTGAAGATTTGCTCAATAAAAGACTTTCCTGATTGTCGCCCACGAGCGTCTTCCCTGAGCAATTTGGAGTCGGAAATGTTTTGAAGGAATTTGGATTGAATATTAGTCAATTCGTCGACAGTGCATTCCTTCATGTTGCCGGGTGAGCTTGGGGCAATTGGCTCATTAAGGAGTTTCTGACTTTTCTTGTATTTTTGCAAAAATTGGTCATCCAAGACTGATAGTTGCGGCAATCGATCGAAACGTGTTTCAGACATCCCATGATCCAAGACAGATGTGGTTTTGAACAATGCTTGATTTATCTTTTTCTCGAAGCTGTCTTGGATAAGATAAAATGATGTGTAGTTCAAGATAGTTTGAAAAAAGGAATGAAGCCGATTACGAATCAAGTTGATTAACCTAATTGTCTTAGATAGCCAATGGATTCTTTCGAGAGCAGTCCGACTTGTTACAGAAGAATTGGAATATCTTGCTTTGGCCGCTCGAAGATCATTTCTGTTTAAATTCTGGTAAGATAGAAAATCGTCCTCCAATAAGTACTGGAAGTGGCGAAGGCTCCAAAGAAAATTAAACAAGCGCAAGTATTGGGTTCCTTGGTTACGGTAGTTCAATAGTGTATCAAGAGCGGGTTCGTTAATCTTATAGTCCAAAGTAAAGACATCCCAGCCAATAGTGCCATGGCTCAAGTCCAAGATTCTGGCATCAAGTCGGTTGCGATAGATGATTGGCAAATTTTTCATTGTGGATTGGTTGATAGAATCAGTTAATATCTCAGATATTCGACCAGATGTAAGAGATAATGCAGGCTTTTCAAAGTCTTCAGCCCCATTCTTAATTATAACGTCGATGAAATCGCCAGCTTCCATTAGCATCACTTTCTTGATATTTAGTAGATGTGAATAAAGTCGGTATTTGGTGTGAACAACACTGGTAAGATAATTAAGTGCTTCCAGGTATTCGGTATTGATCAAATCTTGAATTGCGCTTAAACTCATGGAGCTTAGCCCCTTGTTGGTAACGAAAATGAACTGGTAGTATTTAGTTGCAAACATGTTAACCCAATCTAGTTCCCTGCAGTATTTTTCAAGAAACACTAGGGTTTTGCCGATTTGCAATATTTTCTGGAATGTTTGCGTTGTGAAGTTCAAAAATGGCGGTAGTCTAGAAGGCTCGTAGCGGATGATATCATTGATATGGCTTTCTTTGGGGTCGAAAGACACAAAAAATTCGTTATTTTCATCTATTAGTTCTCCTTTAATTATCCAATGCTCTAAATACTCAAAATACGAATTTGACATTTCGCTGAAAATGTCCGTCGCCATTTTTGAGGCTTTGAGATCGCCAAATTGTGACACAGAGTATACCTGATTGAGAAATTCAAAACCACTCATTACTTCACATTGGGATTGGAGATAGGAAAGAAGCCGAAGAGCGTGCACCTGGGTAGTCAAAGCGGACATCAATGCTAGTAAAGAGTGCGGGGACTCTTGAAACAAATTGCTCACAGAGGTCACATACTCGTTGAGTTGAGATTCGGCAAAACGATAAAAGGCAGTTTTAGTAGGAGATTTCTCATGTCCCTTGACTTTTTCGAAACTTTTCAGAAGTACTTTGAAAAGGAGCGCAGGTTCCAAAATGTCACCAAGAACTTGGGAATGACCAAAGTTAATAGATGCTGGAATCAGTATGCTTTTAAGATCATCCAGAAAACTGAGAAGAGATGTATCCTGTCCGATCAAAACAAACCGTAGAGACTTTAATAACTCCAACTCTGCTCCTGAATTGAAATATGGTCCGAGAACCTGCAGCAATGCCACGTTGGTGCTGGATCCCAGCTGTGCCAGGGAGGAATGCAACTTTGGCAGGCTCTCCTGAGGAATATGGCTTGAACGCAAGTACGAATGAGACAAATGATCGTGGGCTTCGGAGGGAGTTTGAGGTATTAGCTCAGCCAAAAAAGCTAGATATCTGGCAACTTCATCATGCAGCTTTTTTTGCATGATCCGTTCAACTATTTGGGAGAAGTTATACCATTCTTGATGCTTTCCTCGGCTAATGAATTGATGTTCGTATTGTTCCAAGAGGTGCGGTAGCAGAGGGTTCAGCGATGATTGTTGCCATGTTAAATGATTCACTAGATCGTTAACTAGACTGTTGACGTACTCTGCTCCAAATTCAGGTGGTACTAGAGTATTGGCGAGCCTATTCAAATACAATTTGATGAATTGAGAACGGTCGACTGCCATATGTAATTGATGTGTTTGTTGGTACTGTTTACAGATCTGTTGATGTTTTGGCATCGCGCGTCGCAGTAACCACCGCACACACGAACAGCCGGTTCAATTCCTACAATTGTAGTATTGCTCGGAAGTACGCTCTCGTATCGATAAGTCAAGGCGAAATTTGATTCCAATCGTGTTGTGTATTCAGGTTGTCCATCCAGCGCTTTATGTTGATCTCAATCAATGGCGCTACTCTTCAAAAGACCTGAAGAATTCCATGTTTCGAAAGATTTATCGTAAGCTTCTCTACATCGATCAGATGTGTTTACCTTTTGCCTGTAAAAAATGAGATAGTAGTATGTCATCTGTATAAAGAAAATGGGGACACATTTCTTGTTTATGGTAATCTAGAGGCAAGTTTCTCGAGACAGTGAATTTAGTAATGAAACCATTCTTTGCAATATTTAAAAATGATTTCCCGAGTTGGATTTTTGACGCATAGAAAGGGCGGCCAAGGAGAAGAGTTCGAGCAGACTAAATGAAGCGTATCGAGTTTCAAACCACAAATGGATAGGAAAAACTGAAGCCACGGTTTCTTGGCTTGTGTCTATAGAGTAGTTCTAGGTTAATACACAACGTTTTTGTCGTTTAGGTGAACACAGGATGATGACTACAGCCTTAAGTTACGAAGAGAAAAAAAAATAGAGAAAGAAGAGAGCAAAAAGAGTAATTAAGATGAGAATTTCTTAGACATGAGGGTAAAAAGCATTGATTAGAAGAATTTAAACAATCTCTACTCCAGAGCTTACCTCGTTAGGGTGGATAACCGGATCTGCAACATTGAGGTTCAAATCAGCCTCAGTCAAGGACAATTGCGCATCGGTCCATATGTGCTCCAAAGGGGGAGAGTTAGCTTCTCCAACGCCACACAATCCACCAGCTCTCTTCCAGTCACCAGTCCTCATCAAATTCAATTCAGTGAAAACACTATCCACTGCGCCAATCAACTCATTGGCAATCTCAGGGCCATGACCGGGTGTCGGAGTGATTCTCAACCTTTCTTCACCGATTGGGACAGTTGGAAAATTAATAGCTTGGACATAGATATTGTGCTTTTCCAAGAGTAAGTCGGAAGCTCTCTTAGCATCTTTGGCATTGCCAACTAACACAGGCACAATGTGCGATGGGTTTGGAATAACCGGAATTCCAAGTTCGTTCAAATTGTTCTTCACATACCGAGTGTTCTTCTGTTGCTTGACTCTGTCTCCCAAAGTGGCTCTTTGGTGTCTAATTGAAGCAGAAGCGCCGGCCATAACTGCAGGTGGAAGCGAGGTGGTGAAAATAAACCCGGGCGCATACGACCGAAACCAATCAATCATGTTCCGTTTACCGGTAACATAGCCTCCAACAACACCAAAAGCCTTACCAAGAGTACCTGTGACCATGTCAATTCTATTCATGACCGAATTGGCATGGATCTGTGATATACCTGCTTTCAAATGTTCCTCAAAATTCAAATGCTCTGCTACGCCGGCCCCATGAGGGCCGTACATACCAACAGCATGGACTTCATCCAAGAAAGTTAATGCCCCATACTTGTCCGCCAAATCGCAAATGGCCTCAATTGGAGCAATTGAACCACACATAGAGTAAACCGACTCAAATGCGATCAACTTCGGCACCGATTTCGGGTACTGAGCTAATTTCCGCTCCAAGTCAACCAAGTCATTGTGCTTGAAGATCTCCTTCTTGGCCCTTGAGTTTCGAATTCCTTGAATCATAGAAGCATGATTCAATTCGTCAGAAAAAATAACTAAGCCTTTCATTTTCTGACCTAAAAGAGAAAGCACGGCGTCGTTCGCAACGAAACACGAGCTGAACACCAACGCCGCTTCGTGCTTGTGCAAAGCGGCAATCTCCGATTCCAACTTGATTGCATGGCGATTATGGCCCGCAATGTTTCGAGTTCCACCCGCTCCAGCTCCGTAGCGATCCAAGGTCGCCTTCATAGCAGCAATAACTTTGGGATTAGTACCCATACCTAAATAGTCATTTGCACACCACACAGTAACACGATCCGATTCTCTAGTCAAATGAGCCCTGGGGAACTCCTCTGCCAAACGGTTAATGTTGTTGAAGAAACGGTATGACTTATCCTGTCTCTTCTTGGTAATTTCACCGTCAAGAAAACCACCGTAATCAAAAGCAACTTCGTTCGATGCATTGTCCATGATGTCCAACTTTCCATCCACCAAGTCCTTCTCAGAAAACGAGTACATCTCAGACTTTCTAGACGAAATAGTGCTAGCACTGGACGCATTGAGCGGCTTCGACGATGAAGAGTACTCTCTTGCTTTCAACACAGCACCGGCAAAAGGACAGGCTCTTGCGTGTTGGGTGAAGGTAGAGAGGGTGGTCATTTGACGAAGAGCTTGTGTCGAAGTCGACTTAACAAAAGGACATGCTTTGAGTGAAGCACGAGCAAGAGAATCCATAGCTGAATGTCCAAAGTTTTCGTTGACTTTTTTTTTATATTCTTTTTTTTTGAATTTTTTTTCCCTTGGTTATATGGATTTATCGCCTTAAATATGTCTGGAGTCAAGAGTTCTACTAATAAAACTCTTTTGTCCGTAACCTGAGGCACTTATCTTCTTACTTGAGAATGTGAGTACTATCTCGTCGAAATTTTCGGTATTGGTGAGCCAACGATGAGTGGAGAAACAATGGTAGACGAACCCACCATACCGGATAGATCTCACGCATAAACGTAGCGAAGCAAAATGTACAACCCTCCACCAATGACTATAAAGTTGGTGCTTTCACGTTGCTGAAAAAGGCGTGGGTCAGGCCATTTGAAAAGTGAATAATGGAAAAAAATTACAAAAAAAAAAACACGCCAGAGAAGCATTTGCATTGATATCTACATTTGTTTGTTCAGCATATGTGCATTGTCTGGTAGCGTGCAAAGCGCGCCAATCATTGATCGCACGATAGTGACTGATTTGTACATGTGCTCAGAGGCTGCACAGGTGGAGCGGAGCTCCCCGCCATGTGCCATAAGCATCTGTGACCAAATAAGTCTTTTTGACCTTGGATACATTAGAGGTGAAAAAAGGGATAAGATTTAAAAAAAATGCCATTGGAAGATAGGAGCCATGTTCATGAAAAGAGATAAAAAACAAATGCGACCCCGGTGAGGATCGAACTCACGATCTTAAGATTAACAGTCTTACGCCTTAGCCAGCTTGGCCACGGAGTCGAATTTTGGAAGAGCATTTTGAGTGGACTTCCAAGTACATCAAAGATCACAAATAGTTCCGCTGTTATTGACAAGTGCCTTTTACACAACTTGTTGTCTTTGCTCGAACAAAACAAGCGTCAATTGCTTTTAAAAAGTAACGGAAGAAGAATCCATCCCTCTATGACTGGAACTGTACAAAAATTATTTTATTTTATTCTTGTGTTTATCACTATAGGGTCAGAGCTTTCCTGAAACCTGTTTTCTTAGGTGAAGCTTTATGTCTTAGAAGCAAGACGAAGGTAAACAAACTTTTTCCGAAATGTCAATCACTTGATTCATCTCTTAGTACCTTGACCGATCATGGATAGTTCTCTCGTTATGTTCTATCTGTCTGAAAATTGTCTGTTTAGTATCTACAGCCCTGCTACATAGTTTCTCAGCCGGTTAAATTAGTTGTTTTCGTAAGAAGTACCTATCCTATATCGTAAATTACATACTTATAAACAGATAACTTACTCTTCATCTTCTTCATCATCCTCAGCAATAGAGTAAAATTGCAATTGGTACTGGTTTTTCTTGACAGAAACAAATCTGATCCAGTCTCTGAGCTGGTTCTTCTTCAAGTATCTCTTGGTCAAGTACTTCAAGTACTTACCGGAGAACTTAGCAGTGGACACAACAACAACCTTGTTGCCCTCCTCGGAGACGGAGATGGATTCACCCAAGTTACCGATGATACCGTCAACCTTGATGTGTTCAACCAAGTATTTGACATAAGCCTCCTGGTCGAAAACCGCATTTTCAACTGGAGCAGAAGTGTCAACGACAAACTTCTTAGCAGCTTGAGAGTCCTTGGTGGTCTAGATCCCTTGTTAGCCTACCGCACTATTATCGAAATACACACGATGGTGTAGAAGATAAAGACAGCATAGCTACCCGGGACGGGCTTTTAACGTGCTAAATAAATGTGACAAATAACCTTCAAGTCCACTGGCAAGCCGAGCATGAGACCGAACGTCTGGAGACCAGGCTCCTTACTTAAATAGACTGATGAAAACCCGTTCGAGGTATCGAACTGTTTGATATCTTCGAAAACTTAAGTGATACATACAATTGGAGCCATTTTCCTATAGTTGTGTTGTACTGAAAAGATTCGCAGACAAAATTTTCGATGCTAAGATGCTCGCGCTACTATTGGGGTCGTGCAGGACCCACTCGTTTTCCAACTGGTTGAGTTCAAGGGCATGTGCCCTAGCGCGCATGGTTTTCTGTCCGAGGTTCGCTGGCTGACTCATTTGGCTGCAGGCTGTTTTGAGTCAAATGATTCACGAGTCGCAGCCTTATCTTAAATGAATAGGGCTAATGAGACATTGATCAATTGACTCAAGTCGCGCCTTTGCCTGCCAATCAAAACCACCAAAGTCATGCTGATTCATGTAAATCTGCATCTATTTATAGTTTGGTATGAGCCTCCTGCTTTTATCTCTCCACCCTTTTTTGAATCTACTCTGCTTACTCAAAGAAGTCTTCTGACTAAGAGTGTTGAAATCTGTTAGCCAACTTAAATTCAAATGAAAGCTGTTCTGAGGTTTTTTCTGAGTTCTAGACTGTCTTTGTTGGCTTCAACATTTGTCAGCCCGGCTTTTACACGCCCCGTTTCGTTAAACAAAATTCTTCAGGACGAACCTAGAAGTAACTGGACAAGAGACGAGATCCGTCAGATCTATGACACCCCTCTACAAGAATTGATCTTTATGGCACAGCTTCAACATAGAAGATACCATGATCCCCAGAAGGTTCAATTGTGTACTTTGCTTAACATAAAAAGTGGGGGCTGTACAGAAGACTGCAAATACTGCTCCCAATCTTCTAGGTATGATACAGATGTCAAAGCCGAGAAATTAATCACTTTGGAAGAAGTCAAAAAAGCAGCTATTAAAGCGAAAAAGAATGGCCTGACCCGATTTTGCATGGGGGCCGCTTGGAGAGATATGTCTGGCCGGAAATCAGGTCTCAAGAAGATTTCAGAAATGGTGAAGTGGGTTAACACCGAATTGCAAATGGAAACATGTGTAACTTTAGGAATGGTGTCAGAGGAGCAAGCCGACTCTCTCAAAAAAGCTGGGTTGACAGCCTACAACCATAATATAGATACCTCACGTGAGCACTACCCGAATGTTATTTCGACTAGGACTTACAACGAACGCTTGGAAACCATTAAAAATGTACAGGCCGCTGGACTAAAGGCATGTACCGGAGGTATCCTTGGTTTGGGAGAAACTCCGGATGATCACGTGGGGTTTCTTCATACCTTAGCAACAATGGATCAACACCCTGAGTCATTACCAATCAACAAGTTAGTTCCAATTAAAGGGACACCAATGGCTGAAGAAATTGGCAGAATTCCGAAGTCACTGAAACGAAGCTTGAACTTTGAGGCTATTCTCAAGACGATAGCTTCCGCACGTCTTATTATGCCCAAAACAATTATAAGACTTGCCGCCGGAAGGTATTCAATGCGAGAACCAGAGCAATTTTTGTGCTTCTTGGCTGGCTGTAATGCTATTTTCACTGGAGAGCGAATGCTCACTACTGCCTGTAATGGTTGGGAAGACGACATCGCCATGCTCAATAAGTGGGGGTTGAAACCAATGCAAAGTTTTGAGAACAGGGAAGAAGCCGCCTCGGAAAACTGATCACTGCCAAAGTGCTTTTGGTTTTGTGTGCCTGCTGCAAATAGTTTGACAAGTTGCTTTTTATTCCAGTATAGCCGTTATTTTGCTCTTTTTCTCTTTCAGATACTTTTTTCGTTGCTGTGTAGTTTTTTGCACCCAAAATTTCCGCGCTGATTGCCTAATCTAAAGTGAGTCCTGCATCAGTTATGTTGAAATTCTTCTCGTCCAACCAACTCTGGCTTATCAATTACCTCAATGAAAACGATATTGCGCTTGTCAAGAGGCTTTTCGACCGGCAGAACTGCCAAACCAAGGTCAATCTCGAGACCTCTATCTTTGTCTCTCATTGCTGCTTCTACACTCTCCATTGGCTTTGGTTCTTACTTCTATGGCCAGAAGAAAGCACAAACCAGTATTCCGCAAAGTGCTTTTCCGTTATCATCCACGACCAAGCTCATTGATCTAGATTCGCCTCAGTACTGCAGTGAAAAAGAGCTAAATCTAGCTATTGAAGAGGTCAAGAGAGTTGTTGGAACCGAGCACGTCTCAAACTCGGAAGCGGACATTACTGGCCATTTCGACAATGGCTTCACTACCCACCCTCCCAAGCCAGAACAACGAGCAAAATACATTATTTATGGTACCTCCACGGAAAACGTGTCACAAATTATGAAAATCCTTCATAAGCACAATGTGCCGGTAGTTCCTTACGGTGGTGGGTCCTCGTTGGAGGGCCACTTTTTCTCCACCCGTCCTGGAGTTGTGCTAGATACAAGCAAGATGACAAGGGTTTTACGTATCAACTCGAACGACTTGGATGTGGAGCTTGAGGCCGGCGTCAACTGGATCAAACTCAATGAACAGTTGACCGATGAGCAGTTGCTCTTCGGCTGTGACTGTGGAACAAGTGGATTGATTGGGGGAATGGTTTCTACCAATGCATCTGGGGTGAATGCTTCTCGTTATGGTGCGATGATACACAACATCGTCGCATTGACAGTAGTCCTAGCGGACGGCACAGTTATCAAAACCAGACAGCGTCCTAGAAAGACTAGTGCAGGCTACAATCTTACTGGACTATTCGTGGGAAGTGAGGGCACTTTGGGCATAGTAACTGAAGCAACAGTTAGATTGCATGTGAAACCCCGATTTGAAACAGTTGTGGTGGGACAATTCCCCAGTATTTTGGACACTACAGATACTGTTGCAGAGCTATTCAGAAGAGGAATAAAGCCGGAGGCAATTGAGTTACTAGATAAAGACATGATGCATTGCATTAATTACAGTGGATATTGGACCAAGAATTGGTTGGAAGTGCCGACATTGTTTTTTAAGATAGGTGGTTTGAACGAGACTGTGGTGAACGAGACATTGAAGGTTGTTAAACAGGTTTCGATGGAGCATAATTGCAAAGATTTCATTGCGGCAGAGAGTAAGGAAGAAGGTGAAGAGTTGTTCAGTGCTAGAAAAGACGCTTTCTACGCTATTCTAAACTACGGAAAAAACGAAATCGATGAAGATGTGAGACTTTGGGTGACTGATATTGCGGTGCCATTGTCCAAACTATCGCATGTGCTCGAAGAAGTACGGAAGCTCATTAAAGAGTCTGGGCTCCAGTCCGTAGTATTAGGGCATGTTGGGGATGGAAACTTCCATGCCGATATATTCTACACGAAAGAGACCAAAAAGAAATGTGAGAGTCTTGTAAATGAGATGATGCTCCTTGGTCTAGCAAATGAAGGTACCTCTAGCGGTGAGCATGGAATTGGCAATGGTAAAAGAAAGTACCTAGAGTTGGAGCTTGGCGTTGATGCAGTGGACACAATGAGACGCATCAAAATGGCTTTAGATCCGAAGCGCTTATTGAACCCAGACAAGATCTTCAAAATAGACCCAGAAGATAAAGGAGAGTACTGAAGCTGCGCACAGACATTTCGTATAGCCGAAAGACAAGTAGAACAATTGAACTACAAAAGCTACAAAAATACAAAAGCTACAAAGACTAAAGACTAGAAGAACAAGAAAGGCCAAAAAGAAAAAAAAATTCACATAAACAGGCTACCCCAGCTTTTTGTCTTTCTAGTAATATTTATTCAGGGCCCTCACTGCTAAGCGTGATTTTGTTTTGCGTGCCATTCTTTAGTCGTTTCTTTTGCTCGATTTTTTCTTGTCTTTGTATTTTGTATTGTATTTTGTATTGTATTTTGTATTGTATTTTGTATTGCATTTTGTATTGATTTTGAATTGTATTTTGTATTTTGTAGCTTTTCTAAAAATGCTCGTTCATTCCATGCGACACTCGGAGAGCTTGCCGTGGGACACAGATTCTTGAGATAAATGTCTCCGCATTCTGCCCCCGCCCCTATATTATCCCGGATTGATCTACCTCTACTGCGTTTAGAACACAATTGATAGTAAACTGCACCTAGGCTCAATGCCTTCCCAAAAAGTGTCTTATCGAAAAAGAAAAATCCCAAGCCCCCATTTACGAGTCAGAAGCAACCAGGGTTGGCCGAGTCTTATCTCTGGTTCTTGCTGTGTCCGCATCTTTCCTTATCTTATCACGTGGCCGCTATCTTGTGCGTGCCTTCGGCATGTCGCTTTTGCGCAATATTTTGCCCTTTTTTCTTATTTTTTCTTCTTTGTTGCGCTACTTCATAATCAACACGTCGTCGGTCTTAATCACCATTCTCTCTTTGAGAGTTTCAATTCGTCCTGATTCATTGCAGACACTTTACGGTAGTTCCGCTTACCGTTAATTCCTACATAGACTACGCCCCTTTTTGTTTTCGTTCCGGTACGAGCACATCTCTAGCGCAGTGAAGCATAATTTTTCAGCTAGTCTGTGGGGAACAAATAAATCCTCCAAGTCCACGCTCTAAACACCATCGGTTTACACAAGGCTCCGCCAGGAAGAGTTTGCATCAGATACAATGGCTCTGGATTATTCCACCAACAATTTGCGCAGCAAACTAGACGATCTAACTCTCGGCTCCAAATGTGAAAATCTCTCTGAGCGGTTTTCCCCTAAGCAGCAACCTGTGCCCACCAAGTCTCTACTTTCCAAGTCCTTGGCGGGTGAACGCTTCGATATCAAGAACCCCGAAGACAACAAGATATTTACCATAGGCGAATCCTATGTTCCAGAGTCTCAAGAGCACCCTGAGCCTACCATCTTGGCCACGTCAGTCGGCAAGCAGCCGGATGGCCGCTTCATTCCATCTTCGTCCACTATATCCCTATTGTCTTTGAGTAATAATGCCAACTCAGGCTCGCTAGCTATGAGTAGCATGGATATGCAGCCTTTGAGCTGCAAGAGCACATCGTTCGTGCTGGGCACCACCGAGAAAGTCACATCGCACACCACTTTGAAGTCCCGAAACTCCATCACGCATTTCAGCCAACAACGTTTACAGCCGTATCAACGGCTAAATTCGCCTCAGATGCCCTCAGGCGCTGAATTCACGGCTATCTCGAGTCCTAAGAACATTCCGTTAGCCAAGAATCTGGCTTACGCACCAGACTCCCCCAGCTTGAACCCCACTTCTATCGGTGAATCACCTTCGAGATTATGGCTTAGTTCCCAGACTCCTCCCAAATTTATTTCTGTGTCAGGTGCTTCTCTTAGGTCAAGGAGCTCTGCTCAGAGTTTGATGGGCTTTCACCCAGCGTATCCGGAAAAAGTCCCTGCCGTTTTTCATTCACAAAATATGATCTCAGACGGAAGTCATTCGCCGGTGCTAAATCCGGTGCAGACGCCCTTGGAAGATATGCCCATGACTCCTTTGCATTTAAATTCAGCCTCCGACAATTACTTTGTGTTGACAAATAATAATAATACTAGTGATGGCGTCAGGAGAGACTATTTTCATGGGATCAGTGAGTATCTTCCATACAATGCAGAGAAAAAGGATGACAGTGATAGCGATGAGGAGATGAGCTAGCTTTCTTGATAAGACTTTCTCGGAGGACATAAATCGAAAGTGAACAGCAAGGCAGAAAAAAAGAAAAGAAAAAAAAACGAAGAAAAAAAATAAGGAAAAAAAAAATCACAAGAGGAGAGGAAAGAAGAGAAGATATGTAATAGAGATGCGGGAAAAGGTCAGACAGATTCTCGAATTTTTGATCAAATCAGCAGAAAGTTGACAGGTTTTGAAGCTTGAAATGAGCTATATAGGTAATAAACGGACGAGGTGCAGAGAGAATATGCATTGTGACGTAGAAGTAGAAACTACTTCAGAGGGAACAAGAAAATACCTTAAAAGAAGCATTAGGCAACACACTAACCAGCTGTCTATAGGTTTTTGTGGTTGGAGCAACTTTGTTTAGTGTAGTTTTTTTACGATTTCTTCGTTACGAGATCTGGTGATCCGCAGGCCAGACTGCGATCTATGGTGTGCAGGTTCAGGGAAGCATACATGTTAGCGGCGATTTATGGCATTACGAACATTAGCTACCATGTCAACTTACGAATGTATGTATGAAGAGTCCCTTCTAGTTGCTTGACCTGAATGCCATACTAACAAATAGCCGATCACAACTTACGTCGCTCCTCAAGCGTGAGCTCGCAAGATGATAGACGACAATACTACACACTCTCGACTGCAATCGACACATTCCTTACCAACACAGTGGATGTCAATAGAGAAAGACTAAGCGGGAGAGAGATCTTTGAAAATGCATTGAGACTTATGAACGAAGAGGAAGGCTCCCGCGTTATCCAGAATTTCCTCGAGGCTCTAGAAAGAATGGGTTCCAACTTCGGACCAAAAAGCGAAGGCGTGGATGACGAGTTTCTTGATTCTTTGGAGAGGGTCGATTTAGAGAGTTTGCCCGATGATGCTGATTGCCCAATCTGTACTAACAAGTTTTGCGATAATACCTATCCGTTGATCGTGAAGCTTCCTTGCTCACCTAGACACAGCTGTAAGGCAGGGCATATATTCGATATGGACTGTATTGCCCCATGGTTGAAGATTAACTCGACGTGCCCTTTGTGTCGTTTCAATGTGCAAGATGCGGCAAAGATAAGGAAAGAGAGACTCGAGGAAGAACTCAGACTTGCCCGAGAGGCGGACGATGACGATGATGATGACGAAGAGGGGGACCGGGATCTATACGGGTAGAACGAATATTATGATGTACTTTTTCGCTTAATCATGACTACTATTTACAAAACCCTAGACTCTTCATTTGCTCTCCATCAGTTGCTTGAACGACTCAGATTGTAATAACTCTTGCACTTTCCTTCCAACTGGATCGTCGAGGCCTTGTGCGTAGGCCTCGGGAAGCTCCATGTTCTCAGCACTTAAGTTCTCCAAGTTTTTGGCGAAATCGAGAGATTCTCTAGTGTGAATATGAGCCAGGTAGTCGACCTTCTCGATAGCATGCTTGTTCATGTATGACAACCATAGATCCAAAACTTCGGCGTTGGTATCGAAAGCAACTAACTTTTGCATGTAGGTGGTTCTGAAGAAATTCTCTTTGGATTTAGCTTGTGCAAAAGGGGATCTGATGACAGTGTATAGTCTCTTTTCTGTCTTGAGCTCTATCACGTCCGAACATGGTATCCCCAAAAAGTATGCCGCTCTTGCAGCGAACTCCGATGCCCGAGTCACCTCGTTCTTCTCATAGCCACTGAACTTCAACTCCGCAACCTTGTGGCCATGCGTCTGAGGCACTTTCAAAGGCTTGTAATGCAATAATTCCACATTGAGCGGCACGGGTCTTTGCGTTGCTTGATGCAATTTGTTTTCCTGAACCAACTGAATTTTCTTCAGAGACGGCTTATTCAAGAGAGCTTGTTCGAATTGTTTGTTTTCGAGCTCGTCGGTTCTTTTTTTCTCAATGAACTCTTGGGGCGTCATGAATTTTTTCTGCGTTTCATTTGCACCACTACTGGGCGACTTGTAAACTCTAACGCCGGCAGCAAGCGTCCTAGACGGCACACGGCTTCTCGTAACGCAACGGCTTAGCATGTAGACTTGTCGATAGGGTACCAATGTCGGTGGAGACGATCGGAGAGCAAAAATTTTAGCCTGCACGTACCTCGACATCTGGTCACGTGACTGGCTCCGACCCCGGCGCCATGGTTCTTTCCGGCTGACGGTTATTCGTGTTGAATGTGTTTGGCGTTTGGCGGGTCTCCAGGTATTCAATTCAAGCTTATGCCAAATCTGTAAGAACATGTAACCAGATCTCGCAAGATAGTGCTGTTTACCCATTGTCTGCTTTGACGTGAGGCCACAAATGGGTTTGACTCCATGGTGTCATTATTTAAAAAGTAGGACATTAGAAAGGTAAATAAATCACTCCCAATTCCGCATTCGGCTCTAGCTTTTTCGTTTTTCAACCCAAAGTTTGACCCCCATAGGCTGATGGCAGAATTGATGGAGACCCTCTCGTGCAGGTTATGCTCATCTCACTTCAACAGTCTCGCGTTCTTCACCTCCATCTGCTTGGACTTTTCAGCAATGGGTAAAGCAAGTAAAGATAAGCGTGACTTATACTACCGAAGAGCAAAGGAAGAAGGCTATCGTGCAAGGTCTGCTTTCAAGCTTCTACAAATAAATGAAGAGTTTAATATCTTCTCTGGTGTGAGGAGGGTAGTAGACTTGTGTGCGGCACCCGGTTCATGGTCTCAGGTTCTCAGCCAAAAATTGAATCAAATCTCCGATGCTGAGCCGGCTAAAATCGTTGCTGTAGATCTACAGCCAATGTCTCCAATAGACGGCGTTACTTGTCTCCAGGCCGACATAACCCATCCCAAGACTCTTCAAAAGATTCTCAACTTATTTGATGGGGAACCTGCAGACTTTGTTTGCAGTGATGGAGCCCCAGATGTTACTGGCTTACATGATTTAGATGAGTATATTCAAGCTCAGCTTGTCCTCTGCGCCCTACAACTTACTTGCTGTGTTCTTCGGCCTGGTGGGACTTTTGTTGCCAAGATATTTCGTGGTAGAGATATAGACTTGTTGTATAGTCAGTTAGGTTATCTCTTTGAGCAGGTTGTTTGTGCAAAACCCCGGGCGTCACGAGGAACTTCTTTGGAGGCATTCGTAGTATGTACGGGCTACAAGCCACGTCCTGGGTGGAACCCGACACTCGATGGTACGAAGTCAACGGAGGAGTTCTTTGAGGACGCGGAAATTGGCAAAAGCTACATTGCACCCAACATGGAATACCCCTATGAAGAAGAGAGGAAAGTTGCCAAATTTGTTTCTTGTGGTGACTTGAACGATGGTGATTCTGATGCAACTTACACTTTGAACGCAGAAGAAGGCAAACGAAATTTGCTCCCTGTTCAGATGCCTACAGCACCACCATACAAGAGAGCCTTAGAGATGAAACGGACGGGAAAGCTACATGGAAATTGATTAAAATTCGTGTCATATACAAACATAGTGTATATACATTTAACGAGACTTTGAGATGATGAACAGTTAGGCAGAGCTAGTGTCCTCGCCCTTGACTAAAGCATCTGGCTTCAATGTAGGGAACAACAAAACCTCTCTGATGGTATGTGAATTGGTCAAAAACATTGCCAATCTATCGATACCACATCCCCAACCAGCAGTTGGAGGCAATCCGTATTCCAAAGCGTTACAGAATGTTTCATCAATCATTTGAGCCTCATCATCGCCTTGATCCTTCTGTCTGGCCTGTTCCTCAAATCTGCTTCTCTGGTCAAATGGATCATTCAACTCGGTGTAGGCGTTACAAATCTCTTTGGTTGCAACAAAAACCTCGAATCTTTCACACAACCCTGGGATCTTTCTGTCCTTCTTGGCCAATGGAGACATCATTTGTGGGTGGCCAAAAATAAAGGTTGGGTTAATACAAGAGTCCTCAAGGTCACCTACCAACTTGTCCAACATTCTTGCGTTTGTCAATGGGGGTGGGCAGTCAAGCTTGTTGTCAATCAAAATTTGCTTCAAAAACTTGCCTGTCTCTTCAGTATGTAATTGGTCTCCAGGTGGGAATTTAACATTGTACACTTTCTCTAACTCCTCAATCATATTAATTCTCTTCCACGGTCTGTTGAAATCCAAAGTCAATGCCTCGCCATCTGGACCATCTGGGTGGTAAGTGATCTTGTAGTCACCGGTGATTTCTTTGACCATTTCTGAAAACAACAACTCAGTCATGTCCATCAAGTCATAAACATCAGCGTAAGCTTGATAGAACTCACATGTGGTGAACTCAGGGTTGTGGGTCATGTCGATACCTTCATTTCTGAACTGACGACCAATCTCATACACTCTATCCATGCCTCCAACAACCAATTCCTTCAAGAACAATTCGGGAGCAATCCTCATATACATCTGCATGTCTAAGTCGTTGTGATGAGTAATGAAGGGCCTGGCAGTAGCACCTCCAGCGATGACATTCAAAATAGGAGTCTCAACTTCGATAAAGTCACGGTTGTCCAAAAATCTACGGATGTACGAGATGATCGCTGATCTAACCTTGAATCTTTCTCTTACATCGTCGTTGATTATCAAGTCCAAATAACGCTTTCTGTATCTGCTCTCTTGATCCTTGAAACCAAAATGTTCAGTTGGCAACATGTGCAAGCAAGGTGTCAACAATTGAATGGAAGTTGCGAACACAGAGAGCTCGCCCTCACCACCTTTGGCTGGAGCTGTTCTACCAGGGTAGCCAGTGACACCAACGACATCACCACGTCTCAAGTTCTCGTGTTCTTTTTCGTAGACTTCAAGAGACTCTGCGTCCTGAGCTTGAGCCATGACTTGTACTTGGACACCGTCTCCCTTCAAGACATAAAATCTCAACTTTGAGCCGGATTCTCTCTTGGTCATTATTCTACCAGTGATCTTCACCTCGATATCCTTGAGGGACTCACCTCTAGTTAAGTTCTCGTACTTCTTGACATATTCAGGAACAGTCATGGTACGGTGAAATTTGTGAGGGTATGGGTTGAGCGCCTTCTCGTCGTTGTCATTGGCCTTTCTGAACTCGTCAATCTGACGAGAGCGAATGTCGAAGTATTGGTTGGGGTTCAAGTCTGCCATTATGTCCTTCTTCTTAGGCTGCTTGTCGACATTGTTCTTAGCCTTTTCGGCCTTCTTAGCCTCGATTTGCCTTGTCTTTTGCCTCTTCTTCAACTCACTCTTAGACACATGTTCACCTGTGACTTCGTCCAAGTAAGTTTTAGCAACTTGCTCTGTAACCTCGTTGACTGGGTCTGACATTATGCAATTGATATCGCTTGGAAGATAAGGGCCTAAAATTTTTTTTTCGCAGAGAAGAAAAACTATTGCCCTGCGTACTGCCAAGTGTTATCATAAAGATATTGCCAGGGTGTGCAAGAATGCAAAATGTATGTGGCATTAGATTAATTACCAATATTTGAATTTGCTAGCGAGATAGCAACATGCCCTTAAGAATAGCTTTACATTTATTCCGGCGTTTTTTCTATTTTATTCGTCTGGCTTGGGTATTCTACTAGGTCTCACAGATCGCGCCTAATTCGTTCAAAAGTACCGAGCACGGAGAGAAAATGCAAAACAGTTCTTCAGCCTAAAAACCATTTATCAAAAAAAGATCACTATATCAGGTTAAGCATCACTCTAATTGCCAAATCATAGCAAAGACAAATAACTACAGCGTCCTCGGTCAAAATATAAATCAGGACTAGGTCTTGATCCATAACATTTCCACTACCCATTCGGGGAGGTACCGGTGTGAAATGAGAACTTTTTCCGTGAAAATTTTGCCCTACTACAGCAGAAGCTTTAGTAACGCCATGGCATCCAAACAGGGAGTGAAAGCTTACGAAGCTCCTACAACCACCTTCATCGAGTTGGAGGGAAGTGTGTTATTGTCCATTCTCAGACACACGTCCGAAAACTATCCGTCGCTCTACTCAGGTTCGCTCATGGGATTTGAAGACGACGACGGCTCGGTAGACATCACTCATGCATATCCCTTCCCATACCCAGACCAGTATGAGGGAGGCTCTTTACGTTCAAGAAGCGGAAGCAAATACCAACAGGAGATTTTGGAAGCAGTCAGATCATTGGGCGAAGGTGTCGAATTCCAAGGGTGGTTTCAATCGACAATCGCCGGAAACTTCGTCACTCCACAACTTGTTGAGGCGTTAGCACAGCAGCAATTGGCCAGTAAAAACTCATTCATCTTGATCCACAATATGGCGTCCATCGGCAAAGAGGTGGATTTGAAGGCGTTGAGATTGTCCGAAAACTTTCTCACAACATACGTCAACGGCAAATGGAAGACCAGAGACTTGGAAAGCAACAAATTGTCGTTCTTCAACATTTTCGAGGAGATCCCAATCCAAATCCACAACCAGAATTTGGTGAACTTGTACTTGGCCCAGACCTCTAATGCATACGCCACAGAAGAACCAGAGAACTTGACCTTTAACTCCAACTCAAACATGACCACTCAATTGTTGGAGAATTTGTGCAGCCAAATCGACTCATATAACTTTGATCAGACTAATTTCAACTACTACCAAAGACAATTGCAAAAGGAACACACCAAGATTCTTCAGTGGAAGCAAAGTAGAAAGGCCGAGAATGATGAACGTGCCAAAGTGGGACAGCCGGAGTTGGATCCAGAGGAGTGGCAGTCTATATTCAAGATCCCCAATGGTCCTTCGAGATTGAACAACACTTTGTATTCAAGAGCCATCGACGAGTCTACCGATGTCATCTTAAAACAATGTGATGAGGAGTTGCTTAAGAGTTTTGCTGCTGAGAGAAACCTTGTGGCCAATAACTAAGGTAGAACTAAGGTAGAGCCAATGATACATCAACCGGTCTATGGAATACTTAATGTATAATACACGTGCTTCTAGAAACTTAAGAATCTACTGCGCACCACACTAGAGTATTTGGTACAGTTGGATTAGGATGTCGGTATATGCTGTCGCGATGAAGTAGTATTGTCCTTTCAAGCGCATAAATCTATATTGCTAATGTCCGAGCGGTCATGGGACGAGCGGTGCAGTTTCCTTCATATTGAAGATACGGCCCAGAGGCAGACCCGGCGAAACGATCACCAAAGAGCATCACATAAATGGTAGTAAAACACATTGAAGAAAGAAAAATACTTTGTGTAGAACACTGGCAAGTTTCCCCGAGGCTTATGTCGATGAACGTTATGCGGACCAAAACCATTTTGGACACTGCTTGTGGCCAGATTCTTCGACGCATTGTCTGAGGTGACTCGCGACTAAACCGCAGTACGTTCGGATGAGCGCTTCTTTATTCTACTCTCTTGGTCGTACACTCATCCTATTGCACAGTAAAAAAAACACTGTAAACCCAGAGAAAGCTTGTGAAAATGGGTAAACCCAAGGTATGATTGCTTCTCTGCACAGCGACGTGGCTCTCTACTAACATTTGTCAGTATATTCTTCTTGTCAGACACGGTGAATCGGAGGGTAATTGCAATAAGGTAGTGAACCAACATACTGCCAACCACCGGATATGTCTCACGAGCCAAGGACACGAACAGGCAAGGCAGGCAGGACTTGTTTTGCAGGATTTCTTGAACCAGCTTGATACTGACAGCGAAACGAATGCCAGAAGCATTCACTTCTATACTTCACCATACTTGCGAGCCAGACAGACGTGCGAGCACATCATAGAAGGCATAAAAGATGTGCCTGCAGTGACTTATAGAGTGAGCGAAGAGCCGAGGATGAGAGAACAAGACTTTGGCAATTTTCAGAACACTCCAGAGAAGACAGAAGCAATGTGGTCCGAGAGAGCGAGGTATGGTCATTTCTTCTTCCGAATTCCTCATGGGGAAAGTGCTGCAGATGTCTATGACAGGGTTGCTTCATTCAACGAGACGATTTATCGACAATTCCAGCATGACGACTTTCCGAATATCCTCATTTTGGTGACCCATGGGATTTGGGCTAGAGTGTTTCTCATGAAGTGGTTCCGGTGGACATACGAGGAATTCGAATCACTACGCAATATTCCACACTGCCAGTTCTTGGTGATGAAGCGAAACGAGGATAATGGTTATAAGCTCAAGACGCCTTTGAGGACCTGGGATGACTTAGATGATTCAGACGTGGAGCAGGAGGTTGCAAAAGAGGTTACAGCAGAGGTGAACTTCCACTCTCACACATCTACAGAGGATATTGACATAGAAAACATCTTGAAAGTCCAACATGAAACAATAAAGGAGAATAGGAAGAAGGACAGGGAGTTGAGGCACATGTACCAACAATCAATGAAGAACTATCAGGCTTCCTACAAGACTCCACTGAAGAGTGGGGTTTATGACAGCCGAGAGAACCTTCTGTGCAACGAAAACCATGATTGACGTCGATCCACGAATTCAATTCCAAAGTCCCTCTTTTTAGCATATCCTGTGGCTCCTTTGCTTGTTTAGATCATAACAGTTTAACCTGTCACATGATTCTTGATCCGGGTGCTTCTAAGTGCATGCGATGTCGCGGAGCAGAAGTGGATGTTCCAGTTAATTAGCATTGGATGTGCTGGTGCAAGCTTAAGTGTATATGAGCAAATCCCCAAGTCGGCGTTTGCATTACATCCAGCCTTACGTAACTGGTATGGCCTACTGCAATAAAAGATTGCCTGTGGAGTTTCTGCCCAGAGATGCACTCGGTGTTCATACAGGCAGAGCTAAATTTCCCCGGACACCCTCGGGAATGACTGGCCCACGTAACTTCCACGCGACTCAGCATATAAGCGTATAAATGGCCGCGCACACCTGAGCAATTTCTACGCTCTAGCATTTGAATTCACTTTCTTCAAACTCGCTGCAATAAGCTCTTATCTTCAATCAACTATCAAAAATGGCTCGTCAATTCTTCGTTGGTGGAAACTTCAAGATGAACGGCTCCAAGAAGTCGCTCACAGAGATCGTGGACAACTTGAACAAGGCTGATTTACCCTCCAACGTCGAGGTGGTGATTGCTCCTCCAGCCACTTACATCTCCCTTGTCGTTGAACAAAACAAACAAAAGACTGTTGAAGTTGCTGCACAGAATGTCTTTGACAAGGCTTCTGGTGCCTACACTGGTGAGATTTCTCCGCAACAATTGAAGGACTTGGGTGCTACCTGGACCTTAACAGGCCATTCCGAGAGAAGAACTATTATTAAGGAGTCCGACGATTTCATTGCTGACAAGACCAAGTTCGCCTTGGACTCTGGAATCAACGTGATCTTGTGTATTGGTGAGACCTTGGAGGAGAAGAAGGCTGGTATCACGCTCGATGTCTGCGCAAGACAGTTAGATGCTGTTTCCAAGAAGGTGTTTGACTGGTCCAATATTGTGATTGCTTATGAGCCTGTCTGGGCTATTGGTACTGGTTTAGCTGCAACTCCTGAAGATGCCCAGGATGTTCACAAGCTGATCAGAGAACACTTGGCCAAGACTATTGGTGCTGACCAAGCTGAGAAGGTGAGAATCTTGTACGGTGGTTCTGTCAATGGCAAAAACGCCCCTGAATTCAAGGACAAGCCCGATGTTGACGGTTTCTTGGTCGGTGGAGCATCTTTGAAGCCAGAGTTTGTTGACATCATCAAATCTAGATTGTAAGTTCGCCAAGCTAGCTTTATCGTTGATACATATTTCAATTTCTTAACCTCTATGAACGTCATTTGCATTTTGTTGAAGAATGCCGTTAAACTCTATTTCATTCAAACCAATAATTCTACAGATCTTGGCTTTTATACTTTCGAGATTATCAAAATATTCGCTCTCGTGGCCCTCAAGGAAATAATGGTCAATCGGGAAATCTGTTTCCACTAGTAATTGATCTGCGTCAAGAAGACGAACGAGTTGAGCCAAAGCATCTGCTTTCTCATTTTTGCCATTGATGTAGTTTGAAAAGGAAAACTTGAGCATTCGCATTTGCTTCTGGAAAGTTTTCTTCCATCTCAAGGCTTGATCCGTAGACCCTGTGTAAGAATGGAGAACGACACACGGAATGCCGGTGTGAGATGCACTTAAAGAATCAAAGAACGGTCCATGTGCTTTGACACAATGCAAAGACACCGGTTTTTTTAGCTCTTCGGCTAATCGTAACTGTCGTTTGAAGACAAGCTCCTGATGTCTCATCAGTACCCTTGCAGATGTGAGTGAAACCTTGTTCGAGAATTCTTGGTTGCCATAGAAGCCATTTGATGGTATACGGAACAACTTGTCAAGGCCTATCTCGCCAATTGCGCATTTTATGCCTAGCCTTTCGCATTTGTGAACTAATAGCTTGATTCTTTCAATATGTTTCTCAAGGTAGATTGGTTCTGGAAGAAACTGGAGCAAATCGTGGGAAAAATCATCAATCACCTGATTGTAATGTTCCGTTTTGTTCGCATCGGATTCCACGGAGAATAGATGGGAATACCACGGATGAATACCGAAGAATGGTGCAAGTAGTCTGGTTGAGTCTAGGTCTATAAGTTTTGCGAGAAACTCTATGTCCAAATGATTTGTGCTCATGACGTTGAAAAACCCTTGCGACGAGCCCCCGGAACTAGACTGAAGCCTTTGAATCAACAACTGTGGGTCCTGGAGGTGACCGCTGACGCCAATGTGGCAGTGAGAGTCGGCTTGGGCATTGAACATTGGTGTATGTGTTGGTATGTTGCTCATGTATGGCAGTCGTGCTCGCAAACGAATAAAAGGCTGGCATGAAATCGAAGACAAGTCTCAACTACGATGTATGTGTGTTCCGGCTTAGTTAAGAGACTTCAATATTAAAGTGGTTACTTCATTGCAACATAAATCGAGTTTCCTTATTTGCTTTGCAAGCTTATGCTGTTGGTTGCACCTTCGGTTGTGCACACATGGAAGCCTCGCAAACTACCAGGAATTGGAGATTTGCTTGCTTCTCTGATTCCATTAAATAATTGCATAACGTCTGATTCCATCTCGAAAAAAGAAAGAATTACTAAAAAAGGACACAAGCTGAGCCTAGTCTTCTAGAAAATTGCTCCGCTATTGTTAATCGATCAAGATACAAGAGGTTTACTTAATTACGATCATATATTCACACCACCATGACTTTGTTTATTGGTACTTTGTACGTATTTCTATTGTTCACAATCATGTCATTCAACTACTAACCGCTTTAGGTTTTTACCTTACACTGTGAAATTTGAGGTCAATGCTGATGATAAGAGTCTACTTGAGCTGGAACTTGAGATAAATTCCGCTGAATCTCATAGGGGCCTGGCTAAGCTTGATGAGCTAACTACGTCTGCGATTAAAAGTTCTATATTACCGTCATTGAGCAGTAACTCTGCTTCTCCTGTATCTGCTAACAGATCGAGCTCGTTTTCTAACACAAGAAGTGGTAAAGATACACTACGCAAGAGTGACCTATTTGCTTCTGCGAGAGAGCTGAAACCAGATAATATTTCACCAGGAGACAACATTTCCGAAAAGTCAAGCCTCCACCTTGTCCAGCCGCGGTCTAGATTCAGCTCTCCAATAGTATCTAGTCTGGTGAATGACAACAGAAAAAATTCACTTGATGGACTACCTGGCATGAAATTTAGCAGGTCGGGCTCTGGCTCGGGCTCTGGCTCCGGACGTAGTCCATCTATTTCTACCTCCACAGACTCTCTTGTCTCCAAAGGAACTAAGGTGGGCAACAGTAAGCTCAATCGAGGGTTCAAGAACGACTCTATTGAGTATGGTGTTTTTGAGGAAGAATATGAACTGGAGTTGAACCAAAGATTTCCTGACAACCATGCTTTTTTCGCCGACTCTGGAAGTTTCCTTGAAGATGAGGACGAGGTTGTTGGTAAATTGGCACCTTTTGGTGGGTTTTCTCGCGCAAACATGGGGGATATTGTTCTTGGTCAAGATAATCTTTTCGAAAGAGCACCGTGGCAGATTGTTAAAACTGATAGGGGAAACGGCTCTCTCATTAATGCGGTTGGCCTAGCTCTTCTGAAAGGTGTGATTCTGAATTGTAAGTGGGTTGGTGCAATGTCTCTGCCCAATGATTTAATTCCGGCGCATGTTCTCAAGGATATCAAGCAAAAACTAAGTGATGAATTCGATTGCGAATCTGTTTCCATCGATGACTATACCTTTCAGGGTCACTACTCTTCATTTTGTAAGCAAATATTGTGGCCAACATTACACTATCAAATTCCTGATGACCCCAAATCAAAGGCATTTGAGGAACACTCCTACCATTTTTACAAGAGTGTTAATCAGATGGTTGCAGACAAATTGATAGAAAATTACAAGAATGAAGTGGGTGATAATTCGTCTGGCCTGTCAAACAACACAATTTGGATTCACGATTACCATCTTCTCTTGGTACCGGCAATGGTGCGCAAGGCGCTACCAGATGCTAAAATTGGTCTTTTCCTTCACGTATCTTTTCCTTCCTCAGAGGTATTTAGATGTTTGGCACAAAGAAAATCTTTGCTTGAAGGAATGTTGGGGGCTGATAGCATTTGTTTTCAAAATGAAGAGTATGTGAGACATTTTTTACAAACATGTAACCGTCTTTTGTTGACTGATTCTGATGAATCGGGCCTAATGTATCGTGGAAAATTTGTAAAGGTCAGTGCTATTCCTGTTGGCATAGACGCAAAAGAGTTGGAGCGCACTTTGCACACAGATGATGTTGCAAAATGGTCTAAGATGATCCGCTCTAGATGGCCAAATCAGAAGCTTATTGTTTCTCGAGACAAGTTGGACAAACTTCGAGGCATAAAGCAGAAACTACTTGCTTATGAAAGATTTTTGCACAATAATCGAAGTTATCTCGGTTCTGCTGTGCTCCTACAAATCTTCATGGGTAATTCCAATGATGAACCGTACGAATCCGAAGTCACTCAAATCATCTCACGCATTAATGCACAGGCTGACAATATTTCTGTTGTGCCTCCCGTTTTTACTCTCCATCAAGATATAGAGTTTGATCAGTACGTGGCCTTGCAGGAAGTGGCGGATGTGTTTATTGTTTCATCAATGCGCGAGGGTTTGAATCTTACTTGTCAGGAGTTCATTATCTCAACGTCTCAAAAAAAGTCGCCATTAATCCTATCGGAATTTACTGGATCCTCTTCTTTGCTTGGCTGCAAAGATGACGGCGCATTACTCTTGAACCCATGGGCGATAACAGACTTCAGTCAAAAGATCAAACAAGCTCTCGAAATGTCCGACCAAGAAAAACTCAAAAGGTGGAAAAATTGTCATGAAGTAGTGATCAAGCATAACTCATTAGATTGGGTTCGAGGCTGTTTGAAGGCACTTGAAGAAGGATGGGAGTTGTCACAAAGGAGGACCTCGGCAGAAAATAAGCCTTTCACTAAAGAGATTTTCGAAAAGTTCTCTTATAATGAGGGCAGGAAACTTTTCGTGGTTAACATCGATGACCTAAGCGATCAACGCAATGATGGAAGCAGTGCACAGAAGGCCGTAGTTGAACTTTCTACATTTGGCTCAATCTTGAGAGATCTTTCCTCTGATGAATCAAAAATCGTGTTTTTTGCAAGCATAACTAGGAAATCCGAACTTGATCTCGTATTCAAAACTTTCCCTCAAGTTGGATTGATTGCAGAGTTTGGTGGCTATATCAAGTTTCCTAACTCCTCAGACTGGATCTCTCTAGTCAATGAATCCCGTGTGCAAAGTTGGATACCTTCAGTTGCACAAGTGCTAAAAACAAAGTCAGAAGGATTATTGGGCTCGAAGGTGGTGGTTGATGATTGTTCAGTAAAATTCGTTGCGCAGACCTCTATGATGCTTGATCCTAAAAGATCGTTGGATGTGATGGGCGAATGTGTTCAGTTGATTGATGAGAGCTTCGGATCTACTAAAGAATTGCATGCGTCTATTATTAACTCATGTGTTGTTGTGCGGCAGAAATACACTTCGGAAGAGGCTTTCTCGTTCCTTTTGTCATACTATACAAAGAGTTTGGTTTCTGATTCAGACTCGGAGAATTCTAGGATTTCAGATCTCATCAAATCCATGGGCCAACATGGAGAAAGTGTATCAGATACCGAAAAGGTTAAACATTGCTTCTATGCTGGTGGCCTAAATCCAATAGATGAAGATATATACGATGTCTTAGAAGCACTCGAGAAGAATAAGTCTATCGATTCCGCTCTCACTGTCGCCATTTGGAATGGGATGAAGGGAGGAAGGACTTCTGCAAAATATGTGACGCTTGGCCAAAACGAGTTGTTACTTATTCTATCAAAACAAGTGTGAACAATTTTCATCCTTTTAAAATTGTCTATCTTTATAACTAGCGCCCGCTAATTTGTTGAGTTCGTCGAAAGCAGCAAAAAACTCACTTTCGTTAACTGTAGAACTGTCACCGATTCTGTTCCAATAGTAATTCAAAAACTCGTCTTCAGTAATGGTCTTCGAATCTGTAGGTCGATTCACTAACCAAATAGACTCTTTTGATTTTTTGTGAGTTTCTCTGTCATCCTCCATCCTAGCAAGGATTTGTTTTTTGGATAAAAGGTTTTCGTTTGTTTTTTTAGTGGCATCATTACCCCTAGAGGGCCGAAAAACGAACATGTCTTCCTCAGTAAGCTCTCCATCTTCGTATGGTTGATGTTTCATTAACCGAAGTCTCTCATAATGACTCTGTTGTCGCTTTTTCAACAAAATTTCCCAAGCTTGTTGAACGGGATCTTGCGATTCCATCACAAGTTCGTCCAAATTCACTTCAGGAAAAGGGATGTTCAAGTTGACATTCTCAAGTTCTTCAGCAGATAGCAAGGAGTCAACAGCTTCGAATTTTTGCTCATATTCAGAGTAATTCACGTTGAGGGATTCAGATATGTTTTTCAAGCTGCTGTAAATATTGAAGAGGTTGGCATTGCTCGATGTTGGTAAAACTTTCACAAGGATTTTTGGTAAAGAGTTTTTCAAATTATGGACATATGGATAGTTGTATGTTGAATTAACTTGCAGAGATATATTGAATGATTCATGGATTAGCACATCTATGAGTTGGAAGATAGTGGATTTGGTGTTCAATTCTGTCTTAGAATCTCCTAGTATATCAATGATTGAAAAGTATAAATAGTCCTCACTTTCGGAGTGCTTCAAAGCGTAGTGTGCAGCTTTTAGAAGAGATTGTGCCTGAGGTGCTAAATTCTTAAGAATCTGCACAAATTGAGAACTCGTTTCAAAGGAATCCATGTCTCTTTTTCAAAAATCTAGTTTGATGTTGGTAAGCTGTCTTGTGGAAAACACCCGTACATACGTTGCACCCATTGCAGCAAAAGTCTTGATGCTTTCTACCACTTCTTACATGCCAACATGATTATTTCAGATCACGCATAATTAAGATTAGGTATTCGTTTGTTAAAGTATAAAACATGAAGGAAATCTTAATAAAAGTCCAGTCACGCAAGATCTGGATCCAACAAAACGAGCACTTGCTTGTACGCAATTTCTAGTGAGTGCAACTCCCTGAAATAGCTATTTTTTCATACAGCAGCTTGAAAGCTTAAAACCCCATTCCTGCTTTTTGTCGGTATGCGATACCCGGTTGTCTTTAATGTTCACAGTTTCTCGTCATTAAAGCTTCACAGCAATACGTGTAGTCTGGCTGTGCTATACACCCGTACATCCTTGATGAGTAGATAAAAATTTTTTGGTAAGCGAGTGGTGAGTTGTTTTTCTGCTACATTGCTTGCAAAATGGGTAAATCTTCCAAAGGAAAGGGAGGCAAGAATAGAAGAAAGGGAAAGAATGTCAACGGTGGACAAAAAAGAGAGTTGATACACAGAGAGGAGGGCCAAGAGTACGCCCAAATCACCAAGATGTTGGGTAATGGCCGACTCGAAGTGAGTTGCTTCGATGGTATCAAAAGAATGGGCCACATTAGAGGCAAATTAAGAAAGAAGGTATGGATGGGTCAAGGTGATATCATTCTTGTCTGTTTAAGAGACTTCCAGGACGACCAATGTGACGTTGTGCATAAATACAACTCTGACGAGGCCAGAACTTTAAAGAACATTGGAGAGTTGCCTGAAACTGCTAAAATTAATGAAACTGACACTTTCGGTGCTGACGATGATGAAGAAGTTAATTTCGAGTTTGGGGATGATGACGACGATGACGAGGAAGACAACGAGTTGGATATCGACGATATCTAACCGGTCGGCAGTGCATTAATTTTAATATTATTTGGGTAAATCTAGCAATATAAGGCCTCATTTGAACTCCACATCCATGTAGCATTTGTTCTGTGGCAGTTACTACTTACAGGATCTAAAGAATAACAAAAAAATAAAACCTGTATTACGTAGAGCATGCAATGGCTGATATATTACAGCAACTATAAAAAAAAGCTTAGTTGACCAAAGCAGAAGCAGTGGCAGACTCGTACTTCCAGTTAGGAGGCAAGACGGCAACGGTTCTGTAGTATCTGGCCAATCTGTGGATTCTAGACTCGATCAAAATTAATCTGAACTTGGAGTCCTTGTCCTTTCTGTTTCTCTCCAAGTGCTTTCTGACAGACACAGCCTTCTTGATCAAGAAGTACAAGTCTTCTGGAATCTCAGGAGCCAAACCGTTGGACTTTAAGATTCTCAAGATCTTGTTACCGGTGACAACCTTGGCTTGGGAGACACCGTGAGCATCTCTCAAGATAACACCGATTTGAGATGGAGTCAAACCCTTTCTGGCGTACTTGATGATTTGCTCGACAACGTCATCAGAGCTCAACTTGAACCAAGAAGGAGCATTTCTAGAGTATGGAAGAGCGGAGGAAGAAATACCTTTTCCCTGAAATTGTTAGTATGTCTGACGGCACAACGTAAATTACACAGCTTTGAAGGCATGTCTCGAAAGAGACCATAGTTTTGGTATGAACTTCGTCCCGTGTATGGCACCGACAAAGATGAACCCCAAACAAACTTCGAGCTGTGCAAAACATGTGTCCAGGTCTACAGGATAGTGGAAACAACCAGCATGACGCAACTAGACTGTTGAAGTTTGCAAAAGCAAACTCAGGACTGGCAAGGCATCAAATCAAAAGCTTTGTTGAAGATACTCGAACTGTACCGTCTACTTTTGACAAGACCCTTAGCCACAATCAGTGCACTGGATTGAACCAACTCACTATTCAACCGTAACTTTCTGAATCACCGAAGAGAAAACCACATACGGATGAATGCATACGACCCATGGCTGCTGATTTTTTTGAGGAGTAAGAGGAGTGGAGGGAAAAAGTGAAGTGCGAAATTAAGGCGCTATATACTTCAAAAAATTTTCAGCTCATATCGTGCGGCGCACGACACAGTGAGGAATTGCGCGACAGCTGGGCACGGTCTCCGATTTACTGTGGCCTGCGAACTATGTGGACCTATACCAGGCCTACTTCAAGTGCTCCTCTATGTCGTCGAAGTCTTCTTCGTCGGTGATCTCTAGGAGTCTGCAGTTAGTACAATGATCAAAAATAGAAATACCAAAACAGGCTGATACGCCGCCAGAAGCGGGAACAAGGTATTAGTGGCTGATGAACGGAGAACAAACGTTCAGAAACAGTCCTATCGACCTGTGTAAACGCATGGCCCTGCTCTATACATACTGTGATACCCCGGCCTTTTCTCTCATCAATTCAACCGCACCGGCATAAAGCATTTTACTCTCCTGGCCGCAAGTGGGTGGCCTCCAGTAAATCATGACTAAGGGACTCTTCAAACGTCCGTCTGGGAGTGTCATGGGGTATGAAAGAAGCACATACCGTGGACTGTTATCAGGAAGCTCCTCCACAAGCTCCTCAATGGATTCGATGGGCAGCTGAGACTCCTTCACGACATTGTACGACTCTTTGTCAATGGTGTCTTCTAGTCAGTAAACCGTTGGTGATTGGCGTTTAGAATTGTACTTACAGATTAGAGCTTGCATGGACTTTGCCCGGCCACTGGAAAAGCGGAACTTCTGGAGCTGCGACAACGTCTCCGAGCTGAAATTGTAAAGAGAAGGTGCCTGCAATGTTAGTTTGAGTGATGCTTTCGAGCTGATTTACTATATACGAACCATTGGATGTCGAGTGTAGTCCGAGCTTCTTTGAAGAAAACCAGTGCTTGTGGAAGAGCAGGCCTATCTTTGATAGTGCCAGGAATGTTAGCCGTTGCGAATGTCGCACTACAGGCGAGGCGAGGAAAGCAAAGCAAGAAAGCTTGATTTGCAACAGCAATGAACAGAAAGAACGAGAATAGGAGTAAAAAAACTGTAGTTCACCTACTGCCAAATTGAAGAGAAAGGGGCTGCGCTCTTAACAAAAAATTGCTGGTTTTCTGTGACAGGGTTCTTCTGTCTAGTATTGTATTTTCGTATGGTCGCACTCATAAGCATTCCTGTTGGAGCCAAAATGTAAACACAAGTAGCTTCGCATCTTGTCTATATGGTGACTTTTTCCGAAACGTTCAAAAGCAAAGCAGTCTTTATCTACAAAACAAATAGCAGAGGCTTTTGGTTATCCTTGCATCTTCCCATTCATAAATCAGTATTTCAGCCTGCTAGAGCGTACTCTGCCCTTCGCTGAGAGTTAATTTGGGTATCTAGCATTTCGTACATCACCGGGTGTTTGTAACTGACTGAAGCTCCGTTTGAAGCAATGAAGAGAAGCACAATGGGCATTCCAATGATTGAATTCTTGAAAAGTACGTTTCGTTTTCGTTTGATCTTCCGCTCGCTCTTTTACTGACCAGCAGACCGTATCTACCTTGGTGCATACGACTATTCCCCGGAGGACACTGAGGACCTTGTGTACTTCACCGTAGAAGACGCCTTGCCCTACAATGCTTTCCATTTGGACTTTGGGCCCTTGCATATTGGAAACCTATATCGGTTTGCCGTCGTGCTACACAATATATTGAATGAGGAGCGAAACCAGGGCAAGGCTGTGGTATTCTACAGCTCTACATCTCCCAAGGAAAGGGCCAATGCCGCATGTTTGCTTGCATGTTACATGGTTCTAGTTCAGTCTTGGGCGCCACATCAAGTTTTGCAGCCCCTCTCCCAAGTTGATCATCCTTTCCAGCCATTTAGAGACGCGGGTTATTCCACTGCAGATTTTGAAATCGCCATTCAAGATGTGGTATACGCCTTGTGGAGGGCCAAAGAACGTGGAATGATTGATTTGACAACTTTCAACTTAGAAGAATATGAGCAATACGAGAGAGTTGACCAGGGTGACTTCAATGCAATCACCAAGGATTTCATTGCATTTGCGTCTCCCCTGCAAAACAGTAGAAGGCCGGGTTTGAACGAACCTTTCAAAAAAGTTTTGAACTACTTTATGAGCAACGATGTGCAATTGGTGGTCAGGCTTAATTCTCATTTGTACGATGCTCAGGAGTTTACTAAAAGAAACATTCAACATATTGACATGATATTCGAAGATGGCACCTGTCCAACGCTTGATTTTGTGCACAAATTCATTGGCGCTGCTGAGTGTATAATCAGCAGAGGCGGAAAAATTGCTGTTCATTGCAAAGCTGGTTTAGGGCGAACCGGCTGTTTAATTGGTGCACACTTGATCTACACTCATGGCTTCACTGCCAATGAGTGCATTGCGTATATGCGAATGATTCGCCCAGGAATGGTCGTCGGACCCCAACAGCATTGGTTGTACTTGCACCAGAATGACTTCAGAGACTGGAGACACACAATGTGTCTCGACAACAAACCAGACCCGTTCATCGGGGGCTTGTTTCCTTTGGTTCCATACGAGGATTTCAAGGCCAGAATGAAACGCGAAGCCAAGCAGAAGAGGCAACAACAGCAAGCCAATTCGTCCTTTGCCAGCCCTCTTGATTCATCCTTTAGCACGCC
This sequence comes from Metschnikowia agaves, assembly GCA_963678735.1. NCBI lineage: Eukaryota > Fungi > Ascomycota > Pichiomycetes > Serinales > Metschnikowiaceae > Metschnikowia > Metschnikowia agaves. Next base: position 400,809 of record CAVMBV010000003.1, on the reverse strand, counting down.
AATTAGAAGGAGAAAAATCAGTGGTGCCTTAGCCTCGAAGATCCAGAGCGTAGTTCCTCTCGAGTCTCCAGGACAGCCTCGCAAATACAAAGAGACTGATAACTCTGTGGTTCATGATATTTCCAATAATTCTGAGGATGAGATAAACTGCGAGCCTATGCAAGGCATTGAAACTACTTTCGAATTGGCCGAGCAAGAGATTAATAATTCAGATGGGAAAATTAGCCACAGTTTACCGAAGAGAGATACGAGTGATTGGAAGGTTTTGCGCTCTTTATCCACTAATGGTACGAGTCTGCCTGTTTCAATGACTAAAACTACCACTACAACTACAACAAGAACAGTCAGCACCACTTTAACATCTTCACCTTCATCACCAAAAATACCTCGAAGCCGTCCAGGAACAAAGGCAATTGCAGGCATGCTACCTGGAAAACATTCTTCACGCAACGCTTCTGGGGGTATCCGGAAGATTAGTGGTAAAAAACTCTGATGCAGTGGTGATCTTAGACCAGCTTCATCAACTATAGTTCATTCCTTCCCTGTATTATTTGCTTAGATTTACTCAATCCAGAAAAAAAAAATTGCAATGTTAAATTTATCACTCTTCGTATTCTGGCTGTGTTATATGAAATTCTGCATCGCCCTTCAACTTGAAGCCAAGTGTATCGTAGTCATTGAAGACAACGGCTTCTATCGCCAGATCGTCCGCGATAGCAAGCCAATTGTTCTCGTATGGTGCATCTCTGCTCTTTGGAAATGCAAGACCTAGATCCTCGCTTACCACCTGTTGTGGATCTTGTTGCGCTACTGGTTCCTCATCGACATCAATGCCACCGGATGAATTTATGGCATGAGCTAGAGCACTCGTAAAATAGTCAAGCTTGCGGTTTTTCTTCGGATGGAGCTCAAGAGGTACAACATAAGTTGATTTGCCTCTTTTAAACTTAACTATCGTGATCCCTGATGTAGGCTGATACTGTTAGTGATATTTTGGTGATGGGTGTCAAGTTCACACGTACCATAGTTGAGCTAAAGCCTATGGACTTCTAGACCACTTGATGCCAAGTACAAGCGGTGCGCGCGACTGAGCGGCCGCTGCTAATTCCATTGAATGCGGCCCCACTTGACATTTGTTTCTCAACTTTTACGGAGTTGAACCTACAAGCTCCTTTGGGGTCTTCTTGATTCTTTCTCAGCAAAAAAGAAGGTCCAATCAAAGGTGGGTTCTTGTGTTCGTTTTTGTACTGTGGACCGAAGTCAGCTTTGTCATTTATATGTACACACGGCTTTCTGCCACCTCTTTCACTCTATAGACGGGGCTGCTGCGAGAGAGCCAGGTCTCGCAACCGTGGGGCTTTTTTCCATCTTGCTCTATTTTTTTTTTTTGTGTATTTTTTATTTTTTTTGCAAAATAGGTATCATTCCACTGTCTGATATATTGTTAGTCTATCAGGAGATGATTCTACCAAAAACTAGAGACTCTTTTAATTGGGTGCGTCATCCAGCTAGCAATTGTGACGCATGCAAAATTCCGTCGAAATTCCGTCAAGACTGGATGCGAAATTCCGTCGTGCTTACCCTGCAGTGGAATAATCATATATAAACCGGTATGGAGCCGGTTGTACCAACACAGAATTTGCTCTTTTAACTTACTAATGACTTTTGCTGGCTCTCTGGCTCTTGAAGTCCCACACGACAAACGTGTGCTGATAGACGTGAATGACCTTAGTGTGATGATCCCCAGCGATGACGACGAAAAGGGTACCACTGCAATTTTGGACCACGTATCTTTCAAGCTAGCTACCAATAACATAATGGCCATCATGGGAGGCTCTGGTTCCGGAAAAACTACGCTATTGAATGTGCTTGCCCAAAGAACCAACGTTCGTTCCAGTGCTTTGAAATTCTCTGGTTCCATCACTTACTCTTTCCCAGAACCTACTTCAAAAATGCGGATTTCTACGGCGTACATGGTCCAAGAAGACTTTTTCATGCCAGGATTGACTCTCAAAGAGACATTGCTATACCAAGCTGAGCTCCGGCTTGGTAGCGCATCAAAAGATACAAGATTGGAGCTTATCGACTCATTGCTACAACTATTACACTTGCACCCTAGAAAGGACGAGATAGTCAAAACTTTTACGGGGAATATCAATTTATCTGGTGGTGAGCAGCGCCGGTTGTCGCTAGCAGTTCAACTCTTGAGCAGGCCACAGTTACTTTTCTTGGACGAGCCCACAACGGGACTTGACACTTCGTCTGCTTTAACATTAGTGTCTATTTTAAAAAGGTTAGCATCGCCTGAAATTGGCATCACTATTGTGCTTCTGATTCATCAACCTCGAGCTGAAGTTCTTACTCTTTTTGACAGACTTTGTGTGCTCACACGTGGAGGACGAATGTTGTATTTTGGATCTTTAGCTGAGTCTGTTGCCTACTTTAGTCTGCTTGAAGGAACAGGCATAGTCGATAAAGTCGATTCTTCTGTGGACTCCTACGCCACTATAAATCGTATTATGTTTATGCTGGTCAAAAATACGTCTTCAGAAGAGAAGGAGAGAGAATCAATGAAACTCGTTGACTTTTTAGTCAAACAATGGAGGTCTAAAAATCCTCCGCCCATTGAAAGTCTGATTGTTGAACAAAAAGCTAAGTTTCAGGAGAACCTCAAACTTTTCAAGACGTTCGAACCACTTCCTTTGCATCGTGAGCTAGTTGTTCTTACGAGGAGAGCAATGATAATCTCACTAAGGGATACATCCAGTCTCCTTTCTCTTCACGGTGGCTCCGCGTTTATTGCCATCGTCATAGGCTGGCTATTTTATAAGCCAGACCCCAACCTATCTGGAATTCGTTCTATAACGTCTTGTCTCTACACGGTGCTTGAGTTTCTTGGATTTGTGCCGCTCACTATGGAATTAGCGAGGTTATGGGAAGCAGATGGTGTATGTTTCTTCAAGGAGTACAAGGAGTGCTGCATTTCAATTCCAGGCTTCATTATTTCTAGACGAGTGTGCAAATTGTTAGTTGAGGATGCACCTATGGTGTTGATATACAGCATAATAACGTACTTCATGTGGGGTCTCCGAGTCGGTGAGAATTATTCTGATAGTGGGGATGGTAGTTATTTTGGAGTCTATCTTGCCATTTGCCTTGTTGTGGGAATCTGTTCGATGTCACTAGCTATGCTTTGTTTTGCTTTGGGAAAAAGTTTTTCTGTGTCTCTAATGTTTTCCAATTTGGTGTATCAACTCCAAAACTCTGGTTGTGGTTATTTTGTGAACTCTGCAACTATGCCAGTATATGTCCGATGGGTTAAGTATCTTGCTTTCTTCTGGTATGCTTTTGGCGCATATGTTTCTAATCAATATAGCGGATGGCAAGGAAACTGCCCTTATCCTGAAGGAAGTGCCCAATGTGAGGAATATGGAGGCGATTATCAATTGAGTGTGCTTGGATTCCCGCTGGGTTGGATAGGTGCTCCGATCGGTTATCTTGTACTATGGGCTGTCGGGATCAATTTTGTTTCTGCTGTTGCCTTTTACTTCCGCAACTATGACGTTGAATTCGCTAAAAAAAAGAAGAATAGAATAGGGGATGATAAATTACCCAGTTCTATGGAAACAACACAGCTGTCTTGCTCGCAAATAAGCGAAAAGTTCCGTGATTCTGAGACATCCCCATCAGTTGATCTCTCCAACGTCACTCTCGCGATCAAGGTGAAGGATTCACCTTTGCCTTGGGCTAAAAGTTCACTGAGGGTGCTCCTCAACAATGTAAGTGCATACTTCAAGCCAAACTCTGTTAACGTGATAATGGGTCCCTCGGGTGGTGGGAAAACGACACTATTGAACTTATTGGCAAATCGTTTGGGTACTGGATCATTCAAAAGGAATGGAATGATATGTTTGAACGGTCTGCAAGAGGTCAATCCATTTGAAATCTCTAATATATCCGGATACGTTATGCAAACTGACAATCTTTTGATACCTGAGCTCACTGTTCGAGAAACGCTATACTATCAAGCGTGTATGAGACTACCTATCAATGTTCATGATCGTATTCCATCATATTTGAATACTTTAATGAGGCAGATGGGTATAATAGATTGCGCAGATACTCCAATAGGTTCTGAAAACACCAAAGGGATATCTGGTGGGGAAAAAAAGAAGAGTTTCGATAGCTATTCAGCTACTTGGAAGACCTCAAATTCTTTTTTTAGATGAGCCTACGTCCGGTCTTGATTCGGCTACCTCTGTTTCAATTTTGGCGCTTTTGAAGCAGTTAGCTGATTCAGGGTGTACTGTAATAACGACATTACACCAGCCAAGTAAAGATATGTTTACTGAATTTGACTCATTGGTTCTCCTTGCTCGTGGAGGACATGTTGTGTATAATGGTGCTACCTATAAAGTTCCTACTTACTTTAGTGACAAGGGCTTCCCATGTCCTAAATATGATAATATTGCGGACCATATTTTAGACCTAATGTCCATTAGACCAGGTGAAACTTCGGAAGTGCTTCAAGCAAGGGTTGATTACCTTATTCAAAGCTGGCAGGATGCCGAGTCAATGCATGATATAAAGTCATTGAATGCCGAGACCATTGATGTTAAAAGGAACAAGAAAAAGAATATTCCATGGTTGGTTTTATTCAAAGCAATTTGTGGAAGGCAGTTTCTTGTGTCCTTTAGAACAACAGATATACTAGTTGCTCGTGTTTGGACCGTTATTGTGGTGGGAGTTATCTATGCGCTTTTCTTCAGCCCACTAAAAAATACCCAAGAGGGCATCAGCAATAGATTAGGCCTTACACAAAACATTACCAATTTGTTCTTTTGTGGTTTGATCAATAATCTTTCGATTTATCCCTCTCAAAGAGATCTTTTTCATCAAGAATACCGCGATAAGGCTTATGGATCGACGTTGTTTTCTTGTGCTTATCTTCTTGCAGAGCTTCCGTTCGAAATATTACCTAGCGTTTTTTTTTCAGCCATGGTGGTATTTGTCATTGGTTTGCCCAGAACTCCGGAGATGTTCTTTTCCACCTTCTTCTGTTCAATCGCTGCAATCAATTGTGGTGAATCTTCTGGAATTTTTTTCAACAGTATATTTAAGCAAATGGGTGTTGTCACTGTTATATTAAATGATGTGTTTATGATTGGTATAATTATGGCTGGAACGATGTCCTTGCAGGCACCAGAATTTTTCAAGGCTTGGAATTACATTAACCCAACGAAGTACATTGTGCAGATCTGTACCAACTTAGGTTTCGCCAATCAGACTTTCAGTTGTTCAGGACTGACTTGTACTTTAAGAACTGGGAAAGAAGTGCTCGAGGCGTATGGTTTGAAGGCTCAGTTACTGTCACTGTTTGGTGCGCTAGTTGCTTGTCTAGTTATCTACCGCTTGGTTTCTTTTGGCGCTGAATATACGAGAGTCAGGTGGTACTTGTGAATCTCTAGATATTTATTTATGTGTTTTAGTATATAGAGAAAGTTCAAGCAGTAACTAGGAACTCGTAATTTCGATCGTTTGCAAAGCTACTAGTAATAATGAGCGTGCGGCTTGAGCGATCGCGGGTGAGTGCTAATCATATCCAGTGAAAAAGATAGCATCCATCTATAAGCTCTTGTGCATAAAGCAGTCGGCCAATTTCGATCGAATGGGGTGGAACAATTTTATAAATCACTCGTGGCATCTCCGATCCTTGTACCGAGAAATATATCGAGGTGTAAGCAAAGTACGAAACATCAATCCAGTGCTAACTGAAGAGAACCCTTCAACTAGTGAGTTCAGAGCCGAGCTTGAAAGAGCCTCTATCGATCTTAATCTATATCGCAAATTTCTTTTTTCAGAAATACAATACAACTTGAGGGAGAGATTCAGTATTAGAAAAGTGAAAGTGAAGGATCATGTGTGGTACAGAAACCTTACCGTAGGACATGCGCTTGCGTCAACCTTGCATGAAATTCAAACGAATCCAGCATCGCTGAAGCTGTGGAATGAACTTGTTAAGCATCTAATTGCATATAGAGGCGATTCGCTTCGACAGTATGAGTACAAACGACAGTACGAGTCTAATAGAGCAATCATTGAAGCAAGGAAATTCAAAGATATGCATCCACTCCAAGTTAAAAGAATAATGACATCTCGACAGCAGCGGCAGCAGCGGCTGCAGCGGCAGCGGCTCAGACAGAAAAGAGAGACCTTATGTTTGAACGATGCCTCTTCATTATATAAGAAGCGTATGGAAGAAAGTGAAGAGAATGCTAATTTTGTGCTCCGAAACTACCTTAAAAAGCTCCAATTGCAGGGCAAAATTCCCAATCCATTCCGGTTGCCTTATGTTTCTATCAATATTTATAAACAGGCTGCTGGTCTTCCGAAACAGCTGATTCACCTTCCAGGCTCAACTAAAGCAAACATTTTGGTTTCCGCTTATGATTTCAGGTATATCGAGTCTATTTTAAAACCGGAAATTGAATACTTGATAAACAAGAAACACTTTTTTTCTAAGTTCAGTGATCTCGTCAATACTAAAGGGCCTTATAAGGTCAAAATTAGAACTACTCATGCGGGATCTATGGCAGCTCACTATTTGAGATTACCCGAGAATAATTCAAGACAGATGAAAAGCCTTGCAATGGATGTAAGAAATCTGATGCGAGCTGTCCATAAACAAACTGTGTGGAACTGTCGTTCCTCTGAGAAGTCAAAAACTTTGGAAGATAAAAGAAAGGGAGAGGGGTATGCTGTAAGAGGCTCAGGTGGTCATTCCGTAGAAGAGATTATGTATCCCCGTGAATATTACGAGCAATTGGCCATGGCAGAAGCACAGTGGGAATACCTTATATCATTGGAGGTGTTAAAGCAGGCACGTGGTGAAGAAATCTTGAAATCCCCAGCGATTGCAGGCCAGTTACAAGCAGTGTACCAAGGCACTTGCGAGAGCTGGCTAGCTCCTTTGGACGAGGCCACAATGGCTGTGAACAATGAAGTTATAGAATACCGTCAGAAGTATAAACTTCTGAAAAATAGTGCTATCTGGGGCCAACGCCGCCAACTACAGAAAAAAATGATTAGTCGACACAAAATTCTCATTATCAAGTTCAGAAGGCTTTTGAGTTTGTTGGAAAAAGATAAAGTTAATGCCCATTCGGACTTGTATCACATCGTGACTAAGCGATCGTCGAAAGGAATTGTCAAGCTTGCAACAAAGAAGAATTTAGCAGAGAAGAGCAGGTTAAAGAAAGGAAAAACATTGGGAGATTATCTCGAGCAAGTTGGGTTAAAAGGGTACAAGTGTGGATATAAATTCGCAAGAAGATTGAACATAGTTTAGCTGAGAGGTTTCATCGGTCGTACTACACGTTCATGCATGTATATAGCATAGGATACAAATATGGTGGAAGATGTCTACAGGAGAGTGGTCGTAAAAGTCGTTATTGTCTATGACGGAAATTCTGGTTAACTGCCCGCACAATATGAGGAGAAAGAAGGTTATACAATGTAGCCCCCAAAACTCCGATCACTGGTGATATAACCTTCCACGCCTCTCGAAGAAGTCTCTCTGTCATGCTGCAAATCATGGTCTTCATTGTCCTCTCCAACACCCGCCTCATCATGTTCAAAAATTTCGAAGTCCTCTATTAGCTTCACTAATTGTGAGGTTTCTTGCTCGGCATCGGCCACAGATAATCCATTCATCATGGCGATTACCTCTCCCAAAGACGTTCCCTGGTTCTTCAATTCTTTGTGCTTCGCCAAGACTTCTTCGAGGCTAGTGATATTATTCTCATACCAAGGACCATGAACTTGAGCGAAAGGGGGAACCACCATGATATTCTTCCTCGAGAACAATGCTTCGGATGAAAGTTGGTTTCGGAAAAAAAAGCGATGCCTGATAGTGCTCCTTGCAGCAATATTGAGAAAGATATGTGTTTGGGAGAATGATTGATGGCTTTCTGTTATATATCTGGTACTTGACAGACGTCTCTAGGGCTCCATTCAGTGACGAGGCCCGGCGCACTTTCAGATGCGGTGAACGTCGACAAAGGGGATATCCGCATTGATGCTCTATGTTCCTTTCTTCTACGGCTTCGTCATACGAATCCGGAGATAAAAAGCGACTCAAAAATTTAAGCAAGGGGACGTCCACTGTGTAGTCTAGAATGATCTCAGCGACTTTGAGTTGTAAAAGAGATGCCTCTGCAGGCGAGAGTAACTCTTTTCCAGAAAAAGGACTCAAACGGGCAATAAAGTCGTCTACCGTTAAGGTATTCATGAGGATTGATTTCGGAAGAAAGTGGACGGAGGTCGAATTTTGTTTTATTTGTGTTCTGCTGGCCTATGAGTATTCAATTTTGCTGTGGGGCTCTGTTGGTGAACGTCATTGATCGATGTCAATGGGTGCAGCTGGCCTGCACAATGAATCGGTAGAGATTCTAACGAGTAACCGCAATCGCATAAAGGTGTGGATCCAGTCGAGAAGAAGCTCCATTGTTTTGTCATGGAATCACCGGCTCTATCGGAGAAAGATGAAGATCTTTTGGCCGAATCTCCACTGAAGCGTAGAGCAAGTTCTTCTTCACTTCTAAGCGCCCTCCTGCCTGCCTCTTCCTCGCATGATTTGAATGTTAACCGTGCCAGATCTTCTACAACCAGTGTCTTTCTAAACTTTATTAACAATGGTTCAGGTACAAAGCCAGAGAAACTGAAAAAACGGAAAAACATTGTTTCCCTCTATAGACTTTTGCTATTAGAACTAAATCTCCCGAGTCCCAAGTCCATTAAAACGAAGTCACAAAACGATAGGGCAGATATGAACAAAGCGTACGAGCAATTGTCCAATATGGTTAAGGTGCCCATTTACTTAGAAAAATTTATAGCCTTTGGACTCTTGGTATGTGTCAACTCGTTTCTTAATTTGTTCACATTGGTCCCTCTAAAGATTGGCATCGTCTCCTACTCTGCATTCAAGGAGTACTTTAGTTCTCCTTCCCGTGACCTAGCCATATTGACCAGGAAGCTACGATTTGTGAAGCGTGATTTGATTACTTTGCTTCTCATAGTTTCCTGTGTCTTTGTGTTAACTATGCCAATGTTGGGGATTTCTCGATTATATCATGACATTCGAGGTCAAGCTCATATCAAACTTTATGTCATGTTTGGTGTGCTTGAAGTCACCGACAAACTTCTCTCAAGCATTGCACAGGAAGTCTTCACCGTGTTAGTTGGCCTTCCCCTCACAAATATATCGCCGGATAATGTTGCCAAAATTGTCTTCTTTATGTTTATTGCTTTAGTGTTCTTCGCGTGCCACTCATATGTGCTTATCTATCAATCAGTTTCTTTGCATGTCGCGGCTAATTCTTACTCTAATGCCCTCTTAGCTTTGTTGCTTTCCAACCAGTTTGCTGAATTGAAAGGAGCTGTTTTCAAAAAGTTTGAGCGTGAAGGTTTGTTTCAAGTATCCATGTCGGACTTAGCGGAGAGATTTCAGCTTTCCATTATGCTCTTTGTCATTGCCATTAGAAATCTCTCTCAATTGAGTGCCACACAATTAGTGCTAGTTCCTGACAGCTGGAAATCTTGGAACAAGTGGTTCGGTGCGATATTCGGACCATCTGTTGTCGTCCTAGGAAGTGAAATCTTTGTTGATTGGGTCAAGCATTGCTTTATGATCAAGTTCAATCTAATAAGGCCAAAGATATACGACAATTTTCTTTATGTTTTGAGCTCAGACTTCATGGAAGTTTTCACGTCAAACTCCAAAGTTTACACTCTGCATGAGATATCTGACTATACCGTTTTGACCAAGAGAATTGGTCTACCGATGATATCCCTAACAGTGTGTTTTCTTCGCATGACACTTCAGGACCTGAGCCTGTTCTACTTGCCTTCTTCTTTTACCATACTGAGTATTATCTCCAGCGTATTTCTTGTTGCTCTTACTGCTGTTGTCTTGCTAGTTTTGAGACTTCTTATAAGCTTGTGGTTGTTAAAATGGGCTAGGCGAATCAAACATAAGCATGAAGCTTGGCAGGAATTTTTAAAACATATTTCTTCCGACTCTGTGACTGATTCAATTCCAACTGAATTGGAACCCCTGCATTTCTCGATTATTGAGGAGAAAACACATTCGAAGGAGACCTCAACTGATCCTACTTATCAGTTTCCCGATTACGGTTTCCAAAAGGACACACATGGAAAACACGAACTGGAAATGTCACCAAGGTGCACTGTTAGTATCGCTGAAAGCGAAGAAATATCACCCATCGAATCAGACATACGCTCCTCCTTTCTACCAGGTATCCCCAATACCGAATCTTCCTCTATCAATCCGCGTACAAGGTCTCACTTGTACGACTTCGGGGAAGCTATACCACCCACTCTTGAAGAGAAAAGAAATGCTCAGCTTACTCAACGCGGCAGTAATCTTCACAAAGATCTAAATAGTATGCGAAGTAATGATCTCCATAAAGTACACCGCTATGAAATGTCAAGCAAAAGAATTTGGTGATTTTGTCAATGCTACAAAGATGACTGCGCTTAGCAAACTATATACGTAACATTTATACCCTATTTACAAGAAAAGTTATTGCTTTAATATCAACTTATCTTTCATCATCTTATTGATGTAATTCATTGTTTGTGGTCTGGGTCTCTTGACATTTGTAGCAAAGGTCAAGCAGCCAGTAAGAAGTGCTAGAGCTCCAGCCTGATGGGCGGCAGCTAATGGAATAGGAACCAAATATATCAAAGTTGAAATACCGAGCAATACCTGTAGCGTTGCCAAACCCATCACAGCATGGAATGACCTTCTAGCACGAATAGGAATAAAGGCTTTGTTCCTGGATACGTAAATTTCACCAGCAAGGATAGAGAAAAATGCGGTGGTAGCAAAAATCCTATGAATCAACTGGACTGTTGTTGGGTTTTCCAACATATTCCTCCACAAAAGATCTGATTTATCGGCCTTTCTTGCGAATAAGGGGTCCATTAGTTCATTTTTCGAAGGTAAATAGTTGTCGCCCATGTGAGGAAACGTATTGTAGATCAAACCAGCATCGAGACCAGCAACCATTCCACCACTCATTGCAGTGACGAAAGTTAATGCAAGAAGGCCGCCTGCAATCACTCTGGACTTATTGAGAGCTGAGCTGTTTAATTTGGACAACATTTGGCTAACATGCTTGGGATCGGTCTTTGCCATCTTGATCCATTTATTTTCGTTCAAGATTTCAAACGCAGTCCATAAGACCCCTAAATATATGAGAAAAGCTGCGCATAAATGTGTCGTGAGCCTATATTGAGAAACTGTAGGCTTGGATCTTCTCTCTGCGAGTTGTTCTTCATCCAAACCAGATTTGACCATCCACCATCCGATCACGCCTTGCAACCCCAACAATCCTGTTAGTCCAAGCACTTTTCCTGACACAGCTGAGCTGAGTCTACCGCTTTTCCAGAAATACAATGCGGGTAAAACAAAAAACAAACCAATCCCACGGCCCAATAATCTATGTCCCCATTCCATACTGAAAATAAACTTAAACTCTTCGATGGTGATATGAGAGTTGAGTTGCTTGAATTCCGGAGATTCCTTATATTTTGAAAACTCAGCATTCCACTCTTCTTCACTGAGCGGTGGAAGTGCTCCAGTGACAGGTTTCCATTCAGTAATGGATAGGCCGGATTCAGTCAAACGGGTTAGGCCACCAACCACCACGATCCCAAATATGAGGCCAGACGTGGCAACTAGCCAATATCCAGTAGCCTTACTCGATACGATCGGGTAGCTCTTTTTACTGATTTCGGAGGCAGTTCTCTTTAAATCAACTATTGCATGATTGGAAGCAGATATCGAAGAGTAGTTCCTATTGAGCCTCACACTTCTAAAGAACTTGCTTATGGGGTTGATTCTTGGCGGTGCTAGGGATAATTGGGACCCCTTGGTCTTTGCAAGTATACTGAGCACACTCGTATTTCTTGTGAAATAAAAGCCAGACCGGCAAAACATTGTGCACAGAATGTGTAGATTGGAGCTGCCAGAAATCAAACGGTGAGTCTCTTCCCGTTGGACACGTGACTGGAAATCACCTCATTGTAATTGTGTCTCTTCCCGTTGGTCGCGTCAGGTGGCCCCAATTGCGGCCACAAAATCAGCCGCACTCTTGGTGGCTTCACTGCCCTAAATACACTATTTGAATCTAACGTCTTCCGAAGTTTGTGTTTGTTAACAATATATCACATTTGCCATTATTAAGTAGTACGACCTCATTGCATCAATTCTGACATGCTTTTAAATGAGCAAGACATCGTCGCAAATACCGTGTACATCTATTTGATTCTAGTTTTTGGGTCGATTGTTTTAGCTACAATCTTCTTATTGGTACGAAATTTCTTGTGCAAAAAAGACAGCAGTCTTGAAAGCTCTATCTTAGCATTACTGCAAGATGACAAAATACAAGATAAATCAGGTACCGACTCTTCACAAGACCAGCAGTTGAACCCTCTTCCCAAGACAAAAAGTATCCTTCGGCACTTCAAGACTTGGAGAGAACCAAATAGTCTAAAGCTGGAAAGTTTTTCACAGGACAACAATTCTTCGGGCACAGTAAAAGATCTTCCTGCGAATTCATTGTCTCAGTATAATTCTAAGAGCACAGAGGAGGAAGCAATACAGTATAGCATTGATGAGTTTCTAAGGATTGGTGAGGAGCTCTCACAGAGGCCGTTCAAGACACAAGAGGTTCGGCTTTCAGATTTGCTTAAACCACATGTTACGCTTCCGGAGTCCCGTTTTAAGACGAGGTACGAGATGGATGAGGAGATTGATAATATAAAAAGTATGCTAGCAGACCCGGTGCCGGTAACCAAAATTGTGGGACTCTTTCGCTTGCTAGTTGCATCGTCCTACTACCAGGCATATTCGAATGTTCAGCATTTCCATGGCGGTTTTTGCTTGTTGATGCAGTCACTAATTGATTCCCTTACGATTTACAGTGGTTCTTCCAGTAAACCATATCTACAACTTGCACTTGTCGACTTAGCCTCGTGTTTTCTTTGGGAACATTGGAATTGGGCAACAAGCCAAGAGCGACCAATGGGTGCGAAATGGGCTGGTGATGCGGTGATGTCCGCAGGAATAACTGCAGGAACAGTAACGATGCAAGAGACGGTGGCTAGTTTCGATGCGGAAACAAGCGCAGCCCCAAGACATACAGGTCAAGTGTCCGAGTCAGGACAGTATTCGGAGCCTGTTGTGATCCCCGAAATCACTATTTTCCGTCTACTATGCAACTTATCTTTGGGTACCCCTGCTATTACAAAAGAAGTGAGAATCCGATGTGTTTTCAAGCTAAGTTGCATTTTTTACTCCTGCGCGAGCTCCACCAAATGTGAGCACCACCATGAAATGATCCTTTTGGTTGGCCAAGGTATTTATTCCACTGAACGTGAAAGTATCAAGGTTTTTCTATATGATATTTTGTTGAGGATTGTTCGGTCACATCTCTTCTGTTGCATGGAAGCGAGTGAGGTGTTTTCTTCAAATTCACTTCTCCAAGACTTGCTTTTCAAGGGCATATGGACCGAGCAAGCACCGGCCATAAAAGAAAAGAGCGGCGAAATCATCGATATATTGAGCGAAAAATTCCCGGAAATCCAGTCATGGAACAAATCAATGAAATTTTATCAAAAAACAATCGATACGAAGTCTGGCTTGGCTGGAGCTCCGGGTTCTTGGCTGAATTTCTCGTGAAGATTGGGCTGTTGGGGTAGAGGAGCGTGATGAACGATGCATGGATCGGAATTAGCTTGCAGTTCTTATGCAATCCTCGGCAATGGCCTGAGCTTTCGCGCAAAACATGTGAACGAAGGCCCGTCTCTCTTCACCTCTAAGAACCATCTGAGGCAAATAAACATAAAATTTTCATCAATATAGATATGTGAGAGATGTACCCCTACTTCAAATTAGTCTATACCGATGATTCACAAATAGTTGTTTTTGTCTGCTTGTGGAGCCTGTTCGCTCTTCTATTGTAGGATATTGTACCGAGTGCTTATCGGAACCGATAATTGACACATGCTCACATAGGAGTCTATATAACTGAACTTCAACCTAACCTGCTTTGCCCCACTTACGAGAAATTCGACATTCATTTAAACCTGCTATATCCTCCATCCCTTAGGTTGCTTCAATTTCTGGCGTACACACTTTGGAGCAATGTCTGGATTTGAACTAGCTGCTGCTGCTGTTGTGGGCTCACAATTACTCGACGCCAAGTTCCATCTTTCTGAAGATTTTGTGTTGATACATAATGTGGTTAAAAAGGTGGTTCCTTACGCTTACAATGTCTACAGAAAGAGAGCAAGTTTCTGGTATACCTTTGAGAAGTCTGCTCTCAAGCATCCACAAAGAATTGCAGTGGCTTTTCCTCGCCCGGTCGAATCGTCAACAATCAAAATGGATTCTGACGGTTATCCCATCTACGAGGATCAGTTCACTGTGGAGAAGTATACCTATCGTGAATTGTATGACATGGTATTGAGACTCAGTTATATTTTGAAAAATGACTATGGAATTACCTCCAAGGACACCATTGGCGTGGATTGCATGAACAAGCCTTTGTTTATAATCTTGTGGTTGGCATTATGGAACATAGGAGCTCTTCCCGCATTCTTGAATTACAATACAAAAGGAACACCCCTCGTCCACTGTATAAGGATTGCTGGCATTAGCCAGGTCTTCGTGGACCCCGACTGTGCTAAGCCAATGCAAACAACTGAACAGAGTGTTCACGACGAACTTCCCGATGTAAAGATTCACTATATGAATGAACCTCAGTTATTGAGTGTATTGCGTGAGCAATCAAGACTCAAGTACAGAGCTCCCGATGATACTAGAAGACCTGAGGACACCGAGTCCTCTTGCTGCGCTTTGATCTACACATCAGGTACTACTGGATTGCCGAAGTCTGCGATTATGTCATGGAAAAAGGCTTTTGCAGCAGGAGCTTTTTTCGGTTCTGTGATGCAAATTAACAAGAAATCTAATGTCATGACTGCCATGCCTCTTTACCATTCTACCGCTGCAATGTTGGGTGTGTGCCCAGCGCTCGCCTCTGGTGGATGTGTCAGTGTTTGTCAGAAATTCTCGGCATCTTCATTTTGGACTCAAGCACGATTAGTTGAAGCCACACATGTGCAATATGTTGGTGAGGTTTGTCGATACTTGTTGAATGCACAATACCACCCAGATCAAAAGAAACATGCGGTCAGAATTGCATATGGCAATGGATTGCGTCGAGACATATGGAGAGACTTCAAGCTGAAGTTTAATATTGGTGCAATTGGGGAATTCTATGCTTCTACTGAATCGCCTATTGCAACCACCAGCTTGCAGCATGGTGACTTCGGGGTGGGTGCCTGCAGAAAGTACGGGACCTTGATTAATAGCGTTTTGGACATGAGCCAGGCAATTGTCAAAATGAACCCTGATGACGAAAATGAACTATGGAGAGACCCAAAGACGGGATTTTGTGTACGAGCTGGTGCGAATGATCCAGGTGAGTTATTAATGAAAATCGTTAATCCGAATAATATTGAAGGCTCCTTTCAAGGCTATTATGGCAACAAGAAAGCGACAAATACAAAAGTTGTGCGAGACGTTTTTCGGAAAGGAGACGCCTGGTTTAGGTCGGGTGACTTGTTGAGAATGGACGAGGATGGTTTGTATTACTTTGTTGATAGACTCGGAGACACTTTTCGATGGAAATCGGAGAATGTTTCTGCCAGTGAGGTTGAAAACGAACTCATGGGTTCTGGTGCCATCAAACAATCTGTTGTCGTTGGTGTCCAAGTTCCCAAGCATGAGGGTAGAGCGGGTTTCGCTGTTGTTGAGCCCAAAGACGGTCTTAGTGACCAAGAGGTGTTGGATAAAATTTACAAACATGTCAATGCTAACTTGCCTAAATATGCCATTCCTCAAATCGTCAAGATTGGTGCCAATTATATCCAAGCTTCCCACAATCATAAAGTTCCAAAAAATCAGTTCAAATCTCAGAAATTGCCTAAAGGGGAGAATGGCAAGGAAGTTCTTTATTGGTTGAACAAGAACAAATATGAAGAATTGACTGAAGATGCCTGGGCAAAAATCATGAGCGGATCTTCCAAATTGTGATCTAAGGTATTTAGATAAATTTATTGATACAAATGAAAGTTAAGAACTTGCACCAAAATGTTTGCGAAACCTACTTAGTATTTTACATGTCCTGTCTTCAAAATTCTGGCTTCTTTGATTTACTTATTTCTTGTCAGAAATAGCAACAACACCTGGCAAGGCTTTGCCCTCCAACAACTCCAAGGAAGCTCCACCTCCAGTGGAAACATGGGACAACTTCTCAACAGCACCGTATTTCTTGGCAACAGTAGCAGTGTCACCACCTCCGATGATAACGGTGTTTCCAGCCTCAGCTGACTTGACTGCATCGTCCAACAAGGATTTGGTACCTTCTGCGAACTTCTCAAACTCAAAAACACCTGGTGGGCCGTTCCACACAATAGTCTTAGCCTTGGCAACAGCATCAGAGAAAAGTTTTCTCGATTTTGGACCAGCATCAAGACCCATCCAGCCATCTGGGATTCCTTCCTCTTGAGTGGCGACACCTGTTTTAGCATCCTTGTTGAAGTCGTCTCCTGTGATGAAGTCAACAGGTAAGACAATTTCAACATTGTTTTTCTTGGCCTTAGCAATCAAGTTCTCGACATTCTTCGAACCGGCTTCGTCGAAGAGAGAGTTACCGATTGGCATGTTGTCCAAAACCTTCTTGAAAGTAAAGGCCATACCACCTCCAATAATCAAAATATCGACCTTGTCCAACAAGTTGTCAATCAATTGAATCTTGTCAGAAACTTTAGCACCACCCAAAATAGCCAAGAAAGGTCTCACTGGGTTCTCCAAAGCTTTAGCAAAGTACTCCAATTCTTTGGCCATCAAGAAACCTGAAGCTTTCTGTGGCAAATCAACACCTACCATGGATGAGTGAGCTCTGTGGGCAGTGCCAAAAGCGTCATTGATGTAAACATCTGCCAATGCGGACAAGCCCTTTCTGAATTTCTCGACATCCTCGCTGGAGGCCTTCTCTTTCTTGCCATCAACTTTCTTTGAACCTTCTTCCTCAATATGGAAACGCAAGTTCTCCAACAAGAAAATTTCACCCGAGGAGGCGGCGTTAACTTTCTTTTCGATCTCTGGACCAACACAATCATTCAAGAACACGACCTTCTTGTCCTTCAACAAGGATTGTAACTCTTTAGCAACTGGGGCCAAAGAGTATTTTTCGACTCTCTCGCCGTTTGGACGTCCCAAATGAGAGGCCAAAATAATAGCCTTTGGTTTTTGCTCCAGAACATACTTTATTGTTGGCAAAGCAGCAACGATTCTTTGGTTGTTAGTGATAGTGGTTCCATCGAGAGGGACATTGAAGTCAACTCTGATGAAGACTCTTTTGTTAGTGAGGTCCAAGTCTTTCACAGACAATTTGTTTGATAACGACATTATTACTATTCTGATTGCTCGAATCAATTGTTTTGTTCAATTGAGATCTAATACGAAATTCGTCCGGTTCGCGTGGTGAACGGTGCCCTGTGGGGGGGGTTTATATATGGCCGAGCAGACCCTTCCCGGCCACACTCGCTCCAGCGGATTACCATCCTCCGGTCTATAATATCGCACCACACATGTTAAGTTTCACTGCACTCGAATGGTAGAGCAAAATATAGAGTATATAATTCCCAAAATGTCAATTTGGACTTACTCCCAGGTTTTTTTTTTGGGTTGTTAATATGCCACGTCCAAGGTTCAAGATGGTATTAGTACTTTGATTGCTTGTCCTTTATTGACGTCATTTTTTAGTCTTCAGTATGTACATTTGCTGCGAAATGATTATAATTTTGCGAAAGGATACGTTAGAGAATAAAACTTGTTATGCGTTTTGAAAATCTCAAGATGGAAAACAAAAAACAGTACAGAGACAAGAAAGTGAATTTAAAGCTCGGAATAAGTGGCCCAGACACCGAAGAATATACTATGCTCCCTTTCCTTAAACATTTTTGAACGTATTTGACATTTGTTCCAACCATCATAGTCCGAGATGCACTAACCTCTAATCCCGGTTCTACGCTGCGCGGATGAATGGTGAACATGCGCTTATGAGAGCATGGTCCCCCGGATGCACCGGTGCAGAAGATGTACTCCACAATCGTTTTCTACACTGCTAGGCCATCATAACAGCAAAAAATTGATATTCTTTCATCACTCAGGTAGAGTTTAACGTACCGGGTCTCTTATGGAATTATTGCAGCTAATTTCTTCACAAATGTCTTCATAGCAATATGATAGATTTAGCATTACCCAATCTCGGTGAATCGCGAACCTTCTCGAACATCCTGCATCCAACAAAACACTTCTTACAAAAAGATAATTTACCATGTTCAGCTTTCCACATTAAGTATGGAGAAATTATTACAGTGGTCAATTGCCCAGCAAACTGCGGACAAGGATGCTCAAGAGAAGGCCGGCCAGCCTGATCCTAAGGTGTTGGAACAATTGTTCGGTGGACCAGACGAACCGACTCTCATGAAGCATGCGATGGCAGTCGTCAGCAATCCTGAGGCTACCGAGGAGAACAAGATTGTGGCCTTCGAAAATTTCGAGATGCTTGTTGAGAATATTGACAATGCTAATAATATTGAGAATTTGAAACTCTGGCCATCAATCATCTCCCAATTAACCAGCCCGAGCCAAGACCTTCGGCTTTTGGCGGCGTCTGTTATCTCGACTGCAACCCAGAATAATCCTAAATCCCAGAAAGCATTTCTTGACCAGGATCAAGGCATGCAAATGCTCATCGAGATCTCTTCAAACTCAGAAAGTCCAAAAAGTCTTCAATTAAAGTCGATTTTGGCTCTAGCAAGTGCAATCAGAAATTTCGAAGATGGTGTGAAGGAGTTCATCAAGCTCGGCGGTTTAGCATGCTTAAAAATCGGTTCCGATGGAATGGGCTACAAGGAGTTGCTTCGGATTCAATCATTACTTTCAGCTGTTCTATCAACTCCCATGGATTCCGCAAAATCTGACTATATTCACAATAGTAATTTGGTTACTGACGTATTAAACACTATCAGGAAAGACGCTAATGAAACAAACATAGAAAGAACGGTGGGTATCATTTCACAATTGAAGCATCATGATTACAATTTCAATAATGCCGAATTGGCCCTTCTACGTGAAAAGCTTGATATTATAAAGAGCTTCAAAGACCAACTCACAAACGATAACTTAAAAGATATTGAAGACATATTGAGTTAACTTTAATGATGCGCATGATTCATTTTTTATAAAAGCATTTTTTTTTTAATTAATGGTATAGTCACACTATAAATAGAACCATACACTAGTCAGTGATAACCATGTTAGGATCCGACGATGTAAAGACTCTTCTCATTGCAGCGTTGACTGATGGTGGGATGATGTTTTTTCCGTTGACAGTCCCAAGATTGTCATGAGAAAGATAACGAGTATATATGCTTATGGGCGAATCATAAAATTGATAAAGTTTTTCGGCTTTCTGTGAAGTCATCAAATTGAATTTCTTTACCATTTCTAAAAAGGTCGTTCTAGCATCGGTGCCCAGTCGAATGTTCCCAATACTTGCTAGCTGAGGATTCCTCTCAAATTTATCGTACAAAGATGATCCGATTGCCGAGGTGAACGAATGGAGCCAGTCTATACTTTCATCGATACTTTTTGTGACAAATATATTAACACCCAAACGTATCTCTGTTTCGATGATCAACTTCGTTACGTCGGCTGCAGTAAGATGATTGCTCTCCTCCGCATGATCTTTCTGCAGTGAGTCTCCCAATTGCAGAAGCATTTGGTTTCTATACCTCCTGTCTTCCACAGATTTCAATCTTCTAATGTAATCTCGTAGCCCTGGAATCATGATGAATAAGAAATAGTCGAGCAGCGAGTCTTCAATTTTTGATCTATATTTTGCCTGAGAGATATGCTCTTCAACAGTCCCATCTTTAATCAGTAAAACGAAGTCCGCCGGTTCGTAATAGAGACATAGGATCCGCTCTGAAATTTCAGTCAACTCACAAGGAACAAATATATCCCTTTCTTTATCATATTTGGCAACCACTCTTCGCTTCCACGAAATCAAAGGTAACTCAAGATATGTCGTTCTCACAATTGGGTGTTGAAATATATTTGAAAAGTACTCAGTGATAAGCTTATCCTTAAGACACATAGCAATTTCGATGACCATCTCACTCAATATATCATTCTTCTTTCGTGATACCTTGTTAGCGCTTTGCCACTCTTTTGATATATTTGTGCTACTGTTTCGCTTCTGACTTTTTTTGACTGAAACTGGTTTTTTAAATGAGGATGAAGAGCTCACAATGGGAT
The DNA here is from genome assembly GCA_963678735.1 of Metschnikowia agaves. NCBI lineage: Eukaryota > Fungi > Ascomycota > Pichiomycetes > Serinales > Metschnikowiaceae > Metschnikowia > Metschnikowia agaves. The sequence goes on along the minus strand of CAVMBV010000003.1, from coordinate 380,324 downwards.
TCGACTCATCAGTCTGCAACGACAACCGCCTTTTCACACTTGTAGACTGTCCATAATCATCTAATGAAGCCAGAAGCTCCTTTCTGAATGACAGTGCAATATCATTAAACTCAGGCTGACATTCAGATACACTCAACTGGACAAACGGAGAGTTTGAGCGCTCGGAGATCGGAGATGAACACAAAACTTTCTTAATCAAGGAGTCACCTTTTTTTGAGTCGGTCATCGATGGGGTAAGACGAGATCTAGAAAAAGACCCTGTTTTTTGTTGAATCACGTCGTCAAATGACACATCATCTTCAGAGCTGCTAATCCAGTTCTTCAAGTCTAATAAGTTCCTGCGAGGCATTGACGCTTTATTGACCACAGGAGAAGAGTTGGTTGAAGAGTCGATTTTCCGGGTATTCAGTTGTGATCTGTCGTCATCTTCCTGTTTTCCCACACAGGTTGTTCCTTCCGATACTCTATCTTCCGAAATACTGCCTAGATTAGTATAGGATCTAGATCGCTAAGAAAGTTAAAGTACATACAGAATGACCTCACTCGCCTTTTGAGAGTTTTGGCGAAGAGGGCTGGATTGAGAAGCTTCACTCAGAATTTCTATGATCTCCATGCCATTATTTGATACCAAATACCTATATTATTGTGCAGTTAGATTGCTATGTTTTCACCTGCTTAACTTAGCAGCACATGTTTATTTGCTTCGCTATAAGGACTGCATCAATGTCTCAATAGGACGCGAGACTCTTAACATAGCGAAGGCCAGGACGAGCCACCCACCAAACGAAATCGTATCACACTCACTTGAACTAAACAGCTGACCTCAAGATGGTGACGACTCGCCATCGTGCAATAAGTATGTCGTTTAACGGCAATCTCTCGGAGAACGAAATGCAAAAGAGCCTCAAATCGATGGCTGAGCTAAAGTCCATCTACAAAGATCTTCGTTATGACTGGCCACAATTGGTGCAGGGCGATACTACACCTCTTGAAATGGCAGTGGCATTTTTAGATGACACGTCTGTGGGATTGGCTCATAGGAAAGAAGAATTCGATGGACTTTGCACCGAGACGGGGAGGAGTTTGAAGACCGCGGTAGTCGAAAGTCACGAAACGTTCAACAACAGTATTGGCCTGTATCATCAGCTTATATCAATTGCAAGAGAGTCACAGCTAGACTCAGATGATATAAAGCGACTCATTGACAACAGCACCAGTGACATGAGAGACCGCTCTGCGATATTGAAAGACTTGGACCTGAGTTCAGCTAAATATGCCGAAATGATCGAGGTTTTGGACGCCATGGAATACTTGAGAGACATTCCCACGCAAATCGACCTGCTCATTTCCGAAAAGAAGATTCACCAAGTTTACGATGTCATCGCAGATGGCTACAAGACAGCTGCAACGTATAACCTCTGGACCTTGTCATCCATGGATTCTACTAAGCGCTACCTAGAGCAACAATCTAATAATTTGTATGATATGATAGTGGACGAGCTTCTGAACGAAATATATTTGAAGCATATCAGCGGCTCAAAGGGTCCCTGGAGCAACATGATCCATTCCAATACTCCACAAATAAGCTCATTTAAAACATTGATTAGCCAACTGACCACACTAGAGCTGTTCATATACAATTCTGCTAACTTGGATTTTACAGAGATTGCACTCTCTTTAACAGAAGACGTACAAAAGTTTCTCGAACAACAACTCCCGAAGCTCACCGTGCATTTCTCTAACACAAACAAACAGAAACGTAACTATTTTCTTCTCCTCGAGTCTACCCTGAATCCTTCCACAGAATCTTACTTTTACATCTACATGCTACTTCATACAGCATCAAAACTCAACAAATTACAACCCGTAATTGATATTTTACTCAACTCCATGCAATCCGAGCTTCAATCTATTATTAACCAAACAACTGAAGAATGCAAGCTGCTAAATCTCCATAGGCTCGCGAGAATAGCAAAAGCGAGAAGTCTTGAAAGTGATTTGGCCCAGGATAAAATTGGCGGACAAAGTTTCAGTGATTCCGCAGTTCCTGTCCTCCAAGATTTCTTTGGTTCGTTCTTCCTTAAGTGTTTAGTCATTTTGCTGAAACACAAAATCACTTGTGAGATAGTGAAGCAGATTCGTTCTTCGGAAAACATTTCAACTACTTTCCACAGAAACCTGGCTTTAGAAGTATCTTCCCTCACTTATGATTTTCAAACGGTATGGAATATAATTAGTAAGGAGATAACTTCCCTACTTATCAACTATATCGCAAATGACAAAAGAGAACTGTCGGTACCTAAACTAGAAATGCAATCCAATAGAATACACCAAGTCTTGGCACAAAAGCAGTTGTTCAAATTAGATGACGCAAAACTCGCAATCACTCAAGAGACATCTGAGGAATTAAAAGCTGTGTTTGACGATATGTTCCCGGGATTCCAAGTTAAAACTCAAAAATTTTCCAAGCAAGGTGGAGAGACCAACTCTCCTTACATCACAAAAGAAAGATTTAGCTCTATGGTAGACACTCTTGTTCCGAAGAATATTTACAATATGAGAATCATTTTCGATTTCTTTCTCATCTTTGTTACTGGCTCACATTATCTATTTGTGGATTTCGATCGGCATCTGAAAGTAAGAACAGATCCCCAGGTATTTTTCATTAATGTCATGAAGGATTCATTCTTGACCAGATTAAGCGAGGAATTTACTTCTGCATTCAATGAGTGCATGTCAAGCAACACTGCAATCGAATTGAATGCAGAGTCCAATAAGGCATCAGTCAGGTTCAACCAAGCCCTTATTCCATTGAGTGACGAGAACTGTGACGTATCTGCACCCGGATTCAAAACAGGTACGCAGATATATTTGAATGCTATGCATTTTAAAAGTCTCTTGAAAAGTGTATGCCATACGATGAACACATCATTCACTTATCGTGAAGATATAAGCAATTTAGTGCTAAGTCTTTTAAAGCGGTTTGCTTCTATATATGAAGACTATTCACGAGAAATTATAACTTCTGGTGGCTCGCATGACATCACCGACTTAAATGTTGGAATACGCGGGGACAGAATTCGCAATTCCCTGAAAATTGTTAAGTGGTTGAAGGCTGAAGCATTGACGGAAGTATCCGAAGCTTTATTTCATGAACTTCAAAAGCATGGTGAAATTGATCATTTGATCAGCAAGGAAACAGATATAATGTTTTATGAGAACGAACCTTTTGAAGTGTCAAAAGATGACACTATGGATGATGATTCGTTCAACCACATCTGTCATCTTCTTTCAACTACTTCGTGGATACTTAGTTGGCTTCCTTCTATGAGAAAGGAATCAAACTTCAGTGCAGTCAGAGATACACAGACAGAAGCTTTCAATATAGATAAGTTGAGGCAAGATTATTCTATTCTAGAGAATGGAAGAGCTTCAAACACCTCGAGCACCAAATTGCACCATGTTTACTTGACACTAAATTCCAAAACAATCCACGAATTTGATATAATAGTAATGACCCTTGAAAAAATTAGAGGTAATGCTTTGATTGCATTGAGATATGATATAAGAATCAAAGCTCTACTACACATTGGTCAATCTTTCAAGGATGATTTTGTTTTAACTACCGAGCCTTCGGATGCAGACCCTTTCATAAGTCTGCTTAACAAAGAAATTTATTTCGTGGGAACGCAGGTTGGAGAAATGTTGACAGGTGTGGAAAAAACATTTATCTTTTCCGGCCTTCCATACTTTCTTTGCACAGCATTTATACGTGGAAGTGAGATTTTGCTGGTTATCAACAATAATGGTATCAAGAAAATTCTTCTAAACATTTACACTTCGCAGCAAATGCTCCGCAGTGTAATGATGCTGGGTGAGACGTTTGACTTGAGCCAAGCATCAAAGTATTTTGAATTTTTCACATCGAATGAGCACTCATTAGTGCAAAATGTTGCCACGGAAACTTCGAAGTACAACAAGAGAGAGGTTTTGAACTTGGTGAGATTGATGTATAGCGAAAAGCTCAGGAATGCAAATGCATCGGCTTTCAACAAGTCAAAATACAACGAGCTAGTGAAAAGGGTAAGCGAATTATTTGTATAAAATGTGACAGCAACAATACATATCAATACATTATTCAGTTAGATCTTAATCTAATGATGTCCAGCAAAGTTGTTGCCTCCAGGACGAATATTCAACCGGTCGCTCAATCTCTCAAAGAAGAAACGACCAAGACTCATTCCCAAAATAACCGCAAAGAAGTAGGCAGGAATATATGTCATAACCACCAACATCATAGCATAGCCCAACAAATCAGAAGCGAAACAAAGTGAGATTCTTATAATATCTCTACTCCACACGATTAATGGCGATTGTCTTGAACGCGCACCTGCAATTGTGTTTTCTTCAACCACTCCGGAAGCCTTTTCGTCATCACAATCACACTGATTCACAACAGTTGTCCGCTGTGCAACTTGGTAGTTAGGGTTTTTCCAGACGTTTTGTTCGAGATAGTTTTTCAAAAACTCAATACCTTTCGAAAGGAAAGACACAAAGAAAACCAAGAAGAATATACCTGCAACCTGTCCCTTAGTATCAGCAGACAACCCTTTGAAAAGAACAGGGTAATCCTTGTAGGAACTTGAAAAGTACATGTTCATACTCATTGAGCTCATCAGAGAGTCACTACTCATATCACTCGTGCTTGACATGCTGGAATGAGCCAGACACCTCGAGACAGCCAGACTCAAAGCATCCGATGTAGTGGCAGATGCCATTGAGCTCATAGAACTAGTTCCCATATCCATTTTGAGTAATGTAATAATTGAAAGAAGATTTGTTTCTGATCAAAACGAGCTCTAATGAAGAAAAAGATGTTCATTTAACTAGAGCTGAGCAAATACTTGCATGCTTCAGCATCATCGGTATTGTGAGCACATTCGATTCCCGATATAGAAGTCAATTACGCTCATTCCTGTATATCACGCAGTTAATCTTGCAATTTATTATCACTTATGCGAACATTCGGACAAGCCCAGCTATTAGACGCATTGTCTTTTTCGCACCACAATGCAATATTATTAACTTATTGGAATTGCCCATTTGCGAAGAAATGGAAACGGAAAAGGAAAATAAAATACAAACGTTTCAAATCTCTTGCAAAAAAAAAGTTGGATCATATCATCGTCAAATTGTTCCATCGGACGTATGTGCTTCCTCTCCGGGCTTGGAATCTTCGCGGTGCAACTTACCAATTTGTTGTAAGACATGACATTTCTCGTTTAGATCAGAAGTCAAAATGTGATGCTCTAGCCATTCATTGGCCAAAAAACGCAGTCCACAAGCCATACATTGTCCATTAATCTGTAGTTTTTCAGTCAAATTAGGTGCTAGCTTGGCAGTTGGATCATCGAAGATGAAATGAAAATTGAGTAAGTGTTTTTTGTAATCGTATGGCCGATTAAACTTTCTAGATTTGTGCTTGCAGTAGCCGGGGGGAAAAACACATTGAAATCTTCCAGTTTCATCATGAATTCTCATATGCCGACTGAAATCTCGAACGATAAATTTGTCGCATGTAGCGCAAACAATACCTTTGACCCCTCTCTTTTTCCTTCCCATTGCAGCCTTTTTATCACTCCCCAGTAGGCTATTGTCCAGTCTATCCCCATTTGGACCATCGCCATGGGTATCGACAACATGTTCAGTTTCACCTTTTCCCTTTAAGTTCAAGCTATAGGAGTTTGGTGGTTCAGATTGTTTTTCGAGACTGTAGACCTGGTAGTTCAGTGGTGTTTCGGAATTAGATTCTGCTCCATGCTGTTCCGAGGGGAAACCACGCAATGAATGATGATCTAGTTTTTGGTCTACCTGAAAGGAATTTTCAAAATATTCCTTTGGTCCCTCACTTCTTTGCTTGGTAGAATTTTCAGCACTGTTAATAGGGAGTGATTGATCAAAGTGACGCTTTATGTCACTCAGGCCATGCAGGTCGAAATTGTAGGATTGATCCTGACAGTAAAATTCCTTGTTTTCGTACTGGGATGATTCAGTTTGACTCTTCAAGACCTGAAACAGGCTCTGTGAAATTGGTGTGAAGTGTGCTTCAATCTTGGTGTTTTCAAACTCTTCGCCATACTGTTGCTGATAATATTGTTTCTGAAATTGGACTGTAGGGCTATACTCGTCAATTTGAAAGTTGATAAAGCTATCAAGATCACCGTTGTTTCCACTTTTCGCTAGACTAGAATCATTGATCTTTGAGGAAACATTCAAGTATCCACCAGGGATTGATGTATGATGCGTTCCATTAGATTTGTTGATCTGAGAATAGTCACCAAAATAACCTAAGTCTTCTGACTGAGGAGGAAACATAAGCGGAGTGATATTCTCCTGCGCTTTATCCACATCACCATTCACCTGTCGAAGATCTGTATCGGGTTCAAAGATTCCCATTTGATCGTACATGCGTGCCACATTGGTATCAGAAAGGGGACCCGAAAGAGCATGATTGTACTGGTGCTGAACCTTATCTAGTTGACTTGCGGCGGGTCTCAAACTGTCTAGCTCTAAACGAAAGCCCGGATTGCGACCTGACTTCTTCTGCACTTGAGATTTAGGAGTTGCTGCAACTTTAGCAACCATTGTTCGTTTGATGTCATGGTCAGAGAGTTTGTGCTGGTATTCAAACAACTGGTCAGTATGAGGAAACATAGACTCCAAATCCAGCTGATTTTCGCTCTCGTTAACGTAGCTCTGGGATAGGTTCGAGCGATGTCGTATTCTGTTGCTGGAGTACCTGCGCCTCGCGTGCAAATGTTGGGGTAGATGCTTGGTTCTTTGGTTGATGTGTGCTTGTGAATCCTGGACCGTTTGTTGGGTATCATCATCTCCATTTTCATTGACCACGCCATCCCAACTGAAGTAATCGGAGCTTTCATAGGGGATGGCTGGGGCAGAGGTCGGCCCTTGGTTGAGCGCATGATGCTGGTTGAGGTAGAAAAAGGCCATGGAATGTTGCTCATTGCCCGGTAGCGGGGCAAACTTTTCCAAGTGGGAGTAATGCTCTAATTCTGACGGATCATGGTTCACGTCGCTCGAACTAGATCCGAACATACTGGTTTTCGATGTGTGGTTTGAGTTAACTTGCGCTATATCGAACTCTATTTCCTCGATTGAGAATAAATGAAGATATCATCAGTGCCTAGCAACGTATGCAGTCTTCGACTGGTTCGGAAACAACGGGAGCTGCCTATACTGAACACACAGTGAAAAAGATCGAAGACTAGCGTAAAAGTTCCCATTGCCGCCGCACCATCTACACATCTTCTATTTATTCCGTGATCTTTTAGTGTTTCCTGTTTTGTGGTATGGAGGTTTTGAGTCATGGCCAGTTCTAGTTTATGTATGTAGAGAGCCTCCCTATCGCGACCACCAACTTGCTGCTTTGAGTTTAACATGTTCTCATTAGTTCACAAACGCAGCCTCGAGCCTGAAGGAAGACCGTTTCGGAAAAAGCTTGTTGCAACTTGCTGACATCCAGTTGAGTCGTGTATTTTATGAATGTTGTCTCTGTTTTGTAGAGTATTCTCGTTGCTGACATACACCGGCTGCAACATAGCTCGCGTCTCCACAGTTGCCTGTGCTGTGCTCTCAGGATGTACGGATGTGCAACTTACGATGAGCGGGAAATTTTCGAAGGTTATAGTGACACGAGCTACGAGCATGTTACAGCGGAAGAGACTTTCATCTGGCCTTACAGTTACTCAAAAGGTCTTTGTGAGGTCCAGAAATGGCGGCTGCACGAAGATTGTGAGAGAACACTATCTCCGAACTGACATTCCCTGTTACTCGAAACTCTGTAACTCATGCATCACCACGGTGAAGCCTGATGCTAATGGTGCTCTCCCAGAATTCGTATTGCTGGACCTGCCCCATAAACTTCAGTCCGGAGAAATCCACTATGTCATCCTTGACACAAATGTGATCTTGCAGGCGATTGATTTGTTGGAACACCTGGACTGTTTCTACGATGTTGTCATCCCGCAGATCGTGCTAGAGGAAGTCAGAAACAGATCGTTTCCCATATACCAAAGGCTACGTGCCCTCGTAAAGGCGGCAGACAAGCGGTTTGTTGTATTCCACAACGAGTTCCACGAAGACACTTTCATACAGAGATTGAAAGATGAATCCATCAACGACAGAAATGACCGCGCCATCAGAAGGTGTACTAAGTGGTTCAGTCAGCATTTAAACACCAACAACTCCAAAGTTCCAATCAAAATTGTACTTGTGTGCAATGACAACGACAATCGGAAAAAAGCTCTTCTGGAGGGCATTGATGCAAGGAGTCTAGTAGACTACGTTGAGAGCTTGCCAAATGGGGATGAACTCAAGGACTTAATACCAACTGAAAGTGAGTCTTTTGACAAAAACGCTTCGGAGATCAGCTTTTCCGAATATTATTCTAGTTCAAGAACGATGGCCGGTCTCAGAAATGGCACTTTATATCAGGGAATTTTGAACGTTTCTGCGTACAATATCTTGGAAGGAACAGTCCTGACACCAGCATTCAAGAAACCCCTCCTCATCGTTGGTACAGCAAGCATGAATAGAGCTTTCAACAGTGATTTGGTTATTGTTGAACTACTTCCAAGAGATAGATGGAGGGAACCTTCTACTACCATCGTCGAAGAAGACGCGCTTGGAGCGAACGATAATGCCGATGATGAATTTGAAACGACCATCATCTCAGATAAAGAGCGTAGAGTTCTTGCACTGGAGGCGCTAAAAGCGACTTCAACATCCGGCGAGAAGCGCTTGCAGCCCACTGCGAGAATTGTTGGTATTGTTAGACGATCATGGAGATATTACGTGGGACAAGTTGCCCCATCATCTGTCTCGCTTGAAGAAGATTCCGGAAATTCGTCCAAGACATGTTTTGTAGTGTTGATGGACAAATCGCTACCAAAAATTAGAATCAAGACCAGAAGGGCCAAAGAACTTTTGGGCCAAAGGATTGTGGTCAGTGTGGACGCTTGGCCCTCAAACTCCAAATATCCACAGGGCCACTTTGTCCGCAGTTTGGGTCCAATTGAAGGAGCTGAGGCTGAAAGAGAGGCCTTATTGTTAGAACATGATGTGGAATATAGGCCGTTCTCCAAAGCAGTTTTAGACTGTCTTCCCAAAGAGGGTGATAATTGGACTGTGCCTCAAAACTTAGACAATGGTGATCCTCAGCTAGCCAAACGGAAAGATTTGCGTGACAAGCTTGTTTGCTCAATTGATCCTCCTGGTGCTCAAGACATTGATGATGCTTTGCATGCAACGAAATTACCAAATGGAAATTTCGAAGTTGGGGTCCACATTGCTGATGTTACTCATTTTGTTAAACCAAACACAGCCTTAGATCATGAAGGGGCCTCTAGAGGAACGTCGGTATATTTGGTGGACAAGAGAATTGATATGCTTCCCATGCTTCTAGGGACAAACTTGTGTTCTTTGAAGCCGTATGTGGACAGATATGCATTTTCCGTGATCTGGGAATTGGACCAAAATGCTAACATTGTTAATGTTGATTTCACAAAGTCAATTATAAAGTCGCGTGAGGCCTTTTCGTATGAGCAAGCACAAGCTAGGGTTGATGATCCTAACCTAACGGACGAACTTACCACTTCAATAAGATTTTTGCTACAACTCTCCAAGAAATTGAAGCAAAAGAGGTTGGATGCTGGTGCTTTGAATTTGTCTTCTCCAGAAGTTAAGGTCCACATGGACAGTGAGACATCAGATCCAGGCGAAGTTGAAATCAAAAAATTGTTGGAAACAAACTCCCTAGTGGAAGAGTTCATGTTGCTTGCAAATATTTCGGTGGCAAGAAAAATATTTGACGCATTCCCACAAACAGCTATGTTAAGAAGACATGCTGCTCCACCAGCTACCAATTTTGAGGCTTTGAATGAAATGTTACGAGTCAGAAAACCAGGAATGTCCATCTCCTTAGAATCATCTAAGACATTAGCAGACGCTCTTGACCGATGCGTGGATCCAGAAGATCCCTACTTCAATACCTTAGTGCGTATAATGTCTACAAGGTGTATGATGGCCGCAGAGTACTTTTCTTCTGGCTCCTATGGATATCCAGAATTCAGACATTATGGTTTGGCAGTTGATATTTACACCCATTTTACGTCTCCGATTAGACGGTATTGTGACGTGGTTGCTCACAGACAGCTTGCCGGCGCTATTGGCTACGAGAACTTGGATTTGAGTCACCGAGATAAATCTAAAATGGAGTTGATTGTCAAAAATATAAACAGAAGACACCGAAATGCACAATTTGCCGGAAGGGCTAGTATTGAGTTTTACGTGGGTCAAGTCATGAAGAATAACGAAAGTTCGCAAGAGGGGTATGTCATCAAGTGTTTCAATAATGGTATTGTTGTTCTTGTTCCAAAATTTGGAGTAGAAGGTTTGATCAAATTGGACATGTTGGGAGACGTGAACAGTGCTGAGTATGATGAAGATAGATTTGAGCTCAAGTTCACTGACTTGAAAGGAAACAAAAGAGTCATTGGAGTTTTTGACAAGGTCCAAGTTGAAGTTAAGTCTATCAAAGACGAAATAAGCGGGAAACGAAAGGTTCAATTGCTGCTAGCATAAATGACATCTGCATAATATAAATTAAATTACCCATTTCATGTCATGGTCATTCATCCATTTCTCTTACATCAGTTTCTGTCTATATAAATAGTTAGATTTTGTCATTTTGAACGTTTCCAAGTAGGCAAACACATTATCATGAGAGGTATTGAACGATTTGTTCTATAGTCACAAGCTTGATTCCATGTTTCTGGCAGAAAGCTTCGCAATCGGGTAATCTCATCATCAAGCCATCTTCGTCTCTCACCAACTCACAGATCACAGCAGCCAGAGGCAAGCCCGCCAATTCACATAGCTGAACGCTGGCTTCAGTATGACCTCTTCTGGCTTTGAGAAGACCAGGCACGGCTCTTAACGGTAATATGTGACCAGGCCTGATGAAGTCTTCGGGCTTGCTGGTAGATGCTGCCAACAGTCTTGCGGTCAATGCCCTGTCATGAGCAGATATGCCAGTAGTTGTTCCATTAGCGAAATCACACGTGACAGTGTAGGCGGTTCCGTGCCTGTCAGTTCTATCCTTCAACATCGGCTGCAAGTCAAGCTGGTCTGCTCTCTCAGTTGAGAGAGGACAGCAGACATAGCCGGAGGAGTGACGTACTATGAAGGCCATTTGTTCCTGGGTGATTTTTGCAGCGGAGATGATGATATCACCTTCATTTTCCCGTGACTCGTCGTCCATGACAACTAGAAACTCGCCATTTTTTATTGCTTCAATAGCCTCTGGAACTGAACAAAACCCGGGCATCTCAAGGAATAGACGGTTCTTTTTGAGCCCCGCAAGTGGAGTGAAATTTATGCGGCAGATATATCGCGAAAAAAAAGGTGCCGTTGGCAGCGTGAGTAATCTTGAGTAAAACGCAACACCGGAAAAAAGGTGATTTGTCATGATGACATCATCGATGTCAATTGGCCAACGTGACTCGTTTTGTGTTTCGTTCATTATAACCTGTAGACTTTTGTGTGTACAAAAGCACCACCTATCTATAAATTCCTTTCATCTCCCTGTCTGCTGTTTTCGTGTTTTGTAAAGAAACAAGTCAAGAGTACCGTCTGGTAAACTACTGGACCGCGCACTCTCACCTAAAGGTGGGCATGAGCTACCGAGAAATGTCCAATTAGTAGTCTAATGCAATCGAGTGAAAGTGCAAATACACCATCGGAAATCAGCGCTTTCTTCGGAACAGACGGGTTGACCTTCCAAAAAATATCCTTTGCCGATAAATACATCATCAACGTTCTCGTCAATGGTGTAATAGACTCAACCTACGACATTCCATTGCTTACGCTGCAGACAATCAACAAAAATCTTCAAGATGAAGAGAGCTTGGGGGCAGAACCCATAACGCTCATGGGAGACCCCAACAACTTCAAGCTCCAGGTAATTGCCAGCCAAATAGGAAAGGTGGTTCTACAGCTGGGAGACCCCAGAAACGTGATTCTCAGTCTTTCATCACGCTGGTTTGGTCCAAAGGACGAATCCCAGCCGGACGATTTCGACAGACTAATGTTTGTTCTTCAGCATGTCAAGAAGTTAATGTAAATTGCATCACTTATCTATATATGGTTAATCGCCTTGCATGGGATTAGCATTATTGTTTCTTCGAAGGCTTAACCCTCTCTTTAGCCGGCACCTTTCTTTCCTTCTTGCCAAAAACTAATTTGTGTGGTTTCATGAACGAGTCTACCACCGTTTCGTCCACTCTCTGTCTCCTCTCCTGATATTCGGCAACGTATTTCTGCAAAACAGCTATACATTCCTTCTTCATCTCAGAAGATAAAAGTTCTCCTTTCTTGTACGCAGTGGCCAATTGGTCCAATTTCTCGTCATCCTCGCAGAAGAAAGAGAGATACTGGTAGGCAACGTCAGTTTCCACGTTGCCACCGAGCTCTCTGTGTTCTTCTAAAGTGGCCCTTCCGCCCGAGAAAGCATACTTGTTGATTTTCTTTTGAATCTGCTTTTGAGTGTCGTCCATGAAAATCGAGGTGGTGGTATCAGAAGCGGACATTTTGGTCGATGCCCCTTGCAAGGCGGGGAAAAACTTGGCGTGGATCAATGAGGGCTTCGAGAACTTCAACTTATCAGCCACATCCCTACAAACTCTAAAGTAAGGATCTTGGTCAATGGCGCATGGAATGAGACACCTTGTTTTAGCAGGCAACCCAAGAACCTCAGGAAAGGAAGAAGGGAAGGCCGTAGCAATTTGGACACTGGCAAAATGAAGCTTTCCGATACAGTCGGAGTCCTGAAAACCAAACACCGCCTTTGCAGTTGAGGTGGTTATTTGTCTCGACGTTCTAACAATGTTTTCGTAGAAAGCGGGATTCATGTAGTCTAGGTCAGAAAAAATAAAGGTGTTCTCCGGGTTGAAGCCAACCGCTATGATATCCTTACAGTTTTCCTTTGCAAATCTCTTGACATCCTCGATGGTTAACTTCTGCTTGAACAAGAATTTTTCATCATCTGTCAACTCTACCACCAATGGAACATCAAAAACATCTTGCAACCATTTAGTGAAGATAAAAGGAATCATATGACCCAAATGCAAGGAGTCAGAGGACGGGCCCCTTCCAGTGTAGAGAAAAAAAGCTTCTCCGTGTTCATAGAGGTCCAAAATCTTGTCAAGATCTCTTTCGGAGAAAAAAGCACCCCTTTTCAAAAGCGGATGAGGCTCACGGCCCGTGACTGCAGTGAACCGAGCCAATGTGTCCTCAGTGATCAATCTTGTTCCAAACGCCTCAACGAGCTTATTGTAGTCGATGCCTGAAGAAACCCCATTTTCGTCCACGGCACCCTCGACCTCCCACGGGGTTACCTTCTGCGCATGAGCACTGGCTTCGTTGAGTTTGAGATTGGAAACGTCGGCAGATTCAGCCATTCTATGTGTTGAAGTCACTAGCTAGAGTAGGTGAGGATTTCTACGCGAAAACACCGGCTAGCTCGCACCAGATCCCGCTAGTGAGGAGCCCTCGAGGCAAGCTGGAGTCATGCTCTTTGCTATATTCTTTGGTATATCCATAAAAAGTTGAAGCTCAACTCACAGAGCGGAACACTTATTTGTTTTAAGTCTTGTTCGAGTTTATCGAGTGTATTTGCCTCGTTGTAACTTTTTACATGTCCGTAGCACTGCGGATGCACTAAATTACTGTGCCCGTTCAACCTTCTCCATCAGAGAGCGGAAAAAACCAGGCAACCTAAAAACATCTTCTGCTGCAGAAGTTTTATTACACGTTATACGAGGTTATAAAATGGGACTAGAAGTTGAGTTTGGTGAAGAACCACTTGTTCTTACCGGCTTTATGCTTTTCTTCCAAAGCCTTCTTAATAACCTTTTTGGCTTCTTCTCTCTGGGATGGCTCGGTCAAAGAGTCACGGGTGACGGCATTTTTGAAAGACTCAACGTCCAAAGAGTATCTGGTTGGCATCAAGTGGTTGTAGTTGACCAACTTGACAAATGGCTTGACCTTGGTTCTCTTGGCGACCTTCTTCTCACTTTGAGCCTTGGTGACCTTCAATGGGCCCCTCTCAACACCAACGACGACAGCGTGGGAAAATGCGTGGGTCTTGGTGCCCTCATCGTGAGGTCTCACAACGACCACCTTCTTACCAGCGAAACGACCACGGGTGACGATAGCTAGAAATGTTAGTATTATGTTGGCGATTCACTAAAGAGCTTCTCGACAGTTCAAGTCTATGGCATGGAGCAGCTGCGAACAGCACTAAAACATTGGATCCAACCGTATAGGGCATGCCTATAAGACAGTGGCAAACTGAGAAGTGGCAAACTGAGAAAGTGGCAAACTGAGAAGTGGTGAACTGAGAATTGGTGAACTTTATCTGGGGGTGTTTGATATTCTTTCTCAGGGTCAACTTCTTGTCTATTTGAAAGGCACAAATCGAGCTGGATGGCTGTCGAGGACGCATGGAATGACATATACCGGAAAGGCATTAATATTTCGGGGTTTACATACCAACTTTACCGGATTTGATGAACTTAGCCATTTTAACCTTGTGTTGTGTGTAACTGTTGGATTTGATTAGTTAAAAAAATTTGAGAGAGCGAAAATTTCCCATGCTGTCTGCAGGCGGCTTGTGTGCTGAACGAATGGCGATGGCTCCGGCACTTCGCACAGTAACAGCCACGGAACGTGACAGTTGCCCAGATCACGTGACACAGGTGACTGCCATCAGCTGCTTGCACACCGTGGAAACGTTACATTGGGCCGACGTTACATTGGGCCGTCTCGTTTTACTATGAATATCCCTATTAGCTATATACGGTGTATTCTGAGAGAAACAAAATAGAAAATGAAACTCTCTGGCAAGAATAATTACATAAGTTCTATCTTACGACTCTTCATGTCATTGTCTCTCACGACACATGAGATGTGCACTCTCTCAACTTTGAAAGCATTAAAACCACATCATTTCTTCCCTCTAGTTCTAGCAAGAAACTTAGAGTTCATCGAGGTAATCTTTGCACCTCCCTGACCGCTTGTAGGCGACCTGTGCGCCGAACTTGGACTCCCTTTGTCTCTTGAAAAGCTTGACCGCCTGTACCCTGTCATATGAACATTAGGATTATTCATCACGGCTAACTGCGCCGCATGCAAAGTACCTCCGTTACCCTCGTCACTCCCACGAATCAACCCATTAGAAGCTAGCACCGGACTCGTAGGACTAGACACTGGTGGAGGTTTTCTCTTAGGATTATCGCTCTGTTTCCCTTTGACCTCAGAACTATAATCCATGTCTCGAGAGATTGCATCTCTCTGGAAGGTTTTATGTTGACTAGACTTGTTGACTTCTGGACTTCCGAATGAGTCAGGCGTGCGATTATTTTGCCTTCGATTCTGAGACCCAAACGGCGACTCTAATAGTTTCGGAGATGACTTCAGGCTATCTTTCGCATTCTTCATCTCCTCTTCCCTCTCACGCTCGTATTGGTTCAACTTAGCTTTCGCTAAACATTCTGTCCACTGTGTAACCTCATATTTCTCAGTTTCGAACACAAATGTGGTCTGCAGAACTACAATAGCAAATACACCAGTTGCTGGAATCATCTTTCCAAACTTACTTGAGGTATTTGAAACCACTTCCTTTAGCTGAATGTGAGGATGACTCAATTTTATTTCACAGACAAGCTTATAGTTTGTCTTCTGATCATCTCTCAAAAATAGTAACACCCTTCCATATGTGCTTACTAAGATGGTGTAAGTTCTTGCCTTGTCCAAAGTTTCAATTGCTCGAGGATCATTAGAATTGGTTTGTTCAGATGCTAAATTGTTCAGATGCTGTTTTTGTTCATTTGTGGGTAAGAGCTTTTTAAAAATCAGTTTACCAAACTTTGCTGGGTTGTGGCTGGCAGTATGGTTCTTTTCATCCTCAATTTCCGGCAGTTTTTCTGGTTCCTTCGGCGTCTCTCTCATATGATACTTTATTGCATCGCTCTCATTGAGAGGACTTTTAGGAACAGGTTCTTGAGCGTCTCTCAATCTATTTCCTTGTACAACATGGGAGAGCATCGAACGCGACCCGGTTCGTTGGGCAATCGATTGTAATTTGTTGTTCAACCCTAAAGGTGCATCAACAACGAAACCCTTATTTCTCCTCTCAAAAGCCTCAGTAGGTAACTTTTTAACTATCGCCAGTCCAACATTCAACACCCTTTCTGATGGGCTCAAAAACTGCTTCCAGGCTGCTTCAACAGCCGTTGGAGGAGTGATCTCCATAATTCTCGCGGCTGGTCTTTTTGGCTGATCTCTGTCACTTTTAGATGAAGCTGTAGAGGGAGTAATCGACATAGTATGTATTTGAGGCCTCAAGATATTAGTACCCGGTATGTACTCCGGTGTATGTGAGTTTTGGCTGGGGCTTCCATTATTTCTGGGTCGGGATGTTGACTTTGGGGGAGCGGGCTCCGGCTCATGTTCATCATCATCTTTATTAAGAACGTACGCAGCAACGCTAGCAGCAGAGAAATTTTTTGAACCATTACCTTCACTGATTGCTCGTCTTTGTGCAACACTTTTAGCTTGGTTGGTTGACTTTTTTGCGGACTTCCTGGTTGACTTGTTTGAGGTAGTAGGAGGCATTTTCATCATAGACTTTGCATTCATCTTGTATGGACTTATTGGGGGAATGGGTGTGTCCCAAATCAGAGCGGGATCACGGAAATCTACTCCGTCGAAAAAAGGATGGCTTTGAATCTGATCAACAGTTGCTCGCCTCGAGGGTTGTAGGACCAAAATTTGCTTAATGAGATCCCTTAGGATCAACGGGAACCCCGCACTGAAAGCATATTGCAATTTGGTGATCTTTTGGAATGTAAGGTATTCGTTGGTGGCTTTGAATGGAGGTTTTCCTGCGATCATCTGATACAATATACAACCAAATGCCCATATGTCACCAGGTTTGCCGCAGTACTTATTTTCTAACAATTCTGGAGAGACGTACTCTGCGGTTCCCACGAATGACTTCGCCCTAACGTCTAGCGGATAATCCTCTTCAGCGCCAGTATCACCATTCTTAGTTCGTTCGAGCAATTTTGCCGTCCCAAAATCTGTGATTCGGATCCTGAACTTGTCATCCAACAAAATATTTTCCGGCTTGATGTCTCTGTGGATAACACCATTGATATGCATGTGAGCTATTGCATCTAAGATCTGAGCTCCAAGGTACCTTGTACAATCCTCATTCAACGTTCCATATTTCTTTATGAGCCCCAATAACTCACCATTGGAGGCAAAATCAAGAACAAAATATAGTGAATTTTTGTCTTGAAAGGTAAAAAATAGCGAGATGACACCATTTGTTTGACTTAGTCTGTTGAGAGCGTGCTTTTCAATATTGACGTACTTGACTTTCTTCTCTTTGATAATGTGACGTTTGTCGAGTATTTTAATTGCGTATTGAGCCGAGGTGATTTTGTCTGTAGCAAGCACTACAGTGGAGTACGAGCCTTCACCCAAGTCTTTTCCAAAGTCAAAGTCGTTGACGGTTCTGCGAATGACCTTCACACCACTCTCAGTGGATAGTGTTGCCTGAGCAGCACCCTTTTCAGACCAATCGTCATCACTCTTGGGGCTCGACTCTGTCATCACGCCGTATTTTCCATAACCTGGTATGCTGTCACCAGTTTTCAAGGCTTGCTCATTTTGAATATTTAACGATCGATGCAGACGGGATCCATTAGTGCCATGTTCCGAAGAGAGGATTTCGCTCTTCGATTCAGAAGGAGTGTCGAGCAAAACATTTAGCGAAGAGTTTGTGACGTTGTTTGTAGAATCTCCAACAGTGAAGTCAAAGGATGATGTTGAATGTGGGGTTTCAGAACCAGCCGGCGGACCAAAAGTTGCTACAAACAGGGGCAGAGCTGACGTGTTCTGAGGTATAGCGGGACTATCATAAGGATGCAGATCTAGTTTTATTGCCGGCTCATTTGAATCAGAGTCTAGCGAGTGGTCGTCGCTCAAGCTGTCATGTCTCGAGGTATAGTTTCGGTATATATCATTGATTTCTTCCGATAAGCTCGGAGAGCTGGGAGTGCCGTTTGCAAAGTCGGACATAGTTTTCTTTGAAGGACCGCTTATTGGTCTCGCATGAAGTTATCCCAAATGAACGACTAGGTAGCGAACTGTGTCAGGTCTCCTCTCACTTGGTGGATGGATCCGGAAAGACAAAGAATCAACCAAAGACAACTCGAATACTGATGCAATGTAAAGGGAAGCGTGGAACAAAACGTGATTCGTGGCTAGCCTGATTGTGGATAGTATACCTAATCTCTCCGAGTAGGTATGGGGTATGATATCGCTTTTTTGATGGCTCTGTTCCGGGCCTGGACTTCATCCAGGACAGTCGTTGCTGGTGGCTCCTGTATGAAGTGTAAGGAGAGGTGTCGCAGATAAATTGTAAATGCTTGCGAAGGCTTTACTAGAGGCACTATACAATTCTACTATGGCCCAATACTTTACAAGAAAAACAAAATAACAAAAAAAGAACAGAAAACAAAACGAAAAAAAAAAGAAAAACACAAGCAAACACAGAAAACAGGGCTCCATCATCAATTGTACAATTTGCTTGTTTGCTTCTTGTTTATAGTTATATACTTTACAGAACATTTCATGGCTGATTCTAGCTTATCTTAGGTGGAACACTGCCAAGAAGTAGGCTACGCAGTGCATTCAAGAAGCCAACTAAAACCATATGAAAACGAGAGTCTGGTACATTTTCTCAGAATTCACATTTTTTGCTTTAATCAAGCGCTTCGTATTTCCAGCTTTTGCTGCTTACTTCGAAGCCGCTCAAGCAACTAGTGGTAAGCCTGGCACCTCGCTTATTCCCCGGCCCGTGCTCCGCAGCAGACTAGAACTCGCACTGATGTCTAATATACGAACCCATATGGCACTTCTCTCACGCAACAATTATATTGTTTTCCCCCATAAATACTCTACGAAGTTGTACTATGTTAAAGAGCAATACCTGTTAGTTCCCGAAGCCAATGTCATTCTCGTTTGAACCATCGGAGCTCATTGCATACCAGCGGGCCTTTTCTTTGGCCATAGCCGATAATGCTAATGATTCAACTCCCAGAATCATCAAGCCATTGGAGCATGGTCTGTTCCACAAAATATACAACGATGTTTATCTACGAGATTTCCGCCCTTCGAGCCCTCCCATTCCTTTCGACTTGCCAGATCCCCAGTCCAAAAATCCTGCCAATCCTCAACATTCTAGCCACAAGCGACAAGCCTCGAGAGCCAACGCAAGGACTTTCTACAACAGTCGAAGGAGATCAAAACAGGCGGAGGCATCGAAGGAGAAAGAAAACCCAACTCTGGATGCATCGCATTCCGAGTCTCCTGACTTTCAAGAAACAACGTTGACTACAGGATCCATACATGATGATGGAATAGAGGAGGTCAAAACCAAGAAGATAAATGCTATTGCTAAGCTATTTTCGAAAGGCGGCAGTAGCTCCGCATCTGATTCCGATTCAGAGAGTGCTAGGCTGGGATCCTCATTCAATGAGCCGCCGGAGGAATTCAAGAATGCTGCTGAAACCGAAAGCTTACTCGACATCAGCGAGGAAGAACGTGAATCGTATAGTGATGGCACGATAGAAAACGAAGAAGAAAACCAATCTCGTATGGATGAAGAATCTCCTGACTCTGCCTTCACCGAAATACTGACTGACTCTCTAGTAGACCTCAGCTCCGACATGATGTATGACTACACTGTGCCTGAGACCCTCGTGTTGCAAAGCGACTCTGAGATCAAAAAAGAGAAGAAACGAAAGCAGGCAGATGCGATACTTGGCAAAACAAAGCAGAGTGTTTTGCCAAGTCTTCCCGAGGATAACGCTGAGGTCAGTCTTGGGGCAGAGTCACCGGAGCGCCAAAAAGTGGCACTGCTTATAAAAAAGAGACCTTCCTTCATTTTTTCAAAAAGACATGATATTTGTATCCAAAACGAGGACGGGTTTAAGTCGAATTTAAGCAAGATTATTCAGTCCAGACATAAATCTTCTGACGTCAATCCCTTGAATTTTTTTGCATTTGATGCAATCGAATACCCTGAGGGTGCTCAAATGTCTCTTATCAACATTTATATCCCTCCGGATACTAAACCTGTGTTAGAGGACTTGCGGATCCCTAACAATCTATCGGTTTTTGATTGCATTGGTTATATACTTCTAACCTTGTCAAAAATTTCAGGAAATACTGTGGTGGGAAATGACAAACTTGCCATGAATCCTAATAACTGGAGATTAGAATTGACTGATGACGATGGTGAGCTTTACGATTCAAACTTCGGTGTTCTTGACCGGAGCCGCTTGATGGCGTCTTACAATTACCCCAAACATCTTGCCCTTAGCAAGGTCAAAAACGGACAAGAGGCTTCAAAGAATGAAAAACAGACGCCACTTCCGTTAGAGTTCAAACAAAGTCTTGAAAGTTACAACAGGCTGATATCGCTGAAGCAGGAGGAAGAAAGTGCTTCTGATATAGGCTTGAGACAACCTGTCACTGAGGGTAGTAGCTTAGAGGCTAAAATCGGTAACATTCCGTCTTTTTCACCTACGAAATTGATGAGCTTTTTTGTGGCTGGAGACACTCGCATCGGTGAACTCCTAGAGTTGGTTTGCAAGCAATACAGACTAGATCCGAGTAGATACGAGCTAGCGAACGATGAAGGATCTATCTCTAACAGTGATGTATCGCACGTGCTTGAACCTTGGGGCGACAACACAGAGCGTTCACAAAACTTGAAAACTCTTTCAGAATTTAGTACGAAGGTGTTTAGATTGAAACCAGTTGAAAGAAAGCCTATCAGATCAATGTTGGACGTGGCGCCCAGAAGCTTATACCCTGATGTTGGAATTACTCCAAATTCTTCCGGCTTTATGCAAAATGGAATAACTCCTCCAGTCGTGCAACTAGAGCACACTGCAAAGAGTCCCACCGATAAGGATGAAAAGGGAATTAAAAGTGGGGAGAGCAGGGTCAAAAGCAATGAATATACAGACCCCAAAGCTGGTCAAAGTGATGTGAATCCTAGGACTAAACCTGTGTTGAACATAGGAAAGCTTATCCAGGGAAATAGCCAACATCTTCCTACGAGTTTAAGCACAATATACTTTAAGTGGAAAGTTTATCGGAAAAAGGCTCCTATACTTAATAGAATAGAGAAATCCTTAATCATTGACGGAGATTATATTCACTTGGCGCCAACAGAGGATACAACTTGGAAGAACACTTTACAAGAAAGCTCATTCGCTGGCGGGCAAAGTGGTCACCATCATCATTATTTGCATCACTACAACTATTCGAAATATTACAATGACACTATCTTGAAGACAAGCTCATTTCACATATCACAAATTATCAAAATAAAACAATACAAGGAGAGCAAGAACCCTACCCATTTCAAGATTGTCACAAAGAAAGAGACCGAACAGGGAGGAAAGGAAACGGTGGTGAGGAAAAAATATGACTTGGAAGCTGAGACTGAGGCACAATGTGATGAAATTGTTGAGAAAATCAGATGGGCACTACAATTGTACAATGTGTCCAATAATTAAATGTCAGTGAATCTTGGGCGATCACGAGTATGAATCCTGCTGTACCATTTTTTAGTGAAGGTATTCATTTTACTGTGCTTTGGGTAAGACAATCGCAAGCCTCTTGGTTGTACTGCTACTGCATTGACATTTGTGTGGGACTTTGGCAGTCACGGCACATGGAAGCAGACGGAGCTCCAGTTTCAGTTTCGTCTGTACATTCAGACGAGTTGAAAAGAGAGATGTATCAAGAACCTAAACGAATCATATTACCTCAGTACATTGTCTCTTTTAGCATGTTCTTAAGTCCTATACGGAGATTGAAAATCTTTACCTATCTCCGCGAGTACTGCTGCTTAACCTCACATTTACGCATCGTGTTATCTAGATAACCGAAAATTGTTTAATGAAATTAAACAGTGTCAGCGATTTGTTACGCGGAAGATAAACCTATGGCAGTGGTAGCACGAGTAACTTCTCGCGCAGAGATAGAGAACAATATCATGACGCTACTGCACAATGAAACGTCTACTTCGACCCCCCCTATTACAATCAAATGTCTCTTTCGCTGATCTGGAAAGCCTTAAGCACTAAAATCAAGAGCCAAACAATGACCGGAACAAAACAAACTCTCCGTCCTAATGTTGTACACACACCCGGGAAATGTATACCGCATCCCGTCCATCAAAAGGTCTTTACTCCGTTGGAATATGCATTGTGGTCAACTCCATCGTCTGGTACGATTAAAATCACAAAGAAAAGCTCATGCACAGTGTCGGACTATCCGAACCCTAAGAAATCCAGCATAGGGAGGTATGTAGCAATGGACTGCGAGTTTGTCGGAGTTGGACCAGAAGACAGGAGTGCTTTGGCTCGTGTTTCCATTGTGAATTACTTCGGGGTCGTGCTTTTAGATGCTTATGTGAAACCGAAGGAGCGTGTAACTAACTGGAGAACTTGGGTATCCGGAATCACACCTCAGCATATGAAAGAAGCTATAACTTTTGAAGAGGCTCAAAAGCTAGCCCTGGACATCATAAGTAATAAGATTATTATTGGTCATGCTGTTCATTACGACTTGGAAAGTTTGGATCTTCCTATATCGAGAAGTAAAATACGAGATACAGCTAAGCTTCCAGGATTCCGCAAAATTTCCAAAGGAAAGTCTCCCAGCTTGAAAAGACTCTGTGAGCATTACCTACTGCTCGACATCCAAAACAAGCTGCATTCTTCTGTTGAGGACGCCCAGGCAGTAATGGCGCTCTTCAGATTGTACCGAACACTTTTCGACGGTGTACAAATTTAGCACAAAGTTGAAATTACAACGCGTACATTCATGTATATTATATCAATGCTGGATGTATACAAAGTATCTAGTATCTTTCTAATTTCAGTCCATCTACGACACTACATAAACTTCTGTAGAGCATTTGACGAACGAGAATCATCCTGTGTGCTGCCTCATCAGCATCATTCAACAGATAGAAATGGCTGACCTTATCCAAATTTTGACAAGAAATTTCTTTAAGCAAAGTCGATATGTCTTGTTTTCCAATTTCAGGGTCGTAGTTTGGGTCCTTCACAACTTCCATGAGCAACTTCGATACATCACTCGTCAACGAAACTGTCGACGAGCTGATGAAACATTCCTCCATAGTGCTCCCTATCAAATGGAACATCATCAAGGCCAATTTTCGTTGATGCTTGAAAATTTTCTGGTAAAGATGAATGAACTTTAACTTGTATACTTGTTCACAGTCCTCTGAGAAGATATGCGCAGCAAGAACAAAAGCACTATGAGACTTGGAGCAACCATCACACATGGCATCTATAAGGATACGAGGTATATCATTGTCGATTTGCAATCCCTCTATATTCTGCATATCATGTTCGGATAAGAAATCCAGATATACCGAATCAGGCACTGACAAATAGAACATGAGAATATACCCAAAAACATAGTCGTCTGGCGCTATATCCTGAAAAGAAATATAGGTTCGCTTCTTGAACATCTTGCTCAAAACTTTCTGCATGATCAGAATGGACGTATGCCTGAAATGGGACATTGTCAACCCCTTTGAGAATAAAGTGAGGAAAACGAATTCATGATTGCTCCGGAATATCTTACAATCAATTCTTTCTTCAAGAATAGTTAAAAGTGGTTCGAGATTCGCCCTTAATGAGAAAACTTTGTCTGTGAAACTCTCATCATAGATCATTTCTACCATGCTATCGGCCAAGGATGATACAGAGGCCTGGTAGGTGGGTGCAAACGACAGGAGAACTGTTCCAACATCTACCCACACTAAAATTGGTAAATAAACAGAATCCTTAGCAAGCCCCTGCTTCAATCTGAAAAGGCTAATAGCCCCTTCAAAAAACGTGTCAGGACTATCGAAAAAGTGACTAGTCAATATCTCCATGAATCGTCCTCCCACAGAATCGCTAATACCAGAACGCGCTAGGGTGCAAACAACAGTGTATGCCCTTCTTTGAAACACAGACTCGCTGAATGCGATGTCCTTCGCAAGTGAAGCCCATCGAGAGACCCAAAATCTTTTCTCCTCTGCATCCCCAATTTTTGAAATGAAATTAAGCAAGTAATCGCAAAGTAACTCAAAAGAAACGGCACGCTCGTAGTTTGGACCTACTCCAACATGTGAAGCACGGTCTTTGAATGTCAAACCAAAAAGCATCTTTGCTCTCTGACCACTGAAGTATTCCACAGTATCCTCGATCAAAGAGAGCTGCTCTTGTTTCAAGTTACGCTTGAGATAAAAAGATTGAATAGTATGTATGACAAGTCTCTGAAGATCGTATCCGAATTCAAGCTCTGAACGATCAATGAAAAGAGAACAAAATAGGAAAACATCCAGCAAATACATCGTCCCAAACACGATAGAATTGAAAAAAAGAGTGGCACAAAGTTTGACCAAAACAGTTATCTCTAAAATCTTGCTCTGGACAGCAATTTCGGAATCATTCATGTTAGTTTGGGAAATACAATCTTTCAACTTGGAAACCACTTCTCCGCATAGTTCAACACTTGGAGAAAACAAAGAGATTATTATGTCCCAATCTTCACTTTCAGCAGCCGCCTCCATGGCCATGGCAACTAACTCCTCAACCAATATGCTGATCATTTTCATGTCCTTGAATAACACTGTCCACACATACTCTTTTAGCACAGGTATCATCAGTTTGTTTTCAATCGTGATTTTAGTTAATTGTCTCACAGTTGCCGCTAGCGCATCCAAACCATCACTGCGGTCAGACAAATTTTCATGAAGATCGGTTATCCAAGGTGATGCGTACATGATCCCAGACACCTTTAAATTATCAGGTAATTTGTCAAAATTTGAGAAGAAAGCACTGAGAAAATAGCGAGAATGCATAGGATACAGATTGGCAAGTCCATGAGAAAACGAAGAAACAAATTCCGTCATATCCACAGGAAAAGCAACTATCTTCAAGTTCACTCTTGTCAATTCAGGTTCAATTTCAAAATAAAAACAAAATGACCGTATGAGTTTAGCTGCCGCACTTTTGACATCGTCATTTGCTCTGAGTAAACCATGAAACATCATATTGGAAATAACACCAAATCTTTTAGCATTCTCAATCTGCATTTTAAAAGGTGATGCCACATTGCCTGAAGGTTTTGAAGTACGTAACATTGCAAAATATAAGTACCTCAAAATCTCCAGTCGCTGCGGAGTAACTAGTGTGATTTGGTAATTGTATCGATTTAAGAACAAAGTGAACTCGTTTTCTTCTCCACTCTTTTTTGTGATCTCACACCTTGTCAAGTCGGTCAACTTGATTACTTCGGCGGGAGCAACACTATTCGTAACAGTGTAAGGTTCATCAAACTTTACTCTATCAAACCAAATCAGGAGCCACAGTCTTCCTAGTTTCACAGTAACATTGGTGAATGACTGACTCATTTCGTCGTACAACTTAGATCCATTGCAGATCAATTTAACGTCTCCTGGAATTCCTGAAATGGAATCACTTAGTCTTAATGACTTTATAATTTCGGGTTTGTCCTGCTCTGAATACAAATACAGAGAACGCTGCTCAGATTCTTCTTCTCTCAATGAACTCAATGCTTCAATTATATTCAAATGAGAAGCACGCGGTAAATTATAAAAATATGTTTTTTTGCAATTTGCAAAAAATTTTTTGGGGGCATAATTTCTCATCAAGCTAACAAAATTCATTCCGATTATGCCAATATAGAAAAACTGAGTGAAATCATAGACGCAATAAAAGTTACTGTCCCAAATTTGACTTGAGTTCTCCAATATCAAGTAGACAAAGGTGCCTATATCATATCCAATATCTTTTATATGCCTGAAGTTTATTACTATCATCGGCATACCATCTTGAGAGACGGTGTTTAGCAAAACTGGAGATTCAACAGAGGTTTCGATATTTTTCGCACTCATTTTGGCCATAAATTCAGCAAATTGAGTATTACCAATATTTGCTTGCGTATCAATCGCTCTAAACGACTTAGAACCCTGAAGTGAGATATACAGCTTGGGATTTCCAAGCAGTGCCACAATAGTATCGAGCTTTCGCCAAATAACAGTCTTATCATGCAAGTTACTGAGGCCAGTGGAAGAATGAGTTAACATGAAGTCACGTCTTATGTTAACAAAATAGGTATACAAAAACTTATGGATATACCTCAAACTCGTGACTGGTTTAAGTGTTAAGCGATGAAAAGCATAATCGGATTTCGATTCCCCAAGAGCAATCTGCTCAATGAATTTAAAAATTTGAGAGTTCATTTCACTCACAATCTCAATTTTGTCGGTGAGGGACGCCCATTTTAAATTTGTTATAGATCCATTAGCCATGTATTGAATTACCTTCACAATCTGAATCATTGATCGTTTCACCTTCGAATTGATGGAGGTCAAATCAAAAAATGATTCAGGGCTGACAATAGCAGGACAGAAGAATCTCAAAAATAAAAACGAACCGACTGCAATCAAGGAGGCATCTTTGAATTTACTGCCCACACATTTATGAATCTCCGAACAAATGAACTTGAAAGATTCGGGTACCCAAGGCATAGAACTCATTAGGCGATCGACCAACTTCTGTAGATACTCTAAAAATAATTTAACATCGTTTTGATCATGATACTTTTCAATTTCAAAAACAACGTTTTTATCAGCCATCTCCTCGACATAAGGTTTTAGAACAACGGATAGATAAGGTGTTCCATATTCCTTCGCGAAAATTGACATAAGACGAGTCAAAGTAGAATTGCCACGAAAAATGTCCGATGCACGAGAAACTTTTCTGATTTCAGCCTTCAATAGAGTGACAAAGAGTTTGTCAAGACGCATAGTGTAGCCAAACAACCCGTTAAGAGAGTTGGCAAGAAGGTTGTGTTCTGTCGGAGATGCAACACCAGCAACAGCCCCATAAAGCTCGTATATTTCGGAAAGTCCAAATACCACATCGTCTGCAAATTCCTCTCTTTCAGCTTCTAACTTTTTAGCCGATATTGTGGTTGCAAAAATTTCTAGGAAGAATTGTCTGATCTTATCGTCATCATGAAACCCCAAAGGAAGAGCAAACTGAAGTCCTGAGTCAAAATTTGACTGAAGCATATTGGAAATAGCTTTAGAGACATGTTCTGTAATTGTTTGAAGCTTGAATTTAGCTTTCATCATCATTGGAGGGGGACTTTTTACATTATACCTCTGCAAAATCTTGTAAAACATGGAAAAATAGCTTGAGAAGACTAATTCCTGAGCCAGTCTAACATTCTGTTCTTTTGTACCGTCGGGTATACTAAGAACTAAAGACAGTAATTGTAGTTCCAAAGATCTTGAGCATTCAGTGGCAAGTTCAACTTGAAGGTAGTCAACATGTGAAGTACGGTTATTCAGGGAAGTAGCAGAGTTCAGTGTTAAGGGTGGTTCCAAATCATAGGAAACTGCTAAATCTAGCCAATCAGCAATTATTTTTGCAAACGAATTTCTGAGTTTATAAGCACCGCACACGCCGATACGTTCTCTATCCGCAGAAATAACAGAAATCAACTTGCATAGTCGAAGTTTTAATTTTATCTGATCGACCAATTCAGGAACAGTGCTGATAAAGTCGAAGAAAGTTTCACAGATTTCGGGAAGTAATGCAGCCATGAAAATCGCTCCATCATTCTTATTACTCAAGATTGCAGTGAATATTGAAATTGTTTCCTCAATAAACACAATAGATTCGTCGGACACTGTTTCTTGCTCTTTGTAAATGTTTACATGACTCATCAATTTATCATAAATGAGTTGGTCGATCTCGGAATGTAAAACAGCGGATAAGGCATCACGAACCACCACTCTAATATGCGATTCTTCGCTCAGTAATAGGCTGAGAGCATCATCGTAGAATGAAGAAATAAGAGACATCATTCCATTATTCTTTTCATTATATGAACCTTTATCACTCAAAAAGCAGCCTGACGTGCTTGCCAAGAACTCTGAATAGTGTTTGAAAGTAAAGCTCTCATCATTCAACGTAGTTCTATTCTCTATCATAGCAAGCCATCGGTGATATATGAATATCCACGCCTCCAATAACCCTCTTGTGGGTTGAGAGTGCATCATTAGTATCCTCAATTTTTTGTGGAGTGAAACAAAAGACATATAAGCATTTACTTCTCCCAAAACATCCATGAATGATTCAGCGATCGATTTTGAATCACACAGATTGCAACCTGATTCCTTGATGCGTTTTATCCGATGTGCTTTGGTTGAGCTTCGAAGAAGACTAAAAAACTGGCTATCATGTGTACACAAATAGAGCATTAATAACTTGTCTAATGCTGTTCTCACGTTTTCAAAGCTTTCGTGGGCAAAACTAATCGAAAAGTATTTGTTGTTCGGGAGCTTTGAGAATAAAACATGCCTCGCTACAAGAAAACCTTCAAGGAAAACAAAATATTCCTTGAAGATGGGATTTGAAAGATGACACATCATCTCGCACAATGAATGAATGATATCATTAGCAATCATCATCCTTATAAAATGCTTTTCATCAGACAAAGCACTTGACTCTTGAGCTTTTAAAATCTTTATGCAAAGTCGGCACGCGGCATTGAATAGACTTGCCTTTGCATCAGTTGGTGGCAAATGGAAAGCCAAATGCAAGGGTGTAAGAGCTTTTTCAACAGAGGCTAGCATGATTTTAGCGGTTGCATCATAATCTGACCCATTCTCGAATTCTGTATTCACATATGACTCAGGAGTTGCTGTATAGATGTTAAAGCATAATTGAAGGAGGTGTTCTATCAAGTTTGCAGACTCTGTCAGCTTGACATCAGTTGACTTTTGCCGTGAATGACTCAACTTTTCGATCTTCCTTTCAACAGATAGACTTTTTAAGAATGATTTTTCTGTGAAGCATCCAGAGTTTGTAACCCACAGCGGCTCGGGAAGGCTTATCTCTTTCTTCTTTGCTAAAATCATAGTTGATTTGTGCATTATACGTAACAAAATGGAATTGATTCTCTTGATTATCACTTTCATGGCTCCACTATGTCTAGAGCGGATAGATAGCGCTTTTACGATGTCCAAAAAGTCTTGTGCATTTGCAAGGCTAGAAGCAGTCTCAAAAATTTGGTCGACATTCGAAAAATTTGATTCGAAGGTTCTGGTGAAAAACAGTACGTAGACATCAGGCTTTGAAATGATAGCTGCAGTGAAGAACTTTTGATACAAGACTCGGAAGCGCATCAATGTAGTTTCATTGATACACTTTGAACGCATCTTTTTCAAGGTGTTGTAAGTTTCGTCTAAATGGCGTGAGCTGAACTCAGATACACCTGATTTGGAGCTAGGCAAAACCGCTCCCAAAAGTATAAGGTTAATTAAGGACTCGAATGAATCAAGATTCACCCCAGATTGAGTGTCTTTGAGTATGCTATTCAAAAACTTAATTCTTTTGTTGAAGACCAGCTTAATCTTGCTGGACTTCAGAAGTAGCTCGTCGAAGTCCGAAGGACACAAGAAGACATACCATGCATGTAATACAGTACTAATGTTCGAGTCACTATCGAAGACAGAACTAATGTAGTCGAACAAAGTTTTGCAGTTGGTCTCAACAGCACTATCAGGACTTATGACTTCAGAATAGAAGCCAGGTTTGTAGACACTCTGAATCTGTAGTGCAACAAATTCGTAAAACAATATTAGTTGTTTCCATATGTTTGAACGAATATAAGGAAGAGCACAGTAAACTAGCTTTAAGTAATTCCCCGTATTTTCAGGGGTACAATAGACAAACAGTAACAGACAACAGTATCGTTGAAGTACGGATGTCGGGATCTGTTCTCCACGTTCAATACCGGAGAATAACTTGTCCTTCACGAACGCTTGAAAGTCGACTGGATTTGCAGCAGCTAGAAAACGCAAGACTACCAGGATATTTGAATCAATTTCAAAAATATGTGCATGTAACTCAGCTGCCAGATATGCTGTGGTAGGACTCGTGTTGTAATCAGTTGCTCGGGGATTGGATGTTAGTCTTTGAATCACAGATAGTGATAATGCATTTAACTTGGGTGAAAAGAGGGTGAAGAGTATCTCTAAAATGCTTCTGAAATCTAACTTGATGGATTTTGGCGGAGGTAGCGCATAAAATTCAAAATCATCATGAAAAATACCTAGTTCCAATTCGAAATCATTTCCGATATCCAACATGAACTCGTCTTCTTTGAAAATGCGTGTATAAGGATCCCATTGCATTATTGAGATCATTCTGAGCAATCGCGTTACAATAACAGTTGATGTGAGGACATTATCTCCTCGCTCAACAAGTTTACCCGTTGATTGGTTGATGTTTAGCTTGTTTAGTATGTCAATAAGATCCAGCATAATTCCCGGCACAAACTCTTCGTGAAATTGGGAGTCGTTAGCGGCACAATTTCTAAGGATAAGATTTGTGGTCAGCAATAGTTGTGGGTTGATCTCTGTCTCCGCCAATGTTTTGCCAGTTCTATGGGGAAGCAAAGACACCAATCTTGCAGTAACAGACAGTATGAAGCTAGACTTGTAATTATGGCTTGACATTGTGCTAGATGTGGTCGTGTTTGTATGAGTGTCTCGAGAAGCAAACTAATATAGTAAAGAGCCAAATAGGGATCCAGAAGTGGCAGACAATGAGTAAACTATGCACTAATTGCGCAGCGGTGTTTTGTTTTGGCCGGAGGGATATAGATTTGTTCTTTATATGGGATAATTCAGAAGCTTGTAGAGTTTTGGAACAAGACAAGAGCTCCAGTTTTAAGCGGGGTAGTTCGCCGTTTCGGGTCAAGTTGACCTTAATTGGGCCCAGAACGCGGGGCTTAATTTCACGCAGTGAGAAGTTGCTAGAAGCTACAGCGTCGTGCTGTTGCAGTTTTTGATCGAAGGATTAGCCAGTGAAATGCAAATGCCAAGGTAGAGAAGCAGGCACACCACTCAAGACAAGATAGAGTGCGGAAAGCGTCCGAGAATGGAGGTGCCTGGGAGGTGCGGTTGAGAAATCCATGAAAAGGGGACTGAACGTCGGACTAGTACAACATTCCTACTAGCCAAAAACTTTAACAGCCAGAAAAACTTGGAATAATGAGAAGAATCAAGATATTGTTCAGAAACGTGGCTTTGTTCTCCTTTATCACACTAAACCATGACGTTTGAAATGGTTTCATGGTGGTTAGTCTTAGGGCACCGCGAACATTTATTGCCTTAGGCATTTGCGAGCTATTCGTTCCACGAGAAAAGAATTCGAAAGGAAAAGCAAGAAAAACAAATGTGCAAGTGGGCAGAAAACAGTGATGGCCTGTAAGAACATCCAATACTGGCTCAACTTTTGTTCAGGTTGAACACCAACCCGTGAATGCTCTGATTGGCTCAGACAGAAGAGCTGTTTACAGCAATAGCTTAATCAGTGCATGACTTTTTTATACACTTCAACCTTCCACGGCTTCAAGCCAACCCAAGTCTATCATAGAGTTTCGGCTGAGGAAACCGAGCCGTGGATACATCAGTGTGATTCTTGACGGGACCAGCTTTAGTTGCAAATACCTGTACATTGCACCATCCAATGAAAACCGCGTTCAACATACTCGCCGATAGGAAAAACTCTCCTACTACTTCGTTAAACTTAGCATAATGGGTTCCGCTTACACCATTCTCGGTAAATCTGTGCCAAGCCACTACTTGTCCATGGCTACGTTGGGCTCTGTGGTGTTGCTTACTCTCCCAAAACCTTGGGGACCTGCCAAGCCAACCTCTCCCCCAATCAATGCTGCCTCTCCGGAGGAAGAAAAGTTCATCAAAGAATACTTGAGCAAAAACTTGGAAAAGCACTAAGCCATGCTTGCATATCGTACATAGATAATTGAATTGTTCTACCGTCGTGTCTGACTTTTATTCCGTGGTTCCGATGTAGCCTCCACAGCTCAATGTTCGCATGTGTTGTTGCAGATCGAGAGCGTTGACTTGCCTGTAAAGTTGGACAAATCGAATTTAGGCCAGTGTGCCGTTCAAGTTCGGGCAGCAAATGGCTACAAGCGTTCGTCTTCCTGCCATCTCTCAAATGGGCTGAATGTGGACTCCAGCTTTCCGCTATTCTTCCGATGTAAGCGCATAGCGAAGCAATTGCAGGTAGTCCGCAATCTGCTAATGCAAAATCTTTGAAACTTTTCAACGGACACCTTTAAGAAGATCAAAGTTCTGCACTAACATTCATATATTTACGTAGGTTGCTTAAACCATGGTGTTGGTTTATCTGTATACATCACCTCATCTTCGCATCTCAACTGCGAAAAAAAAATTATTAGAACTAATAGGAATAACAGAAAACAAAAAAGGAAGTTCCTCTTAGTGCTACTTCACTACAATGTCTGCTATCTACAAGGCCTTGCAGTCTAAGTCGTCTAAGGAGACATCGGATAAAACCAAGCACATCAACAGACAACGGGTTTTGATTATCTCATCTCGAGGTGTCACCTACAGGCATCGTCATTTGATCAACGACTTAATCCAGTTGATGCCTCACGCAAGGAAAGAACCCAAATTCGACTCAAAGAAAAACTTATGGCAGCTCAACGAAGTTGCCGAGCTCTATAACTGCAACAACATATTCTTCTTCGAGGCTAGAAAGCACCAGGATCTTTACCTTTGGTTGTCCAAACCTCCAAATGGCCCCACTATGAAGTTCTACATCCAAAACATGCATACACTAGACGAGCTCAACTTCACAGGCAACTGCTTGAAAGGATCGAGGCCCATTTTAAGCTTTGACAAAACCTTCACTGATTCTCCGCACCACGCACTTATGAAGGAAATGTTTCTTCACACTTTTGGAGTACCTCCCAATGCCAGAAAATCAAAACCATTCATTGACCATGTCATGACTTTTTCGATCGTGGACAATAAGGTGTGGGTCAGAAACTATCAGATTGCCGAAACCGAGGACGACAAAAACTCTAGTGATGTGAACAAGGAGTTCGAATCTGATTCCTTAGTTGAGATCGGGCCGCGTTTTGTCATGACGTTAATCACCATCTTGGAGGGCTCCTTTGGTGGCCCCAAAATCTACGAAAACAAACAGTATGTGTCGCCCAATGCTGTCAGAGCACAATTGAAGCAACAGGCCGCCGACCAAGCCCGCTCTCGTGCGGTGGCTGCGTTGGACAGAAAGGTGAAAGTGAGGGAGCAGGTCTTGAGATCTGATCCCTTGTCAAACGAAAGTTTATTCAAGTAAGTTAAATAGGCATCTGCATGGTTTCTCCAGTGTTATTTTTTCATGATTCCTTATTATTTTCCTTCTTATGTATTCTAAGGGAGGTAGCGTATATGCAAACTCTCGTCCATATATTCGGCTCCATGCTACGCCTATCTAATCACCCTGCTCTAAGTTGTCTGTATTCACAAAAAATAATCCTACAGTGAAACTCCAGAATGGCATATCCACTCACAGTGAACTATAGCTCCATGGCTCGCGTCCATAACTGTAGCCCTGGCGGCGCGGTGGCCGACTATCATGACGTGGCGCGGCTTGTATAATTCCCTTTAGAAACATATCCTAACAACACACTCACATTACACTAATCGACCATATCCTATTCTCCATAGTTGTATGACATTGGGCTTCAGAGATTCATGTCACAGCTCAGAGCAACATTTGTCGGCAATGCCAAATCACAAAGCGTCACACACCTTGATTCAGAGCCCGATGTTTCCAGAGACGATCTTACATACACAGAGTACCCAAGAAGTGCCCCGTACTATTCAAACGAGCTCTTGACTTCGCAAGCTGACGATACGTCCCGCGGTATACAGAAAGATGACTTTCGTTTTGGTGGCCCGTACGAGTCTACCAGATACGGATCGTCAGAACTGCACGAGTTAGCTGAACTACATGATAATCCTTTTGAACGTACCAACACGCACAGCGAAGAGTTGAATCCCTTTGAACATGAGCCTACCGGTTACTCGGTTGCTCAAGAGCTGCTAGGTGCTCGGAATTTCGAATCAGATCAGCACAACGAGAAAGACGCTCTCGAAAAACACATGCTCCGCAATGAACGAAATAGACGAAAATTACAGAGGCGCTTGCCCCGATTTCATTACACGAAGTTACCATGGTTCACAATAATTGTCACGACAGCTCAGATCATAGTGTTCATAGTCGAATTGGTGAAAATGGGAATCTACACAGGCTCGCCTTTCCAAACAAAGCCTTATTTCAACCCGATGTTGGGTCCATCCACTTATGTTTTAATCAACATGGGCGCCAGGTACGTTCCTTGCATGCATAAAATAGACGGCATCACTCTGGATACATCAATCCAGTTTCCTTGTCCAAACTCTACCTCCACGGATACCGATGTTTGCAACTTGAACGAACTTTGCGGTATCAGTGGGATTCCTATTGTCAATAACGAGTTCGTGCCTGACCAGAAATATAGAGTCATTCTTCCAATCTTTCTACATGCCGGTTTCTTGCATATCATCTTCAATCTAATACTTCAGATTTCTATGGGTGCGGTTGTGGAACGTTGCATAGGTGGTTTAAAATATGCCATCATCTATACTGCCAGCGGGGTATCTGGATTTTTACTTGGTGCCAACTTCACACCGAACGGAATTGCATCCACTGGCGCCTCAGGGTCCTTGTTCGGGATTATCGCCACAGATTTGCTCTTATTTATATATTGCGGCAAAAAGAACACAAACATATACGAGACCAAACGCTATAAGACGTTCCTCGTCATTATGGTTGCCGAGATTCTTGTGTCTTTCGTCTTGGGGCTTCTACCGGGCTTGGATAATTTTTCGCATATTGGCGGTTTTTGCATGGGTATTCTCATGTCTATAGCCCTCCTTCCTGATCCATCCTACGTGTATATTAATGGCGTCTATACATACGACGCAGACACACCTACCATGCAACTATTTCTCAACAATTGGAACCCACTCAACAAGTACAAAGACAAGATACCTTGGAAAGTTTTCGTTTGGACTATTGCAAGAGTTATTAGCATTGTGCTAGCTATTGTCTACTTTGTTCTCCTCGCGAAAAATCTCACCTCCAAGAGAATGGAAGAAAACAAACAGACCTGCTCATGGTGCAAATACATAAACTGCTTGCCTGTGCACGATTGGTGTGAACAGGGCGAAGTGACTGTTCTGACGAGCGGTTCTGTTGAAACATCGCTGGCAACTTCTGATGGCTCTAAACAAACGGCCCTGGCTACTGTAACTACTACCAGTGCAGATGCTACTTCCACCTCTGATCTTTTCGATCCATCTAAGCGGTATTACGAAGAGGAGGAGGGTGTCGCAATTGACTCTCTTACCAAATCCTGGTTTTCCTCATCAAATAGCTTCAACTTTTTGAAAGAGGAATCCGTTCTTGATCAACCTCTAGTAACTGAAGGTTCGATCATGGTGACTGTTGTTATGGCGTTTTTGTGCGTCTGTTTTATTCGGAGATTGGGGTCCAAGCATTCACCCAAGATTTAAGTAGCTTTATGATGTATGAACTCTAAATCTGAGATAAGTAGTCTTTGTACTGCAGACACGCACGACCATTTTTTGTGAGGAACATGGAAAGCGAAAAAAAAAAAATCTCGGTTTAGGTTACCTACAGAGCACTTTGAAGCATGCTTACAACCAAAGTCCTTGGTCGTCATGTTGGTGGCCGTTCGTTTGCAACAGTTTCCAAATTAAACTTTCTTGGAAACATGTTTGGCTCTAGGGACAAAAAAAGACAGGAAATAATCGCGAACCAAGATGAATATGAGGTTGACCCAAACTCGAAGATTGTGTTTCTCAACGAGGAAAACTCGGAGTCACATAAGGTATTTGATGCTGCTCAGGATATCCCAGGCTTTCGCATTGTACAGTGGAAAGATAAGATTGTACGTGCCCGGGACATTGAGCAACTGGTTACCAAAAACATGGTGGAAGATGCGATCAACACAGAATTTCACAAACTTCATGGCTCAGAAATTTCAGCAAAAGAGTATGCTACTACAAGATTGGATGACTTGGAGAAAAGATTTATGTTTGTTAAAGCATTGCAACAGAGACTAGGTTTTGACATCAAAGATCATACAATATCTAGATCGCATACTCTCGAATACTTGTTCGAGTCATTGAGGAAGCAGATAGCTCACAGATGGTCGAACGAAAGGAATCCAAATGCCATAGTATTGAGAGAAGAAGACTTTGAAGGGTCTAGTAATATCTATCTCAATGCTGAACATAGCGAGCAAGAGCAGAATGCAATGCTCGATGAGTTGAAGCAAAAAGCTTCTCTTAATTAGCACCAACTTGTACATATAGAAAAATAGGAATTCAAGACGCGAAATAAGCTTCGCACATAGTCAAGGTAAAGAAAAAAGAGAAATCACTAATATCAGCGTATTCACTTTCTGTTGTAGAAAATAGCAAGAGCAGCAACAATGGAGGTCGCTCCGATCGCACCCGAGAGAATTATTGAATTAGGAATCCCCATAGTGGTGTCATTTATATTGGCTTGAAATCGGTTTCGAAGCAATCTTGACATTTCTATTGCTGCTTCCTCGTGCGGATTATGTAGAAACAAATCTGCCTTATTGTGCTTCATTTCCCGGTGTACTCTAATGCAATCTTGTAAATCTGCATCTGATGTAATGCAAACCACATCACCTTCATCGTCGAGATAACTTATGGCAAACAATTCCTCATTGCATATGTTTAAAGCCTCTATATCCTTTACTTGGAGCTTTTCATCGATCACTCTTCTCAAATCTTCTAGTGAGTCGCTCAGCTTGAATAGAACACGATGAACTCGTTTTTTGACTGCGGGGGATCTGAATTTGAAAATAAACGGTGAGTCATCAGACATGCTTTGATATTTTGTTATGCTATTTTCATCGGCGGCCGAAATAGAGTCAGAGGGGTTGATATCCAAGTTCAACTGATGTAGATCAGACGACGTGGTGTCAGGGGTTCGTGCTGGAGAATTTGTATGCAACGATTCGGAGTCAGTGTTATCAAGGGAAGTCCAAAATTTGGTCCAAGCGGGGCCTTCATCGATTGCCTTATTATCGTTTGACATCTCAATTCTTTTGATCTGGTTCAAAGTTGCGTGAGTGAGTTTCAAAACATCGACAATACCAATTATTTCATTTTCATCATCGACAACTGGTAGGTTCAAAAAGTGACCGTCAAACATCTGGCGTAATGCTGTCTGAATGGAAGTAGAGTACTTAGCAACATCCGGCTGTGGAGTCATAACTCGCACCAACGAACAGTTTTTGGGATCTAGACCTGCGGCAATGACTCTAAGAACCACGTCTTTCGAAGTGAAGATACCAGTGACTGCCTCGCTAGAGTCCTTGACCAAAACGGCAGTTGTTCTGTATTCCTTCATTAGCAAGGTCGCTTCGTAGACTGTAGTCTTTAAGTTTGCATAAACTGGGTTGGTGCGATGGTTCAACACCGACTGTAGCGTAGGACCATCCATCTTAGATTTGAGAGTTGCAAAGTATTCAAGGACGTGCTGCGGCTGGTCAGAAATGCCGATTTCTAGGTGGACAGAGTCAAGCGCTTCGTGTAGCTTTTTAGCGGAGGCATCAAATCTCTCCAATTTTTCCATCTGTTGAGCATAAGATCGAGTGATATCAAGCACACCCACAATCAGATTCAGCTCGTCTAATATAGGCAAATGCCTAAATCCCTTCTCCACCATGAGTGTCAATGCCTCAGAAGCAGGACTGTTCAGTCTGGCACATAGAGGTGATGGAGTCATGATCTGTTCGATCGTTACAAAAGTCGAGCTCAAATCAGAACCAACTATGCGGAATGCCAAGTCTTTCGCAGTGAGAATACCTATCAAGTCGTCGTCATCACTAACCACTAGCACGCAGTTTTCTCTTCTTGCAGACATGAGTTGAGCGGCCTCGTGTACTGTTGCAGTTCTTTTGCAGATAATTGGCTCAGATGGTTTCAACGAAAGAACTGTACCGGGAAGTCCCCTGCCTTTTCTGGTTACCCTGAAACCGAGACTACGCTTCTTGGAAAGTTCAGTCTCGATCTTTCGCCTTATAGCATTATCTTTTTTCGATTGACGACTCCGGTAGCCTGTTGGACTGGGTGCCTGCCCTCTTCGACTCGTGGACATGATCTGGATCCCTCTGTGCTCTATAGATGTTTATGAGTTGTTTGTAGTAGCTGAGTACGCCACGGCTTATTTTCCGTGTGCAGGCGATGGTTTGGAGAATTGAGAACACAGTCGTGTCAAGCATTGGCCAATAATCGAGTCCCCTCCTCTAGCGGGAAGAAAAATAAGAAAGTAGTTTTATTACTCGTTCCTCTATAAAATTGGTTTAATAAAGTTAGCAAAGGTTGCAAAAGAAATCGAATGCCACTCAAGAATTCCTTTACGTGGGAATACCGTGAACTACGGCTTGTCTGTGCGGTCTTTTTTCGCGACCTTTTGCACCCAATGTAAATTACATTGTGCCGTTTTCTCTTTAGTCCTCAAAAGAATGTCGGAGATCGATTTGAACAACTTTCAAAAGCAATCGGAAAAATTGAGCGAAAGTGCTGGTTACTTTCAGAATTTTCTCTTGCAAACTTTACAGAGTGGCAGTTTACCACGCCACATCGCTTTCATTATGGATGGTAATCGGCGTTTTGCACAAAAAAAATCAATTCCGGTGAGTAAGGGCCATGAGGAGGGTGCACAAGTTCTCGTGAAGGTATGTTGCTTCTAAATATTGTTTTGTTTCGTTTTCCTGATATTCTTAGGGAGGTACAAAGTTCCTCCTTCCACGCCAACTTATTACTAACGAATAGGCAGTATACACATGTTATCGCCTTGGCATCACTGAGGTCACAGCTTACGCATTGTCAATTGAAAACTTCAATCGGTCTCCGAAAGAAATTGATAATCTATATGCTGTGCTCAGAACTTATCTCGAAAAATTCTCGAACGACCTCGATTCGAAAGGTTATCAGACCCGTGTTCGCATAGTGGGAAACAAAGCTCTCATAGTAGAGGATGTAAAGAAAGGGTTGGAAAACATCGAGAAACAAACAGATAAGCCTGGCTGCAAGTTTACTCTTAATATTTGCTTCGCTTATACATCGCGCGATGAGATCACTCGATCCATGTGTCTCACGGCCACTCAGCGCCAACAAGGGCTGGTATCCAAGAACCAAATCAACGAGGAGATGGTTTCAGGTAATATGGATGTTAGCTCGTCATGCGCCCCAGATATACTTATTCGAACGAGTGGACACACAAGGCTTAGTGACTTCTTGATGTGGCAGTGTAATACGCATTGCAAGATAGTATACCTCAGCACCCTATGGCCAGACTTTGGCTTCATGCAGTTGTACTTCACCATCTTAGTCTGGGCATGTGAACAACAGCTTGCATCTTTCAGGTACTCCTTTTTGAGAGCCCGAAGGGAAAAGTCAACTGGGCTCCATCGACTTCCTCACAGTCCACCGTTTGCAAGTGTGTCTAAGGACACCGATTGAAGTTCTGCAGATTTTAATTCACAGTGAATGACCTGATAACTTTCTTCACCTCTTTTTTCTTACGTTCTCTGTCTCTTGCATCTTCTATTCTCAGCAAATATCCCATGTAGACTACCACCTCTGCAATAAGTATCAAGATGCCGAAAAAGAGACAGAGCAACACTCTATAGCTGTCTCGAATTTTCCAGGATGTCTCCGTCCAATACCATATCGCATATGCCACGCTCACCACACTGAGTAAAATATTGAACATTGTTGTGACATGACTTTTGATTTCCTTATGTAGTTTGCCTGCGGTCGGGCCATCTTCTTGTTTCTGCTCGTACAACAAACTAACATTTGACTTCCGGTTGAGAAGTTGCTGATATTCATCCTCTTGTGCCTTCAACCTAAGATACTCCATTGTCTTGATGTATTCCTTGGTTTTGGGAAGGCTCCCGTTCTTGACGGCTTTATTGATTGACACTATTCGGGTAGTATTGAGAAGCTTCAACATCGAACTGGTTGGCTTACAAGAGCGGTAGAAGTTCATCAACTCGTGATGTGACATGCTCTTCGAATTGAGCAATCGTTCCTTTTCATCTTTGTTCAAGGCTGATTCCAGTATGAGTGTCTTCAACTGCTGTGTTAATTCGAACTTGGTCATGAAAGCCTGGAGTATTTCCGCTCAAATGGAATACGAGCCGCGCGCTTGACTCACTGCAAAGAGAAACTCAATATCCTATCTACATTTGCACTAGTATTTCGCTTATTTATCACGGTCGGCAAAAATCATGACAGTTGCAATTTCATCCAGCACTGTAGTGGGTGCCTTGGCCTGTCAGCGAAACTCTTTCTTGAAAACTCTCAAAACCAAGGTTGTGTCTTGTCAAAAGTATCAGCCAATCCTAACTTCCAAAGATAAGCAGAATCTAGGCAAGAAAAAAGATACTGATGCTCCACAAAACCAACAAGAATTATATGCTGTTGAGCTTGAGGATACTATTTTGTTTCCCGAAGGTGGTGGCCAACCTTATGATAAAGGATCGTTGACGCCTACCGGTTCCGATAAGGTTCCGGTTCAAATGGTGTTGCGTAAGGAACTCACGGCGATCCACATAACCCAACAACCAGTTGAGATTGGAAGCGAGGTTACGTTGGATGTTGATTGGAATCGACGTTTTGATATCATGCAGCAGCACACGGGTCAGCACTTAATCTCAGCTGTGTTTGATACATACGGCTTAGAAACTTTGAGTTGGTCTATGGGCAATCCTATCAACTACATTGAGTTGCCCAGGAAAGTAGATAATACCGTACTTTCCGAAGTGAGTTCCAAAATCAACAAATTAATTGTTGACAATTTGCCTATAAGGGTAACCACTCCGGATAAGTTGGGCCATGAGATCGATGTATCTCACATCCCAGATGATTATGATTTGTCGAAAGGTGTTGTTCGAGTAGTGAGAATCGGTGATATCGACTCTAATCCTTGTTGTGGTACCCACTTAACCTCAACAGGACAAATTCAAGCTGTGGCGCTTTTACACCAGACAAATATCAGGGGTGGGAATTCTAGATTGTCTTTCCTTTGCGGTCAAAGAGTTGCCACCCAATTGGCCAATTATCATTCATTGTTGAAGGAGGTACTGGGCCTGCTGTTGTCATGCCAGATAGAAGAAGTCCCAACGAAAGTCGCTGAGCTTAATCAAAACTATCGAAAGTCGCAATCTAGAGAAAGCTCGCTTTTGAAGGAGTTGGCTAGAATTGAAGCACTCGAAATTTTTAACTTGTTCAAAAACGGGGAAGCAAAAATAGCGAAAGTGTATCGTCAGGAGAACTCCAGTGAATACTTGACGACTTTCCAGAAGGAATTCACTACCTTGATGAATGCAAGCAAGGACCATGCTGTCAATCTCAAAGATGCCTTCACAATAGTGCTATTGAATGGTGACTACAAGTCAGGAACAGGGGGCATGGTGAAAATCATGGGACCATTAGCAGATCAGGTCCAAACTGAGTTGAAGAACAAGCTTCTGAATTTAAAGGGTGGAGGAAAGGGCCCTAGTTATCAGGGCAAAGTAACAAAGTATGAGAAAGGCGAGATCGAGAGTGTGTTGAAGTACTTGGATACTTTGAAACTCGAAGACTGAAAGATTGAACACTTAGTTTTAGAATTTACGTATAAAAGCCATATGCTTTACCCATGTATTTACAAGTATTAACGTTTGACCCAGGTGGGGGACTTTCTAGCCTTAACCTTACCTGGTTTCTTTCTCTCGACAATTCTAGCATCTCTAGTCATCAATCCAGCAGCTCTTAATCTTGGTTTGAGTAATGGATTGAAGATAACAAGAGCCTTTGCAATTCCGTACATAGTGGCTTCAGCCTGTCCACTGATACCTCCACCACTGACTTCTACAAAGAGATTGTACTTTCCTTCTTGAGAAACAACCTTAAACGGATAAGCAATTTTCTCACGGTCCGAATCCCTAGGAAAGTAGCTCACAAAAGATCTGCCATTGATGATGACCTGGCCATCCCCTCTCACCATCGATATCCTGGAGGTACATGTTTTCCTTTTTCCAACAGTGATGGCCCTTCCAAAACAATCCAACGAGGGAACTGATTTCTTTTGTGAATTTTTAGTCTCTCGGGTGGCCGATGAAAATTGCTTTAGAATCTCAGTCACTTCCCGCGGCATTAACTCGACGTCTATGCTTCTCAATCTGTTCAACGCAGCAACTAATGCCTTGTGGTGGCCCACCCGAATCCTAGAACCAGACTTCGTTAATGTTCTGTACTCCAAAAGCGAAACAAACTTGTATGACTCTGCCTCGGCTGCATCTACAACTCTGGTAGGCAAGTCGGCGTACTTCGCAATGATTGAGTTCAACCTATACATGTTGTCGTCATGCACGGGATTACCACCATAAAAGTTGCTTGAGATAGGAACTACTCTGAGCCTCTCGAGTTCCCAGTTTTTTAACTTCTCCATTGGTCTCAGAACTGTGAATCTACTTCTTTTCCTGACAATCTCTGGAACGGGAGGACGTTCTTCAGTGATACTCTGCTGCTCCTGGCAGACAATCAAGTTCGAGCAAAACGGGCGCGTAAACGACTGCCATGGCTTTGCCATCAACCTCTGGGGTTGAATCCTGCTGAAAATCCTGCTCGGCTTCATTTTGCTAGACCGATTCGTTTTACGCAACTCGCCAAAAGAATTTTCAAGTAATGTGCGTGCTATCAATTTGTTGAGGTACGGGTTTGGGTATTTTGAGGTTTGAGTTCCACACTGTTACAAGCCGTCATTAAGGTTAGTTGAGTACACTAAGTAAACCTAGATTCGTTCCTACCATCCCGCTGATGCTACTTATAGCCGTAAATTACCCGAGTAAAGACCTGATACTGTTGGTTCTGTCGGTGCGATTCAAATCCTTTGGGGTTGGGGAGACAGGCTCGTTCAAAAGAGACGCCAAATTATTGGACCTGTGTGGTGCTAACCCATTGCTCAATCCCTTCGTTTCAGGCGAAGAATCATTGTTGAGTAAACTCATAATAGACTGCTTCTGAGTCTCTAATTTAGGAACAGATGACTCTAAAACTCCAATAGAACCGGTCGGTGCGGCATGAGCCAGGTGTATAGAAGAACCAATTTGCACTTCTGCTATTTTGGCAGACGAGGTTGAGGATACCTCTATATCAGACCCTAATCTGGGATTACTCGGTTCTCCTATTGAAGTGAGATTATCCCAACCGTTCTTTTCAGCATTTCTTTGGTAATAATTCTTGACCATTGTTGCGCTTTTTGTATTGAGTTTTTCGGCGATTTCGGCCCATTTCTTTCCATAAGCATTTAACAATCGTGGGAATTCGTTAGCTTCGGTTATACTCCAGTAGCTAGTAATCTGCTTTTTCCTCTCATCTGAAGTTCCATTCATATCTACGTCATCGTTTCTGACGACAGATGCGCCCGCCACTTGAGATGCCGTGTCTTGCAACAGAGAAAGTGGTGCATCTAAGACTACCTGAGTAGATTCCAGTCCTATTTCGTTGTCCCCGTCTTTGATTCCCACCATAGGCACAGCTTTGCCATCTTCTTTCCTAAGTTTTTTTGAAGGAGGTTCGATAGATTCAAAATTTTCTACAACAACTGCATTATTGCCATTTGTCTCCTCAGGCCGTCCCACCAAAACCTCAGTTTTCATCACTAACTTTTCTTCACTGGTATTTGAAATCGCTTCCTTTGCCGGTGTCTTTGTCAAAGATGCAGCCTTTTTCTTCTTGAGACTCTTTTGTGAGGTTTTCTTTTTGTATTGTGACACCAAAAATTTATAGTTAACTGCCTTTTTTGTGATGTAATAATGCATCACACAATCTCCAAACGTACGAAGGCCACCCATATACCTGGAAATCTCTCCAAACCTTTTTGGGAATCGACAAAAAGCTTCACAAAACAAATCATGTTCTACTTCAGTAAAGTTAGTATCAAAGTTGGTCGAGATGCGATCTTTCCATGTATTTTTATCCTGGACAAAGTTATTCGAATCCATGAATTTAAAAATCTGCAACTCTGATTGGTCTGTTATGAGATCAGGAATTTTCGCTGCAACTCGTTTTGCTTTGACTAGAGGATCCTCGTTTTCCTCGTTTCGCAAACTCTTTAAGATCTCCTGAAATTCAGCTTCCGTCGTGACAAGATCACCGTGGCGTCGACTCCGACGACCAGAATTATTTACTTCT
Source organism: Metschnikowia agaves (assembly GCA_963678735.1). Taxonomy (NCBI): domain Eukaryota; kingdom Fungi; phylum Ascomycota; class Pichiomycetes; order Serinales; family Metschnikowiaceae; genus Metschnikowia; species Metschnikowia agaves. The sequence goes on along the minus strand of CAVMBV010000003.1, from coordinate 335,830 downwards.
ACCGCTGGCATTTCTGGTGGAGCTTCTGTGGACTTGACACGGATATCGACAGCCTCTAGTTCCTTTCTGAACTCGTCATCAGGCGGATGTAAAGCTCTGAGTTGCTCTTCCATGAAAAGACGTTTTTCATTGAAATTTTTGGACATACTTTCGTACTCAGTCCATAAATGTAGCTGCTTCTTTTTCAAGGCCCTCTTTTCTTGTTTTAAAAGAGATAGATAATTGTCGTATGACTTGGAGAATTGCTTTAAATTGAACACGAAAAATGGTAAAGAGGTGAAATTACCCAAAACTCCCACAAAACTTTTTCTCCTTTGGTTATATGCCTCATCGAGAACTAAGCTGTCCTTCAAAGCAGACAACTTTGAGTCTATTTGGGTCTCAGGAAAAATACAGCCCTCGGAATACGCAGCTTGATTTGTTGTTTGAATTTCATTTTCAGCAGAATTCACGGGTTGCATCAAAGAATCTTCTGGCTCCTGCTTGGGCCCAGTATTCGTTTCAGTCATTTCATTGTTATGGGCATCCGAGGTTAGATCCATTTGTGCACTAATTCTTTGAGCACTGAGGTTCTCGGGCGCACTCAAACTTTCTATTACATAATTTGCCTGGTCTGGTTTAGGCTCAATTTCCTCTCTTTTGTCGTCTTCTTTCTGATCCACATCTTCGTCCTCATCAGGATTGTCGGAATTATTTAGAGACACTTCAGATTGTAGTGCGCTCTCAACTTCTGTCAGAGGAGACTTCAGGCGACCTGTATCATGAAAGCCTGCCTTTTCTGGATAAAACCTGGATCTGTGGCCCTCATCCTGGTCTGCAAGGGTACGAGAGTATCGATCAACATATCTATTGGAATGGCTTGTGGATGATTGGTATGGGTAATATGAATCACTTCTTTTAGCGACACTATTAGTCAAACCCGAACTTCGGATTCTATCTTTGGTGGTGTTCGACCTGCTAGAAGACCCTAGAGAACTACTTCTGTCATCCCTATCAAATCTCGAAGTGTAAGGTTTCCATCTACCCAGGTAGGATCCGTCAAGTGGTTCATAACGATCCTTTCTATATTCCCCAGCCACAGAAGACAGTAGCCCATTCAGACCACTTCTTGGGCCAAAACGAGAAGGATTGGAGTTGTAGCGGGAAGGTCCGTCACTCATTTTAGGTCTTTCCGAGCGCCAGGAGTCGCGAGAAAAAGGTGCCTTGTCGTCCCGAAGCAGTACTCCACTTTGCTCACGAGGTACTGAGTGAGTTGAAAGATCGTTGGGATCAGTAGCTTTTGCATTGCTGAAGGAACCGTAAGCACCATTCGCCCTGTCGTAACTCGATGAATACGAATACTTATTATTATATGATGAATAACGTGCATCTTTGGAATATGAATCAGCGCGCGAACTGAAAGGACTGCTGCTGTTGCCTGAAGAGCCTGTCTCTCTGTACTTCGGGCGACTGTGATAATCGGGATTGGACGACTCTGTTCGTAGAAATGGTCTGGGATTTAAGGATGTAGAAGAGGTTGTAGGTAGAGCGCCCGGCGAGCTCTTAAAATCTCGCCTTGTGGAAGAAGGATATGATGTTCTCTTTCGCCTGCTGTACTCACTTTCGCTCCCATAGCGATTAGAAGGTGGTGTATTTCGGGAGCCAGAGCCTGAAGACATGGGAACAAATCGAACGTCTATGGTATGGAAATCGTATAACAAAACTCAAAGACTTGGAAGTGATTCCGGGGCATAAACAGGATAGTGAAAAGACGAATTATGGAATTGATTATTGTGTCGATAACTTCTTGTCGGTTGGGGTCTGCTATAAAAAAAATCAGTGCGAAGTTAAGATAGCCCGCGGCACTGAGATTTTTTGATAGGTCACGTGTGGCGGCCAGCAGGCTGCTGCGGAATGCTACGCCGTGAGTAGAGCTGGCCTTGATACCAGCTACGATTCTGAATGGGCATTAAGAACATTAAATTATAGACTATCAACTCGACTCAAGTAATATAGCTTTCAACACGCCAACTTCTTCGCTGCATTTCAACATGTCGGCATAGGAGACATTGGGCTTGATTTGCTTGTTGCTTCCGTCTACGGAACCGAATATGGTTGGCGAGGTGGATAAAGTTATAGCCAGTGCGGACTCTAGAGCACCAATTATTTCTAAAAACTCCCCTTTCTTGATTTTGCCGAGCAAATTTTCAATGACGCGCAAGGTATTCTTGCAGTAGTAATCGTAGAGTTCATTAATTGTTAGCGGAGTGTGTTTCGCAGTATTCCTCTCCAGGCTGAATAGACAGCAAAGAACTGCTTTTTGTAAAAGGTTCAAGTTTGAAAGTTTCTGATGCGATGAGTCGCCGAATGCAGTTGTACATACTTTGGCGACGTGTGAGATAAGGACTTTCGGGGCAGAGTCCAATGTGAGGGTGCGGAAGTCGTCCCTTTGTTTGGCTTGTTGTTCAACAAGCTCAATGCTTTTATAACATATATCAAATGCTTTTCTCAAATCTCCGGTGACAGTGGCGCATTTTTTGCAGCACATTTGGATTGCTCCGGGATGCATCAAAGGTATTCCAGAAGGGACGTTCTCCTTGTTATCTTCGTTCAATGCCCGCAACTTGGATATTACGACCTGTTTTATCTGGTCCGCAGAGTATGGCAAAAACTGAAGAGCTTCTGGGTCGAATCCATTGCTTCGGAGCCGAGGTAAGAATTTGTCGGTAAGATCTAATGCATTCGAAATGCCAATCACAACAAGTTTTGTCTTGAGAATAGAGCTTTTGGAACTTGAAGCACAATGGAATAATTGAAAGAGCACTTGTTGGTCTTTGGTTATAAGGTAATCCATCTCGTCGAGGACAACGACCATGCACTCTGTTTCGGACTGAGTGGTCAAGAGTTCATAGAAGTTGTCGAATGTCTTTTTTCTTCCTGAAGCATCGCACATAAGTGCACTGTAAAGTTCATGGAAAATGTGCTCAGGCTTGGAGAACGTCATGCAGTTGACTTTCAAAACACGCGTTTTGATGCCATATATAAGCTGTAGGTCTTTCTCAGAGCCCTTGCACAAGTTATCTAACGTCAAGCTCGTCTGTGCGGTTTTTCCTGTTCCAGGAGGACCGGAGATGTACATGCTGTTACAAGTTCGGTTTGCGATCGAATTCTTTAGGAAAGTTTCGAAAACAGCCGCTTCTTTCTCTCTGCCTACCAAGGATTTCTGGTTGGAGATTTTGGCGCATCTTTGAAAGGCAGCTTTGGCGTTGGCATATACTGAGTCCTGACACAAGTTTAGCTTCCTGCCGGGAGATTTGATTTTGGAAGAGATATCGATAACTGAATTCTTTTCGGGGGTTGAGGGCGGAGTCGCTAGCTGGCTGTTGCTCACTGGTTGAAGGGCTCTTCGTTTTGCGTGGGTGGTATCGCCTGGAGCTGGTCTTTTCATGGATAATGTAGTGGGCGATGGAGAAGACATGACGGGACTAGTAGAAAGGAAAATGAATGTATGAACGAGGAAAGCAATGAGTCAAACGATAGGAGGGATTTGAGAAAAGAGGGAGGATACAGCAGTTCAGAAAACACTGGAGGGAAGAGGAATATTGTGCTTTTTGAAGCATCCACCGACGTGTTTCGGTAGACACGTAAAACGCGCTTCATTAGCTGAAGTAGGAAAGGTAATTGACGGGCGCGTTTAGCTGGGTGCAGAACTGGAAACAAAGAACCTACGAAATGCGTAGCCAAGTAGACCAAGAGGACAGCAGAAAAGAAATGGTGGAATGCGTTCGAGACTCAGGACGCCTAAAATTCGGTTCGTGTCTATAGCATCATTTTGCCCCCTTCAACTATTCGAGCCAGTGTACGTGTGTACTCTCAAAAGTGGTGTTAAAATGTGAAGCCGGCACGGCACGTACAGCTTGTCTGTCGCACTCCTGAAGGACCTAGCAGGCTGGTGAGTAGAGGAAAAAATAATAGGAACAAGTAAAAAAATATAATAATAACACAAAAAACACAAAAAACACAAAAAACAGAAAAAACAGAAAAAACAGAAAAAACAAAAGGCTGCCAGTTAATGCGGAACCACAATGTCAGAGGCAACTTCGCGTTTGAAGAGCTCAGTTTACCTAAGTGTGGCCAAGATGGTCGAGGAGCAAACTAAAGAATTGGGTGTTCTGGCCAGTCCTTCGTTTGTTGCCAGCCTAGTGGAAGTGGTGTACAATCAGATCGTTGACTTGGGAGAAGATTTGGAGCTCTTCGCACATCACGCCAATCGCAATACCATCAATCCGAGCGACGTTTACATGGTTACGCGGAAGAACGACCTTCTCACCAAGGCACTCCATGACCTTGAGGGCAGCTTGAAAGAATCCAGCTCGAGTTGATGGAGGCAGGACGGATTGGGGCAATGTATGTTCCAGTATATATCTGCGGCAAGACTGTTTACACTAGCGGCAGGCTTACCATGCTTGTTATCACTGGTATAGATTTTCCACGAGAAGGTTTTTCAGAGCCGTGCTTCTCTCAGCTTAGCGCATTTGGGTGAAGCTGAAAGTGGAGAAGAGTGGAGCGAGCTCAACATCTTTTTTTTAATTTTCCACCTCTTGCGTTCAATATTTCTACAGTAGCTAGCCAAATTAATATTCCCCCGTATATTTCAGATTTACCCTTCTTTCGACGATAAGACTTCACAAAATGAGGCTATCGTTCGCAACTATACTGTCTTATCTTCGCTCTCCTCTGCCTCCTATACCACCCAAAGGCTATGCAAGCTCGCTACGCAGCTCGCAGCTCCTCTAGCCTCGACAACTTACTCCGCACTCCCCTATTCGTTTAGAAGAACCACATCTCATTGAATATGTCTCGGGCAAAGAAGGGCCTCTCCTATGTTTTGGGAGATGCCAATGCGAAGGAAAATCACATTCTACCTATCAATGCCATGCAGTTTTCCAGGTGCCGTGGCCAGCTTTTCACCGCGGGACGAGATGGAGTTGTTAAAGTGTGGAGTGCCTCAAGACAGGCCTCTCCGTCAACAGATGCTTACGAATCTGCTGTGGACCTACAAGACATAGATGATCAACAAGATGTCGCTGAGACGATCTTAAAGCTAGAAACCTCCTTATCATCGTCGCCGCTCAGTTATCACGCACAGTCTCCAAACCCCGACGCAGCCGTCGGAATAATCAAAAGCTACGATGTTCACTTCGACTGGATCAATGACCTCAAGCTTGTCAATAAAGATCAGCACATAGTATCTGCGAGCGCTGATTTGTCAATGAAGCTCATGGATTTGGATGGAGATGAGCATACCGTGCACAAGTTCGAGAATCTCCATACTGACTACATCAAAAAAATATCCTCTATTCCGCTGCTGAATCTGCTTGTAAGTGGAGGGCTCGACGGGTTAGTAATCACGTGGGATATGGCCACGTTAAGACCCACCCTGAGTTTTACTAACAGCTCCACGGGACTCAATCTCCCGAATTCCATATATGCTCTTTCCAACGATAATGGGAACTTGATTTCAACAGGCGGTCCAAACAACACTATCAACGTTTACGATAACCGAATGCCCTCTATGGACAGCTCTAATCTAATTCGAAAATTGGTTGGTCATCAGGATAACGTAAGATGTCTATTAATGAACTCTCAATACATTCTCAGTGGGTCATCCGATAGCACAATAAAGCTTTGGGATATGCGCAATTTCAATGTGTATAAAAACTTCGATGTGCACGATGACGCCATCTGGAGCTTGAGCACTGCTTGTTCATCTGATCCGGGCTTCCGCTCTACTTCCCTCGAAGATTTCAAGGAGATCTACTCAGGTGATAAAGCAGGAAACATCATCAAGACAGATTTGAACTACATATCATCGTATTCTATCTCGGATGAGTATGATAATCTTTTTAGTTCTACTTTCACTTCCTCCGATCAAGAGTTTGTTGCTGAAAAACTCGGTTTATGTACTCTTGTCGCAAAGGCAACGTCTCCGATTGTGTCGTTGTGTGTTGAGGGAGACGAATCGATATTCGCCTCAACCTACTTCGATCTTGAGAGATTTTACATCCCTGAAACCAAGAATTTAGCACGATACCAATATTTGCGAACAAGTCTTGATCATTTAGATAATCTTGGAAGAAAGTATGATGACGATTTGGGAACCGGATTGGAGTCCTCCGCAGACCCTTCTGATTTGAACTCCGACTTTTATGATATCGTTAGTCATTTATCAATGGACACAAGCAACCGTGATGGCCAGGTGCCTATCTCTGACAAGGGCCAATCTCCTCTGACGTCTCACCAGAATGAAGACCTAACTGAACAGCAAGAAGTACAATATACCTCAATGTTCCTTAATATTAATGGAGGGCCATCTTTAGAATTTGTCAATGCTTACAAAGATGAGCAGAAAGATTTCAACAGCATTCTCAGTGAAAACAAGTTTGTTGACGAAACTCCTGTCGAGTTACTTCTCAATCCTATTCCTCCCGAACAACTACTTACTATCCCATTCAACAAATCTGCCTTCCAACAGTTTAACATCTCACCAAAGTCCATTGTGCTTAAAAGGATGTTCAACAATAAACGCAGGTTAATAGCTCTTTACATGAATGGTGATATCAAGATATGGGATGTATTGGTTTGCAAGGTCGTTAAGTTGTTTCCCTGCGAAGATGGTGGACACCGTCTTAGCGAAGACGAGCTCAAAGAAAGAACTAAAATCTTTGAGGAATTATATCAAAAGTATGAGACGGTGGAAACACTCAATCATTGGTGCGAGATCGATATGAGGTCGGGAAAATTGCTCGTCACCTTATCTGAAACATACTTCAACAATGTTGAGATCTATTATGATGAACTTATCAGTGATTACCCATTTCTCAAAGCTGACCATACCGTTGTCACTGGACCAACGAGGAATCCTGTTGTTACAGCGGATACGAGATTTTTTCTTGCCAGAATTTTTCTAAACTCTTTGTTTCAAAGTTATACGAGGTTTGAATGGGAGGTGGACGAAAAACTTCGAGAAGCCATTCGAACTCAAAAAATAAAACCGAGAATTGCCCCACCAAATGGCGAGAGCTCACACCTAGAGCAGGAAGATGCCCCACGGAAGAAGAAGCTTTTTTCTAGAATGTCCTCAAAATCCAGTATACCCCGTGTCAAGACAAGCATAAGTCCGTCGGGATCTGTGTCAAGTGGCTTGAGTGAAGCCATAGCAGATATCTCGCTTCTTGATGATAACTCAGTTGAAGTTCCTGACGACTCGATATCAAAAATGTTGAAGTTCAATTTGCAATACTATAAAGATAAAATCAATAGCTTGGGGCAAAAAAAACCATTAAAGTCGTTGTTTAAACTTTACATCGATGAAACTACACTTCCCGAAGATGGTGACTTGGAGCATAAGCCGGTTATACCGGTCAGCGAGTTCCCACCCGATCTTCTTGTCATTATATTCGAGAAATCGCCTGACCTCGGTAACTACCGAGATCTTTGCAGCTTTCATTTGGAAGATATTGAGAAGCTTGCCAGTAATCTTCCTGTCAAGGATCATCAGCTCGTTAACCTGCTAAGAATGAATCTCCCGAAATGGATAGGAGCTCCAATTCTTTATAATAGATTTCCCATGAAAGAATCACCGAAAATTTCTTTCCAATTATTTGAAATAGACTACGAATTACTTCCTCCAGACAAAAAAATAGGGGGTAAGTCACAAAAAAAAATCAAAAGGCTCCCAGATATTGAGAATTCTATTAAACTCACGTCCCATTGTATGCTTCGGGTGAGCAAAATCTTACAGTATCTTACAGAAAAGTTTGAGTCTAGAACTAGCGAGATGAAAGCAAAAAAGCCCCCAACCGAATGGCTTACGTTGGAATGCAAGGGTCGTGAACTAAACAATAAGATGACTCTACAAACAATAAAAACCACCATCTGGAAGTCCGGTTCAGACATTGAGCTTTACTTTCATCGCAAATTCGACTGAAGCTTGACTGTGACGATAGTCCTTCGTTGTTTCCCGAAGGTAGTGTGGACAAAAAATTAGAAACAAAACATGCGAAATTCATATGTAATTAGACAAAAGAAGACTGATTCTCAAAAATACATTCAATTAGATGTGGTTTATTTACGTGTAGTTAATAGCTAGAGTTGGCAACTGTCGCGGAATCGGAATCGAGGAGATGGCCTTGGTTATGTGGGTGTGCGCGGCACATAAATTTTCATGATGAGCGAACCCAGCCCTATGGTCAGAATTCTTTCTAGGAATACTTGAGTGCAACATGGAAGACTCGGACAGGGCAATCTCCCGTTTGTGGAGAACATTCAAGACTGTCAAGGAGATGGTTAGGGACAAGGGGTACTATATTACTGATGAGGAAATAAATATGCTGTTGGAAGAGTTCAAGGCTAAAATATGTCCGATGGGCGAACCTCAAAGGAAGTTGATGTGTTTTCAAGCTCAACCAACCGAGGAAGCGTTGGCCAAATTCCCTGAAATGGGCTCTTTGTGGGTAGAGTTCTGTGATGAGGCTTCGGTGGGAATCAAAACCATGAGAAACTTCTGTATCCATATCAGTGAGAAAAATTTTAGTACCGGAATTTTCATTTATCAGAATTCCATCACTCCAAGTGCAAACAAATTGATTCCTACTGTGGCGCCCGCTACTATCGAGAGATTCCAAGAAAGTGAATTGATCGTCAATATTACACACCATGAGTTGGTGCCAAAGCATATTAGGTTGTCTAAGCCCGAGAAGAAGCATTTACTAGAGAGATACGGTTTGAAAGAATCGCAGTTACCGAGAATTCAAAGGGAGGATCCTGTGGCCAGGTACTTAGGATTAAAGAGAGGTGACGTCGTAAAGATTATCAGGAGGTCCGAGACCTCTGGACGTTATGCATCGTATAGAATTTGTTTGTGATTATAAACAGATCAACGAAATTTCAACAAATGTATCACTACTCATAATAAACGTTTTGCGATAGCCGAGATTAGTTGTTCAAGCGGGCTGCCATAACACAGTCTGTGTGACCCTTCCACCATTTCATATCTTTGAGATCGACGTGTGAACCAGGACTAACTTCGACACCAGATTTCCCCAAAAACACCGGACCGATGGTGATTACTAGGCTATCCACTAGGTTCGTCTCTAGTAGATCATTGATGATGGTAGCACCTCCTTCCACCATCACCGAGCTTATGTCAGCCTCTCGCAAGGAGTCAAGAATCACCAGCCAATTCTTAACACGATTTATGCTGTCGAATTGAAGCCGAATAAACCCTCCCAGTTGAGCATTTAGAATCTTCACGTCTTCGATATCTGGCTCAACTCCTTCATCTATGAATATTATGGGTGCTAGTCCTTTTCCTTCCTCGCGTATTTTGCATAAGGTCGATTGGGAGTAGTTCCATTTACCATGAGGGTCAATTATGACAGGTCTTATCTTGGAGAAATTCCCATAACGGCAATTGAGTTTAGGATCATCTGCTAATACGGTACCAACACCCACAAGAATAGCATCATGATAAGCTCGGAGATAGTGTGTCATTGTTTTGGTCTCTGGGTGCGATATCTTAGTCTGGGTGCCCTGATGACTGGCAATGCGAGAGTCTAGTGACTGAGCCCATGTAAGCGTCACAAACGGAGAGTTTTCCTTCGGTACAGGTAGGTAGCTTTCAAGGAAAGGTATGAGTGTGTCAGGCAAAGGAATGAGGGACATGCTTGGTGTATATTCTTAACGTAATTAGTGAGAAAAGTGGCCCGTCTGTATGTGCACTCGTACATGGTAACTACAGCCTTAACGAGCAGCTTCTACCAAAAATACCCTTTGTGCTGGGGCGCTAACAGGAATATGTGGGAGCTAAGGTCAAGGTTGGTCAGGTTGGAGATTCCTGACCTGTTTATACATTCTGGTCTGTAAGTATGAGCCACATGCATTTATCGTGATAAGCGTAGTCTTTCACATGAAAGTCAAATGCGCGGGAAAAAAACTATTATACGGAAAAAACTATTTGGAGGTGGCTTTTTATCCGAAAGAGATAGAGTAGCGTTCGAGATTTAAGTGAAACTATGCCATTATCCACTCCAAAGTAGTAGGAAACAATGGGGGGATATCCGCATGTCTTAAGTAATTCCACGATGAAAAGAAATTATCGACATGGCAAGACCCCGTATGTTTTTTTATTGTCGGCCCGAGTACTACGCTGTAGATGGGCCTGCACTGATTCTCCAACGCGTTTTTCGTGTTGACTTTTCATCGATGACAGCACTTTCAGTCAACATTTCTTCTTGACAACATCATGTCTATACCGAAATATTCAATCAATACCCCATACATAGTCGAATTGTGGCCGCTTTTTGACCTTGCTGTGGCCCAGGTTACCGGCGGCCGTTTTGTGCCATCGAAATTCGAGTTCGTACCCCACGAAACCCTGTTTTCGTCATTTCCGGTTGTTGCTAGCGTGATAGTCTTATATTACACTGTGATTTTCGGTGGTGACTACTTATTCAAGAAGTTCAACATCAAGCCCTTGGTTTTGAATGGCTTGTTCCAAATCCATAACTTAGTGCTTACAATTTTATCTCTTACTTTGCTCGTGTTGATGACCGAAGAACTCATTCCAATGATTTGGAACCATGGCCTTTTTTATGCCATCTGCCATCCTGATGCCTGGACCCAAAAATTGGTGACATTATACTACTTGAACTACTTGACAAAGTTCTGTGAGTTTTTAGATACAGTGTTTTTAGTCGTCAAGCAGAAGAAATTGACCTTTTTGCACACATACCACCATGGTGCAACTGCCCTTTTATGCTATACACAGCTAATTGGGTTAACTCCTATTTCCTGGGTCCCAATTTCGTTGAACTTGACTGTTCACGTTGTCATGTACTGGTATTATTTCTTGGCCGCTAGAGGAATCCGTGTTTGGTGGAAAGAATGGGTCACTCGTCTTCAGATTATTCAATTTATATTAGACTTGGGCTTTGTTTACTTTGCAACTTACCAGAAGCTTGTTTACACATTTTTGCCCCAATGGGTTGATGTCCTCCCTGTTTGCGGTGACTGCGCTGGTACCATGCTCGCTGCTTACTCTGGTTGTGGTATCTTGTCGTCCTATCTTGTTTTGTTCATTGCTTTCTATATCGAGGTTTACAAGAAGAAGACAACCAGATCACGTCGTGTGAAGTCCGTTCTGGGTGGTGTTGCTGCCCAAGTGAACGAATTTGTACACACATCTGGTAAGTCGGATTCGCCAAATCCCGAAGGACTTCGCAAGAGAGACTAAAGAGGCTTGTTTTAAACTGCTAACCAGCGTTCCATTAGAAATTGCTTACATGGTCTACAATAAGACGTCAGATTTTATTTGAAGTGTTATGAGCGGGGCATCTTTTTCTGCACCTCCTTGAAAAATGGAATTCCCTCTGCAGCACCTTTCTTTTGTATCGTCAAGCCACTGGCAATAGTAGCAAATTTGATAGCGCTCTCCAACGACTTCCCATTGCTGAGCTGCAGAACTACCCCTCCAAAAAAAGTGTCCCCTGCCCCGGTTGTGTCTACTACTTTTTCCACCTTCTCTGAAGGAACAAATTTCGGTGTAAGGCCCTTCCCAACAAATACGCTGCCCAAGCTTCCCAACGTAATTACAGTAGAGCTAATGTTGTTTTGACACATCATACTTTGGAGCTTCTTTGCAAGTGTCTTATAACCTTCAACTTCGTCGCTTCTTATTGTAGATTTGAATTTCTCAATTTCTGCTTCGTTCATTAAACAGTTTGCCACATCTAGAGCCTCACCTTCATTTACAATCAAAAAGTCGATCTTGTTGAGAATTTCACTCGTGATTCGCTCTTTGATGAATGGTGAAGGGTTATATGCGATATTGATTTTTGGTTTTTGAGACTTGATCCAGTCGATGCATTTAACCGTGCTGGGAAATTCGTTCTGAAGAATGACAAAATCGTTGTCGTGTTCTTGCTCTTTGAAATACGCTTGAAGATCAGTATGAGTTGGATCCAATTTGCCGTTTGCACCGGCTGTGATCAAAATTCTGTTTTCACCTGATGTTTCCACTATTATAACTGCCACTCCAGATGATGAATCTTCGATGGTCTTCACGAGCTGGGTATCGACTTTTGCGTCTACAAGCACTTGCCTGAGTTCTACCCCAAATGAATCTGCTCCGACATTGCCAATCATTCTCACGTGTGGTTCGTCCTGCTCTGATAATCTAGCACACGCAAGAGTTTCATTAAGACCCTTTCCGCCCAAATGGTTCTCGAAAGAAATTGCCTGTATGGTTTCTCCACCCTCTGGAACTCTTTCGGTAAAGGTTACCAAATCGTAATTGAGAGACCCGATCACGGTGATCATCCTTTTTGTCGCTCAGAATCCAGCTAGATTCACCCACATTACACTGGTCTGAGCAAATGAGACGGGCGTGCATAATAATCTACTAGTCGCTTAGAGAATAATTACGTCACATTTATAGCGCACTATTCAAGAATTGCATTACTTAACTGCCGTTTTTGGCTGCCATTCGCTTCATCCTCATCTTTTCAGCAAACGACATTGGTTTATCTGATTTAGGTGGCTCTGCTGGAGAAGGACTTGACGACACTGGCTTGGCTGCTCCAAAAGGAGAAGTCGATACCGGCTTAGCTGCTCCAAAAGGAGAAGTCGACACTGGCCTGGCTGCTCCAAAGGGCGACGAAGATGCTGGTTTAGCTGAGCCGAAAGGTGACGATGAACCTGTGGTTGGAACCTCCCTCCTGGCTTCGACTTCGGCTTCCATCTGCGCTCTCTTTTTAGCCAATTCTTCGTCCTTTTCCCTTTGTACTCTTAACTCTTCCTTGAACTTAGCCATTTCTTCCTCTCTTGCCTTTCTCTTAGTTTCTTCCTCTTTAGCAATCCGCTCTTTCTCGCGAATTATTTGTAACTCCTCTATACGCTGTTGTTTGATTTGAGCAACACGGGCAGCCTTAGCTTCTTCGAGGTCCCTCTTTGCTTGAGCCTTCAACTCTGCGATCTTTGAGGCATTCTGCTCATCAACAGTCTTCTTAAAGGAGGCATAGTCGGGGAAAATACGCATCAACCGCTCCTTGAGAGCAGTGGCATTGTTGAATTCTTTCTTTGCTCTCTCAATTCTTGCGCGCTTCATTTCTTCGTATGCCTCTACATCTCTTTCCTTCTGTGCTTCGGCGTCAGCTTCCAAAAGCTTCAACTCGTATTTTCTTTGGGCTCTTTCAAAGTGGTCCGCTTTTTTGAAAACGACCTTCATTTTTTCCTCAAGATCCTTTCTGTCCTTGTTCAACTGTTCGACTTGCATTGCACGCAACTTGTCTGTATCCATATCTTCCAAGTTATTCAAATCAATCTTTATGATACCCTTAGCATTGATCTCCTCCGCAATCTTACGCTTGTCATTCTCAATTATGGCCTTCTTCTCTCTCTCTAATTTGTCTGCGTCCTTCTTTTCTTGCTCCCTCAACAATCTCTCGGCCTCAGCCTTCTGTTCCGCAATCAATTTCTCTTGCTTCAATTTTGTGGCTGCTTCCTCCTGTTCACGTTTGAGTTTTTCTGCAGTCTTTGCACGTTGCTTCAATATTTCAACACGAGAAACAAGTTCTTGCTGCTCCTTCAAAAAGTTTTTAAGGGCTCCATGGAATGCAACCTCGCGTCTGTGTTGTTGACGAGCTTCAGCTTGTGGATCAATAATTTTAAAAGAGGCTGACAAAGCTGAGGCCAATTGAGCTAATTGTGTTCTGACCAATTCTGCAGGAGATGCTTGTAATTTGGAAGACAATGTATCAGTGAACGAGTCCTCAAATGGGTTTGATTTGAAGGTGACCACTTGAGCTTCATGATCAATAGTTAAAGACAAATGTCCTTTCTTGACAGCATTTACGATCAAATCCTCGATTTCCAAAGGAGCCAATGTGTATTCACTGTTTCCGATTTGTCCCAATGAAACCAAAAAGTCTAATTTGACAGCATCGTAAATTTGAGAGACTTGTTGGAAAGATCTGATCAACACAACTTCAGTCAACGTTTGGATGTACTTGCTGTAAGTGCTGTCTCCCTTAAGTTCGTCGAATATTTTGGCGACGGTGTCTTTAGCCGTCAACGGATGGAACTGAGAGTCACTCAAGATCTCAAATAATTCTCTGACAGCAGGGACAGCAAACTTCAAGATGGATTTGTTAACAATTGAAGAAATCAAACTCTCTCTCGTGGGAACCTGATTCAAGTTCAACAAAGAAGTTAACTTGGCATTCTTAGCCTTCTGGTCATCAACAACCGTCTCATTAACGTTCAAAGATTTTGTTGGAATGGACAATGTAGCCAAAACAAGAATCGAAGCATACTGGTTCAACTCTTCATCTGTAGCATTTGGAGATTGAGAGAATAAGTTGAAAAACTTGTTCCAAGCTGCAGCATGAAACAAGCTGTTGTCAGAAACAGCAAATATTCTGGCTAAGTTTTCGTAGTAATTGGTCATCATAACAGGCTTAGGGGCTTTTTTGGAGGCAGTGATCAAGGTGTGGACGTCGTCAACCGAGCGGAAAGATTCTTGCCACAATTCCAATTTCACCGATATATTAAGCTGAGAGAATCTTTGCTCCAAGTAACGTTGGACGGTTTCACTGTCAGACAAATCAATAGCGTTTACATTCGAAGTTGGAGTCTTAGTTTGGACCTGGGTAGTCACAAATTGCATATGTCCTCTCAAAAGTTCACATAATCTTCTGAACTCTGCCTTTCTGTTGTATTTCAAGCAAAATTGAAAAGCCTGTTTAACAATAGCAGAGTAAGTAACCTCTAACTTGGAGTTGTTCCTCAAAATATCCAAAACAGCTCTCAAAGCTTCCCAAAAGAATCTCAACCAAGGGGTAACCAACTCCCTTTCGGTTCTGTCAGCTGAGTCTGTGTTAGAGACAGTTGACAACAAGATACTTTCAGGGGTCTGAGCAGCCTCAAAATCTTCCTCCTCATCTTGGTCAATCTTGGTGTCAGCTTTGGCCTGTGCTTCGTCCAATTTTTTCTCTGCCAACTGCACAAACCTTCTGACGATGACTTGGACGGATTCTAAACCGTTTTCAGAGGTCTGGACATTCTTTTTATACTGGTGTAAAGCATCCTTAGCCAACTTGCCTTTTCTTAACTCCACTGCCAACTCAATAAGCAATAATCCGATTGGTTCCAAGTCCTCTACTTGCAAATGACGAATTCTCTTCGAAGTGATGAGGTCATACAATGTTTCAAGAGCAGCCTCTCTTTGACCAACACCTATGAGGTCTTCGGCACGCTTCAAAACATTCTCTGGGCGGAAAGCCTGGTTTTTGTGTGGCGGAGGCATTTTCCTGTTATGTAGAGTATTCGGGGTGTATGAGATTGTAGGATCAGGTAGCAAATTTTTCGTTTTCTATGTGCACTCTTGAGTTGGTGCGGGTTGGCAAGATGCAAAGCTTGGATTGGTGCCAACTGCTTACAGACCATTGACAGCTTCTGGTGAATGAAAAGAAATTTTGAAATAAAGTTAAAAATATGAGAGTATCATGAAAATCTATAAGTTACAAGAAAAGAGTAGGCCTGATTTTGCGATTCTTTCCAAACTGATTGGAATTATTTATGACCTGTTACTGGCTTGGATTCATGATTTCTAGCCAAAATGCCTCTGGTGCGAAAAAAACATCACTGGTACTCAGTGCCTAGCATATGGAGTTTGAAACTATCAAACTAATACACACATAGACATTGAGAAAAGTACTACTAATCGTTATACCACACAAAGAATTCTTAGCTTTTAAATATGGCTCGGAAATTGTTCAAAGAGAAAGTGACTTATAGATTTAATAGTTAAGACTTAAATGATCTCTCTTACACCATTGCACACATCAAAAGGGAGGAAAAGCCTTTTCCATCTCAGGCACCGACTTACGAAGGCCGTTCTTGTCTATCAATATGAGGCTTAATCTGGGATCAATTCCGTACTCAGTGAAAACTCTGCGGGAGTCTGACTCCTGGTGTTTCTCATTGTACTCATAATGTCCATGATACTTGCAGTGCTTCTCCAAAACCATGTCTTCGTAATGGAAATAATCGAATTCTTCTGCCTTAGTATCGTTTTTTGCAACTTTCTTTCTTTTAGACGTCTTTTCAATGTCGTCATCCGTTAAACTCGAATTTACAAGCTTGTAAATCTTCGAAATAACGAGGTAATAATCGAAGTTGTATTCCTCATTTGATGTCTGAACTCTCTCTAGCTCCTCAAGGAGCATCTTGTACAACGGAGGAACCACTTCAACAGGCATGTTGAGCATTCTTTCGCTGAAAATAAGACCGACTTTCAACTGTGCTTTTGCTGTCTTAGAAGGAGAAAGAAGTTTTTTCAAAACCATATTGAATTCAGGCTCTTCTTTGGTCTTTGAAAGAACATACTCTACAACTGTTTTCACGCAGGGCTTTGACAAGTTCGAGGTAGCATCTATAACGCTGAGCAAAGCAAATGGATCACTCTCCTGACCATCGGTTTTGATAGTTGTTCCCACCATATTATTACCAAGTATTAGGTCAGCCAAGCCTGAAATGTCGAAGTGGTTGCAATCATCACCAAAGAGCTGGCGGAGAAACGTTTTCGTGGCGTGAAAGTCAACAGTGGGGTTCAAGTCAAAGTAGTCAAAATCCACATTAACTATTTCCTCCATTTCCTCATCATTCCCCTCGTGATCTTGGGTTTCCACATCTGAGCCATCCGTAGAACTCACATCGATATCGGACTCTTCTTCTTCTTCAACGCTTCTTTTACCCATGTCGTTTCTCTGCTTATGACAGGTCGTCTGCGAGGAATCTGATTTTATACTTGGACAGCATTGCGCACTCATCGCCTCGCCTCGATGCCCTATTGATACTGGTTTAAAGCACATCTGGCTCACATGAATCTTCAAGGCTATACATCGGATAGTAGCAGCAACGGAGAATCCCAGATTATAAAAATTCATCACTCTACCACGTCTGCTGAGCTGATCGACTCATCTGCGGATACTCACCGTGATTCACAACTTCATTTTGCCAGTATCTTAAGTGCAACAAAGACCACCTACGGAGGAACATTACAAGCAACTATTCCATTGACCAAATTTGTAAGAAAGGCATCATTCAAGGCCAACAAAAAGAACAAGAGAAGAAAAACGGCAGGCCCCGAGAGCGCTTCTTTTTCCGGTCCTTGGGAAGCTAGTAGCAGCTCGGAGGATTCCTTCTCCGATCAGAACAGCGATTCAAGCCGTGAATCAGAAGACAGGTCCAACAGTTCGCCGAATGGACACACTCAAAGGCATAATGACCTATCTCATACAACAGAACTTTACACAAAAAAAACTTTCATGGAAACTTCCGAGATTGCAGACGTCCAGACTAACAAACTGTCAATACCTAAGACCGTAGCCCACACTCTAACCGGGCATTCCAGAGGGGTTAACCGACTTCGGTTCATCCCAAAGTACCCGCGTCTACTATTACTGTGTGGAAACGATGGAAAAATCTTTCTATGGGACATTTTTGGTGAACCTTTCAAAGTTCGGGGCTACTTCGGTCACACACAGGCCGTGAAGGATGTCGTAGTCAACTCAAATGGCGAACAATTTCTTAGTTGCTCTTACAACAACCAGCTTATACTTTGGAAGACTGAAACTGGAGAAGTTTTGAAGCGCATTGAGCTTGAAGCAACACCAAATTGTGCGATTTTCAATCCCAACAATGAAAATGAAGTAATCGTGGGCCTTGCGAATCGAAAAATAGAGCATTATGACTTTGCATCTATAAATGGCTTAGTCCAAACATATGACCATCATTTAGGGGCTATTAATTCACTTACCGTATTGCAGTCAGGAACTGCGTTCATGTCCACTTCTGATGACAGAACTGTAAGATTTTGGGATTGGCATGTCAATATTCCGAAGAAAATTATCGCTGATCCTACCCAACATTCCATTCCCAGCGTTGCTGTTCATCCATCAGATAACTTCATCGCCTTGCAATCAATGGACAATACAATATACGTTATTCAAGGTAGCGGAAAGTTCCGGTTTAACAAAAAGAAAACGTTTGAGGGTCATAGTGTTGCTGGCTACGGAATAGACATTGACTTTTCATCGAATGGTTCCATCTTGATGAGTGGAGATGTCAATGGATCTGTACTATTTTGGCAATGGAGGAATGGGAACTTGGTCAGGAGGTTGAATGTTGGGAAAGGAGTTATTTCTAGCGTTAGATCTCACCCATCCGTTCCAAACTTGATCGCAGCTGCAGGCAGATCCGGCGAGATTTACATATGTAAGTAGGTTACAAAAATCAGGATGATATGAGGATCACAACACTCAGTTAAACTATACAATAGTACACTTCTCCTTCTTGTATTCAGCATGCTTTTTCCGGACTTGCTTCTTTGCCAACGAAACAGCATTATCCTTGCTTTCTTTATGACTGAAGATCCTGTGCAAATGATGCTTATGTTCATGACTTCGACGCGGAGAATATTGCTCTAATTTCTCTGCACCCAAATTTGTATCATGATTTTCTTCATTTTTTGAAGCCGTCACTTGACTTTCGCTCTTTTCATGGTCTTCAAGTCTTTGCTTAACTTGATCAGGATCAAATTGGATCTTGCTAGTCGCAATAGTGCCTGAGACAGAATCGTCGAGCGAGAGGCCACTGATATTTGAAAAATTACTCCATTGACTGTTACGTCTGTATTGTGGAGTAAAACTGATACTCATGTTTCGGCTACCGGACTTGGAGATTGAAGCAGATTCTCTGTAATAATTCTTGTCTTTGTCAGTAACATACCACAAATATCTCTTCCGAATGTCAACAAAGTTGGGATCACTTGGTGATGTTTTTGGAATTGGAATACTGAGATCCAGTCTGGTGAAGATACTTTTATGGGTCAGGTCACTGGACTCAGATTGCAGAAATCCATTCAAAGTTGGGGTTTCCGAAGTAGTCATAGGTGCTTCGTAGGTCTCCTCTGCAGCGGACAAAATGGGTGTCATTTCATCTGCCCAGTACTTTGCCTTGTATCCAGTTGGCACAACAACAGGGCTAACATTAAAATCCTCAGATACTCGTGACTTCAAATCATCCACAGGAGTCTTCTCATTAGAAATCAAACGATAAAAAAGCATGTACGGCCATTCAGACTCAAAAATGTCTTTGAAACTTTTAACAACAACCCTTGTTGATTTTAAGTCATCATATAAATACCATTCTGCATCGAGCAAGTCATCCAATGTACTGTGTTCAGCAGAAGTATTTTTTCTAACGGCAGAAACAAAATGACCAGAGTCAATCGTAGTACCGCGGTGACAAATTGCACTTTCTAAAATTAATGTGAAGTTAGTGAAATGGTCTTCCTCATCAGTTTCATCATCGGCAACAAACAGGGGTAACTCGATGACCGGTGGAATAACGATTTTTCGTATAGACCGAGTAGAGTGGTTTGAAAACGAGTAGCGTTTTAAACAGATGGGCAATATCGGACGCCGATTCGCAAATTCACGAGAGTTAGTGGCAACACTTTCGTTTGCTTTTGTAATATCATTATCATCTGTGTAGAATGGAACTAGCCGTAAGAGCATCCACGCGGGTAACATCACCTCCTTTGGCTTGGAATCTGCACTAGAGACAGACCATATCGAGAAAGTGGACGAGCGGGTACGTACTTGCAGCAGCCTTTGAAGGGACGAGTTGTACCCTGCCAACAGATACGATAGTGATGTATTAGATTCTCGTTGAGGCAAAGAAGCAACAACAGACTCCAGGCTCTGCAGATTGAGTCTCAGCTCTGCAATAGATGCCCTCCTTTCAAGTTCACGTTTCACCGATATCGAGTTATTGAAATAATGCTCTAAACACTCCTCCAACAATATGGGTTCGTCTACCGAGGACTCCTCATCCTCAGGAATGGACACAAACAAAATGCGTTCCTTTGAGAACTTGGTATCGTCATCATCATGCTTTCCAGAGTGTTGAATCTCCACACGGAAAGTCAATAGAGGCATCGACAATGTTTCTGTGAGAAACTCAAAGAGTGGGGCACAGTCCTGCTGACGGTGGCTCATGGCCTCGGTAAATCCCAACTTGGATAAGCACTCGCAGATCTTGCGGGTGACATCAGTTGTAATTAAATTTCCCAGACGTAGAAGACTGACATAAACACGTAATAGGCCCAGCAATTGTGAAACCAAGGGATTTTGGTGTTGGTTCAGAAGGAAGAGGATGGGCTCGAAACTTTCGAGGTTGACAAACATCGAAAAAAGAAGGGCATCCAAATAGCACATCACGTTTTCCCAGTTTTCAGCCCCCATGAATCTTATCGGGCAACCAGATCGATCGAAACCATCATTTGTGATGAAGTATCCAACATTGCTCAACTGAAAGAACCGAATGAAATATAACGTTTTGACATAGTCACCCTGGGTGAATGGCGACTTTAGCAGAGCGATGATCTGGTTAATGGAAGGTTGGGGAAGGTCTCTTTCGGTGAAGAAAGCTCTGACTTGACCTACAATCGGTGAGCTGGATATGTATTTTGTTGAATTGGAAGGTGTGTTGGACGTATAATCGTGCGATGTTTCCAGCCTGAGCGTTTCCACATAGTACAGCCAAAACAGGTCGGAAAAGACGCAATATTGATCTTCATCTGGCTTTGAATTCCAGTGAGTTATACGCCTTCGTAGCATGGAGTTTAATCAGCGCCTGCTACGTGATTCACTTCACAATTTCAACACAGCTCAATCAAAGATCGCAGTAGCTCCTAATCGCGCACTGGATAATTCCGTTCCTAGGTGTCGATTACAGGACCATGCGAGTCGCGCACATCCTGACGTATTCACAAGCCCCACATGCCTAGAACAGGACCTTCAAAAAGGGATCGGGTTTTTCTTTTCTCATGCCCTACATGACACCCACATGACGTTCTTCAGTGTTAGAGCAAATATTTACTAAGCAAGAATCTGCAGCATTTGCTCAAATCGCAGTTTTCAACTCTTTGATCTTATCAAGCACGCTATCCATTCTTTTTTCCAAAGAGCCGTTGATGTAATCGTGGCGAGTTTTGACATCCAAGTTCTTGTACACTTCGTTAATCTGCTTGAAGTTCTCGTTGAAAAAGCGGAGTTGAATCTTCACAAACGACTCGAACAGCGGATTCAAATATGGTATGCGCATGTCGACCAATTTCGGTAGTTCGGTTTTGAGCTGTTCGTTCAAATGAGCATATTTCGCCTGCGCTTGCTCCAACTCCTTGCTTGCATCGGCCAACCTGAGCTCTCGCGAAGGGTCGTCAATTTGGGTAGCTTCCAATTTCTTCACCTTCGCGAGGAGTGAATCGTAACTCGACTTCTTCCTCGCACGTTTCTTTATGGCCTCATTGACATTCACGTAGTATGAGTTGAATCTCTCTACGGGGTTGAGCACGGTTTTCAAGAAAGGCTCCTCAAGCTCATCTAGAGTCGTTTCTGAAACTTCTTTCATTGCCATGTAGTACTTATGAGCTAGGGTGTTCTCGTCTTCCCCGTAAAATCCGGCTAGGACCAGGGTCACCGATTCCTGGGCATCTGTGAGCATCCGCATTGACTCCATGTAGTGCCGAAGCTCCTTTTCGAGGCGATTGGACACAGTTTCCATTGCTCTATATCGTTTCTCCTCGTAGTCATACTCAAGGTCAGACGAGTCATCGAGCCCGCCGTTGTTGAGTATCAGCGAGCCCGCCTTGTTAATTGCATTTTTTAGGACCAGCCAGGACATGGAGAGAGGATTGTTGGATATATGAAAAGAGAAAGCTAATTTGAAAGTTGTATTGCCAGTTGGCGAAGGGGAAGGGCTTAGATTTATGACAAATGAGAAGCCTCGTTCTTGTGTTCTGCGTTGGTTCCTATGTGCATCCGGAACTCCCGCGAAACCACGATAATACCGAAAGGCCTATATATAATGTATAAACACCCAAAGACGTAAGCATGTCACTTCTCCATGACTGTGTCTGCCGGAGAATGCATGATTTGAGTAACAAATTTTCCCGAGTACCTCGTGATGCAAGCAACTGTAAGCACATCGTTTCTAATCGAGGTTGTCATTAGGTGGTTGAGTATCACATGATTTGGAATGGAACGATGGTACGCCTCAACATTGGAGGCATAGTACGAGCTATCAGCGCGACGCAAAGCAGGTCTCTTGGAATGTCCGTGATCGCTTCCAGCGTGAGGTATTGTAAGTGAATTGGGCTGTGGAGGCTGTGATGATATTTTGTTTAGTAGGACATTATTGAGGTGTGCCGGAAGTTGCGGTGGTTCTGGAAGCTCGTAGTCTGGTGATTTGTTCTTGAAGTAGTTGTAGTCGACAAGCATCTCGGGGATTTCGGAGGAATAAGTGAGCGCCGTACTAGAGCTATCCACGCCTTCGAGAAGTGACAGATACGAGGGGTCATGTGATGGTGTATGCGTAGAGTCTTGTGCTTGGATGTAAGTGTTATCAGAGGGGAGTTCCAGATACTCGAGATGCTCAGACTGCCCTTCCTTCTCCTGCTTTGACATCTTTATGAGATAGCTGTTGGACTTCTTCTGAATTTGAGATGCGTTGTGCTCTCCAGCGGTCTGTAGGATGTTTACATTCTCACAAGAACTCATAGAGTGGTCCATAGGACTGTTAAAGAGATGCTGAGGGTCTAAAACCTCAAACCAGTTGAAAAAGATGCCTTCCTGATCCGTTGCGGTAGGCAACAGTTCCAGTACTCTATATTCGTTGTTGACCACATAGAGTAATTTGTGCACACCTAGAGGCAATTTCACCGTAGTGTGGTATTCGTTTGGATTGGTGGACGATCGCTTGAGCTTAATGACATCTCTCCAGTTTGAAAATGACCCTATAATTGCTACTTTGGTAATCACCTCTCGCGTGTGGTTGATCCACTTGATTCTGACAGGGACCAATTCTTTGGATGTATCCTTGGCCCTGCTTGCAGCAGGGTGGCCCGAAACACTACTTTGCTCTGAGGCAGACACAGAGGCAGAGTTGTAGCCGGGCATGCGAGCAGCAGCCGGCTGCGAGAGCTTGGTAAAGTCGACCTTAGCAATGTCATTTGTGGCTAGAGGGGAGATGCTGCCAGCAGCAGTACACTCCTCATCTACTTGCATAGTGTCATCTTCATCGGACCCCGTCGTCACCGGCAATATGTTGCGCAGGAGCTCTTCATTCTCCAACATTCCCTGGTTCAATTCATTAAACTCGTCCTCGATGAGATCGTTGGTGAAGCGGTCGTTCTTACTTGGATCCGTTTCCCGAGAAAGTTGCTGCGCAAGTGCGGATGAGTCGCCAGACACATTATCAGGCTGAAGGTTTTCGTGCTTCTGGCGTTTGACTTCGTGCAATATCAAGTCACTGAACTCCTCCTCCAAGTTGTGATGATTGCTCTGGGATTGATAGGATTTTCGGACAGAACCTTCCTGTCTTATGGGAGCAGAGGACTTCCTCGTCGAGGATGTATTGTTGCCCATGGTCCCAACTGTCAGTTAGCTGAAGATATTCTATTCCGTTTGAGCGACGTCGTCCAGGGAAATGTAAGGTTAGATAGGTTAGACTTTTCCGGCACATTACTTACGAGATGCAAAGGTGTTGCTACATCGTAGACTTCGCAACCGATTTTGGGGTGGAGCTATTTGCAGGACGCAAACCAAAGTGGAGCCGAACAGCCCGGCACTAGTGCGGGCCGCTTCAATGCCGTTTCGACCCTTCTCCATCCATCGTTCTCCAGATTTCTTATGTTTACTTGTGCATCACTTTGGCGGGCCCTCGGCATCTCCGATGAGGTCATTTTCCTCAATATATGGTAATTTTCCTTGTAAATGACCAGTTTAAGGCTGAACCTACTTTATAGTTAAATCTATGTATTACTTTCATAGCTGCTGCATGATACATGTAAACGGTGAGTCTGGGCCATATTTCGCCTGCGCTGCGTTCCCCGGGACTTGCTGCACACCTTCACTAGCAGGGTCGGAATGGGCGAACGCGGGTCGTGTTCGTGCTGGATACCATACGTCGCGATACTGCTGGCCCCGCGCGACTAGGTTAAACAGGCAAACCGTATACTGGCAGAGCCATGGACACACGGCCCCGGGAGGAGCGAGATCTCTCTGAGTTCTACACAAGTTTGGATGAATCTGCGCGGCTCCCTGTCTTTGTGGTTGAAGGTCGCGAGAATCTGCCTGCCGACGAAGAAAGCTCCAACACAACACGGATTCCCAATGCATCACGAGGATACATAGAAAGCAGCCTACTACGAGAGAACGAACGTCAAACTGGTAGGCCACAGCCCAAATTCAACAAACTACTATTGCCGTACGGCTATAAGCTGCTGTCTGCACCTAAAAGGCTGAGTGAGTTTTACGTGAGGAATCACCAGGCTCCTCTTGCCAACATGTTTGTGGCATATGACATGGACGAACAGGACAGGCTATATCTTGAGTGGCTCAATTCAAACACGAGGAACATGAAGATACTGCTAGAAGAGTTTGAGGTAGCCATGAGCGTGCTTGAATACGAATGGCACAAGCTAGGCTTACTAATGGCGGCCAGTGCTGGTCATGGTCAAGACAACCGCGACGATTTGAAGTTGGATGCTAGCTACGAGAAATATGGCAGTGACGATGGGACAGGTGGCGTAGACTCTATTTCCGAACAGAGATGTGCAGTGTGCAATGACCTGGAGTGTGACAACACAAATGCAATTGTCTTTTGTGACGGTTGCAACATCGCAGTTCACCAGGAATGCTATGGTGTGGCTTTTATTCCCGAGGGCCAATGGTTTTGTCGTCGATGCATGGTAAGCAGGGGCTCGTCTGTCACTTGCACGTTTTGCCCAAGTGGAACAGGCGCTTTCAAGCAATTAGACAACGGTGTGTGGAGCCATGTCGTATGTGCGTTGTGGATCAACGAGCTCTACTTTGCCAATCCAATATACTTGGAGCCTATTGAAGGGGTGGATTCCATACCAAGAAATCGGTGGAAGTTGGTATGCTACATTTGCAAACAGAAAACTGGCGCGTGCATTCAATGCAGCAATCGAAGCTGTTTTCTGGCCTATCATGTCACCTGTGCCAAAAGAGCTGGTCTTTACATGGCGATGGAAAAAGGACTCCAGGGTGCATTGGCTTCAAAGTCAACGCTAAAATCATTTTGTGATAAACACTTGCCGGCAGGACACGACAGAGAAGTTGTTCTTTCTGGCATCACAAAGACCCGGATGTATTTTAGAGATAGTTTTTTGATAAGCCAAAAGAATGACAGGTTGGCATCGAAACGCAGACAAGCAAATAGAGTGAACACATTCAAATGGAAAACGGAGAACGGGACCCCAATTGCACCCGAGTTATTCGTGAGAACAGTTGAGGCCAAATTAAGAGCTCTTCATTCTGGACACGGTGGCGCAGACCGTCTCCTTCGAGGAATATCTCGTGCCAAAAATCTTGACCAAGAATCGAATTTGAAAAATACAAGTGCTGCTCTATGTAGATATTGGTGTTTGAAGAGAGAAGCAAAGGCAGGAGCACCATTGGTTAGGATCCTGGCCCCAACTCAGGACTTGACCACAAACTTTGCTTCTTATCCCAATGCCCATGATGCATCTCTGCCGAATAGTGCATTACAAAGGGAAGGTCAATTAGTAACTAATGAAATAGAAGAGAAGGTTAAATTTGGAAAAATCCTTGAAAATGATCTCGCCCAGTTGATAGAAATGACAAAATTGACTACCAAGAGGCAAAAGTTGCTGTTGGAAAGAGATGCCGAGCTTTTCAAGATAGCGGAAGTGGTCTACTTCCCTTTGTGCTACACCGCAATCCGCTTAATTAGCACAATGTGCGGCATTCTTCGAAGTCATAAACATCCACGGGAAGATGCAAAAGCGTACATGCATGCATTAGAAGCACTATTGAAGGGATTATCCCGGAAATTATACACAACTGTCTCAGCGATAGACCATGACGTTCAACGGGTATTTGAAGGGCTCATGACCAAGTCAATGCCACAATCAGCCACGAGGGCTCTTAATTTTTGGAATCTGGTCGGCCTTAAAGAATTACAAAATGTCGAGGTCAATATGTATCTGGATATCCCCTTCACTCATGTTGATGGCCTTGAATCATCGCTTAAACCTCATGACTCTAAATCACTATTAGACTCTGAAGATTTAAGTGAAATCGAAGAGGACCCTTTTGCTATTGCTACTAATCGTGACCTATTCAAAAAGTTTCTTGCATGTTGAGGAATGGCTAAGCGCAATAAGTTCTACTGCAAGGCGGCGATACAGTCATTAGTTTGTTCCTCGGTCCAAAGGGAACAACGTTACATTTCACCTATAGTTGCTCTGCAAGACACATTACGCTCGAGGTTAGTGTCGGACTGTGAAGGTGCGATAAGCAATGCAACAGCATATATCTTAAAAGCGCAAAAAATTTCTAAACCGAGTCAATGACTAGTGTTCAGTTCCCAGCATAAATTAGGAGCCCGGAGCGTACCGCCATAGTGTCTTGTGTGCCGGCTAGTACAGATGGTGTTCAATTTCAAGCGAGCAAGCTATGGAGAGGAAGGGCGCGTTCGGCATTTCGACTCACGTATCTGCGGGTAAGAAGCATATCAGTAGATAAGAAACCTTGCGCGGGGCTCCCGAAACCGCCCCTCCAGAAGGACCGACCACAACGTTGCTTTGCCGCGCACATTATCTGCCGGGCGTAGTGGGGTTGAACTCTAATTCAGTGAGAAAGTTTAGCCTGAGAGCTCCACTTCGATGCTTCATCAGGATCTCACTGCATTCCTACATATAAGTTTTTTTTTGTTTGTTTACAGCATTGTTGCTTTAATTAGAAACGCAAGATTAAAATACAATGACACCTGGACCTCTCACAATGTTTCACGAAGAAACGCATTAAAACCGAATTTATGTCGAAGTATATATAAACAAAAACACCCCTGTTTGATTTATTTACCGCTAGCCAATCTTCAGTATCTCTCTGTTTAATGTCCTGAAAAGTGGAGGCATCAAATGTACCTTGGTTGACACGAGGCTGAGCGCTTAACCTGACGCATGAAGCGGACATGAAGGACATGTGAAGAAGGCGCAGGAACCAATGCGCAAAGAGACTAGAATAGTTACAATTCCTTCGAGTCCTTGCAGCTCGAAACAAGTTTACCCTTAGACTGCTCCTATTTTCATTCGCTCAGAAGCTCAAGCCAATAACGGTTTCTCATTGCATAATTCGAGTGCATTTAAAGACATACTTTCCCACCACCAATAGTTCGCCGCTTCTGAGCCTCATTCAAGTCAAAGCGACCCTTTAGTAGAACAAAACTCAGTTTTGAAGATCTTAATCTTTAACTTCAATCATCTGAGCTTCCACCGTTGATCGCTTGAAAAATCTCGAAATTTGTCACTGCGATTTGTGTTGGATCCGAGTTATTTGCCAGTGGAGTTATATATCTCCTTTATCACATTGCCTCGTGTTCCCCTTGTTCCTGCTTGCATATTCGGCTCCTGCACGCGTAAGTAAAACATTGGTTTTTTAACGATACCAAGGGTCCTGCCCACTCCGAGTTCGACCGTCACATATCTTTTTTGAGGCTTCGAGTCAGTTAATATATCAAGAAGGTTCACTCCATATACCAAATTGCTTCGCTATACACTTTATACTTATTATATGCCTCAGCCTTACCTTTCCCTTTAAAGTCAAATATTCCCGACTTTGCTAAACACAGTTCAACTTGAGTTATCGCAAAAAAAGAGCAAGAGAAAAAAACAAAACAATACTCTGAAATGTCCGGTAGTAGTGCTGCGTTTCGTGGGAAAAACCAGCCAATGATAGTTGACGTTGCCATTAATCCTGATGGAAGAAAATTGTATAAAGTGCACGAGACAACAAATTCCATGAAAGACGCTACACCGAATTCTGGGAGTTATAGTGATACATCCAGATTTCTTTTTGACTCTGTCGACGATGCAAGAAGTCCCGTCAGCTGCACATCAAGCAACAGCCTGCCGTTGCCAGAAAAAGAAAAACCGCTGGACTCTGCGTCTTCGGCATCTCAACCTGAAACTCAACGACGGTGCTCCAACAAATCTCGCTACAAGAGCAGCAGTAGCTCTTCAAATAGCGACAATATCTGGTCAAAGGATGTACAAAACGCTTTCGAAGAGGCTCTAGCAATTGTCCCCAAAAATGGACTCAATAAAATCAAAATAGGTGGCAAGTCTTGCGGCAGAAATGAATTAATATCAGATTTCATTTTGGCCAAGACAGGAAAACTTCGTTCCAGAAAACAAGTCTCCAGCCATATCCAAGTCATCAAAAACATGAGTCAAATGGAGCATCTAATCAGTTTGATAAATGACGGACCAACATTTTCGTCGACACAAGAGGCAGAGGAAAACAACAGAAAGTTTGAAGAAATTTTCTCCAAGGTCAACATGAATAAGTCACTTGGCTTGACCTCTGTTGAAAATTCACAGGTAATCACGACAGACAATGGGCTTCGACGCCATTCATCGGCAAATCTCGGGCCAGCTGTCAAAAGACGAAAATCACCTAGCTCTATATTGAACGTCAAAAATATTCATTTTGCAATTGATCACAAATATCCTGGTGCAGCCCCCTTAATGTTGTCAACTCATAACAGCTTACCGATGAAGCTTCTTTCGGTCAAAAATAACGCAGAGATTACCAATAGATTCCCAGGACTTGAAGAGTTTGCAAGTACGACTGTTCCCATTATCCATAACATGGTGAAAATTTTGAGTCCTTTGAGCTTGCCTAACGACTTTTCAATTGATACTGGACTCAAAACCAATTATCACTTAGAGCTCTCTAACTCCACTGAAAGTCTCTCTAGTTTCACTACTGTATTTTCATTTGGAATGGAGGTCCTCAAGGTTAACGAGGAAAGTTTTAAGGTGAACACTGACCAACCATTTCTTTTGAAGTTCTGGAAGTGCTTCTTCCTACAATTATGTAACCAACCTTCCTCGTTGGAAACAGCTTTCAAAGGTGTGTGTGTCAAACAAGTAATTTACGAAAACTCTGGAAGTGTGCCCAACCATTTACCAAAGAGCAAAATCAGAGCAATCCTACTTTGGGAGTTCTCAAAAGTGGACAACCCTCTTGAAGCGGTTGCTTCTACTTCCAGATTATTTCTCCCGCCTGATATTAGTGAGGCTTCAGTCTCAGTGGACAATAACAATTATTGTACTCAACCCTCGTCCAAATATAACCCGTCATCACATAACGACCATTTGCAGCACCAGACTGAACCACAACCAAGTTTACAATCTCACCCATCATTCATACATGGTCTGACAAGCTACTCCGAGGCAGGATCAAGGTTACTTGACAATAACCAGCTCAGCTCCCAAAGCTTTGGTACAGATGTCAATTTTCAAGCGTCACACTCTCCTGCTCCTATAGAGTCACAGCCTACTTTTTCCTATTTTGAACCTGGCTCTTTTAGTCATCCAGCGGTTAATCTAGACCTCGGATCCATGAAAAATCATGCTCAGGAGGAGTTCCAATATACTCCCACATTCTACTACTAGGTTGCCAAATTTTTAAACGATGATACGACTTCTTCGATTTGAGTAGATTTCCTTCAAATTTAAATTTTTATAAGGACGCTAATACTTTCGTAGCTTTATTTTTGTAGACTGCCCCTAGTACATCCACACACACAATGCTGAATTAATGCTCCTAGTGAACAAAGACTAGTCACTAAATATTGGAGTCGCTTGATCTTCATGAACTCACTTCTCTAAGTACTTTTCAAAGCCCACATCCTCCAAAAGCTCAGCCTTAGCCAAAACCTCGTCTTCCATATTGCTCATGTATTGACTCATCTCGTCCAACCACTTGTAGTCGTAAGCTCCGAGAATACGGATTGCCAACAACGCAGCATTGGTACTGTTGTTGATCGCCACGGTAGCTACCGGAATACCCCTTGGCATTTGCACAATGGAATATAAAGAGTCTACACCATCAAGCGTAGAACCCTTAACAGGAACTCCAATAACAGGCAATGGAGTCATCGCAGCAACCATACCGGGCAAATGGGCGGCACCACCCGCACCAGCGATTATAACCTTGATGCCTCTCGAAGCGGCATTTATAGCGAAGTTTGACATACGATGGGGTGTTCTATGGGCAGAAACAATAGTTAATTCGAAAGGAACTCCAAACTTTTTCAAAATATTGGCTCCAGCAGACATCACGGGCAAGTCGGAGTCTGAGCCCATGATTATGGACACCAAGGGCTTCTTTTCCACCAAATTTGGTTCGGTGGCTTGGATTGAGGATCCCATGACATGCTGAAGTTTTGCCTCCGCCTCAGCCATGGAAGATCCCACAATGTTGATATGACCCATTTTTCTCTTGGGCTTACTTTCTTTTCCATACAAATATACTGAGCAATTAGGGGTGTTGAGTGCACGACGGCAAATCTCTAACTCTCCATCCTTCGTTTCGTTATCGCCGAGAACGTTCAACATTATTGCTGCAGTGTTAGTGGTAGCCAACCTGCAGAAGTCTTTAGGCATGGGCAAATTTGTAACAGCCCGGAGATGGGCCTCGAATTGGGATGTAACACATGCGTCTATGGTATAATGACCCGAATTATGAGGGCGTGGAGCTATTTCATTGATCAACAATTCATGATTCGGCAACAAGAACATTTCCACGCCAAAAATACCGCAACCAGGGAAAGACTTCACAGCATTTTTTGCCAACACTGAAGCCTTTTCTCTCAAAGAGTCCGACACTCTGGCTGGCGCATATACAATGTGGCAAATGTTATCTTGATGCACCGTCTCGACAGTCGGGTAAGCGAAAACTTCTCCCTCTAGAGTTCTGACAACCATTACAGCCAACTCTTTAGTGAAAGGACACCATTTCTCTGCATACAAAGGCCTGTTGGACAAAAATTCCAAAGCTTCTTCGACGCCTTTATCACTTTTCACCACGAAGTTGCCCCGTCCATCGTAGGCCATAGTTTTAGCTTTCAACATGTAAGGATATCCGAATTTAGTACCAATCTGCTTCAAACACTCGGGAGAGTTTTCAGTTACATCCACGGAGTCTACAACAGCAACACCATGGTCTTTAAGATGTAACTTTTGAGAGTATTTGTTTTGAATAAGTCCGATTGTTTGTGGAAGTGGGTAAATTGGAATGTTCAAGGCAGAGGAGACCGACTTCAAAGCATCCACATCGACATGTTCAATTTCAATGGTTAAAACATCACACTTTTTCGCAAGTTCCATGATGGAGTCCGAGTCTTTGAAAGAACCATTAATGTGGTCATCCAAAGCGTTGATTTGCTTTGCTGGAGCTCCCTCCAGGTCTAGGATTATAGTCTTGATGTTTAGTCTGTGGGCCGCCTCAACCAACATACGACCCAACTGGCCGCCCCCGAGAATACCAACGGTCTTTTTGTCCATGTTTATTGAGTATTCGCTATAATTTGAAACGAGGAGCCGTGCAAATTTGGAAGTCGTGGACCGATGAGTTTCTAGTGCAATAGCAGATAATGCCAATCGCGATCGGAGTCAACTTCTGCACACAGTCTAATGTGATGAGTAGAGACGGATGTCAGCTGAAACTGATTGCACGGTGAGCTGGAGTTGATTTTTTGGTTAGATGACGTTAATCCAAAGAGTTACTAGAAAAGAGTTACTAGAATCAGGTTTGAGTGCTCTGAAATCGAAATGAACAGTGCACTTGCAATGAGATTGCACAGACAAGCAAGCAAACAACGGACAGACAAACAGACTACAATATTAATAAATATAAATACAACATATAATGAATTAATAATAGTGGAACCTGATATGCTATTTTCTATGATAAATCAACGTGTGATGATAATGAAGTGAAAAGGACCTGAGATGCGGGAAGTTAGACTAGTGCTTTGGCTGAGCCAAGGAGCGATGTGAACAACTCGAGAACCCACTGCTACTCGGATGCATCAAAGAACAGAAACCGTGCACCCCGTTTACTAAATGCGTTTACCTCTAGCTTTCGCCTTCCTAGCCTTCAAACGTTGCCTGGAAGTACCTCTCCAACCAGAAGTGCTGATTTTCTTGTCAGGGATCTCTTGTGCTGGCTCTGAGGCAGGTGTGTTGGTGACCATTGCCTCCTTTTGCTTTACCAAATTTTCTTTTGCTTTTTGCGCCAAGCGTTCATTTCGCTCGTCGACAAACTTGGTGAATTCTCCCTTTCTTTTTATGCTTTTCGCCCGTAACTTGGGCTTCGATCTCAATGATTTCGCCATTTGAGATGAAGCGTTGTTAGGTTTTTTTTTTTTTTGCTCATCTCAAGAGCGCGGCGTTGAGACTGCCTCTCCGCATTATGGTCTTCATAGTATTCGCAGAAGCTGCTTAAACAAGCATGCCTACACTACCTTGCCTCCTCTTCAGATCTCTTCTACTTTCGCAATTTTTTTGAGCTTGCGACCCAGGACGATTTGTATACAAACGATTGAAGTCAAGGCAGATCCGGTCAAGGCAGATCCCAGTGCTCCGTTTTCCAGAACTAAACCTAGCCTGCACTTTGCGCCTCTGGGTAGATTGGAGGTGTGGCAGAATGCCTTCATTGACGGGTTATAAATATACCCAAGCACAAAAGAAGATCTAGCCAGAAAACACTCAGATAGCAAGCATGATACGTGCACTGTGCATGAAGGAGATTCTCAGATCGCAGCTGTGAATAAAGTTTAAGCGAGTAAAGGGTAGCTTTAGTCTCGGGTGCATAGTATTGCGCTCGAGAGCCGAGGTCACACCAGGCTGGAACAACAAGAAAAAAAAAAGATATATCTTAATTTTAGTTCGTAGCAATACCTACACTGCATGCATCGAAAGTAGC
This sequence comes from Metschnikowia agaves, assembly GCA_963678735.1. Classification (NCBI taxonomy): domain Eukaryota; kingdom Fungi; phylum Ascomycota; class Pichiomycetes; order Serinales; family Metschnikowiaceae; genus Metschnikowia; species Metschnikowia agaves. Next base: position 302,897 of record CAVMBV010000003.1, on the reverse strand, counting down.
TGTTTCCTTGAAAGGCTATTTTGCGTCATGTATGATCCGGCCGTCTTCTCTGCCGTGCCTCGCATATTGGTACTGATAGGGAGCGGATGGACCAGCGGGGTAATCACGAAATTGATTGAAGAAGTAGAGGCCAACACAGATCATACACCGACAAAAGTTAACCGCCACAGGATAAGACAGAAAAGCCTTAAACAGGGGAAGATAGTCTAGAAGTGTCACGAGCCCCAATTGGCCCCACGAAGAAAAAAGCTGTAGCTTTCTAAAACCTACGGACCATGCTACCCAACTAGAAAAACAAATCCTTATTTAATATAATGAATTGCTATTTAATAGAGAGTCCACAGCCTTCATCAATAAATTATTGATGAGATTTAGGTTCTTTAGGTTTATGTTTAGTTATACAAGCTAGTGGTATATTTTTAGCTATGCATTATTCTAGGAGGATATTATTTTCCATTAATATTTACTTTATTTAATTTTACGTTTACAAGCTTCAGCATCACCAAATCAAGGAGAAATACACGGATAATAATAAATTGAGGAGAGACTGAATCGAACAGTCGTAGCAATATTGCAGTAAAGTTACAATTTAGTTCTAGTTGCCAACATTAGAATCTCCCATTTTTATTTTTTTTATTTATTTTTCTATACTTTCTTTTTTTTCCTTTTATAATTTATTAAATTTTATTATTCATATAGGAAAATTTCAATAGAATTTCAATATTTAAAAAGAAGTGATATAATTAATTATACAGGCCCTATAGATATGTATTCTATAATATATGGTTCATTATTAGGAGATATGGTGAAAAAAGGTAAGGTACTAGAACAATGTTTTATCAAGAAAATACTCATAAGAATATTTATTACATTTACATAAACCAATTGCTAATTTAGGTGATTGTAATAAGTTATTAAAATTAAAAATAAATAAATAATTAACAGTCTAAACAATAATCAAAACCTTTATATTTTATATAAATTATATATAAGTGTATTAAATTATCTTATTGGGATTTGAACCCAAATTACTTTAGAAGAGTAAAGTTCTAACCATTAAACTATAAGATAAAAGGAAATGAATATATAATTTAATAGATAAAGCATTAGATCGCAGTACTGGTGCTACCACCTACACTGCGCAGAAAACAAGTACCTCACGCACGTGCGAGAAATGAGGGTTCGCACCCTAAACATCTCCTGGCGCGCCGGTAGCCAGGTCAAGAAGACAGTGCGAGCCAAAGACACAGTCCTGCAGGATGGGCAGCGGCCGTCTTGCGCACATTTCTTGTAAGGCTTGAAAATTTTCCTTCCTTTTTTTTTAAGAACATATCAAAATGTATGTAAAGATTATGGACGCCCAGATAGCAAATTCGTCACCCCAATTACGCCGAAACCGAAACCAATGCTCGAGGTACTCAACGCTCTGTTTGCGGCGCAGTGATTGTGCCTCTATTGTCCATCCAGAGTGCCCTTTCCCCCCTTGATTCAGTTGGTGGCGAACTATACCCATTTGGCTGGGGAGACGTGATACAAAAACAACTAAAGCATAGTACTAACATTATTAGGGCTAATCTTAGAACTCAAAAGAGACTCGCCGCCAGCGTTGTTGGTGTTGGTAAGAGAAAGATTTGGATGGACCCAAACGAGACCTCCGAATTGGCCAGCGCCAACTCTCGTCAGGCTATCAGAAAGTTGTACCGCAACGGTACTATCGTCAAGAAGCCAGTCACTTCACACTCCAGATCCAGAGCTAGAGCCTTCGCCGAGTCCAAGAGAAACGGAAGACACATGGGTTTTGGTAAGAGAAAGGGTACCAAGGAGGCCCGTATGCCATCTCAAGTTTTGTGGATGAGAAGATTGAGAGTGTTGAGAAGATTGTTGGCTAAATACAGAGACGCCGGCAAGATCGACTCCCACTTGTACCACTCTTTGTACTTGTCTGCCAAGGGTAACACCTTCAAGCACAAGAGAGCATTGGTTGAGCACATCATCCAAGCCAAGGCTGAGGCTGCTCGTGAGAAGTCTTTGAAGGAGGAGGCTGAGGCTAGAAGATCTAGAAACAGAGCTGCTAGAGAGAGAAGACAACAAAGAGTTGAGGAGAAGAGACAAGCTTTCTTGAACAGAGCGTAAGTTTTGTTCTCAGCTACATAGCTTTTACCTTGTACTTTACAATGTGGTGGCCCAAATAATAAACATCTTGACGCTAGCATACTTTGTAGATACGAGAGGAGGCGAAGAAGGTTATGCATAAAGTTTAATTAGTTGTACTTAAAGTCTTTTTCCTGGAACAAGACAAAAGATCACACTTAAAATCGCTGTGAACAAGATAACAAGAAGTAAAACCCAAAGAGCTCTTTTCACAAGAAGCCGGTGTATGAAAGAGTCCTCAACCTTGATGAACATGTGAGCAGGCACAAACGATTCACTACGTCTGCAAAACGCCAAGATCGGATCTATGCGATAAACTGAGGAAACTAGCGAGTAGAAACCACAGAAAAACGTAAAGATCACCACACACCGGTATCGTTTCTTCTTGTCGAGAAAAATCAAAGCAAACCCGATCCAGAAGGAGATAAAAAGCATGAAGAAACCAAAGATTACCCGAATGTTGACCGACTTGTTGATGTTTTTAATGGCAATGAAGTTCAAAAAGTTCGGGAGATGCTCATTCTCTAGCTTGCTGAACACATACCTCTTGACCCCGTCAAATACGCTTGGATCGTCTCTTCCGTCAACCTCGATTGCTTTGATGATAGCATCATTGAGCTTAGGCGATATATTTAACGACTTCTCAGAGTCTTCAACAAAATACTTTAGGAGAAGATTATGCGAGGAGTCCACTAGATTCTGACGTGAAATAAAGCTACTCGAGATGGACGAGTCCCTGATAAGCCTTTCCACCAATGATCGGTTGAGAGACAAGCGGTGCGCCGCAGAGTGCCCGGGCTTCTCGGAAATTGCATTGTCGTCTAGATTTTGTCTTGAAGGCGGCTCCTGCAAATCTTCAATAAGTCTGGACTGAGAGGAGTTACGCTTGTCTGTGGCAGTATAGAAAGAGCCGCGGTCAAGGTTCGGCGATGGCTGAGTTATGGAGTCATCCGTGTTATAAGCGTCAATCAATTCCTTGAGCTTGGGATCGACCGCATTCAAGTTGATATCCCCGCGGAGAAATTGGGAAAGTCGGTTCGAATCGGAATCCTCCAAGATGTGATCGTTGATGATGAGTTCTAAGAGTATGGATGACGAGAGCGACTTATGTTTGCTTTTGTCCGACAAGGGAAACGAGTCGCGGTTAGGATCCTGTTGATTGTTGAATGGGTTGTTACTGCCAAGAGCTCCACTGTGTGTGGATTGACGAACAATGGATTCTCTCAAACCCTGTACGTAATGTTTGCATAGATTTAAGTGGTTGATGAGATCAAACCAAAAATCCAAGTAATCAGCGTTGTTCTCAATGTTCTTCATGTATAGATAAAAGTTGTAGAGACTGATTGGTGACTTGGTTTTGTTTGATAGGATTTCTCCCAAAGTCGGTAGGCGCCCGAGTTGGATTTCATTGTTGGTGAGGTTCAAGTTGGACAAGTTTGCCAAGTAGTGAGAGTTTGGATTGTCGTACTGGTACTTCTCTGTCATATTGGCGATAACGGACGACAGGCGATTTTCGTTTGGGCGTCACTCTCTTCAGCACGCTTTTTGAGTAGTGCAAGATTTGTGTTTTGAATCTTCTTTGCTCTCGTGATTACTTTTTGTTTCTTTGTTTCTTTGTTTCTGTTTTTTTCTTTCCTTCCGAATGGTTGATCTGTTTCAAATTCTCACTCAACCTCCAGGCTTAGAACGAGGATTCAGCGGAAAACCAGGATATTAGGCAGCAAGAAAATGATCTAGACCCGCAGCTAAGAACAAAAGTGGGCAAAGTAGTCGTGCAATTGAAACAGGCGTTGTCGGATGTGTCTTAGCTCTCATTGTTTACGGTGATGGCTGGTTTTTTCTGCACGAGGAGTGGAGGTCGAGTCACGTGCCGCTAGCCGGTAGTGATTTACGGCGTGGGGCGGTGGGCGGAACGTTTTAGACGATACTTGAATGCGTACCCGGAGCAGGTGACCACAGTAAGAGAAGCGCCATGGGTCAGCGGTCGGCGACTGCAGGCGATATTCAATGAGCAGTAAAATGCTGTCAGTGAGCTTATTTGCGTTATCGCTGGAGTTAGAATACAAAAAAGAAATTTAAAGCGGTATTATCCCAATTCGTTAGGTGCAAGAGATCACCAAACGGCAGCAAGATGGAACAATTAGACCGTGCCTGTGCAACAAGTTCCAGAAGTTGAAAGAACTGAAACAAGAAAAGGAAACAAACAAGAAAAGGAAACAAACAAGAAAAGGAAAATAAACAAACAAGAAAAAGAAACAAGAAGAACAAACAAGAAGAACAAACAAGAAACAAAAACAAGAAAAGAAGAAACAAAAATAGTATCACTATATTTGAGTTGGAAAGGGCTCTGAAACGAGACCACATGAAAGCAAATTCCAGCACACACAAGTGTTTTGCAATGGGCCATTCGTGGGGAAGTATTTTTCTTGGAATACGAATTTCATTGATCCATACACAGTAGATATTATCTACCCGGAGATGGCAGTAGAAATTGGCCAAAAAGCGCGGAACTAGACAATACAACGTTCATGGTCGGCACCGCCGTTTCGCCCGCGGAATATTGTGGCTTGCACTGCACTAGCGTTTTGTCGGGGAGTTTCGCGGCCACGAACCGGATCTGTGGGCGTGCGGAAACCGAAAGCTGTACGGCACTTGAGTTATCTTCGAGCGGCTTCAAAAGAGCCACTGCTACAGGTTAGTGGCATGCGTCAAAAAGGCGCCATGCAGGTTGCATTTCTGTCAATGGAACGATCTCCTGTCAAGACCTTCTCAGTTTTCGAAGACCCATTCCCCAAACTTTGGGATTCCCATTTGTGAACATGGCTGCAGGCATGTAGGCCACAATAGTGGACGCTTTGCACGATCGGAAACAGAAAAAAACAGCGCCAGAGACGCAATTCTGACACATTCGTGCTCAACTTTTTTCTCCGTGAAACTTTGCTATATACAGTTTGATGGCATCGCTCCTAACTGAAGGTGCTAGCGATCTCTGATAGGATTTTTCCATGTCACCCCCCAATATATCTCATATCTTTCCCTTGTAAATCCACACGACACTTGGTGCACCTATCGTCCCTTAACAGCCTACGCTTTTCCTCGGGCCAACAACATTTTACTCCACAGATTTTCTCATCCATAAGAGGCGGAAACTGCAGAAATAAGGAAAAAATTATTATTAACCGAGTGGAGAGCCCGCCGACTTTATTTTGTTTTTGCGTGTTTGAATTTCCCACTGTTGAACCGAGCGTTCAATGGCATCATGTCGGGATTTGTAATCAACTACGTCGGTCTACAGACTCAGGATGATGAGTGTCTTGTGAAGAAGCATTTGCTCCAAATGCCGTTCCTCATCTCCGTCTTCTTTGACTTGTGCATCAAGCCTAAAGTTGATCAAAAAGTCAAGCTTAATGTTTCTTCGGTAAGACTTTTCCCGGATATCTCAACTTCCGAATTCCATAACTTAACCAACACTGCTAGGGGAAGAGCCATGGTTTGTGCTGCCGACGACTTGGAACTCTCGTTGAACGGCGAGAATGGCCAAATCGAGATTTTTAACAGCGCTGGTCCTTCTCCTTTCAGCCATTTTCAAGACAAGGGTATCGACATCCACCCCAGCAAAAACCGGTTCGTGTTGGACGATGATCCTCAGTACGAGCTTCCCGGCTCGCTTGACCTGAGCGTCTGCTCCAGATATCCCTCCATTATCGGCGATTCGTTTTCCACTAACCCGCTCCATCACAGACAAAGCACTATTGTTAACATCGGCTTGAACCATGGTAATTTCAGCCATATCAACGCGGGAATGCCCATAAGTCCCGAACAACCTAACCCCCCTGCAATGATGCATCCGGGATTCCCAAGTGAGTTTGTTTTTGCCCACCAGTCCCACTTTGCAATGAACGCGTTTGGCATGCCGCCAAATACTGTTTTCACCGACTTTCAATCAAGCTCTGCCACTGAAAACCTGTCGTACGAGTCTTCTTTAGAGGCGTACGATTCTCCGTTAGATGATATGTTCTTATCAAGGCCCTCCGTAGTCAGATACGACGAAGACTTCTCGAGTTATAGAAAGCGCAAGCCGGAGTCTCCACCGTCGCTCGGATACGACAATGTTGTCAGGAATGCAGACGTGGTGTTGGGGAATTTCGGTTTCCAAAGCCACGCTCACAAGAAAGTCAAGACTGAACAACAACCTTGTGTGTTCCAACAAGCATCGCTAGTACGTCCACCTGTCGACGCAGCGACTTTGTATGGCCCGCAAATAGAAAATGAGATTTTAGTGCAAGATATGTTCACGCCAATGATGAAGGATGACCACAATGAAAAGAGCCGGTTTGCTTGTACCGAATGTGATGCTGTTTTCAAGGTGAAATCGTACTTAACACGCCACCTTCGAAAGCATAACAACGCGAATGCATTTGTCTGTCCGTTCTACAAGGAACATGACCAGGAATACAACGAGTCCGGAAAGGCTGGAACCAAATGCCACCCCACCGGAGGATTCTCGAGAAAAGATACCTACAAAACCCACTTGAAAGCTATCCATTTCATCTACCCCCCACGTACTAAGTCGCGCGAGCGCAACACTCTAGGAGGCAGATGCGCCGGGTGTTTTGAGTTCTTCGATACTAATGCTGACTGGTTCAAAAATCATATCGAAGAGGGACTCTGCAGAGGGTTTTCGAAGAACACTGGTGCAAAATCAAGTGCGGACGTGAAGGTGAAGGTGAAGGAGGAGACGGACTAAATGCTGGACACTTTGTTAATATTCATTTCATTGCCCATGTTTTTACACTAGGCAGATTTGCCGAAGCGAGCATCATTCAATTCATCTAATGGTGTCACCACCAAATACACAACGAGGTGTGTGACGAACTTTAATTTGCTGCTATTGTTATATAGTTCTTCCTTGTTACAAATCATAGCACCCAGTTGTCTAGCGCATATCTCTGAACAGTATGCATTTTAAAGCGTAAAGTTTCCTACCGTTGTGTGTCACGCTCGGATGGCCAAGCTTGGGCACACAAGCTTAATTCGGTGGCTAGTTTGGTAAAAGCGCAAGCATTGCACTTGCTAGTAATCATTCATTTGGTCCCTATAAAAGATAGAATGTCTATCCATCACGAAGGCTTAAGCTAGTAAAAACGGACGTCTTATTTCTCCATACAATCGTAGTCGCAACATTCCCAATGCATACACACACGTTAGCAGAGATACACGGTTTCCCTGTTTTGTCACTAAACCGTCTTCCTTAATAGAAACCGTACACGGCTGGAACATCCGCACTAGGCTCCAACAAAGGACCAAATAACTGGAATGTCTTAAACAAAATAACCGGTCGAAAGATCAGCGGCCTCATCTCATTTCACCACTCTTCATAACCGACCCAATATAGTCCTGCAAATACTGGTTTTCGTGGGCATATCTCTCAGCTATAGCCATCTGTGCCCGCACATTCAGAAGAAGCAAAGAGATGTCATCCTTAAGCCGGAGTATTTCTTCGACCTTCGTCTCTTTGCTGTCGTCAGCCATCTCCTGACAAACACGCTTGAAAAGGAGGGGTATACAAACCTGGTACCACTTCCGTAGCTAAGTAAAGCTGGAAGAACAGTAACCGAACGAGTACGTTTCTACTACAGAACGGTTTGCCTGTATGTAGCATGGCAGAACTCGCACCGGGGCCCAGCCAGCACGGTAAAAAAAAACCCACAACTCGACGGCGCGACCTATGACCAGGACGAACGCCCGCACCGACAAATTTACTTCTTCACCATCTCCATTCCTCTAGCAAAAATGTCGACTGCGTTAGACAAGTCTTTAGACGACATCATCTCTTCCTCCAGAAAGGCAAAGAGAGTAGCCAACAAAAAGAAGGCTACAGGTAAAGGCGTTGGCAAAGCTCAGAAGAAGCCCATTGTGCCTCAGAAAAAGGCCAAGGTAGTGATTCCTAGGCCCTCAGCTGCTCCTGCTTTGGACTTGACCTACGCCACCAAGGTTGTTGCCCATGGCCTTCCAAAGGATTTGAAGCAAGATAACATCAAGGTATGTTAGTTTCTCTCGCAGGAACATTGCGAACCGTAGTGTTTGCTTTTTATTTAGATTCGATTCTGTCGTTGTCAACCTCGCGGGCGAGTGTCTGAAGAGATGGGAATCGTGGTGAGTTGTTTGCTGCAGACCGGGTGGTTTCTAGAGTCCGCGTTCCGCACGAATGTGAGGGCCGCTCTCCACCGATATGGGACAGAGATATCGACAACGTGTGGCCAACATCTTATGTCAACATAAGTTCTCCACCGGACGCTAGATACAGCCCTAGAATTCTTTCATTGGCTCCGTCCGCCTAATCACGTCGTCCTCCATACTGGCTGCACAGGCTCTTTGTTGTTTGCTCGGTCTTGGAACGGATCTTCTGTCCTTAACTAAAGAGGGACAAGCATTTGACGTTGACATGGAAGGTACTCATGCCTCACATCGTTCCGAGAAGCCATTGCTACATGCCGTGTTGCAGTAAAACCCTTAGGACTACACAGATTTCCCGATCCACGACGACTCTTACTCCTTCGATGCCAAAATAGTGACTAACCATCTAGGATTTCTTCCAATCGCAGATTGGAGGTGTGCAAACTGTTTCGATGAACTACAACGAGAAAGGAAACTTCAAGGGTATTGCCACTATCATCTTCAAATCTCACAAAAATGCTGTTTCTGCTGTCGAGAAGTACAATAACGCCCCCATTGACGGTGGTGCCAGCAAGTTGAGGATGGAGCTTGTGATTGACCCTAGCAAGAGGCCCTTGGCTGCCAGAATTACTGCCAATGCGGCTCCTGCCCAGCAGAAGAATAAACTCAAGGAGAGTGTTCAGGAAAAGAAGAAGCAGCTTCAAAAAAAGAGAAAGGATTTGGCTAAGGCCAAAGCCAATACCTTGAAACCTAAGGCACCTAAGGCTGCCAAGCCTGAGAAAAAGACTTTGGAGCAGTTGGATCAAGAAATGGCTGAGTACTTCAACAATTGACCAATGGAGGCGAAAACCACTTGTTTAGTTATGTACGAATTTACACTTTAGGTTTACGTTCACCTAGCATATGTTTTCTCATGTAGGACTACAATTAACCGGGTCGCTACCGTCTAGCCTGAATTCAGCCGCGAGACTGTGTGTGTGCAGAACACCGTATTTTATATTATGGAATGGTGGATCTAACAATAAAACCGTTATTCTCTGTGTTTTTCGTTGATATACCTTGACTCGTATTCAATTGCTCACACAGTCCCACGTTATCTTCTAAATTTTTCCTATTTATATTGAGTTTATATCCTACTGGGCTCTTCGCGGTCTGATTGAGAGCTAGCCTGTCGATTCATTTACGTTACCTTTTCCAGAGAATCATCAAAATTGGATCTGGATTTGGAGTTACTCAAGATTAAAATAAAATCAAAAAACAAAATAACAGTAATCCTACAAGGTACTCCCACAATTCCCCCCGCATCCATCGAAAAATGCCGAACATCGAATTCATCATAAGCAGTGAGTTTCACATGGATTTAGGGCCCACTCTCACCCACCAATACCCGAAGGAGTTGCCAGGGCTCCAGGACCTTCCATTCTTTGCAGAATTGATGATTCCGGACCAGGTGCACAAGAGAGAAGAAGACTTTACACTATTTTTGTTGCACAGAAATGTTAGAACTGGGAAGTTCGAGTACAAGTACAACCAGCAAGAGAGCGAAAAGAGCCCTTACTTTGTCTATACCATCGTGAATAACGTGTACGATAGTACAGCCAAGCGAGGATCGGTGATCAGGGCCTTGAGCATTGTAACCAAGTTGTCATATTTCAAGCATTTCAAGCCATTACTCATGATCTGCTTGGACAAGTGCTACTGTGGAAAAGCGGAACGTTTCATAAGTGAACTCTACGAGGCCATCAACTGTAAGAACCTCGGTGTAAGCGTGAATGATCATTACATTGTTAAAAAACTACTCCTCACATCCATCCTTGATTTGCCATTGAATGACAAAATCTATCTTGATGAGTCGTTCCGGAATAAGCTCCTAGGTGTTAAGCTGAAACATACTGACCTATTTATTCGGAAGGATTTGAGCTACAACTCCGTAGTGTCTTTCAACAACATGAAGATCCCAATAAAGGTTCCCATTATACTGCTACCTGACACTATAGGGGATTACTTGAACCCAACAGATTTGAACTTCAAACAAAACTTGCTTAATTTTCTCAATGCAACCGTCGCTTCCAATTACCACAACAATGAACTTACCATATACGGCCTAGCAACTCCCCCTATTGTGGTGTTGATTAATGCCATGCTTACAGGTAAGAAAATAATTTTCATGAGCTACGAAAACTCTGCCGGCTACATCATTGACCATGTGTTGTTGGCATTAAAATTAATCACTGGCGGGGGTATTCTAACGGGAATGCTTACCCACTATAACGTATTTCCCTTGGTGGATGTGTCAAAAATGGACCTTTTGGCCCAATGCGACTCCTTTCTAGCCGGAACTATTAATCCTTTTTTCAAGGCGAACGATAAATTGTGGGACTTGTTCATTGATTTAGATACCAATGAATTTTATGTTTCGTCTCAGATTCAAGAGCCCGAATACTCTCGGAATTCAATTGTTGGTGAAGATGCACGTTTTCTATCTAGCTTACAGTTGTCGCTTTGCAACTACAACGATGACCTAACTACCTTGCAACTAATAATTAGGAGACATATCAACGAAATGGTCCGAATCTTATTATCGTCAAAAAATTACTATTCCAGCCTGCCCGAAAGCAAGAAAGCGACCCTATTAATGGATGGTGTTGGATACTTTTGGCATAGCGATACCACCAAGCTACTTGAGATGTCTTGCTACCAAACAATTTCATCCAAGTTCCAAGACTTGCTTTTTGCCGGAAAGTTCCAGTACAGTTTAATGCTTCCCAATCTCTCTAACGAGCTAAACTTGATGGTGGATTTGCAGCATCACCTTCAGAAATTAAACAATGTGAGGCTCTCTTCGGATTCCAATGTCAAGGTCAACGAACGTGAGATCTGGTTCAATGTGCTAAAGTACTTGATAAGTGGAAAAAGCTTGGAGACCTTCATGTTGGTCACGTACTTAATTCCTCCCAAAACATCTACTAGTCTTCAAAGCTCTTCGCTGCACGGAGGGAGCTTAACGATCTTCGACAAGAATAAGGGCATTGAGTTGCTCTTCATAAATTTGTTCAATGAGGACGACCAGATAAAGTCAAACATTGTCATGATTTTGCAAGAGCTTCAGGACAATTTCCTTTGTGGATGGTGCTTGAAGCACTTTTTCAAATCCAATTTCTTGTACGAATTGGCGTTTGAGGATCTTACAGGTAGCCAGTGAGAAGCATGCATGAGTATCGCTAGTCGGAATCATCATAGCATTAAATATATACATTTTATACCGTAACCGTATCAGAGCCTCTGGTTACTCGTCTTTGGATGTTTTTGCACGGAACACATTCATGATGCTCAAGCGATCGCCCTTGGTTCGAGTCGAATAAGCCACGCCAGAGCCAACATACTTGGACTCTCTACCCGAGCCCTCATAGTTCAAGTTTGGATTGTGCTCGGGGAATCCGGGTCGTTTGCTTCTGTCAACAAAGTCCCATTCATTGTTTAAGCTGGAATCACTCTCCTCCTGGTGTCTGTTGTCCTTCACGAAGGCAATATGCTGTTTTCCAACAACAACAAGGCCCACCGCCACGGCAGTGTAAACCCCGAGCTTTGTGAGTAAACCTTTGCGGGTTTCCATTTCGAGTTCAGCGAGATGATACGAGGAGGACTTTGATTTATGCGTGTGAGCAAGAGTAACATTATGGTGCGATTGGCCCCGCGGTGCACAACCTGGGTTTACGTACTGACAGTTGAGGATACAACAGGTAAATATAAGAGAAATCGCTTTTGCAGGGAGAGAAGGAGGTTTGTTTATGACAATTACAAAATGCAAGGAAAAGTAAAAAATGGGAGGAAAATAAAAAAACGCAAGGAAAGTAAATAGGGAGAGGATGCACAGAGCATCACCGTATCTAGCAGCAAGTGATGTGGGCCCAGAAAGCAGAATCAATAAAAAACAGTACAACAATTCCGCGCGAGCCTCCCAGACAAGGCAGAGAAAAAAAGTGAGTAAGGGCCGAAAATCCGAGCGGCCGGGCTGAGGAACAGGCGCACCCAAAGCCAGAAAAACGCTAAGTTAGCCACACCCATTGCAAACCCACCACGCCATGGGGTTGTTGAAGAAGATTAATTTTTATGTCCGGTCGTTGATATTTGGGCTCTTGATTCTAGTGTGTGCTCTTTACGGGGTGTTCGCTAGTGTCATTCTCCGAATCATTGGCAAAGAACAGTATGCCCAATATACGGTTGCCAGAGTGTTCCATTTTTTGTTCTCCAGGATCTTGGGTGTCAAGGTGACGATCAACAACGAGAAGTACTTGTTTGAAAAACCGTCGGTGGTGATTTCGAACCACCAGTCGGCGTTGGACATCTTGGTATTGGGCCGTCTCTTTCAGCCTGGTTACACTGTTACGGCAAAAAAAGCATTAAAGTATGTTCCATTCTTGGGCTGGTTCATGCTTGCGTCAAAAACGTTTTTCTTGGACCGTGCCAAAGGTGAAAAGGCCAGGAAGGTGTTGGAAGGTGCGCTCCTGGGGTTGAAAGACCAGAAACGGTCGGTGTTCATGTTCCCAGAAGGCACGAGGTCGGGCACAAAGAAGTTGGAGTTGCTTCCCTTTAAGAAGGGCGCCTTCTTCCTTGCGAAACAGGCGGGCATCCCCGTGGTTCCAGTTGCAGTGTCCAACTACAGCAATATCTTCCATTCTGGAGACTATACATTTACCACTGGAGAGATAGTTCTCGATGTGTTGGAACCCATGTCCACAGCAGACCTCGAGACCAGCGAGGATGTGGCCAAATTTGCCCTGGAGGTACGTGAGAAGATGCTTGAAAAACTTGAATCGATCGGCTATGCTAATTCCGGATGCAAGCTGCAGCTGCCTCCGACCAATGTCAGTGTCAACTCTTCCGAGAGTGTATCGGATGTTGAGGTGGAGGTGGTGGAAGAAAACACACCTTTAATTGCTACGGACTAGTAAAGTTGAGAATAAGATTCTAAAACGAGAAAATACAGATGAGAAGAAAATAGTGGACAACCACTGACTAACTCGATAATCCTATTAGCTAATGGAATCTGCTAGAATGTGTAGACTGCCGCATGGAAAACTGGAAGCAGCTTGCGTAGTTACTTGCCTGTTTCGGTGCCTGTTTCGGTGCCTGTTTCGGTGCCTGTTGCAAGCGCCTCTGCCACGCCACATGTGTGTTTTTCTGGGAAACAAGGCTTGCTAGATTCCATTTGGGGCTGTGACTCGGTTGGCTGCGAGATCTTTGGAACTGGTGGACCGGCATAGCCAGCCAATCTAAGTATTATTAATTTGTGTTATTTCTTGCTTCCCGTCCACGTCGACAATCTGAGTCCTTACGTGTCGAACAAGTTTTTTCTTTTTTTTTCTTTACCATTCAAGCGTTTTATTCGATTGTTGTTTTTTTCTACTGCTACCTCTTACAATTTGTTACCATAGGCGAGACCAACTCAGTATGATTTGCTTGCTTCAACATGATAGCGCGAAAGTGTTTGCCTCTCCCAACTCCCGCCATTTGCACTCCACAATCAGCTAATTCCCATTGTTAAATTTCCCCTTTCTTTCCCCAGCTTCATCTGCGGACTGATTTCTGCGCCCTCGCAGAAGCCTAGGTGTAATCAAACTGCAATATTAAAACTGCGGCGCGTCAGGTTGGACTGTATCTGCTTTTTTTTTTTTCGTCGCCTACCGAATCAATGCCCAACCGTGTCGCACTCCCTTTGTGTACTAGTTTGGATACCAGGCACAACAACAAGGCAATTCCGGTGCTCAAAAAATCTCAACAACCGTTTTCAAATCCCCTCAGGCATCCCTCTAGATTCTTTATTTGCCCTCCCAAAGAATCGAGCAATGTCCGACGCAGACTTGCTGCACCATTATAGGGTGCTCAAGCAATTTCTCGACATCTCGGATGACTCCACCTCCAGAGCAAAGTCAAACTCAACCAGAGCTGCACGCGCCCGAGAAAAGCTCCTCCGATTGTCAAGTGCCCAGTTCAGAGAGCTCAGCACAGATGTGTACGATGAGTTGAGGCGCCGAATCGATGAGAGTCGATCCGAACCCGACTTTCTACTTCCTAAGCTGACGTTCCACCCGAAACGGAATCAAGCGAGACAAAAGTTGTCTTCTTTACCTCAATCGCGTTTCAAAGATTTGGTGTCTGATATCAGCTATGAGATTGAACGAAGACATTTGCATCAGGCTTCATCCAAATCCGTACTGTCGGAAATGTCGTCTCGTGATGGTCTGCGGGCTTCATCTCGTGCACACACACACTCCGATCTGGTCCTGACGACCTTCTCAAAGGCCCACTCTCGCTCAAAGTCTCAGTCATCTGAAGTTTACGAATCCAATTCGTCGTCGGGCCCTGGAGGAGATTCAGTAGGAACCTCGAATGCAAATACCGACCGTAACTCGATGCGTTCCACATCAACTGTGAACATGTCCAACGTGGCCAATAGCACAGCATTGTATAACGACTTGAACACTCCTGAACTAAAGCCCCCTGTATCGGAACAGGCAATCGGAATTCAGCTGGCAACGGTTGTGCCGGCAAAGGCTGTTATGAGCTGGTCCAGTGATGAGGAAAATGAGGATATCGTCAAACATCCGTATCTGAAGCTTGATGGGAAACTTGTCGATGTTGATGCCAATGCGGATGACGATGAGGGCGAGCCAAGGCAGCTCAAGCTTTCAAATGCGTTTAATTCCGCTGCCCGCTCGGGAAAACATGACGACTACGCGCTGTTAAAAACAGCCCCTGTTGACACCTCAGTATCAAAAGCCGAGTATGAAGAACTCAAGAGGGCCCACGATGACTTGCTCCAGAAGCATGAGTCCCTTAATATTCTGCTTTCCACAACAACAAACCAGTTACGTGAGTTGGAGAATTCCAAACTGTTGGTAGAGTCGAAGTTGAGTGAACTTCAAACTGCACATTCAGGTATCTTATCTAAAAACAAGACTTTGGAGGATCAGGTTTACAACCTCACTGAGGAGAACCAACGATTTCTTACTCAACAATCAAATCCCCCTTCGTCTGAGGAAATCCTATCAATTCAAAACGAGTTGAAAGAGTTGAAGTCTTTGAATGCTTCATTGCGCTTGGAAAATCAATCCTTGAAGTCGATGAGCCCAAGGAGTGCTAGAGGGAGTAAAACATTTGCAGGTGGTGTTGCGAAAAGTGGAGTTATAGACTACAATTCAGAATTGAAGTCTTTCTTTGAGAAGTTAGACAACCTTCCCAAGAAAGAGAGTGTAACCCAACATTCTCGCAAAGAGAATCATCTCAAGGATGAGATATCGCTCTGGCAAAAGAAGTACGAGTCGCTTAAAACACAAAAAGTCCTTGAGTCCAAGAAAAACCCGGTTAAGGCGTTAGAGTTGGGCAAACACTCTTCCCCTACTGGATTGATATCATTACGATCTGCAGCCGAAGTATTCTCCTTGATTGATGTTTTTTTTACAAGCCTCGATATTGAGAACCCAGATTCTGACTTGATTTTCGAACAAATATCATCGATTGCAGTTTCAGCTAACAAAATTGCAAAACAAGGCAGCAGTGCTGGGTTTGGTGAGAGTAGTTATCCAAATGCAATTCGGGAAAGTGCCAGTCATGCTTTAACAGCAACCAGATATCACATAACACACCATGCGCTTATACCGAAAGTTATAGTGGAAAGATCTGTGAGTGAACTAGCATTCACCGTCTGTGATGCCATCTCCTCTTTAAAAATAAAAGATGAGACTGCTATTGCCACTTCTACTCCTGATGAAAACAGAGTCAAAAATATAGCAAATGGGACAACTAGTGTGAAACCGTTGAGAATGGCTCAAAAACTTTTTATTAATGGTGACTCCGACCCATCCACAAGAAGCCTTAATATCGATACAAACCTGCCAGTAAAGAACAAGTCTCTGTCTCTACCCGCTGTGGGAATCAAATCCGAACCGATTGATAAGGGACTAGGTGTAAACCTGTTTGGCAAGCAATCCGTGCAATCTGCTGAAGTGACACCAACGAATAAGAAGTTGTTCAATGGATCTACAGGGGCCCAAGACAAATCTCCAAGAGCTAATATTTTGGACAAAGTTAAGCACTTCGAAAACCAGGACTCAAAACAACTAAATTCGTCACTGTTACCGTTGAATAAGAAAACTGCCAATGCATCGGAAGACTTACAACCATCTGCAGATGATTCTGTCGTTGAGCAGTCGTCAGACAATAACACAACTGTCCTGACAGAGTCTACGCCAGTTCGGAATAAAAGTATCTTTCAAAGTTTGAGAGATCGGTTTACTTCAGATAACTCTGCAAAATCTGTTAATTCAGAGAAGGCACAGACTGAAGAATCTTCTGATAAGCTTGTGACTGGAGAGCACGTCGAATCTAAACAGGAAAGTGACAGCAACAGGTCTCCTAATAATACTCCACAAGCGATTGAATCGAATCTGGATGCCACAAATGAAAGCTCGTCAAGTCCTCCTTCTCTCAAAAGCTCAACGAGCCAAAAATCCAATTTGAAGCTGATTTCAAAGCCACCAAGCAAAGGTGATACTGAAGTCTCGACAGCTCACCAGGATAGCAAGGAACCAAGCAAAACACTAGAGTCTAAGATGCAAGAAAACTTAGAGCAGGACAAACAACTGAAGGGTACCACGCAGACTGAAGCCTCGAATTTCAATCTGCGCCAATCTGAGCAGCCTACAAGTTCGGATTTGAAGGACTCGAAGCAGGAAGTAGCCACGAAAGGTTTAAAGTTCAAATCTCCTTCATTTCGAGTTACAAAGGTAGGCAACCAAGAGACGCAAGATCATGTTCTGCAAACTGAAGAGAGTGATTCTTCTGATGACGAGGAGACAGAGAGAAGGCAGAGGCAGGACTACAGAAAGTCAATGGCAGCAGCCACCTTCAACTTTGATTTGTTCGACATTGATGATCCTGACAATACCTTGACCCAACTATTGTTGTACTTGGAGCACCAAACAGTGCAGGTCATTGCAACTATTCAAGATTTATTGTCT
The DNA here is from genome assembly GCA_963678735.1 of Metschnikowia agaves. Classification (NCBI taxonomy): domain Eukaryota; kingdom Fungi; phylum Ascomycota; class Pichiomycetes; order Serinales; family Metschnikowiaceae; genus Metschnikowia; species Metschnikowia agaves. Next base: position 285,549 of record CAVMBV010000003.1, on the reverse strand, counting down.
GCGATCAAAAAACCAGATGCTGTTCGAGGAGAGTTGAGGAATAATTCCAGTGCAATTTCAGAGGTGATTCGGCAAATGACGGAAGCCACAAACACATCGATGAATCAGACAAGAAACTTCCAATTGAAGGAACATGGAAGTTGGGTTGTAAAGAGCTTGGATGACTGTAATCATCGCATGAATGCGCTTTGCAAGCCTAATTCCGATAAAGATGATTCGGAGTTTGCTGACAGGCACTTCAAGCAAAGACTTGCAGGTATTTCATTTGATATTGCTAAATGTACCAAAGAATTGGTCAAGACGGTTGAAGAGGCTAGCTTGAAAGAAGACATAGCACATCTTGATGCCAGACTCAATCACCCTGATGACTTAACATGAAAGTCAGTGGCTATTTATAATGCATATTTTAACATGATGTACGGTTACTGTATGTTACTGTATGTACTTCGACAAAAACTTCTTATGCGTGTGGGACTTAAGCGTATTACTAGAGTAGTCTTGGGTCTCTGATTGGTTTGATTGACGGAAAGGCGACCGACGCCATGTCTTCTTTTCTTTCTCTTTGTTTCCTGTGTGATCAATAGATAGCAGACCTTTTATGGATGTCTGGTTTATTGCCTTTTCACGCTTGAGATTTTGAAGCTCTTCCATTAGACGTCGAGTTTCTTCATCATCGTCATCATCATCATCATCATCATCATCATCATCATCATCATCATCATCATCATCATCATCATCATCATCATCATCATCATCATCATCATCATCATCATCTTCTTCTTCTTCTTCTTCTTCTTCTTCTTCTTCTTCTTCTTCTTCCTTATCTTTCTTTGTATTATTGGTTTCATCGATTCCTTCAACCGTCTTCCCTTCCGAATCTGTCTTCTCAGGTACAACGATGGAAGATTCCAAAGCTGCGCCACTTGCAACATTCTGATTGAGCTGTGACGTATCTTCTGCAGTACTATCAGAAGAGGTCTCTTGTAGCCTTCTCCTTTTTGTACTGTTCTGCTCTAACTCCACGATAGCTCTTTCACCTATCGAAGGATCCACCCTTGCACCTGTAATGTCCAGCCGAAGCTTCAATGAGGACTGTCCCCCTATAGCGCGTGCATGCTGAATTGAATTTTTGATAGTTATGTCTCGTCCCCGTTTGCTCTCCAACGTGGGTCTATGATTTGTTGTCATTTACGGACGGACAGAGGGAAACTTTGCCATAAAGGCATCTCGCGAGTATTCGCATTGCTGGGGCCAAGTGCCAGACCCACTCGATTTACTTCCTCCTTCGTGTTTACTTCAGTGCAATGTAGGACCACTGCAAATAACAGTTACTATAAATGAGATTATTCAGTTATTGGCATAGCAAATGTATGAAGACAAGCAATGGTGTACTGAAGAGCACTCAACGTACACAATCTAATCACTCTCTATTTCGTCCTCCCATCCTTCGGCATCGTCGTCGGTATTTTTCCTTGGGGCCATTAGCTCCGACATTATAGGGCCACCAAACGTATTAAGCATATCATTCACTTGATCGACCACCTCAGGGTCAGTGGCTTCCAAGTCAGCACTGTTAATCACACGGTACCCCTGCGTTAGGGCGGACTTGACGTCGGCTACGCAAGCCTGGACCTGGTCATCGGAAAACTTAGCAATCTTCGAGTCCTCGATTTCTCTGTAGTCACCCGCCGCACCGGTAATCTGACTGTAGAGCTGTTTGGCCTTCAACGAATGCGCTAAAGCCTCGTAGTAAAAGCAATCCAACGCATTCTCGTTAATATCAGCCACTGCTCCACATATTTGTGGCACCAAATCATACATGGCCAACTCGATCGCAAATCTGGCGAGCCCAAGCAAAGGCTGAACCATCTCAACATAGTCGAAAGAAGCCTCTTCGCCCTCTTGATTCTGTGTCGCTTCTAATGCGTGCTTTTTTTCCGAGAAAAGGTTCCAAGCCGTGGCAAGTGCCAGTTCTGCCTCTTCTTGTCTTTGTTGTGAGATCCTTATCAGTGCTAATAGTGAGTATGCCTCGGGGTTTTGGTTGTCCAAGCCTATTGAGTGAGAAATCAATCTGTCACACTGTTCTTCGGCCTCTGGTTCCATGCACAAGTCTGTCATCCAGATCTCGATCTCAGCGAAAATCGCCTGGTTAAGTTTCTTTATAAGCTGCCCAGCCAAACTCTCGAGCGTCAGGTATATTTTGGCCAACTCCACCAACACTGCATCGTTCTCACTCTTGTTGTCGTGAACACTCTGCAACTGGTCCTGTAATTTCAGGATAGCAACATTTAAGAGAGAGCATCCGTCACTGCCTCCCACGATTTGGCCAAGGTATAAGAACTTCTCAACTCCTTGAGATGCTTCGGGGTCAAGTTGAGTGGCTTTCATTAAGACATTGTACGCATTTTCAACCTCATTGGCTTCGAGCAACGCTTCACCGAATATTTGTAAAAGGTCCACGTTTTCAGGGTTTTGTCTGACTTGAGGAGCAAGCAACTCCAATGCCTTCGCTTCTTGTGAGCTTTGGAGAAATGCTCGGGCTTTCCCGATAATCGAATCCATGATGCAAAAGACTCACTTGGCACCGATGATTCTACGCACTTTCGCGATGAGCATTAGTGTAAAATGGCCTTTCTCAGGACATTCTTTTCATATCGGAGTTGGGAAGACCTTACGAAATTTCCTTCAACTTAGTAAAAGAAATCCTCTCTCTTTTCCTGTTATATTTAAGTTGATTCTGAAATCACCCCCATAATTCATTCTTCCCCTAATTCCTTTCAAAGGGTACATCGCGAAAACTAGCCTCTCCATCTCGAATGCTACCCTAAGTGCTACCAATAATGGAGCTAAGAGTCACTCAAATACTTCCGCCGGAAGAGGTACGAAAGTTCGAAAGTGAGTATGGAATTCTTCACTTGATATACCATAGAAATTTCAATCAGCATCGGCTGGCCGTGTGGTGGAAGCATCTCAACATGCTACATCGTACTCTCCGTAAGTTACTTCGGAAAATACACGCTGCCGAGATTGCTAAGAGATATGCAGCGAAGGAAAAACTTCTGAAAGAGGCCATCGCAATTGCCCATGCAATTTTAAAGAAACGCTTGTTCACTGCAAGTTATTACTCGCTCAATTCGATGATTGCGCTTGGCCAGTTTGTGAATTTGGGCTTGGCCACTCTAGCGAACATAAGTGCTCTATTTTCCATTGTGAAAACCATCAGCACTTTTGCTTCCGCATCAGATGTGTCAAAAATTGATCGGGTGGCCATTTCAACACCTTCTGTGGTTGCTTTACCCTTGGATGATCTTGGAGAGGAAATAGAATATACTGGTGTCCGAACCGCAAAAGGAGAATCAAACTTGACGGAGAAGCCAGTTAAGCATTCTGAAGTAAAAGCCAAATCCTTCCATGAGGCACAATCAAAGAAGGGCAAAGATCGCAAGAAGAATAGCAAAAGAGACAAGAAAAAGAAGACAGCAATAGACGATATTTTTGGGTGAGCTAACGTCTTCTGAGAAAGGGTAAGCATGGGAAATAAGTATAAAATGTTACGTTTAAATAAAGCATTAGTCATCGTATTACTGGTGTGTGCACCGCTATGTCGTCATCTTGAATTGTAGTCGTCAGTTGAACATCTTCACTAGTCTATCTAGTGAATGTATGGAGAGAATGTAGCTCGATTAGGTTGTGGGTGGCCAGGCATTTGAAACCCATTGCAGCTGAACTGCAGCTGTTGTGGATATAAATGTACTTCTTTAACCGGCATGCTCATTTGTTCGGTGTCGAGACAAAACTCGTCATCGTAATCGTGTTCTAGCGCATGCGATTCAATGCTGAGTACTTGATCATGCAAAGGAGAAGCAGCCGCAATGTGTGTTGGCTGGAATCTCCGGACTGGTTGTCCATTAAGACTTTGTTGTAGTAGCATATGCTGTCCAACTGACGAAGAACTAGACTGTGACGGCGACCGCTCATCATCGTATTGTGATGACCCCCCGATGATCGGCGTATTAATTGAATTCGGCGTACTGAAAACAGGAGAATTGTGGTCGAAAGAAGCCTGAGACCCTTCAGTAGAGCTACCTTTTAGTTTCTGCTGCTCTTTGACGAGCCTGGCCATCTGCTTCTTCAACCTGTTCTTGATTCTGGACTTTCCTTTGAAACCAATCGGCAAATACTTACATTCCGCTCCTTCAATATGAAGCTCACTCCATATTTCTGCATTTTGAAACCACTCTCCACACATGGAACAGTTTCCCGGAGACAGGTTCCTGCTTTTTATGGGGGTGCCCTGGGGATATCTGAAATGCCGCGACTTCAAGTGAGTCTTGTAAGTGTCTCTTCTTGAGAATCCGCCACTAGGGTGGCACTTGTGTGTATTGTCGTTTTCATCCCTGTAAAACGAGATCTTATGAAAAGGGCACTTGTATGCCTTTTCTGTTGAGTGCTTTTTCAAGTGGCGGGTCAAGTAACCTCTCATCTTGAACGACGTGTCACAATGAGGACATTGGTAGGTATGAGATTCACCATCGCCATCTTCTTCTTTATGATCATCACTTGAGGACGAGGAAGGGGTGTTTACTTGGGGTGAGATCGACAGGTCATTCTTCCTGCTATTCAAGGAGTCATTGTTGGACGAGGCTGACGTGACAGGCGATAATGTCTCCGACTCTTTTTCGGATTTAGTCTGTTTGGCATTTGAAAATTTCCCTGCAGCGATAGCGGGGTCTACCTCGAAAACATCCAACTCCTGGTGTTGTGGGGCATCTTCGGTAAACGCCCATTCGATCTCTCCATTGTCATTCTTGAACGGTAACAAGCGGGTTGTCAATCCAGTCGAGCAAGGCTGGGGAAAGTCCTCAGACCACTCCTTGTCCACGCTTTCATGGTGAATGCCAGTGCGATCTATCAAAGGAAATAAGGATTTAGGCTCTCCACTGACAGTAGCTTCAGTCGAGGTGCACTTCTTGGATTTGATCGAGGTAAAAGGATACAAAAGGACAAGAAAAATAGCGGCCCAGAAAAACGCCCCTAATGATGAAACATACGAGCAAGCTCTGGGTAGGTTAGCTAATGCGGTAAACCCAAATTCCGGAATTGCTATTGTGAACATATTTTCTTAACGTCTTGTGTGCTAAGAAGGATAAAGTATCTAGTCACCTAGTCAGCACAATAGGCGAATAGGATTGTAATAATATAGCAGAGTTAGGGTTAAAAGTCTCTGTGCTTGCGTCTAAGCTGGTCGAAAAAAAAGTCTAAATTTGTCCTTGATGTGCCGATCCAGGGCCTTGTTTGATTTCAAGAGTGGTTTTTTTTTTTTTTTGTTTGGTTCTAGGCTTGCGAAATATCGAACTTGATCTTTATAGGCTATCGAGGTGCCGTGAATCAGGCTTAGTGGTTGGTGAATGCGTTGAGACTGACGGGAGTTTTCGTTTTCGGCTAGGTAGAAACTTTTGCTTATTAAGGTTAAAACTAAATATTTTCTTCTCCTCGAATGAATTGGATATCTTTTTGGGTCCGACACGCCGTGGTGTGACATCAAGCTTGTATATGTTATTGGTGCACGCACGCACCGCGCCAAATTTTTCCATTCTTGGTACTGCTGATTACACTGAGGAAACTCGACCCGCGGATCTACCGCGCACTCTGAGTACGAAAGCAATGCAAGAAGATACTTTTCCCTCCCACTACGCGACCTATTGAAAATATCGTATCCGTGTATTAAAAGATGTATCGTAAGTCATGGAAGTATAGGAATCATCTGCAGGTTCCTGATTATCTGAGATATTTTATGTGTTTCTATTCTTGTGCTTTTTTTTTGTATTTCTTCATTAGCTCTCTGCACAGATTTCCGAAATGGGTCATTGCATCTATTTGTAGTAGCCAAACTGGGGATCAAGGAAGAAATCCATGACATTCAGAATAATACTTGTTTCACTGTTGACCACCTCTGCTAGCTGAGCTACATCAAAGTTGAAAGGATCGGTACTAGTGACACTTGTATCGCTGCCTGCTAATGACCCTATGTGAGTCGGGTGAAGATCATCATTTCCAAAGTCTCTATCCATCGCTTTAGCTGCTAGGGCTTCCGAAGTAAGAAGAGGTGTATCTAAGGATTGTGAGGGGAAATCAAATGCAGCTACTTTCGAAAAGTCAATCGGCTCTTCTGCGCTGCCATTCTCCCCCTGTTCTTGTTCTTCTCCGTCACTTTCTTCTTTGATAATGATATTATCGTAGCAGCCAGGAGAGGTGATCGAAAGCAGTGCAGGTAGTACGCTTTCAGGATCATTCATATCACTCACGAGTGAGTGTATTGAGAGCTTGCTCTTTGAACTTTGCTGCGCTGGCTTCTCACTGCTCCTTCGTTTGTTATCTCCGATGTCACTCATATTGAATTTACCTAGCGAGTTCAAAAATTCATGAACAAACCACCACTTACCTGAAAAGAGTTTAAGTTCCTTCAAGTAGTCGTTGGCAAGTTTGTCTATTTGAATAATTTTCTCGCTTGCAACAGACGCCAGGTTGTTTGCATGCATGATTTTTGCTCTGGCCGAAATGGGTAAAGACAAGGCAACCAGCAAAAACAGGGGAACCATTGGAGTCTCCATCAACATTTTGTGATTCTTACCACATTTCATCAAATTAAGAATGTCAAGCATTCTTAGCCCAATTTTGAAGCTCATGTTATCAAGTCCTGAACTTTCAAACAGAAACTTTATTTGTCCCGTTCTCAACAAGATCGTCATCTGAAAATGCACAATTCTCTCGATGAAAAATACCATTCTATCTCTGTATCTTTCCACGGGTATATTAGGCAAATGGTTTGTTGGCAGAATTAATGTTTCCTCATCTTCATGGAGAAATGATTTGAGAGCGTCAAGGTCTTCAAGAACTTTAACTTCCTTCTCAATGAACTCGCCTGGTTTGAGTACAGGGTCACCTTGTATATGATCATTATAAACAAATGGGCCCTTCCGACCAATTCGCTTTTGGGGACGGAAAATCGCCATTAAGGTATCATGTAGAGCATAAGACATTAAAACTAACCGATCGAGATGTGGAAGATCGCGCGGACGGTCCAAGTTAAAGTCAAGTTTGTTCACGTACATGGCTTTCCCGTTAAGAAGACCATTGAATCTGTCAAACACCACTATAACCCACCACAAACGCTGCAAATATAAAGACTTCCTTATAGCACCTTCCTTGACGATTCTGTCATGGAAGAACTTGTGGTGAATGAGAAGTGAATAAGCGTAGCTGACTGCTTCTGCGACATCCTGACTACTTTGTTCATTACCAAACTTGTTAAATCTGTAGTTCAAACAAAGAAGAAGCAGGGAAATAAGTCGAGCAAGTTTCTCTGTGTCCCCCAATTCGGGCAAAAAATCCATGATTTGCCTTATTTTCATTTCTAGTTCTCTGATGAACCTTGCTTTGTTCTCTTCGTACAGTACGCCGTTGTTGAGAAACGAACGTGCCAAAATCGGTTCAGCAAGCTCATCCCTGGCAGCGGTAAGAACAACTCCATACATGATTATACTGGGGATTTTGTTGCGCTTGTACAACTCCCAGAACTCCTCTTCGAAGACTATGGGAAATATCGAGTTAACTTTGTAGAAGTAGATGTCATAGAGAAGAAGCAAGTCCTTGTCTGTAATATGGTAAAAGCCTGGAGTATCTAGCGTGAAGGCATGGAGCGTAAGTAGGAACTTGAACTGCAAAAGATGTGATTTATCTAGGTGCTTTGTTGCCTTCCTATGGATCCTGGATATATCTTCGGGAAGAGCTTCTGTTGCTCCTGCCTTGATGTGTTTTCTGCTGACCAATTTGGTAAAGTAATACTGGGATTGTCTGAACGTAGTATTAAAACCAAAGTGATTTTTAAGAAATTTTAAGTCAATCATATGGATGTTTGACTCAAGAGAATCCATTGCTAGTATCTCGTGGCTATCCTGTCCTGGACTAGAGAATGTTTCATAAGAGTTTACACCCGACTTACTTAGATACTCTGCTCTCTCCTGGAGCCGGAAGAGAGAAGATTGTGGAATGAGATCTAGGTGAGCTTTGTCATTTTCTGGTATTTCTGTGTGAAACGTTTTGTTTGCCCACTGACTAGTCAACGGGCTGGTTCCATTAGGTGGGTTCATGGCAGGCTCACGGTGTTGATGGTCACGAGTATGATAAGTGTTTGGCAGAGCGGGCCCGTACACGGTTTCCATAGAGCGAGAGCGTCTTTGACGTTTTTTCGGTGGCTCTTTAGAGGCCTTCTGAAGGGGATCAGCTATTTGGGATGCCTCTATGTTAGTATTTGATGGAACCCGAGAAGGAAAAGAATCAACAGATGTTGTTGGATTTGAGAGTATAGATGGGCACGAGGAGGATCTTGATTCAGGAAATACAGCACCGGGGACATTTGCTGGACCATTTTTGCCATCAAATGGTTCCTGTGACGATGGAGGCTCCCTCCTCGGACTTGACCTTTCTTCGGACTTGAGCTGAACATCATTCGCATAGATTTTCGAATCATTAACAACAGGAGCAGGTTCGGTTTTTGCGGCGTCTTCTTCTTTCGGAGCTGGTTCAGATTTACCATTTCCTTCAACGGTACCGTATCGGGCACTGGATGTCTTCTTGGCTATTAAGTCACAAATGATGCCAAGAGCTTTGCAATTGTCACAACCAGCCTTTTCATAATTAGGATCCAGAAGTCGGCACCGGATTCTTTTTGAACGACAGATCTTGCAACATCTGAAAGTCCTCTTCCTTGTTTTATAACTATCGTTAAAAGCCGGGAACACAAACATGGGTGGCCTGATGACGTGATTCGGCTTTTTTTATTCCGTTTTTTTTATTTTTTCGTTTCGTGGACTGCAGCAGGCGCGAACGAATGTGGGGAAAGGAGGAATAATGCCACTGACTATTGTCTAAGCTGTGTCGATGAACGAAGGAGAACAAAAAAAGAAAAAAAAAGAGAACAAGAAAAGAGAACAAAAAAGGAATATAAGTAGATGTCTAAGTAAGCCGATATCCGGTGGTCAATAAAACGGTACACTCGCGAAAAAGGAACTGGTGGAATGGCCCTTCGCACGAGAGTATGGATGAGATGGGCCGTCTGCAAAATCTCTTTTCATGAAAGTGAAACCGGATTCAGAGTCCAGCAACAGGCACGTTCATTTCCGTGGTGTTGGTGTGGAAAACTCGTGTGCGTACGCTATGGAGAGTCAGCTGAAGTTTGGTGGTGCCTGTTTTGTGCGTTGACACCAGCTCGCTTCCACGAAGTAGGGCCACGGCACGAAGGCTTCTCGGCTCCTTAAGTAGTTTTGGAAACGCAACGTTAATCTGCATGCCTCTGTTTTTGTACCCAACTTTGCCGGTTACTTTTCTTTTTTTTTCTTATTTCTTCTTTTCTTTTTTTTTTTCTTTTCTTGTGTCTTTCTTCTTTGCTTGTTTTTCTTTTCTTGTTTTTCTTTTCTTGTGTCTTTTTTCTTTGGCTGTCTCTTCACCGTGGAGCCAAGTCCGAGAACATGTCCAGTCCTGCGTGAGGGAGATGGAAAACGAAAAATCAGATAACCACGCCCACTGCGAACTTCTCTTGAAGCCATGAAAGATGGATGAGCCAGCGGGACCTTCACACGCTTGTATTTCGCAAATAAACGGGAAGTACTGGTTTCACGAAACCAGCGAGCACTCTTTTCCCGGCCAGGCCTTTGGTTTGGAGGTTGTCAGAGTTTTAGAGCATATCACATCGCCTTTCCAGGACATTCTAGTGTTCCAGTCGGCCACCTTCGGCAATGTCTTGGTGTTGAACGGTATAATCCAATGCACCGAGAAGGACGAGTTTGCGTACCAGGAACTCATCACACATGTCCCTATAATGAGTCATCCCCGGCCCTCCAAGGTGTTGGTTATTGGTGGTGGTGACTGTGGTGTTGTGCGCGAGTTGGTGAAGCATATCGGCAGCGGCGTGGACGAGATCACCATGGTGGAAATCGACAAGCAAGTCATTGAGTTGAGTATCAAGTACTTGCCGGAGATGGCCAAGTACCACAATCATCCCAAAGTGAACATTTTGCTCCAGGATGGCTTTAAGTACTTGCAAGGCATCAAGGACGTTCCAGAGGATGACAAGTTTGACGTGGTGATCACCGATTCGTCCGACCCGGAGGGCCCGGCAGTCGAATTCTTTCAGGTCAACTACTACTCGCTCTTGAGAAATGCCACTAAAGCCGACGGTGTAGTGGTGATGCAAAGCAGTGAGAACATCTGGCTCAATCTCGAATACTTGTCTGACCTCATCAAGAAGTCGTCACAGGTGTTTGCCAATGTGGCTTACTGCCAGTGCTACATGCCCTCGTACACAAGTGGCCAGTTGGGACTCATTGTCGCTACGCCTGACCCGTCGAAGAATTTGAAGGTCCCATTGCGAGTTTCGGGCAATGAGACTAGGTTGTTTAAATACTACAATTCAAGGATCCACGAGGCCGCTTTTGTTCTTCCGACCTGGGCCGACTGTATCTTGAACAGAAGCACATAGACATAATAAACTCCCGTATAGAACTATAGTTTACTGTTGCTTCTGAATAAGGACATAGTGCTAAAGCAAATAAGCTTTGCTAGTGAATGGTAGTGCGTCGGCATTTCCCGAAATGGTCCAAGAGCGAAGCGTGTTTTTCGCACCCACTTGCGTGTGGCATTCAATTCCACCGTGACTGACCCGAGCATGGTAACACCTCCGGCCACCTGACACGGACAACGAATGGCTACAGGAAACGAGGGCGAGTAAGAGAAACGGCCGCAACCAAGCAAGGCGAAGTCTAGCGTGAGGTGACGGGGCTGGCCCCGAAAGCGGGATCCTGCATGTCCTCTCGAACAACGGAAAAATTGGAGGCGATCACGTGCGCCGTTTCTTCCACCTCCCACGAAAACAAACAAGAAAAAATTCACAATTACACTACTACCCTAACACGACCTTTTCCCAGATTCTATTTTGCAGCCAAACTTTCCGCACATGAGCCACGAAGAAGACTACACAACTAACATCGACGAGCAGTTGCTCACAGCGGTCAAAAACCAGGTTAACGACCATAATCTAGATGATGGCGACAGTGTCAAATTAGAACGAAAAGACCACCTCCACGATCCAGATCACGATGGACAGACGCTGCAGGAGCAGAGGGCAGCCCAGGCTGCACATGCCCAGGCCCAGGCCCAGGCTCTTTACCACCAGCAGCATTTGCATGATGTGGGCGACTCCGAGTACAATATACAAATCCCTGAGCCGATCATTGACTCGAGGCTGAAAATCTACCCAGTTAACGAAAATACCATCACCAACGAGGGGAACCTTATCACGAGGCCGTTCCCCGAGCAGATGTTCCACACCAGAGAGGAGCTCAACGAATTTGTTTCGGAGTTCGCCAGAGACAATGGCTTTGGCATTGTTATTGCCCACTCCAATCGCAAGGCTATCTACTATACCTGTGAGCTCGGCGGCCGCTACCGTCACAAAAAAGGAAGAACAATACAGCAACAAGAGGAAGAGGCTGTCCACAGAGAGATCAACGAGAACGGCACGGGCTATGTGCTAGATTCTCATGCACGGACCAAAAAGTTGCGCTGTCCTTTCTCAATGACAGCCCTGTTTCGGAAGACAAACCTGATTTGGTCTTTGCGTACAACCTGCAATGAGCACAACCATCCCCAGTTGGACCCCTTGTCGAATCACCCCATGTTGCGCAAAAGATCCGATGAGTTGAATTTGCTCATCTTAGATTTGTACAAGGTCGGCACGAAGCCTTCGCACATCGAAGCCAAAATTAAACATCAGTATCCTGATGTGCTTATCAAACGTGAAGATATATACAATGAAATCAGGGGATACAAGAGAAAGCTAAAGAAACAGAACAAGTTCTTGCCAGGAGGAATTAGCACCAATGGTGTTAAAAGACGTCGTAATGCTGCATCGTACCACGAGGTGATGGACGACGAGGACGAGGATAACCACGACGAAGTGTTGTCATATGAATTGGAGCGCCAAAGACAAGAGGCCGAGTTACAAAGGCAGCTACAAGCAGCTGAGGCCCATCACTCGCATCATCACGGTATGGCCCACCCTCATTCGCTTTCACACCATCATTTGGATGAGCAACAACTACAGCACTACCAGCACCAGTTGCAAGCGCACGGCTTGCACGACACTGAACATGGTGATAGCACTGCTGCTGCTGCAATTGCTGCGGTCGCAAACGCAGCCCATTCGAGTAGCTCCGGCGACCTTTCAATTGACAATATTGACAGCAGATTGGTCGGTGAATAATTATGTAACATACTGTATACTATAGCGACTTTGTGGGACTACATGGAGATGCAATAAAAAGGAACCTTGCGCCTTAAGCAAAAGATACGAACTAAAATGATTTAAAAACTATTCAATATGTTCATTGCCTCAGCTCTCTCTTCGAAAAGCCTCGTCAATTCCCCAACTTTCCTGCCACGAACGACCGGTTTCCTGACTGGTACAGATTTGTCTTCTGCTTGTATGATGGGGTCTTTTTCACTTTTTTCCTTCTCTTGGTTAAACTTATATCTCTGAGGAGGAAACTGTAGTTGGATTGCTGGGAAGGTCTTTATGCCATTTGATCTGGATGCATTTGGGTCTTTTGAGAATTGACTAGATGCTTTGACGCTGCTTTTGCCCGGAGATGTTAAAGAAGTAATGTTGTTTATCCGATTTTGCAACGGTTTCGCTCTCTCGTTTTTTAACTTTGAAGCTTCAATAGCTGGCGGTTGCTGAGTGTCCAAGTTTTGCACCACTTGATCAACTTGCATATCGCAATTAGATTTTGCAATTTGCAAATCCTCCGATGTGATCGAATGCCTTACGTATTCGTTTTCTTCGTCATCAGAAGATACACTTAATCTAGTAGAAATATCGTGCGACATGTTGTACAGCTCATCAATGGTTGAATCTGTCATTTCCTCTCCATCTATTACCTGTTGCACAGTCATAAATCTACTTGAATAAGTGGGGTAGATATTGGGCCAATGCTGAATGAGATTTTTCAAAAATCTAGTAGCTATTGAGATGCTATCCTTGTTCAGATGAGATATTGATTGGTGGGTTAGCGCGTGAATTAGACTCTTCAGTATGGATAAGCTAGAATGCCGTGTTTTTGTATGACTTTTGGCTACCCGGTGACATAGATTTACTATCTGCAACAAGACAGCATTCACGTCGTCCACACTCATAAGGCCACGGAATGTATCATATGTGTATTGAAAAGTATCGTTCATTGGTAAAGGGATCATATCCACAGGTAAAAGAGAAATTGGAACCTCTGTTAATATTCTCTTGAAGCAGGAGGCAATGCAATTTAAATCCCAGTCATTGATCCAAAGAAGCTGGTTTCTGGACATGCAATAGAACAATATATCCGTGTTAAGCTTTTTCCCAGGCTTGTGGAACATGAGTTCCACCTTGTCAGCATACATGTCCACAATGTGAAAGATCTGGTAAAAGTGATGATAAAATATTGGGTTTGTTGTCTGTGAATAAGTAGTCAGCGAATTGATGATTGGGCTCGTTGGACAATGTAAGTATAGAATCGGAGACCGAGTAATTTGGTAATCGTGGCGATAAATGTTCAAAGAGATTTTCAATCTTGTGATGTCAACATAGTTCGACAACTCGGAAAGTGACTCGCAGCTCACAAGGCGATTTTTGGATGTCTTCATAGACTCAATTAAAGCGGTGATGTTGGAGAATTTCTTCTTTGAAATGAGAAAGTTGGTGAAAATCAGTGAGATGGACTTCACAAACCAACTTTCGTGCACAGCTATTATTTTATGGATGTTGTCGATGTTAGAGGCCTTGGAGTTCAGTGGGGGCAGCGATAGGAAGGCCTTGATAAAAGTTATGCCCCACACCCAGTTGATTTTGTTGAGTCCGCAACTGAACAAGAGCAAAATGTACGGCTCCTGGGGAACCCACTGCATCAAAGTGGGTATGAAGAGATCGTAATCAATTACATCTGGTGACGGGAGATGGGAAGTGTCGAAAATGAATATTGGGTGTCCCGAATAGGCATCAATAAGATCAGTTCTGTAGAAGATTCTTTCCATTAGACCTTTTGCAAAAAAAATATATCAGTTCTTCCAAGAAGTTTAATGTTTAGAATGTGTATGCTGCCATCTACCAATGTGATATTGTGGGTACCGGAATGCTGAGAAAAACTTAAGCGAGTCAAGTAAATATAGAGTCAAGTAAATATAGAGACACGGTCTCGCGCGACGAACCACCGGAGAACGGGCGAGTGTCTGGCAGAGAGCAGCCTAGATGCGAAAGTGGCTCTCCGGCTTAGCAAGAATTGGTAACTCAAGCGACGCCGGCAAACTTGGCCCAACGGAAAACAGGCCATTTTCGGAAGCAAAGTATGGAAGCTACTGTGGCCCACGAATGGATTCTTGTTTTCAACATTTGCTCTTTATTTTAACATTTGCTCTTTATTTCAACATTTGCTCTTCATTTCAACTTTTGCTCTTGTTTTTGCCTGCCGGCTTCAAATCGATTTCCCTTAGTTGCAATTGTATTACATCGGGTTTCTGATAGTGCATTGACAGCTTTTGCCTATCCTGAACAACTTTTGCAATTTGATGCCGGCTGCTACATTGTCAGTTCGTGTTTCTTTGCTGGGTCCAATTGCTCTTGAAATTATTCTGAACTGTGCCCAGCTAATTATGTAGATCTTGTCCTATTAATGGTAATTTTCGCAGACAGCTAGATCTCGACCCATGCTCCAGTTCGGCTTTACTAGAAACTCAAAACCAAAACGACAATTTAGACTAGGCACCAGGCCCGTCGGAGTGACCCAAGTTCGGCCGCACAACTAGATCAAATGGCAAAAGAGTCGCCCGTGCCAGCTCTGCCCCAACCCAGGCCGGAGAGGATATGTCACGTGACTCAGGTTTGCCACACCGCTCGACGACACTGAGCGATTGCACCACGGCGCTCTCCAGCACTACGAACCAGAGCAGAATGGCGCCAGCAAAAGACCTGGCACAGGCAGCAGAGTCCGAGCTTGCAAAGTCAAAGAAGCCGGTTGCAGAAGAAGAGGAGCTCTCGGAAGAAGACCAAAAATTGAAGGATGATTTGGATGCTTTGGTCGAGCGCTTAGTCGACGCTAGCCAAGATGAATCGGCTTATCTTGAAGCCTTGAAAGAAATGAAAAGCTTCATCCAAGAATCAACAACGTCGATGACCGCAGTACCCAAACCTTTGAAGTTTTTGAGGGGCCATTATCCACAGTTGAAAGAATTGTACCAGAAGTGGTCAGAGGCCAGCGCCTCTCAGCAACTTGTACTGCTGCTTTGCGACGTGCTTTCGGTATTGGCCGTTACCCATTCGGATTCCGGAACCAACGACTCGCTCAAATTCCGTTTACTTTGCACTGATGATACTGTGGCAGATTGGGGCCACGAGTACATGCGTCATTTGGCCCTTGAGATCGGCGAGTCTTATCAAGAAAACTTAGGATCTGATGAAGCATACATCACTGGTTTGATCGATCTCTCTATGAAAATTGTTCCATTCTTTTTAAGCCACAACGCTGAAGCGGATGCTGTTGACTTATTATTAGAGATCGAGAGCATTGAAAAATTGCCTTCTTTTTTGGACGACTCAACATACGCAAGAGTTTGCCTTTACATGGTCAGTTGTGTTCCTTTATTAGCTCCTCCTGATGATTTATCCTTTTTGCACACTGCTTTTTCGATTTATTTGGCTCACAATCAATTGACTCAAGCATTAACTTTGGCCATCAAGTTGGACAGTGAGAAGTTGATTAAACAGGTCTTTGAGAGTACAGATGACTCGCTCATCCATAAGCAATTGGGATTCATCTTGGCTCGGCAATTTAACAGATTTACCTACCCTGGTGATAATGAAGATGTACAGGAGATAATATCCAATGTAAAAATGCCAGAGTATTATTCCTATTTGGTTAAAGAGTTGAACTTGTTGGAGCCAAGGGTTCCTGAAGACATTTACAAATCTCACTTGGAAGATTCGAGATTCTCTTATGGGACGGGCTCTGTTGATTCTGCCAAACAAAACCTAGCAGCGGCTTTTGTCAATGCATTCACCAATATGGGCTACTGCAGTGACAAATTGGTTTTGCAATCTGGAAATGATGAATCAAAATCATGGATTTATAGGACAAAGGGGCCTGGTATGGTGTCTTCAACGGCGTCTATTGGATCTATTTATCAATGGAACATCGATGATGGATTGCAAGCCTTGGATAAATATACTTATTCCAATGATGATGAAATAAAAGCTGGTGCACTTCTAGGCATTGGTGTTGTTTCAACAAATATCCATGATGATGCTGCCGCTG
Source organism: Metschnikowia agaves (assembly GCA_963678735.1). Taxonomy (NCBI): domain Eukaryota; kingdom Fungi; phylum Ascomycota; class Pichiomycetes; order Serinales; family Metschnikowiaceae; genus Metschnikowia; species Metschnikowia agaves. The sequence goes on along the minus strand of CAVMBV010000003.1, from coordinate 269,152 downwards.
CGTTTGCTTTATTGCAGGAATACGTCACCGATTCAAAAAAGCTTTTGCAATCATCTGCGATCAATGGGTTAGGGATTGCTTTTGCCGGTTCTGCTAATGAGGAGGTCCTTGCCTTATTATTGCCTTTAGTTTCTGACACAGATGTTTCCTTTGAAATATCTTGTTTAGCTGCTTTAGCACTTGGTCATGTATTTGTTGGAACCTGTGAGGGAGATGTGACATCTGCGATCTTGCAGACTTTGTTAGAAAGGGATCCTAGTCAACTAAAGTCAAAATTTGTACGGTTCATGGCTCTCGGCTTAGGCTTATTGTACATGGGAAAAACCGAATCTATTGAAGATACCTTAGACATTATTGATGCCATTAACCATCCAATTAACAAAACTCTTAAGGTGTTGGTGAATATCTGTGCCTACGCTGGTACAGGAAATGTTCTTCAAATTCAGTCTTTGTTACAAATGTGTTCGTCCAAGCCCAAAGCTCCTGTTGACGAAACGAAGGATGCAGAGGACAACGAAGACGTACAATTAGATGAAATCAAAGATATTGAAGACAAGGATGGAGACATTGAAATGGAGGATGTTCAAGATGAGACAGAAGTGCAATCCAACGAGGTCAAAAATGAGCAAAATGAGAAAACCCAGAAGTCTGATGCTGCTGAAGATGAGGAGGAGGATGAAGGCGAGGATGAGGAAGAAGAATTGTATCAGGGCTTTGCTGTTTTGGGTCTTGCATGTATTGCTATGGGCGAAGACATCGGTCAAGACATGGTGTTGCGTCACTTTTCGCATTTAATGCATTACGGAAATTCTTTAATCCGCAGGACTGTTCCATTAGCGATGGGGCTTGTGTCAGCATCTTATCCACAAATGAAAGTATTTGACACACTTTCTCGTTATTCACATGATCCTGATTTAGAAGTTTCGCAGAATGCGATTTACGCAATGGGTCTAGTTGGTGCTGGAACCAATAATGCAAGATTGGCACAGTTGTTAAGACAATTGGCCCAGTACTATTCCAAGTCTCCAGATTGCTTGTTCATGGTGAGAATTGCACAAGGAATTTTGTACTTGGGTAAAGGAACTCTCACGTTGACGCCTTTTAATATCGAAAGGAGTATTTTGAACAAGGTCTCCTTGGCTTCATTGTTGACAATTTCTGTGGCATTACTAGATCCAAAGGATTTTATTCTTAGTGATTCCACGACAGAAACTTCGCAACAAATGTTATACTACTTATCTCCGGCTGTCAAACCAAGAATGTTGATTACTGTTGACGAACAAATGAATCCCATCAAAGTGAATGTTAGAGTTGGACAAGCCGTGGATGTGGTTGGACAGGCAGGTAAACCTAAAACTATCACAGGTTGGGTAACGCAAGCCACGCCTGTTTTATTAAGCTATGGTGAACGGGCAGAATTGGAGAGCACCGAGGAGTGGACGAGTTTATCACACACGCTCGAGGGAGTTGTCATTTTGAAGAAGAACCAGGACGCTATGGAATTGGACAACTAGTACTACATTAAGGTCGCCTAGTTAAGTTTTGTAGCCCCGGTAATAGAATGAAGTTATAATTGGAAGTGTAAACGAACAAGTGAGAGAGGGCGCATTATAACAACTAAAGTAAGACGTTTCTTATGTATCACTATGATAGAACTTCACCCGTAAGCAAAGTTATTTAAATTCTGGAGCCTTTGAGGACATCATCAAGCCGACGATAAGGCCAAACAATCCCAAGACAGAACCAAAAATCTCAATGACTAATATCTTGACGAATAAAGAAGAGTCAGCTGCGTCACTGATTGCCGCAGTGGATCCAGTGATTCCCACAGCGATGCCACACAACAAATTAGACACACCAACGGTCACACCGGCCCAGAACAAGGCGTAACCAGTGTATAAGTTTTCTCTAGAGTATAAGGAAGTTTCCGGGACATTCGTCAACTTTGCGGAAAATACGATAGCCATGATCAAGCCATAGATGGCAACAACCTCACAGAAAATAATCGAAATCAAATTTTTGGTGGTGATTCTAGGAGTCTTGACACCAGCACCAAGAATGGATGTTCCAGTAAGAAAAATGCCCCATGCAGCGCCGACAACGGAGAATCCTATACAACTAGCAATACCCAAGTTTGCCCACATGTAAGGCGAAGTGCTTTCTAGGAATTCACCAACATTGAATGCCTCGCCTTCTCCCTGGAAAAGCAAGTATCCTCCCACTGTGAGTAGAGTGGCAACCACGAGTGATTGTGTAACTACCATGATGGTGTGTTATCTGAACAACGGTACGCTTCTTGCGAGTTTGTTCGCCAGTCGAATACGGGATGTACTGGTGCACAGGGGAAAGGGAGTGTTTGGGAGCGTAAAAGCTCGGAACAGTTGGTTCGAAATATACAGGATGGAAAGGAGCCACGCAATGCTTCTCCAAGGCTCGAGGACGAGTGGTATTGCTTTCGGAAGAGCTACATGACCAAGTCGAATAAAAAAACCTCTATATGCGTATGGTTTCGATAGTAGCTCTACTGGTGTCATGCACATAAACAAGTTGGAAGTAGAGGTGCGAGTTGCCCGCAGTTTATACGAATGGCGAGCGCCAAAGTGACGCACGAGTGCATAGAAGAGATGAACTTCGACTATAGGAGAAAAGAAGATGGAGAAATCTGGTATAAACATTGAGGAGGAAGCACTGTTGAAGGCAGTTTCCGAAGGCTAGTGTGTAAAATCCTATAGCCGTATGATTGCATAAAAATTGATCAAAAAAAAAACTTCTCTCGTTGAGAGTTGACGCGGTTTTACGGGACCAGTAATATTTGTTTTTTTTTTTGGTTTTCTTTTCTTGTTTTTTGACTTTTTTTTGCTGGTTCGCTTCAAAATGACGAACTCAATATAAATTCAGGTCGTTCTTATCATCGTTGATAAGCGGTAGTTTCGTGTGTGGCCTGATTTTTTTGGCAGTAAGAAGGAATGTTCTCAAAGCCGCCTTGTTAATTGGCTCAAACCTATCTTGACGTTACCTCCAGAACGCATTGCACATTAACGAACCCAAAAAAAAAAATGCCGCAAACATCCGTAGGGTCCGCTATCTTAACCACTTTTCCAATGTTGTAAACATTCTGAAAAGTTGATGAGGGCTGTTCGAAACGCACGTTGCTGGAATGTAAGCTGCATGGCCTGTAGAGACGGGCCCTTCTAATTAAGCGTAGCTTACGGCTCATGCTTCTTAGAACTATAAAAAGCTCAAGAAATATGCAATGCGGTTAACGTGCTGCCGCCCGAAGATCGATTTTAGTAAGATTTCAAGTTGTTTAGTTTATTTGTCCCCCTAATCTTTTTTTTCCAAGTCTTCCCGCAATGAGAGTAGCTAAGCATGCAATTTATCTACTTGTCCCCGTCATCTTGTGCGTGATTGGTCTCGTGTTCTGGCATCAAGAGCTCTCTGTATTGCCATTATATGACAATGTTATGACGACAAGCCAACTGGGCAAACCTAGCAAAGTGCTAGTTAAGAGGGCCAACGATTATGAATACCTCGGATATCTGACTATCAGCTACGCTCGCTCTGGAGCGTTATCTCTTAACGAAAGAGGCTCAGTTTTAGTGGTTTCGTCCATCGCGAACGAAAACTCCTTTGGAGATCTGAGGCTGTTTGCTGATTTCTATCAGGTTATAGAGACATTGGATTACCCGAAGTCTGCCGTAAGTCTTGGCTTTTACTGCGGCTCCCACACTTTGTTCCAGAGAGTCGAAAAGTTTTTTGACAACTTCACGAATGAGCAAAAAGATGTATTTCCATTTGCAAAGGTCACCATCATATACGCACCTTTTCTTCAGACACAATTTAAATCATCCGAGCATAACCCCAGTGTACAACGAGTACGCAGAAGAAGCATAGCCCAAGGAAGAAACTTCGCATTGCTTAACTCTCTAGATTCTGAGCAGTACACTTTGTTCTTGGATGCGGATATTATTCGCTTCGACAACACAGGCATGCTCAAACTCTTTGTGGACTCAGACAAGGATATTATTGTGCCGAGAATCGAGCAGGGCCCAAGTAGAGACTATGACAGAAATTCCTGGCGGGGTACAAGGAAGACGCCGTCAGACCAGCAATTGAGCCTCATGAACGAGGGCAAGTGGGATGAAGCAGCGTTCCTACCAGGCGACGGCGAAGGTGAGGCGTTCCATCTAGGCGACCATCTCCGGTCAATTCAGGAGCTTCCTGATGATGACCAAAGGCGGGCGCCACATTACACTGTAGAATTGGATTCTGTTGGTGGAGCCGTTCTTTTTGCAAAATCTATCATTTATAAGCAGGGTGTAAACTTCCCCACATTGAACATAGTGGGTACCGACTGGGAACGAGAGGAAGGTTTTGATGGCATCGAAACAGAAGGCATGTGCTATATGGCTCGGACTTTAGGCTACCGTTGCCATGGAATGCCCAATTTGGTGGCTCAGCATTATGTTCCAGAAAAGACAGATTAAGGCTGTAGTAATTTATTATTGTGTATTATAATGTTAAGGTGGCAGATTTCTAAAAATCGGCAGTCGCTCGTATTTTCCATGTATCCCCCACATTTCACAAGAATCCGCATTCGCATTCGCATCCGTATACGAACCTCTCCAAGTCTGGTCTTAAACTTAAACTGGTCCTAACAAACTCATCCGAACAAACTCACAAGATGACTGTAATCCGCTGGGGGATAATTGGAACAGGCTGGATCTCCCAGATGTTCGCCACCGATCTTCTCAAGTATATGCCGCACAATGACTCAGATATAGAGCATGTCATAACTGCCGTAGGTTCTTCCAGTGTCGAGAAAGCCGAGCGGTTTATCGCTTCAGACTTGAAGCCGCTTATCGAGTCATTGGCCTCACAAAAAGCTGACATTAGTGCATTGAGCTACGAAGACCTATACAAAAATGGTAATGTGGATATCGTTTACGTGGGGTCTCCTCACGTGAATCATATGGATAACTGTTTGCTGGCAATTGAGCAGGGAAAGAATGTTCTTTGTGAAAAGCCTGTCACTGTGAATTCTAAACAGTTGGAAAAGATTCTCGCGGCAGCAAAGGCGAACAATGTATTTTTCATGGAGGCATTGTGGGTTCGATTCTTTCCTGCTAACCGAAAACTTGTGGAGTCGATTTATGGCCCGCAAAAGATTTTGGGCGACGTGAAAAATGTTGTTGCAAAGTACTCCTTTGATTTGCGTGCTAAGAAGAACATCGACGCCAATCACAGATTGGTATGCAAGTCTTTGGGTGGCGGTGCGCTGTTAGACATCGGGGTTTATCCCTTGACCTACTTGCGTATGTATTTGAACCCGAAGCTGGACCCCATCAATGACTGGCAGTTGGCTAATTCTAGCCTTTTTATGAAAAGTTTCTCTGGGATCGAGAGTGAAAGTGTGGATTACGTCTGTTCGGCCTCTTATGAGTTGCCCAACTATAACCAAAAAGGGTCCCTCTATGCCAGTTTTTTGGGCGATACAGATCCAGATGAACTTTGTGTCATCGAAGGCACCAAGGGTACTGCCAGAATAAAACACTGTGAATTTCCGGGGACTTGGGAGTACAAGTTGACAATCGATGGGACCGAAACGGTTGAGAAATTCGTGAATCCCGTTAAAGACTCACTAGGATTTTATTTTCAGGCAATTGCCCTTGGTGAGGCTTTAGCCACGAATAAAAAAGAATGTTCAATTGCCCCTTGGAGAGATAGTTGGTCTGAAATGGTACTCATAGACCAAATAAGGAGCAACAACGGGTTTAGATACGCTGAAGATGATGTTGAATACTGAGTGGAAAGGTTGATATCGTTTTCTTACTAACCAAAACCGCTATAGAAAACTTATTGACTTATTAAAGCTAAATTTGTCACACACGGCTTGGATAGAAACGCCATGTAGAAGATACTTATCTGACCGTGTAGTTATTCTCCAAAGAGAGCGAATGAGTTTGAGGTCAACGTAGTCCCCAGGTTCGTCAGAGTATTCTTTCTTTCTTTTCTTAATGGTTTTCTCCTCATTCACTTCTGCGTTATCGTCCTCGAAAAAGGTGGATCTCCAACCCTTTTCAAGCTTCACATTGTTGATGACAGCAAAAGACTCAGACAAGATACAAGGTATGGAAAGCTTTGGTTCTTTGGTGTCTTCACATAGGAAGTCATCTGCAATTGGCTTGAAAGTACGACCAAGCCTTGTTGCAAGTTCATTCATTAAAACTAGGAAGCCATATTCCCCACTTCTCGGGACAATAAGCTTGGCATCTGAAGCGAGAGAAGAATCGATCTGTATGATAAGCTGCCTTGGCGGATCCTTGGCAAGATACGGCCGGCAATAGCACAAATAGCGCTCATCTGTGAGACTCGTTGACAAATTCTTAACATGACTGGTGGAGATGTTTTTCAAATCGATGAGGATTTCCTCTTGATTGTAGAACGGATTTTTTAGAATTTGGTGCTTGATAAGCTTTTGCTCTAATTGACTGAACCTGTAATAACGGCATTCTTTGATCAACAAGGTTCTGTGATTGTCATCGCGGATAACAACATCGTTGCCGTACAAGATTTCCAACAAATCAGCAAACAATAGGGAAGATCTGTTAGCATTTAGCACGGGGCTTTGCGGAGGTGGTCTTATAGTAATGTCTTTCAACCTATTGGATATCTGCTCAGAATAAAGAGACTCTATAGCTACCAGGAAGTAATTTGGAGAATTCGCAGGGTTCGTCAATAGAGATCGAGGGACTTTGAATAGCTTGGAACCAACAGTTACGAGCAAAGGCAGGTCATTTAACAACCTCTGGAGACGGCGCAAAGAAAAGTAATGTGCATCCTGCCAGAGATACATATACTCAAAGTCCGTTTCAACGTCTATGTGGTATCCCTGTAGGTGCATATATATTTTATCAAAGATTTGGGGGTTGCGGTCTATGAAAAGCACCTTGTTCTCATTCTCTTTAGGGTAGAAAAATGTGGTGAAGTATGATGGCGCATCCGACAGGAGAGAAGCTCCCGAAATTTTGAATAGTTTATAACCGACCTGAATCGAATACACTTTATCGTGGGGTAGGATTTTGGGGATTATCGGGTCAAATTCTTCTTGCAATTCCATTGAGCTGAGTGAGGTTGGAGTTGATAACCCGAATGCAGTTAAGATGCTTCGATCGCGACCACTAACGATGGAGACTGGCTGCGACTAGAGGTTTCTCGAACTGCCAAAAGACAACATTGACTTGGACCGCCTTCGGCACACGTTCATTTTCTAACCATATGTTTGTTGCCAAGAGCTTACAAGCATTAATGTGATGTCTGGACATAGAATGTTTGTGCTGAGAAAAACAGTCCAGGCGTAACCATTCAGAGCCAGAGCTTAGAGCCCACTATCAACCTGAGCGGCGCACTCACCAACATGAAAACGTGAAGCTTGAGCTTGTTTGATCCTAAAGCCCGGTTCTTCTGTAGAGGTCTGACATCATGGATTATGTTTTCTGAGAGCGAGGTTAAAAGACGGAAGACCATTGGAACAGATTAAGCCATTCTGAAATCGCTGGAGGAGAATCCCCGGTAATCCGCACGTCGCGTCAATATACATTTACGAAGCAGAGTATCTCACTACTTCAAATACTAACAGTTGAATCACTTCCTTGCTGAACTACAAATCATATACACGGAACTAACTCAGCTGGCCAATGCCTCGCCGATCGAGAAACTTCGATGGCTGTTGGACATGTCGAATACGTAAGATCAAGTGTGATACTACGAGACCAAAATGCATGCGATGCCAAAGGGCGAATCTTGAATGTAAGGGATACGACGTGGTGCTTGCATGGGCAGACATATCTACAGTTGACAGGAACAGCTTATTGATAAATGTGCTGGGTTCCGGGTCCAGTCTGGGCAAAGATAATGGTTCTCTGCGGAGGAGTGTTGAGATCGTAAAATACCCGAACCTGATGACTTATGAGACTTACTCCCAATTGGAAAGCGTGATAGGACAACTTGACGAAATAGCACCAACACATCACTCCCACTTTATTGGTCCATTTGGCGTATTCGTTTCCTTGGCTTCTAATCACAAGAGCCGAAAAACTGAAAGGGCGTCCCACAGTGGGGCAACAAATGGTATGCCTCCCCACGCCCTGAGACCCGTAAACTCAACCTCTCCCGGCAGATCAATTGCCTCAGTACTGAACATCGATAATGGCCCATCCATATTCTCCAAGACAGAAAATTCTTTTGTTCATTATGATTTATTAGACTATGCGAAACTCACCATCTTGGCCATCAAGGGTCCTCGAGTCAAATTTGATGAGCAAGGCATGCTTCACATCTTGTACCCGAAACTATTTCCGAACATTGAATCAGATGACTGGCGTCCCAGCCATAGCATATTATCTTCTGTTTTCACCATGGATGATAAAAATAGTATCATATTGTCTTCTTCAATATGCAACACCTTCTCTCTTTTCATGAATAGTATCCTCTCGTCGGTCCGGGTTTCCACTTCCCCTAATTACTGGGAAAAGCTTATTCTGCCTTTTCTCAAACTGTTGTTTTACGAAATCATTTGTGAAGAATACCCTATCACCAAAAGCTGGAGGGGCCATATGATAGCACGTAATTCCATTCAGGTTTCCCGGGATCACCTTATCAAAAATATCAAGTTTGCGATTTTTTGCATGACTTTGGCAATCAGCTGGTTTGAGAAGTCAAGTCTAACTCTTCAATGCGAAAATAATGATGTGGATTCATTCATTGTGAATGATGAATTGAAGACTAGTATCATTTACAGAAAAATAGCTATTAGAAGTCTCAACTATCACTTGGATGAGTACAGTCAGAACTCGTCAGATGATCCTTTCGACGACTATGACACTTATTTTATCCTCGCCTTAATTCTACAAATACATTTGGATAATGTGTTTGGAGTGTTTGAGAACTTCGAGCTTGTTTATGCAATCGGAGATTTCATTTTGAAACGAAAACTGCTAACTTTGATGCATCAAAGTCCTTTGCTTCGTCAGCTTAGAGAGATTTTAGGGGTATTGAATACATTTTACGAATCAACACAATCAGTCAACTTTTTCAACTATGCTATTCCCGAGGATGTAAGAAAGACAAAATACCCTGATCTTAGCGAAAATTACGATCTTACCAAATTCACCTCAGATTCAGTTGCGAGAGACTCAGAGAGCGAATCTGATGAAGAGTCTGACGCAAGTGATCACAGCGGTCTTGTGAACGTGGAAGCCAAATCCACGGATCAACAATCGCTAACTTTCACTGTCAAATTCAATAATGAATCTACTAAAAGAAAGAACAGCTCTATAAGCAAATTGAATCCCAAAAGAAGTCTTGCTTCATGTGACAGTGAGCCCTTGACTCCAAGTGTGATCGATTTCTCCACATTTACTGCTTGGGGCCTCCCGCAAGCGCTCTTGGATTTGTTAAATGAAGTGGTTCAAATTACTAACCACAAAAATGTCTTCAAAAACTTGGGCGTCACTCCTAGAAATTTTCCTTTAATTTGTGCAGATATTGAAGACAGATTATTGAACTGGGATGTGGAGAAATACTGGAAACTATACAATCATCAATACGATCCTATCCAAAATGTGTCAAAAAAAGTCTTTATTTCGAAGTTCCACGAAGGGTTGTTTCACAATGTCTATTACTTTCAGAACGCATTGATTGTGTACTACAAACGGCTCATCCCAAACAACCCTATAAAATGTAATCAAAAGTACATAAAAGCTTGTTTCTTTCATATGGAGAAGCTTTTAGCAATCAACACGCAAGTTGCTAGTAACAGCAAAGTCAAATTCAATCCAATGTTTTGGCCACTACTTGTTTGTGGTTGCGATATAGACTTGAAGGACTGTGGTCATTTGAGAGATAAGTGCCAGGATTTCTGGCAGTTAGATTGTTTTAGAAAATTCAATTATTGGCGCTCAAAACAAATCCTATTTGAGGTATGGTACAGAAGAACTGAAAATGGCGAAGACATTAGCTTCATGGAAATGGTGCAAGAGTGGGGAATTGTCTTGAGTTTAGGATGAAGGTATCATTAGTGGCTTTCTTGTGTGTTTTCCGCAAAGAGTTATGGGATGTCGTTTCCATCTCGAAGGGTGTGTCTGCCATAAGCTGGATGCGATGCTTTATCGGGCTTGAGTGGAGAGGCAGAACATTCGTGCGCCAATCCAGTTGGCACATGTTACATCTCTGGAGATGCAAGTTTCATGATTGATGACTTGGCTTCCAGAGCTGTGGACTGAAGAAGCGAAGGGAAAATCTTCGTGAGAAATGTCTCTCTTTTAGCAAGCAGTGCTCAAGAATCCAGTGAGTGCTGCTTGTTGAGAGCCACTAGGAATCATTGTTCAGCGCGGTTGTTTCTTTCTTTCTTCTTTTCTAGACTAAGACTGTGATAGCTCGTTGCTTCCTGGAATATACAGTGCATGTTGTAATTCATTTTGTTTAGTGCTTTTGATCAATTTTTTCAAGAAGGATGGATTTATTTCCTCAGATTGCCCCTCGTAGGAGTTCACTGCCTTGTTTTTAAATTGGCCATGATAGCAATATTCCAGAAATGGGACAAAAAACACAACCAATGATAAACACAAGGTCTTTTTCAGTAGCTTCGAATCGCTATAGACACTGGTATTATTATTCAAGGTGAGATTAACCATATTCCTGAGAAAGCCACACGAATATGGATGTTCATTGACGCCAAAATGTATTACTATCCTTGTATCGGCGTGAGCAATATTCACATAGCGCAATCCCTGTTCGACACGAGGCCTTTTCCCAGCACACCAAGCATACTTTGAGGAAGTTCGCTGTCTTCTTTTTTCCCACCTTTGATAGGCACGAGCCTGCCTTTTAGTGATTTCATCCAACGTTGTAGTATTAGTGAACAACTGACGAATCACCTCACCATAGAGCGAGAGGCTGAAAACGAGCACAAAACTGTCGAGAATGAAAAACAAAATATAATGAGTTAGTTGTGAATGGTGATGATGTAGATTGGACCGCGTAAAAACTGCTGCGAAGCAAAGCATAAAAATAGAGTTCAACAAAAGGAGCAGTATGAATCTAATAAACATGAGGTAGTTATCTCGCCCAATTGCTGTTCCGATCCACAAGCAATAGTGATCAAACTTGGGAATGCATCTATCCAAGTCAGACAGATGGAATGCTCTGGCGGGCTTCAAGTTCTGGCATTTCGTACACCAATAAGGAAAACCTTGTTCATCGCTCACAAATGCTTTCGGGACCGGCTGTGTATCTTCATTTTTGGTGTCATACAAATCAAGGAGCGGAAATTTGGGAAAGGAGCCAGGTCCGTGTACTAATATGAGGATCCAGTATGTGAATTCGGATATTTGAATCAAGGCAAGAAAAATCCATAAGATAATAGCTGCAACTTTCAGGTGGAGATGGTAGATTCCTTTCCATGCGACAACGTAACAAGCCACATAGTCGATGTATGCAAAGACCGCTAGCGCAATAATTGGTATGAGAAGGTTGGCTCTTCGAAGAGTTAGCACTGGCGGCATATATTAGAGTATGGTCTATCCACCATTGAGCGTGCGAGAGAGCTACCGGCATAAGCTAATCTGCACTCTTGGAATGGTTGAAGATGAAGAATAAAGTCGATGCAACCCACCACAGCTAAAGTCTAATTATTCACGTTACAGAATGTCACAAAAAAAAAGAAAAGAATCAGTGCATTGGAGCTAAGTTGAGTTGGGGCATGTTTATTTTGTGGTAACTCAGTTCAGCTAACATATTCTTAAAAAGCTACTGTGTCGAGCAACCTCAATAGTATACGGAGCAGTTCATGGGCTCGAGTTCAGGATTGCTTCACGATCATGCAAGACGGAAAATTTCGGAGAGTTCACATTGGCGAGTAAATATGTTGGTGCCTGCGTTGTAAGCCCAGGTACTCTGTAGAATGGCACATTCATCTCAGTTCCAGTGCATGGTGGTGCTGCAGTCGAGGCAGGATATGCAAAATTACTGGCACTAAGTACAGTCTAAGATTACGAGCGACTTTCTATCTGCAGCGCAGATGTGGTTTTTCCGGGAATGTTTTTGGTGGAGTGGGTTTTGAGAATCTCCGGGACGTTGCGTTTTCTTCCGAAATCTGGTTAGGCACTATGGAGGACGCAAGTCGCAGCAAGCGGGGAAAGACTCGAACAATCATTCGTCAGTTTCTTAGTGCGAGCCTAATGAAGCAAAAAACCACGGCTTTCCCTCATCAAACGAGCAGGTCTAGACAAGGATAACTAGCATATATAAAGGATTTTATACTAAGTATCTATATTGTCATAACAGTAGAAAAGCAGCGAAGAAAAGGCGTCTCTTTTCCAAAAAAATAAAGAAAGTAAAGTAAAAGAAAGGAAAAAAATCATTCGCAATCTGCACGGCACCGCTTGGTGCCATACACTGCATGGCCTGTTTTTCCGTTCCCCCGTCCTCGTCGCTTACGGGGGAAAACCGATCAAGGAGCCGTTGTTATTGCTGATGTTGTCGTTGTTTTGAGCATAGTCATGTTCTAGAGACACTCTCCTTGAGTGGTCTATCGGTTTGCAAACGGAAATCCAGTTTTATTTCACTTTCGTTGCCGTTTTCAAGCTCATGGCCCCATGCACGGTGCACTCTTTTCCCGGAGTACCCCACTCTCCCCATATTTTACGATTTGCTGGAGCAGCCGCGCCAGTTCTTTGATGCGCGGAGAAAATGTATTTCCGGGCAAAATTTTGCCTTCTTTTCTCCACAAACTTTAACGTCTTCTGTCGTAAGACTTGACTTGCCATTTCTTTCTCTGTTTTTTCGAACTTGCATGCCGAGCCTAATAGTCTTGTGTCTTCTTTTTTCTCCAAAGCATTAAGCGGCCTTCACTGAAACCTAAGACGGCGCTAGATTTCCTATTAGGTATTTCCCACCAAAGTTACGAATTCCATCCCGCAGCGCCCGACTCTCGTAACACCACTTTTGTGGAGACGAGTTTCTGTCTTAAGTTACTCCTGGCCGTGTTTACTTGGAGTTGGCGTCATTACTTTCCTTAACAGTACCTGTGTCTTGCTCAGCCCGATTAACTCCCCCGGAAGTTTGCAAGAAATTTTCCCCTTTGCCGGCACCTTCGGATTCTTAGAAGTTCAATTCCATCTGTTCGCTACGTCCAGCTGGAACGAGAACAAATCTATTAAAGGAAAGAAGTTATTCGTACCTGTACTGTTTTGGGCTCCTGTTAGATGATGTCGGTAAACTCTCCCGAGCCATTGACTAACGACTCCGTTGGTGATGTTTCGTTCGAGCAGCGGGAAGCCCCCAGGAAACGATCCAAAGTCTCCAGAGCTTGTGATGCCTGTCGAAAGAAAAAGGTTCGCTGCGATGCTGAGTATCTGTCAGCCTTACAACGAGTCACAAAAGTATGCACTAATTGTGATAAAGTGGGTGACAATTGTCTATTTTCAAGGGTGCCATTGAAACGTGGACCGTCTAAAGGCTATATTCGCGACTTGGTTGATCGTTTGGACGTACAAGATGGCGTATATGGCCCAAACTCGAAACCATCAACTGATCAATCTCACAGGCCTCGACTGAAGCTGGTTGACGTTGCAGGATTGAAAAGTCAAGAGAAAATTTCGTCGCCGTCATCACCTTTGTCTCAAACCCAGTCTAAGCCAATGCTTCATCGGTCCAAATTCAACCACCCTTCTGCTACAACTCAGCCAATAATCCTCCCGCCTTTGATAGGCAATCAACCACTGAAACAGCCGGTGAAACTTTCCGTGCCAATTACCAGAACACATTCATCTGTCAGCCCCAATAATGCTGAAGAAATAAGTGACCAGCGTATCCAGGGCCCCCTCTGGAAGGTGCCTTACGAAATGCCTAATTCTGGTGGCACCGGTCTGAATGTGTCGTCACCGAATTCGGTGAGTGGAATGGGCTTTGACAGCAGAAGATCTTCTGTTGACTCTATTAGTTCAATTCTGACTGCAGGATCACGTCTTCCATCATTGCAAAGTCTGATTCTGGTTAATCACATACGAAGCTCTCCATCTGATAACGAAGAATCTACTTCTGGTAGGTCAGGTACCTCTTCCCCTCGAAATTCAGTGAGCTCATTACTGTCCCTAAATGGCCGAGTAGCCAATCTGCTTAATATTTCGAATGCTCCTCCAGGTTCGCAATCTCAGCATGCTACAGTATCTCCTGCCCGTCAAGCTCTCTTTCATCCATCACCAAGTCCACTGCAATCAATGTTTAGCCATCACCAACCTCCTAATAAGCTACCAGTTTTCCCCCAATTTCAATTTCCCATCCAGCAAAATCAATACTCAATTAATCTGCGCCAGGATTTTTCTCCTCGGTCGAGTGAAGTTGTTCCTTTGAATGCATTGGATTATAATCTCCGCGCATTCTATGTGAAATTTCAAAGAAGTTTCCCTCTTTTGCCTTGTAACGAAAACTCGATCATACAATTGATAAATGAACTTCAAAATCAGTCACCTCTTTATCTTGAGGTAATACAAATTTTCAGTGCAACTTTGAATAATCTTATCAACTTCCAACTCGTTTCTCAGGACTTGATAACTAGCCTGCTTTATAGACTACTTGGTATCTACCCACTCAACAAGCTAGGAGTGCCTGTTAACAATGATGTGTTGATATTGGTTTTTTCCTCCCTTGTCATTATGAACTACACCATTTTATTGAAAGGTGAACCGTACTCTTTGGGAATTTCATTCGCAAATGGTATTTTCAATGATTACAGAGTATTTGAAATTTTTAAGAGTTTAGACTCTGCTCAGATCTCTTCTCTTGATGCTGATGATGTTCAACTTTACTTCCCACGATTATATTTGTGCTTGCATATTATTGATAATTGTTACTCGTTGTCTTACGGGACACAATCTCAACTATCCGGAAATGTGGATACTTTGTACCCAATACTTGAATCAACTTTGCCGAAAAAGATTATACATCTGCCATTTTATTTCTCATTGAAACTTAACCAATTGTTCAGTTTATTGCTTAAGATCAAGGACGAAAGAGTCAGCCTTACTTCCTTTGAGTCTAAGAAAAGTTTTGCTCTTCAGTCATTGCATTTAAGTTTCAGTGATGCGGACTATGGGCTGCTCTTCTTCAACTTGTTGAAAGATAAGTTTGAACTTTTCGATACAGTGACAGAAGTCTCCAATTATCTCAAAAGTAACTCAAATCTAAGATATGAGGACGAGGACATCAAGGATCATATTCATGACTACCAGCTTAAAGTTAGTAGGCTTGTGAAAAAGTTGACACAATCTATTTTGAGTTTTGCTAACTATGTATCGACGGTCAGTTTACAAGCTAAATCCTCATCCACCAATCGCTCGTATGAGCTCAACAATCCATTTTACAATCTAGGATTTTCGCAGGCTTTAAAGCTTATTAAAGTTTGCAAAAAACTTCTAGACTCCCTAATTCAATGCTCAAGCGATAATGAAATCACTTCGAGGTCAATTAAGATCAAAAATGACTTGTCGATAGCCAGCAACTTGTTGATAGGCAACCTTAATAGTGTCTTCAACCTTGTAAGCAGTGCGAAGACCTCTTTGAATAATCACTCGCCAGGAACTCCAAACAATGTTGATTTGAGCGGTCCCGGAATTATATGCGTCGGACTCCTTTTGTCCAAACTAGAAAGTTACAACTTAAACTTTTCAAATGTTGATAATCCTCAGCCAAGTGCTAAAGGCGAGGTAGGTTTCCAAGCTTGGAAACGAGATCTACTTGATACTTTGCTACTAGTAATGCATGAAGATATGGGAGGTTGGTTTTGACTTTTGGCTTCAGAACTTATATTGTTGCCCTAACTTGCAAATTTCAATAACTTGACAAATTAAAGTTGTTACTTTTCCATTTTGGCTGTTCAAAAAAAATTCTTATAACGAATGAAGCTGCTCGCAAGGAAAATTCATGTTTATTGTATATGGGACTTAATTCAATATACCCTCTTAGGATGTTATGATAATAGGAAAACTTAAGTTCATGGTAAGTTTGAAGTAATGTGTTCATGAATTTCTCAATCTATTTTAATTTGAGAGTAGATTTTTCTCACGAAGAACAAACAACTTAAAAAGCCAACGGAACCGCAAACTAAGAATACCAAGAAGGAAATGACAGCAGAATATCCAATGAACAAAACAAGTGACGTAAAGCCCGAGAATGCTTCATCTCCAAGGAAAAACAAAGAGTGAATAAACACATATATTGCGCAGCCACCTCCAACAAACAAAGACTTCCATTGCCATTTATAGTTTTCACCACACAATGTGTAGTAAATTGATAAAACAGATATCAATCCAGTTGTTGTTATCATCAAAATGAAACAGAAGAACAAGAAACCAAACATATAGTAAATTCTGTTAAACCAAATAGATGAGTAAATGAAATATAACTCAACTGCGATAGATCCAAATGGAAAAAGACCAGACATTAGCATTGCAGGAATAGTTCTTAAATACCAATATTGAGTTGGTATCTGTCTTGGTATTTGATTTGTTCTTACAGGAACAGATAATAATGACTTTTTCGATTGCCAAATCGATCCCGCGACGGATAATGGGAATGATACTGCAAACCAAATCGCAATGATAGCTATCATGGTACCAACTGGGATTGCACCTGATGAGTTAACATGAATCAAAAAGAAATTCAAGAAAGTGAAAACACAGAAAAGAATTCCTGGAACAAGAGTTGGAGTCAAAATCATGTTGGTTTTCCAATTTTCACCTCCAAAAAACCTGTAAAGATATCCACTCACAAAGGACGAAATGATTCCAAAAAATATGAAGAGAATAAACATAAAAGTAGATAATGCGCCTCTATTGGAAGGTGACAAAAGCCCAAATAAAGCAAAAACTATGGTAACTAGTATAATGCAGAAAATCTGGGCACCACTTCCGACAAGGACAGACAAGAGCATTCTGTTAGGAGGCGATCTGAATACGTCACCATAAACTAACTTCCATCCACTCTCATAAGCAACATCGTCATCCAAATTCACATCATTGTACTTAATGATGTCATTTTTGAGGGTGGAAACCAAGATGTGAGCCATGATTATTGCTAAAATGATAACAACTAAAGAGAAGTTTATCAAGGATACCCACTGGATTTTTGGATCATAAACATGCAAGTACTGGTCCCATCTTGTAGCCCAGGCAGTTTTAGATTCTTCAAACTTGACCGAATAAGTGAATAAAACCTCAGTTTCAGTTTCTTTGGATAACGTAACTGGCGCTAATCCGGTGTTGCACAACTGATCGGCACTAGCTTTAGTCTCATCAATCCCAGATCGGTCAAGAGACGCAGCTTCAACAACCACACCAACAACTCTATAGTTGTCTTCATCCCTCTTATGATATTCGATGTGAATATTATAGTGATTGTACAAGTGTGGCACGGATTCATCATCTTTACCAATGGGGAACCCAGGGCTGTAGAAGTCGGAATTAGTTCTTCTTTCACGTACATGTCTTGCGGCCGGCAAGCCATCAATGATCCAATTATGGGTATAGCCTGCTCGTATGTTCCGGTTCACAAAAGCAGCATCAGACTTACTATAAGTAGACTTACACAATGTCTGACACAGGGGCTCCTCCATCATCTTGATGTTGAAGGGTGAGTTGAATATACGGTCACCGAAGATAATAGCGCCCAACGACTCCAGCTGTTTAATGAGGCCCTTTTCAGGTTTGCAAAATCTGAACTTCGGATAGTAGTAATCATATGAATATATTGTCACTTTGGAACGACCATTGGACTTGAAACTTGCCATGTGGTTTGAGGAAGGTGTCAAATGATTGACATATAACTCGATTTTGTCACCTTTAGCATAATTTGTTGGAGCAACACCCGGCAAGTAGAATGCAGAGACAATGCCAAGCCATAAGCTTACACTCAACCAAAACGCCCAGGTTGGAGATCTCATTGGTCCTTTTTGTCGTTGTTGTTAAGAGCAGAGAGTTGAATCATTTCGCACATAGGTAAAAACCGCAGCACAAAATGTACAGGAACAGTCGGCCACAATGGAAGTCGCGCGGAAGGTTAGGGCACTTCGACAGTAGTCTGGCCTGGAGACAAGCAGCAGGTAATAAAAAAGGCATCTAATCAAAATTAGGGCCGAAGCGCGAGATGTACAGTGTTTTCATTTCTCCTCTTTCTTGTTTCCCTTTTTCAACTTTTTCTCATCTATCTTTGTCTACCGGTTTTGTCTGCGAAGCTTATCAGTCACTCGCCGGATTTCTCTCAAGCGAGCTAAGGCGTGTTTCGCATCCAGCATATAGACTGGCCGTTGACGCGACACATCGCACTCCAAGCCCAAACGCGAGCAAGTTCCGCAAGGGCAGCCGTCTTCGGGACAAGCTTTATGGCGGAGCCTACAAGTCCAGCAGCCTAACTTCGAGCGATGGTTTTTCTGCTTTCTTTTGGGCACCAGCAGGTTGATTTGGCGTAACCTTTTCTTGTAGTTTTTGCCGCTTGGCTGACCATCATGAACACACGGATCACTGTTCTGCTTCGCTCTTTGCTGTCCACCTTGTTTCTGGCCACGATGGACAATCTCCGTAGACACGTCATAGAAACTTGAGTTATACAGACGGTTTCTGCTTACTGTTAATGTCTGAGCTTCTTTTGGATCCGACCGTTGGGAATGATCCCTGTGCAAATTTTGAGCCAACAGAGCCAAATGCTCGATAGAGTTGCTAAAGCCAATATCTGGCTCGGAAGTGAGTAGCGAATCATCGATTTGGAACTCCAAATCTATACAGACGTCTCTTTGTTGGCTATGCATTATTGTTTGGAAGTGTAGACCTATAGAGAACGCACAATTGGGAAAGATTTTGCAGCCTGGTTGAGTGTGCTGCGACTCCCTCAATTTCATGTAGGACCTAGATTGCATGGTGCCAGATTCGAACAATGACACATGGAAGAAAAGAAATGAAAATATTGAGCGTTTTAGAGAAAAAAGAGATGAAAAGGCTGTGTCTTGCAATTACATGGCCACCCAATAAAACGGCACCGAAGCTTCACATCCTCGTACGACGACTCTCGCTATGGGCCCAGATGCGCACTAGTGTAGCTGAGGATCCAATTCAAGTTCACTAGAAGATATTTGCAGGACTCTGTCCACTGGGCATTAGATGTAACACGTATACTTTTACCACCTAGAGTTCCGTTTTGGGGATCAATTTTGTAGGGAAGCAGAAGCTCTGCTTCGCTGGCACTCAACTTGCTCTCGACCTGAGAAACAATATCTAGAAGAGCGATCATGGGCACATCAAGCTTATTGAAATTAAAGAGCTTTCCGATTGTGAACTCATTTGAGGAGTATAAATGTAGGACAGAACTGTGCAGCTTGCTCGCACCGGCAGCGGAGCCCTGCTTCAAAAGAACGGATTTGGATCCCAACGGAACTAGCTTGTACTGGGACCAGCTAATCTCAAGCTTCTTTCCGACGAAATGAAGTAGCAGGACTATTTGCCCTAGAGCAGCATTACATTCAGGCCACGGAACCTTATATCCTAGTCTGAAACCATTGATACGGCCGTAGTTGCCTTCAAACAGAATGTCAAAAAGCATCGCAAACACATTGTATTGCCGGAGGTTGTCGAGGTGGTCTAGGTGCTTCTGGTAGAATGCTTTGGTTTGATCTAATTTTTTCTGTTTTTCTGACAAGTCCAAACTCAAAGAGTTTTTCAAATTGAATACTTCTGTTAACTGATTTGCACTAAGGTCTTGGAGCTGCTTGTCGAGATCCTTGAGTTGCTCGGTGAGTTCCCTCTGCTTGGCCTCTAACAGCTCAAGGTCTTCCAACTTAGTAAGCTCTGACTGCTCGAGATGCGTGAGTTCGCTCGCAGAATCCTCGGCTTTCTGGTCGAGAATAGGTTCTGGCTCATTTATATCCATGCCCCGGTCCTTTAGCTTTCTCAAAAACGAGGTGTAGTATTCCTTCTCCCGTTGGCTCTGATCAAACTTGAGTTTGTAGTTCTCTATTAACAAATCAGAGCATTCTGCGCACATTGGATGACTGATATCCTGATTCGTCAGAAGTATATCGAATATTTGGTTGAGCGTCTTGATTTTCGAAAAATCGGGGAGCTGGTCGTCGGTCTCTGAAGGAACATTGCCACTATCAAGAGCCTGTGCATTGGATTCTTCGATGTCTCGGAGATAAACAAACGACTGGGCAGAATCATTTGACAATGGTTTATTTTCTAGTGCTGTATAGTCTTTGCTTACTAGTGGCTTGCTCTGCGCTGACTTTTGAACAGCGTTGAACGTTTCTAGTCTGTCCTTTGGTATGAACTGGGTTGGAGAAACTTGAGAAAGCTCTGCTGACGGAGATGATTTCGAAACCAAGAGTTTCGCATGTGCTTGCGAGATATTTCGTAAAGAATCGTCTAAATCGATTTCAGAATTGCATTTTTGGCAGCGAAATGCCATGTTGACCGAAGCACTAAGCACGACTGGGCTTGATCCACACAAAGCCTGTGAGAACAAGACTGTCACCCACAAGCTATACTGCATGCGCACCTTCGTGATTAGATAAAGACTGCCATCGATGCTGGGGTTTGTTTTTGTTTCTGTTTTTGTTTCTGTTTTTGTTTTTGTTTTTGTTTTTATTGTGTTTATTGTGTTTATTGTGTTTATTGTGTTTATTGTGTTTATTGTGTTTATTGTTTTTCTTTGACTCTGTCGAACAAAAACTCATAAATGAGACTAATTACATGATTTAGCAGCAGGTATCATGATCATTATACCCTCTATACGAAATGGCACGCACTAATGCTTATCTTCACTCATGAAGTCTTTTTGCAAATGTGACGTGGTACTTCTGTCGTGACTGATTTTTTCTTCGTCCTCTGGAGCAATCCAAACGGAAACTTCCAGCACGTCTTTTGCAATATACTGGCCATCTATATTGGTGAAATCGCACCAGTGGAAAGTGTTACAATCCTTATTTTGATAGGTGTTTCCGCACAGCCAGAAATATCTTCCTCTTGTATCAAGGGACTTGTATGATCTTCGAAGAAGCATGCCAATTCCACACCTACATTTCGGCAGATTTTCAATGAAGAATGTAGGGTAGCAGCGTGCAGTGATGCCAAACCTCTTCGTGCCCAAAAGAGGATGCGTGGCAACTGGCTTCAGCATTGGACTCACGCAATGCTTGTACTCTTCTTGACAGCCTGGCCGCATAAGAAGTAAACTGTTGTGGGGGAGTGGGATCTGGTAGATCGGAGAGTGCCTTTTATAGATGCTCCGAAGACGAAACATGCGAGTGGTGCCTAGAGATATTGTGGCAATATAGTTGAGGGGCCCAATGTGAGACAAGCGATCTGAATGCCATGCTAAAGAGTTCTCGAGCTTCTCATAACAGTTAACAACGCTGAAGTCGTTCTCCCACGGAATCTCGGGGTTCCATTTGCGACGCTTCGAATTTGGAATCACCTCCTCATTAATGAAAGCTTCAGTATGCCTAGCTACCAATTCCATCGCATCGGTGTATGTGGGATGAGAAGAGCATTTGAGCCCGTTGTAGGTGAGCTCAAAGTACCTAGACTTGGGCCTGGCGAATATCGCAGTAGTACTGCTCAGATGGCACTGGTTTCCGAAAAGATAGAAATGCTTCTGTTTAAACTGCTCTTGCTGTTGTAAATAATCCTTCAGCACTTCAACACTTAAGTCGTGTGGTAGAAAATTCAAATGGAGAGACACATACGGCTCTAGATGGACCCTGACGTCCTCTGGCGTGTTGACGGTAATGACTTTCAGCGCGCTGCGCGTCACTTCCGGGGAAGAGCAAGTGGTATCTTCGAGTCGTGGAGAGCGTTTGCAAGCCCGGGACTCTCGTAGACCTGAAGTGCTTCGAATATCAGTTTTGCACCGTTTTCCAACAATGCCTGTTAATTGTGCCTGAGCAGACGCTCGTCTCTTAAGAGGACGCGGAAGACCATCTATGAGCGCACGCGTTTTGTCCAAATCGGCACCGCAGCTGGAGAGAACCTCACGAAGAAAATCGGGCGAAGACTTTGGATAGTATAGCTGCAAAAGCAGTAGTTTATCCTCGAATAACGCATCCATCTACATCAAAGGGGCCAATCACGTTGTAGCACTGGTGCAGTAGTGTAGGAGGTTTTTTTCTCTCTCCATTGCGCACTGCAAGAGAAGGCGGTATTTCTGCACGTGGAGACAAGCCTATGCACGGCTGCGCGCGTATTCCACACCGTTTCTCCCGAGGACCGATTGCAAGAATTTTCGATCCACTCCACTGCGCAAATCCCTTTCCAACAACATCTACATCTGGCAAACGTCTGCATCCCGCCATTCGCAATGTCCGTTCCTGCCGTCGCACCTGAAGTCGACACAAAACAAGTCGTGGCTACTAGCGCTAATGCCCCCATCACACAAGAACCCAAGGGGACCTCCATGGATATGGCCCGGTCCTCTGTGGACGACAGAGCCACCATCGAGACATACTCAGACAACGAGAGTGGCTATAAGAGGGAGACCAACGAGTGTACGGAGTTTTGCATGGACTTCTTCCTGTGCTTTGGAGCCTGTGACGCCTGCTGTCCGCTGACGGGAGAAGGTTGCTGTAGCAGCACTGCTGCTTTCTTTGCTAATATTTGTGTTTCGTGTCTCAAATGTTGATGCCTCTGCTCAAAAATAAAGCATTTAAAAAAGCAGTAACCCCAGACAATCGTATGTATCCAAAATAAATTAATCTTGAAGAAAAATTCAAGTTCGGGAGAGCGGTGCTGTAAACTGGTTAATGATTTGGGTTCCCCGATCCCTGTCGTATTTCCGTTCCTTTTTTTTTTTTCTTGTTGCCTGCCTTTCATTTCTCTTCATTTTGAATCTGACCTTCATGCGTTCCGTTTCTTTAATTACAATTGCTCGAAACAGTGCCGAAATCTCAGTCCTCTACCTAAAACAACCTAGGGTTGTTTCAAGGCTTTTATGACGGTTTGGCTTAAGCTTTTCCCTCCTTCTTATCTGTTATAGAAGGCATCGCGCGAGCACAGATCCAGGCACAAGAGTTCTCGGTGCGGCAGTGGTCTTTGCACCCAAAGAAAGTACTCTAACTTCCCGTCTTCAATGCCTGACATATACGAATTGAACACTGAAGCAAAAATCGTGGCAGAGGCGAGTTGTAGCTCTCATCAAGCACACTATCCTGTAACTGACAATTTGGCAGCTATAGAAATGACGGCGGAGGGGCCCTCCAAAAGTGAGGATGAATCAATGCATATAAAAAACCTGAGCTCTGTACAACTGATCACCACAAATTCAAAAAAGAAAGAAACTTGTATCTTGGGATCCACTGCCACTAATTCCACGCATTCTGGTGTAACTGAACAGCTAAGTCTGATCAGGTCCGATATAGAATACATCTGCAAGGACCCTTATTGTACTCATAGTCAAGAAGGCTCTCACGAAGCAAGGAGCCTAATTAAGTACACCAATCGAACAGTGCACGACAACTTCTCTTTCACCGACAGTATGATGTTTTCCCATAATAAAGAAGGTCGAGTTCTGGTCCTGTCCTCAATGGAACCTTCACCGGAGTCGAAGAATATTTCTACCCACGAAGTATACTACTCTCTCCCTCAACAGGTTGTTCAGCCAGAAACAAAACCTAGCCAAGAGTTCACAAGAAAAAAACGAAAACGTAAAGTCCCTCCGATTACAATCATCCTTATTTTGTTCCTTGGTGCTGCGCTTATCGTTTCTTCATACTTCGCCCTTTTTGGGTCACCACTTTCACTGAAAAACTTCTTTGGCTCTTTGAGTGACCAGCAGAAACGTCAATGGGCTGCAAAATTAAACTTTCTAAATACGAACTCTTCGATGCTCAGAGAGCAAAACTCAAAGATGTCTCTGTCCTCGAGCCCAAAACAGTTTTCCGGCATTATCTACGCACCAGAAAACGTAATAGAGCACGGTTGTCGATTTTCAAAAGAACAAGCAATACAGGATGTTGCTTTGCTTTCAACAGTCACACTGAGAATAAGATTATACGGGACACACTGCAATCAAGTTGATTATGTACTACATTCAATCAAAGCTCTTAATATTGACATGACAGTATCCATGGGAATTTGGATTGGCAACGACACAAGAAAAAATGAGGAGCAAGTCAACACAGCAAAAACTCTTCTACTCACAAGTGATGCTAAATACATAAATTCAGTTTATGTCGGTAATGAAGTGCTTAGTCGTGAGGATATAAGCGAACAGTCTCTCATATCCATAATTAATGACCTAAAAGACTTTGTGAGAAAAAGGAATATAAACGTTTCTGTTGGAACTGCAGAAGTTGCTGAACTAGTGTCGAATTCTTTAGTTGAGGTTTGCGACGTAGTTGGCCTAAATTTACAACCCTTTGCAGCTGGAATTGCATCCACCAACGCAGCAAACTGGGCTGTGAACCGCTTAGAGTTCTACTCCCAAAAGTACAATAATGGAAAGACAAACTTCACCATATCTGAAATTGGATGGCCGTATTTCGAAGGCAGTGTTAAGAACGCAGATGCTACACCGATGGATTACCTTGCATTCATTACCAGATGGACACAAGACGAAGGAAAGCACCTCAAAAATGAGTGGTATTACTTTGAGGCATTCGATGAGCCATGGAAGCTGCATTTGAACATATGGGGAGCACAATGGGGGATTTTTGATGCGAACAGAAAGCTCAAAATGGGGTCGGAATCCATTTAAAGCAAATAGATCTTGTATACAAGCCAGAAATAAAACCACAAGAAACAGGTGAAAGACATGGTGGTATTGGCAATCACCCACAAATCTGGGTACTGGGGTGGAGGTACAAGCTTATAGTCCAATATATGCACGATTGTAACTGCCAAGTATGAAAGGCAAATGATTATCCTGAAAAAAATATGCCCGGAACTGGGAAATAACAATGATCTTGGTTTCATAAAATTGAATCCGTTCAAAAGCCAGTTTATTAACGCCAAGCATGTGAAATATTGCAAATTAAGGCCCTCGCGTTTTAAAAGGGGATAGAGGCTGAATGTAGCAATGTTGTTTATCCATTGAACGATTGCAACCATATCTGCATCCAGGGTTAAAAGTAAAAACGTTGAGGGAATTAGCGGAACCAATACGGTCTTCTCGTGTACTTGAAAAGAGAAGAGATAAAATGCCCATGCAGTGGCACTAAATCCATAAACCACGAGCTCCGAAGGGGGATTTGGACGTCTCAAGTTCTTCCAAAAACACATAGTGCATGGGGGTGCGATGGCAAGTAATGTGGCAGCTAAAGACATATTCTTAAGCTGACTATTGGTAAAACGCAGCTGATATTTCATCAATATGTTGGACAGGCACCAGAAGTTTGCTACTTTGTCTTCAAAGAGGCCCCTGTCAAAAGGAAAGACTCTTTTCACTATTTGAGCCAAAAGATTGAACGCCTCTTTATAGTTCGAGGCATAGAGAATAAAAGGTAAAACTATGAGCCCAGTCGTAGTAATCACAGAAACACCAACGGCTATAAGCTTTCCAACATTGAAAGTTGCTAGCGTGGACTTGAGGGACTTTTGTGGAGAAAATGCCTTTGACAAGATAAAAATGAAAATAAAAGGGCTATAGTATAGCGCCATCTGCTTGAATAGTACTGAACTCATGAACCATATCGATGCCAAAATTAAATTTCCTTTCATAAGTTCCACGACAGAGAACAAGAAGAGACCGAGCATAACTGAATTATACTGAAAGTGACCATTGTCAATGAGGATGAGACTTGGTTGGCAAAATATTATTGCAATCACTATAATTTGATGCAATCGACTCATGTTCTCTTTCTTGCCCCCAAGATATGATGCCACTTGCATAACAGCTGGGAAAAACACAATTAGCTCGCTAAGCAAGCAAGTGAATCTCATATATGTCTTGAGTTGAGAACTTTCGAAACCTCGAGAGCGACTCAATTCAAACCATTCAGGATTGAAAATCTTTCCCATTTTTCCCAAAATCCACAGGTGATATGCAGTCAATGGTGGGTAGTCTAGGCCCCAGTATTGTAAATCGTAGAAGTACCAGGTATCCATTGGTAGGCTAGTCGTCAACTCCATCCAATGCCTCTGAGCCTCGAAGTCTCCATTAATGGGCTTCTCGCCTTGACCTGAATATGGTCCAAGTCCAACGGCTGCCTTCAAAAGAACCACTCCTAAAATCAATACGTATCTAGCGGTCCATTGCTCCAGTGGCCGTTCGAAAACCTGCAATAAATCATAGATCGGAGAGTTATCATACGGAAAAGATTTTTTGCTCGAAATCAGAGGCAACTCTTTATCCTTAACAGGCGCTTTTGCATCGGTGGACAATACCATTGCACGCTTGCTTTTGGTAGTGTTTCCCATTATTTATGCCATCGGTGGAATCTGATCAGTAATTGTTGATGCGCACAATACATAGCCACGTGACAAACAAGCAGTTCATCCAGCCAGGAAATCGAATCCTCAATACATTGCAATCAAATCGCTCTCCTCCTCACTTTCTATATTTCTGTACGTTCCAGTAGAAGAAGCGTGCTTGATTTTTTATACTTCAGTTCTTTTTCTTCCTCGTCTTGCACATCTTCCGACAGTATATCGGTCGCTTCTCCTGCACCAAGGCGTGGCTCAGATTCACTTTCAGAGCATGAAAAGCGGTCGTGGATTAGTTTGTGTGCTTCTGAACCATAATCCCTTGGACCGGTACCATTTCTTTCTCCTGTGGCCAGCCTGGATCGCTGTTTTGGCTTGAATATGCCTCCTCCTCTACTTCCACCACTGCATCCTGCTCTTCTCCTCCTCCTGCTCTTCTTCAACCTCTCTAATCTCTTTTATCCCAGCCTTCTCCTCTTCACTTTCTATATCTACAGCCATTTCGGCTGTACCAATATTGTTGGTAACTGGTTTCCCTCTAGCGGCAATAATATCTATGAAGGATGTACTTGTTGATAGACTTGGAAGTCGATGGAGTTGTGTATTGCCCGAACTCATGTTTACTAAAAGAAAATTCATAATAGATCCACGATTCTAAAATGCTACACTGTCTCAGATTTATTCACTCCTTTTTTAATTGCCTCTTGTTTTCGATTTTTGTAGCCTATTACCGACTTTCCCCCACATAGTGAGCATTCCGTATAATTTTGCAAAACACCATACACTAACCCAGATACCCTCTCCAGCCCAATAATTAACCTGCTACTAAAAAAAGCCTCCACCAACCAGCACAAACCAAAAAAATACAAAAACCCTACCATTACCCCAGTATAACCGCACTGCAAGCTACCGCTTTTAGCAGCCAAATACCTGTCCAAGTTGCCATTTCCCACGAATCCCACCCCACGCACCACTTCGGGTGCGCGAACGTGCCTACACAGTATAAAGTACACGTGACACCAAAGTCGTCCAAAAGTTGTCCGGAAAGACCACTTCTCTGCAGTCAGAATCGTAAGAATTGGCAACTTGTCCGAGCGGTTAAGGAGAAAGATTAGAAATCTTTTGGGCTTTGCCCGCGCAGGTTCGAGTCCTGCAGTTGTCGCTTTTTTTTTTAATTTAAATTTCTTATATCGGCCTTTCAGATTTTGTGAAATTATCATTTGCAATGGGTGTTGAGCTGGACTACAAGCAATTAGCGAAGCTGCTCCTTTTAAGCTACTCGAAAGGCTGTTTGGAAGCAGCCGAAAAAACTAGTAAAAAACGGCTCTCAGTTAGACAGCGTGGTGATGCAAGATTAATTGAATCAATAAAGCGAATACAAGGGGACATGCGGAGGTATCGAATCGAGGAAAGTATAGAAAAGGCACTTGAAGCTGTCAATTTGGCAAAAATATACGAAAGGGTGGACCAAAGGGAAAGCAACCTTTCAAGCCGAGAGCCGGACCTAGGCTACGAAGATTGCATAGTATTGGAGACATTAAGGTATTTTAAGGAGGACTTTTTTCATTGGATGAATAAGCCCAAATGCCCCAATTGCAATCAAGACGGTGATAACATCAAGGCACTCGGCTCAGAGCGTCCTCAGAGACGTAACACAGACGAAATCTCTGTTGTGGAGGTATACTGCTGTGTCGATTGCCAACGCCGCATATTCTTCCCAAGAATCAACAATCCGGCGCGTCTATTAGAAACGAGGAGTGGCAGGTGTGGTGAGTGGGTTAATTGCTTTCTTCTTATCCTCAAAGCAGTCTTGGGGTCAGAGGTTCCCGTTAGATACGTGTGGAATGCAGAAGACCATGTGTGGTGCGAGTACTACAGTAAGAAACAACAGAGATGGATACATTTGGATCCATGTGAAAACGTCTACGACGAACCATCACTATATTGTGCCAATTGGGGTAAAAAAATGAGCTGGGTGATTGGTGTAGGTGACACCTACGTAGTTGACTTGAGCAACAAATATATTACAGTTGAGGAAAAGACAATTCGAAAATCTACAGTTGCCAACGAGAAAGTCGTTGAACAATTTCTCATCATCATGAATTCTTCTCTATTGGTACAATATTGGGAGGATCTCTCGACATCATCACTAAGTCTCGATGATAAATACATGAAACTATACGACGATGTTCTTTTGCTCCAGGCGAGAGAAAGATCAGCGGTTCATCCAGCTCCCAGCAAGCATAACTCATTACCCGAGGGACGTCAAACAGGTACCGCCGAGTGGACGACGGCAAGAGGTGAAAGTGGTTCCGGTGGCAAGATGTAAATAATACTTATCCATTTCCTGCCTGAATCCCTTTTGAGTGACGGAACAACTTTAGTCCGATCCAAGAGAAGAGCGCCCACCACCAAGCAACGACATATATACACCAGCAACTAATAACAAAGTAGTCAAACACTTCACACCAGTAGGCGATTGTGGCATATAATTCTTCGGTGCTTGCGTTTGTTTTTAGTGGTTTGATCACCCATTTCCAGCATTTGAGCAGTGAATTGATTGTGACAACAAAAAGTGCCCAGGTGAGTCCGACGAGTAAATACCCGTAGTATGCAGAGTCCTTATATTCTAGTTCATCCTCTGTAAGGAACGTTTCAGACAGCCTTATCAACGGTAGTGGATCGTTGTTTGACATGAATTGAGTGTTGGTGAGACATCATTGTGCACCGGGTCGCGAACTTTAATCCAGGTATCCATTTGAATGAACGAGTTGTATGGACGAGCACAGGTTAAGACAAAATTAGTGCAATTCAAACATGAGGGGAAATATATATAAGTGTATCTTTGTTTGATTGTATTATTGTTATTATTGTTATTATTGTTATTATTGTTATTATATTATTCTTCATCAATGTTGAACTTGGATCCCCCAAGAAGGTGAGGAGCGATTTCCTGTAACCAGCTCAATTCTATCTTTGAACAATTCCGTCCGTATGGTTTGGTCGTGTAAACATATTCAATGTACATAACTGCATCAATATTAGGTCTACCAAAAAGGTTCGATGAAGGATGTATGTTAAGTAATTGACCAGTTGAGCAAGTTCTGAATGAGCGATCCGGCATACCTATGGCGGTATTCAATGCATAGCCTTTCAAGAACGATTTAATTATCTTTTCAACATCTAGCAGACGCTGAGGTCCTTCAAATCCCTCTTCTTTATCTTCTTCAGTACCTCGTTCTAGCTGGAGGCGTAGATTTCGTACCTGGATAGTTTTCTCTTGTGAGCTTAGAGTGTTGTCCTGCTTAATTGTAGCAAACATATAGTCTATGAGTTGTTTTCTCACTTTCAATACGTTCTGAAAATCTTTGTAGCTGAAGAACAAATCTTTACACCACAACTTAAGCTCCATGGTTCTTTTCATTTGATGCAATTCATTGAAATGATCAAAATACTCTTTCAAAGCAATGAGATCACCCAGATAGAAACCTTTAGGACAATACTGCCTCCTGCGCTCATTGATTTCATCTCGCAATTCACCATTCCCACCCACATTTCGGATCAAATTCTCCACTGAGAGACAGGAGACAATATCCACCACATCTGGGAGAACCCCGAAATCAAGAGCACTTAGAAGCACTGCCGAGAGTGCAGGGGGCAAAGGTAACACAGCCATTTTCATGCCTAGTGTTGTTATGTTTCCTGCGTTGTCTAACGCGTGTAAAGCATACAATGAAGAAAGAGCACTCAAAATATTCTCTTCACCAGGATGCTCGAGCCAAGACCAATTGAGAAGGTCATCAACACCCATTTTTTTTAACGTTAAAACTGGAAGAATAATATCGTTTCGTAAAATCTCCGACTCTTGTTGCTTTGGGAGTTTGTTGTTGAACAAGTTTTCCGAATAAAGCCTAAAAACCTTACCAGGACTCTCTCTTCCTGCTCTTCCTGCTCTTTGCTTCGCTGAAGCCTGTGAAATCGGGGTTGTTAACAAGGAGGAAAGACCCAATTGATGCTTCCAGACCTTGACCTTCCGAAGTCCGGAATCGATAACATATTTCACACCACTCACAGTGATAGACGTTTCAGCAATGTTAGTCGCAAGAATTATCTTTCTTTTTCTCGCTGGAAGCTTCTCAAAAATCTTCATTTGTTGTCCTGGAGATAATGCTGCGTAGAGAGGAAGAGGAACAATTAGAGGTGCTTCTTTCGGCAACTCAGGAGCTATGTTGTTGAGAACGTTGACACAGTTATCAATCTCTTCTTGGCCTGGCAAGAAACAAAGAACATCTCCCTCTTGTTCTGACATGTTGAGTTGCACGACACACTTCACCATGCTGTCGACGACATCCTCAGACGAATCTTGTAGGTAATGTCTTGAAACGGGATACATTTTACCTTGAATGTATAAAATTGGAGCATGGTCGAAAAACTTGCTGAAGAGTTCGGCGTTTAAGGTAGCAGACATGACTACTATCTTCAAGTCAGTGCGCTTCTTTTCAACGATCAATCTCTTTAAAAATCCAAGGATGAGGTCAGTTAATACTGTCCTTTCGTGAGCTTCATCAATAACAATGCATGAGTATTTGGAGAGTTTAGGGTCTATCATGAGCTCCCTAATCAACATACCGTCAGTCAAGTAATTGAGTTTTGTCTTTGGAGATGTAACATTAGAAAATCTCACCTGATATCCAACCTCTTCTCCAATAGTGCATCCGTATTCTTCGCTGACTCTCGCAGCCAAAGACGCAGCCGCAACTCTACGGGGTTGAGTAACGGCTATTTTCTTTTTATTTATAGGAATTAGAAATTGGGGTATCTGGGTCGACTTACCCGAGCCAGTTTCACCGATGATTATTGTTACCTGATTTCTCGTAATGTACTCTGTGATTTTATCCTCATGCTGGAAGATCGGCAATGTTTTTCTGACTTCCATGAGTTCCTGTGCTTTTTGTCTTTGGGCTGATTTAGAAATGTTCCGGAATGTACTGAAGCCAGTTGCGTCATCGACGTCTTCTTCATCGTTTGAATCATTCTCGCCCTCAAAAAAGACCTTCTTGTTCCTGCTCTTTTCCTTCAGGCGTTTTAATGGAGTATCCTCAGTACGAACTAGTTTATTTGGTGATGTTTCGAAGTGTGACTTTTGCTCGACGAAATTTGTAGCTTCTATGAGGTTGGTCTTCGACTGCAAGATCGAAGAACTTTGGTCGCTTTGTTTTTTTAAAGGCACTTTATCTTCTTCAAAACTTATTTCCCGTTCTTTGGTGTATGGAACAGGATCATTTTGCGGTTCGATCTCGTTATCATTATCAGAGAACTTGATCTTCTTATTAGCCGCATGCTTTATGAGTGCCTCTTTGAGAGTTTCAGAGGATTCGACCAGACTGACCTTATTCTTTTTTCTTTTTCGCTTCTTGGACTTTGAAACATCTGCCGCTTTTCTGTCTGGATTATTGGACATTTCCAATTTAATTTTGAAAAGTTACCTGTGCGATGAGTGTTTAAGAAGCTAATGCGATGCTGTCGCGGGCTTGTCAATGTTCTGTTGAATTTGACGTGCCTCGAGTTGAGCCTCTCATTTAAAAATATTCCCGATCTTAGGCCACACACTTATTTTTTTTATCCATTTACTGTTATCAATATTATAAGAATTATCTTTTTGGGGATCGTTTCTTTTGTTTGTACTTGCCCGTAGGATTTTTTTTTCCCACCAGTTTTCTAGTATTTTATAGATGGGCCCGCCTTTACTGACAAGCTACGACAATCCTTCGCGATTTTAGATATCGAACAAACATTTTACATTGGTCAATCTAGAAAATGATTCGGCAGCTTCGACAAATCAGAACAAATTTGAAGATATTTAAAAGATATCAGTCGTCGGGTCCTGGTGTCCTTTCCGCTGAAAGACCGCCCGAGACCATTTCAATTGTTCCCCCACTCTCTCAGTTGACTCATAACGATCAGATCAAAAAAGATTTCCAGCATTCACTTGTCGGCTACTTGCAAAGCCGGCACTTGGTCGAGTCTATTACTAGTGATGACTTATACAAGTTGACAGAACCTGGGTGTCCGAAAATGACGCTTTATTGTGGAGCAGACCCGTCAGCAAAGCTGCTTCACCTCGGTAATTTGCTTCCTCTCATGGTGTTGCTCCACTTTTATCTCAGGGGACATGATATTTTCGGTCTTGTTGGGGGTGCAACAGGAGCCGTTGGAGATCCAAGTGGGCGCACAACAGAAAGATCTCAGTTGGATGGCAATGAAAGAGAATCCAACGTGGGGGAAATACAGCACCAGATCGAATCCTTTTTCGAAATCGGTGCCAAATACGCAAGGTCGAGAAACTACTATCCAAATCCTGATGCCCCAAGTACTGGTGACTTTACTTCGGTAAATAATGTGGATTGGTGGAAATCAATCAAGCTTCTTGATTTTTTGGAATCCTACGGCAAACATATCCGTGTGTCTCAAATGCTTGCAAGAGACTCCATTCTGTCTAGACTTGAGTCACAGAACGGAATAGGTTTTAATGAATTCACCTACCAGGTTTTGCAAGCCTATGACTTTTGGCATCTTTTCAAGACCCATGGCGTGAATGTGCAAGTAGGAGGTAATGACCAATGGGGTAATATAACTGCGGGAACCGACTTGATATCCAGGGTGCAAAAGCACTTTGCTAATGGTGAGACTACGTCAAAACCAGCCTTTGGAATGACTGTTCCACTTTTAACTACACCAAATGGCCAAAAGTTCGGAAAGTCTGCTGGCAATGCCGTTTTCATCAACAAGTCTATCACATCTCCTTTCCAATTGTATCAATTCTTCATAAACTCGCAAGACGACATGATGCCTAAACTTTTGAAGATGTTTACTCTTCTTTCTCTTGGGGTGATCCAGTCGGTAGTTTTACCCATGCACGATGCTGATCCTGGCCTCCGAATTGCTCAACGAGTTCTTGCAAGAGAGGTAGTGGATTTGATACATGGTCCTGGAGTTGGAGATCAAATGGCTTACATTACCAGCTTTTTATTTCCCACCCCAGATCAGCCGTTCAACCATGAGGTTTCTGCTGAAAAGTTGATTGATAAATTCGAGAAATCTGGAATTCTACAAAAACTTAGTCTCAAGAGCTTTCCTAAGCCGGAAGAGCTCAGAATGAGCACACTCTTGGCAAAGGTCATGAATAAATCCAAAAGTGAAACAAAAAATTTGATAAAGGCTGGCGGTATTTACTTGGGCATAGAGAGAGACCAGTTCATTGACCCAGACGATGTTGTTTTATTCGACAAGGGAAACCATCTATTGGACGGAAAGTTACTTCTTGTAAGACTGGGAAAACTGAACTATTACTTGGCTGAGATTACTGAATGAGTAGCATGAATAATTTGTACATAGAATGCAATAATTTACAAACACCTATTTGTGAAGGACCTCCCCTACAGCCGAAATAACCCGAGGGAATACCTTGCTGTTGGCTGCAATCACACCCTTTGATTGCAATAATCTACCCTTTCCAAAGTCAAGCTTGTTACCCTCAATGTCACCAACCTGTCCCCCACTCTCAGAAATCAAAATATTTCCTGCTGCATGATCCCATATTTTCTCCCTATACGAATCACTAATCGGCAAGCGCAAGTATATATCCGCTAAACCTTTCGCCAAGACACAGTATTTCACCTGAGAGTCCAAATTGATAGTCTGTTTTGCAACGTTATTCTCATCAAAGCCCAAAACAGATTTGATTTTGCCTTGCGTAGAGTGCGAAGAGTGGCCCTTTTCAACTCCTTCAAGAACTTTCAACTTATCGGGAGAAGTCTCGTCTGTCATCTTGATTCTTTGTTGATTCTCTAGGGGAACAAACTCGTTAGATTCGAAGAGGGGACTATAGTACGAACCAACGCCTTTAACAGCCGAGAAAAGACCACCTCTAGTGCCATATTGCTCCTCATTGGAAACAATGCTTTCGGGGAGATTTGGGCATCCGATCACTCCCAAGACAACCTCTCCATCTTCAATCAACGCAAGGCAGACGGCAAATTGGTCGCCTCTCAAGAAGCCTTTGGTTCCATCAATAGGATCCAAGGCCCAAAACCTTCCTTTATTTCCACCATGGTAATTTCCTAAATCTATGCTATCGAAAATGGTTTCTTTCGCGTCCAAGCTCCCCAAGACTTTGTCAGAGGTTGCAGATAACCTTTGAGCCTCGTCTATGATCTCAACAATTTTTGAGGTCAAGGCCTTGGCTTCGTCTGTATCTTTGCGCAATGAGTCTGCGTCTTCCTCACCAACTATCTTATCAGAAGGGAAATTGATTGATATAGCATGGTTGATGAGTGCCTGTGCAGCGTAGTCGCCAATGGTAACGGGCGATTTATCGTCTTTGATTTGTGTGCCAGTCCGCAGGGTAGCTGCAATGGAATCGCTCAACTTCTTGGTCAATATCGAGGCCCTTTTCACCGCCAAAGTTGCTACTTCCAATTCTTTTGAATAAGGATGCGTCATGGAGAGAGAAGTGCGTGGTAATGCGATATGAATCAAGCGTTTATAGAGAGCCGAGACGAACAAGGTGGAAGCAAAAAGCGAGATGTAAGTGCCAGGCAATTTCATCTCTAGTGGTTCGTGCGAGCACGTGAGACCTGGGCCTTAAAATCAAAGTTTTCTACAATCTGGGGCAGCAAATGCAAGTAGCACAGTGCGCCGCAAAGCATAAAAACGCAAGAAACTATTTTCATGACACTAGGACGTTTCTCTATTCTGCGTGTTTTGACTTCTTTCTTTTTCAGCACTCCTGTGACATTTGGTTTGGAAGAATGGCCTCTTTCATCTCTTCGAGAATTTGACTTGCATGCATTCCAACAAGTTATGATACTGTTTGGCCTGCGTACGAGGAGTCTTCACCAGGGTCAGTAGCTGCGAACTGATACCTAGATTACTTACTTCATTCTTGATTGGTGAGAGCTGCTCTTGATGCACTCGGGAATACTATTCATCGGAGTTCTCTCCGTAATATGTTGGGGCGTGCAGTTGCTTCCGGTCATCTCCGTGCCCATCACCGGAAGAGGGACCAACTACTCTCTTTGCTTATCGCACTACAATAACGTATCGTTTGGTGTATTCGGAGTGTGTGACACTGTTAGGCACATTTGCTCTCCGGCCCACATAGGTTACACCGATGCAGCATCCTTTATCTACGCAAGTGATGCCGACACAGACGAGTCGGATGGTACTTTGACTGTCGTTCAACTTCCCTCTGAAGTTACCCATGTGGTTTCCAAACTATTGGTGGTTCACGTGATAGCTTTTGTGTTCACCAGCTTTTTGGTTTTACAGTCCATGTTTATGTTTCTAGTTGATCTCTTAGAGCTCAACGATTCCGTAAAAGCATTCATCGAAAAAAGCTGGATCAAGCTCCACAAACTACGATCGAAGTCCAAGTCCAATATACAATGTCCTATCACGAGGGCGAAGATGAGGAAGATTAACTATCAATATCTCAATGTCATGCTATGCTTTGCTATATTCTCGTTTTTGCTGAATTTGCTAGCTTTCTTGGCTGATTTTCTATTGTTTGTACCAAAGCTTGGCCCGCTCGGTTGGATCCAACAGCTACCTGTGCTCATAATGGCTTTGATCGCCTCACTACTTTGCTTTCTCAAGAGATCGATCCAATCCAGGCGCCATCTAAATGAGGACAACGAGCTGCGTTCAATCTTGTATCAAAAGCGCGGCACACTTGTTGACGATACAGCGGATAGTCTTTCTGACGATGGCATCTTCATTTATTCCAATGGGTTCTTGAGCAGTCATAAAGACGGAATGCTCAATTCATTGCAACAACAAGGCGGTGCATCCCGAGTTGGGTCTCCTGATATTGAGCTACAACTGTTTGACAGCAGATGATCCATGGGGAATGCCTTAATGTTCAGAATTCTGCGGGAAAACTTACGGAACTTGAAATTTTGGCTTGTACACTGGTTGTATAATCCTCCGGTTGACTTGAATACTAATTACCTACACAGCATACATCAATAAACATTTAAATTTCATTCACGATATTTGACTCTATTTTCAAGACTTTATAAGCCTGCTGTATTGTAGATTTGAGTTCTGAGTCCGGAATAGTCCCGGCTTCCTTCAAAAATTTCACCAACTGAGTTAACTGAACCCCCTTCGCTACTTTTGAGTCCTTGCTTTTACTCTGGATCTCTCGCAACTTGTTGATGATATCAGCGCCACTTTCAACCAACGCTGGACGACTAGTACTGAATGCAAAGGTGACTAAATGAGAAAGGTCCTGGATGCTTTCCGTTACACACCGAAGAAGAAACTTGACGAAGTCAGTGGATACACCATAGTGAAAAAGAACTGGCTTCATGAAAGATAAGTCTAGAAGTGTAGCTTCTTTGCTTGAATTCTTTGCATTCTTGCAATATCTAGCAAGAAATAGTTCCACAGTAGGCTTTGAGGGTGCAATTTTGTACTTTTCAACTAAAAGCGTCAACGCACGACGTGAAGCAGATAAGTTAGACGAAAATGAGGTAAAATACGCTAGTTTTTCAAGTGATAGTGGATCAAGTTCTTGCAATAGGCTTGGGTTCGTCGGCAAAAGAAAGTCACTAACAAACCTGTCAAAATGCTCCACTCTATCTAGCGTAGTATTTTGCAGCAAGTTCTCAAGAAGAAACGACACGAAATCTTTCATTGTCGAGTGGTTCAACCTATCGACATTGCGACTCACATATTGCAAGATCGGGCCGTTCTTGAGTCGTCCCTCTGGATGGGACAAGATATATTTTGTCACGTTCTCAATGCTGATGGCACATTCTTGTAGGGCCTTGTAAAGCTGATCTATGTCTAAGTTAGTTTCAAGCAGGTTATTAGAGAGCGCATTTGAGATGACCTGCTCTTCTTTGATATTATTATATCTCATTTCATTCCGGGTTCTGGGAAGTTCTGCTAGTTCAATAATATTTGACCTAAACGACTCTATCCATGGTATTGCTATGCTGGCAAACATCAAGTGCGATTCGTTCACGGAGCTTTTTGATACAACTCGATATTGAGGATCTCCAGTCAATGGCGACTTCTCTGCCAAACAGGTAACCAAAATGTCCTCTGTCGACGGTTTGTATGTTAGATCACAGACGTGTTCCGGCTTGACCATATCCTTGAATATCCTTTGGGAAGACTCAATAACAGGAGGAAAAGGCACAGCAGCAGCCATTTCTGCCATGCTCTGCTCTAGCGATTGCTGATGCGATATCTCTGCCGTTGGGGTGAAGGAAAAAAAAGACTTCGAACTGTTGAATCTCTTAGTATTACTTGCAAGAAGCGGCCTTAGCCTCGGCACTTTACAGCTTTGCATCATGGTTTGGCCAAAAGCAGCGTAGCCAACTTTCTTCATCGCACATTCTTTGATGAAAAATGCGATCTGAGGTGCTCGCACCAGCACCACTTGAGAATGCCGGCACCTCAAGAATAGTGTAATCGTTTAATGGTGAGTAGATCCTTCGGGCCATCTTGGATGGGAAAGGGTTACCATAATTCAAGGATTTTTCCTTTGATGTTGTCACGAGCAAATGAATTGTTTACTTGGTAAATGTGAGACAGATCAGAAACTTCTTCGAAACCGAGACGACAAGCTACCGGTCGAATATGGCACTGCTAAGGTTTTAGAAGAAAAGAGTAAGCAATTTTGATTCTTTTGTTCCAATGATTTTGCTCTTAGTGCTACTAGCTGTTTTCGCTGGTCCCTACACCGTGTCCGGGTGGGAAAATACCCTAATTACAGATATGATAAACACACGATTTCAAGAACTCTATCACACAGACGATTCGCTCTGTTCCCACGAAGCCGTGGAAGAATATATACACGAATGCCTGGAATACGGGGCAGACAATGTGAATCCCAGGATTCGCCTCCAGCTGGCTGTGAGACTCTCAGTGTGTGAGTTCGTCGAGGCCAGAGTTTATTACCCTGAGGTTTGTCATGACTTAGATTCTGATGAAAGATTTAACCAATGTGTTCAAGAGTTCAGGAAGTCGTCTCAGCTCTGGACAACGTATTCTGGGCACTATAGAAGACTAAGGTCCGTTTGCTACGAGGAAGCACTTCCGTATGTACGGGCACGTCTCCTTGATCTTTTTTTCAATGTCACCGAAATCTACTCTGAATTTCACCGTGCCAGCACGCATGCTACGACCGAAACGCAAAAATTTCAAGAAGAAATTCTCTCCAGGTTCCAGTCGCTACTTGATCTTATGGACGGGTCCCGAGTAGATAGAGAAAAACAAAAGGAGAGACAAGAAAAAGATTTCGAGGCTTTTCACCAATCGATGGTAGTTAATTCGCAATCGATTGAGCAATTTTGGGAAAGAAGTTTCCAAAACCTAATTGAGCGTCATGACGTGCTAGAGCACAGCTTAACCACAACCCAAACAAAGCTAGAGCTGATGCTAGCTTATATAGATACGCTGTACGCTAGCTTTTCACTCACGAATATGCGTCTTGCATCGTCTCACCGTGAAACGGCGGAAATAATCTCGGAAAACATGGATTCTTTAGTTACGGCTGCGCAACGAGGTTCTGAAGTCCTCGCAACTGCTCTTGATGAAAACCTTCGGAAGAGCGAAGAAGTCAACATGGCTCTATTATCGGTCGGAGCCCAGCTAAAAGTTGCCCAGGACCTTTTCAAGCAGGAGTATAATACTATCATTACAACTTTGGCCTCAGGTTTGAAGCAAGACATATGGGTTATAGTACATTCACTCGAAGCAAAAATTGCAAACTTCTCAAGCAATCTATTGGCTACGGGCGATGTGTTTGAGAAGAACGTGATCAAGCTCGCCGATACGTTGACTGGGTTTCAGTCAGTGTCCGCCAAGTTCGACGGAATGATACAGGATGCTCGAGACACCTTCCTATTTTCTTTTACAAGCTCGGGATCGAGAATACTATTCGTCCTCATAATAGGAGGACTATTTGTGAATTGTGCTATCCTATTCAACAACGAATACAAAACATTTGTTCTTGCTATCATCTTGGGCTCTTTGCTGGCTGTTGTATTACTCAAGTGTGTTGCGACCTTCAAGTCAGCTTGGGGTTTTTTGTCACTCTGACCGTTGCTGCGAAAAAGGCTTATCGGAGCGGTGCGCATCAATCACTCCATGGCCTTGTTAAACATCTCGTCGCCAGATAGGCTTGGCAATCAAACACAGCATGAGATATACACATCTTTTTCTCATCTCCATTCTGTTGATTGTGGCATGTCATGTCATTTTACGCAGACTACCGTCTTTCCCCGCTAAGAGCATGCTTCATGGGGATTACCCACTGCAGGCAATCTCGCCAATTGACTCCAGTGTTTTCGACAATCTCATTCTTTACGCCCAACTCATAGACATATCCTATTGCATAGACACCTATCACCAGATAGACGAACCATTCGAATGCGGGCTCTGTGGGCCAGGACTTGCAAACATGTCATTGGTCACGCAATGGTACTTTGATGATGCTGTGTGCGGATTCATCGGCAAAACATATAGCAACATTTTCAATAACACGTATAGTGGTGTCACCGGTGTAATAAAAACGTTGGTGATATCCTTAAGGGGAACCCGATCGTTGTACGACACGATTGCCGATCTTATGGTGGAAATGACGAAGTACGAGATCGAAGGCGACGCGGTGCCGCCGTGCGGCAGACAATGTAAAGTCCATAGTGGATTTATGACTTACTACCGGAACACACTCCGAGCAATGGAGGATGTGCTTCTAGGAGAGCTTCAAGACGTGGGACACAACTACCAGCTCGTATTTATGGGCCACTCAATGGGCGGCTCTGTAGCTCTACTTCTTTCGCTCCATTTTCTTTCTTTGGGGTTCAACAATACTACCTTGGTGACCATGGGTCTGCCACTAATCGGCAACAAGCAATTCACCACTTGGACAGATGAGGTGTTGGGAAGTAAATACGAGGCGAAGCACAACTCTTTCCACAGGAAGTATCTTCGTGTTATTCACAAAGAAGACATTGTAACCACGGTTCCCCGGAAAGGAAATTTGCTCGAGGCTTATCATCACTTTGACAATCAAATCTACATCAATACTACTGCAGAGCTGGAATTTCCAGAGAGGTGGCAGGTTGTTGATTGCCACACCGAACAGATGCAACGTTGCATTGCGAGCGACTTTGCTTCGATTTTCGATAAGATGGCCAATTTCTATCGTGCACACAATACCTATTTTCGACGTCTCGGCCACTGTGGAATTATCTCACCCTTCGGAGGAATTTAATGGGGAGTTCAAACTTGCATTGTAGTGGTCTCACTACAAGTAAAATGTCAGGTTCCACCAAGTAGCTGCCAGCGCAAAATGGGTAGCGTCGGAGCTCATTAGGCGCGCGTGCGATACTACCAAATGATTAGGATCACCGCTGCCCACAGCCCACCTGACTCTTTCTCAGCTACCATGAGCAGACCGGCAACAAATACATTGATACTAACCAAGTTAGATAAGCGCATAGAAGACGACCCTGGTATTATCGCGGGATTGGTTGCGAAAGGCAACTTCAACGTGGAGCTAATCTCGCTTCCGAGGTTTCTGAGAATCATTCTAGTTTGCGTCTCTTCGCTGGTGGCAGCCATGCTACGAGATCACTTGTCTGGAGAGTTAGGCACAAAAGCACTCATTTCGTTCAGCTTGGAAGACAATCACCTGAAAGTGCTAGAAAACGACAACTGGGCCATAGAGTCCGATAATATGGATTATCTCGAGCTTCCTCTGGAGGAAGGTAGCCGCAGATTTCTTATCCTGCCCCCACTTTCTCCCCACACGGAATGGAACGATTATAGCAAGACAGAAGAGGGCCCAAACAGGAAAACGATATACTCGCCGGATGAGCTTTCACATCTCTTGTGGGACAGACTAGGCGGGTTTGAAAGCTCTCAAGTGCAAAAGTATCTGGATGAAAGTTTTTCCGAGGAACAACAAAACCCAGAGAACCAAGATTACGGGGATGAATTAAAATACACAGAGAAGGAGGTTTTTGATATTTCCAAGAGGCCCGAGATCTTGTTCGAGGCTATTGAAAACGGCACTCCGGCAATCGTTGTTGACAAGGTGGGCAACCAACAAAAGAATTGCTCATACAAACTTCCAAGAACGTCAATACCCCCACCTTTGTGACAAAACATAGATAGTGTCAAAAGCATTTTAAAACTGGAGAGGTCCATATTTGCGTTTCTCATGAAAACAGTGGCCTGGTGTTGCGGAGATTCATCACATCGTGTGCAGTATACACTGCCCTATTTTTTTCCGCGATGAGCTTTGATCATTTTACTATCTCTAGACATTCTACCAATACAGAAAAAAATGGCCAAAAAGTCCAAAGCGCTGCCTAGGACGAAATCACCAAAGAAGCATGCGTCTGAAAATCCATCGCCGCTGAGCCCCTTGGCCAAAGCCAAATCTGAAAAATCAAAGCCAACCAGCAAATCTCAGGAGAAGGACCTCGTGTATGTATCCAAGACTCAAGCAACATTGGCAATCGATGAGTTGGCCAAATTTCTTGAAAGGTCAAAGCAAACTGGCACAGCTGGAAAACCCAATCTTCTTGAGGATGATGACGAACTCTCCAATGATGCTGAGTTGTCAGTGGTGGTGGAGTTGAAGAAATTCTACACGAAAAAAGCAGAGTTCAAGCCAACCCTCATTCCCATGGCCAAACCAATTGTAGATTTAACATCAGACTACAAAACCTGTCTTTTCTTAAGAGACCAGCTCATTACCGACGAGGAAGGTTTGCAAAAGGTAGAGGATGCAAAAATCCCCACGTTGGCCAAAATCCTCACATTATCACAGTTGAAAACGGTTTATAAGAGTTTCGAAAAGCGTCGTGAACTCTTCAGAGAATACGACTGTTTTGTCGTGGATGATGCTATTCTCTCATCCATGCCAGCAGTGTTAGGTAAAACTTTCTACAGAAATGTATACAAATTCCCTGTGAACATTAAGGTCACGTCCACCAAATCTCCAAAGTCGTTATCTCTCACAACACTTGCAAACCAAATCAAAAAAGTCTTATCCTCGTCTGCATTTTTACCACCGGTTGGAAGTACTATTATTTCGCGAGTTGGATCCATCGGACCTCAATTCAGTCAAAACGACTTACTTGCAAACATACAGAATGTCTTGCAGAAGTTCCCCAAAGAGCAGGTAGTCACTGTCGGCTTGAAGACAGTCGCATCGCCGATTTTACCTCTCTACTACACTGACAGAATATACGATGATTCCGACATCCTCGA
This sequence comes from Metschnikowia agaves, assembly GCA_963678735.1. Taxonomy (NCBI): domain Eukaryota; kingdom Fungi; phylum Ascomycota; class Pichiomycetes; order Serinales; family Metschnikowiaceae; genus Metschnikowia; species Metschnikowia agaves. Next base: position 226,385 of record CAVMBV010000003.1, on the reverse strand, counting down.
TGAGTCTGTTGAAGAGAAGAAAGACCTCAACGAGACGGACGATGACGTTTACACCCAGGGATTGTTGGAGTTGGCTGATGAAGAGACCGTGACCAAGATTCTTGGAAAGAAGTTAAAGAGCAAGAAAAACAAGAGCAAGAAAGTCTTGCACAAAGTGGGAAAGGTGACTAGCAAAGCTTAATCTCATAACATTCTAGTAAAACTGTACGCGCGGCATGTCCATGTTGTAGACCTCGCACCGTGATGAGTGGCACCAAAGTAATGGTTTAAGTTGAACTTAGCAGTAAAGCCAGAGTGCCTCTTCTTGCGTTCGAAGTAATGTGGGTTCTCACTTTATTACACAATGGTAAAAGTACGTTTGTTTGTTTGGTCTTCGTTTTGTTCAAGTCAATTTATTAACATTAAGCTTCTCACCGTGCGCTTCGGTCTTCTTCTTCGACATTAGTTGGAAGGAGCCATGAATACAAACAAAGCCCATCGTGTCTCTACATAGCGGACCTTAAAGTCCCCAAGAAGTATATTGGTATCAAAGTAGGGGAACATGGCCCAGAGAACCCTTCGAGATCGCCGTTGTCAATTGAGTTTCACTCGATCTGCACAACTGATATCAACGGCACAATATACAAATTGCCCAGCAAAGAAGCACATCCGTTCGAGGTTGATTTTGATCAAGACCATATTGTGGCAAAAGTGAATGCAAACAAAACAAACGAAATTCAAATGCGCTTGAACTGGGAACCGGTGATTGTTTTGGCATATTCCAAGAAAATCCTGTTTGAGGGCCAAATTCGTCCAAGCCCATTGCCACTGTTATTGGGTGGCCTTATTGCAGCAAAGGTGGATATTAGAACTACCAATGACCCTACGGCTGCAACCCACTACGTATCATTGACCGACGCGCCTGATTTCAATCTACATATTGCTGTTCTGAGGGCCATACCTGTCGTAAATGACAAATGGTGCAGCTACTTGCAATCATCGGGAGATAATGTTGAAGACTGGCTTTTCAATATAAGACCCGATCTACTTCTTTTTTCTACCAGGGGCGTTAACTTGTATCCGGATCTCAACCGAAAGTTGCTTTTGAAGGGTATCACCATTATACTTATCACAAATGACACGCACCTGAAGCGAACCAGACACACAGAGATATGGCTTAAATGTCTTTCAGTGCAGAATGTATTGAAAATTGCTCCAAGTACAACTTTATCAACTTTATTTGATAAATTTGAGGTTCATGACAGGTTGTGTTTCATAGATCTCTGTGACGATCACGAATCAGCATTGATTGGCCAAGATGTAGGGGCTCTAAGCAACCTAGAAAATTTATGGGAGATGGTTACAGCAGTAGATGTCTCGAAAATTCGAGTATATTCCGTGGCAGATCTAAAAGATGCATTCTATTCGAAATCGCAAACAGACACATTGTCATCGCTCAATTCGAGCCAACGGAGAAAGAGGAGAAAACTCTCGAAAGTCAACGAAACTGATTTCTTTCTGTTTGCTCCCAAACCATCACCCATATCTCACAAAGATAGGGAGTCAGAACCAAGCAAAACAACACAATCCCAGACACAAGTCGAGGAAAAGTTACATGATGAAATCCAGGGACCTGTTGATGAAGGGTATAAAAGACCTGAGCCCAACGCTACTGAAAATGAAATAAAAGCTACCGATGAAGCAAACGCTACCCTCACTTCAATGCACGAAGATCATGAATGCATCACTGAACTTGATGAAAGCACAAATGCTCTTGTGCCACTGACCGATGTTGATTTAAAACCCCACGTCCCCTCTACAAATAGGTCGGAACATGATCAAATGTTTGTGCCACATGTGTCTTTAGCGGAGGCAATTATATCAACGAAACAACTAGCAACGAAGGAAGTGAAACAGGATTTGGAAGTAGAGGCCCCTATTGAGGCACAAATGAATCAACTTCTTTTGGTAGAAGAGATTGATTTGAAAAGAAGAAAGAATGAAAAGATTGAGCCCAAAGAAAGCATGAAAAAAAACGGACGAAAAAATTTCAAGGCTTTTAGGAAGCTGGGACCGAAGCCCAATTGCATTACAAGGACTTTTATCGAGCTAGTTGATGAAGGTTCAGAAATCTACTTTAAGAACTCACCGGCATTAGATCTACAAAAAGAATTAAGGTCAAATATTCAAGATTTTGGTAATGAGCTTGGTGCCGTGAGCGGTTACCTCCCTCAAGTGAGCCAGTTATTTGTTGATGAGACTTCAGACACTGAAGATTTACCAAATAATGGATTTAAATTTCTGTCTGAAAACAAGAGTTTTGCAGATGAAAATTATGCCCCAGATATGTACCAGAATTCTTCTGATGTGTTTCACGACGATGACACTAACGACAGTTTTGCCTTTTCGTTCTCTAGAAAGATTTAAGTCTGTACTTATGGGACTAGTTTACACACTATTGGTAAATTAATTATTCTGAATATGTAAACATGCAACTCCTTAAATCAAAACCCTATAATGAACAAGCCAAAAAAAAAAAGAAATTAGTACAACCGTTTTTTCGACCTAGAGCTTTCCTTATTATCTGCATCGAGAGCACGTTTTTTAGATGCACCTTTATCGTCGGTCGACAGCTCATCGTCCATAGGCGTAACCTTGGGGTTTGAAGAGTTAACTGATGTATTATCCAAAAAATCATTGACATCGAAGTCATCGAAACGAGAATTAGAAGGCAGGTTTTCTTCACTTCTGTGGCTTTTTTGTTCCTTCAATTGCTGCTGTTGCTTCTCCTGTCTGCTGGCTAACGTCTGTATCCAATCTTGGACCTGCAGTAATGCTTGGCCCTGTCTCAAGATATTTTGCTCAAGGCCCTGAAGCAGATCATCTTCGTTTTCTTTTGACAATCCACCTGAACCATTTACCGCGTCAGAGTTAAAATAAGAAGTGCTCAACTCAGGGAAAAGTTGACTGGGGGAGGCTGCGGAAGTCAGATCCTGGTTCATTATTTGATCATAAATTTTATTCGCGTACGGGAAGGGTTCTGAATTCTTTCTGGTATCAGGAGTATTCCTGGCTATCTCTTCGACAGAGTCTCTTTTCGTAGCAGGAGAGGAGCTGGATTTGGAAGGAGTTGAGCCAGAAGATCTATAAGCCTGGTCCATCAACATTAAGCGAGGTTTGTTTCCAGGGTTGGAAGTGCTGAAGTTAGAACCATTATAAGATGAAACTTGATTGCTGTTGAAAACGCCATTCTCAACTTCAAAGATTTTGCCTGCCGAGTTGCCATAGACTGCAGCCAAGAACTTCATGATCTTGTCTAGCGTCTGAGACTGTTTCTGATGTCGTTCGCGGGCATTGAAGCTCTCATTCCATAACATCTGGTTATCTTTTCTCATTCTGCGGACGTCTTCTATAATCGCAATTTGATTCATTTTGATCAGCTCCAATTCATTCATAACGAGTTGGATATTAAGCAGATTAGACTCCTGGGTGTCTTCAGTGTTTCCCGTTTTATTGCGCACAATGTTGTCAAGCAAATCTTCTCTGCCCCGAACGAAATGAGGATTTTTGAACTGAAGAACTTCTTCCAGGTTCCTCTCATCTTTCAAGGAGCCACTATTCACATCTTGAACCTTATGCCACCCATACATATTTAACTGACGGACAAACGATGCAAAGTTATTGTGCTTAAAGTACTTCGGGAGAATATTCTTCATGAACTCCTCACGGTGGACCACCTGGAAAGTCTGACCATCTTCGTTCCACCGAATGAAATCATGATTAGCTGGATCATTAACCATCGACCATATCTTCATTACAAAAGCCGGGCGAGTCTTTGGGCCCTGCGACTCTTTTTTCCGTTTTCCCGACACAATTAGCGGTTGTGGCCTGATGGCTGAATTGACATTGTTGTTGACGTATTCAGGAATTACAGACGGATCGGAGAATTTTAAATTCTCCGAAATGACAGAGTCCGAAAGCTGTGGGAGAGCTGGTTGGTACGGTATTCTCGTCAAGGCGCTGCTATAGGGTACGCTTTCGTTGTTGTAGTCCGAGTTTATGTATTCTGTGAGGGGACTGAGCGAAGGACCGACGTGGGCGTCATCTGTGCCATTCTGTAGTTGGTTGTGGTGCTCTGAATCGAACTGGTCGAAGTAGTTGCCGTCGGCGTCCGTCGGCGTTGGTAAATCTAGCGACAGGATGAAATTAGGCGTGTCCATAGATGCAACCTGCGAATAGTCATGGGTGTCTCTAGGAATGACTTGGATTTCGTCTTTGTCCGACTCTTTTTCTTGATGAGACATGTTCAACCTAGCGAGGGGGATAGAATACCAGTGTTTAAAATGGCCGTTTGGACGCTGAATGTAAGTTTGCAGTGAGCTTCTTTAAGAAAGGATAATTTGGTGTGCACCACAGCGAGAAACGTGAGATGGGTCTGGCAGGCCTCGCTTCTGAGGTGACTGCGCTGGTTTCGCAAGCAACAAAAGTCTTAGGAATTTCGCCAGCTGTGCTATTGAACAAATAAGTTTACCGAAAGGAGCGGAAGAGGGAAATTAACACAGACGTAGACGAAGAACCGGACGAGCGGAAACTAAGAGAGACAAAGGTTTTAGAAGTAATGTTCCCTTTTCACCACTGCACATTTGCGTCGGGCCGAGTCGAGCTTGCTTCTCTCGCATTAAGAACGAAGAGACTGGAGAAACAATGTAGCAAAATGAAAACAAGCGGAAAGGAGAAAAGATAAAACAAGGAGACAGGATAACAAAAAAATTACCTAGATTGACTTTGTGCATGGACTCAATTATTTTTCCTCCAGACAGTTTAGGCTTACCCATGTTATCTTTAAATTACGGAATTAGTATGAAGGCAGGTTTATGACATGCAGGTCGGACCAAATCAGCTAGTTAGCTTACTGCTCGTTCATCGGCCGATATTTACTTAATTACATTTCCCACATCTTCTTCCACATCTTCTTAGCAGTGATAATTAGAAGTCACTCTTGGCTTGTTTGTAGTTCAACGTTTGACTCATTGCTAAAGCCGAACACGTCGTCTAGCCTATACCCGTTGATAATACAGTGTCTTTCGCAATTGAGACAGAAACATGCATCGTCCGCACACGAGCACGAACCCTCTGCGCCGTTGATTCTGTCGGTGCTCTCAGCACCTCGTTCAGGCAGATTATCTAGAAGTAATTCATTCAAGAGGGACGAGGCCTGTGATCCATCCCCCACATATTGCGCCAACATAGCGGAATATGCACTGAAATCCTTCGGGCCGTCGTGTCCCATCTTAGAAATGGGGTGCTGTTGCTCGCTATTTGTCATTAGTACTAGATTAGAGCCGTACTGTGTGTCATTGTTAAGAAATTCCAAGCTTCCTTCAGGCGGAAGAGGCGCATTATTATGGTCAGTGCATGTAGGGCAGCTACAGTCTGAAGAGCAACAACAAGTTCCGGGGGCGGAACACGGAGGTATTTTGGTCACTTCGAATTCTTCGATTTTCTTCTCAAGTGAATCCGGCCTTTCACCGGACATGCTTCGTAGCGTAGTGCCATCATGATAAGAAGGCGTAGTGCCATTACGGTAAGAAGGCGTAGTGTTATCACGGTAAGAAGGCGTAGTGTGTGCTGCAGGTGGAGATGACGGCGTCGATATTCTTTGTGGTTGGTCGGTATTGGGCATCTGAACAAAGGAAGAGTCTTCACTAGCCAGCGAACAGCAAAAGCCCGAAGAGCTGGGCGCTGACTTGAAGTCACTCTGTTGTGTATTTCCACCGTGAGAGTGGGCTGTCTGGCAACACGGAGGGGTTTGTACTTGCTCTTGTTTGCTCGCAATGGAAACAGCATCAGCGGAAGGAGAAAACATGGTTTCCACATTGTTCAGAGCATGGGGTCCAGCGTGGTTCTGATTATAGGCTTGCAGCTTCTGGCGCAGCAAAGCTTTTTTCTTGTCGATGTAGGACTTCAAGATCTTCAGCTTCAGAACTTTGCGATGGTTACAGCCACAGCTCTTGCGAACATTCAAAGCTCCCTCTGAACAGCAAGATGTGCTGTTGACAAAGCTGTCGGCCTTTATCACTGGCCGTAGAGCCTTCTCGTTCTGGATATCTGTGTAGCGTCCCATGATGCGACCGGTATTTATATCGATGACATGTTTATCAGAGGCCCTCAAAATCACAACCGGCGTATCTTTACAGCTCCCACTGGCCGCGTCGTTGGCCGGGGTGTTGATGTTATCGTCCTCAATCTCTAAAGCGAACACCGCAATGCGGAAATTTTTGTTTCCACTGGGGAGAAGATTGGGTCTGCCCTTGGACCGCACCTGTAGTAGAGGTCTCATGTGGTGGCGGCACTGCGACGACCTGTGGCCTCTGACACACTCCAGACAGGCGTACTTATTGCCGTCTATTAGAATCATCGGGAAGTTTGGGGTGTGAGCGACAAGAAAGGAAGAAGCATCGGTTGCAGCTTCACCATTTGGCCACAGTATAGTGCCATTGTTTGAGCAAATTAATTGTGAAGTTTCTCGGTGCAGGTGTAGCTCGCGTGCAGTTGGGAATGTATGGGGTGCATTTCTTACGGTGAAGTTACACTCTTTACACGTACACACAGAACTTGCGGTCGAAACCCAAACCAAGACAGCCTCCGGACGCCCGCCTTTTATACCTGTACCTCCCCAAGAAATTTGGTGGGCCAACCTCGTCTGTTTTATTCCTTTTGCGCGGCTATGCTAAATCGGGCCAAGAGACGGGCCGCACTACGACGCACCATCGCCAGATGGACCGCTCAGAGACTGTCACAACTCCGGATGCACGGGTGTGACGCTCAAGCTGGGCTCTAGCTAGAGGGAAAAAAAAAATCGCGCCCTCCCTGACCACCGTTGAATGCTAAAGAGTCTAACTAGAAAGCACATCATGTCATCGAATCTCTGGTCCGCCAGTAAAGTTAGATCCACGTTCTTGGACTATTTTAAGGAGAGGGCCCACACCTACGTCCCCTCGTCCTCCGTTGTCCCGCACAATGACCCCACATTACTCTTTGCAAACGCAGGCATGAACCAATATAAACCCATCTTCTTGGGCACAGTCGAGCCAGGCTCCGATTTTGCCAAATTGAAAGCCGCTGTCAACTCCCAGAAATGCATAAGAGCGGGCGGTAAGCATAACGACTTGGATGACGTTGGAAAGGACTCATACCACCATACTTTCTTCGAGATGTTGGGAAACTGGTCCTTTGGAGGCTACTTCAAGAAGGAGGCCATCGGATATGCCTGGGAGCTACTTACCAAGGTCTACGGCTTGGACCCCTCAAGACTTTATGTGACATACTTTGAAGGCGACGAAAAGAATGGCTTGCAACCTGACTTGGAGGCCAAGCAGGCCTGGTTGGATGTTGGTGTCCAGGAGGACCACATTTTGCCAGGCAACGCTGCAGACAACTTTTGGGAGATGGGTGACCAGGGTCCATGTGGCCCCTGCTCCGAAATTCACTACGATCGAATTGGAGGCAGAAACGCGTCATCCTTAGTGAACCAGGACGACCCTAATGTGTTGGAGGTATGGAACATTGTGTTCATTCAGTACAACAGAGAGCCTGATTCCTCTTTGAAGCCCTTGCCAAGTAAGCATATAGACACCGGAATGGGTTTTGAAAGGTTGGTGTCCATCTTGCAAGACAAGTCATCGAACTACGACACTGATGTGTTTAGCCCAATATTCGAAGAAATCAGAACAATCACAGGGGTGAGACCATACTCCGGCAAATTTGGTAATGAGGACTTCGATGGGATTGACACCGCCTATAGAGTTATTGCTGACCACGTGAGAACCCTCACATTTGCCATTTCCGATGGTGGTGTTCCTAACAATGAAGGTAGAGGATACGTCTTGAGAAGAATATTGAGGAGAGGTGCTCGTTATGTGCGTAAATACATGAACTATCCAATTGGCACTTTCTTTCAACAGCTAGTTGACGTTGTCATTGAACAAAACTCCAGCATATTCCCTGAGATCGCCAAGCACTCGACTGAGTTGAAAGAAATCTTAGTCGAAGAAGAGGTGTCTTTTGCAAAAACCTTAGAAAGAGGCGAGAAGCTATTCGAAAAATATTCAATTATCTGCTCGAAAACCCCGGAGCAAATTTTGCCTGGAAATATCGTATGGAGGTTGTACGACACGTACGGTTTCCCTGTTGACTTGACTAGATTAATGGCAGAAGAAGCTGGTCTCAAGATTGATGAGGAAGGTTTCGAACAAGCCAAGGAAGCTTCGAGGGAAGCTTCAATGGCTTCTAATTCCAAAGGAGGTTCCGACTTGATCAAGCTTGACGTTCACGCATTGTCCGACTTGGATAACAACACCGATGTTTCCAAAACCGACGACTCGTTCAAATATGGAAATGCAAACACAAAGTCAAATGTCGTTGCTCTTTACGACGGAACAAAGTTCCTCGATACCATCTCGGAGCCAGGTAAGCAGTACGGTGTCATTTTAGATAAAACATGTTTTTATGCTGAACAAGGTGGTCAAGAATACGATACAGGGCTATTGATTATCGATGGAAGTACCGAATTTATTGTCAAGAACGTCCAGCATTATGCTGGCTATGTCCTTCATGTTGGACACTTGGTGGAAGGATCGTTGAGCCTCAAGGACGAAGTTATTGCTACATATGACGAGTTGAGAAGATGGTATATTGCCTACAACCACACAGGCACTCACGTCTTGAACTTGGCTCTCCGAGAAGTTTTGGGCGATTCGGTTGACCAAAAGGGTTCTCTTGTTGCACCAGAAAAATTGAGATTCGACTTTTCTCATAAGCAAGCTGTTTCCATCAAAGAGCTTGAGCAAATTGAGAAAATTTGTAACGAAAACATCAAATCTAGTCTCCCTGTCTTCGCAAAAGATGTTGCGTTATCACTTGCAAGAGAGATTGATGGAGTTAGAGCTGTATTTGGTGAGACGTATCCTGACCCCGTGAGAGTTGTCTCCATTGGTGTTCCAGTAGAAGATTTGTTAGCTGATCCCAAAAATCACAAGTGGCACGAGACTTCGATCGAATTTTGTGGTGGTACACATGTTACGAAAACTTCAGAGATCAAGAACTTTGTAATTATTGAGGAGTCGGGTATTGCCAAAGGTACGAGAAGAATTGTGGCAGTCACTAGTCACGCTGCAGCTGAAGTGCAGAGAGTTGCGAAGGAGTTCGACGCTTCTTTAACTGATGCAGAAAATTTACCATATGGCCCAGAGAAGGAGCAAAAGGCCAAAGAATTGGGAGTTTCTTTGAAGAAGCTCTCCATTTCAGTCCTTGAAAAGGCCAAGTTAAATGAAAAATTTACTAAGATCGATAAATCCATCAAGGATAATTTGAAGGCTAAGCAAAAGGAAGAATCCAAGAAAACCCTTGACACTGTTAATGAATGGTTGAAGGATGAGAACAAATCTCAGGAAGCTTTCTTAGCAGCTTATGTGCCAATAGATGCAAATGCTAAAGCCATTACCGAAGCTATTAACCTTATCAAAAAACAGGATAAAACGAAATCTATCTATTTAATCACAGGTAAGCAAGGTCGTGTTGCCCATGGGTGCTACATTTCGGATGAGGCTATTTCAAAGGGAATTGATGCAAGTAGCTTGGCAAAAGCAGTTAGTTCGCACATTGGCGGGAAAGCAGGAGGAAAAGGAAACGTGGTGCAAGGGATGGGAGACAGGCCAGAAGGGATTTCAGATGCAATTGAAGAATTGACCAAATTACTCTCAGAAAAGCTCTAGACATGAGATTTGTATATAAGTCTATATGTATATTTAAGCCCTATTAGACCTGGGGGTCGTTTGTAGTCATATTGTTTTCCTCGTCAACAGAAATCTCTTTTGCATGACCCCCTATGTTCTTGACTACATCGTCCACGATGTGTCTTAAATCTGCTAGCGGAACGGAGCTGTCACCAATAATACTGATGGTGTTGACACCCCAGGATGCATGAGGATATGAACCAAGCTTGACATTATCTTTCCCAAAGTCGAGATTGCATTTCTCTTGCAAATGGGTCAAATACGGAGCCAAAGAGCTTTCACCAGAATGAGTCTTGACAAAATAGCGCCTGTAGTGCTTGGACACCACGCGCAGCTTGATGGAGTCACCTAGACCATGTAATAATTTTTTGAAAAGCTGAGGTATACCCGGCAAAACGTACACCTGATCGTTGAGACCTACAATTGGGACCCAGAGACTTTGGTCAGTGTAGAGTTTCAGAACACTTACAGAAGAGGACAGTTTGGGCAAAGTGGCCATTCGGTAAAATGCATCCAATTGTGGCCGGGAAAGCAGGTGGATGTAAGGGGCCCGAAGTTCGTTCATCCTGGCAACGGTTTCCTCGTCCAATTCGCAAGAGAGGCCAAAGGCCAGGGACACAGCATTGTAGGTGATATCGTCATGGGTGGGGCCGATTCCTCCGCTAGTTACTATGAAGTCGCAGTCGGTTTGTCGCAAAATGTTGAGAGAGTCTACAATGTCTTTCTCATCATCTCCGCACACGATAGTCTTTTTCAAGGGGACAGAAAGTTCGTTGAAGCAGTATTTGGCAAACTCAAACAGGTTAGTATCGAGGATTTTGCCACTGAGCACCTCATCCCCGATTATAAGGCATCCGGCCGAACGTATTGAGCGAGCCATTGTGAAGCGAGAGGGTGGCATTGAGTGGAGTGCGCGAGATTACTCCACAAGCCTGTAAGTCAGATCTGCCTGAAGTTAGTAGCGCGGTCTCCCCAATCGTTAGGGGTCTGTCTAGTATCGATTGCCGAATCAATTGCTGAATCAATTATCGAAAAAGGAAAGGAATCACGTTTAGACCGGTCGACTGCCATTGTACAAAAGAAGGTTAAAAAAGGGTTAAAAGAAAGTTAAAAAAAAGGTTAAAAAAAAGTTAACAAAAATAGGTAAAAAAGGTTAAAAAAGGTTAAAAAGAAGGATTAACAAAAAAAAGTTAACAAAAATAGGTTAACAAAAGAAGGTTAAAAGAAGGTTAAAAGAAGGTTAAAAAAAATAGGTAAACAAAAGAAAGTTAACAAAAGAAGGTTAAAAAAAGGTTAAAAGAGAGTTAAAAAAGAAGGTTAAAAAAGCTATCAAAAAGCTAACAAAATTAGACACCGTTGGCTCTAGTTAGACCCATTCGATCAAGCAGGCCCACTGTGGTGGGCAGTGGGCCAGAAACGAGCGCCTCTCCACGACCATGTCCAGCCACGCGGAAGCCACCCTCCACAGCTGCTCCATTCTAGACCTTTTTTGCACCCATTGGGAGATGACAGAAAACGATGATACGGAGGTGAGCACATTACCTCAATTAACCTTCTTGTAAAATTTACCCCACCATTTTCCAACCACGGCTGAGGTGCCTAATTCCTCGAGCCACCCAAGCACGTCAAATACAAGAAGCTTCCCCTAAATGTGCCTGCCACGCTCGGCCATCGTCGGACACCGCACCTAATTCGCACACGACTGGGCTCGTGCCAGCCTAGAAAAAGACGGGATATCTTAGTAATTGTACTTACACCTGCTCTAAGCACTTTGCCAACTTCCCCCTATTCACGCGCCCTAGTTTCTCCGCTGCTAGCCAGGCTTCTTGCTTATCGCCGACATTTCTCTCCCGCCGCCAGACTACTATGGGAAATAGCCCGTCCAAAAATGATCCCCTACCGACTATCTCTTCTAACAAGAATTTAAGCGCCTCCTCAGACTTAGTCACAGGAGACCTCGACTCCGAGGAGAAGCTGTCAGCGCTATCTCGGCCTACCGGAAACGGTAGCACCAATCTTCGTGATCAACTTTCCCGATTCACATTGGACAATGCTCGGGCCACTGAAGTGGTGGCTTCTCCCAAGACCATCCCTAGTGCTAAACCGAAAAGACGCAACTCCTCCACAATATCCCGTGACCTGGAGTTGGAACTTGACATCGATGCATCCATGGCGATGTTGTTGACCGGGACCTCATACCAGCCTACTGCGTCTCCCCCCACATGGAAGACTACCGCCGCACCCTATATTGCTTCTCAGGAGTACGGCTCGTCCTGCGAGAGCCTGAAGAGCGAGTGCTTTTCCGTTTCTCCGTTGTTCACATCCAGCGAGAGAGATGCCAGTCTGATTCTGTCTCTGAACTCTGTATCCAACCTGCCTACTCTTGCGAAAAGTATGAGCTGCCCTTTCCTGGTGCCTCAGGACGCTTCCTTGGACCCGATTGTCGAGGCCTCTTCGGAATCAACACCAGAGCCTCGTAGAACAAAACTGTTCTCACAGGCTATTCCAAAGGCTGTATACTTAAGCTCATCGTCCAAGAAACAAGAAGCAGAATCCCCGTCGTCGACGTCGCCCCCTCTTGTTCCCCTGCCCAAAAAGACTGAGTTTGATATTGACAGTATAATTGATCGCTTGCTTGCCGTTGGTCAACAGAAGAACCAAGCGAAATTTTCCTCTTCCAAGTCCCGCAAGCAAAAAGACAAGTTGCCTATGACAACTGCTGAAATCAAGTCTGTCTTGGCAAAATCTCGCTCAATATTCATGGACCAACCTACATTATTGAAACTTTCTCCCCCTGTTAAGATTGTTGGTGATATCCACGGCCAGTTCTTCGATTTGGTTAGAATATTTGACTCTTGCGGCTATCCTCCTCACGCAAACTATCTATTTTTGGGTGATTATGTGGACAGAGGCTACAAGTCATTGGAATCCATATTGCTTCTATTGTGCTACAAAATTAAGTATCCTGAAAACTTTTTCATGTTGAGGGGTAACCACGAATCAGCAAATATCACTAAGATATATGGCTTTTACGATGAGTGCAAGCGCAGATTACCTCTCATTTCAGGCAGCCACAAATTATGGAAGAATTTCATTGACGTTTTCAATACTCTCCCAATAGCTGCAACCATAAATGACAAAATATTCTGTATCCATGGTGGCTTGTCGCCAGATTTGCACAATTTAAACCAAATTGAGCAGATTCAAAGACCAACGGATATTCCTGACAACGGACTTTTGGCTGACCTACTTTGGTCTGATCCGGATCTGCTGATCAGATCTTTTTCTTTAACAAACTGGCCCAAGAACGACCGTGGGGTTTCATACTGCTTTGGCAAGAAGCATGTAGATTATTTCTTGTCCAAGTTCCATATGGATTTGATTGTGAGAGGTCATATGGTGGTTGAGGACGGATACGAGTTCTTCAATAAAAGAAAGTTGGTCACTGTCTTTCTGGCTCCAAATTATTGCGGCGAGTTTAACAACTATGGAGCTATTATGAGCGTCGATAAAAGCTTGTGTTGTTCATTTGAGTTGATCAAACCACACTAACGTTTATATCTTTATTTTCATGTTTGATTCTTTTAATTGCTTTTGTTTAGGTGTTAGTTATGTCAGAAAAATTATAAAATTACAACCCTTTTATATCAATTGAGAATGTAGGTTAGATTATGTGGCGTCTCCGATACGACTTTACCAAAGTAGTAGCAAAGGAAAACAACTATAAGTAACATGGTTATAATGCTTAACTATGAAATGCTGATTATAAAACTAAAAGCTTCACCGTTTGTCGTCATACGGTGTTAGTCTTCAAGCACATAAATAATGTTGTTCTGATCTGTTACATTCTTCCCCATTAGATTAACCAACTGCGAATAATAAAGATCGAGCACCTCTTTCGAATACCTGATGGATGTTTGTGTAGGCAGAATTTGTTTCGCTGGAACAAGTTTCCAGTTTACCCTAGTAAGAAAATCAAGCTCTAGGCAATTTAGTTCTGTCAATGCGACTCCGCCAACCTTGGCATAATGATCATTGGTATAAAAGAAATCTTCTAGCGCTTTTTGCGCTAGCATGGTAGCGACCAAAAGAAAACGATGCACAGTCCAAGAATTCAAGGTAAAATACGGCTGGAAATTATGAGACAATAGATCAACGTAATAAATAGTACTTAGTAAGGTTCCCGGAGAGAAGTTGTTGAACTTTGCAAGTCTGCTGAGGTACGTGTGAATGGAGATAGCAGGCGGAGTTCGAGAATGATAGCGTGTCAATAGCTTTTTCTTCTTCTCCAATGTCTCACAGTCTGAACCCTCTGCTGAAAAGGGACCTGATATAGAGGAAGGCACACTTTGATCATTCAAGTTGATCAACGAGTGGATCATACGCGAAATCAAGTTGATTAGGTCAGGGACTGAGCAATCTTGGAACTGAGAAGATAAAACCTTTGAGTAGACCTCGGAATGTGATCTCTTTGGCCCTGGCTGCGGCGAGACATCAGGACCAGCCTGACGGCGCCGTCTGGGCGGAGAGTGTTTGTTCTTTTCATCATCTTTCTGTAGGTCAGTTACAGATATTAGCTCTTTTGCAAGTGGGGAAATGATCCTTCCGTGTTTCAGTGCAACCGACTTCGGCGAGCGAGCATTATTTTGCTTCAAGTATTTCTGATAATAATCGGAGCTCTTGATATGAACTTGCTTGTTTAATGACTGAAAATAGAGCTCATGGTTGATGGAGCTCGTGGGCTTCATGTACTGTGCGAGGAATGGGTCTATTAGCCCATCTGAAGAGTTGCTTGCATGAGAAGACGAACGGCCATTCTTTTCTTCATTTTTGATCACTTCCACTTGCCATCGAGGACTTCGCTCCAGTCCATTTCTGGAGGGCGGCGACTGCTTGAAAGGCGGAGAGGAATGGCTGTTTTCCACAGCAGTCGAAGACATTGTGTTGGAATGCGGAGACAATATCAAGCACATGGGAAAGTCGAGAGCTCCATTTGATTCTTAAGAGGCTCTGTAGCTGTTGCACGCGAAGCGAATAAGGATTAGAGCTCAAGTAGTGTCCTCTTTTAATAACGTGGTAGTCAAGATTGTTCAGAGCAGAGGCGTGAGCGCGGTGTAGTGGTTTAGTGGGCGCAAAAGGCGGCTCTTTCTGAAGTGTGACTGAGCGCTGACTAACTGGCAATCACGAGGTAAAGGCCCTGCGTAAAAAGGGCAAATGATGAAAATGTCTGTTTCGAAAAAGTGGGAGAACAAAAGAAATAAACGCAAATGTGGAAGTAAAGTCCGAAGCAAAAGAAGCAGAAGAGTCTCCAGGCTGTCTAGGAGAAAAATAGCCCTGGCAGAAATCTGTCCTTTTTGTCTATGGAACAGAGGTCCCAGAATTGCACTGTATGCATGATTACAGGCGCGGAAAATTGAATGGCTTGCGCACGTGTGCTTCCGTTGCAGCTGCTTGACTGCGTCCCACGTTGCTGGGCGTGGCTCAATATTGATGGCTTTCTGATAACAACTACGAAGTTTCGTACATGCCCTTTTTCGTCGTGCAACGCGGGGCGACAATAGATTTGGGCTTATCCGACATATTGACCGCGTTTAGTAATAGGCTGACATTCTGACATTCTAACATTCTGACATTCTAACATTCGATGGACCCCACTATTGATAGACAGATGAATTTGTAGGAGGATTTCACGAATGGTGATGCTGTAAAGGATTCCGAAAAACAATGGGTGAAATGGCGCCGAGTAATCATAATCGTTATAGTAATAAGGCATATAAAGACCATGCCCATGATAAATGGAAATGTTGAGAAGCATCACAGTCACAAAGTGTTATCACATAGGCTGAAACGCCCGTACGGGTTTCATTGCGCTCTTTAGATGTGCATTGTGAACTCTTGTGTTTTGCGTCACAATTCCAGAAGTGGGAGAAGCGGAAGAGGTTGGGTATGTGAAATTCATTCTCTGTTAGACAGCGGTCACGCACCCTTCACTTCAAAAGTTCCTCCCGTAAGTCGATCCAGCAAACCTAGCTCGGAACTCAATCTCTGGCTAAGCTTGTTGGACCCCGGAGGAATGCGCCCTTGGAACTTCATGCTCTTAAGATATAAGGAATCGGCGTCATCTTCAGCAGACGGCTTATGGACCGCACTGAATATCAGGCCACGCTTTCCGTATCTAGATAGCCCAATACTCCGAGGCCTCGGCTTCGGGCGGTCAGTGGAGTTGATGTCCTCGCCCCTTACTATGCTCATGTCTATCGGCTCCATTTTCACTTGCACATGGCTGCTAGGCATCTCCAAATGGGCGGACTCCTTCTTCACAGGTGTGTGCTTTCTGGACAAAACGCTAGTTAGGTCTCTTTGGAAAGACCCAATGTACTCAACAAACTCAACCATTAGTTTTCCGCTGGGAAAAGTGTACAACTTCCCGTCTTCGAATACATCGCTTTCCACTGGTTTGTGCGCCTGATGTGGGTAGAAATCACTGGCTACCAAAAGCATGTCGCTGCTGTAGACTTCAATCTTGTTGTTGAGCTCATAAAAACGTAGCCTACCGTCACACCATCGTTTGTCTTTCTGGATAATTCTGGAGGTGTATAGTACCGAATATTCATGCACTATGGAGAGGAGCGCCATGATGGCCTTCACGTCTAGGACAAGCAGTGCGCGATGATACATAATATCACCAATAATATACTCTAATACCTTATATCTATATAAGATATAAAAGTAATATATATTATCCATAGCAATGAGCGGGCCCATATATAACACAAGAGAGAAGGAACAAACCAATATTTCGGCACCACGCAAAAGTTTGCAAGCGAGCTTGAGGAGTATTGTCAAAGTTTCGAGACGATGCATCATATTGACAAAATCAGCCAAGTTGCTGATACGAGAACTCGGGAGACGTGTGTGCATTCGGCTCTACATAGAGTAACATTTCATTAGGGCGGCCAAAGGCAGCTGCATCGGTTATTTGTATAAAAAAAGTTGGGTTATTTACAGGTTGCGGGGGCGGGTGTAGAAAGGCATACCCAAGGAACTCAAAAGAGTTCGGGCAGCTTCGTCGGTTCTGGCAGACGTCTTCAAGGTAACATGGAAACCAAAAAGATTAGGGAAGAGCTCCTGGAAATTCTCGATTTCAGGAAAGTACTTAACATCTTCTGGGTCCATACCAAAAGTTATGTTTCCAGCATTGTCACCAGAACTGTTGCTGATACCTCTGAAAAATCTAAGACGAGGCAACACAATCTCCGTCAAAGTAGAGAAGAACTGAGACATGTCCCTGCCTGTCAACTCAACCTTGCACCCACAAGGCTTGCCCCTTCTGACTTTCCATTGCAAAACATTGGATTTGTTATACAATTGCTTGGGCTTGACGTTGGTGATTTGTGCTAGTTGTAACTTGGCAGATATGTTAAGCCAAGGGTACTCCAAAGCCTCCTTGCAGTACAAATTGATGGATATCCCTGTGAGTTCTGGAATGTTTGTGGGTGTGATTGGCTTGATGTCCCTGGTAGCTCGAGGAGTTCCGCTTGGCTTTCTCTTTGCTCTGTATAAAGCGTACGGGGATTCGTTGCCCCAGTCCCTACGCTTGGTTCCTTCGATGGTTTTATTGGCGTGATCGAAAAAATGCAACATCAAGTCACTCTGCAAGGTGTTTTCATAGTGCTCCCGGAGTCTGTCCTGCCCTATTTCGTACGGTCTGTAGCCTATCGACTCTATGTCGTCCTTGGGCTTCAACAACGGCTGGTACTTTGGCGATAGCGCCGCCTTTTTGATCTTCACCAAATGATGGACCGGCTCAACTGTGGAGTACTTCTTGAACTTTGCTCCGGTACTGGAAAACAGCCTCACCCACAGCTTCATCATTGTGCTAATTTGACTAGTCGGAGGTGAAAATTTTGAATCTGACTGGAGAGTTGGTTGTGCGCAGGAAAAAAAAATCCCGTCAATACTACTACACTGCAGATGGGTGCGACTTCTCTATAGCAGCGAGCCTATAGTTGCACCTACTTCAACAAACCTTTGCAAGCGTTTGCGGACTGCTCAGCTCCGGTACAAACACACTTGAGCAGAATGCGGTACGGGGTGCCTGGTGCCAGTATGGACACGGTGGTTGCGATGGAGCGTGCCAATGCGGCTCTAGAGCCCGAGTCACTGCATCCACATAAGTTTGTGACCAAGGCATCTTCATCACCTCAAGTTGCTTTTCAGATTTTAAACAGGTCGTTGTCAGAAATGAATTCCGCGTTCCTTCAGCGTTCGAGCCAACTTCAACACAGAGCGACGAGGTTGCAAGATTATCTGAACTATGCAAAAGAACTGTCTATGTCCAGCTTACTGTATCTAGATAACTCGCTCGAAGATGAGTTCCGTCTATTAGGTTTGCAAGTGAAAAATACTATTGACCAACATAATAAGGCGGTAGCGGAGATGAAAAGGAGGAAAGAGAAACAGGAAGAAGAGCGCCGTGCGAAGGAAAGATTGGAGGCTGAGAGGGAGGAGAACCAGCGACGAGAACAGATGGAACGCGACAGAAGGGTACAAGAGAAAAAGGCCGCTTTGAAAAAGAAGGACGAGGCCAAAGCCAAGGCATTGAAGGATGCAGCGGCTCGGAGCGCTAACAGCTTCACCCTGAAAGGAGAAATGGAACGCCTAGTCTTGAAGTATCAGAAGGACATCAAGGATATCAAAGATACTGTTGTGGCGCAGATGGACATGAACAAAGACTTGAAGAAATCTGTTGGTGTCATCAAAAGGAAAATCAATGCGAGATTGGGTCAATTGTCCAACTCCATGCAACAGTTGGAGCGCATTTCGAACGATATCATTGGGCTTGTACACTCAGTATCTTCGCAACTCTTGGCCTATCAGTGGCTTCTCAATTTTCTTCTGAAGGCTATAATTTCGCAAGCAGAAACTGAAGTCCCGGCAAAGTTGAGTGCTGCGCTTCCAATTGGCAGATTAGCGGCCATCCTTCTACTCCGTATAAAGGGTTTAGACTATTACTTGATAGCGCGCTTTGTGAAGAAATGCTGTTTGACTATAGGGTATACTGGTTCTATTGACACCGAAGAGGGCCGAATACGCATGGGTTGGAAAAGACAAGATGGGAAGTGGGAAACAGAAGTGAAGTATGAGGAACGTGTTGCGGCCATCTTCGCTGTGTGGGCTGTTGTTGGAACAAGGCTTGATTCGCCTGGGCTTCCATTTTTCGGCATGAGAGCTCAATGGACAATTTTGGCTAGAATATTGAATACTCCTACTGATTTATTGATGGATGTTCATTATGTTGCGATCTGTAATTGGTGGGAGGCTACTGCTGCTCAATTCTCAGCTGTGTTTGGAAAGCAAGCATTCAAGCTTCTAACAGTCATAGGTCAAAAATGGACAGCATTTGGCAAACAAAGCGGGTTTCCTGCGGCTACGCGGTTACAGGTTTTAGCCGAAGATCTTGGGCATGGAGAATTCAATTCCTTAAAAGAGATGGAACAATAAAGTTTATTTTTGATTAGATTTTGTTCCTATTATTTTGTTCAACTTTTTTCTATAACCTTTGTTACTCTTTATTTAGGCAATCATATGAAAGTAACGACCTGTTGCATAATCTTGTCCGCAATTGGATTTCACACTTCAGATCCAGAAGAATCAAATTCATCTGCCGAACTGTCCTCCTTGTCATCACTCGAGGGTTCGAGCTCGCCATAGAAAACTCTCTTTGCATTTCTTTGACTTTTTCTGGCAACTGTGGTCGCAGATACAGCTTTTTCTTTCTTCATTTTTTTCTTTTGCTTATTATTAAGAACTCTTTTGGGTTTTTTAGATCCTGACGGCTTGCTCAAAGGTTCATTCGAAGATATTTTCCTCTTCTGTGGAATAGACGAACTCTTGGTTTTTTTCAACGACTGCCTTAGCGCAACTTGAACATCATCAGCAATGTAAATACGAGATATGGCATCTTGAGCTTGCTGAAAATCATCGATAGGAGTAAATAGGTCTGCAGGAAGATTAATCTTCCCTGGCCACGTTTCTAAACTCCAACCTTTCGAGTCCGCCAACTCTTTCAACATTAATTGAAATAACTCCGCTATGCGGTATAAGTTCAAGGAATCCACAGGATCCAAGATATCCCTGTATTGTTTAACCCTACTCGCATAATAGTAAAGCAAGCTGATATTCCGTTCATTTGCTATTGTTTCAATGAACAACGCAGCGTAATTCAGGGCATAAATATATGCATCAATCTCATTTAGCAGTTGTTCTTCTTTTGCTTGTAATAAAGTAACAAATCTCTCATCATGGGAGATCGAATGTATAAGCCTAACAGAAATTCTTTCAAATGCAGTTTCATTCCTAACCTCTGACTTTTTGTGCTGAGAAAGAATCCATGTTTTGACACCTTGCTTCAAAGTTGAATTCGGTTCATGACCCATGAAGAAAATAAGGTGTAAGAACTTTTCAGGAATAGATTTCCGCAGAAGGTATTTCTTCAATGACTCAGAAAAGTATGTCCGAACCTCTTCGCATTCATCGTGAAGCAAGCGAGTTAGTTTTTGGAGTATATCTAAACTCATGAATTTGCTGTAACAGGAGAATTTGGCAAGTTTTAAAATCATCAAACCTGCAGCCAACCTAAGTCTCAGCTTGTAAGGTTTTGGAGTTTTCAGACAAGATAAGTCTGGCTTAATTTTCACTATTTCTCCATTACTTGAAATGACATTCGCTAAAAGCTTTAAAGGCTTTTGTGCTGCCGCAATTGTCGCTTCATCACTTGTATCATTCAGTGCCACAAATCTCAATTTATTGGCCACAAAACGAAGAGCCAAAATTTTTTCCTTAAGAATATGGTGTTCGCAGAGTTGTTCTTCACTTATCCAATCAAGATTGTCGACACTCTGAAAATTGATATCATTAAGTCGATTTTTTTTAAGCACCTCTTCTACCACAACAAAATTAATAGATTTAGAATTTTCACTCAATAAAAAAGGATCCACAAGATAGAGCTCCGTCAAGGTCGAAAGATGGGTGCTGAAATATTGATCATTAATTTGAAGCGGTAGTATGGACTGCACGATTTCGGATGCTAACAATTCTTTCTGTTCAGAGCAGCCAATGATTTTGATTGAATATTTTGCTTGATCAGGACTCCCTTTGGCTGCAAGTTGTTGCAATTTCGCGCAAAAAGACGGCTCGTCAACGAAGTACTCAGGAAACTGCTTAAAGATATGATAAAGTGATTGCAAAAGTGATATTTTGACTGATGTGAGAGAACACAGTTCTATCATACGTGCCAAAATAGAGACATGGTTTTTGAATGCAGCAGGTGTAGTTGTCGCAATGGTCTTAATTAAGTAATTAGAAACGGACTGATATTCTGATTCGTTGCTCATTGAAAACTTGATAAGCTCTCCAATGTTGGATTTGTTATAAATAATGGAAGAAGCCCTGTACAACAATATTTTGAAATTTGAAACCATATCTGCACATGATACTGGATTCGTATCATCTAGTGGCTTGATAGTTTTAGTTTCATTGAATTTCAGCAAAAGCTCTTTGATTGAATTCTTCACGGTCTTATAGTCCAGTTGAGAGTTGATGCAGTTTTTAATCAAGTTCACAAGCCTCATGTTTCTGAGTTTGAAAAATAAGTCGAAGCACTCGTAGGTGTGAAGCCCTTCGGGAAAAGAAAGACTGAGCCATTGAATGATTTTATCAAGCTGTGCCGAGTATTGATCCTTCAGTTTGGTGTTATTGGAGTGATTTTCTTTGTTTTCCGGGTCTGGCTGTGATCTGGATGAATATTCCTCTATCAAATCCAAAAATTTGTAAATAACATGAGCTGTTTGCTTCTGTCTATTCACTATGGCCAGAAAAGCTGCTTTGCTGTTTTCGTTTAAAGATCGATAGATATGGCACAATCTTGATACACGTTTTTCAGCATCATCTTCAAAACGAAAAATTTTCTCAAACAATACAATATCCACCGAAGTAGTTATAGACTTGTCATTGATGTAATTTAACTGAAGTAGGTTATTCGGGATATCAGAAGATATCATGACTTCTAACTCTTGTATATCATCTTGATTATGAATTCCAAAGTCAACCACTTCTCTTTTTGTTGTTGAAGTGATATAGTAATCATAAATGTTAGCTAATATATTGATCGCTTTTTTTCTGATGTCGCTGTGTTTTTCTCTGATGAGCAAAAACAAGCTGTTGAGATTTGTTTTGTTGCAGACTTTGTTCAAGGTAGTTTGGATGGGTAGAGATTCAATGGACGTGCACGCTGCAAATCTTACTCTGTCACTAGAGTCCATCAAACATTTTGAAAGGTTAGAGCAAATATCCGAGTTGATTTCAGTGGTTGTTTCGTGTAAAAGAACTTCCAGTAGCTGCTGTACCCATTTTGAGCGAACGGTGGGCGATACATCAGACGATTTCTTGAGCCAATCCACCCAGGTGTCGTTATGATTAGTTACAAAAATTAGAGCGGAGTTGTGGGCATTCCGTGAGGGAGAGGCTATCATTTCACCAATAGTCTTGGTGGCTAGAACGCGAATTTGCTCGCTCTCCGAATTTAGCTCATCGTTTATAAGACCCATGATGGGCTTCATTAGATTTGGCACATGACTCCAAATTTGCCTTGACCAGGTGTGGATTTTTTCCAAGGCCTTTGTAGGCGCATCAACTTTCAGACGATCGCCTGTGAATACGACACTGTCGTCGAGGATTTCGGAAAAGTACTGGGCAATTTCACGGGCCATTTTGTCAGTATTCGATTCACAAACCGCGAGGGAGAACGCAAAGGAAGGGTTGGAGATGTTGGAAGTTTCGCCAAGAAGATCGGATTCAGACGCAGTGGTGAGTCGCTTGATGACGAGTGATACAACGTCGCGGGGAATATTGTCACATTCAGATATTGTTTCACAAAGCATATCAGATACCAACAGTTCCAACTTCAGAGGGAAACCTTTGCTCGCAACGGTATACATGGTGTTGAACATGGAGGTAACTAGGTGCAGCGCGTCTGGAAGCTCAGTGATTAGTACTACGGATCTGACCTCGACAATCCTTTTTAGTAGATAGCACTGCTGCAAAAAGTAGGGGTTTTCGTCGTTCCACAAGTGGTCAAATTGAACAAAGAAAGCTTGGAATATTGCAGAAAGTTGCTCGGGGTTATAAGGAGCATCTGGGGCATAAAGCCGTAAAATGTCAGCAATTGCACAGCACGTAAAGGCCTGTATTCCGCCGTTCTTATGGTTTAGGAGCTTGGGATGTGCCAAATCAGCGGCCAACGATTCGTATGTGTTCGTGGAGACACCAGTTTGGTCAAGAGAGGATAGTTCATCGGCGATTTTCTGCAAACGCGCAAGGAGCTCTTTGGTGGGAATGGGTTTGCCGATAGACGAAATAATCGGGATGTTGAGACTCGACTTCAGTTTACTCTTACGGGCCATTTTGTAGAGGCAAGTGGGATCGGGTTCTTGAGAAGCGCTATGACAAACAACGCGTTATACGGCGCGCGCACTTCGCGTACCTTTGGTTAAGCTGTTGAGATGTGCACAGGATTATCAGAGCAAAAAACAAACTAACTAACAGACAAACAAACATAAAAAAAGAAAGAAAGAAAAAAAAAAAAAAAAAAAAAAAAAAAAAAAAAAGCAGAAAGAACAAACCAATATTCTTCGACCGCTCTGTGCTGGCCTCGATAGGTGACCAACGCGTCGTCCTAACCCGTACTACTCGGTACGATAGTATACCAAGGCGGCGCACTATTCTTAGGGAGGTACTAACAGCACCACGTGATAGGGACAAGGCAAACTCGCTACAAGGCAAACTCTGGAAACTGGGGTTACGAGATTTAGGCCCGTCGACGATGCGCAAATGGCTCTGGCTGGCTCTGGCTGATCATTCTTTCAGTAGTTAATTTTCCCCGTCCTTTTTCTGTTGCTGGCCGTTTGTCGGCTTAGTGACTCAGAGGCTCTGATTATCCATCGGGAGAAAAGCGGAGAGTGCGATGACGTCTACGAAGCTTGGCAGATAAGTAGCCGCGCATGTTCTTCGGCATGTGCATGGCCCATTGGGATCGCACCGCTATTCCTCCAGCCTCCAACGCCAGTCGGCTCGCTCCATGGAAAACAGCTGCAAACGAGCACGGTTACACCGTGCCCTTCCACGTGCTGCCAAATCCGTGTGCCACCAAATTCCTTGCTGCCAAATTCGTGTCCTGCCAAATTCCTTGCTACCAAATTCGTGTCCTGCCAAATTCCTTGCTACCAAATTCCTTGCTACCAAATTCCTTGCTGCCACGATGTCCGAGCCGACCCGGATTCCTGGAGCCTGAACATACTCGGCCCAAGATTGTAGTTGTCAGGTGAGGTGAGCATAGCGCGCGGCCTAATGTATCAACCGAAACGGCAGCGCACAGACGCATTTCAGCCACCAGAACGGTGTTCCCGGAACGGATTGGCACTCCAACCCAACTTAAAATGCTACTCCATTTCGAGACATGGAAGCAGTGTTTGCACCGGGCATAGCAAATCTTTTGTGTACTTTTGGTCAGAATTCTGTTCAACGTGCGTTGTCCCTGCACCTCGCGGCCTACCGACTTAGAGAGTTGCCGTATTGGGTGGCATGATAAACAAACCGCTGCGAGAAAGACCCCATTGAAACGCACGACCGACTGTCAGAACAAAGCAGACAAGACTCAAAATTAGAACAAAAGAAAAACATACAAAGGGCAACTCGTACTGCCGTCTGCCCATCGTCTGCTCTTTGATAATACTCATTCTTTTCGCCCAACATCATCACCGTCCCTGTTTCCTTTCCATCTCGGGTTTCCCACCATTCCCTGTCTACTGCCTTTTCGTCTGCCCAGTCCTTTACGACCAGAAGCAGCTTTTTTCTCCTCGTGCCGCTCCCCGACTATCCTCGTTCCCTTCTCTTTCGAGTTTCACTTCGGCTGCCGAAGGCTTGAATCCGACTAGATTCCCCCAAATCCTTCTTGAATTACCTTTCTTCCAATTGGCCCCGGCCTGCCCTACCTTCTCGGAGCATCTGTATACACCAACGCCCACCAAGACCGACAACTGGTGTTGGAGCCCTTCATATCGCCTTCCACTTTCACACAACCAAGATGGCTACATACACAAATACTACAACACGGTATCTGACCGACTACACTGTTGACACATACAACCTTCCTTTGCTGCCCAACCCGAGAACTACTACTCCCACTGCTGGTGGTGGTGCTGCGAAAAGCGTAGAAGTGCCAAGACGAAACCACCGCGAGGTCAGGTTTGGTGCCTACGTTCTCGGCTCGACCTTGGGCGAGGGTGAGTTTGGCAAAGTCAAACTAGGCTGGAGAAAAGACGGAGGTCACCCGAGCCAGGTGGCTATCAAACTCATAAGACGAGACACCATAGTCAAGGACTCTGAGTCCGAAATCAAAGTGTACCGAGAGATCAACGCCTTACGGCTCCTCAACCACCCTAACATAGTTAACCTTGTCGAAGTGTTGAAAAGCAGCAAATACATTGGCATTGTTTTGGAGTATGCCTCGGGAGGAGAGCTTTTCGATTACATTTTGAAACAAAAGTATTTAAAGGAGAACGTGGCAAAGAAGCTCTTTGCCCAGCTCGTCAGTGGCGTTGACTACATGCATTCGAAAGGCTTGGTTCACCGTGATTTGAAGCTAGAAAATCTCTTGCTAGATAAGCATAAGAACATAATAATCTCCGATTTTGGCTTTGTCAATTCCTACAACAAGGCCAAGAATGACTACATGAAAACGTCGTGTGGTTCTCCGTGTTATGCCGCCCCAGAGTTGGTACTCACTCAATCCCCATATGCCGGGCGCAAAGTGGACATCTGGTCTCTTGGCGTCATCTTGTACGCCATGCTTGCAGGTTATTTACCCTTTGATGACGATGCTGACAACGAGGATGGTGCAGATATTGTCAAGTTGTACAACTACATTTGCAGTAATGCCCTCACTTTCCCTGAATATGTTTCTCCATTAGCACGAGATTTGCTCCGGAAAATCATTGTCCCTAACCCAGCCAAGAGAATCGGTATGGATGAGATCAGAAACCATCCTTGGTTGTCTCCATACGCAAACTTATTGTCAATAAGACAACTGGAATGGGATACAATTGTCAACGAAGACAAGAGACGACTCAATGCTGTGCGCCTCGTGGACCAAAACAAGACAAAGCGCTACAGTATGTTTAACGAAACCACGAGCTCATCCACTTTGATGTTGAATTCCTCAAAATCCTCTCATGGCAGGTCGTACGCATCAAACTCCAATATTATTTACTCCAGCCCAACCACCTCCTCATCATTCGCAAACGTGGTTGCATTGCCTAGCGATAACACTCTAAATCACCAGCCTCCATCGCCAGCTTCGGTTTCCTCAGCTATACTCCCTTCAACTGCTAAGTTTGTACTAGATGACTATTCTCCCTCCAAACTGGCACAAGTGTTTCAACGTGGTCACTCGAAGTCTGCCTCCATGTCTGGAAACTATCCGTCCGCAAGCCATGCATTGAAGGCTATAGTGTCGGAACACGACAAACCTGCGGAGGTGGACCCAACCGTGGGCTATTATTCACCGCGTGAAGAGTTGAGCAGGGCTTCCACCTACACGGGTAATATATCAACGATTGTTGAAAGCCCAAGGCGAGCGGAGTTTGGAGCTGACAGTACCCTTTTACACAGAAGAAACATAGTGCCCCCCACTGAAAGGCTACCACATGCTCAAAAAAGGCCCCGGCCTACCTCATATCATCCAAGCTCTATGACCTCTTCCCTAAGTTTGGGCAATGCAAGTTCATCTGTAATTTTGGATTACATGAAAATAAGTACTCCTGTTAACCCTTCGGTTCCACTGTTTTTGTCTGGTTCGCCTACTAAAAGCTTATACCAAGCCGAATCTGTATCCAGTTCCAGTGATATAAATATCGGTCAAAGTAGTCCTGGATCCCTGACACAGTTGCCTGCTAGAAGTGCAAACAGACGGAACTCTGTCGTGACGGCAATCAATGTTAACGGTGTTTTGACAAGTGACACCACCAATCAAGAGAAGAGAAGCTCTGTGCTTAACTATTTGGAAGATAGGATGGAAGTTTTGGAATTAACTGATCTGCACAGCCCTACACTGATAGGGAATTCCGAAGAGGATAAAGCAAAAGCGGAAGGGTTCAATAAATCTGCTTCCAGTGTACCAAGTACGGATGACACAACTCAGTTGACTGTAAGTGATACCCAAGCCGCAAATCCATCGTCTACCAAGCAAGCAGCAAAATCCTATGACGCACCCTCAGATGATACTCTGAACGACGTGGAAAACCATCCCAATACACTAGTCACAGGGGAGATTTCACGTCGCGAAAGGCACCCGGAAACTAAAGAAATGAAAGACACCAAGAAGAAGAATAGATTCAGTATTTTATCTTTCTACAATTCGTCTAACTTGTCGTCTCAAAGCCTTGCGCCTTCCAATAAGAAGGTGCTTGAACCTTCAAATGATGCCAATGTCCCGTCTCCCGCGAGTTATAAGGGCCTGAATGTGATGGACACATCCATCAACGGTGGAAAGACAAGAAAAGTAACACCTAGTCCCGCAGGCTCTGGCGCTTATGTTAATGGCAAAGAAGCTGGAGCTGCACGCAAAGTGATGAACTTCTTCAAGCGTAGAAGTGTGAGAATCGGGTCGTGAAAGATCTCGGATTGCAGGGTGGAACAGGTGTTTATGATACAATGTATAAATTAAAATGACTCACAATTGTTAATTTTGGAGAGAGGGAGAGTAAAGAAATCGATTAAGCAGAAAATGATAGTATCATTTTAAAACGAGCATTTCTGGATGCTTCCTACACTCTGAGAGCGCGAACAGAACTCAGCTTGAGCTGGAAGTCCATTTTGCAACTACTAACTATGGCTCAAGAGCTAGAAGAATCTGTTTTAGATGCCCCGCAAAACGACAGCTCGGAATCCTTAGAACAGTTCAGTTCCTCGAGCGAAACCGACCTTTTGAGCCTAGAAGAATCGGACTCAGATACTGATCCTGACTCCGAGGCTATCTCGACCACAATCATCCAAGAGATTGAAGACGGGACTTATATCTGCCTAATCTGTACATGTGAGCTAGATCGTGAGTCCGAGATCTGGAGCTGTCAAGAGTGCTACCGGGTTTACGATCTTGATTGCATCAAGGATTGGGCTGTCAAAGGTTCATCCACCACCGAGAACAAACGATGGAGATGCCCTGCTTGCAATTACGAGCATTCCAAGATTCCCAAGAAATTCACATGCTGGTGTGGGCGAGTACAAAATCCGAAGCGAGACAGCACTATCCCGTTTTCTTGTGGCAATATCTGCAATGCAAAACACACAAATTGTGTACATTCGTGTTCCTCGATTTGCCATCCAGGTGAGCACCCACAATGCGGAGCCCTTGGTCCTGCTTTGCAATGTCATTGTGGCAAGTTTTCACAGCAACTTCCATGCTTGGTGACTCCTTATGAAGTAGGTTGGGCCTGTGATACGCCATGCGATGTTCAGTTGTGTGCGTTGGGACACAAGTGCCCTCTGTCTGGTTGCCACTCTGGATTTTGTGGCCCATGCCAGCAAACTGTTAGTGTTACATGTTATTGTGGCAATAAAACTCTCGGGATAGAGTGCTCATCAATTATACCGAAGACTTGCGTGAAAGATGGTGTGACTTTTCTAGGTGCAGCAGCTTGTGATCAAATATCGATTCAGCCCTTTGACTGTGGAATACACGAGAAAGAGCTTGGCTGCCTGCCAATGCCTACCTCTGCTCCACATTGCCCTTATTCTCCAGATGTTGTGAAGTCATGTTACTGTGGTAAAACCGCAAGAAAATCTCTTGACAGAGTTAAATGTACTGATCCGATGCCCGAATGTGAACAACGATGTGATAAGCCACTTCCTTGCGGATGTAAATGCATGGCAAAATGTCATGAAGGTCCATGTGAGTGTCATAACATATTGGAGAAAAAATGTTCCTGCGGCAACTCTTCGTACTTAGTGCCGTGTAAGGCAGTTCAACAAGGATTCGTTCCAAAGTGTCATCACAAGTGTACTGCGTTGCTTAGTTGCAGAAAACATTGGCATAGAGCTGAGTGTTGCGAGTATGAACAAGCTGCTCTTAAAAGAGAACGAGAAACAAAAAAACAGCTAAGAAACAGGATGAGGTCCAATTTTGACGATCAAATTTTCACGATGGAATCCCCTCATATTTGCACAAGAACTTGTAACCAAATGCGTCTGTGTCAAAAGCATAGATGCCAAGCTCTATGTCATACAGGTCCATGTGGGTCATGTCTTGAATCGAGTAATGAGGACTTGGTGTGCAATTGTGGTAAAACTGTTATTCCTGCTCCTGTTAGATGTGGGTCTAAAGTAGAGTGTCAAGAACAATGTATACGAGCTAAGGCATGCGGGCATCTTCAAGAGTTGCACAGGTGCCATGAAGATAATAAGCAATGCCCTAGATGTACAGCAAAAGTCTCCAAAAGGTGTCAATGTGGAGCCAAGATTGTGCAAAATGTACTATGTTCCGTCGATACAATTTCATGTGGGAAAATATGTGTTGAACAGAAAGAATGTGGACACCCATGTAACCGTGCTTGCTCTAGGGATTGTACCAATGGAATCCATGCTCCTTTAGCAGCTTGTCAATCAATGTGCAAAAATATTAAAGATAGTTGCCCCCATATGTGCAAGGCAAAATGTCATTATTGGAAACACACACCATGTGACTTGCAAAAGTGCAAAGACCTTGTTACTATTCATTGCAGTTGTGGAAGGTTGTCAAGGAATGTCACTTGTGATGCATCTGTGACAAATAAAAGTAGAATTGGGACCTTATTAGAGTGTGATGATGAATGCGTCATGGTGAAGAGGGAGGAGGAATTGCGAGCTGCATTCAATATGGGAACGAAGCCATCTTGGAACTCATATTCAGAAGATATTTTGAAAGTGTTCCGGAGACAAGGAAATTGGTGTCTGAAATATGAAAATGAGCTAAGAACGTTTCTTTCAAATTTCAGGGACTTACAAGCAGCAGGTAGCTCTCCAAAAAATTCTTTACATCTCCCACCCATGACTAAACCTCAAAGAAAATTCATTCATGAATTAGCTCTGACCTACAGGTTGTACTCCGAATCTCAGGACAGTGAACCAAAAAGATCCGTTTTTGTATGTGTTACGAACGCCAGTTCCCTACCCTCCATGAGCTTGAAGGAAACGACTGATTTACAAGACGAGATCGAAAAGAAAAGGCTTCTCTTTGAAAGTCTTAATCAATCAGACCTTGAAAATGGCTTTTTCAATGCAATTTTAATTCTGGATGTTTATTTTGGTGTTTCTAAGGACGACATAGAAAGGACTGTTAATGATGTGTTGACATCTTTTCCAGAGATAGAAAATCCTCAAATTCATTGGATTAAAGACTCTACCTTTGCATTCCATTGCGACAACTTCAAAAACATGGAGAAACAGAAGGAGGATAAGCTTTACATTCTTCTGCAGGCTTTTCGAAAATCACTTAAAGAAAAGTATATTGCATTCGACTGTAAGATGTGCATGGTTGATGATGCGGTGACGTTGGTGCTTAAGACAGATACTGTGAATCATGAGAGCTTAAATGAAGATAACAAGTCCCAGTTGCTGAAGAACAAATATTCTATATTGGAGGAGGAGACAGTGGTCTGAGTTGAAGTCAGGTCAAATGGGTGGACCATTGGCTTATATAGACTTTAATACAGTAGCCAGAACAAACAAAGGAATTATCAAATTCAATGTTCAGATTGAGAACCGGAATTGACGTTCCTTGTGTCTTGGGCTTCCTCATTACTCACTGCTTTGTCCCCTGTTCTCCCATCGTCAGTTCGAGTACTTTTGTGCCGTCTTAGTCTTTTCTTCTTCATTTGCTCACCAGAAATGTGGGAACTAGTCTCGGTTTTCTTCTTTTTGATACTCAAAGGATTGGGCCCGCTTGGTCCTTTTCTCTTTTTGGGCAATTCCTCCACCGCCTTGGGCTCCTTCTTCTCTACATACCCGACTTTCGTATCATTTAACCCAGCATTCAACTTGGCAGCTTCACTTAACATGGTAGCTCTTTTGGTGGAATCAGACGCAGGCTCCATCACCATGACACTTCTATTCATGAAAATTAGAGGAACACCGGGAACGCCTCGAAGTTTTCGTCTTAAACTGGGGGACTGGCTCGCAACAATATACCTGTGTTTGTTGGAACCGTCAATGTCAACGATTGACCTGATGCAGTCGGCTGGAGGTTTTGGATCCTTAGGAGGATGATTGCATCTTCTTCTCTCGAAGGTCTTGGCCAAATCTATTGCTTCCTGGTTATTCGTTAAGTATAGCGCTTGCATGCAACACTGGGTAATCATCGGTTTAGTCTCAGCTTGGATTGTACGGTTGAGGCCCTTGACCACATCGAAGGAAGCTTTAACACAATTGAGGATAATCTCGTCATCCACTATAGTTTGAAACGGTTCTCTAAATTTGAAGGTATGTAGATACAAGTTGATCTGCTTTTTGTATGACTTTGCACGCTTTTGTCTCATGTCTAGTGGAGGCGGTTTAGCTCCAAGCGAAAGAAGATGAAAAAAGTCAAGCGAGTTCCGAGGGCTGCTGTTGAAGTTATGAGATGTGCGATGAGACAGTGCGCAGAAACCGAGGGTCGAAAAAAATGCCACTACTCTCACATAACAAGGTTCCACTGAAAATCCAATACAAACCTACTCAGAATGTCTGTTGTCGGCTCCTTGATTTTCTGCACGGACTGTGGAAACTTGCTAGATTCCGTTAGCACCAAGCCCACCCTAGATTGCGAAGTGTGTAAAAAGTCATATCCCAGTAACAAGTTCGCAAACTTGAAGGTTGTTACTCAATCGTCCGATGATTCGTTTCCCTCAACACTAAAACTGAAGAGATCGGTGGTTAGGACCTCTTTAAGAACAGATGAGGTTGATGAAGGCGCTACCATCAAAGAAAAGTGTCCAAAGTGTGGAAATGATGAGATGCAGTTCCATACGTTGCAATTGAGATCGGTTGATGAAGGTGCCACTGTCTTCTATACTTGTACAAACTGTGGCTACCGCTTCAGGACGAATAACTAGGCATAGCGTCAACTTGCTCAACTTCTAACCTACTTACTTCTTTGCATGCTGGATTATCATTTTTCTTGGGTTGGCATCTTGCCAATAAGTATATTTCTGTCAATAAGCTTGACCTTGACCATAAGCTTTTCTTAGAGCAAATTTAAGGTAATGTTTCATTAATTAGATTGCCGCCCAATATACATAAATTTTTAAAACCAACTCCCCTCAATGAGTTTTGACTGTTGTATACTCCAACTCGTTAGAGTTTTCATACTCGTACATGTCCAAAGCAACCACTGCGCTATCCCTAACAACCTGTTCTTCATCGTTTAAAAATGACTTCAAGACAGGCAAACACTCGTCGGTCGCAATGGAACCCAAAGCCTCTGCTGCTTCGTGTCTTACCATACCAGCCTCTCTGTCATCCTTCAACACTTTAATCAAGGAAGGAACAGTTACCGGATTGCACAACTGGCCAAAGACATAAGCTATTTCATGTTTGAAGAGAGCAGACGAGTCATTGAAGCCACTTGCTAAAGCAAGACATGCCTCGTCTGTACCCAAGTCTCGCAAACGGAACATAGCTCTATACCTTTCAAATAGAGGGACGCCCTGGTCATTCAATATCGACTGCAACTTTTCCACTTTTGACTCCTTGTCAGTTGCCATGGGTGGAGCCGGATCAATGGAGGTGAAAGCAGATTTCTCCAACGTTTCTGTTTTAGAGTTCTCGGAGTTTTCCCATTTGATTCTTTCGATGGCCAACTCGCAGGTCTGTCTAATCTCAATCGAGGGGTCATTTTGGAAGTATTCTTCCAATATTTGCAAACATTCAGGGTCTCCGATAGCACCCAAAGCTTCAGCGGCCTCGTGTCTTACCATAACCTGCTGCTGGTGGTCTGCCAAGACGTCTTTCAAGTATTGATTAGCGTAAACATTATGGATTTGTCCCAACACATAGGCGACTTCGTGTTTCAATAACTCTGAGCTATCGGCAAAGCACTCCGCTATGTAGTCGATAGCCTTCTTCACCACCTCTGCATCGTCGGAGTCTGCTCCAAGACATTTGAGGTTAAACAAGGCTCTAAACCTGTTGGCCAACGTCACGTCGCCTGATGTGTTACACAACACGTCCCTTAGTTGTTCGATAGAAAGAGAGTCCACGTCGATTTCACTCATTAAGGCACTTTTCGTGAAGAAAGTTATCTATCTCTAGTTTTTTTTTTTTTTTTTTTTTTTTTTAGAGAGTATGAGCAGGAATTACTCCGAGGTCTCGGTGCAATGCTGCCGTTTCTATATATAACGTTGTAACATTAAAGGGAGCCCAAGTAGGTTCACAAAAGATAGAGTCAACTTCACTAATTTGACTGCCATCATTTAACTTATAATAATACCTTCACCTGCTGAAAGCAGAACATTTGATAATCTGGCCTCTGGGCATCACTAACGTATTTGAGTGCAGCACAGAAGAAGCTTCTAGGGCCGGAAGAAGATTATACAATAAATGTAAAGATGTAAAAACAAATTCAAAAATCTAGAAATTGAATTATATAGGAAACAACTTTGTAGCATCTTTCTCTTCCCCCAAGATTATTTTTCATGACTACAGAATGGTAATAATTTGTATTTCAGAGCGAAAGAACCAGCGCATGAACAAAAAGGAGAAAAATACAAAAAAAAAAAACCCCCAGGAAAAATAAAAATCCTAAGCTTGCAAATACGTATTCCACAGGCCAATGAAACCTCAGGTCTGCAAAAGCTGCTCTTTTTAATCTGAATCCTTTACACGTATTAATTTCTTAGCGAGGTATAATCTAGGTCAACTCAAAAACTCTCATCTTCGAATCGCACTTCACCCATGCGCACAGAAATTGCAGGAAAAATTTGAGGACTACTCAAGAACAAAGCGTGCAATCTGGACATTATGGCTCAACCTGGTATGCCAGATTTATCGAATGCCATAGTGGCACAAGATGAGATGGGGAGACCTCTTATAATTGTCAGGGATCAGGGCAGAAAAGAGAAGAAACACGGCGTTGAGGCCACCAAGTCTCACATCTTGGCAGCCAGAGCAGTTGCCTCCATTGTGAAGACATCGTTGGGCCCTCGAGGCTTGGACAAGATTCTCGTCAGCCAGGATGGAGAAATTACAATCACAAATGATGGTGCCACGATCTTGACCCAAATGGATTTGGACAACGAGATTGCCAAACTTTTGGTGGAGTTATCTAAGTCTCAAGACGATGAAATTGGCGATGGCACTACAGGAGTTGTGGTGTTGGCTAGTGCTTTATTGGACCAGGTCCTTGAGCTCATAGAAAAGGGCATTCACCCAATCAAGATTGCAAACGGCTTCGATGAAGCATGTAAGATTGCCATTAAGCAATTGGATCAGGCTGCCGACAACATAAGCATTTCACATGAAGCTACAGATTCCAACTTGTTAAAAGCCGCCAAAACCTCCTTGGGGTCGAAAATTGTATCCAAAGCGCATGACCACTTTGCCCAAATGGCAGTTGATTCAGTATTGGCTGTGGCAGACCTCGAAAGGAAGGATGTCGATTTTGAGTTGATCAAAATGGAAACCAAGGTGGGTGGTGGAATTGAGGACTCGACAGTAATCAAAGGCGTTCTTTTAGACAAAGACTTCTCGCACCCGCAAATGCCCAAGGTGGTGAAAGACTGCAAGATTGCTATCTTGACCTGTCCCTTCGAACCACCTAAACCTAAAACTAAACACAAGTTGGATATTTCCACTGTTGAAGAGTTCAAGGTTCTCCAGGAGTACGAGCAAAAGAAATTTCAAGAAATGATTCAACGTGTCAAGGACTCTGGAGCCAATGTTGTTGCTTGTCAGTGGGGATTCGACGACGAGGCAAACCATTTGTTGTTGGCCAACAACTTGAATGCTATCAGGTGGATCGGAGGATCTGAATTGGAGTTATTGGCTATCGCCACAAACGGCAATATAGTGCCCAGGTTCGAAGATCTTTCACCGGAAAAGTTGGGAAATGCAGGTGTTATCAGAGAGCTTGAGTTTGGCACCACCAGAGACCGTATGTTGGTCGTGGAAGAATGTTCTAATACGAAGGCTGTCACATGTTTTATCAGAGGTTCCAATGAAATGATCGTCGCAGAAGGTGTTCGTGCTTTGCATGACTCCATCTGTGTTGTTCGTAATTTGATCAGAGATAACAGAGTGGTTTATGGAGGCGGTGCCGCAGAATTGGCTTGTTCAATTGCCGTCAGTGCTGCTGCAGATAAACAAAAGGGCATTGATCAATATGCATTCAGAGCATTTGCTAGTGCTTTAGATCAGATTCCAATGATCCTTGCCGAAAACTCTGGGTTGGACCCCATTGAAACGTTATCTAACCTCAAGTCCAAGCAAGTTCTCGAGAAAAGTTCTCAGTTGGGTGTAGACTGTTTGGGTAAAGGCACGAATGATATGAAGGAGCTTTTTATCATAGATCCATTGATCGGCAAAAAGCAGCAATTGTTATTGGCTACGCAATTGACGAGAATGATCTTGAAGATCAACGATGTCATAATTAGTGGAAAGGATGAGTACTGAGCACAGCTCCAGTTATAGTTATGGCCAGAAATTTACATATACCATTATATAATCACGTGAATTTCAATAAAATTCAAACCAACGTTTTTACAATACCTATTCATACCTGTGAATTTGCAAACTAGTTTGAATTATCCGTCCGTTGACCTCTTCGCTGTCTATAAAACTTGAACTGCGCCAACTTGGTCGCCATGCTCACGATAGGTAGTGCACAAACCACCTAACCTACTTCCCCCTCCTCACTGGACTGACTATACTCCATAACAGATCTCTCAATTGAACATTGACTTTACTTAAAAATGGCGTCAATGGGCACTCCGGCTGTGGTCATGGACAATGGTACCGGCTTGACCAAATTAGGTTTTGCCGGGAACGATTCACCCTCGTATGTGTTTCCCACGGCAATCGCAACGTCCACCAGCGGCGGGAAAGGCGGAAACTCGTCAAACACTGCCAATTCATTCTTAAGTAACAAAAGAGGTTTGGAGGACTTGGATTTTTTTATTGGGAATGAAGCACTTGCGGCTGCATCCGGCCCCAACTATGCTTTGTCTTATCCCATCAGACATGGCCAGATTGAGAATTGGGACCACATGGAGAGATTTTGGGAAAATTCTATTTTCAAATATCTTAGATGCGAGCCAGAAGACCATTACTTCTTGTTGACTGAGCCACCTCTCAATCCCCCGGAGAATAGGGAAAGCACTGCTGAAATCATGTTTGAATCTTTCAATTGCAGTGGTTTGTACATTGCCGTCCAAGCGGTATTAGCATTAGCGGCTTCTTGGACGTCGTCGAAAGTCCAAGATAGATCGTTGACTGGTACCGTTATTGACTCTGGTGATGGTGTCACTCACGTCATTCCTGTTGCCGAAGGATATGTTATTGGCGGAGCCATCAAGAACATTCCTTTGGCTGGAAGAGATATCACACTTTTCATTCAATCATTATTGAGAGATAGAGGTGAAAGTGATACATCTTTACAAACTGCAGAGAAGATAAAGCAAGAATTCTGTTACGTTTGTCCTGATATGGTCAAAGAGTTCAAAAAGTTCGATCAATATCCACAGGAGAAATTCGCCCAATACATGGTTGAGACTGTTGACAAAAAGAAGACTGTGGACGTTGGCTACGAACGTTTCTTGGCACCAGAAATCTTCTTTAATCCAGAAATTTTCTCATCAGATTACCTAACTCCCTTGCCAACCGTGGTGGATCAAGTGGTGCAATCATCTCCCATTGATGTGCGTAAGAAGTTGTATAAAAACATAGTTTTATCCGGAGGATCCACCATGTTTAAGGATTTTGGAAGGAGGTTACAAAGAGACATAAAGTCTTTGGTGAATGAAAGAATTGAACTAAGCGAGAGGTTGAGTGGAGTTAAGAGTACGGGTGTTGAGGTCCAGGTGATCTCTCACAAAAGACAAAGAAACGCTGTGTGGTTCGGTGGTTCGTTGTTGGCCCAAACTGCTGAATTCAAGAGTTATTGTTACACCAAACAAGATTATGACGAGTACGGACCAAGCATTGTCAGAAACTTCTCATTGTTTTCTGTACCATAGAGATTGCGTGATGGAAGCACATAGAAAAAAAAATAAACCAAATACTTTTAGCAAAATCAAGAAACTACTTTAAATGACGTTTTCGTTGCCTTAGATTACTTCGTTCTTGATTTGATTACGGGAAAGTAAGGCATACGCGAGAGAGGAAGTGGAAATAAACCCGTGCACCGATTAGAGTGATTGTCAATAAGTAGCAGGCGTTCTTAGTTTTATAACTTTCAACTTCACAAGCGAACTACCTAACCTCACTTGGCAACCAACGATCTTCGGAGCTTCTAGATAACATAAGGATGTCTCAATCGCAACTGCAGATCGTGGATGGCGTTGCGTTGAGCCAGATTTTTGCAGGACTTAAACTGAACTCTGAAGACGAGAGAGGGAAGTGTGCCATTGAGTTAAGGAACTTCTTGGCTTCCATAGCTAGAGACCTTACACCGGAGCAATTCAATCGTTATAACAATGAAATTAATAGGACGATCTTTGACTTGCTTCAGAGCAAGGATACCGCCCAAACTTTGGGAGGTATAGCAGCCCTCAATGCACTTATAGATTTTGATAGTGGTGTGGGCGAAGAGAACGCCACAAAAACTGCTCGATTCTCCAATTACTTGAGCTCCTTGATTCTTTCAAATGACACAAATATCATGAAACAAGCCACCAAGACCCTTGGGAAGTTGGCTACGCCAGGTGGTGCACTCACAGGCGACTTTGTAGATTTCGAGGCAAAAAAGGCAATTGAGTGGCTTCAAAGTGATAACCGACAACATGAAAACAGGCGACATGCTGCTATATTGATCATTATAGCATTGGCTGACAACGCTCCACTTTTATTGCAAGGCTATATCACTCAGATTCTCGAGCACATTTGGGTTCCTTTAAGGGACCACAAACTCTTGATTCGAACAGATTCGGCGATTGCCTTGCAAAAGTGTATGTCAATAATATATTCTAGGGGTGTTGAATCTAGGAGAAAGTGGATCAAAATTTTAATTGATATGGCTTCGCTGATATTGAATGATCAACCTAATTCAGGTGGAGATTTGCATAGCAAGAAAACTACCTACCAGGTGGCCCCAAGTGTCGGTGCCCCATCAACCGAAGCTATTCATGGTTCGCTCTTGGTATATCGCGAGCTCATTTCTTATTACGACGATCCTTACATTAAATCGATGTTTGATTACATGTACGAAAATGTGACGTTATACAAGGGCTACAAAAATGCAATAATCAGGACAGAACTTACAAACATTTATTCTTTGCTTTGCAAAGTGAACCCAGATCTATTTGTCGAGAAATATTTGCATCGAACCCTCTATTATTACCTCTCACAGTTGAAAAAATACAAAAATCAAAACAATGAATCTGTCAAAGCAGAGAAGAGTGCGATTTTGAAGAGTATTGGGTTGATTGCCTTAGAAGTTGGCAATCAGATGGCGACATATCTTGACGCAATTTTGGATAATATCAGAGATGGTCTTTCGTACCCTTCAAATTCTGG
This sequence comes from Metschnikowia agaves, assembly GCA_963678735.1. NCBI lineage: Eukaryota > Fungi > Ascomycota > Pichiomycetes > Serinales > Metschnikowiaceae > Metschnikowia > Metschnikowia agaves. The sequence goes on along the minus strand of CAVMBV010000003.1, from coordinate 187,815 downwards.
AGTTCAACTGATATTGGCAAATGCTGTATCCAATAGTGATGCTTCTACTTCGAATTTGAGTTCTACAGCTATTTCTCTGACTTTATCGTCAAAGCAGAGAGCCATAAGAAAAGACATTGAACCCGCAATATTTGACTGCATTGGTAAGCTTTCCATTGCCGTTGGACCAGCATTGACTAAACACCTACAAAGGGATATTCTTGACATGATGTTCACAAGTTGTTCTTTATCGAAACCGATGCAGAACGTTTTGCAAACATTGATTACCAACATTCCACCGCTCACACCTACCATAAACATCAAGCTTCTCAATTTACTCAGTTTGGTTCTCTCTGGCAAGCCATTTCAACCTCCAGGGTCACCTTACGGTTCCACTGAAATGAATGAGACACTAGCACGCGAATACAGGCTAATAATGATTTCAAGGGACACGGGTTTAAGCGTGAATAGTATCATGAACAATTCTGAGCTATATCAAAAATATGATAATGCTATTGTTGTTCAAGCCTTGGAAATGGTTTCATTTTTTGAGTTTGAGAACTATCAGCTAAACGAATTTGTTCGCTATTGTATTCTCACGTACTTGAATAGCAATAGTCCAAAAGTTCGCCGAGCGGCAACTTACACATCATGCAGAATTTTTACTGCAGACCCCGTTTGTCATCAAACTAGTGTCAATGCTTTAAATGCGGTCAATGAGGTTGTTGATAAAATTCTATCAATAGCAATCACGGATCCTATTTCTGAGATACGGCTTGAAGCTTTAACATGCTTAGGCAAAGCGAGCAATTTCGATCCCCAACTATCGCAGGCTGAGAACGTGAAGCATTTGTTCGTGGCTCTAAATGATGAAAACTTTGAAATACGGAAGGTCGCGATAAAAATCTTGGGCCGATTGTCTGTTATAAATCCAGCTTATATTGTGCCATCATTAAGAAAAACATTGATTCAGTTACTATCGAGGTTAGAGTATGCTAATACGAGTCGCAAAAAAGAAGAGACAGCTACTATACTTTCATTATTGATAAGCAACTCAACCGAGTTATCCCGCCCATATATTAAACCCATAGTTGAGACGCTTATCGCAAAGGCAAAGGATCCGAGTTCCTCGGTCGCCGCAAGTGCCATTAGCTGTTTGGGAGAAGCTGCAATCGTTGCAGGCGAAGACATGAAACCATTTCTTCCTGATCTCATGCCTTTAATTTTGGACACTTTCCAAGACCAGAGCTCTTCATTTAAAAGAGATGCTGCCCTCAAAGCCTTGGGCCAAATTGCAGGCTCGCTGGGTTATGTTATTCAGCCGCTTCTAGATTATCCTCAACTTCTTGGCATGCTTGTACAAATTCTTAAACTGGAAACTTCTCCCAATATCCGAAGAGAAACTGTACGGTTACTAGGAATTTTAGGAGCTTTGGACCCTTACAAACATCGTGAAGTTGAACAAACATCTCAGAAGATTCCAGATGAACAAAATGCACCTCCTGTAGACATTGCGTTGCTCATGCAAGGAATGTCTCCATCCAATGAAGATTATTATCCAACTGTGGCAATCAACAATTTGATGAAGATTTTGAAGGATCCATCGTTGAGTTCTCATCACAATAAAGTGATCCAAGCAATCATGTATATTTTTCAAACTTTGGGATTGCGTTGTGTTTCATTTCTTCCACAAATCATTCCAAGTATCATAAAAGTTATGAAAAATTGTCCAACCAACATGCTTAAGTTCTATTTGCAACAGTTAGGGTCATTAATTTTGATTGTAAAGCAGCATATTCGTCCATTCTTGCCGTCAATATTTGCGATAATCAAGGAGTTTTTCAACAAGTCTGCGAATCTCAATACCAAGGTCATAATAACCCATCTAATTGAATCCATCTCCAAAGCTTTAGAGGGGGAATTTAAAATGTATCTAGCTGATATCTTACCTTTGTTGCTTGATTTACTTGAGGAAGACAAATCACCAGATCGGGAAGCGTCAATTCATGTTTTGAGAAGCTTTGTCGTTTTTGGCAGCAATATTGAGGACTATGACCATGTCATTATTCCAACTATTGTGAAAATGTTTGAGATTGGCCCATTGCCACAGCGAAAATACGCAATAGAAACAGTTGGGAAACTTGCAAAATATATCTCCTTGGTGGAGATGTCGTCTCGAATTGTTCACCCGTTATTGAGAGTTTTACGGCAAAGAAATGACGAGCTTTCAGTTGCTTGCATCAATACTATTTGCTGTTTAGCTTTAAGTATGGGTAATGAGTTCCTTGTCTTTGTGCCTGTTATAAAAACGACTTTGGTACAACTCAAATTACAATCTTCTATGTTTGATCAAATTGTTACCCGAATATTGAATGATGACCCTCTGCCTACTAATTTGGTCATTTATAACGATTATGATATGCACTTAACTCATTTCGATGTGCCCGATATTGACATGCCTTCTAAAAAGCTTCCTGTCAATCAAGCCGCATTAAAGGCGGCTTGGGATACTTCGCAGAGAAATAATACCAAAGAGGATTGGCAGGAGTGGATTGCTCGATTGAGTAAAGAACTATTGAAACAAAGTCCATCTCATGCAATAAGAGCCTGTGCTGGGTTAGCTTCGGATTATCATCCTCTTGCAAAGGATTTATTTAATTCGAGTTTCGCTTCTTGTTGGAGTGAGCTATACTCTCAACATCAGGAGGAATTGATTGAAGCCCTTTGCATAGCGCTTTCAGCACCGAACAATCCCCCTGAAATACACCAAGTTCTTTTGAATTTAGCGGAATTCATGGAACATGATGACAAATCATTACCTATCGCAATTACGACTTTGGGTCAGTACGCACAGAGGTGTCATGCCTATGCGAAAGCATTGCATTACAAGGAGCTAGAATTCTATGAAGAGCCTTCCACACCAACGATTGAGGCTTTAATTAGCATTAACAATCAGTTACAACAGTCTGATGCTGCAGTTGGTATCTTAAAGCATGCTCAAGTACATCATGCATTACAGTTAAAGGAGACCTGGCATGAAAAACTACAAAGATGGGATGATGCATTAAAGGCTTACAACGAAAGGGAAAAAGTTGAGCCGGACAATATCGAGGTAGTTATGGGGAAAATGAGATCATTACATGCTCTTGGTGAATGGGAACAATTATCCGAAATGGCACAAAGAAAATGGACATCTTCCTCAAGCGACATCAAGCGGAACGTTGCACCATTAGCGGCAGCCGCGGCATGGGGTTTGGGTCAATGGGATAGAATGGACTCCTACATTAAAGTGATGAAGCTGGAGTCACCTGACAAAGCGTTCTTCAGTGCAATTTTGAGTTTGCACCGGAATAACTTTGAAGAAGCTTCTGATCATATTCTCAATGCTCGTGATCTACTTGTCACAGAGATTACGGCTCTCGTTAGCGAGAGTTATAATAGAGCATATGGAGTTGTTGTTAGAGTCCAGATGTTGGCGGAATTGGAAGAAATTATTAAATATAAATGCTTGCCACAAGGGTCCGAAAAACGTGCTTTGATGCGCAAGACTTGGAATACGCGTCTCTTGGGATGTCAAAGAAATGTTGATATTTGGCAAAGGATGCTAAAGGTCCGGGCATTAGTAATCAAACCAAAACAGGACATGGAAATGTGGATTAAATTCGCCAACTTGTGTCGTAAATCTGGAAGATTCAATTTGGCAGAAAACTCTTTAAACAATTTGCTCGAAGGAGGAGAAAATTCATCAAGAGCACCACCACAGGTTGTTTATGCTCAGCTAAAGTATATGTGGGCCAAAGGTCAAGGAAAGGAAGCACTTCGGCATTTGGTTGACTTCACTACGCGAATGTCTCAGGATCTCGGTTTGAATCCAAATGACTTGATTACACAACCAGTTCCAACAGATGGTCCAGGAATCCCAAAGCACGTCGAGGAGTATACCAGACTTTTAGCGAGATGCTTCCTAAAACAAGGTGAATGGCAAATTGTTTTGAATAACAATTGGAGGACGGAAACATCAGAGATAATTTTAGGAGCCTTCCTTCTTGCAACGCACTTTGACAATAAGTGGTATAAGGCTTGGCATAATTGGGCCTTGGCAAACTTCGAAGTGATCTCTCTCTACTCACTGACTAATGGAAATAATTCTTCCAATGTATTGGAGCAGAGTGAAAGCCAGGATAATCAAATGCAACAACTGCAGATGATCTCAATGGAAGTTGTTCAAAGACACGTCATACCTTCAATCCAAGGGTTTTTTCATTCTATTGCTTTATCGAGTTCTAATTCTTTACAAGACACATTGCGTTTACTTGCACTATGGTTCAAATTTGGTGGAATTCCGGAAGCAGCGCAAGCAATGTCTGATGGGTTTAACATGGTCAAGATCGATAATTGGTTACAAATTGTACCTCAATTAATATCTCGTATACATCAGCCAAATCAAATAGTGAGTAGATCACTACTTGGACTATTGACTGATTTGGGTAAAGCGCACCCACAAGCTTTGGTTTATCCTTTAGCTGTTGCGGTCACATCAGAATCCGTAAGCAGAAAAAAGGCTGCTCTTTCTATTATCGATAAAATGAGAATGCACTCTGCTACTTTAGTCGAGCAATCTGAACTAGTGAGTAATGAACTCATTCGAGTGGCTGTATTGTGGCTCGAGCAATGGTATGAAGGTTTAGAAGATGCTTCAAGATTGTTTTTTGGTGAACATAACACTGAAAAAATGTTTGAGGTTCTCGAACCGTTGCACAAGATGTTGAAAAAGGGACCAGAAACTATGAGAGAAGCTTCCTTTAACAACGCATTTGGAAGAGAATTAGCTGATGCGTACGAATGGGTTTTGAACTATCGCCGAACCAAAGATATTACAAATTTGAATCAGGCGTGGGATGTTTATTACAACGTTTTCCGCAGAATCAGTCGCCAACTCCCTCAACTCCAGAACTTGGAATTACAATTTGTTTCTCCTAAGCTCGAGGAAGCGCACAACCTTGAATTAGCTGCTCCAGGTACTTACGAACCAGGTAAACCTATCATCAGGATAATGAAGTTCGAACCAACGTTTTCGGTGATCTCATCCAAGCAACGTCCACGAAAATTGGTTTGCAAAGGTAGTGATGGCAAGGATTACCAATATGTTTTAAAAGGACACGAAGATATTCGTCAAGACAATTTGGTGATGCAGTTGTTTGGCTTGGTCAATACCTTATTGATAAACGACACAGAATGTTTCAAAAGGCACTTGGACATTCAACAGTTCCCGGCAATTCCACTTTCACCCAAAGTTGGTTTATTAGGTTGGGTGCCGAATAGTGACACCTTCCATGTTCTTATAAGAGAATATAGAGAGTCGAGAAAGATTTTGCTCAATATTGAACATAGGATAATGCTCCAAATGGCTCCTGATTATGATAGTTTAACCATTTTACAGAAGGTCGAAGTTTTCACAGGTGCATTAGACAATACCAGAGGACAAGACTTGTACAAGGTTTTGTGGCTCAAATCTAAGTCCTCCGAAGCATGGCTTGATAGACGGACAATTTATACCAGATCGTTGGCGGTCATGTCAATGGTAGGATATATTTTAGGATTGGGAGATAGACATCCTTCCAATTTAATGCTTGACCGCTTTACTGGGAAAGTTGTGCATATCGACTTTGGTGACTGTTTCGAAGCAGCAATTTTGAGAGAGAAATATCCTGAAAAAGTGCCGTTCAGACTCACACGGATGCTCAACTATGCAATGGAGGTAAGTGGCATAGAAGGATCTTTCCGCATTACGTGCGAGCACGTAATGAGAGTGCTAAGAGATAACAAGGAATCTTTGATGGCAATTTTGGAAGCATTTGCATACGATCCATTGATCAATTGGGGATTTGATTTCCCTGCTAAAGTTTTAGCTGAGGCAACTGGAATAAAGATTCAACAGCACAACACAAGCGAACTACTCAAGAAAGGTGAAATAAACGAAGAAGAAGCTCAGAGACAATACAAGCAGAATGCATTGGAAGTAAGAAATGCTAGAGCTGCACTTGTACTCAAGAGAATCACTGACAAACTCACAGGCAATGACATCAAAAGGTTGAAGGGTTTGGATATTCCAACTCAAGTCGACAAATTGATCCAGCAAGCTACAAGTGTTGAAAATTTGTGTCAGCATTATATAGGATGGTGTTCGTTTTGGTGAAAGACCTATCGTCGTTTTTCAACCAACAAACCACCTTTAGTCATATTAGTGAGATACAATGCATATAATGTAAAATTAACTCATGAAACTTTCTTAGAAGCACTTATAAAGCCAATTCCTTTGAGAGACATGATCATATGTTCATCGTTGGCGTCTTCATCATCCTCAATCAAATGCGCCTCTGTTCCAAAAATCATTTTCAAATCTCTTAGACTCCAGATGAAACCTTCATCAATCTGTGATTTATGTAATTTTAATCTTCCAATATCTTCGCGTCCGATAGCCATGTAGGCCAAGACTAATTTTAGCTGATTTCTGCCGAAACAACATGATATCGATAATTCTTCGAGTAGTTCGAGGGCGACCTTTTCCCCTAAATCCTCCGGCAAAGAGGACGCCTCACCAGTTCCTTCTGCAAAAATCCTCCAGCCTTTTTTAGATTCTGCCACCAAGGTGACTCCAAAGCCAGGAGATTTCCCGGAATTCTCCCCTCGCCAAACGTCAGCAGTTATGTTGACTTCGATCCCAGTGGGACGAAAGACTTTTCTTGCACTATCGATTATTCGGTTGACAATGGAAGGAGAGACTCTGGCACAGTAGGCAACTCCTCTGATTGCGGACATCTTTGGAGAGTCCAAGGCATGAAGAGTCAAGGGTTGTGCAATAAGAGAATTGCAAATGAAGTGCACCTCTCCACCACCCAAGGGTGGACAACCTCGTTTTAAGATATGTAGTTCAGCTTCCCGCACACCAAATCTTTCCATTACTGGGATCATTCCCCATTTGATAGCTTCGACTCCAGCGTCAAGCGACTGAGTTGACGAAGTCAAGCCTTGAAGAACGATGGAAAATTTCTTCTTCGAAAACGGTGCGAGATACAACAATGGTTCAAGAAAATAACCCACAGGCTTGTTGCCGGAACAGTTATGTGTTAGCAGACCACCAATTATAATTCCTGGCCTAAATATCACTGTAGTACCTGTATAAGATATCTCTATATGAGAACCATTGGTGATGGCTTCCATAAGACGCAAAAACGATACCTCATGGTCTCTTAGGCCAGGGTTAACGTCGTTTGAGCGGATTTTTGAAATTCTGATGTGTTTTCCAGCTAGCGTTGCCAATACAAGCCGGAAGCGAAAATTTCTCTCGCCTTCGAAGGTCAACGGTTTACTTCCAGCCATGATGATCACTTTTTGATATAGTATGGGCTGCGAGAGATGAGCATCCACCTGTGCGTATTGTATGCAGAAGTAAGTTAGAATCTGCTATAGTTACAAATACTAGATGAAAATATGGCTGTTACAATACACCTCTTTCCACCTATGGTCTACATCAGCTGATAGGATGTTCCTCAAATTTACAATGGTTTACGCTAATTTCTCTAGAGCAATTAGTGCAACCAAACTTCATTTCACCTCTCAACTATCTCCCCCTGCACTTGCATGCCATTAGCGCAAATAACAAAACAACAGGCGCAAGTGCCATTGGTCAATGCTCCAGAGGGGTTACATTTCTTAGTAGAAAAACAGAAGTTAGTGCCTGGTTTGCTTGGTTCTAAAATCTTACCAATTGCAAAACGCTAGTGCGTAATTGCCGAGCTACGCACGACCGCGACCTTGCAGAGCTCAGGTTGTGTAAGTAAGTCAGAGCCGGTTCATAACAGACTTTACGTTCGGTGCATTTGAGGAGCATAGATTTATAATACTCAACTTATACTGCTGTGAAGCAATGGCATCGAATACTAGCTCCACGGAGCAGAAGACACCGAAACGGCCGAATGAGGAACCAGCCATTGATGAAGACAAGACCAAGAGAGTCAAGCCAGAGACTCGCCAAGAGGACCCATCGTGGGAAGGACTTTTCGAACCACTTCCCTTTGAAACAAAAGACGGGTTGAAGAGCCTGGATTTCCCCTTAGAGGAGGCTTCAGATTTCGAGTTGCCAGACTTTCTTTCCGATAATACAGGAGCTCCGCCAAGTCGTCAGGAATTAACTGCTCCCCTGATACCCACACAAAGAACCGATGAAAATGCTATGCACCTGTCTGAACTTCTGCAGGAGGCAGCACCGAAGGGTCCTGGGGCTGATAGCTCTTCAACGGCTCAATTTCCTTCTGAATTGTCCAGATCGAATTCCGGCATGAGGCTCACCGAGAATAACACACAACAAGGCAACAGTGCCATTCGGAACCAATTACAACACTCTCAGTCCCATCAGAACATTTCATCAGCATATGCATATCAGAAGCCACCTGGCACATATCCCAGCCAGTTTCGTAGTGCCCAGCAAAACCCAGTTCCGTCACCTTCTACCCAGAAAGCAGGCATTCGATTTGATCCGAAGCGGACGTATACAGTGCCCCACACGTTGTCAGCCCCTTCAATTTCTTTGCCCAATGCGCAACCTGGACCTAACTACGGATCTCTGCAATCAAATCTGCAAGACAAAAGTAAACCAGAAGATCCTTCAAAACTAAATGATGCTTTGGCAGCAGCAGGTGTCGACATTCAGCGCGAAGAGGAGCTTCTTTCAACAAACTACAATCGATCAGCGGTTAATTTGTACCAGCAGCAGATAATGAATCGTCAAAGACAAGCAAACGGGCAGATGAATGCGTTCTTGCACCCCTATCATGCAGCGCTCTTCATGAATAGAACAGCAAGAGAAAATGGCGTGATGCAAAACTTCATTTCTGATCCAGAAATACTAGAGTTGATGTCTTCTGCATGCAAGGAATGGATTTCTAATATTGTGACAAAAACTGTAGCGTTGGCAAAGCACAGAAGAAGAGGTATCCCTGCTTTCAATCCAAAACTCAAACTCGCAGGAAAACATAAGAATATCCCATTGTCACAGCATTCTGAAGTCTCCAAGGAGCTCAGAGCGTTAGCTTTACGGCAGAAGGAGCTCGAGGAGCGACGTGTCGCTAAAAGGGCGCTCTTGGGTCTTGAGAAGAGTGAAGTAGTGGCTCCTGATTCTGCTAACAAGGCAGGAGCCGAGGAAACATTGCATAGAGCTGCTAATGCAACGGCAGCCATGATGACACTGAATGCATCGAGGAAAAAGTACTCATGGATGACGTCAGGGGCAGGGGGTTCGGGGGAAGAAGCCAAGACTGGTAGTGCTAAGGATTCAGCCTCGAAACAAAACTATCTTATATCTGCGAGAGGCGATAATGGACTCAGGTTCAGAGAGATCAGAACAGGGAATACGATAACTTCTAAGGATTTACTTGGGGTTCTAGAAGACGAGAGAATCGGCACTTCCAAGGCTCTCATGAAAGGTTACGCGAGACTAAAGGACTAACTCAATGTATAATAAAAAGCAAACAATGATCTCTTTATTTCCGATAATTCTCCACGTTTCTTTATGGTACATGCTATTTTATTTTCTATTGCTTTTTTCCCTCTCTGTCTTGTGCTTCATAGGTCCAATGAATATCAGCCGCAAAACTGGGTGCCATATGACTGTCGCGCTGTGCCGCGATTTGTTTACATGAGACAACCCATGATCAAGTTGGTTTACCACTTTCAGTATTAGGCAAGGTTTTTAATAAGCCAAATAGTGACTTCTACACGCTTTCACCAGATATATTTCTAGCTCCCCAGTGGCTCCTGCCCCTGGCCCTGCTTGGAGATTCAAGATGGACTTTACAATATCAACATATTACAACGCGTTTGACGTTGATAATGACTATAAGTACGACGCTTCCGACTTCAGCTCAAAGATTGAGTGGGCGACCAATCTCTTAGCTCACTCAACTGATGCTCTCTGCCATAACTCTGAGCTTTTGGAGGAACTCATTGATATGACGCATGGTTTCTCGAGTTTGAACGACCAGCAGAAGAAACAACTCACCTATTTGATCTGTTCGTCCTTCATCACAGCTTGTCAGCAATCTAAGATTGCTTCGGAGCAAGCTGATTTCGTTGAAAGCGTGGACTCAGTAAAAGCAGAACTCGAAAGATACGGCTACCTAATGTTTGTGTTGCTTAGTTTCCTTGGTACTGAAGATATGCCGGTCGCTACTTCGTCGTACCGCCTGAGACCAACATCTGAAAAATGGAAAATCAACTGCTCCCAGATTGAAGAGGCCCTTGATGCAATCACTTGGTGTTTGCGTGTCCCCCTCCTGAAGATTTTTGTAACGACTCCAGAAAGAATACAGTTTCTTGAGATGTTCATTAGACCTATTTTCCGTTCCATGGAGATGCCAGAAAGAATGAAAATTGCGAACATCAGGATGCTAATGTTCAGAGATATAGCCATGGCAGTTACTCAACACTCGTTGAACTCAGTAGTCCAAAGTTTGATGATTCAGTCCTTGACGTACTACGTTCACCTATCTTCAATTATGGCTGAACTTTTGTATTATCTCGATACCAACTATAATCACATAGCACTTTCGGAAGATTTATTACGCGAAATAAGTCTGTTGGAGTTCAACTCAAACGATTCAAATGGGCCAAAGTCTGTCTCAGAATTTCTAATCAAGTTTTCCGAATTGTGTCCAAGGTTGATCTTGAAGCAAATGTCATCTACTGCGCAACTATTAGACAACAGTAATCAGACACTACGTTGCTCTGTTGTGGAGGCTTGTGGAAACATTATCGTTGATATTCTAAAAGCTGAATCAGATAATACGGAACCCACCTATGACCCAACAACGAACGGAACACTGCGAGTAAATGGCCTTTTAAATTTACTTGAAGAAAGATTCTTGGATCAAAATCCTTTTGTCAGAACCAAGGCGGTTCAAGCTATGGTCAAGGTATGCTCACTTCCTCTCAGGATGCCCAAAAGAAGACAATCAATAATGCTTATTGCTGTCAGGTCTTTGGGAGACAAAAGTACTCTTGTGCGGAGGAACACAATAAAGTTGATGTATAAATTACTATTGTCACATCCGTTCTCAGCTGTTCACGGAACTCAATTGACGTATGATGTCTGGAAGAAAAGATTGGACGAGGCAGAATCTGAATTACAACAATATTTACCCAAAGCTGTCTCTATCACTCATGTTAATCACCACAAAGAAGAAGCTCCTGACGAAGATGATATGGACATAGACGGAGGACTTTTCGAAAGACCATCTGAAACCAATGAAACGAAAGAAGACCTGGATTCAGAAATTGATCATGAGGAATTAAATCAGTCAATGATCGAACAAGAGCGCCTGCTTCCAGACCAAGCGATTTTAATAAAGGCCAAACTCACAGCTCAATATTACAGAGATGCGATTGATTTCATCGAAGCGGTCCAAGAGGGTACGAAGATTGCTTCGGATCTACTTTTCTCAAAAAATAGAAATGAGGTCTTAGAGGCTATGGACTTTTTAGTCCTTGCGGATGTATGTGGAATATCCAATGCTGTACAAGGAATCCGCCGTATGCTACATCTTGTTTGGATGAAAGGCTCATCAGATGAAGGTAAGTCCATTTCATCACATTTAATTGATTGCTATAAAGACCTTTTTCTCACCGCACCAGAAAATTCGACATCTTCCCAAGCTGCTATCTTGTTTGCAAAGAATTTGATAGGTTTAACGAAACAAGCGTCTGTGGCCGATCTTGCTTCACTAGAGAAACTCCTCACTCTTATGTATGAATCCAAACTCATTCATGGAGAGATCATTAAAGTACTCTGGCATATTTATAGTAAAGCTGGGACTGACGATCCAAGTTATTCACAATCGACTGTGCATGGAGCAATTCAGATTTTGGGAATGTTGTCTGTAGCTGACAGTTCAATTGTGCAAGCAGGTATTGACTTATTACTACAAATAGGGTTGGGGGATATCGGTAAAAATGACATGATGCTCTGCAAATATACTTGTGCTACAATATCCAAAATGATTCACCTGAAAAACGAGAATGAAACAAATACCCTCCGTGAGCAAGATGACATTTTGAAAGGTTTAACAGAAGTATTGATTCTCTATACAGAAAAAACAGACTGGTATGGTGTCGCAGAACAGTCTCTAACTGCTGTGTTTAGAATTGCTCCAAACCCAGAAGAATTATGCACAGAAGTCCTAAAGTTAAAGACAAAACAAGTTTTCGAGCAACCAAATTTCGTGGTGTCACAGGTTATTGCCCTTTCTCAACTTCTTTTCTTGGTTGGCCATATAGCAATCAAAGCAATAGAACATTTGGAGAAACTTGAGACTCAATTTAAAAAGCAAAAGCACAATATGGAGGCTAATAAGGGTAGTGATGATGCAGCAAGCGGTGAAAATGAGCTTGAAATGATAGGAGGAACATCAGAAGATGACTTTACAGATGCTGTTGTCTATATCAAGGAGCGAGAACTTCTTTTTGGAGAGCATTCTATCCTTGCTAAATTTAGCCCTCTTGTGAAAGAAATATGCTCTAATAACCAGGAATTTAATAACGAGCGGCTTCAAAGAGCTGCAGTCTTGTGTTTGGCAAAGCTAATGTGTGTTTCTTCTAAATTCTGTGAGGAAAATTTACCTTTACTTATTACCATTATGGAAAAATCCCCAGACCCAATTATCAGATGCAATTGTGTACTCGGGCTTGGGGACATGGCTGTTTGTTTCAACAATTTAGTGGATGAAAATACTGATTTCCTATATAGACGACTTACGGATGACAACCTCATGGTTCAAAGGACGTGTTTGATGACTGTAACGTTTCTCATCTTAGCAGGTCAGGTTAAAGTCAAGGGTCAGCTCTCATCTATGGCAAAATGCTTAGAAAATCGTGACCAAGGTATCAGTGACATGTGCAAGTTGTTTTTTACAGAATTGGCAACAAAAGACAATGCTATTTACAATGGGTTTATTGATATTTTCAGTGGCCTTTCGAATGATGAAAGTTTGAACAAAGATGCCATGAAGCGTATCATAAAATTTTTGATCGGCTTTGTTGAGAAAGAAAAGCACCAGAAGCAATTATCAGACAAGCTCTTAATCAGATTATTAAAGTGTCAAACGGCACAAGAATGGGATGATGTAGCTTTTGTCTTGAGCACCATTCCTTACAAGAATGAAGCTATAACCCAGACATTAGAGGCCGGTTTCAAAACTGTTCTGGCAAGAGAATAATGTGACTTGATTATATATTTATTTTATTTTATGTTTAATGATACTCATGGTTTTCTTCATCGGCCTGTACGGTAATAGTGCGACCAAATCTACCCCACGGTAGACCATAAATCCATATAAAACGATTCTCTTTGTTGGATTTGAATAGACTTCATTTCCAAAAATGTTCCAGACTTTACAATCGGGCATTTCAAAGGCCCTGGATATGTCAGGATTGGATGAGGTTAACTTCAAGATTCTACTGTGCGCCTTGCTTTCGTTTCCCTTTAGCTGGATCTTCAAGAGACTACCCGATCAACGATATGCTCTCAAGCACGTTTATATTCTTACAATCTCTGCATTCTATATTTTCGGAATTTTGAATGTGAGCTCTGGACTCAATGCCATCATTGTATCTTCCGGTGGTTGCTATTTTATAACAAGATATCTTAGGAGCAAACTGATGCCATGGATAAATTTCATGTTTTTGATGATATGCTTGGCATATAGCCATTTTAAGCTACAGTTTTTCAATGAGTACAATGATAAAGTGATTGATCTCACAGGGGCTCAGATGGTTTTAGTCATGAAGCTTTCGGCTTTCGGCTGGAACGTGGCTGATGGTAGGCAACAGGAGGCTCCATCCGCTTACACGCAAATGAGGGTAGTGAAGAAGCACCCAAACTTGTTACCCTTCTTGGGTTATGTGTTCTTTTATCCTTCTTTGTTGACCGGGCCGGCGTTCGATTTTGTGGACTATGACAAATTTATTCATGGATCTCTATTCGATGATGTTCCTGAGCTGAGCAGACCAGGAAGACGGAAGCGTCGAATCCCTAGAAGTGGGCGACAAGCACTCAGCAAGACAATGCAGGGATTCTTCTGGGCATTCATGTTTTTACAAATACCCAAGTTGGTCACCTTGGATTTTGTTTTTACTGATCAGTTCGTTCATGACCATGGCTTCATTTACAGAATCTTCTACTTGTGGCTACTTGGCCTTTCGCACAGGTTGAAATACTATACCATTTGGCAAATTGCTGAGGGATCTTGTATTTTGTGCGGGATTGGTTACAATGGTTATGATAAAGAGACAGACACCTTTAAGTGGGACAGAGTTCAGAACATTGATCCTTGGAGATTCGAGACTGGCCAAAATGTTCATGATTGCCTTGAGGTGTGGAACATGAATACTAACAAATGGTTAAAACACTACGTGTACACCCGAATTGCAAGGCCAGGCAAAAAACCAGGATTTAAAAGTACCCTTTTTACCTTCGCAACAAGTGCGTTTTGGCATGGGACCAGGCCGGGATATTATTTAACCTTCGTTTTGGGTGCTTTTGTGCAAACGGTTGGAAAGATATATCGCCGTAATCTCCGTCCAATTTTCTTGATGGGAGATGGTAAGACACCAAGATCTCTGAAGATTTTTTACGATGTTGTTTGCTTTTTTGTGACACAGTTAGCCTTTGGATTCATTTGTCAACCATTCGTGATTTTAGATTTTAAGAGGTCGCTCAAGTGTTGGGCAACAGTGTACTTCTATGTGCCAATTGGCGTGGCTATAACTCTTTTCCTTTTTGATGGCCCGCCCAAGTCTTATACTATTAGTCTCTGTCGCTCGTTCATTCCACAAGAGAAGGTGGCCAAGAAACTGAGTACGTTGAACCAGAATGAATCACAGAGAGTACATCGCGCTATTGATAGAGCTCTCTCAGAGTTTGACGATACTGCAAATCTTGGAGTCCCACCAATAGATATTCTAGAAGGAACTACCAAGGAAGATATCGAGAAGGAGATGAGAGATTTCGCAGATGCTTGGTCATCTTTCAGTGATAGAAATGGCCCTGATATGGTTGATATGAAAAGCGCCTACAAGCATTTCACTGACGAAATTAATGAAATTTTACTATCCAAAAAAGCAGAACTCCAGAGGAAGCAAGATTAAATTTAATATGACATTGGAGCGCCAATAACATGGAGACTTGAACCACAGATCAAGCTGTATGTCTTGAGCCGAGCTGAGTTGATTTATGCGGCATTGATGACGCAAAGCTAATTAACATACGTGTAAAGCTTGCTATTTTACCATCACGTGCGCAACAATGTTGCCAACGACTTTGACTGCGAACAATGTGGCGCTACTATAGACTATACGGGTAAATATTAGGATGTTTTTTAGACGTCTGGTGACATGTAAGCTGTTGTGGTTCGCTAGGTATCTTTCTACTGGGACCTCGAAACCCCCGACGGGTATTGTATTCATGAATATGGGTGGTCCCAATAAGAGCTCCGAGACTTACGACTTTCTTGAGCGACTCTTCGCTGATAAAGATTTGATTCCATTGGGTCCGTTCCAAAACCTTACTGCCAAATTTATTGCCAAGAGAAGAACCCCCGAAGTTTCACAAAAATACGAGGAGATTGGTGGTGGCTCTCCCATAAGGTATTGGCTGGAGTACCAGTCTGAGCGTGTTTGCAAGCGCTTGGACGAGATCAGTCCAGAAACAGCACCACACAAGCCATATGTGGCTTTCCGGTACGCAAAGCCATTGACGGAGGACATGTTGCAACAGATGAAGGCAGATGGCGTGACTAGGGCCGTTGCATTTTCTCAATATCCACAATGGTCTGCATCGACATCAGCATCGTCCGTCCATGAATTATATCGCCAAACCCAGCTCCTTGATCCTGAAAGAAGTATCAAGTGGTCGTTGATTGACAGGTGGCCAAAAGATAAGTGTTTGGTGAACCCATTTGCGAAGCTCATTCAGGAAAAACTTGAGGAGTTTCCGAAAGAAGACAGAGGCCAAGTTGTCATCTTGTTTTCTGCCCACTCATTACCGATGCAGATTGTCAACCGTGGAGATTCGTACCCGGCCGAAGTAGCTGCATCTGTCTACGCTGTGATGGAAAAATTGGGCTTTTCAAACCCTTACAGATTGGTTTGGCAATCGAAAGTTGGGCCAAAGGCATGGCTAGGTGCTCCAACATCTAAAATTGTTGAAAGGTTGGAGTTGAATGAGAATGTAAAGGGTCTTGTTTTGGTTCCAATTGCATTTACTTCGGATCATATTGAAACTTTACATGAGTTGGATATTGAATTAATGGAGGACTCAAAGAATAAAGACATTATCAAGAGAGCATCCTCATTGAATGACAATGAAGAGTTCCTTGAAGGCCTTGCTGACTTGGTTAAGAGGCATTTAGAGTCTGGCGAACCGTACTCAAAGCAGTTGGAACTTGATTGGGAATTGAGCAAGGACTACACAACGGACACTTTCAACCACCCTCGGGAATTGTTTGGCCAAGTGGTGAAACCACAGTAATATGGAAATATCTTGTATATATATAGACATATATCATTCTTACTCTATAGTGATGGTGTATAATTTTATGCTCATCAGCCAAATTCACTCTGAATCATCTTCGGGATCGAAAAGATCCAAATCAAGATTAGAAGTAGTGGCTTCTGTAGATTGCTTAGTCTCATTTGAAACCTTTGGCGCTGAATTGGTCTTACCGATGTTATGTTTTTGTGTAGATTGAAGATCATCTTGCTTGTGAACATCTTCCATCTCGATATCACTATGGGAAACATCAGCCCTCGGTGCAAAATCTGTAACTTCCGACTTTGTTCCTAGTTCTACTTCGATTAATTCATTTGGCTTGATAGAGGCTAAAGCTAACATTCCTCGCCTTAAAGAGTCCTCAGCAGGCCAAATGTAATTGTTTGGATGTATGAACTGCGACAGAACAGTTGCAGGCGATTTGGAGAATTTTGCAAGTTTCATGGCATAGTCGAGCAAAACTTCCACATCAACATTATGTAGCTTCTGAACATTATTATTCCTTGCAGCCGATGTTCTCGGGAGGCTCTTCAATTGCGCCCTGCAAGCTATGAGCTGCGTTAAAATATATCTTGATTGTGCTTCTAGAGCATCATTGACTTGGGATAGAGTTTGTATCTTTTGACCAAGGGAGTGGTGAACATTGAGTTTGTTCAAATCCTCGGAAATTTCCTTACTGACATCAATGAGCTCGTCAACTGTTGATGTGAAGTCTTCTTCTTTGAACGAGGTAATGGACAGCGACAACTCTCCAAACAAGACTTCAAACTTTCGTAGGCTCTCCACTATAGGAAGCTTTTCAAACTGAGTAATCTCTTGACCTGTTAGCTTCAGCTGTATGTTGTTTATAGTTACAGGTGGGTTTCTTGCTGGATTGAGTGAACTGGCGACGTAGGCACCTGGGGTTGTAGGACGGGAAGTTGCCCGGGGAGTACCTGGAACGGAGAGCTGGTTCAAGCGAGCGGACAGTCCGACTCTCGAGACAGGAACAGAAAGGAATGAATTGTCTTTTTTTTGGGGAAGCATTGTGTTCAAATTTGGGGGTTAATGTACACTATTTGCCCGTCGTACTGAGTTCTAGACATGAGTTTCCATCGGGTGCGATTTCTTGTGAGAAAGAGAAGTATGAGCTGCAGAACTATATCAATCAGAATATCTAGATAATAATCAAAATTGTTTTCATGTTACTTTTATTAGTAGTAGTCCACAGAAAGAACTCTGGCTCTAAGACAATAATTGCTTTATACTATTGAGACTACCTGATGAAGAATGTGTTTGGAGACACTTCCGACTCCAACTCCGAATCCGAGCTTGAACCGGAGACAAAACTACCACCTCCAAAAAAACTAAAAATACCCGGAAGTAGCCCTATGGGCAGTGAGAAATACCTCAAAAAACGGTTTCCATTACATGGCTTTGGAGTTGATGATTCGAAAGTCACTGAAGAGAGTATAGACTTTTTGCAATCGGATGATGAGTTATTTGATGATAAAGAAGTTAGCCAACACAATAAAAAAGCAAGTCTTGAGAAGAGTATTTTGAACCCCGAATCCATTGGATTTAAGATTATGACGAAAATGGGTTATGCAATGGGCGATAACATCGGGTCGACGAACAGTCTACGAGGTCTAGCTGAGCCTATAACCGTTAAACAGGTTGAAGGCAAGTCAGGACTAGGGGCTAAATCATTTGAACGTAACACGATAGCAAACGGTTCTACCGAGATATCCTCATCAGGAATGGAGGAATTTCGGAAGAAATACAAGTTGAATCAAGTCAAATCTACCACGAAGAAATTGCAAAACTTCTGCTTTATCGCTTCTGGCGAAGAAGCTCTTTTAGAATCTGGAGCTATTTCTATCACAGAAGTCAACGAATTATGGAGAGAGTCAGCTTCATATACTGTAGTGGAGAGCAAAAGAACTCGTTTATTTGGAGAGAGTAAGAATGCATCAACAGACAAAGAAGCAGCGCCTGATTCAACATCCAACAATAAACTTTTGTACGAAAGATACCACCGTCTAATTGAATTTTCCAGAAGTAATTACTTTTACTGTCCATTTTGTGGAGTACAATATAACGACTTTATTGACTTATCGAGCAATTGCCCAGGAAACTCCGATTCAGACCACGAATTTTGAAACTATATTAGAATGCTTGGTCTAAATACTTTTGGCGTGCTTCCTTGTGAGCTTTCTGAGCTTCATTGATTTGATCTGTTGTCATGAACCCTGTCGTACCAATGAAATTCAACGAACGTATTTCTTCTTTTGAGAGGTCCTCAAGGATTACGTTTCTGATAGGGTCGTCAAATTCCCCGAACATCGCAGGCGGTTTCTCTGCCGCTACATATGGTGAATTCTTATTCGTAGGCTCAAATCGTAGTTTTCCCTCTGTTGTAAGTTTTTGTCTTCCCCATCTCAAAACCAATCGAGATTCATTAATAGTCATTCCATGCATAAAGAGGATAGCTTTTTCTGCACTACCTCGTGATAGATACTGGATGTGTGCAATGTTATCTGCATAGTTTATCTTGCAATATATTATGTGACCAAATGGTAAAAAATGAGCGAGTAGTTCTTCCCTGGTAATTCCAGAAGTGACATTTTTGATAGAAATGACGGTATTATTGGGATCTGTGAATGGAGATATTGCAGGGTGATATTGGGAGAGAGTGATTTTGGGCTGTGTTTCATTTTTCTTTCCTGAATGCAGAGAAGAGTCTTGACTACTTCCGTTTGCGAGTCCGACTCTTATTGGCCTTTGACCTATTATTGCACCATTCATTTCCTTCAATGCTTTGGATTGCGCCTCTGAATTGAAAAACCTCACAAAACCAAAGCCTTTTGATAAACCAGAGTTTGCATCAAGCATGATTTTAACTTGTTTGACTGCGCCTGGGTATTTGGTATTGAACTCAGCGAACAAAACAGGCTCAGTCACATCTATTCCGAGATCGCCAACAAAAAGTGAAAAGTCGAGCAGATTTTTGGTGTTCTGAAGATTGCCTCTAAGATTGTTTGTTTGTTTGTGATCTCCATGTCCGCTTCCTGTTGCCCAGTTTAACTTGAAGTGCCTTGACGAACCTGGAATCGGGGCACGATTCTTTTGCAAGGCACTGGCCACTAATGTTTGATTTGGGAAAGTGACGAAGCAATATTGCGGCTTACCTGTCTTATCTTTGATGAGCTTGACACTCAGTGGAGCCTCTCCCACCTTCACCCAGATATCGAAAATCTCGCTCTCAGTCCACTTTGGGTCGAGGTCACCCATCCAAAGCTGATTCTCAGCTTGTATCTGGGAATAAACTTGATGCTGGTTATTATTGGGCTGCCGTCCCTGGAAATGTTTGGCATTTTGGTATATCCCTTGAAAAGATTTTGTAGGCGTAGAGTTGTTGTACTTCGTGGATGAATGATACTGTTCAGATGCGTAGGAAGCTCCAGGAGTTTGCTGGTAGTACATGTTTTTCGTCTCTTGCTTACCGTGGGAATGGCCCTCATTTAGGTAGTAATTTCTGTTAAGGGAAGAGTTCATATGCCGATTCAGAGTATTTTCCCTGTAGTCCGAGTACCTTCCGTCTCGCTGGCCGGCAGCACCTTGATGTCTTTGGCTTGCAACTCGATTGTGCGACGGCCTTTCATTGAATCGATATCCACTATTGTTGTCCGCATTGGAAGAATTGGATCTACCATTCGGCCTATAGCGGTCGTATGCTGATCCCTGATAATGAGACATTGCACAACTGGAGAGGAAATTGGAGACTAGGATGAGAGTGATTGTGCTGTCGTGCGAGATGCGTAGCCTCACTCTGCAGAAGCGTTGTAGGCATGATGATCAGTCTAAGAAATGAACAAAGCGGAAAGTCTACGTGTACGTAACTACGGCCTGATATATGGGATGTATGGCCTTGTACTACTCAATTAAGGGAAAAATATTAATATTTTCCGAACTTGTGTTCCAGTCTAGGACCCTCTCTACAGCCGTGCTCGGTGTCGGCTCTTCAACCTAGAGACTTTGCTCCTGCACAGTTCTCTCCAATTAAAGTGTGAGAAATGTCAATGTCTAATCACCATCTTCAACCATGTTGTCTAGAGTCAGTGGAAGATCCATTCGAATGGCCAAGAGATTCCAGTCTCACGCTCCGGCTGCTGAGAAAAGTGCTGCGCCATTCAACAATAAATACAACTTCAATATCAACCCTCCTCCCATCCACACCTACTGGAACGCCCGCAACTTCTCGGTTTCACTAGCATTTGCGCCACTTTTCGTTGCCGTTGGGTTTATAGGTATTTACATCGGCAGTAACATGAGCGGCTACGAAGGTTTGATCCGTTTTGCTGACTCGCCCAACTCTCCGTTGAAGGATCTCAAGTTCGGTGAACCTCAAGGAAAGAAGCAGTAGTTTACCTTGTTTGCATTCATAGAAATTCACATCAACATCAAAGATATTGGTGTAGATCTGGCTTTGGACAGATGCAGTTTTGTCTGTTAAGTTTCATTAGGAGTTTAATCTAAGTTTTCATCGTTACTTGTATTTCGCTTGCCGTAGAGAAAGCATAATGGCTACGCACGACCTATGACTCGTTTTGCTACAGCTAAAGAATTCCGAGAACATGTTCCTTCGATCTTGGGCAAAGATTTTTGTGCTCCTCCACCCTTTGCTCTTGCTTTCTCTACCCTGACCACGCTACATTACGCCTATAGGCCCGAACAACCGCTACTGGCCGTGCGAGGTCGTGCGCAAACCAATTACATTTGGCAAAATTCCATTGGGTAACAACACCGCTAGCTTCGACACTAACTGTAACCACAAAATGATGCACAGATTGGGCTTGAGGGTTGCCTCAAGAACGGCAAAGCCCTCTTTGAGGTCCTTGACCACAAAGACAACCATTACTGACCAGTTTACGGGCGAAACCATCAAGTTAACTGACCCACGCAACCCGCAGTACGGTGACTACCCAAACCCAGAACCTGAGTTTGCCCAATTCAGAGATCCATACCAGAAATATGATTTCCAGCAGATGAGGAGAAACAACAATGAGCCTTTAAACATGGACCAGGATTTGTACGATATGTGGTCTCCGGACTATTACCAGTTTGTCTCCGACAAAACTGCATTAACCCAGTTCGCTACGTTCCTCGCCGCATTTTTTGGTATTGGGATTGCTGTTGCTTACTTTGAACTCAATCCAGAGAAGCCAGCCATGCCCAGATCGTATCCTTACAATGGGTTGGCCAAGAGCTTGGGCTCGAGTGATGACGCTTCTGACGACTTCTACAGGGTGCGTGCCGACTTGACGGCGGATGCCTCCGGTACTTTGGCCGATGATGAGGAATTGGCTGCTCAGAAAAGCGCTTATTTACTGGCTCACCAGGACTTTTTTAAGTCCTAGTTATAACATTTTATGCATATTTATCAGTACGTTTGTGGCATACACATTTGTAACGTTGCACCCGGCCCGTCAATACCGAGTCCCCGGCATCTCTTCAAATTGCTCTACTAGGAGGGCAGTCGGTACTTCTAGGAAGATGTGTGATCTTGTACATTTACGACTGATACTAGTTTCACGTATTATTTACTGTAGTCCCTGCTCACCAATGAAGCTTTTGTGCAGTCGCGATATTTCACTAGTTAACAACCCAAGGTGCCAGTCGCATAATTCTCATATATAGGCCTCTTGTACCGTTACCGTTTGCCACAAAATGCTGGCCTCGACTGGAGAATCCCAATCCGGAGAATCCCGTGTGGCTAGCTCTATTCCAAATAAGCGGAAGTCTAGGTCGTCGCCGTCGACGCAGGGCCTGATTTCAGAGGAAGACCCAGAGCCTGCAAAGAGACTCAAAGGTGTATCTTCGTCACCAACAAGCCTAGGAGACAAACTAGTCGATTTGATGACGAACTTCAATTTATGTGTAAACGAACTATTCCAATTAAAAGAATATGGCTCCTTGGTCGAGTGGAACCCTACTGATTTCTCCAAGGTCATTAAGCCTGATTTGCCAGAGATATTTGATTACTTTATCAATGAAAACGGCTACAAACTAATTTGGGATGAGCAACTGGCTGAAAGCTTAGATGACCTTCCACTTAGATTACAAAAAAAGAAACTACTAGAACGGGAACAGATGTTACGCAAAAAGTATCCTTTCATGGATGATACACTAGCAAGGAGCAATGAGAGAGAAGGCTTTTTGCTCGAACCCATCAGAGAGAAGAAAAATCTGGTTGTATTGAATGGAAATAAACTGAATGGGATATCTTCAACGAGGAAGCCAGCTGGTGCCTTTGCGAGGAATGCTCAGTCTTCCAAACGTCTGTCCCTCACCAAATTGGAGATACTGGAAGAGCCCAGCTCAGACTATTCAGACGTCGATACAAACTACAAGTTGCGATCAATCTCTTTCTCACTTCCTCCACCCGTTATTACACACCCCTCTCATATACCTTCATGGCGACCAGGAACAGGCGCCCAGAACTTGCAAGCGTCATCTGAGTCGGAGGGGAAAATTTTGGAGTTTGATTCAAGTCGCTTACGTATCATATCAAGCAAGCAAGAAGAGTTTAGTGTACCGAAAGTCGAAGACAGGATCAGAGATTTTATAACCACTAAGTATAAAGCAGGAATCATCGACGATAATGGTATAGAGGTTGCAAATACTCCTGAGGAATATAATAGTACGCTAGCTTCGCAATTACATCTTTTAAAGAGACTTTACTCCAAAGTCATGATTGAAGGGCGTTTTGAACTCAATGGTGATAAAATCGAGAGGCGAAAAACCATGCTTCCTAATACTTCCTCTAAAATTTCACTGGATTACTTCAGAGAAAACGGTTCTATCGTCCCCAAAATTCAAGGTACGGCCAACGATCAAACATTTCAAGACCATTTAGTTTCTCAGGGAATGATGTTCTCGAAAATTCACCATAGCATGAGAAGACAGCATCAAGCCAGGATAAGGCGCATTGCCCAAATAATTGAGCAGCATTTTAGAAAAAAGGCTGGGGAAAAAGAAAGGCTAGAGCGTGAGAGAGAACAAAATTTAAGACGTTTGAGTAGGTTAGCGGTGCAATCTGTCCGAAAACGGTGGTCCCAAGCTTATAAAGTGTACCGTCATATTCAAAACGAGAAAATGGAGGAACTTAAACAAATTGAGGGTAGAGAGCATTTGAGTAAAATGTTGGAGCATTCAACTCAGCTCTTGGAGGCCCAATTGAATAGACCGTCAACTAAATCGACGGATATCGAGAGCTCTGATAATGAGTCTGATGATGCTGACTCGGATGATAGAGATTCTGAAAACTTTTCGTCCTCTTCCGAGTCTGAATATGACCGAGGCGATGAGGCAAGCAATGAAAATGATATCTTGGACAGCCAACTCTCTGTTGATGAACTCAGGAAGAAGTATGCTGATTTGCAACCCTCCTCAGTTGATCAAACCGAAATGGAAGGCTCTGAGAGTGAGACAGAGAACAGAGTACAAGGAAATGGGTTTGGCAGTCTTGCATCCCTTTATGGTGCGATTGACAACAATACTGTAACAAAAGAATCAAATGGTTACAGTGCTGCAGAGCTTGAATTAATCCAAAAATCAGAGGAGCAGAATGAACATCTGATGCCAGACTCGGATTCGGCTTCAGACTCAATGGATGAGTCAGATGAAAGCATATCAGATGATATTTCTGAGTCTAGTTCTGAAAATGAGAGTTCTTCAGAGCAACAAGGTCTTGCATCACTATACGGAGGTACATCGAATAATGACTTATTGGTTTCTGAACTGCGAGAAACGAAGGACGATGAAGATGAGAATGTGCAAGAGATCAACGGCCTAAAAGTTAAGGATGTACCGATACCACAATTACTTCGTGGAACGTTAAGACCATATCAGAAACAAGGTTTGAATTGGCTTGCTAGTCTCTATATGAATGATACAAATGGTATTCTAGCAGATGAGATGGGATTGGGTAAAACTATCCAAACCATTTCTTTACTAGCCTATTTGGCATGTGAACACCACATTTGGGGGCCTCATTTAATTATCGTTCCTACATCTGTTATGCTTAATTGGGAAATGGAATTTAAGAAGTTTGCACCGGGATTCAAGGTCCTCACATATTATGGGTCCCCACAAGAGAGGGCACGGAAACGTAAAGGTTGGAATAAACAAGATGCCTTTCATGTTTGTATCACTTCCTATCAATTGGTTGTTCATGACCACTCATCTTTTAAAAGAAAGAAATGGAGGTATATGATTTTAGATGAAGCTCATAATATTAAAAACTTCAGGTCAAATAGATGGAAAGCGTTGTTGAATTTTAACACAGAAAACAGATTACTTCTTACTGGTACGCCTCTTCAAAACAATTTGATGGAGTTGTGGTCATTACTTTACTTTCTCATGCCTTCTTCTAAAGTGGAACAAATGATGCCTGAAGGTTTTGCAAACTTTGAAGATTTTCAACAGTGGTTTGGAAAGCCAGTGGATAAAATTTTAGAAAAAACAGCAACTGGTGATTTAATAGACGATGATGTCACCAGCAAGTTGGACCAAGAAACCAAGGACACTGTTGCACGATTGCACCAAGTATTGAGACCTTATTTACTCAGGCGACTAAAGAAGGATGTCGAGAAGCAAATGCCTGGTAAGTACGAGCATATTGTTTACTGCAGATTGTCAAAGCGGCAGAGATATTTGTATGACGATTTCATGTCCAGAGCGAAAACGAAAGAAACATTAGCATCGGGTAATTTTTTGTCAATTATCAACTGTTTAATGCAGTTGCGGAAAGTCTGTAACCATCCTGATTTATTTGAAGTTCGCCCTATCGTTACGTCTTTTGCTATGCCGAAAGCCGTTTCGAATGAATACAATTCAACAAATCAGATCGTCACCAAACTCCTCGCAGATTCGGAACGCGACCAGTTGCCATTGAAGTTTTTCAATTTCGATATATCTAATACTGATGGGATAAACTATTTTGCTGCAGAGGCCTCGAGCCGTTTGATGTCAAACAAGGATCTAGAGAATCAGATCGAACAGTTGGATCAAATCATTAAGGAAGGTACTGAAAGCATTTCCGGGGCACTGGAAGAAAATATTTTCGGCGATATTCTTCAAGTAAACAGGTTTTTGAAATTAGAAGACCAAATCCAGTTGAAGGAACATTTGAAACAAGCCATTTATGTGAATACTTTGAGATGTGAAAGGCGGCCGCTTTATGGCGCATCTTTCCTCAAGTCTGTATCAAAGATTGTACATGGCTTAAATGAATCTGTCATTTTTGGCGACTTGATCAAGAGCATTCCTCTGCGCCAGGAAAGTTTAGAAGATGTTGTCAATAAGTATGCAGTTGTCACACCGCCAGTCGTGGCATTGGACATGTGTGATCAATTGATACCTCTCAGTACCCAAGTCAAGATTCGTGACGAGGTGCAGCAAAACGAAATTCCGAATCCTTTCCATCAAGCACAAGTGAAACTTTCCATTGCATTCCCAGATAAGCAATTACTACAGTACGATTGTGGAAAGCTTCAAAAATTAGCTTCCTTGCTCCAGGAATTAGTTCCAAATGGCCACCGTGCATTGATTTTCACTCAAATGACCAAGGTGTTAGATATCTTGGAGCAATTTTTGAATATTCACGGCTATCGGTACATGCGACTTGATGGTGCCACTAAGATCGAAGACAGGCAGTTACTCACTGAGAAGTTTAACAGGGACCCAAAAATTCCTGTGTTTATTCTCTCGACACGTTCAGGTGGATTAGGTATCAACTTAACTGGTGCCGATACAGTGATTTTTTACGATTCTGACTGGAACCCGGCTATGGATAAACAATGCCAAGACAGATGTCATAGAATTGGTCAACTGCGAGATGTACATATTTATCGATTTGTGTCTGAATACACAATCGAGTCAAACATATTAAAAAAAGCAAACCAGAAGAGACAATTGGATAACGTTGTCATTCAAGAAGGAGATTTCACAACGGACTATCTAGGAAAGTTTTCGGTACGAGATTTGGTCAACGACACTAGTATCATAGGAGAAATTCCAGATAAGCCAATTGGAGAAAGTGGTAACTTGGAATTGCTTGCTCAAGCTGAAGATGAAGCAGATCGAAATGCAGCTAAAGAAGCTATGAAGGAAGTGGCTGTGGACGATGACGACTTTAATGAAGACAGTAAACAAGGAACACCAGGTTTTCTGAAAGAAGAGAAAGAAGAGGGTGATGACGCTGATTACGATGAGGGTGTCGGTCATATTGACGAGTATATGCTCCGCAGTATTGCAGATGGATATTACGTGGAATAACCAAAGAATATTCCACGGTTAATGGAAAAAAATTATATTAAAGTGTATTTTTAGTTGCATCATAAACGCATTACAATACCAACTATTTAGTGTAGCTCTATCTATTGCGGGCGGAAATCATATATCACGTGCACAAAGTCACGTTCATGTGCAGTCGAGTAATCGTTGAACTACCGAGTTATCGGAATCCCACTATATTGTTGATCAAAATGTCTTCCAGTATCCAATCACTTTTGAAAACCGAGAAGGAGGCAGCTGGTATTGTGAATGAAGCCCGAAAATATAGGGCTGAGCGCTTGAAGTCGGCAAAAGCAGATGCCCAAAAGGAAATTGATGAATACAAAACTCAGAAGGAACAGGAGTTAAAGAAGTATGAGAGTGACCATGCGGGCGAAAATTCCACCATTGAGAAGGAAGCCGACGCCCTTGTGGAAAAGGAATTGGCTGAGATTAAGAAGAAGTTTGAAGAAAAGAAAACGCTGGTTGTTAAGTTGTTGGTTGATGCTGCCACCAAGCCCTCGCCTGAGTTGCACATCAACGCTTAGTGTTAAGCATATTTTTACGGCTTATGTGTCGACTGTTAGCCTAGTGACTTCTTAAATTCATTTCTGTTTATTTATGTCCATGTAAGTTAATTGTTTATTTCTAGGGCGTGAATTTCTTTTCAGAGTAGCAACTCAATTATGCACCGCCTTTGGCTAGTTTCTTAAAACCATTCACCACCTTCCAAAACCTATCATCATAACTGACTATGTTGAGACTCCGCACGAAGCTCCATGCTTTCTTATCATCTGCAATTGGGTAATCGATGGGTAGAGGAATCGCAGTTTTGACCCCTAAAGCACGCAATAATGGCTTATCCATCACTACTGATTTTGCATTGCAGAGACCAGTGAGCCCTTCCTCGCCTCCAAACTTACCGTATCCCGATTTTTTTGCACCACCAAATGGTAGCTGGCATACGTAAAACGTAGCAAAGTCATTGATGGCAACATTTCCACATTCGAGCCTTCTGGCCACCGCATCGCATGCTTCAAAATTTTTGCCGAAAATTGAGCTGCCCAATCCGTATTCAGTGCTGTTTGCAATTTCAACTGCTTCGTCTAAATTCGATGCTTTTATTATTGTTAAAATAGGTCCAAACACTTCCTGCTGAGCTATGTCCATTGAATTGTCAACATCTACCAAAAGCGTGGGTTCAAAATAGTGGCCTTGCCTGTAATTAGGATGTTGGAACCTCTTTCCGCCATGAAGTAAACGGGCTCCTTTGTCAACAGCATCATTAACTAGGCTCTCCATATAGCCAAACCTATTATCAGAGATCATTGCTCCCATATCAATCTCGTCCAACTGGTCAATATCTGAACCCACACGAAACGTCTTGATGCGCGTCTCTAGGATGGGTATCAACTTTTCGTAGACTTGCGGCAAACAAATCACACGCTCGATTCCAATGCAATTTTGACCAGCGCTTTGAAATGTGCCTCGTAATATGACTGACGATAATGCTTCAACATCTGCTACATCATCCATAACAATCACAGCGTCTTTGCCCCCAAGCTCAATGACACATGGAGTTAATTGTTTAGAAGCGCTTTCCAACACTTTATGGGCCACTGGTTTCAGCCCAATGAAAGTGATGTGTTTGATTCCAGGGTGAGATGTGAAATAATTGGCATCCTGAGGGTAACAATAGCAGAGTTGTACCAAATCCTCGGATAGGTCAAGCAGACGTAGCGCAGCATGGATCATACCTACAAACCATGATGATGACCACACAACCTGCTCCGAACATTTGACCACAATTGCATTTCCACTGAATAAGGCTGCAACAACAGGGCCAATGAGATTGTGAAATGGGTAGTTCCAAGAAATTATTGCTGAAACTACACCTAAAGGTTCGTATCTTACCTCAGCATTCTTCATCAACCCCATTAGAAGAGATGACGGACCAGGACGTGCAGATGGACGCAATGCCTTCTCACCATGCGCAATGATCCAAGTTATCTTCTCAAGACTTACCATGATCTCGCCCATAGAGGCATCCAATTTGGTTTTACCGCTATCTCGACAGGCGACCCTTGCGATGCTTTCCTGGTTATCCATAACGAACCGATTAATAGTCCGTAGCAATCGCTTTCGTAGAACAAAGCTAGATTTGGCCCACTCCTTTTGTGCCACTGCGGCTGCTTTAATTTGTGCGTCCATCTGCTCTCTTGAAGTACAGTTAAACGTACCCAAATCTTGTCCAGTCGCAGGACAATAGCACTCGATTCGGCCAAATTCTCCACTTTCTTTCTGGCTCAGCCGTGTTTGGTATGACATTTTGCCTTTCCAATGGGGCTTTGCTTCGTCTGGGACAGAATACTCGAGCTTTTTTGGAGCCTCAAGCTTGTTGTACCGATTTGGTCTAGACGTTATATACTTTTCATATGTGAAGTATATCAAGGGAACGATCACGCATACAAAAAAAGTGGTTGAAATTTGGTACTGCCATTGAAGGTCAGCAAAGTTTAAATTAATGGCGATCATCGTCACCAAGATTCCAAGTTCAAAATTCTGGGAATCTGAATATGAAAAACAGCCTGAGATTAAAGCGAACCGTACTTTGGGTCGCACATCGACAGCAGAATTCGCGAGCGAGAAGTAGAACAAATAAACACGCGCTAGAAGTCGCCTATTAATTTTGTTCATCTCTTATATATAGCATGATTACATTTAACAATTTTATTTTGAAAATCCCAGACTGTAGCTAATTAAAATATGCAATTCTTTGCAATCACTCGACTTGCTCTATGTCATTTGCAAGATCAAACGTTAGGGAATCTGTGTATTCTGCAGCACTTCTGTTCCTGACTATTGCTTCTATTATTCCACCATCAAGATAATCGAACAACGAGTCGGTGATTTTTCCTGATGAAGTATTTCCAGTGAAAACATCATATTCAGAGGATTCATCTACTGGAGGAATCACATCATATTCAAACATATCGGCTCTATCGAATAATTTTTCTGGCAATTTTGCCATGACACTGTTTTCTCCCGAGAGAATAACAAATCGAATTAAATTCACAGGAATCTCTTGTGTTTCTTTCTTTTGCTCTCTAGCGCCCAAAATATTTCCAAGCCACGACAGGCTTTTCTTCGCTTTGTTTTGTAGGAATAGTTTCACTAGCTCATCTCGTAAGAACTGCCTATTTTCGTGTTCTGTCCATAGAGTCTTCGCTCTTACCATATAAGTTTCGCTGATCAATTCAACAAAAGAACTATTTGGGAGATCGTGTACTTTAACTGGAGGGTTAGTTTCCAATCCAATATCCCTTAACATCAAATAAGAACAATACGGGTAGGCAGCAAATGCACTTTGAAGAGCTATTTTGGCGTCTTCGACCCTGTTCACTTTTAAAAACGCTAAAACGACGGAGAAAGCAAGCCCAGGTGTGAACCAATGTGAATAGGTTTGGACCAAAGGTGAGCTTACAAACTGGATGAGGTACTCGTATTCTTCAGATAGGATTGCATGATGATCCAAGAAGTACCGAACGCCCAATGGGTCTTCTGCAGGGGACAATGCCAACAAGAACTTGCAGTAAGAGAGAGCTGTAAAATAGGTCGATCTCTCGCTAAGGCCAACTATGATTCTGAACAAATTGAGGTAGAATTGGCGGTTTGCAAATGACTCGTAGGGAAGACGGATTAGTTCAGTTTTACCAGCTTGAAGAAGCTCGTGAAAATGTTTGCCAAGAGATCGATCAAATGCGAATAGAGCCTTTTCAACTAGTGCATTACTTGTAGCCTTATTATTACCTTGCCTCAACATAATCATGGCAACTTGTAGTAACGTTTCAACATGATAAGGATGCTGTTGGACTAATTGCATCAAACCTTCGGGATCCGAAGCCATCACCACCGAAGCATAAAATTTCGAGTTGGCAACTCTATCTTGAAGATTGTTTGTCTTCTTGAAGGTAAAGTACCTGATACCTAATGCTTCTTCATGTAAAACTTTCAGTTTAATTACGTACGATTCCGCGTCTTCTTCCTTATAGCGTTTGAACTCCACGACTTCCGAGGATGAGAGGTCGCTCATGGATAAGGGCTTTTGTGAAGTGGGCAACCAGTCATCTCTGATTCTGGTAAGTAACAATTTTCTGGCCGTTCCGGGAACACTTCTGTGGTCTTTCCCGCCCCAACCTCGCGTGAGTTTAGCCAATTTTTTGAATTGAGCTAAAATCTCGGGAGAGACACCTATTGATGTAGTTGTATTGGCATCCTCAATGGTATCAATAGAAAGATTGCCAAATAAGTTTCTGAGTTCTGTATCTGGATCTAGGTTTTTCAAGTTTTCAATGGATAGGAGGTGAATACAAGATTTCAAGCGGTTTGTCGTGAAATATAAATAGTTAGCATCAGCATATGGGAAAGGAGGTTCTTGATTGTCATACAAGTGCTCATAGTCTTCCAAAGTGCCCTCTGGCAGTTGAGTGTCTGGTTTGGAAGCACTGGCTGCGTCTTTCTTTCTGATTTCCTCCAAGAAACGATCGAGGTCTTCGTCATCGTTACTTTTCTCTTCAGGTGAAGCAGATTTCTGCAGCTTATTCTTCTTCTTATTATTAATTTTCTTGGACTTCTTGCTATGATTTGATGCTGGAGTGCTGGTATTCGATGGTTCGATTTCAGATGAAATTTCTGCACCTTCGTCCTCCACATCTGCTTCGTTTTCATGTAGAAGAGCAAAAGCATTCACATTTTGCTTTTTGGGTTCGAGTTCTACCTTTTCAACAGCTGCATCTGTTTGCTCTAAGCCCCTTTCTCTTTGAAGTCGTCTTAATGCTCTAGAACTCATGACGAATGTACCTACTAGTTAGGATTTCACAGATGTAGAATAACGAAAAGATCTACTAGCTCTCGACCGTTAGTGCGAACTTATGGACAATTTTGGCCCAGACTGCAAACTGATAGGGTCAGCCGCACCAGCAACTACATCTAAGAGTTGCAACGAACGAAATACACCCCACACGAATCTCGAGATACATTGAGATAGGTGTTACTTAGAGACTCTACAGCAAGTATTTACTTTTAAGGTCTTTTGTATTCATAAGCTAGTTTAGAAATGGCAGTGATGTAAATGCAGTGCTACACACACCCTGGCTATTGAAGCCAGCTATCCTTATAGTCTCCGGCACCATGCTTGTCACTACCTTGATCCAAAATGGCCTTGATTGCAACGTCAACATTGGCAGTGTTTCCGAACTCGTTTTGCAACTCTTCCTTTGAGGCTTCGTCTAAAACGCCTTCAACTCCCCGTTGCCTATTAACGAAAACCTTGTAAATCGAGACGATATCTATCAATGGAAGCGTGCTGTCGCCGGCCTTGTACTTAGCAACAAGAGCGGGATCCTCAATGAAAATGACGAAATCACTGTCGTGACCTTTGTAGAATAACTTGTGGGGACTTGACATGATGTAATTACTGATGAATCTTTTTTCTTGCTGGTGCTATCTTTTTCTTTTAAGCAATGATTAACCCGAAGCACACTACCGAGAAGCTCCAGCTAACGGTGATCACCCCACGTTATATATTTTAGTCCGTCACGGCATATGGCCCAAAGCAATCTATTGCGTAGCAATGCGCTTAGTCTCCACTTGCAGTACAGGATACCTTGCGACGGCATGAACCTCTCGAGCCATGGCCATTCCACAACGTCATTTTCGCGCCCGGCGATTTCGAAGACAACTCACAAAATCATTTGGATTACACCATCATTCTACTTAAGTCAGGCCCGTACAACTTAGCTACCCAATTAGTTACTTGTCTTGACCTGATGTCACTTTTAATACACCATACAGAGCATATTTGCATATCCAGTGGCTTAGTTTTAACACTACGACTTCATTGCAACCCATAGCACGACAATTGCTCCAATGCCTGTTTACGTAGTCGCACACGCAACGTTAGATTGGAATGAGCGTGGTTGCTTAAACTCTCCGGCAGCAATAGGTGCGAGGTAGGTTTTATGCAGTAGGGATTAGACTCAATGCTGCTCCGAAAACGTCGGTCAAACTTGATATCACAATTTTTGTTTTGTTTTTGTTCAACTATCTATCGTTACTGTCCTTGGTTCTGTAGTGTATGAGAGAGGGAGTGAAGTTGACTTGCTCGCGACTACGCTCGAAACAATTTACTAACAAACTACTGCATTTCTGTCTCGAGCAAGGACGTTTGCTGCACCGAGCTCAAAATGTTCGCTTTAGGGAAAAAATATGGCTTATCGATACATCAAACACTCAATTCTTCTCAAATAACGGCGCTAGAAACAATTCGGAAATAAAAAAACAAGATATAATGAAGGATGCGAGGTTCGAACTCGCGCGGACAAACGTCCAAAAGATCTTAAGTCTTCCGCCTTAGACCACTCGGCCAACCCTCCATTTTTACCGGAGTTGCTAGGGTTCTTTACATCTGATTTATTTATATAAGGTATTCTGATATCAAAATGAATTCTGTACCAGTTTAATAGATGTAAGATGATTGATTCTTGCCATCACGGTCTCAGATCTAGCGTGATAATTTATATAGTGCGTAGACCAGGGCTTAGCCGGGACTTAGCTTGGGTTACGGAATAGAAGATGTATCACAACATGGGCTCCCCAAAAGTTAACCGTCACAACTATGAACTTGCCAATCACAAGTATAGAGGTGATCTCGACAAATATACAAGGGACTTAGCACTTGGTCTTGCGTTAGCCGATCCCGGCTTCCATGCCGTGGAAATACATGGCCCGCTCTTCTTAAACGGCTTCCCTCTCTGGCTCCCTGCTAGTTTGGAATCCAAGGAATATAACAGCTTTCGGGAAATAGCTGTCGTAGCAAGACGCAAAATCGACAAAAGAAAGCAGAATACCTCATCACAGTCAAACGACTGAAAAACAGGTCCAGGAACTCAGACACTGCAACCGGCTCGAGCAAAAGCAGATTAAGTTTGAAGTAAAAGTAGAAGCCATATTAAATCAGCTTGATATAAATATCAAGCGCTTTTTAATAAAAAATCGCCTGTGTGGCGTAATGGTTAGCGCATTTGACTTCTAATCAAAAGATTCCGGGTTCGAGTCCCGGCATGGGTTTAAGAGCGGTTTTAGCTCAGTCGGGAGAGCGCCAGACTGAAGATCTGGAGGTCCTGTGTTCAATCCACAGAAATCGCATAGTTTTTTAATTGTATCTTTTGCTACGGAAGATTTTATTCTCTTTTTTTACTAGAGTAGTATACATCTACCTTACTTAATTTATTAATGAAGTTATATTGCCCAGTTTTATAATTCAACATACCTCTTAAGTGAAAGAAGTCCACGATCTCTGTTCGCCCAACTCACATAATTTGGGCTGTAATCTAAGACTTCTTTATAAGCCGGTAGAGTGCTTTCAATATCAGCTGGATCAATTTGAGTCCAATAGCATTCAACCATCACTCCTAGCTTTTTAACGTTGATTTTACTAACGTCAGAATCGGCTACCTTTGGGACCCATTGAAAGCCCAAGTGGTACGGTTTCTCCCAGTCGAGCTTATTAAGTTGTAGTTGATTTATACCATCGAAATCTTTGAAAACATAGTTGCCATGCTTATCCTTTGAAAAACTTGCTGGAATACTAGCCAACTCATTTACAGTACCATTAGTGAACTCTTGATCACTAAAAACAGTAACACTTTTAACTGGGGACTCATCCTGTTGGAGTTTTTTTCCATCAAATATCCGTACTACCGAATCAGACACCGAAAAGTCCACCTTGCAATTTCTGTTGTTTTTGGCATATATTTTGATCTCTCCTGTAAGCATACCAAAAGGAGCATCTGATGATGATGACGAGTTCTTCAAAATCTCGATTGTCAAAGATTCTTGAAGCAGTTGGGTCCCAGGAGAAATGCTTGGTACCAATGAAGAATTCCATGAGTAAGACAGTAAGCCATCACCTAAAGTCTCCACGATAAGATCATTTTCACTATTCTTAAACGATGGCATATCTTCTAATATTTGTGACACTATGTCTATCAGGCGTCCACTCACAGTAACTGTATTCATTGGAGGGGTTGAGTTTAGGTCGACAGTTTCGAGGAACCTTAATTTGATTGGGTTTAATTGATCAAAGGCCGACTTTGTTGCAACCAATACAAGCCCATACAACAATGTCATAAAAAGAACAAGCACCATGAACTTGTTTGCTTTAAAAATAAAAGGCAAGAAGGGAACAGTCCATAATATAGCAAACGCCTTAAGTAATTCATAAAGCATATCTTGTGATTCGGCAGACTCTTGAATGGATTTCTTGAGCCCTTCAAGAACTAATGATCCGGAATTGTATATGATTAGCGAAGGGATGGGAACAAGTAATAAGAACTGAATGAGCCAGTCGTATGAAAATGACTTTCTTTGAAACGGGTCGCAATTATCCTCTTCTTCTGAAAACAAACTAAGTGAAGTTAATTCGGGGATCGATTCATGATCACTCAGACCATACTCATTTTGTGGCTCATCACTTAAAAGTGGGCGATAGGCCTCGTCAGCAGATACAGAAAGATGTTGTGACCTTTTCAAACTCCACCCAACTAGGCCAACTAGTCCAGCAACTGCTTGAAGAAGAAACAATATGGGTATGAAAAACTCACCAGTATGGTCGTCACCCAACTTATTTTTAGAAAGCTTGACAGTAGAGTATAGCGTCGCACACCACATAGCAAATGATAATTCAAGAATAACAATTAACTTCTCGTCATGCTGGTGTCCTTTGAATGGCCTTAATAAGGCGTTGAGCCCATTCAAAAATACATAATTGAAAAGTAAAAATGCTGAAACTAAGGTTGCGAGGAGCACGTTCAGGGAACTGTTAACCAAAAATGAATTGATAGGTATAACAAAGACATCAAAGCAGAAGCTTAGCAAAATTATTGATATTGCAAATGAAAGAGGAAACTTGACAACATTAACAAAATTAACGTTCCAGGCTCTCTTACTGTTAAAAATAACAATGAGGAGAAGAAGGGAAATGACTGGAATAAATACCAATAACACTATCTCCGTTAGCACCAATCCAGAAATGGGGATTGCAAGAAACACTCCCAAGAACGAGGTAAAGGCTGCAAAGTCTAATGGTTTTAATGAATTGCCAGACACCTCCTGCTTGTCCAAATCAATTGAGCCCAGGGAAATGTGCTTGGTGAAGTCTAGAGCACATGAGAGCATGTGCCATAAAGATTTGATGTTCACATTCTTTATGTTGTCACCTGCAGTGTGATAAAGGTCCCTTGGCCTGTAGAAAGCTAAATCAAGACCACGGATGCCACCCTTGCCGTTGTAGACCGCATAGTCAGTTTCACTATGTATGAGCTTGTTATTGAAGCCCTGTTGAAACAAGGATGTGGCATATGGAAACCTCACTGAAGAAAATTCCTTTACAATACCGTAATCAGAACCTCTAAAGAGCATAGCCTTTCCTCCAGCACCTGTGCCTTCTAAATTCAAGAAATATCCGATCTGAGAAAACCAAGGATGAGATAAGAAAGCAGTAGCACCATAAAGACCAAATTCTTCGTTGTTGTTGAAGTTGAAAATAATGGTTCTCGTTGGCTGCGCAACGTCCCCAGCTGTAAGGTATTTCAATACCCCAATTAACGAGACAACACCCATACCATCATCCGTTATTCCGTAAGCACTAGGTACAGAATCAAAGTGAGCACTCAACAAAAGAGCCGGCAATGAGCTGTCAGTTCCATTCACACGAACCAAGAGGTTGTTGCTTTCATAGTAGGCAACAGAGTCATAGTTCAAATACTTGACTTCGTGCATGATGTTGTTTGTGTAGTTGAGATCATTGTCAAAATCAATATAGTCAATATTGTTTATGATATGCTTAATCTCTTTTTCTAGAAAGTCGTGCACTTCGTCGTTGTTTCTTGAGGTGTAGGTGTGCTCAGTAGCACCAATGTGTTGGAGACAAGACCATGAGTATTGCAAAATCGACGACTCCAACGAGTCGGAAGGAAGACTGACAGTAAGTTCTAATGAACTGTCGAGCGCAGACAATCCGATCGTGACAATAAATGTAATGAAAACTAAGAAGGTTAAGGAGGTCTTCCTGTAACCGAACACCGAGCGAATGACTCGGACAAACCAATTGGGACGGCCTTTGGAAGACTTTGGTCTTTCAGATCCAGCTCCACCTCTAGGAGCATCAGCTACAGGGCCGCTGTTACGTTGGCCATCCGAAGATGAAACGGCGGGCATGCTGAGGAGTAATTGAGATGATTGTGGCGGATGATTAAGACTAGCCACCACTTAATGTTCGCGGAGCCAGCCCTAACCAGCAGGATGCGGCTGGGTACATGCAGTGATGATATCAGAGGCTGATAATGTGGAGCCCGGCAACAGTTTCCGTAGGGGTATTGATGAAGCTAAAATAACGGAAAAGAGCTTTGAACAAAGATTATTTTGATCAAGCTGTAATAATCTTTGACTTCAGCTCAGAAGTAAAAACTGAAGGAAAACAATGGCAGCTGAGCTGTGCTGGGGACATGCTGATGTTAGGCCTGTGCACCAGTATTAGCACCGTTAGACTTGACACGTGGAAAACTTCTGCGTTTATAAGTATTGGTGTAAAATGACATTTGCACCGTTAAAAAACGATCTCATTTTAAGAGCAGCAAAGGGCCATAAGGTGGAGAGGCCCCCAATATGGATCATGGTATGTACGAAACATTTTTGTCGAGAAGCTCTTTGCATGGCTTAATTACTGACTAGGCAGAGACAAGCTGGCAGATACTTGCCGGAGTACCACAAAGTGAAAGGAGACAGAGATTTTTTTGAAACGTGCAGAGATGCTGAAATCGCAGCTGAAATAACTATCCAGCCCGTCGATCACTTTGATGGTCTCATTGATGCCGCAATCATTTTCAGTGATATCTTGGTGATACCACAGGCCATGGGCTTCGAGATTGAGATGATTGAGGGCAAAGGGCCAGTTTTCGTAGACCCTTTAAGAACACGTGATGACTTGAAAAGAGTGGTGATGTCGCCAGATATCTTGAAAGAGTTGGATTGGGCCTTCAAGGCTATTACTCTCACAAGAACAAAACTCAATGGCCGTGTTCCTCTCTTAGGTTTTTGCGGGGCTCCATGGACTTTGTTAGTATATATGACTGAGGGACTGGGCTCAAAAATGTTTCGGTATGCTAAGCAATGGATCTACGAGTTTACCAGTGAGTCCCATCAGTTGTTGCAGGCTATAACAGACGCATGCGTGGAGTTTTTAGCTCAGCAAGTTGTGGCCGGAGCTCAGATGTTGCAAGTATTCGAGTCTTGGGCTGGCGAGTTAGGTCCCAACGAATTTGATGAGTTCTGCTTGCCATACTTGCGTCAAATCGCACAAAAGTTGCCCAAACGCCTTGAGGAATTGGGAGTCTCGGAGGAGATTCCTCTTACGGTTTTTGCAAAAGGAGCTTGGTATGCGTTGGACCAGCTTTGTGACTCTGGGTATGATGCAATATCTCTTGACTGGCTTTACAAGCCTGAAGATGCTGTGAAGGTTGTCAATGGTCGCCGTATCACATTGCAGGGAAACTTGGATCCTGGAATCATGTATGGGTCAGACGAAGTAATCACTAAGAAAGTTGAGCAGATGATCAAGGGCTTTGGTGGTGGAAAGACGAACTACATCATAAATTTCGGTCATGGTACTCATCCTTTCATGAAGCCAGAAAAGATTGAACACTTCTTGAAAGAGTGCCACAGATTTGGGTCACAATGATGCAGTATGAATTCAAGAGCGACTGAAACACACCTTAGTAAATCTAGTTTTGTTTATATGTACATATTGAGCTTTTCGCTAATAAAAAAAGCAAAGTCTTAAGATTTGCTTCCAAAACATACTCTGTCAGCGTTTTGCATTCATTGACTTGGTATTTTCACAGTTGGGCTACCAGCTATAGATTAATTTATTTTTTTTCGGGTTCCCTTTTTAATTCACAGTCCTATTCATATTGCTTCTCTTTTATGATTTTCTTGAGATTTTTTTAGTTCTCTTCTATCGGTTGAACATGGTCTTATTCAGCATTTAACTAAATCTATATATAAACTAATATCTTTCTTTTTAGTTGTTAAAACTTCTTTATCTGAATTTTTATAATATAAAATTATATTAAACATTACTAAATGAGAATAATAATTTTTAACTTTGAGAGGTTTAAACAACCAACTGCGCGCATCGAACAAACCGTAATAGTGATCAAGTAATCACCACTGATACATGGAATGATGGCTAAGGATGATTATTACCTTTTCGAATTGCAAGAAGAGTTCATAAATTCATTAGAGCTTCTTTATTTCGACGAAACCGCATCGATTGTCAAAGTCATTGAACCTCCAACTTCAACAATCACTTTAGATGAGCAACACATCACTCAAGTGACAAATTCTACAGAGTGCTCCACGTGTCGCCTAAGTTTTGACCCGGCTATATCGCATAATGAGCGAGTAAGTCATTACAAAACGGACTGGCACAGGCTCAACTTAAAGCGCTCTTTACAAGATATTCCGCCATTGACAGAGCAGCAATTTGAAGAACTTTTAGAAACACAGTCTGTGGAGAGTATATCCGGTTCTGAAGACTCTGATTCAGACTCCGAAGCTCACGACCAAAAGCTTTCCGCTGTTTTTGAGAATCTCTCAGTCAACGCTTCCGAAACACTGGAGCATTACCTGAGCCATATGAACACGAACTCCCCATTCGTTCTTCTTCTGTCTTCCACGTTAGACGAACAGAAGTGCTTTGGAGCATACAAAGCGATATTCAAAGACGAGGCTTTGAAATCGGGAGCAATCATCTCAGCAATCAAAGATTTCAATAACGAGGAGTCGAGACTGGGGCTTTCGGTGATACTAATGATTGGTGGTGGTCATTTTGCAGGAGCCGTAGTATCGCACCGGCGATCTCAGGAAAACAAGTCTTCAAAACATCGTGGAGAGAACGCCTTGTTGCAAAGTGTTGTCACTTTAAAATCAAAAACATTTCATCGCTACACCACAAGACGAAAGCAAGGTGGTTCTCAAAGTGCTTCCGACAATGCTAGAGGTAAGGCGAACTCAGCCGGTTCAAGTATACGGCGCTATAATGAGCAGGCTTTAAAGAAAGACGTTCAGGATTTGCTCCACTCATGGAGGAGCTATCTCTCTGAAGCTAATCATATCTTTATTCGAGCTGGTGGAGCATCCGGACGCAAGACCCTAGTGGGATATGATGGAGCTCCTCTCAGGAACGATGATCCCAGAATCAAGAATATACCATTTACAACAAAGAGGGCAACTCTCAATGAAGTGAAAAATGCATGGACGAAACTTGCTTATCTTTCAGTGTTGGATGTCCCCAAAGTGAACAAGCGCACCGAAGTGCAACCCAAAGAAGGACCGAAGACTTCAAAGCCAAAGCCAAAGCCAACACCAGAAGTAGAATTTGACCAACACACAAAGGAAATTGTTGGATTGCTCAAAAAGTCTAAGGCACCACTTCTAATCAACTACATGAAGACGCACCTGTTGGATGCAAATTATCATTTCAGGCCAGAGGAGCAATTTCTTACAACACCCACTCCTTTGCACTATGCTTCGTCTCAAGGTCTACATCACATGGTTAAAATCCTCGTGACTAATATGAATGCTGATCCGACAATTCAAAATAGAGCTAAAAAAACGCCGTATGAAATTGCCAGCTCCAAGCAAGTAAGGAATACTTTTCAAGTTTGCAGACAAAGCTTAGGTGAGACTTACTGTGACTGGAAGCTAGCACGCGTTGGTCCGCCTAAGACAGCAGAGGAAATTGCGTTAGAAGAGGCGGAGGAGAAGAAGACGATAGAAGAGGAAAGGAAAAAACTAATAAAGGAAGAATTGGCCAAGAAGACCGAATTGGAATTGCGCAAACCAACCTTCTCTTCCGGAGGCAAAGTCGGAGGAAGCAGTGCAAACAGTCTTATACTGGAGATGAGTGGTTTATCCGAACAGCAACGAATGAGAATAATGAGAGAGCAGAGAGCAAGAGCAGCCGAGGCAAGAATGCGTAAGTGAAACCAATTAGCAACAACTTTATGTTTCCTTTCGTAATGTTTGGATAATGCTCGTTACCCACGTATTGGTGATAATGTTAGAGCAATGAAATAAATTGCGTGAATTGTTTACTCCCTCAATCATTCGAAACTATGTTACTTCGCTTCCATCCAGTCCTTTGCTCTTTTTCAATCAGTTCAAGTAGAGGAGTGTGTATTTAATAAGAAGGTGTAGACAATACCCACATACGTCACCATGAAAGAAAAAATCTGTAGTACTATAGGATAAGATTCGGGAATTAGGTACGAGAAGGAACATGTCTGCTAATACATCTGTTCAGCGGGAGGCAAAACGGAAAAAACACCGGAAAGCATATCTCAACCATCTACTTAGAGACACGAGCGACTCTCTACAGTAGTTAGTCTTTCTTGAACACCTTCAATTTTTCTCGCCTTGTTTAAGTTTTTCATTTTTACTCTACAATTGATTGCTCTGTAATATCATATTCATTTTACAGGTGGAAATGCTTGGATGGAGTGGCGACTTTGATGTGATCTATCCGGCCTCTGGCAGACCCGTGCTACTCACATACAGTAGCAGTAACCTCGCATCGCACATTTCCACGCGGCTTTAGCACGCGGCGGAAGTGACGGAGGTGACGGAGGTGTACGAAACGGGAATACACCCGCCCACTACAAGCTAACAATTACCAATACCGAATTATTAACATTTGTCTTTTATCGAATTTGTACACTTCTGGGCCAAAGACAGCACCGTAAAGCGAATAGACTGCGCTGAAACCATAAAGAACTGGCGCTAACAGGTAGATCAATATTTGTTGGCTGCTGCGCTCGCTCAGCTTTGACAGCTAGAAGCGACATCGGAAGAGCGAACTAAGGTATCATCGTGCAGATACTTGCAGACCGACTCGGAAGTTCAGAGGAAGGCAAACGGAAACACACTACGAACAAATATATAAATATGACACAATTCACCTCTTTTCTAACCTACGGTATTGACTAACATACACAGAATTTGTACCATGTCAACTACAGTCGCTAATCATGACGCCGACCCAGAGCCTTCTCAGGACAAGGCTAAGAAGTTTTTTGAATCCGATGCTGGAGACGGAACACATCGGGAAGACATGTACTTGACTGGGGTCAAATTATTCAGTTGTATCCTTGCCTTATTTGTCTGCCTCTTCCTCTATGCCTTGGATCAGTTGATTGTCGCCACTATACTTTCTACAGTGGGAAATAAATTTCATTCCACTGGGCTGGTTGGATGGCTTACTTCAGGGTTTCTCATTAGTATGAGTGTTTTGGTTCTTGTTTGGGGCAAAATATCGATAATCTTTGGAAGAAAGTGGGCCATGGTTGCTTCAATCGTTTTGTTTGAAGCCGGTTCCTTAATGTGTGCCTTGTCTAACGATATGAACACTCTTATTGGTGGAAGAGTTTTGGCTGGTGTTGGCGGAGGAGGTATCCAGACTCTAGTATTCATTATTATTACCGAAATATTACCCATCCAACAGAGACCATTTGGAATGGCATTGATCTCTTGCAACTTCGCCCTTGCTTCTGTCTTGGGACCATTGGTTGGGGGTGCTTTTACCTCGAATGTGTCCTGGAGATGGTGTTTTTACATTAATTTGCCGCTAGGGGCTGTTGCATTGGCTGTTTTCATTATAGTTTACAACCCGCCGTTCCCAAAAGGAGACTTTAAGAAAAAATTACTGCTAATCGACTACCCAGGAATGTTTTTGGCTGCGTCTGGCTTGGTTTTGCTCCTTGTTGCCTTGACTTTTGGTGCTGAGGGTCTGCATGCATGGGACTCTGGGGCAACAATCTCCTGCTTTGTCTTGGGGGGTATTTTGGTTATTGCCTTTGCCGTGTGGAATCTAAAGTATAGTAAAAGACCGCTTCTTCCTAAAGACGTGGCTTTTGCATGGCCTACATTAGCTGCTGCTGTGGAGATGTTCGGGACTTATGGTTATTTCATATCATCTGCAGTGTACCTTGCCATATATTTCCAAGTCATTCATGATGCTTCCGCTTGGCACTCTGGTCTTGATTTATTACCTCTAATTATCGCGGTGGTTGTCACTTCCATAGCTTCGGCGTTTGTGGTGAAGAAATCACGTTTTGTAAAGCCCGTGGCGTTATTCGGCATCATTTTTGGATTTGTTGGATGCGGATTGATTACTCTACTTGACGTCGATTCAAGTGAGAAAAATAAGATCGGACTTTTGATTTGTATGGGGATCGGTGTTGGTGCTCAGTTTCAGCCAAGCATAATCGCTGGACAAATTTCAGCCCCTAAGACACCTGGTGCAACTATCATGGCCACGACTCTCATCAACTTCTTTCGTTCTTACGGTGGAGCCCTTGCAGGCACCTTAGCAGATGTTGCGTTTG
The DNA here is from genome assembly GCA_963678735.1 of Metschnikowia agaves. Lineage (NCBI taxonomy): Eukaryota > Fungi > Ascomycota > Pichiomycetes > Serinales > Metschnikowiaceae > Metschnikowia > Metschnikowia agaves. Next base: position 144,414 of record CAVMBV010000003.1, on the reverse strand, counting down.
ATGTATCTTACAGGAATCTTTTGAGTAAAAATCTCAGCAAGCAAAGTTCCTCACTAATTTCAGAACTAGACCAGTATGATTTGCTGGCAGTGATATCATCTCCTGATATCATGAAAGGAATGAGTTCTGCAGCAAGAGCTTTCCTTAAAAAAGAAATAATGCAATCCATTAGAAATGTGTTTTACATGAATTTTGCGTTTGCAGTAATTTCTGTGGCTGGAGGTGTGTTCTTGACCAACAAAAGGTTACCCAGGGGAGAACCTCAAGAAAGAGATTCAAAACTGGATGCAATTGAATCGGCTGCCACAGAGAAAGTAGAGCAGTCCTCTGATCTTAGCTCAGCTAGTCATCGACTGGAGTCAGAAAGCTGTACTAGAAATCAAGTAGAGCAGAAGGTGGGTCAGTCTGCTTAAGTTACCTATTTTTACCTTGTTACTGTATATATAAGTTTAGATTTGTGTGAAGTTCTTGTAAAAAACATCGCTTAAACAACTCCTTCGTTGTGGGCTTCAAGCCGAGTGAAAATGTAGCTGATATCACCTCCTAATCTTGCCACCAACTTATTAAGAAGCTTATCACCTGTATCATACTTAACGGTACTTTTTGGATCAAAATGTCTGTAGCTCGACAAAGCAGATCTTATTGATATTCGTTTCTTGGTTTGGGAATTATCCAACTTCTTGTAATCCAAGGCACTCATCCAGCCAGAAGAGGGACTACTTGCGGTGCTATGAGTGCTATACTGTGAAGAATGCACTGACGTAATATCAGTAAATTCGAGACTCTGGGAGGCATCCATTGCATCAGTTAGATTTATTTCTTCACCTGACCCATCACACTGACAGTCCAAGAGATCATGTGTATTGCATGTGGTCTCAGCTACTGTGAAAAGATCTTTCAAATCCTCAAAGTCAAAGATATTCAGAGTGGACTCTGAATTTTCATCCAAGAACATGTCACTTAGATTGCTTTTCAAGAGCTGGCGTTGAAATATCTTCTCATCAATACAGCCAGTAGTGAAAAGGCGATAGATAAAAACTGGACGTTTTTGGCCATCTCTATGAATTCTAGCCATTGCCTGAAGATCATTCAGTGGATTCCAATCGTTGTCAAAAAGTATAAGACGAGAAGCTCCTATCAAATTGAGTCCAACACCCCCTGCCTTGGAGGACAAAAGGAATACGTCATATTTGTTTGCTCTGTTGAATGAAGAAACCAAAGAGTCACGTATATTCAGCGGAGTAGAACCATCCAAACGAGCATACAGAAGATTGAGTTTCCGAAGTACGCATTCTAGAAGGTCTAAAGTCTGAGTATAATTGGACACAAGAACCACATTTTCATTACAGGCCTTGAATTCAAGCAAGAGAGGAATTGTCACTTTTATTTTGCTTCCAGTTATTTTATTAGACAACATTGGGATCAGTAGTTCTGATGGCGCAGATTCAAGTCGTTTTACAAGTGACGCGTAAAAGTTATCTTCAGCCACGAGTGACGGCGAATTGCATATTTTGCGATATAAATTCATCAATGATAAAGCATCATGTCCATTAGGATCAGGAAGGCATGTGATTCCCGTGTTGTTGCTCACAAAGTCAAAAAGTGACTTTTGTAAAGATGTAGGTGGACAGAAGATAAGAATATCTGTTTTTGGTGTCAAATAACTTTCCAAAATTGCTTTTGTCCTACGAACTGTAAATGTCTTCGTGATCTCAATCAAAGAAGAAGACTTGACTTTCCCTAGCTCCTTCACCTTGGGATCACGACAAGTGACGTCTCTTGCTTTGGTGATTGGTGTCAAGTATTCGAGTTGAAATTCACGAAAGGAGCCCAAAATACCTGGATTTATGAAATTAGCAATGTTAAAAAATTCCGTTAGATCATTCTGAATTGGTGTTCCAGTAAGCAAAAGCCTTTTTGATACTTTCATACTGCTTAAAAACTTCAAAACTTTGTTGGTGGAGCTTTTGAGACGGTGTCCCTCATCACAGACTAGCAAGCCAAAGTTCACAGTGCTCAATTCTTTCGAAAACGAGAGAACTTTTTCATAATTCATAATCAATACCTGGTAAACTTTTGTTTTTCCAAAACTGATAATATCCTGCTTATCCTTTGCAGAAGTCTGATTTTTATTGTTGAGAGCCAAAACTCCAATTCGGTTTAGATCTAGCCATTTGGAAAACTCTCTTCTCCAATTGTCAATAAGACTTACTGGGCAACAAATCAAAACTTTGTGAAGAACCTGTTTTTCTTTGGGATATGGGCTTTGCTTCAATAAGGTCCAGATAACTGTAATTGTCATGAGCGTTTTTCCGAGTCCCATTTCATCGGCTAGTAATGCGCCTTCGTAATTTTTGTTTTTGAATCCCATCAAACACTCGTAAAGGAAAACAACACCCTCTCGCTGATGTTGTCGAAGAAAGGCGGTAAGTTTAGCATCAACGAGCACAGATTTGGCATTCTCTATAGGCGGGCCCGGCAATGTTAGCTCATTTTTCACATTACTGTTATTCAGATGCGATTTAGACGCTTTATCTAGGACCAGCAGCAGGAGTTCAGCGACTGTAGTGTTGTGTTTATCAGTAACTTCGTCATTCAGTTTGTTTTTAATAGAATGCAGCTTAAAAGAAGAATTTGAAAGCGTGATCCGTCTCCCACTAGAGCTATCCAAGGTAGTAGAAGTATGACTATTTTGGGAAGTCGAACCAGATATTAGCATAAGTTGATCTTTTGTCGTTTCACAGTCTATTTCCGCTTCATATATTCCGATGGATAGAACGCCAGACAACGCACAGTTCTTGGTTCTTGCCACTGTTTTATAACTGGAATCTGCTCCTTGAATTTTAAGTTGAATGCCGCTTTCAGACACAATGATGTAACCGTCACCCTCCCATGATTTGTTCTTCTTATTGGAACGTCTTCTCCACTGAACAGTGTAGTATATGTGACCGTTATCCAGTTGCGGCCGAGACGCGTTGTCATCTTTTTCACACAGGCTCTGAGTGGTTTGACTATTGGAATTCGAACCGTGGGACAGAATAGGAGGGTATATTTGGTTCATTGGATTTCGTTTAGGTCTTTTATGGGCCTGAAGTGACTTTGGAGACGGCTCTTGTGGGCTTCTGTCATCTGCAGCAGATTTCAGGCGAGAAAGCTCATTTACTAAACCAAGAGATTCCGATGCCCTAGGAGCTGGTATAGGTCTTGGCGGCTTGAACGGAGCATTCGGTTTACTGTGCATAGTCAGTACAAATCAAATGGGTGAAAGACGCGACCAGCTATGTAGGCAAGTTGTGGAACTGTAAACACCACCCAGAGCAGGCACAAAAAAAAAAGCAGACATATGCTGAGGAGTGTGGGCATAAAGTGAGCTTCAAGTGCCTGTTGTAGACAAGTCCTACCCTTAGACCTTGTTTAGCGAGAGATATGACCAAAAGCTACGAGACTTCTAAAATAGATATTTGCATAAGTGACATATATAAAGCTGTCAGAAAGAACTAGAGAGACTTCACCGTTTCGCCACCAGTCAAATAGTATGAACATCTTGAGATGAGGAAAGGAACGTAAGAGGGGATAACCTTATATAAGCCATAAACAACAAAGAAGACAAACGACGCAAGAATCAAATGCAAGAATAACCCTTCGGGTCCCGTCAACATGTAAAACGGGAAATGATGAAAGTATAGATTCCACAACGAGTGTAAGGAGTACTGCTTCATTTTAAGTTCTCTTGTACGGATAACCTTGGGCTTCAAATGGATTGCGATAGATTAGAATCTGTTACTCGAACGACTATCTCGGATAGATCGCGAGGTGCGGGAAGGAATTAAGTCGAGGCCGCAGCCAGTGGTTGTAGTGAGTAAGTACAAAAACTCGAACCACGTATATGGCTAGAATGCTTACTCTAGTACTTATTCGAGCTTTCAAAATTTACAAATCTTGGAACTCAATATCATTGTGTAGCCTTGTTGCTGGCTAGGACTGGTGACTTCCTACCATCTCTGGATACCAGACCATCGCGCTCTGCGATGTTCTCTAACAGACCCACAAATCTGTCATTCCATGACCTCGAGTACAAATGAAACGTATATGAAAACTCGCGTAACCAACTTAGATATAGACGAGCTCAAGGCCCGTCTCATGGTTATAGGTAAGAATTCGAGCATAGATTCTTTAGATTTCATTAAAGAATTGCATGGCCTCTGCTCGGTTCTACTCCAAAATGATCTCTCCAAAAGTGTTACAATCACTGTGCTAGATACCACCAAACTATTGCTCTCTCGGTCCATTCAGCTTTATAAGACAGATACGGTTCTAGCAACTGCTCTCCACTCACAGGCTTGCCACAATGAATTGATTCAACTCTTTCAGATCTTATGTCAAATCTACGAGACAGGATCTGGTCCCTTCACTAATGCAGTATCGGGGCTACTTACCAAGCATTTGCAACTATGTGACCATATACTAATGAATGAGGAAAGAAGTGCATTACTTGGTAAGTTTTCACACACGCTAGCGTCTCTTCCGCCAACACAGAAACGATATTTCGCTATGTTCGAGGCATTCTTGAAAGGAATGAGAGGAGCAGTGTCCTCAACACAAAAATTAAACCATGATCTCCCGCTCAACTGTCTAAATCAAATGCATTCAAGTGACTTGGCCAATGCTGCAAGCAAGGCTTTCGCCGCATTTTTTTATTATGATTCTTCCATGTCCACTACTGAGTATATTGATACGTGGTCCGTGCTTGTCGTTCAGTGCATGCAAGATGCTCCTAGTCGACAGAATATTATTCGGTATTTGCTACCCAAGCTATTCAGATCGTGTCTGCTGAGCTATCTTCCCTGGGTGAGGACTCTTGAATTTAAGAAGAATCAATCAGTAGAGATTGAAACGTGGCTCTCTTTAATTCAAGCAGCCAACACTATATGTGCAAGTCAGGATCCCCTCTCTGAAGATGTTCTTACGAAAGAAGCACTTCTTCTGTTTTTAAAGCATTCGAGTGCCCATGTTCGTCGTGATGCCTTTTCATTGCTTTGTTCCAGTCCCCGGCCAACTCGCGAAACACCATCATACGTATTGGAGTTAATCCTGTCTCCTGATATCTTGTTAACTTTCTTTTTGGAGAGCGATACTCCAGAGTCAAGAAGTGATTTCTTTTCAACGTTAAGAAGGCCATTACTCCATTCGAGGGAATACATTGTATTGCAGGAGAAGCGTTTCCTCAAACATAAAGACCCTGCTAAAAAAAAAAGAGTACCACCACTGTACGAAATTTTTGCCAAAGAGTGTTCAACTTCGTCAAGTCTCAATTAGTTCCTGATTCATCCTACCCCCAGCTTATTCTTTCATGTGAACTCCTAAAATTTTTTGTGGAGTATGAGTTTGATGGATCTAGAAGAGGTCTTAACTACATACAGCCTTGCGGCGAAATTGTTGACATCTATTCGGACGAAATTGTATGCAAAGTTCTAAGATTTTCCACCAACAATTATGAAGATGTCAGAATCATGAGCTCCTCAATCATTGAGATGTGCCCATTTGAAATCCTACTGCCTTTCTTAAGCAAACAGAAAATGCAAAATACCTTGCCTCTATTATCATCACTAAAAGGAAGACAAAGTGAAAGTGCTAAGCAGCTAATTTTAACTATAAGTAAAATTTATCATATCAATGCGGAGGATGAGGAGCTTTTGAATTTGATTGACTTACTTGTCGAAGACCAAAGTGACTTGAAATTGGACATATATCTTCCTCATGGCAACTTAGGAGCAATTGAAAAGGTCCTTTCTATAATCTCGCCAATGTTTTATCGTAAGCATCAAGAACGTATGAATGCGTTAATTACCCAACTCTTGAAATTCACACTCTCCGTCTTGGAGAATTCGACTACTGCCATGGAGCAGATTCTCTCAAACAATTTTCATCGTTCGCAAAGTTCTATGTGGCGAATGGTGAAGGATTCATCGTCTCTTTTGCGATGTTTACTCGTGATAAATGTGGACAATAATTGGAGATTCTTATCCAAAGAGTCTTTTTTGGCAGAGTGTGATACGCTAATGAAGCACTTAGGTACTGTTTCTCATAAAGGAGCTCTATCAGCTGTATATCAGTTATTTGCGGCTACTTGCAAAATTTGCTTTCAAAACGATATGGTAGATACTTTGCTACTTTGGTTGGATCAAAACTTGGACTTAGTGGAAATCAAGCAACAATTGATATCTAGAAGATCTGCTGGCATTCCGTACCTAGTTACTGGAATATTAAATGCACTAGATGGAACTTCTTTGCAGGAAGCTCTATCTGTGACTTTTTCGAAGCTTATGACTATAGCTCTTAAGTCCTACAATCCTAATGCGAACGAGAAACATGATATCCCTCAAGTTCATGCCCTTAACATCATGAAGCATATCTTTAAAGAAAGTTCACTCATTGTATCAACTGAAAAATATCTTGCTGAAGCCTTCCAAATTTCATTGAGTAACTTGGATCATAAAAGTTGGGCAATCAAAAACAGTGCCTTAATGCTTTTTACAGCTTTGCAGGAGAGAATAACTAATTCTTCAAGAAACGGGGGAGATTCTACTACTCTAATTGCTTCATCTTTTTTGAGGAACTTTCCTGAAATTGGTGCTCTTTTGAAAAGGAAGATAGAGTGTGCCGAAAATACCTCCGCTAACGATGTGATTCCAATATTGTCTATTCTCGTAACTTTGAGGGTATCTTTATCAAATGATGTTTCTTTGCAGCCGTTTGTGAGTTTGATTCAAAGTAAATTGTTAAACCACAGTCTGTGGATAGTTCGAGAAATGTCTGCTAGACTGATTTGTTCAATGACACATCCGGAGCACTATTCTGAGGTGGGCTTTGAACTATTGGCACAATCGTCTAGGTCAAAAAATGAGTTTCATGGGAATGTGCTTTGTGTTTTGGAACTCGTTAAAGCTTCCAAAGAGTTGCATATTGACGTAGACGAAATTCTCGATATTACTGAATTGCGTTTTATCGAACAAAATTCAAATGATTCAGGAGACTGGGCTATCTTGCGAACATTACTTCTAGTGCTCATGGAGGAAGAGTTATCTGATAAAATCCAAATTGCAGTGATGTCTATCATTTTAGAATTACAAATCAGTGATTCCAAGGATCTTGATGGAACTAGGGGATTGTTCATCCAAACTGCAGTGACAGCACTTTTGTGTAGCTCTAAGAGTGAATTGGATCTTTTGGAGCTTTCGAAATCATTCCTTTCTTCAAAGAAATTCGATTTTCAAGTTGGGGTGGTAAATTTTTGGCTGAATCAAAACCACCAGTACCGTGAACTAACAGAACTTCAAACGCTTATAGTATCTCAATTGAATGAGGGATGTGTTAGCAATTATGTTTGTTCAAAGTTTCTTCAAGTTTTGAAAGGAACTGGAGCTATACCCCAAAGTCTTATAGATCCTTCATCTGAATGGAGCGATAATATGAAATGTCTTAACTTGGTTTTATGGGCTAGGCAAACAGAAGAAATCAATGAGTTCATTCTTGAGAGCCTTATCAGGTACGCTGCAGATGACATGGATGAGGAACTCAGATGCCTTTCAGTCGAAGCAATCGTTCTTTGCCTCCAGAAAGAGTCTATTAGCGGCTCGGTTAGGTTTACGCTATTGTTCTCTTTGTTTTTCAGGCTCTCTGATGAGTCATCCAGAGTGAGAGAGTTATCAAGCATCCCTGGCAAGTGCCCTGAGGAAAGCAAGAATATTGTTTTAAGCGAAATCTTTGGTGGCAATTATGTAGGCTGCTACGGGCGGATTTTGCAATATCTTGAAGATTACATTACCGATAATATCCAGAATTATGAGTTGGATAAAGCGAATCAAGAATTTGAAGTCGAACGAGTCAACCACTTCCGAAATGAAGTAGCGACTTATTTTGACTTACTTGATCGATTGAGAAAAACGGACGAGAAGGTTGCGGATATAAGGGATAAACTCTCTGCTATAGGAGCAAGAAGTGTGAAGAAAGTCACCACGGTTCTATTGGAAAATCAAGATTTTTTGGACTCCTGGGTTTACAACGTTCATTTGGATACCGCCATACGAAATGTTTTACATTTTGAAGAAGATGAGGATGGAGCCAGTGAGCTTGATTTTGCCAGGTTAAAGAAATATCTTCTAGATATCGGTTACTACTGAAGAGTTAGCCACAGGGCTGAAGTATTTTGCACCCAGTGCGAATGGCGGGTAACTTTACTACAAGAATATATAAAAAAACCCTCACATCAAAAAAACGGAGAAACGTTACATCAACTTGACTGAGGTTCAGAGGTATGTGCCAATCGATATGGAAAGCTTCTATCGGATGAATTTATATTTAACAACAACGAATTTCTTCACCTGAAACATCGTGTGGAAAAAAAAATACAGAGCTTTTTAACACTGAAAACCATCTTTCCTGCCCATCTTCGAAACAAAACAGAATACTAACAACTCAGAATCTGCCCCTAAGCCTTGTTTGAGACACTGCTGAACAAAGAATGAAACTAAATAAGAGGGTCGTTATTCTACGATCACTAGCTCCTACTTTTGTACGATGTTAGAATCTTTGTTGTCTTGAAACCTTTCGTAGATTTTATGTACAATGTAGAATTTGTTTGCAGAATAGAATCTTTGTAATCTCTGCGGTCAGTTTAGAGTTTATTACACCTTAGCTAGTTGAAAAGGAAGAATGGTCTGAGCTATTTGTGCTAACCTTGTGATCCAAGTATTTCCCTCCATACAGTAAAATGGTCTAAGGTGCTCTCCGGTATGATGAGGGCATCTCATCTCACGTTCCACAACCAGTATGTCACAATCGCCAGTACTTTGTCAGCAATGTTTAGGAACGCTGGATCATGTGAGGATGATTCAACAACCTTTAGGAGAGCAGTGTAAATTATGCACCAGGCCGTTCACGGTGTTTCGCTGGAGTTTATCCGGAGCGAATAGACAACTGAAGAAGACCATTATATGTTACACCTGTTCAAAAGCCAAGAACTGTTGCCAGAGCTGTATGGTTGATATCGACTACGGCATTCCACTAGACATCAGAGACGCGGCTTTGAAAATGGCAAATATTGAAAATCCATATGGTGTGGACTATGCATCGAGAAACGCAGAGACAAAAGCGATAATGGCAGACAAGTTGGAGCAACGTGTTGCGAGTGAAAAAGATATAACTTCCGAGGAGAAGAGGGAAGCCGCCAAGAGGATTTTGAGCACTTTGGCGTCGAAATTGTCAGGTAGCTCGGTGCCTCGTACAAAGAAGAAGGAGGCCGAAGTGTCTAACAAAGAGCTTAGCAAAGTCATCAGCAAACTCCCCTTTGGCGCCACGCTCGAAATCCCTGAAGACCCGACAACCAAGTCGTTCTTTGTATTTGGGTTCTCTTCTGAAACACCACAGTATGAAGTAACTGCTGTGTTTGAAACATTTGGGCCCATAGCACTGGTCAGCATCATGCATCAAGCACGGTGCGGTTTTATTACTTTTCAAAAGCGAAGTTCAGCCGAAAACTTTGCGGTATCACTAATAGGCAAAGAACCGAATAAGTCTCTGAAAACAGCAGGTGTTGTTATTCTTGCAGGACGAGAAGCAGCCAGGGTATGTTGGGGATCTCCAAGGCCCCTAGGTAATACCAAGGAGGAACAACACAAGATAGCCCTAGTCGTTAGTAAAGTAATGCGGCAGCTAGCGGAAAGGGATGCGGCTGGCAAAGGTCAGAAAGACAAGTCGAAAAGTGGGAAGTATAAAAAGGCTACAAGTAAAGATTCCGGTAAGAGCCTGGCCGATGCTTCAGCGAGAATATATAAGAGTATGGATAAAGATGTTGAGCTTTAAACTTCATGAAAATAGTTCCGTACTAAGTTCCGTCAATTGCGCCTACGATTTTTTTTTTCCTTTGCTGCTGTTCTCTAAATAGAATCTTAATGTTTATGTCAGTCCAAACGATTCCTTTCTGCCCCAATGGGTCCAAATACCAGGTACCAGTCTACATGGTGAGCTTATTCGCGCGCTATTTACTTTGGATCGTAGCTAACCGGGGCACATAGGCAGACTGAACCGAGCCCAAATTGTGAACTGTCGTTGGCGCAGCGTTTCAACGCTTCTAGTGTAATTATGATTTCTGAGGCTGGTATCTGCTATGGCTCAATTTTGTTTCTTGTTCCTGTCGCACTTTGCTTGGCTCGACTTATAGCCATACTTCCAGCTCTACGATTGTCCACTGCATCCAAAAATAGCAAAATCGGCCCGATTCGTCCAAATGCAAATATAACAATTCTCCTCGGCTCAGGCGGGCATACTGGAGAAATGCTTCGCTTGCTTGAAAATATTGATATTTCGAAGTGCACGAGGACCTGGTTGGTTTCTTCAGGAGACGAAGCGTCGTTAAAGCGAGCCAGGGCTTTCGAAGAAAATATAGGCAAAGGCACAGCGTATTACGCAACGTTACATAGAGCCAGGAAGGTCAACGAGTCTCTATGGCTGTCCCTTGTGAGCATTACAAAGTCCCTTGTGTCGACCATTGTTCAATTTAGGAAACTTCCTACGCCGGATGTTCTTCTCTTAAACGGACCAGGAACTTGTGTTCCCGTGGCCTATATACTGTTCTTTATGAAACTTTTTGGTTTGGGTAGAACTAGAATCGTTTACGTCGAATCTCTTGCTCGTGTCACAAGGTTAAGTCTAAGTGGCCGGTTCATCTTACCAATTGCTGATCGGTTTTTAGTTCAGTGGGAAAATTTAGCTCTAACTTATCGAAGAGCAGAATACCACGGTATATTGATTTGATGGTTTTTAGGCGTTATTCGTGTAGATGACAAAAAAATTCACAAGCATTTCTTTAGTATGGTCAGCTTCAGTCACTTTTTCTGGCCGCGTGGATGCGAAATATAAGCATTCTTGAGAGACGGATTTTGCACCCGGTTACGCGTCCTTGGAGCTGGGTTAAAAGTCTCCGATCTTGCAAAAGTCATGTCTAACACATTCAATGGAGTTTTGCGCGAGTTTCCTTTTGTTGGGGTTGACTGCTTCAATACGACTGCCTCTGTGTTCTTACTCACCCACTGCCATACGGACCATCTCACTGGCCTCACCAATAAATCCAGCACTGGAGTGATTTATGCTTCGAAAGAAACAAAACTTCTCCTTGAGGCTAACGATAAACTAGCAAAATATGCTCGAAGAATTAAGGTATTGCCGTATTGCACAAGGACGCGTCTCGAGTTGCCCATTGACAATTGTCGAGCCATTTACGTTACAACTATTCAGTCCTACCACTGTTTAGGATCTTGCATGTTCCTAATAGAAGAATTTGATTTGAGCAACGAGAGCTGTTATGATAGTCAGACTTTTGAAATGTGTGCAACGCGCTTGAAGCAAGCTGTTCTATGTACTGGAGACGTTAAAGCAGAGCAGTGGTGGTGTGGAAGTCTAGCCAACGTGCCTCAGCTTCAACCGTATTTGGCAGGGTATCTTAAACTAAATAACATTTACTTCGATTCAACTTTTGCTTATCGTGGAGAGCCGTACATTGAAATGCCACCAAATAATCAGGGCATTTACACCGCCATCCTCATGCTCAAAGAGTACCCATTGCTTGATCCTGAAATTCATTATCAGTTGCGAGATACCACACTTGGCTTCGAAGAGGTATGGTCGTTTATTTTCAACTTTTTTGGCGGCTCTTTAAAAGTTTTTGATGAACTGTTATTAAAGAAATTGCTTGTTGTCGCAGAACATGATCAAACTAATGGAAGAACGTTGGCTGCAGCTTTGGACTGCAAAGCTCAACCAAAAAGAGGTCCAACATTCTACTGTGGTTCTCTGTGCCCTGAAAATAAAGTTAAGGTGTCCTTGAAGCAGTGCATCAACTTTAATGTGAGGGATTATGTTGGCATATGTTTTCCGATCGAGTTGAGTTCACTTCCGCAGAATGAGGTGCTTGAACTAGAACTAACAACCGCTCTTGGCAACAAAGTGTACAATCTCCGAGACCGCCAATGGATTCTACCAAAACATGGAAAATACCTTCTTCCTTTGGAGATTAAGTATGTTTTTTCTCGTCATTCAAGCTTTACCGAAATGCATCATCTTATATCTTTGCTAAAACCTTTGCAAGTATTTCCGTGCTTTTATTCTTATGAAAGTTGGAGAAATGGCTTTTGTATGTCACGACTTTTTGGTGACGTTTGCTCTGGCAACCATTTCTTGTTTGATGAATTGATGAGTCGACACTTTGACCATCCGCCCAATTTTATTTCTAACCATCCTGTCGCCACAATTAATCGATGGAGCATTAGCGAGTGCGATGCAGAGAACCGGATTGTTCAAGAAATTTTAGACAGGTGGGCCCGTTATGGTTCAAAAGCGGCTCTCAAGACACCGCACCTTCTTGAAATCAGAAAGGTTGCTAGATTCCCCTTAGCCAAGCTGACACCCGCTACTAAAAATGTCCAACACTTATCTAAGCGCAGGGGAGAATTTGCTCTACAGAAACTAATGGAGGAGAAGGGAAGGTTATACTTTGGAAGATTCATACGCGAGAGGCAAATGGAGTATTATGAGAAATCTAAAACACAAAAGCATCAACACGGCTATGAGCAACCTAGATACTGCTTAGGCAAAAGCAATTCATTTTTAGGTGGTTCTAGTTACTATGATAGCGATAGCGAAGCTAGTTCTTTCGATCTAGTGCAAAAAGTATCTTCGATTTCTGGCAAGTTGAAAAGTGAGTCGATTAGTAGCTTTGTGCCTGACTCATGTCAGTATGATTCCGAGCTGAATTTATCAAAGACATCACTCAATAGTTTATCGTTCATTGAATCTTCCTTTGCCTCTTTTGAAGAAAGTGTGAATCCCCGCCACACTTCAGCACTGGATTATGTTAAGAGCATCGACAGTAGGGCCCGAATATTGGCTCACAGGCCATGGAATTGGCATAGTTATGAACTATCTTGCACAAAATGAAAAATTGAAAATAATTCCAGATTCTTTGAAAACCTGAAATGCAAAAAGTAACGCTGCATTGTGACCTATTCCAAAAATACTGAATCAAAGCACTTTTGTTCCAGCGATATGTCATTGAATTGTTCTTTCAGTCCGGTGAAGTTTCCTCGAAACTAATTCTCTCTCCATTGATGAGAACATTTTGTGCACTTGTAAAACGTTGTCATTGGCTCATCCGCCGATCTGATCTGCAACTGAAAGAAATAGGCCTTGTCGTTTCCACATGCATCCATTGGACACTGGGCCATTGTTTGGTCGACGTTATCCCAAGCACCTTCTCCACCTAAAACATCGTCGACTTCTTTACGGGGTAGCACTTTTCGGTCATAGAGTTGAATGCCCGCAACCAGAAACTCGTAAGGACAAGTTGGACAATAAAGTCTATTACATCCGTCCTCGCCTTGAGCGACCAATAGCATGTTTGAGCAGTAGGGACAGAATGAGAGCATGATCTTGTTGAGAAGCTCGCCGGACAAACAAGGTCTTTGGTCCAGACTAAGTCGGTACCTTTTCAAATAATTATATTCAAAAATAAGGAGAATTGAAGGAAATCAAGACAACGTTCTTCCAATAGGCTAGTGATGGCTAAAAAGTGAAGTGGAAAATCGGGGATCACGTGATGCACGATGGCCTGCCAAGCGTAGCTCAGCGTACTTACTGAATGGGCATGTAGTGACACAAGCCTAAAAGCATAAAGCTCCTTCATCCCCAAAGAGGAAACCGATACCTGGCTGCTTGTTTTGCTGGTATAGACGTTCAAAAATTCGTGTCCTTTCGTTCGTATTTCGGCCCTGCCACTGATCTAGAGATTTTTCCTCACGTGACATCGATACCGATAAAGGCAGCTCTCCACATAGTATAAAGGTCTGGAGGTTCTTCTGCTGCACGAGACCTAATTGTTCTCCGGTTGGATCTGAACAAACCGCTGATGCTGCTGCCGACAAGCAATCTAGCCGGGAACAGTAAGGCTGCTCCTTCCTCTCCCACTTATGGGAGTGTGAACCAACCTCAAAATGGTACTTCTGCGACTTTTCCAGACGAGTCTCTAGTGAGCCAAGGTCCATCATTGGGAAATGAGGATTCTAATGATGATACTAAAACTGGACCTCTGCCGCTAGCTAAAGAAGATAAAACAATTGTTCCTGTTATTGGCTCCTCTGCTGACAGCAGTAGTAAGCAAGACCTGGCAGAGACTCGGGAAGATGATCTATCAAATATGGAGGAAATAGCCACACCGAAGAGAAAAAGAGGACGTCCTAGAAAAGGCGAAGAATTGAGGCTGCCTGTCAAATTGGAAGCAATGCTTTCACCCAGACGAAGCGGAAGGCAGAGACAAAAATTGCTAGATCTAGAAAACCAACAGAATCAAAAAGATCAAGAGGTTAGAGAAAATGCAAAGCAAAAGGAGGAAGAGAATGAGAAAAATAGAGTCAAAACTGAAGATGAAATACTGGAGCAGAAAGAGCTGCCAGGCATTAAACTGACTGGGAAGAGATCAAGAATTCCCAATTCAGCAAACAAGAAGAAACGAGATAGCACTGACAGAAGGCTGGAAGCGCAGATCGAATCGAAAGCTTCATCAACATGCTTGCTAGATGGAGTATCTGAACAAGTGTCGAAGAAAGGACCTGATCCACATACCCCGACCAAAGCAAAGCGGCCTGCTTCTAGACTATCACCTAGTCCAAGCACGTCTTTAAGTGAAAGAAGGACAAAGAAAGGGCGCCCAAGCAACCAAGAAAATGTTGCAAAACAAGTGTTGAGTATTTTTCAAATGGATGATATGCAACTTTTTCAAAACAGGAAGCTGCCGAATAAACAGTCGCGTGGATCAAGCGTCCAATTGAATGATTCTCGGATCTCCATAAACTTTGAGAACCGGGGCCAAAGTTCATTCCATAGCATACCCAAAATCAGTGGCATCAGAAAACCTGAAAGCAAGAACGAAGAATTAGAGACGACTAAGCGAAAAGAATTTGTACCGTTTCCTATTCCAGAAATGGATGATGATGGAAATTTGAAAGATCCTTCATTCGCTGCGAACTATTTGCTTGATGGTATATTAAACTTAGAAGGCCACTCTAAATTGGTTGACGAAAGGGCATTCTTCTTGGAGGGAAGCGAAGGCTATTTTGAGCAGCATAGTCTTCGCTTTCGTCCCTCGGCGAGCTCGCTTGCCTCACATGCACCGGATGTAGAGTATGAAGATTTCATCCCAATGGTAGCTTTGGGAAAGCTTATGCACAAAGAAGAGAGGGAAGCGTTGAAGTCTACCTACAAGAGTCTATATCATCAATGGTGTTTCCAACTAAGCCAAGGTTACAGTCTCAATCTTTTTGGAATTGGTTCTAAAATTGAATTAATGATCAACTTCCTACAAGATTACCTTTTGGACTGGTACGACCAAATCGTTGACGATTGTGATCGACCACCAGCTGTAATGGTTATCAATGGGTACAACCCTGCAACAAAAATCAAGAACGTGGTGCATGACATTGTATCAGCATTGGTTAGTGACGAGGAAAGACAGGCAACAAATGTTCGTATGCCCAAGCACGTCTCTGAGGCGTTCCCTTTTTTGATGGCATATCTCAAGCGGGACATATCGCAGTCCTCTAAAAACAGAGTGCATCGGGTAAGACTCGTTTTGCTAGTCCACAATATTGATGGCGAGGCCTTTAGAGATGAAAGATCTCAAAATTACCTTTCCCAGTTGGCAGCCCTACCAAATGTATGGCTCGTTGCGTCCACAGACAATATCAATCTGAGTCTCCTATGGGATCACTACAAATATAAAAACTTCAACTTCCTTTGGCATGAGGTGACTACCTATGACTCATACGAGATTGAGATGTCTTACAAAGATGTGCTCAGTATGGGCAGATCTAAGAAATTTGTTGGAAGTAAAGGTGCAAGATATGTTTTGACTTCCTTAACGACCAACGCAAAGAAGTTGTACAAACTCCTTTTAGACATGCAGTTGGAAAAACTCAGGCAACACTCAACATCAGACGTCGGGCGTCTGGGGCTACGTGCAAATGTCAAGCTTGGCATGGAACTTAGAGAGGTTTATGACAAGTGCGTACAAGCATACATTGCTAGCAATGAAGCCAATTTTAAGACAATGCTAGGGGAGTATGTAGAACACAAGATGTGCTCATTGGCTAAAAGTGTGGGAGGATCCGAAATGGTCTACATCCCATTCTCTTACGAAGAAATGGAAAAGTTGCTAGAGGATGAGTTCTGATTGAATCGAGTAACTATAGGGGCCGCTCACCGTTTCGGATGTCGGCTTTAGACGATGTTCACGGAACTCGCTGCCGCGCGGGAACCGTGTAGCGCACTACCAACGTCTCAGCCTTGAATCAAGCATGATAGCTACCATCCCGCCACTTCACACAACAATTGTCTGCAGCAATTGGCCACTGATCATATTATCTTTGCCATGCTCGCCGAGGGTAGCAAGCTTACCGTGGGAACCCATAAGGTGAGGATAACTCGCTATCTTTCTGAAGGAGGGTTTTCAAAGATCTATGAGGTCACCATGGATCCCGCAGAAGGCGAGACAGAGGTAGGGTGTTTGAAGCAAGTATTAATTCCCGATAAGGCCGGTTTGAATCTTCTCCGAAAAGAGGTGGATGTTATGAAGGCACTACGAAATGCTAGGTCAATTGTGAAGTATTATGATTCTAATGCAGAGCGATTACCAGATGGCACGTACCAGGTCTTGGTCCTTATGGAGTTGTGTCCCAACAATTCTTTGCTCCACTTTATGAACGATAGAATCAGAGAAAAGCTCAGTGAAAAAGAAATCTTAAAAATTATGCTAGATATTTCGATAGGTGTCTATGAAATGCATGCAATGAAGCTCATTCATAGAGACATTAAAATCGAAAACGTCTTGATCGATGCAAAGAATAACTTCAAGCTCTGCGATTTTGGTTCCGTGTCGAGGACAGTTCGTCCACCACAAAATCAACAAGAGTTTCAAGCTTTGAGCCACGATATCCTATACAATACTACTCCGCAATACCGAGCTCCTGAGATGATAGACTTGTACCGTGGGTACCCCATTGATGAGAAATCTGACATCTGGGCTCTAGGTTGCTTCCTATACAAACTATGCTATTACATTACTCCATTTGAAACTAACGGGGATATAGCAATTTTGCATGCCTCATTTCACTTCCCTCCATTACCCGCATATTCTGGCGATTTGAAGAATCTCATTATCATAATGCTTCAAGAAAGCCCCTTACTTAGACCAAACATTTTCCAGATCATACAACTTCTTGTGAAGATGATCCATACGGACTTTTCAAAATTAGACATAGAAGATTTCTATGGTGCGGGACCTTATGATTTCCAGGCCCTTCATGAAATGCAAAGAGAAAAGCAGCAACAGCTACTCAAACAGCAACAGTATTATTTGGAGCAGCAGAAGCAGCAAGAAGCATACGAGCGGAGCAAAGCCAACACGGAACTCTCGAAAGTTTCTCTGCGCATTAGTGTGCCTGCAATCATTTCAGATAATGACACTAAGTCTAGAAGTCAGTCGTCCAGGTCAAAATCTCCTACAACGGATGAATATCAGAGTTCTGTTGAACCTAGATATCTGAGCGAGAGTCCAAGACAAGCTGGGCTTCAATCGCTGCATTCTGTTAGCTCAAATATGTCGAAAACTTTGTCATCAGACACTCTGGATTCTGATCTGGAGGTATCTGATCCCGAACAAACTGATTTGAGAGTTGAATTGCCTGAATTGGACAATGTCGCTGAACGATTCCCTTCGTTAGAGAATCTCAACAATACTGCACCATCCGTTGATGAAGCAAAGTCTAAGGAGTTATCTGGTTCAGTACTCGAACCCCATGGTGTAGATAGTGATGGTGACGCTACTACTCAGGAACAGGTACAAAATGTCGATTTAAAGAAAACCGAAAGCGGCAAGAACCGCAACTTAGTTCCCAATAATCTGAGTATTGATGCTTGGAAGAACGCTACCAACTCGACCATTCACAAGGATGCTGAAAATTTAGTGAATGAAATTTTTATGACGGGAACAGGCGATGCAAGAAAGAAAGATTACTCAATATCTGGGGAGAATTCCGCTCCCAAAAATTATGTGGAAATGAACCACAAAATTTATGTACCGAAAGTTTCAACAGATCAACAATTTGCTTTTGATCCTAGGACACATTCGATGGATGTGTCTCGTGGACTCAAGACGGATCACAAGCCAGAAACTCTTCCTGCTAGGCTAGCCCTTCAAAAAAGCAGCCAGAAATCTCCCGAGCTAGGTCGCTCAGATGATTCGATGAGGATTGCTATTTCCCAAAGTATGGATAGCTCTTTAATACCGAGAGAAGCGACTCATAATAAGAAGCAGGACCGAGAGGATACCCCAGTATACTACCAACAGCAGAAATTTGAAGCCCATGGATCAAAGAGGGACTTCTCTAATCCGTGGGGAAATGCCATAACGAGAGGGGTGCAAACGGACGAATTGCCGGCAAATTCTAGTGAGGATCAGTATGATCTTCTGCATCAGTTAAATGATCTCAGCCTAAACCCTCAGGCTACCAAACCGCACAAATCATCTGCTGAAGGTGATCTCATAGATCTTGATGGTGTGCAATCTAGTCCAAACTCAGCTCCAGTTCAGAGACGGAGCATGGAGAGCATGGGGCCTCCACGAGAAATTATGTTGGAAGAAATGCATCTTATTGATTTGGACAACGGTCTCTCTCAGAAGGACCAGAAACCTCAAGTGAGGAAAAGACTTTCGGGAATGCAACCTCAGCCGATTGCTTTTCAAGAGCAAGTCATTGATTTTGCATCAGATGACGAGAATGTGAAATCTGAAATGAGCAGGGTATCGATCAGAAATTCGTTGAAAAACCGTAAGCACAGTGACCATAAACGGAGTGAGAGCAGTCATGTTGAAGGAAAAAAGAGAAAATCGTTCTTTGGTGGAACATCAGACCAGAAAGATTTCCATTAGGTACAACTTAAACGTGCAGTAATAAATATACTAACAAATTTTATTTCTTTTTTATTGATCTTTTATCTGTTTATATGTCATTGGATTTCATTTCTTCTACGTACATTACTTTTGGTCGAGGTAAATGTGCGACTAGTCGGAGTGAAGAGCCCATCGCGCATCACATGAGAAGAATTGAAAATTACTCCAGAGGACTCTAACGAATCACATTCTCCTAGATAGATAATAACTTCCAATGGATTCAGTATCTGAGGCCCTTGCTGACTTATTGCTTCTTGTGCCTTTTGGAAGCACGAACTTTTACAAAGGCTCACTGAATGTTCAAGAGGACTTCTTCAATTCTATCAACTTAACGTTAGAAGGGAAGTATGGCGAAGTTGTGAATTCATCTGTGTTTGGGTCTTGGCTTGCGAACCCAAGGACATTGCAGATCACGGAGAAATATCCAGACGCAGAACTTCGTACCGTTTTAGGAGAATTAACTGACCATTTGGCTTTCGTTCTTCCTCCTGAGTCTTGCCAATTACTTGCCATATCATTCCTTCAATTATTCCTTCAAGGCAACTTCACGGGGCCCAAAAGTGAAGTGTCTTTAAGCGAAGTCTATTTTACTTCCTCACAAAAGCAGCAGCTTCAGCTTGATGCTATCAAGCTCTTAGGCATTGAAGGAAATTGCGCGTATGACTTGATAAATGAGCCGCTTTTGCTTGTCTTTTCTTTGCTTATCTTTGAACGTCTCCAGGGCATAAGCAAATCATTGGTTCTGTTCGACATGAATCTGACACTAGAAGATATTGTGGAGGAAACTACAGGATCTATCAGGGTACTTGATACTCAAAATACTGCACTAAATGCATCTTTACTATGGTGGAGAGCGAGAGCACTACAAGTTCATCTTTCAGTCCTTGCCGAACCCTCTGATATAGTTGCATCTGTTTCTTCAGCTCTACTTGGTAGTGATATTGTAAAATCATTCCTAGCGTTGGAAAGCCTCTCCGAGAATGTTAGAAGACAGCTCCGGTTGAGCTTTCTTTTGGAGAATGCTCGAAATGGTATTCACGCTCAAACAGAACATTTGGCAGAACCATTTTTGTACGAGGCGGCTGCTGTTTCACGATTTTTTTTTGTTTTAACGGGTGCAAATGCTAAGAGGACCAAATTTCAAACTTTCAACACTGCTTGTTTAATTCTTTTAGCCAAAAGCCATGATATGAGCGTTGACTTCAAATCTGACGACGCCAGTGTCCCTGAGGTTTTTGAGTTGAACTCAGATTTGTTATTGGAAAAGCCTCACTACGAATCCTTGAGTGATGTTACTGATATCGAGGAGCCTGACGTGAAGCGCACTAAACTAGATAATCCACTGTTCTTTGATCAGGAAGAAAAGCGACTAATACCAATCTGTTTGAAACCGGGAGACATACCTACAGAACTCAAGTCCCTTGATCCAAACAGCCAGCCCGCTTTGTCCGATCTTGATAACATTCAACTCCTTTTGCGATTGACAATCTTGAGACAAACTTCACCTGTGGGCTCTGTCATTGCTGAAGAAGAGTTACAGGCCATTGTGAATAGAATTGTTTACTCGTCCTCTAATAGCATCAACTGGTCGATATTCGGGCGAGCATTATGGGAAAGATCGGTTTTGGAGACTAACAAGTCTCGGACGGTGGAGAGAGGGATTTTGCAAATGACTTCTTTGGTTGAGGAAATTGGAATCAATGTTAAGAGTAACATGATTCCCCATGCCAAAGAATCTTCTGATAAGTATTCTATTGCTGCTTCCCGTTTAAGATTCATCCACCAGCTTCCTCTTATGGCGCTGTGGACTATGAATTCCAAATTGGCAGAAAAATATATGACTTTGGGCGTTCTCAAGTCTGCAATTGAAATTTATCTTAGATTAAATTTGACTACGGAAGCCGCATTATGCTACGCCGCAGTTGGAGAAGAAAATCAAGCAGAAAATTTATTGACAGAGCGTCTCGCATCACATCCGGACGATGCCCGTGCCCTTTCGATTTTGGGTGATATTCGTCAAGATCCAAGTTTGTGGGAAAGGGCATGGCAAGTTGGAAAGTACGCCAAAGCGAAAGCTTCATTATCTCGTTACTATTATAAGCCACCACCATCGTCAAATTTGAAGCGTGATTATAGCTTGGCCATTCATCACATGCAAGACTGTTTAAAAGCGAGTCCTTTGTCTTTTGACAACTGGTATTTGTACGGTTGCTATGGCCTTGAATCTGAAGATTACGATTTAGCATCTGAGGCTTTTAGTCGGTGTGTCTCTCTTGACGACACCAATTCTCATGCATGGTCAAACTTAGCAAGTGCATTATTAAAGACGGGGAAAACCAAGCAAGCATTTACGGCTTTGAAGAGAGCATTGCAACAAGGAGAAGGAGCAAAGCGTTCTTGGAGAATTTTTGAAAATTACTCACTTGTAGCTGCCAAACTAGGAGAATGGAACGATGTTCTCCATGCGACTAAAGAATTGATCAATCTTCGGAAATCCAATGGCACCGAAGTTCCTGTCGACATCATGGTAATTGAAAAGCTATCACAAATACTTGTGCAAGAACCTTATCAAGAAGAGCAGCGAGCTGTCCATTTCCAAACTTCTTGCATTGATTTAATTTGCAACACTTTGCCCTCTGTTATCAATCATTCGGCAAGACTTTGGAGAATTGTCAGTCGAGTTGAACTTTGGAGAAAGAAGGCATGGGCGGCATTAGACTGTTTTGAAAAAGCATATCGTGCCACTATCCAACGACCTGAACTAGAAACGGATATAGATGTGTGGAACGAAGCAGTTGAAGCCTGCTCGGACCTTGTTTCAGCCTATGAATCGCTTGGGGATTTACCAGGGAAGCATGATGCTGGCGATGTGGTGTGCAAGGATTGGAAGTTCAAAGCAAGAAGTAGTATACGGACCCTAATGTCGAAGGGAAAAGCAATGTGGGAAGACTCGGAAGGATGGAATCGTTTGGTTACATTGAAGGAAGAGTTGCTGAGCTCATAGTTTTCCTCTCCGCTAGTGAAGCCACTCAATTGATATCATTAATAATCAGTACGGGTTCAAAGAATATGGATGTTGCTCTGGTATGCACTGATGACCTGCGGGTTACATCGACAGTAGACAGCTCCTGGATTTGGATCGGCACCAACATGCGTATATTTTCGCTGAACTTGTCAGACAACCTCACAATGATATTTGGCATCTTTGATTTGGTAAGAATAGTGTGTATTAAGTCCAACAAGTTGTAAAGGCTTAACCGAGACAATTCTGATTTTTCCAATCTCTTGAAACAGATGTAAGAGAAAACAAAACCATATAAAAGATTGGTTTGCCCAGAAAAATACTCCCTGTAATACTTCAACTGGACCAAGTAGTCAGCCAAGCAAGCTATACCCAAGAGCGCTGGTTCGACGCAACTCAAAACGGGGAACAAGGCAGTGGTAAAGGCATTTGCTAAAACGAGTTCATGCAATACGTACGACATGAGGTTCATATAGGCAAAAATAGCAAAAGGGAAAAGCTTGATAGAGGAAGGAACTGATGTGAAGTGAAGCCAAGCGGAGATGAGTAGCATAGTATTTTCTGCATTCAAGATGGTTGCTAAAGGTAACTCGTTTTCTTTCCCGGTATTATTCTGGGCTAAGGACAGTAAATGACGGGAAAATGAAATAGAGTATGTCGCAATTGCTCCACTGTTTGCGACGTAGTACCACGTATCATTTTTAAGCCGCAAATATAAGACAAAACCACAGGCATTGGTCAAGTGTGACAAAAGCCAAATGGCTTTCACTACCTCCATCCAGTTCGGTGTTGGAATGCGGGAAGCAAGGTTCAAGAAATTGAAGACTTTACGGGACAAAACGGCCCGGAGGTATATCATCTCAGGAGCATTAAAGATACTTCTGGCTAGCATAGTTGGCGAAATTGGTTTGACTTTTGGCATTTTCAATGGACTTGATCAGGAAGAGAAAAGGAAGCCTCGCGGATGCAAAAATATGGGTGCAAATGCGCACTGTCTTAGTCGAGCAACTCAGAAGTTTAGACTGAATGCGACTAAACAAATTTCATAAAATCGGTAGAAAAAAAAGAATTGTCGTGATCTACGGGTCTGAAAGTATTTAACTTTTTTGAAAATTAGTGCAAACTCATAGCATTTTATTGCACTCTGAAGCATTCTATTGCACTCTGAATGTGAGTTGAAGGTTCCATTGGAGATGACTTTAAGTCAGCTGAAAAGCAGCATTTGGAAAATATTACGAATCCCCAACTGCGCTAGGAAACCGTAAGGGAACGCTTACAGTTTGAATTTTGTGCTTTGTTATTTCCCAATACTGTTCTCCAAAGACGTTTTGAAATGGACACACACATATATCTTATCAGTAAATTCAACTGTTCTTTACCGTATTCACACAGATATATTTTTGCAATTTTTACTACTGGGTGGTGCATGGAATACCCGCGATCACCAAAACCTCCGCTTCAATGGCCCGGTAGGTTTCTACCTCATTATTCATGACGGAACAAGGAGATTCTGGAGACTCGAAAGCACCTCCACCTACTCCAAATAGCACCCAAGCCAGAAGGTCTTTGTCAAATAAGAGCGCTGGAGGGCGGCGGAGCAAAAACAAGAAGGTTGTACAGAAGAAAATCAAGCATGAAGGACAGCCGAAGAAATCAGCCAAAGCTAAGACAGACACAAATTTCCGATACCTAGAGATCATAAAACTCATCAAGAAGCATCAGCCAGTGACGATTAATGGCAAATCTGTCAGAAAATTGTTGGATCCTCACGAAGAGCAGGAAAATGCTCTAGCCGGAAAAAAGTCCAAGCAAGCTTCCAAGAAACTTCGAATAAGTCTTGCAGCGGCATACATTGAAAAAATTCTCACGAATAATCCGACTGAGGCTATATATTTGAGCTTCATTATCAAGCCATCTGATCCTGACTTTCCGTTTCATTTGGATCAACTTAGCTTCAGTTTAACTGTTCCAGCGGAGTACCCCCAGAACCCCAAGGCTCTTCCTTCCATTGTAGTCTTAAATAGTGACATCCCTCGAGGGTTTTCATTGAATATTGAACGCGGTTACAGGTCGATTGCTTTACTCGCTAAGAGTGTAAAGAGCTCTGCGGCTGGTGATGAAGATTTCAAATTGGTGGATGGCAAGGGACTTCTCTCTCAGATACAGACATTAGATAAATATCTTGAGAAGTTTCTACTGCAAGAAAAACAGCAAACAATGCGGTTTGTCACATTCAAAAGCCAAAGCAAATCATCTCCATTACGAACACCTTCACCCACACCGAGTCCACTACAGCCTCAACTGCAGGTGAAGGAATCTACAAGCTCCGATCCAGCAGATCAGAAAAAGAACATTTCTGAGAAAACTTTATTGAGGCGAGAGTTCTACCTCAGTGAAATGAGCCAGAAGTTGGCCGAGAATGTCAAGTTGTTCAACAAAAGCAAAGAAGAGTCTCGTTACAAGGTACTGGTACCCATCAGCAGTACGACGAATCTCCCAAGTTTGTGGACTCGCGATAATATGAAAGTGGACCTATTTATGACAGTTCCTATTTCCTACCCAACTACGCCGGCGCGTGTAATCATAGCTTCCAACTTCAGCTCGAACCTCATGGTTGCAAAACGGAAAACTTTCGAAAGTGAAGGAGTCAATTTGATAGCCGTGGCAGAGGAAGCTTCTAACGCAGAAAAGCGGTTCAATATGAACGTACAACAGTGCATTAGAGAAAGACAGGAGAGTCTAGTCAAACTTTTGAATCGAATTGCGAACCAGCTCAGTATGCTTGTTGAGCCTACACAAAGCTACAGTGAGTGGGTTGAAAACATGAAGCAGTTGCGAGAGGGATTAGCACCGTGAGTGCAGCATTTTGTATAGAAGTTTAACTGTATTTAATCAAGCACGCATCCGCATTTATTCTGTGCGTCGGCCTTAAGGTTCTGTGCATATGTGCAGTACATTGCAGTGGGGGTTTGGAAACGCTTCTCGAAGATGGGCTTCTCTGTCCAACTAAGCTTATCAGAAACAGGAACTCAGGCACATCAGCGGCGACCAGATGGCCGAGACCGACTTAGAATTTCAATATGCCAACGAATGCGACCTTGAAATTCACTGCTCACCTTTTGGGCTCAGTGGGGTTTACGTCAAAGTACGAGGCACAAACATTATGGGCATAGGGTCCACCATGGGACTCATAACGGGGTCTTCGAAAGGCACCATCCACTACAACAACAGCGCTGATATGAAAAACCAGAAATACAAGCTATATGTAATTGTTGACGAGGATGGAATGCTTAGAATAGACTTTACAAAGATCGTGGCGTTCCACAGAGCAGCAGAAGAACCGGAAAAGCAGTATGTTAAGCCGAATAAAGATGAAGAGGTGCCTTCGCTCATATTTACAGGGCCTTGTCCGGAGGGGCATCTAGAGAGCATTGAGCCGTTTATTGGAATATTTTCGTTCGAGCAAGAAGAGCACGTTCTTTCTTAGGGAGGTACGTTGATGTGTGTTGTGGCCAGTGCTCGTTATTTGATCATGCCTCTGCTGGTCATCAGGTTATGTGGGAGTAGGTCGTTTTC
Source organism: Metschnikowia agaves (assembly GCA_963678735.1). Classification (NCBI taxonomy): domain Eukaryota; kingdom Fungi; phylum Ascomycota; class Pichiomycetes; order Serinales; family Metschnikowiaceae; genus Metschnikowia; species Metschnikowia agaves. The sequence continues at coordinate 118,762 of CAVMBV010000003.1, read as the reverse complement.
TACGAACGAAAATTGATGGATATTGCAATGTGCCAGTCTGTTGTTGGTACTTATATTGTTGGAGTTGAGGGCTTGGACAGGTCAGGAAATTGTCTGGGGAAAATGGCTATGGACGGAAAAAATACCCTGAAAGCAGACTTAGAATTAGTAAGCATTAATAAAAAGTTAGAATATCACAGCAGCAGGAGGAGGCAGCAAAGAAAACGAAACATTAAGCAACAAATAACATATTTGAAGAACCAACCAAAGCAAGAGGAAGAGAAGAAAAGAAGCCCCAACTGCTCATTTCCGGCCCCAAACGTACCATACAAAGTTCTGCCTGCTATCTTGCATTTTGGCCCAGGTGCGAATCCAGGATACTTGCGCCATTTATTCACTCGGTCTTCGTCACATGGGGAAATACCGGCTTCCCCGGATATTTGAAGAGGCACGGATGCTAGCTCCATGTGCTCGTCCCGAGGATAGTTCCGCAAGCCAAAAGGCTAGTATTATGTTTTCTACGAAATTGCATCCTTCTGGTATTGCATATTTAAAACAGCTGAAACTCGTTGACTTTCGAAGTTTTGGGTGCACCCGGTGGCATTTTTGGGCGGCGGTGCTGTGCGACAGATATGTCACGCTACGAACACGAAAAGTAAGAATCTAGAATAGGAAAACAAGGTTCCAAACACACATTCCCCCAAACCAGGCCAAGAGCCGTGGCCATGGCAAATAGTTATGTATAGGGCTAATTCCTGTGGACGGACGGTGGTGAGTGTGATGATCGGCATCTGTTCCTCGGTCTACTTGCACGCAGTAGTGCGGAGTGCGCCAGGTGAATGTGAATTACTACTATATAAGAGTAGAATCCCCACAAACTGTTTTTCGCCAGCAACCACATCTCATTACCGCTGAACAAAATGGAAAGATTAAATCAGTTAGCCGGCCAATTATCGCCCTCCTCTAAACAAAGCATACTCGAAAAGAGACCAGACGATGTTGTCATTGTCGGTGCCTACAGAACTGCTATGACCAAAGGTGGCAGAGGCTCATTCAGAGATGTTGGGTCGGACTATTTATTGGCCAAGTTTTTGGAGGCCTTCCTCAAAAAGACAGGCGTGGATCCCAACTTGATCGAAGACGTTGCCGTTGGCAATGTGTTGAACCGTGCTGCTGGTGCTTCTGAGCACAGAGGTGCGTGTCTTGCTGCTGGTATCCCCAACACTGCTGCTTTTGTTGCCATCAACAGACAATGTTCGTCCGGATTAATGGCAGTGTCCGATATTGCAAATAAGATCAAGTGTGGCGAGATCGACTGCGGTATTGGAGCAGGTGTTGAATCCATGTCTGCCAACTACGGCCCACAGGCTGTCCCCAAGGTGGATCCGGAGTTGCAAGAAAATGAGCAGATGGCCAAGTGCTTGATTCCTATGGGAATCACCAACGAAAATGTTGCAGAGAAATACAGCATCCCAAGAGACAAGCAAGATGCTTTTGCTGCGAAGTCCTACGAAAAAGCCGAGAAGGCGGTGTCGTCTGGGGCTTTCAAGTCGGAAATTCTACCAATCGAGGCCTACACCAAGGATGATGATGATGAGGAGGAGGAAGGCGCAGGAAAGATCCAAAGGATGACCGTCGACACCGATGAGGGCCCAAGAAAAGGTGTGACGGCCCAGTCTTTGGGGAAGTTGAAGCCTGCTTTCAAGCCTACAGGAACGACTCATGCTGGTAACGCATCGCAAGTCTCCGACGGGGCTGCCGCTGTGTTGTTGATGAGGAGGGACTTGGCAGAGAAGAAGGGATACCCAATTCAAGGCAAGTTTGTCATGTGCAACTCGGTGGGAGTTCCGCCCGAAATCATGGGTATTGGGCCAGCAGTGGCCATTCCCAGCGTATTGAAGAAAACTGGCTTGACGGTCGAGGACATTTCTGTTTTCGAGATCAACGAGGCTTTCGCTGCCCAATGCTTGTATTCAGCTGAAACTTGCAATATACCCCAAGAGAAGTTGAACCTCAACGGTGGAGCCATTGCTTTGGGGCACCCATTGGGCTGTACAGGTGCCAGACAGTACGCCACGATTCTTCCCTTGTTGAAGAAGGGCGAGATCGGCTTGACCTCTATGTGTATTGGCACAGGCATGGGAGCCGCATCGATTCTTGTGAGAGAGTGATTACTTGATGTTGCATGTAACGTGAGTGGATAATAAATTGTATGGCTATTATCGCAACTCTGGTTTCCGCATTAGGAAATCAACATAGTCTGCTCGTAAAAGAAAGCTCTCTCTGCATAGAACTGTAAGCAGGTTGCCGCGATCGGATTTGAGATCGGAGCACGCATCTTATCGACATGACAAGATCGGTTAAATCGGTTAGAGTTATACTGTCAAATGTGTACAAATATCGCTATTAAGCGAAAGACACGAGCCGGGTCAGTCCGTAAAACAGCGTATACCTCTTTTATAGTTGGAATGGGCCCCGATGCAGGAATCTGCAACTTTCCACGTCTACCAATCAGTAGTTGCTCGACGCCTTGGCCCCTCATGTCACCGCCCCATCCTACACCGTTCCTGTCTCCTAATCCAGGCACTCGGAATTTTGGATGCAAGGCTCGAGAAGAGTCTGTAGATAACGCTTACTGCTCACACGCCATTCGATGGAAACGCGAACATAAAAACTTTTCTGCCTTCTCTAGAAACTGGTTGATCGTTGCCTCGCTTAGATTTGACTATTGCGTACTTGACATTACTTTCCTGCTAGTTATTCAGGTGTAACAAGGAATTCCCACGATACTTCATGTGCCTGAATTTGACTCCGCAACAAAGTATTGGGTTTTCTTTTTTCTTTTCATTTCCCGTTTTACTCACCCAGAGCCTACTTACTCGGAGTGTTCTGTTGTGAGCGGGTTTGAGACATGTTTCTTCGAGTGAAAAAGCAGACCAGGTACGTTTTCATTGTCGTAATACTCGTCATAGCTCTTGCTACGCTACATACGTTGAGCCCAGTTACTCTCAGTGGAAGCAGCAAGCAAACGCTATACTTGAACTTGAAGGTTCTCTACGACAAGCTCACCACCTCCGCCGTGGACCTAGACGACAACAAAGCATTCGACACAAAGCTCCAGCACATACTAGCCGAGAAGTTTGATGACGACTCTGCCCAGATCTTTTATTTCCTCAAACCCGAATATGTGCCTCCTACGTCGGTCAGCGTGCCTGACCACTTTACTGTGTCCAAGAAGGAGCATGGCCGCCCTGCTGTGCAGCCGTTCGATCCCAGATTCACCATCTCGGTCTATCTTGAGTGGATACGGAAGAATCCGGGCAAGAGCGTGCCCTTCCATTGGTCTGATTGGGTTGATCTTTCCATGTTGAACAAGTACATTCTTCTTAAGCATGGCAAGAAAGAAACTTGCAAAAGCTTGTTCACATTAGATAAAGATACTGCTCAGGGAAGCACTCTTTTGCCTATCGAGGAATATTGCAAGGACGATCCCAACTTTCGTCTTGGATTTAGAGTTACCAAGTTTCCCAAGGCACAAGAGAGGGAAAATGCCAGGCTCCTAGCTAAAGCCCACCTTTACTCATCCTTCCCCGCCCCGGCTCGCATTTTCTTTCTTACCAACAGTAAAGGGTCTTACACTATCAAAGTCACCGAGAGAAATAATGACCTAAAGAACTCTCTTTTGAACAACAACATGGTTGAGGAGGTAATCCTGGCCGATAATATTGAAAAATTGGATGTGTTGGAATCTTATCGCTCCCTTTTAAAATCCAGACTTCCAGACTCGATTCCTCCTCCTGATAGATTGAAAATTGAGCTCGAAGAGTCTTGGTTCGAAGTCGATCCAGACACCATGATCAACAGATTGAAAAAGCTGATAAAGACTGATATGGACGAAGCCTACCTTGACTCGTTACTCTTCTCTCGCGATACTAAAGCTCCCGAGAAATCTTTCAATGAAGCCAAGTTTCTTCAGAATGACAATAGGCGGATTTTCGGTGATCATCATGATTGGCGGTTTTTTAACGGACTTACTATTGATACTGATAAGCAGGTCATAGCTTTGCACAGACTTTTGAAAAACTACCTCCATTTCTGTCGAATGAATGGGTTGATCACATGGATTGCACACGGTTCTTTGTTGTCTTGGTACTGGAACGGAATGGTTTTTCCGTGGGATGCTGATACAGATGTACAAATGCCCATAAGAGACTTGCATCGTTTGGGGCGAGAATTCAACCAAACATTGGTAATAGAGAACATCGGTCATGATTATGCTGGACTGAGGGTCAAGGATATTGATTTCAACGGAATGGGTGCATTTTTCATTGATGTAGGAAGCAGCATTACTCACCGTGAGAAAGGGAATGGATTGAACAATATAGACGCCCGGTTCATTGACATTCAAACCGGCCTCTATGTTGATATAACAGGCCTTTCGGTATCCAACGAAAGGGCACCTGGCCGTTATGGCTCGTTGGGTAAAGGAAAGAATGCAGAAATCAACAGGGCGAAGAAGTTATATAATTGCAGAAACAGGCATTTCGCTTCGCTTGAGGAACTATCTCCGTTAGTCAAGACCGTTGTGCAGAATGAGGCAGGTTATGTTCCCCAGAGCTTCGGTCCAATCCTAGACCATGAGTACGCTCTTAAAGGAATGTTGAAGACAAACTTTCAGCAGTTCTTCTATTTAACGAGTATGCGATTATGGGTCCGTTCCAATCTTTTGCTTTCTTATGTGAAAGACAAACTGTCGTGGGTTGCGCAGCAAAGAGGAGAAAGTAAATCGTCTAAGAGAGATATGAATAGTAACGAACTTCAGTCAGTGTCGGAATTCGAAGTGGACGATTACGTGAACCTTCTTTACAACAATTGGCTCCTACGCGAATACATTGTTGGAAGAGATTTTACAAAGTTTCACGAAGACCAAATGACGTATTTGCTCAGTCATAGAATGGAGAAATACTTCTCCGAAATTGAGGAGTACTCAGCAAAACCTGAACTCAATAAAGCTATGTGGGGCGATTTGTTCATGGATGAAATAGCTATACACGGCTGGAGCTATGAAGACGAAGTAAACAAGTTAAATGCGCTCGTCGACATATATAAAGCAGAGGAAGACAAAGAGGCCAAAGCCAAGGCTGAGAAAGAAGCCAAAGAGAAAGCTAACAAAGGGACCAAGGGCAAGGCTGAGAAAGAAGCCAAGGAGAAATCTAACAAAGAGTCTAAAGGCAAGGCTGGCAAGAAAGTGAAGGAAAATGCTGAGAGAGCAGCAAACGGAAATAGTGAAAAAGCGGCTGGAAAGAAGACTGCGGCCCAGCAAAAAGAGGGAAAGGAAGCCAATAATCAAGATGATGATAAGGACAATGCTGAATTAGATGAATTGCTTGGTCTTGATTAAACACAGAGACGTCTAGCACAGATGGTCTAATATAACTAATGGTAAATAATGTGTGGGAGCACCATCACCCAGAATATCACTGTCTCATTGATAGAAACATGCTTACACGTGAGCCCTGAGAGTACATTACGGCTTGCTCAGGTCATAAAGTAGGAGTAGCATAAAACATCACAAAGAGAGGAAATAAAAAGAAGGAAAAAAGAAAAAAAGAAAATTACAGTCCAATGCTCTTTGACGCTACACCATCGAAGTGAAGGGCGCAAGCAGGGAAGGCAGTGGTTAGCTCTATGTATTTCATGTAACCCAAGATTCATTCTCATGTGCGACACTTCTGTTGTCAGGTGACCAATGCCATCTGACACGAGGAAGCAAAAAAACAAGAGAGAAATCAAGCGAGAGAAGGTCAAACGACCCAATAGGGGTTCCAGCGCATAAGGTACATGTTACAGAAAAAGAGCAAATCGGCAAAGCCAATCTCAGCTTCGAACTCTACGGAAAGAAAGGCGATAAAAATAGAGGGTAAAGGAGACGGGAAAATACATGCAGGAAGACACGAGTTGAGGTGGAGGCTCCGACGTGAGAAAAAAAGGGGAACAACCTTGCGTGCAAGGCACTGAGGGGAAGCGCCATTTACGGCATCGATTAGATAAACGAGTACGCAAACTGGCAGAGGTTTCCCGCTTTTGATATCAAGTAGCCGTTCTTGGCCAGAGCAACGGTACTAGGTTGCTACGATGATTGTGGCTTGAGTTGCGTTCGGTAGCAAAACTGTGCGGAAGCTCACCAATGCGCAACCACACTTGAGTAGATAAGATGCCGCAAGAGAAAAGCTCTCCGCCCCAAGCGCAGCGTAAAATTTCCCAGGCAATGGAAACGTCACGAAGGATCGGCTACGGGCTCAAGTCCACGCCCCTGAAGCAAGCGCCACGGTTATGGGCTTGGCAGATCTAACCACGGCTTTGAAGTAGCAAGGGTTCCTACCATAGAAATGTACAGAATGGTACTGGCTGTCCAGGTGCAGGAACCACTCAGGTGGTTCTAAGGGCATGCGCAGCACCAGAATTGCAAAATAAATGGCTGGCATCGGCCATGTGCAGGTATTCGCGCGCGAACCGACTAAGGCGGGAGAGCTTTCGTGAATGTTGCTCGCCTGATAGCAGACGACGCCAGTATCACCATTATGACGGCTTGCGGTGGTTATGACCAATATTTGCCGACGCCGTGAGGAACAATAGAGAAGGGTGAAAAAAACTAAGACACAAACACAACTCTGCCTGCATATGCGATTGTGAACATCTTGAATCAGTGCAAATTCTCTGGCTGGTCGGTGGTGAGTCAGAGCCACGATTCACGGTGTCGAGGGTGGTCCACGCCCTAAAACTGCCAGTCGCGCCGCCTCCCCCATTCCTCGTGTAGCACTGCCCTGTTTTTGAGTAGGCGTCCTGCAGGTGCGGGAGACGCTGATAATTAGGTGCCAAAAAGAGATAGATAATTCTAAAAATGGCATTCCGAGGTGCAGGTTACCGGTTTTCCAAATAATCAGGTGGCTGAATCATTCGGCGAGCTTTGCTCGAAACTGTCTGGGACTTTCGCCTGGCCATGAGCTTTGCGCCCGGCGACGGCCGTCCAGCTGTGAGAGCTGGCAACCACGAAACTTGCTTCGACTTTGCAACAGAAAACGACTCGTTCATTCTGCGCAAGGAGGTAGAAGAGCAAGGAAAAAAAAAGAAAAGAGTATGCGCGTAGTGCATACGACGGGGTATATGGAAAAATCTTTCGATGTCGTGCAGGAAGGCAAAAGCCCAGGTATAAAAAGCACAATCCCCTTCGCTTGTTTCCTTTTCCTCTTCTCTACCACACATCTAACCAAAAATGCAATTCAAGTCTGTCCTCATTGCTTTGACCGCTGCTTCTGCCGTTTCTGCTGCTAACTCCAGTAACGCTTCTAACTCCAGCAACTCCTCGTCCTCTTCTTCCGCTGACTCTGGTGCTTCCCAATTGGTTGGTGCTGGTGTCTTCGGTGCTGCCGCTGCCGCTGCTGTCGCTTTGTTGATCTAAGCGTCTTCGTTTTTGTTTAAAAAAATTCGGCAACAATGCCTTCGGTTAACTGGTGTACACAAGGCTTTGGACTTAATATTTTTCTCATGTCTAAGCATTAATTTATTTTTGTTTCACTATGTATCATTCGCCTAGAAGAATATACACGTTCACATTTGACCGAGAATCATGTAGCCCATTGTAGGATAAATGACTGTTGGAGTCAGTCCATTTGAGAGTGGTACTGGTGTTGCAGGCTAGTGTTTTTTCGCTGAGCAAGTAATGCTGTAGGCCAAAACCACTCTAGTTATGTTCACGGGATTGATCGAAACGGTGGGAACCGTCTTGGAGTACAGCTCGTTGGACGAGTCTGCCTCCGGTGGCCACGGGGTGTCGATAGTCATCGGCGACTGCCTGGAGATTCTTACAGACGTCAATCTTGGAGACTCAATTTGTACGAGCGGCGTTTGCCTCACCGTGACCGAGTTTGACGACCAAAGAACGTGCTTCAAGGTTGGTGTGTCGCCGGAAACACTTCGCCGCTCAAATTTGGGCAGTCTACAGAAGGGATCCAGGGTCAACTTGGAAAGGGCTGTGACCAGCGAAGTCCGTCTCGGTGGGCATGTCGTCCAGGGCCATGTTGACACAATAGCTTCTATTACCAAGAAGGTGGAGGATGGAAACTCCATTGCATACACTTTCCACTTACGGGACGAAGAGAACATTAAATACATTGTGGAAAAAGGTTTCATAGCCATAGACGGCACTTCGTTGACTGTAACAGCAGTGGACTACAAGAAGAAGGAGTTTTCTATCATGCTTATAAGTTACTCTCAGGAGAAGGTTATTTTGACCAAAAAGGACATAGGAGACTCTGTGAACATTGAAGTTGATTACACAGGCAAGTTGATTCAGAAGCAAGTTGAGTTGACGTTAGAAAGACAGATGGACAATGACGACAGCCCATTGGCTGACTTCATTACCAGGATTGTGAAGCAAAACATACAAAACATACAAAACATGCCTTAGTTCATGGACAACGGTGGTCAAAAAAGCAGTATCAAGCCGAGTGGAACACCCGAGGAAATAGAAGTAAACGAGAGCCGTCTTAATAAAACTAATGATTCACCTATTAAATTATATATTCATTTATGTATGTCACATCCTTTATGAGCCGCGCACGCACCGTGGCAAACCTCTTGACCTCACTTCCACTAGAGAACGCCCATTCAGACACAGCTCTAACATCACAATGGATATTATTCTCGGCATCAGAGTCCAGGATGCAACAATCATAGCCACATCGAAAGCAGCTACCCGTGGGATTTCTGTTTTGAAGGCTGACGACGACAAAACACGGGTCCTCAATAAGCACAACTTGGTGGCCTATACCGGAGAAGCTGGCGACACCGTGCAATTCGCCGAGTACATCCAAGCCAATATTCAGTTATACTCTATGCGAGAAAACGACTTGGAGTTATCTCCCAAGGCCACTGCGTCGTTTGTGCGTAATCAACTCGCCACCTCCATTCGGTCCCGTAAACCATATCAGGTGAATGTCTTGATCGGAGGCTACGACACCAAAACAAACAAACCTAGCTTGAACTGGATCGACTACTTGGGAACCCAAACCGAGTTACCATATGGTGCCCACGGCTATGCTGCATTCTACTGCTCTTCGTTGTTTGATAGACACTACAGGCCAGACATGACTGTGGACCAGGGTTTGGACTTGTTGAGATTGAGCTTGCAAGAGTTAGAAAAGAGAATGCCAATCGACTTCAAGGGCGTCTATGTGAAGGTTGTCAATAAGGAGGGCGTGAGTCCGATTTCTATCTAAGGCAGATCAAAAGAAAAGTGAGGAGAGGCGGGGGCAGTCATCTCCACCCAGGGAGAGGCCTACGAGTTCATTCTAATAGATGGTAAATAAACGAGTACACGCACACCATTGCATGTCCTGTACCTCCCTAAGTCTTGACAAAATCTGAACGGTTCTCTGTTCTGCCTTGCCGAGTTGTACATCAAAGTACCGTTATATTGCGCTGCTTTGAGCTATTGCGCTGCTCTGAGCTGAAACTCGGGCCACCGACCCACACGTGCCTACATCTAGATACAACTACTCTGAATTCACTGCCATAGCTAGCATAGTGCGTAATATTACAGAAGCATTTAACATTCATTCGGTTATAAATCCCTAGGTGGGGCCGACACTAATACACCGCGCGCAAGCATATCGTAGTCATCTCATCACTTCGCCAACTCCATTTCTACTTCTGATACATGGACGACCTGTCCGTTTTGCGTAAGCTTGCGGTCCTCGTCTCAGAGCATTTGCATTTTGACGATGCTGACTATACTCTCTCCAAGTTTATAGTAGGACTATACCAGGACGAGCAGAACAAATCATCTGGTGGTTGCCTGTACTCGGGCTTCAGTCAAGCAGTCACAGCGAATGGCGGGGGAGACTTTTCGTCAGACTTCGTTAAGTCAGCATATCATGTCCTCAGTTCTCTTCCTGGACGATCTGAGTCTGCTGCTGCAATGAAGAATCTCTCTTCACCGACTTCTAAGCTGAGAGGTTCTGAGACTGACAAGAAGGAGCTTTCCAACGAATATGATGCTCTTTCTCTCCCGAATAAGAAACCTGAAGCTCCAAGCCAATCAAGGAATAACTATAACTCAGCTAGAGAAGATACACTTCGGGATTCTGGCACTTCCGGGTCCAAAGTTGAGCTAAACAATGTCTACAGGGGCTACGTCAGTAACATCACACCGTACGGGGCATTTATTCGTTTAAATAGTCCCACATCTTCTGTTTCTGGGCTATGCCATGTATCCAAAATGCTGTTTGATGGAAAAACTCGAATCCGGCTCCCGGCAGACGTCGTGAAACCTAACCAAGAGGTATTTGTCAAAGTAAATGCGATTGAGCAAGATCCACGCAACAAACGACGTCAGAAAATCTCACTTTCCATGGTTGGTATAGATCAAGTCACTGGAATCGATCATCTGCAAGAGCTCGAACTGTCACGATGGCTGGATAATGCTGGAAAACGTGGCAGAACAATTACAAACAATTCTGAACAGAAGCGTAGGCGACTAACGTCTCCAGAACGATGGGAAATTCGGCAGCTTATTGCATCGGGTGCGGCGCTGGCATCTGACTACCCTGACCTCAGTATATACCAAGAAGATGATCCGACGATGCCGAATCATCCAAGCGAGGAACAGATCGATATCGAGTTGAACACCGATGAGCCTAAATTTCTAAGAGGCCAGTTGAAAAAAGACTCCATGTTCAATCCTATGGCAATCCTCAAAAATCCCGAAGGGTCATTGAGTAGAAGTGCGATGAGTGGATCTAAGTTAGTGCAAGCGTTGAAGGAAGAGAAAGCTGCGCAACAAAAGGAAGAGAGAAAAAGAAACCTTGCTGCGCATAATACTAACGATCCCTTGAATAACATTGTCGATCTGGAGCTGAAGGAACGAGCTGAAGAAGTAATAAATCAATGGAGGGAAAAGCAACGTACTCGAAAGACCAAGTTGAGCAGTGCAAAGGCCCCACAAACCATCGATCAGCAACGAAAGTCCCTTCCTGTTTACTCTATGAGAGCTCAACTCGTTGATGCCATTAGAAACAATCAATTCTTGGTTATAATAGGAGAAACTGGTTCAGGTAAGACCACGCAGATTGTGCAATATGCGTACGAGGAAGGTATCAATATAGTCAATGGCGTTCCTGGACTCATTGGCTGTACGCAGCCCAGAAGAGTTGCGGCAGTGTCCGTTGCTGGAAGAGTTGCTGACGAGATGGGGTGTAAGGTGGGCCAAGAAGTTGGTTATCTTATCCGTTTTGAGGACAAAACATCCCCAAATACAAGGATAAAGTATATGACTGATGGTATGTTACAGAGAGAAGCGTTAGTTGACCCCACAATGCTGAAATATTCAATCATATTGTTGGACGAGGCTCATGAGAGAACTATTGCAACTGACGTATTATTCGCTCTTCTCAAGTCTGCTGCTAAACAAAATCCGAACTTGAAAGTGCTTGTCACATCTGCAACTCTCGATTCTGGAAAGTTTTCTTCATTCTTTGACGATTGCCCTGTGCTACATATTCCAGGCAGAACATACCCAGTTGAGATCTTGTTTTCCCATTCTCCAGAAGAAGATTATTTGGCTGCAGCATTGGATTGTGTTATGCAGATTCACGTCTCAGAGCCTGATGGTGACGTGTTAGTATTCCTAACTGGTCAGGAAGAAATCGACACAAGTGTTGAGATCCTCGAAAAACGAGTGAAAACTTTGGGTAATGCTGTTCCGGAGCTCCTTGTTGTGCCTGTCTATGCTGCATTGCCCTCCGAAATGCAGTCCAAAATATTTGAACCAGCCCCACAAGGTACAAGGAAGGTTGTTTTGGCAACCAATATCGCTGAGACATCTATCACAATAGACGGGATTAAGTATGTGGTGGACCCGGGATTCGTAAAGGTGAATGCGTACGACCCGAGGCTCGGGATGGACCTGTTGGTAGTCTCTCCAATATCCCGGGCTCAAGCAAATCAGAGGAGTGGTAGAGCTGGTCGTACAGGACCTGGCAAATGTTTCAGGCTTTATACGGAGACGGCTTACAATACGGAAATGTTGGCCACTCTGATTCCAGAAATTCAGCGCAAAAATTTGGCCACAACAATTCTTATGCTTAAGGCTATGGGTATAAATGACCTAATCAACTTCGAGTTTATGGATCCCCCACCTGCTCAAACTATGGTGAATGCTTTACATGAGCTTTTCACGCTAGATGCTCTTGACGAAGATGGATTTCTTACAAAACTAGGCAGGCAAATGGCAGAATTTCCTATGGAACCAGCACTTGCGAAGACACTACTAACTTCAGTTCAACATCTATGTTCGCTTGAAGTGTTAACAATAGTTGCTATGCTTTCTGTACAAAATATTTTCTACAGACCAAAGGAAAAGCAAGCAGAGGCAGATAGGAGGAAGCAACGCTTTCATAGTATTCATGGAGATCATTTAACGTATCTCAATGTTTTTAAGGCGTGGGAACTAAGTGGAAAGTCTGTGCGCTGGTGTAAAGAAAACTTCATACATGAAAGAAGTATGAGGCGGGCCTTTGACGTGAAAAATCAGTTGTTGGCAATTATGGAGAAACTTAACCTCGCGATAACGAGTACTGACGAGAACTCGGCAGTCCGCAGAGCGTTTTGCTCGGGATTTTTCCGTAATCTGGCCAAGAGAGATCCTCATGAAGGTATTTACAACACATTACTTGACCAAACTCCTGTGCATCTCAACCCATCGCTGGCGATTTACGGCAAGAGCGTTGAGTACGTAATCTATCACAAGCTCTTGTTGACAAGCAAGGAGTACATGCAATGTGCGTCTGCCATTGATCCCCGATGGCTAATTGAACTTGCTCCGAAATTTTTCAAGAAAGCTGATCCGAACAGCTTATCTCAGAGTAAGCTTAAGGAGAAAATTGTGCCATTGTTCAACCGGTTTGCAGAAAACCAGGATGCCTGGCGACTCACAGCACACGTTGAAGCCAGACAAAAAGCACTTGGGCAGCTACATCAATGATATTAATTTCATAGAATATGGAATGCAAGAGAAGGACCAAAGCTATACTCTGCTGATAGAAGCTAAGCAGAAAAATAAAGTATACGAATAAAATCAGGCAAAAAGATAAGAAAAAATACCAGAGAAAAAAAGCCGTAAGGGCACTTCTGATTCTTTCAGCATAAAACTCTACAAACAGTATTGCTAAAAAAAACCGAAAAGAATAGTACGGCAGCTAAAAGTGCCTTTAAAATTCTAAATATCGTTGGGTTCCACTATATGCCATGTCAGTTTTTAGGAATGAACCATTGCCATACTGCATTTATTCGGAGAAGCAGTGATAAGGCGTGGTTCATCATGCGATCACGTGCACATGGCTAGATACCCAAGTAAATGTGGGGGGAATGTTAGCTGGACAATTTTTCCCGTGTTATTTCACATCAAGTCATGGCACCAATCCTGTCGTCTCTTCCCACAGTTCGGTCCACAAGGGATTCACTCTCCGATCGGTTTGGCTTATACAAGACTTCGCCAGGTGTGTCCACAGTTGGGCTACGGTCGTTAAGAAAGAAGTACTCTAGTGCCGAGCCTATCACCATTGCAGAGAACAATAGCAATTCTATTTTAGAATGTGAGCCACTACATATTCTTGAGGGGAACTTGGTCGATGCTCTGGGACGGATTCGAGTGTTGCGGGGAATAAACGCCGATGCTTCTATGAAAATTCCTACTACGCCTTTTATGCCCAGCTATGAAGGAGAATCTTGTGACTCCGAAAATGTCTTTTTTGATGGCGACAACGTGTCCTTCGTTGGGCGTCCTTTCCCTTTAGAGACTGCCGAATCACATTTAATTCGAATCAAGTCGTTAGGCTATAACACAATCCGATATCTCATATGCTGGGAAGCTATCGAGCATGCCGGTCCGGGTATATACGATGAAGAGTTTGTTGACTACACTATTGAAATCCTACGCATTATAAACAATGTTGGAGGCTTATATGTTTTTTTGGAGCCCCATCAAGATGTATGGTCTCGCTATTGTGGAGGATCGGGTGCTCCTATGTGGACGTTGTATGCTGCTGGCCTTCAACCGACTCGATTTGCGGCTTGTGAAGCGGCAGTGTTGCACAACAACGACAAATTCGACATGCTTGAACGGAATGATCCACAACACTACCCAAAGATGATTTGGGCCTCTAATTATAAGCGTTTGGCGCTGTTCACCATGTTTACCTTGTTCTTCGCAGGCGCCACGTATTTTCCTCACCTCAAGATAAATGGCATGAATATTCAAAATTACCTTCAATCGCATCACCTCGACAGCTTCCATCACTTATGGGAAGCTGTAGTCAAGAATTTGCCCGAAATGATCAAAAATGGATCGCTATTGGGCTGTGAACTGATGAATGAACCCAACTGTGGTTTGGTCGGTTCGCCAAACTTATCACTTATTCCGGGATCACAACAACTTCGAGTAGGGACAACCCCTACAGTATTTCAATGTCTTATGTTAGGTATGGGGTTCCCTGTTGAAGTGGACAACTTCAAAATCACAGTAACCGGTCCCCAAAAGGATGGGCGTGTGCTCGTTGACCCGCGAGGACAACGAGCGTGGCTTCTCCCTCACGAAGCCGAAATAATCGATGCCAAATATGGGTGGAAAAGATCAGGCTGGGACTTAGGAAAGTGTATCTATTCAGGTGTCAAGATTTGGCGGTGGCAAGATACTGATCTCGACAAACTATCCATGTTGTCGCAAAACTCAAGGCATTCTTTCAGTTTGACTAAATGTGAATTACTTAAGCCAAATTATTTTAACGAAGTCTCAGCTAGAGTATCTTTCAATGTTCCTGATGAAAAGCTTCCGGTCACCATCGACACAAAGTTTTTTGTCAATCATTTTTTCGTTGATTACTATGTCAAGTTCAAGGACATGGTGCGCTCGGTGGAGCCGAATGCTTTTGTATTCATGCAGCCCTTGGTGCTTGAGGAACCACCCTTGTTGAAAAACGACCCACGGAACATTGTTGATAACAAGACAATATATTGCCCCCACTATTATGATGGAATGTCGTTAATGTTTAAGAGTTGGAACTATCGTTATAATGTGGACACCTTGGGAATAATGAGAGGAAGATATATCAATCCTGTGCTTGGCATCGTCTTTGGCGAACGTGCAATACGGAACTGTTTGAGAAAGCAGTTTGTTGAAATCAAAGAGGAAGGGAGGGCATTTTTGGGCAATATTCCTGTTTTGATGTCTGAGACTGGTATGCCTTTCGACATGGATGGGAAGAGAGCATACGATGATTGTCGCTACACATCCCAAACATCAGCTCTTGATGCTTTATCGTATGCACTTGAAGGTTCAGGAATGCACTTTACGTACTGGTGCTACTGCAGTATAAACTCACATAAATGGGGTGATCGGTGGAACAATGAAGACTTTTCTTTCTGGTCACCTGACGATAGAGATTTAACGGTGGAACTTAGTGACAATTACAATGCGGTTTCATCATCCCGTTTGAGTGCTACAAGCCTGTCCAACACGCGGAGAAATAGCTTGACACCATCCCTCAAAAGTGTTCGAGCAGCACAAGAAGAAAGTGGTGCTGTAGGCATTTTGAGGACCAAATTGGCCTACCACAAGAGCAGAATTTTATCACCCTTACTAAAAAGAGGGTTTTTCCAAGGTTGCTGTCCAGAATACGATGAGGACGATCTCACTCTCCCTGATGACTCTTCCTTAATTTCTACGTCAACCGAAAATCTTCGTTACAGGCATATCAAACAGTGTTATCCATCGCCTGACGGGATTCGTGCCGTCAGTGCAGTAATGCGTCCCTCTGTATTGGCAACAGTGGGTACAATGAAATATTCTGAGTTCGATATGAAACTATCAAAGTTTACGTTGACTGTTGTTTTTAACAAACAGATCCATCCACAAAGCAGATTGGCGGACTTTCCTACAATTATCTATGTTCCAAAATGGCATTTTCCCTATCTCAACTATAATGACATATATTTGAATGTTGGCTTTGTTAAGTACAACGAAACTCTCGAATATCTTGAATGGTATCATTTTGATGAAAGTGAATCAGAGGGTTGTTCCAGCTCAGAAAACAATATCTATCCTACAGAGCATACAATTGTCCTCAAGAACAATAGTGGAAAGCTCGAGGATATTCGTCCAAGAGACTACTACTCTCTTCCTAACGAATGTCCCATTAGTTGATCTTCATTATAAAGCCACAAACATTAGTAATACTTAATCCTTTATGCATAATTCAATGAAAAGATTGAAACTCGTAGTTTTTCTCCAACTTACCGCGATTAAAAGTCCATGGAGTCTTGGCTTCTCTTGTTAGAGCCCTGCAATTCACTTTTCATCAAGGAATTAACGTATCGTGAAAAGTACTCCACATATGGTTTCAAGCTGGATTTCTCAAAATCCGGGGTTCCGCCATTGACCGCCACAACTTCCGAATCAGAGTCTTCAATCGGTTGGCTCGAGTCGCGGTTTACTCTTTTAGCTTCCCAAGTTTCAATCTCATCTTGAAGTTGATTGAGATTGGGGGCGTTCATAGGATTAAAGCCGTAGGAGTCATCCTCAGGATCGCCAGATAAGTTTTTTGATGGATCAAAAGGAACGCATACATTACCTGTACGAGGATGTATACAGAATGGAGACTTCAACAAATGAATCATTTGTTTGGATACTTCGACATCCAATCTCGGATACATGTAATAAATAATCAACTCCTTCTTGGCTTCATTTAGTTGTGATACCTGATTCTTGTTCTTCAAAACTGTTTGAGCAACAGAGTTTAAATCGTCCCATTTTTGCCTAGAGGAAGAGCAAGTCGGACTGTCTTTCCATTTGTTGCGCAAAGCAGACCTGAGTATTTGCTCTGGGATAAATGCCAACATTTGCTCAACTTGGCTCCAGTTATCTTCAGAGCCCGGCGAAGTAGCCCAAGGATCCTGCTCTTCCAAGATGATCTCCGAAAATCGGCTTCTGAGGATTTCGAAAGATCTCTCTACATGTGGATGAAAGGGTTTTTTGATGCCGAGAAGTGTTCTGCCCAACTTCAGAGATTTTGAGCTGATGATATCCAAATAGTCCACGATAGACTTCCTTGCAGTTTCATCCAAAGTTCGGGCACGCTTGTCACTGACCCAGCAGTGCGCACCTCTTCTACCTGAAAACACCCATATGAAGTTATCAAACCCGAAGTCTTCTCTCAAAGCCACCGATAGAATCTCACTCGCTACCTGGATGAACTTCCAACACTTTTTACAGATATCGGTTTTTGAGCAGCAGGTCCTGATCTCATCATAATCGGTCAAATCAATATCAAATACAAGCTCTTTCAGCACAGGCTTCAAGGCATTTTTGGGGAGATTTTTTTCTTTCTTTTGGATTGACGGTGTACACGGCACCCACCTCGAACCGCGTGGGATTTGCGCTGACCACAGAGTTCTTGAACTCTTCGAGCGAGTCAAAGGAATTGTACCGCTGATAAGCACCTGAGCGAAATTCGTACGCAAATTCCCTCATGGTGAAGTCTTTTGTTGGTTTTGGCGAGTGATTTAGCCATTTGAAGATATGCTTGAAGGGTAGGATCCGGTCGTAGTAAAAAAGCATGTCGGAAGATGACGGCTTGGAAGATTTGGCCGGAGTCGGCGGATCTACGTCATTCTGCAAGATGTCCGCCTTTGTTTCTGAGACAGAATGTGTGAGTGTGTCTGTCATTTTGGCAGTGCTTTTGTCAATGGATTATATCTAAACAATGTACGCGTCACTGCGTACTTGACGAGTCGTGTCACGTGGACTTCTTCTACCTATGCTAGAAATAAAGAATTAATGAATTGAAAGATCTTTGTCATCGTTTTTCATATCGGTTATTTGATTTGTATGACATTGTTACGAGTTACACGAAAGAAGCTAATTGTAAGTAAACCAGCTTGTACAAATGCAACCCACAAGAAACATTTCAGCTCTGTGGATTAGAGCATTGCTCGACTGAAAGGAGAATAATTATTGAGTCTATATTGAATACAGCCAGAAGAAGAAGATGCGTTTGACGACAGTTCCAATTTGCAACCGAAAGCACAAACTCTGAACGTAGATCTCTTAGTCCTCTTCCTCCCAGATTTCGCGGACCAACTTTGCTAGAAGTCAGCATGTTACTCATGGGTAAATACTAGCGACACACCCTCATCACCTGCAGTGACGAGCTTTGAGCCTCCGTCGAATGTGACAAAGTCCAACACACCCATGTTATGGCCAACACCAACGAACAACTCTTTTCCGGTTCTCGCATCCCACTTGTAGATCTTTCCATTCATGCTGGAGCCAACCAAAATGGGCGTCTGGTCAATGAACTGTAGCTTTGTGATAGTGTCGTCAACCTTCAATCTGTGACGGATTCTCCATTGCTGGGTATCAAACAAAAGAATATCCCCGGAAACTAAACCCACAGCAAGGAGGTTGATGGAAGGATGCTCGCACCAAGCCAAGGCCTCGATAGAAAGGTCGGCAATGTCGTCGACGTCTTCAATGGTTTTGACATGGTGCACAATGCGGCCAGACTCCAAATTGATTATGGCCAACTGTCCATCACGAGCACCAACGGCAAAGATGTTTTTGAATGTCTTGACCGAGACCCATGGACTCTCGATACCTTTGAAATCATCATGAGGCTGCAACTTGTAGTTCGGCGTGCCTGCAAATGCATTCCAATTCACCACCGACCCATCTTCGGAAATGGTGACGAGCGTCAAGCTGTCTTTGTCGTCGGTGTTGACAAAAACGCCTCCGTTGCACTCTAGAGTGTGTGAAAATCCTGACATGATCTGTTCGAGGGACTTGGAGCCTTCATCAATTTGGTACACCCACACAGAGCCGTCTGGAGCACCGAAGGCGAAGTATGGCATCGAAGGATGTACTGCGAGCCAAAGCACTTCTTCGACCTCATCTAAATCGCCAAATTTCACCCATTTTTGACCGCCTTTTGCCGCCTTGTGCACCTGGATGCACCCGTTCATGTCGCCTGTGATGACAAACTTGCCGTCGCCAGTGAAGCCACCAGCAACCACGCTTTCTTTATGACCCTGCAACTCGCCCACGAACCTGGGAGGTTGTGTGTGTGTCGTCCACATGTACGCAGTGTTATCACCACCGCCAGTGACCACCATGGGCAACGAAGGGTGTTTGAATATGGTGAATATGCTATCCTTGTGCTGATCGAAGTATGTCCAAGAGTTGTTTGCCAAGTCGATTTCTATGCTCTCGTCTTCCTCGATGTCCATGTCGTTTTCGTCGTTGTCGTCTGGAGCAGGCCCTAAATCGTCGGGGACTTCCTCCTCAATGTCATTAGAGTCAACAAACTCCTCCTCGTAGTGTTCGTTCCCTGGTTCGGACATTGTTTGTGTGAAAAGAGGACCACCAGTGGGATGAAGTAGATGCTATTAGTAAGAAGCGAGGCATCTCCGGTATCTGCAGGTCTTTTGGAGACTACGGTGGTGGAACTTTGAGTGTCTTTGCCTTTTCGAGAAGAGCTTCCATATATAAATACAGATTACTGTGGCGGGCACTCTGCATTTCGAGTTTCCACGAAAATCTTCAGTTTGTGGTGTGTATTTCATTGCTTTCTCCTGGCAGATTTTCTTGTCGCAGCGCACCGAAGCTTGCGGCCGAACTCTGCAAACAGCAGCAATATCCCAGTAACTAAGCTCGCCTTTCAGCCCAAAATAGAGTGGTGTGCTTCCGCTTTTAAATGTTTTCTCTGCTTGCAAACGCAGATATTTCTTTCTTCCTCTCGGTTCCTCGTATGTTTCCAAATGGCCGCCTCATAGTGCCATTCCAGTAATCATTTCCAACTGCGACTGCAAATCTTTGTCGGCCCTCTCGTTCTGCTTTTTGATCCGCTCATCCCTATCCAAGCCCTCCCTAAGACTCTTGACATCAAGCACACTAGCCTCTCGCGAAACCGGCCCGCTCGCAGCTATTGCCGAGTGGATCGAGGCAATATTGTCGTTGTCCTTGTTGAGCTTCTCTATCTGGGCCCTCGAGTGCTTTGACCTCTGCTTGAGCTTGGTCTTCAGCAACTTGAGGGGTTTGCTGATCTTTGCTGAGCTGGCCTTGGCATTTTTGAGTGTCGGCCTGTCGTTTTTCCCGTTTGTTTTTCCCATTGCTGCAATCTGGAGCCCACCGAAAGTAGTTCGAATAGCGTAGGAGGAGGCTCGTCATGCACATGGAGCAGCGAGCGCTCGGTGGAAAAATGTTCTCGATGGGCATCGGAGGGGCCAGTTCGACCACTCAGTTTCACGACACAAGCACGAGAAACGCCATCTTCTAAACGGGACGAAAGCTCAGCAAGTTCCTGCTTTCCATTTTGGAAATACCTGTGTTTTTTGCCGCATAAAGTTGCACCAGAGCCTGCGAAAATGGTATCTACGCATAACCGTGACAAGCCTTGGGACACCGAGGACATTGACAAATGGAAGATTGAAGAGTTCAAGCCTGAAGACAACAAATCTGGACAGGCATTTGCAGAAGAGTCGTCGTTCATGACGTTGTTCCCCAAGTACAGAGAAAACTACTTGCGGCTGATCTGGCCCGATGTTACCAGTGCGTTGGAAAACCACCACATAGCGTGCCAGCTTGATTTGGTGGAGGGGTCCATGACGGTGAAAACAACCAGAAAGACATACGACCCTGCAATCATCTTGAAGGCGCGGGACTTGATCAAGCTATTGTCCAGGTCGGTGCCGTTCCCTCAAGCCGTCAAGGTGCTACAGGACGACATCGCGTGCGACGTTATCAAGATCGGCAACGTCGTGTCTAACAAAGACCGTTTTGTGAAGAGAAGACAGCGGCTCGTGGGTCCCAACGGAAACACGCTCAAGGCATTGGAGTTGCTCACCAAGTGCTACATATTGGTGCAGGGAAACACCGTGAGCGCAATGGGCCCGTTCAAGGGCCTCAAAGAGGTCAGGCGTGTAGTAGAAGATTGCATGAAGAACGTACATCCCATCTACCACATCAAGGAGCTAATGATCAAGCAGGAGTTGGCCAAAAATCCCGACTTGGCCAATGAGGACTGGTCGCGGTTCTTGCCGAACTTCAAGAAGAAGAATGTTGCGAGAAAGAAGGCCCCAGAGGCCAAGAAGGCCAAGAGAGTCTACACGCCTTTCCCACCTGCTCAACAGCCGAGAAAGGTGGACTTGCAGATCGAGAGTGGTGAGTATTTCTTGGGCAAGAGGGAGAAGCATCTTCGAGACTTGCAGGACAAGCGGGCCAAACAGGAAGAAGCTTCCGAGGAGAGAAAGGCCGAGAGAAACAGGGCCTTTGATGCTCCAGAGGAGACCGCCTATGAAAATAAGCTTGTGGGTAGAAATGCATTAGAAAAGAAGGAGAAGAAGGAGAAGAAGGAGAAGGAGAAGAAAGAGAAAAAGGAAAAGAAGGAAAAGAAAGAGAAGAAAGAGAAGAAAGAGAAGAAAGAGAAGAAAGAGAAGAAAGAGAAGAAAGAGAAGAAAGAGAAGAAAAGACGTGAGGAGGAAGACAGCGGCTCTAGCAAGAAAAGGCGAGTCGAATGAGCAGCAAGGCGTTTCTCCGTGAAGAGGCGCCTCTGCTGGGTGCAATTTCACGTTTGTATGGTGGCCCAGAATGGACTGCGGGTTTTCTTTGCAGAGTGAGGTTTACTGAATCGGCATCTCTGCCCTATCGCGCACATTAGTTATCTCAGCTGCAGCCCATATTTTTGTGGGGCCAAAGCGGCCGCCAGTAGCTCAGAATAGAACAAAGCGGTTCCCGTGATAACGCAGACTTTCGGCCACTGTGAAGCACGGATCCAGCCAATGTCCTTTGGCACGCTCCATCCCGAAATGGAGCTTTCCTCTCTGTTTTTGTATGGGTCTCAATCTGCAGGAAACATAAACAAACATATGCATCTCTTTTTGATGCGGTCGTAATGTGAAGTAGAGTCCTTTCGAGAGAATCCACAATTGAAGTGCTTGTTTTCCTTTGTCTCCAGCAGAATACCCTGCTCAGTGTTTTGTTTAGCTGCTCTAACTGTGACACTCTGTTTTGAGTGTGGCCCGCTGACTGTTTTCAGGTGGTCCGTTTCTGCTCCATAGAGCCAGCCGTGCTCTTTCAGTCCTAAACTCTACTCCACCAGTCCCGATCCCCGGTTTGGACAGATATACCACGAAAGCTCCCGGTGATGTCGAAGCTTGAGAGCCTCCTAGGCATGGTGGACAGTATCAATGTCAAGTCCGACACCCTCGTTCGTTCCCTCGCCGAATCGAATACACTAATATCACTGATAGTCCAACTAAACAGCTCAATAGCTGCGTACGACGTTGAGATTGATGCCATGACCCAGCTCATTCACCAGAACAACGCATACTTGAGCGAGTTCCAGAAGCTCTACGAGAAGACATTCTACTTGGAATCCAACCTCGCATACAACGACAGTTACACCAACAAAACTTCGTACCACAACTTGTACAACGAGTTTGATTTTCTCTGGAATGAATTCGACGCTGCCAACTCGCTTACAAGGAAAGACTCGCAGGCCTCTTCGCCAACTTCTCCTCTTGCTCCGCCGACTAAGGGCCTCAAGACTATGCTCTCAATATCCAACCTCAATTTGAAGCCAATACGGTGCAAAGACGCCAAGGTGTCCAGGCAAAAGTCCAAATATCGACTTTCTGGAGCCTACACCTTAAATCCTCTCAAACCACCATCAAGTAGGGAGATACTGCACAGTTCGGCCAACACGGACTATTCCAATATCATGGAGCTCCTGGATATCGACGGCTCCTACTCTTCGAAAGATACATCCATGGTCAGCCCTCTGGAACACTCCTCTGTGGGTGGGGCTTGGCAGTCCCCGGAATGTCTTTCTGCATCGATCTCTGATGTGCATCAACTGCAAACACCGGATAAAACGACTCTGCCTCACTTATTCAAGTCTTCACAGCTGCGTGGTGTGGGCTCCGAAGTGTTGGGAAGCTCGGACACCATTGACTACCACCACACATCTCCATCTTCTTCATTGTCTGATGTTGACAATTTCCATCAGTTTTTGCTTCCCAAAAGGGTAAGTCTCCCGGATCACTACCCAAATGTTATAAAGAAAACAACATCTCACGATTCTGTCTTTTCATCTCCGCAGTATGATTTGCAGCCTAATTCACATTCCAAGTTTCATAATCCGGCTGAAATGATCAATACCCTGAGCAAAACGCTCTCCACTCAACCAACTGTTGAAGCCATTTACTCGACACCATTTGATGCTCCTTCAAATTTCAAGGAGCATTCGGCCAAAATACTAGCTACGGAAAATGCTACTTTACTCACTGAAACTGGATCAAATTCCCTCACAACGCCTAAACGCCACAACAACTATGGGATATTTCACTTGCTAAACTCACCCCTAGGGTCGCCGCGAGGTTTTAAACAACGGCGTGGATCAGGGACAAGCATTAATTTTAGCAATAGTGTGCAGCGAAGAAAGAGCATTGACATTATCAGTAGGTCCTTGGCATCAACATTTCTAACTATTGTGGGCAACTCTTCTCCCAAGAAGGAGCCAACTACTACACCTTGCCCAGGAAAGATAGAAGCAAATAAGACATCACCGCCTCTCAAAATAAAGAGTATGAGAAGGAATATCAAAAACCCGATTGAGCCAAACAACGATATCAGAGCAAAGCGGCTTCCTCCAAACGAGCGGCAACTGAAGGTTGAGAGTGCATCTCTTCTTACCGTCGGATCGATTAAACCAAAAAAAGTGACCCAGGAAAATTCTTCAAGTAGGCTGGAACTTTCTTTCAGTTTCCAAACTCCACGGGCTAGGCGTTTCAGCCAATCTCTACTTCGGGACACATGGAATGAGTCTCTTCTTTTCTAACACACGCTTGACAAGCTACATGTTCTTTCATTACTTCTCATTACACAGCACTTTTATTGGCAGACCAAGATCATTGATCAAAGAGAATGCTATGCTTTATATTCCATTGTACATGCTGATTAAATTAACCAAATTTGTTAACCTTACTGAAGATGCCACTCTCCTTCTTCACTCTATGAATTTTTTCCTCCAATTCTTGAACTTTCGTGCTTTTGAAATTCTGGTTCAAAGATTCCTTAGACAAATTGGTCTTTGACATATAAGTTATAGATGCTTTCGAGCCCGATGCGACTTTATAATGTTTGCTCACCGTAACACCTGTAAATGAGTTCGTGGAGACTTGGCCAGAGGTTTTCGCTTGGTACGACTTGAATGAAGTTACCATTGATCGGCGTTTGAAGATATGGGAGAAGTCATCATCGTCCTCGTCTGTTAAAACCAGACCAATGGAACGTTTTTTGGTCCCCAGCAGACTATTTTTACTTCCGGAAAAAGAGCATAAGTTCCCTAAACACTTTGACTTGAGTGCTTTCAAATCTTCCACATCCTCGTCAGATCCGAGCCCATGTTGTCTCTCTGCTTCTCGTTGGATTGAAATATAGTCATCTTCTTCGGTTTTTGATAGGAATGATAACTGCTCCTGCACGAAAGATTCCTCTAATCTATTCTTTTTCTTATTGAGCTTGACAACTCCTTCATTTTCTGCCAATTGACCTTCCGTACTATTAGAGGCAGTCACATCAGAATCTGATTCGCTGACTTCATCAGCTGATGGCTCCATTATGTCGAGAATAACTGGAGTAGAATCTTCTTGTAAGCAATCAAAGAACGCTTTTGATTTCTCACTTTTTGCTGATTGCATCAATTTTTGATTTTCTAGGAGCTTTTGCTTTTGTTCTTCCAATTTTTGTCTGCGGTATGCGAGTAAAAGTTCATCTTCTTCATCACTTAATTCAATATCAAATCTATTAGCACGAGCCCGCTTCGTGAGTCTGTGGTTTTTGATGTCATCTATCAATTTTTCCAATTCCTTTCTGTCTTTCAACTGGTATTGCTCCATGAACTTTTCCCTAACACTTTCATCGTTGAGGTCGATATTGAAGGTATTGTCGATCATTCTTTCATCCTCTGAATCAGCTTGATCCGATTCCTCGTTATCTACTCCGCCGATTCCCTTCCATTCATCGTCAGATTCTTCGGCTTCTCCCTCTAAAATGTTCTTCAAACCTCTTCGTTCCATTTCTTTCCTCTTTTTCCTTGCTTTGAGCTCTTTTCTTCTAATCTTTGCTTCAAAGACAGCGAGCCTTTGTTTAAGTTCTTCTTCATCTAGTTCTTGGGTCTCAGAATCATCATCATCATCATCGGTGTATTGATTTTGGTTATTCAAAACAAGACCAGCCGTCTTTTGAATTTTTTTTCTGCCCTTGTTTACAGCTGAGAGGAAACGATCTTCGTTCTCGGAAAACAAATCCTCTTGAGTTCCAGTACCCAAGATACCTATGTTTGAAGTGTGCTGAGAGTCTACCTGAGTTTCAACAAAACTGTCTTCCTTGTCCACATCTTGTGTTGGTGGGATTTCATGAAATGACATTGATCTTGGATGAATGCTTTCGCCATAATCAGCAAGAGATATCTCAGTAGACGATTTTGGTGGTGGAAGATTTCGAAATAACTTAGGAGAACCTTGCATACTCTCTTCGAGATTTTTGCTTATTTTGTTTCTAGTTGGCGATTCTGAAAGTATAATGTCACTGTGAATTTGCATTACTTCATCATCATTATCCACTTGAATACTTTTTGATCTGTTTTGACCACCAAACATGTAGCTATCATCATTTCTTTCCATCGTGTAGTCTTGGGCCACGCTCGCTGTTGGGGGCTCTTCGAAGTCGCTATTCTCGTCGTCATCACTAAGAACAGCTCTTTTTGCTCGGTTCTCTCGAGTAAATTTAACAACATTTGCATCAGAAGTCTCGTTCTCAATCCCAGAGTCTTCGCTGTACTCCTCATCGCTCACCTCACTGTCAGGCACATCGGACTCAGAATTTGTGTCTTTGATTTCTGGGTCACTATAGTTTCGGTCACCATCATTGTCATCATCACCGTCATTTGCTTGACCCAACAATCGCAGCTTAGCTTTCTCCATGAGCTTTTCCTTCTTTCTGATACGTCTAACTCTTTCCATTTCTCTTTCTAGTAAGTTACCCATTTCTTCTTCTTCCTGCTCGATTTCTTCGATCAAGTCGGCATCAGGATTACTCTCCCTCATTTGAAGGATTTGTTTAGCGTTGGCACGTCTCAAGGTATCAAATAAGTTACCATTCAGTTTATGTTGCGGTTGGCTACGAAATTTCGTTGCCAAATTGGATGTGCGATTATTGAACCGCTTCTTAGAGAATTTCTGCTTCACAAGAAACGCTTGCTCACGGGTCAACTTGGGGATATCTGGTTCTTCTGCACTGCTCTCTCCTTCAGATTCGTCTAGCACGATGAGATCACTCTCCTGTCGAGTAGGCAAGGAATGTAATTGTTTCTTGAGTTTCTCCGCGTATTCTTCTATAGGAGACTTCTTTTTCTTAGCAGGAGGCAGAGAAGGTGGTTTAGCAAGGACATCCAAAACACTCGCATCGAGGTCTGAGTCTGAATCAGAAACTGAAGCATCTTTCTTTTGATTATGCAACTCGCCCGCAGGGGAAGTAGAGGGACTGGGTTCCTCAATGCGCACGCTGTTTATTTCTTCGGGTGAGTCTGACCCACTCTCAAAAGCGTCAAGGAACCGCTGGACAGGATTCACGGCGGTCTTTTTGAACACGGGCTGTATGCTTTTCAAGCGTTTTTTCTCGCTCAAGTCTCTTTCGATTTCTTCTAGCTGTGCCTTGGTGGTGACTATGTTTTGCACCGATGAGTCAAGAGTAACATCAGCATCGTCCGCGAGGTCGTTTTCCTCGTCGGTTAGAGACACACGAGTGATCTCTGCTTGCAAAACATCACGTTGCTCCGATGATCGCAGTGCAGCTGACTGGGACACAGCAATCTGGGGTCGCCGAGGGATGATCTGTGTGGAACCTAGCGTGAAATCTGGAGGCGTGGCCCCGGGAGAACATTCTGGAGAAGTGCCGAAAAACTCCGACCTGTCCAAGGACAACTGGGGTAGCTTCAAAGGCTCAAATGGAGGGGCGGCCCGGGTGTTCTGTTGTGCTTGTGGTACGTGCTGGGTGGGCAGATCGTCTCCAAAGAGCCTGCGTTTGACACGCTCAAGGATCGAATTCTCGGCCGGGAACTCTGTGGAGGTTTCTGAACGGTTCCCCGTACTCGGCGTGCTTTGCATCGTCACCTGTTCTCAAGAAGATGCGGTAACGTGTCAGTCAGCTGGGCTACGAGTTGTTCTGGCGAGACACGAAAGCGCGTTAGTAAATAACGCGGAGGAAGCGCTTCAGTGGAGTGCACGAGGGCGCTCGCGACTTCGCAGCTCGCCTGGGCAGTGGATGGCCGCAGTCAGGCGGACGCAGTCACAGGGCCGGGACTGAAGTTGTGGCTGCGCACGGCAAGGTAGCTGGGCCTGGGGAGGCAAGATAGCTGGGCCTGGGAATGGCAAACACGGGGTGGACAGGCCAGTGCAATGCGGGACCAGTGCAATGCGGGACCAGTGCAATGCGGGATGTGTGCTTGGTTTCATGTTCGTTTCGGGTCAGTTTCTTCGCTGCTTTCCGCTGCTTGTTTTCTGCTCCTTGTTCTCGCCTTTGTGTGCGGACAATAACCACTTGGCCCGTATCTCACTATCTCGGTCCGCGCGGCTCTGGCAGTTTCCCCCATTATGAGGTGCGGCCCACCTGCGCGTGCTAAACGACTCGCGAGCGCTCCGTCGCAGAAGCCAGTTGCCATGAGCTCCGGATGGCGGGCCGCTCCCGCCTGAAATGGCTTGATGGCGTTGGCCCCGCCGAATTTCTGTGCTGCCACAAACCCAAACGCCAGCTGCAAAACCCCGTCCATCAAACACTGCCGTCCTTGTCCTTGACGGTCACGTGGGCTGACGCATCTATTGCATGCCTCACCCTATATAATGTCTTGCACAGAAAAATTTTCGGCCGCCTTATATAAGGATTCTCGTGGCACGTCGTCGCACTAGCTCTTTCTAACCCGAATTCTATATTCTCCGCTAGCCACAATGCCAGAGACCTTTCTTTTTACTTCCGAGTCCGTCGGTGAGGGCCACCCCGACAAGATCTGCGACCAAGTTTCCGACGCCATTTTGGATGCTTGTTTGGCTGAGGACCCTTTGTCCAAGGTTGCCTGTGAAACTGCTTCCAAGACCGGTATGATCATGGTGTTCGGGGAGATCACCACCAAGGCTCGTTTGGACTACCAAAAGATTATCAGGGACACCATCAAGCACATCGGTTACGACCACTCCGAGAAGGGCTTTGACTACAAGACCTGTAACGTGCTTGTTGCCATTGAACAGCAGTCTCCTGACATTGCCCAGGGATTGCATTACGAAAAGGCCTTGGAGGAGTTGGGTGCCGGTGACCAGGGTATCATGTTTGGCTACGCCACCGATGAGACCGAGGAGAAGTTGCCATTGACCATTTTGTTGGCCCACAAATTGAACAAGGCTTTGTCTGACGCCAGAAGATCCGGCGAATTGGAATGGTTGAGGCCCGACACCAAGACCCAAGTCACTGTGGAGTACGAGAAGAACGGTGGGGCTGTCAAGCCATTGAGAGTGGACACCATTGTTATCTCGACCCAGCACGCAGAAGAGATCACCACCGAAGACTTGAGAAAGGAAATCTTGGAAAAGATCATCAAGAAAACGATCCCTGCTGACTTGTTGGACGACAAGACCATTTACCACATCCAGCCCTCGGGAAGGTTCGTCATTGGAGGTCCCCAAGGAGACGCCGGTTTGACTGGAAGAAAAATCATCGTCGACACGTACGGTGGATGGGGTGCTCACGGTGGCGGTGCTTTCTCCGGGAAGGACTTCTCCAAGGTCGACAGATCTGCAGCCTACGCTGCCAGATGGGTTGCCAAGTCTCTTGTTAACGCTGGCTTGGCTAAAAGAGCTTTGGTGCAATTTTCCTACGCCATCGGTGTGGCTGAGCCTTTGTCGATTCACGTCGATACCTATGGCACATCTGAGTACACCTCCGAGCAATTGGTGGAGATTGTCCGTAACAACTTTGACTTGAGACCAGGTGTGATTGTCCGGGAGTTGAACTTGGCTAGACCAATATACTTCAAGACTGCATCCTACGGCCACTTCACTGACCAAACAAACCCATGGGAACAGCCAAAGCAGTTGAAGTTCTAAATGGCGGTGAGCCGAAATAAACTTAACAAATTAATGTGACGACTCACGATCATGTCGACGCTCAACTCGTCGACTCCCAAGTTCATTTCGTTCTTTTTTATTCATTTTCTCAATAATATTCTATTATTGTTCCAACAAATTTTTTTTATATAACGATACATTTACATTGTGCTTTTTTGGCAAAAGGGAAAGAGTTTGCATTAATTGGGGTCCTCAACGGACAATTAAGTTATAGAAGGAATCTACAAAGATTATACTACACGTCAAATATCTTGTGATATTGCGAGCAGTAGGCACTAATCAGTAGTCAGTAGAGGATGATGCGATGCAATGCTATGCTAGGCGAGGGCGAGGGCGAGCAAGACTCCGAGGCTCGAGACGGCGGAAAGAACTTTAAACCAACAATCTTGAAAAAGATCTTGCGCGAGGAGCGTGTGCAGGTTCTTCCAAACGCGAGATGGCAGACGTAGGACTTGCGCACAAATTCTGCATGCCCCGTAAGCCATTTGTCCCACCGGCCTCAAGTTAGCTAGAGATTGAGTGCGCGTGATCTGGAAAACTGCAGTTGCATGCACAAGCGCAGTGGAGCTTGCTCGCGAAGAAGTTCGGAATAGGGCGCCGTCTAAACGGAACGGCCTCCTGGCGTTTTCGGCTAACTCGCTTAATCGCACCTGCCTACAGCAACAAAAAAAGGGCAGCAATAACGCTATGGTAAAACTAATACTTTAATTGGTTGTTAGCATGAATCTCGCTTAATCGTCTATAAAATAATACTGCATGGCACATATTCGAAAGTAGCACTGCGCTGACTTAAGCCCTGGCGCATTTTTTGAACGCAAGCTCCAAGGCGTTTTTCATCGCTGCTTAATGCCGGAGAAGAGGTATGGAAGCTCCCGAGTAGCCAAAGCTTTGAGGCAACATTTCAATTCGAGACGAGTTTGCAAATGGAACTGACGACATCTGTTTCGTATACTCCTGCTTAAGCATAGGTTGCGAAACTTCGGTGCTGATTGGAATGTAACGCAGGTTCTTCGTATCGACAGCCGGCAGAATAGGAGGTATCTCGGTAACATGAGATTCGGCCACCTTTGCCTTTGCCTGGTCGAAAGGCAGTCGCCTGATACTTACTCTTCTGCCATTTTTCCCTTTACACACCTTGTTCTTGAGCACCTCTTCCGCAGCAACTGCAGCTCCTTTACGCTTGACCAATTTAGCATGAAAGAGACCACAAGCATTACACAATGTCCGTAGACCATTTGGCCCACGGCGCCATTCTGGAGTCTCGGTGGTGCCACATCTGTGACACTCGTCCATTGGCTTGTTGATTACCTCTGGAATATTGTAGATGGGACTCTGCTCAATAGAGCCCGGTGTGATGAACTGGGGAGGCGAAGTGACACTTGGTGATAGTCCAAAGAAAACTGGGTGGTACGATGCCTGTGGAGAAATACTTGGAAGGCTTTGAATGCTGTTGTTTTGTGATATGTATTGATAAGAGGAAACCTGAGGATGGCTGGCAACCGCAGGGGGCGGTGGAGGGGGGATGTAATGTGACGCCACTGTGTAGGGAGTGTGACGATATGAATTGGGAGGAGGACTCAGAAATACAGAGTGCTTGGGAGTGGCCAGGTGGGGAAAAGATATGGAAGGAATGGCGCCATGACTGTTCTTTGTAGATCTTGCGGACGACGTGAGTTCGGCTATAGAAGGTAATTCGACTTTTGTGTTGGGCATTGCATGCAAAGCTTGTCAAATGTAGAAGGCGGCAAGAAGGACCATGAGGGAGTCTGTTTGATTATATACTGGATCGCTTCGTCAAATAAAGTCAGGCACATGTATGCTGAGTTCTTATTTTGGGGATGGGGGGATGATGCGCGCATGGAAAACGAGATGCATAATAGTTCGACCTACTGCAGATTCGCAAATATGCACTTTACTGCAAAGTCGGATTCGGGATCGCGACAAGCAGGTTTCCCGAGACGATAATAAATCTTCTCAGGGGTTTTGGTGGCATTGAGATGATTTGCTGGCTCGCATACATCAGAGAGAGAACTTTCAATATTTAGCAAAACCTACATGCAAGGTGGGGCTTTTGTACGCTGATACTTTTGAGTACAGTTTATATCAGACATTGTTCCAAGAGAAAATCATCGGCTCACTGTAAACACCAGTGGCTGCTACCGACAATTTGGATATCATATTGAAGAAATAGAGCACCCAGAGTGAAAACTGCTTCAAATGACCAAACAGTTGGAATGCAATGATTCCCTTCCACCGCGGTAGTTCCTTCCTAAATATCAGGATAACAGAGCTATACACCGGTCTCGGATAGATATAATGCAGGTTTATGTTGCTGAGATCCATTCACTGGGCTTGAAGGCACGGAAATAAGGTGGGAACAACAATAAGAGAAAGCGGGAGACATCAAAAATTCTAGAAGGAGTGTTTTTGGGACATTGAAGCTTATGTTTTTGACTGGCCCCCACGGGTCTTATGTTTTATAAACAAAGAACGGCTCTTATTTGTGTGAAATATGCAATTCTCAAACTGTTAAATCCGGATTTCCAGATACTTCCAAGGCACGGATTGAACTTGTGCGTCAGGCGGCAGTATGCATTGCATGCACCGCAGGAGGGGCTGCTTGTGCATGACAAAACGCGATGAAACTATGTACCAGTATCCGCAAGATTCGAATAGTGAAGGCATAGCGCATGCTCGATGGCTTAAGCGATATTAATGTTCCCATAAATGTGTGACTGTCTCTCGCTAACACATGCACAATAGTGCTCGCCTAGATCTAGACTCGACAGAGACCGACGTGAACAAGCTATCAGCGGAGAAGTAATGGTACCATATCTCCTTTTGGGTTGAAATCTCGGCCTCTTTATCACAAGACGTCCACAGCAAGCTTTGTTCTTTCCCCCTTGTAGCGGTGGTTCTCTCTTTCTTCTTTTTTTGCGTGTTTTTTTCTTTCGTTTCTTTTTTCGTGACGTGCTATTCGTGGGGGTGCATGAACAACGAAGTCGCGCACAAGGTGACGCCTTTATTTTGCCGAGATAGTCTTAAGTTGTATATAGTTATTCGTATATAAGGTTTTGGTTTTCCAAATTGTACAGAAACTTCAAAAGATAGTTTGTAGTCACGCAACTGCCACTACTTTACTATATTAAGCTTTTTGGTTGGAAGAGGCTGGAATGCTAACTCAACAGCCCCACAAACCATTCTCTTAAATTCCCCGAGTTGCATTTCCATGCAGGGACTCTAACTGATCTGTTAATGCAGTGCATAGAGCGAGAAAACTGTATGCGAGAAGGAAACAACTTAGATTTAAAACTTGTGTTTCCCAGAATTGGAACGACTTAGGTAATAGCTTCCCCGCTGTACTCTTAAACAGCAATGAGATGCAAGAAAGTTAATGGTGCAAGGCAGCCTTCTTCATTGGGTGATATACTTCCACTGCGAACCCAGCCGGTGCTCCGTATCTGCAAAATGCTGGACTTCAGCCACTGGGCGAAATGCATGAAAACGAACCTAAGCGTGAATACATTCACAGACCCGATAGGCACGAGCATTGAGCAAATACTCGGAAGCAAACTTCAGCTTAGCCCGTTTTGTGCAAACCTCCACCGTCTCTCTGAGGATGTTCCTATATGTCTCTCAGCTCTCATCTTTCACTGGGGAAGGTTATACAAGATAATGAGGTGGGTTTCGGAACCCTTGGCCTGAATTTGCCATCATGCTTCGTTTCACACCAGAAATAATTAGTAGCATTTCTATGCAATGCCTTGAAAACGGGAACTGTTGATGTGGTTCCCCGAGCTTTGACTCGTGCTCTGCTCTGTCTTTTTTGTTCACTGTTTTCGTATTAGTTCCATTTCAGTGTGCTTGTCGGGCGGTTTAGTTGTTGACCACGGTCCACAGAACTAGCAAGGAAGTTTTAAGCGCCGAGAATAAGAGACGCTGCCTAATTTCTTGGAACTGGGCCCACGGCGTGAAGCTCGGAGTTATTAAAAAGCCTATGTTCGCAAATTAAGGTCGCCGTCTAAGCAGGAATGCTTAAAACGCCCGATCGTGCCGCAGTAGGTCCGTTTCGAGAAGCTACATTCTTTCCTGAGATCTGCAGTCTAAATGTTCTGAAGTTACGTAATCGAACAGGCATCTAGCATGCTCTCTGCAACGGGATTCCACGGCTCGAGGCTGAACAGAGACTAGCGCGACATTTGCTCCCATTTGCTCCAATTTGCGGATCACGTGACTGCAGGAGGCACGGGTCCAGCGGCCCAACAGTACATCCGCGGCATACCGTCTATCCAATTGTATCACTATAAGCACCAACGACTAGACACCAAACAGAACAACCTAGGCAATGGCTGCAACCACCCACGCCTACGAATTTCCCGCCATACGTATGTTTCTCCCTTTCATGTCGCCCAGCCCAACAAACTAACCGCCAGCTTCTCAGGATGAGTTGAACTCGAACGATGTTCCTCTTTTGAACAGAGACAAATGTGCTGCTCATTACATCGCTTACTATAAGTGTCTCAGCAAGGGAACCACATTCTGCAACGCCACCAAAGACCAGTTCTACGAGTGCCAGTATAATGCCTTGAAAGAAAGACTCGAGAAGCATTAATCACATAGCATGAATAAACGAATAGAGCAGTGCCGAAGTAGGGACTGTGTTTCGCACGCCCGCCGCTAGACGGCGCAAACAGGAACACTGAACGTAGTCTGGAAATGTGCGTTTTTCGAACCCCGTTTCTTCTTTTTTGTTGGCCAGCTCTCGTATCCACAGCTCCAACCACGACGAACGGTGGTGCCAGAGGCACATTTCAGTGTCCTGCACATAGCGAAAACTTCGCCCAACGCGGTTTCTCTCATTGGTCCAGCCGGAACGCTCCTAGTATCCAGCTGAGATTGAAACTATACTTCACGATGGGTTTGACAGAGTTTCCACCGCTTCGTACGTCGCCTATATAGTTGGCCACACCGGCCTGAGGGGGCGGGATTGCGAGAATGTCGTTCGCAGGCGCCGTTGTCGGCCAGGCCTACCTCGAAAACCATAGTTACTAACAACTAGTTTCCGAACAAGATTTGCAGAAGTACAAGGTTCCGTTGAAATGGAGAGATAGATGTGCCGTGTACTTTGCTCTTTTCCTGACTTGTCTTGTGAGGCAAAGTGCCAATTCGTCTGTGGATTGTCACCATGATAAGCACATATGGGAAGAATGTGAGCTTTTGGATTTGAGCAGGAGGAAGCAGGAATTGAAGGAGCTCAAGGACCGGATGAGAGCCAGCGAGGAGTAGCAGCAGTGGTTGCATTTGCATTTTGTGCTTCATAGCGGGCCTGTGTCGAATATATAGACGGTATAGCACGATGACTGTTGTGCAATCTATTCAGTGTGTAGGTCTTAATTTTACAATTTTACGGCAATATCACGCAGTTGAACTTTGGCTGTGCCCATCTGTATAAGGCTGAACTGGGCATACGGACCCAGCTGTTGATACAGCTCGCATAGAACAGCTACAAGAGGCATTGCTTACTGAAGGGCCCACTCGGCCAGTGGCCAGAACATCGGGTAAGTGTCGGTTTAACTAAAATCAAGCATTGCAAGAAACCACGCTTCACAAGAGGGCCGAGGACAAGTGTGATAAACACAGAGCAAGTGCTTCCTGCCGAGGCATTTTTACTTGCGCTACACTAAATCTACCCATCCAGTCCAAGAACCAAGGGTACAACAATGTCAGCTTCTTTGCTCACGCGCCGGTCCATAGGCCGCCACCACAAGCTAGAAGCTGTGATCAATCTGCCTCCGCTGTCCACACTCCGCTACCAATAGGCCATGGTACAAAGCTCTAGCTATTCTCGGAGCAATACTATTGTGGAAGCAAAGTATCAACGCAAAAACTTCGCTCCGCCGCGAGGATGTCACGTGACAATAGTCACGTGTATGTGAGAATCGTTTCCTGCAGGACGCGGTATCTACATGGGGCTATTGCTCCCCACTAGATTCCCAGAACTGCAATATGGCGAAAGAAAAATTGGCAATGGCCTCGCCCGACCCCGTTAGTGATGGAGACGTGGAAGCTGGTGTGAAAGAAGGAGGCGCGTCCGCCAAGGACCCTGGCTCTGCCGACAAGGGCGTGGCTGACGCAGCTGGCACCGCCTCCACTAAAACTGAGTCCAAGGGCTCGGTTTCGAAGGCGGATGAGCCCGTCGATCAAGGTGCTGCTTCTGGAATTGCGCAGGGCGCTAAGTCTGCTGAGGTCAAGGAACCAAGTGCCACTGGAGAAACCGATAAGGCTGGAAACACGGCCAGTGCTGCGGAAGGTTCGGAGCCAGCCAAGGACAAGGACACTGTGGAGGAGGAAGATGCTCCGCCCAGACCCGTTCGCCCCGTCTCACCAGGCTCGCAGATGAAGAAGGATTTGATGGAAGCATTCCCGGACATAGAAGAGAAGTATATCGTGGCTTTTCTCATTGCCTCCGAGGGCAGAATGGACCCTGCGTTCAACGCTTTGCTCTCGTTGCTGGATCCCACATACAAGCCGGAGCCAGTTGCTTACAGCAAACCGCCTCCCATCAAGCGTGAAAAGTCTACTTTAACCGATGATGAGATTTTAGCACGCCAATTGCAGAAGGAATTCGATAGAGAGGAGCGTAGGAGAAGAAGCGAGGCTCAGAGGCAGCGTTCTCGCAAGCACGCGCCTGTGGCGGAAGACAGCGACTCGGACGAGTTTGGCCAGATAAAGGAGCAGTTTTCCCAGGGGTTTGAAGAAGCCAAAGCTACGATTGGTGGTTGGGTTTCTGGGCTCGCAAAGAAGTTCAATCAGGATGACGAAGAGGACTCGAGCGCCAAGGGGGGCCTGAGCCAGAAACAGAATCCCAAACTCTTTGGTGCTCTCGGTGGCTCGTCATTCAAAGCGAACCAGAAAGACCGTTCCAAGAGATTTGATGAAGATCCTGAGATTCTTTCGCTGGACTTCAGTCGCAATGTCAACTTGAATGAAAACGACGCTCCCAAGTTGCCCAAGAGGAAGGAAAACACCGAGAAGGACGGCAAATGGCAACCTCTCAACTCCGATGTGCCTGTCAATCCAGATGCTTTCTTGGTGACTGATCTGGAAGAAGAAGATAAAACATATTAATTGACACGTTCTAGTTAGTTATAGTTCATGCTCGGCAGTACCAAAACCCTGCTTCTACACTGTGTAAGGTTATGACGACTTTTGTATTTTTTTAGTATTTGCATGGCACCACCAAAACCCTGCTTCTACACTATGTAAGGTTATGACGATTTTTGTATTTTTTTTAGTATTTGCATGGCACCACCATCGTGGGCCCTCATAGTAATATACACAGGATGATGCTTTCAATTTCCAGACGGTGAACCAAAAAGGTTCAAGCCCCGGAATAAAGATTGAGTGTTATTGTTCGTACAGTCGTTACGAAGGGACACGGTGGACATCCCCTCCTTATATTTCCCCCAGTTGATACATGGTGCTTTCACGATCTTGTGCTGTGTAGGCAAAGATGTCTTTTCGCAAATGAGACGGACGTAGAAATCCACCAAGTCCAGCTTGGAGGCATTTTGAGCCTGAGCACGAAGCAGGGATAGCTCAGATATATTGCGCTCAATGGTTTCCTTCGTGGAATTCAACACGGAGACTGTCGAGCCCAACGATATGTAATCAATATTGGAGTCAAGCTGCGAAGGGTCAGTCTCGTGGGATTCGACATCATTCTGATCAGACTCCAGATCATAATCTTCATCCTTGGGTGTAAGAAGAGGACTTTGTTCATAATGTTGATTACGTGAAAGTTCAAACTGCACAGATTTTTGACGCTGATGATGTTTGGGTGAGGTCAGTGAACCGGATGGCGAAGAAGGTGAGGGCAGCCTCTCCTGGATGGGAGAGTAGTATGGTTTGTTTGTCATCTTAGCTTTTTTATGGCAGTTGGTGATGTCGTCCATTTTTCTCTTAGGATACATTTCCGTAAGACTTGCAGCCATCTCTTATAGTATCGCCGAAGAAGGGAATCAAAGTGGGATATGAGAAAAAGGTGTAGATGGATGGGTCTATGAAATTAGCTATTCCAGCATAGAAAACGACTTTGCAGCACGTAAATGGTGGCAAATCCGGTTTTCTCAGTTAAATGATGAATGCGGCCTGTTCACTCTATCTTCAGAACACAGAGAACTTGCAACGCCGTTGGGCTTCAGGCGGCCACGAGATATGCCAGGTGCGGATAGAAGGAATGGTCAGTCAACTAAAGAATGGACCTGTGACACACAAAAAGGTTGTTTCGATAGAGTTCGACTGTCGAAAAAATTAGTGGTTTGGGCGTCGAAGGAAGGGGCGAAGACGGGCAACCGGATACTCCAAACGAGAAGAAAAGAAAAGAGAAAAAAATCAGAGGGAGTATTAGATAGGCGAACAAAGCCTTGGTATAACACACTCTAGTCTGATGTTCTGAAGCTCTTTTTTCTTGAATGTACGAGTAGGGAAAGTATTGAAGGGTGGAAATTCGAGGAAAAACCGGTGAGGGCAAAACAGTAGTGACGGGCGGCGTCAGTGCGAAGCCGCATTGCGCGCGTAAATGGGTAGTGCACGCCCATCAATCGCCATAATGGGGAGACAGTATTGATTTCAGGAGACCGCGCCCGGACAGGGACCTGCGTTTTATGTGCAACGTTCTAGTTAGGTCAACACGATAAACGAGGTTCACAGCACACGAAACACCACACCAAAGCAAATAGCACCACACACAAAGCAAATAGCAACATGAATCAAAGCAGAAATGAAAAACACGTGACTACCGGCTAAAAAAGCAATCGAAAAAACAACAGCACGGTCGCTCGTTCCCAACGAGCAGGCTTCTGCTCTTTTCGTGGACCACACTCGGTGACCTTTCGCAGGTTTCTTGCGAACAGACTGTAGAAACTCCACCTACTCTTCAACCTTGAATTTCCTTAACTTTCCTTTATCTCCCATGTTTGATGTAATGGAGCAATACGGCCATAGAAATCTCTTATACGTAGTCAGTTGCACTCGGATAATTGTTGTGTGGGCGGTACAGGTTTCTGCTTCGCTCCACCTTTGATAATTCGAGTCCGGAGTTTTCCGCGTTCTCACAAGTTTGCAGCTAGCATCTTTTGCAACTCCCGCACGCAACAATCAATGGAACAAGCCGCGTGTAACGGCTTGAAATGACATCGGTAACTCGGCGTTGGTGTGGCTCTTTCCAACACCGTGCCGCTTGTCGGTGGATGAAATCGGCTGGCACTGTCCAGTTCCAACACAGAAGTTCCTCGGACTTGCCGCGGGCTCCTTTCGTCAGCCGCTCGCTGGCAACACCAGATCCCGGGCTTGGGTGATGCTAGAGGATATCCGCTCCCTTAAATCTGCAAACTCGGTAAGACACTGTGTCCATCCAGAACCTTTCCCGTCGTCAACAGGCGAACAGCCGGATTCCTGTTTGTTTGATCTCTCCCTCAGTTTAGCTTCAGCGTGATAAAGAGTACCGCCCCCTGCAGTGACAGAAGGAAACCTTCTACAGATAAGGCGGCAATAGAATGACGGCTTCAACGTCCAGCAAACCCAAACAAAGTGCCCGTTGGTATTTTTGTCAGGGCAGAAAATTCAAAGGAGTAAGCGCTTTAAATGAGATGCCCCAGCAGGAGGCAAGAACCGGAGAATCGACCGTTGCAAGCGCCTGAAGAAAGCTTAAGTCGGAGAAAAGGACGGCGTCTCCTGTACGGTGCGTTTGCCCACATGGAAGAGAGTGGGAATCGGCGCGGACAAATCGATGTAAAGGATGCAGAGCCTGTTCGATCCCCGGGTCACGTGCAGACACTGTCCTATCCGGCCAATCATGGTGCGTCCTGATTTCTGATAACACTGCAGATGAAGTCTGACACGCAGCTTGCTTGTGCAACAAACTTCATGCATCCCGACTATGTATGTCCGCCGGTCTCTGCACTAATTAGAGCTCACCTCACCTCGAACACTAGCACTGCCGTCAACTGTCAGGCAAGAAAATTTCGAGCCACTTTGGTCGATACCTCCTACTCCGGTGCTCTTGATCTGCCCTTGCCCCTTAGCTCGTGTTGCACACACCTCATTCGTCTCCTTTCATCTTCAGGGCCACAACAAGTTTACTACAAATTCAATTTTCAATCGGCTAGCTCAAAAGGCTTGTTTGTACTGCTAAGAGTCTATTCGCCATCTCGAAATGTCCTCTGAGCCTCTGGATTCGAAGCAGACTGGCTCAGAGCAGCTCTGGCAGATGTACAAAAACGCCAAAAATCTTCTTCCCTATCGATCCCGAATGGAGAATTTGATATGGCGAATGATGTACATTAAGAACGAACGCTCGAAGCATACGAAAACAAACAACTTTCTTCATCATGACTTCAAAAGCTTCGTGACTTCCCCCTTACTCACTCAGTTAGGTTTTGACAAGCCTCTGCCGATTTCTGATGTTAATCGCGATGACTTTGACTATGTTGCACACATTCGACGCATGAGTAATAACCAGCAATCCCGAAAACGCCCTGCTCCCACACTGCCGTTTCTTACTGCCACCAACGGTCCAAACTTGTCGAACCCCGGCCCCGGTCAAATCCACCTGAATCTATCTGCTGCATTCAAAACCGACCACACTCTGCCTTTTTTCGCCAACAATGACCATGGCTTTTCCTTCCTGTTAGACCCCTTGGCGTTCGAAAGTCTTGAAAACGACGATCGAGGAACATTGAATTGGCATGAGTCGTCATCTATGCCCTCTAGCTCCTTTGCGAATACTCGCCCACATTTTGACTCTCACACTCCCAAACCTACAGACATGAGAGCTGCAAGCCACTATTTTCAAAATAGTCATGAAACCCTGCCTTTTCATGCACTTGAGCGGACTTCCGACCAAGACGCGCTGAATGTTGATCCCACATTCTTTCTGACCGCAACTCCAACATCAGCACCCATAGCAATCGAACCTCCGCAATCACACTCGCGTTATCCCCCTTCTAAGAGACAGACTCCCCTGCTGCTGTACGACCCTCACCTTCTGTATCCCGCTGGCCCGGCATCAATTCTTCAAGCATCAATTTCAAGACAAGACAATTCATTAGTAAGTGTGGCTGATCATTTTGCACCACACCTGGCACCTTTCACACCATATGGCTTCGAGGATCTGAATTCTGTTACTGATTCCGTTAATCACGGCCACTTTGCCTCTGACCTCGGAAATTCAGAATTGGGATTCATGAAGGGCCCTTTTGATGCACATCTGCAGATACATGGTCATGACAACCGAGCGTCATTTTTTGATATTGATCCGAAGTCCCCGATGTACTTTACTCCAGAACAACGACAGTTGTCTCAATCAGAGGGCCCAAACAAACGAAACTCCTTGAAGGACTCTAGCGCATGGCCAGGTCAGTCTTTTCAGGAGGGTGGAAACTCGCTTGGGACCCTATCGGCGTCAAGTTCAATGACAAATATTCGTGGCAACAGCTCGACGAGCCGAAAGCCGAAGAAACCCAAGCCGCGAAAGAAGATGGAGCCTGCTAGTTATAGTAATAGCAGCTCTCCAATGATGACAAATGGTAATAAACCTACTTTTGACTCCATCCCTGGAAGCGCCAGCACGGCAGCTACAACACCAAAAACATCAAAATCTTCTGCGCAAAATTCGAACGCTAATGGTGCAAACTCAAACGTGGAGTGTGCGAATTGTTTTACTAAAACAACTCCGTTGTGGAGGAGGAATCCTCAGGGTGAACCCTTGTGTAATGCTTGTGGTTTGTTTTTGAAACTTCACGGTACGGTGAGACCCTTGAGCCTCAAAACTGATGTTATTAAAAAACGTCAACGTGGGCAAGGCAGCCAGTCATCCAGGAAGGGACAACAAAGTCAAGGATCACAGCCTTCATCACAGGCTCCGAAAATTAATAGAGATGGTGATGATTTCAATCCGACTCCCATTAATAAAAATAGAAACAGTACGTCCTACAATAGGACTTCGCGGGAGGAAACAGATTCCAGGTCAGGAAAGGCAAACATCTCTACACATTCGAAGCTTGTTGAGAAAGAAGTGCGTGGAAAGGATAATAATGAACTAGCCGGAGGACGTGGTGGATCGGTTACTTCGTCTCACGGCAGGGTCACGCCTGTAAAGAGCGATGAAAGCTCTTTACACTCCCTCCAACCTTTGAAAAGCGAAAGTACGTGGGACTCATTTCTGCAAAAAGATTTGGAGTTTGATAGCCATGAATTAGATGAACAAAAGGGCCAGTGGGACTGGCTCAGCATGAACATATAATAATTGGAGATGAACACATGAATGAAGTTAAGTTTAGACCTCTTGATTAAAAGAGTTATTTGATAAATAGAGTAAAATGAACCTTACGAAAAAGAGAAAAGAAAAAGAAACAGTAGAACTAGAGTACACGGATTGGGGTATGTACTAAGTCACGTGCCTAAATTTCAGAAAATCAAACTGGCTCATGTCAAGAAAACAGGCACAACTAAAACGAAATGCTACCAAAGGTAACCATTACGTACTGCGCCAAATGCAAATGGCACAATAGGGCAGTTTGGTATCTTCAAGAAGTTTTGCAGACCTTTAGTGATCCAGAAAAGAATCTCATTGCTGAAGTGGCGTTATGTCCTTCGTACGACAAGCCAGGCATATTTGTAATAACATGTGATGATTTACGAGGAAACAAACACATCATTTACTCTCGAAAAATGAAAAAATCCGATCATCCACAAACAGAGCCTTATTATTTTGACGGATTTCCTGATTCTAAATTGTTAAAGAATCTTATACGTAATGAACTTTTTCCTGAGCACGGCTTAGGACATGCTGAGGGCCAAGCGGATGTCTTGACTGATTGCATTCCATGCCAGGAAAATTGAGAATCATAAGACTTCAATAAGTAAACTCTTAGTCCTCTTCGTTATATTCATCATCCTCGCTGCCATCCATTTCCATATCTTCATCATCCTCAGAGACATCATCCACCGCATAGTTAACTCTCTTCCGTGATCTCTCCGGCTCATTTGACGTTACTTCATAAAGGTCCTCAAGTTCATCCTCGATGTTTATACCTTTCTTTGGCTTAGAAGTTGTCGGGGTTTTTGATTGAGGGACCTCATCGTCTGAACTATCGCCAAAAAAGGACTGCTTCTTTGCAGCTCCAGCTTTTTTGACGTTCCCAGAAGACGGTGTTTTGCTCTTCCTGAAAAATGTGGGGAGATCATCTGGTGGAACAGCTGACTCTTGCTTGACAAATGGTAATGTGCGTTGTTGTTTGTTTGCTAAAACAGGAGCAGGTGACTGTGAGGAATTTGTTTTTGTTGTGCCATCTTTTTTAGCCGGTATTTTCTTGGCTGCCTTTTTTTTAGTGGCACCATAATCTGCGTCGTCGTCCTCAGCTTTGATTCTCCGTCTCTTCTTCTTTTTATTTGATGTCGGTCCTGCGGTAAGTTTGGATCTCTCTAGCTCATCGTCATCAAGGAACTTTTGCCAGCTTTCCGAAAAAACATCTAAGTCCTCGTTCCATAAATCCTTAGCACTTTTGCGTAACAAAATGTTGAGTTCTTCCTCCTTTTCTCCTCTTTGTTGTAACAATTTCTCATATCTCTCCCTAGTTAATGCCCAAAGAGACATACCAAGCAAGTAGTCATATTGAGAATATATGTTTTCAGGAATATGCTCGTTTTCAGTCGACTCGATTTCATTTACACCTCTCTCATTTATCTGACTGATGTCCCCGATTTCATCTTCATCCTCGCGAAGTTGGTCTTCAGCGTCATTGACAAATAATTGTGTTTCACTATCAGAGACCTTATTGCCACTCTTGTCGAACCTTGCAAACTTGAACCTAGACAATGTTTCAACTAATACTGCTCGCTTCTTATTCGAAATGCTCAACTCCTTGTCAATGATCAATTTGATAAATCTTGCTTGTTCACTCAATTTAATCAACTGGTTTTGCAAAGCAGC
The DNA here is from genome assembly GCA_963678735.1 of Metschnikowia agaves. Lineage (NCBI taxonomy): Eukaryota > Fungi > Ascomycota > Pichiomycetes > Serinales > Metschnikowiaceae > Metschnikowia > Metschnikowia agaves. Next base: position 75,507 of record CAVMBV010000003.1, on the reverse strand, counting down.
TGTCAAATTGTCTTTACGCTTTTGGTAATATTCCAATCTAACGTAAAAGAAGTCTTTCAAAATTTGATTTGGATCATCGTATTTCTTGATTCTACCCGATGCATCGAAGGCGACCATATTGGATAAATTAACAGTGGAAACAAGTTTAAATCTTTCAAGTAAACCGATTTTCTTAGATTTAGCCATTTCCGCTTCTGTCAATTTTACAACAAATCGGATGGAGGAAGTATGTTGCTCTTCCATATCTTTTATCCATGCATTTTTGTCGTCATCAATAGCCTCTAACAAAAATGCTTTGACATTGTCAGTCCAAGTTTTAACAGGAATTTCTGTAATTTCTAACGTTTTGGAGTCAATTTCCTCTATGATACCTTTGAGTTTGTATTTCCCTCTCTCTACCTTTTCAATATCACCTTCCCATCCTCTGTACCATGGAAACAATTCATCCGGCTCTTCTCCATTCATGAGTTTCCTGATGTTATTCACTAAGTCCTTCGGATTGAAAGATGGTATGTTAGTTGACCAACCAGTACCAATGCCTTCTGCCCCATTAACCAAAATCATGGGAATTACTGGCAAATACCATTCTGGTTCAACAGTTTGCTCATCCTCTTGAATATACGTGTACAAGGGATCATCTAACGGATTGAACACCTTCCGTGTTATCTCGTTTAGTTCCGTGAAGATATATCTGGCAGCAGAGAAGTCCTTACCACCAGCAGCTCGAGTACCAAAAGCACCATTGGGCTTCAACACATTTAAATTGTTAGACCCAATAAAATTTTGAGCCAAACCTATTATTGTTTGCATCAAAGATTGTTCACCGTGGTGGTATGCAGTTTTTTCACCAATATATCCAGCCAATTGAGCCACCTTCATCTCGCTCACTAAATTTCGTTTAAAGCAGCCAAATAATACCTTTCGCTGACCAGGCTTGAATCCATCCAACACCGATGGAATCGATCTGATATTATCAGCCATTGAAAATAAAATAAGTTCCTCATTAATGAAATTGCTGATAGGAATTATGTTCAAATCGGAGTCAAGATGAGTTCCAGGGAGAAATCCTTGTAACCATTCCTTTCTGTCATCTGCTTTTTTTTTTGAAAAAGCCAAATCGATTAAACTAGGATCTTGTTCCTGAAGTGCATGAAACTCTTTGAGATGCTTGTCCAAACTTGAAAAATATTCTTTAGCTTCTGCGGGCGTAGAAGTACCTAAACCCTTGTAATACTTGTGGGACCAACGGCAATTTCTTCCCTCGTTGTCCCTCCAGGCTTCAAACTCTGGCATGGAATAAAAAGATATCTTCCTTCCCTCTTGTCTGCCCCGTCCTTTGATGCTCACTTTTACAATGGGAGTAATGAATTCAAGCAAAAATCCAGGAACATTGAGAAGACCAGGAAAACTCGACTCAAAAAAATTAATAAGCAAGCCTTTGATATGTGATCCGTCATGATCCTGATCCGTCATGATCATCACATGGCCGTATCTCAACTCCTTTATGTTCTCAGTACTATAGCTCTTTTTGTGTTGTAGACCAATAATCTTCTTCAAAGCAGTGATCTCCGCATTCTTGGATATCTGATCTACAGAAGCATCTCGAACATTTAAAAGTTTACCACGAAGAGGGAAACAGCCATAATAATCACGACCAACCACAGCTAATCCTGCAACAGCGAGTGACTTTGCGGAATCACCTTCTGTTAAAATGAGGGTACAATTATAGCCATCTTTTGTTCCTGCCTTATTAGCGTCGACCAACTTCATCTGGCCCTTGATTCTCGTTTTTCGTCTGCCGTCCTCTTTTTGCAAAGCCTTGCCTTCATTGGCATCAACAATACTTCTTATTGTATCAATTATGCTGGTTTTCATGATCTTCTTTATGAATTGATCCGTGATAACTACTTTGTCTTTTTGTTTGGAGGCAAATTGGCCCGGACGAGTAGTAAGTTGTTCCTTTGTTTGAGACGTGAATGCAGGGTTTTCGATGAGACAATTGACGAAAATGAACATATTGCTCTTGATTTGATTTGCTTTGATCATTAATTTTTTTTTGCCTTTTTCCTTCTTATTCAACTCCTCGAGTAATTTATCGATGATCTGATCAGATACATACTTGATATGTGTTCCACCTGCAGTAGTAGCAATAGAGTTCACAAAACTCACTTGGTTGAAAGTGCCGTCACTCACAGCAAATGCTACTTCCCACCTGTCGTTGATGATCTCGTGCACAACCGAAGCATAATTGTTGGCGGCTTCTTCTACGCCCAAATCTGGGCTTCTCTCTTTGATGGCTTTGACATACATTTCGACATACGCCTTGAAATTTTTGACGCCAAGTTTTTTGTCGTTTAAGTAAACACTACAATCCTTGACAGTCCCACAGAGATCATAAACCCTCCTGCGCAAAACACTGAGAATATCATCATCAAGAGTTTCCATGTTGAACTTGGAAAGATCGGGTTTGAATGTGACTTTGGTATACTCCTTTTTGTTTTTGACCTTGGATATTTTTGGCTTGGACACTTTCAACATGTTATTTGTCCAAGTCTGCTTGTATAGCTGGCCCGTATTTTGGTCAGCCGTTTCCACCTCGAATTCTGTCGAGAAGATGTTACAAAGCTTGGCTCCAAAGCCGTTTCTTCCTCCCACAACTTTTTTCTCGTCATCATCATAATTGGATGAAGTGAGGAGATTTCCAAAAATCATTTCAGGAATCCACATCTTCTCTTTAGTGTGGATCTCCACAGGGATACCTCGGCCGTCGTTTAACACCAGGATAGTGTTCTCCGCTGGCCTTATCTCGACCTTAAGGTTTTTCATGTTTTTGTCCCTGATCTTGTTGTCCGCCGCATTGACCAAGATTTCGTCGAAGATTTTGTACAACCCGGGTACTATGTTGACTTTCTTGAAAGCCATCAGGTCGGAGGTCTCTTCGTAGCACCACATTTCAACTTCATTCTTCTCCACGGACCCGATATACGTGTCTGGTCTTTTCAAGATATGCTCGAGCTGAGAGAGCTTTTGGTACTGGTCGGAGGCGCTGACACCATTTCGTGGGGTAGGTGTCCCCAAAGACGACGGAGGCGTGGCGCCCTGTGACTTAGCTGAGCTTGTTCCCTTTTTGGCCGAGCCAACAGACTCGATTTCCGAGTTTGAGATGTAGTCGCCGTCAGAATAGTCCGACATGGCTCTGCAAGATTGCACTGGCGGTCGAGGTGGCTGCTTTGTTTCTGAGTGTGAATGCCTTAACAGGTTTGTTTTGCCTAGAGGAACGGGTGCGCTTTTTCTCCAAGCCGCGCGCGTCGCGATGTGTTTGATCCAACGCATAGGGTGCAATATTATTCCATGCTTGTCTACGGTGAACGGCGAGCCAGATAATTCAAGAGCTTGGCGAGGCTTGCTTGTGTGTTTTTTCTACAGTCGAGTTTATTGGGAGGTACAGGTTGCGCAATATTCAGACACAGACTGGCGTAAATGTTTTGGTAGTTTGGTATAAAATTGGTACTCTTATGCGACGTCCATACTCAGGTACGTTTCTTCTTGCTCCTCATCATTTTCTGCTGTATTCTGTCGAACTCTGCATCGTCTGGCACCGACCGCTTCTTCGCCTTGGGCTGGCCGTATTTCGCCTCTAGGTTCGAAATAAGGTCATCCATGCTGTTTTTGTTTTTTCTCTGGATCATGGCCCTCAAGTCATTGTCGGAGCTGGGCTTCTTGTGGCCGATCTTCTTGGCGAGGGCGCTGGCTTCTTGGGCCTCTTTGGCCATTTTCTTCAATACCTGCTTGACTTTTGTTTTTCTGGACTTCTTGTACTTGTCCCACGTCTTGAGCACGGCAGAATCGTACGCATTTCTGTTTTCTTGCACCGCTCGGTCGACTATGTCAAACACACGGCTTTCTTGTGCTTCGTCAAACTCCAAATGTGGAACCACCTCGAAGAGCTTGAGAAAGTCCCCGTCGTAGTAGGCAAAGCTGTTCAAAATATCCTCTTTCTCTTCCTGCGAGCCCTGAAACTTCGCTTTGTCCTCGTCAATCATTTCGATGGTGATCTTGTCCGTCATATTCAGGAAGTATTCCTTCCAGTCAAAGTCAATGCCCGCCAGCTCGAAAGAGCCTGTTGTATCGTAGGCTCTCCGCTTGTGTGCATCGGACAAAATGCTATAGGCGAACTGGATCTTGGGGAAAAACTCCCTGTCTTCTGTCGTTTTGAGCTGGTCTATCTTGTCCGGGTGGTACTTGAGAGAAAGCTTTTTGTATGCCTTTTTCACCTCGAGAGGCGTAGCGGAATGCGCCACGCCAAGTACTTCATAGGGATCAATATCCATCTGAATTCCTTTCGAAAACGAACTCTAAGCTATACTCACCGAGTGTGGTGCAGGAGTTGGCTTGTGGTTGTTATGCGTGCCTCTCCATCTCGCGAACACCACCAGTACTAGTATATTGAGTGCTAACTGAGACACCGCGCTCAACGCAGTGGAACTAAGTTATACAATACTTATTTTGAAAACATATGATAGGGAAAGGAGACGAGCCAGATTGCATGATTTTGATGAAGCACCAAAGAGTGTAGTCTTGTGTTACGTATGTGAGATTTTTATAAAAAAAAAAAAAAAAAAAAAAAAAAAGAAGAAGTAGATAGATATTTACGGTCATATCTTCAGGTATGAACGCACTATTCGTGATTTTCATTGTTTCAACTCTTTGATCGACTCGCTAATAGCCTTCGAGACCTTGTCCACATGACCCTGATATACTGAGTAGCCCATGTGGCCAACACGGAAGTACTTGCCAACCAAAGCCTTGTGGATTCCGCCAGCCACAGTGAAACCCTTCGTAGCAAGCTTGGCCAAAAGATCGGGCCCATTCACACCTTGAGGGAAGTAAACTGCAGTGAGGCCGTGCGCAGCCACAGAGCGGTCCACAGGCAAGATCTTCAAGCCCAAGTCTTCCAACTCATCCTTGAACTTGCTGGAGGCTCTCTCGTGCTTGGCAAACCTCTCATCTAAGCTCTCAGAGAGGATTTCATCTAACGACACTTTCAACGCGGTAATAGTCTGCACAGCAGGGGTTGCGAAGTACGCTCCAGAACCGGATTCATATGCCTTCATGATAGGCGTCCATCTTTGCATGGACGCAAAGAAAGTAGTTTCCTTCTTGGTAAGGGCCTTGTCCACAGCCCTAGATGAGGCGTAGAAAATCGATAAGCCGGCAGGCACACCGATAGCCTTCTGCGACGCAGTCAAAGCAAAGTCGATTCCCCACTTATCGAACTCCAAATCCTCCACGGCAATAGAGCAGACTCCATCCACAACAATGAAGGTCTCTGGCGAGAGCTTTTTCACGATTTCAGAGATCTTTTTCACATCTGAAACCACAGACGTCGAGGTATCAACATGGGTGATGGTGATGGCCTTGTACTGTACCTTCTTCAAGTGTGCTTCGATCTTGTCGAAAGGAACAACGTCACCGATAGGAGCAGTAATCACGTCCACGTCAGCCTCATACACCCTTAAGCATTCTGCAAATGAATCAGAGAAAAATCCAGTCAGCAATACGAGCACCTTGTCTTGCTTCTCGACCAAATTGGAAGCAACTACATCCCAGCCCAATGTTCCAGACCCAGCAAGCACATAGGGCTGGGCCTTGGGGTCGGTGGACTTGAACACCTTCCTCAAGTTTTGCAACACGCTTTGGAAAGTCTTTACAAACTCCGGCGATGTGTGTGCCTGGGATGGGGTGGCCATTGCATACAACACGGGGTCTGAAAATTCAATTGGCCCGGGAATCATGGTGAGCTTGTGCTCGGGTTGTTTGTAAGGTACGCTCATAGTGGCAGTGAATCGGCGGGCGTAGAAGTGAGGGATTTGCGGGAAAGTCTTGACAAGTCTTGGCAAAGGAGCTTTTCCTATAAGCATGCAAAGAAGCTTGGAAAGATGTAGTCAGCAAGACAAGTGAGAAAAACTTGGGGTAAGTAGCTGGAAATCTATGTCCCCAGTGTGGAGTACTTTTGGGCGCACCTCGTGCAGGTTGGCGGAATTCTGTCAGTGGGTTGCGGCTAGGGCCGACGCACTAACCTCTACCAAAAAAGCACGGATATATATACTCAAATTCGGTAACTGTGTGTGGGGGGTACTTTGTTTACTTTCCGGTATCTACGTTGTGTGTGGAGTCTTTTGTGTTTTGTTCTGGAGAGCTACCTGCGTCTTCTCCAGTTATATGGTTGTGGTTCTGGACTCGCGGCGTTGGCCGAGGGTACTGAAGGCTCAAATTGGCAATACGGTAGACTCAGTTCTGGCCATAAAATCAATAGCCTAAGTAATTGCTAGAAATAAGGAAACGGGAAATGTTGGTAAGTTGTCTTGAACAGCTTTGGTGTTCAAATCCGATTATTTCCAATAAATATACTTGTATTTATAATAATAATAAAAAAGAATATAAGCTAATATATAATTTTAATATTAATTTGATATAAAGGTTTATAACTACCTATAATTAAAGATATTAATATAAACATAATTAAAATATAATTATCAAAGAAATAAAAATGAATATAAATTCAAGAAATAATAGACAATTTAGCTTCGATACTAATATAAGCAGTTCTATAAGCAGGAGCATAATTATAAACAGCTATACTTCAACGATGTAATGGTGCTAATCCCTTTTAAATAATAAAGCTATTAATAATATAGGAAAATAACTATAAATTTCATTATTAATATAATTATTAATTATAATTCTATCACTTAAATTAGTTGAACCTGTTAAATTATATATAAAATGTAATGCTAATAATATTATAGTTGAAGCTATACCATGTTTAATAACTATAATATATACTTTTATAATAACTTTAAGACAAACTGATTTAAAAGTTTACGGCCCACGCAATAAATTTTATTATCTATTAAGATTATTTATCAGCTTTCTTTTTATTACTTTAGTTTTGCATGGGTATTAGTTCGTTCTGACTAAGTAATTTCTCAGTTGCGTTTACACTTTCTTTGAGGAAGCGAACTTCACCGGTGAAAGTAAAGATGCTTCATTGATCAGAATTCTACCAATGGCCTTAAAAATGCACATCGACCACTTTCTAAGAACAAATGTATTGGAGGCAAGATTTGACGACCACTTGCAAATTTCACGTCTTAGATTAACTCATACTTGGTTTCTTATGCTTGAGCAGCAGGCCGATCTGGATCCGCTTCTTGCACCCAAATTCTGACCTCCCGCATACAATCGCGAGGAAGCCATTCATCATAGTACTGGCTGAGTCTAGCCATGAGCTCCTTTCCTTCGACACATTAAAGCTTTATTACGACTTCTCACCCAAATATTTCCACCATAAGAATCTTCAGTATTATCTTGCTGCGAAATTGCAAGCATTATAGATTTATCTCATACGGCCTCCACTCGCGGAGTGAACTTGGTACATTGACAAGAGCCTATGCTTTGCAAATTTTCCCTAAGGAGCCATAAAGCCCCACTCACATGTTTAACAAGCTATAATGATGCCCTAGTTTCTGCTGATCGTGACGGGTGGGTTATCTTGTGGAGCATTTCGACCCGTCGTCCGAAAGCACTCTGGAAGGCTCATGACGGGCACATACTCACGCTAAAACTGACCCCATATGGCCTTATGTCCCATGCAAGAGATTCTTTTATCCGTTTCTGGGACCTTTCTACCACCAGCGTCGAGAAATGCTCGCTGGACCCATCCAAGTTGGCTACTAATCTTCCCAAGCCTCATCATATAGAAATTCCAGTCAACGCCTTGAACTTCTGTAATGTGGACTTCTGCAACGGCCTTCTAATCACCCCTGCTACTGTCAACTCGGATAATTTTGATGTTTACAAGCTAGATAACCCTTTTGGTGCCTTCTCGCTTCGCAGGATTCTTGAAAACATTCCCCCTCTTAGTGCTTCCATGGATAAAAATCAGAACAAGATACTTGAAAAAGCAGATAATCCTCAACTGTCTGACAAAAGAGACGGTCATGGCATAATCATGCGCTTGTTGTTTATAAACGAAAGTCTAGTGTTTGCTGGCTATGAGTCTGGGGCGGTTTTTGGCTACCAACTATCCCATCAGAATCACGATACAGTCAATCAAAGAGGAAACGAACGCACGGTTCTATTTAAACAGTCTCAATGTTCCGTTGTGTTTAGTCTGATGTTCCACAAGCCTCTGCCAGTATTGAGTATTGCTTACGACGGCGAGTCAAAAACCTTGTATACTGGCTCGGCTTCTAAAAAGCTTGGTATATACAATATAGAAAAGCTATTGGAGTTTGACTCTGCTTACATGTTACAGCAAGACCCAAAGTTCCAAAACCTAAGACATTATGGCATTCAGTGTCTTGATCTAACTGAAAAGGGTTTCCTAGTAGGATTCTGGGATGGTGTCGTCAAAGGTTATGACAAAAATTGGCATGAGGTTTTCCGTTTGGAAAGAAGCGAAGAGGTTCTTAGGCCGGATTCAAACGACCAGCTAAGCAAAACTTTAAAGAAATCACTTTGTCTTGCTGCGTGGAGCCCTCCTGTAAGTAAGGTTACCACCAACAGGAAAGACATGATCCGTCGCAAAAGCATGGGAACAGAGCTTTGTTTATTTGTTGGTTATGGGGATGGACTTATCAGCGCATTTCAATGAATCATCCATATTTGTATTAGTCTATATATACCTACGTTTGTGCAAATCTAGAAGAATATCAAAAGCGTGAGTCGCCTAAGAAAGCTCCTCTGCCCTTCCAGAGATTTTTCGCTCGCTTGACGCTATATTGAAGTTATTGCTTCCACCATAGAACAGTCTCCTCTTGTAAGATTTATTCAGGTTGTTATATGATGCATGTCTGTTCGTGGGGTTCCACCAGTCGCTAGTTTGGTGACCTTTATCGTGACTGCCATCATTATTCTTCCAAGAATGGTGAAGAGGGTGTTGTTGATTAGGATTTGAGTTTTGTTTCCCGTTTGAAGTATTCCGTTTATAGTTATATTTGTAAGATTGAGCCAGTGGCGATCCCTGCTTCTTCAGAAACTGACGATCGTTCGCCTGGAATTTTGCATCGTACCCACGCGAACTGTTCCTTTGCTTAGGAAGACTCACGAACGAACTATCGTCTGACAGATTAGACGATACTCTCCAGAAGTTTCTGTTTGGCTTCCTGCTCAGCACCGAAGACGCTCTCAGAGGTTGCCTCGAGTGTTCCTCGAAATCATTGAAAGAAGTGTCCAAACATACTGCCGAAGTTTTTAGCAAAGCGTCCAAATCAATTGTGGCTTCAGTGCGCTCAGGAATACTCAGCAATGCTTCAGGAAGGGTTTCTCTCAACGTGTTGATGATCTCCACATTATCGTGAAGAATTGATTTGCACTCTTCGCCGTGTGTCTTGGCAACCTTGGCTACAAGAGAAAGCAAGCTCAAGAATGACGTGTTCCTGTTCACAAGCATGTTATCTATGGTTGTACGCTTAGATTTGAGCCCCTCCAACAAAGCATCAACGTCCTTGTCGTTGCGCTCGAACTTGGCCACCAAGTCACTCATATTTCTAAGCGACTCGGCTTTGACCGCCTCAAGCTGCGCAGCCAATTTTTGCAACTCCTCTTGATAATGGCGTTTGTATTCGTTCTGGGACGCCACCAAAGCTTCATAGGAAATCTTCAACCGCTCCGACTCGGACATCGAAGATGCAGATGATTCCTGGAGATTCTCACATCTAATTTTATAGTTCTTTACCGAGACCTTTAGCGACTCAGACACAGAGCTCAATTCGTCGAATTCAGCCTCCAAATCAACAATGCGCCGCTCCTTTCTCTTGAGTAGCGCATTTACCATGTCATTCTCATGCTTGTAGTTGGCTAACTGGTCCACCAACGAATCATTCCTGGTTTTCAAAATGGAATTTTTCTTCTTGTAATCATTGTGAGAGCTCTTCAAGTTCTCTAGCTCATCCTTCAAGCTGTCTATTTGCGAGTGAAGTGAATCAATGACTCTGGATGTCGATTGTTGTTTTCTTGGACTTTCCTCCATGGTGTGTTGTAGGAAGAGAATGGTAGTGGTGACACTGTAGACCGCTTTTCGCCTCTAGTTTTGATGGCAACAGAGTGAATTATCGCGAGGCAAGGCTTGTAGATGCTGGCGCCGGGCTTGGTTTGCAGTAGAAGAAGAGAGATGAAAACGAGTTAGACGAAACCTGTGTAGGCCTGTATGTATGATAGCTGTGTTGATGTTTTCATGTCGGCAACGTTTCTACACAGAAGACACCCGCACACCACATAGTCAGCGGTGCTCAGTAAGACATGCCGGGTTGGGTGTGAATGACAGGTGTGTTCCGGAAAAAGTACCAGCTGACGTCATTCGCCCTTGAATGCTGAGAGCAAAACAAAACGTGAAGAAGATCAATAAAAAAGTCTTCTTTTGATCTCGACTCCACCTTCCTTTTTTGCTACTTGTTGTGGCCTAAACTGATTGAGCCAACTACCTCGCACCGTACCTTCGCACCGTTTGGCTGTGGCCGCAGAAGTAGCGATTCAGGCGACCGGTTTCCGTTGTTTTCGTTGCGGCTTAGCCAATTTAGCAATACTGCTGAACGGCCCAGCCAGCAAGGCAAGGCCAGAGCATTCGACCGAACGGGCACCGCAAGCAAGCATGACACGGGTTTTCAACACATCGACCACGGTCATACGAGTGAAGCTCCTACTCTCAGACTGATTATCACTTCGTAGCCTGTTCAGAAACAAAACAAAACAAACAAAACAAACAAAAAAAAACAAACAAAATAAACAAAATAAACAAAATGAAACAAACAAAATAAACAAAATGAAACAAACAAAATTAAACAAAATGAAACAAACTAAATAAAATAAAACAAAATAAACAAAAAAAAAAAAAAAAAAAAAAAAAAAACTATATAAACTTAGAGTAATCGAAAAGCAAGATCAGTAAGCCACTAAAATTAATCCGAAATAAACGTACAATAGGTAATTCGACCGAAACCAGCTGCGAGAAAGCAACCAGCGAACGAGTCCCTGACCTTAAAAAGATGGCCATTCCCGCTGGTTGCGGAACATGATCAGAACTTCCGAGCTCCGTAGGCCGGCCCCATTCTTCCCGTTCCAGCTTAATCTGAGGCCAGAATATGTTTCTTAGAGCCATCAGTGCGGAATAGTGCGAGACGTTTACCTTACCCAAATGACGGCCCGCGAGCTCCGGACCCCGAGGAAACACCAAATTAAATCGCACCATACTATCGCTTGCTTGCTTAACGCGCACCGCCATGGCCCATCACAGCCACCGGTGGACAGTGTCAAGTATACTGCATATTCGTCCGGGGACAACATGACTCTAGAAATAGTTCCGATGTAACTATGGACAAGATAAGTCTTGTTTTCTCGTATCAACGACGAGATCAGATGCTGGACTCAACTATGGACTCCAATCCCTGCTGAGCAGCCAACTGCGCCTATCGCCGGCATCGTAAATCTCCCTCCTGCATTGAACCGGGCTATAGTTTTTCTCCCACCAGCCGCGCCATCACTTCACTCGGGTTCATTTCCCTTTCGATATTCCGGAATATGCACATGGAAGATTACACATAAATAGCTGACTGGATCTTCCCATGCAGATTTCTGTAGATATATTGGTATCCTAAACGGTCCAGATATTCTCCGCTTTAGAACTCTCGAAGACCCCAAGTTCAGTTTTTGAAGGCGACATCAAGCATGTCGACCTCCGACCATGATGCTGAGCGTAGCACGTCTAATGCAACAGAGGCTAGTGCTAAATACTATTACCCTTTGCAAGAGTCTGCTTCCGGGAACAACTACGAGATTCCACAGGAAGACTTTTTGTATCATGTTGAAAACTTGTCTAGGACCCTTTCCAGAAAGTACACCCAAACACTATGTGATGGCGATTTAGAGATCGACCCAGACAACTTCAAGTTGCTGAGCCTCTACAAGGCTTTCCTCTTCCACGCTGAAAAAGAAGGCTTGCACTTGCTCGAATTGGGCGTTTCTTTCCAAAACCTCTCTGTGTACGGGAAAGACCAAAGCTATACCTACTTGCCCACTATGTCTAATGTGGTGAGGGGCCCCTTTGGTGCAATTCGTGCAGCTCGTGAAACAAGAGGGGTCCCCGATCGTGCTATTTTGAATAGTTTCGATGGCCTTGTGAAGAGTGGTGAGATGCTTTTGGTGTTGGGAAGACCGGGTTCTGGCTGCTCAACATTTCTTAGGGCTATCAGTGGAACAGACATAAAGATGTACACCGGCATTGAAGGAGATATTAGATACGACGGCATTCCTCGCGATAAAATGTGGAAATATTGTTCCTCAGATTTAGTCTACAATCCAGAGTTGGACATTCATTTTCCCCACTTAACTGTGAAACAGACATTGGATTTCGCAATCGCCTGCAAGGCGCCAGGGAAAAGAATCAATGGCAAGACCATCCAGCAGCATATTGATTATAACAGGGACTTGTTGGCCACAGTGTTTGGCTTGAGGCACACATATGGCACGAAGGTGGGAAATGACTATGTACGTGGTGTTTCTGGTGGAGAGAGAAAAAGAGTCTCGATTGCTGAGGCCTTGGCTTGCGAGGGGAAAATCTATGCCTGGGATAATGCCACTAGAGGTCTAGATGCTTCCACCGCCTTGGAGTACGCCCAAGCAATCAGGGTTTCAACCAATTTGTTGAAGAAAACTGCCTTGGTTACCATTTACCAAGCTGGTGAGAAGATTTACGAAACATTCGATAAAGTCACTGTTTTGTACAGTGGCCAACAGGTTTATTTTGGGCCCGTTGAAAAGGCAAAGGCTTATTTTGAAAAAATGGGCTACGAATGTCCCCCTAGACAGACCACCGCCGAATTCTTGACCTGCGTTACAGACCCAGCTGGTAGATTCCCTAGAAAAGGTATGGAAGATAAGATTCCCCAAACTGCGGATGAGTTTCGTGACTACTGGCTCAAATCTCCCGAGTACAGCAAGTTAAAGCAAGAGATCGAGGAATATAATGCACAGATTTCTGAGGATGAGACAAAAAATAAAGTGCTTCAAGCAAGACACCAGGAGAAGCGCAAGGGTCAACGCTTAGGCTCAAAGTATACTGTTACTATTTTCGAGCAACTCAAGCTCAATTTGATCAGATCCGTGCAGAACATTGTGGGCGACAGTGCATATACCCTTACCCAAATATTTTCTGCTGTATGCCAATCGTTAATTATTGGATCCTTATATTGGGAGACACCTGACAGTGTTGAAGGTGCATTCTCTAGGGGCGGTGTTGTGTATTTCACGGTTTTGTACATGTCTTTGACTGGAATGGCTGAAATCTCGAATGCCTTTGGTGCTAGGCCTATTCTCATGAAACAACGAAATTACAAATTTTACCACCCTGCTGCTTATTCTTTAGCAGATGCAATTAGTCAGATACCTATTACCCTTGTTACCAATATCTGCTTCTGTTTGGTCCTTTACTTTTTAGCTAATTTGAGGAGAGGAGCAGGACAGTTTTTCACCTTCCTTCTCTTTGCCAATTTAGTGGCAATAACTATGAATAATCTATTCAAGTCGATTGCTGCCTGGAACAAAAGTATTTCGGGTGCAAATGCCATTGGGGGTGTCTTCAATTTGGGAGTGTTAATGTACTCATCTTATATGATTCAAAGACCTTCTATGCATCCGTGGTTCAAGTGGATTTCATATATCAACCCAATTCTTTATACTTTTGAGGCTATGCTAACTACAGAGTTTCATGGAAGGAAAATGGCATGTACCAGCTCCTATTTGGTGCCTAGTGGCGAGGGCTATCCTGAGGACCTGAACAATGTTTGTGATTTCACAGGTTCTGTGAAAGGGCAAAACTGGGTGTCTGGAGACCGATATGTCTCAGAAGCTTATGATTACTCTTTCAGCCATGTGTGGAGAAACTTTGGTATCCTCATTGCTTTCATCATTTTCTTCATGGGAGTAGGTGCACTTGGATTCGAAATTGTTCGTCCAATCAATGGAGGAGTCGACAGATTATTCTTTTTAAGAGGGAAGAAATCGAGTCAAATTTTAATGTCAGTAGACAAAAAGAAAGAAGATGAAGAATCAGGACCTACACAGCCTAGCAACCTTGAAAAGCCCGACAAAGAGAATCAAGTTGCGGAAGAACTCACTGGCTTGAAGAGTAAAGACATCTTCGTTTGGAAAAATTTGGACTACGTCATCCCTTATGAAGGTGGAGAGAGGCAACTTTTAAATTCCATTTCGGGTTATTGTTTGCCTGGAGTTCTCACTGCTTTAATGGGGGAATCTGGAGCTGGTAAAACTACATTATTGAACTGTCTTGCTCAAAGAATTGATATGGGTGTTCTTACCGGTGACATGTTGGTGAATGGGAAAAGTTTAGACACCACATTTGTGCGCAGAACTGGGTACGTACAGCAACAAGATATCCACATGGCTGAATGTACAGTGAGAGAATCGCTTCAGTTTCTGGCTAGGTTGAGAAGACCGAGATCTGTTCCAGATGCAGAAAAGTTAGACTATGTTGAAAAAATTATCAAGATTCTTGACATGGAAGCTTACTCTGATGCAATGGTAGGAGTTCAAGGTTCGGGTCTTAATGTGGAGCAAAGAAAAAAGTTAACAATTGGTGTTGAATTAGTTGCTAAGCCTTCACTTTTGCTCTTCTTGGATGAGCCTACATCAGGATTGGACTCCCAGTCTGCCTTGGCCATTATTCAACTACTTAGAGAATTGTCCAATGCCGGACAATCGATTTTGTGTACCATTCACCAACCCTCTGCAATATTATTTGAGGAATTCGACAGATTGCTACTTTTGAGAAAAGGTGGGCAGACCGTTTATTTTGGAGATATTGGAAAGCGTTCACAAGACATTATCGGATATTTTGAGAAGTATGGAGCAAGAAGGTGTTCTGGAACCGAAAATCCAGCGGAATATATTCTCGAAGTTATTGGTGCTGGAGCTACGGCTACTACCACTCAAGACTGGTTTGACATTTGGTTGAAATCCCCCGAGAAAATTGAGGCTGACCAAAAGATTGAAGAACTTATCAAAGAAGGAAATACTAGAGCCGAGCCTGAAGAACATTCTCACGAACTTAAGCTGAGATACGCGGTCCCCTTCTTCGTCGAATTGAGATATGTAACTAGGAGAACTGCCTTGACACTCTGGAGAAGTCCAGAGTATGTGATGTCGAAGAACTTTTTGATGACGATCAACGGATTGTTCATTGGATTTTCGTTCTGGGACCTCAAGCATACAAAGACTGGAATGCAAAACGGCTTATTTTGTGGATTTTTGTCAATGATCGTATCCACTCCTTTGGTCAATCAAATCCAGGCTCAGTGTTTAAGTATGAGAGAAACTTACGAAGGAAGGGAGAAAATGTCGAACACTTATCGTTGGTGGGTAATGGTTCTCGCACAAGCCATAAATGAAATTCCTTACACAATTTTTGCTGGAACGCTCATGTTCTGCTGTTTGTTCTTCGCAACCAAGGCCCCCACCGACTCAGGGCATGCTGGAGTGTATTATGCGACTTATGCAGTTTTCTTGCAATTCTTCAACATTTCCTTTGCTTTGATGTTGGCATACTTTGCTCCAAATGTTCAATCAGCCGCTGTATTGGTGTCATTCTTCTACGCCCTTATTATTTCATTTGCCGGAGTTGTGCAACCAATTTCACTTATGCCTGGATTCTGGACTTTCATGTACAAGGTGAGTCCGTACACTTACATCGTCCAAAATCTAGTTCTGGCCATTCTTCATGGAAGAACAGTGTCGTGCTCTGATGAGGAGTTTTCTTACTTTGATCCACCTAGTGGCACAACATGCGGAGAATACATGAAGAATTACCTCGAGACTGCTACGGGCTATCTCAAGAACAGCAATGCAACCACCAACTGTGGTTATTGTGCCTACAGGAACGCAGATCAGTATCTTGCGACGTTTGGAATCAAGTATACATACAAATGGAGAAACATCGGATTTATTTGCGCTTTCGTCTTGTTCAACATGTGTGCTTGTCTTGCGCTTTACAAGTACTTGCGTTTAAGCAGGCCGAACATCAAGTTGCCATTCAAGATACCGAAGAAGTCAGTAGCTGTTTCTTAAATATTTATAGAACTCAAGTTTAATACATTGAATATTTATTCATAATTCTGTTTTTGTTTCTATTCCTTTCTCAAAAACAGCTGCTTAGTACTTACTTTCCATTGTGCGTTTCTTCTCTAGTAAAAGCATCTCGACATGCAAACGTCGCAATCTTCCGTATACATTGTGCCAGAACTTTCTCTCCTCGTTGATCATTTCAGTGAACTTGCGTAGTACGA
Source organism: Metschnikowia agaves (assembly GCA_963678735.1). Taxonomy (NCBI): domain Eukaryota; kingdom Fungi; phylum Ascomycota; class Pichiomycetes; order Serinales; family Metschnikowiaceae; genus Metschnikowia; species Metschnikowia agaves. Next base: position 59,149 of record CAVMBV010000003.1, on the reverse strand, counting down.
TGAGGTTCTTACTTACAAGAAGATGAAACTTCTGTGCAACTTGCTCCGCAGTTTCCCTCTTTTCCAGAAAGCTGTCCGAGCTCAATTTCTCACATATCGAATTGCTGAAGGCAGGGATATCCATTTCCAGAAGCTCCGCTAGCTGGACATAGCATTCCATGATTTTGGGATACTTTACTAGAATAAGCTCCCGTTTTTCTGCGCTTGATATTTTATCTGCGGGAGACACGTCTACTACAGATTGACCCACGGACATTTCTTCGAGAAGTGCAGAGCTCGATGGTTCCGAAACGACCTCTTCTGTGACTTTTATGTCTCTAGTTTTCGTAAGTGGGCAATACTGTTCGATAATTTCTGGGAGGTGGTTGATTTCAGGCGTTTTCCTGTAGATGTGATCTACCTTGAGCTGCAACTCCCCAATGTGTTTCGCTAGCGTCTTTTGTTTGCTTGAGGAAAGCTGTGCCTGTACCGAAGGTGAGCCAATTCCCACTTGGATCTCTAGAGCATTGATACGCTTTTCCAAGGAGTTTCGTGTCATCCAATCCATCATAAGCTTGGTATTCAGAAGTTAACATTGGATAAACGCGAAACTTCATTTCGCGTAGAGCATACGCAATATGGAAGAGGAAAAGTAGAACTAGAAACCTAAAATATATATAAATAAATATATATATATGAATATAAATATATATGAATATATGTAATGGTAATTAAATCGAATGGGAATTGCTAGGTTTGTGTATTGTCGATTAATATAGCGCAGTCTATGATGCCGTATCAGAAGAGACGATTAAATGAAAATGAAGAAATTAAGGCCAAAAGACCGAGCTTGTCTATTCTTCCTCGCTTGCCTATTCTTCCTCGCTGCTGCTAATGTAGTCAGTACGGTCACCACCATACAACTCCCGCAAGCTCATGGGTTTTCCCTTTGAATTGTACTTTTGCGTATTACTTTTGCTCCTGACGTCACGCTCACCGTTCGTGTCAATGACAATGGGTGCACCTATGAATCTTCGCCTGTTCGTGTCTTCATCACTATCCGAGGAGACTTCCTCTTTTGGGGCAGCACGGTCATCCAATACTTCGTGCAACTGGTCTTCTAAGTCTGCAAAGTCATCGTCCATGGTCGCGTGGGCAGCGCTCTGGCCCAGCAAACTAGCCCGTTCCCCTGGTCCAGAAGGCTTCTCATTTTTGGGGACGACATCCTTATTATTGTATGCTTTCTTCAGTGGTTGTTGTAAATCTTGTTTTGGAACACTTTTTTCAAACAAAGCAGTTTCATCATCGCTGCCAAGATCTTCAAAATCTGAGACGCTGATGATCTCATTGCTGAGATCTGGAGTGGCCGTAGGCGGCCGTTTTGCCGCAGATTTGCGTGTTAGTGTCCTTTTGCCACCCAGTGCAAGTGGTCTACCTTCATCTTTTTTCTGTTTTTGATCTAGACCGGCGGGCTTCTTCTTGGAAGCCTTGTTGGGCGACACAGCGATTTGGGGCTCTGGCTTGGGAAAGCCATTGAGCTCGTCCGTGGTGTTCGTTTGCCACTCTTTGATGGAAGCACGCCACTTCTGTGCATTTCGAGACTTGCTCACCCGAATGGTGCTTTCTAAGCGTCTGAGCTGTACCTTCAACTTTTGGCTTGCGGGGGGTTCTGCCGGCAGAAACGCAAGAAAATATGAGTCGGACGCCAGCGAAAACGAATTGGGAGCGGCGCGTTGCCTCTGCGGTACGCCCTCAAAGATAATCGGGAGGCTCCTACCACCTGTTTTAGAATCTCCAGACAGCAGTGCCTCCAAAATGCATACACCGTCATCCTGGAACAATGTAAGACGGCTGGATTGGTCCATGGAGTCGGGAATGAAGCCGTACCGAATAGCTATAGATGGAGGAACACCCTCGGAAGCCAGCCTGCCGTCTCCGAACACCAGCAAGTCGATATCATACTCGCCATCGGGAATTTCCATTTTCAGCGGTGTGGGCTAGGTGGAAGGATTGCAATTAGTAGGACTAGCATTGAGTCTAAGATCAATCGCGGGGACATGCAGTCTGGTCATGTGACACGAGTCGCAAGCAGCGAAATTGCAGGTAATTGATTTTCGCTTGCACAGGACTGGCGAACAAGCACGAAACAGACAAACAGACAAAGGACATAGCATGCATTGTGGGCACTGTGGATCAGCAAACACTACAATTCAAAGAGGCACAAAAAGGAAAGCCAACCCAAAACAAACCCAAAACAAACCTGAAACGAATCGTACAAGGGATCGATGAAGCTGCCTTTGGCCAGGTCTTGCACACACCTGGCTCCCGCAAGAGTTGCCAGTCGCACTGACATTTTTAACAAGACATTAGCTGGTGTACCGGTGTAAGGGTCTACTTGATCTGGGTATATCCATAACACTGTAGCTAGCCTTTCATCCAGGCTATCAGCAGCAAAAAACATACAACGCTTGGTGCGCCAAGTCGCCTCTCTTACATGAGCGAATCAGAGAGAGATTCGGTTCTGATATACCATCCTAAGGTCCTACTTCTTGCTGGTGGCTTGTCTGCATGTGTGCTTCTCTCGTACAGATTCTATGCCCGTTATGTTCGCCGGGTAAGGAACTATCTCGACTTGACGCCCAAGATTTTGGACGGTCAGCGAAAGCTCTATGGTAAGGTGACCCGTGTGGGCGATGGCGATAACTTCAGATTCTACCATACTCCCGGCGGTCCCTTCTTGGGATGGGGATGGCTTCGGTCCGTTCCAGAAAAGCGAGCTGACTTGAAGGATGAGACATTGATGATCAGGCTCTGTGGGGTTGATGCGCCCGAACGAGCTCATTTCGGCAAAACAGCCCAGCCGTATTCCGAGGAAGCGCTTCAGTGGCTTCTGAACTACGTTCTCAATCGTTCCGTTACGGTCACCCCGTACTCCATCGATCAGTACAAGAGGGTGGTTGCCCGTGCACAGCTCTGGAAACTTACCGGCCGCAAAGACGTCAGTGCAGAAATGCTCCGGAATGGTTTGGGCGTCGTCTACGAGGCGAAGTATGGTGCTGAGTTTGGAGACAACGAGTCTTGGTACAGAGCATTGCAAGCGAAAGCAAGGGCCAAAAAAAGGGGCTTATGGTCTTTGGGCCGGAAACTAGTGACACCTGGCGAGTATAAAAGGGCATCCTAGGAAGCACGGATCCTGTATCAATTAACCTATATCATTCGGGTACTATTTAACTTCCACATGCTTGGTTAACCAAGTAATGAGCTTACCTCCTTGCTCAATGCATCTGCATCTTCCCTCGAGCCTGCCTCAGCATACACTCTCACTGCATCTTCAGTTCCTGACGCTCTGACAAACGATCTTCCCTGATTATATTTTGAAACAATCGCATCTATCTTATCTTGCATGCCTTCTGGTTGTACCAATGTCCTCTCAGCGTTTGTTGTTTGGAATATGGTTCGGTCTGGAACAATCACTTTAACCAATTTGTTGGGAAGGTCGGTATACTCCTTGTCCCAATCATCTGCTGTTAATTTCAAATAGCTCACCACCGCTAAAACGCTTAATAGGTCCGAAATAGCATCGCCAACCGTCTGATTAATGAGTTTAGTAAAATGTTGCAATATGTCAATGGCCTCTCTCTCCACTGCATTTTGTGCGTCGTAGCCGAATATCCTCTTTTCAGCTTCGGGCGAAAACGTAATGGTACCATGGCCATTGGCTTCAAAATAAACACCAATGTCGTACTTTTCCGCTTCGTGATGTAAATGCTTAACGCCTGTCGGCGTGCATTTCACCGGAATCTTTAGTATATCCTCCACGTATTTTGTGGAGGAGCCGTTGGCGTAAGCAGTTTGCACCACAGCAATGTCAAGTCTCAATTTGTTTGAGTCAAGTTTAGAAAGAAGTCTTTGCAAAAACAAAGCAAGCAAGGTTGCGATCTTATCACCATCCAATAGCCTGAATTGACCAGCTTCGTCTTGGTAGTAATGAATCAATCTATCTGCGTCCCCGTCGAAAGACGCATATAACTTACCGGCCTTCGCGTCCACATTTTTAGGGAGCCGTTGGTTGGTCTTGACGTAGTCAGCACCACACTCAAAATTGAGGAGCTCGGGTCTCAAGTATTCCGAATTCACAGAATGAAACAGAATTTCACTACTGAGGTACTGCGTGAAGAGCGTTTCGACTTTCGGGGCACCAATGCCATTGGCAGAATCTACAGTGATATCAATCTTGTTTCCATCACCGTACTTAAGAATTGCCTTGAACGCCAAGGCCATTTTCTCATAGTAGCCTTCTTCCAGGCTCGTCCCATAAGTCAGATCATTCAACGTGCGTGTGATATAATGCAATTGAGGCGTAGTCATCAAGCCGTAATCCGAGTATTGGGTCGAAGGAAGAGATCTTACTCCATCAAGAGTAGCTTCTGACAACCTAGAGGAAGAGGCTCTCGAGTCACGAGCTACAACAACATTCGCAGGGTCGCCAAGATCAATCAGAAGCGCTTGGCTCAAATGTTGGATCTCAGCTGTCAAGTCCTCTGGCAACGTGTTGGCTAACTTCGTTGCGTACACCTCCCACGACGACTCTAGCATGCTGCCCAACGGATCCACAACTTTCACACCATTGTCCTCAGGAGGATTGTGTGATGCTGTGATCATCACTCCGACGGTTTGTCCCTTCAAATACTTCGATCTTAATGCGGCAAGTATGCCAACGGTGTAGTTCACGTAGTTTAACAAGTCTGCGTTCATCCTGAACCCAGCCGTACCATAAGTGTATGTCAAACCGTCGGGCTTTTTGCGGCCACCAATATGTTTTGAAACTAGTTCGCTCACTGACATTCTGTTAGTCGTGGTTTTCTATGTGCTTGCTGTTATTAACTTGGCGAACACTACAGTGTCTTGATGTTTACCTGTATTCCTGTACGCAGGCACTCTTGTAATTATACCCTTTTGGGCCCAGCCGGCTAGATCGTCAGAGAGAAGTGAAGAAAAACAGATCGAACCACCCATGAAAAAGAGAGGTACTTTCACTAACGAGAGTCTTCAGGCATCCAAGGCAGGTCCGGTGGCTGCCGGCAAAAAAACTAGCCTCCCAAAGCAAGACCCTTTCTTCAGCCAGTTGATCGCTACCGGAAAACCAAACTGGAAAATTGCACCGAAAGAAGTGAAATCGAGATACAGGGGAGTTTTCATGGTGCTTTTCTCTATTCCGTTTATTGTAATACCTGGTTGGGAAATTTTCAAGCGAGTTTCGGGCAGATCCACTAAGAAAGTACAGGAGGGAGAGCTCACCGAAGACAATTCTTTCCGCAAGTTCGGTGAGGTTGAGAAATGGAAAACAGAAAAGGATAGTCTTATGTACAAAATTTTCGGCAAAGATTTCTATCTTGAAGGGTTTACGGCGAAGACAATGGGCAATGCTAAGGAGGATACCGTGGACCGCAAAGCATAGAGAGGTTGTGTTGTGATGTACTTTTCTGTCTTTCTGCATAAACTGCTATGCTTTCAGTCGTTTGAGTCGCCCTACCTCCATTGCCTTTTTGGTAAAACTAGCGGTGGAGTGAGGTGCTTATCATCAAACCTTGACCCCATGGATGAGCCTGGTCTATCTGGCGAGGTTGATCTCCAGCTGCTAGGTGATATGCTATCGAAATTTCTCTCGCCTAGGTACGTGAGGTCGGGCGTACTTATGCAGCTTAAAGATAAGTTCTTGGCATTTGCCTTAAGTTTAGTGCTCCGTGACATTGTGCTTCGTGAGATAGTATTAGTCACTTCTCCGAGTACTGGTGTGGTGGGGGAAGCCCTATTTGATCGTGCTTTAGGCACATGGTGCAAAAGAAACTCTGGAGGACTCATGAGGCGCTCAACTTCAGTAGTCTTATCTTCCTCAAGGGGTGGAAGGCTGAAACTTGTCGGAGAAGCTATAATTCTTCGTACAGGTGTACTAAACTGCGCACGCTGTTCAGGCGAACGGAACACTGGATTATCTGGCGATATCGTAGGGATACGAGAAGGCTCCTCACCAGAATGCAGCAACTTCTTCAAAACCGGCAAATGCAAATCCCGATAAAAAGGGACCAATCTCGGAATTTTCGAAGGAAACATTTTCATCGGCATATTTCTTAAGATAGGAGCCGGAACTTCCGAACGATTTTCGCTTAGCATACTAGTCTGATCTGATTGTTGTGTGGGCTTAGCATGGCCAGCAGAAGAAATTGTGGAAGTTGTTGTTTCAGGAGATATTGTTTCAAGCTTCTTCTCTTGACATACACTCTCACTAATGCCAGATCTATCAGCGTAAATAATACAATCAATGGTAGAACTTTTTCTGTGGATAGGGATATTTTCTCCTGTAAATTCGTTGATTTGCATAATTGTGCTTTGTATGTCTCTTGGTGAGAAATCAGTGTGGGGGCTTAAATCAATAATTCGATCAAATTTTTTTATACTGACTGGAACAGCAGGCGACTGATCCACACTCAAGCACAAATCTATGCCACGAGCTTTCAGTTCGTACTTAGAATCCGACCTAGCACGCCTATGAGACAGCTCCGCCAGCGGGGCTACTGCTCTGGCTAAGTTCAAAGTCTTGAGCGCCTTTTCACTTCTTGGCTGAACAGACGACAGTTCAAACACTTCTTTAGCGTTCTTCAGTTGGGTCTCCAAGAGCGTATGTAGATGAGCCCAGCTAGGCAAAAGCTCATCATTGAACTTGCTTAGAAGCGCCTCATGATTCGCAGGATTATTCATAAATACCTTGTGAACTAAATTCACTATTCGGGAACACTTTTTAAGGTCCGAGCCGAGAATACCGTTTTGAAATGTACTTGGATCATGCTTGGCGCTCTCAATCATTTTGTTAACAGTCATGATAGTTTGTTTGATGAGGAATCGAAGAATTTCTCCCAACCTGAAGTCAACTGTGGTTCGCTTCAAGTGTGAAAACCGAGAATGCAAATTGCACCATTCTTGCCTTAACTGCTTGAACTCGCTGTTCAAAATGTCGCTTTCTTTAGGAAAAAATGATTGTGAGGAGACCTTAAAATCCACGATTGTCTGATCGAGCATCTCAATGGAGAAGCGAATTGGCTCGAAGCGAGCTTCCAACAGACTCAATTGGTCTAGCGTTTCTTTCTCGAACGAGGAGAAAATTGGAAGAGAATAAGCACTTAATGATGAAACACCTTCTGATGAAATCTGTTCCAAGATATTATCGACCGTGATATCTGATGGAAGAGGTATAAAAAGCTGCGACTCTCGTATTGCAGACATTTTCGAGCTGAGCAAGGACAACTCTTGCTTCAAGTTTCCTAACACGGTACTATGTAGCTCCTTGAATCTCCCTGAAGCATCGCATCGTTTTTTCAAATTGAGTGCTAGCTGCATAAGATCAACCGTTTGTAGGCTTGAGTTTCGCAAATAAGAGTCTGTCTCGGGGGCTTCTAAGGACTCAATCCGTAGAGATACTGATCTGAGAAACAAATCAACTTTTTGAAGGGAGGACATTAGCTGTCCGGGATAGCGACGAAGATCGTACCAGTACTGGAGGTCTTGTTCTTTTTCAAGCATATCACCCAAAATAACAGAGACATCACTCAAATACAGTGAAGTGTCAGCAACAAGTTTGTTGATCTTCGCCAAATCATACTTTGTGAGCACCAGGTCAACATTGAGACAGCTTGCGGTCTTCAAGTCCTCAACATCAATGTGCTGAAGGATTTCGGCCAACCTTCCGGAGGCGGAGGTGCTCATTTGTAAGAGGCCTTGCTTTCAGTTTGAATGTAAACAAGGGAAGTGCACGGTTTGTATGGCGAATCAAAGTTGGAGCTCAGCAATCTGCCAGGCCGCTTATTGGGAAAGTAAGATAATCAGCGGAACTATGATTACTTTTCGAGGTTTTCACAGGTATTTAAACTTGAAATTCGCCTGGTGTTTATGCTTTAATCATGAAGTGTCGTATCTGCAGGAGGTTGGGATGTCTGTTTATTTCAAGGTTAGGGACACTGAAAAAGTTTCTGAACCGCTAAAACTGAAAATACAAAAAATGCATAAAATAGAGAACGGCTACATGTTCGTGAATCACAAGGCATCTTACAGAATTCAAACAAATATGGGGTATTCTTGTAGGCAACAGCTAAGTTCGACGGGATCTACGCACCCAAGTATTCTCGCATTGGTGGCTGCGATCTATTGACCTGTATGCTCGGGTTTGGGTGCAAAACGGCTCTTTTGGCCAAGATTTGGCCCACTATACTTTCGCCAGTGTTCTTAAGCATAAAAATCTTAAACAGAAATTTCTTATGTCAAATCACAGATACTATGTGTTCAAGCAGGAAGCACAATACAATTTGTGCCATCAATCACAAGAGTTTTTTGACAAAAAGTCCCTTCCAAGGAGAAAACGTAGAGCAGTGTCCCAACTGCCAAACCCCCGTCAGTTGTCCAAGTTTTGAGTCATCAGAGCAGAAATTTGACCAGCTTGGAGAGGTTTTTCAGCAGCCGTTTTTTGCCCAAGGAGATGAGTCATTAAACTGCTTGCGATTTGAAAACTCTTCACCCTTGGGAGATGCTGGTTTGGCACAAATGCTGCGGAAACTGTTAATCACGGCAAACCTGAAAGAGTTGAATTGTTCAAGGCTTGAACCATTTGTTCTTCATAAAGTGTTAAGTTCGTGTCGGAGTTCTGAAAAAAGTTTTTCCCCCAGCACATCCCAGGCGTTTGCAACTGCCCATGACTTTGGACTTCTGCACAGTCACTCCCATGACGAAAAAAGCCTATTGCCGTCACAGATATCTAACCAGCTAAGAAAGCAATATCAGCTCCAAAATCATCCCAGCAATGCTTGCAAATGTCGGCTGGATTCCAGAAAACATTGTATGTCCAAATCGGTAACTTCTCCAGTTCAGATGCTAATGCAAACGGGCCCTGTGCTTTACATTCCCAAATCAGATCCCATTGGTGACCTTTTTCTTTTGCAAATTCTAACTTTATTTTACTTTCAAGCTTTTGTTTTAACTTTAAAACTATTTCAAGGAAGGCTATCTGAAATTTCAAATAAATCTCGTCGTCTACGACTCAAACATAGATTTGCAAAACTTTCTTCAAGACTTCACCACAAAACGAAAGCAGATACCCCCAAAATTCAGGAAAACGTTTCAAGCAGAAGAGAGTTTGGCTTTTTGGAAACGACACCTTCAACCTCTGACGAAACCGCTCTCGATTTGTCATCATTATTTCGTTCAGAAGAATTTCTCTTTTTTCAATCTAATTTGGTCTACTCTTCCTCTAGCCTGGACTTGGAGATGGAGCTTTCCAAACAATCTGAATTATCAACGACTCAACTGGTAGACAGTTTGGGTGTGGTCCAAAATTCATTGAATGCTGAGGAGCATGTTCTAGTGTCAAATCTTCTGGATAACGTTGATGTCAATTTTTCGAAAGAGAAAATCCTGGAGTTGGATGTAAGTAATGCTTGTTGCAATGATTCTGAAAGTTTACAATCTGCCTGCACTGGAAAAGTTTGTATTAAGGAAAGCTATGCTGAGGACAGCTTGAACAGTTTTTCAAGCGTTGTGTTGGAAGCTATACAAAAGAACAGAGACTCTTCTCTTGGTGCCATAATAGGAAAGAAGATGATAACGGATAAGCTTTTACGCCAAAGGTATTTCTCAGCTACAAAGTCACATTTAACTTTTGAAAATATCATGCGTTACAAGCATTGCAAGTCAGATTATGTCCCACCGATTCTCCAAATTCTTAGACACCATTTTGAATATTGTCCCGAATTGAGAACTAATTGTGGTAAATCTTATGTTCATAGGAGTCCAAGTAATAACTATAGTTGCAAAGAGGTGGATGCCAACGACAAACCGAAGAAATTGGAGAGCCCATTATCAAAGGATAAAATATCTCCTACAAGAACCAGGAAATACGAAGAACGTATAAATAACTTGAATAAGTCCTCTTATTCTACAAATGAGTTGTTTAATTCGGATTATGATGCTATTATTGAGCATTACAAGTTGATACGAAGGCAGACATTCCAAAAAGTTTTTGCAACACAATTTGAAGAAATGAGCTCCAAGGAGCAAAATGGTATTTCATTTCCCGATTTTAACTCTGAACCTTTGCACGCTCCGATACCAGAAAGAATCATCGCTGGTTCCTATGATGACTGTGCGTTACTTAGAGACCAGATCATTTCCTTGAAGATCCCAGGTTCTTTTGATTCTCGTGCCAGATCTTATTTGTTCCCTCTACCAAGCTCTTCTATTTCTGTCTGTAATGATGTGAATCCAATAGCACTGTTCGCAAGGAACTTTGTTATTAGTCCTAACGTTAAGGTACCCTTAGAAGACACTTTGCCACTTGACTGCTTGAAGCTTTTGAAAGTTTCCGATAATGATTTTGAAAGAAACAAATATCTTGATACAGTTCCAATTAGTAATTCAAACTTCTTCCAAAAAGGCATATTATTTAATGGCAAACAATTCTTCAACAAACCAATTGTTGCAGATAGTTCTGAACACCCGGTTCACTTCATAGATAGAGGCAGAGACACCTTAAGTCCGACTGACTGTTTTAAAAAACCCCATTCTGCAGCAAACCATCTGAACATTGTTGCAAAGTGCTATAAAAGCTCCCTTAAAGATGTCAATTTCTCAGAATCGGAATTTGGACTCTCCCCAATTACAATGCCTTATAATAAAAAGGTTGAAATACGTGAGGTACTGACTAGCTCATTTCCGGACTTTGCTAAAAAAACTGATCATCCTTTGAAGGAAAATTTGACAAATCTTGACAAGACTGGACTGTCTGAACCTCACAATATAGAGTATTGCTTGACCTTACCAGGAAGCTGGGTTCGACAATCGACAGCTGAAATACAGATACCATACGAGCAACACATAACTAAAGAGGATCCTACACACACTGTAAAAATATTAAAGAATGAAGATGATAATTTTCGCTCTGGTAAACTAAAGCAAAGCAAATCAATACTTATCAAAAGAGACGTTCCATGGAAGTCAGGTATCACGAAAAAAGTTTCCTTTGATATAGCACAAAAGATGTCCCCGTCTACTTCAAGATTCTTTGATAACGAGCATATCCAAGCGAAGCAAAGGTTAATTAGTATATTTGAGATGGACGGAAAAACCAAACCTCTTGATCCATATCGGAACAATAAAAATCTCAGAATACAAATCAATCCTGGGTCAAAAATCGAACCACGCATTACTGTTAAACAAATGTATCAAAGAAGTTCCTTAAAATTTGAAGGTGAAAACTTTTTGAACTTAAGAAAAGAAGAGATGGAACAAAAGTTTCTGAGTTTATCCTTGAAATACAACAGTTCGTTTCATATATTAACCATTGGACAAGGAGGGCAAGCAACCAAGCATCTCTTTTTCAAGACACAAAACGGTGATATTCATGTATAAGCTTACAACAATAAATAAATCTCCTTCCGTTAATGGATTTTCCCCTGTGGGCAACTCTTAGTGAACACCGTTTTCATTCATGCTTTTCTGATCTAATTCAGAGAAGTAAACACTACCAATCATGTGTTATCCAACTGTAAAAGGGAAATACTAATTCATTCTTGTGAAGAATTCTTCAATTTTTCTCATCGCATCTGCTAATTCTTTTTTTCTGGAGTCAATCGCTGCCAAAAATTGATGAGCTCTGTGATTCTCTTTCTTGGATTGACAAAGAGAATATTGGAACTCTTCAAGAGTGTGAACAGTAGTGCTTTCGGCGAGCTCTTTTGCCACAGCATCAAAATGCCACCAGAGCTGCCAAACATAATTATCCATTAGGTAAGGACAATAATCATATTCATGTTTTATATGATTAAATTCATGTCTCAAAGTCTTTGCATGAAGTATGTGGTTTGAAACTAGGATATTAAATTCGTCCAATAACTGAACATTGGTTTCTGCTTTCTGCATTTTAACTTCTAGTCTAGCAAACAAGTGTTCCAAAATTTGACATTTTTCAAAAGCTCGTGAAACTTTTTGTTCAAATCTCAGATAAACAGCGACTTCACTGTTGAGTTCTTTGTTTTTCGCAAGCGTTTCCATTCTCTCTAAAACCTGAGAGAATTTATTGGAGAAATATATAGCATATTTCAAAAATTGTTGGCTAGCTTGTTTTTGTTGTTCAATCTTTCTACATTTATATCCCATTGACTGTTTTATCTCTTCATAGTCACTTTGAAATAACTGTATTTCTTCTTCTAAACGTTTGAAACATGCTTTGAAACTGTTTGTGATAATAGCTCGAAACCCTAAATTCAATCTTGACCATTTAGGAAACGTTTTCATAGTTTTCGATACATACTTTATCTGTTTAACGCAAGTCTGTAAGTTTTCTTCTTCCACTTTCAGAATTTCGCTAGTTGGAAAACCAAGGGTGCAACGCGAGCAGTTACTTGTTGTAACTCCTTGGGAAGCTTCGTAGATACTGGTGTTCCCCAGTAATGTTTTAGGAATGTAATAAGGATCTATTTTTGATGCAACCCCAATTCTTTCTCTCACCATATCATCATAAGTGACCAGCTTCGTTGAGTCATTACTTTTTTTTGGCGAAGTATTCCCATTCAAATGTGCCTTTGCTTTTTTCTTGAGCCTTGAAAAAGCCTTTTTTTGACGTCTTCTTTGCTTCCTACCTCTTTTCACTCTAGTAAATATCAGTCTTGTTGAATTTTCTATTTCTATGGAAGCATTCTGGTAGAGTTTTGGTAGTTTCACAGGAAGTGTAACGCTTTTGTTCCATTCACATTTATGGGTTTGCGGACCTTTTCTTAAAGTAGTAAGAAAATCGATGATAGACTGCGGCAAAGTCTGAGAAGCCCAAGTAGACTCATAAGTTGTACTCATTTATCACATATGGAGTAATGCTTGTTGTAGTTACTTAGAAGACAGAAAAGTAAAAGGAGAATAAGCTTCATATACTCAAAAGACGTATTACTTCTACACAAACTTGGCTGCGAAATTTTGATGCATCCTCGCTAGTCTGTTCTCATGTTGAACAAAGGCGATGATTTCATTAGCTGAAAAAGTAAAGAAGGGGAAATTAAGAATTTGTAAAAGAGCTGAGCTTTCTCATTGATAAACATGTGAAACTCATGACCTTTCTTCTATCATATAGTATGTTCTCCTTAAAACCACTTTCACTGCATGGGCGAGAAAAACATTTCTCCACTATCCGAGGGGTTCTTCACTTGAAAAATACTCTCCAGATAAGTCAACCACTAGAGCTTTTTCGCTTGACGTCCTGGAATTTTCTGTGAGTGAATAATCCTCGGAGAGCTTATTTTCACTTATACTCAACAGAATGTCCTCGAGCTCCCGGACGAGTACAGACATAGATCTGGAAGAATGACAATATTCTTTGCACATCTCTTCGATGCTAGGAAGATTTTTAAAAAATTGTGATTCAATAAGCCGGGTGTGTCGTAAAATCATTCTACCGTGAACTTCTTGTAAGGAGTGCTCATGTATTGCCCAGGACAGTAAAGTTTGAATAATTCTGGAACCACTCTGCATTACCAACCAATATAGCCTAACTTGCCGTAAGAGGTATTGAAATGTTTTCAGGACCTGGATTATGTTCTTTTTGAAGTCGTCATCTAGGAAAAGGGAAATATCTGAAACTTGATGTGTCATTAACTCCTCGATTATCTCCAGGGATGACTTGAGTATTAGCAAAAATGTTGGAATACTCAAGCAAGCAGAGTCTACCCTGGTTTTGTATCGTTTGATAGCTGTATACACCTCAATGCTTTTGGGAGTTTTATGCTTAATGCTCGTCAATGGGTCTGGAAAGTCGACCTCCAAAAATGAGGAAACATAATTGGTAACATGAGAAATAAACTGATCGCTCACCAACTCCCTTTTCCTTTTCAAAGCAGAGCTTCCTGCTGTCAGTTGCTCGCAGGTCAACTTTATTGCTGGAACAGGTTTTTCCCTACCGCCATGTCTCTCGGACAATGCAAAGAACTCTTGTTTTCCAAAGAGCTTGTTGAACAAGTCAAACGCCCCGCATTCCCCTACAACAAAACTATGTGGACGCGGGCACATGAATACATTGAAATCACCTAAAGTGAAGCAGGTCTCTGTTTCGGGGTGCGTAACTAGACATAAACTACAACACTTATTCCAAAGCTGGACTTCCATAGCTTCCTTCTCTATAAGATTATTCTTTGGATGCTGCCCTTCATCTTCAACCCGTGCTTCGGTATTTTTGTTTCGGTGTCTAAATCGGGGGAAATGTGACAAAACTGCCAAAAAACTTCCTTCACCTTGCAAGGTTTTGAATCCTTCCATTCTGAAGAACTAAACAATACCGAATTTTGTTTTTGTGTTGTGTGCGACGTATCTAGCCGTTTCTCAGAGACAAACGAATACCACGATAATACAGTAAACCAAAGTTCAGATTTAATTGAGTAGAAGCGGGGCTTTCTGTTTACTTTTTTTGACTAGTTGGTGTTGCCTATAATTGTATAATTCTTGTCTTCGCTGTGGGTTTTAGTAATTTGCACCCAATTCTTGGTGTACGGGTCGCTTTGAAGGAAAAAAATAACCAAGATGAGATCAGATGAGCACACCAGAGAGCGACACTTTTCAATGGCCAAGGCACCGAAAAAGAAGTTTTCCACTACTTCAGGCCAATTAGGGCCAACTGTGTCTGCGGAAAAACATATGAATTCGGTCTTCAAGTTCAACACCAATCTCGGACAGCATATTCTCAAGAATCCTCTAGTTGCACAAGGTATAGTTGACAAAGCCCAAATAAAACCAAGTGATGTTGTACTTGAAGTTGGCCCAGGTACTGGAAACCTTACTGTAAAGATTTTGGAGAAGGCTCGAAAAGTTGTTGCAGTGGAAATGGATCCAAGAATGGCAGCAGAGCTCACAAAAAGAGTCCATGGAACACCTCAAGAAAAGAAACTAGAAATTCTCCTAGGTGACTTCATCAAGACTGATCTTCCCTATTTTGATGTTTGCATTTCTAATACACCGTATCAGATTTCGTCTCCGTTGGTTTTCAAATTGCTAAATCAGCCAAATCCTCCCAGAGTCTCCATCCTCATGTTTCAAAGGGAATTTGCTTTGCGTTTATTGGCCCGCCCTGGAGATTCTCTCTACTGTAGGTTATCTGCAAATGTGCAGATGTGGGCAAATGTGACACATATCATGAAGGTTGGCAAAAATAACTTTCGCCCTCCACCCCAAGTGGAATCATCGGTGGTGAGAATAGAGATTAAACAGCCCAGGCCACAGATAGACTTTGAAGAGTGGGATGGCTTGCTTAGAATCTGTTTTGTGAGGAAAAATAAAACCATAGCTGCTGGCTTCAAGTCCTCAAATGTTTTGGATATCCTCACTAAAAACTATGTAGCACTTTTATCGCTGCAAGATCCGGATTCAATGCAGATTGATGCGAAGGCTGACATGGCAGCAGTGGTCAAACAGAAAATCGAATCTGTCCTTACTGAGACAGGCTATTCCGACCAGCGATCAGCAAAGTTAGATCAGACAGATTTTTTGAAGCTATTATACGCATTCCATCAGGTAGGGATCCATTTTGCATAACTAATAGTCTTTGATCCATAGAGTTAAGGTGAAGAGTATAAATTAGACTATATTTCGAACTCTTGTGTATTTTAATAAAACTTGTAGAATAAAGGGAATGAATTTTAACGTCTTTTTGAGGTGTTGGAAGCATCCTTTTCTATAACTTCACCTACCCCACCCAACTCTTCTAGCTGGTCTTCGGCAATTCTGACTTGCTCTCTTCTTTCCCAGAACCTGTCTTCACAAAGATCGAACGCAGCTTTCTTCAAGTACTTACCTCTTGCATCTCTGTTACTGGAAATAGACCATTCTAAAAACTGAGCACCTGTCCGTATGTAGAATGATCTCAATGTTTCAAATGGTTTAGGATGTGGGAGCCATGGTCTAGGGTCGGGAATAGCATCCTCTTCTTCTTCCTCCTCTTCCTTTTCACTATCAAGTTCATCATCTGAGTCTTCTGCCCCGTCTTCTTCTTCCTGATCATCTTCTTCATCGTCTTCTTCTCCATCATCTTCATCTTCACCTTCTTCATCAGAAATGACCTGCTCTTTATCCAAGTCAGTTAAGTCTTCCCAGATTACCTTTACTCCATCAACTTTGTTTAAGTCAATTGCGTAAAATGAATCCAAAGTGAATTCTTGGTCCTGCCGTTCGAAAACTCCGCCAAAAATATAGAGTGTGTCATCCACGACACAAGTGGTAGCATTGAATCTGGGGTGAGGCAATTGGTTCATGGTGGGAAACTCTGTTTTCTCGTTTTCTATCTCTTCTCTTTCTTCAAGTTGTCTCAACCTTTCTAGCTGAGATATCTCTTCGGAATCGTCGTCGTCGTCATTCAATTTGGCTTTCGACAATATGTTATTAAGTATTGCCTCCAAGTCTTCATCGCGATTTTTCTCTTTAGATTGTTCTTGATGTTTCTTTTTTTTGGGCTTGAGGCTTATGTTATACCATCTGTTCGTCTCCACTTGGTATGAAAGTAACGTATTGAAGAATTGAGAATCTAGGTTGTCCTCGCTTTCATCAAAGTCGTAGACACCACCAAACAAGATTCCTCTATTTTTGTGTGCCACCATAGAACATCCTACTCTGGGAGACGGTGTGAACCCTTGCTTCCTTCTTCTTTCTACGCGAATGGCTTTTGGGTCACTCTTCATCTTCACAAGCCACGAGTCGGAAAGCACCTTTCCTTTCTGCAATCCCTTCTTTGCCTTCACCTTACAGTAGCCACCGAATATCACAGCACCTTCAGGATGGGGTACCAAAGAATGCCCTGATCTTGCGTCAGGAATGGTTAGTGTGGGAGGAAACTCGACTTGAATCCACTTATAAGTGGTAATGTCGAATAGCCACATATCTTGCAAGTATGTGGTCAGAGCACCTAAATCTCGAAATCCTCCATGCATTATGATGTAGTTTTTCCATACACACATTCTGTGACCTGAACGTGGTGAAGGGCCCCTTTTCTGTTCGATTTTATCCCATTCTTTCGTCTCGGCATCCAATACCCACGTATCACCGTAGTGGTAAAAAGTGGACTGCTTGGGAGACGAGAATTCACCTCCAAACATCAAGATTATACCCGAAGGATGTGCACACATGGCATGCGATGAACGTGGGAGAGGAGCATTTTTGGAGGTAATTTTTCTCCATGTGTTGTTCTCCACGGTGTAAGTGAACAAGTCATTGTAAAATTTGGAGTGAGAGCCATCCGAATACTCACCTCCAAAAAGTAGTAGCTCCCGTTTCCCTTGAATTGGCGATGCTACCATCGTCGGGTTAAGTCTTTTCGATGGCGGAGCAGCTACCTCTACCTTGATCGCAATGAACTCTTGTTGTTCTTTGGCATATTGCTCTAAAATAGCGTCGATATCTTGGTCTTCGTCTTCCTCGCCGATTTTTTTCGCCAATTTCTTCAGCTTTTGTTCCGACTTGACTTCATTCTTTTTCTGCTTCTCTGCTGCACGTGCTTTCTTGGCCTCTTTGGCCTTTTTGTCTTTTTTAGCCATGATAGTGGAAAAGGTTACTATGAATTTCAACTCATCGCGATTTCCTCCATGCGGCCGAGACTCTACTCTTGGCTGCTGATCTATCGAAAAGACAACAAAATTTAGCATCTAATCTTAAAGCTTCTGTCTTTTTTTATCTTCTTTTGTCACTTGAGCATGTTGTGGTATACAAATTTTCTTACTGCTTAGTGCTACATAGTTTGAAGTAGACCCTTCACATCGTGAAATATTATAATATGCATTTCTCCTCTTAAACTGAAATCGTCTTCCAGATGTTCAAGCCATCCCCTCCAGTAGACACTAAGCAACCAGGGATTTGCTTGTGCCACCTGACATCCTTAACGTCTCTTTGCCAATGCACAAACAACAACTGAGGTGGGATGTCACTTAATTCTTGTGCCTCCTTTCTCTGTTGTGCAATTTCTTCATCGTCCGCCTCCACTGCCAAGTCCCATAATGTTACAGTGTTGTCCTCTGAGGAAACAGCTATGATAGACTCATCCAATGGATTGAATGAGACTGATGTAATAGGCGACTTGTGGAAATCATAGTGAGCCACTGGAGCAGGAGTTTCCTTACCTCCAAAATTCCGTAAGTCCCACACACCCCAAGAGCCATCGTCATGACCTGAAGCCAATAAGTGGTTTATTTTGTCACTCCAGGATATGACATTCACATCCGACTTCGACGCAACGACAGATATAACAGGCTTGTGTTTCTTTGATCTGGTATCCCAAATGCGCACATAGCCATCGCATCCCGCCGTTGCAAACACGGTGTTTTCTCCCGTGGACCACTGAATATCCTCGATCGACTCTTGCGAGGCAAAAAATGGTGTTTTATCTGTGATCCAGCTTGACGTAGTACGCGAAGTGAGATGGATTCTTCCCAGACAATCGCCGCTTAGCAAGGCACCTGTATTTAGCAAGGGAGACCAGTCCAACCCGTAGCCTTCCACATTACCGTGCACTCGAACAGTGTGGCACGGTCTTTTTGCAGACTTGGGAATGACGTATCCAGGCGAATCAAACGCTTTGAATTGAGGCCCTAGATCAAAGATTTGCACTTCGCCGTTTTCTTGCAGGAGTGCAGTAAGGTATTCTCCGGTTTCTCGTGCATGAGGAGAAACTCTCACTCTGTTGGTAGTGGACTTGAGGGGAATAATTTCGGACATCATAACGGGGTCGATCGCATCTTCATCTTCGTCGTCATCCTCATTATCGTCTTCCTCCTCGTCATCTTTGACAAGGGTTTTGGCCAAAGAAGATAGTTTCATTGTGATCAATTCATTGTCCTTTGCCCTCGAAGCCTGGGTAGCTGTAGTGAGGTACACGGTAGCGGGAAAGGTTCTCCTCTCATTTCCCAAGTTATCTGGTAATATGTCAAGTGTCAAGCATGGCCATGGCATGTTAACATTATGAAGCATTTCGTAGACACTCGGATCTGCCTCCAAGACTTCATCGGGGCCCAAGGGCTTGGATCTGTGAGGTAAAAAGAGATTGGACTCTGGATGTTGTTCGCTGCTAGCCTCGAGTTCTTCCATCTTCTTTATTTGGGCATCTCCATCCACATCTTGCTCATTTTCTTCTGCTGAGTCAAGTTCGATGATTTCTTCCTCAGATTCAAAGTCATCTCCATATGGGTCTTCGTATTCTCCCATGTCAATATCCTTTTCCCCGTCCAGACTCGCCACTGTTGGAACTGAGTTCGAGTCGACTTTCACTGCAGTGCGAGGACCATGGTTGCCTCCCTCAGCCAGCCTTTTGCTCATTTTCAATGAATTAAACCACGCTGTGGACCGCAAATTCATTGTGAGATGTCTAGATGAGCGATGGGAAATTTTCAGCATCACGTGATTACGTCTTCTTGGATATCTCTACCCACTGCCGGCCACGAAAACAAGCCTTAACTCAGGATTGTAGATATCATACTAAAGTTAGAGAAATCACTCCCTTAAACTCCTATCAGGAGCATTCTTTTTTACAAATCACAAATAGCCAATTTTGATCGGATTGTGGTGTGGTGCACGGGTGTTTGGCCCCATTGCAGCACTTGCATCCATCATCTCAAGATATATCCATCAATCTCATGGAGAGGAGGGCCTTTCTAGATCAGCTGCCACCTCCTGGTTATGTGGCAGGTGTTGGTCGTGGAGCAACTGGGTTTACCACAAGTGCGGACTCGGGTCCCGTTAAATTCGATTCCCAATTCGGGAGCGAATTGGACAACAATGCTGATCCAGAGGAGGGTCTTTTGGGTCAATCAACTAGGTCTCTTGAGGATGACGAAGCTGACAGAATATATGAGGAGATCGATTCTCGCATGCAGAGGCGACGGCGAGCAAAAGATACCATCGATGGTGATAGCTTGTCCAAGGCGGTGATCCCAACTGGTACCGGGACTATAGAACGTGAGTTTTCTTTGTTTAAAAATGACCTAGCTTCCGTGAGTCGCCAGGAATGGGAAACTTTGCCTGAAGTTGGTGACTTGACGCGCAAAAACAAGAGGCAACGTTTGTTGGACCAACAGCTGCAGAGAACCTACGCAGCACCAGATATGCTAATTGCAAACGCTGGGTCTGGTTTGCGCCAGGATGCACTGAGAACTGGGTCTTCTGTTGATGATACCCATTCGTTTGATAATCTGGAAAAGTTGGCAGAAATTGAAGAGTGGGCAGAAAAAAGTTCTTTGATTGGTGATTTGGAAAAAGGAAGGTTAATTCTATCTTCTCTACGCAAAACCAAACCATACGAGGCAGCTCTGTGGATCTCATCTGCCCATCTCGAAGAGCTGGCTAAAAATTTTTCCCAAGCAAAACTGTTTATATCCAAAGGTTGCACTTTAGTTCCCCACAACGAACAACTTTGGCTCGAAAACATACGTCTACATCGTAGTAGTGGACCGAAAGCATGCAAAGCTATCATGAGTGAAGCGCTTCGTCTCAATTCAGAGCTGGAGAACTTATGGCTTGCTGCTGTTGATTTAGAAAATACTGCGGATGTTGTTTCGAAGAGAAAAATATTGATGAAGGCCTTGCAGTTTCTTCCCTCTAACCCCAAATTGTGGAAAGCTTTGATTGATTTGGAGGAAGACAGTTCTAGTAGGATTCGTCTTCTCAACCGTGCTACTGAAAATTGTCCTCAAGAATGGGACATTTGGCTAACACTTGTCAATGCTTCGTCCTACAGTGATGCAAAAGCAGTTCTCAATAGAGCTCGAAAACAACTTCCTACAGAGTATAAGATTTGGGTGACTGCACTAAAGCTCGAGGAGAGAGAAAATGAAGAGGTGTCTGTAGATAAGCTTTCGTCAATGCTATCAAAGGGTATGAAAGAGTTGGAAAAGCTCAGCTCCAATAAAAGTAGCTCTGAGTGGCTCGAAGAAAGTGTAACAGCGCTAAAAGAAAAGTTCGAAAAAACTTCCCAGGCGATCGTGAATTGCACTTTGAAAATCTTGCATTCTGAAGCTGGTGCAGGGAATGACATTTTTGAAATTGCCAATTCATTTGAGCGTGAAGTGCCATCGGTCGCAAGCTATCTATTTAGATTTGTTTCAAAATCCCAACCGCATAATATTTCGAATTGGATCAAGCTTTTCTCTTTACTCAAATCTGATCATAAGGGTCTTTTTGAGGTTTACGAAGAAGCAATGCAGCTCAATCAGAGTAATGAACTTATACCTTTGATGTACGCAAAAGATAAATGGATCTTGAGCCAGGATGTTTCGTCGGCAAAGTCCATACTTTCAAATGCCCAGGAGAAACTACCCTCGAATATTGACATCTGGGCTGCACGACTTAAGTTGTCGTTGAGGACGCTGACCATTGATGATACATTGAGTGTCTCAGCTGAAGCTTTGAGTGAAAATTTAAGATACTCTCCTCGGGCATGGTATAAGCATTTGCACATTCTTAGGTATTGTTTGAGCCAGGGTATAGCTCTGATAGATTTCAAAGAAGTGCTCAAGGTTTCAAAACAAGCAATAGAGCAGTTCCCTGACAATGAGAAAATTTGCTTGCAGAGGGCACAAATTTTGATTGAGTCAAAGGACATAAAAGCTGCAAGAGAGACTCTCTCTATGGGAACAAGAACTACAAACAATCCGCTTCTCATTTGGCTTGCACTTGCCGACTTAGATCTACATTTCTCAGGAGCAGCAAGATCGCGGTCAACTCTTGATATGGCTGTTATGAAATTACCGAATGCACCACTTTTGTGGGAGGCAAAAATAAAGCTTGAACTTCAAGTGAAGGATAATGTAATTGCACGGCAAATGATCAACAAAGCATTAAAGGAATTTCCAAGTTCGCCATATATATGGATCTTACATTTGAAAAACATCAACAAGCCTGCCCACAGAAAGAATGCATTTCTTGATGCGCTCAAGAACACAAACAATCTGCCTGAAGTTCTCACGTCAATAGGAGTATTTTTGTGGATGGAAGGGAAGTTTACGAAGGCAAAATCATGGTTTGATCGGGCTCTCATGTCTGATCGCACAAATGGTGACGTGTGGGGGTGGTTGTACTGCTTCCAAGAAAAATACGGTAGAAAAGAAGAAGTGAATGACCTACTCAAAAATTTTTCCGATTGTCTCGATGATATCAACAGAGGCCAGATTTGGAATTCTGTTGTCAAATCACCCGCAAATCTAGCGGTGCCACCTAGTGAATGTATTAAGTTGGTAAGTGACAAATTACTATCGACTTTAATATGATTTGGGTACATAAGGTAACCACGTCAATTGGAATTCAGAGGTTTGCCATATTCTTCGTAAATACGAAGGTTTAATGCGCTTAAAAAGCACGGTATTTGACTCTTCTCATTAACCCATTGATTCACCAATTCCTCACAAATGGTTTTAAATTTGTAATTCCCATTTGCCTTGAGGGTTTTTGTTTGTACATCAATAACAAGGTATGGCGTGCTTGTGTTCAGGTCTTTTTGGGTCATATATTTCGACGTGAGTTTTATTTTCGAACAGAACTCATTCGGGTTAATAGGATTAGCAATGAATTCGATTGAATAGCCAAAAAATCTCGAAATTATGGCGATAATATCGCGGCTCTTGTCAGTATAGACAGTTTTTAGTCTATTGAGTTTTTTGGTAAGTCCATCAACCTTTGTCTGAAGCAAATCCTTATCGTTTTCTTGCCTAGCAAAGATAGACTTAGGAATTGAGTCTACCTCTTTGGATTCAATCAATTTCGATACTAAATCACGGTTTTCCTTTCTTAGCAAATCAAGGGTCTCTTGTTTTATCAATTGGTCCTTGTTGAAGGGATTATCGCGTAATTCTAATATTCGTATGGACGATCTCTTGTTTGCTTCTTGGGCCAAATCTAACTTTTTCTTAAGAGATGCTAGCTCATCCTGCAAATCTTTGATTTCAGACAGTAAATCCAAGTTCTCTCTGCGTAAGGTGTTAATATTTCTAATGCTAATATCATCGGATTCAACCAATCGAGGTCTTTTTGAGGGTATACTTGGGCCATGATTGGCTTGGTTATGCTTGCTTCTCAATTGATCTATTTCTTGCTTGTATTCATCCACTAACTTTTCCAAGTTTGACAAGTATTGATTCATTGTTGTGTTTTCTTCTGTCTCGTTCGACGGTGCACTGCCTGGAACGTACTTCTGCTTCGAAGTAATTTCATCCATGTCCTTTAAAGACGTTCTTAAAAATTCAATCTCCTTGGAATTGAGAACTTTGCTCTTTAAGAGTTCTGCTATTTGCTTTTCTTTGGAAGCATTCTGCTCTTGTAAATCTTGAAGTTGTGGTAAGAGCTCTGTTTGGATTTTGTTATTTGTGTTCCGAAGAGTTTGTTCTGATTCAGATAGCTTTGCTTGAGTCTGGTTGAGGGTATCAAGAAGAACAAGATTTTTGTTCTGTAGGTGCTTGAAACTTTGAATGAAGTCAGTCACCACTTCGTTATCTGATTTATTGTCGTCGCCTTCAACTGTTGATGCAATGCTTCCAAAAAACTCGTCAAAGCGAGCCTTTAACTCTTTATTTTCCATCTCAAGTTCGGCAACACGCTCTTTGGAAGCTTCCAAACTCAGTAACCTTGATAGTAGGGAAGCATTCTTCTGTTTCAAAAGCTCCACGCTAGTTTTCAGTTGAAGGAGCAGGTCAATCTTGAACTGTAACTGGTTGTTAGTTTTCTGAAGTGAGACTATTCGTAATTGAAGATCATCAGTAATTCTCTTAGATAATGATTTTTCCATCTGAGAAGAAAGCATTTGAATCCTATCCAACAGGGATTCATTTTCATGAGAGAGTCTCTGGTTCTCGGACTCCAAATTAGTTAATTTTTCCCGTAGTTGATCATTGGTAGATAGTTCTCGATTATAGTCAACTCGCAAATGCTCACACTTGCCCGCCATTGTTTGATACAGCCTTTCAAGCTTGTCCACTTTCAGCATAAGGCTCTTGTTTTCCATTTTAAGAGACTTTACTTGATTAGAAAGATCCTGGGCCGTTTTCCCTGCTGTATCTTGCTGGTTTTGGACCTTCAGCTGAAGCTCTTTTCGTTGGTTGTAGAGAAAATCGAAGTTGGACTGGAGACTAGCCAATTCTTCATTTTTTCTCGTCAAAAGTTCTTCGTATCTTGCTATGCTTGATTCTTTACTCTGTTGGAGAAGCTTTTTTTCTGTTTTCAATGCGGAAAGTTCATACTCCAAGCGCAAAATTGCTTCCCGAGTGTGCTGCGGGCTCAAGTTGGTCCTCGATGGTTGGTCCAAGAACGGAGACAGACTGCGGTCGGTCATTTCAGTACCAGAGAGCAGTGCCGTACTTGGTTTCTATGTCTTCATATCGCGCGAAATGTGTAGCTCACGAAAACGTCGCGGCTGGTGTAAGACACCGCTGGGGCGTTCTAGAAACTATGGTGCATTGAAAAAGCAAAAAATTAGAAAAGGAGAAGGGGAATACGTGGAGGCAAGGCTGACAGTAAGTGTTTAGTTGTGTGCAAGAAGGTTCCAGAAGATTTGGCATAAGTAGAAGGTTGCCCGTTTCCCAATATGAAGCAGACGAGGCTAGCAGGTCTCAACACCAGTACACCCGAGTAATCCGGATCGCTTGACCAGTGGTGCTTTATCGGCATTCCAGCGGCCATATCCTTTACGATGTCTAAAATGTATGTATAGAAAGAGCAAAAGCCGTGGTACGCAAGGTTCTTGGACTTGTACTAATTTACAGCCCCCGGAATTTCAGATTGTTAGAGGAGTTGGAGAAGGGCGAAAAGGGCTTAGGAGCTCAATCGATCTCGTATGGGTTGGCGAATCAGGATGACATTACAATGACAAATTGGAACGGCACTATTTTGGGACCTCCCCATTCGACGCATGAAAATCGGATCTACTCTTTAAGTATCGTGTGTGGAAAGGATTATCCTGACAAGCCACCCACTGTCACTTTTGTATCCAAAATTAACCTCCCCTGTGTGGACCACCAGGGTAATATCTTGCCCGATGAATTTGACACGTTGAAGAACTGGAAAAGATCTACGACAATGGAAATTATTCTTTTGGAGTTGAGGAAGGCCATGGCTACTGCAGCAAACAAGAAGTTGCCCCAGCCCCCTGAGGGATCTTGCTACTAGCCCGTTGCATCCGCTTTAAAGGTCAATCCAGGTAAGTATTTATTACAGGTGTTATGCATGTATTTGGAGATCTAGTTTCTCTTGTAACCATTAGCCAAACCTATATCTCTTGGCCGTAACCGGTATTCTGGATCACACAGTGCCCCAAGGATACCTGTGTCCTGTTAGTACGATTGGGCTGGTACAAGCGCAGTAGTGGGGTTTATTTTGCGGCCGACTCCTCCTTTTGGGCCAGAGCTTCTATCCATTTCGCTAGTTCGACCTCCGCTTGTAGAAAACGTTTGATCTCGGTGCCATATTTCTCGTTAATTGAATCATTCGTATGCGCATCTGTAATCTCAATATTGATCCATCTTTCGCCCTTGACTTTTTTGCCGTTGATAGTCTTCGTATATGGTTCGAGACATCGTTGGAAGACTCTCTTGAATGGAATGCAAATCGTCTCCTGAACAGAATTGCTACTATTGATCCTGAAGGTGCATTCCAGTTGAGAGAGCGACTTAAGCGAACACTTGTACTTTTTGGGATTGTCGAGCTGTTCCTGATATATGCTTCGTACCTGGGCCAATGTCTGTACCGGCGTGGGTGGAGCCATTTTTTCCAACAAGGATATTAGCGGGTCTTGATACTCGAGTAACCTCACTATTTTTGAGTGAGCGCACAGAGCGAAGCGATAGTGATCCACTCCACGGTGGAAAACTTGATAATGTGACCGAATGCATTTATGACCAAAAATAGTAGTATATAAAAATTAGCACAATTTTGTTCATGCCTATGCAAAATTGGATTATCAAGCCTAACTTGCTTCGCCCAATGTATTGCCCCAAAATCTATGCTAGTCAATTTGCTTCGTTAGAACCTTACATCGATGCCACGGCGCAATTCTGCTTCTCGCAATTCAAACATTGCTTGAACCCCTACAAACAACACCCCCAGCGAAAGAATGGTGTATGCCAAGCCATTCAGCGTACTGACCAAAGCATTTAAGAGGGCAATTGTCCCATTTTTCCCGAGACAGAACCCGTACAAATTTGCAATCATCATCATCCAGATATTGATAACAGCCCCGCTAGCACATAAATGTCTATACCATGGCTCTTGTGAGTATCTTTTGAAATATGCCGTTGCAAAAATTTCCGGTAGCAAGAAAAGCACAACCAACCAGCCCCACATCAACAATTTCAATTCGATGTCGTGCCAAACTGCTACAAAACTGAACACCACGAGAGAGTTCAACACCCTAGACTTGAGTCCACTTGACCCTTTTCCTGCCCCTCCCATAGGAATGTAAATGTAGCGAATCACCCACTTGTTATATGATCGGTGCCATGCTCTCCAGAATGCAATTGCGGAGAAGTTATTATCCATGCATCTTATCAGATTCTCAGGGGGGTCTATCCCATCGAGCAAGCTCCAAAACCGGAATAATCTCCAAGGAATTAGAAGCTTGAGCCAGATGATGTTAAGGTTAAACATGCCTAGCATCGAAAGCTGGAACGGCGTGTTGCCTTCCCACGCATTTGTCTTGGATACTGCCACGACATACATGTAGTGCAAAAGAAACTCCATGACTAAAATGCAACAGATCAATCTTGCCCCATACATCAATATTCTCTTCCAGTTCGAACATGATTCGGCTTGATGATAATTAGACTGATACATATAGTCATTGAAGGTGATAATCGGGCCTGCTATGAACAACGGTGCATATGACAAATATGACAAATAGTTTGCGAATGAGTAGTCTTCCATTGGAATAGGAGCTGTCAATCTCGCTTTGTCGTCCAAATCTGGCTGAAGTGGAGGTACAGATTCGAAACTTCTGTCTTTGTCCAAGTTAATTGAAGTATCCGGACTGGTTGCATCTGTGTACTTGCGTTCCAAGAAATCGAGTGAAAATGAGAGCATTCGGAGTAATGTAAAGTTGTAGAATACGTCCCATCTTGCGACTATGCCACGGTAGCCATTGTCGAGAAAAGATATGTGCAAAGACATGTCTTTGGATGCATGGTTGATGAATAGAGTTGAGACACCATAGATCCAGATACTAGTCTTGGCAATCTTTGGGTCCTTTATGTGTTTCGCCATGAGGTATACGGCCAAAACATGAACAGCTATTCGCACGCAGTTTGTGCCATGCAATGCCAATAGATAGATACAACCGTAGTATAAGTCAAATTTTGTGCGCTTTACCCCGGTTACGGTAGTTATTGCTCGACGTAGAGCAACATGGGTTAGCATGAGTGACCAAATCAACCAGAAATTGGACCTTAAAAACCGGTACTGTTGGTCAGAATTGTCGACCTTGCGCCCGAACATCCATCCGTCGCTTAGCAAATGTTGGAAGCGGGGATAGTTTGGATTTGTCTCATTGGAGGCTTCCATACCGGCCTTGAACATCAACGGAACAACGATAATAAACACCACAATGTAGAAGCGGAACTCCAAGGTGCGCCAGCGACTCTCTGCGTGTGCCCTCGACATGATTGCTTTTCGCTTAGAAACATCGCTTGCTGGGCAGAGTCGTGTATCGAGCGCCTCCAAAGAGAAGAATTTGAGAATTTCCTCAAAAACCCACATCTTGAAAAATGCAGATTAATACCAGGCTTCTGGTTGGGTGTGGTGCTGTTGGTGGGCCATGCGCTGTGCGCGTTCCGCAACGCTATAAGGTGGAGTACCTAGCATATATGGGGAATTTAACTTTCGGCCCAAAAGCTTCTGAGAACGCTTTTTGGTTTATAGAGTATCATTTCCGAGAATTTGACTTGTTGACGGATTGGGATATGTGTTTTCTGCTATTTTGAAGCTGTTTTCAAATTTTTTGTGGCATGTGTCTTTTTGCAGATTTGAGGGCCTTATCTGGAATAATTGCAATGGGCTTTTGCAAGTTGACATGTCGTGCACAAAAAGTAGACAAAATGAGCAGAAAGTAAAAACTAAGCAGATCCTAAAGATAAAAGAAGAACAACCAGGAAAGCAGTGTCCATGGAAAATCGGAAGCCAGCAGAACCACAATTGGGCTTGTGGGTGAAGTATTGACAGTGCCTCTTGCTCTGCCGTGGGCCTGTATAGGACAGGCGTGGTGAAAAGCATTCTTGAAGGTTGAAACTACCATCGCAACAGACAATGCCCGAGGACCTAAACAGAAGACCCAATCCAAAGGGCTGGACGCCACCAAAGGCTCCATACAATCCGTACGATCCTTTGGACATTCGTCCCGCCGAGGGATACCCCTCGGAATTCAAGGTGCCCGGAGAGGCGCCCCAGGGCTTTTCGTCGATTCCCAAGAATCCAACTCAGTACCGAAAAATCAATGAAACTATGAAAAGACTCAACTATACCCCCAGGCCCACGTCCACACTATACCCCGGGCAGTATATGGTGTTACGGAAGGTCGACACGAATCAGCGGCTCAACACAGGAACAAGATGGTTTGGCACTTTCGTGACCGGGTCTGCGCTTGTATATTTCACGTTTTTTCATAGATGGAACGATGGTAGGGAAAACGTCATGTCAGACTTCTACAGAGCCAGACTACAATTGAAGGAGAAACTTTTGGGACTTACGGATGCTGAGCATGAGGACCTATACCACCCTAAAGATCCGAATATATCTGTTAGGAATGTGCGTGACACTGACTATATTCCAGAAAATATCCGGAGAACAAAAGAGGGCGAATACGCTTTGAATAGGCCTTCTGAAAGACATGTACTAGAAGCTCTGAGGGTTCAGCAGGAACAGGAAGAACAGCTTTTGAAGGAGTTGGAAATGCATCGCACTTTTGCTAAGGAGTTCATGGAAGACGATTCACCGAAGAAGAAGAAGAGATTTTGGCTATTTTAGGTGTCCTTCTTTTCAGCCTTGGATTTGTTATCATTTGCAAAGGCTTGTGTATGATCGTGTAAATAATCGACTAAACTTAATATACAACTATGCGTTGGTTGAAGTATTCAGCACGAGAACTGGTTATATTGTTGAAAGTTGAAGGTATTCTCTTTGAAGAGTTCAAAGAAAACGACTGGGCAAGATTCTTTGAGACTAAAATGATTAATCAGAAGGGTGGTCGAGCTAACGAATAGTATGTGATTAAAACATTTTTGGCCCCGTAGCGCCTAAAGACAATATATGCAAGTTGTTATCCCAAGTGACCATTAGAAGCACCTCGTGTTCAATTACCTCGTTGAAAAGTGGCGCATCACTATTGGAAACCTGGTATGGTTACTCCAAAAGTTTTTTGGAGTGCAACGCGGTTGTATAGTGTAGTGGTTATCACTTTCGGTTTTGATCCGGACAACCCCGGTTCGAACCCGGGTACGACCTTTATTTTTGTCCTGCCTGTCCCCAAAACCCCATCTGCCGTTCTGTTACCCGCCCCTGTGAGAGCACTATAAGCGAAGAAAAAAAAAACCTAACGTCTCTTTTTCTTTAACGCAAATTTAACAGCCGTCCACAGCGTAACAGCATCCCGCCGAGGTTGAACCCATTATGGCGTTCTTGACCCATGACCACAGGGGTATTGTTGTAATTTATTTCTGCGGCGGACTGGAGAACAAGAAGTTGATCTTGGGTGCAGCATTCCATCTGTTAATACTTTGTATTTCTAAGGGATTGCCTTCGTGTGCCCGTATGGGGTTTGCTGCAATGATCAGCCTTACATATTCACAGTTCAATAAACCGTTGAACTTTAGGCGTGTAAAAGACAAGGCGGATTTCTCGTCCATAGCTTCTGCCTGAAAGCACGAGAGATCCTTCGTTGCCTTGTTCTGCACAGCCGTCATCTTGTAGAAGGCATGTATTTATTGTCGCAATAGAACGTACCTGGAAGTAAGAGACAGAAGCAGGAGAACACCAAGCAGCATGGCATCAGTAATAGTGTACGGCGTCAGGATTTGGAGCAAGTGAAAACCTTGGTACATTCATAGCGACGACTGGTTGCGAACGAGCGCTACTAGTCGCATCGGTCACATGGAAGTACTTTCGTACCTCAAATCACAAATATGCTGAAATGAAAATTTCTTGTTGGGTCGCTTTCTTCCTGATAATACATGTTTGTGCTGCCGCGGGTGCATATGTATTTGAAGCTCATAATGCCAGTACGGCTTGCTCTGATGTGTCAAGGACTCCTCCACTCCAGCAATGTGACGTTGTTCGAACCTACTGCAATACTCTGGAATACAGGATTGGCTTGTTGAACTATTTACTGATTTTTTATTGTTCCCCGGTCAGATTGGCTCCTTCCTTATTGATAGCGATTGGCATCGCCGTGTGTTTCGTCTCGCTTGCTCTAACTGCTTCAGACTTTCTTTGCCCTAACTTGTACTCGATATCCAAGTTCTTGCGGCTCTCCGACAACCTTGCTGGCTTGACACTCTTGGCTCTTGGTAACAGCTCTCCGGATGTTATTTCCACATTCAAAGCGCTTGATGTTGGGGCAACTGCGCTTGCGGTCTCGGAGCTACTGGGCGCTGCGCTTTTTGTCTTGACCGTGGTTGTGGGCGCAATATCCATTGCCAAACCGTTCAAGGTCCCCAGATTCCACTTTGTGAGAGATGTTGCTTTCTATTTCATAATGACTTGCATCTGCTTGTTCTCATTTGCTCTGGCTCGTCTCACCTACTTCAACTCCACCGTCTTGTTCTTTTCTTACACCGTCTATGTGGTTGTTGTCGTGTTGAGTCACTCTGTTTTGTTGGAGAAAATAATCCACAGCTCTAACATCGCCAGGCTTAGGAGTAGTTATGATCCTCGGTTTCCTGACGAGCAGGTGGGTAGCACTTTTGGGCTGCTCGCAGACGACCATACTCCGTTGCCGTCCATTGACAGTTTAGGCTCCTTCGAACCTCATGCAGAATTGTTGGACGAGTACGACGCATTTCTCGAATCTCACCACTACCATGATGAGAGATTGCCTATAGAAACGGGCTCTTATGGTTTGAAAATGCTTTTGAAAGAATTGGCGAAGCATCTGAACAATTTACGCAACAACCAACCTATTTACTTGACAACCGAGAGGCCGATGGTGGTGTCAAATGAAGAACCTCAAACAAATAATCAAGCCTCTTTCATACATGCTGACTCGGGTGTGAATGTGACAGATGATCAGCCCTCGCAAGAAAAGCCTATTTGGTCACTTCTACTTCCTGATTTTGACCTGGAGAGTTCCATACTTGCAATTGCTTATAATGTAATGGCTCTACCGGCTACAATACTCCTCAGACTCACCACACCCAACCGGGATAAAGCGATAGAATACGCAGACTCTCTTACCTCCAATGCATTTAATTTCGATTCTGTGGCCGGAAACGTTGAAGAGGAAGATGAGTTTCTTGAATTCAATTTTACTAATGACTTGAGAGTATTCAAGCTCCAGATGTTCACTGCTCCGGTATTTGTTGCACTGGTATTATTCAGCCTGCGGTCTCACTTTTTTCTATCCATACTTACAATGACTTTAATGGCCGCACTATTAAGCTACTTGGTACCCGTTCCCAATAAGAATCCCCGAACAATACCCCAAAAAATGCAGTTGTGGAATTATTTTGGATCTTTTGTTGGGTTTGTCGTTTCCTTAACCTGGATATCTCTTTTTGCAACTGAGATTGTCGCAATCCTCAAAGCAATAGCTGCTATCTTCGACATTGGAGATGATATTGTTGGCACTACAGTCTTTGCGTTGGGCAACTCAATTGGAGACTTGGTGTCGAACCTAACAATTGCTAGAATGGGAATGCCAGTAATGGCTTTTGGGGCCTGCTTTGGGGGTCCATTACTATCACTTAGTTCCTTGGGATTCAGTGCGTTTGCAGTGATGTATTTCAATGGTCAAGATGCCATAGCAATTGAGTTTTCCCCAATCTTGAAAGTCAACTGTTTCACGTTGCTTTTCTCTTTGGTGAGCATTGCTATCTATATACCCCGGAATGACTGGGTATTTGATAAGAAAATTGGTCTAATACTTGTTGGTACATGGGTGGTTTGCAACGTTCTAATATTACTGCTCGGACTATAATTTTACTCATTTGAATTTTTCAAAACAATTCGATTGTATTATTATATACATTAAATGTTCTGCAGATGAAGTTTGTTTGTGTTTGAAGTGATTTAGTCAACTTCCTCAACAGTAGGGCCATCACTACCACTTCCTCCCGCAGCACCACCAGGGAAGCCGCCAGCAGCTCCGCCAGGGAATCCACCAGCGGCAGCGCCACCAGGAGCACCACCAGCCTGATAAGCTTTAGCCATAATAGGATTGACAGTGCCTTCAAGCTCCTTCTGTTTGTCGGTGTATTCTTCAGTCGTTGCTGTTTGGTTGCTGTCAATCCACGAAATGGCCTCCTCAGCAGCCTTGGTCACAGTTTCAACGTCCGAAGCATCCAACTTGGACTTGAACTGCTCTTCACTCAAAGTAGTCTTCAATGAATAAGCATAAGACTCCAAGGCATTCTTTGCCGTGATTCTGCCAGCTTCTTTCTCATCTTCCTCCTTATACTTTTCAGCATCTGAAACCATTCTCTCGATCTCCTCCTTAGATAATCTACCCTTGTCATTGGTGATGGTAATCTTCTGGGTCTTTCCAGTTCCCTTCTCCAAAGCGGACACATTCAATATACCGTTGGCGTCAATATCGAAGGTCACCTCCACTTGTGGAACACCTCTAGGGGCAGGTGGAATTCCAGACAATTCAAACTTACCCAACAAGTTGTTGTCCTTCGTCTTAGCTCTCTCACCCTCGTAGACTTGGATCAACACACCAGGCTGATTGTCGGCATAGGTAGAGAAGGTCTCAGACTTCTTTGTTGGGATGGTGGAGTTTCTTGGAATCAATTTAGTCATGATACCTCCAGCAGTCTCGATACCCAAGGATAATGGAGCGACATCCAACAACAACAAGTCCTGAGTCTTGGATGAAGTGTCGCCTGACAAGATTGCGGCTTGGACTGCAGCACCATAAGCAACTGCTTCGTCTGGGTTAATGGACTTGTTGGGCTCCTTTCCGTTAAAGAAGTCCGAAACCAATTTCTGAACCTTTGGAATTCTGGTGGAACCACCAACAAGCACAATCTCATTAACTTGAGATTTGTCAACTTTTGCGTCTTTTAAGACTTTTTCGACGGGATCCAAAGTGGACCTGAACAAGTCTTGACACAATTCTTCAAATCTGGCTCTTGTGACAGAAGTGTAGAAGTCAATACCTTCATACAAAGAGTCGATTTCGATAGAGGTCTGAGCAGAGGAGGACAAGGTTCTCTTTGCACGCTCGCATGCTGTCCTCAATCTCCTCAAAGCTCTCTGGTTGCCAGAGATGTCCTTCTTGTTCTTTCTCTTGAACTCACTGACAAAGTGGTTCACCAACCTGTGGTCGAAATCTTCACCACCCAAGTGTGTGTCACCAGCGGTGGCCTTAACCTCGAAGATACCATCCTCAATAGTCAATAAGGAAACATCAAAAGTACCTCCACCCAAATCGAAGATCAAGACATTCTTCTCGTTCAGAGACTTCTTGTCCAAACCGTAAGCGATTGCAGCAGCAGTAGGCTCATTGATGATTCTCATGACATTCAAACCAGCAATAAGACCGGCATCCTTGGTAGCTTGTCTTTGGGAGTCATTGAAATAAGCCGGGACAGTGATAACGGCGTCAGTCACTTTGGTTCCAAGGAAACCCTCGGCCGTCTCTCTCATTTTGGTCAAAACCATCGACGAGATTTCCTCGGGAGTGAAGACTTTCGTCTCGCCTTTGAACTCGACTTGAATGCTGGGCTTGCCGCCCTTGTCAATGACTTTGAAGGGGAAATGCTTCATGTCTTCCTTCACTTCAGAGTCAGCGAACTTTCTGCCGATAAGTCTCTTTGCATCAAAAACTGTGTTAGCAGGATTCATTGCTGCCTGGTTCTTAGCAGCATCTCCGATCAACCTCTCAGTATCAGTGAAAGCAACATATGATGGAGTTGTCCTGTTACCCTGGTCGTTGGCGATGATTTCCACACGATCGTTTGCAAAATGGGCCACACAGGAGTATGTAGTACCTAAGTCAATACCAATTGCTTTGGACATGTTGTATTAAGTTTTGATTTGTAGTTGTGAGTTTGTGATATCTACAAAGAAAAATCCCTAGGGATAAGGTTTGCTACCATGCCTTATATAGCAAGTTGCCATTAGGCTGGAAGCTTCTGGGTGGTTCGAAAACCCCACATTATAGTATGATTTCTAGACTATGCCGGAACATTCTGGAACGACGAGCGAACCATGGGGGTAGCTTCTGGAAAGCCCACGACGGCAAAAAAGACGGGAACAAGAATAGAAGAACGAGGTGCAGCTAACAGCGGAGCTCAATCCACTCAAGTGCCAGGATTTCTTTTCCAGAATAAGCCAACGTAATTGTGATACTTCGCAGTGGTGAAGCACCCATTAGTGTACTGAGTAGTGAGCAGCCGTCGCTGGCCTGGGGCGCCGCACTATCTGCAGTACAGTCCCCATATTTGCATATCTAGCGGTGGCTATAGCAAGCGAAAACAGGTGATACTGCCACCCGCTTTGGCCGGTCACGGCAGAGAGAAGACCGTTGAAGGTGTTCAGGTGTCCATTATACGGATTTCCTGCAGACATGTGATTGTGGTCCCGTTCGTGCCAAACCCTGTGCGTCGGAGTCAAGCTGACTGCGGGCGACTCTGTTCGGGCACGCGCACTGCCTTACCCTATAAGCAACACCATCGCTGATTTGCCCAGAACAGCCCATTCACCCGCTCCAGTTCCTTCGCATCATGTTTAAGACTTTGGCCAGACAGTCGCTTGTTCGCCCCGCTGCCCCATGGAGGGCCGCTGTGAGATTCAACAGCAACAATTTCAAGATTAACACTGAGTCCCACGTGTACAAGTACTCGGGTGAGCAGCCCAAGTTCGTCAAGTTCACCTCCGAGCACGAGTGGCTTGCTGTGCAAAACGACGAGACCGCGTTCATTGGAATCACGCATTATGCATCGGAGGCGCTTGGCGATACGACGTTTGTGGAATTGCCGGAGGTGGGCGTCACGTACGAGGAAGGCGAGTCTATCGGGTCTGTGGAATCGGTCAAGAGCGCCTCTGAGATATACAGCCCGGTGAGTGGAGAAGTCATTGCCATCAACGACGGGTTGGAGAGCAAGCCGCTGTTGATTAACATTGACCCAATGGGAGCCGGATGGATTGCGCAGATCAAGTTGGCGGAGCCTTCCGAGACCCTTGAGAACAAGGAGGGTTTGTTGGATGAGGCT
Source organism: Metschnikowia agaves (assembly GCA_963678735.1). Lineage (NCBI taxonomy): Eukaryota > Fungi > Ascomycota > Pichiomycetes > Serinales > Metschnikowiaceae > Metschnikowia > Metschnikowia agaves. The sequence continues at coordinate 23,720 of CAVMBV010000003.1, read as the reverse complement.
GCCTATGTTGAAAGCTTGGAGGACGACTAATAGACTGGTTGCGCTGCAGGAAGCGCCCAATAGCCAACTCCCTGTTCATAAGGCGAGGAAGCTACGCGGTGCATCATCCTGTGGACATTTTCCACGGGCCGTAATGCAGCAAACAGGATGTCAGATAACGCCGGGGAGTACCCAGCTTGTGTATGCTCAATATAAATTATTCATTGATAAAATAAACATTCACACAGATGTTCGGCTATTTAAGCATAATACGAAGTATCCTTCTTACGAGAAATGAACAGCAATAGGCACAATGATGACAATCAACACAATGATGATCCCCAAGATAATGCACATTCTCATCTTCATGTCCTTCCACCACATGTCTTTCCTGACCCTGTTGGCTCCGCGGCGGAAGCCCTGGGCGCTGATTGCGAGGTTGTCTGTTTTGTTCTCGATCGAGTCCAACCTCTCTCCTCGTTCTGCAACCTTGTTGATGTTGTCTCTCATGATGCCAACAGTATCATCGATTTGCTAGAGCGTTAGTATTCCTTCATTTCTTGTTTTTCTCCAGTGCCGTGTATTTGGATAATTGGTGAGTGACAAGACACCCTCTAAAAACCACTCTAAGCACCAATCTAACACCATCTAAACACCACGTAACTCAGCAATCTCGCTGGAATCAGCAATCTCACTGGAATCAGCAAGCTCACTAATCAATGCCTACAGAGGTTCTTGCCAATTAGCGACTTCTGGCCTGTCCTCAAGCACATCTCGTAGCCGGGCAAAACGACGGGACCAACACTGCTAGCGAAAGGAAGAAGCACCTATGCAATAGAATACGTACCGCCTGGATGGCAGCCGTCCGGGAATTGGACTGCTCGCCCGTTGTCTGATTGGGGATGTATGGGTCGTATGGCACTGAAGAAGACATTCTGGCAAGTAAAAAAAAAAAAAGTGCTAGGTGGAGCCCTTGATTGATTTTGTAAATCGAGCGAGGAATGCGCAGTGCGATCGTGACTTGTTGAAGCGTGGCGAGAGCAGTCTCAGTGGCCGGCTATTTAGTAGATGGAGCACCCGAAAAGGAAACACAGAGAAAGAGGCAGACTGTGGGTTTGCGTTTCTGTGCTACAACCTGAAACGACGATGGCCAGCGCCGGGCAGGGCCGGGTGCCGTGCTGTTTCTACGTTGTCAGAAATATTAACCTGTTGTGTTGTCCCTCTTTTTTTGCTCTCTACCTTCTTTCGCATGGCAGTTGCGAACATGCTGCCATGCCGTTCTGCCATGTTCAGTAGCTATGCTTCACCGCATTATGGGCGCAAAACCCACACTGCAAAATTTGCAGCCTGTCCGCAAACAGGTTTGCTACAAACATGATACGCTCGCAAAATACATGGTGGCGCCAAACATGGCTTACCTTCTCCACCGGCCTGTCAGCCGATCCCCAACTGGCCGGGGCCATGTGCTGGGACTGACTGGCGGAAAGTCGCGTATTGCCCGTCCGTGCAGGGACCCTCACGAGAAATCACTGGCCCCGGCCCCAGCTCAGCCTCAAAGAATGACTGGCTTTCGTGCTAAACATACTACCGAGAAAAGAGTGCAAGGTTAATCAAAGGCACCAGCAGTGCTCCAGAAGAAGCACCAAATTGCGGCGCCACAAAAACGGCAAAAGAGCAGCAAACAACACATACACCGCACGGGCTTACGTGGCTGGGCAGTTCGCGGCAGGCCCCATCCTGTTCTTTCCAAACACCTCTTTTTAGCTTTGCCAGCCCTCGCCTTTATCGTCTGCCGTGAATTCTGGTGTATAGTCAAGTGGTTAAATACGATTCGGCAACCTCACCACGCGCGCCTTGTGGTCGTGCTGCGTGCAGGAGCGCGAATCGTCGCCTCCTCCACCGTAGAACAAATTCCACCAGTCCTTTTTCCACTCTTCCTTTTCTTCTTCAATACATCAATTATAATAACACTTCAAAATGGACGGTGGTATGTATCAATCAAAAGCATGCTCGCGCGCGCAGGCTACGGGGATCCGCCGGGCCCCGTTCGCTGTTTCGACTGTGTGTTTCCTCTAGCTTCTCTGTTTTCTAGTTCCACGTTTACTTGTCTTTCTGTCTATCTCTTCCAGCTCCAACGTGGCGTGTGATCCGCAACGAAGCGTCCTCCTCGCATCATTCACAATTCAATCATGCCCAGGCTCCGCCTTTTCCTGCTCGAATCTGCCAAGTCCTGATTGTGCTTCGGCCCGAGCGAGTGCCGTCCGACGGTGGACTCGCCGACGACCTGATTTGCATGTTTCAGGATGCGGCCGGGTGAGAATGCTAATGGGTCTCGCATATGTCCAGGTCCTGCTCTCAGTTTCTGGGCCGACGGAGAATTCATCGTTTGGACCGTTGCCGCCCACTTGCCCTATTTTGATTCTACAACTGGTCGTCGACTCGTGGTGTAAGGATGTGCCTCGATTGCGACCCCTTTACTTCCCGCCTGTGAAGCAACGGCACTGGACTGCAACGGGACTCTCGCTAGTTGGACGCGCGCAAGGGAAAATGACGGAAAACGCTCACCACTCTCTTCATGCGCGCTGCATTATACTGGTTTGGACAATTACTAACTCATCTATAGAAGAAGTTGCTGCATTGGTTATCGACAATGGTTCTGGTATGTGCAAAGCCGGTTTTGCCGGTGATGATGCTCCACGTGCCGTTTTCCCATCTATTGTGGGAAGACCAAGACATCAAGGTATCATGGTTGGTATGGGCCAAAAGGACTCTTACGTTGGTGACGAGGCTCAATCTAAAAGAGGTATTTTGTCTTTGAAGTACCCAATTGAGCACGGTATTGTCAACAACTGGGATGACATGGAAAAGATCTGGCACCACACTTTCTACAATGAGTTGAGAGTTGCCCCAGAGGAACACCCTGTTTTGTTGACCGAGGCCCCAATGAACCCCAAGTCCAACAGAGAAAAGATGACTCAAATTATGTTTGAAACTTTCAACGTTCCAGCATTTTACGTCTCTATTCAAGCTGTCTTGTCCTTGTACGCTTCTGGTAGAACTACCGGTATTGTCTTGGATTCCGGTGATGGTGTCACTCACTTGGTTCCTATCTACGCCGGTTTCTCTATGCCTCATGGTATTTTGAGATTGAACTTGGCTGGTAGAGACTTGACCGACAGATTGATGAAGATCTTGTCTGAACGTGGTTACTCTTTCAACACCTCTGCTGAAAGAGAAATCGTTCGTGACATCAAGGAGAAATTGTGTTACGTTGCTTTGGACTACGAGCAGGAAATGCAAACCTCTTCCCAGTCTTCTGCTATTGAGAAGTCTTACGAGTTGCCTGATGGACAAGTTATCACCATTGGTAACGAGAGATTCAGAGCTCCCGAGGCTTTGTTTGACCCATCTCTTTTGGGCTTGGAGGCTGCTGGTATTCACGAGACTACCTACAACTCTATCATCAAGTGTGACGTTGATGTCAGAAAGGAATTGTACGGTAACATTGTTATGTCTGGTGGTACTACTTTGTTCCCAGGTATTGCTGAGCGTATGCAAAAGGAAATCACTGGTTTGGCTCCTTCTACCATGAAGGTCAAGATTATTGCTCCTCCAGAGAGAAAGTACTCTGTCTGGATTGGTGGTTCTATTTTGGCTTCTTTGTCCACTTTCCAACAGATGTGGATCTCAAAGCAAGAATACGACGAGTCTGGACCAACTATCGTCCACCACAAGTGTTTCTAAACATGCTGGTTGCCTTTAACTGCAAGCCTTGTGTTCTTGTGGGAGCCATATTCTTTGCCTTCCCGTGACTAAGTTTCCTCCATATCTGTTTATTGCTTAGAAAGCAATTATATATGTCAGGAATCCAAAAGATAACCCTAGATCTATTCCTTTTGTAGAATGGCTAAATTAGTTCTTATTTTATTTAATTTCTAAGTAGGGCGTTGCATTCTCAAGCCGGCCCAAAACGCATTTGGGGGCATATCTGGCAATCACATTATCTTCGTGCAACATGTCAAAGCTTTCGGTTGCATCTTGTCCAGCAAATTTGAGTATTGAGTCTCGCCCGCCAGGATGGTCATCCAAGAACGAAGTGAGGTCCAAGACTACATTCTTGACGATCACCCAGCAATCATTTTCGTTATTGTGCTTAGAAACCTCTTCTGCAGTGAAAGTTTTCGATGGAATTTGGAATTGTTCATGCGCATTACCCGTATCCTTTGAGTCTGGTCCCGTTGAAGTTGGAACTCCAACTTGTCGAACTTGGTTATTAGGAGCAGCACTGCCCGTTTGCGATGCCTGCTCCGAGTCACCTAAATCAATTGTGATTTGCTTCGTGTTAGGATTGATGTGGAGGTTTATTTGGTTTAAGCGATCGGTCACATTTGATGCAGTCAGGGCTGGTTTCTGAGAAAGCCTTCTCATCAAGTGACTTGAGGCTTGATCTGCAGCCAAGCGACCATATACAACACAAGCCAAAAGAGAAGACCCTCCAAGTCTATTGTGACCGTGGACACCGCCCGCAACTTCCCCAGCAGCGAACAAACCATGAAAAACGCTCTCCTTATCACCATGGTGGTATACAACCTGCGCTTTGTCATTGATTTTAACCCCACCCATGGTGAAGTGTAATACACGGGCGATAAAAGCAACGTGATAAGTGTTTTCCTCCTTCATGTCATAGGGAGTTGTAGGGAAATACTTCTTGCCGAAATCGTCCTTCTTTTCTCCACTTGCAGCAGAATTATAGTCTGCTATTGTCAGGGACAACTTCTCGAAAGGCACTCCAATCTCTGCAGCCAATTCTTTACCACTCACGGATCTTAACAATTTCCTTTGTGTATAATGTTTAATGTGAAATTCAAGACGCAGCTCGCTTTGCGTATTCAAAACTAATCTCAAGGGACCATTCCCAGCCTGTAGTTGCTTAAGCATTTCTCCACTTATATAATCCCTTGTACCTAGCTCATCACAAAATCTTTCACCTTTACCATTGAGTATAATTCCACCTTCCCCTCTGAGAGCCTCAGCACCCAAAAACAAAAACCTTGGCTGTTTCTTGCCCTCGATTGCTTCTGTGTCATCGTAGTCAATGAGCCCTGTTGGATGCACTTGGACCTTATCCATGTCGATGCCAATTCCCAGATTTTTCATTATGATCTTTTGGCCGTCGCCAGTAGCATGAATGCCGTTAGTGGAGGGGAGATCAATGATATCAGGACGATATTTGCGCAATAACGAGTTTTTTGTGAAGTCAGCAGCATAGCCGCCGGTGGCCATGATCACCGGACCTAAAACCTCTCCCTTTTCCTTCGTCTTCAAGTCTTTGTACTTCACGCCTTTAACTATGGATTTGTCCCCATCATCGGTAATGAGATCGATCACTTGAGTGTTTTTCAATATCATTACACGGTCAGGCTCAGCGTCTGCTAAGTTCTCAAGAGTTTCAAGCAATTTATACGTAATTGCCATACCCGGGAACTTGGCATCCTTGCCACGGTGAGTTCTGGGCTGGGAATGACCACCTAACCGACTCACAACTGACAAGTCCAACCCGAACACTTCCTGGAGCCAATGCACAGCATCTGCGCTATTATAGGTGAGCACTTTGATGAGAGCTGGGTTGGCTCGATCTTTTGCCGTAGCCAAGGTGTCTTGGTAAAATTGTTCAACGGAGTCTGGGATCTTCAATGCTATTTGCGTACGTGTTAAAGACCCGTTGATACCCGAAGTTGCTTTTCCACTATTGCCACTAAGGAAGCCTTGCTTGTCAAGTAAAACCACATTGGCGCCACGGATATACGCCTCGTGAGCAGCAGAGAGGCCTGCTAGACCGCCACCGACAATAACAATGGGATTATTTGGGAACGACATGGTTTCCACTGAGCAGAAGAACCCAAGCTCACTGTGGAGAGAAAAAGACGAGAACTTCTCGAAAAATCAGAAAAAGCAGTAGCTCTTTTGCAAATGCCCTCTAAGCTTGATATTTTCTGTCCTGGCTAATTCTGAAACCCGTTTCGCTATTATTACGCTGAGATTTACAGAAAACCTGGTGATGATGTGTGCTTACTCCCAGGGCTATCACTGGTCAATAGGCGTGGAGACACCTGCACTCAAAATTGCGGGGTCAGGCAGGAAGTGAGACTATGATCAGAGCCCGATCCTCCACAATACCAAACTCCGAGCACTGGGTTGCTAACAAACTAGGCGCATGCACTCTGGTAGCTCCCGACCTGGGCCTCGCCGAAGATCGACAAGCACCGATCACATGATCGGCTGCCTTCCAAATAAGAATTAAGAGTTGTGATTTCGGCATCGTAGGCAAGCAAAGGTAGTTCCGCAACATGGAGGTGATGAAAATTACACCAAGTCACTAGGACGCTGGAGTAGCGTGACCGAAATGGCGGCTGCTTCACATTCAGCATTTGCCGATCAACCACAATTCATTTTCTGCCCAGCCAGTTTGCAGCTGCTCCAGCTTTCAGTATGTCTGTTATTTTCGTCATTTATTGTCTCTTTTGCTGGCTGATCTTTCGTGTTCATCCTGCTTTCAAATGTGTCGAGACGACTTCTTTTCAAGATCGTCCATGACGACAAGATCAGGAAAGCTAATCTTGCCGATCGGCATTGTGCCTTCCTGAACTCTTGTTTAAACGAAGCAGAATTGATTGGCATGGCTGGGGCCAATAATTGCTTAAAGAGGAGATTCGTAAACAATAAAATTAAACTACGTCAACAGAGAAACCACCACCCCACTCTCCGCAAGTGGTAATGGAAGCAGGGCCGCAAGCTCTAAGTTTGAACGCGAAGTTGTTTGTGGAGCCAGCGCCTCCAAAACATTCCATCGAACATCACTGCTTATTATTTTTGACGCTGGTTATCAAATAAGCGGCCTGTGGTAACTCGAGTCCGTGCAAGAGTCCTGAATCTAGCCGCATCAAAACAAAGAATTGAAGGTCGCACAGCATGCAAGAAGAAGATTTTCCATGTATAAAAATCGTCTCATTTTGAGCGAAACAATGGGACGAAGGGACAAAACGAAGAAAATGAATATACCAGTGTATTGTGCATGATGCACTCCTTCTTAATGATAAGTCAGGCAAACTTAGAACTTGGATTATCTGTTTAAACTCGAACGATTTTCTGCTTTAGTGCTTATATAAAACAGTGAATTTCAGTATAGCTTTCCTTTAGCTTACATATTGGGATATCGACTTCAATGAAAATTCAAAGTCTTCTAGTTTCGATAGCCTTGTTCGCCTGCTCGCTGGCTGAGCCAGTATTTTCAGGACTAGAACCGGGTTTGGCTGCGAAACTTTGGAACGTTCCTCATTCCAAAAATTTGTTACATGCGGAATCTTTCTTAAAAGAAAACGATAACATAGTATTCCGCACAGTCGGTGGTATAAAAAACCCGACGTTTGATTTTTCGAAAAAGCATCCACACGGAGATTTTCTTTATGAGTTGAACGCATACTTTGTTCCCTCCGTTAGTGGCCAATATAAATTCAGGTTGGATCCGCTTTCAACTGCTTCTTTACAATTAGGTGCTGGACGATCATGCTATGATAATATCCACGAAAGTGTTCATGGAAAGTTGGATATCGACACAACAAAAGGAAAAACGGTCGCTTCTTTCAACTTACTAAAGGGCCGCTTATACCCTATGAAAATCGTCCACATTCCGAAAAAGGGCGATGGTTCGGATATCCAGCTTGATGTGTTGTTACCTAATAAAAAACGGATCCAAAACTTGGATTCCTACATTGTTCAAGCTAAGTATAAATATGACATTCGTCTGAAGGACGCTATAAGTTTGGCAGGTTCTTCTATTCGTGCATGTCCCCCAGAAATAGTGATTCTGAACAGTTTTAGGGTAAGAACTTTTCAAGTTCATCCTAATATTTTGAGACATGTTGATTTGCTTGTCAACGGTTACAAAAGGTTGCATTTGGTTCATGAAGATCCTTCGGTGCGGATTTCCATTTCCCCTCAAATCTATGGACAGCCTGTTCAATTGCACAATACTCTTATTGAATTAACCGGCCATTTGAAGCCTAGGAAGAGCGGAGATTACAAATTTGAAACACAATCTAACATTCCTGTTTCAATTCAGGTTGGACCCGGAACTCCGGTTCCGGATAATACCCTTTTCAAACATATCGATGCTTCTTGGAAACAACTTCATACATCTCCGAAAAAACCAAGTTTAAGTTTACTAGATACAACGATGACAGAAGATTTGTATTATCCAATTCGTGTTGTTGTATTTAGCCCATCTGCAACCCCCCAGTTCTCTATGAATCTTAAGGGACCCGATTCTGAGAACATTGACATCTCTGAAATCAGCTGCTATATTCTGGAAGCTGAAAATCTTCCAGAGAACCTAACTACGCAAAGTGAAGAAACGATAAATCCGAATAGTGTACAAAAGGATGGTTTTGAAGCTGAAAGGACAACGAGCTCCAGAAACTCTTCACCCGTGTCGGTAAATAAATATCTGGCTGAACAGAAGACTGTTTCAAAATCTTCTGAAGCTCAACAATCTTGGCTGAGTTTTTTAAAAAAACAAGAAGAAGAAATTATACCTTCACAAAATACTTTGCTTAATATCGAACCCACAAATGAAAAACATATCTATGAAGGTGTAGAGGGTAAAATGAAAGGAACACCATTGTACAACCCGCACGCCTTGACTTCATCATTTTCAGAAAGTCTTAAGCCTAAGGGAAAATTTTTGAACAAAGACGAAAATAAAGACTTCATCGCAGCAGAAATATCTCAAATCTTGCGAGAAAATAATCCAGGGACGGAAGATGGGAAGTTGAAAAATAATGAGATTGGAAAACATGTCAAAGATGCAGAGCCGACCAACATCGATGATGGTGAAAGAATAATTCATGTAAATACTTCCAGTGATCAGGATCTGGATGATGGAGGTATTTTTGGTTCTTTTTCCTCAAGTTCTGAAAACGACCTGGAAGGCCCAATCCTAACACAAATTTCTCAAAATATGGATACAGACTCTTCTAGCTTAGAACATGAGAGTAAGAATGCTCCTGCAAAACTGCTGAAAGAATCCTTGGGAAGAAAAGAGGTTCCCCAGAGCTCAGATGAAGAACAAATGGAAAATGAAAAAAATGACAATAACCCCCCACTGTTAAAGAATCCTCCGTCAGGGTATTCTAATTCTGATAATATTTTGGATAAAGCTGGCGAACAATTTCTAGAGGATCAAACTGATCAGACGAAAACAAGCCTTAACCATGAAACCAGCAATTGGCAAGAGGGCTCTAGAACACTGCAGGAGTCCTCTTTCGAAACTTCTGTTGATTCTGCCAGAGATAAGGGAGAATCTTTCGAAATAAACCCAGAATCAGACGTCCTGAATCTGAATGACGCAATAAAGAAACATGATCTGAAACCTAATACACAATCAACTCTTGAAAACCCTGAGCTTATGAATGGAAATACTGAACCATATATCGAAGTCTCGACTGATGAGAATGGGGAACCTCTTGGGAAATTTACAGATACAAACGAGAACGAAGTAACAACTTCGAATAATGAAATTTTATCTGGGCAGAACTTCGATTCTTCCGATGTAAATCAATCGCTGTACCAAAATTTTCACAATGGAGTTTTGCCAGACTGTCCTTCAAATTCACTCTCGCTAGAAGAGATTGATCAGATTATTCCTGTGATAGATCAAATGAGACATATTGTAAAAGAGAGACTCGACCAATTAGCTGAAAACGAACTGCTGGTGCAGTCGGCTGAAACTTCCAAAAATATAAGTCTGAATACAGAAATTTCCCTGATTGAGAATTTTCAAGATAACGATGAGAGCTACAAAGGCGAAATGGAATTTCTGTCGACTCAAAAAGATGATCTAACGGAACTAGCTAAAAAGGCGTCAGATTTATTGAAGTTGGCAGATTCATCTTATGACACTTCAAGTGGAGTTATCGCATCTATGCTAGATGGAAACGAAGGGGAAGACTTTAAAATTTCCGAAGCAGATGAGCTCTCAATGGAACAAATCAATGAACTTACAGCATTAGTTGACCAACTTTCTCATATAGGACAGTTTAAAGGGGAAAACAATAGCCTGTGTTTTCTAGGCGAAAGAACCCAAACAGTTCAAGTTAAGGAACACATTGCTCTTGATGGAAGCACTAACCATTCAACCGAAAACACTGAGGGCACCTCAGTACAACAAGAACCAAAGTCACAAGCAATCTCTCTGAGTATTGCTAGCCCAAAAAAGGTAGCACCTTATCCTCTCGAAGCAGAATCAGAATCCAATGTTGAATCAAACATTCCTTTTTCCAATCAAAATATCACCAATGAAACAAATCAACCCTTATTGAAGACAGATGATATAAAAACTTTGTTAGATGGAGATTTTTCGCTTCGCAAACCTATCAATCCACTTGCCATATCAACTATTAACTTGGAAGTTGATAAAAACTTTCCTCCAGCAGAAAATAACATGGATGGTGAGCTCGTTAGTGTTTCCAATATCCCTCTGTCCACACAAGAACTCAAGACGAATGAACCTTCAGTATTGTTCTCTGACTCAGATCTGGTATCTCAAGAGTTGAACTTTGAAACATCTCAAAACTCACAAAATCTTGATCAAGAATATCCAGATAGTTTTTCATCTAAGAGTGAAAAGCTATCTCATTCATCAAAGGATTTTGAAAATATGCAGTCAGAACATTTCCTACTAAATTCAGGACATGAATCTACGGATTTAAATTTTGCTGAGAAGTCTCATAGAAGGGTAGGATTCAGTGAACCTGAATCCCACAGTCATGAACATTCATTGCAATCACTATCTTCCAATGACGCATCATATGGCTCAACAAATTTTACTGAGATTAAAGAAGACGCACGCTTGCGAAATTTGATCAACAATTCTAACTCTGAAATCAGGCCTCAGTCTGATAAACACAAATTCTTGCATAGCGAGGAAAGAATTTTTGAGGAAAGAAACAAAACGGTTCCCACCCTATCATCCTTGAATTATGTAAATAAAGGCAACAGGTTTGCATTCAGGAGGTTTCTTTTGGCCGCATCATTCATCGTTGGACTTTTATAGTTAATGGTCACTTTGAACTCTTGTTTGGATAAAACATTTAATGAATTGTCAATTTTGAGCCTCAATTAAAAGGTAAGTTTACATCAAATGAACAAAAATTATATTCGGGAAATATAAGTCACCACACAGCGGTCTGAATTTGCCCTTAATGCATATTTTCGTGTACTAGTTTATAAGTAACTTCAAGCGATTTCATTTAACTTGTTGTACTGATGTTACCAGCTCAGAAAAACATAACTATAAGGTAATTAGATAGAATATACGACAGGTAAATACCTATGTGCTTATTGATTAAAGTTGGATGGCTTTTATTGTTAATAAAAGGCACGAACTTTATTAAGTAATGGTGGAATATTTTGAAGACGTCTTTAAAGCATTATCATCAAACTAACAAAGTTTGCTGAAGCTTAAGGAAGTTCAGCAATTATTGGTGTAAGTAGATAGTTTCTATGGAAGAAAACATATACTCACAATAGGACGAGTAGTTGCAAACTTTAACGAAATTGAAATTATGTTGTTATTGGTGTAAATCCAAGTAAATCTTTTCGTCTTGTTATTCTATTCCCAAATTTGAATATTTCGCACATAATTTTAATTTTCTCTAAATTTCTCTCTTAACTTTTCTCTCTTATTTTCAAGCTTCGTCTGACTTTTCCCGATTAAAACGGAGTTGTGTTTCTTGACAATGTTGTTGTTATTTTTCTTCATTCTACCAGGCTTGACCTATCAAGCAATGCAAGTCAACAACCAAAAATATGTGTCGTATGAGAACAAATTGGAAAAGAAAAACAGGCTATTTGACTTCGATAAAAGTATAAATGAGAATAATCGAAAGCCATCAAGACATATCGTCCAATACTTCTACTATGAAGTGCCAATATTTTTGGGATCACATGAGCAGTGTACTCCAGCACTTTTAGAGTTTTGTAGTGGGACAACAGTGGCGGCTGCATCATACATGCCAAGTAACTCTAACACGACACATCACATATCTCATTTTACTTCACACGGAGCATCCTTCAACCACATAGCAGATGAAATCATGTTTCTTCAAGAGGAGGAGGACTTTCCAGGCTTTATCATACAAGACTTCCAATTTCTTCATAATTTGGTTGATGATGGTTATTCAATTCTTGGGCTTGGGCCTCAGAGAAGTGGGATAATTGATTGCATTTACAGGGAAGAAGCCATCAAAGAGCCAAGTTTTTCTCTTATTCCACTAGACAATGGTGGGGTCGATTTAAAAATTGGAAAGCCTATGGCTGAGAATTTTCCTGACAACTTTGTCCAATTTAACTATGATTGTGATGCTGAATCTAACTTAAATATCAAGCTTGATTCTATGACAATTGGCACCGAGACATGGAACGTGAACGAAACTTTTAATCTTGATTCTCTGAAACCTGAACTATATCTACCAGAAGAAATGTTAAAAGCTATAGATAGAATTTTTGACGTTTACATGGAACCAGGGGTACAAAATCCGGCTCGTATTGTGTCTTGCTATCAGCCCAGTCACAGGGTGATAAAGTTTACGTTCGGAGAAAAAGATATTAGAGTGCCTTTCGATAAGTTAATTTTCAAACCGGCCCCAGGGGTTTGCACGTTGAAAGTTTCCCCTACATCAGGGGTTCCAATTTTAGGGCATCCTTTTTTTAGTCAGGTCTACTTTCATGCCAATCATGCTGAACTGAGCTTCTATTTGGCTCAAGTCAATGACTTAGGGACTGACTACGACATTTGAGGCGCATAATACAAAATTATTCCGGACAACAGACATATGTTAGTCTGAGTATTACGTGACTGTGTAACCTTACAAAATATTTAGTTATTTTTTATTCTATCATAGTAGTTTTATCTCGCGTATATCACTTGCTTTGATGACGTCGGGTATAAACGTTTCCTCCACAAGAGTCGCATTAACTCCGACATCTTCCATGCATATACCTGCAAGTTGTTTGCACTCTGCATGTGCATTCTTCGAAGTTCATATCTGAAATCAGGTTAATCAAGCGAACAAGTCTGTCTTATTTTTTGTGTTATCTTTACAATTTTCAGTCACTTGAAGTGCTGAGCACGAGTGGATTGTAACATTAAAGTTTGTTATCATTTCCTTTGACATACCTTAAACACTATAACGGAAACCGGGGTACTTGATGACGCGTATTTGATGCAGGTTGACGTTTGCAGTTTTTGCACCCGTGTTGCTTGCAATTGTATAATAAACATGCGCGTGGTAAAAAGAAAACAAAAGCATATATATTGGGGGGGGGGGAGCAAAGGTTCTTTAAGCTTGTTAAAAAAAAAGCATAGCATAATGAAGATTCTTCACCTCCTGTTTTCTTTGACTTTCTTGTTAAGTGTGGTGCAAGCCATAAGCCTCATTCCAACTCCTCCGACTGAGGATGAGTTTTATACCCAGCCAAGCAATATCTCAGGCTATAAAGAAGGTGCTATTGTCAAGTGGAGAAAAGCTCCTCAAAAAATACGTGCTCTTTCAACTTCGATAAATAATAAGGGTGCTTGGCAATTCATGGTTCGGTCAACCAATGCGCAGGAGATGCTGTCGGCATTGTAGGCACAATTTTGGAGCCATACGACGCAGACTCGTCTAAGCTTCTTGTATATAATTACGCAGAAGATGCAAATGATTTAAGCTGCTCACCTTCTTACTCGATTCTTTTCAATGCACCGGTAGACACATATGTCCTTCAAGCAGAGTCTTTGTATATGAATGTCGCATTCACTAAAGGCTGGTATGGTCTAGTCACAGATTACGAGGGGCCGAACTCTTTGTTTACAGCAGCCCGGCTGTCGGGAATGGCAACGTTGGATGCTATCAGAGGGGTTTTATCAAGCGGGTCTGATTCTGGTATTCATCCTGATGCCGAAGTCGTTATATGGGGATATCCTGGAGGAACCGTAACACTGTCATGGGCAGGTATGCTTCTACCATCCTATGCTCCAGATCTCTCTGAAAATGTGATTGGTGTCGCAATTGGTGGATGGCTAACCAATCTCACTCGCACTGTGGAAAAGAACAGTCGCATCTGTCAACGAACATTCCTAAAGCGGGACTCGAGCACGCTTGCGTCTTCATCTCAATTGCGCACTTGCTCATTTTGGCCAGCGTGACAAGCGGACTAAGCGATACCTGGTTCAAAGGAAAAAGAGATATTCGACTCAAGATTTTCGACTGAAAACGAGATAGGTTCTCGCTTATCAGCGTATCTTTTGGGCGACTCTGAAGTTAGAAAAATAAAGAAAGCCAATTTCCATCTCTACGAACGAGACTCTCGCACTTACATATTTTCTTGGTATTCTGCACCTATCTTCAACTTTACTCTTATCTGAAGACAACCATCTACCCGACCAAACTCAGCCTCAAAGAAATTGTCATTTCAAACCTTAGAGAGTCACGTGAGGTTTGATTTAAAGTTGTTCTCGCCTAACGAGTTCAGCAGATTTGTTGGTATAAAAGCAAACGCCCAACTTGTGTAGGAAATCAGAGTGATTTCAAGATGGTTTGCCCTTTAGCTGTACAGAAATGAGAGTTATTCACGAAGCATGTGCTAAATTTCCAGCACTATAAACACTGCTCGAAGACTTTGCTTTGGTTTTGAATCCTAAGAAGAAACTAGTGACTAAACTGAGAAGTTTGCTGTTCAGCCGAACGGTAATGATACTTTTAAGTAAAGCGAGAAGAGTTAAGCGAAATCAGCCATATAACTGGCGGAATAACTTTGGAAGGCTGGTTTGTTTTCCAAAAGAAACTTCATTAAGACAATTAATCAGATAAGAAGTAATGTGAAAGAAACAATAACGATAACCATCATCGACGGTGTGTATATAACATACAAGCTGGTAAATGATATGGATGTAATTGTATATATCCTCTTATTGAATTTGTCATTTTATCAGTTATTTTTAATCTTCTATTTAAATTAATCAATTTTTTATTTTTTTTATTTACTGAGTTAGATAGGAATTGAATCTATATAGATGGATTAAAAGACAATAGTCTTCATCATTAGACGACTAACTCTAATAATTTATACCCGAAGAGGATCTATTTCCCCTGCTACGCGGAGAAATATATGCCCGAAGAGGTTATATCACCTCGCTTCGCGGGATAATATATTATATTATTTACATATATATATAATTCTATTATAAAATATAATTATCCCGATTAGTATTGCTGGTGTCTTCACTGGTTAGGATTTGGACAGAGTATACTCACACCAAACAGTGTATCCTAAAATGTAACTTTCTATTTATTGTACCGAATGAGTAGGAAGTGAAAAGGTAACATCAACAAACAAAAGTACTTGAGAATGAGCGAATAGACCATTGCAAAGGGAAGCGCGATTCCCTAGACTGGCGCGATTTTTCCGAAGCATATTTCCAAAATAAGATAAATTGGAACAAAACAGGGTATTTAGAAACGTGTCTTTCAATACAATGAAAGTCCCTTTTTGTTTAAAAACGAGAGAATATAAAACAACTACCTTTCCTATTCAAATTTCTTTTCTTTTCTATGCTTATTCTCCACTATGCAAATTTATATATTACTCCTACCATTTATTGCATTAAGTCGTTGGGCGAAAGCCAGCGACGTTGAGAAGGCTGCTCTTTTCACGACAGAAAAATATATATCTCGAAATCATTCCATCGGGTATTTCCAAAAGCAAATAGATGCTTCAATTTCACACCCAGCTACGGATCATTCCGCTCTTGAGAAAACCAATGACAGTATAATCAGGACGAAATTTAAAAATCTCAGTGATAGAATCATGACAGTGGATGGATCGGAGGTAGAAAAATATATGTCTGGTGTCGATTTATTCAAAAAGCGTTTTATGAGCAAGTCCAATCAAAATATAGCATCAGTTCCTAATCAGCTCAAGTCTAGTACAAATATAAAAAGGCAAAATCTATTAAAAGAGTGCCCAGATGGTATACAGTCAGGCTCTAATAAGCTTCATGGACTTAACAAAAGAGATGGTGAAGATTTGAACGATAGAAAAGAAATATATTACTCGATAATGAGTGAAGTCAAAAGCATCAAGGAAGAGGTAAATAAATTCACAGAGAAGTTTCATTTCTTGGGCACAGACGAGTTGAAAGACACATACCTAAAGAATTGGAAGAGGTTACTTGCCGTAGATGAACGAATCAAAAAGGGAAAGTTTTCAAAATATTTTAAAATCCTATTAAAACAGGAAACGGCTAATATTTACACAGAGTTTGAGTTGCTTAAGGTCAAAGTACGTCAACGGATTGAAAAAAGACTGAAGGCAAACTCGAACCTCCAAAAACAATATTGCATAGATATTGGGATTCTCAGAAGCACTCGAACCGAGTTAAGAAAATTGATAAAAAAAATGAAGAAAATGGACTCTCGCATGCTTCAAATAGAGCTCAAAACACTAACAAATAGGTTTGAGAATGTGAAAACGGAGTTTCCCCAATTATCATCTTTACCTTTGATATATAAGCACGCCTTTAAACAAGCGGACTCCCATGTTAGTAAATATTTGGGAGTCGTCGAAAACGAATTAAAGCTGCGGGTAAAAACCAATGACAAAGGTGATTTTGATGCATTATTACGGGAACTTGAAGATATCGAAACTGAGTTGAAAAGCTTTCAGACAGTTGATGGCAAATTAATATTAAAAAAATTTAAATCTGGGTTTCGGAAGCCTTTCATGCGGTATATAGATATCCAAAAAAAATATGGGGAGGCAAGAAAGGTTGGAGAAAGTTGTTACAAATTTAATGATGTTGCAGGAAATGTAACTACTATATTAGAAAAGCTCATTTTAATGTACATGAGTGAAGAAAGTGACGAAAGTGAAGACGAAAGTGAAGAAGAAAGTGAAGAAGAAAGTGAAGAAGAAAGTGAAGAAGAAAGTGAAGAAGAAAGTGAAGACGAAAGTGGAGAAGAAAGTGAAGAAGAAAGTGAAGAAGAAAGTGGAGAAAGTGGAGAGGAAAGTGGAGAGGAAAGTTACACAGAAAGTGACACAGAAAGTGATGAGTGATGAAAAAGCAGATGAAGAAGGTGGAGAGGAAGATGATGGAGATGGAGAAGCTGCATGAGAAAGAAGAGTATCAAAGCTATACGTCAACGATCAAAAATAATTATCAGAATATCAGACAACTGCTTTGAAGATGCTTGAAGCGGCAATGAAATACCCTAGAAGGCAGCTTCGTTTGTTGAACGCGTCCTGGTTTTTTGAATTATTGACCGAAGTGAGGATCTAACAATATCCTTTAATTCCTTTCCAAACCATTGTTTCATAACGCATTACTTGGACCTCCAATCTCTTAAGTGAATTAGAAAACAGTCGTATGTACGAGCATTATTAAAAAATCTCCAATTTGCCATACTACTAGGTAGATACACTTCAATTTAGATAAGAAGAACATAAGGAACGTGGTCACCACCTAGCACTGTGTATACCCTCTCTCTTTGTATAGATAGTTGCTAGAGGGGGGAAATCAGGAATTTAAAAAAAAACGCTTTTTCACCTTTTGCTCAAATGATGACCAAAACCGCAATACTGATCTGCCCAAGAATTAAAATTAAGACAAAATGTCTGTATGGAAGTACAATGACAATAAATAATAGGCAAAATTCGCAGACCACACAACCCAATTAAAATATCCGTTTTACTTGAGAATATTATTCGCAGAGCTGTCTCCTTGTATCCTTCTCAGGAAGGTTGTCGTTATCATCATCCTGAGCCACGTCACTCGTGAAACTGTTCACATTCTCTTAGCAAGATGGTTTAACTCTGTCATTTTCATATTCATACTTTCTTTTTTTTTGTTTGGTTCAAGGTTGAAACTTCTGTTCCAGGTTTACGTACCTACCTCACCACTTAGTATAATTTTTTTGGGCGACTGTCAATCTGTACCTCATATCTGTCACAAGGTGCCCATCACATTAATGAGCTAGGAAAGAGGTATGATATCTCCATGGTTGAATTTTTCAGGGAACGGAGAAAGAGAATGGAAGCTTTGCTTGATGAATAAATACCGGCACCACTTTTTTCGCATATCACCTACTTTATGCAGGAATTTGCAGCCAAAAGTGGCAGTGAAGGCAATAGAGCAAAAAGACGGCAGCACGTATGGGTATCTTCTGAACCAGGAGTATACAATTAGAGGGTTCAGTTCTAGTTAGTTGACAGCTATTGATATTTCTCTGATACAAAAGGTCTACATGGTTTAGTTTAAGCCAAAGAAGAAAGCCGATGATTTGAGGTGGCAGCACGATTAACTGAGGTAGGCCAAGGAAAGGCTTGTAGAAAAAACGGGAAATAAGAAAAAGTTTTGGGGTCTTGATTAATGCCCTTAAAAAAAGCGGAAGCTAAGGAAACATCGAACAAGAAATCCTCGGAGTCGGCGAAGTCGCATATAGCCTGCAGTAGATTATAGCCGCATGGAACAAACAAGAACAGTTCTATGCGAGTAAGAAATGACGCAACAATTGGGACGAAACGTAATCTTGTGTGTCACGAGAGCGGGAATTTTACGTCGGTAAGCACCACAAGACAGATATTTTGAGCTCTTTTCGAATATTCTCCTTTAGACTGGTTTTATATACCCAAAAGAGGAAAGCCCTCCAACTCGTCGTATTGCATAGAGTAGAGCTGAATAGATTGGAAACAGAAAACATAACGGCACGGCCTAGTAACAAGAGATTTCAATTATGTTACGACAACATTGTTCGTACAAAATATGGATTAGAGGTGCGACATTTATTGACTAGAGTTAGATAAAATATGCACACTGTTCCACTATAACGGAGGAAGAAATGAAACGCCATCTCCTCAAATTCTAAGTATAGGAATTCTTCACCTCTCTCTTTCTCTTTGTAATTTTACTAAAAGATATATGGATATCATTCGATCGTAGACGTTGAGAGTGTTACTCATGCACAACCGTATCCAGGGTGGAATAAAGTGATGTGACTTTGGCCGGATTGATTCTGATTGTGATAAATAAACATGCTCTCACACAGGAACACATTTCAGAACTGTTCGTGAAATTCCATTTGCCATTGTTAGATTATCCGGGGAAGAACATTGGTGTGTATTATTGTGGAGGAACTAGATACTAACAAACAAAGAGGAAAAACCGTCTTCCGACCTGAAATGCTGAAATGCCTTTTCTTTTCATCGGCACAAAAAGGAAATCCGTCTATAAAAGGCTGGCTGTCCCTAGGTAGTCAAGTTCAAATCAAGATTCTAACTGTACTTTAAATGAAGCTTTCGTTATTAACTTTATTGGCCGTATTGACTGCCATCAACGCTGCCAGCGTGCGTAAGTCCGGCAAGACACTTGACTTTCTCAGACAAGAGGAAGCATCAGTCAATATAGGAAAGAGGGGCATAGATGATTTCCTCGAATTTGAAGAGGGTTCCAAAGATTTCAATAGGTTCATGCGTGAGTACGCTGACTGTTATCAGGCAACCCTAGAGCTATTTGATGATGGTAAGTTGAACATGGACAAGTTTGTTGATAATCGTGAAAAATTGGTTCAGAAGATGGATAAATTGAAATATGTACGGGATAATGTATGGGCACGCAAAAAAGAGTACGAGGAAAGCAATGAATCTTTCGAGGTGAATACATTTTATGATATCTACACTGATATGCTTCAGTTCTTGTGTCAGGCTATTGATGGCAAGGCTTCAGAGCCATATGACAGGAAGGTTAACGAAACGGTTGAGAGAGCCATGAAGGTAGGATTGGAAATGATGAAGTATTTTGACTATGATGGAAAGCCGATTGAGTCTTCAAATGACTGGACAAGCAAGCGAGAGGAAGTGGAGAAGGAAATTGTGACTTTGGAGAAGCTTTTTGAAGGAAAGCAGAAGAATTTTGACATCAAGAGGGTTTGGTACATGGAAACGTTGATGTTCCAGTTATTTGTCAAGGCAGAGGAAAAGTACACTGAAATGGAAGAATTGAAAAGGGAGATACAGAGCTATGATGTGGACAGACTCAGGAGGAAATTCAACTTGTGGATACGGTCTTTCTTCAATGGGATGGACTTCAACCAAGAGAATTTTATTTCAGCCGTGGAGAGAGTGAAGATTATGGGAGAAGAGTTGGAGAGAAAGATGGGCGAAAAGTCTCAGGAGAACAAAGATGTGTTCCACGCATTGAAGATAAGTGTTGAGAAGTTGGAGGAGGAACAGAAAAAGTTGCAAGAGTGCACCAATGAAACTGAGAAGACATTACGTCAGACACATGTTCATATATTGGAGAGTATTCTTGGATTTGCACGAGTTTATGACATTGATGGACAGGAACCTACTAATAATACCGAATGGGGCTATGTCTACCGACAAAGCCACCTCGATCTTGTACGGACAGGACTGAGAATTAGAACTTGGGAGATGGAAGGCATGGAATGTGAGGAGATCGCAGAGTCGTTGCAGATATTGAAGATGTTTTATCTGGAGGCATTCTACAAAATGCCAATACTGGAGCATCTAGACTAGTCTTCTGGAATTTGATTTAATTGTTATTAAAATATTAAGTAAAATTGAATATGATTTAAAAAAATTTAGTCTTTACAGGTATCCATCACATTAATGAGAGGTATGATCTCTCCATGGTTGAAT
The DNA here is from genome assembly GCA_963678735.1 of Metschnikowia agaves. Taxonomy (NCBI): domain Eukaryota; kingdom Fungi; phylum Ascomycota; class Pichiomycetes; order Serinales; family Metschnikowiaceae; genus Metschnikowia; species Metschnikowia agaves. The sequence continues at coordinate 2,987 of CAVMBV010000003.1, read as the reverse complement.
TTTTCAGGGAACGGAGAGAGATGAAAAACGGTGGCAAAGGTTTTGATAATAGAAGTTTTGAGTAGGTTTAAGAACTGAATAATTGGCAGAATTTAGACTGCGCGAGATGGCAGTTCAAGTAAGGAAAGGCAATCAGACATGAAGCAATGTAAATATAAATATAAAAGATGGCACAAGATTGGAATGTTTCTAGTATTTGAGAATTATTTTGAAGAAAAGAAAAATGGATTTTTAATAGAGGGAAGTAGTGAAGGAAAAGTGCGGGAAGCGATAAAAAGTGCGAATGGATCCAGACCAGAATATTACTGCAAATGTAGGAAGAAAAGAAGAAAAGAAGAAAAGTGGAGAAAACTAATTTTGAAAAAAAGAAGCAGCTCATTTAGCTTCTCCTTTGCTGACTACATTATTATTATGTAATCAGACACTATAACGCCAGAAGGCCGCAAGAAAAGCAAACGGTAAAATGAGAGTTGCAACATTTCGCAGCAGGTGAAGAAAGCGATCGGCACTTTTTTTAGTGAGGGTAGGAAGGAGAGAAATAGAGAAGAGTAGGAAAGAAGAAAGGTTAGAACAGGACTTGAAGTTTTGGCATGCTGAAAGAGAACTCTCAATCGAAGAATCAGTGACATGGATCCGTCCATCTACGATGGTATCATTCCAGCCCATTTTTGGATACGGAACGTGGTCAGAAAAATTGTGCTTTCAATGGCAGTTATTGAGGATAGGAGCTGAAATGGTGCGTCCGGCTTCAAGGCGGAGCGACCTCGTTAGCCAATTGAAATATGGTACAGAACCGTTATCACAGCAGGATAACTTTAGTTCTGCGAAGCTCAATTGAAGGAGCTGATCCCATTGTTATTTGCTTATGATGTTACCACATTCGCTTCAGCATTGATATTGGAATCAACACTGAATGATCATCCATATTCTGTACAGTTTCACTTATGTTACGACAACATTGTCCTACAAAATATGGATTGGAGGTGCGACATCTTTTGACTAAAGTTAGATGAAATATGCACATTGTTCCGCTATAACGGAGGAAGAAATGAAACGTCATCTCATCAAATTCTAAGTATAGCAATTCTTCACCTATCTTTTCTCAGGGAGGTAAAAGATATCATTCCATCGTAGCCCGTGAAAGTGTTACTCATGCACAACCGTATCCAGGGTGAAATAAAGTGATGTGGCTTTGGCCGGTTTGATTCTAATTGTAATAAATAAACATGCTCTCACACAGGAACACATTTCAGAACAGGGACTACACTTTAATGCTTCTTCGTGAAATTGCATTTGTCATTGTTAGATATCCCCGGAAGAACGTTGGTGCGTATTATTGTGGAGAAAATAGATACTAACAAACACAGAAGAAGAAAAACCGTCTTCCGACCTGAAATGCTAAAAATCCATCTATAAAAGGCAGGCTGTCCTCAAATAGTCAACTTCAAACCAACATTCTAACTGTATTTCAAATGAAGCTCTCCTTATTAACTTTATTGGCCGTATTGACTGCCATCAACGCTGCTACGTTGCATAAGTCCGAAAACTTGCCTACTTCTTTCAGGCAGGAAGAAGGAAGACTCAACATAGCAAAGAGGGGCATAAATGATTTCCTTGGTTTCGAAGAGGGTTCCAAAGATTTCAATCGGTTGATGAGTGAGTACGCTGATTGTTATAAGGCAACCCTAGAGCTATTTGAGAATGGTAAGTTGAACATGGACAAGTTTATTGATAATCGTGAAAAATTGGCTCAGAAGATGGATAAATTGAAATATATACGGGACATTGAATGGGTATACAAAGATGAGTACCGGAAAAGCAATGAATCTTTCGAGGTGAATAAATTTTATGATATCTACAGTGGTATGGTTCTGTTCTTGAGTCTGGCTGTTGATAGCAAAGCTGCAGATGCACATGGCAAGATGGTTAACGAAACGGTTGAGAGAGCCATGAAGGTAGGATTGGAAATGATGAAGTATTTTAACTATGACGGAAAGCCATTTGAGTCTTCAAATGACTGGGCAAGCAAGCGAGAGGAAGTGGAGAAGGAAATTGTGGCGTTGGAGAAGCTTTTCAAAAGAAAGCAGAAGAAATTTGACATTAACATCCAGAAAGGTTGGCACATGAAAACGTTGATGACCCAGTTATTTATCAAGGCAGAGGAAAAGTACACTGGAATGGAAGAAATGAAAAGGGAGATACAGAGCTACGATGTGGACAGACTCAGGAGGAAATTCAACTTGTGGATACGGTCTTTCTTCGATGGGGTAGACTTCAACCAAGAGAAATTTAATTCAGCTGTGAAGAGAGTGAAGATTATGGGAGAAGAGTTGGAGAGAAAGATAGGCGAAGAGGCTCCTGAAGATGTGTTCCATGCATTGAAGAGAAGTGTTGAGAAGTTGGAAGAGGAACAGAAAAAGTTGCAAGAATGCACCAATGAAAGTGAGAAGAAATTACGTCAGACACATGTTCATATATTGGAGAATATTCTTGGATTTGCAGGAGTCTATGACTTGGATGGTCGGGAGCCTTCTCATACTGTAGACTGGAGCTATGTCTACCAACAAAGCTACGACGACGTTTTATGGACAGGATGGAGAATTAAAAATTGGGAGATAGCAGGGCATGGAATGTGAGGAGATCACAGAGTCGTTGGAGATATTGAAGAGGTTTTATCAGGAAGCATTAATTAATTTAAGTTAATTTAATTTAATATTTCAATTTTCAAGTGGTCACTATGTCTTCGTAGGGAGGTACAGGTTCTTAGGGAGGTACAGGTTCTTAGGGAGGTACAGGTTTCTTAGGGAGGTACAGGTTTCTTAGGGAGGTTACAGGTTCTTAGGGAGGTACAGGTTTCTTAGGGAGGGGTACAGGTTTCTTAGGGAGGTACAGTGTTCTTAGGGGGGTACAGGTTTCTTAGGAGGTACAGGTTTCTTAGGGAGGCACAGTTTTCTTAGGGAGGTACAGGCTGTCTCTTATACACACTT